>OY728143.1:1946799946-1949621851 GCA_963277665.1 Viscum album | reverse complement strand
GCAAAATTCATTCATTGGGAGGTAGGATAGGTGTGTCAAACTGGGGATATTTCATAGATGGAATGCGACCATTACTATGTAGAAGATAAACACGGACAGTTGTTTCTTAGCTGTGCAGATGCGTGGTGGAAAATTATTTAGGGAAATCAATAGTTTGGTTACTATGAAGTTCAATGTGTCTTTTGTGATGGGTCTTCTCTTAATGAAAAGGAAATGTCTCTTTTGCTGGGATTTATGATATGAAGTCAGCACAAAATCGTTATTACTGAAGTGGAATCTCATTTGGGCCCACTTTTGAGTTTTAAAATTGGTATAAAAAATTCTCCTTGGTTGGAAACTAATATTGTTATAAGGTGCATAATATTGATCATTCATGATGTCTTCTTCAAACAGACCTTTAGGGAGGGTGTCTTCGTTGCAGATGCATTTGGTTCTCAAGGTACTATCGCCAATAATTGTATCATTTATCATGAATAATAGTCTTTTCCATTTATGAATAACTCTAATGTATTATTAGATATATTTCCATTTCTATACATATTGTTTAGCCTTCTAATGGAATTAGGCTCACTTATTGCAAATGTCTTATAAAAATCTACACTTATAATAAAAAGATATAAAAATAGTGGTTTATAATATTTTGATGCAGAGCATGCAGTCAGAGTTCTCAAAGTTAGTTCTTATGAAGTGCTACCTAGAATGAGGGAAATCATGTCCCTCCCTAAATGGTACCTTCTTGGATATTTCATTTGATGCTTTTTGCATGATCACTATGTTATTGATGACAGATATAGGTTGTACTCTGAAATTGATCCTGAACAATGTAAATTAATTTCGACGCATTCAGGCTTAGATGTTATGCTAAATTGATGGTTCTTGTCCAGCAAGAGATGGATTAAAAAGTTCTTAGGTTGGTTGGATTTTAGTAAACTAGATAAACAAATCTGGTTTGGGGTTCTATAACATCTTATTACAATTGATATTGCACATTATGTAACTATCATTCCTAAAATTCCTAACATTATTTCCCACACAGCTAGTCTTTCTATATCATTTATTCCTTATAGACTGTTACACATTATGAAAATTGTTTTCCTCAATATCATTTCCTTTTATTCATCCATTTTGTATTTGTAATATTTTTCAAAAAGACATCATTTTAAATGAATACAACAGCTGAAAATATAGAAAACTGACCAAAGGCATTCAAATTCTGTTGAAACATTAGAAAAAATATGCATGGGTCATATATGACATGTACGAGTCAACCCCGCCTCAATTCGAGGCACGGTGTGGCCGATATCACTCAATGTGTCTCACTTTTATTATAAATGGCCATGATTTTAAGTGAAAACAACAACCGGCATATGGAAAACTGAACAACTGCATTCTGATTCTATTGATACTTTTGGACAAGTTTCCATGGGTCGTTTTTCATGTGTACGAGTCAACCCTACCTTAATCCGAGGGATAGTGTGGACAGTAACACTCAAATTGTCTTTCTTTTGTTTAAAATGGATGCGCTTTTAAGTAAAATAAACGTCATATGGAAAACCGACCAAACACATTTGGATTGTGTTGATACTTTAGGAAAACAATCCATGGGTCATTTGTGATGTGTACGAGTAAACCCCGCCTCAATCCAAGGCGCGGTGTGGCCGGTACCACTCCAAGTGTCTCACTTTTCTTTGAAATGGACAATAGTTTAAGCAAAAACAACATCTGACATACGGAAAATGGACTAAACACATTCGGATTCTATTGATACTTTAGCACAAGTTTTCATGGGTCATTTGTGACATGTATAAGTCAATCGCGCCTCAATATGAGGCACGGTGTGGCTGGTACCACTCAAACTATATCACATTTATTTGAAATGGACAGGATTGTAAGTGAAAACAACTAATGGCATACGGAAAACCGACCAAATGCATTTGGATTCTGTTTAATCATTAGAAAAAAGATCTATCGGTCATATGTGACGTGTACGAATCAACCCCGCCTCAATCTGAGGTGTAGTGTGGATGGCACTGCTCAAAGTCTCTCTTTTGTTTCAAAAGGACATCATTTTAAGTTAATACAACTGAAATTTACACTCATCAATGATAGTCACAAACTATTTGTCATGAGTTGGGTAGTTTCACTCATGGGGTCATAAGTGACGAGACTCCTAAGAAAATACCTTTTTCACCATATATTATAAACAATACATGTTCAATTAAAAATTCATCACAAATCATTACATACCCAAATCTAGGATCAGAAAGAAAAATGGGATATGAGCCAATTTCAAACTCTTATTCAACTCTAATAGGTATTTCTCATATTATTCTTAATATTATAATTTAATGGGGTGGTGGGGGGTTGTGCTGGTTGGGGGGTTGTGCAGGGGTGAGGTGAATTACTACCATAAGATTTTTGTCATATGAAGATTGAATTGGGGAATTGTAGTACATGACATGGTTGGAAGAGTTTGATGGTTTTATGTGGTTTTTTGGGCTATTTTAGGTGTATTTTATACTTTTTTATGTCTGTATGTGGTTTTTGTGATATTTTTTATATAGTTGAATAGTGGAGGTGCTACTGGAGGGGGGTTGCTGTGCAGCAGTTCTGAAAAAACTCAATACAAACGGTTTAAAACCGTTGGTATAAGAGTGCTGGAATTTTGGAAAAACACAATACCAATGGTTTAGAACCATTTGTATAGGTGTTCTGGAATTCTCAAAAAACACAATACCAAAAGTTCTAAACCGTTGGTATAGGTGTTCTGTAATTCTGGAAAAACACAATACCAAAGGTTTAGAACCATTGGTATAGGTATTCTGGAAAATCATAATACCAACAGTTGAAAACTGTTGGTATAATAATTCTCAAAAAATACAATACCAACGGTTCTAAACCGTTGGTATACATTGAGAGAATTTTTAAAATACAATATTCCAATGGTTTAGATCATACCGTTTGTATAAGACATTCCTCATGGATTACTAGCATACGATTTGGAAGACCGTTGGTATTGGCTATTCCAATCATTTTCCTGCCTATCCCAACAGTTTATAACCGTTGGTAAAACCTTCTTTTCTATTAGTGAAACAACATAATAAGGAGTAACTAATGTTTTGAAGTATGAGTAATTTTATTAAAAAGGGTTATCTCAACATTATAATTAATTTTTTCTATATAAAATCATTTGTAAATATTCATAAACGTCAAAATATAAACAATCTATTCATATAAATATCAACTTTAATGTTTGGAAATTATTATCTGTATAAGAATATTTATGCATAAACATTAGTACTTAGTGAAAATTTAATATTTATAATGAAATTAAAATTAAATTTCCACATTTAATTTATAATAGATAAAATATTTTTATGATTCTTATATGGTTCATAATGTTTTAAAATATTTAAATGACAAGTGATACAATATCTCATTATAAGGAGGAAGATTACATGTTTGATAATAGAAAAGATCATGTTAAGAGAAATTTTGAAATACTTTTCCTGTTTATAACTATATGATTAAAAATTTCATAATTTTGATGAAAAATACACTTGATGGTTCCATTGTTGGTTTTCATTCCCTAATATCATGATGTTATTTATATCCATGATATATATGTGGTTTGATGATTTTCATTATTCTTGATAATGAAATGTAAAATCCATTAGTTTTCTATAATAATGGAAGTATATCAAAATTGAATCATTGGTTTCACATCATATTTTAAATCATTTGAATCCCTGATATTAGATTTATATTAATATTCTATAATATTTTGAAAAAGTGATAATAGAAGGATGAATTTCATATTTATTAATATATAAGAAATGGGAACATCCATGTTTCTATAAATCTTGAGTTACAATAACAATGGAAGTTTATACATATGTCGTGATATTAGGGAATAAAATATCATAATAAATTGTGTGATTAAAAATGTGTTTTTTTAAATGAACAAGAAGGATTGATTTTTTTTAGGTGTGTATAAATTCATTGAGATTCATTGCATCTTTTTATTGAAGTATTAAAGGATAAAAACTGAGATCTCCACTATTTCTATTATATTTTATATATTACATAATGATAATTTAAAATATTATTTATTGATATTTGGGATATTTTATTTTTGTGAAATATGAATTAAATCATTTTATAAAATAAAATTATTTGGCTGTGTAAGGAAAAATAATTAAGTAGATTTTTTGTAATTTTATTGAGTTAAAAAAGATATCATATGGAAGAAATATTAATAAATTATGACTATTTTATTTCATTATAGATTAGAATGTATCTAGAAATTATAATTATGAATATTATAAACGAGAGGAGCAATTTTATAAATCATCCATTGAATGTGGGATTTGGAATATTAGGAAAGAAGAAAATATAAATATAAGAAAGATTCACCACTACTGGTTTGAATTGAATAGAGTTGGTTGAGAGATTCAATAAGGATTCAAGAGAAGAAGATTTCATGTAGTCGAGAGGAAAATAATAAACTCTCTCAAGGAAGATGAAATATGGGATTCTGATGTAATCTATAATGGGCAAGAAGAATATGACTGAGATTTTTTAGTGCTGATAATGATTTTCTGAATTTTAAGAATAATAGGAAAAATATGTCGATATGTACTATTAGTTAGATATTGTTGTGGTAGAATAAGTATGTAGGAGAAGTTACTAAAAATGATGATGAGTTAATTTTAATAAATTTGTATACTTGGTCTTTCATTATTGAGAATATTGAGTTTGAATAAGCCGTAAATATGTTTTATGAGTAACTAGGATTCTATGTGTAGTATACTTGATACATAGTTACTGGATGTGTTATTGATAATCGATAGATAATCAAAGTAATTTTAATGAGGATCCTAGTCAATTATTTTTATGCATTGACCTCCTATATATTAATCATGACTGATATCAAGTGAATGTAGTTTTTTAGAGAGAAAGTGGAATTCTTGTATGATATTTGGGGAAATATTGAGTTATATTCATTTGTAATATTATTAACCAACCTATGTAGCATGCAAAATGGGTTTCAGAATAATCTATGGTCACCCGTTATAGTTCATGAAATATATTATAGTGGAGAATCTATTTCTTAATAGGAGCATAAAAATAAGGAAATAGGATTCCCACCTTAGGTTTGACCATTTATAAAAACCATTTTATAATATCTTTTTTGTATTTTACATTATATGTTGTTGTGTATTGTTGGGAAAAATATAAAATGATCCATTTATATTCTATTGTAGAATAGGGTTAAAAATATCATATGGTGTAAAATAATCGATGGTGATTTAATATTTTTTAATAATATTTTTACAACAAATTATTCTCCCCCACCTCATGTTTTATTTAAAAAAGTAAAATGTGACCTAAAATAGTGATACGTATGATACATGACTACATGGGTAATTTTTTTGTAAAACCACTTGGGTATTTATTCAATCAAATGTGATTTTTAGGATTTTTTCTATCACATAAAATCTATTTATTTTATGTTCTAAGTTAATGATGTAAAAGGTTTTAGTTCCATAACATTTCTCATTTTCTATAATATATATTTTAATGTGAATATATAAATTGTAAGTGGGTAGAGTCTTATGTGAACCCATATGATAATTGTTTTCCATACATTACTAAAATTCATATACCTCTCAAACCATATACCAGTGCAAAAAAAATCTCTAATATTATGTAATTTAATTTTTATATATAAGACATTATATATCATATGTTTGATTTTAAAATTTAAGAAAACCTAAAATACAAAGATATTGTTAAATTGGATGATGTTGTTTTATTCCTAAATTATAATATTATTTTCTAATTATTATGTTATGACTAAATTTGGAATTAATGAAGATTAAAAGGGATGACCATAACATTATTAATATGGTATTTAAAATTAAGTTATTTGAAATTCATTTTAGTGATAATATAATAGAACGTGTGGAGAAATAATGAGGAATATATCTAATATGTGGTGTTGATGGTGGAAAAAATCCATTATGTGAGGGTTTATTCCATCCCATGAATATTCACTTTATCTTTCTCAAGAATACAGGGAGGTGAATGTCAATGAAGTTATTAATGAGGTTTTAAGAGCACTTTCCTCATTAAATATTGATGATAATTTGAATTAATGTGACCGAGATTCATGAAAATTTATAGACTGGTCCTATATCATATTTAAATTTTTCATATTGACACAAAAAGAATTTGGAATTCTATAGGAACCAAGATTAATGAATTTTGGGAATATATATGGTAGATAAAGTGAGAAATTAATTTCAAGTGGTAATAATGACAGTGTATATAGTATGTTAATCATAAAACAATAACTCAATAGTGAATTATTTTAAATTAAATAATTTTTTAGATATTGATGTCCTATATATTGAAGATAAAGATCCCAGATAGTGATGTTGAGACAACCTGCAACTTAATTAAGGATGTTATTCATTACACTAGTAGTTTTTTACTAACTGGTGGGAACTTTTATTATCATTTTCAAAAAAAAGTGATGGTATAGAATTTTGGTTCAAGAAGACAAGTATCCTATGATATATTTAATACATTTAATATTACAAGAATTCCTAGCAATCTAAAATTTTTTATCCTTTAAATTTATACAGTCTTTGATAAATTGTGTTGCATCCAACCCCAAACACATGAAACACTGGATTAAAATGAGATGCATCTTATTAGATAAATATTATTAAGAAAAAATATAAGAATAATAAAACCAATAGAAAATAAAAAGATATTAATCTTTTTAAAAGTATTATATTTAGAATATATAATTTATATTAAAATTCTTTTTTTAGAAATAACTAATTTTTTATTTTATTATGTGGTTTACAATAATAAATTAAATTCCGCACATTTATAATATTATTATAAAAACATATTACCTTGTAAAATATGAACTGATATGTTGACATTCATTAAATTATATTTTTTAAGATATAATATTAAAATAATAATGTTTAAAAATAAATTTTTCAGAAAGTGCATTTTTCATAAAAAAAATTTCTTTTAAAATAAAAAAATATACAAATTTAAAAAATTATTTTATTAAAAGAACTTCATTTTTAATTTTTTAAAGACAAAATTAACTTTATATGAATTTGTTTTTTTTTAAACAATAATGAATTTTTTTGGAAATTGTGAAAATAACTTTTTAATAGAATTTAACATTTTATTAATTAATAAATATATGATAAAGACCAATAAGTTTAAAAAATATTTTCATTACTTACAAATATATTTAGGGAGTAAAAATATATATCTTAAAATATTATTTTGAACATTGAAAATATATTTTTCAACATTTTAGAAAATAACTAACATTTCATTCGAATTTCTATTCTTTTCATTTAGGTAATCATTTTAATATAAATATCCTTTCTTTATTTGGAAGAATCATAACTATTTTTGTTTTATAATAAACCAATTTTTATCTGAAAATTCAATGAAATTTATAAATTTATACTAGACATAAATTTTAATCATAAATAAACATTTTTTTAAAACAATTTTATACACCATACATGAACTAATACTAAAATATATTTTTTTTCCACATACAATTATTGTTTGAAATAATTCATTTAAAATTTGTAATCAGTATTTTATAATTATTTAGTATGATTCAATTTTTTTTAACTTCTGGAAATAAATTACCTAGGTAAAATCTAGTTACCTCGATAAAAAATGTAAAAGTAACAATATATCTGTAATAAATTATAAAATAATTAAATTTTTTTGGAAATATTTTTTTGAGTATTTGTTTATAATATCTCACCCCATTATTTCTAAAATATTTGGTTTTCACAAAATTTCTTATTTCTTCACATAAATAATGGGATCAGTTCCACCCTCTCAAAGGTACACATCTCGTCAAAACATTCTGTAAAACCCTACCTAATTATCCTATCATATATGTCCCAGAATTTTCGTAGCACCATTTTAAACTTCAATATATAATATTTCCATCAATTCTAAGGAGTTCATTAAATGGATGTTCAAGTTCTCAATGTGATTATTACTTACTCCTTACCCTTTATTCATAATATTTCTCTTCCAATCCTACCATATCAATAGTACTCTAATGGCCACATTATAGTTAGTATATTTCTGTTTTACTATACAATTGTAAAAATAATATTTATTAAATTCCACGAACATAGAAAAAGAAAATAATGTTAACCTCACGTTGTATGAATTACCTCCTCTGTAATGTAACATTTTTCATTTATTGAATTTATTTTATCTCTTAATCAATTCCACATAAAATATAATTAACCAACATTAAAATATATTTATAATATCACTTTTATAATATAATATTGATATTTTTAACTTCCATAATAGTACTCTCTGGCCAATATATAGTGTGTTAATATTTGGTGTTGGTTTAACAAGTAACTTGAAAAAAGACGTAAAACTCTATCAGGGGATAATATGGAAACATAAATAATATTTTTGTAATAAGTTTTTAAGTAAATAATTATTTTTTTTATTATTTTAGAAATTTTATATTAAATATTAAACTTATTATTTGAATATCATCATCGATCACTAAAATTACCCTTATAATCAGACAATGTTTTAATTCCCATGAAAACATAAGAAAATTATAAATGTTGAATAAATAGAATGTGATGATAAATGGTCTATGTTAAATTAAATTAATATTAATAATTTTACTAATATTTTATCTATTATAAATAATTTTATAATTTAAGAAGTCCATTGAATATATAGAAGGAATGATGAACAAGGTAAGGGTTTCTTTTCTCAATAGTCACCATTTGAGAAAAATTTATTATTATAAACCATGTTTTGTTCAGAATATTTAGTAAAAAAAATTTAAAATTTATTATCATGATTAAATTATATTTATTATATTCAATTTTATATTCAATATTATTTGATTAATGGTGTTTCAACTAAAAGTTTATAGAAACTGTAAATGTGTGTTGTCTCAAATTTTATTCATTGAGAAATGTTTATATGATTGACATATTTTTTTATATGATGTATTTTATACCTTTTTTATTCATTTTACTATGAAATACATTTCATTTAGTGTATTATAAGTTCAATTTCATGCTCCCTCTCATTTTTGTGGTTTTGATTTCAATGTTACTCGACTTGTAACTATTTTTTGACTCAAATTTGTTCACCTAGAGTCATAAATTCTCTAGTTGATTATGATATTTTATTTACATAATATCCACCCAATTAAAAATTTCAAATTAATTTTCCCATTTTATTAAGAAAAGGTGCTTCTTTTAGTTGATATCATCTTCCTTTATGTAACTCATTCTCGAATAAAATATTGTCATTGGAAGGAATAGCGCCCATTATTTCCAATAGATTTGGTCCTCCATGTCCATGTATTCCTTCTCATTGAAGATATAATATCTACATTAGATATCTAATAGGGATTATTTTTTATGATCCTCATAATTATGTTAAACTATTCAGAAAAGGTTAATAATATACTAATTTTATGATGTTATTTATCAAAAAAGGTATTTAAAAAAATTTGGAAAATATTTTTATCATTTTATATTTAAATGTTATATCTTACAATACAAATTTTCTATGTAAAATTTTTTTGTATTTTTAAATATTTAACTCTTTATGATTTATTAAAATTTATGTTTCCATATATCCCAAAATTTCACTTTCTATCCATTTTAAAAATTAATTTTCCGAATAAACATGTGGTTTTCCTGTTAATAAATATTTATAAATATAATAAAGGAAAAATATTTTTATGATTTTTTATAAGAACATATTTCACATAATTTGGAATCATATTTTCCATGATTCGTTGTTTTTAAATGTAGGTTATTTTTTTATTATTATAATTGTTAAATTTAAAATGATTTTCTGAGAAAAATGTACAGTTTTCTTATGTATTTTAATGTAAAATTTGAATAATATTCTCAAATTATTATTTATATACCTTCTTATTCTTTACCTTTGTTTTCATAAATTAACATTGTGAAATATATATAAGATAAAATATTTTTAACAAACATTTACATTGATAATCATCATCATAGTATAACTATAGTTCTTTCTCCAGTTATGTTCCTCTATTAATACCTTAATTTTTTATTACTTTAAATGATGTGTGTTCACCTTGATACTATACATCAATTGAATATGAATTCTAATGAACTTACTTTATATCCATTATTTATTATGTGTAAATATTATATTGTATAATATCTTCATTGAATGGAATTTAACTAGTAGTTTATTGAATTTAATAGGATAACAATTTATTTTCTACATGTATATCATGTTACAATTATTAATATAATTATCCATGTTTTTATTATATGATACCATTTGAAAGGGGAAAAACCTAATTTATTTTCATGGGTTATTTATGAAATTATTTATTTCAAGTGGAACATGTATGTATAGATGACTTATGGGTGCGTTCTATATCTCCCTCTAATTAATTTGTTAAATTTTTAAGCCTTATGAGATTTGAATACAAAATAATAATTTAGTTTCTCAAAGGAATGGATGAAATTTTGTGATTCATTGAAGTGATGTGTAGATGTAAATGATTAAAGTTTCTCACAAACATAGTTGTAGTTGGATTGATTGTCATTGTTATGTTTTTATATTATAATTTATTATATAAATTTCAATGGTATCTTAATGTTACCCTCGGATAGATCATGTTTATTGACTAATATTTCTATATTATTTTGATTCTTGAAATTTTTCCTATTCCGTCATTTAGGATTTTTTTTTGGGTACAAATTTCATATTCTTATTGAATATTCTATACCCATATTCTTATCTTATAAACACTAATGATATATCATTGATAACCCTAATGTTTACCATTACATAGCATTTAATCTCACCGTTGTGTTATGTTTCCCTTTCCAAAAGTTATGAAGATAAATATAACCTATGAGAAGTCAAAATGATAATCTAGTATGGTTTAGTATGTTAAAATAAACACTTGTTATGTGAAATAATTTTTCGTTTGAAACTATCCTCAATGAAATTAAACCAAATGGTTCTATGATTTATGTGATGTCATTATGTGTTATAATATTAATGTGATATTTTTTATTTATTTCCATGTAACATATAACTTGGAATCAAAGATAATTTCTAAAACAATATGGTTTTAGCACTAGGATTGTGTGTTTAGGTTTGGGGTTCCATTGTTGGTAGAAAAGGGGTGTTTAGTTATTTATTAATATTAGTTTATTTACATTAAGGATGAAGATAAAATAATTTTAGTGATAACCATATGGATAAATATAAGCATTATTTCTATGAATTGGATACCATCCTAAGATATTTGAAAATTAGATATTGTATAGTTATCCTAGAAATTTCATCCTTTTTTAGATAATACTTGTTGATAAAATCTCTATAATAGATTTTAAAATGTTAAATAACACTTAAAATGGTGGATTGGGTGTTAAATCGATCAATACCTAGTGAACGACAAAGAGGACCAATTGCACACCTATTATAGCACGCATGGGGGATATACATTGGTTGATAAAATGAACATTATGAACCATTATAAAGTATTTATATCCATGTTATTTTAATTTATTATGTTAATAATCATTATAAATGAAAAATTAATGTTACCAAGGATTCAATAAAGAGAGTAATAAGTTCAGCCAGAAGTATCATCTTATAAAAATTAAGGTTTCATAGTTGAATACATGTTTATATTGATGTTTTCATATTATAATTTTAGATATTATAATAAATATTTTTTTTAGTATTTTTATGAAATTGGATCACGAAGAAGATGATGATAAATGTATATACCTATAAACTACTATATATTATATCAAAACAAGTGTACACACCTAAATGTATGAGAATATAAGTATATGCATATTATAATGAAAATGATATGTTTCTTATTCATACCTATGTTTTTTATGTTGATATCATAATAAATATTAAATCTTAATACTCATAGCTATATTCATTAGAGAGTGTTTTTTATCGATGATATTCTTGTATTTTCTAAAAGTTATGTGGATTATATGAAAACTCATAAGACATTTAATCAGAAGTTTTTCTATAAGTATGTGAAAACATATTCAAAATCGAATCAATAACCTTGAAAATTGATTTTATGAAAATGTTTTTTAAGGGATATTTATTTGAGAACATGTGATTTGTGTACATGCCACACTTAGTATTTATATATTTTTGATGTTGAGGTAATAAAGGGTTGATTTATTTTTCTAAAAGTGAGTTAGATAGTACTATTAGTTTTGGAATTGATTATTAATTTAATTAAAAAGTGATCCATGACATTTTTTTAAAATATCAACACACTTTTTAGATTGTAGTATGTATTGGATAATGTGTGGTCTTATGACTTTGTGATAATTATTGTTTTAGTGATTAATTTAGTGTTTATTTTTTTAAGAATATATTTTTTAACTATGGATTCCTGTATTTAATATTGAAATGGGTTTTGAAAGGTATATTTGGATAACTATTTGATTACACTATATAAATAATTGAGTATTTGATTTTACAAAAGATTAATGTTGATTAAGGAAATATAAGTCACTAAATATGGCCTAATATATTAAGGTAGATATCATATTAGAAATTATATTCTCACTGATAAATATGTTAAAAATACCCTAAAAAATATTCTGTTGCATGTAATGATTAAAGTTGTAAATAAACAATTCTATTATGATGGGGTATAAGGTAATGTCCTGGGATATTAGATCATTTAAATTAATATTATCATTGATAATTTTTGTCTAATGGAACACCATACTCATGAATCACTGAACTAAAATGATATGTGATATACTATATTATTATTATTTTGAAAAAATATAAGAATAGTAAAAAATATTTTAAATAATATTATATCTATCTATATAAAATTATTATATTTTTGAATATAAATAAATAATAATAAAATGATTTTTTAAATCACTTTTTTACAATTATTATGTAATTTACCATAATAAATTGAATTCACCAATTTTAGAATATTATTATAAATATATATGATATTTAAATATATGAAATAATATGTTATAATTTTTTAAAATAGATATTGGTATAAAATAATATTAAAAAACATAATATTTAAAGGAATATTTATCAATATAATATGTAATCCATTATTTTTTCGATTTCATTAAAAAATAGTTATATAAATATAAAAAATTTAATTTTTAATATTACATAATTTTTTAATTTAGATTGTAAAAAATTTATTTTGAGTGGTTTTTTTTGTGAATTTTTAAAAATAAATTATTTTTATCTAAATATAGAAAAATATACTTTTTATAAAAATTGTAAATTTTGGACATTATTAATACATTGATGATATGGAATTTTAAAAAATGATTTAATTTATTCATGGTTTATTTTTGGAGGAATACAATTTATATTTTTGAATATCATTTTAAACATAGAAAACCATTGTTCAATATTTTAGAACATAATTGAAATTTCAATTTAATTTTATGTTTGTTCTTTAAATTAATCATTTTTCTAGAAATATTCAATTTTGGATTAATTTAGAATAAGATTAACTATTATATTATTTCTTATAATTTAATTTAAATAATAAAATAAAATTACATCGATAAAGTAATACTAAAAATAAATTTTATTATAAAACATATACTTACTTTTAAAAATGGGATTTTTCAAGTTACATTCAGTAATGTTTAAATTTATTTTTCTTGCACATAGAAATTTCATCTGATAAAATGAAATGAATATTTTTAACCTTTAGGTCTAAAGAATATAAACATTTTCATTATATTTGTAACCATTTTGTGTACCCCTAGTCACCTTGAGAGTGAGGTGAATCAAGGAATTATGAAAATTCAGATTTTTTTTTCTTATTTGGATATCTTTTATGATATTCTTCCAATGTTAAAATAAATAGAGTTCGAAATGTATAACTTTTTTGAAACTTCAACAAAAAAATCATTGATATATTATAACTTAAATCACACTAAAAACACATATATTTTACTTCATTCACCATATAGGGAAATGTCTAAGGATCACACACTAATAATGGGTCTATGATCCAAAATCAAATATGAATCACTAGATCTATTTATTATAATGGTTTTACCATGGTCACTCTATTCCAGGAACACTATTTTTATAAGATTAAGTATTTAGTCACTCCTCTAATATGGTAAACTACCTTTTCTTCAACTTTGAATTCTAATTCAATGATGGATAATGTCAATTTATAAATGTGAGGGTATCACTAAGATCATCAAGGTATGGATACACTAGTTATATCATCTTCTTAGGAAAGATTAATTGTGAACTCATATAATATTCCTATATACCTTTTTTGGTTAAGATGATAACATCTTTTCTATGTGTGTGTTGAGTCATTGTCTTCCACCACAACACTTTAGCAATTGTTTCTTCTATATATTGATAATTTTTATAATGTTATTATCTTGTTAAGAAAATCTTCATCTAACTTCATATATTAAATGAAAAACATCTAAATCACTACCATCAAATACATGATAATGGAATATCTTCACTTTTATCACTAAAATAACCACTACACTAAATCTATATGTAATCACTTCAAAACATTGGGTCTATACTATTTTACTTTGCATAACCTTTTCATTGATATACTAATACTTCAAAAACATCTAACTCAAAATTGAACTAATTTCTCTATGTAACTAATTTTTCATGGTAATAGTTCTTTAGATACCGTTGAGTATGAAACTCTGATCATGATACTTCTTTAAATGACTTTTATTAAACCACTAAACTTCTTATGAATATATATAATGGTATATTAAATTCTCAAACAGCCTCATGTAACTCACAATACTTCCTGTCCTTATTCATATAACATCAAATACTCATATTTCCAAGATTATTTATATTTTTTAAAATTAAACACATAGAATTGGGATTCATATTCATCTATATATACTATTTCAATAATTTTTTTCATACATGACAATGTTTTGGGTTCTTAGCATTGCCTCATAGAGTTAACATGTAATAGGTACCTTGCACTACTAATTTTCCATTTCATGTCCATTTAATCATAGAACAAACATCATATAGAAAATTTCATTCAAGGGTTTCACATTGAATATGTATGGATATATATACCTTATTCTCCATTATGGTGAAAAATAGGCACAATACATCACAACATTCATTATATGTGTCGTCCCCTTATTTCATCCAGAAAGTGTAAAATCATGGATAATCCATCATTAAAATGTTTGAACACATTACTTGTATTTCACTCTCCTTTGTATTCTATGTTAAAAAAAATGTGTAGTGTTAAATTTTGATAATATTATACATAAAATAACATATCAAGGGATTTGTATTTTCTCTTAGAACATGGTCTTCTGTTGATTTCCATGTATTTTTTAATTATTTTAAATCATTTTCCATTCAACTCAATATTTTATTAATGCATCCAAATTTTTCAATGTCCAGTGAAAATGTAGGTGTCAATGGGGTTTTTATACATATTCTTTGATTGATTCAATTTCATATGTGCACTGACCTACCCTGGATATATTGACCAACTTATCTTTACTATGTTTTTTACATCACATGATATCTCTTCTTTTATGCGATAAGCATAAAAAACAATATCATGAATTGTGAATGAATCTATATTCAAATAATATACATGTACAGATGAAAAAAATTGTAGTTATTTCATCTTATCTATCATGAAACACCTTTATAAATAAATTATGTAGAATGTGTAAGCTCATCAACCAGGAAAAAAATCTTGACACTGATGATATCATGATGACCAAAGTAAGAAGATTGAAATGACCATGATTTGATAGCTTAGACTGATCTTATCATATATAAGTTTATATATGTGTATCTAATTATGATGAGTAAATATATATTCATTGCCTAAATCTCACATAATAACATCTATTTTTATTAATTTCATTAATATATAAATTATCCCCAATGAAAACTCAACTATGACATGGGGACACACACTAAACACTACACACACAACCTCATGGATCACACCACCATGTACTGGCCCACTAAAACCCATTATTCATGCTCTATACATCATCTTCTTCATCTATGTGGGAATTATATATCCCTATGGATACTTTTTCCAATATTTCACATCTACATTACTCTTCTCTCATCATATTTTCTGGCCATGGATAACATTATTACCCATATAATCAGTGGTTACCTCAGTACCATTACTGGACAAGTAGTTTGTTATGAAAAATTCAAAAACACAAATAAAATATTTTACCAAATATATGATATTACAATATAATTCATGAGGCAAGTTCTCTTATAAGTTGTTAAAAAATATTTTTTATCTTTTAAGATACCCATAAATTATAATATCCATAAAAACCTCCAAGAAATAACATTTTAATAGTTATATTATATATAATTCAAATTCACCATTTTTATATATATTTTTAAAAAAAAACAATAATAACCTCATGGTATCAACATCATTAAATCAAAATTAACAAGGAAAAAACTAGTTACAGAATAAAAATAAAAAAATATATAAAAGTAACAATATAATGGTAAATAATATCCAACATGTTTAACATATGTGTTTAAATACTTAGTGGATTCATTAATTGCATTATCTCACCCTTAACTCTATTTTTTAACACATTTGGAACCATTAATCCTTGAATATCAATTGTTGACAAATAATGGGTTATCACAAAAGTGAATGTTCTTTCACTTATAAAAGATGAACACATCCACTATATAAAATGTACACATAACCTTATAAATTTCTATGAACATATTCCAATTTTTCCTATCTTATATGTCCCATGCATGTCCAAAATTCCCTTATCATCAGGATTTATCCTATGTTCTTAAATTATATTGAGTTCATCATGAGGATGTTTACGGACTCGATGTAATTATTACTTACTGCTTCTCTTTTTTTTTAGTCATTCACATACAAAACTATACTAGATATAGTAGTATAATGACAATAGAATCATTAATATACCTATTTTTATTATATTAATGGAAAACCCACTTTTTATTACTTCCTATGCAATTAGAAATACCAAATAATGTCAGTTGTATGTTTTGTGGACAACCATCTCGATGAAGTAATGTTTTTAATTATTCATATTTATTTACATTCATAATCTAAACCACTTAAAATATTACTCATCAAAGTAAAAACACATAGAATTTGGAACAATTATTTTATTATAATTATATTATACATTTCCCTAATGGTACTCTCTCATAATGATATTGTGTGTTCATGAATGGGGAAGGTTTGGAAACCTACATGAAAAATGATTGATAACTATACTTTGGATGACTATAGGGGCCTAAATAATAATATAATTTTATTTAAATAATAAAACCATTATTTTTATGGTTCTATAAAGGTTATATTATGTGTTCAAGTTATCATTAAAATAAAATATTTGATTTCAAAAATAAATAAAATTCGACACCGATTTTAGTTTTCACGAATGTATTAGAAAAATATACATAGTAAATAAATAAATATAATATGTTAATAAATATTAAATTTTAAAGGAAGTAAATATTAATGAGGTTCTATATAAAGTATCTAAATAATATAAATGTATATTCTACATATTTAGTTTCATTTTCAATGAGTATCCATAACTAGTCTAGGTTTTATGGTCTCGATTTTCACCCCTTGAAATGTATTTGTTATTATACACCATGTTTTCATTTTAATTGTGTACTTATTGACGTTATAAAATTTTCCACCGTGATTCTTTTATATTTCATTACATTCTATTTTTATATACAATTCATATATTTCAATGTATTTTTACTGAAAATTTTATGAAAGTAGCAAGAGTTTGTTGTCTCAAATTTTTTATTTGAGACATATTTGTATTATGAATCTAGTTTATTTACATAGTGTATATGATATCTATTTGATTAATTTAACCCTGAAATTCCCATAATTAATGTTATTACATGTTCAATTTCTTTGTCTCACTCTCATTCAATGGGTTTCAAATTAATGTTTACTCATGTCGTAACAGTTTTCTCAACTAAAATTATTTCTCCTTAATTAAAAAATCATCTACTTGATTATAATAATCTAGGAATCTTAAATCCTCTCAATGAAATTTTTATATGGAATTTTTAATTCTTATCACATTAATTTAATTATTTTAATTTGTAACATATGTCTTGATGAAATATATTCTCAAATAAAAGATTAAAATTGGATAGAATAAATTTCATTTATTCCAACAAATAATTTCATCCATTTTCATATTTTTTATCCCAATAATACTCTAGACTCTATTTTGAAACTCTAATATTTATTATTTTCTATTATCCTAAAAAATATCCATATATATTTTTCAAAATGAAAATATTATACAATTTTTACAATCTAGTTTTTTAACATGGGTGTTTCCAAATATTTAAAAATTCCTTTCAATCCTTTTTAAATCAATTCACCACATATTATATGAAAACCCATTAATTTCTTTTGAAGACTTTATTCTTTTATATTTAAAAAAAATGTTTAAATTTATATTAGAATTTATCTGTCTAGTCATTTTAAAAATTAATTTTCAAATGAAATTATTTACTTTTTCAAACCAACATTTTTTATATATGTAAAAAATTAATCTTATATTTATAAAAAATCACAATATTAATTTCCCATCATTTTTATTCTCTTTTTCCATGATTTATTTTTATCAAAATTAAACTATTTTTATATTAAAAAATGTTTATTTAATTTTATTTATATAAAAATAGTTATTTTAATAATGATTCTAAAAGTAAACTTAAACCACTATTTTATGATTATTTTCCATCTACTAGTTGATTCATTACTTATGTTTTCACAAATTATAAATATTAGATCTATATAAGATAAATGATCGATCATGGACTTTTTTTCATCTAATCATATTTGGTTTAAATCATTATTCTTCTTAGAATTCCTTTCCTGGACTCTAGTTATAATGTATGTTCATGTCTGACTATATCTCTAGTATTTACAATACATTGTTTAATCCTGAAATCTAGCCTCTCCTAATATCGTTTCTTGGATCAACCACCACACATATTGTATTATGATTTTATCAGTTGAATATTTCATTACATATCTTTTAATAGAAAACATATTGATAGTATCTCTTTAGTTCTCAATTTTTTGATGGTTCATGGACATTCATGATTTTCTTTACTCTCAATTCAATACTATTTGGGTTCACCTCCCATCCCTCCCCAATCCATTCTATAACCTATATATTCTCATGGGTATTTTTTATTCCATCAATTTATTTTTATTTAATATTAATGATAGTTTTTAAATGTATAGTATTATTGTTAATAGGAGCTCCAATAAGTTGAACTACCATAAATTCACAATTTAGCAGGTATTTTTATAAAATTGCCCCTATATTTTATCCATTTATTAAACAAATAAACAATCTTCTGAACCTACCCCCTTTATCCAAACCCCCCCCCCCAATCTACCTCGATCACCACTACCCTGAGCCCTCGAGCTCTCATTAGAATTTTAGTTTCACCACTCTATGTTTATCCCGCCCTCAGCACTTCAGTTTCCCCAAATCACTCATAATTAATATAGTTTCCCTTGAGCCCCTTCCCCTAGCCTAATCCATCATTGAAATAATAGTTTCCCCAGATCACCCAAAACCCTCACCATCTCCCTTTCCAGTTCATTATTTTCTCTTAAGCCACCCTCTCCCTCATTATTAGAAGATATAAAGCTTCACCTGATTGCACCAATCCCTCTCCCATTCCCTCACTACCAACAATGACTTCTCACATGATCCATCATTCTAGTATGTCATCAGGGAACACCTATATATATTATTATCTAATAATTTTATTCTTGGTGGCCCAAATATTGAGATTCATATTGTCTATGGATCTTATGAATCATCTTATTCACTATTTGGGGTTTCATTTTAATATATATTCATTTATGAATAATGTAGATTTAGTGTTTCAATGTGATCCATTCTTTTTTCATGTATATTCATTCTTCACCTTCCTTAAATAATAATTGTACATAGTTTGATTATATATTGTTTCATTGGGTTTTTTAAATGAATTTAACTGTGTTAATCACATTCTATAAATATATATAAATGTTCTCTTTGGCATCAAATTTATTTATGATTTTTTTTAAGAGAGTGGTGTGTATGAGTAAATCTTTAATTTTATTTTAAACTTTTTTTATTCAAATGGGTTTAATTAATTAATGTAATGATTTATGTATTGAAAAATAATTTATTTTAAAAGGAATTTTGTTAATTATAATTGGGTTTTGATCACTCATGTGGATTCAAATTTGATGCTCATTTCAAATAATTGTTAAACATGTTTTTAAAAGGTGTACATCATAATTTAGTTTTCATAATTATTAGATATAAGGTTTGGAATGCTAAGAAAAGTTCAATAATTTTTTTCATAATGAGAATTATTATTATTATTTGAGTCCCCCTATGATTTTAACTTATACATATTTTCCCTTAATGGGTGTTTCATTAAATGTGGTGACCAGGTAATGTTTAAAGGTGGTTTTTATTTTCAATGGAATTATATATTATAGTGAGATATTATTTATGATTTTTTGATGAAATTTATGTTGTTTGAGAATGTTTTATCACCTCTAAATTGTTGATTATAAAATATAATGGGATACATTATGGGTTTAGATATATTCAATATTAGTTCTTAAAAGGAATGGACTATATCTCCCACAAGTGTGATAAATGACTGGATGGGGTTCCCTTAAGAATGCCAGTGTGAGCTTGAAAGGTACATATTGTGTTTTTAAGTGATTAAAAGTAATTAAATGGTTTATATTGTATTTTTAAAAGGCTCTAAACTTATTCCTTTAGGACCAAGTGAGTTTCCCATGTATGTTTTTATTCATTGATGATATTTTTATGGTATTCCATTTAAATACATATTCTATCTCCTATGATTATAAATTATGTAACATATATTTACTAATTGTTTTTTCCAGGATTATTGATATAATGGAAGTTCATTGTTTTTTGTCCTTTATTTTGTTACTTATGTTTTAAAATGACTAAACAAAAAATAGTTATTTTGTAAAAACATTAGAAAAATATTATTTGTTTTCGGTGAATTTTTTTTTAATTCATGGTTTACATTAATCTATAAGTTATTTAAATTTTATTTTTAATTGATGGTTTTGTAATGTTATTATTTAAAATGGTTCTCTTCAATAAATATAAGTTAAATGGAATGATTTGTTCTTTTCATATCTTGTTTCATGAAAAGGAATTTTTTATATGTGCAGTTAAAATAAATATTTTTGAAATTTCCTTGGATAAGGTATTATATATATTCCTTCGTGATAACCCACTTAGAGCATTTATATCACACCTATCACTACACCCAATTCATACTTTAGTAGTAGTTTAATAAAACATCACTAAAAAATTTCGATAATTTAGAGGCATGTTTTAGGAAATAAATGCATTTGTCCCTTAATATTTTTTAAAATAGTTTTAAGACCTTAAGTCTCATGGTGGGTTGAATTTTTTAAACCTTGGAATGTTTAGCCTTGAAAAATAGGTTATTAACACTAGTTGACTTCCTCTAATGTTTTTTTTATTTCCTTCAAAATTTATTTTATGAAAACATTAAAATTTATAAATTGGTTTTACAGATGATGTTTGACAAATTATTCTTAAAGTACATTTGAAATGTTGTTTTTAATGATTTTATGATTTCTCTCTTGCATATATTTTATATAACACTGTCCATGATTGATTTACATTTTTTATATTTACATTTTTAGTACTTATATTAATCTTCTAATAACTAATTAGGTTGTATTTTTTCATATCCATTTATCCCTTTTCCTACTTAGTAATACATGTTGGTTTTAAATTTTTTTATAAGGTGTAGGTACATTGTGATATATATGGATTAAGTTATATCACATTATAGAGGAACACAACTCCATTTTTTTAGGGTTTGGAAAGGATTTTCGATTTTGAAAACTCAAATATACATTTTTTGGGGGCCAAAATATTTCCATGTCCTAAATGTAAAATTATAAGATTTTGAAGAGGCGTGATGTTTATGAATAGTTGATATTAATTCAATTCCCTACCCAATATTTGTGTTGGATTTGGTATTGATAATTGAATATTAAAAAATGTTTGCACTGATGTTAATTAATAGAATAAAATCCCAATACCATTGAAAATGTAAAATGAAATTAAAAACCTTATAAACTATGATTTACGAATTTAAAGACAATAACATCAACATCAAAACATTTAAAATAACCATTTGAGGGTGCTATAAAGAGTAACTTTACAAGAGATTTTTTGGGACTATAAGACAACCATATCAAGATTGTAACATAACATTGGATCCTCCTCTTGATTCTATAGAGTCTAATGTAATATAGAACGTCACTAAGTATAAAAAGGTGTTTCCAGTAATTAGTTGATAATAAAATTAATGAGTTTAATGGTGAATATTTTAAATATTCAAAACATTCTTTCCTCTTAAAGTTTTATCATAACAGTAACCTATGTGAAATAATAAATAATGTGATGTCAATGATATTGGAATTTATATGTGATACATTTCCTGAAGATATGATCCTTATGTATTTTTATGATATTAAAAAAATTAACATGATTTGTATAAATTATTTCAAAAATAAATTCTTGTCTCAATTATTTTATTCTTTATTTGATAGAGGAATAAAAAAGATAATATTAAAAAATGTTCTTCGTCTAAATGGATGTAAATAGGAGATGTTGGGAGTCTGAATCAATATACTACTATAAAGAAGAAGAAAAATAACACAACTGAAATTGGTTTTGTGTTACTTCCCTTTAAAGCATTGATTAAAAATATTATACATGTTATTGAAACCCACCAAGATCATGAAGTGAAAATATATATATTATAAAAATTAAAGGTTAATGAGGCATCTAGGAGATTCAAAAACATGGAATACTGTTGACTACTTACATATTAAATCCTTATTTGGTCCAAGGAATGTGTGATTGGGATTATTTTCTAATAGATCCAAACTATTTGGGACTTTGATCACCAGGTATATAATTTGGATGATTTCTTTGATCCCATACATTCTACCCTCATTGATGTGTATTAAGAAAACATCTTTCAACCATTAAATAATTATTCATAGAAAAAAAATTCTAGAAATGATAATGATGTATTCTTGTAGCCTCTAATTGAATAATTATAGGAGTTATTGAGAAAAATTGTTGAGACATAAGATGAATTTTCTAGAAAAATGTTCAAAATGCATGCTACTATTATGTGGACCATTAGGGACTTCCATGGACATCATAACTTATCTTGTTAGAACCATTACATGGGTTTAGATTGCCCTTTTTTTACATTTATTTGATCTGGAACTACTACCTTCCTACAAAAAAGGTTGTTATTGTTTCATTAAATATTTATCGATGATTCTCATATATTTTTGTTAAACAAGTAAAAATTCAACGGTTCTACTTATTATAGACCACCTATAAATTTTTTGATGGGTTCTAAAATATTGGAATAACATTGAGTTGTTGAAACATAATTTTGGAAGGTTTATTATTTGTATGACAACGATAAATGAGTTTAAATATCATCTTCAAGTGAAATTGGAACTCAACAATGGAAGAAAAAATGAATATTCTTTAAACTAATATATTGGGAATTTAATTTTTTGCAAAATAATAGTTATGTTATGCAATTTGAAAATAATATTTCTGACATGTTGATATTCACATTTATAAATGAGCATTGAAAATTGACGGACCATCTCAATGCTTAGAAGGACTTATAAAAAATGAATATAAAACATGATATCTATCTAGATGATAATGGAACATATTCTAATAATATTTATAATTATAAATATGTATAATTATACATTACTTATAAATTTAAAGCATGAAATGTTATGTTATTGGTATTAAAGTAAATTATCACAGTTTGTTAACTTAATTCACTTGGAAAACATGGATTGAAAAGACATGATTAACAAACATTTTAATAATAGTTACTACCATCAGGAGTGCGTACATTATTACCAAAAAATTTTACTACAATTGTACTCAACTTTTTTACATTATTAGAAAACTATGTGTGAAAAATATACAACCATATCATATTGATAATAATTTAGAGAGATTTTTATTGAAAAATTGTGCTAAAAAGATAATCTTTTCTCCATTATTTTTTACTGTCATGATGTATTTAACTATTCACTTTTTAGAGGAAATAAAATTAGGAGACCAAATACATTTTCGTTGGATGTATTTAATTGAGAGGTAATTTTTTTATGTGTTTTTTATATTATGTATACCATATTTGGAACTTCATTAAATATAAAATTTTGGTATATTTATTTTATTTCATATATATCATGGCCATTTTAAATCATACATTAGAAAAAAATCTCAACATAAAGGCTCCAAATTTAAAATTAATATAGCACAACATTATCATACATTTTTTTATTTATACTTGGATGATATTGAGACAATATTCGGACAAGTTTTATATGTTGATGATGCATCAAATCAATCTCAACTAAATGGGAAATAAAAAATATTTCCAACTATTTGGATGATCAGTTATGAGGATATCAAATGTTACACAATGAGAAATGGAATTGCTCCAGGCACATAGAATGGTTTTCACATCATGTAAGTTCTTAAATAATTTAATAAATATAAATATTAGGTTGACACATATATTCTAAATATATTCATATATACTAATTGTTTTAGATCATGAATAGTGATGCTTGGGAATAGTTTTTAGTAGATTTGATGTTTCTGGCTCACGGTCCTCTAAAACAAGCAAGAAAATTTGATTCTTAAAATGTCAATGGATTTATATTTAATACATTCAATTAAGAAAATGTTTTAAAAACAAATAATAGTCATATATTTATAGTTTCTAAAGTGGGATATAATGGAAAATTGTTTGATAATATTGAATTAAACTACTATGTAAAATTATCAGTTGTTTTATTCAAATAAATGTGGTTTGATATTACCAGGTGTGTTAAAGGATATTATTCAAAATTTACTTCTATGAACTTCTCTCACATGATGGATGTAGATGACTATGAAGTACATGATCTTTATATCTTCTCATCATAATAGAAAAGGGTTTATTTTGTAGAAGATGTCATGGATGATGGTTGGAGTGTATCTCTTCACATAAAACAAAAAGACTTGTCAGTTATTGGTGATGAAGAAGAAGATTTTTAATCTGAAATTTAATTCCATCAAAAGAATGAAACAAAGTAATTTTTCTACAGTGATGTTGAAAAAATTATTCTTTCAATGGTGGGTGATGTAAATGAAGTAATTATGGTGAAATAAAATGACATGATTGATGGAATGAATGATTATATGTGAATGCACATTTTAATTTATCAACCACTTATGTTATAAGTGAATTCATTCATGATCATATCTTTGCATATTTTTCTTTTTATTATTGTTCAACTAATATCATTTATAAAAAAATCTATATCATTTTTTGTAATATAAGTTCTGAAGATATTTATATATTATTAAATGATAGAAATTACAAGGAATAATCATATTAGGGATCTCATACATCTCTCAGTTGATGTTCCCTTCACCATACTAATAGATGATGGTCCATCAGTCTGCCACTATATAATTTGAGACTCCCTCCATCTTACCTCCTTCTACATCTCTCACACCCTCTATTATGTTAGTTTATAGCACACCCATCTTCTTCGTCCCATCAGCATCTATGACAGTTCCTCCAAATTCACTATGTTTTGTAGAGATGGAATTGGTCTAAACACTTATTTCTTCATGATTATATTAGAGAACAAAGGATATAGTTATAAATTTTAATGAGAATAATCGTATTGCGTTTTTTATACCACTAACTATTTTTTCATAAAATATGAAAATAATTTTAATATAGAGAGAATTATGAAGAGTTAAAAGGTCTAAAATCTGAACAGAATGAATATAATTGATTAATTGTACTATTATGTGGTCCCTAAGGATGATTCCATAGAATTATTTGGACAGATTATTGGTTAATTGGTGGTGGAGTTGGTTACCCTTCCCCTTAACCATGCTGATTGGAGGCATGTGCCTTAATCTTAGAAAAAAATTCATCAATTCCTAGACATAAGAAATTTTAAAACATTATTATGGTGTTCAATGTCATGTGTTATTAAATTACATTATTTTAAAAATGAATCTCAGTATACATATTTTATTCCACTTTACGGCTATAGATTTTATTCTATGAAAGTAGACATTGAACATTTTTGGTAGGAAATGGAAGTATATAAAATTTATATTTGGGAATGAGTTATTCTATTATTTCTTCGCCACTCATCAAATAAATGATCACATACTGGAAGGGTAACTTAGATAGAAATGAAAGGTTTTTTTATAGCCCTCAGGATGAGATACATTTGGTATGGAAATATATTTTCTTATATTAATATAATTTTACATATATACATGTGTGTGACAAGGGGATGGAATTTCATACATTATTATTAAATTATATGTAATTTATTTTAATATGATTCATTGAAAAGTACATCATTTCAATCTAAACAAATTATCCACCACACTACATCATCAATTATTTTTTCTAGAAATAGATCAAATCTTGTAAAATTTTCATTAGTTCAAATATTTATTAAATAAAATTATCTGTTTAATATATAAAATTGTTAATTTATATTTTTTTAATCAGTTCAACTAATTTAAATAATAATGTCTCTTAAAAAAATTTGGTAGAATGTTTATACAAAATCTGATAGGAGTTATGTTAATGAGATCACCATAGATGTTGGGGTATGAATTCATTTTTAATTATAATAAAAAAATTTGAGTGGTCACTATGTTAATATATATTTATTTAAATATGAATGCTATTTTAGTAATATGTATATAATAAAAGAACATTGAGATTCCATTCTCACAAAGTCCTTCTTGGTCTCTCTGGATGATCCCATTGGAAATGTCTTTGGGAAGGAGCATCCTTATCGCATGTGCATGATAGGTTTGGGACCATTACCATCAGAGGAATTTGGCAGGCCACTATACATTGAAGCAGCATATACCCCTAGTTATAGTTACTACCTAACTATATATGCTCATAGGGAGTGTTTTTCGATGATGATCACAATTCATAAATAGGTGGAACATATGATGATTTATGATGAAACAATCATTTCTCTATAGAAATAATTGATTGAATTATATCATAAGACTACTAGATCTATCCCCAGTGATATTTCATCAATGGATGATGGTGATAAGGTAAATTAGAAAACATAAAAATCATTTAATTTTTAAAAATGTATTTTTATGTTTAAATATAAATATAGAACACTGTTTAATTTTAAACATAATTTTCATGAAGGTGCTAGAATTAGGGAGTGCAGATAAAGATGGGGATGGTGTTGATTAGTGTTCAACGGGTTATTCCTAGTTTCCCCATTTTATTTAGAGATGATGTGTCACTAAACATATGAAAAGAAAACACTAATATAGTTTTTCAAAAACCATGTTGTGGTTTTTCGTAGGGATATATGTATTTCCCTTACATTGCATTAAAATCTATATGCTGGGATAGTTTTCTATGTTTTATTCTAAAGATTACATTGTGATTTGTTTTCCTAGAATTTTATATAGATACTGAATCATTGCACCCCCATTCAACTCTTATATTAAATATAATATAATTACTATTATTTTATATATTTATGAGGTTTTAATTTAGATTTTATTTTTCAGAAGACATTTTATTTTAAATGGTTCCGATATGGAAATGTGTAGTTGTGCATGAAACATTGTGTTTAGGCTAAATCATTGTAGATAAATATTATGTATGGTAATTCGATATGAAACAAGATTAGTGCTTGATCATGCTAGTTTGTGTAGTAATCATGATAAAATACATACACATGAGGATTTCAGTTTAATTTGGTGTACTGTCCCATTTAAGAAACACATTTCTACCACTATATACAACATAGTCTCTACTATAAAAGAGTCCACCTCTATAAAAAAATATTTCTATTTCTATAATCTTATATTGAAGATTTTATCCATAGTAACTATAAAAATATAAATATTTATCACTACCATTGCAAAGAAGAGTGTTTTATTGACATAGGATATCAATCTTCATATTTAACATAGTAGTAGTTAAATTATCAAAGACATGGATGATAATAGAGAAATAAATTTCAATATTATGGACTTAAAGAGTATATTTATATGATACTATCTATAAATAAACTATTCTACTCCATAAATCCCATTAAAATTTCTTGGTTTGTATCCTCAAATTAATGGTAAATAAATCCAAATGTATTTTTATAACTCCACCTTTCTCTATGATCTATTATCATATGGAATAATATTAGAGTCCAATTCATTTGTCTTAATTCTTATTGATGAAGGTATGTTTATGCATATTTGATCCTATAGTATTATTTGAAATTTTAATGTTTTTATTCATTTTATTAACACATTATAGAGCTTGAATACCTATCACTACTTCTGAAGACCACACTCAAAACCATTATGTTCTGAAAAAATATTATAAAACCAAGTATTTGAATACTTCCATCCCCTAGATCTTACAAAATCATGAAATCTATTATATAAAAACACCATATTCTTGAAATATACACATTCAAAAATCCATTAAATCAACTTGAAGTGTTATCAAGATCTATAAAAACATACCAAAAATAAATAACAATGATAAATCCCCCACCATGAATCCTAGGTCAATACAAAATTTTAATTTATTCTATAGAGTATATTTTAGGAACATACCATACTCATTATTTCCTTCAAAAACATGAAAGAATCATGACTCTAATAATCCTTAGGTTTTAATAACATGACACATGATCATGTTTAAAATGTTTAGTGATAGCCACCAAAGCGTCACTTATCCTGACTCAAATTAGGATAGATAACACATGGTAGAAATTATAACCACCCCTAACTCATCCATTGAATTTATAAAATATTTGGAAACAAATATATCAAATAACAGAACATTAGGAATTTTTATGTTATATCAAAATTTCTTTTTCTCATGGAAAATTGCTAAATTACATTGATTTAAGAAACTAAAATATTAGATGAATTCATCATTAAAGACCCCTTTAAGGAAATCAAATAATAAAACTCATTAAAATATATGGAATAACATATCTATTCATTTCATGATGTATTTCAATTGTTATAAATCATATTTTTATGATTATTTTATTATAAATATTATGATTATTTTGTTTAATATATTTTCATATCTATGTATTGTGTTTTTCCCTTTTTTGGATGAAGATTATATAGCAGTATTTTTTTGTAAGTGATATATAGTGAAGGTTTTAATCACAACTATATATGCTAAATTATTATTTATAATTGGTCCAAACTATTTCTAAATAAGTTCTAAATTTGTTTTAGATATACTTTTTTGGTTTTAAATTTGGTTTCCCATCCAATAAAATAGTTTGTGGATAGCAGTGGTTTAAACTGCTGCTACTTCTTCCAAAAAATTGTATTGGGGAAACTACTACATAATCCAAAAAAACATTCCTCTAAATAAACATTGTATGACGGTTCCTAGGAAACACATCTAAATGGATTGAACTTAAATAAGTTGGATAACAACACCAACTTTAGTGGAATTTTTATAAACCATCATTGAACCATATGGTGTTGGTTTAAACTTTTTTGAAATAAAAAAACAACTATTTTCAATCATTTTTGTTGTGGTGATGGATATCTCTTGGACTCCTCCACTCCACATCTTTTTTTACGAGTTTATATATTTATTTTGGTAAATAACTCATTCTCAACACTCATGTTGGATATTAATCAAGATGTAGCCTCCAAGGACACACTCTATCATCGTGTAGAAAGTTTCACCTGAGCCCTTAGGCCCCTATATCCCTTATTATCAACTAGTGATTATGTTTCAGTCCCCTACTCGCCTTAGATTAAATTTCTTCAAGTATTTATCCTTTATTAAGAATAATATTAATAACATTTTTTCTCTAAATCTCTAAAATATTATTTTTACCATGAACGACTCTTAGTTTCTAGGTGGAGATGATGCTTGTTTGGATGAAGCATTGTTAGATGCAACTAGTATATCACTTTACTTGGTTACATCATATTAGGATTATTTTTCATAAACAATCCATGATGATCAGTACATTTCATCCCATTTTTCTTATTTTTCAAATCTTCCATATAATATAGCCTTTTCATCCAAATATGTAGTAGCTAGATTTGGATTCCCCTTGTATCCTCCATTTAGGAATTCTTATGTGATACACAATAAGTCTTATTCTATATAGATTTTACTAAACTTATTAAAGGCTCTCTCTAATTGCTTCACTTTGTTTATAGTTGTCTCTAACTCTAGATCATCTTTATTCAATGATATAAACAATTTTAATATACTTTTTGCGTTGGTAAAGAAGGCACAATATACCCCTTATCGTAGGAAAATGAAGTCCAATATTTCATCAGGCTCTCTCTCTGGATCTAGTGGAATTATTACCAAACTCAAGTCTAAATCCCTCTCTATAGGATTAATTTCTTCCCATCAATGAGTTTTTAACAAGGTCAACCAAAAAAACCCATGTTTTGATTATATATTCTTTTTTAATATAAAATATAATGGATCTAGGGTCTCCAAAAAATTATAATACATTTTATACAAGGTGAATGAGTTCAATGTCCCAGTTATAGCCATTCCTGAACCTAAACAAAAATATAGACTCAACCAATCCTTTAGTTCAACACTTCATATCATGATCCATGTAGTTGGTATTCCCACAAATTAGAACATATTGATCTTCTAAAAATATAATGTAACTATTGAATTAATCATATATTAGTCATAAATCATTAAAATTATTCTAGGTATCTATAATAACCATATTCTTCATAAATTTGTATGAAAAATGTGAAGCCACAGATCAAGATGAGTTCTGGGAAGTTCCATGTTCATTTAATCTAGATCCTTATCCTTGGTAAATTAGTGATTAATAATACTATTAATATTGAATCAAAAAATTAGTTTTTTGATACTCTTTGAAATAGTTTTTTAATTATAATCATTTTTTCTTGAATATTCTTTTTGACATCAGATTCCAAGTAAATAGATATTCCTTGTGAAACAATAAGGATGAAAAACAAATGATTTGGAGTTATCTTGATAGGATATTATCCAATATCTAAGGGATTTATTATTACCATAACAATTTTCGTACTCAAATTAATTGAAAATCTCATATCATTACCCATTTATTCTCCCATAGGGTAGTGATGAAGACTAGCCTCAGAGGTTTTACTTCCCTAAAGTATAGACATAAGGAGAATATTTTATTTTTATGGTGAAACAATATTGGTAGGATCCATCTAATTACCATCTCTTGAACATTTTAAAATGAAAAAAAATATGTTCTTGGGAGGTGATATTGAAGAGTGGTCCTACCTCTTTGACATTACGTAGTCTTAGTTCATTAATATAGAAAATAACTTTACCTATTTAGAAAATATTCTTTAGTGTAATTGGAGTGATGATGTCTCTATTTCCCTCATGGATAAACATAGGAATCTCTCAGACATATTTATAGAAGTGTAAAGGATTTATTTTTAATGATTCCAAATTTTTTGGATTAGATAAGGTGATAGGATCTATGTGTATTTCAATTCATTATTTAAATAAAAAAACCTCTCAATAAATCTGGATCTTAAAATGGAATATTGTTTATTTATTAATTACATTAATCTACAGGGACCCATGGTATTCAACCACATCCAAACCTTGATTTATAAGTCATGTTATGGAATATTAGGAGGGTACCTTAGTGAATATATCAATGATTATTTATTTCCGATTATTCCTGTTATCACTAATAAATAGATTAATAACAGTCTAGAAGCCTATCCAATAAATATTGATATTTTCAAATATATTAAGAGAATATGAATTGAAAACAAACCTAGTATAGATGGGTTTCATGGTGCATTAATTACAATATCATAAGGAATAATTAAGGATGAGTTCATTAGATCCATCACCAATAACTTCATAGGTGGAATATTATAAATTTTTATTATTAATAACTCGACCCAAATAGCAGAGATCAAGTGCCTTACCTAAATACATTTTTATAGAAAAAAATGAATTATTTTCCTCATGGACCAAATATTTTTGTATCATTGAATAAAAAAATACCAACATATGTTTTGTATTACAAAATTAAATTAAATTAAATATAGAAATTCATTTTTAAACATCCATAAACTCTATTATTATCCTTAAAAGTCATTTATAAAACACGTTATCGCATCTTGGGGAAGAGTAAAACATAAAAAAGGGTGATAAATAATCATATGAGAAGAAAACATAATCATGGATGTTATACTATTATAATAATCACATAGACTATCAATTAGTAGTATCATAATGAGGTAATAAATAATTTTAGGCATTAAAGACATACAATCAAGACCTCAACCATGAAATATACATAAATGAGTATATCATTGAGAAAAACAAGATCTAGTTTGTCTCATGAAACCTAAATATTCATTTTAGGGCTTTAGTGGGCCCCGCCCACCACATACTAAGCCCAATGCATTCCCTATGTGTAAAATAGTAAATTTTAAAATATAACATTAAATAAAAGTCCCCTATACCAATTTAGAAATATTTTAATCATACAAATATATGAAAATAAACTAATAAAATCATTGATAAATTCATCATAGAAATATCATTTACATTGAAAAGAATAGTAACTTTGAAAAATAATTTGTATTTGTCATAAAATCAGATTGTTAACATGTATATCCAAAAAAATAGTAGGAAATATAAATTATTTTTTATTCATAAATTATTTCAAACTTAAGTGAAGTCAGGAAAAATTAGTTTTTAAGAATATTTATAAATTATCTTCTTTAGTGCGGTTTTAGGGAAAATATTAAAGACTATTTTAAAAGGTAAAAGGTTTAAATGTTTCAATAAAAAATTAGATGAACAAAGATAGTTTTCCATGATAAAAAATAGTAATTTTAGTCAATAATTGTTTCCTAAAACATATTATGGATGGTACATAAAGATGGGTAATAAATCGAGAAGTTCCCTTTAATCGAGATTACGTATCCGAAAGAATTGAGAAGAGAACATTGAAAAACATGCATTTCCCCATTAAGGAAATATAAAATGATATGGATGAATGAGTTTAAATAATTTAAATATAATTTATAATAATTATATAAAAGTAAAAAATTAATTAAATTGTTTTAATGTGTAAGAATGTGTAACCCGATTGGAAAATGGATGTTCAAGAAAAATCCATTACCACTATTAAAAAAATCAAACCAAATGCCCCATAAAATTAATGAAATAAAATGAGAAATTTTATATCATTTTTATAAATATATTCTTGATATGATACCTCAATGTTTGGTATACATACACCACAAACATGAAATAGTAGGAAATAAGGTGTATCTCACCGAAATAACAGTGAGATGAGAAAAATATTACCTTATGTTTGAATATGTTTGGAATATTGTATTAATGTCCTATATAAGATAATTAAATCCATAAATTAATTAAATAATATAATTTTATACATGTATTTTATTTATTATAATTTTATAAGTTCATTTATGGAATTTTTATGAGTGATGAAATACAGTTTTATCATCTAGGAGATTTTGTTTCTGTGGTTTTCATGATTGGATTACTTTAATAAACTTATGGAAGATCGTGTAAAATGAAACTAGTTTTCCATAATTATAATTATGTGTTATTATGGATCTTAAAAATATTAAATGGTTATGTAATTTATTTGGTTATTTGGGGTGAGGATTAATCATTATAAAAGACCTTACTAATAACCATTTTTATTATTTTGGAGGTTTTTCGATTATCACAAGCTATTTTTGTGTTAGTAATTAATATTTTGTATATATATTAGTTAAATTATATTAAATAAGTTTTATTACAAATAAAAATTTCCTGTTTGAACTATAAAAATTAGTTTTATGACAATCCTTGTAGGACTAATTGAAAAATGAATTCATGTCATCCACAATGGGGGTAAATCGACAGCTCACGTATGATGTCGCCATAATAAAAAAGGAAAATGAGATTAGATGTGATGGTGGATTTTACATTGACATAATAACATTGAGGTATGTATAGTATACTTTATTTATCATTTTTTGACAGAGGATGTGAGTAGGTAACAAGAAAATATAATAATGTGAAAAGAAAATAATGAAAGCCAAAGAGGATTTTACCTCTTGAATTCTTCTCCCGGGGAAAATCCATAATGAAATTGGTTTTGGCCCTCTGATGGGACCAGAACATCATATATGTGTTTAAGAGTCTTTTTAATATGATTCATAATATATTGGGAAATTTTCAAGGATTTGGAGTTGTTAGGGATAGAGGTGGTGAGGGGTGGTACTTATAGTGGGTAGAGAGGAGTGTCTTGGAACATTTTTTTTCATTTGTTTATTATTTTCTCTCAAGAGTATCAATTATTTGATAATTATCTCTAAATATATTAAAAAATGAATTATAATTCAATATTTTTTCTTTAAATAGAAATAAATCAATTATGACTCAATAATTCATGTATTTATTAAATACAGTAAATCAAATTATTCCTCTACTCACAAAAAATTCTATTATTTTAGAAAAATCCCAAAAATTAACTATAATCATTTTTAAATGTGTATAATTAAAATAAAAACAATATTTTATTAAAATAATTTTCAAAATATTATTAATTTTATTTTTAAATAAAATCACCGTTTCTTCAAAAATATAAAAATTTTAAATTCATAAGTTATTATATAACACATTAGAATTTTTATCAAGGCCTCATAAAAATATTTTATAATCATAACACTAAAAAATATTAATTTATGTATCTATTTTATGAAAATATGTTTTTTTAGAGAGTTGTTTTCTCTATTAAATTTTGAATAAACATTTCTATTTCACAAAAGTTCCAATTCTTAATTTAACATTTTCAAAATATTTATTTTATTATGACATAATAATACTATATTAAATTTCAGTTAATAGGTTATATAAATATTATTAATAATTTAATAGTGTATTTTACAATTAAAATCATAAATAGACTATTAATTGAATAAAAAACACAATTTTATACAAATCCGTATTTTTTACTATTCATTGGAAGATAAATATTTTCAGAAAAATACCATAAGTTAAAAATAAACTATGTTTGAAATTTTGATTTTATAAATAAATTATATTTTGTTACATATAATTTATAAAAGTGCCAAAATATATTTATAATACAATTGTGTTATTAAAAGGTGATAAAAGTACCTTTAGAAAAAATATAGTCATTTAATGCGTAAAATTGGTTTCATTCTTATTTTAAGGCTATAAAATAAATCGTATGTATGTAAAAACATTCGAATAAATATATAATATATGAATTTCCTATTTTGGATAAAACAATTCATTCCCACTGATATAAGGGCTATGTTATAATAGTCATATTAAACGAATGATATTTAATTTTATATCATTATTCAGTTAAGCTTGGTGTTGTGTGAAACCTATGATGTCAATGAAATTAAATTCAAAAGGATACATATCATAAAATATTGTGTTCTTACATTTTCTCATCAATCAATAAATTTAATCCTCATAATTTGAAATAATAAATAAAAATTAGTAGTTGGTACTTGAAAAATACTTTGTGGAAAACTCACATTGGAAATAGGGTTAATAAAGTATCCTCATAATAAGAGTAAAATAAAATTGAAAAGTTATCCACAAAACTAGGATTTAAATTAGGAAATAATTTCTAGAAAACAATAACATGGACATGGAATATAATTCAAACTATTATATTCTGATAGATAGTGATAGAAAATATGGTCATCAAAAAGTTTACCATCACAAACCCATAAATCTATGATCATTTAAAAGAAAATTGATTTCTTAGAAAGAAAATTCTACGAATAATGGTTTTGTTCAAAATTCATTTTCCTAAAATTGAGGGATCCTTTTAATATTTGGATAAAAAATTCAGAAAATAAACATTCTTGACTACTTCCCATGTCATAATCATAATTTCGTCCTTTGGTTGTGCTTTGATTTATTTTCACTTTATTCATTACACATTGAAATGAATGTGGAAGATGAATTTTTCATACTTGATGAACTTTTAACAAATCTTATGGCCCTTAAGTTATTTTTTTCATCTTTATATGTTTAATGATTCTAATATTTTTATCATATTTTATAAATTAATAATATTTTCCAATATTTAGCATGATCTATTCCAAATGCAGCTAATCTTCAGACTTTTCTAAAATATGTCATTCCACATTCAATAAAAAATTTAGAAGGATGGTCATTAATTTACAAAATCATAATAACATAATATCCTCCTAATAATATACCACTTATTCTTACATTACAAATATATTAATACATTTATATCCTTTAAACCTTTATAAAATATGCAAGATTCTAAGAGTAAAATCTCAGGTTGTCCTTAAATACAAACATCAAAAAATTTAAGCATAACATAAATCATTATATCACTGACCACATTCATGGTAACCAATACACTCACATAAAAACATATTCATTACTACCTCAATAGAAACTACATATTTATGGATTCCTTTTCAAATTCATTTATTTTCAAGAAGATCAAATTACAACAGGATCACTTCTTGGATTACTTGGGAAATTCATCAAATACATCATATTCTTGAAATATGTAGTGTAGTACAATAAATATATTCCTTATGATTCATATAACCAAATCATTATTTATGAAATAATAAAATAATATAATTCTAGAATCTGAAGAAAATAATTTTAATCATTACTCTTCATCTATGGTAGTAGAATAATCTTTACTATGATCTGTTATCCTCCTTTTGAGTATATTCCATTGACGATTGAGACATTTATTTTCATAGTGTCCTATATCCTTGTAGTTGAAGAACTAAACATTGGTATATTAATTACATTCCTAACAATCATGAGTATGGTGGCCATTTTCTTTACACATGATGCAAACTCATTTTTATATTAAGTGTATACGAGGGTGTTTCCTACCTATATGATCACATGTAGGAAAATATTTCATTACCTACTTCCCTTTATCTATCCCTTTTCCTATCATTCCCCTTATTTTATTTCTTCTATATGAATCCATAATACATGGATAATTAGTTCTCTATGTTATTATAACATGATATTATTTCTTAATAGGATGAGAATATTTATGGAAATACTTCCATTCAAAAGGATATTATAAATGCTTTAAACAAATGATTATTCCTACTCTTTGGATTATATTTATTAATGTGATTCCCATTCCGTCTTCATGAAACTATTTATAGACAATTAAATACACTAGATTAGATCATGAAATTATGAGGCGTAATGTATAATCCTAAAACTAGTGAAATACTTAACATAAATTCAAACATTTCACCGTATCTAATCTCATTATAATAAACATGGTTTCTCAGGGTTCATTTTTACTATTAAATACTTTATAATGGGTTTTAAATAAAATTTGAATTATCCTAAGAATATCCCCCCTTGAGTTCCAAAAAATGTGTCAATTAAGGTAGATTTTCTTGTCCTAGGTTATATAGAGCCTGGATGGACACACCTTTTCAGAGTTCTCAAACCTAGGTATATGTATTCTAGAACCATTTCAACTTTTAGTATCTAGAGAGGGATGTTGTTTGTGGAAGACCCAAATAATCTCTACCACACCAAAATTATATGATTTTCTTTTGATGTTATAAAAATATTATATCTTAGTATTTTCTTCCTTAATCTATTATTTCTAAATCTACTTTTAAGGGTAAAATTTTACCGACACCAGCTATAATGACATCGACCCCAATTGTTCTGAGTCAATTCTTTACATTATTACATTGGTATAATAAATATTTAGTTCACATCATTAAGTAATGTATAGTTTAGTAGATTTAGAAAACCATATATAAAAATAAGTTTTACATTAAAGTAGAAAATTAAATGAATCGTAGAAACTCCTTTGGAAACATCCATAGAATCCTACATTACCCCTACAAATCATTCATAATTCACATATTCGCATCCTAGGGAAAAATAACACATAAGAAACGGTGATTATAGATGCAATATAAGGGTAAAAAATATAGTGGAAGCTAATATAAATAATAAGAAAAGGTGAATAAATGAAAACACATCCCATTACAACATAATCTTGAGAATAACATGGTAGAAATAAAATATAAATAAAAAATTTCATATATATAATCAGATGAGAAAGAAAGATAACCATGGATATTTTAAAAGTATAAAAATCACATGGACTATCAATTACTATTATCACAATGCGGGAATTCATAATTTCATAAAATCATAAACATACCATCAAGTCCTCGTATAATAATTATATACAAATGGGTATGACCTCAACTGAAACCCGATCCATTTTGTCTCATTAGACCTACGGATGCATCGAGGAGCTATAACAAGCTCTACCATTCAATTACTAAGTCCAATACATTCCTCATATATCAAATAATAAATTTAGATATATAAATTTAAATAAATGTGTTCCTTAATACTTTGAAATATTTGAATCATAATCATATATCAAAATACTATAATAAAATCATTGATAGATTACTGATAGAAATATCCTTTTACTTTTAAAATTAAAGATCTTTTTTAAAAACAATTATATTTAACATTAAAAAATATTAAAAAATTTATATCCCTAAAAAGAAAATTTATGGAAAAATAAATTACTTTTGAGTCTTATATGATGTCAAATACAAGTAAAATATTTAAATTTTTTTTATGAAACATTAGAAATAATCCTCTTTAGTGCGTTTTAAGGGAAAATATTAAAGTGTTTTTAAATCAGTTAAAGGATTAAATATTTTCATAAAACGATAAATGAACTAATATAGTTTTCATGACAAATGTATAAATTCTATAAAAGTAATGGTGTCTCAAAATATATTATGGAAGATACATGAATAAGGGTAAGAAGTTGAGAAGATCCATTTAATCGGGCTTGCGTATTGTGAATAATTGAGGGGGAACTTTGTAAAACATGTATTTACCCATAACAAAAAGATGAAATGATATGGATACATTTTTAAAAAACATATAAACATAATTTATATTTTTTATATAAAAATTATATGTAATTACATTGGGGTAAATAGTAAGTAGGCATATCCTGAATGAAGAATATAGGTTCGGGTAGAATCCCTTGCCATTATGAAAATAGTCGAATCATATTCCCCATAAATTAATGATCATATAATAATAAATTTAATAAAATTAAGAAAAATATATTCATGGTATGAAACATCATTGGGTAGTATACATACACAACACATAAAAAATAGTGGTCAATAAGGTATATCTCATAATAATAAGAGTGAGATGAGAAAACCATGACAAAATGTCCAAATATGTTTTGTACATGATATAAATGTCATAAATAATCATATTAAATACATTACTTAATTATCCCGTATATTTTTATACATGTATATTATTTATTATAATATTATTATGTTAATTTGTGGCTTTTTTGATGGTTTAGTAAAGATAATTTTATCATTTACGTGCATTTGTTTTCATGGATTTCATGATCGGTTTACTTTTATACGCATATGGAAGATAATGAAAAATAAAAATAGATGTATATAATTGAAATTATATTTTATTAATGACATTAAAAAATATTAAATGGTTATATAATTTATTTGGTTATTTTGGGTGGGTAGGAATCATTAGAAAAGAAGTTACTGATAATCGTTTAGATTATTTTATCTGTATTTTGTTTATCATTCACTAATTTTATGTTATGAATTAATATTATGTATACATACAAGTTAAAACATAATAAATAATTTTTATTACACATATTAAGGTCTTACTTAACCGTAAAAATTGGTTTTACTACCATCATTAATGGTGGAATTGATACGAAGGAGGAAAATCAGCACCTCACAGACGTTGTTTTCTTCATTAAAATCAATTGAAAAGGAGAAGAGTCTTGAGAGTGTATTTTAAATTAACAAAAATAAATTATATTTTTTTATATAAATGAGTTATAATTCTTGTTCAAATATAGTAGGGGATTAATGTATTATAAAATAAAATAAAGTGAAAAAAATATCGAATGTGGAAATGGATTTTACCTCTTGAAATCTTCTCTTATAGAATATCCTTAGGGAAATTGGTTTTGAACTTTTTATGATACCAGACCCTCTTGAATATGGGAAAGAGTTTTTTTAGATGATTGGGTTTAAATTGAAAAATCATCCAGGCATTGAAGGTATAAGGTAAATACGTGGTGAGGGGTGGTACTTATAGTGGGAGGAGAGGAGTGTTTTTGAATATTTTTTCCATTTGTTTGTTATTTGGATAAAGACTATGAATATATTGATGAATATCGATAACTAAATTAAATATAATGATTTATATTTCTATATTATGTTCTCACATCAGCCATACATCATCTATGACTCAATAAATCATGTATTTATAAAAGATGGTAAATTATTGTATTTCTCTATTCACCAAAAATTCAACTATTTTAGAAACATCCTAAAAATTAAATCTAAAATTTTTTAGGCATGTAGAATTAAAAAAAGAAATAACTAAATTTCATGAAACTAATTTTATATATAGGATAAATTAACATTTTAAATAAAATCATCACTTATTCGAAAAATTCTAATTTAAAATTTATAATTGATATTATAAGACTTTTAAAAATTAATTAGGGTCTCATAAAATAATATTATAATCATAAGACCATATAATATTAATTTATGAATCTATTTTATTCAAATAAATTTTCTTTTAAATAATTATTTGAGTTTAAAAATTTATAATAAACATTTGTGTTTCAGAAAAATACAAATACTTAATTTATCATTTGTTAATATTCTATTTAATTATTCCACGATAAAAATATATTATATTTTAATTCATAAGATAAATATATTTTCTATATAATTTAATATGTGAATTTAATATTCAAATCATAAATAGACTATTAATTTAAATAAAATGAAAATTTTATAGAAATTGGGATATTTCACTATTCACTAGAAAATAAATACTTTCAGAAGAATACCAAAATTTCACCCTAAAATAATTTTGTGATTACTCTTTTAAAAATAATGTTTATTTAGTTTAATGTAATTTATAAATTTTTTAAAATATATTTTTAAAACAATTTTTCTATTAAGAGGTTGTAAAACATCATTTCGGAAAATATTGCATTTGAATGAGAAATATTAGATTAATTTTTATCTTATTCCTATAAAAACACTTGAATAAATTTAAAAACATGTTATTAAAAATATAATATATAAATTTAATTATTTGTTTAATATTATTCATTACAACTTATTTAACGGCTATGTTCAAATGGTCAATTTAAAATAATAATATTTAAAAATATATAATTGTTCATTTAGACTTGTTGTTGTGTGAAACCTGTGAGGTCAATAAAATTAAATTCAAAAAGATACATATCATAATATCATGGGGTGTTACTTGTTTTCAACACTTCACTTTTTCAAAATCAAAAAGTGAATCAGCCAAATAATTTTAATCAATTTTGTTCAGCGATATTATACAATGTTTCTTACAATATCTTATCAAAAATTATCAGCTACATATTTTCCAATTCTAACATTAAAAATTCTATGACATGTTTCATTTTAGTTTCATTATCAATTTCATAAGATATCAGAGATTTTAAGAACTATTCCATGATCTTTATTTTCATAGATTTTCATCAACCTGATTCTCGGTTTAATTGGAAGGGTAATGATTTTTCATCCTTAATTTCACAAGAGTGCTCTATCAGGGATATCCCAGTTCCCTTATTCTATTCATACATTACCAAGGATAACATAGTGTAAATATTAGAAATGTGATTAAAGTAGGTTTGATCCCCCATTTCATTGGTAGCTATGGAACTCATGGAATTTGTCACATATTTTTTTCATTGACATGATTTTTTCTATACTAGATGGAAAATTCATAAATGGTATTTAATAATATTTAATTTTATTATGAAAAGTGGATGGAGCAGCGGGTTAGAAATTCTAAAATAAAATCATATATTTCTCAATCATATTCATAAGGAAGCATTACAGGCATTGAAAGTAGACCTATAATCAAATGAAGAATCTTCCCAATGAAGAATCTTAGTTCCCACATTCTCTTGGAAGAATTATAATAAGATGCATTGATAGTCTTATGCATAAAATCATTGGGAAAACTATAAACTAAAAAAAGTTGATTTCTATATTTTTGAGGGTGCATCAATCCCAATAATTCTATCATAACATTTTATAAATATGTATATCATGAAAATTATCAAAGTTCCTAAGGGTGTCCAATAATAAATTAAAAAATATATAAACAATTTATTAAAGGACTACTATATAGAATGAAAAATCCATTAGTTGAGTTACAAATTTCTATATAGTCATATCCATTATAGTGGTATTGGTATTATGAATTTTCATTAATCCATGAAAGACATCCACAATATTTTTTCACATGATGTAATCACAAAATAAATTGTGGGTTATATTTGTGAGAAATAAATCTTGGGTCACTTAAGATGTTGTCCAAGATATCTCTTATTTATCTTAATTATTCTGTAAAAGAATTTATTCTCCCTTTTCTTCCTCTTGGATTGTGATTGATGGTGATCGGTAATGTAGATATAATTTTTTTTGAAGACATCATGTTTATTAGTTCGTTGTAATTTACATGTTTACCTACAACCTATATCATTTTTACAAGGGTCCTGTTTTTTCCAAATTTACCAGTATGAATCCTATCTTCTAATAAAAAGTACATATTGGACAACATTTGGCTAGTTGATGATGATTAATGTTATTGATCTCTCCAACCATCTTAGGGCTCTTCGACTAAAATTTCTTCTATAAGATTCATCAAATTTATAACAAATATAATACATGGTGTAATAATGTATTGAATTTAGTAATACATAATAAATATTGTTTTACTAATTTTCCATTATTATCACTATTATATGTTTTTAGAAATGGTGTTCTAGGGAATGGTAGTTCCTCTTGCATCTAAATTTTTTTTCTACTCATGTCCTCATGGAAAATCAATGGTACATATATTCCTAAACAGTGATTCGGATTATTATTTTTCTGGTCTTTGATGGCAGGATTTTGATCTCTCATTTCTTTAGATCATTTGATCCTTCCAATAATTCATTGATTGATGCTATGATTAGTAATAATGATCTAGTCATAGGTTAAAATGTGGGCTTCGCAGCAGGTGTTTGGTGAATTAGGGATACCTGTAATAAACATATATTTAATAATAGAACCAATTGTCTCTCTAAACTCAAGGATCAAGGGGTTAGATAAAAATTTATAAATTTCAATCCCTTATAGTGGTTTAAAGAAATGGGCTAGTTTCTTTGTTTATAGTAGTGGATGCCTGGCCCACAATACTCTCTATATTCACTGGGACTCAAAGATTCTGCCAGCCTCGTGTCCGAATAGAACATTACAAGACTCCTATTTCAATAGAATTATAAAATTTCGAGGAATTATCTAAGATCATTTGGTTATATGGTTTTTTATTATAGTAAATATTATAGTGGTGGGACCCCTATTTATTTAGAAGACAAATTTTTATTTAGTAGGAACTATATTTACAATGAAAATAGTATATTTCATTAGGGGGTTGAATTGGACTCTAGAATAATAGTAAAAAAATTTAAAGGATAAAATCCTACCCACATGTATGTGAATAATTAAATTCAGGTGTTTATAATCCTCCTCCCCAACAATATAAATATCCAACATACTTTTTAGATGGAAATAAGTGGAAGATAGTTCTTCGGTCTTTGGGATCAAATAATCCATCATTTATTTTTTATCATCCTTGGGATCGTTAAAAAATATTTGTATTAATGTTGTGACTAAGGATGAAAATTTTATACTCAATGTTTGGCCTCTGTAACATCCTATTTTCCCCATTTAATTTAATTATCAATTAAAAAACTATGCTTCAGTCAGCGTAATCTTTTTTGATTACTTTTATTGATTTGTGTTCACCTATAATCCATATATTGGTTGAATGGGAAAATTATTAACATGACCATATACTCTTAATATATATGGTGTAAATACAAATTTTTCATGTAGTTTAATTTCAATGTTATTTATCTATAATTTTAATAAATATCTTTGTATATGCACTTATTTTCTAGGGGTATATCATGTTATGATTATATATGGAATTATAAATGTTTTTCGTATATAATTAAATTTAATGGGGAAATGAAAAAGGGCTCTTTGTGATTTGATTTATTTCAAACGGAAAATTTACATTTTCTTATAATATATGTGTGGTACTATATTTCCTTTTAGTGAGTTAGTGAAATTTTAAAATCTAATTATATATGTATATGTGGGCACATATTAGTTGTTCAATGGTGTGGGTGCAAGTGTGTAAATGAAAAATGTAAGGTATATATAGGTACAATTATGTTCTCTTGTGAGAATGGGTGTAATTTTGTGGAACATGATGGTGATGTTTCACTATGTTAATGTTTTTTTCTCATTCCTAATGCATCTTGATGTTATACACTCATGGATCATGATTATTTACTAATGATTCCACACACTTTTGATTCATGAGATTTTCTTTATGTCATGATTAATGAAATTATTGGTTGGATATACCATTCTTATATATCCTGATTATAATCATATTCTAATATTATACTCACTTATTTTATTTTATTGTTATGAAATATAGTTATAATGGCGTCCTACATTTTTAAGAAAATAAAAAATTCATTACCTGGTAACATACATAACAATATAGAGGTATTTTTAGGTTTAGATTAATGGAAATTGGGAACAGAATACAAGATTAAAATAAAAATCTTATAATACACATGAAATTATTATTTACAGTTTCATTACTATTTCTTTTTACAATATCTCATATCCTATAGGTTATACATTAAAATAAAAGGGTGAGCATAAATACCAATAAGATAACAAAAAAAGGTGACATTTACAATGTAACGACGAAGCATACAAATAAAGAATGAGCATAAGAACATGGGGAAAATAATAATATATAAAACATGAATAATATCATGGAAATATGGATAAAATATAAAAAATGATAAATTCATAAGCATATCATAATGTTTTATCATCAATGGTCGTAACTCAAAGTTACCAAGTATATTCACCCAAGTATCGTAAAATTTGTCATATTAAGAGATTAATTATTTATGCAATGCATTGTGGTCTATTAAGAAATACCCTTTAATTTTATTAATTCATGTGAGATAAATTTATTAAAATAAATCATTTCATCAATAAAACATAGATAATAAATAATAGGTTTCATATAAAATTATTGTCTAAATAACTACTTATATTCTTGAACATTACATCATTTTTAACACATGGAAATGGAATTTAGGTTTCATATATTTAAATCCAAAATCCATAAATTATATATACATCTGGTCTGACACACTAATATCTTAATTAGGTGGTTTTTTGGGTTTTTCATATGGTATTGGGGATAGGGATATAGGGGACAATGTAATTAGATATTCTTTATTTTGGTGGCTTCTTCCCTTAGTTCTCTCGATCCTTTTGGGGTTCTTATTAGGGTTCAATACTGGTTTCTTTTTTAGGGTTTCAGTGACAATTTCCACTCCCTCATTCCATCCAGTTTTGGGTTCCCTCTTTGTTTGTGTGTTATTAGGGTTCCATCCTTTAGTTTCCTATCCTTCCTGGTTATGGTTTTTGTTAGGGATTCATCTCAGTTTTCCTTCTGGGATCCATCCCCTTTTGATCCTAGATCTCTTTAGGGTTTCTTCCCCAATTTTGGTTTCTATCTATGTATTTATTCTTATCTACGGTCTGGGGTAATGATGTGTTGTGGCTTCTGGTCATTGGTTATCATTGTTGTTTTATTTAGTGTTTTTGTGTCGATGTTTCTTGGTGGTCATAGGTGGTGTGATGTTGAATACTACAGTGACGGGTTCCTCAACTAGATCCCTGGCATTGGATGGTTTATGATCATGATGGTGGGTTTTAGTGGAAATTTTATACGTCACCATCATTTTTTGGTTTTTTGTTTAAATGACTCAAACTTCAGGTTTTTCTTCACATTGTGACACCAAGGATGTTCTTTTGATTCCTACATATATGGTTATTTGGAGACATAAACAATGATAATGAAAATGAGTTTATATGTCTCAGTGGTGATGATGACGACTTCTCTATGATGATTCTTTTTTTCAATGTTGTCTCTTGATAGTGATATTGGTATTATTACTGGTTTGAACAACGGTTTTTGGTGGTGCTCCACAATGACAATGATAGGGATCTCGATGATGATGCGGTTTTGCAGATCTTGCCAATGAACTGATGGTCGACAACATTGTTGTCAGAGTGTTAATATTCAGGATATTTGGAGACGGATGTTTGATTGAGGTCTAAATTTTATTTTTGATTTTCAAAATTTTAAATTTTTATTTGTTCTCATTGGATGAATTTTGGTGTCCATTATGGAAATGATGTGGAGAGTGTGGAGGTAGGATGACATCATCCTGACCGGCTTTGGGGGGCGTGTGATGCAGACTGCATGTGGACCAAGTTTTTTTGTGATTATTTTTTTTTTTGAAATTTTAATGATTGGTTGTGTGGTTTTTTAGATTTTTAGTTGGTGAGTTGTGGTGGATTTATTCTCTTGAATGTTTCATTTGGTTGAAACTTTGTAAAGGTTCACACATAGCCTTTAAAAATGTTATTAGAAAATAAAAAATATATGTATTGCGGTGGTAGGGAAATGGAATTTTGGGAGGGGAAGAAGTTTTCCCATTAAAAAAACACAGTTTTGGTTGTAATTGTAAAATAAAAAATGGTATGACATCTTTTTAATGAATAATTAAGAAAACTTTGCAAGAAATAGGTACTTGGATAGAAAATAAAAAGTGGATAATTCCCACACCTTGAAGAGTTACTTCCTTAAACTAAAAAATGGATCCTTAAGGACATAAGGAAACCTTGTATGGACTATTTGAGAGGTTAAATTACAACAAATAGATGAATTATGTATTTCTAATGGAATGGAATGGGGTTTGGTGGGTATTTATAATAAAATAGGATTTTTTTTAATAATTTCTAAATATAGGTCTTGCAATTCTAGGTTGCTGAAAAAGAATAACCGTTGTATTAACCACTATTTTTTCCAATGGTTTTAGACATTTGAGTCATGTTTTATAGTATTTAAATCTATTATAAACTAAATCCACATTTTAATATTACATTGGTCATGGAAATTTAATTGTTTTATAAAATATTTATTTATAAACATAATATTTGTTTTAAACTTTGGAAATTCATTGTTAGGTTTGGAAATTGATTTAGAAACATTAAAATTATTAATAATAATAAAATTACATATTTTAGGTCTTGTATTAGATTTAATTAATTAATACATCATTATTACATATATATTAATCCATAAAACATAACAAAAACAAGACCAAATATTTTTACTATTCACTTCAAAATAATGTATTTTAGATAATTCAAAAACATTAACCATATCCTAATTTTCAAATGATTATTTAAAATATAATGATTATTTTTTCAAAATAATTTTCTGAAAAATTATAATTTTAAATTTTAAATATAGAAAATTTATTTAATGAAAAATAACAATTTTTATGAAGTATTCAAATTTTTGACATATATAAAAATTCCATTTTCCATTGTAAAATTATATTAACTTTTATATTTAAATAAATATATTTTTAAAAGTAAATTTCATGAAAAAAATGTATAGAATACATAATTTTATTATAAAAGACTATATAATTTCTAAAAGACAATTTTATTTGTATCCAAAAATAAAATCATCAAACTCCTCTTATTTTAATTAATAGTTTATTCAGAAAATATTACTAAATATTTCATTAAAAATAATAATTTCATTTATTCAATGTAAATTAAACTTTTATGTTACTAATATCTATAATCATAACAAATTATTACACCGACATAGGTTCGAAGGGTAAGGTGTATGATGGAGGTAGTTTAATAGGGTGGCTTAGCTAACATTGACCTAGTGGTGATCTCCACTAACATTAACTTATCTAATTTTCAATTTCATTTGAGCCCCACTTGTCAATTCTCTACTTTGGAATGGTCAAGGGAAACCGCAGTGACACTACCCATATCCCATGTTATGACAAATAGGTTTTAAAGGGTATCACTCTGCTAGTTGAGGCCATCATTTCTCTCTTATGAATCATCTATCATTTATCATTACAATGTATTAACAGTAAATATAGAAGTGAAATTATTACCAATGATGATAGTTCCCACCAATAATATTGAAAAATGGTTATATTGACCAATGGTAAAATTAATATTTCATTGGTCATATTACCTCTTCTAAAAAACATCTCATTTCATCAAACATTATTCACTAAAAATTTCCCCTAAGGTTTTATATCTTTTTATTTCTCTATAATGTTAATATATTTCCAAATATTCTATTTATTTTCTATATTGTTTTTCATAGGGTCTAAAATACTTGTAAATGGGACTTATCCAAATTTTTGAATTATACTTTTAATATTTTATATTTACTCTCATTATAATGTCTTTAATTCTTAATGGAAAAGTTGATGACTATTGTATTATTCTTCATTATTTAAATAAATATTTGTTCATTTTTCTAAATGGTGTATGAATATAAATATGTATATTATAAGACACAATTATTTCGGAAACAAAAGACTCTAATAATGTCTGGTTCATTACATTTACCTCTATCGTGAAACTAAGATCACCCGTTTCTTATTTTTCCATTTCCCCGGGTTTTGAAGATGGGTGTTACCTATAGAAAAAATACATTGGAATCCAGTATGGTATGATTATGGAGAAAGTCTCACAAATTAAAAAAATAATATTCTTATGTAATTATTTCTTAGATTCACTAATAACAAAGGTTATATAAATTGTGTGATACTACTGTGTATTATAATAGTAATGTAAAAAAAATTATAATTTTCTTGGATAATATAACAAAGTATAAAAGTTATTTTATAAAATTATATATTTTTTCACCAGACACGGGTGCGAAGGTGAATGGTACCTTAGAAAATATATAACTTGGAATAATCTCAATCGTGATAATTAAATAGTCAACCACCATTGGTAAAATCATCTTAAATATAATATCATCTATTTACAATTTTATTTTTACCCCATTCTAGAGAGGCTAAGAAAAAAACATTTGACCATTCCATACTCTTAGAAGTAATTGAGGATTATTTCATTAAGTTAAAGTGTAAATTATAAAGTATTAATTGGATCATCCCACAATCATATTCATTTATCCCATTCTTAATAACATTAAATTGTATTAGAAAATACAAGTACCAACTATATGATATTTATAATATTGGTGATAGATAATTTAAATTATATTAGAAAAAGAGGTATTCAAAAATATTATGTGAAAAACATTCATGGTGGAATGAAAATAAGATATCTTATAATCTACCAAATTTCATAGTAGTAATCATTTTGGCTACTATGGGATCCACAAAAAAAAAGAAAATTATCCCCTGAATTTTCATCATATGATAAATCATGGGGTATATTAAAATTATTAAAATTATTATCATATTACCATATGAAATAAAAAAAGTGTACAACAATGTAATGGAACATCAAACAGTTAATAAAATATATGAAAACAAGAAATCATAATTAAGGGGAATGTTAATTACAAGTAAGAATATATATAAATACAAATAATTCAATATAAATATACGAGGATGGTTAATGATGAACCTGACTTATGATTACCTCACAAGAGTCAATGAAGCGGTAAGTAACATCAATGGAAGTATAGAAAAATATAAGACACAACAATTGTTAATAAGTTGATGAGTAACATTCATAACAAGATTAATACAAAATTGATTTCATTAGAATATAATTATGAACTAAATATTGATAAACTATACAGTATTCTTATTTCCTATAAGATGATGAAAGATTTATCATTCAACAAGAATATATTGGAAGAAATGGATTTTTATTCTATGAATTAACTCAGACATATGGATAAAAAAGATAAGAATTCAACTAATTCTAACGATAATGAATTAATAGATAAATATTTTAATAGGATTTTTGTTTTATCTCAAGATGCATCAGAAAAGGAAAATTAAAGTACAAGGGAAAAATTCACACAAAATGATACATATTGATACATATTTTTTATCATTCAATTAATCATCCAATAAAGAAAAGTTATCTGTATAAGGTTATGGTGTATGAAGTTAGTGGTTTGAAAAAATTGGGAAATAACTCAAATATTATATTAATATTTTTTGGGATAAATAAAAAATTTCATAAAATAAAGAGAATTTGTATGATAAGAAATAAATAAGAAGAAAAACCACATTAGGTAGCCAATAAAAATAAGATATTCCTAAAAATATGGGATGAATTTTTATATTTTATAAATATATGAATAAATATGATTTTTTGAAGAATAAAAATGAGAAGTAATAAATATTTAGAATGAGTTTATGTCTAAACATAATTCCTATATTGATAAGAATATAAAACTAAAGAATGAAATCATTGTTTTTATGAAAGATAGTGAAAGTAAGAATGAATAATAGGAAAAAATTCTCAAAAAATAATCCATGTACACAAATGAAATTAAGAAGCTCAATTTCAATGTTTTTTATCAAGATAAATTGGTGAGAGATCATGAGTTAAAATATGATCAAGAGTAATAAAAATGATCAACTATGAAAAAATTATCGTGGTTTGAAGATTATAATACAATATAGAAGTGGAATTGATATGTTTATAGTGTTCTAGATATAAATGTTAAATCATCATAAGATTTTGTGAATAATGTTTCATAAATATTTAACAAATTTTCACCTTTTAAAAATTAAAATAAATATATATTTTTTTAGTAGTGTATGTTTTCAAGATTACAATATAAAATTATAGGATAAGAATATTTTTTATAAATCTTCCCATTTATTAGAGGTAGAAATGTTAATTCATAAAGAATTTATTTCAAAGATATGAGGCGTTACAATACAAAGCATGAAAACCATAACAAAATTCAAAATATAAATTTTCCCATTAAGGATATATAAGTACATATGATATTTATAGTGTTATGGGATATATAGGAGAAAATTCCATTTTTCCTAGTATAGCATGTAATATCATTGGAGTATCATGAATCACGGGGGCATACACTAAAAAGATAATAATTTATTCTTGTAATATGGGGAAGAGTTTAAGGAATGAAAAACATTGAATCCATCACCATTCTAATCTATACACTAAAAATAGATTTTATTTTTCTATTATATTTATGGAATATGAGATAGTGACATATTTGGATTTTTTATGACTACTCTTTATAGATATATTTCCTCTGGTGAAATGGGTATGGTAATTTAGAAAATGAAAAAGTATTAAAATTCATTAATTAAATTATTTTCATTTAATGTATAAGAGAAAATAATTATAAAGATTCTTGAAACTATATTTCATTATCACATTATAGGATATAAAATTCCCTTTCTTAATATTGAATATCATATTTAAGGATAATCACCAATGTAATTAACACTACTCTAAAAAACAACGAAGTTGTAACATTTCAATTGATCCTACGATTATTAAATCTAAAAAAGTTTTTTTATAAATGAATTAAACATGATATATTGATAGTGGTAAGTATATATAATGAAATAAATGAATTCAATTTCATTAATATTTCAATTAAAATCATGTTTTAAAAATATATAATACATATCACCGTGGGAGAAAGAACCAATGGTAATATGTTTCAAATTAATTCTCTCTTTCATTCATTTCATTTTTCATCTGAGGATTCGAAAAAACTATTTCATTAAATATTTTTCGATATTAGTAAAATAAGATTCCATATAACCTCAGAGAATAATGTAGTGAGATATATACCTGAAATTAAGATATTTATAGGAATAAATAGGCAATTTGTGAATCATGTTAGAAGGGGATGAGGGTTCAAGTAACTCAAACAAGAGAGGAAATTTAGTCCACTAGTGTACCTTATCTAACAAATTTTATCATATGTAGGGCTATGAGACATCATTAATCCAGAGAATATCATAACATTATCAACTTCATTTATTACCTCAATTTTATCACCAATGTAATGATTATGAAATACAAGTTATATGAAGTAAAAATGTTCAAAATTTTCTAATAACTGGATGGCAAGGATATGATAGTGTACACTGAAATAATAAGGATAGTTAAATTAAAGGATTATTTTTATACTTTTTATAAAATTTGTCTTTATAAAAAATTGGATACAACATATATAAAAAATCATTATAAACCTTGGAATAAAATAATTTCGAAATGAATGTAGAATATCTTGGAAGAGATAGGATGAATATTTTTTGTTTAAAAGAAACTCCCAAATTTCATCAAGTGGGAATAAATTTTTTTAACCATTAATATTCAGAATATATTCTTAGTTACACATGATTCCAATATGAGACCAAATGAAATTTATTACAAGAGAAAACCTATATTTATGGACATCAATAATAAAAAACTAAAATCATGGAAATTTGGTGGAGAAAATTATGAAGGGGACTTCATAGATTATCTATATAATGGATGTTATTGTTGTTGTATGAGTTATATATTTCTAATTTAGGTTGATTTTTTCCTGTCATAAATATTAAAATCTATCCCAACATTTAGGGGAAAAGTGAATCATATTTTAAAAACAAGTTACTAGAATGTGTAATGATATATAAAAAAATCTGGTAAGAATAAGATGGAAATGAATCATATTCTACCAAAGTTAGCTCAAATAATACTATTTATAACTAATAATGTACCACTTATAAGAAATAAAATCATGAAATATTATAAAATCCTATAGGATTTGAAATAATATATTGATGTTTGGATGATATTGTTCATAGTAAATGAATATTGATATTATAAATTCAAACTACTTTGATTTCAAAAAATTTACAAAAACATTATAGTGAATTATTCAAGAATAAGAAATGGACAAATTTTATGTATGATTCCCTCAATTATATAGTGAATGATGAATCCTAGTATTTTTTCCCAAACATAATTTTATAAATGGTATAAGTACTAAGTGTGTACTAAGAAATAAATTGAATAAAAAATAGAGCATTCAATATACTGTGTAAGATAAGTATGTGGGGGTATTCTTATATAAAGATAATAATGTTAATCTGACTCTTGAACTAGTTTTAAGTCTATAATCAGTCATATTTTTTCTTACAATTAAAACTCATAGACACTACAAGGTCTATCAGATATATGCGAAGTTTATTCATTTGATTGGGTACATAGAATAAAATATTATTAATGAATAACCTTAATGTATAATTCATAAATATTATGGAATCGTGTTATAAATTATAAAGAAATATGTTTATAGGTAAAAATATCACCCTATATACAAGTACTCTAAAATAGACAATTATTAAAGAAATTGTAATTTTCCAATGGGAAATTAGATAAAAACTTTTATGTGAAAGGGGGGAGTTTGAGAACACTTAATATTATATTTTATTTTGACATGATATCTTTTACAAGTTAACCATATTGTATACATAAGTATTTTACAATGTATTCGATGATATATTTTGAACAATCAATTCTAGGTGAAATGTTCATTTCTATTTTTGTATATATTACACCAAATTATCATTACATCGTATTATCCCAAGAAAAAAATTCAAAATAATTGTTGAATAAATTTTATATGGAGGATCACAAAGATTTCACACCACCAATAGTAATTATAATGAGATTTAGAAATGATAAATCAATAATAGTTGTTAATTAAGAAATAAATATAGATCATCATTGGACATATCATTTTTAAACCAACATGATTACAATAAATTTAATTTCAATTAAGTCATTATGACATATATCAAAGTGGTGATAAGGAATCCTACATGTTCAGGGAAAAATAATTTATCATATATGTCATTTTTATATTGATTTATGTCCTATTGAATAAAATTATTGGAGAAATAATCCTTATAGGATTCAAATAAGTAGATTGGGTTGTTGATTGAAAAGAAATCAAGTGGAAAATTACTTTTAGATGATTATGTGTGATTTTTCATAGTATGAATCTATTTTCATTGACATAATGTAGTGAAAGGAATGAGTTAACAATTTTATCACAAACAAGGTTAAAAGTATAGTTAGAAGACCTAAATATTTTTTTTGTGATGTAGATAAGGATTTATTATGACCATCAAAGTATCATTTATCTATCCATAAACCATATTAAATATTCTAGATATGATTATATTTATGAAAATTATCATTTCATAATGGAAAAGGTGTATATCGGGGTTGTGTGGTTGGAATACATCTCATGAAAGGATTATATTGCAGATATATTTTTGAATTCAATTCATAGGGAATTTTTTAATGATGAAACACTATGTTCAACCTTCTCCTCACATATTAATATTTATGGGATATTACTCCCAAAATGTATTGGATAAAATTTTTAAATGGGATAATTAAGTACACAACTCTAACATGAAAATATTCCAAAATTTCATGTATCTATTCCTAATATGTATATATGATTATTAATAATAATTTGGATAAAAGTTAGATGAGTGAATAAATTTTTTGGAGAGTATCTAAGTGACATAAATAAGAAATATATTATCTCTAGGGAATAAAATTTATTTAAAAACATTTCCTTATTGAGAATATTCTTCTTAAGACATTTATGATTAATAAACGGTGTAATTTGATGAAACAATATTTTAATTGTTAGTCATGAAACAATGTTTTTTTGGTCGATATTAAAGAGTCCTCGTAATTATTTAATGGATGTTGTTATTTTTCAAACCATGGGTGATAACCATAAGAAGTTGAAAATTGTTTTTATTGTTTCAATATTTTTTTGTGAATAATAGAATAATTATGTAAATTGTATATTAAGAGTGAAAAATAACATAGCATATTAATGATAAAGGTTTTAATATCAATAAAATATGTGTATTCTAGAGTAGTAAAATAAACTAAATATGTGATGTATATGATATTTTATTTCATCTATGTGATATTTCATTGAACTACTCAAAAACAATTATCATTATCATATGATTTGTTTTTTATTTTTTTTATCTGTAATATATGCCTTTTGATTTTGAGGATGAAAATATAAAATGAAGTAGATGTGTCATATTCATTGATCTATATAATATATTTGTCAATGAAACTCCTAAATTATCCATTGGACGAATATTTTGGGAAAAATTATGATATGTGTTTCATCCATCGATATAGAAATCTGGATAACTCTAAAACCATATATATGTTCACAATAAATAAATATTCATGTGTAATATATATTCCGATGTGTAATTTATTATATATCTCACAAGTGGTTTAACTATTGATAATCCAATATATTTTTTGAAATTGAAAATTTTTATTTATGTTATACAATTCCTAAATTATAATATGAAGAGATAATTTTTATACATAAATTCATGATGGGTTTTAAAAAGATTAAAAGAGTATAACAATAATTTATTACACTAGTATTATTAAAATAAAATATTTAAAAATAATTTCATTGAAAAAAGCTTCATATTTGAGGAAATTTAAAGAGTAAAATTTCAATTTCATGGTTTTGATAAATACGGTAATCTTGGTTTAGAGGGGTTTTTATGCTATGAATGTTTTATATATATTTCTCATGTATATGTGTGGGTTCAATTTCATGTATATATTCAATAATAATTTAGGAAAAAATAAATGATTAATTTTTATAGATTGTGAGAAGGAAAGAGACATATATTCAAGTAAGATAGTAGACCAATAAATTGTCAAATTTCATATTATAAAATGAAAAAATGAATAAAAATTCATGATTTATCAAGATAATAAATTATAAATAGTATTGATGATATAGAATATGTGACATGAAATCAATATAGTACTAGAAAAGAAATATATTTTCTAGGATTGAAATAATGAGAAGGTCAATATTTTGGTAGGGATTTATATATTATTTATCTGCAGTTTAAGTACTATATAATGAAGAATAAGAAATCATTTTTTGAGGTTGTGACATCCTAATGTTTTAATAATGATATTATTCATTTTGTTATAGGCATATTTTTTATCAACTGGTGGGAACTGAAAAAATAATTTTTTGAAGACAAATTCAATAGATCACTATTGGGTTCAAGATTCAATATACTAAAAACAACTTGTAATTACTTTTATTATTTGTGGAAAATATATGAATTGAGATTTATATGATTACAAATATGATTTTTTCCCACATCTGGGACAACCTCAAAATAATCATCCCTTACATACGTTGTTTTATTTCTAAAACATTTTTGTAATCATGAAAAAATAATACTCCAGTGAAATTTCCTCCAGACAATAATAAAACCGTAATTAATGAATTGTCGTAGTGAATTTTTTACAAAGTATTCAACAACACCACTTCATAGTAGTGTTACTCATTTGTGGGAACATAAAAAAACATTGTCATATAAAACTAATCAATGTTGTCATGACCCGACCCTAGAAAGGGCTCGACCCACAACTACCCCACGCCAGCTTCCATATACCAGGGGTTGTAAACATGTATCAAAGCAATAAAAATTTTGAGGAGGATATTTTCATGAACCTATACACATGAAAGTAGCTAACTCAATGAAAATGTGCATAGGAAATGTTGGAAAGTGTGCAACTACTATGAAGAAACATATACATTCATGAAACTCTAGATAGTACAAAGGTATGGTAGTGAATTCTGAAATGTAAAAGGAAAAAAACACAAGCCCAAACCAGAAACTAGATACAGCCTGAATAAAACTGGAAAAGAATAACAATCGAGAGAGCCCCACTCCTATATCCCTACTCTAAACACTGTACATGGTCAACACAGCCCATATCCATAATCTCCCCTGAGATCATGATCCACTTGTCTACCATCTTCAAAATAAAAAACATGTATTTGGAAAATCCAATGTAAGGGTGAGAATATACATACCCAATAGAACACCCCGAAAATATGATGGGTGTATTGAGAGATACAACCAAATTGATGTATTATATGGAACATGTTATAGTAAAAGAGAAAGGAAAGAGTGCCTCTAAACCCAAAAAGAGTGTGAAAATATGATCATCCAAACACAAGGATTCTGAAACTATGTGGATGTGAACCCCCCTCCCCCCCCAGTCGATTCGTCACAATTTATAGTCATAGACGAGACCCATCCAAACATGATAATCTCGACATGGAATGAATGTGTAATACCCAAGTCTTCACCTCTCTTGGATGAAGAGTACCAAGACCCAAGGATTTTGTACTATAAAAGGATGGATGTGTGTGTGTGTGTGTGATCAGTCAAAGAATCCCTAATGAGAGAGTAAGAGGGTTGACATATCACAACTCAGCCCAAGAATATGAGTACCCAATAGTTCTAAGGTAGAGTCATCTATGATGCCCATCACCCCAATTTTCTATCTAGGAGGCACAAGAAAAAGGGTCTCAAATCACCAAACCTTGATACTATATTCTTTGGGAAGTACTGACTCACCCATATAGTTTTAGGCCACATAACAAGAATGTGCATCAGTGGGGTATGTTCCCCTTTTTCTCATGAGTCCTTAACTAATTTGAATCACACCTCTCCATTATTCCTCATAGACATGGGTCTTCTCTAGAAGGACATTAGGGACAACACTACACAGCCCAGTTGGAGGATCAACCCAAATTATCATTGGGTATTACACTACTTAGTTCTTATTGGAGGTTTGCCTTTGAAGGTATTTGGGGACTACACTACCTATATCCTACTAGAGGGTGTACTCGAAAAGTCATCAGGGACTACACATATCTGATCCAACTAGAGGGTCACCCTGGAAGGTCATTAGGGACAACAGTACCCATATCCTACAAAAGGGTCATCTCGTATGGTCTTCTAGGACTACACTATACAGATCCTATATGAGGGCCATCCTGGACGGTCCTTATATACTAAACTACTCAAATCCAACTGGAGGGTCATCCCGGAAGGATATCGGTGACTACACTACCTAGATCCTACTGGAGGGTCATCCCAGAATTGTTCTGGTAATCCTTTTTTATCACTGCTACCATACAGTGTCATATCTACACATTCCAAACCTGTAACATCCATTTCATATCTAAGAATCCAATTTGGAGGGAACCATCACATTTTATACAGAGAAACACTCAGGATAATCATCATTCGGGGCAAAATACAAGTTCAAACGAAGGAGATATGGGGGATTGATGATTGCTCATGGGAGTTCCAATAGTACACAGTGTGTGAGGGGGACCATATGGAATGTGGCCCCACTTTATTTCTTTTTCTTGTCTCTATCCATTCATGGGTATCATAACATGTAGTAGTTCATTCCATGTGGGTGGACTACATGACATGTTCCATCTATTCGGGGACATGGGTCGTGTTTGCTGGTTGTGTCCGTGTACTTGGACGTCGTGTTTGGGTACTCAAGTACACTGTGTGTTCACCCACATTTGATTTACTTGTGTTTCCATCCTATGTATGTGTTTATGAAATTTTTTTGATCCCATCCATGAGTTTTTCGACACGACTCACCACAATCACAAAAGTAGTACACAGTTTGTCAATGGGAGTACACGTCGTGTCATCCTTATCTTTTCCCAAACCCTAGCGCTGCCAGTATGGGAGGCTACACACAATGTATTCTTCACTGAACATGGAATGTAGTCATGATTTTTCCAAAAACACAAGGTTTTTGTTGATTCCAGTTGTCTCATCTAAATATAATTCATGTGTGGTCCGATTCGTGTGATTTCTCTATGCAATCATCAGATTTGGTCGAAGAACATGAGGTCTCTTCAACGTTCATCATGAATTGGTTATGTTTGAAAAAGAAGAATTCATTGGATCTTTTTAACTCCATCATGGCTTCATTTATCATTTGATTGACTATAAATAGTTGAATTCTTAATCCCACATCATGATGTTTCCGTATCTATAATTTTCTCTCATTTTCAATGTGATTCCCTGAATCCACCTCCATTTCAGGCACCCGATCTAGCCCTGGTTACCCAAAAATTGTCAAATCAATATCCGTAGGGATTCCATGGAGAGGATTGTGAATAAAATAAAGGTACAAGGCACCATAAACAATGTTTTTGATCATATAACAGGCATTCCAATCAAATAATAAAAAATGAGCATCTAGATTTGATTAAGAAATGATAATCTGATGGTTCTTAGCTATCAAGAACATTTAAAATGGAGAAAATTGATGAATCATGTTTCAACATGCATAATCATTTAACCTATGGTGTAATAACACCAAATATGAGTCATACCTATTATTTGGTTCATTAATTGGTGAAGAAATCATTCACCGATGAGAGAGGAGGGTCTTTCAATTCTTAATCCATCTAGATTCAAGGACTCATCATTCATCAATGGAAAAGTATATGATAGGAAGCTGTTATTGGAGAAAATTGAGTTATGAGGTTCAAAACCACTTAACCATGTATGTAAATCCATTTATTTGGTTTAATGTAAATTGATTAATTACATAAATTAATTCATTTAATCACATACATTCCCCACCAATGACTAAGGGACATGATCGTCTTGTACCGACTCATTTTATGTCATGTCTAGAGAAAACACTCCATGATGATCCAATCATGGTCAGGGATTTCCAATAGGATCAACATTTAAGATTTATCCCATTTTCATTAATCAACTATGCATTCACAATATAAAAAATATTTAATATTTTTTAAAAATGAATTTTTTAATCACTAGGCTTCAAAATCACAGACCATCTCAGCACCTAGCTCTGGAAAAATACTTTCAAATAATTAAAAGTCTTATATGGAATGCACCAGGACCCTACATAATTACCTCATTATATATTTTAATACCTGAAATAGAAAAACTAAACAAAAAATTGAAATATAAAGCCTGCATCTGGCTCTCCTATTCCCGGGAACACTGCTTCATGTTTTTGTGCTTCCATAACACTCAAACTAGATAGATGGATTTTCCCCAGATGGTCTGCTCCTTTGGGTCCTCAATTACAATTGGGTGATCTGCAATTGTGGATCCATCCTCAATGTCTAGATCGCCCAGTCAATTTCATGAATGGGGTCATGCACGTGTCTCCTTATCTATGAATCATGAAATAAGTCTTCCACCCGCTCGAGCTGTGGGGCTAAGGTGAGGAGGTAGGTAAACTCTCCAACCTTTAGTGTGACCTCAAATAGCCTGGTGAACTTTAGTGATAGATTTCTTCCTCAGTCAAACCTCCACATTTCATGTCATGGGGAGAATCTCAAGAATACATGATCTCCCTGGTCAAACTGCAGGGTTCTATATAGGCAATCTGTGTAGGATTTCTATCTACATTGGGTCATCTTCATCTGACCACAGATGGCATGCACCTTCTCTATCGTCTCCTGCACCAACATAAGGCCCATAGTAGATGACTATTCAATCTCATTCCAACAAAAAGGTGACATGCATGGTCTCCCTTATAGGGACTCTAATGGTTTCATGATGGTGGTGGAGTGGTAACTATTTTTGTACGCAAACTCAACCAAGGGTAGGTGATCCTATCATCCCTGGTAAAAATCCAATACGAACTCTCTTAGCATATCCTCCATCACCTGGATAGTGTGCTTAGTATACCCATTTCTCTAGGGGTGAAAGGTTATACTCATATTCAGATGGGTCATGAATGACTTTGTAGGACTCTTCACAATCGTGACAAAAACTAAGCATCACTATTAAAGACAATATTTGAGGGTACCCAGTGAAGGAGGATGATCTCTGGTACGTATAACTACCCCAAACTGTCCACTGAACTATGTTTCTTGATATAAAGGAAGTTTCCAACATTGTGAGTTAGTCTACTATCACCCAGATGGTGTCATGGCCCTTCGTTGTTCATTTAATCCATCAAATGATGTCCATGGATATATCACCCCATTTTTACTCTAGGATATCATGTGAGTGAAACAAACCTATCAAGACCTTGTGCCATCCTTCACCTACTGAAAGGTAAATAATTGTGAGAAAAACTCAACCACACTTCATCTCATGTCAGAACAACAAAACATCCACTAAATATCCCTATACCTATTCCCCCACACCAATATGTACATGTAGGGGGGAATTGTGGAACTCCCTCATTGCTTCCTCCCGCATCTCAACTGGAACCATTTTTTCCAAGAACATGATCATGTGATTCCCTCCTTCAGAATATCCATCTGGTGCATTGCTTATGGATATCTTATCACATAGAACCTTATAGTCAATGTCTCCTAGTTATGACTTTTTCATATGCTCTAGGATCATAGTAATCAACACCATCAATAATAAGAAAAGCATACCCTCTAATTGCATTAGGGTTTACTATAGGGAACCTGACTTCTCCAAATATTCATGCACTTATCAATCTGAGGAAGTTCAGATAAGGTAATCTTGAACATTATTTCCCTTTAATAGATTATAGACTATATTGAATTCTTAGTCTTGTAAAAACTCCAACTATCATTGGTGCCTCAGGTTGAGGTCTCTCTGAGTGAAGACGTACTAGAGACTCTGGTGTTTGGAGTTTACCACAATTCACTCTCCCAGAATGTAGTGCCTCCACATCCAAAAATAAAATAATAACATTATTAGCTATAGATCATGATTCATATAGTTATTCTCATGGGGTCTCAACTACCTCAACCCATATGTGATGACCACTTATCATTTCATCAGCACACAATAAAGATGATCTCTTGAGGCATCACAATACACCATGAACTAAACTCTTTCCTCTAGTAGCTTCAAAACTGGTGGGGTAATTAGCCTCTAACTCAACTCTGAAAGGGCATTATAGAACATCATAATCTATGTAAAAAACTATCTCTTCAATTTTAAAGCATTCAACGAGGCTGTGATCTGAGAGAAATCTATTAGAAATCTCCTGTAGTGCTCAGCCAATCCATGAAATCTCTACACCCTTGACTAATTCTTTGGTGGATCCCATGTAAGCACTACTCTGATTATCTCTGGATCTATAAATAAACCCTGCTCTGAAATGACATACCCTAAAAATTTAACCTTCTGTATCTTGAACTGGAATTTCAAGGGTTTTCAATAAGGCTAGTGCTTTTGAAGTAGATCTAGGACCCTCATTAAGTGTTTTACATTCTCTTGCTCTATTGAAGAGTAGACGAGTATTACGTCAATGAAGACAATGAAAAAATGGTCCATCTATGTCTTGAAGATCTGGTACATCAAATACATGAAAAAAGTTTGGGCATTTTTCAAACCAAAGGAAATGTCTAGGAAGTCATAGTATCCATAGAGACATCGAAAATGAAACTTCATAATATGAGCATCATGAACTTACAAATCATGGTAGCCAAACCTGAGATCGATCTTGGAGAACCATCTTGCACCTCAAAATTAATAAAATAGGCCATTAATCCTTGAAAAGGGGTACTTATTATTTATCTTGGCCTTATTCATGTTATATTAATCCATGCAAAGTCATAATCTACCATATGCCTTCTTTACAAACAAAACCAGAGCCACCTAGGGGGGACACACTGGTTCTGATGAATCCTTTCTCAAGAAGGTCCTGTAACTATAAAATCATCTTCAAAATCTCAGTGGGTGACATTTGATATTTTTTTGAATATATTGGGGTAGTCTATGGTTGCAATCCAATGAAATAATCAAACTCCTACCTAAGAGGAAGTCTCAGAACATCTTTGAGAGAGACGTCCATGTTATCCTCAATAACTGTACGAATATAGACTCCCAAATATTCTTCTATACTAATATTCATACTCTCTAGCTGATTGTTAATGTACTGTAACCACTTTCTCATATCACCCACTCATCCTACAATGATATCTCTCTTTCCAACAAAGGGGAACCTCGTCTCTTTAGCACATACACATCTGACTAATCAGAAGTGAAACTCAATCTGTGAGAAAACCATGGAAAGATAATCCATGACCAAGATGGAATCATAGGGTTCCATAATGATGAAAAGTAGGTTCCACATGAACCTCTCTCCTCCATGTGATAGCTTACACTACTGACAGAAAAAAGATCTGGAGGAAGCATTCCTTGTAGAAACCTCATGGCATAGCTGTTGTGATAGAATCTCCATTGGGAGCTCCATCTCCCACAAAAAGACTAGAGAGATAAAAGAATGGACAGAACACATTTCTAGTAATACTGAGTAAAGAGTAGAGTAAACACAGATCGTATATTGAAACATCTTGTGTGTAGATGTGTAGTAGATATCCATAGCCAGTAACTCTCTGCGACCTCAGCTACTAGCTCCCATAGCCTAATGTGGGTTGCCTGGTGGACATGTTTGGGGAACCTTATATCTCCATCCCCAACCTATAACTCCTATTTTCATATTCTAGTTATTCCTCCCTAGGGACCACCCTTTCCCGCCTAAGAGATCCTAGATTATGGAACTAACTCTGTTGTGGAAGTCTATCTATTGCCTACCTGTGATGGTTAGTACACCTGGTTGGGCTGTATAGGGCCATGTGACCTCACCTATCACAAGCGTAGTATTGGTCTTCTTTGGTTTTTCCTAGTTCTCTACGCTGCCCCTGAACTAGAAGACCACACCCCTTAGTCAGCTCGTGGAAGGGTCTCCCATTTTGATACCTTAGATGCCTGCATGCTGCTAAATATTAATTATCTATGTCTCACCTACTTCTATCTCTTTCTATCTGGTGTCCCTCTTCCAGGAAACTCTCTAACATAGTTCATGCTCTAGAACCCATGTATATTTAGGAATTCACAAGGGCACTATGCTGATCTGAATCTCTCTACAGAGTCCATGCTTGAAATTTCATGCTCAAATGTAACAGACTCTGATCATGCCAAGAGAGTAGCGTGTAAGGTCAATGAACCTCACCGGATACTCTTCCACTGTCATCCCGCCTTGCTAAAGCTACAGAAGATCATGAATCTGAAAAATGTGCAATAAGGAGGGGTATTACTCCTCATGAAATAGTTGTTAATAGTTTCCCCATGAGTGTGTCAACTATTTACACATTTGTGTATCAATGACAAAGTAATTCCCAGTGACTCCATTGAAAAGACTGGTTATTAAATTCAACATACTATCTGTCAGGGTCTAAACTATTCCGAACATGTAGACCATCGACTCCATCCAATCATCTTTACCCAAGGATTTGGATCACTTTTGAACCTCAACAATTGATGATTCTTGAACTTGTGGAGTGTACCCACCCTACCCACATACTCATACTACCCTATTGGGACTCTCTATTACTCAATGGCTGGATTACCTTATAATGGTACACCTGGAGGAAACGGATCACATGACAGACCCTGAACTGAGGCCTAGTCCCTTATAGGGTCATTATCACTAACTATAACTGGTATCCTATATGACAGTCATCCAAGAGACATCCTGAAAATTTTCAAGGAGTATCATAGTTAGATGAGCATGTATATATATATGAACAAAGGAATGCGGATATTACTCAACAAGGGAAGTCAAATAACCAATATAATATGATGTGTGTACCATTGTTCCCCACAACAGGTTTTCTAGTGTTCTAAGTCGACAAGATATTAATCAAGGTCTTGGTGAATGATATGCCATTTTCCCATACCATAACTGAACTCCCTATATTGAAATCTGTTTCTGAGACTCTTTAGCATTGTTTCCCTAAATCCCAAAAAAATTATGTTTTATGGAACACTCAAACAATGTTCTAAGTAACTAACCACCTCTAATACCACTCTGTCACATCCTGACCCATGCCAGGGTTCAAACCGCTAATAACCCAAAACAACCTCTATAGGACAATGGTTGGCAATAAGATCAAAAGGTAAAAAAGACTTAGAGAGGAATATCTCTAAAATCATGAATTCATGTACATAGCCAAATCAATGCAAAAGTGCAGAGTAATTGTAAAATAAGGTGCAACTACTGTAAAGTAACATAAACATGCATGGACCTCTAGACAGTAAAAAGGTACGGTAGTGAATACAAAACTATAAAGTGAACAAAAACACACCCAAACCAGAAACCATTTCCTTCCTGAATATTACTAGAAAAGAGTGATATCTAAGAGTGCACTACTCATGTATCCTAACTCTGACCACTATACTCGGTCTACACATCCCGTATAGATAAGCTCCCCTGCGATCATGATAGACCTATCTACCATATACAATAGACACAAAACGTGTTTGGAAAATACCCTTCGTGTGTTTTTGTATACATTCCCATTATAATTTTCTGAAAAGATGAAGTGGGTCAGTAAGTGATACAACCAAAGTGAAGTAGTAAATGGAACAAGGTATAGTAAAAGAAAATGGAAAGACTGTAGCTCAACCCAACAAGAGTTTTAAAGTAGGCTCATCCAGACACAAGGATCTAAAAATGGTGAGGAGGTAATCGCCCTTCCCATTTATTTTTAGCTACCTATAGTAGGATTGATGACTCGTCCAACCACGAGAAGATAGACACAAAAAACATTCAGCATACCTCATGCATCTTCGCCTATCTTGGAAAGAGAGTAACCAAGACTCAAAGAGTGGGTATTGTAACAGTATGGATATATATGTGTTCTTTAAAATAGTCCCCAACAAGAGAGTATGATGATCGTCATCTCACAGCTCTGTCTAAGAAGATGAGTAGTCAAAATTTCCAAGGTAGATAAATATATAATGCCCAGTAGCCCAACTGTCTGCCTTGAAGTCACAAGTCTAAGGGGATCAATTCACCAAACATTGATAAAATCCTATTTGGGTGGCACTGACTCACCTACATTGTTTTGTGTCACATCATGAGAACGTGTCTCGGTGGGTAAATTTCCAATATTTCTTATGAGTCCTTAGGAGAGTCGAATCACACCACACCATTATGGCATAAAGTTGAGGGTCTTCTCTGGAAGGTCATCGGTGACTACACTACCCATCCCAGCTGGATGGTCTACCTAGAAGGTCTTCCTGGACTACACTACCATGATACTATTAGTGGGTCAGCTCAAAAGTTCATCAAGGACTACACAACCTTGATCCTACTGGATGGTCAACCTAAACGGTTGTCGGGAAGAACAATACCCAGATCCTACTGGAGGGTCCTCATTAATGTTCGTCGAGAACAAAACTACCAAGATCATATTATAAGGTCATTCCCGAAGTTTATTAGGGACTACACTATAAAGATATTACTATAGGGTTTCCCAATAAGGTCTTCGGGGACTACATTGCCCAAATCCTACAGGAGGGTCATCCTGGAAGGTCGTCGGGGACTACAATACCCAGATCCTTCTTGAGGTTCAGCCAAGAATTGCTTTTTTATGCATGTCTGATCGCTTCCATAATCGATTATTGTCTTTACATGTGCTAAACCCAAAAAATCCACATTTTATGTGGAATGCTTCTTCCCATGGAACCATCGCGTTCTACATGAAAAACACTCAGGATAGGAATCTCATGGGCTGAAATCTTAGGTAAAATAAAGGAAATGTGGTGGATTGATGATTTATCTTGGGATGTCTAATAGTACATGCCGTGTGAGGGGGCCCACATGGAATGTGGTCCCTATTCACTACCAGGTCGTGTCTCTGGCCAGACATGGGTCCCATCCCATATAGTAGTTCATGACATTTAGGCAGAGTACGAGGCATGTTCTCTTTATCTAGGGACCAGGGCTGTGTCTGATGGTCATATCCATATACTCATACCTCCTGTCTGTGTACTATGGTACACTACATGTTTACCCACATGGGATGATTCCCATGGGGAAAACTTATGTCCATGCTCTTGGAATATGGCGTGAGCCTAGCCATGAGTTTCTTCACGGGGCTCGCCTCACATGGAAAGGTAGTACATATCGTGTCAAAAGGATTACATTTTGTTTCATCCTTATCTATTCCTAAACCCTAGAATTTCTACTGATGGAGGCTACACACTGCATGTTCTTCACTGAACATCGTGTGCAGTAGCGATTTTTCTAGAAAAATGTGGTTTTCTGCGATCCTAGCTGCTGATTTAGAATCTTCTTTAATTGTGGTCTGAGTCAGCTGATTTTACTCTAAAATCTTCATATATAGCCAATGAACATGTGATCTCTTCATCATTAATCTTGAATCGGTGTCTTTCAAAAATGAGGGTTTGATCAGATTTTTTTCTTTCCTCTACAACTTCGTTTATTGATAGATTAGTGTGAAATCTTTGGATTCTTCATCATCGCATCATGCTATTTATAGATCAATTCCTTGCTCACATTTTCATTATGTTTCCATTATTATTCCTTTATTTTGGGCACCCAATCAAGTTAGGTCACCCGAAAGTATTCAAACTAGGATCCATAGGGATTCGACAGTGAAGAACATGAAGAAACGAGTAGAAAAAGGCACCATAAAAGGTGTTTTTTTATCATTTTCCAATTATTTGTGGACAATGATAAAAAAAACTAGAAATACAGATTGGATGAGAAATAATTAACAACATGTTCATAGCTATTAAGATCATGAAAAAGGGCGCAGATTGATTAATCATGTTCCAACATGCATTATCATTTAATCCGGGGTGTAAAAACACCAAAGATGAGTCCTACCTCTTGTTTGGTTTGATCATTGGTGAAGAACATGTTCTCCAATGAAGGAGGAGGATTTTTTGCATCTTTATCTATCTAGATCAAGGGATTTATCATTAATTATTCATTATTCATTTTCCAATGGGAAAAAAGAGGGTAGGAAGTCGTCATTGGAAAAAATAAGGTTATGAGGTTCAATACACCGTAACCATTTATTTAAATCCCTTTATTAGTTTTAAAGTAAATTAAGAAATTAAATAAATTTATTTATTTAATCACTTAAATGCACAGCTAAAGAGTGAATGGTATAAACATCCTATGCAGACTCATTTTCTGTCGCGTCTAGGTGAAACACTAAATTCAAGACCAAACCGTGTGCTTGTATATCTAATCTGATAAACCATTAATGATTTATCCCTTTGCATTAATTAACCATATTTTCACAATATAAAATATTTTTAATATTTTTATAAAATTTATTCTGGGATCACCGGGCCTCAGAATCACACATCTTCTCAGTGCCTAGCTATATTAAAATATTTAGAAATATTTCAATGTCTTATAAGAAGTAAACTAAGTCTCTACAAACCAATGGTCAATAATAACACATTAGTATTAAATGAGAATTCACATAATTACTTTATGAAAAAAATTCATAAGATACTTATATATGTGACATAAAAAATTATCCTTATATTTCTAGTATCATGTATTCAAGTTAATTACATTTACATGAAACATATTAACACACTTGTTACCATTTTTCAAGTATTACTTTAAAAATAAGTTTAAGATTTAATATGAGCCAAATATATAAATTATATATAATATGAATAATAAAAAACATAATAATTATTTATTATTTAAAAAATAATTCTTAAGAGAATACATATCAAATTAAAATCAGTTTGACTCTCACTCTCTCTAACACTCTATATTTAATTTTTTATAAATTCAGTATTAAGTATTAATTCGGAAGACTTGTAAGTCATCAAATAATGCATAGATATAATACATGGAATAAAAATGTAATAAAAAAGAAAGATAAACCCAGTATGTAACAACTAAATAAATAAAATAGGGTATATAAGTTGGGAAAATCCATTAGAAGGTTGGTACAATCCATTAGTAAGATGGCAGAGAAAAATTAGAAACTGCATCAATGTAATACAAGGATGAAACCTCATGAACTATAGGATCACAATTGATATGAAAATTAAAGAATCCCATTATTCTAAATCAATTCTAGCTATATGTTGATTGAATATAGATGTGTGGATTCTTATCAAGAACCACCCACCATACCTTTGTTAGACTAGAAAAATAAAATTTCAATGAGATAAATAAAACAATTGAAAGGAATACAAAAAAACACCACACTATCTATCCAATATCCTCTATAGAAAAATTAAACTTCAATGAAATCCACCATCATGATACCTACAATCCACTACCATTAGAGAATTACACTGATTAATATAGTTAATATGAAGACTTAGATTAAATAATGAAAAGAAATAACGATATATCCACACCATAATAACCAGAAATATGGGAAAGGTATAATAGAATTCTTTAATGGTTGTGTCCTTAATCTAAAATTTTAATACTATGTCCACTATTATTAATGTGGAATAAGAGGTTACCTCCCCAACCATAGTCACACTGAAAAAATATAAATTATTGAAAAATTTTGATGATTCATGGAAAAAAAGAGATTCAATGATACTATAGTTTAGAATTCAATAATAAATACTATAAGGACGCATTGGAGAAGGAAACCAGGATTCCATTTTAATGAATATAACAATCTATGATTGGATCTTCATAGTGAGGAGCTCTAAAGAATAAATAAAATGGAAAAACAACTGAAAAATATTGTTGCTGAGATAAATCCAAATAATAATGAATAAATTAATAATTGATGAGGGTGATAGTATTAAGGAACTTAGAGGGGTAACATATTAAAAAAATTAAATACCACCTCAACGAATAAAAAACCGCAACAAAAAAGTAGAAACAAACCTAAATTGGGAAGCACACATTGATTGTAAGGTTAGAGGACAATCAAGGATAATTCCCATAAAAATTTAAAATAAATCCACCCAAACAAAAAAGAGAACACTGAAAAATCCCATGCGAGTGAAGAAGATGAAGGAAACTATGGTCATATTAACACAATGTTATAGAAGAAGTGAAATCCATTTCATAAAGGGAATCACAAAAATATAAATGATAACCAGTATATGTCGAACAAAAATAGAACTCAGATTGTGGGGATCCATCCCCAATATCATTATAACTATATGCCAAAATAACATATATATATATATATATATCATTCATGATAATGTAATGACTAATAAACTAAGTTAAAAATTATTCAGAAATAAGATCGAACATTAAACACACTAAGTGATTCATTCATAGAACATTAATTAACATTATATACATTATGGAATCATTTATATTATTTCCAGATCAATTAATTAACATCCCCCACATTAGTATGTTAAATATGGATCCTTGATAAATCAAATGTCAAATTTGTTATATCATTGGATTTAATTGTACCATGTTAGAAATCAACTCAAAATTGTACACATCCCCTTGCATAAATAATATCATACATAAAACATACATTGGATCTTACATGCATTAAAATTCATAAATCATAAGACCGTTTAAACAAATGGAATGATATTTCCTTTTGGGGAATTCAAAATTTGGAAAAAAATTTATAAAGTAATCAATTATTAAATCATTATGATAATTTTACATACTAACATTAAATTTATCATCAATATAAGCATAATCAAATAACCATGAAAAATTTCAATAGTTTTCATGCATAAATAAAAATATTTTTCATTCATATTTTATGAATAAACGATATTTATTAATCATGTTTTATTAATACTAGATAGATAAAAATGTGTGAAAATATACAAAATATTCTAATAATTTTATGGAAATAAATTAAAACATTAATATGATATTTGTCCAATTAAAATCATTAATATATTATATGATTAATATATTATAAAAAATATATGTGTCTAAATTGAAATAAATGATAAATCATTATTATATAGTGGAATACATTCATATACACATCAAGAAATCAGAAAGAAAATACATAAGACATTATCATTAATTTTTAATTAAAATCCATATTTATATTTAGTGAAATAAGTATATAAATGAAAATAAACTAAAAAATTGATATCCTAATAACTTATTATAACAGTGAATTTAGAAATTATCATAGTTATATACATATTTATAGGTGTAATAATAATAATGATGTAGGTACCATTCATATTTTTCTAACTAGAAACCAATACACATTCACCTACGCATGTCTCATAGGCTTTAAATATCCTTAAAATTGATTACAAGTTCACTATATGTCATAATCATTCTCCTCAGCCAACATCACTTGTTAATTATATGTAATTTACTCTCTAAATTATACTAACAAGGTACTCACAATCAAAAATCATAATTCCATCTTAAATCTTACCCAAAGAAATGATACCATTTTTTCTTTACATTCCTATTATAAAACCATTCATACACTATTAGAGATTACAAATGGGAACCCCAAAGACAATTTTTTGTTGTTAATATATTGAGGACAAGGACTAATAATGTGATATTTTGTTACAAGGGGAATTAATGTTAATAAATATAATGTCAGTACACTGAGAATACCAATCATGTATTACAATAATTACATTATAAAAATTCCCATTACCAAAATTTCATATTATGGAAATGTATATAATTAAAAAATAAATTCATATAATCCTAATATTTTTTTAAATTATCCTTCAAAAAATTATCATTATTATAAAACAATAAATCAATGTCTTTAATAAATATTATTTAAAATAAAAATTAGGCAATACAATATAGGGTGAGTGTAAGAACCTAGTTTTTCACTCAAGTGTAGATCATTTAAATTTATGTCTAAATGTTTTCCATGGACCTAGTATTGATGGATATTGAGTTAGAAATGTTTTAGGGGTTTTGGTGTTTTTTACATAGCCCAAGACCCATCTTTCTAGGAAATTGTCTACGTCACACGGTTGGCACATGGTTAGCACACAGTTTTCACATGGTTGGCCTAACCATTCGGATGGTAAATTCATGGGAAAAACCATTTTATGTGGTTTTCACATGGCTTTGTGGAAAAAATATGTATATTTCCTTTCTTCACAGGTACCCATGCATGTTTTTCACACTGTTTGTCAAACTGTGTAGACAAATCCTACATAAGCTGATTTTTATGGGTAAAATGTCTATTTTTCCCATAATGATCTAATTAAGTCACATATTCTTCCATAATATGATTTACAATGGGATTTACCTACATGGATATCATTTTTGACCTTCTAAAGGAAAAATCTTGGAATTTAAAGATCACATTCATTTGGGATCCAATTGAGCGTACATTAATCATGTTGCTTATACAATGATAAGAACTCCAGATCATTTAAACCATTATCCTTCTCTTTTTCTCTTGAAATAGTTACCAAGGTGTGATCAGTTTTCCTCTTTTCCAAGATCTACTCTCATTTGAGACAAATAAAGTGCCAATATTAGAGGATTAAATTTGTACAAGCCTTATATGGTTGGTCTATAACTCATCCCTTGAGTTCATTGATTTATGAATTGTTGTTTGGGGGAAAATGATTTCATTGGTGTTATTTATAGAATTTATATTCCAAACTAATAATCATTAAATCCATTTGGATATGCTATTTCCGTTTCAGTGGTTGATTTTTTAAAGTTGTGCCCACACCTCTATCCATCCAATATAGAATGTTATTTCATAATTGTGTTCTTAGTATTTCACATGTTTGAGAAAGTGTTCGGGTGTGATATTGCATGACACTTATAGGAAAAAGATTTTCAATATTAAATGGCTTGATTTATATTTTAAATTTCATAATGGAAAGGACCATGTATACCTACCACATGACCAATCTAATATAAATTCTGCAATTGATAATTTAATGTGAAATGGAAATTGTAAATTATACCAAGTATATGACTTCACCATATTAATTGTGATTGATTAATAGGTTTGAGGTTCATAGCCAACCATACCACATTAATAGAAGGTATCAGACTAAAAATTAATTATTGAATATTATTTAAATATAATTAATAAAGGTTGTATGATACTTGGCCTTATCATACACATGAATGGAAAGGCTTTGTTGTTTAATTAAGAGTTAATTAAAAGGATTCATTCTACATGACCCTATCGAACTGATGAAAGGAAAGGCTTGATCAAAATTAAATATTACATGACTACATAATAAATAGGAGTTTCCTGACTCCAGATCACCTTGGACTCTTGTCAGGGAATGCCTAGAGCACTCAAGAACCCTATTCTGATTCAAGGATACAACTTTCTTCAGTTGAGATCCACCTAAATGCAGATCCTTGTCCACTATTTGGATACCCAGTATGATATCATAGGATCCCATCAATAATATTCTATATTGACTTGGATACACTCCTTGGATATAACATTGGCATGTAGGGGCCATAGTTAAAGCCCATCGAGCCCTATCATTACATAGCCCTGTTTTACCTTGGATGAACTCCTTGGACTCGATAGGCATAGCATTGTGGAATTCCTCGGACTATTCTCCTTAGATTAGACTATTACCCCATGTCGGTCTATAGTTATTACTGAGTGGGTGACCCTTGAGGTCTATGTCTCCTTGGTTATTACCATTGGACTTCATTATTAAATATCATTATAGATTTCTTTGTTACATCGTGTATACTTCACATTTGATAACAGGTGACTTATTTATAAATTGTTAATAATCAATTAGTGGATTGGTTAGGTTTAGATGCCAGCTGAGGGATGAATCAAGTACTTTGGTATTTAGTTACATCGCACTACATTACTTTATATATACATGATTGCACACTGTTACATTTCTATTACATGGGACATTTGTTATAGACACCATTGGTGGGGGCCAACCAATATTTTTCTCACACCCTTTATAAAAGATATTTGGTACTTGGAGTAGATTACATGGTTTTAGGTGTTGAAAAAGGGAGTCATACAACTTCAGACACATGATTTTTTAGTTTTTAAAATTAAATATGATAGCAGAAGACCGATTAAGAGCTAGGGATGCTTGGGATATTATTTTATTCCCTTTACGCTTAGGTGGAACATGATCTTCATGCTATATTGTATCCATTTTTAACAGTTTTCATGATACATGACATATCATCGGTTTTTTAATTCTATTCTAGTTGTTTTAGTTATTATTACTATTTTCACTATTTTCTGTTGTACCTTCTATTTACTTATATTTCTCCCACAATTTACCACTAGTTAAAATCATATGAAACTCTACACATTGGTAATGAGGGAATTGTCTCCCAACAGAAACACCATAGGCCATCACTTCTGCTTGGTAGCCTCTGGCATTCAAGGAGATGTGCTTGAGGAAATCAAGCCCATAATGTTTGGGGAACCCATTAAGTGGAATTCAGACCTGGGATGTTCCAAAGTTGTATCAGAGCAGTTTCATTTTTTTTACTATTAAGAGTCAATATATTAGAGATTAGGAACACTCTGAAATTGGTCATAAGTCATTATTAGGCGTCGTGAACCCATGTTTGGTGTAAAAACCATGTTTCCACTTGAGTTCTAGCCTAATCTACCTTAGAGTCAATATATTAGAGATTACCAATACTCTAAAATTGGTCATAAGTCGTTATTAGGCATCGTGAACCCATGTTTGGTGTAAAAACCATGTTTCCACTTGAGGCCTAGCCTAATCTACCTAATCTAGGCACTAATTCCCAAGTTCATGATAGTTTTCTACTTATGATGTAGTATATTCATAGTGCTCAATTACATGCACCTACGATGGATGATCTTACTCGTGAGTTCTAGCAACAGCATCCTCTGAGTTTCTCAAGGGATGGTGGTCTGTAGGCTGCTAAGTCATGGCTATAAGACACCGTATCTATCTTTGATCATCTCTAGATGCCTCTTGAATAGAGAGTCATTCTTAACAAATAAATGATTCAATATTTGTCCATGTATTGGTGGTATGTGACTTCTCAGGCCGGTGATCATCAAGGATTGTTATGGGATGACTTCTATACTACCTTCAATGATCAGTTATTTCCCTTGATTTTGAAAGATGAAATTTCCAGAGAGTTCATACATCTTGTGTATGGTTTTATTTTAGTAATGTAATATTTAGCATGGTTCACATAGTTACAACATTTTTCACCACTTATATTTGATGACAAGCTTTCACATGGTAGAGAATTCTAGGATGGGCTCTAGTATGCCATCCTTAATTAGGTGAATGTCTTTCGCCGTCATAATTTTTTTTATATAGTCAATCTAGATCTTATCGCTAAGAGAAACTAGATGGATTGAAATTTTACTAAGTATAAATGATCATTTCAGCATCAGGCCATTAGTTCTTTTAGTAGTAGGAAACATTCCCTCAAGGTTTATCATCATGGCTGTGACAACGAGATTGAACATTTTGATATCTCTAAAGTGTGTCATCATTGTGGATGATGGGGGAATTTGAAGCCCCATGAGATAGAGACACACTAGAGTGCTGAGCTTGTGGCCATATGAGGCATCCTTAGCATGACTTTTAGACCTTTCCACCATCTATGAGTGGAAAAGGATGCATATCATATGCACCATTAGGAGAGAGTATTTTTACACCATGTCATGTGGGAATTTGGAATAAAAATGGTATGTATAGATGAAAAGGAGGTCATGGCCACGAAAGCCAGACCCCAAATCCTCAGTAGCACCAATAGAGCAGTTATGATAATGGCAGTCCAACTTTTTTATAGGTCTATAAATCAGGTCAATTGGATTCACTATAGCTAATACCCGAGGATCGGGTTGTAGGACCATCTAAATTGAGAGGTACTATTCTTGTGGCAGCTACTACAGTATCTTATTTATTTGATTTAAGTGCTTCAAACTATTTTATCTTTGTATCTATTATTGGAATTCTTAGACTAGGGATACAGTATTACAATGATTATTGACCCTATATATATCTCTAGGGGTATGAATAGGGGGCATATGTAACACCTCGACCCTAGTTATGTAGAGTCGGTTCAATATTACATTACATTGGCATGATCACAAGGGGTAATATCCCGAAATACTAATTAGTTTAGTAGCCTTGGAAGTATTAGATACATTCATAAGTTTTAAATTACATCATGAAATAAAAAAACATCATTGTGTCCCCATTGAACACTCTTATATCCCTTAGCCTATTCCATCAGGTTAATTGTAACATACATCTTCTCACCCAAGAAAAAAGAAAAGATAAGAAATGGGTGATCTCAGATGCTCTTTAAGGATAACAATAGCGAAAAAACTATCATAAAAAATAGTAAACATTTAAGGAAATTTATAATAATAAAACAAAAGACTTTTATACATAAACATCATTATAATTTGGCAGAGAAAATCAAATAATTTCATTTACTTATTCACATGGATATTCTACTAGTCGAATAATCACATGTAATATCAATAACCAGTTTCATAATGATGGAATTCATAATGCTGGACACCATAACCACATAGTCAAAACCAATGACTTGGATGTTTAACTCAATGAATGGATATTGAGTTAAGATTACCATTATCTAGTTTATATAAATGACTTGAGAATTTAGTAATGGAATTATTATGTATATCAAAAGTATATACACACAAATGGGAGTGGAAATGTTTACATAAATAAATAAATAGTGATTTCACACATAATGTTTTAGTAAAATAATCAACGAAGAGTGCGTAAAACTCAATGAGTAGAAATTGAAATTAAAAATTCCCTTTCCGATTTGGAAATTTACGAAACATACACACCATGAAAGAAGGATCATAAAATGAATATTTAAATAATGATAAGTTAAAGAATATTACACAAGTAATACAATCATGGAGAGTACATACACCACACAAAAGGAAATAGTGGTAATATAGCATAAATCTCATGAGAATATAAAGTGAGATGAAAACCCCTTACATTGTACATTTCCTAAGTCGAGAGTAAGTTAACCACCTTTATAATAGTTAAATAATTTTTATTAAATTATAAAATAACCACATACATAAATATGATATCAGATATTATCTTCTAATATTTATTTGTTAAAAATATTTTTTGTGTATCATTATTTCGGGTGTTAGCTGATTCCTTTTCCTTTTTATGTTTTGTTACATAAGTAATGTTTATAATGGATTGGATGTATTTGATTCATATCGATAATGATATCATCTCTTTAAATATTATTTTTAATCATCAAATGAAAATTATTCTTGAATGGTTATGATGGGGAATGACATCTCATCACGTCGTGGAGACGGTAAGCCGTATGTACGCTCGAGCGACAATATCATTATTTTAATGGTGAAATAATATATAATTGGATGATATATAATATATATATATAATAATTAATATGTTATATTGATTATTTACATCAGTTATACTCATTATTATACCTATCCAAATAATGAATCTTTTGAATAACAAACTACACCACGACGTGGAGACTGTAAGACTTACTTACGCACGAATGGTGACTTTATCATTTATAGGATGGATAAAATGATGAATATAGTTGTAACATAATTATAATAACATCACAATATGTAGGAGGTACTGGAGTTATTATTTTGGTACGTAATCAACAATGAATGAGGAAGTGGAAGAAGGAAATAACTTGATAGAGGTTGGTGAAATTATTACCTCTTATTTGGCTTCTTCCTTTTGATTTGATAAGAATGGCTCCATAGGTTGGATTTATAATCAAAAAAGGACTCAAAGATGTAGAGGCAGTAGTTGGGAAGATGTTTGTTTAGGGGTTCTCTGTTCCAATTGGCATTGGAGGTGTGAAATTAAGAGAATGAGAAGTTCCCTTTTATAATAGTGGTGATGGCCACTTTAGGAAAACCTTGAAATATTATTTTATTATAAATCATTTTAGTTTATAATGGATAAAAATTGATTTATTTCAATGTTAATTTGGTTATGGGTCTTAATACTCCCGAAAAATTGTTTTTAGATAAGTTTAGGTCGTCGTTTTAACCATATCTTTTATATTTAACTATTAGTTAAATAGTTTAACTTTTACTGTGTCTTCTTGTATTCTTAGTCAATATGGTTAGTAACCATACTATAAACATCCAAGAAAACCTCAAGTCGTTCATTAATGACATATATAATATTATTTATGACCTTTCGCCAAACCGTAGATTTTTACAAATGTTATATCAACCAATAATATAGTATTTGTTTTAAAAACTCATTTACGTCAATTTTGACACTATTTAGTATTTGGTTTTTCTGAAAATTATAACGACATGATTACATAGAAAAAAAATTATTCAATCAATGATAACATGACATATTAATATTTAATATTAGTGTAATTTCTCAAAACTCACAGATTAAATTTATTTGGATATTTATAATACTAATTATTTTAATCATTCATTAATAAGGTAATTACTGCATCATCATTTTGTCTTAAATAAATTTATTTATATAATGTCTAAAAATTATAAATAAACTAAAATTATTCAGGAAATGTTTTTATATTTCTAATAAATTTTTATATTCTAATTCATCTTATGTATAACCCTATATTAAAAATATTTTTGTTATTAAACGTTGAATTTAACACTTTAAACTCTTCTTTAAATAAAATAATAATAAATGTCCTAATCTAATCCAAGTGGAACAAAACAATAATATTTTATTCCTATGTTCGTTTATGGTCAAATTAAACTTATCCAATAGAATTTATATATGTGTAAGGGTAATTATAATATCATATTTACCTTTAATTTACCAATTTTCTTTTAACCGTGGTAAATAAAAGTCAAAAGTTACTATTAAAAAAAACTATTTTCATCATATTGAACCAAATTTTACTTACTTATATAAACTATGTCTTCTTTATTTTTGAAATTAAACTCACAGAAGCGGTAAAATTAGGTTTTATGCAAATTTGCAAATGCTCCTTGAAGGTTGGTTAGAGACGGTAAAAGAGTTTGATAAAAATTTATACATCAAATTTTATTAAAATAAATGAATCCAATGAATCACACAGAAATAATATAAGTATTATGTATGTATATTATGTTAAAATAAAAAAAATAAACAATTATTTAAATAAAAATGTCTGTTTTTAAACAAAAACCCAGTAGTTATCACTATTCATCAAAAATGAATGTTTTCAGAAAAATTCCAAAAATTCACCCTAAGCTAATTTTGATATTAAAAAATTTAAAAATGAATTCTCTTTTACCAAATTCAAAACCTAGAAGTAGCATTAATTAATTTTAAATTAACTTCCGTTGTTAAAACCAAAAAGTGGGTTTATATGAAGTAAAAACTATCGAACGATTGACATGTGTTTATGTCAAATTAAAATGTGAAATTACTTATAATGACCTACATTGTATTAAATGGGAAAATTATAATATAATTATACCTCCAAACCATTCAAATTCATAATTTATCATTATAAATTATTTCAATTAAAAAACTTTTTTTCAATTAAAATTTAGTATTTTTTTAATATTCATCAAAATATGAATGTTATTAGAAAAGTACCAATAATTTATCCAAAAATAAATTTTTATTTCATGATTCTAAATAAAATTTTAATTTCATTAAATTTAATATATAAAATTGTCAAATATAGGTTTTAAAAATGGTTCTCCATTAAAATGTGGTAGAATTTCATTTTTTTCAAAAATGATTCTTTTATCTGAAAAAAATAAATTTGTTCTTATATTATGTATAAGAAACACATAATATGGATTTTAAAATTATATAGAGTATATAATATTCAAAATTCAGTTAATATTATTCATAACCACTTTTTGAATGGCCAGTTTTGTAAGTCATGGTGCGCTGGAACTCAGTGTTGCGTGTAGCGCAAACTATAGATTTATTTTAAAGAAAATAACATACTATGAAATCTTGGGGTGTTACATTATTCCCCATTTTGGAAATTGAGTCCTTTAAATTTTATAATTGGCCTTGGGAACTGTATTGAATGTCCTACATCAAAAAAAGAGTCAATAAAACTCTCACTTTTAAAGAAAGAAAGAGAATTTCAAAGGGAACCCGAGATAAACCATACTAGGATTCCATGTTGGAAGACATTGATATGGAAGATAAACTACGAGTCAAGTTTTGATGGAGAGTGAAATAAAACATGATTGAGAGAAAGTTAACATGAAGAAAACCACAAACTTGTAATGGGATAAACAAACATTAGTTTCCTAGTAGGAAAATAAATAGACAAAGTTTTTTGTTTTATGTTCTATTTCATAAAGTTGCGGAATATATTTATGATATTGAATAAGAACATAAAGAGATATACTTACATTCTATGTACAATTTAATCCATTAATAAATTTCTACCACTAACTCATCTTTTTTTCCAAATGATGAGTATTCAATATGACTTGGTCACACCTAAAGTGCTACAATCAACTTCCATAGAATCACATGATCCAAAAAAGATAAAATATATATTTCCCTTGTCTTTACTGATTAACCAAAACCAAAATGGTTATTACAAGATTAGATAGTCCCCATAAATGATAATGTTTTAGAGAAATAAATAATAATCTTAATTTCTATAATTAAACCAACAATACTGAATGTTCAATAAATACCATTAAATTTTCAATTGTCCTTAAAATCCTTCAATATAATCCAAAAAATATTGAAACCCAAAACATAGAATAATTTGATTATGTAGTCTTCCATATTAAATTGTATCTCCATATAACATCGACTACTCTTAAATTCACATACATAAAAGTAATTAACCTAATCACATATTCTATATAATAGGTTAATAGTTTCTATATATAAAAAAAATTCTACAAATCAACAATAAATACATGGATAAAAATCCACCATTACTCATCAAATTCATTCCTATAGTGTTCTATTTTCCATAAGCATATAGTTTTCCCAACAGAGAGAAAGTCTTCTAAAATAACATTTATCAATTAATTACCAAATCTTTTTCCTATACATAGTACATCCATTTGATGAGATAAAAGATCCTAAATCCACTTATTATTGATCAATAAAATAATTTAACTAAAAATAAAGAGTCATACTAACCATGGAATTCACGTCGTCAAGTGGTATGTTATAAATGCCAATCGCACTCTGGTTGTGGGTTGGATTCTCACAACTTTGTCTGACACGACAGGTTGTCACATAGTCTACGTCTTTCCTTTTTTAAAGACATTATCTTATAACATTCACAAAATGAGATAAATTCCTCCAAATAACCATAATAATATTTAACCAAATATTTTATTTGATACCTTGAATTTTTTACCAAAAATTAATAACATGTAATTGGATCAAATTCAAGGATCATATAAACCCAAATGTTTCTTAATAACTATATACACAAAAGGAAAGATAATTCATAATAAAATAGCTCTTTCATATAACAAATTGAATGGTTACACATACAAGAGAACGGTCATCCAATGTAATCTCATACTTTTAAACATTTCTACATCCATTTATTTCAACATAGGTTATCTATTGACTTAGATGTTCTACTATAGAATAGGGCATTAACTCTGGTAATGACAAGGACCCTAAAATTTACAACAACTGACTGTAATTGGATTCTTATGATCATTTTTATTTACTTCCATAGTAATCTTCATTTTTTATCGACAATTTTTTACATTATGTCCTTCTTTCCCACACATAAATCATTTGTTCGTTTCATTGATACACTTTCCTAGGTGTCTCCTTCCTCATTTCTTTCATGATGGAAATTGGGATTTCTTTTCTCAGTAGTTTCCACTACTGGTTCTCTTTTCATTCATCACCTTTAACTTCATTGTTGAGTCTGGGAGCTGGTTAATATATATGTTTTTATCATATTTTATGACAAATTATTCGTCATGAATACGATATCTTCCACACCAATATATATTCCATTTCATTTCTCATTTCCACCACAATGACTACCATGTACATCATGTTCAATGTTACTATGGTTTCATTGGAATTCATCCATTGGCCAACAAAAGAAAGCATAGTGTGAGCCATATAATCATTTTGAGAATATCATGACACCATATTTTCAATCTAAAATTCCTTAGGATTAACCAAGGTTATTTATTCACATCTTATACTAAAATCATTCAAATTGGTTTGTAAATATAATGTGAATTGTCCTATGAATATCCCCTGGGAGTGTTATAATGAAGTGGCCAGCAAGGCCCGTTGTCAAGTACGAGGATACCTCGGGTTATGCCCGAAACACCTTGTCAGAGTGTTCACTCCTAGGTTCATCTGTGCTAGATCTTCCTCTACCTGCTCGTATCCATAAAGTGATGTATTTCTTAGAAAAACCACATAATATTTACATTACCAAATCTTTTTGATGTTCTTCTATACTAATCCTCAAAGTCTATCTTAGGGTAGTGTTTTATAATCATAATTTTTCTAAATATAGCTTCCAAAATTTGTACTAAAATTTCTCTTATACCAACAGTAACTCTCAAACCCTAGTTACCCAGAGTCAGTGTGTTATTACATAAAATTGGCATGATCAAAAGGGTTCAAATCTTGATAGGTTGATCAGTTTAGTAGCCTTGGAAGTTCTAGATACATTCATAAGTTTTATATTACATCATGAAATAAAAAAAACATTGTGTCCCCTTTTAACACTCTTATATACATTGGCCTATTCCTGTAGGTTAATATTAATATAATTCATTGCATCCTAGAAAAAATAAACGATAAGAAAGGGGAGAGTTAAATGCTGAGTAAGGATAACAATATAGTGGAAACCACCATAAATAAGAATAAAAATTTAAGGTAATGTATAAGACTATAACACAAGACTTTAAAACTTAAACCTCAGCATAATATAGAAAAGACAAATCAAATAATGTAAATTAATTTATCGAATGGATATTCTACTAGTCAAATAATCACATTTAATATCAATAACCAGTTTTATAATGATGGAATTCATAATGCTGGCCATCATAACCACATATTCAACACCTCATGCCAAGACTAGAAATAAGATTTTGTCATGGACTTGTGCCAAGACACTAATTTGTCTCATGAGACCTACCAATGCATCAAGGAGCTATAATGGGATCCAACCGTCACTTACTATGTCCAATTCATTCCTCATATAAAAATTTTGAAACATAACATAAACATTTGTTTTTAAAACTATCATATGCAATGTTAATACTTTAACCATAAACCATGAATGTCATAAAAATAACATATCCATATTCATACTCAACACCAAGCATTAAATACCATTAGGAAGATTTTATCATAATGAATCAATGTAAAATCCAATAAAGGATGTTGACATAGATAAAAATAATCATTAAAACCATTTTAGAGAAATATCCCCTTTTCTGGAAAACATTTAAAAGTCTCACAATTTATCAAGAATTTGTTTAAATATATTTTTGAATCAAATATTCTAATACCACTTTGAATATTTTAAAAGGAATTTTAATTTAAAACATTAATTTCCTTATAAATAAATCCTTAAACCCATTTTTAAAAAATATACATTAATTAGAATGATTTACAAGAAAAAAATTCTAAAACATTTAAATTGATAGTTTAGTTAGAGTTCCTAACCAAATGAGAGATTCTTGAACAAAAATAATAGATGTAATAAAAACTTTATAATATCAGGAGAATAAAGGGATTCATGATATAATATGTCAAAGGACAGTATACACACCATATAAAGGTGAATTGGTGCATAACAATAAAGAAGTCTCAATGGAATGTAAATTGAGACGAAATCCCTTATAAAGACCATATACATAGATTAAGACTAAATAAATGAAATAATTATTTCTGAAAATAATACATACACTCAATATTATTGGATATTTAGTGTAAATCAATCAGAGTACATTCACACATATACTAGTAAAAACAAAACCTATGACTTGGATGTTTAAATCAATGAATGGATATTGAGTTAAGATTACCCTTATAAAGTTCATATCAATGACTTGAGAATTTATCAATGGAGTTATTATGTGTATGAAAATTATATCCACACAAATGGGAGTGTAAATTACTACGTAGATAAATAATTTGTGATTTCACACATAATTTTGGAGTAAAATAATCATTGAAGAGTGCGTAAAACTCAATGAGTGGAAATCGAAATTAGAAATTCCCTTAATGATTTAGTAACTTAAGAAACATAAACCCCATGAAATAAGGATCATAAAATAAAGATGTAAATACCCATAAATTAAAGTATATAACATATGGAATACAATCATGGAGAGTATATACACCACACAAAAGAAAATAGTGTCAATATAGAATGAACCTCACGGGAATAAGAAGTGAGATGAAAACTCATTACCTTATACTTTTCATTAGTTGAGGGATGTTAACCTCCTATATAATAGTTATATAATCTTTATTAAATACAAAAGATCCATAAACATAGATATGATATAATATATGATCTTCTAATATTGCTTTGTTAATAATATTTTAGATGTATCATTGTTTCAGGAGTTAGCTAATTTGTTTTCCTTTATATGTTTTGTTACATAAGTCATGTCTGTTATGGATAGGATGTATTTAATTCATATCCATAAATATATCAAGTATTTTGACATTATTTTTCATCATCAAATGAAAATTAGTTTTTAATGCTTACAATGGGGATTCACATCTCATTGCACCGTGGAGACGGGAAGTCGTACGTACGCTCGAGCGACAAAATCATTATTTTGATGGTGAAATAGTATATAATTGGATGATATTTAATATATATATATATAATAATTGGAATGTGATATTTATTATTTACATTAGTTGTACTCATTATTATACCCATCCAAATAATGAATTTTTTGAATAACAAACTACACCACGATGTGCAGACGGTAAGCCATACTTACACACATATGGTGACTTTGTCATTTATAGGATGGATAAAATTGTCACGACCCGCCCTCGGGTCCGTGCCGTGACTACCCCAAACCCGCCTTCCATAAGCCAGGGGCTGGCGACTAGCACCAAGGCGTAAATCCCGGTAAAAAGGGAAGGCATTGCATTTGTAAAGTAAACAAACACCATAGAGTAAGCAAGAGGAAAGTAAACACTAAGAAAAAGCAGAGTACAACTGAAAGTGCGGAAAAGTAAATGGGCCAGTATACAAACCCAAACTGAAAGTAAGTACAACTCGAAAGGGGAAAACAGCAACTGAAAGGTAAAAGCCGCTACACCGAGCTGTCCACTGGAAATCCCACCTGAAGGGTGGGTACAGATAGCTCCTCTGCTCCACGGGTCCTGCCGTCCGCTCCGAGCACGTCTCGCCCAGTGGTCCACCTCTAGGTACCGTCCCGCTCTGCAAGCCTCAGCTAAGGTCAACTTTGTCCGTCGTCTGCAACCAACACAACGTAGTGCGGGCAAAGCCCGTGCAGGGGTGAGTATAAGCTACTCAGTAGGGACCCCGAGACCCCTGAAGGTCTCTCAAATCCACAAAGGATAAACCACGAAGAAAGGAACAATCACGAAGTAACAACTGACACTGCTTAGGTATATGCCCATACATATACCTAAGTCATCAATTCAAATACGCTCCAACCTCCGAGCCCAAGTACAACTCAGTCCACACAGGAAAGTAAACGTATTCCACACAGGAAAGTAAAACGTAATCCACACAGGATTGCACAACACAATCCACACAGGAAAGCAATAGGATTCAGCTCACACAGGTATACTTCTTCGAAGACGATAAAGATGATCTCTGATCCATCTATGTCGTCGGACCCACGAAGGATCGATAGGTAACTAACCCCCGCAAAAGACCCACACAGGATCGGGCCCACGTAGGACCTGTAGATAAGCACCGCAAAGACCCACACAGGATCGGGCCCACACAGGACCTGTAGATAATCACCGCAAGACCCACACAGGATCGGGCCCACACAGGACCTGTAGATAGTCACTGCAAGACCCACACAGAATCGGGCCCACACAGGACCTGTAGATAGTCACCGCAAGACCCACACTGGATCGGGCCCACACAGGACCTGTAGCACTGATCCACGTAGGATCGCTGAGTGCTGTAGTCGTCGTCGTCGAATCCACACAGGATCTCTGTACTATCGTCGTCGCAGTCACAGTAGCAGTAGTAGCAGTAGTAGTCACAGTAACAGTCGCAGCCAGCACTAGGGTTCCCGCACACAGCAAGCTCGATCGGAGGGTCCGCTCCACGAGCCGAGAGGCTGATACATCAACTGTCACAAAGTCCAGAGTTGATGTATCCAAAAGTTCCGTATCGTCAACAGGAACCCAACGCAACAGACGGCGCGTCAATCGGACGCCCGGTCTGAGAGTTATTGGCATTTTGTCCCCGGGGCCCGGTTGGTTTCTAAGGAAAAACCAACCCGACCGTACTCCACCTGCGTCCAAACCTTGGGCGGAGTATGCCAAAAGATCCGTCTCACTTAGAGGAATTCAACAAAACAGACGGCGCGTCAATCGGACGCCCGGTCTGTTAACTATTGGCCTTTCCGTCTCACACCCACCCTGGGAAACTTCCCAGGAGGTCACCCATCCTGGTCACTACTCTAGGCCAAGCAGACATAACTACGGAGTTTTAACCACGTAGGCTCCCGAAAAGGAAGGTGCACCTTGAGTATAGTATACCGAAACGACCTTCTCGATCCAAGGATCGCGTTGCCGCTGACGGCGCGTCGTTCGGAGGCCCGAAGCTCAAGTTATGAGCATTTGAACGAAATCGATTCGAAAACGGGGGGTCCGGGTCCGGGCCGACCCGGCCCGACCCCCCCTGGTCTGACCCAAACCGGGTCGACCCGACCCGGATCCGAACCGAACCGGGTCGGACCGACCCGGTCCGCTGGACCCGGCCCGGCTGGTGGCGGCGCGGCCCGGCCAGCGGCGGCGCGGCCAGGTGCCGCGCATGTGCCGCACGCGGGGGGTATCCCCCCCTTTTTCGGATCTCGGCCGGCCTAAGGCCGGCCGTTTCTTCTCTCACGTGAAACCCGCGGGTCCCGCCTCCTAACCAAACTGGCGGCCGGCGCGGCCGGCCGCCTTCTTCTCCTCCGCCGCGGCTCTTCCTCGATCTCCGGCGGCCGGCGAGGCCGACCGCCCCTGGCTGCTCCGCCGCGGCCGTAGGGCCGCGGCCCTTCTTGTTCTCCGGCGCCGGCAGCGCGGCTGCCGCCGGTCTTCCCGTCTCGCCGCGGCCCGGCTGCCGTCGGTCTTCCCGTCTCGCCGCGGCCCGGAACCGGCCGCGGTGTTCGTCGTCCGGCGCGGTGCGACGGCACCGCGCCCCTCCGCCGCGCCTTCGATTCCTCTTGACGCGGCGCGACGACGTCGCGTTCTTGATGATTCTTCCATGGCGCGGCGCGACGGCGCCGCGCAATATAATCGCACGATTATCTGCGTGGTGCGACGGCACCACGCCACCTTGTTTCCACCCGCAAGGTAAATCAACAAGAATGATGGAGGGGGTTCGGTCGTGTTCATGCGGTCCGGCCCCCCTCACGTAAAATAAAATCACAACTTAAAATATTCAGTTGCCTCACGTTAGACATGCTAGATCCACGATCAAGAATGAAATAATTAAACAATAAATCAACAACCCCTACCTTGGTATAAGGTTCGAAGATTTTTCAACGTTCCGCGGAAGACGACGTCGCGGAGGTCAGGCGTCGCGGTAGCCGTTCGTCAAATCCGATGACGAAGAGGTGCGTCCGAAGAAGTACGTCGTTGACGAATCTTCGTATGCCGACGAAGGATGTCCGAGGAAGAAGTGGCGTTCCCTTTCGTTGACACTGTAGATGAAGAAGGAAGGAGCGGCGTTCTTCGTCGGAGCTTGAGCATTCTTCGTCAAGCCTTGAGCGTTCTTCGTCAAAGTTGAAGAAAAAGGAAAAAGCTCTCAAAGCTCTCAAGAAATCCTCACAAGGTGGCTAAAGAGTTCTAACCCAACAAAAATAGGATAAGAGCTTAATTTATTCACAAAGTTAACAAAAGAATTTCAAAGGTTTGAAATTCAAAAAGGATAACTCCAAAATTAAACTCACTTATTTATTATACATGAGTTGTATAATTAAATAAATGTTAAGTTGACAAGCCTTTAAGAGGGAGAGAGGGGAGTTAAGGGAGTTTGGGAGAAGTTGAAAAGTTTTAGGGTTCGTGTGGGCCCCACCACACTTAATCCTCTCAAGGGAGGTTAAGTGGGTGTGGGTCCCACCCCTAACTCCCTTTGAGAGAAGTTAACCCACAAGTTTAAATAAAATTTTGTATTTCACAAATTTTATTTAACTTAATCTAAAAACCCAAAAACTAACTTTCAACCCGAAATAAACGCAACTTCCGAAAAGGTCTCCTTAAGCGAATATCGGCGCTGCGAGTTCATCGGTGCCCTCGGATTTCAATTCCGAGCACCGGATCAAAAGTTAGAAATTCCCGCTCGTTCGTTCACTGAACGTACCCGAGCCAAACTTCGGAAATTGATTCCGGGCACTCTGGGCCTCGGAATCAGGCGCCGTCAGAAACCGCGCTCTTGTAAAATTCCAAAGAAAATTAAGAAAAAATTTCCCTTGAATTTTACGGGTCTTTACATTACTCCCACCTCAGGGCTTTACGTCCCCGTAAAGATACATCAAAAACTAGGGAAACAAATGAGGGTACTGAGCACGCAACTGATCCTCCCGCTCCCATGTGCTCTCCTGGAGATTCTCGTGCTGCCATATGATGCGCACAAGAGGAATCGATCGCCCACGCAGGACCCACTCTTGTCGATCCTCTAACTCCACCGGGACCTCCGTAAAAGTCGCCCCATCGTCAACGTCAAGCTCCCCATGGTCAATGATGTGCGTCGGGTCGTGCACGTATCTCCTCAGATGAGATACGTGGAAGACGTCGTGCACCCGGTGCAACTGAGGTGGCAGAGCCAGGCGATAAGCCACCTCGCCAACCCTGCTGAGGTCCTGGAAGGGTCCGATGAAGCGCGGAGATAACTTGCCGCCTCGGCCAAATCTCTGAATACCACGTCGAGGTGAGACCCGCAAGAAGACGTGGTCGGCATCCTCGAACTCTAGTGGCCTCCGCCTCCTATCAGCATATGACTTCTGCCGGATCTGTGCTGTCCTCATCCGCTCCTGGATGACCTGGACCTTCTCTGGTCCCACAAGAGCTGCAAGATTTCTTCTTTGCCGATAAGAGAAATCTGGTCCCACCCCCAGGATGAACCACATTCTTTGCCTAAAACAGTCAAACCTAACATGGATGATACTAATCCATACCAAGGATGACGTCGTAAGGCCTCGACGCTACTACTAAGAGATTCAACCGTTACTCTCGCCTCCAAGGGTGGAGTCACACTGTCGGCATCAGTGTGTGGTAACTGGGTCTCCTCCAGTAGATGTCTCACAAGTGAGGGTCAAGTCAACAGCCAAAACTGGAACCTCTTAGTAACATCACGAAAGAGGATAGGAACGAAAATATCACAAAGGTTTGTGTCTTTTATTATTGCAGCTCATAATACAAGGCGCTACACAAAAGCAACAAGGAACCAGAAGTAAAAGGATGTATCCACTAGTTCTGCTCCTGTCCATCGGCTCCCAGATCTCCATGATCGAAGGCCTCGGCTGCCTGAAGCTGAGCTCTCGCATGTTCACCTACTCCCTGTGGTCGGGGTGGACCTCCTGGTGGTGGTGGTGGAAGAGCCTCAAAGCGTCGCCCACCACCTGCTGCTCGGCCAGCTCCTCTGCCTCATCCGCCTCCTCCCTGCGGACCGCCACGGTCGAACCTCTGCCTCTGCCTAGGTGGTTCCTCAACCGTCTGCTGCTCCTCCGCATGGCGGGTCGGGCAGTCACGAGCCATGTGGCCTTGCCCGCCGCATGCAAAGCACTGTCTTCCACTCAAAAGACTGGCTCCGCGCTGTGTGCCCTGCACTGCTGAGCCAGTGTCCTGAGGTCGTCTGCCCGAAGGTCTGGTCTGTCTGGACCCCTGAGTCATCCGTCGACTGCCTGTTGCAGATGACTCTGCCACGTGCCGCCCTGCGGTGGGTCGCTGCGCTGGTGTAGACTCAGCAAGGAAGCTCTCGATCATAAGGGCCCGCTCCAGTACTCCTGTCTGTGTCGGTATGCTGAGGGAGATCAGCGATGCCCTGATCTCGTGTCTCAAACCCTGCTCGAAGGTCCGGGCCCGGAAGAATGGGTCCCGTACCATGTAGGTCGAGTAGCGCGAGAGATCGGTAAATCTCGCCGAGTACTGAGCAACCGTCATACTGTCCTGCCGCAGCTGAAGAAGCTCCTGGATACGCACCGCACGAAGGGTGGCTGGGACGAACTCCGAGCGGAAGAGGCTCTCAAAGTCCGTCCATAGAAGAGATGCCTCATCGTGCACCTGGAGCATCAAGCTCCACCATCGTCCTGCTGCTGCGTGTAGTAGGCTAGCAGCGAGGATCACCATGAGGTCTGCTGGTGACCTCACTAGCCTAAACACACGTACTACTGCCTCCAGCCAGTCCTCGGCTGCCTGGGGATCCGTCTCCCCGCGAAACCTGGGTGGTCGCTGGCGCTGAAACTCATGCAGTGCGCTGAGGCGACGTGCATCGTCAGCGGCTGGCACTGGAAGCATCGGGGGCTCGGCGGGTAGAGCTACCGCCGGTACCACTGCTGACAAAAGTCCCTGCACCGAGGCCTCGTCGCTCGGTGGGCTGTCGTCACACTCGACTCTCGGAACCCTAGTTGGCTGCCGTCGTGGGGCCATCCTGAAAGGAAACAGGTGCGCCACAGTCAAACAGTATACTTGGTGAGCTGACACAAATAAATCACAAAGAAAACTTTGAAACACACACGCAATCAATGTTTTCGTGCATTAAGTCGGAAATCAGAAGTCAGGGTCCTGGTGTACGGATACGTCGGCCGCCGCACCAACACTGGACTCCCTGGACTGATAACCACACTCAATACGCTAAACATTATTGCTTCACATAGAAAGATCAGAGTTCATGGTAGAACCGAACTCCTCTGATACCAATTTGTCACGACCCTCCCTCTGGTCTGTGCCGTGACTACCCCAAGCCCGCCTTCCATAGGCCAGGGAATGGCGACTAGCACCAAGGCGTAAATCCCGGTAAAAAGGGAAGGCATTGCCTTTGAAAAGTAAACAAACACCACAGAGTAAGCAAGAGGAAAGTAAACACTAAGCAAAAGCAGAGTACAACTGAAAGTGCGGAAAAGTAAATGGGCCAGTATACAAACCCAAACTGAAAGTAAAGTACAACTCGAAAGGGGAAAACAGCAACTGAAAGGTAAAAGCCGCTACACCGAGCTGTCCACTGGAAATCCCACCTGAAGGGTGGGTACAGATAGCTCCTCTGCTCCACGGGTCCCGTCGTCCGCTCCGAGCACGTCTCGCCCAGTGGTCCACCTCCGGGTACCGTCCCGCTCTGCAAGCCTCAGCTAAGGTCAACGTTGTCCGTCGTCTGCAACCAACACAACGTAGTGCGGGCAAAGCCCGTGCAGGGGTGAGTATAAGCTACTCAGTAGGGACCCCGAGACCCCTGAAGGTCTCTCAAATCCACAAAGGATAAACCACGAAGAAAGGAACAATCATGAAGTAACAACCGACACTGCTTAGGTATATGCCCATACATATACCTAAGTCATCAATTCAAATACGCTCCAACCTCCGAGCCCAAGTACAACTCAGTCCACACAGGAAAGTAAACGTATTCCACACAGGAAAGTAAAACGTAATCCACACAGGATTGCACAACACAGTCCACACAGGAAAGCAATAGGATTCAGCTCACACAGGTATACTTCTTCGAAGACGATAAAGATGATCTCTGATCCATCTAAGTCTTCGGACCCACGAAGGATCGATAGGTAACTAACCCCCGCAAAAGACCCACACAGGATCGGGCCCACGTAGGACCTGTAGATAAGCACCGCAAAGACCCACACAGGATCGGGCCCACACAGGACCTGTAGATAATCACCGCAAGACCCACACAGGATCGGGCCCACACAGGACCTGTAGATAGTCACCGCAAGACCCACACAGGATCGGGCCCACACAGGACCTGTAGATAGTCACCGCAAGACCCACACAGGATCGGGCCCACACAGGACCTGTAGCACTGATCCACGTAGGATCGCTGACTGCTGTAGTTTTCGTCGTCGAATCCACACAGGATCTCTGTACTGTCGTCGTCGCAGTCACAGTAGCAGTACTAGCAGTAGTAGTCACAGTAACAGTCGCAGCCAGCACTAGGGTTCCCGCACACAGCAAGCTCGATCGGAGGGTCTGCTCCACGAGCCGAGAGGCTGATACATCAACTGTCACAAAGTCCAGAGTTGATGTATCCAAAAGTTCCGTATAGTCAACAGGAACTCAACGCAACAGACGGCGCGTCAATCGGACGCCCGGTCTGAGAGTTATTGGCATTTTCGTCCCCGGGGCCCGATTGGTTTCTAAGGCAAAACCAACCCGACCGTACTCCACCTGCGACCAAACCTCGGGCGGAGTATGCCAAAAGATCCGTCTCACTTAGAGGAATTCAACAAAACAGACGGCGCGTCAATCGGACGCCCGGTCTGTTAACTATTGGTCTTTCCGTCTCACACCCACCCTGGGAAACTTCCCAGGAGGTCACCCATCCTGGTCACTACTCTAGGCCAAGCACGCTTAACTACGGAGTTTTAACCACGTAGGCTCCCGAAAAGGAAGGTGCACCTTGAGTATAGTATACCGAAACGACCGTCTCGATCCAAGGATCGTGTTGCCGCTGACGGCGCGTCGTTCGGAGGCCCAAAGCTCAAGTTATGAGCATTTGAACAAAATCGATTCGAAAACGGGGGGTCCGGGTCCGGGCCGACCCGGCCCGACCCCCCCTGGTCTGACCCGAACCGGGTCGACCCGACCCGGATCCGAACCGAACCGGGTCGACCCGACCCGGATCCGAACCGAACCGGGTCAGACCGACCCGGTCCGCTGGACCCGGCCCGGCTGGTGGCGGCGCGGCGGCGCGGCCAGGTGCCGCGCATGTGCCGCACGCGGGGGGTATACCCCCACTTTTTTCGGATCTCGGCCGGCCTAAGGCCGGCCGTTTCTTCTCTCACGCGGAACCCGCGGGTCCCGCCTCCTAACCAAACTGGCGGCCGGCGCGGCCGGCCGCCTTCTTCTCCTCCGCCGCGGCCGTGGCCGCGGCTCTTCCTCGATCTCCGGCGGCCGGCGAGGCCGGCCACCCCTGGCTGCTCCGCCGCGGCCCTTCTTGTTCTCCGGCGTCGGCGGCGCGGCTGCCGCCGGTCTTCCCGTCTCGCCGCGTCCCGGCTGCCGTCGGTCTTCCCGTCTCACCGCGGCCCGGAACCGGCCGCGGTGTTCGTCGTCCGGCGCGGTGCGACGGCACCGCGCCCCTCCGCCGCGCCTTCGATTCCTCTTGACGCGGCGCGACGGCGTCGCGTTCTTGATGATTCTTCCACGGCGCCGCGCAATATAATCGCACGATTATCCGCGTGGTGCGACGGCACCACGCCACCTTGTTTCCACCCGCAAGGTAAATCAACAAGAACGATGGAGGGGGTTCTGCCGTGTTCATGCGGTCCGGCCCCCCTCACGTTAAATAAAATCACAACTTAAAATATTCAATTGCCTCACGTTAGACATGCTAGATCCACGATCAAGAATGAAATAATTAAACGATAAATCAACAACCCCTACCTTGGTATAAGGTTCGAAGATTTGTCAACGTTCCGCAGAAGACGACGTCGCGGAGGTCGGGCGTCGCGGTAGCCGTTCGTCAAATCCGATGACGAAGAGGTGCGTCCGAAGAAGCACGTCGTTGACGAATCTTCGTATGCCAACGAAGGATGTCCGAGGAAGAAGTGGCGTTCCCTTTCGTTGACACGGTAGACGAAGAAGGAAGGAGCGGCGTTCTTCGTCGGAGCTTGAGCGTTCTTCGTCAAGCCTTGAGCGTTCTTCGTCAAAGTTGAAGAAAAAGGAAAAAGCTCTCAAAGCTCTCAAGAAATCCTCACAAGGTGGCTAAAGAGTTCTAACCCAACAAAAATAGGATAAGAGCATAATTTATTCACAAAGTTAACAAAAGAATTTCAAAGGTTTGAAATTCAAAAAGGATAACTCCAAAATTAAACTCACTTATTTATTATACATGAGTTGTATAATTAAATAAATGTTAAGTTGACAAGCCTTTAAGAGGGAGAGAGGGGAGTTAAGGGAGTTTGGGAGAAGTTGAAAAGTTTTAGGGTTCGTGTGGGCCCCACCACACTTAATCCTCTCAAGGGAGGTTAAGTGGGTGTGGGTCCCACCCCTAACTCCCTTTGAGAGAAGATAACCCACAAGTTTAAATAAAATTTTGTATTTCACAAATTTTATTTAACTTAATCTAAAAACCCAAAAACTAACTTTCAACCCGAAAGAAACGCAACTTCCGAAAAGGTCTCCTTAAGCGAATATCGGCGCTGCGAGTTCATCGGTGCCCTCGGATTTCAATTCCGAGCACCGGATCAAAAGTTAGAAATTCCCGCTCGTTCGTTCACTGAACGTACCCGAGCCAAACTTCGGAAATTGATTCCGGGCACTCCGGGCCTCGGAATCAGGTGCCGTCGGAAACCGCGCTCTTGTAAAATTCCAAAGAAAATTAAGAAAAAATTTCCCTTGAATTTTACGGGTCTTTACAAAAATAAACAATATAGTTGTACCATATTTATAATAACATCACAATATGTTGGAGATATTAGAGTTATAATTTTGTTATGGAATCAACAACGAAATAGGAAGTCGGAGAAGAAAAGAACATGATAGTGGGTGGTGAAATTATTACCTCTTCTTTGGGTGCTTCCTTTTGATTTGATCAAAATGGATCCTTAGGTTGTCTTTCTGATCAAAGGAAGGACTCTAAGATATAGTGAAATTAGTTTGGAGGATTTTTTGGTAGGGATTGGATGATCCAAATGGCGTTGGTTGTGTGAAATTAAGAGAAGTGGAAGTTCCCTTTTATAAGAGATGTGAGGGCCACTTTAGGAAAACCTTGAAATATTATTTTATTATAAAATATTTTTTGTTTATAATGGATCCAAATTTATTTATTTCAATTTTATGGTGGCTTTGGGTCGAAATCCTCTCAAAAAATTGGTTTTAGATAAGTTTATTTTTTTCTTTTTAACCTTATCTTTTATATTTAACTATTAGTTAAATAGTTTAACTTTTACCGTGTCTTCTTGTATTCTTACACTATATAGTTAATAAACTTACTATAAACTTCTAAGAGATCCTCAACTCATTCATTAATGACATATATAATATTATTTATTCCCTTTGGCCAAACCTTAGAGTTTAGTAATGTTATATCAAACAATAATATAGTATTTTTTAACTCATTTAGGTGAATTTTGAAACTATTTAGTATTTGGATTTTTTGAAAATAATAACAGCATTATTACTTTGATCAAAAATTATTTAATTAACCCTAACATGTCATATTAACATAGAAAATTAGTGGAATACATGAAAAGTCTCAAATTACATTTATTTGGATATTTATAAAAACAATTATTTTAATCATTCATTAATAAGGTAATTACTGCATCATCATTGTGTCATAAATAAGTTTAATTATTTAATGTCTAAAAATTATAAATAAAATACCATTATGTAGGAAGTCATTTTATCTTTCTAATGAATATTTATAGTCGAATTTATCTTTTTTATAACCATATATTAAAAATAGTTTTGTTATTAAACATTGAATTTATCACTTTTAACTCTTAATTAAATAAAATAATAATAAATGTCCTAATCTAATCCAAGTGGACCAAAAGGATCATATTTTATTCATAAGGTTGTTTTTGGTCGAATTACACATATCCAAGATGAACAAGATGATCAAATTTTATTATATAAATGACTTCAATGAATTACATTGAACTAATATAGGTATTATGTATGTAGATGGACTAAAAATAAATAAAATGAATTGTTATTTACATAAAAAAGTCGATTTTTAAACAAAAATGAAGTGTTTTTTACTATTCATCAACAACTGAATGTTTTCAGAAAAATACCAAAAATTCACCCTAATCTAATTTTGATATTTAAAATTCAAAATGAAAAATATTTTACCAAATTCAAAACATAGAAGTATCATTAATTATGTTAAAATTTATTCTCATTGTCAAAACCAAAAAACTGGTTTTTATAAAGTAAATACTATCAATAGATTGGCATCTGTTTATATCAAATTTAAATGTAAAATTACTTATAATAACCTATATTTTATTAAATGATAAAAATATAATCTGATTATACTTCCTAACCATTCAAATTAATAATTTAACACGATAATTAATTTCGATTAAAAAAGTTGTTTTTAATTAAAATTTAATATTTATCACTATTCATCAAAATATAAATGTTATCAGAAGAGTACCAAAAAATTAGCCAAAATAAATTTTAATGTCCCGATTCTAAATAATAATTTAATTCCATTAAATTTAATAAATAACAGTGTCAAATATTGGTTTTAAAAAAGGTTATCCATTAAAATGTTGTAAAATTTCATTTTTTAAAAATACTTCTTTTATCTGAAAAAATGAATTTGTTATTATATTTTGTCTATGTAACACAGAATATGGATTCTAAAATTATATGGATTATATAAAATTCAAAATTCAGTTACGATTTTTCATAACTGCTTTTTGAATGGCTAGTTTGGTAAGTCATGGTGCACTCGATCTCGATGTTGCTTGTATTGCAAGCTGTTGAATTACATTAAAGAAAATAACATACTATAAAATCTTGGTGTTTTATAGCATACCACATTGTAGGTAATGTCCCCTTGATATAGGAAGCTACCCATTCTTATGGAACCACTTTTTTCCCAAGATGACGGTCTTTGATTTCATTCTCGTGATGGATTGGTTAGTTAAGTATCATGATTTTAATGAATTATATCATCACATGGTATCATTTACATCGCCAGAAGGTATAAATTATCTAAATATGGGTGAGTGGGATTTCTAGGCTGGTAGATCTGCACCAGAGCATCATGGGTAGGTGAAGTTACCACCAATATTGAAAATATCTTCATAGAGGATTAGGGTTTATGAAAATATGATTTCCCTTTAGTCGTGGATCATTTCATGGAAGTATATCCTAATGATTTTTCTGGATTACTTCCTGATATAGTGTTAGAGTTTCCTATCAATGTTATTCCATGAGTATCTCCAGTTTCCATTATTCCATATAGGATCGCACCAACAGAGCATCATGAGCTCATGCGGCAGTTATAGGATTTAGAGGCCAATGGTTTTATATAGCCTAGTACATCTTCATGGGGTTCTCCCATGATTTTATCCAAGAATAAATATGGAACCATAAATCTATGTATGGATTACATACAGTTAAATCAGCTTACAATAAATAAATGTTACCCACTTCCTCAAATTTATGATCTCTTCGACCAGATCATAGGAGAAAAGGTCTTCTCCAAGATCGACCCGAGATCGTGTTATCTTCATGTATGAGTCAGGGCATTATACATACATCATACAGCTTTTTTAGTGGGTATTTTCTATAGGATTACATTTTTATATTGTTTGGTCTTACGAACGAACATCCCATTTTCATATCTCTAATAAATATGGTGTTCCACCCCTATTTGGACTCTTTTGTTGTGGTGTTTTTGGATGACATATAAGTGTATTCTCACACTTGTAGTGACCATTCCAAACATCATGAGATACTTCTGAGTAAACTAATATAGTATCATATTTATGCCATGATTTCTATGTGCCGCGTATGTATTGAAAAATTTCCCTTCATGGTCATATTATATCATAATCTGGAGTATAAGTGGACACTAAAAAGGTTTGTGTTATAGTTTCCAAGGATCATCCCATGTTTTTGACATAGAGAGTTTCTTGGGGTTGTCTGGATTTTACTGTAATTTTATACAGGACTTATCCCACCATTATTCACCTCTTACAGGTCTTAAAAAGAAGGGTGTCAAGTTCATATGGTTTGTAGTATGTGAGACAGACATACAGGAGATGAAATTAAGTCTTGTATTAGCACCAATTTTTACTCTTTCAGATCCAAGCATAGGTTATACCATCTTCTGTAATAAATTAGGCATCAGCCTATGAGTATTGTTGATACAAGATGATATATTCATTATTTATGGATCTCAATAGTTGAGACCTCATGAGGTAAACTACTTGATACACGATCTTGAGCTAGTAGTAGTTTTCCATGACTTATGTTTTAGAAGATATTATCTATTGGATGAGGACTTTTTTGTGTACATGGACCACAAGACCCTCAAATATATCTTTTCATAGAGTGACTAGAACCTCATACAGCATTGATGGTCGAAAATCTACAATCCTTTGATTTTGAGCTTGACTATATGCCTAGAAAGGGCAATTTAGTTTAAGATGACCTAAGTTGGAAAACTCCAACATAGTTTTTATAGGAAGTAATTGATGAATATAATTTAATGGACCTATTTTATGAGTTTTATATAGAGGTACATGACAGTCAGTAGTTGTCTTACCTTTCATCCTTGACAGTTACCCCTTTCATCCTTGAGAAGGTGAAAAGTGGACAATTTTCAGATCATGGAGGATTGGTTCTCCAGGAGAGTTAATCAAAATATAGCCCTCATATATATTGGTTTGTAGATAGATATTACATCATGTATATCCATGGACTTGTTAGGGTTATAATAGATATGAGATATTAGTTGATGTGTATGTCCCTCAATTATCATTGGGTTGTTTATCCAAGCATCTCCAATAAGTATCGAGATGTGTGACACCAATATTGGTGGCCTAGGATGAAATATTACATAGAAGGCTTTATCATTAGGTGTTCCACCTATTAGTGGGTGAAGGCAGAGCACCAAAGACCTATAGGCTTGTTACATCCACTTCCTATACCATAATTGAAATGGGAATATGTTTCTATAGACTTTGTAGTAGGTTTTCCCAGGACACCTAGAGGTAGTGACAATGTATGGGTATTCATCGATAAACTGGATAAAGTGGATCACTTCATACCTATTTGGGACACATTCTTACTTGATGAACATGGAAGACTATATTTCCATGAGATCATAAGAGTTCATGGGTTTCATTTACAATCATTTGAAAAGGGTATTCTTGTTTCATGTCACGATTTTGGAATGGATTGAAAATGGATATGAGAAAAGAGGTTCTTCAAAGAACATTTTTTCACCCACAGATTGTTGGAAAATCAAAATGAATAATAAAAGTTCTAGAGGATATGATCCAAGAAGGTATCCTTGATTTTGGATGTTAATTGGAAAATCACACCCCTCCTGTAGATTACATCTATAATAATATAATTCATAAGAAATTTTTGATGGCTATTTTTGAGGCCTTATATTGTTGGTCATGTCGTTCACCCCTATGCTAGACAAAAGCATGAGAGGCTACCCTACTAGGTCCTCATCCCGTTCAGGAGACATAAAAAAAAGTTTTGCATATCAGAAAGCGTATGAATACTACTAAGTCTAGAAATAAATTTATGTTTATCATCATTGATGACCTCTAGTTTTCTAGGATGGGGTACTTATTTTCCTTAAGGTATCACTTAGGCTTGGGAATAAATGGTTTTAGAAACAAGGGAAGTTATCACCTCATTATATAGAGAATTTTGATATTCTAGAGAGATTCGGGCTGGTAACCTATCAGTTGTTACTACCTCAGAGGTACTATTCCATGCACAACATCTTCCATGTCTCATAGGTTCTCTAGTATCATGTTTATATGTATTATACTTTTGATCCCCAAGAATATGAGTTAGATGTTGTTGCTGCATTGGAAGAGTATCTAGTTTGCATCATTGACTGGAGCGTGGAGGCTCTCCAAGGCTGGTATGTCCCTCTAGTACACGATTTATGGAATCACTACCATGTATAGGATGAGACATGGGAGAGGGAGGCCAAGATATATGCCCAATATCCAATTTTTAGCTCAGACAATGTTTCTCCTCCCTTGGAAGGTGAACTTACGGATGAGTTATTTTGGGGGGGAGGGAAGATTTTAAGAACCATATTATTTACTTTGGAATGGATCCATTAAATTTTGGTCTAAATCTTTACCTTGGACCTAAATGGATGACTAATGATTTAGAAAATGTATTTGGGGTTTCTGGGCTAGTTTAGAGTCTAGAACCCATCTTTTAGAGAAACTGTCCATGTTGCACAGTTGGCACACATTCTTCATAATTTTGCAGATGGTCAATTCCTAGGTAGAACCATATCACCGGAATGGTGCAAGGTTGTGCAGCCTAATCATTCAGGTACCCTTTATTTCTAGGTACCCGTGTAGGTTTTGTGCATTATTTATCAAACAGTGTAGAAAAACTGTGCACTTGCATGTTTTTTTGGGTAAATGTCTATTTTTACCTTAATGGTCTAATTATTCTATCTCTTCTTAAATAATAATATTTTCATCAGTATTTACCTCCATGGATCTCATTTTGGTGCCTTTTTAAGGCCAACGATTGGAATTGAATGATATCTCTTGTCTGGGATCTGATCGAGCATCCCATCATCACGTTGGATGTGATATGGTAAGTACTAGTGTATAGTTAAAACTTTCCCCATCTCTCTTTCTCTCAACCTAGTTATTGAGGTGTGATAATTTTTCCTCTTTTCGTAGATATAATGAGATCCAAGCCAAAAAAAAGAGCCAATATCAGAGTGGGAGAGTCGTGAAAGCCTATGTTTGGTAGTCAATAACTTATCCCTCAAGTTCATTGATTTCGGAATTATCGTATGGGGCCTATTGATTTCACCAAGTGTCATTTATAGAATTTATATTCCATGATTATAATAATTATAACCATATTGATATGATATTTCTATATATGAGATTAATTTTTGCTAGTTACATCCATAACTCCGTACATCCCATGTAGGATTTTATTCCATAGTTGGGCTTTTAGTATTTGACATGTTTGATCCACCATTCAGGTGTGACTTTTATTTTCCATTCTCAGTGTAATCTTTTCTATATTAAATATCTTGATTTGTATTTTTTATTGAAAATTTTTAAGTACCATGTATGATCACCACTTGACCCACCTATGGTATGTTCTTCAATTTATAATTAAATGTAAAATAGAAATTGGAAATTATACCAAGTATATGACTTTATTGGAATAATTTTGGATGATTAAAAAGTTTCATGTTCAATGCACCACAAACCACATTAATGGAATGAATCAAAATGGACCTTAAATATTGAATATTCATTAAATGGAATTAATAAATGTTGCATGCTTTATGGCATTGTCATGCTAATTAAAGGAAAGTCTTGTACCAAACAAATTTATTGATTAATTTTTACTTGATTAAAATATTTCATGCGACATTAACTTATCAGACTAATTAAAGTAAAGTCTTGAAAAAAAGGAAATATTACATGAATTCATAATTAAATAGGAGTAGCCTGACTTGAGCTCACCTTGGATTATTATCAGGGAATGCCTTGAGCACTCTGCAACCCCATTCCAATTCAAGGATATAGCTTGCTTAGGTTCAGAGACACCTAGATCATGATAATTTTATATTCATTTTATTCTTGTTATAACATTGTAGGATCCCTTCAATATTATTATAGGATTCCTTGGATACACTCCTTCGATCCATCATTGACAAGTAGGAGCCATGGTTAAAGGCCATCATGCCAAGTCACTACTTTCCCCCATTTTTCCTTAGATGAACTGATTCGACTCAGTAGGCATCTAATTGTGGAATGTCTTGGACTATGATCCTTGGATTACACTATTACACAATGTGAGAATTACAGTTATTACTGAGTTGGGTTTCCTTGTTAAATATTGGAACCTTCACATTTGTTACCAAGTGAATTATTTATAAACTTGTATTAATCAATTAATGGACTGCTTATGTTCAGACTCTAGCTGATGGTTGAAGAATGTACTTCGGTATTTAGTTACATTTTACTGCATTACATTATATATGCATTCTTTCACACTATTACAATTCTATTACATGAGTCAGATGTTATAGAAACCATTGGTGGTGGCCTACTTAGATTTATCCACTACCCTCTCTGGGCACTATCTGGTACCAAGAGTAGATTACATGATTGCAGGTGATAACAAAGTGAAGCATATGGTTTCAAACACTAGATTGCTTTCTGTTTAGTATAGATCTTGAAATAACATGATAGATTTAGAGCTCAGGATGCTTGGAATTGTCTTTTATTTCCTTCGTACATATGTGGAACATGTTCTGCATGCTATCTTGTATCCTCGTTTTCCAGTTTTCTAGTGACATGACATATCATGAGTTTTTGAATGATATAGTAGTTATTTCAGTTATTATTATTATTGTATCTATTTTTTGTTATGCCTTCTATTTACTTATATTTCTTCCCCTATTTATATCTATTTATAATCTTCTATCGTGCTACAATTTGCTAATGAGGGCATTGTCTCCCCATGGAAACCCTAGGCCCTTCTAGTCGGAAGACACTGGTGTTTGGGTATATGTGCTTGAGGCCATGGGGATAACCAGGCATGGGGCTCCCCTTAAGTGGAATATGGGTCTGGGACGTCACAGTGAGCAAAGTTCAGTACACATAAAAATTATATATATTAAAAATAATGATCTTTCTGAGATATATACAAGTCTATATATTTTTGAAATAGATAAAAGCTAAAAAAGAAGAAGTAATTTAACATTATAAATAATTTGATTCCTCCATATTCTATTACAACTTCCAATCACTACTCTAGTAGAAAAAAACTTGTTCATTAAAAATATCGTATACCAACCCTCAACAATTACACCATCAATAAATCCAATTGTAATAAATTAACAACCTCAACCAAAGATAAATATTTTTGAATCAAAACCAAATTCCCATACCCATGATAAGATATAACTAAAACCACAATAGTAATCAATAAAATACAATACTTATTGTATATAATTATAATTTATCAATATCAAATAATATAAAATTTTATAAAATATCAAAAAACAACAAAACAATTAAAAAATAAAAAAATACAAAATGTTCAAGAAGAAATACCAGTTCCTTCATTACATGACTATTATAATGTCACACAAACTCACCACATTGTAGTGATCCCCAAAAGGAATACCACTCGCAGCCTGAATTGAAATATTCAAATTAAAAAAAATTAACTGCATAACATCTATAAACAATTTAAACAATAATCTAGCCACAAAATCACACAAAAAAATGCTATCACATTTCAATATCTTTTACATTACTTTATAGTGAAATCTTCATCATAATCATAAAATGTTTTCACAACAAAAAAAATATAAATGTCTACATACCACATCACTACTCCAAAAAAAATTTATTATTCAAACATAAACAATTCTAAATCAAAAAAAATACCACCAAAATTCAATATCAACCATTACTATATTTCAAAATTATTATTTTACGACACCATAATAACATATCAATGACATGAAATAATTTAAAGATTAATCTAGAAATTTTTTACCTATCTAAAATAAATAATTAACATATTAAAAATAACAATAAATAATTATTGTATAAATCCACCAAATAAATTTTTATTTGTGTGAGAACAACAAGGAAGCAAAACCTGGTTGCAAATAATTTAACAAAAACAACATGATAATAAAGGTATAAAATGAAATACATACCCATATTATTGCACTTCCATACCTTCTCATAACCTATACCAACCTAACACATTTCTCATTATAGAAACATAAAAAATTCATCCATTTTGTTTTAGAATAGTAAAACTACCAAAACATAAAATCAAATAATTATATCAGTGGAATATAAGATAGAGACCACACCTCCTAACAAAACATCATATAACCAAACACATCCCCTCAATGAAAACATTAACCACTTCACAATGAAATAGGTTATAAAATTAATTAACTCTTTTTCAATTCCAAGTCCCCTAACACTAAGATACAATCACATCATTCATTACTCAATGAATATAAAAAGATAAAACAACTCCCTCAGAAGAAGAACTAACCATTCATCAATATTTCCACACTATCCCATGACTTTATACTATGAAAAAAAATCAATTCACTATACTATATATGGTGTTTTAGTTTATAAAAACATCATGCAATATATCAAGTAGAATAACTTAGAAAAATATAAAAATACAATCTGTGAAGTGTATAGAAGAACAAAATAATGAGAAAACATAAAATCATTGTTTCTTGAACATTTTAGGTGATCGAATGGATTTCCTGAAATTTCATACATCAATGTAACATATCAAACCACTATAATAGTTGTTATGAATCTATTTTTCTATTATAATTTCAAAAAAAAATCCTCAATATAATCTATATAGTTATAAATCCAATATATTGTCAATATAAGGAATCAATGGAAGACTTTTATAATAAAATAACAACCAATATCTACATTTGGACACTAAATCTCGAGAGATGGTATCCAAAGAATGGAGCGATTAATTTTTCATAAAAGATTAATGAAATCATTGAAAGCCATATTAAATTTTCCATGGTTTTACATCATAGTGTCATTGAGTCATGGATTATCTAAAATCATAACATATAAAAATGGTGGATCTAATAATATTCAAAACTCACTCCACACATAGAATAAATATTTTATAAATAGTATTATGTGTATATCTCATCCACAATGAGGTATTTTTGGGTCTCCCTCAATCATAGATCTATGAAATAAACCGACTCAACTAGAAAATTGCATTTTCCTACTTCAACCCCTATCAAATGAGAAGACCTCCATGAAATGCATAATCAATACAATATGATTATTAGATAAAATTATCAGAGCCTAATGACATGACCATTTAATAATGCCCACAAGACCATAGAATATCCCACCATATTGAATTCTATTACTATTTCCACCTTCTTTATTGAAAATAGGGATTTTCTAATAAACCAAAACCTTGATAAGGATTGTATCTATAATATTGTTAACATCATAAAATAATATAACACCCATAAAAATATACCTAGAATATGATTTACTCTTCCAAATGTATGGATACCTAACTAGGCCCATTCTGATATCCATGATTGACATACACATTCCATATTTTGAGATACAAAATTCCAAATCATTATTTTCTTTAGAAAGAAACATTTATCATTCATTATAAATATAACCTAAAAAATAGTTCACCTTACACTAATACATAAAACTATACAATATAGTCTATAAAAAACCCAAGACTTTATAGAATCGTTAATCATATAGACCACTATTCTATTCAATTGATCATATTAAAATACTAAAAAATCATTTTACATTAAAAACGCATATAGAGTGAAAAACATACTAATATACAGATTAAAAACAATGGTTTCAAAAATGATGACAACTAAGAATCAAAATTAAAGTAATATATATGAATTTCTATCCTCAAACCTCTTATCATGAAAATAATATCTTGATTGATCGTTTCACATTGAGACGATGAATTTATGAAATATTAATATAAAAATACAAATTACCATTTAGAGAATTAGAGGTTGATAAAATAGTTGGTGAATAATAATAATATAGGGGAACCATTACATAATATATAAACAAATTCCCTGTAAGGAAATCAATATTACAATTAACTGAATGTTAGATATGTTCACTTGGTCCTTTTCGATCATTACTCTCATAATATTTTTACCCATTAGTGAAGTCTCTCAAATCTCCTTCCAATGCAATGGTGAACTATAGTGTATCTCATACAGAGACTCAAAATGATTTATACCAATAGAGGATTCTTATAGATATTTCTATATGTGAAACTCACTATGATTAAATTACACTCAATGCTTTAGTGAAAATCTAACAGGAATTCCATCAACATATCCGCAAGAACATTAATGGTTCATTTAACCTGAAAGTCTTTCTAAAGGTACAAGGGCATTGTCATCCAAAAGTGTGTTCTGAATACCCCTTGTATGGTCCTCCACAACTGAGATGTGAATCAAGTGTATTTTTTGGAAATTATCAGTACTGGTACCCAATAAATTTATATGAAGTTCTCCGTGCACAAGTTTCTAATGAACTACACCACACACTAATCTTGAATAGGATAGAAGTGTGATTACATAGTAAGATAGTAAATAATCACCTAGATATTATCATTATGAATCACTAATCATGGAAACTCATTTATGAAATAAATTTTATGATTTATGAATAATAATCTAGAAAAGGGAGGGGTTAGATCAATCTTTCTGGGTCATGGCACTCTACCATAACCTATTAATAGTTGACACACTATAAGGTAAACTTGGTAAGAAACATCTTCAAATGTAATAACTGAAGTATCCAAACATCTTCATTACACATGGATATACCAATAAGGGTAAAATGATTAACTCCCTAAGCACCTCTACCTGAAGAATAAGTATTACAGCTTTTGAACATTTAAAGATGATTTCATGTTACCTACAAACAAAAAAATTTATCTAATGCATCAATATCTGATATTCACCTATGAATATCTCAAAATTGATATAAACTAGTTAGTCCTCCCCCATGAATGGAATAATTATAGGGGACTCTACCATTGATTGATGATATCAAACTTTAACTCATAAATTATGTAAAAATACATTGATGAATGATTCTTAGACACCTCATCCAATAATTGAGAATGAATATTTAAGTTATTGTATTGTTCTAACATGTCACCCATTCTCATAGTATAGATAATATAGAAATCATGGTCAGAAAAGAACATCAACCTATGCATCTACCTCATATAATCATACCTATGAGTGAGGATGTACTTAAAACCCTTATGGTTAATGTGGACAATAAACTAATCATATATAAGGTAATATATCATATTATAAAAGGAAATTAGTACATATTCTTGATCATAATCATGTGTTGTAAACATCTCCTCATTATGTATTAAAAATATATATGATAAGAAATAAGATTTACCACCACATCAAATCTCAACCAAGGATATCGATACATGCATCATAGGAACCGTGTACACAAATACTTCCTATAGTATTCTTAATATAGGATCACATTAGAACCTCTTCATAATCTCTTCAAATAATATTTGATATTTCTCAGATTAAAATGTGATTTTCCATTTTTGTAAGGATGGACTTAGGATTGTAAATCAGAGAGAAGTATCCCATGAATCTCTTATTGTGACCTCCCATCCCAGGATTTTCTAGACATCAGAAACACACTTGAGTGGATCAAAAACGCATCACTTAGATATTAATTAGATCCAAAATTACTATTTCCTTCAAGTGGAAATAAAATAAATTGAACCACTATAATATAAAACTAACACATCAAGATCATTTTGGAAAACAATTGATCATGGATTATTTTCCAGATAGTCTTCAAATTTTCATCTTGTTCCTCCTATAATGTTGCATAAAAAATGATTTTATCACTATAGAAGATCAAAAAATTGTCCAAAATTCGCTAATATGGTTTAGATCATAAGTTCTATGAACACAGATAGGTAATTCATCATGCCAAAGGGAAACACCAAAAATCCAGAGTGTTTGTAGTGATATATGAAGACCCACTTCCTAATATCCACCTCTTGTATTAATAAATTATTTTATATTGTCCAAGATTTGATATTATATAACCAAATAACTCTACTAAACTAGAAAATGATGTCAATGATCCTCAGTAAATGGTAATTTTTCTTGGCTATCACCCCATTTTGGAAACTATAGTTAACACAAAGGATCATTATCTTGTCATACTTCATGTTGTACAACACATGTTATACCTATTGTGACACTTTATTTTGTAATAACTGAATTCTCTATAATATCCTCTAACTAAACCTTATAGTCCATAACTTTTGAGGAGATATAATAAGAGTTAAAATGTATAGCATTTGTCCTAGAATGAAGATAAATAAAAAGGTTGATCTCCTGAATAGGGGTAAATATAGGTATATCCTTGAGAAAGATGTTAATATACTACTCTATGATATTATAAAGCTGATAATTTTAATATTCCACCATGCATAGACGCAAAATGGATAACTATTTAGTGATGGATAAAATATCATTGGAACAAGCAATTCTCTTCATGTATAAATATTTTACCACCGCATAATTTAAAATCAAGATTCATCAGCATGGAATAACATCACTCTCTAATGGTTGTAAACTATATGAGTGTGGATTCACCCTTCTATGTGATAGATGAATTAGTAGGGTATTATTCCAACCACTATGTGGTTCCTTGAAAAAAATTAATCAGTAAGAAATATCTCACATCATTGAATATTGTGGGTATGATTTTGATCATTTATAAGATGAGTCTAAAGCTATGTGGGTCAAGATAATGTTTCTTCGTGTATTTCAAACTCTTGACATAGGTGTGTACCAAGAATGTAAAGGATAATGTTTATATTAATGATTCTGAATTATATTGTGAAGAACTGATAGATTTTACTTTATACCTTGTCATAAGTTTCCAATTCATAACCCTTAATCACCTATATTAAATTGGATTCTTAGTGAGACTCATGAGAAACTATTCCCATGGACTAGGACCACACATTGGTATGACTCTATCATCATGTTATTAAGTCCTATAATGGTTGACCACAACCAGGGACTCTACTTCAAGGTAACCTCTCCTAGATAATACTAACTGGTGTCCTTCTGGTAAAAAGTTATTGATCACCACGTTATCTCATTAACTCTAGAATAGGTGGGGATATAGAGGAAATTAATGTTAACCTGGATGTCTCAGAATAATCCATTAATGAACATATATTCTCAAAATAACCATTCATGAACCTATAAATACATTACCTCATTATATCAATTTATATCTATTTATATTCTTAAATATAAATGATATCCCTCTATTTCAGAAACAAATGTTGGAATGATAATAAACACATCATATATATGTAATACGCATCACAGAATATGTTCATGAACTTAGATGAAGGAATTGTAAACCATTTATTTGTTCAAATGGTCAATGACCACTATTGGCTTACTAACCCTTCAATGTAACTAAATTATAGAATAATTATTTGATTGGTAAATGTTTTGAAAAGAGAAAACAACATAATTAAAACCTCAAGACAGTCCTTAGTTTCCTTAAGTCCATTGTTAACAAAATATCTATCATAAATCTATTTATTGAAATAATAAATCATGTAAATCCTATGAAAAACCATATCTTTTATATACCTTATTTAGTTATTTAATTTTTAAAGATGCACATTATACAATCCCACAATATTGATAGGACTAGTGACCGATTAAATTAGATACATAGAACAATAAAATGAAGCCATGATATGAATATATTTAGAAACATCCTAACATGCTGTTAAATTTCATTGATCTGATAATAATGCAAAAGATAACATGGGGACATACCTAAGAAATGGGTGAGATATAATTCCTATTATGGGAATAATATAGGCATAATATAAGGTAATTAAGTACTTGTGATTCAATATTCATAACATTTTTGAATAAAAATGTGAGAATAATAATCATGAAGATCAAATAATGATATAAAATTATAACATTATGGAATCATATGAATGTTACAACAAAATAAAACATAACATCATATTCATACTTTTTGGAAAACCAAAGAGAAATGACACCATAGTGTACATAGCCTAACCGTTCATGCACTATACATGGAATCTTGTGATATAAAATCATGACTCAATGAATTAGAGAGTTATTTAATTATAGTCCCACATGTTACATTCATATAATGTACATGAATTTTTCTACAATAGACATCATTTAATAAAACGTCATTAATAACTATTGATCACATGAATAATGAGTGTGGGTAGCACACATTGAAGTCTCCAGTCAATTAAGGATAGTTTTAACATTGTCAATATAATTTATTTAAATGGGGATGGGTATTCCCAATACAAATGTATTTCATGGATAATCATGGAATAGTTTTTGTAGCATAAATGTTGTACATAAAAGATCATTGAAGCAGTTAATGAGGGTGAAATGGGGTCTATATTTACTTTGAAATCATAATGATATTAAAGGGATGTCAATGAACACATGTCAACCTAAAAAATTGGAAATCAAATCTATTTATACAAATAATTTAATTGAATGAAGTGAAAGATGATGTGAATCCCTTCCTTTAGTGGATTATTTTGAAATCCTATGTGGAGGTTATTATGATCCTAGGGACACCTTCAGATGGGTATGGAGAGGGAGAGAGATATAGAGAGACATAATTCCTGATTAATGGGTCATGAGTGAACTAGAATGTGAGGTTGGGTGGGTATCTATAGTAAATTAGATGGTAATTCTTTATTAATTTCAAAACATAGGTTTTTTGATATAAATAAAAAAATAATCCAAACCACACATAATCCAATAGTTTTTCCAAGGGATTCTTCCAAATATAATGGGAAACTGATATTATATTATGTTATAAACAGAACTTATTAGAATAATTCCATTCATTTTGTGGAAGTGAGTAATGTTAATATTTTTTTTTCAAAACTGTAAAATGTAACATAGGTTTTGGATAATTCATTATAGGTTTTTAAAATTAATCAAATAACATAAAAAAATATTTTAAAGGTAAAAAAACTTTTTGAACATGGATATTGTTTATAGTGTTTGTTAGATCACTTTTTGGATATTATAATATTATAATACATATCATATATTTATAATGTATTTAATTTTTAACCAAAAAATTTTACTGTCTAAGAATTTTTTTAAAGAATTACCATTGTATAGTTTTAAAATTCTAATTTCCAAAAAATGATATTTATTTTATTAATATATTTATAAAAATATAGGAATTTCATGTTTAGATAAAGAACCCTATTTTTTGAAAAATACTATTTTTTAAAACAAAAATTACATTCTAACCCTTACAAAAATTTCTTGGAAATTATTAAATTATATTATCATCTATTCTCAAATAAATGTTATTTAATAATAATATTGTCACGACCCGACCCAACGGGGCTGGAGCCGTGACTCCCCAAGCCCGCCTCCAATAGGCCAGGGGCTGGCGACCAGCGTCGAGTAGGCTATCACACACATGGGAGGCATTAGCCTAAGGTACCTGTACACACGCACCCACAAACCCCTCCATGCAACAGTGCAGAGATAAAGAAACTGAAAAGTAAATGCATGCATACACTATCCCACAACCAGAGAGCAACAGCAAAAGTACAAGGGCAAAACAGGGCCCACCAAAAGAAAACTACAAAGCGCGTCCAACCTGCTCTGAAGAAGAGGAACGCTGCCACAAACACCCGCCGGAAAGCTCCCTCGGCACAGCTCCGGTAAACACCCCGGTCAACTCGCTCACTAAGATCCGCCTGCTCCGGGTCCTCCTGGGACTCCGTCAAAAGGCAAGTGGTCTGCACAAGACACCAACATGTGCGGGCAAAGCCCGTGCAGGGGTGAGTATAAACATACTCAGTAGGCACCCCAAAAACCCAAAACCCAAGGGAGCAACTGAAAGGCAACAGTCCGCTCAACCCAGCCAGAGAGAACCCAGACGAGAGAGAGAGTCCATCTCGTGACCATCCTCGGCTAAACACAACAAGTCAGCTCAGCTCAGCTCAGGTGTATGCCCATACATACACCTTGAACAATCCAGGTATACACAGCTCACGCCACAAAGCCACAAGAGGTACCGACCTCACCACCAGCAACTGTCCACAACCAGGAGAGTACACCATGAACATTGTCATACCAGATGACACTCATCCGAGAGATACACTCTATCGGGATACTCGCAAACATCTCAGAAGGTCACCCGAGAGACCACGCTCGTCGGATAGCATCACTGAGGAAACATCGCTGAAACTCCATAACCACCAAACTCCTCGGATAGGGGATCGCCGCTAGGGTCCGCTAGGGGATACCAAGACCCACTCTGGTATACGTAGCTCACAGATAGGGGATCACTCCCAGGGTCCGCTGGGGGATACCACGACCCGATCTGGCATACGTAGTTCTCACAGATAGGGGATCACACCCAGGATCTGCTGGGGGATGCCACAACCCGATCTGGCGCTCGACAGAAGCTCCACACTCAGATAGAGGATCATCGTCCATATAAAGATGGTCACGACGATACTGGAACCCTATCTAGTGTAACTCGTGATGTAGGGGATCAAACTGACGATGCCGCAACCCTACCGAAACCACGCGCTGAGTAGGGGATCGCATAGCCGACGATACCGTAACCCTACTATAAACCACATGTTGAGTAGGGGATCGTAAGCCTGACGATGCCACAAACCTACTGTGCACAACCCACCGCATAGGGGATCATATGTCCGATGATTCCACAAACCCTACGGGGTTAACCTACTAGATAGGGGATCACCGCCCGTAAATAAGCGGTCACATCGATACCAAGAACCCGATCTAGGTAAAGATGCTAGAGGATACACTCCAGGCCCACCGGAGGGATACCACAACTCTAACAGTTTAAACATCCCATCGAGAGGATCACAAACCCATACGAAGGTTGTGATGCCACACGAACCCTCGTGGAAACGAACCAAGGGAGAACCCTCAACCACTGCTGGTCCAAACGTCGCTAACCCGAGCGACCCGCCACAACGCCACACTGCGCACCTCCTAGGCCAAAACTGAGGCCACCATCGCGTTCAACGCGGAAAAACACACAGGATAGGCTGTTTACTCACCCGAAACGGAGCACCGGTGAAAAAGGCATTATTCACCGTAGCCAGCTCGTGCGGGGCCCACACAACGATCCCGAAACCCATCGAGCGGATCACACCACGACGATCCGCTCTGAAAAACAAGCCGAATCGACTACTCGCTCGCCCAAAACGGACACCCGGTGAAAAAGGTACTATTCACCGAAGGCAGGCTCGGGTGGGGCCTACGCCTGGATTCTGAAACTCATCGAACGGATCGCACCATTGCGATCCTCTCAGAAAAAAACACAGGATCGACTATTCATCCGCCAAAATCGGACTCCTGGTGCAAAAGCTACGTTTCTCCGCAAACGCCAAAACCCGGCCTCGTGGGGCCCGCACCCTGTTCTCAGACCCAACACCCGGAAACCATCACAAAAAGTCCGTCGTACTATCAGGGTCTCAACGCCACTGACGGCACGTCAATCGGACGCTCCGGGTAGAAGTTACAACAGCCCGAAGTCGTAAAATAATAAAATAATATTATTTTATACGACGTTTCTAACTCCCGGGCCACAATCCCGAACCCTTAAACCCTCAAAGTTAGTTCAAAAGGTCCGTCTCGACGCAAGGAGCGCGTCGCCGCAAACGGCTCGCAAATCGGAGTTACGGTTTGCGAATTACAGGGGTTTAAAGAACCCCTGGAACATTCTGGTCGGACCACCGAAGGGTCGCCGGAAACCACCGCGGCGCCGCCTGACTCCACCGTGCCGGAGCCAGAAACCACCGCGTCGCCGCCGCGCCGCCGCGGAACTCGCCGGAATCCGCCATGGTCGCCGCGGGTCTCGCCGGAAAACCGGGTTTTTGCCGGAAAACTTCCGGGAGCCACCGGGAGCACCCCGGTGCTCCAAATTCAGATCTGAAACATGTTTCGGAAATCTCGGGACCCGAACTACACAAATGTTATGAAAATTGGAAGAAAAACAACACAAAAACGAGATCCGGGATTGTAAAACTCAAACCGACTACCTCGCGGGCGAAACGCCGACGTTCAGCCTCAGATCCGCGCTCCAGAGCTTCCGTTGCGCGCTCCTGGAACGTCCGTCGTCGAATTATAAGCTCGTGGGCGCTCCGTTTGCTCGATTCAGCAGAGTGGCGGCGAAGAACGGCGAAGAACGGCGAAGAACGATAAAAGGGGGGGCACTGATATTTATATCAGTCGCCCGCCGGCGCCAAACCCGCCTCGGACCCGACGCCCGATTCGAACAAAAGTAAGGTCACCCCTAGGGTAAACGCACCGTTCTGAACGCAACGGCGGTCTCAGATTTTCCATCCGAGACTCCGTTCAGAAGTTAATCGAGCCGACGCTCACACACTAACTTGCCACTTATTTACGGAAACGCCCCTGGTGGCATTTCTCACCGCAGGCCCACGCCCGCAAAGATTACACCCCGCCTAGGGTAAACGGCACGTTCCAGACGCAACCGTGCACTAAGATTCCCGTTTGGAGCTACCGTTTAGGAGATATCACACCCTCGCTAAGTGCATAGTATAAAAATACTTAATATTTTTATAAAATTAATTCCGGGCACACCGGGCCTCAGAATCGCACGCCGTCTTTGCGCCTAGCTCTGGAATTATTCGTAGAAATATTCCAAAGTCTGATATGGCCAAAAACCCGAGTCGGTACATCCTCCCCCCCTTAGAACTTTTCGTCCCCGAAAAGCCCTAAGCACAAGGAAAGCGACTGGACTCTCAACTGGTCTCACACACCAGCGAGCTCACCAACAACAACCACTCAGGGTCTTACCAACGCCCTGAACAAAACTCGAGCAAGCAACAAAAGGAAAGAGTACCGATAAACAGTGTCTGACAAACTACTGCAGTAAGTAGAAAAGACACAAGGCGTACCTCTATCCATCTGTGGTGCCTCTGGGTCGACAGCATCCAGGGCATGCAGCTGTCCTCGCCCTCGACCACCAGCTCCCTAAGCTAGGAGTGGACCACCTGGGGGTGGGGGTGGTGGCAACTGGTACTGTCTACCACCGCCTCCCGCTGCACCAGCTCCGACGCCACGTCTGACGCCCTGCAGACCTCCTTGCTCGAGAGGCTGCCTCTGCCAAGGCTGTCCATCGACCGGCTCCCTCTCAGCAGCACGTCAGGTCGGACAATCTCTAGCAAGATGTCCCCGACCAACGCAAGCGTAACACCGCCTCTCCTGCGGCTGACCAAAACTGGCCTACGAGCCCTGTGAGCTCCGAGGCTCAGATCCCCCATCCTGGGGTCGCCTCCTGAAACGTCGGCCACGTCCAGAACCCTGAGTTTGACGTCGGCTACCAGATGCCGATCTGACCGACGAAGTCTCAGGTCTCGAGTGCCCAGCACTAACAGGGGGAAACTGCTCAGCCAGAAAAATCTCCACCACCAACGCTCGCTCCAGCACTCCAGCATAGGTGGGCAGACACAAGGAAACCACACCTGCTCGGATGTCCCTGCGTAAGCCCTGCTCGAAGGTCCGATCCCTAAAGAACGGGTCTCGAACCATATCCAGGGAGTAGCGCGAAAGGTCTGTAAACCTCGCTGAGTACTCCGACACAGTCATGCCCTCCTGACGAATCTGCAGAATCTCCTGGATCCGCACTGACCTCAGCATCACCGGATAGAACTCCTCCCTGAAGGGCCGCTCAAACTCTGCCCACGTGAGCGTCTCCTCATCATGGGACTGCGTCACCAAACTCCACCATCGCCCGACCGAACCATGCAGAAGGCTCGCCGCTAGGACCACCATCTGATCAGGAGGTGTCCTCACTAGGCGGAAAACTCGAGTAACTGCCTCGAGCTAGTCATCAGCTGCCTGGGGGTCTGGATCACCCCGAAACCTCAGAGGTTGCTGCCTCTGGAACTCGTGCAACGCACTCAGCCTGCGTACAACCTCGTCCTGCACCACCGGCACAACCAGCTGCTCGATAGGTGGTGGCTCAACTGGCAGACCACGTGGAGGTGCAACCTCAGAACCTGCGCCCTGCTCCATAGCCACTACACGGGGCGGGTCATCAGCACAATCCTGCTGTGCAAACCTCGCTGGCTGTCGTCATGGAGGCATCCTGAAATACATTCAAGACGCACCATAGTCAAAGAGTATATCTGGAGAGCTGACTCATGAAGGACAAGGAAAAACCAAAAACCCAGTCCTATATGATGCATGTACCATTATTTCCCCACGACCAGTGTACGAATGTGACGAGTCGAAAATCAGGTTATCAGAGTCCTGGTGTATGGATATGTCGGCCACCGCACCAACACTGGAATCCCTGGCCTGAATGCCGAACTCGAAACACCCTAACACTGCCGTTATGCAACCCAACCCAAACTCACAGCTAGACCAGCTACGCTCTGAGATCCCAAAGGTGAAACCTCCTCTGATACCACTCTGTCACGACCCGACCCAACGGGGCTCGAGCTGCGACTCCCCAAGCCCGCCTCCAATAGGCCAGGGGATGGCGACCAGCGCCGAGTAGGCTATCACACACATGGGAGGCATTAGCCTAAGGTACCTGTACACACGCACCCACAAACACCTCCATGCAACAGTGCAGAGATAAAGAAACTGAAAAGTAAATGCATGCATACACTATCCCACAACCAGAGAGCAACAACAAAAGTACAAGGGCAAAACAGGGCCCACCAAAAGAAAACTACAAAGTGCGTCCAACCTGCTCTGAAGAAGGGGAACGCTGCCACAAACACCCACAGGAAAGCTCCCTCGGCACAGCTCCGATAAACACCCCGGTCAACTCGCTCACTAAGCTCCGCCTGCTCCGGGTCCTCCTGGGACTCCGTCAAAAGGCATGTGGTCTGCACAAGACACAAACATGTGCGGGAAAAGCCCGTGCAGGGGTGAGTATAAACATACTCAGTAGGCACCCCAAAAACCCAAAACCCAAGGGAGCAACTGAAAGGAAACAGTCCGCTCAACCCAGCCAGAGGGAACCCAGACGAGAGAGAGAGTCCATCTCGTGACCATCCTCGGCTAAACACAACAAGTCAGATCAGCTCAGCTCAGGTGTATGCCCATACATACACCTTGAACAATCCAGGTATACACAGCTCATGCCACAAAGCCACAAGAGGTACCGACCTCACCACCAGCAACTGTCCACAACCAGGAGAGTACACCATGAACACTGTCATACCAGATGACACTCATCCGAAAGATACACTCCATCGGGATACTCGCAAACATCTCAGATGCTCACCTGAGAGACCACGCTCGCCGGATAGCATCACTGAGGAAACATCGTTGAAACACCATAACCACCAAACTCCTCGGATAGGGGATCGCCGCTAGGGTCCCCTAGGGGATACCAAGACCCACTCCGGTATACGTAGCTCACAGATAGGGGATCACTCCCAGGGTCCGCTGGGGGATACCACGACCCGATCTGGCATACGTAGTTCTCACAGATAGGGGATCACACCCAGGATCCGCTGGGGGATGCCACAACCCGATCTGGCGCTCGACAGAAGCTCCACACTCAGATAGAGGATCATCATCCATATAAAGATGGTCACGACGATACTGGAACCCTACCTAGTATAACTCGCGATGTAGGGGATCGAACCGACGATGCAGCAACCCTACCGAAACCACGCGCTGAGTAGGGGATCGCATAGCCAACGATACCGTAACCCTACTATAAACCACATGCTGAGTAGGGGATCGTAAGCCCGACGATGCCACAACACTACTGTGCACGACCCACCGCGTAGGGGATCATATGTCCGATGATTCCACAAACCCTACGGGGTTAACCTACTAGATAGGGGATCACCGCCCGTAAATAAGCGGTCACAACGATACCAAGAACCCGATCTAGGTAAAGATGCTAGAGGATCCACTCCGGGCCCACCGGAGCGATACCACAACTCTAACAGTTTAAACATCCCATCGAGAGGATCAAAAACCCATACGAAGGTTGTCATGCCACACGAACCCTCGTGGAAACGAACCAAGGGAGAACCCTCAACCACTGCTGGTCCAAACGTCGCTAACCCGAGCGACCCACCACAACACCACACTGCACACCTCCTAGGCCAAAACTGAGTCCACCATCGCGTTCCACGCGGAAAAACACGCAGGATAGACTGTTTACTCGCCCGAAACGGAGCACCGGTGAAAAAGGCACTATTCACCGAAGACAGCTCGTGCGGGGCCCACACAACGATCCTGAAACCCATCGAGCGGATCACACCACGACGATCCCCTCAGAAAAACAAGCGGAATCGACTACTCGCTCGCCCAAAACGGACACCCGGTGAAAAAGGTACTATTCACCGAAGGCCGGCTCGGGTGGGGCCCACGCCTGGATTTCGAAACTCATCGAATGGATCGCACCATTGCGATCCTCTCGGAAAAACACACATGATCGACTATTCATCCGCCAAAATCGGACTCCTGGTGCAAAAGCTACGTTTCTCCGCAAACGCCAAAACTCGGCCTCGTGGGGCCCGCACCCCGTTCTCAGACCCAACACCCGGAAACCATCACAAAAAGTCTGTCGTACCATCAGGGTCTCAACGCCACTGACGGCACGTCAATCGGACGCTCCGGGTAGAAGTTACAACGGCCCGAAATCGTAAAATAATAAAATAATATTATTTTATACGACGTTTCTAACTCCCGGGCCACGATCCTGAACCCTTAAACCCTCAAAGTGAGTTCAAAAGGTCCGTCTCAACGCAAGGAGCGCGTTGCCACAAACGGCTCGCAAATCGGAGCTACGGTTTGCGAGTTACAGGGGTTTAAAGAACCCCAGGAACATTCTGGCCGGACCACCGCAGGGTCGCCGGAAACCACCGCGGCGCCGCCGGAATTTGCCGTGCCGGAGCTGGAAACCACCGCGTCGTCGCCGCGCCGCCGCGGAACTCGCCGGAATCTGCCATGGCCGCCGCGGGTCTCGCCGGAAAACCGGTTTTTTCGCCGGAAAACTTCCGGGAGCCACTGGGAGCACCCCGGTGCTCCAAATTCAGATCCGAAACATGTTTCAGAAAGCTCGGGACCTGAACTACACAAATGTTATGAAAATTTGAAGAAAAAAACACAAAAACGGGATCCAGGATTGTAAAACTCAAACCGCCTACCTCGCGGGCGAAACGTCGGCGTTCTGCCTCAGATCCGCGCTCCAGAGCTTCCGTTGCGCGCTCCTGGAACGTCCGCCGTCGAATTCTGAGCTCGTGGGCGCTTCGTTTGCTCGATTCGGCGGAGTGGCGGCGAAGAACGGCGAAGAACGATAAAGGGGGGGGGGGGGCGCTGATATTTATATTAGCCGCCCGCCGGCGCCAAACCCGCCTCGGACCCGACGCCCGATGCGAACAAAAGTAAGGTAACTCCTAGGGTAAACGCACCGTTCTGAACGCAACGGCGGTCTCAGATTTTCCATCCGAGACTCCGTTCAGAAGTTATTGGAGCCGACGCTCGCACACTAACTTGCCACTTATTTACGGAAACGCCCCTGGTGGCGTTTCTCACCGCAGGCCCGCGCCCGCAAAGATTACACCCCGCCTGGGGTAAACAGCACGTTCCGGACGCAACCGTGCCCTCATATTTCCGTTTTGAGCTACTGTTTAGGAGATATCACACCCTCGCTACGTGCATAGTATAAAAATACTTAATATTTTTATAAAATTAATTCCGGGCACACCGGGCCTCGGAATCGCACGCCGTCTTCGCGCCTACCTCTGGAATTATTCGTAGAAATATTCCAAAGTCTGACAAGGCCAAAAACCCAAGTCGCTACAAATATTTAATAAAAATTAAATTTATTTCATTACTATTTTATTTACCAAAAAAATTATTTAAATTAATACTACATATTTCTAAGAAATAAAATTTATGTTTCTTCGTATAAAAATATAATTTATATACCATTTAATGTACAATCTTATATATATAAAAAGTAATAATTAAAATTAATTAATAAAATAGCTATTTTATAAAAATATATGAATTCAAATAACTATATTTCAAATATGTAACCCCTTATTACACTAGTGTTTTCTCTAAGTGCATGGTTTGTAATAGTTTTAATTTCTTGGGGTGGTTCAATGAAAATGGTTTGGTAGTGATCTCTAAAGGCATAAAAATTTATAATAAATGGATTTTCTCAAGGTTTAGTTGTTGAAATTAGACTATGTATTAGTCAAGGGAAAATTGTAGTGATCCCTCGAATGATCCAGCAAATGCGATTTATAGGGTGTGATTATACTTGTTGGGTCCATCACTTCTTTCTTCTATGTCAATTATATTTTATGATGACCCTTTATAAATATTAATTTTAATGGTCATTATAAAATATATATTTTAACAATTTTTTCAATTTTTAAGAGTCATTTATTCCTCACAGACATATTATGTCAACATTTTATGATAGGCCAAAAAACAAATAAAATATATTTCATTTATTTTCAATAAATTCAAAACATAATGATTAATTTATTCATTCAAATGGTAATTAAAATTATAAATATTTTGTTTATTTCATTAATCACTACTTCTAAAATATCACCCATGAAATTTCTTTGCATACACTAAAATTTAATTGGGTAATTGTTTTTCATTGAATCTTCTAGTTTCCATGTTGCCTCCTCAAACTTTTTTCTTCATCCACAATACATTTACTGGTGTGGTGCCTTATTTTGTTTAAATGTTTCTCTGTAGACTAATATCTTCACTCACTTCTCCTCATATGATAAATTTTTCTCCAAACGAACCACCTTATTATTTAGTATATGTGAGGTGTTTTGTATATAGATTGTTAAGAGTGATGCATGGAACATATCATGTACTTAAGATAGGTTAGGTGTATGTGGTAGTAGATAGAAAATTCTCTAATGTGATCGAATATTTCAAATGATCCAAAGAATTTAGAACTAAAATAAACCTTCTTAAACCTCATGAAATTCATCTATGATGGTATATGTAGGAACTCCTCTTCTCTAGCCTCAAACTCTGTGTCTTGTGGATGATTGTCATTGTATATTTTCATATAAATTTTCACAAAATTTCATAGGATAATAATATTTTGAATATTATATTGTATCATATGCTTATGATCTGGTCCCATTAGCTACCACAATACATCTTCATCTCATCATGTTTTATTTTTACACAACCCCACATATAGATTCTTATAAGGTGTCATTTGAATTCCGAAATATTAAATGATGTCATATGATAAATACACTAGGGGATTGAAGTGATCAAAAAAATTTGGAAATTAATTAAAAATTATCTCATCATATAAACAATATTTTTAATGGTTTATTCATTCTAACCATCGAAATGATTGTGATAAGTAGTGAAGAGACTTAGCTCTTTATCCTACGTTTTCTAAATGATTATCCAAAACCATTATTAATCCTTGATTATTGATCAGTTAAAATGGGGAATGGTACTCCATGTAGTCTTACAACTTCTATTTTATATAAATTTATGATTTTCTCAAGGTATTAATATTCCTTGATAAAAATTAAATATATTGACATTATATATAAGTTTACGACGACCTAAATGTTGTTATGGAAATTATATTTTCTTTGGATTCCTACAATAATATCTATGTTTATTTTTTTCAGTTTCTATAGTGGTATTAAAAATGGTCACATCATACCATTAGACTTCAATCATTTATCCTTGAATTATTAGCGTACCAACAATGGAGATAAAAATTATACAATATCCCTCTTCATGTTTCTCCACATGATTTTTGTCTTCAAATATCTATACATTGTAGTGTTTCATAAATAAATTGAGAAGGATGATATATGTGCATTATATAGAGGTTCCATCTTTAGTTCTGGTTTTTATGGGGCGAATATTCAGATTCCAAGCAATATAACTCCATATATTAGAAATTTTAACTCTGGAAAAGTCGATACATTCCTTTGTAGCTCCATATCAACTTTTTATTCATTCTTTAGAAACTCAAAAATGGATGGTTGATAATTTATTTGAGTAAGTTAGGATATTGTTCTCTTTATGATTCCCATGTAAATACTTTGAATTTTTATGAACATTGAATCCCCGTAAAACCACATTATGGATAGGATTGTGGGATCCTTTCTCCTCAATGTGTAATCTACATTATGCACCTTCCAAGGATTACAATGAATTGAACATTTATAATCCTTGATCAGCTCTAGCCACCTTTTGATGGTATATATTGATCACATATTTTTTTGATATTTAAATGAGGGTTCTATGATATGTGAATATACTACACTTCACCACATTGAGATAATGTTACCAAATATTTAATATAAATAATACTATATCCAATTTTACATCATGTGTTGGGAATTTCTACACATATAACTTTAATTTCATAGAGGAAAAGTCTACAACATTATAATTTAGTATGAGTAAAAAACCCAATACTTTATTGGACCCATTAATGTAGATAATAAATCCTTCACCATAAGGGGATAATGTGAGAATAAATTCAATGATTATCCACTCCATTAACTCTATATGTCTCTCTCCAAAATCATCTATCCAGAAAAACATTACTCCCTTCCGAGTTACCTTACTTATTGGGTTTGGAAATTGTGATATTTTTCTAAAAAATCAAATATTATACCAAGATAGTATAAGGAAATTATATATCTCATTCATAGATGATGGTATCACCCATCCTTTAGTTTCAAACATCTTTTAAGGATCCAATTATGTCTCATTTCTAGTAAGTAAATTCCCCATGAATATTACTTTTTCATTCCAAAACACACATTTATAGTACTTTGTGTATAATTTTTTCCTTTCACAAAGTCCTAAATATATGATTAAAATCATCCTCATGAGCCTCATCTCTTTTTAAGTAGATAAATATATAAGCAATAAATACTACCATAAAATATTTTTGGGTAGTCACTAAAGGCAGTGTTCATTAAGTCAATAGAGATAGATGGTGCATTAGTAAGTCATAAGGGTATCACAATGAACTCATAGGTCTAGTACATTGTAACCAAAAGAATTCTTGGGTATATCCTACTAATTCACCATTGAATGATAATTTCCCAGCCAAAGCATCACATTAGAGAAGTATTCAATTCCACATATCTGATCAAAGAAGTTATCAATCAATGGAATATGATTATTTTTCTTTATCATGATCTTATCACTACAACATATTTGAGTTTTCATAGTGCCACCCCTTTAAGAGTGCTACAAAATCATAGAGTATAGGGGTACACCTTATCAGTACTAAAATAAAGCACTGATAAAGGGTACTTTTAATAGCACTAAAAAAGTGCTCTTAAAAGTACACTTTTTTCATCGCTTTTTTAGCCCTATTAAAGGGAGCTTTTATCTGTGCTTTTTTAAAAGCGATGATAAAGACCCCCCCAATCAGTGTTTTTTTACTAGCGCTGATAAAGGTTATTTTTCAAAAAACATCATTTAATGTAATATATTGATATTTTAGAATATAAATACGTTGATATTGATATAAATATAATATATATTTTTTAATGTGTTTTAAATAAGGATAAATATAAATTTAAACTTTATATAAATTATATTTAGTAAAAAAACATATAAAATAATTTAATAAATATTTTTAAATAATAATTTTGTTGTTTTTATCGAATAATAGTAATTTAATAACAATTTGAATATAAAAAAATCAATAAATAAATAAAATAACTAAATTAAGTTGAAAACACAACTCAAAGTTCCAATGGTCGTAACTTTTGATCTGGGTGGCTGTTTGAGCTCTACCACAGCTCAAATCGAATCCTTCGAAGAGATATAAGATGTTGTTTCCTGGGAAAACCCTGTTCAAGGTTCGTTCGAGGCCAAAAAATGCCCATGAGGCCTCCAAAACAATGTTTTTAGTCGGCGTACTATGAGTTTTTAACATTTTGTGGAATTTCAGGCTCATTTATGGGGGGGACTTTTTTTAATTTATTGGTGAGGAATAAATTTATTCAAAAGTATTACATTCTTATTTATATAATGGTTTTGATATTTTATCATTATTTACAATTTACTGTTATTTATAATAAAAAATATAAGAATATATATATATTTTTTATATATTCAAACATAAAAAATTAATTTTATAAATAAATAATTAAAAATATTTTTATATAATATATATTTATTAATATACAAGCCTTTTTTAAATAATAATTAATATCCATTTTATTTAAAATACAAAATATGAATATTTATATACTAGTATAGTGTGTGTGTGTGTGTGTGTATTAGTGTGGGTGTGTTTCTTTTAGCTGACTGATATATATTATCAATATATTATAACATATAAATAGAAATATTAATATATAAAAATGTAAATTTATACAAATATGTATAAATATGTATAATTATACTTACAAATACACATATATATAATATATATACATCTTTATATATGTTGTACATATGTATGTATTTATATATTTAGCTATTTATAGGCAAACACAAAAAAACATATTTTATAAATGAATTTAAAACTAATATTACAAATATATATTAATATATGAGTAAATATATAACTAAATATATATTAATATAAGAATATAAATATAGATAGGAATATAAAAATAAACATATATAAATATATATATATATAAATAGAAATTAGTATATGAATAAATATATATATTAAAATAATTATATATATAAATTAATATAAATATATTTTAATATACGAATAAATATAACTAGATATATATATATATATACATATATGATTAAATGGAGAACAAAGTAACATGGAGGAGTGGTAAAGTGTCCATCACATTGGGAAGAGGTCTTGAGTTCAAATCCATGGAGAGGAAGGGGTGCAATCCCATGTGGGGGGGGGGGGGGGGGCTAGCGCTGTTAAAGGGTTGGGATAGAACTATTAAAGGTTGGTTGGTCTAGGTGGGTGTGAGTGGAGGTATTTTGAGCGCTGTTAAAAGGGGTGCATGAAATTTTAAAAGGGATTTCCAATTTTTTTATTTTTTTATTAATTTTTTTCACACTTTTTAAATTTTATCAGCACATTTTTTAGCACTGATAAAAGGGATATCTATAGTAGTGTGTTGAGATAAATGTAATCAAAAGAGATTAAAATTTTCATATCCTTATTCATAAGGAAAATGACTAGTGATCCTCATGGGTAATCACATGGGATTATTACCCCTTTATCCAGATTCCCTTGTAGTTTAATATTTAGATCATTAATTTCGACAGTGTCTATTTGGTATGTTGTCTTAGATATTAGTAAATCTATGGGCATATGTTTTATTGAGAATGGAATGGCTTGGTTAGGATGAACAACATATAATTATTCATGGAACATATCCTTATTTTCTATTATTGTGGGCATATCATCAAGGGTGATCATTTATTAGTATCAATAATTTTATCTAGATATGATTTATCTTAAAGAAATAATATGAATTTTAGAGATGATTATTCATAATAGTTATGTCATCCTTTTTAAAATTATATATAATTAGTGGGAACTTCATGTTACAGAGTATGATTCCCTTCTCCAGAAAATATATGTAGTAGATTTACAAGGGAAGCTAATATATACCTAGATTAGTATTGAGATACACTAATGGGAGTATCATTATGATTACTTGGAAATTCATACTTCATATATTGATGAGGGATATGTTATATACCTATGATAAAATAATTGACCAATTATCATTTTCACCAATAACATGACTTCCATGTTTTTAGGTGGTGTTTTAATTTTTATAATAAACATGTGTTATAAGTATTAATTTGTAGATCTAGATTCAAATATCATGTTTCTTATTATTGAATTAACAACATGTATACATATCACCACTACATTGTTAGGATCCACCTGATTTTTTGTGATGAAATATTCTCAGCCTTTCTCTTTATGCCTAGGAGGTTGATTTTATTTTTTATCTTTGAAAAGAATAAGATTAGTTCATTCGTTCTCATAGTTTCTATTTTCATTATGGTTGAAACATTATAAAATAAGATGAGATTTCACATGATCTTTCCTTTATTCCATCATTTTGGTTGTTTCCTCCCATCTACATTTTCTAGATAAGAACCCCTACATAAAATAAATAAATAAATTCCTTGTCCACATCAAGAAATTTCCCGGATTCTTCCACCAACACTTTCAAAAATTGTGTAATGGTACATTATTATTACTATGAAATGTTTTCATAACACTTCTAAAATTAAACTCCATTATATATTTCTTATCTATAATCTAGAGAGTTATGTGAGATTTACCCATCACTATGTTAACATTAATGGATCTATGAAAATTTTCCCAGAGAATTAAATGTTTTGAATCACCAATTATTTTCCTAGGTTCATATTTATCCTGCTACATAAGAAGTTACATTTTCTCTCTTAGATAATGATAAATCTTGAGGCGAATCATTGATGTCTTGTAAACTTTTCCTCATATATTACAGTGGATTATTATTCCTTTTTCATGAGTAGAATGATCAACATACCTATATTATGATTGAGACATTGAAGAAAATATTTACTAAAAATAATTTTCTATAATTATTCCCACTCAAACGATTTTAATTGTTCATTAGGATTATTTTTCAAGATCAAAATTGACCCCTTATCAGATTCTCACTGTAAGTGATAACCAACCAACATTAAATTCTCTATCTTGTAGGATTAAATGAATGGGATATCATTTCTATGGATGTAATCAATTATTTTCAATTATCATATCAAAATATCTTCTAAAATTCAATGGCCATTGGTAGATAAAGATCTCAATTCTAAATTAATCATTCTTAGGGGGAAGTGTGTGTTCTACATGATTCATGATTCTTTTCAAAATTTGATTTAATTGTGTAAGTATTTTTATATAGTTCTAACATAGATCCATCAATTTGGGAATCTAGTTGGGTCACTCATCAAATTTCCCATTACATTTTTTGACTCCCATCTCCAAATTTCACGAAATTTACTAAATTAATGTTAAAATATGAAATATAATTTTAAAAATATTAAACAAATAAAAGGGAAATAATTAACATTTAAGGTAAAACCTATAAATTTTGTGTATTCATTAACATATCATTTTATAGGTTTGAATAAATGTTATTTATAGCCTTTTTCTTAACATAAATTTTAGTAGGAATTTTTGTTTTATCATAACTCACGCTGTATTTTGGGGAAAGGTAACATTTTGTTTTGTAAACAAAATTTTTCTGGCTCTGTTATTGGATTTCCAGGTTTCCTTTCCCCTTTCTCTCCTTTAAGGAATCTAGCCTCCACCCTCGACTTATCAAGGTAGTGCTGGATACAGAACAACACAAGATTTTTGAGTCTATTTCTATTAACTCAGACCCTATCACTTGTGTCTTCACCGCATCCTCCTCAGGGTGATTCTCTGCCAAGGATTATCACAAGCTCTTGATTTCACTGGGCCATAATTATACTTGGAATACCAAGGTTTGGTTCAAACATATTCTATCAAAATAAAATTTTCTATCATGGAGGATCATGAAGAATGCTCTGGCCACGGATGATCAGGTTAAGAAGGTGGGCATCACACTGGTTTCCAGATGCCATTGCAGTTGTAGTCCGAGGGAGGAGAGCACTGCTCACTTTTTTTTTAGTGATTCGTCCCAAGACATTTGGTCTTTTTTGGGAATCCTCATGGAATTTTCCTCTAGTTCGCATGGGAATTCATCTTTTCTGGAAAGATGGTATCGTGGTCTGGATTGTATGGACATGGAGAGGGTGGGGTTCTCCATGATTTTTAGTGTTGGGTGCTGGTGCATATGGAAAACTAGGAACCAAGATCAATTTGAAGGGGCTCTTCCCACAGTAAGGGCTATCAGGGTGCGGTCATGGAACCTGCTGGTGGACCTGGTTACACTTATTCCTAAATGGAAAGAGGCGCCGTTATTGAAGCTTCTTCAAGTGAGTTCAACCCCAGATAAATCCTCAAGTAACATGAAAAAAGGAAAATGGATACAATGGAGGCCTCTAGTTTTGGGATGAAATATCAATTAAGATGGTTCTTATCAGTTTGGGAAATGAAAGGTGGGGCATTGTTAGGGATATGTGGGGTAGTGTTGTGATGGATTTCACTGCATCCTATAGGAATGTTTCTCTACTGTGGGCCGAGGCCAAATCATTGCTTGCAGTGATATCTCTTTGAAAGTAGAGGAACATCATGATTCCCCAAGCTAATACTGATTCCAGAATTCTTCATAACTCTCTCAATGGAAAGGTTTACATACCCTGGTCAATTTCATACAATGTTAGGAACATCCTTTCCCTTCTCCATAATATCAGGGTGACTCATACCTGGTGTGAGTGGAATAAAGTTGTGGATCATCTTGTGTCTTTTGATAACTTGATCCCCAAGATCACTTTCATTACTTCGATCAACCTCTTGAAACCTGAGGGAGTTAACTTGATTATAGGAGACGCTCTTGTTCTACATTACTTCTGGCCCCTAGTACCATTGTCCTCGTGAATGTTGCTTGTGTATGTTTCTTATGGCTCGTTGCTTGTCCCTTGTTTTGTTTCTAGTCTCCTTTTCTTGTACCCATTTCCTCTTCTTGTTTCTCTATTTTTCTTCTTCAATAAAAATTTAATGTTGGATGGATGAAATCTATACATTAAAAAATAATGGGTTATTTTCCAATGTTTATTCTTATCCCTATGGTTTTCACTAATGTTTTATAATCATAATACCCAAAAATTATTAGACATTCCTTTTATAAAACCTTTATAACCAATATGTTTTATACAAATTATTTCATGATTTAATATATAAATATTCACATAATAATATCTTAGAAGATTGAGAGACCTATATTATTCTGTAAATTATATTCATATAATAATAACTTGAAAGAAGCATAAAATTACATTAATTAAAAAACACATTAAAATGTCTTTAAATTCATTTGATCTTCTAATACTACATAGGATAACCTATGGATACATATAATAAAGGGTACTTCTATAAATCCCTATAAGGGAATAATAAAGACATGGTATAAAGTAAAGTAATACACGTGATTTAGGAGTCATAACATGATTACATATAAAGGATAGAATAATAATAATATACATCCAAGCATGACATAAGATGATAACCTAATGAAATCATAGGAATGTTATGAAAATGCAAAACATAGCAGCATAAGAATAATTCAAGGAAAAAAACTAGTAAATCAAAATATAATCTGGTTAGGATAACCACTCATGACCATATATGAAATATTATGAGATAAAAACATTACCTAATGTATTGGAGGGAAATATAATTCTAGGAAAAACTATAAAATGAATATCTTGTACCTATATTTGTGTTCCATAAAAATGGTAAAACATAAGAACATATTTCATAACCATTAATCCAATTATTAATGATTTCAGATTATATAAATGGAATTCCCCAATAAATGAATTATTGGTACCACAAGGAAAATACCATTTAGTGGAAATGGGTATGAGTATTCAAAACAAATAAAGTTTCCCATGGAAAATCAGATAATAAATTTTGAAGCATAAAATGTGTACAAAAAGGATCACGGAATAGATTATTGAGAGTGTAAGTTATCTATCTTCACTTGGTTTGAAGTCCCATGTTTTTGGACAGTGAAATTTTCAATGGAATTTTAATTTTACCATTTTTTGGATGGGATGTTTTCTATACCAAAATTAATATTGTAAATCAGAGAATTTGAAGAGATAAATGTGTTTCATATAAATGGGATTTAAGAAACCTAAATTTTCTTAGCTATTTAGATTATTTTTGGGAACATCAGCATCCGAAAACATATCTTCGGGGGAAACATACCAAGGTTAATAGTTGGTTCCTATTTAGTACTAACCGTGCAAGTAACCATGCGGCCCAGATTTTCAATGAAAATGGTTTGTTAGACCGTGCACCCTAGTCTACGTAATTGAGAAAGACCTGTAGAAATATAAAATGGGGAGTATGTGGATACAAACTGTTTAGAAAACTATAGTCCTAGCATGCACTCTTAGTGACACAGACGTAGGGGTTGCACGTGGTTGGTGCACTATTTGAACAAAATGTTCAGCCAAACCCTACACATCATTTAAATTGGTGAAGTTGCTTTTCATCCCATAGCATCTTTAATACTTATTACCACATTCCTTTTCCTCTCTATGCATGTCATTCTCCAATCTGAATCTCTTTATTCTTCTCCTCTATGTATGGAGTGATCTTCATCTTTTTGTGTCGGTTTGAAGCATTGTCCTATGTGTTTCAAGCATAATGGTTAGTTTACATTTATTTATTCTTCCTTAATCCATTTATATTTTTCTATTTAATTATATATAAATTCAATATTATATTCCTTATTTTCATGGAATTTCTATATTTCATATTCTCTCTCAAACTAGCTCAAAGCAAACATTGGTAGTTGTACAGAGAATCATCCTAGGGATTACATAGATGCTATAATAATTATCTATAAATCCTTTTCACTTTATATCATTCATTGTGTTTCAAAAACATTAAACCTTTTGTAAATGGCCTTAAAAATATGAATTTATCTAAATAATATTTCTATTCATGCTAGAAATTCCCCTTATACATTTAATTATAAATAGAGATCACCCACCTTGACACATTCCACCCCTTTGGGTTTTCTTATGAAGTACTCCGAACTATGAAATTTCCCACATGACCAACACACTTTCTAAGTAGGTTTTTCATGATAATAAAATTGAAATTTCTAAATTAAATTGAATGGAAGTGAATGGTATGAGCAAGTAATGTTTCCCTTATATAAAATATAGAATACACCATTGGATAATTAAATGATAAAGGAATTGAAAGTCATTTTTTGAATCATGTAAAATAATCAATTTCATGATATATTATTATTATTATACTCATCCATTTATAATGTTCATTGAAATTTTTTCAAGGCTAGTGTTAGACAAGATGCTTCATGCTCCCATGACGTGTGATGTTGGGCATGATGTCTCACATCATTGTTTTAATGATGTGTATGATTTTCCACATTATTTGAGAGGTTGTTGGACATGATGTTTTACTTCACTCAATAGGTCAATTTATATTATGACATTTGTATCCTTGTAAAAATTCTAATGTTATAACCTATTACTGTGTGATAATTTCAAGACTAGGCTTGGATGTCTGAGTTACACCTCAAGTGTTGGGTAGTCTTAGAATCCATATGTATGGTTATATATGTCACTCTGTATATATTTCATATATATATACATGTATATATAATTATATATATATATAGATATATATATATATATATATATATATGGTGAATGATGTTTATATGTATTCCCGCTTAGGCCATAGAAGGTAGTGTCAGCCTAGTGTCCTTTAGTAACCAGATTTGACTCATTTATAGTTTAAATTACTACATTCATTAATTATATCTTCACACTACCATTTTATATGAAATTTTAAGATCATTACAAGATGAATTCATTGGTTTATACTGATTATATCTCACACCCTATTTGTGCTGCCAATTAGTGCATGAACATACATCATAGTTGTTGGTTCAGGATCATGGATTATGTTGTATATTGTTACTATTATACATAGAATATTAGGAGAACATGTCTTAGCTAGAGATCAATATTCTGATAGATATATCCTTAGGGATTCAATCCTTTTTTATGCTTGTATTTTTTTCCTTATGTATTTATACTACATTGTATATTATATACCCAGGTGGGCATGCATAGTTTTTTTATTTTGAATTATCAAGTTTCCTGATTTATTTATAATGACTTTAATTTTTACTAAATTTGTTGTTGTCTTATTTATTATTTACCATTATTCTAGTTTAATCATGAGTGGATATTCTCCCCACTACACTATTGCTTCTAGCAAGTAGCCTCTAGCATATGGGGATGCTCACTTGAGGCCATGTGACTGGCCAGCTCAAGAAACTATTTTAGTGGAACCCATGTCAGGACATTACAAGGTGGTATCATAGATTTATTTTTCATTTTATTACTATTTTGGACTAGTATAAAGAAGATAATGAATGTGATGACACTTAGTATATATCCATTTATGGGAGTGATCAACCCGTGTATGGGGAAAATACCTAGTGGCCAGGGTTGGGAGTATTGTTGTGTTTTTTATTATTACATTTGATTATTATCTCACCTTGATTGATTAATATACATCCATCTACTTGATAATTTATAGGATTTATAGTATTTTATCCATGTTCTGGTATAGTAAGTATTTTAACTACATCCTTATTGTCGCATGTAGATTCACATGAAATAAATATTCTATTACATGTGGGGTTCATTGTTTGACTACCTAAAGCATGCTAGATGCGCCTTCCTTTGATTATTTAGCATTATTTTCCTATATACCATGCTTTTTGGTTTCATGTTGATATGTATGTATTCTTTATAAATATTTGATATAATGACATGTTTTAATTATGATATATTCATGGTTATGACAGTGTCTACATCAACCTAAATGGTCTTTTTATATATTTCTTGATGGTGACAACGTAACTAACCAATAATGACATGTTTGAGTCATGGACCATTGGTTTCATGGGTTAAATGATTAGAATTTGAAATTAAATGGTTCGAATAGTTTGATATATAAAAAGTATGGGTCATTATAAATTAGAAATAGTGACCCATATAATCAATCCATCTTAAATAGAATTTTTATATTATGACATCAAATATAAAACTTGGGGGAAGGTACATGAATTCCAATTTTATATTTTAAAGCCAACCACCATTATACATTGGGAATATTAGTGAATCTAATAAGAACATAGAATATATCTATACATAAATTCATATACCTATATTAGTTTGGAATTACGACTTGTATTACTAAAGTTATGCATGAGAAAACACACATGAGTAGGTATGTTAGGGAATATTGTTTAATAGGTAAACCCATTATAGTTGTTTTAAAACATTTAATGAAATAATAAGACCCTCATAAGTAGCCTTTATTTTTATTTTCTTTACTACATAACCCTATTGTGGTATACTCATGTTATAGGGGACTACTATTTATTGTTTCATCAACCATTTATATGGGTTATGCATAAATGTATAGTGGAATCTAAGTGATTATGTTCCATTAAACTAAAAAAAAGTCCTTTTATCTACTATTTATCAATAATTATATGAGTTTTCAGTTAATTAAAATTCCAATTACTACCTAATGATTGTTTCCCTCCAATGTTTTGAATTGATGTTTTCATTTTGTAAGACTAAATTGGAAAAACATATGGCTATATAAAATGGATATAAGGAATTTGTGACATAAATTACATAATTAAGACAGTATTATAGGTAAATAAATAAATAATGAATGTAAATTTCATATGAATCTTCAGTGATCCTTGTGGAGTTAGCAAAATAATGTGACAAGTATAGTTTTATTTCATGATTGGTACTTGATGTTCATTAGATTTAGCCTTTTATATCATTGAAATTTTAAGGTTGAATTAGTTTAATTTCCCGAATGAAACCTTTATGTGGTGTTATTAGTTTTGACCATAGTGTAAGGGTAGTTGGAATATTTCCTTGATTTCATCCTTAGACATTATCTAGTATAATATCCATAGGTCTCTATTGACAATATTCTTTTATACTAATCTCATAGTTTATATTGATAAGCCTAGTGACATTTTTAGTGTGACTCAAGTTTAATTTTAAATCCCATTATAACAGACTGGTTAGCTAATGTTGAAGTGCCCTCAGGTGTAAAATATTTTCTAATTATTCTATTTATTTCTCATGTGAGGTTTTAATTTGGTATTGTTTCTCCAAAGTATGTTTTTTAGTGATGACATGAAACAAACAATGTAGACGGGAGTTCTTTTTTTTAATTTCAACCTTATAAATGGTGTGTTCATCAAGTCAAACGATGTGCAGTTGTGTTGATGAAATATTAGGGTATTGCATTGAAATATAAAGGATACCCATATAGTTAGTAAAATGGTAAAATAAATCATACGAGTTCATTGTAATTTTTTAATATATGATTGGCTATTCTGTATACATGGGTTATTTTTGAAGTAGAATGACCTGAAATTATACAGAAGTTTGAGTTATCCTAGTGTTGGGGTGGCGATGAAAAAGGATTGGGTGTTGTAACACTACTGATCAGTTTAGTTTTGGATTTTGTTCTTAATACTAATTATGTGTGCGAGTATATCTCATGTGAGAACCGTTCATATTTCTTGAGTAAATTAAATCTGGATCACTTTGTTTTGGATATTTTCCATCTATATTCATTTTATATATTTTTAAAGCATTTTGGCCACATCAATAATGTATGGTTGATGGTCTATAGAGAATGTTTCATGAGATGAGTTATCATTCTTATTGAATGAGTAATATGACACTCCAATGGTAGGGAGAATCTTTTCAAACATGTTTTGTGTTTCCTCCCAATTAGAGTGAGCATGTTCAAAAATGTCCATTCAGACATGGTTAGAAATGCTTCTAAAATATTGTAGGTAATGTGGTTTGGGTTATCTACTCCATCAGGATGATTCTCAAGATAAAACCTGGTTTTGGGTTTTAATGGAGTCTGGATGATATAATAAGGCTTGTGGTATTTTGGAAGCCTAGAGAATGGAATGCTTATGAGGCGTGTTGGTGTATGATAGATTTAATGCTTATGAAATGGTTGGTTGTGTAAACAGCCTTTAAAGACATTGTTAATTGTTTTGGATTTCATTGGATATTATTTTATGATCATAGTATGCCTCAGGTGTTAAAGTAAATTACGTTTGGGTGATGATGATGCATTTCTAGGTAAAGATGATCTCTTTCAATAGAAGTTGGACATTGATGGTTTTACTATTCTTCTTATGTGTGGTTGAATATGGTTAGTTAGAAACCATGTCTGGCACTTCATCCTATATATGTTGAGAGTTTCGAATGGTTTATTAATAATCATTGATAACCAATTACTTAACCCTCTTCTTGGTGATGGTCATTCCCCTTATCTTAACATTTTCAAGGGTATGGTAAGAGGGAATCAGTTATACATTGAGATAAAGAATGAAATCTGAACACCCTTTTGGGATCAATTTGTATACTATTAAATAGAAATTCTCTATGATTGCGGATAATAATAATTTGTGGATTGTCGTAACTGATACTGGTATTTCCATGTAGAAAGACCATGCATGGACTCAAGGATACAATCAGATTCATTAACTCTATCACCTGGTAAGATACCGATGAGGGGTTTAGTCATTATTCTTGATACATAAATGTTTTTGGTAATATAATAATTTATCTCTTTTAAACATCTAAGGGACTACCAGGGAAAAAACATTGGACTCCATTAGTTGATTCTATGGTTACCTTAGACTAATGGTTAGGCTTAGTTGATGTGATTAATTTATGATGACATAAACAATGTTTTGGATTTTCACCTATGTTTGTGTTGTGTCATGGTGAAAATGAACATTTTAGTAAGATACATCACTGGAAGTTAGTTATGATCTTTAGTGATTGTGTTTAGAATAAACAAATTATTCCTTGGAATAAAGGATTCATGTCCAATTTTTGGAAGTGTCTACTTCCAATGCTGATCATTTTCAGAGATAGTAGGACAATAGTAGGTCAAATTGATTTTTCTCATTAGTTTGATTTCAGTTAATGATAAATCACTTTTGGAACATCATCAAGATGAGTAAAATGTCATGAAAAAATACACTAAGTATTTTCAAAGAATGAGAATGAAAAACAAGATAAATTGGGAATCAATTTTTCAATCAAGTTGATAAATGTATTAAATGCATCGTTAGAATGCTATGGGAATGTTTAAATAGAAAATTATGATAGTGGAAGTAACATGGATCATAATAATAAATTTAAATTTAACAAAAATATCAGGGAGAACTATAGAATAATTAATGAAAGTGATGGTGATATAATCATGTCTCAGTTTAGTTGAGATCTCTTAAGTTCCATATCGAAGATCAATTATGAATATAAGCATTGGCTCTAGTTTAAGATTCTTATATACCATACTCTTAAGGTAAATCATGAAGGTATGTTATGAATTTAAAACACAATTCAACTATATTAGTATAGATTCATGACCTAGGTAGTTCATGTGATATTCATTGTTACCCATGGATTCCCAAGGATGAAAATTTATAATGTGGGGATGTTTTAAGCTCCCGTAATTTTATACATTGAAAATTACGAAGGAATTAGAATCTTTCCATTTGGTGGATATTTTCTTTTTAAAACTGGAACGGAAATGTAAATCCAAGAATTACAACTCTTAAATTGGATTCTATTAGACATTATTCAATGCTTGATAAGTGTCTCAAATTTTCATATGATTTTCAGGAGCCTCAGGATATGAAAAATCAATTTTGGTAGAACGCCCAAGGTGCAAGGTTGGCATAGGATAAGTACTAAACTTGCTGGTAAACCATGTTGCCCCTTTTTTTAAGGGGTACGATTTTTTTGAACCTGCACCATAGTCCACATATCTATGTTAAAAGTTTACAGATAACTATATAGGGGACTACATGGGTTGTGCATGGTTTGAAAAAATGTGTGCCTAGCCTTTACAACTAGTGCCACATAGGCAGTGGATGCACATAGTTTATCCATACTGTACAACCAAACCATGTTCCTAATTTAAATTTGTTAAATTACATTTTTTCACAATATTTATATTACTCTTATTACCCATTTTATTTTCCTATCCATGTACAACATCCCCCATGTTTGAATATGCCTCATTATATCCCCTGAGAATGGAGAGATCTCTTTCTTTAGGTATCATATTCATGGGATGTCAGATGAGTTGGAAGAATCATGGTTATTCTACGATTCATTCTTTATCATTCCTTCATTTAACTTCCCATATTAAATAGTATTGTAATTCAATATCATATTCCCTATATTAATGGAATTTTCCTATTTATTCAATTTAACTAAAAACTTCCTGAATCAAAGATCAAAAATGGGCAAGTAAAGAATCCAAGATTAAAGGTGGGTGGTCTATTATTTATCCCCAAATTAGTTTCACCTAATATCATGTGTTGTGTTGTCTGAAATCTATAAAATCTGCATATTTCCTTAAATATTTGAATTTATTATAAATAAAATGTTATCCCTGCTCAAAATTCCTTGTATACTGTTAATTTTTGTCTAAGGTCGCTCACTAAGAAAAATTCCACCCTTTGGTTTTGATTATGATGTACCATTGATTATGGAATTTACAATATGTCTAAACCACCTTCTCTGTGGGGGTTTAATTGATAATTAAATTGAAATGTCAAAATTAAATTGATTACAAGTGATTGGTATGACAATGTCAGGTTACCCTTGAATAAATTATAGAACACGATATTAGCTAATTAAATATTAAATGGCATGGAAATCATTATTTGGGGAACATTAAATAATCACATTAATTATGTATTATTATTATACTCACTCATTTATAATGATCGTTAAGACATGGTCCAGGATAGTGTTGGATTGGATTCACCCCACTCCCTTGATGTGTGGTATTAGGAATGACGTACCACATCATTTATTAAATGGTGGGAAATATTTTTTGTGTTCGTATGGAGGTTTTTGTACATGAAATTTCTATTAAATAATTGGTTTTATGGATATGATTATATTTTTATCCCTAACCAAATACTTTGTCTAGTACCATGTTATAGCATGAGGCATTTATGACCATGCATGGATTTTAAAGTTTCACCTTCTACTCTAGATAGTCTTAGAATCTATATAAATAAATATAAACATCACTATTTATGTAGTTAATATACATACATACACAAATATATATACTCAATTAAATATATATAAATATATTCATACATATATATATATATATATGGCTTGTCATATTTAGAGGTATTGAGGTTTAGGTCGAAATACGCATTGTATGCCCAGTGTCCTTTAGAAACTAGAGCTAACTCATTTATAGTTTACATTAATTCTTACATTTATTATATCTACACACTCCCATTTTCTTATTCATTGGTTGTATCATTAATTGAAACACACCGATCGGTACCAGAATAGACTTCGTGGTTGTGGGTTTAGGATCATGGATTATGTAGTATTATATAACTCTTTTACATGGGAGTTTAGGATTACTTGAATGATCCAAAGCTCTTGATAATCATAAAGGTAGACATCAAGATTAAATAATTTTATTATTATTGTATTTTATCAATGTTTTATGTCTTCTAATTTGTACAGTGTATAACCATATGGTCATGTATGGTTGTAGTTTTTTGAAACAACTTAATTTTAGGATTTATTTATAATTTGTTTAATTTATGTTGATTACATTGTTGTTTAATTTTTTATATACCATTGTGATACTCTAATCATGAGGATATTCTATCCCCACTGGACCTTCATTGTACCCTTTCTAATAGTTTATATCCTATGGTATACGGAGAGGCACACTTTAGGCCATGGGACCGATTGTCTCGAGGCACTGTTTCAGTAGACCCTAGGTTGGGTAATTACCCTTGGGAATCAAAAAGATGGTATGGTGATGTGTAAAATTATATTTCAACATTTTATTTAGGAAATAAAAAAGGGATAATATGAATAATGTTCTTTAATGAAGTGGAAGAGGAGGAGAATCCCTTACTTGAGAGGTTGCTTCTAAACTCTTGGGAGGAGCCTTATATGATGTTAGGAACTACATGGGATAGATTTATAGAAGGAGGGGGAAATTAAAACCCTGATAAATGGGATTGGAGTAAATAGGAATGTTATATTTTTTGGTTATTTATAGTAAAACAGAGGTAAATTATTTATCAAATTCTAAAAATAGGTTTTAGACTCTTAGTAATGAAATTATCAAAACCACAATCATTACCACAGTTTTTACCGTGGTTTTTTTGAAATTGGGGTGTCTTCCATTATTTTTTAGGTTAAAAATTGTACACAATAAAATAATACCATAATTATTTATAATTGACTCATGTATATAATTTATTGTTTTAAAATATTATAATATAATATTTATTTTATATAATTTATTATTTGTTTGTAAAAATAAATCAAATTATATAAAAACTCATTTTTTAAATGAATTGATATTTTTTCATGGATACTTTTTATAGTATTTAGGAAATTAATTTTTCTAGTATGATTTCATGATACATACCATATTTATTTTTTAATTAGTAATTCCATAATCTTAGAAAATCATGAGAAATTTATATTTTCTTAATTTTTATGTGAGGATTTAATAAATGACTTACCAATATAATTTTATAGTTCGATGAATTCCCACTTTTAATTGAAATTTTTTTTTTTATAAAAATAATATTTTTTACAACCTAAAAAACATTATAACACTTATAAAAATTTTATGATACTTTATTCAATTATATTATCATTTATTTTTAGATTAATATTATTTAAAAATAAATATTCATCAAAATAAAATCTATTTTAAAAAATGTTTGTATTTATTAAAAATGAGTGTTTTAATTGAAACTATACATTTTCAAAAAATAGGATTTTGTTTTCATGATCTAAAAATATTATTTTTATCAAACTCATTATATAATAATTATTTTAGAAAAATTAAAATAATCATACCACTAAGGGATATTATTATGACCCATTATTGCACCATCCTATTCCAAAATGGTAATGTTTGTAATGATAGTACTTTCTTCGTGTGGTTCAGTAAACATGTTTTTGGAAGTGATCTCAATAATCTTGAACATATCCTATAAATTGTTTTAGAAAAGTTTCAATTGATGAATCTTGGCATGGGCTTTGTGAAGGGAAAATCCTTGTTATACAATATCCCTAATAATCTTTAATAAATTTTCTTCATAATGAATGATTCTATTAGTTGAAGAAATCACTTATTCCTTCTATGTCACTTAGATTTTATTATAACCATTAAAATGTACTAATCATAATTATCAGTCTACAATGACTATATTAACAATGATTATGATGCTTAATAGTATTCTAATCCGGATAGACAAAGCTATTCCTATACTTTTTAATGGTCAAAAATAACAATTGAATTATAATTTATGTGTTTATCATACTACAATAATTAATAAGGAACATAAGTATTCAAAAGATAATTTTATTTATAAAGGGATGGGTTGTTACATATACTACCTAAATCCTCATCCTCTCCCACATGAATGATCTATTTATTAGCTAGTAGATGAAGATCTGCCTCAACTACATTGGTTGATTACCACACAATATGTAGTGGTATAACTCCCCAAAAATATTGTGGGTGAATTTAATTCTTTTTTCCTTGAATAGAAGCCTCATAACATAGCTGGTTAATGAAGCATGTCTCATTAATTTTAATTGGAATGTCATATCCTTTTCTCAAAAATATAGCGAGTTTTGTTTCCTAATGACAGCCTAAAAATGAAAATATATACCATTATTATTATTGAAATTATGGGGTGATAAATAAATAAGTATAAGGAAAATGAATAAAATATTCCTAAATGATTAGTACATATTTAATTATTACCTCTAAAAGGTTCCTTTGATATCTAAATCAATAAGTGGTTTATTAGAGTCCTACTGATGGATACACAATTTACTACAACAACATCAGGATACATTTCTTGATATTTAATCCCAAGACCCCTTGTTAATATTAGGATATGTTCCCAAACAAATTATCACAAGATACTTATCTCCTAACCCTTTACATAACATTGTTTTTCTCTGATAAATCTCTGATTGGACTTGATGAACCGGGAATCCACATTATCATGCAGTCGACTAAGAGTGAAGCTCCAAACTCACCTGTAATAAGATAAGGGTTATTTAATCTTCTCATGGGGGCATATCATAAATTATGGGTGTAGAGACCCATGTTTGATATATAAGGACATTACATTACATATTTGGAATACTTAATACATAACAAAAGTAGATGCCCAAAGACAGTAATAGTTTTGTGTCTTTGGGAACTCGAAACATAAACTTATACTCATGGTGACAGATATTCCACATCTCCCAAAATGATCTTCCCCTATAATTATCCTACCTAAAACAATTCATTATAGCCTGGGGAGATAAAAACAAAAAAAGGGTGAGCTCAAATGCTCAGTAAGGGTAAACGAAGTAAATACCTATCATATATAACATTTGAAAATATTATCCTGCATATGATAGACCGTAATATCATATCATGGGATAAATAATAGAAATGAAATGTAAACTCAATAATCTGGATATAAGACATGAAACATTTTTTCAACAATAAATAAGAATATAAAATCATTTCATATTAGTAAAGGCTCATTACCAACAAAATCATAGCGTACAATGTCCATTACTTAATCGAGTTCACTCCTCATTCCATCCCTATAATACTGAACTGGATTTACTTTTCATTCTTGACATGTAGATATCATGAGATATAAATCTTTACCCAATTCATTGAAGAGAGATATAGGTCCCAGCATTCTCATAATTAAATAACTCTTATGTGTGATATGAAATAAGCATAAATCATTCATCATTACCCAACGAATACAATGGGTTTCCTAAATATCATCCCATCATAACATAATCCATATAAAACAATTGGATATCATTTCATCATAATCAAAACAGAACCATGTAAATACTAAGGACATTATACATGAAACATAACCATATTAAATACAGTCCTTTTTAGATGGAAAATAATTTTGATAAAACACTTGAAATGTATTCTTGAGGAACATATCCTTTCTTCTTAAAAATCATTTTCTTTTCTCAAAATGCCATGAAATTTTAATAGAAAATAATTTTATCGAAAATAATCATGAAATACTGTAGATTAAGATTCATGGAAATAAGGTTTTATGAAACCGTAAAAATAAATTCATATCGTATAAGTTAAAAAACATTATTCTCGTACTTTTTCTGAAAAAGACGTAAAGTTTCTCGTACTAAAAATGAAAAAAAATATTCCCTTCATATATTTTAATAAAAAATCACCAATTATTACATTTGGAGTTAAAATATTTTTGGAGGATTGAAATAATATAACATATTTAGGAAACATGGATATGGATGATAAATCATCCCCAGTAAATTCTTAAGTATAAATAATCTCAGATAAAATTGAGATTTTGAGATTTTCCCTTACCAAAGTTCTGATATGCTTTGTACATATCCAAAACTCCTTTATAATGATTAAAATAATTTCATTGAATTATTCAAGAATCATATTAATTTTAATGATTTCATATGTGGTAATATTATTATATGTTTATTAGTAACATTTCATTAATACTCTTCATTCGGGTTTTAACTGCTTTATGTTCTTATGCATGTTTTATTGAATAAATTATTATTATTATTATGTTATAGTTATATCACTTTAATAATGTTATTTGATTAATATATATCATATTTATTCATTCAATTCATTTATATAATCATTCTTCAATAAATATCATCTAGAACGAATCACATCACATCGTAGAGATGGTAGGTCGTACGTACGCACAAGCGACGATATCATTAACATGATTGTGGAATAGTATTGAAGTATAAAATATTTTAGAATAAATATAATTTTCCAATAATCATATACAGTTATTTCTTCCATCATTATACCCATCCAAGTAATATGGTGATGAAAAACAGATTACACCATGACGTTGAGACGGTAGGTCGTACTTACGCACGAGTGGTGATATCATTTTTCATAGGATGGATAGAAGATTGAATATGTTTGTTTAACATTCATAATAAAATATAATTATACATTTTATATAGTTTTTATTACTAAATACTGAAACAAATCATATATAGGAAGTATAAGAAGAAAGAAGTTTGAAAGAAATGCTAAAGGATATTACCTCTTCTTCAATGTGCCTCTTTTAATCCTCCTCTTAGGGAACTAAGGTTGGTCTTTGAAGAATCACCAGACATCTAGTATGTTTATATGGAATTGGAGAATAGAAGTTTATAGGGTTTTCCCCATATTGGTGGCTCAAAATTGAGTGAATATGAGAGGTATGAGGTGCCCTTTTATAAGAGAGGAGAGGGTCACTTTGCGAAACCTCAAAAATATTTATTTATAATAAACTTAATCCCCACATAAAAACCTCCAAAAATACTCAAATTAGAATATGATATGATATTGGGTTGTAATATCAACAACCAATAAAATTTATACATTTTTGGAATTTATTTTAAACGTTATCATTTTGATTTATCCTTATTTAATCTATTTACTTTTAATTGTGGTAATAAAATTCTAAAAATTAATTGGTTATAAATACTTTCTTATGTGTTGTTAATTGTCCATAATTGGATAATATATGACATTTTAGACCATATAATTTTCAATTTTTATTTTTGAAAGATTTTTGTGATTTTTAAATAATTTAATAATTTGTTATTTTTATAAAATACCAATAGTTTCAATGTTGACATTTTTCCTTTATTTGAATTTTAATAAAATACACACATATAATATATTCTAACGAAAATATTTAATGTATTTTTGACATGTCATATTCATATATAAAATTTGGGGAGAAAATTAATTAGTTCATATAATATTTATTTTAATATTTGTAAAACCATTTATTTGAGATTTATTTCAATTAAATAATTTCTACATTGATATTGTGACATCATTAATGATAATTATTTAATCTCCAAAAATTATAAATAAAATTTCATGATGTAGATAATTTTACTATATTTCTGGAGACTATTTATGTCTGCTGTTTTATGAATTTTATCACTAAATTAAAATTATTACACTTATATGATATAAGATAGTTGCAAGTTGTCACATTCATTGGTATTAATAATAATTACTTCATTTTCAAAGTCAAAAGTCTATGAAATGAATCCATTACTACCCTTAGTATATATGGGTATAATTTTATTCATCCAATAAATTTTCTATAGGTGTTATTATAATTTTATAGGGTTATTTTTACCCTTAATTACCCGATTTTCCTTTAACTGTGGTAGTAAAAAAGTTACCAAAGTTACGATTCATAATACAAAGAAACTTAAAGTATCCTATTAACATAATTTGGACCTATTTATTAAAAATATGGAATAAATTTTTCCAAATTCAAAAAATAGAATTTGTAGTAATTAATTTAAAATTAATCCCATTGTTGAGAAAACGGGTTTTTAAAGTTAAAACATTACAAATGATTGAAATATTTTTACCTATTAATTTAATTTAAAATTAATGATAATGACATAAATTATAATAAATGGTAAAATATATTCTATTTATACTTTAGAACCATTGAATAATATACTTAACTATATCAATTATTTTGATAAAAAATTTGTTCTCAATTAAAATTTAGCATATTTTTACTATTCATCTAAATGCGAAACTTATTAGAAAAATATCAAAAATTAATCCAAAGTAAATTTTTATATCCTGATTCCAAATAATAATTTTATTTGGTCAAATTTGACTTATAAAATTTTCAAATAAATATATTTAAATTGGTTGTCCCATCAAATGGTGAAAAAACTACATTTTTGGAAAAATAAATCTTTTTTCTGAAAAAATGATTTCTTCTCATTTTATGGTATGGAAAAAGTGTAATATGAATGATGATGTAATATAAAATTAAAAAATTGGTTAATAATATTCATAATGGATATTTTATATAAAAATATTTAATAATATGTCATTGTTTAGTGAAACTCAGTATCGCGTACAATGCAAGCTATCAAGGATGGTCACTCGTTCATGTAATGCAACCCAAGTTAGTGTTGAATGCAATGATAGAGTCCTTTTCTGTTGCGTATAACATAATCAAAACACATTTTACTTATATATTGAAAAATATATATACTCGGCGTTATGTGAAATGAATTAAATCAAAAAACAAGGAATTGTGTGAAATACAAGCCAAGAATAGTGTTGTGTAAACTGAATGATAATATGGTGTTACAGATAGCGCAACCTAATCTTGATTTAGCATAAAACAGAAGTCATCATAGAAACTAAAAAATATATTTCTCAAAAAAACCTCAGCGTTTTACATTCTAACCCCATTAAAATTAATTTTTCCCTCGAAATTCATCAGGGTTATAAATGGTTTACTCCTTGAGAGTTTATTTCATGGAAACACATATCACAAAAAGGAATACTAAAATATCATTTTAAAAATGAAAGTTAGATACATGATTTTTAAACAAGGTATATCATCATTGGGTTTCCACATAGGATAACCTAGGTTAAAACATGGATATGGAAGATAAATCAAACTATCAAGTTCTGATTGATAATGGTAGAAAACATGGCTACGAAAAAGTCAACAATCAAAAATCTATAAATTTGTGATGATCTAATGTACCACCTGATTCATTAGATATGATGGTACTAGGATAAAATTTTTGGTTATCAAGATCTTTTTCCTAATGTTGAATAATATTTGAATGAGGACAAATACTTACCTGATTTTGGTATAATCCCACCATTGTTCTCGCCTAGAAAAATTTCCACTTCATATATTAATGAAATGATGTTGAATTTTTCATTCGTGAAGAGTTAATATATCATGTGATTGAATGAGAGGTCATTCCATATGTCTCAACAAAAAGGCTAGAACATGTTATCAAATAATCATAATTCCACCTATTGTGATATAATAAATTAATCTTTAAATGGAAAATAACATATACTATCTATAAATGGATAAAATTACAATCCTACCAAAAATTAAAAATATATAAATTATGAAGTAGGTGAACTAAATCTACATAACATTTGTCTTCGCTATCTCATAGGGTAGTTCCTTATTGTCACATTCCAAACATGTGAATACCTTAATCATGAATTCTCTTGAAACATGAATTACCCTAAAGCCTTAGTGAAAAATTAATGCAGTCAAAAGTTAACTCTTTCCACATACAAAAATCCAAAAAATTATATATTCTCAAACCATGATATCACTTTGTACTTATATCAATCATGAGCTCATTAATACTATCAAACATATTATTTTCACCTTATCCATTCATTATGCACAAATCATCTACATTCCAAAAATATTTTAATCACTTTTCATGGTTACCATTAGCATATAATTATTGAAAACCACAATTAACCAATACATAGATATTATAATATTCCACGATACTACAAATGAGATTCCACAACACTATTTTGTATTCACATTACATAAACACTAAATCATTCTACCACTTCTTTTTCATACTCAATAACACCAATAGTGATCGCATGTGACTTCCATTTTTCCTTTTCCTTAAGAGGCTAATGATGTCAATCATCATTAACCCTGGGATTAGGGAATTGGTTAGTATAATTCCCCATTTCATTGCACTTTTGGCATTTAAGTTTTGGTGGTGCGTTCTTTGTAGACTTTAATCTATTCACATCATTTGCTACCTTTTTCCCATTACATTGGCACTCATCTGTTCAATGATCATCTTTTACACACTTAAAATATTTTATTTTCCTTTTAATACAATCTCCACCATGTTTCTTTCCACAATTTGAGCAAAACAGAACATTTTTTTTCTTTTCACCATTGTTTTGAGATTTTCCATTGAACTGAATCTTTTCTATCCTGTCAAAACCATGAGATGGATATGTAACACCAACTTCTAGTTCTACCTTGATATCACAACACACAATCTCTTCATAGATACTAAAGTCTCTTATAGATATTTCCCTTCTAAGGATTGGATTTAAGCCACTGATGAATCAGTCAAATTTACTTTCAGGTTGAATGATAAAGCCAGAAGCATACCTTGCAAGTCTTGTAAAATTCACCTCGTATGTACCAACTGATTCATCATCCTTTTTCTTAAGATCAAGGAACTCCATTTCCATATTTTCTAGAAAAATACGAGGGAAGTACTTATTGAAAAATAATTTCATGAACTCATCCCATTCCATGTATTCAATTTCATCTTGGGGCCTTTTATTCCTAACTAGAGTCCACCACTGGTCTGATTCACCTTTTGAATGGAAAAAATCCAAAATGAAATTTTAATGTTCTAAACAATGGATTATGAAAAATATCTCTTCAATGGTACTGATCCATTGTCCATCCACAAGTGGATCAGAAGACCCTCTAAAATAAGTTGGGTGTTGCCTCATGAAGGACTCAATAGTATATTATTTCCCTTCACTACTGATTTGGAAGTATAGAATGATTTATAGCTTGTGTAAGTATTACAATAAAATTTTTCACTCCATCTCCCATAATTTTTTTTTCTGGTGGAAAATCATTGAATTTCCCATTTCATTGATCAATACGGGTCTTTCAGGTTCCATCCATATTTTAAAACCCAAAAACAATGGTGTGAGAGGAAAACTCATACTAGGAAAACAACATAATCAAGGAGGGTACTTTCAATCTATAACATCATAATTTTAATCTTAGGTTATTCCTGACCTTTATCATAATTATAGTATTTTAACCTATACTTATACATACCCTTAGGGACATCCCTATATATATCCTTTGAAATATCTATAGGGATCTCAACAAAATTTTCACATCCTAGTTTCCAAAATTTGACTAAACGTTTACTATGATACCAACTATAGCGGTCTGAATTAGTTTTAGTGGACAAGAATGGATACCTATCCGAGCACTCCATGGACGGCTACACCCCCTTGGTGGGAAACACCACCATCCCTAGTGGCCGCCACTTCCTCATGAATCCCTTGGGTGGAGAGTCATGCATCGTCCAATGCTCTCACTTGAGAGTTATTAAGGATCAGATTCATTCAGCCCTCCTTTGATCTAATAACTACTTTAGAGACCCAAGATTGAAGTACATGGACATTACATTACATTTGTAAAATAATTAATAAATAAAAAATAGACTCCCAAAGACTGTATCAGTTTAATGTCTTTGGGAAATTTGAACATAAACTTCTACTCATGGTGAAATATCTTTAAAATATACCATAATGATCTTCCCCTTTCATTTTCAAACCTAAAACCTTTCTTTATATCCTAGGGAAAATAAAACATAAAAAAGGTGAGCTCAGATGCTTAGTAAGGGTAAACAACAGAAATACCTATCATATATAACATTTGAAAATATTATACTACATATGAGAGATCATAATATCATGAAATGGGATAAATCATAGAAGTGCAATGTAATCCCAATAATCCAAAAATAAGACATGAAACATTGTGGCTTACACACATAAGAATAGAAAATCATTTCATATTTGTCAAGGCTCTTTTCTAAGACCATCATAGAGGGAAAAGTCCATTACTGAACTAAGTTCACTCCTCGTTCCATCCCTATAATACTGAACCAGACTTACTTTCCATTCTAGTCTTGTCTATCTCAAGAGATTTAAATATATACCCAATGATTTTGAGGGAGATATAAGTCCCCCTATCTCATAATGAAATCATTCTTATGTGTGCCACAGAATAATCATAAATCATTCATCATAACCCAACGAATAAAATGGGTTTCATAAATATCATCCCATCATAACATAATCCATATAAAACAAATGGATATCATTTCATCACAAACCAAATCAAAACATGTAAATAATAGGGACATTATACTTGAAATACAACTATATTAAAGAATGTAATCTTAGATGGAAAATAGTTTTGATGAAACACATGAAATGAATTTTTTTGGAAAATATACTTTCTTCATAAAAATTATTTTCATTTCTCAAAAAGCCATGAAATTTTAACAGAAAATAATTTTATTTAAAATCATCATGAAATCTTGTAGTGGATGATATATGGAAATAATTCATTTTAAATCCCTTAAAATCTATTCATGCCGTATAAGTTTAAAAACATTCTTCTTGTACGTTTTTCAGAAAAGTCAAAAAGTATCTCGTACTGAAAATGAAAAAATATTCCCTTCTTATATTTTTATAAAAATTAAAAAATTTGTAAAATCGGATTTAAAAAATTGTTGGACGATAGAAATAATATTACATATTTAGGAAACATTTATGTGGATGAAAAATCTTCCCCAGTAAATACTTATGTATAAACAATCTAATATAAAAATAAGATTGCAAGATTTTCACTAACCATAAGTCTGATATGCTTTGTACATTTCCAAACCTCCTGTATATTTACTTAAATAATGTCATTGACTTATTCAGGAATCATATTAATTTTTTTGATTTCATTTATGGTTATATTCTTATATGTTTATTAGTAACATTTCATTGTTACTCATAATTCGGGTGTTAACTGCTTTATGTTCTTATACATGTTTTGTTGAATAAATGATTTTCTTCTTATTATGTTATAGTTATATAATTTTAATAATTTTATTATTATAATATATATCATATTTATTCATTTAATTCATTTATATAATCATTCTTTGATAAATAACATGTAGAACGAATGACATCACATCGTGGAGACGGTAGGTCGTACATACACACAAGGGATGATATCATTCCCATGATTGTGGAATTCTATTGAATTGTAAAATATTTCATAATCAATATCATTTTCCAATAATAATAGATACTTATTTATTCCATCATTATAACCATCCAAGTATGTTGGTGATGAAAAATAGATTACACCATGATGTGGAGATGGAAGGCCATACATATGCATGCGTGGTGACTTAAATTTTCATAGGACGGATAGAAGATGAAATATGTTTGTTTAATATTCATAATAACATATCATTATATAGGTGATACATGATTTATTACTTAATAATGAAATAAATAATATATAGGAAGTGTAATTAGAATGAATTTTGAAAGAATCGGTAAAGGATATTACCTCATCTTCGATGTTCCTCTTCTAAACCTCATCTTAGGGAAAGAAAGTTAGTCTCTGAAGAATACCAAAACCTCTAGTACGTTTCTATGGAAGTGAAGAAGAGAAATGGATAGTTTTTTCCCGATTTTGAATGCTCAAAATGGAATTAAAAGAAGTGGGAGGAGGTTCCCTTTTATAAGAGAGGAGTGGGGCACTTTTGAAAACCTCAAAAATATAAATTTATAATAAACTCAAATCCCAAATAAAAACCTCCAAAATGACTCAACATAGAATATGACATGAGATAGAGTTGTAATCGCATCATCCAATAAAATTTATACATGTTTGGAATTTATATTGAACCTTATCAATTTTATTTATCCTTATCTAATCTATTAAATTCTATTTGTGGTAATAATATTATAAATTTTAAATGGTTATAAATACTTACATATGTATTGTGAATTTCCCATAATTGGATACTTAATGTCATTTTTTGACCATATATGTTTAAATTTTTAATATTTACATATTTCATTGATTTTTAAATAATTTAATAATATGTTATTTTTATAAAATATCAATAGTGTCAATTTTGACACTATTCATTTATTTGAATTTCAATAAAATCCACACATATGATATATTTGAAGAAAAATATATAATAGATTCACAAAATGTAATATTAATCTACAAAATTCATGGAGAACATTAATTAGTTCAAATCATATTTATTTTAATATATTTCAAAACCATTTATTTTATTTTTCTATCAATAAAATAATTTCTACATTTCTATTATGTCATCATTAATGATAATTATATAATCTCTAAAAATTCTAAATAAATTTACATGATGTAGATAATTTTATTGTATTTATAGAGACTATTTATGTTCGATTTATTATGAATCTTATCACTAAATTTAAATTATCACACTTACAAGATATAAGAGAGTGACATTTTGTCACTTTCTTTGGTTTTAATAATAATTACATCATTTTCATGGTCATAATCCTATTAAACGAATCTATTCAAACCATTAGTTTCTATGGTTCGTATTTTATTCATTAAATAGTATTTTTTTTATGTGTTATGATAATTTTATAAGCTTATATTTACCCTTAATTGATTGATTTACCTTTAACTATGGTAATAAAAATAGTTACCAAAGTTACTATTCATAATAACAAAAATAAAAATGTTTCCAATTAAAATAATTTGGACCTAATGATTCCAAAAATGGAATCCATTTTTTCAAATTCAAAACACATTAGTTGAATTAATTAATTTAAAATTAATCATGTTTTTGATAAAACAGGTTTTAAAAGTTAAAACATTGGAAAAGATTGTAATGTTTTACCTATTCATAAAATGTAAAATCAATGCTAATGAAATAAATTGTATTAAATGGTAAAAATATGAGGTATTTATAATATAAAACCATTAAATAACATATTTTAAACATATAAATTATATTGATGAAAAAAGTTTTCTTCAATTAAAATTTATCATATTTTGACAATTCATCAATATAATAAACTTATCAGAATTATATAAACAATTTATCCAACGTAAAGTTTTATATACTGATTCCAAAGAGTAATTTGATTTGGTCAAATTGACCATATAAAATTTTAAAAAATTAGATATAAAATTGGTGCGACATCAAAATGTGGAAAAACATCATTTTATGAAAAATACTTCTTCTATCAAGAAAATTGTTTTTTCTCTAATTTCATGTTATCAAAAATGTGTAAGATGAATGCTAATGTGGTATAAAATTCAAAAAAAATTAATATTATTTATAACATCTAGTTTATATACTAATATTTAATAATATATCATTTTTTGGTAAAACTCGGTATCGCGTACAATGCAAGCTATCGAGGAAGATCACTCTTGTGTGAAATGCAAGCCAAGTCAGTGTTTCATGTGGTAAAAGATTCATTTTGTGTTGCATGTAACATAATCAGAACATGTTTTACATATATATTGAAAAAATATATACTATGTGTTAAGTGCTATTAATTATATAAAAATAACTTGGAATTGTGTGTAACACAAGACATGAATAGAATTGCGTATACTGCATGCTAATATGGTGTTGCGTATAGTGAAAACTAATCTCGATGTAGCGTAAAACACAAGATATCAAAGAAATTAAAATGAATCATTATCATACAACCTTAGGGATTTCCAATGGGACAAATCCAAATTAAACTATTTAGAAAACACCTCCCCACATATGAATAAATAATTAATGGCAGAAAAATATTCAAATTTAATTATATATGACATTAAACAAATGTTACGATCAAAAAAATTAAAAACAACATTTTAAACCATATTGTTAATAGGAGAAACCAATCAGTCATTTAACTGAAAGGGAAACCAATATATATAAATTTATATGATGGGTTATCTATAAATAAATATTCAGATATATAAATTTCATCTATTATTTTCATCTCTAGTTATAACTATCCTCAGCCAACATTATGCCTAATAAGTTCACCCGTGAATTATCCATCATATTAAAATGACCTAAAATTTGTAATATAAATTCCCATCATAGGGTGAGTGTATACATGCCTAGTATGTCTCCCAAAACCCACATTTGAATGAAAATAAAACCATCCATATCAAACTATAAATGAAATAAGGAAAGAGGAAATGAAACCAAGATATACTTAAAAAGAGTTGATCTATGAAATAAAACAGAATACCCTTCATTCTATCCCATCTATAGAAGAATAATCCTATAATTAATCCAATGAATCACAATCAATATCATTTTAAACCCACGTCATATGTCAAAATAAGTAGTCAGGGAAACATTCTCAATAAATGATAAATATTATTTAATGGAATAACTAACACAACTAGAAGACTCACACCCATTAAAGTTAACCTCTTTAGTGGAGGGAGTGCCCAAATCCATAGATAGTGGACTTATGATACAAAAATTATGGAGTTATAATCTCTATCATCCATTTAGGGGATGAATTCTGCATCATATACACTTTCCCATGTGAGATTCTAACCTGGTGATTTCTCTGATCATCATGATTAATCCCTATCATCAATCGTATAGAGCTATGATTACTGATCTACTCTAATCATATTTTTTTCTCATATATGATTTCTAAGATGGTTCAATTTCCATGTTCTAAATGGGAAAACACTTTGGGTGGTCTAATTACAAGCCCAAATCTGAGACATGTTTAAGGAGGTATGAAATTAAACAAACGATGTAATAAGACACTACATGTATTATAGTGGTTCAATGATTGTATCCCCATATGGGTGATTTTATCATGTACTTCCCACTAAAATCAATGTATAATTCTATATACATGATGTGTGTACTAGGGTACATGTCATGTGAGACATGTGGGGTACTGGTAATGTATAAATGATGCTTGTGTAATGTTTGCTTAGTGTAGATGGTGTGACCCATTAAGGTTAAATGCAATGAATCTCTAGAACACTCACTCTGTGCGTATGATTAGGGTTCCCAATACTTTTACATAAAAGGGGTAGACAATGTGTGATACTTACCAACATGTTGTGTATTTCTAGATGAAAATTAGAGGATGTAGTCAATATTTACAAAAATATAGTTAATGTATGGTTACACAATGTGTTTACCAAGTGTACACATTGTTTCGTACCTTACTCAGCTGAAACCTAATCACCATTTTGGTTATTAAATGCCACGTGATTATTTCAATATGATTATAATTATTATAATACTCTAAATAAGTATTTATTCACTATTCTAACAACATATCTACGTGAAACAAAACTAATGGACTCATATGTTTATGTACAACCTGTAACGGTTATCTTCTGGTCATATTTTACAATAAAAACAATCATTAATGGGCTCGCACATAATCTAAATTCCTCCCCAAATTGCAGCTGTCATGATCCCACCCTTTCCTTCATTTAAATTATATTCGTTTACCTTTTATCAATCCATCCTATCATTAACATTTCAACCATGAACAAATATATTAAATTCATTCCTAGATTCTAATTTTTCACTAATCAAGAAAAACATCCCATGAATCTCCTACTCTATAAAATTAAGGTGGTATATATGGGATGAAATTTTTTTTTAGTAATGATTAATAACAAAAAATAAAAATGTTTGGTAGTTGGATTGATTATTTGGTGACAGATCATCAGGAATGGATTCATCTATGGTAATGAATTTAAAAAACATGTTGAAACTGAATAAAAATGAAATTAATTATTTGCAGATGTTAGAAAATTCCAATTACTTGAAATCATGGAGTCACACATAAATTTGATATAAAGATAATAGTGAATAGATTTTCTGGCTGAGAAAAGTGTCAATCTATATAAATGGATCAATTTTGGATGAATAATATGATTATTTATAGGTATATAGTAAATCCTCCAAGATAAAATAGTAATCAGATGCTCTATTCTTCCTCATCCCCCTCATAACTTGTTAGGATTGTATTGGATAATCCTAGATTAGTGAGTTATGGAGGTTTAAATTAGATGATTAAGGACTTTTGATAAAAATATAAATTAATTAAAAATTATGTAATTATTATTTGATTACAAAGATGTGGTGGGTAATCCCTAAATCATGAGTGTGAATTGTAATTACACCGTCCCTTGGGTAATGCACGTATTCTTGACAGAACTATGGTGTTAGTTTCTCTATATGAGTAACCCATTATGAAGAAATTGCAATTATAAACTGAAGCATGTTCAAAAACTAATATATATTTTTTACTTTTAATATATTATTATTGAGAAACAATTATTCTAAGATTTAAAAAAACAACACCCCACTATTAAACACATTATTTAAAATAATAAAGTTGTTCATAATGTATAATAAAATCATGGAGAAAACACTACCAATCAGAAAAAATAATTCATCCAAGTGATTTTCCTAAAATATCAACTAATTATACCTCTTTCTAATAGGATTTGGATTCGATGAAACCTAATCCAAAATAAATAAATAAATATTATTTTAAATATAAGGATGTATAACACCTTTAGTGATTGAATATAGGGCTGAACATAATAATATAATTCCATCCTAAAATAGAATGTCAAAAATTAAGGGCATTAAGGTGAATGAAAACATTATTAGGTCCATATCGATTGAATTTATTGGAAGATGTGATCAACATAATCAACTATTTTACTAATCATATGACAATATATGTAATTCAATCATACATATTGGCCCATTTGAATGTATATATTAAATTAAATGAATAACTATATCTAGTTTTTATTATATTTTTGAGTTCAAAATATTTGGAATTGAATCATTAAATGACATACTAGAGAACATCCAAAATATTCCATAACATAATAAAGTAACACATTTATAATAAATGATTCAAGCTTATAATCATGAATAAGAAAAATAAATTTCTATTGAAAGAAATTATTTCTTCAAATATCTCAATCAAATTAATTTATGGGTTTTGGAAAAAAGAAAATACTTATCTAAGGAATATTAGATCCTTTTATATTCATGATCACAAGGGAATTATGGTTCCATGACCCTCCCACCTCAAATAGTACCCCATAGGGAATGGAATGAATAGAGGTATTAACCCCCGAAGCTCACCACAAAAAGGCCCCAAGTTTTAGACTAGCATCGCTTTTATTTAATATAAAATTAGATGAATTTACCTTAATAATCCTAGAAACATAATGTAATGCCTCCAAATTAGCCACTATATTGTAAATTTAAAATAACTAACCTCGCATAATTTATATTCTGAAATAAAAATAAAAATATCTAATGTTAAAATTTATAATGGGAAAACTATAACAATATCAACTCATAAAAACTTGTATATTCAGGCTAGTAGTGTCACACTATGTCTTTAAAACATTACTAGAACCCTAAAAACTTTTTTTAAAATACATGACAAGATATTAACAAGTATAATATATAGGATCATACCCAAGGTCACTCATGTGAATATGATAAGAGCATACTACTTTGCAAGTGAATGAAAAGAAGAACTAAAAAGTACCTACATATTGCCAAATAATCAAACCTAGACTAATTTAGAATATAAATCCTCCATTATTGTATATTAATATCAAAAATATAAAATAAAATTTCAAAAAACTGCTTCTCCAAACTATTTTCCCATTTTCTCCCCAAATACCAAATGGTAAGTGCTCTTATCCCTTCCATATATTCCAAAAATCAATCTAGGTTAGATGGTATCTTGGAAATTAAGATTATTAAGTACATTAAACTATATTTCAAAGTAATAATCCCACATAAAATCACATCAATAACTACCACTAACATGAAATCCATCATCATAGGGAATATAAACCATCAAAGTTATCATCTTTAGGCATCACCACCAACTAGTTTATCATAACTGCTTATAATTGTGAATATATCCATCCTCAATAGGAAAATATACCACATTATCCATCATAACTAGGAATCACTATCAACTGATCCATCATCACTATACACCATTCTAAATGGATATCAGTGTATATGGGGTAATCTGCTATCCGGACTCACCAACCTAGATGTTGAGGAAGTAAAAATGAACCTAAATAATTTCATAATTTGTAAGGAACACCAACTTAGGGGATTTTTTTCATAAATCACATGAAAGTACTAGAATAAGTAGTCTTACACAATAACAATCCTTATTTTCCACATCATAGAGCACTATCATCACTAACGACACTACCACAAAATGCCTACAACATTTTCCCCCAATTTCATTCATGATTAAATGATACTCATTATGTGAAATAGGTATAACAAATTTCATACATTCCATCGTTGTTTACAATTTCAAAAAAAATCAGAATTTTCCAATTTACTAAATGATATCTATTTATGAATCATTACATTTTGTATTTAATAAAATACTACTCCAATGTGTATCCCAACAATAATTAAATTAATTATCCATTTTATTCCAAATCATTTACCAATATTTAATTCATTAACTAATTAGAAAATATTGAATTCCATCCGAAAATTATCTAATTCTAGTACATTCCTTTCCTATTCTATCATTAACAAATGTATTATATAGATACTAGAGATTTATAACATAGTTTCGCCAATAAAACCCTACCACCTCACATCCTGATCTACAAAATAGCCACATAAAACATCCATCAACATATCCCACAAAAATATAACTATATCCCCACTCTTTCAACAGTTTATTCCTTATCATGTGTCATCATCATCACCATGAAAACCAAAAAATATCCAAAAAACTATGATGCAATTATAGTAAGAACATAAATACACAATGAAGTGGATTCTAGATCCAATATTCTTTAATATTCCAATTTTAATGGGGCCTCAACAATTTTTCATCACCTAATTCATGGGTGTTTCCAATAATTTCAATATTTACTAACAATAATTTCATGACCATGTTTAATTGAAGAACCTTTTATGAAAGCTGAGTTCAAAAAAACAATCCCAATAGCTTTTCATGATTTAAAGACTCTACAGAACACATATCATAATATTAATCAAGATTAAGTTAAAAAAAATTATAGAAGTAATATAAATATGGTAAACACACTCAATATCACCCACCAGCATCAATTTAATAAATTATGGCTCAGTAACTCGTTATTTCAACACTTATTATCCACCCAAATGTAGAAAAAGAATTCTATATTAATAAATGTAAAAATATTAAAATATATCTCAGATCATATTAATAAATCAAGGATTTAAAAATCACTGTGTAAGATTGAATGATGACCATCATACTGTGAAACATATGGAATATCCTCATTAACATGAATCACAGAGATCCCCATAATTCTCCCTCCATAAAACCCTCTATAGAAAACCATATGCTTAGCCATAAAAACCCTACAATGAAGAATATGGGTTGAACAAGAGGTAAAAGGGTGGAACTCATTAAGAATCAACAATACATAATATCTTATGAAATATGATCAAATACATTGGGGAGTATGTGAAAATACTCATAAAATAACTTTATAAATTCCCAACAATCGTGAGGAAAGAAGGAAGTGTAATGAAAATCAAAAGCAACCTAGAATTCATATTAGGTTAGGAAAACCACTCTTCATGGAATCATATGAACCCTTATGTTTCAAACACCTTAATTAATACCCCTAGAAAAATCAATGTCACTAGATCTTATAAAACCAAATTAAATTTAATATCACGAACCACATATGATATTGAGACACCATCTTACCATAAAATATTTACACCATGAACTGACCCTCATTCCATGAACCACATTTGGGAAGACTCCAAGATATAAAATCATGAGACATTTATGCAAAAAAAATTCCTACATGATAAAACTCATATTCTCTAGCTACAATTTAATCACTAACTCTACCATACATATTTGATCCGTCTTTGAGAACCACTATCATCCAAAACAAAAAAACAAATGGGTCGGATTATATAATAAAGTGTATTATATATCCCTCAAATGATCCTCATTTTCACGAAAAAATACTAAAACTATAAAGGGTTAAGGGGAAATATCTGATATGCCATTCGATAATATATCTCACAATAATCTTAATAAACCTAAAGCATGACCACATCCCCAAAAAAACCAGAAATATTTAAGATAATATTACATAAATCTACAACCAATCAAGTATTATTTCACCTAGGAACAACAAATCAAAATAAAGGGTAATTCAAAAAAATATATTGCGATATATGATTCTATATATCACAGTCCATATTGAAGTACTCTGAACTAACCCACTACTTACCTATGTTAATGGAAGGTAGGGGTGCTTTCTATTCTATCTAGAACCGTCTCTCTCTCTCTATCAGTTTCATGGTGAATTGGAACTGCTACCAATGACATTAAGATCAATGTAGATGGTTTATGTACCCTTTTCAAATATAGGGGAAAGGGATCATTCATGCCCCTATATGAACAATATTTTTTTCTTTCAACACCTACATTAGGCACGATAACTCACTTATTGCATAGAAAATTCCATGTTACATGGGATTGATGTTTTTCACTCCAAATTCATGGCGCTTAAAATGGTTTAAAATGACTCCTAAAAATTATTTAACTCTATTTATAAGAACACATCAACTCCTAGGCCCATTATTTACCTCATTAACATATTTAACATGCTCATTGATAGTCGGAGGGATTTTCTACACACATGGAGATAAAGGAATAAGGATTCTGACTTTTTAGAATCTTGGTTCTTATAGGATACACCTTTCACCCCATTCACATGAAAGGGGTCCCTTTCCCCTTGAGTGAGTTGATCTTGTTACGGTGGATTCCCTTTCGATTCATTAGTTCATACCCCCTTGAATTTCCCATTTCCTAGATTTTCTAAATTAATATAAAATATTATATTGTTATTATTATTGAACAATCCTGATTCTCAACTAGAAACTCCATGAACATCACATAGTCTTCAGTATCCATCATTCATCATTCAGTGACATGGGATTAATCATTAATATATTAAAAAAATTATGAATATTTGAATATATTTTGATTTTATCCTACCAATGTAGAAGTGACAACAGATATACCACCACACAAACACACTCAAAAACCTAGAAAGGCTTGAAAAACTAGGGAAATAACATACTCACCCAATGAAACCACTACCCCACCATACATGTGGAAAAACTATTGAACATGTAGTATCCAATATCAAACTCTAGGGGTCTTTCATATGATTATCTTAGGCATTTTGAGGGTTATGCACCACCATTATTAGTTACTCAACAATATGAGTCTTAATCATCATACTCTGCACCACTCATAGAAAAAAGACTATAAAAATCTCTTACATATGTCCAATACATTTGAGACCAATATGTTCATCCATAAAACCTGTATAATGGTGTTTATCTAATAAAAATATTATAGTTATTTTTGTAGTAAAACTTAACTAATTGTAAGTGTTCCACACATGATCCTATAAAATCTAGCATGAATTCCCAAAACATATCATATACTATATGGATAGTCCACTACATCATATTACTTTTCTAAGTGTGAAAAATAGTGAGAAAACATAGATATGAGAAAAAATAATGATTCTATCCTCTCTAGACTGGTGAGGTACACCATGGGTCCTGATCAAATATGATGGTCCTCAAGACCCTATAGAGCATCAAAAAAATTTACATGTACCATATCTCAAGATGAATGGGAAAACTAGACTCCATATATTTTAGGAAATGGATTAATTTAATTCAATAATACCATGATCACACAAATTAAATAACATCCCACCTATCCCCAAGGAAACATAGTAACGATTTCTTTCTAGAGGAATTCCCACTTCCACTTAGGGGTTCCCAAAGGATTCAATACCCTTTACGTTCATTGTTCTCAACATTCACTTACTGGAAGACTAATCATTATGCAAGAATAATTTCTATAGACAACATATTTCTAGGGAAATAATAATTCCACTTTAGTAAATATTACATCTTGGACACTCCCCTACGCACTACGTTGGGTGAGCTACAAAGCTTGTGATTAAATTCTTCTTGATTGGATAGTGGGTCATACAACCTACTCAAAAATAAAACATGGTGTTGGATATTCTCTAAAAACCACTCCAGATAATCAACTTGACTAACATATTATTTTATCACATCAATATCTTTTTATCACCTCTCAAACAGAACCACTATCCACATCAACGAAGATTGAACAATCATATAACCTAAGAACCATCCACCAACATAATCATATTCACTATGTTATAGAGTCATAAACATGTCCATCACCCTCCAAGTATCCTTAGACTCAAATATCATCCCATCATGACTTCCTACATAGTATGTTAGCCATAAAATTCCCCTTTTCAAGGGAGTAGGAGATCTAAAAATTACTATTAAAAATAAACTCAATCCATATTTATGGATATAGGGTCATATTGTATAAATAAAACATATACCTAAAACTTCTTTTAACTGCAATGACCTTAATTCAATACATAATAAGTTAATGTATCACAATATGATAGAAAATAGTACTACTAGAATCTATATATCATTGGTGGCATAGATACACACCTGGGGATATAAATTCTAGAAACTATAAGAGATCATTTCCCCACGTCGTATCATGATGCATGAAAATACTTATGGGAATCATTACAAAGGACCTCAAAAACCAATCCTTATTTTGGAAACTAAAGCATTGAGGCACTTATCAACCTATACATATACTTGTTAAAGGATACCTGATACAGATTATTCCACATGAAGGACATGTATTTCATGATCAAACCATTAATAAAGAAATAATCTGATAGAATTCGTACACAAAACATAGATAATAGCCTACTGTAACAAGGATTTTGTGTACCAACACTATATTATTTATTATTTCCCAATAAACAATTTCATCAATATTGTATGAATGCATTAAAAAACCCTAATGATAAAAATATTTCCATGTATGTGATCCTCTCATTTATAAAACATTCACTTGGACAACATTTCATGCATTATATGGTGTTGAAGAACCATCATGAAAACTATAATGTACATGACATGACCATCACACAAATTTGGGTATATAAGAATTTAGTCAATGAACTCAACTATAAAAAATTCTAGGAACTCATGGAACATAGATTTCAAGAGCCCCATTGACACAGTTAGTTAATTTATTACCCAGATCAACATGACTATCTAGTTGAGGTGCCCATACCTACACCAGAAGTGATTATTTAGGATATCCTCCTCCTTTAAACATATTTAATGTATCCAAATGTCTAGTAAATATTTGAAGACAAACATGGTACCATTATCATTACATAAAACTCATTTTTACTTATATGGAAGTAATGATTCTTAATCAAAACTTGCTTCATCCTTTTTTTGTGCACACACAACCTCATACAGCCATATTCACACTTATTGACTAAAATTTGATATTTTTTGGTGACAAACTTTGTCCAATGAATCCACATTATCACAAATAATAAATATAGATAATCAAATCATGAAATTCAATAGGATACAAATAATATGTATCCATAAAAATAAATTATTCTCATAGTTGTAACTCTATCCCAAACTCAACATTGCATCAGGAGTAGAGTCATAACCTCATCTAGTAAGTAATTTTATAACCCATAGAAAACACTAAGATCCTCCTCTTCCTAATATTCAATTGATAACTCCACCAGTGATAAGGAACAAATATGCATTCATTGTTCCCATCCTATAATCAGTTTTTTGAATAAAAACCCCTCATTGGCCCTCAAAATTAGAAAATATGTCTCTCAAACATATGAAATCAAAAATTATTTAATAACATATAAATAATCTATAATAATGATGAAATTGTTTGGTTGTTTTTATAACATCAATAAATATCACATATATTAATTTTCTACCATCATCAATTTACACTAATGACATAAATTAATCATTATAGTCTAACCTCTACAGAAATGGAAATCATTAGGGGTACTCAAAAGCCTATCAACCTCTTATAAAATTCATTGACTAAAGTAGTGAAATAAACTACAGAAAATATACAGGATAAAACTAGGAAGAAATTAAGGTAGATGATAAAATTATTGAACCTAGAGTAAACACTATCCCATCAAGAATTTTCACCTCCATATCATATATATTCCTATGGTTGAATCCTTTTCCTAACTACTGATGACCTCTATGAATATACTATATTATAATTCCATACGAATGTGGACCTTTATGGGGATAATATATTTTTCCTCTATCTCCTCTAGGCTATGAATAATCTTTTTTACCAGAAGGATAGGGTTATACTCACAGTATAGATTGCTAATGTGGTCCAATGTGAATCTACTACTACTAAGGATGAGGTAGATAAGGGGCATGAACATATACACTATATTTATCTCCCTTAGGGGTCATGAATTAAGACTGATGGTGATCACAACACTAATGGTAATCAAAAACCTATGAGAATCCCCTGATTGATTCTAGAGTATTTTCATCTCTAAATTATGTTGAAACATACTCCTAAAGTTGACTCCCATTCAGTCATAACCATGAATTTTTTAATTCTTGTGATCCCCTATCTGATGCTCTATTCCTCTAGAAACATCGATGACATACTTATCAAATTAATCTTCTTTGAGAATGAAATTTATAAATCAATTTATCGATCTGTTGAACCTCTAATTATATAGGTTGAAAAAATTCAGTAACAAAAAAATCATATTATTTGACAAAGAACCTCTTCAAGGCACTATACTCAAGACTCCCCATCCAGAAAAATATCATCATTTAAATAATGGAGGTCTATGAACATTATCTAGGGCTCCTGCATGCATAATCTTCCATACTAAAGAAATTCCATCTCCTGTTAGAGATCCACCTATATCATCGATGTATATAACTATAAATGAAACTATCTATAGAAAATAACCCAACAAATATCTTCATCTCTCCACTCTAAAAGATACAACATCCACCGTAGATTCATATCCGTTCACATTTAAATGGTCACCAATTAAACCCAATATTATTCATGGGATTCAATCATATTGATGGAAACTCATGATCCTCTATCTAGAAAACGACTTCTAAGTTGAACACACTCCCCTCATATATTTCGTTATTTTATAATTGGAAATCATTCAAATCATTTCTCTATAAATCAACCTCTTCAGTCTAATCGATCCTCTAATGATCAAATGGATAGTCCTGATTGACCTATACTCCGTTAACTACAATTAGATGGTTACCTAGAGAAATATTTGGAGAAAAATAAAATGATAATCCCTAATCTTTGGATAATGATATATTTTAAAATTGATTTATTTATATTTAGTTTATTTTCCCATCATCAACCACATTATATCAAAATCAAAATCAATTTTGATTCAAATACCACACCTTTTTATTTTCCCATTAAGAATCATCACATGACATTGTATGTTTATTATTATCAATATCCTTATGTCAGATCACACAGGAGCCTAAATTACTATTTCCAAACTGGCCACCCTTTCTTATTTCTAATGTTAACTTTTACTGAAATTGATTCATACAAACCCATGCGACCCTCATTGGTTATTATCCTCACGGTCCAGTGTATTCCTAACAAAAATCATTAATACCACCCATTAATTACACCCCTCAACTGGTAACCAATATAGAAAAAAAAATTAATCAATGGATTTACACTGGATGTTTGCCTCGAATGGAACATGGGTTAGTGACTGTCTCCAAGGGTATAAAACACACAATGGGAGGAATTTCCATCAAAAATTAAAGGAACATAAATAAAATCATCCAAAAAATCACCAGTTCATTAATATAAATTATGTAACATAACATTAAAAATTTCAATATATTGAAATATAAATCTATAAAGTAAAATAGTACCATGGTAAAATCCAATTTTAGTAGCCCGCCGCACTCCATACCTATACTGTCTATCTCGTTCTACGAAAAAATCTGTGAAACCTAAAAATTGTTTATATATACATTTGTTGAGAAAAAAATATATATTCAATAGGATCATATCGTTAGTCTGTCATTAAAATTTTATAAGAGAATACTAATTCCCTTATGAGTGAACGGTTGGACTAGCATGTACCTTTACAGGTCAACTAATTAAACCTAGATTAAACAAGGCCAAGTCACCAATTAACACATCCATTTTGGTAATGTAATATCAAAAAGTTTACATAATTAATCCCAGAACATCTCCCATATTTTTTCTCTCTCTCAATCAGCAACATCAAATGTCTTGTGTTCCTATACCTACTATATATTCTAACCATGAATCTAGTGTGATTGGTATCATGAAAATAAATAACATCTACCTCATAACCTCCATGTACTATGAATGATCCCTACCCTGAATCATGTAAACCACTACCATCAACTAGTAACACATCAACCTAAGGAATCCTCCTTATCTAAGACATCATCTATAAGAATCGATATAACCTAATCCATCATCTCTTAGAATCATCATGAATTAATTCATTATCACAATTCATCTCCACCAACAAATTCATCATCTATAATAATTTCCAAAATATTTGAAATCATCAATATACACCGCATCTAATGATATAGAAGTGGATTGGTGTTAGACAAAAGTTTTCCTCTCCCATATGGATGTTGGGGAAAACACCAACAACCCAAATCATTTGGTCCTTGGTAAGGGAACTGAACTAGGGTGGGATACATTCATAAATTGCATGAAAAAATAATAATATATATTATATCTCCTTAAAATCCCAAGGTTCCACATAAAACTCCTTTGACATCGCCAAAAACAATACCACATCACCCCGCGACATCTTCCACCAACTACAGGAACCATAAAATACATCCAACATGATATTTTTCGACAACACATCAAACAATTTCTTTTTATAAATAAAATTTCAGTATTTTAAAAGTTATCAGTTTACTAACTATGATAGTTTGTATAATCATTAATGTATATATTTAATGATAAATAACTCAAAATAACAAGCCATATTTAATTACAGTCATTATTCATTGGATTATAACTCATTTTTTAAAATTATATTTCATAATAAATTTCCACCTGTTAAATAATATTATATACTTTTTTAATTCATGAATATTGCATTCTCAATATATACTTAATAATAATTTACATATATACTGGTTAACTACAACTATATTCCACCACAAAATAAAAAAACACCACAAAACAATAAAAAAACCACAAAACATCAAACATTAACTATCAACCACAAACCATCCTCAACATATCCCACTCCAATCCAGCCACATCCCCTTATTATCAATTCATTTTTCCTCTGAACCTATCATCATCATCACTATAAAAAAACTAAAATATCCACACAACCATAAGTATAAAATCTTGCATCCGTATGAATAGAAAATTATAGTTGGAATTTTAATTTTCATTTACTACATGGGTCAGAGTTTGAATCAATACTCAGAATGAAATTCCAAGAGTTGGAATGTCTCAATATGATATTTTCATATTAGGAATGAAGCATTGAAGGTAAAAAGGGTGTTTAGGTGAGCCTTAGGAACATTTTGGTAAATTTCATGTAGTTTTAATGTTTTTTGGATTAGGTGCATGGTTTGGTGTTCATGGTTTTGTGTGCATGTTTTAGGAAAAATCATGTTACACCATGATGCTCAGGGTGTTTTTTGGTTATTTTGAATACAGTGTAGTTAATTTTCATTGTTAATGATTGATTTAGGGAGAATTGTATGAGAAAAAGGATAAATATTTTTAGGTGGTGGAGAGCCTGTAGAATGGAATAAAGTCTAGTCACTATATAAAATAAATTCTTGACCATTCTATAGAAAGTAGGTAGTTTTGATCGCTGGTTTGGTGTAAGGTTTTTATAACCACACAACCAAACCAATGAAGTATTATCAATTTTCTAGTGAACGTCTATAGAGACCCAAAGCTTGATATACATATACATTACATTACTTTTTCAGAATACTTAATACATGACAAAAATAGACACCAAAGGACCGTAATAGTTTTGGGTCTTTGGAAACTTAGAACGTAATATTCTAATCCTGATTAAAGATCTTCAACATATCCCATAAAGATCTTCCCCTATTGGATTTCTTACCTAAAACCTTTCTTGATATCTTGGGGAAAAGAAAAAATATGAAGGGTGAGCTCAAATGCTCAGTAAGTGTAAGCATGGAGAAAATAAAACGAACCATATACATCTGAACAAAAAAACATGAACATAATGTTTAAACATCCAAATATTGAGAAAAGTCTTAAATCATGGAAGTACTTAAGGAATTTATCATAATAGAACATAAGTCTTGATAAAATAGAGTGGGAATAAATCATGTAATTATGGAAACCATTCAGCACTTGTTATGATTTCTATAGTAGCCAAGGCATTGCTTCCAAGACCATCTTAGTGGCCAAAGTCCCTTTCTGAATCGAGTTCACTCCTCATTGTAGTCCTGTATCACTGAAGAAGATTAACTTAGCATTCTAGCCATGTCTATCTAATGAGATATAAATATTTACCCAATGCATTGGATTGATATATAGGTCCCACCCATCTCATGGTGAAATAATTCTTACTTATGCCACAAATTATTCATAAATTATTTATCATAACCCAAAGAATAAAATGGGTTTCATAACCATCATCCCATCATAAAATAATCCATATAAAACAAATGGATATAATTTCATCATAAGATAAGTGAAACCATGTAAATAATAGAGACATTATACTCAAAACATACACATATGAAATAATGTGATCTTAGATGGAAAAAGGGTTTGATAAAACACATGAAATAAATTCATGATGAAAAATATCCTTTCTTATTCAAAATCATTTTATTTTCACAAAATCCCATGAAATTTTAAAATAATTTGATTTTATTGAAAATAGTCATGAAATATTCTAGAGTAAGATTCATGAAAATAAGGTGTTATGAAACCGTAAAAATCCGTTCATGCCGTATATGTTAAAAAGACATTATCCTCGTACTTTTTTCAGAAAAGTCAAAAATTTTCCTCATATGGTAAAAAAATTAAGATTACTTTCATAACATGTGGTAAAATTCAAAAATTGGTAAAATGTACATTAAACATACATGAAAACATTTTTATCAAATAGGTACATGGATGATAACAAAAACCCCAGTAAATACTTACGAATAAACAATCTCAGATAAGAGCGAGATTGGAATAGTTATCTGTTACCTTATGTCTGATATGCTTCATATTTTTCCTAAACTCCTATAAAATGATTTAAATAATTTAATTGACTTATTAAGGAATCATATTCATTGTTATTATATCATAATTTGTTCACTTATGACTTTATATTACATGTTCTTTTGTAAATTCCATGTTAAAGCACCGTTTTGGGTAAAATCGTTTCATTTATCGTACGAGTTTCGACTTGTTGTTCTGGATATTATTACTTATTTCATAATTTACATAATTCCATAATGTAAAACATGATTTATATATAATATATATTCAGAATATAAATATATATGATAGATCGATAAATGGAATGAAATACACCGTTCATGGAGATGGTAGGCCGTACGTACGCATGAACGCTGTTTTCGTTTCCTTATTGAATTGAATGGAATTAAGTATATGACATACATATATATATACATAAATCCAGTATCATTATTGTGTCATATATTTCATTATTATTCATTATATATACATTATAATCATTCATGAATGGTTAACATGGAGAATGAATCTCATCGTGTCGTGGAGACGGTAGTCCGTACGTACGCACGAGCAATGATATCATTTCCATGATCGGTATGTATAATATTTCAGAATAAATATCACTTTTCAATAATCATATATAGTTTTTTATTTACACCATTATACCCATCCATGTATGGTGGTGGTCGAAAACAGATTACACCACGGCGTTGTGACGGTATTCTGTACGTACGCACGCGCGGTGATTTCATTTTCCATAGGATGGATAGAAGGAGAAATAGGGTTGTTTAATATTTATAATAACATATCAGTATATATTTAATACTAATGTTATTACTTTATAATGAGACAACTAAATAAGAAGAAGTATAAGAAGAAAGAAACTTGAGAGAATCAGAAGAAGAGATTACCTCTTCTTCAACGCACCTCATTTAAGCTTCCTCTTAAAGAAGTAGAGTTGGTCTTTTGAGAAGACCAGAACCTCCAGAATGTTTATAGGGATGTGGAGAAGATAAATTGGCAGGGTTTGGACGATCTTGAAGTTTAAAAAGGGTGTGAAGAGAAGAGGGAAGAGGTTCACTTTTTATAAGGGAGGAGAGGGGCACCTTTGGAAAAACATAAAATATTATTTTATAATAAAGTCATATTCGGTTTTTAATAGATCAAAATTGATTTATTTTGAAGATATGGTGGGGTTGGGTAGAAATCCTCTCATCGAATAGATTTTATACAGGTTTGGGTCATTATTTTAACCTTATCTTTTAGTTTTAACTCTTAGTTAATTACATTGACATTTACCATATCACTTTGAATTTTTATATTATATAGTTAATAAACGTACCATATACATCCAAGAGTCCACCTAGTGGTCCATTAATGATACAAATATCATGATATAAGTATCTTGTCCAAACTGTAGTTTTTTAGGAATATAATTACAATTAATAATATAATATTTGTTTAAAAAACTATTTTATGTCTATTTTGACACTATTTGGTAATTGATTTTTGTGAAAATCATAACAGCATGATTAGTTCGAAAAAAGTTAATTAAATAAATACTAACATGTCATATTAACCTAGAAAATTAGTTTAATTCATAAAAAGTTTCAGATTACATTTATTTGGGTATTTATGACATCAATTATGTTAATATTTCATTAATAAGATAATTACTACATCATCATTGTGTCATAAATAAATTAAATTATTTAATGTCTACAAATTATTAATAAAATACCATTATTTAGGAAATATTTTTAGATTTATAATTAATATTTATAGTCTAATTTATCTTATGTATAACCCTCTATTAAAACATATTTAGTTATTAAACATTGATTTTAAATATTTTAACCCTTCTATAAATAAATTAATAATAAATGTCCTAATCTAATTCAAGTGGACATAAATGGTCATATTTTTTCATATGGTTGTTTTTGGTCTAATTAAACTTATCAAATAGAATTATGACATGTTTTAGGGTAATGCTAATATAATTTTTACCCTTAATTACCTTATTACTTTTAAACGTGGTAAATAAACGTAAAAAGTTACCATTTACCGAAAATTGTTTTCATCTCATTGAACCAAATTTTAGTCTTTGATATTAACCGTGTCTCTCAGATTTTTTATATTCCACTCATAGAATTGGTAGAATTAATTTTTATGTGAATTCCCAAATTCTTCTATAAGGTGAGTAGAAGACGAAGAAAAGTTCAATAAAATTTTTATATATCTAAAATTATTATAAAATGACTCCAATGAATTACATTGAACTGATATAGATATTATGTATCAATTTTGACCTAAAATAAATTGAAATAAAATAAATAATTATTTTAATAAAAAGTCCGTTTTTAAATAGTAACCCAGTGTTTTCACTATTCATCAGAAATTGAAAGTTTTCAGAAAAATACCGAAAATTCACACTAGGCTAATTTCGATATTCCGAATCCAAAAATGAATTCCATTTTGTAAGATAAAATTTATAAATTTTCAAAAAGAGGATATTTCTATTCATAATGGCTATTTTATATAATATTTTAATAGCATATATTTATTTAGTGAAACATAGTATTGCGTACAACACATGCTATCGTGGATGGTCACGATTGCGTGTAATGTAAGTCAAGTCAAGGTTGCATGTAGTGCAAGACTCCTTTGTTGTTGTGTATAAAAGAATCCATGTTAACCATTCATGAATGATTATAAAGTATATATAATGAATAATAATGAAATATATGACATAATAATGATACTGTTTATATATATATATATATATATATCTATTTCATCTACTTAATTTCATTCAATTCAATAAGAAAACGAAAATAGCAATCATGCGTACGTACGGCCTACCGTCTCAATGATCGTGGAGACGGTAGTCCGTACGTACGCACGAGTGATGATATCATTCCCATGATCGTGGAATTGTATTTAAGCATATGTATAATATTTTAGAATAAATATCACTTTAAAATAATCATATATAGTTATTTATTTACACCATTATACCGATCCATGTATGGTGGTGGTCGAAAAAAGATTACACCCCGGTGTGGAGACGGTATTCCGTACGTACGCACGCGTGGTGATTTTGTTTTCCGTAGGATGGATAGAAGATGAAATAGGGTTGTTTCATATTATAATAACATATCAGTATATAATTAATACTGATGTTATTACTTTATAATGAGACAACTAAAGAAGAATAATTATAAGAATAAAGAAACTTGAGATAATCGGAAGAAGAGATTACTTCTTCTTCGACGCACCTCCTTTAAGCTTCCTCTTATGGAAGTAGGGTTGGTCTTTTGAGAAGACCAGAACCTCCAGAATGTTTCTAGGGAAGTGGAGAAGATAAATGGTCAGGTTTTTTCCACGAATCAAGGCTCAAAAGGGTGTGAGGAGAAGAGGGAAGGGGTGCCCTTTTTATAAGGGAGGAGAGGGGAACCTTTGGAAAAACTTAAAATATTATTTTATAATAAAGTCATATTCGGTTTATAATAGGTAAAAATTTATTTAATTAGAAGATAAAGTAGGGATGGGACGAAATAATCTCAACCAATATATTTTAGACAAGTTTATATTACAATTTTAACTTTATCATTTAGATTTAACTCTATGTTAAATAATTTAACTTTTACCGTGTCTTCATGTTTTCTTACACAATATGGTTAATAAACATACTATAACAAGCCAAACGAACCCAAAGTTGTTTATTATTAATGTATATATCCTTATATAAGTTATTTGTCATAAACATATAGTTTTAGTAATAAAATAACAATTAATATTATAATATTTGTTTTAAAAACTATTTTATGTCAATTTTGACACTATTTGGTAATGGATTTTTGTGAAAATCATAACAGCATGATTAGTTCGAAAATAGTTAATTAATTCAATAATAACATGTCATATTAACCTATAAAATTATTTTAATTCATAAAAAGTTTCAAATTACATTTATTTGTGTATTTATAACATCAATTATTTTAATATTTCATTATTTAGGTAATTACTGTATCATCATTATGTCATAAATAACTTATATTATTTAATGCCAAAAAATACAATAAAATAACATTAGTTAGGAAATCATTTTGGATTTCTAATTAATATTTATAGTTGAATTTATATTATGTATAACCCTATATTAAAAATGATTTGGTTATAAAACATTGATTTTAACTATTTTAACCCTTCTTTAAAAAAATTAATAATAAATGTCCTAATATAATCCATGTGGACCTAAATGGTCATATTTTATTCCTAAGGTTTTTTTTGGTCTAATTATACTTATCCAATATAATTAAGACATGTGTTAGGGTAATAATAATATCATTTTTACCCTTAATTACTCTATTTACTTTTAACCGTGGTAAATAAAAGTAAAAAGTTACTATTCGCCAAAAATTATTTCATCTAATTGAACCAAATTTTAGTCCTTGATATTAAACGTGTCTTTCAGATTTTTTAAATTCCACTCACAGAAGCGGTAAAATTATGTTTTATGTGAATTTCTAAATTCACCTTGGAGGTGGGTAAAAGACGGTGAAAATATCAATAAAATTTTTATATATCTAAAATTATTATAAAATGACTCAAATTAATTACATTGAACTTTTATAGGTATTATGCATCAATTTTTAAATAATATAAAATAAATAATTATTTAAATAAAAAGTCGGTTTTTAAATAGTAACCCATTGTTTTCATTATTCCTCAAAAATTGAAAGTTTTTAGAAAAATACCAAAATTTCACCCTAGGATAATTTCGATATTCCGAATCCAAAAATGAAGTCCATTTTGAAAGATAAAATTTATAAAATTTTAAAAAGTGGGTATTACTATTCATAACAGTTAGTTTATATAATATTTTAATAACATATCATTGTTTATTGAAACTCGATATTGCGTACAACACACGCTATCGTGGAAGGTCGTGATTGCGTGTAAAGAAAGCCAAGTCAGAAATGTGTGTAGTGCAATCTCCTTTTGGTGTAGTTTACAACACAAGACATCAATGAAATTAAAAAGAATTTTTTTCATAAAATCTTGGGGTGTTACATTGTACCCCCTTTAAAATGAATTCCGCACTCAAAAATCTTTGGGGTGATAAATGGTTTAAAAATTTAAAGTTTCTTTCATAGAAACCCACATCGTAAAACAGAATACCAAAACATGACTTTAAAAACTAATGTATGAAATGTATCGGTTACCGAAATTGACTAATCACTGGGTTTCCACATAGGAGAACATAGGTGAAAATATAGATATGGAAGAGAAATATAACCATCAACTTCTGATGAAGAGTGGTAGAGAACGTGGCTATGAAAAATCCAACACTCAAAAAGCCATAAATTTGTGATGATCTAAAGTACCATCAGATTCATCAGATATGAGAGCACTAGGACAACATTTTTTGGTTTTCAAGATCATTTCCATAAAGTTGATGAATTTGAATTATAAGAAATACTTACTTTATTTCGGTACCATCTCACTGTTTCTCGGTCCTTGAACAATTTCTACTTCACCACTTAATGAAATGAAGTTGAATTTGTCTTTTGTGAAGTGTTAGCAGATTATGTGGTAGAATGATAGGTCATTCCATCTATTTCTATCGCAAAAAGTTCAGCACAATTTATTAATTATACAGAAGTCCATCTATGCTGAGATTAATTGTATATGGTTGCTAAAATGTACTTATACTTCAGCTATCATAGCGATTAATAAAATAAAACTAGTTTCAACTAACCAGGGACTTCCTGTAGGCTAGTGGTAGGCGATATAGGCCTGTCGCACTTTGGTTGTGGGTTCGATTCCCGCATCCTTGTCTGACGCGACGGGTTGTCGCCCGTCCTATGGGTTTTCCTTTTTCTAAAACTACACTATTATAACATTCTATCAATAATATCGAAAAACATTTATAGCCCTAAATAATACTAACTTATGTTCAACATAATCCATTCGAATATTTAGTCTTATCCAAAATACATCTTTCCTAACTCATAGTATAAAGAGAATTATTACTAAAAAGGTCATATAACAAGAACATGAATACAATCATTTATACGATACGTCTTGTTGGTCACATTCCAAACATGTGAATACCTTAATCATGTATTCTCTTGAAAAATGATTACCCATTGAATCTTAGTGAAAACATGAATTCTGTCAAAAGTTAATTATTTCCACATTCCAAAAGCCCAAAAATTCTATATACCCAAACCATGAGATCACTTAGTCCTTATATAAATCATGAGCTCATGAATACTGTCCAACAATTCATTTTCTCCTTATCCCTTCATTATGCGCATATCATCTTCTTTCCAAAAATATCTCAATCACTTTCCATGGTTACTGATACCATAAAATTATTGAAAACTACAATAGACCAATACATAAATGTCCCAATATTCCACGATACAATATACAACATTATTTTGGAATCCCATTACATAAACACTTAATAATTCCACCACATCATTTTCATATTCATCATTGCCAATAGTGATCACAAGTGACTTCCCTTTGTCATTTTCCTTAAGTGGTTGCTAATGTCGATCATCATTGACCCTTGGATTAGGGAATTGATTAGAATAATGCCCCATTTCATTGCACTTGAAGCATTGAAGTGTTAGTGGGGTGATCTCTGTAGTCTTTTCTTTATTCACATCATTAGCACCCCTTTTTCCATTAATTTGACACTCAGCTACTCGATGACCTTCTTTTCCACACTTAAAACATTTTCTAGTCCCTTTAAGACAATCTCCACCATGCTTCTTTCCACACATTGAGCATAAGGAAACATTAATATTCTTTTCACCATTGTTCTAAGAATTATCCATGAACTCCATCTCTCATTTCTTGTCCAAACTAGGAGGTGGATATGTAACACCAACTTCCATTTCTACCATGATATCACAGCGCACAATTTCTTCATAGCTACTGAATTCTCTTATAGCTAATGCCCTTTGAAGACATGGTTTTATTCCAATGAACAATCGATCAACTTTACTTTCAGTATGGATGATAAAGCTAGATTTATACCTTGAAAGCCTTGAAAATTTCTTCTTGTATATACCAACATATTCATCATCCTTTTGGTTAAGCTCAAGTAACTCATTTTCCATATTTGTTCGAAGAATGAGAGGGAAGTACTTACTGAAAAAGAAGTTCTTGAACTCATCACATTCCATAGATTCAATTTCATCTTGGGTCCTTGTATTCTTAATTAGATTCCACCACTGGTCTGCTTCACCTTCTAAACGGTAAATAGTTAAAATGACTTTTTCATGTTCTAAACAGAAAATTATGGAAAATATCTTTTAAATGGTACTAATCCATTGTTCAGTAACAAGAGGATCATAAGACCCATTGAAAGACGATGGATGTTGCCTCGTGAATAACTCAATAGAATATTGTTCCCTTTTCTGATCATTTGGAAATCCAGAATGATTCATAGCTTGTGTAAGTATAGCAATAAGATTTTTCACTCCATATCACATCCCGTTTGATTTCTCAGGAGAATAATCATTTCATTTTCCATTGCATTGATCAACATGGTTCATTCGGGTTCCAGCCATCGTCTAAAACCCAAAAAGAACAGTGTGAGAGGAAAATATTATGCTAGGAAAACAACATAATAAAGGGGGATTACCTTCAATATCTAACATCTTAGGTTTAATTCTAACATTGTTAACATAATTATAGGACTATAAAATATACTTAAACTTAACCGTATGGACATCCCGAGACATACCTTAGAAATATCTCTAGGGATATCATTAAAGTTTTCGCATCCTAGTTTCCAAAGGTTAACTAAACATTTCCTCTGATACCAACTATAGAGACCCAAATCTTGACGTACATGGAAATTACATTACTTTTGTAGAATACTTAATACATAACGAAAACAGACACACAAGGACCATAATAGTTTAGTGTCTTTGGAAACTCGGAAAATAATCTTCTAATCATGGTGAATGATCTTCAACATCTCCCATAAAGATCTTCCACTTTTGTTTTCTTACCTAAAAAATTTCTTTAAATCATGGGGAAAAGAAAACATATAAAGGTTTTGTGCAAATTCTCAGTAAGGGTAAGCATAGAGAACATAAAACAATCCATAAACATTTGAATGAAAAAACATGAACATAAAATCTAAACATCAAAATCTTGAGCAATGACATAAATCATGAGAGTACATAAGGAATAGATCATAAAGGAACATTAATCATGATAAAATAGCATGGGAATAAAACATGTAATTTTGGAATCCATAAATCACATGTTATGATTTCCATAGTAGCCAAGGAATTGCTGTCGAGACCATCATAGTGGACAAAGTCCCATTCTGAATCGAGTTCACTCTTCGTTCTAGTCCTGTAACACTGAACCAGATTAACTTACCATTCCATCCATGTCTATCTAATGAGATATAAATCATTACCCAATGCATTGGAGGGAGATATATGTCCCACCCATATCATAATGAAATTATTCTTACGTGTGCCACAACGTAAACATAAATCATTCATCATAACCCAAAGTATAAAATAGGTTTCATAAACATCATCCCATCGTAACATAATCCATATAAAACAAATGGATATCATTTCATCATAAGATAAGTGAAACCATTTAAATAATAGAGACATTATACTTGAAACATACACATTTGAAATAATTTCATCTAAGATGGAAAATGTTTTTGATAAAACACTTGAAATGAATTATTGAGAAAAATATCCTTTCTTCTTCTAAATCATTTTTGTTTCACAAAATTCCACGAAATTTTAAAAGAAATGTATTTTGTTAAAAATAGTAATAAAATCATGTATAGTAAGCTTCATGAAAATGAGGCGTTATGAAACCATAAAAATCCGTTCATGTCGTATAAGTTAAAAAACATTCTTCTTGTACTTTAGTTGGAAAAGTAAAAAAGTTCCCCGTGTGGTAAACAAAAGTAAGATTCCTTTCATAACATGTGGTAAATTTTAAAAATGGGTAAAAAGGACTTTAAAAATACATGAAAACATTTTTAGAAAAAATGGGCATGGATGATAACAATAACCCGAGTAAATACTTACGAATAACAATCTCGGATAAGAACGAAATTAGAATAGTTATCCCTTACCTTACGTCTGATATGCTTCGTATGTATCTGAACCTCCTGTATAATGATTTAAATAATGTAATTGACTTATTAAATAAACATATTCATTATTATGATATCATATATGGCCCACTTATGACTTTATATTACCCGTTCTTTAGTATATTCCATGTTAAAGCAGTATTTTGGGTAAAATCGTTTCATTTATCGTACGTGTTTAGAATCGTTGTTCTTGATATTATTAATTATATCCTGATTTAATTAATTACAAAATATAAAACATGATTTATATATAATATATATTCAGCATATACATATATATATGATAGATCGATAAATGAAATGAAATACACTGTTCATGGAGACGGTAGGCCGTATGTACGCATGAATGTTGTTTTCGTTTCCTTATTGAATTGAATGGAATTAAGTAGATGAAATAGATATATATATATATATACATAAATCCAGTATCATTATTATGTCATATATTTCATTATTATTCATTCTATATACTTTATAATCATTCATGAATGGTAAACATGGAGAATGAATCTCATCGCGTCGTGGAGACGGTAGTCCGTACGTACACACGAGCGATGATATCATTCCCATGATCATGGAATTGTATTGAAGCGTATATATAATATTTCAGAATCAATATAACTTTAAAATAATAATATATATTTATTTATTTACACCATTATACCCATCCATGTAAGGTGGTGGTCCAAAACAGATTACACCACGGCGTGGAGACGGTATTCCGTACGTACGCACGCGCGGTGATTTCGTTTTCCATAGGATTGATAGAATGTGAAATAAAGTTGTTTCATTTTTATAAAAACATATAAGTATATATTTAATACTGATGTTATTACTTTATAATTAGACAACTAAAGAAGAAGAACTATAAGAAGAAAGAAACCTGAGAGAATCAGAAGAAGAGATTACCTCTTCTTTAACGCACCTCCTTTAAGCTTCCTCTTATAGAAGTAGAGTTGGTCTTGTGAGAAGACCAGAACCTCCAGAATGTTTCTAGGGAAGTGTATAAGAGAACTGGTCAGGGTTTGGCCGAGCTTCATGGATCAAAAGGGAGTGAATTGAAGAGAGAAGGGGTTCCCTTTTTATAAGGGAGGAGAGGGGCACCTTTGAAAAAACATAACATACTATTTTATAATAAAGTAATATTCTGTTTATAATAGCTCCAAATTAATTTATTTCTAAGATAAAGTATGGATGGGTCTAAATCCTCTCAACCAATAGATTTTAGACAAGTTTCAGTTACAATTTTAACCTTATCATTTACATTTATCTCTAAGTTAAATAATTTAACTTTTACCGTGTCTTCTTGTTTTCTTACACTATATGGTTAATAAATTTAATATAACAAGCCAAACTAACCCAAAGTTGTTTATTATTAATATATATATCCTTATATAAGTCATTTAGAAGAACCTTAGATTTTTATAAATAAAATATAAATTAATAATATAATATTTGTTTTAAAACCTATTTTATGTCAATTTTGACACTATTTGGTAATGGATTTTTGTTAAACTCATAATAGCATGATTAGTTCTAAAAAAGTTAATTAATTCAATACTAAAATGTCATAATAACCTATAAAATTATTTTCATTCATAAAAAGTCTCAAATTACATTTATTTGGGTATTTATAACATTAATTATTTTAACATTTCATTATTTAGGTAATTATTTCATCACCATTGTGTCATAAATAACATATATTATTTTATGTCTAAAAACTACAAATAAAATATCATTAGGTAGGAAATCGTTTTTTCTTTCCAATGAATATTTATAGTAGAATTTAGCTTATGTATAACCCTATATTAAAAATTATTTAGTTATTAAACATTGATTTTATCTGTTTTAACCCTTCTTTAAATAAATTAATAATAATTGTCCTAATCTAATCCATGTGGACCTAAATTGTCATATTTTATTCCTAAGGTTTTTTTTGGTTGAATTATACATATCCAATAAAATTAGGACATATTTTAGGGTAATAATAATATCATTTTTACCCTTAATTACCCTATTTACTTTTAATCGTGGTAAATAAAAGTAAAAAGTTACTATTCACCAAAAATTATTTTTATCTCATTGAACCACATTTTAGTCCTTTATATAATCTGTGTCTCTTTGATTTTTGAAATTCCACTAATAGAAGTGGTAAAATTACGTTTTATGTGAATTTCCAAATTCTCCTAGGAGGTGGGTAAAAGACGGTGAAAAGTTCAATAAAATTTTTATATATCTAAAATTATTATAAAATGACTCAAATTAATTATATTGACCTTATATTGGTATTATGTATCATTTTTGACATAAAATAAAATAAATAATTATTTAAATAAAATGTTGGTTTTTAAATAGCAACCTAGTGTTTTCACTATTCATCAAAAATTGAAAGTTTTCAGAAAAATACCAAAATTTCACCCTAGGATAATTTCGATATTTGGAATCCAATACTGAAGTCCATTTTGAAAGGTAAAATTTATAAAATTTTAAAAAGTGGGTATTACTATTCATAATAGCTAGTTTATATAATATTTTAATAACATATCGTTATTTAGTGAAACTCGATATTGCGTACAACACACGCTATCGTGGATGGTCGCGATTGCGTGTAAAGAAAGCCAAGTCAGGGATGTGTGTAGTGCATGCTCCTTTTGGTGTGGCATAAAACATAAGAAATCAATGAAATTAAAAAGAATATTTTTCATAAAATCTCGGGGTGTTACAATCCAACCATATTTCATTTATATATATATACACTCAATGTTGCATAGAATAACTACTATCAAATAAACTTGAAATTGTGGGAAACACGATCAAAGAATAGTGTTGCGTATACTTCAAGCTAATACGGTCTTGCGTATAGCACAAGACAATCATGGTGTAGCGTACAACAGAAGATATGAAAGAAATTAAAAAGACTAAATCTCATAAAATATCGGGGTGTTACATTCTACCTCCCTTAAAATAAATTTCTCCCTTCAAATTCATCGGGGTTATAAATGTTTTATTACTTGAGAGTTTCTTTCATCGTAAATAAGAATACTAAAACATACTTTTTTAAAAAATGAATGTTAGAAACAAAATGGATACCCAAAGTAACTCATCACTTGGGTTCCCATATAACAGATCATAGGTGAAAATATGGATATGGAAGTGAAATCTAACCTCATGTTCTGATGGAGAGTGGTAGAGAACATAGCTATGAAAAATCCAACAATCACAAAGCCATAAATTTGTAATGATCTTAGGTACCATCAGATTCATCGGATATAAGGGAACTAGGACAAAAGTTTTTGTTTTCAAGATCATTTCCCTAAACTTGAAGAATTTGAATTAGAAGAAATACTTACTTACTTTCCGTATAATCTCACTGTTGTTCGTGCCTTGAACAATTTCCACTTCATCTCTTAAAGTAATGAAGTTGAATTTTTCATTTATGTGGTGTTAGAAAATCATGTGATATAATGATGGGTCATTCCATATGTCTCAAACAAAAGGTTAGAAAAAGTTATCCAATATACATAAGTCCATCTATGGTGAGGTTAATCGTATATGGTTCCAAAATGGACTTATACATCATCTATCATATCGCTTAATAAAATAAAACTTTTTTCTACAAACTAGGGACTTCCTGTAGGCCAGTGGTAAGAAATAATGGCCTGTCACACTTTGGTTGTGGGTTCAATTCCCGTAACATTGTCCGACATGATGGGTTGTCGCCCGTCCTACAGGTTGTCCTTTTTCTAAAGCAATACTATTATAGCAAAAGGATCTAGACTTAAACAATACTATCTGATGTCCGACATAACCCATTCCAGTCTTTATACTTATCCAAAATACATATGTCCAATCTCATTGTATAAAGAAAATGATTACTAGAAATGTCATTAACCAAGCAAGTGAATAACATCATTTATCTCCATATATCACATGATATGTCTTTTTGGTCACATTCCAAACATTCAAAGGCCTTAATCATGTATTATATTGAAAAATTAATACCCAATGAACCTTAGAGAAAACATGAGTGTAGTTAAAAGTCAACATGTTTCAGATACCAAAATCCCAAAAATTCTATATACTCAAACCATGATATCACTTAGTCCTTATATCAATCATGAGCTCCTAAATACTATCAAACAATTTATTTTCTCCTTATCCCTTCATTATGTGCATATCATCTGCTTTCCAAAATATTTGAATCACTTCTCATGGTTACCGGTACCATATTCTTATAGAAAACAACAATGGACCAATACACAGATATTTCAATATACTATTAAAGTCCACAACAACATTATTATTGAATTCCAATACTTAATCCCTTCAATCCAGCCTCTTCGATGATTGGATTGGAATAGGTCCTTCCTTGATTTATAAGTAACTTATTAGGTCAGGGAATTGAGTTGGGTAATGCCCTTGTTCTCCGTAGATAAGACATTGGACTCCATATATGTCTGTCACTCTATGAACCTTTTCTCCACATAGATAACATCTTCCCTTCAATTTGAGGTATTCCTCAAGGTTCTTCTTACCTTCTTTAGAAATCTCAATCTTCCTTTCTCTATGATCCTCACCATAAAAACATGCATAAAATTCTATCTTCCTATTATTTGATGACTTAGGAATACAACTAAAGTTCACAATTTTAATCATATATCGAGATGAATGATTCGGCATAATCACAATATCTTCCTCTCCAGGAGTTACATAATTTTGTTGATCGTAGTCACCAATTTGTCCATTTGAATCAATGTTAACTAAATTTATTCTCATTCCCTCCATTGAATAAGACTAGAAACCATAGTGTAAGAAGCAGTTAAAATAATGAGGAATCACATAATCATAAAAAGTCACTTATGAGATATCTAACTTATCAAACATTCTTTAATCCATTGCACCTTAGTTTCACCCAAGGTTATTCATGATCTTCAACATAATTCTAGTACTCTAACCCATATTGTACTTAACCATAGGAACATCCCTAGACATACCTTAGAAATATCTCCAGGGATCCCACTTAAGTTTTCACATCCTAGTTTCCAAAGGTTAACTAATCTTTTCCTCTGATACCAACTGTAGGGGTCTGTAATTAATTCCAGTAGAATATAATTGATACATATCAGGTCACTCCTTGGGCGGCTACACCCCCTGGGCGGGACACACCACCATCCCCAGTGGCATTTATTTCCTCCTGTATCCCTTGGGGGAGAGCCATGCTTCGTCCAACGCTCACATGTGAGAGTTCCCAAGGATCAGATACATTCCTACCTCCTTTGCCTCTGATACCAACTGTAGATACCCAAATCATGAAGTACATAGACATTACATTACTTTTGCGAAATACTTAATATATAAAAAAACAAAAACCAAAGGACCGTAATAGTTTAGTGACTTTGGAAACTCGGAAAGTAATCTTCTAATCATGGTGAAAGATCTTCAAAATCTCCCATAATGATCTTCCCCTTTTGGTTTTCTTACCTAAAACCTTTCTTGAAATCATGAGGAATAGAAAACATATAAAGGGTGATCTCAAATGCTCAGTAAGGGTAATCATGGAGAAAATAAAACAAACCATATACATATGAACTTAAAAACATGAACATAATGTTTAAACATCAAAATCTTTAGCAAAGACATAAATTTTGGAAGTACATAAGGCATGTATCATAAGGTAACATCAATATTGATAAAATAGAATGGGAATAAATCAAGTAATTGTGGCAACCATTCAGCACTTGTTATGATTTCCATAGTATCCAAGGCATTGCTGACAAGACCATCTTAGTGGACAAAGTCCCTTTCAGAATCGAGTTCAGTCCTCATTCCAGTCCTGTATCACTGAACTAGATTATTTTACCATTCCAGACATGTCTATCTCTTGAGATATAAATATTTACCCAATGAATTAGAGGGAGATATAGGTCCCACCCATCTCATAGTGAAGTCATTATTACTTGTTCCACAAAATAATCATAAATCATTCATCATAACCCAAAGAATAAAATGGGTTTCATAAACAATATCCCATCATAACATAATACATATAAAACAAATGGATATAATTTCATAATAAGAGAAGTGAAACCATGTAAATCAAATATACATTATACTCGAATCATACACATATGAAATAATGTCATCTTAGATAGAAAATGGGTTTGATAAAACACTTGAAATAAATTATTGAGAAAAATACCCTTTCTTATTCAAAATCATTTTCTTATTACAAAATTCCATGTAATTTTAAAATAAGATGATTTTTATGAAAATATTAATGAAATATTCTAGAGTAGGCTTCATTAAAATAAGGTGTTATGAAAACGTAAAAATCCTTTCATGTCGTATAAGTTAAAAAACATTCTCCTCATACTTCTGTCGAAAAAGTCAAAAAGATCCTCGTATGGTAAACAAAAGTATGATTCCTTTAATAACATGTGGTAAAATTCAAAAATGCGTAAAAATTCCATTAAAAATACATGGAAACATTTTTAGAAAATAAGGACATTGATGATAACAAAAAACCCAGTAAATACTTACGAATAAACAATCTCGGATAAGAGCGAGATTGGAATAGGTATACCTTACCTTATGTCTGATATTCGTCGTATGTTTTTGAACCTCCTGTATAATGATTTAAATAATTTCATTGACTTATTATAGAATCATATTCATTTTTATGATATCATATATGGTTCACTTATGACTTTATATTACTCATTATTTTGTAAATTCCATGTTAAAGCACAATTTTAGGTAAAATCGTTTCATTTATCGTACGAGTTTTGACCTATTGTTCTTGATATTATTAATTATATATTGATTTAAATTTTTAAAAAATGTAAAACATGGTTTATATATAATATATATTCATCATATAAATATATATGGTAGATTGATAAATGGAATGAAATACATCGTTCATGGAGACGGTAGGTCGTACGTACGCATGAACGTTGTTTTCGTTTCATTAATGAATTGAATGGAATTAAGTAGATGAAATAAATATATATATATACATAAATCCAGTATCATTATTATGTCATATATTTTATTATTATTCATTATATATACTTTATAATCATTCATTAATGGTTAACATGGAGAATGAATCACATCGCGTCGTGGAGACGGTAGTCCGTACATACGCACGAGCGATGATATCATTCCCATGATAATGGAATTGTATTGAAGTTTATGTATAATATTTCAGAATCAATATCAAATTAAAATAATCATATATATTTATTTATTTAAACCATTATACCCATCCAAGTAAGGTGGTGGTCGAAAACAGACTACACCACAGTATGGAGATGGTATTCTGTATGTACGCACGCATGATGATTTCGTTTTTCGTAGGATGGATAGAAGGAGAAATAGTTTTGTTTCATATTTATAATAACATATCAGTATATATTTAATAATGATGTTATTACTTTAAAATGATAAAAAAAGAAGAAAAGTAGAAGAAGAAAGAAACATGAGAGAATCGGAAGAAGAGATTACCTCTTCTTCGACGCACCTCCTTTAAGCATCCACTTAAGGAAGTAGAGTTGGTATTTTGAGAAGACCAGAACCTCCAGAATGTTTCTAGGTAAGTGGAGAAGATAAATTTTCAGGTTTTGGCCAATCTTCATCGCTCAAAATGGTGTGAAGAGAAGAGGGAAGGGGTTCCCTTTTTATAAGGGAGGAGAGGGGAACCTTTGAAAAAACATAAAATATTATTTTATAATAAAGTCATATTCTGTTTTTCATAGCTCAAAATTGATTTATTTTGAAGCTATGGTGGGTATGGGTTGAAATAATGTCAACAAATATATTTTATATAAGTTTGGGTCATTATATTAACCTTATCTTTTAGTTTTAACTCTTAGTTAATTAGATTGACATTTACCATGTCACTTTGTATTTTTATATTATATAGTTAATAAACTTACCATATACATCCAAGAGTCCCCCAAGTGGTCAATTAATAATACACCTATCATGATATAAGTATATTTTCTGAACCTTATATTTTTAGGAATATAATAACAATTAATAATATAATTTTTTTTAAAAACCAGTTTATGTCAATTTTGACACTATTTGGTAATTGATTTTTGTGAAAATCCAAAAAGCATGATTAGTTCGAACAAAGTTAATTAAATCACTACTAACATGTGATATTAACCTATAAAATTAGTTTAATTCATAAAAAGTCTCAAAATTTCATTTATTTGGGTATTTATAACATCGATTATGTTAATATTTTTTTTAATATGATAATTGTTGCATCATCATTATGTTATAAATAAATTAAATTATTTAACGTCTAAAAATTATAAATAAAATACAATTATGTAGGAAATATTGATATCTTTCTAATGAATATTTATAGTCGAATTTATCTTATGTATGACCCTATATTAAGAATAATTTAATTATAAAACTTGTATTTTAACTATTTTAACCCTTATTTAAATAAATTAATAATAAATATCCTAATGTAATCCATGTGAACCTAAATGGTCATATTTTATTCCTAAGTTTGTTTTTGGTCGAATTACACTTATCCAATAGAATTAGGACATGTGTTAGGGTAATAATAATATCATTTGTACCCTTAATTACCCTATCTACATTTAACCCTGGTAAATAAAAGTAAAAAGTTACTATTCACCAAAAATTATTTTCCTCTCATTGAACCACATTTTAGTCCTTGATATTAACCATGTCTCTCAGATATTCGAAATTCCACTCACAGAAGCGGTAAAATTATGTTTTATGTGAATTTCCAAATTCTCCTAGGAGATGAGTAAGAGACGGTGAAATGTTCAATAAAATTTTTATATATGTAAAATTATTATAAAATTCCTCAGATGAATTACATTGAACTTATATAGGTATTACATATCAATTTTGACCTAAAATAAATTTAAATAAAATAATGAATTATTTAAATAAAAAGTCAGTTTTTAAATAGTAACCCAGTGCTTTCACTATTTATCAAAAATTGAAAGTTTTCAGAAAAATACCAAAAATTCACCATAGGCTAATTTTGATATTCCAAATCCAAAAAATGAAGTCCATTTTGAAAGGTAAAATTTATAAAATTTCAAAAAGTGGGCATCACTATTCATAACGGCTAGTTTATATAATATTTTAATATCATATATTTGTTTAGTGAAACACAGAATTGCGTACAACACACGCTATCGTGGAAGGTCGTGGTTGTGTATCATGTAAGCCAAGTCATGGTTGCGTGTAGTACAAGACTCTGTTGTTCTGTATAACAAAATCTAACCATATTTCATTTATATATATATATATACACTCAATTTTACGTAGATTAACTACTATCAAACGAACTTGAAATTGTGTTTAACACGATCCAAGAATAGTGTTGCGTATACTGCAAGCTAATACGGTCTTGCGTATAGCGCAAGATAATCTTGGTGTAGCTTACAATAGAAGATATTAAAGAAATTAAAAAGAATAAATCTCATAAAATCTCAGGGTGTTACAACATCGTATTTTTGGTGCATAGTTTTGAAATCATGCAAACATTCCTTTTGAATGAAATAAATTTCTTGAAAGGGTGGAAGTGACTAAAATTACTGCTATGGTTTTCTTCCAATCTCCCCCCCCCCACTTCCTCCCCCATTAGGCTCATGTAGACTAGGGGTGCTCCATTCCCCTTCCTCCCTCACCAACCCTTGTTTTGGGGTAAAAATATTGAACGATTTTTCATTTTAGGTAATAATATCACTAAGATAACCTATTATCTCCAACTAATGCCTCATCTAAAATTTTATATATCTCCTCTTTATGTTTTGTTGATGTCCCCACTATATCATGGTGGAATCAATCATTTCACATCGGATTTTTTTATATTTCAAAGATAATATACAAAGATAAATTCTATATGTTATTGTGTTATGTTTTGTTCTGGTTTTCATTAATGGTTCATTTTTATAGGGTTTCCTCAGATGAATTTCATTAATTATTTATTTTAATTTTATATCTTCTTGATACTTTTCCATTCAATTGTTTTTAGTTTCCTTTTTCGAGAACCCATGGCGATTGTGTGGAGTTTTAGTAATAGTTGAGCACCCGATGAGTTTTCTAGAATTATACCAAGTTTGATTTTAATTAACTAATGAATTATAATTGTTATAACTAATTTGTTATTCTTTCTTGACATGATTTTTGATCTTGGGTGGTCGAGATGATCTAGTTTGTATGTAGAGGAGTTTTGATGATGCATGGAAAAATGTTAGTATGTTCGCCAAGCTTCAAACGTATTATGGAAATCATGATTGATGAGGTAGGTGGTCTAAGAGATTTACCCATAGTCTTGTAAATATATTTATATGTGTAGTGATCCTTAATTTCTAGGTTTGGTGTGTTTTTTAGATTTTTCCTAGTAAATGATTTTGGGATTTAAATTGTTACTATATACCATCCATAGATCTCATTGGCTTAGTTTGTGTTTAACTTATGGGAAAAATGGGGTTTGTTATCTATTGAAAATAGTAAAATGGTGTTTTAATGGGTGAAGTAAGTGGGTTGTGATATTAACCTTTTTAGTCTCATTAGTTAGCTTGGTGAAATAGTTAAGGGATACTTAGAATGACTAGGGAATAAATGTTTTATTATATGTTGAATGTATGAATAAATTTTTTTATAAACTAATATTTTTTAAGTATATATGTATTTCGAAATGGTCATAATTCTATGGGATATATTTTGATCCAGTTTTGGGTTATATGGATTGGAATGTATGTCTTAAATAATTTTTTTATATAGGTATTGACCACTAAGTGTATTTTTTATAAATGAGGTTTATTAATGGATATTAAATAATGATTTTAAATGTGTGTGTGGTTGAACTATTGTGGAATTAGCTTATTGAGTCTTTAAATAGAATTTATGAAAAGTAAATCCTTGTGATTATTTGGGTGTTAAAGACAATGAACCAAGGTCTAAGGTTGACTTCAAAATTTTTAAAAATGATTAGAGTATATCAAACATTCTCTAATGGGTTTTAAAATGGTATTTTAATATGGGCTCACCATTATAATCATTATTTTCGTTTCAAAGTCCCAAAGGGGATTTGTTAAATTATTAATGTTATTTAAAGAATTTTCATTTGTTGTCTTGAATATTTTGTAAGGACAATATGTTGAATTTTATTATTTGAGAAATGATGTAATGGTTGATATGTCAAACTAACGCTCCAAAAAAGGGTAGAATACTATTTGTATTGGTGTCAAACTAGAGATATAGACACTTGTAGTTTCCATTATAGATTATGTTTGATATTAATTACCTTAGGAATGTTAGTATACTAGATGAAATGGATGGTGGAATAACGGAATGATTCCATGGTTTAGTTGTAGGACTGATTATTCATGAACTATTTTTATAGTGTATAGTTGTAGATATCAGACATAAATCAACACATATGAGTTTCATAGAGTTATAATTCAAACGTTATAGGTATAGTTTCAGATGTCTAACATGGGACTCTATATCTATGGATTAGATATTTTTATGTTATACTCCACATTTTTGGTTTTTTGTGACTAGAATGGAATGCCATATATAAAGTATTGAAATCTAGATTGGGTATTTTTTCTTTCTAGAGTTAGATGATGTATGATAATAACCTTCCATTTAAAAACTATATTTCAACCTCTGTTTTATGACATAGATGACTGGCTTTGGTCGATGTAGTTTTAGTTGTATTGGGTATCACTATAGATGTTGTGGGCCAATGGGATCCTTGAAAAATTATAGTTTTAATTAATAATATCTTCTTTTTATAATAATTATTTATTCAACTCTTTACTTGCATGTCAAATTTCCCAAACCTGTATTCCCTTTTGAAACCATACTTGGTGGCATACTAAGTTATATTCAGACCCATATTAGAGAACCAATTCACATGGGTGTCTGAGTAGCCATAATATATTTAGTATAGTCACAATTTTAGGGTTGAGGCTGAGGGAGAGTTTTACGTGCTCGTGCATGATATCTCAAATTCTATGTTGTGACTAGATTAGGTTCAACTCAATGGTTCAATAGAGCCTCTTTTGACTGGTTTATTTGATTTTTATATTTGTATGTAATAATCCCAATGGGAATTCAGTTGTATGTATGACATGGTTTTTTAGGATATACAACATTTCATTAGATAATTCGAAATGTTTGTAATTATATGCTTCCGTTTACTTTGTATTTTATGATTTTTTTTAAAATATTTATTTCTATGAACTCTTATAATCATTATTTGTATTTGATACATAGTTATTTGATTCATTATTGAACAATATGATTAGGGCTTATATTATCCCCATAGTACTACTATAGACCCTAACTTCTACATCGTAGAATTTGGTATCTATGGGCAAATTCCTATGGTCATGTGGATAATTGGCTCAGGGAAATGTTTCATTGTATTCTGGGCTAGGATGTAACAAATTGGTACCATAGTAGTTCTATTCCATTTGTTTTTTATTAGGTATTTGGTTTAAAATAAATATTGGAATGTTTTACATCATATGATTGATATTTTATTGGTACATAATGAACACTTGTCCTAGTAAGAATCCTACGATACTAGGGATAGGATTTCTATTCAAATTTGTGGTGTTACAGTTTAATTCAGTTTCAACATTGATTGATGAAAATGGTATTTTTATTAGATGATTTTTGAGGGATTTATGGCTCTTAGAGCATTGGTTTGAGGCTAAAGATTTTGTTTAAAATATTGGAATGTAAGGGCAAGAGGCACCTTATGCATCATATCAGGCACATAGGATTCACATGACATGTTGGCATGCTAGTGTGTGATTTCACTAATTACTAAGGCAAAATTCTGTAAAGTGTTGATAACTATAAATATGATGATTTCCAATGTGAATAATTTGTTTCATTATACTCAAATGGGTATAAATGTATATGGATCCTTTTTTATGTAGTGTCAAGTGAATTTATTATGAGATGCTTGACGATGACACTATCCTTGTGTATAAAAGGTGTAGTGACCATTTTGGTTTGACATCACATGGGTGTGTAACCATTGGATCCTTGTGGGTGATTATTATTCACGTTTGATTGTGTGTCCTAGACCTCTGGGGATTGTCTTTATGTGCAGATGCTCAACAAGGTTGGCTGGCCTGGTTGTGGGTCGTTGATTTCAAAATCTCACCATTAATATGTGATACCGTAGAGATGGTTGTTTTAAATTATGTTTTGTGACATTAAAATTTTATGATATTTTATTCCCTGTGACTTGTTTCCTTATATGGGTTCGTGTATACCCAGTTGGTTTTACCTAGTGACATATCATGAGGCTTTACTAATAGATATTTGTTGGAGATCCTAGTGACATTCTTAATAGGACTCTAGTTTTGGTAGATAGTTCCATTTCATATTCAAGTATGACCCATGAGAGGGTCCAACCAAGATATATATTCCTTTATATGTGTGAGGCATAAGTGGATGGCCTAGAATCATAGTTTTTTTTGTGTGAAGGGTACATCATTTTATGGGGGTTAGACATGTTATATGCCTTTTTTTATAAGTACATATTTTTTTCTAGTGCATCAGATTTGTAGTTGGTTTCTAGTGGGGTAGTCTCATTTGAGTGTCAATCTTGGGTAACAGTTGTGTAGGATGGATGTGAATAATGTTTAGAAGATGAACATGGGAATAGTAGGTTCTTAAGGAAATTATATTTTTGGTTACGAAGTTTATATTGGGTAGTTATCGTATAGGTGAGGTAGTTTTGATGAATTTATGGAAGATTGAACATGTGATTTAGGTGTATAAATATATTCATATATAGGGCTTTGTTTGGAGGTATAAGGATACTTATGGTTTCCTTGAGATGAAATTAACTTAGTGTTCTGATTATTTAGTGGCACATGTGGTTTATGAGGTTATAATCAGTTAGGTTCCAAACATGACTAGATTCCGATACATCAATATAAACATGGTGAAAGCATAAATGAAAATAGTTAAACTTATGAATAATGATTAGATATATAGTTGTTTAAAAAATGTTTTATGTTCATGTTTTTCACTAGTTTTTGGGAGCACCAAGTGTTTTCTACATTGGATGAGATAGTGTGTGGGATAGTAATGGCCATTGGATAGTGAATGAGTCTGATTTTTCATGATATATGACTAAATATATTCATAAATAGGTTCTTTGGTGGGACTATAAAATAGTGTGTCATGTTTAGGTATAAATAGGATCTTTGACACATGATCACATGGTGACACATTATGTCATTTTTCTTATGGATTATTCGTCATTGGATCATGTGTGTGAGGTTCTTGAGTAGATTAGGTAGTCATGTGTATGTTGATAAAAGAAGTCTGTGATAGTATAATAGTATTATCAAGGAGGACCATGTTCTCTCAGTGGGTTGGAATGTCCCCATAGAAATAGTGTACATCACAAATAGATAGATGTGTGATGGTATTCATCAAATGAATCATAGTTTACTCTTAGTATAGAGATGATCATTCCCATCATCCTGACATTGTCGTTAGTATGATGAGAGATAAACAACTATACACAAAGCTATATAAATTTCATATTTCGTTTGATGAATGACCTCTATGGATATTTAACTCATATAGTAGTGTATGTGAATCCTCATGGTTCGATGTGCAACATTATCCATTTGTATGTACGGTCCTTATGATGGACTAGATGTTATTAAATGTTTTGGATTCCATTCTCAGGATCTAGGAATGGGTGAAATTTTTAATTTTATCTAGTCTATTAGTTGAGAGAGATATATCCATATCCAACTTTTTGGTCAGTAGAAAAAGTAAGGTCGGATGTGTCTATTTGGGTTTCTCATCTGAGGTGATGAAAATGAATCTCCTTTAGTGGGTAGTGACGTGTCATTCAGGGAGGTGAAGCTCTCATGTTGGAAGGGTCGTAGTTGTGTAGAATTCTCCATGGATCTATCATGTTGGCACCATGATTCTAGTGCCTAACCGATGGGGTGCATGATAAAATTCCATAAGGAATTATTACTTGAAAACAGATGTTGTGAATGATGGATCTAGGAATCATCATCTAGATCGAAGTGAATAAAAATTAATATAATGTGCTTATGCCATAGGTACGTCATTTGGTAAATTATGGAATGATTAATGTTTTTTTAGTGGAGGATATGACTATGGATTGTCACCAAAGTTTAGTTTTGAACTTTATTGGGTGTTTTTTGGATGATTTCATGATACCACCAAGCATAAAAGCATCATGTTTTGGTATAATGGTGATGTAACAAAAGTGAGATCCATGTGTTTTCAGGATGAGTTAGCTAATTATATCCTTACATGGGATTATATATTAAATATATTTGTTACATTTAGAACCATATCTAGTGGATCTTTTTTGAAATTATGGATGCATATTCTAATGTAAACATTCCATTTGAGGAAAATATAGTTTATTATTATTTTATGCATGGATGATGGGGTATGGATCCAATCCAATTGGTTTATGATTATGATGGTGGGAACTGATGTAGGTTTGTAATTATCTTCATTGTTGGTCAAGGGAAGTTGGGAACCATGTTTGGTGTTTTTTGGGAGCACGAGGTTGAGGTTATTTAAGTATTTTAGATGAAAAAGGAATCAATCATTGAATTTTAAAGATTAAAATATAGCGCTCATTGTGGGAATTACCCTATCTCTAGAGAGTGATCGGTAAATTCTATAGTTGTTGATTTGGATGGATTGTATTTTATAAGTTCCAACTTGGTTTTTTGATTTTGATAATTGGGATTGGAATTGGTTTTAGGCGGCTTAGTTCCATGAGTTGGAGGTTGTGCCTTGGTTGTGCTTTAAGAATTCAAAAATTGAATGAGGTTTTGTTTTGTAATAGGTTCTTGAAGTTGGTCGGTTGGTGGGGATATATGACAATATGGAATTATTAGCGATGAGAAGTGTAGTGGTGGGGGGTTTTAGTATCCCATATTTTTACAAGTTTAAAATTCAATAAATAAGTTGAATTTTCATTCAATGGGAGGTTCGTCTTTTTAATCATGACATGGAATGGTATTCTAAGAGTAGGAATGCCTTAAATTCATGCTTTGAGATGATGAATGTGTCACAGAAGGTCCCTCAGGTATTTGGGTGAGACTTAGGAGCCTCAGTGTTATGTTTTGGGAGTTTTGGAGTATCTTAGCATGGCATTGTTATTTAGTGTGAATTTTTTAAGAGAAATCATGTAACACATTGATGCTCAAGTTGTATTTAGATTTTTTTAATACATCATGGTTATGCTTCATAGTTAATGCATGATTTAGTGTAAAATGTGTGAGTTAAAGGAAAAACTCTGTGAGGTGTACGTGAACATGAGGCATGGATCACGGTCTGCACATAGATTCAAACAAAATATGATCCTTGATATAGAGGTGAGGTAGTGTTGATAGCATTTTTAGCACATGGTTTCTCTAATTAGGCATCCAATACAAGTGAGGTTTTATTAAATTTTTATTGAAGGACACATAGTTGGAATATGGTTTGGAAAACTAGGATTCCAAAATATGTGGCTGCATAGAAATTAATTAAAAGTGGGAATTACAAAAACTTCCAATTGTAATTTTTTTCTTCTCTTTCTTCCTCCAATAGTAGGTTCAGGTGGATAAGGGATTCTACAAAAAACATCCTTACTCTCCAGACCTTGTTTTGTGGAGAGTTTATATAGATCATTGGGGGGTTTTTGGCCAATATCACCCTCTCACAAGCTTGTATATCGATCTTATACATCCTATAAAATTTAAGAGGTCTCCATTTTAGGTTTTTTTCAATGATTCCATGGAATAATGATTGAACTTTCCATTTCACGTGGAGATTTTGGTTAGAAAACATATAGTATATCCCTATATAAATTCATCATATCATTGTTTAATTTTTGGTTAAGGTATTTATTCATGTTTATTATTATTAGGATTTCATATAATGAATTAATTAAATTAATTCTTTTAATGGTATCACCTCTTAGATATTTTATTGCGAATTGTTTTGGGAGACTCTTTTGGACCACCCATGGTGGTTTCATAGTGTTTTTATAAGAGGTTTACACCAAATTATTTTTCCACCATTATTCTGAAATTTTGTTTAATTAATTTTTCATATATAGTTTTTAAAATTAATTAATTTTAGTTTATTTATTTGTGGATAGAGATTGGGTGGTCAAGAAGAGTTCACTTTTAAAATAAGAAATTTTTATGAGGTTTGGACATTCCATGGCAATTCCACTAGGAATAAAATATTTTATAGAAAACATCATTGATAAGGTAGGTGGTATAAGAGATTTACCCATAGGCTTGTTAATTTATTTATAGGTGTATGTGGCATGATCCTTAGATCCCAACTGTGTTCTATTTCTTTCCTTGGTAAAAATTAATGGTTTTGACATTTAAATTGATACCTTAGACCAACCACGAATGTTGTCCAGTCTGTTGTGGGTTATAAGACCAAACATATGATCCTACATAGGTTGTTTTGTCTTGTGAAAATGTTAATGTGGGGATTAGAAGGGTGATGTTGAATGGTTTTGAGCTTAACCCATTAAATATTGTTAGTTGGATTTATGGAATAGTTAAGGGATACATGGTATAAATTAGTGATAAATTTTTAATTATATGTTGAAAGAATAGATAGTAATGTTTTATGTGCTAAGATTTTATTAAATAACTATGGGGCCTTTAAAATGTTTGTAATCATGTGAGTTGTATTTTTATCTTATTTTTAGTTCTAATGAGTGTAAAATAGGTCTTAAATGGTTTTTTAATATCATGTTAAACTCTAAGTGGTTTTTTAGAAGATGACTTAAAAATGAATTCCAAATATTGATTTGAAATGGGCATATAGTTTCTAATTTTGGGAAATTCCTTAATGTATATTTTAATTATTTTTATATAAAGAAGGATTTTGGCCTTATTTGGTTGTTAAAGATAAATTCTTGAGGATTAAGGGTGGATTCCAAATTTTTTAAATGGATGTGGGAGATCCATAATTTTCTATGGGGAGTTGGAATGGTGTTTTGATATATGGAAAGGGTTCAATGTTTTGAGTAATGTATTGGTGTTAAAGACCCATTTGGACATTTTTAGGTGATTAATGTCATAAAAGGGGGTTTTTTGTGATTTTTAATGGTTTATAATGTTATTATGTTGAACTATGTTATTTGAGAATGTTTCCCCCAGAATGTGTGTTCTGGTTAGAAGTCATTATTTATGAATGGTTTCCAACGGATTTATTTATGGAACCGGAAACATCCAATGGTTCTATATCAAAAGGGACCTGTGTTTCAAAGGCAGACACTCAATACGGATTTTCACCCATGATTCTTAAGAACTCGCATTGGTCAATAGAATGGGAGATCGGGCTCATCGCCCCATTTAAGGGAGAATTATTTCATACTCTGGGGCTCTCTTGTAGATTTAAGATATGTTCATGAATCCTTATTAATTTATCATGTGTAATGTAGGTTTCCCTAGAAATATTCATTCAATTCTTACCATGTATGGAAATTATAAACATCTATATGTATTCAAGGTTCTTCATAAATGGATATATCTATATGTATTTGATGTTCTCCATAAATGGTATCCTCTCATAAACTTCTCAAATATTCTTTGGTCATTATTATGAAAATATTATTTTTTAAGCCACTTAGTGGGGCACTCTAGAATTTATTGTCTCCATGGGAGATGGAAGTTGTTTTGATGTTGGGATAAAAAATATAAATGAGCTTCATAAGTATCCTTATGAAAGGAATCAGAACCCACATAGTTCGGTACCACATAATGGGACACATCAAACCTTTTATGGTTATTTGAAAAGGACCTAACCATACAGTTTAACATCATGTGGAAATGACATCTAGGTGGAAGGTGCCTAGTCAAAGCTTGGTGTGGTACGTATACTGAATAATCCCAAGAAAACTAGAATGGATATGTGTTTACAAGTTAGATTGGACACTTATGGTAATGTGTCCTAGATAAAAAGGGTTAATTTAGAGTGTTGGGTTTGAACATCAGGGAGGCTTCCAACCTATCCTGTTTGGATGGGAATCAAAGCCCATATAGTTCGGTAACTCTCATATGGGAGTATGGCCCTTTGAGAGAAATATGTTGGGGATTACCCGTAAAGAGTATTCCGTTATATCAGGTTTTACGAGATATGTCATAACTCATGGAGACTCATGGGGAATTAGTTCAGTGACTATTTATAAGGAGGATGCCCAAACTCAGGTAATTAGGGTTAGACTCCTGGGGAGGATATCCATTGATCTCGGGCCCTAGGCAAAGGCTTCCGACATATCCCAATTATAGTGGGAATCAGAGATCTCATAATTCATGATATGTGGTGGATTGTGCAGATATTGTGATCATCAAAAATATCTAATCCCACGTGAGTCATGTTCGGTGTGGGAAACTAGATGATGTGAATGATTCAACAAACCACACACTTTATCCTCCCCTGATGGAAGAGGTTGGTCCTATAGAGAAAGAATCCAGGATGATGGTGTATGAGGGTGTGGAGTAATTAACCCTTAAATGTGAAATGAAGGTAGAGATCATTCGGTTTGGCCAAAAATTCTATGGGCTTACACCATTAGGGATTCCAAAAAATCGGTCTCAGAGTGGGAGGAGGATATCATTCCCTATGGATGGGAAAAGAATGTTGGATCCTTACTCTTCCTACTAGGGACCGGAGGATCTGGTTCATAGAGATGAGGAGGGGAGGATAATTTCCTATGCCCAGAATCTGATATTGGGAACTCCACAACATTTTCTCCTAGGTAAGGGTTTATGTTACCATGAATATTCATATACATAGACACTCTGAGAATCCATACCATTTCGTAAGATGAGTGTGGGAAACCCTTAATAATAGATATCCAAATCCAATGGAGATACACGCTGATGTGCCTCTCCCAAAGGTATGATAAATCATGAGGTCTTGTTGGAAGTTTCAACAGAGTCCCTTTCTGGAAAGGGAGCCAAGGATGAAGAGTCCCTGACATGAATGGATTAAAAGATGGCTTGAAGAATAGCTTGTGTAAGTGGTCCTCATATATATGCCATGCCAGTATGTCGTGTAGGTATGACACATAGGTATTCTGTGTAGGTCCTTGGAGGAACTAAAAAATGATTAACATTGGAAGGATAATCCTATGAGAGCATGATATGCTTTGGGAAATGGACTATTAGGACAACAACACATGGGTGAGGTTTTAACTTAAGAACCTTGTGTTTCACATGATGACATTAGAAGAATATTGTGAAGGACTTTGTTTAATGGAAGGACCTTTCATAGGTGAATTATTCTTATGAAAGTAGGGCCCTCATACTAGTATCCTTCATTTTAGACATTGAAGGGACATTGTACTTTTTTAACCCTTTATATTATCTCTTATATCATGTTTTAGATAGATACTTGATAAAATTCGGGGGACCAGGGAAAAGGAACTATGCAATGAGATCTTCGACAATTCTTTCGCCATTTTTAGCTTTTGAAATGGGAAGCCATGTGGTCTTATTTATAGGAAAGGAGGGGTTTGTTATAAAAAAACATCCAACGTAGGTCTACGACATAGCTCTTCCACGTAGGGGTGAGAATATTACAGTACCACGTAGGTCCCTAGAGGAGGTCCCCAACATAGGTCCCTGGTATAAGGTGTGTGCATTAGGCTACATAGGTAGGACCTGTGCTAGCCTCTTGATGTGTAGGTGGTATGTGTATTTGTATCACGTGAGGGAGGGATAGTCAAACCACTGTGGTAAAAATAATTCTCCATACAACTGGGGTTGTTCCCCCACACCCCTGATCGGGATCAGTTTTGGGCGCTGGGCCCATACCTCCGTTGTTGTCACTAACCCCCAAGAAAAATAGAGATTCTCACCATGAACTTTTGAGTATATTTGATCACTTTTTGTGTCACCTCACATGGAAATACATTCTTCTCCTTATTCCTCTATAATGAAATATTTTACAAAAACATAGGATTTTTTTTACTAATTGATGTTCACATCTTCATGTTCGCAGAAAAGTACATGGAACCCATTTCATGGTGTATATAGTGAAATAATGTAATGATTGAGATATTCTACCAGTGATATATTCATGGGTAGTATATCATATAGATTGGTGTGAGACCGAGGCTATAGACCCTAATAGTTTAGTTTATATCTTCTCCTCCAATGGCCCGAAGGCCTTCATTTTTTTATTGATTTTTTGATAATCCACCTTTCAAGGGGTACTTATACTTTTCATCCATGGTTTATGTGTTGGGTTGATTCTCTAGACACTATAATTATAATTTATAGATTCATAATTCTAACATTATTCTCTATATCTATAATTTAGGGAGTTTTACTTGACTCTACATAGGTATACTTCTAGATGATTGAAATGGTGCTTTATATCTGAGGATTAGATAGTTGTACATTAGGAATCTCTATAGGAAAGGTCTTGAATGTCATACATGGACATCCACATAAGAGATATAGAAGGGTATATTCATGCTTTATGATTCATTGAGTTAGATGATGGATAAAAATAACCTTCATTTTAAAAATATTTTTTTGTCATATGTTTTATGGATTAAAAGAGAAGCTGGGATCAATGCCTATTTGGTTAGCCTGGTTGTGCCCTCAGAACTAGATGGATAATGGGATCCAAGATAAATGGTTTTTTTCATTGATGTTATCTTTAGTTTTTTTCCATTTATTAATTACACTATTTACATGAATTCACAATTTCATATTTTGTAATTTTATTTAGACATCATTTTTTGTGTCCTCTTAAGTTGTACAAAAACCCTGCTTCGGACTCCACTATAAATGGGTACCCAAGAAACACTTATATGTTTATTTTATGAACACATTTTGGTGTAAGGTCCTAGTTTTATTTTTCATGGTCAATCATGTTAGATCGAAATGTATCAGGTGACTAGATGAGGTTCATCTCCAACATGAAACAAAGTGTAATGGGCTGGTAAATTCTAGCTACAAAATTTTCCTACTCCCTTAATCCTACTTTGGGAAACCCCAAAAACCAAAAAAAACAAAATGTAATTGGAATGTAAATACATGTAGTTACATGTGGCCTAAAAAGATAGGCTTCGATGAATCTTATTTTATTTACAAAATGTGTTAAATTAATCAGTCATGAGAATTTACATACAAAATATCTCAAAAATACATCATCTAAAGAATAAAAGTAAATAGAAAACCTCTTATATGAGGAATAATGTGTGAATATATTTAGTCAATAAGATAAAGCGATACATGAAAAAGAAACATAACAATTAAATGTGAACTATATAATTTTTAATTATTAATAATAAAAAATTGAACCAGTTTATATATGAAAAAAAGTATGATATATTGTTTCATATATAAGTGTCAAGATATAAATTTTAGTGGATGAAATTTTGATGAGGGAATAATGTAATGGAAAGATTTATTTTTTTTACTTTAAAAAATATAAATGATTATACATGAATATTTTTTTTATAAATAAAACATCATTTAAAAAATATATGATCCCAAAAATACCATGGTTCTTTTATTTCACAGAAGTTGAATAAGAATTCAAAGAGAGATGTTAACAAAAACTGAAAAAATGAAAAATAATATAGATAAATATTTTCGATATAAAATTGATATAATTTTTTTTCAAAATCACCCATAAAAATGAAACTTTTTGTTTTTATTTTAATAACAATGAAAAATTATTTTTATTGGATTAAGAAGTATTTTAATTCTTTGAGAGAGAACATTATGACTATATTGATTTTTATGAGAGTGATTTAATAGTATATATGGGATAATACAGTGGAATATAAATATTGTAATTATTAATGATGGTAAAAAAACTATTCAAAAAATTGATTATCACTACTATATATTAGGCTTTTAAAATTGTCAGAAAACGATTTATCAGTTCAAAAAAAAGTGTTGTTGATCTAAGCCCAACTAAAAGGGTTCCCCATTTATCATCACTAAAATATATCTAATAAAGGGGGCCTTTATCGTCACTAAAAAAACTACTAAAGTTGTTCCATTATCATCTCAAGATTTATCACTGATGAAGTCCATACTATTTTATTATGGTGTTAAAATTATAGAACATTATAGCAAAAAATACATGAAAACAAAAGAGAATTCAAGAAATGGAAATTTTAAAAATTTAATTGATGTAAATATTACATCACAAATAAAATAGAAAACAAACTACTATAGAACCTTAAAATATTATTTTACAATAATAATAGCTAGAACAATTTATCAAAAACCTTTAAAAAAATAAATGGTTTCATTATCATTGCCACCCCTACCCCTCTCAAAAATTCCTGATCCAGGTATTAGTTTATAAAAAAACTCCCCCAACATGATCAAATAAAACAAAATTTATAACAAAAAAAATTCTCATGTTAGTAATACTAGAATGAAATAAATTAATCCTAAATATAAAGCAATAAATTAATAAGTTTTCATTTTTAAGATAAAACCACACAATTTGAGTAATACTGAGCACATCGTGCATCAGATATAGGAAAGGATGATTCATAAACATTAAAAATGACTTATGAAACACTATAATAAAGTATTAAATCTATCTGAATGTGTTTACTGAGTTTTGAGTATGTAATTTTTTACTAAAATGTCATTTTAAACTGAAAACACGCATTTTGAGTCATACCAGTCACATCGTGTATCGGTTTGATGTGAGACTGATTCTGACTCATCAAAAATGACTTATGAATAGATTTTATTAATTATGAAGACACTCTGAGTGATTTTTATTATTTTTTATGATTGAATCATTTTATTAACTAAAATGTCATTTTTAAACAGATAATGGAAACTTTTTGTCATATCGAGTACACTGTGTATCAGATTGAGTTGTGGATGATTCATACACATAAAAACAGAATTATGGATCATTTTATTAATGTATCAAAACAATTTGAATGTATTCTCTCAGTTTTTATAATTTTAATTTCCTTTTATAAAAATTTAAAGTTTAAATAAAAAGTCACACTTTGAGTCCTACTGGACACATCTTACGTAAGATTGATGTGTATCTGATTCCTACACATCATGAATGACATATGTATCATTTTCCTATAGTATCAAAATAATTCAATTTAGTTTATTAGGTCTAAACATGTCTCTCTTTTTTACTAAAATTCCATTTTAGACTAAAAACACATACTTTGAGTTATAGCAATCACAGCATGTGTGGGGAGGACATTAGACAGATTCTTGGATGTTAAAAATGTCTTTTGAGTTGTTTTCCTATGTTTTCAATATAATTTTAATATTTTTGTTCATTTTTCATTTATTGGCCCACGTTCTGAGATAAAATGTAAATTTTAAACTAACTACTAATAATTTTAGTCTTACAGGGAACACCGTGTATCATACTGAGGTGCAGAATCTTCCTACAAATCAAAAATTACTTATGTATAATTGTTATAAAGTATTGAATCAATATGAATTCAATATCATGGTTTTGAGTTTGACAATTTTATTTTATACTAGAAGTGTCACTTTTTAATAAAAAGACACACTTTATTGATACCAGTCATACCATTAGTCAGATTGAGGTGAAGACGATTCCTACACATCAAAAATTACTTATGGTTCATTTTTCTAAATTATCAAAACAAAAATAATGATTTTCTTAGTTTTGAGTACATCACATTTTTACTAAAATTCTATTTTACACATAAAACAAGATCTTTGAGTATTTCTAGTAATATATTTCATCGAATTGATTTGAGTTTGATTCATACATGTCACAACTGACATGTGGATCAATTTCTTAATTTATCAATAAAATATTCAATGTGTTTTTTGGGTTTTGAGTTTATCACTTGTTTTTTTAATAAAATGTATATTTTAACTGAAAAAACGAAATTTGAATCATACTGCTTACACTGAGTATCAGTATGAATTAAGACTAATTCCCACATATCAAAATTTACTTATGAATTATTTCCCTGAAATATCAAGACAATAAGATCATGTTTTCTATGTTTTTAGTCAGTGAAACATGTTTTGAACTAAAATGAAAATTCTAAACAAATAACATGCAAATTGAGTCATACTAGGATGGCTATGTATCATATTAAGGTAATGTTGATTCCTAAATGTCCAAAATTTAATATGGACCATTTTCATAGAGTATAAAAAATTCTAATGTGTATTCATGAATTTGATTTTTTCACTTGTCTTTTTTACTAAAATTCCGATTTAAAAAAAGACACACTTGGAGTCATTTAATTCACACCAATCATAAGATTGATTTGTGTATAATTAATAAACATAAAAAATACAATATGGATCATTTTTGTAACGTATACATATAATCTGAATGCATTTTATCATACTTGATTGTGTCATTTATTTTATAAAAATGAAATTTTAAATTTAAAACACACACCTTTAATCATACCGGCTACATCATGTGTCTCGTTGACATGAGACTAGTTCTGAAACATCAAAAATGACTTATGTATCAAAATCCCGAATTATCAATACAATCCAGGAACATTTTATTAGCATTCTGTGAGTGGAAATTTTTTTGAACTAAAATGTCAATTTTAAACTGATAATAGACACATTGAGACATATCAGGCACGTCGTGTAAAGGATTGAGGTGCGGATAATTTATACAACTATCAAATGAATGATTAATAATTTTAATAAAGTAGAAAAACAATAAAAAATTTCTAGTTTTTTAGTTTGTCAATTTTTTTTACTAAAATCTAAATTTTAAATAAAAAAGGCATATTTTGAGTCATACTGGTCACACTATGTGTCAGATTATGGTGCGGATAATTCATTCAAGTCACAAATGATATACGGATCATTTTAATAATTTATCAAAACAATCTTAATTTTTTTTATCATTTCTGAGTATGTCACTTATGGTATATTTTGAAATGTAATTTTAAACTGAAAACATGCACTTTGAGTCATATTGGTAACACCATGTGTCAGATTGATGTGTGGAAGTTTATTACACATCACAAATGAATTATGGACCATTTTTATATATTATAAAAACAATATAGATGTATTTTATTTATTTTTATTATGTCACTTTTTGTTAATAAAATTCCATTTTATTCTTAAAACATGAACATTGAGTCATATCAGTCGCGTTGTGTGTCTGTTTCCTGTGAGACTGATTCCATCACATCAGAAATTATTTATGAATAATTATCCTAACATATCAACAATGTTTGTTCATTTTCATCATTTTTAGTGAGCGACACACATTTTCAACAAAAATTTCAATTTTAATCTTAGGATTGACACTTTGAGTAATACCATGCACACTATGTATTAGATTGAGGTTAGAATAATACCTACACATGAAAAATAACATATGGATTGTTTTAATAATGTATCAAAACAATTCAATTGTGTTAGAATAGTTTTGAGTATGTCACTAATCTTTTTTAATAAAATTTATATATTAAATAAAAAGGAACACTTGTAGTCATACCTATCATACTATATTTTAGGATGAGGGTTGTTTAATTCCTATACATCATAAATGACTTATGTATCTTTTTCTATAGTTATCAAAATAATCTGAATGAATTTTATTTGTTTTGAGTATGTCACATTGTTTCACTAAAATTCCATTTTAAACTTAAAACACACACTTTGAGTCATACTAGTAATATCATTTTTCAATTATACATGTGATTTATTCCTACACATCACAAATGACTTAGGAATTTATTTCCCTAAATTATCAAGACAATACAAGAATGTTTGATTCATTTTCAGTGAGTGACACTCGTTTTGAACTAAAATGTCAATTTTAAACAGATAACATACACATTGAGACATATTGAGGACATCATGTATCAGATTTAGGTGCGTAAGAATACTATACCTCAAAAATTACTTATGTATTGTTGAACTAATGTATTGAAGAAAATGATAATTTTATTGGTTTTTTATTTTGGGTGTGTCACTTTTCTTTATTACTAAAATGTAAATTTTAAATAAAAAGAGATTGTTGGAGTCATAACAGTCAAACTATGTGTCATTTTGAGTTAATTATAATTCCAACAGGTCATAATGAGTTATTTATAGTTTTACTTACGTATCTAATCAATTTAAATGTGTTTTCTCAGTTTTCAGTGTGCCACATGATTATTTTAATAAAATAAAATTTTAAAATAAAAAAAATATACATTGAGTCTACTAATCACATCATGTTTCGTTTTGACATGATACTTATTCATTCATGCCAAATATTACTTATGAATCATTTTTAAAACTTTTTAATACATTCTGATCATTTATTCTCAGTTTTTTTGAGTAACACATGTTTTAGACTTAAATGTCAATTTGAAAATAATAATAGGATCACTGAGTCATATTGGGAAACTATATATTAGATTGAGGTGAGTAAGAATATGTCATGTTAAAAATGACTTATGGATCATTTTTCTAATGTATAAAAACAATCTGAATGAGTTTTCTTAGTTTAGAGTATGTCACTTATCTTTTTTACTAAAATGACAATTTAAAATAAAAAGGAACATGTGGAGTTAAACTGGTCACATTGTGCATTCGATTGAGGTGAGGATGATTTGAACATGTACCAAATGACTTATTAATCATTGATTAAAATAATAAAAATAATCCAAATGTGTTATATTGGTTTTGTGTATGTCATTTTTGGTTTTTACGGAAATCTCATTTTAAATAGAAAACACACACTTCGAGTCATATCTATCATGCCATTTAGAGGATTAGAATGTGGTTGATTCCTATATGTCAAAAATGAATTATGGATAGTTTTTATAAAGTATAAATACAATAATAATTTTTTTTCTTTGTTTTTATTATTTCACTTGTCTTTTTTACTAAAATGCAAATTTAAACTGAAAACACAAACATTGAGTTGCATCAGTCACATCATGTGTTGTGTTGATGTGATACAAATTTCTACACATACAAACCACTTATGCATGATTTTGTAAAATTATAAAGGCAATATAAGTGTTTTTTTTCATTTTTAGTGAGTAACACACGTTCTTAACAAAATTGTCATTTTTAAACTCATAACATACTTATTGAGTCATACTTGGAACATTGTGTAACCGACTGAGATAAGATTGATTACTACACATACCAAATGACTTATAATCAATGTTTATAGTTTATTAGAATAATATGAATGTGTTTTATTAGTTTTTAGTATGTGACATGTGATTTGAAATAAAATGTCAATTTTAAACTGAAAACGCACTTTGAGTCATATTAGACACATCATGTATTTTATTGAAGTGTGGTTGACTCTGACATGTAAAAAAATGAATTATAGATCATTTTCCTAAATTATTCGATAAAAATGATAAAGAAATTGACTAAAAAATTATATAAAATGATGATTCATCAACTAAATAAGTAGTATGAAGTCACCAGTTCATGTTGTCTTTATATATTCGAACACCAGGTATGTTTCCCATCCATTTATAAAAATTTATATTTTCATCTTTTGAATACAAGGACTATTGAATGTTCTAGTAGTAATGGAAACATATAAATAAAAAAAAATTTAATAAATATTTAAAATAAAATTGTAATTATATTGAAAAATTCCTCTTTAGTGGTGCTAGTTTATTGATGGTATATGATTTCATTCATAAATTTTCAAAAATAATAACCACAATATTTTAAATTAGTTTATTTTAGACAATATAGAAATATTTATAAAAATAAGTACATTTTATATATGTGTTGATAGTGAAATATTATTATATAGAACCTAATACTTATGTAGTTGTAGAATTGAATATGCTCCTCGTGCTCATGGATTGTCCTCATTCCATGATATTGAAGATATTTAAACACTGGACTATCATAACATAGTTTTCATTAAAAAATAATACAAAACATATAACATGAAATTTAGTGGAAAATTTTTGCAGATATTTTTTTATAAGTTGACTAAAATCCTCACATGTGGTTGGTTTTTTGGGTATCCGTGCATTTAATCAAAAAAATATCTTTAGTGTATCCAAATTGATTATAATGAGTAACCAATGTTACCTAAAAACAAAAAGTAATAAGTAGTGAAATTAATGAAAATATATATTATATGATTATATTTTAGAGTGTTAGCCCAGTATCATTGATATTAAGATGATTATGTCATCTTTAAGTTTTTTTTAGACATTTTGGATAGTTTTTCTACTAATACTTCATTTTAAATTGCTTCCAATGTGAATTCTTTTGTAGAAGTTATGTGAGGACTAATGAGTCCAAATTTATTTTTATAATGTTTTCCCTTCAAATAGTATTGATATAAAATCCAAAAATACTATGAATAGTATTTAGTCGTAATTAATATTGTGAATCATTTATTAAACAATAAAATCATTAAAACACAAATCATGTATGAATTTACAATTAAGTATCCTAGTCGTTCATGTGTGCAGATTTCATTTGAATTCCAAATATGATTATAGTATATATTATCCCCTCGGTAGATCGTTTCATTAAAATAAATTGTGGTCGTATCACCACTCAATAATTTTTTATCAATATGAACCTATAATCATAGAAAATATTGATGTTGAACGAGCAGGGTAAAGGTACGTAGTGAATATATTTTTGATTGTTTGGTTGATCCTGTAGATTTTTTTGATTTTACCTTCCATTTGACCCCATTTAATTTATATGTCTGTAATAACATTCATCAGTTCATGCCCTTTTCATTAATTGTTAATGTTTTTTCCTGAAAAAAAAACTGAAATTAATATCACCATGTCAAAATTTATTTTTAGAAGTTCTAATGGAAATTATATGAAATTTCAAATAGCTTTCTCAATCATACGAATATTTACATCATCAAGTGGAATAGGTATATCGGTGCTTGACTCATGAAAAATGTGAATCCCCACTCTCTCACGTCCTATTAAAGGTTTTTTATTATATAGAATATCTCCTTGGATATTTTACATTGTACACCTCACAACAATTCGATGGTTGGGTGTTTATAAATATAAATCATAATCATTTTCACTTTTCATAATATCAGTACATGAAAGTTATTTGTGTTTTATTGCTTCACATTTCATTGAAACAATTGTGAAAATATTTATTACATCTTCGAATATATATTTTTGAATGTAATGGCTCACCTCAATGATATTGGGGTGGTGGGACCATCACATAGTGGTTTTTATTATGTTTTTTCTTCTCTTTGATTCATTCCCGTAATTTTTTTAAAAAATCTGACTACCAATTTTGTTTATCATATAGAAGATAAATTTTTTCCCAAAACTCTTCTAATTTATTATTTTTATCCCCATTTTAATTTTTTTTCCCAAATTAGGTTTGAGGTGATTCCCTAAAACACACATCTTCAACACAACTATAGTGTTCTATCCGCTTCAAGGGCACTGATAATAGCTAGTAATAAAGTATAGATGATGATGATTCTTATGTCAGATATGGATAAAAAATATATGAAAATATGTAATAATTATTATATAGTATTGATTTAAAGAAAAACAAATTTTTATTATTTCATACTTACACATGATTCCCACACTTTTTTGGGTGTTTTCATCTATTAGTTCCCCTTATTTATTTATACATGACACTTCCCATTACACATGAAGTGTGATTGAAGTTTCTTTGAATTTTGATTCATCAATATGCATATAAACATAGGAACATAATTATGTTGTTTTTTAATTTCATATAAAATTATTATAGTGGATTTAAAATATGTACCATTTTATCAGGTGATGTATAATCAATCCTTACTTAACAGTACAAGTATGTAGGTTTTGATGCTCATTGCTTATTTTTTAAAATAAATTTTTGTTTCATAAATTAAAAATTCTTAATAAAAGTGATTAATACACATATTTTCAATAAATTTATTACCAATAAAAATATACATGAAATTATATCTCCTTATGACAACCAATAAAAACATCCCACATTTTTATTTTAACAGGTGTGCATACATTTATGGTGGGTAAGGTTTATGTTCCATTTAGCACCTTTGGGATTATGTTGAGTCAATAAGGTTTCCTTATGACTTTTCAATTCTTTATGTTTTGAAAATCGCAAACACTCTATGTTAAGGAAAATTTCTTTTCCCTATTTTTTACATTCCTAAGGAAAATTTTCCTTCCCCAAGGATATTTATCCTTACCGTGTTTTTCATTTTTCATATCTTAATCTAACTCATTTTCCATCAAAGTATAAAATCCGGTTTCATAACTAAAACCTCATAATCTTATAAATACTTAGATATAGAGAATTCTGTTTTTAGGATCCGAATTCAGGTTCCGAGTTCTTTGAATTCAGACTCCGAACGTTCTATGTTCAGACTCTGAGTTCTCTGAATTCAGACACTGAACATTCTGATTTCAGACATTGAGTTCTCTGAACTTAGACTCAAAAAAATATAATTTCAGGCTCTGAATTATCCAAAATTTATACTCCAAACATTCTACGTTCAGACTCTGAATTCTCCTAAATTCAGACTCTGAAAATTCTATGTTCTGTCTCCGAATTCTCTTGAATTCAGTCTCTGATCATTCTACATTCAGACTCGGAATTCTCCTAAATTCAGACTCTAAACATTCTATGTCCAGACTCTGAATTTTGATGAATTCATACTCTAAATTTACTTGAAATTTAGACTCTAGAATTCTATATAATTTTAGTAATGAATTCATTTGAATAAAGAATCTGAATATCTATGTGATATAGTCATCGAATGGATTTTAGTTAGACTCCAAACTTTTATTTCCTTAGTCTTTAAAAAATGAATATGGTAAAGTAACCATATTTTACTTACTCTTGTTTTAGAAATAAAATGATTTCATGTATTCAGTTACTAACTAACTATTTTTTGAGTGACACCTATACAGGTCTCTCAAAAAGTCACATAAAAATATGTTCGTTGGATGAGGGAGCTGACTGTTGAAGTTGTTCCTATAAATAGGAGCTTATTTTAAAGTGTTCACAACAAGTTGATCAATCTAGAGATTACATGTAGTTGAATTGATTTCTATAAAGAGAGACTTTCATGCTTTATGTATACTGAACATCTTGTTTAGAATTGCTTCATCTGACTACGAATGTTGCTGAGTACATTTGAGGGATTTTGGGGATTGGGAGACCGAGTTTCCGACTACCTTGAAGTTCGAGGGCTTGCAGGGATATCATGACAGACTCCGATCTTCATATCGATGTCTTACCCTGGTGTGGCTGAGACAGACTTTCTTGAAAGTATAAATCAAGGTACCTTTATCCATGGATGTTGGATAACCTTCTCTTTATGTTAAAATATTTTCTACTTGTTACGTATTTTGAATCATGTTTTCGCTGCATTTTGGATGTTGAGGAAAATATAACTATCTTATACTTTCTTATAATTATACTCTAATTAAGTAATATTATATATTCCTTTAGGTAAAATCCTTATGTTTGTAAACAATTGATAAGTTTCATTTCCGGAAACACATTTCATAAATCAAGCAACTTTGTTAAACTTAGAGGTTTTTTGAATTTTCCTTGTTTAACATTGTACAAAATCATCATCATTAAAAGTTCTAAAGGAATTTTTTAAAGTATTCAATTTACCCCCTCTTGTATATTGAGCATCTACATCATTATTTTGATACTACAATAAGTATAATTTCGATCCTACAATTGGTATCAGATTAGATCTCTGAAATACTTATATACACATATAAGTTTTCTTGGTCATGTTTTTAATTGTTCTATATTTTCCTTTCTTAGGATATTTTTATCCTTGTTTATGAACTTTTATTACAGACAAGTTTGTGAGGAAAGATATTATCTTTCAGATGGTAGGAATGAATGTTGGTTCCATAGACAAACTAAATGCTACTAGAAAACCTATTTTTGATGGAAATGATTAAAAATCTTGGAGAGATCATATCAAGACGTTTGTCATCAATACTGGAGTGGACAACTTTGTTATACTGACTAGAGATTACAAGATTCCGAATTAGGATATCCCAACTTTTACTAATTGTTTCCCTCGAAATCTGGGGATGACTGCCTTGATGGGAGGTTCAAACATTCCAATCAGTTTCTAACGGGTTTGTTCGTAGAACCGGAAACATCCAATGATTCCACATCCATTCGGACCTACTTTCCAAAGGTAGGTGCTCATTAGTTTGTGGACTGATGAGGCTTAGGAATTTTCATTGGTCGAGAGGATGGGAGGTCGGACTCATCACACCTTTTTTAGGGAAATTATTGCCTACTCCGGGACTCTCTTTATAGATTTAAGTTATTTTCGTGAATCCTTATTACATTACCAAGTATAAAATGATCTTTCCTTCAGATCTGACAATCAATGATTAAATATATAGGAAATTTATAGAATCTTTTGTATGTATTCGAGGTTCTTCATCGATAGAGAATCATCTGCATTTATTAGAGATTCTTGGTCAATGGTACCCTTCGACACATTTATATAGAAGTCTCTTGGTCATTATGATGACCATGTTGGTTTTAAAGCCAGTCAGTGGGGCACATGAAGTTTATTATCATTCAGAAGGACATGGATGATTTTAGAGTTGGGATCGAACCCATAGACGGGCTACCTATGTATCCTTTGTTTAGAAAAGGAATCATAACCCACATAGTTCGAGTAAGGGAGTATGATGTTTATTATTGATGGCTCAAAGAAGGATGTCACAATTACTTTTACACTATAAGCTCACGTGAGTCATGCTCGGTGTGAGAAACAAGAGGTATTGGTAAAAATTAGACAATTGTGCCATGAAAGATGCAATCATAAGAAATAATGTGGGGCTTATGTATGTATGAATACCCAGATAAATGAAGGTTAGGATTTACTTTAGGGATGATTTCTAGGAACAGGGTCCATAAAGGTATATGTGCTTTGTAGAGATTTTGAATACTCTAACTTGGGGCTTACACCTGAAAATGAGGCCCAAATTAGGAGAAGACTTATGATTGGGTTTTACTCTTGAAGAGAAATCCCAGATCAAAGGTAAATTAGGACTGGTTAAGAGAAATTAAGACTGGGGCTTACTCCTGAAAAGGAGGCCCAGGTCAAGGATTAAGGTTTGGGGCTTACTCCTAAGGAAGATGCCCAAATTAGGGGACTGGGGCTTACTCCTAAGGAGGATGGCCAGATTTGGGGACTGGGGCTTACTCATAAGAAGGATGCCCAGATTAGGGGACTGGGGCTTACTCCTAAGTAGGATGCCCAGATTTGGGAATTTTATGAATTTGGGATTACTCCTAAAGAAGATGCCCAAGTTAAGAATTATGACTGGGACTTAATCCTATAAAGGAGGCCCAGGTTAAGAGATCTGGGGCGTACTCCTAGGTGGATGCCCAAATTTTGAGGACTTATGACTGGGGATTATTCCTGAAAAGGATACCAAGGTTAAGGATTCTCTCATCTTAAAGGATGAGGTTAAATGATTGAAATCTAAATCTTTAGTGGCATAAAGATGTGTAAATCACTATGTTTTGAGAGGTATACCACATAATTCCTTTCAGATAAGAAAGTCAAATCAAGAAATCATGCCATAAATGGCTTTGAAGAGTGTCTTGAAGACTGAATCTTGAATAGGAAAGGTGTAATGGCTTAAGAGGGCTAAATGGGAAAAAAGGGCACCCAAAAAGGCAGGGGCATGCAAGTCCTGGTAGGCGCATAGGTACTGCGTGGGCGCGCAAGTCTTGGTCACACAGGTATACCTACGCGACAAGTTTGGTACTTGCGTGGTGTTCAACTAGCAGGGTAATACCTGAGCGACTTTTGTTTAAGGCCTTTAGAATCCTATTGAGGTTATTCCAGAAGAGGGGTGCACAAGATCTATTGAAGGAGTAAGGCGGCGCGCAAGTGTGGCCCTTTTCCCTAAAGGGTTGGCCACTCAGGCGCGCAATTTTTGATGAGTTTCAACACATAGGCATTCCTCCCCCTCTTTAGATCTTCCATTCTAGGTAAGAAATTACTTTACAAGTGTTTCGGAACCTTTGAGAAGAGACTAGGGCGCTGGGAGGTCAAATATGAGTTTCTGGAAAAAAATCTTCCCTGAATGGGGGGCCCACAGGGTCTATTTATAGGTAGGAGAAGACCCCGGGTGGTTAACACTTAGGTCGTGCAAGTCACTTGCGCGACCATAATGCGTCGCGCAATTGGACTTGCACGACTATGAGGAAACTTGCGCGACTTATGGGAAATCTTCTCCTTGTTCATCCCTTTGTTGATTTTTGATATTTTCTTCAAAGGATGGATCAATTTTTGCTAAGTAATTTCCCTTTACATTCCTTTGGACTCTGTGATGAAGAAGGAGCGTCAACAAAAGTCCCCCCTTAGAGTTGGATCCGAAAGAATTGAGGATTTGACTCTGAGGAGATCAAATGCATCCAAAGGAAAGGTGGCGCGCAAATATTGAGGGCGCAGAGGGCGGCGCGCAAGTGCGCATCATGCAGGGTACGGCGCGCAGGGTCTCGGCTGCGTCTATAAATAGTGGGCCTCACTTCCGTACAAGCATATGGATTTGCGGATTTCAAACTTTCGAGATCTCGCTGCGCAGGTCACCTTAGCCTCGCAGGTTGCTCTGTTTTCCAATGTTTCTTTGTTGTCACGCTGTTGTATAGGTATTTGTACTTGCGCAGTTTAGACTTGCGCGGTAAAAACTAGCACGGCACAAGAACACTTGCATGCCAAGTTTTAGACCTGCGCGCCTTAATGCCTTTGCCTTTTTTTGAATTCTTTCACAAATTTTATGTAAAATAAACCCATTTAAGAGTTAATTTATTCAACTCTTGTGCAGAATCAATGGCTCCCAGGAGAATCGGAATGGCTGATGAACTGGATAGCAAGCAGATTGATGACATGGTGAACATTGTTGGCCATGATTACTATGGTATCTGCGACAACACTTTCCCAGATTTGGCTAAGTACTTGAAGAAATATCATCTTAATTTCCCACAGAGCATCTACCTGCCTCTATATGTTAATGGTCATTTTCAAGGAGTCAATGTTCCAAATGCAAAGAACTATACACCTGAAATGAAGCTGCACTGCTACTCCTCTATTTTGGTTATGTTGTGCATTAATAGCAACAACAATGCTGTGAACTTTCAAATTCTCCATCCATGCCATTTCCTTACAGATATGAAAATGGAAAACCCATGGGATGAAATTTTTTCCGCTGTCAGTTGGTGGAGAGAAGACAAACATGGCATTAGAGCAATATGTGAAAAGATTACTCTCTCAAAATGGATCTTTACTTCCAATGCCCCATTCTCAAATCCATGTATCTATCTTCCAAGCCTCTTGGACAGAAACAGAGTCACTTTTTGATCAGCAGAAAATTTTCTCAAAACACACTCAAGAACATCCTTTTATAATTGTTCCAAGAAGCGGTGGTATCACTGCATCTCTTATTGTATCTAGTTGAATGAATGAATTCCAGGTGGTTGCTGATGAAGCTCGGGATGCTGTAAATCAAATGAATAGTTATGCTGAAAGCCTCTTGTAATTCTTGAAAAAGGGAAGAGACTCCAATCTGTGGATGCCCTTCTAACTCTTATGTATCAAAAAACACTTTCATCTTCAATCATTTGTACTTGCATTATCTTTTGCTACATGCTTTAGATTTTACCTAATCCAATGGGCCTAGTAAGCATAGTTTTATTTTTTACTAGGATTAATGTAAATAACCCTACAAAATTCAAATCATTTAATTTCTCAATGTTACCTAAATCATACAAAATATAAGTTTAGTGAGCTGGGAACTTGACTTTTATTCATAGTTTCCTTGTCTTTTGTGGGAAGTTTAAAGTCATGCACGTCGGACATAAAAAGACTAATGTTTAAGGTCGAAATAGCTTTGACCGAAATGGATTAGAATTGACTCAAATCCTTGAAAATTCATCGAAAAACATATTACCATACTCAAGTATGAGGGAAAATATGTAAGCTATGACTTAAGAATATTTGAATCTGAGGAATGATATGAAAAAGAGCTAAAAGTAATTAGAAGAACTAGTTTCCAAGGATGAAGTTACCATTATTTAACAAACCCATTAGGGGTTGAATTATGCAGGGCCACCTAAGGGAATTGGATGCATAGTTAAATAAAATAGTATCTTTTGGATAACAAGTCTGTTATGTAGACTGTTTATGCAAGGCCACCTATGGGCACGTGCCGCACAGTCAGGAAAAAGAACTCTCAGATATTTACATTCCTAGTGCTAAAAAGCCAGTGAATGTTTATGGAGATTCAAATATTCCAAAGTATACAGTTTTCTATACGGAAAGAGGTACTTGAATATGGAGAAGATATTTCCAAACAAGATTATCGAAGAACTGGATGAATATCCCTTCTACCAAGGTCTGACCCAAACGTAGGGTAGGAGAATATAAGCCATAGACTTGAACACATTCAGATCATGAAAAAGGATATGGGACAAATATGTTAAGGATGGCTATTTTTGCGGATCCCTACATACTGTCATTTAAGACAAATAAGGAAAAAATAGGCATTATTCCCAAGAATGAAGTTACCACTATCCAAAAAACCTGTTATGGGGTTGAATTATGTAGGGCCACCTATGGGCATTGGCTTCATAGTCAAATAATAGTATCTTTTGGCCAATAAGTCTGTTATGTAGATTGTTTATGCAAGGCCGCCTATGGGCACATGCTGCATAGTCAGGCAAAAGAACTCTCAGAAGTTTGACATTTTTGTGACTAGAAGTCATGAAAAGGGTTATGAGGATCTGAAAATATTTAAGGTTAGGATTACGACACATAAATATGGGTATTTTTCAATGTATACAGGATACATAGATCAATGCTGACCATAATCATGTTGTGGCTGGGTCCTGAATTGAAATGTTGGAATTCACTACATATCCCATAAGGATGATAATCAAGACATACGTAGTTCTTAAACTACAGTTTAACGTTGTGTGGGACAAAAGGATTAGAGATCTTAGTTTAGGGTCATAGAGCTTGGACCATTGTAAGAAATACACAGTGTGTGTTTTCATGGGGACTTTTCAGCCAAGGGACTGAAAATGGAATTTGGGGTTAGGCCCAAAGACTTGGTGATGGATTCGAGGGACACTCGAACGTTCCTACGTATCCCATAAGGATGGGAATCAAGCCCACGTAGTTATAGAAATACCCTCTGTACAAATTTGGTTCGTACATGTAAAGGGTGAAAGGGTACATTAGTGCAATGATGGTTTAACCTGAAGACATGACTGGTGCCGTGTAGTTCAATTAAAAAAATGAATTAATGATCAAAGTTGTTCTTGGGGACAACGACCTAAAAATGATGTTGGGACTTACACATGGTTAGTAGCCCGGAGAGAGTGTTATGGTTGAAGTTTGCTCTAATCTCATGTGTTTAATACTTGGTGTGAGAAACAAGAGGTAGCAACGACCTTAACAATACATTGTTTAACGTCATGTAGGATGTATGAAGGGACTATGCAGTTTAAAGTCTCGAAGTTAGGACTATTGGTGCTGCACAGTTTAGTGTCATGTAGCAGGGACAAAAGTACAGTTTAATGTCATGTAGGACGTATACCAGACTTTCTGTACTGTTTAGCATCATGCTGTTAGGATGATGGGGACAATAGAGTTTAACTTCATGTTGGACGAAAGGGGGATTGTGCATTTTAATGTCATGCAGTTAGGAAAAAATAGTACACCATTTAACGTCATGTTGGACGCATTGGGGATTTTTTCACAGTTTAACATCATGTTGGACGAAAAAGGGACGATACAGTTTTGCGTCATGTTGGACCAAAGTGAGAATAATTTAAGGTCATATGCATGGACCGTGGATGGTGAAGTTTAATGTCATGCTAGACTGTGGTGTATTTTATGGTCATACAGGACCTTTAATGATTATGTAGTTTAATGTCTTTCCGGACATAAGGGACTTTTATACAGTTTAGCGTCATGTAGTTAGAACGTCACAGTTTAATGTCTTGCTGGACGTAAGGGACTTGAAAATAGTTTAAGGTCATATGCATGGACCATTGATGATGCTGTTTAAGGTCATATGCATGGACCATTGATGATGCTGTTTAAGGTCATACAAGACCTAGTTGCAGTTTAAGGTCATACATGACCATTTGGGGAAATTTTTCACTGTTTAGCGTTGTGTGGGACGAAGTTGCAGTTTAAGGTCATACTAGACCATTGCTGTATAGTTTAACGTCATATAGCAAGGACGAACTAGTGTTGCACAGTTTAGTGTCAGATTGCAGGGACATAAGTATAGTTTAATGTCATGTAGGACGTATTAAAGAACATTTGTATAGTTTAATGTCATATCGCAAGGACGATGAAGGTGACACAGTTTAACGTCATATTGGACGTATGTTCAAATAGTTTAGGGTCATATGCTTGGACCGTTTCTGTATAGTTTAATGTCATATAGCAAGGATGATCTGGTGCTTCACAGATTAGTTTCATGTTGCAGGGACATATGTACAGTTTAATGTCATGTAGAATGTATCACAGACTTTCTGTTGTGTACATAGTTCTAGTAGGGGTAGAATTGGAATAATGGCTTCTGAAAGATCCACGTCTTCCCCTGTATTCTGAGCCCCTGGAACTTCCTCTGATTCCTCTGTTTGATACAGGGAATTCAGGCTCATTGAAATCGAAACTGTGACTGGCATATGGATCTGTTAATTGAATCATATTAACAGAACCAATGATTAATTCTTCATTTGATGAAGACTCTGCCTGATTAGCCTGTTTAGGCTGTGCCGTTTGGTGGGGCGGTGCCCGTGGCTCTGAAGTAGATGGCATGAAGTCCTCCAAAGTCAAAGACGACTTAGGCTTTGACACATACTCATCTTCTTCTGATTATTTTTCTTTCTTTGAATCATGCCATTTCTTTGAGGAATTTCCCTCTGACGAAGAGGGTTTTTCCGCAACATTCATGGAAGAAGACATGATTGGTTTCTTTAATTGTGTTCGCAAAATAGCATGAGCTCTATTGATTGTCTTTCTGACCATCCAATCATCATACTTCTGTGCATTTTTTCTTTTGACTTCATGCCATTCACCTTCCTCCTCTGGAACTGTAGCAGTAACACATGCTACCTGAGATAAAAACCATTCAATTTGACTTGTCCCGAGTAGACCATCTTTTGCAGGAGGTATTTGAAGACAAAAAACCCCGGGATGGGATGCCCCAACATTTGATGAAAGGGGAAATAATTGGGACGATCTTTATCTCCTTCCTTGTTTGGCCTTTTGGGCCTTGGCAATTGAACCAGATTGTTTTCCAAAGATGAAATGAAATAACCCGGAACGTGTTCATTTCGGAAAGAGTATGTTTTTCTCTTCAAATACTCAAATTGTTTTCGTCTTTGATCTTTTTGATCATCTGGACGAAAAGGCCTTTGTTTTTTGTGCTCATAAGGTGGAGCCCTTCGAGAAGATGAAGGTTTTGAGGTAGAAATAGGTACATGTGCTTGTTTGATCATAACTGTAGCAGTTTCTGCTTTACCCATTCTCCTTCCTAGAGCTGATGGAATTACATGAGATTTAGCCTTAGCCTGTATAAGAGAATCTTCAATCTGCTGAGTGATTGAAGTAAGGTCTCAAAACCCTCCTGTGTATTTCATAGGGATTAATGGCATGCATAATTCGTCACACAGATTTGCCACACAGATTGACAACAATTCTTCTTGAGGGATTGGTAAACTCAAGGAATATGTTAATCCCTTCCAGCGAGCAATGAAATCAGAGACTCTTTCATTCTAACTTTGCATATAGTTTGTATGATCGAAAACTATTGTCTTTTGAAAAGTTGAATTGAACTGAAGGAGGAATTTTTGACGAAGATCCTCCCATCTGGTAATTGACCGGGATTGCAAGCTTGTATACCAAACAAAAGCTGGTCCTTGCAAGGTTCGCATGAAGCATCTGAGTTTCACTGCTTCTTGCTGCTCCGGAGTTCCCATCATAGGATCGCAACAAGACACGTATTGTGTCAAATGTTTCTCAGGATCGCCTAATCCATTGAAAATAGGGAAAAAAGGGTTCCCAAAACTGGATGGAGGAGAAATTGAATCTACCCATTCAGGGTAAACATTTTTTTCTGGTTGAACTTGCACACGCTTCCCTTCCATAGTTTCTTGAGGACAACAACCTAAAAAATGATGTTGGGACTTACACATGGTTAGTAGCCCGGAGAGAGTGTTACGGTTGAAGTTTGCTCTAAGCTCACGTGTTTAATACTTGGTGTGAGAAACAAGAGGTAGCAACAACCTTAACAATACATAGTTTAACGTCATGTAGGATGTATGGAGGGACTATGCAGTTTAAAGTCTTGCAGTTAGGACTATTGGTGCTGCACAGTTTAGTGTCATGTAGCAGGGACAAAAGTACAGTTTAATGTCATGTAGGATGTATACCAGACTTTCTGTACAGTTTAGCATCATTTAGTTAGGATGATGGGGACAATAGAGTTTAACTTCATGTTGGACGAAAGGGGGATTGTGCATTTTAATGTCATGCAGTTAGGAAAAAATAGTACACCATTTAACGTCATGTTGGACGCATTGGGGATTTTTTCACAGTTTAACATCATGTTGGACGAAAAAGGGACGATACAGTTTTGCGTCATGTTGGACCAAAGTGAGAATAATTTAAGGTCATATGCATGGACCGTGGATGGTGAAGTTTAATGTCATGCTAGACGGTGGTGTATTTTATGGTCATACAGGACCATTAATGATTATGTAGTTTAATGTCTTTCCGGACATAAGGGACTTTTATACAGTTTAGCGTCATGTAGTTAGAACGTCACAGTTTAATGTCTTGCTGGACGTAAGGGACTTGAAAATAGTTTAAGGTCATATGCATGGACCATTGATGATGCTGTTTAAGGTCATATGCATGGACCTTTGATGATGCTGTTTAAGGTCATACAAGACCTAGTTGCAGTTTAAGGTCATACATGACCATTTGGGGAACTTTTTCACTGTTTAGCGTTGTGTGGGACGAAGTTGCAGTTTAAGGTCATACTAGACCATTGCTGTATAGTTTAACGTCATATAGCAAGGACGAACTAGTGCTGCACAGTTTAGTGTCAGGTTTCAGGGACATAAGTATAGTTTAATGTCATGTAGGACGTATTAAAGAACATTTGTATAGTTTAATGTCATATCGCAAGGACGATGAAGGTGACACAGTTTAACGTCATGTTGGACGTATGTGCAAATAGTTTAGGGTCATATGCTTGGACCGTTTCTGTATAGTTTAATGTCATATAGCAAGGATGATCTGGTGCTGCACAGATTAGTTTCATGTTGCAGGGACATAAGTACAGTTTAATGTCATGTAGAATGTATCACAGACTTTCTGTTGCGTACATAGTTCTAGTAGGGGTAGAATTGGAATAGTGGCTTCTGAAAGATCCACGTCTTCCCCTGTATCCTGAGCCCCTGGAACTTCCTCTGATTCCTCTGTTTGATATAGGGAATTCAGGCTCATTGAAATCGAAACTGTGACTGGCATATGGATCTGTTAATTGAATCATATTAACAGAACCAATGATTAATTCTTCATTTGATGAAGACTCTGCCTGATTAGCCTGTTTAGGCTGTGCCATTTGGTGGGGCGGTGCCCGTGGCTCTGAAGTAGATGGCATGACGTCCTCCAAAGTCAAAGACGACTTAGGCTTTGACACATACTCATCTTCTTCTGATTATTTTTCTTTCTTTGAATCATGCCATTTCTTTGAGGAATTTCCCTCTGACGAAGAGGGTTTTTCCGCAACATTCATGGAAGAAGACATGATTGGTTTCTTTAATTGTGTTCGCAAAATAGCATGAGTTCTATTGATTGTCTTTCTGACCATCCAATCATCATACTTCTGTGCATTTTTGCTTTTGACTTCATTTCATTCACCTTCCTCCTCTGGAACTGTAGCAGTAACACATGCTACCTGAGATAAAAACCATTCAATTTGACTTGTCCCGAGTAGACCATCTTTTGCAGGAGGACTTTAAAGACAAAAAACCCCGGGATGGGATGCCCCAACATTTGATGAAAGGGGAAATAATTGGGACGATCTTTATCTCCTTCCTTGTTTGGCCTTTTGGGCCTTGGCAATTGAACCAGATTGTTTTCCAAAGCTGAAATGAAATAACCCGGAACGTGTTCATTTCGGAAAGAGTATGTTTTTCTCGTCAAATACTCAAATTGTTTTCGTCTTTGATCTTTTTGATCATCTGGACAAAAAGGCCTTTGTTTTTTGTGCTCATAAGGTGGAGCCCTTCGAGAAGATGAAGGTTTTGAGGTAGAAATAGGTATATGTGCTTGTTTGATCATAACTGTAGCAGTTTCTTCTTTACCCATTCTCCTTCCTAGAGCTGATGGAATTACACGAGAGTTAGCCTTAGCCTGTATAAGGGAATCTTCAATCTGCTGAGTGATTGAAGTAAGGTCTCAAAACCCTCCTGTGTATTTCATAGGGATTAATGGCATGCATAATTCGTCACACAGATTTTCCACACAGATTGACAACAATTCTTCTTGAGGGATTGGTAAACTCAAGGAATATGTTAATCCCTTCCAGCAAGCAATGAAATCAGAGACTCTTTCATTCTAACATTGCATATAGTTTGTAAGATCGAAAACTATTGTCTTTTGAAAAGTTGAATTGAACTGAAGGAGGAATTTTTGACGAAGATCCTCCCATCCGGTAATTGACCGGGATTGCAAGCTTCTATACCAAACAAAAGCTGGTCCTTGAAAGGTTCGCATGAAGCATCTGAGTTTCACTGCTTCTTGCTGCTCCGGAGTTCCCATCATAGGATCGCAACAAGACACGTATTGTGTCAAATGTTTCTCAGGATCGCCTAATCCATTGAAAATAGGGAAAACATGGTTCCCAAAACTGGATGGAGGAGAAATTGAATCTACCCATTCAGGGTAAACATTCTTTTCTGGTTGAACTTGCACACGCTTCCCTTCCATAGTTTCTTGGGGACAACGACCTAAAAAATGATGTTGGGACTTACACATGGTTAGTAGCCCGGAGAGAGTGTTATGGTTGAAGTTTTCTCTAAGCTCACGTGTTTAATACTTGGTGTGAGAAATAATAGGTAGCAACAACCTTAACAATACATAGTTTAACGTCATGTAGGATGTATGAAGGGACTATGCAGTTTAAAGTCTTGCAGTTAGGACTATTGGTGCTGCACAGTTTAGTGTCATGTAGCAGGGACAAAAGTACAGTTTAATGTCATGTAGGACGTATACCAGACTTTCTGTACAGTTTAGCATCATATAGTTAGGATGATGGGGACAATAGAGTTTAACTTCATGTTGGACGAAAGGGGGATTGTGCATTTTAATGTCATGCAGTTAGGAAAAAATAGTACACCATTTAACGTCATGTTGGATGCATTGGGGATTTTTTCACAGTTTAACATCATGTTGGACGAAAAAGGGACGATACAGTTTTGCGTCATGTTGGACCAAAGTGAGAATAATTTAAGGTCATATGCATGGACCGTGGATGGTGAAGTTTAATGTCATGATAGACGGTGGTGTATTTTATGGTCATACAGGACCTTTAATGATTATGTAGTTTAATGTCTTTCCGGACATAAGGGACTTTTATACAGTTTAGCGTCATGTAGTTAGAACGTCACAGTTTAATGTCTTGCTCGACGTAAGGGACTTGAAAATAGTTTAAGGTCATATGCATGGACCATTGATGATGCTGTTTAAGGTCATATGCATGGACCATTGATGATGCTGTTTAAGGTCATACAAGACCTAGTTGCAGTTTAAGGTCATACATGACCATTTGGGGAACGTTTTCACTGTTTAGCGTTGTGTGGGACGAAGTTGCAGTTTAAGGTCATACTAGACCATTGCTGTATAGTTTAACGTCATATAGCAAGGACAAACTAGTGCAGCACAGTTTAGTGTCAGGTTTCAGGGACATACGTATAGTTTAATGTCATGTAGGACGTATTAAAGAACATTTGTATAGTTTAATGTCATATCGCAAGGACGATGAAGGTGACACAGTTTAACGTCATGTTGGACGTATGTGCAAATAGTTTAGGGTCATATGTTTGGACCGTTTCTGTATAGTTTAATGTCATATAGCAAGGATGATCTGGTGCTGCACAGATTAGTTTCATGTTGCAGGGACATAAGTACAGTTTAATGTCATGTAGAATGTATCACAGACTTTCTGTTGCGTACATAGTTCTAGTAGGGGTAGAATTGGAATAGTGGCTTCTGAAAGATCCACGTATTCCCCTGTATCCTGAGCCCCTAGAACTTCCTCTGATTCCTCTGTTTGATACAGGGAATTCAGGCTCATTGAAATCGAAACTGTGACTGGCATATGGATCTGTTAATTGAATCATATTAACAGAACCAATGATTAATTCTTCATTTGATGAAGTCTCGGCCTGATTAGCCTGTTTAGGCTGTGCCGTTTGGTGGGGCGGTGCCCGTGGCTCTGAAGTAGATGGCATGAAGTCCTCCAAAGTCAAAGACGACTTAGGCTTTGACACATACTCATCTTCTTCTGATTATTTTTCTTTCTTTGAATCATGCCATTTCTTTGAGGAATTTCCCTCTGACGAAGAGGGTTTTTCCGCAACATTCATGGAAGAAGACATGATTGGTTTCTTTAATTGTGTTCGCAAAATAGCATGAGTTCTATTGATTGTCTTTCTGACCATCCAATCATCATACTTCTGTGCATTTTTTCTTTTGACTTCATGCCATTCACCTTCCTCCTCTGGAACTGTAGCAGTAACACATGCTACCTGAGATAAAAACCATTCAATTTGACTTGTCCCGAGTAGACCATCTTTTGCAGGAGGTATTTGAAGACAAAAAACCCCGGGATGGGATGCCCCAACATTTGGTGAAAGGGGAAATAATTGGGACGATCTTTATCTCCTTCCTTGTTTGGCCTTTTGGGCCTTGGGAATTGAACCAGATTGTTTTCCAAATCTGAAATGAAATAACCCGGAACGTGTTCATTTCGGAAAGAGTATGTTTTTCTCTTCAAATACTCAAATTGTTTTCGTCTTTGATCTTTTTGATCATCTGGACGAAAAGGCCTTTGTTTTTTGTGCTCATAAGGTGGAGCCCTTCGAGAAGATGAAGGTTTTGAGGTAGAAATAGGTACATGTGCTTGTTTGATCATAACTGTAGCAGTTTCTGCTTTACCCATTCTCCTTCCTAGAGCTGATGGAATTACACGAGATTTAGCCTTAGCCTGTATAAGGGAATCTTCAATCTGCTGAGTGATTGAAGTAAGGTCTCAAAACCCTCCTGTGTATTTCGTAGGGATTAATGGCATGCTTAATTCGTCACACAGATTTTCCACACAGATTGACAACAATTCTTCTTGAGGGATTGGTAAACTCAAGGAATATGTTAATCCCTTCCAGCGAGCAATGAAATCAGAGACTCTTTCATTCTAACTTTGCATATAGTTTGTAAGATCGAAAACTATTGTCTTTTGAAAAGTTGAATTGAACTGAAGGAGGAATTTTTGACGAAGATCCTCCCATCCGGTAATTGACCGGGATTGCAAGCTTGTATACCAAACAAAAGCTGGTCCTTGCAAGGTTCGCATGAAGCATCTGAGTTTCACTGCTTCTTGCTGCTCCGGAGTTCCCATCATAGGATCGCAACAAGACACGTATTGTGTCAAATGTTTCTCAGGATCGCCTAATCCATTGAAAATAGGGAAAACAGGGTTCCCAAAACTGGATGGAGGAGAAATTGAATCTACCCATTCAGGGTAAACATTCTTTTCTGGTTGAACTTGCACACGCTTCCCTTCCATAGTTTCTTGGGGACAACGACCTAAAAAATGATGTTGGGACTTACACATGGTTAGTAGCCCGGAGAGAGTGTTATGGTTGAAGTTTGCTCTAAGCTCACGTGTTTAATACTTGGTGTGAGAAACAAGAGGTAGCAACAACCTTAACAATACATAGTTTAACGTCATGTAGGATGTATGAAGGGACTATGCAGTTTAAAGTCTTGCAGTTAGGACTATTGGTGCTGCACAGTTTAGTGTCATGTAGCAAGGACAAAAGTACAGTTTAATGTCATGTAGGACGTATACCAGACTTTCTGTACAATTTAGCATCATGTAGTTAGGATGATGGGGACAATAGAGTTTAACTTCATGTTGGACGAAAGGGGGATTGTGCATTTTAATGTCATGCAGTTAGGAAAAAATAGTACACCATTTAACGTCATGTTGGACGCATTGGGGATTTTTTCACAGTTTAACATCATGTTGGACGAAAAAGGGACGATACAGTTTTGCGTCATGTTGGACCAAAGTGAGAATAATTTAAGGTCATATGCATGGACCGTGGACGGTGAAGTTTAATGTCATGCTAGACGGTGGTGTATTTTATGGTCATACAGGACCTTTAATGATTATGTAGTTTAATGTCTTTCCGGACATAAGGGACTTTTATACAGTTTAGCGTCATGTAGTTAGAACGTCACAGTTTAATGTCTTGCTGGACGTAAGGGACTTGAAAATAGTTTAAGGTCATATGCATGGACCATTGATGATGCTGTTTAAGGTCATATGCATGGACCATTGATGATGCTGTTTAAGGTCATACAAGACCTAGTTGCAGTTTAAGGTCATACATGACCATTTGGGGAACTTTTTCACTGTTTAGCGTTGTGTGGGACGAAGTTGCAGTTTAAGGTCATACTAGACCATTGCTGTATAGTTTAACGTCATATAGCAAGGAAGAACTAGTGCTGCACAGTTTAGTGTCAGGTTTCAGGGACATAAGTATAGTTTAATGTCATGTAGGACGTATTAAAGAACATTTGTATAGTTTAATGTCATATCGCAAGGACGATGAAGGTGACACAGTTTAACGTCATGTTGGACGTATGTGCAAATAGTTTAGGGTCATATGCTTGGACCGTTTCTGTATAGTTTAATGTCATATAGCAAGGATGATCTGGTGCTGCACAGATTAGTTTCATGTTGCAGGGACATAAGTACAGTTTAATGTCATGTAGAATGTATCACAGACTTTCTGTTGCGTACATAGTTCTAGTAGGGGTAGAATTGGAATAGTGGCTTCTGAAAGATCCACGTCTTCCCCTGTATCCTGAGCCCCTGGAACATCCTCTGATTCCTCTGTTTGATACAGGGAATTCAGGCTCATTGAAATCGAAACTGTGACTAGCATATGGATCTGTTAATTGAATCATATTAACAGAACCAATGATTAATTCTTCATTTGATGAAGACTCTGCCTGATTAGCCTGTTTAGGCTGTGCTGTTTGGTGGGGCGGTGCCCGTGGCTCTGAAGTAGATGGCATGAAGTCCTCCAAAGTCAAAGACGACTTAGGCTTTGACACATACTCATCTTCTTCTGATTATTTTTCTTTCTTTGAATCATGCCATTTCTTTGAGGAATTTCCCTCTGACGAAGAGGGTTTTTCCGCAACATTCATGGAAGAAGACATGATTGGTTTCTTTAATTGTGTTCGCAAAATAGCATGAGTTCTATTGATTGTCTTTCTGACCATCCAATCATCATACTTCTGTGCATTTTTGCTTTTGACTTCATGCCATTCACCTTCCTCATCTGGAACTATAGCAGTAACACATGCTACCTGAGATAAAAACCATTCAATTTGACTTGTCCCGAGTAGACCATCTTTTGCAGGAGGTCTTTGAAGACAAAAAACCCCGGGATGGGATGCCCCAACATTTGATGAAAGGGGAAATAATTGGGACGATCTTTATCTCCTTCCTTGTTTGGCCTTTTGGGCCTTGGCAATTGAACCAGATTGTTTTCCAAAGCTGAAATGAAATAACCCGGAACATGTTCATTTCGGAAAGAGTATGTTTTTCTCTTCAAATACTCAAATTGTTTTCGTCTTTGATCTTTTTGATCATCTAGACGAAAAGGCCTTTGTTTTTTGTGCTCATAAGGTGGAGCCCTTCGAGAAGATGAAGGTTTTGAGGTAGAAATAGGTACATGTGCTTGTTTGATCATAACTGTAGCAGTTTCTGCTTTACCCATTCTCCTTCCTAGAGCTGATGGAATTACACGAGATTTAGCCTTAGCCTGTATAAGGGAATCTTCAATCTGCTGAGTGATTGAAGTAAGGTCTCAAAACCCTCCTGTGTATTTCATAGGGATTAATGGCATGCATAATTCGTCACACAGATTTGCCACACAGATTGACAACAATTCTTCTTGAGGGATTGGTAAACTCAAGGAATATGTTAATCCCTTCCAGCGAGCAATGAAATCAGAGACTCTTTCATTCTAACTTTGCATATAGTTTGTAAGATCGAAAACTATTGTCTTTTGAAAAGTTGAATTGAACTGAAGGATGAATTTTTGACGTAGATCCTCCTATCCGGTAATTGACCGGGATTGCAAGCTTGTATACCAAACAAAAGCTGGTCCTTGCAAGGTTCGCATGAAGCATATGAGTTTCACTGCTTCTTGCTGCTCCGGAGTTCCCATCATAGGATCGCAACAAGACACGTATTGTGTCAAATGTTTCTCAGGATCGCCTAATCCATTGAATATAGGGAAAACAGGGTTCCCAAAATTGGATGGAGGAGAAATTGAATCTACCCATTCAGGGTAAACATTCTTTTCTGGTTGAACATGCCCACGCTTCCCTTCCATAGTTTCTAACCGTGCTGTTAATGACTCAATAGTAGTTATTAACTTTTGAGAAACATCCGGTTGAACATGGACTAGGGTAGGTGCAATGACTGGAGCTTGGACAGATGTGGCGATTGGTGCTGCAACTGATGGTAGCACTGCTAATCGTTGTTGCACTTGACCCGTAGGATTAGACCTATGAGGGTGTACTGATAGAGGAGGATATTCTTGATCCATCTCAGTAGCTGCAACAAATTGCTTTGGCTGACTGACTCCATCATGCTTAATAAAAAGACTACTCCAAAATAATTCTGCATTCAACCTTCTTAATTCCTTCATTTCTTCCCCCTGTTGTGAAAACCTCTACTCTAGTAAGAGCGATTGACCTTCTCTAGAGGAAGGATATGTAACCTTGTTCTTTCCCTTCCCTTTGTTGGATCCTTTTCGGAGAGGGGGAAGTGGGTTACTCAAATAATTACTTATGTTCGGAGTAATCCTTTGACTTTGTGTATGCACACCTTCTTCATTTGTTTCGGTGCGTACATCTTCTTGAGCAGGAACCTCTTCATCTGAGTCCCCTAAGTGAGCCTCATCTGGTGGATCAGCAACAACGGCATTGATGACATTAATCGATGCATAACTCATTGCATCCCTTCTATCATCATTTCTGTGATATTGTCTTCTTCCGTGTCTTTGATGAGACATTGCCTTTTGTTGATTCGATCCCTCAGGAACTTCTTGACGAACCGTACTTTGGAGGGAATCTCCTGATAATTTGTCTCTTCGTTCCTCTTGAGGTTTCTTCCCCAATCAAGAAAAAACCAACATTATCTGAGTAGGGGATTGATGATTTGAAAAAGTCCCTAGTCCGGTGGACTGGGGCTGTTCCTGTTGTTCTCGCTCAACTCCCTGAATCATTTTTGTTGATTCCGAGGGTTGGTTTAAAAGAGTCCCCAGTCTGGCTATCCGGGGTGGTTCTTGACATTCTATATCTGAGAATTTCTTGAAGTCCTCCTGATCTTGCGGACCTTAGTCCGGAAATTAGCTGGATACATTAACCTGTATCCGCTTTTATCACCCGGTTCAAAAGACCGTTGGATGATTTCCGACACTTCTGTCACTTGGTGACGTGCTTGCTCGAAACGAGAGGTCTGTTCAATATTCTCGTTTTCTTGATGCAAGAGTAATTCGACAACTTGTTCTCTGTATTCTTGATTTTGAGAGGAACTAGGTGAAGCCTGTTCTTGGGCCAGATTTTGATTACAAACAAAGCCCATTGACTATGACCGGCCATGGGCAATAACATTGCATGAGACCATTTTGGGCAGGCTTTGGATACTGGAGAGCACCGTGAAATGTAGTTCTCCATGAACACCCCATCCTCTGACACGAATACCAGATGGGGTATTGGAAATTAACTGACGCAATATTCTTAGTGCTCCAAGGCATGAACGTTGAAGGGCTCTCTGCTGCTTTTCAGCCTTCAGATATCTTGAGACTGATAGAGACGCCAAATCAATCTGACATTGTATCCCTTATATTATTGTAAGATGATTTTCATATTCATCATAAGATAATAATTTCTTCTTCAACTGACAAAGATTTTTCCATATGTTGAGACGAATATCATGAATTTCATCTTCCGTCAACATTTCTGAAATATTATACTGAGAGTCAGCCAGAGGCCAAAACATAACTGGCACTTCACCTTTCACGAGTTGTTTTCTCATATTCATCATTTCCTCTTTATCATTTGATGAAGATTATTCTACCTGATTTTACCAGAGTTGGTGTTTCCTTGTGGCTTCATTGGATTCAACAGGATTGGTAGAGACATCATTGATCAAACTAGAAGATGCATGACTTAGGGGTGGTTCGGAGAATGACCTACACCCTAGGCTATCTTCTGATTGAGAAAGTATTTCACCTGCTAGCGATGAAGCTTCATACATGACTGGTTTCGCATTTTCAAGTGCCTCAAGATAAGTGGGCTTTCTCAGCACTACATTGTCCACTAGAGCATTTTCCGGGCAATGTTCATCACTACTGCAGAGAGGACTTTCGCAGCGAAATTCATCATCATGGGGAGGAACACCATAATGGGTTACAACAAAAGATGAGATCTCTTGCTCCTTGGTCTTCTGACCACATAGAGGGTTCTTGTGGCACTCATCTGAAGATGAAACTTTGAGATCGACCGAATTGTCATGAAGCAATCCTTCATGAGGAAGTGTCTATTGAAGACCTTCGGAATTAATGTTCCCATTATTGGGAACTGAGGGAATAAAATCTTGAATTCCAACTGATAATTGTCTGAGGTCATCAAGAACTCCAGCATCGAGCAGGGCATTGTTATAGATTGGCTCTTGATATCCTGACTGTGTTGGGCAAGTCTTTTTCTTAGACACCTTCCTACTCGCCTTAGAAACCAATTGTTCATGAAAGTGGCTACTCTGAGCAGGTGTATGTGCCTGATCAGGAAAGATGGCCAGGTTAAGCTGACGATCTCCTCTCAAATCAGGTGTATGTGCCTGACTTGGTCGTCCGTTTGATATGGGGGAGTATTCCCCATAACCCTCTCAGACTAGAACAGATGTGTGTGTCTGTTCCGGAGTGAATTTTTGATGTATCACTCCACTGGTAGGGATAGAATTATGTGTCTTTCCCTTAGATGCTTCTGAAGTTGTTATAATATCCTGGAAGGCATCCAGAATATGAGAAGGGATTTGCTTCTGCTCTTTCACCATTGATAGAATATGCTTGGTGACTTCAGCTGCCGGAACCGGAATGTACGTCCATTATGGGCTTGGAGCAGGTGTATGTGCCTGCTCCTGTCCTCCTTTTCCTATCAGTGAATCCTGACAGTACTCAAGTGTGGGGGCAGAGAGTTGGGTCTTCCTCCTATTTGTTGTTGTGGCTTTCCGACTAACTTCTCTGAATGCTACCAAGCGAGACAATTGGTAGGCTTGATTAATATCAGTAGGTGTATGTGCTTGCTGATTTCACTTCACCAAACGTGGTTGAAGAGATCCATCATATGTAGTTAGACGAGCCTGCTGACTAGCTGATTATGTATAAACAGGTGTATGTTTCTGCCTATAGTACTCCGCCGGAATTGCCGGGCGGGATTGGCATGATGCTTCCAGACGAGTCTGCTGGACATCCGAATTAAAACGGGAAAGTTTATGTGCCTACTCGTTGCTTGCCACCAAGTTAGGTTGGTGGACTTCTCTGGAGATGGAAGAGATGAGAACCTTCTCACTGTTGACCAGATTCCACCTCTGGTGGTTCGTCTTGCCTGCTCGGGTTCAAGGAACCTGAGCCGAACGCCTGGAGTTAGTACCCTCATCATGTTGAGGGAGCACTGCCGTACGAGTATGATAGTGATTGTTGGTGGGAGCCTTCAGAATGGACTCCTATCTTCGTGAAATAAGGCCTTGAGGTACCTGCTCATTCACTTCCTCAGAATAAGGGAGTTAATGGTGATTGCATTCCGGGGATAACGGCCTGAAACGGTTGGAGACGGTATTCAGCACCGCCTGTTTCTTGATCACTGGTCATCGTTGTCCGGATGACCGATGTGAGTTGTTTACTTAGAGGGCTTGTCGGGCAGCCTCCAGAGTTGGGATGGTACCGTGTTGACGGTAATCCTTAACCAGTGTGTTTGATATGCAGTGTTGAAGACGCTGAGTAGGTGATATCGTCCTAAGATCGGACGACGATCCAGCAGGAGTAGCAGCAGTGTCATTTGCAGCAGCAGTATTCACAGGTGTGAACTTGTGAGCAGCCATTCTAGAAATGTAGAAGATCTTGGGAAAATAGTGCCTGTTTGATATAACAGATGTAATCAATATAATTTCAGCTACTACATCTTTTGGATGAGCACATATTTCAATGATTTTTTTTGTTGGCCCTCTCATTGAGTTTTAAATAGGGGCCTAACAAATAGGTAAAACATCATTTTTACATGGTTAAAGATTCACGTCGGGTTCACCATTTTTGTTTCCCTCGGAATCTGGGGATGACCGCCTTGATGGGAGGTTCAAACGTTCTGATCGGTTTCTAACGGGTTTGTTCGTAGAACCGGAAACATCCAATGATTCCACATCCATTATGACCTACTTTCCAAAGGTAGGTGCTCATTAGTTTGTGGACTGATGAGGCTTAGGAATTTTCATTGGTCGAGAGGATTGGAGGTCGGACTCATCACACCTTTTTTAGGGGAATTATTGTCCACTCTGGGACTCTCTTTATAGATTTAAGTTATGTTTGTGAATCCTTATTACATTACCAAGTATAAAATGAGCTTTCCATCAGATCTAACAATCAATGATTAAATATGTAGGAAATTTAGAGAATCTTTTGTATGTATTCGAGGTTCTTCATCGATGGAGAATCATCTATATTTATTAGATATTATTGGTCAATGGTACCCTTCGACACATTTATATAGAAGTCTCTTGGTCATTATGATGACCATGCTGTTTTTAAAGCCACTCAGTGGGGAACTTGAAGTTTATTATCATTCAGAAGTACATGGATTATTTTAGAGTTGGGATCGAACCCATAGACGGGCTACCTACGTATCCTTTATTTAGAAAAGGAATCAGAACCCACGTAGTTCGAGTAAGGGAGTATGATGTTTATGATTGATGGCTCAAAGAAGGATGTCAAAATTACTTTTACACTCTAAGGTCACGTGAGTCATGCTCAGTGTGAGAAACAAGAGGTATTGGTAAAAATTAGACAATTGTTCCATGCAAGATGCAATCATAAGAAATAATGTGGGGCTTATGTATGTATGACTGCCCAGATAAATGAAGGTTAGGATTTACATTAGGGAAGAAATCCACGAACATGGTCCATAAAGGTATATGTGCTTCATAGAGATTTTGAATACTCTAACATGGGGCTTACTCTTGAAAAGGAGGCCCAAATTAGGAGAAAAATTATGATTGGGTTTTACTCCTGAAGAGGAATCCCAGATCAAAGGTAAATTAGGACTGGTTAAGAGAAATTAAGACTGGGGCTTACTCCTAAAAAGGAGTCCCAGGTCAAGGATTACGGTTTGGGGCTTACTCCTGAGGAGGATGCCCAAATTAGGGGACTGGGGCTTACTCCTAAGGAGGATGCCTAGATTAGGAGATTGGGGCTTACTCCTAAGGAGGATGCCCAGATTAGGGGACTGGGGCTTACTCCTAAGGAGGATGCCCAGATTTGGGAATTTTATGAATTGGGGCTTACTCCTAATGAAGATGTCCATGTTAAGAATTATGACTGGGACTTACTCCTAAAAAGGAGGCCCAGGTTAGGAGATCTGGGGCTTACTCCTAAGAGGATGCCTAAATTTAGAGGACTTATAACTGGGGATTATTCTGGAAAAGGAGACCCAGGTTAAGGATTCTCTCATCTTAAAGGATGAGGTTAAATGAATGAAATCTCAATCTTTAGTGACATAAAGATGTGTAAATCACTAGGTTTTGAGAGGTACTCCAAATAATTCCTTTTAGATAAGGAAGTCAAATCAAGAAATCATGCCATAAATGGATTTGAAGAGTGTCTTGAAGACTGAATCTTGAATAGGAAAGGTGCAATGGCATAAGAGGGGTAAAATGGGAAAAAAGGGCACCAAAAAGGTAGGGGCACGCAAGTCCTGACAGGTGCGTAGGTACTGCGTGGGCGTGCAGGTATACCTGCACAACAAGTTTGGTACTTGCGCTGTGTTCAACCAGCAGGGTAATACTTGAGTGACTTTTGTTTAAGGCCTTTAGAATCCTCTTGAGGTTCTTCCAGAAGAGGGGCGCGCAAGATCTATTGAAGGAGTAAGGCGGCGCACAAGTGTGGCCCTTTTCCCTTAAGGGATGGCCACTCAGGCGTGCAAGTGTTGATGAGTTTCAACACTTAGGCATTTATCCCCCGCTTTAGATCTTCAGTTCTAGGTAAGAAATTACCTTATAAGTGTTTCAGAAGCTTTGAGAAGAGTCTAGGGCGCCGAGAGCTCAAATCTGATTTTCTGGAAAAAAATCCTCCCTAAATGGGGGGCCCACAGGGTCTATTTATAGGCAAGAGAAGATCCCGGGTGGTTATCACTTAGGTCGCGCAAGTCACTTGCACGACCATAATGCGTCGCGCAAGTGAACTTGCGCGACTATGAGTAAACTTGTGCGACTTATGGGCAATCTTATCCTTGTTCATCCCTTTGTTGATTTTTTTATATTTTCTTCAAAGGATGGATCAATTTGTGCTAAGTCATTTCCCTTTACATTCCTTTAGACTTTGTGACGAAAAAGGAGCATCAACACTAATCAAGAGAAATCAGAATATAAACATAAATATAAGGTACCCAGTACTTTGTTTCATTCCTTGACCAGGAATATATATCCCTAGATTTCATCTTGTGAAGCATCAAATTGTATTTGGAAGTAGTTCGAAGTAACAAATTTTGGAAATTCCAAAGTTATTGAAACCAGAAGAGCTATGCTTAGAGCTGAGTACCATGGTTTTTTCTTTCCTTATAGATAACCTATATGCAAGGTACAACAGAGATCTATGACTATTGTCAACAGCATACAATCTATGGGTGATAAAGGCATAGATGAGGAAGCTCTTGTAGAAAAGATTATTGACATCATGCCTAATGAGTGGGAATCCAAGAGAATAGCCAATGATGAGAATAGGAAAGTCTCACAGATTACTCTTGATGAAATTTTTGGAACTCTCCTTCCACATGATACTAGAATGAAGAGAGATGCTGAAATTGTTAAGAATTATAATGGGAATGGAAGTTTAGCCTTGACCACTACTTATAATCATATGAAATCCAAGACTCCTGAGAGATTTACATGATCTAAGTCTAATAAGGTTGTTATACAATCCAAATCAAGTGAAAGAGAGCATTCTGTGAATGAACTAGTTGATCTTGTTTGAAGGATGAAAAAGATAGTTGGAAAGAAGGATTTTGAATATTGATATAAAAGGAAAGGAAAGGAAATAAAGACTCTAAAGTCACCTGTTATGAATGAAAAAGAGCTGGAAATATAAGGCCAGATTGTCCCATGCTTAAAAGAAAAGACAAAAAGGAGAATCATTATGAAAGAAATAGAAATTAGTTTTATAATGATAAAGCTAGGAATATTCTGAAATATAATGACACCTGGAGTGCCAGTGGTGGAGACTCTACTAATGAATCATCACATTACGAATCTTCTGGACAGAAGAATCTCGGTCTAATAGCCAGACTACCTATTGAAAATCATTGTTTAATTACTAAGGTACACAATTTTGAATATATGACCAATGTATCCCTGAATTATAATTATAGTGATAGTAAATTATATGAATCTTCGGATGAAGAATCTTCATTTGATGAGGATAATACTTTACCTACCTATGGAGAAGTTACTAGGTTTTCTAAGCTCCTTGAGAATAAAAATTCAGAAGTCAATAAAAACCTTGATAAGGAAAGTTCTAGGATTTCTAATCTTACTATGGAAATATCAGACCTTTCTAAGGATCTTGATAAGAAAACCCTTTATTTTGATAGTTTTTCAAAAAACCTTAAGGAAGTTAATTCTGAGAAGGATAAACTTTTTAAGGATCGAGAAAATTTTTTTTCTAAGAAAAATTTTATTGAGCCTAACTCTAGTACTAAAACTGACGTTTTAAGGTAAGAAATTAGTTATTATACTGAACTCATAAATATTTTCCTTGAGGAAGTGTTTTTCAATCTTTACCTTAGGTAAGGAAAACTTTGATAAGATGTATTCTCAAATCTGTCCTCTAAGAAATAATTATGGTTATGGTTATACTAGTTCAAAACCGATATTTAGTAACAATTATTTTGTTTCTCAAAGTGATCCATTCTTCACTAAGTGTTCGTGTGGTGGGCATTGGGAAAAAATTGTTCCTTGAACAAAACTCAATATTTATGTTTTCATAAATCTTATTTTTCTATGAAAGTGTGGATTCCTAAAATTTTTCTTTCTGAAGTTTCTGGATCAATAAAAGTTTGGATTCTGAAATTCAAACATTTTTATTTTCAGGAAAATAAAGAATGTACCAACAGAAATACTTGGTACATGGATAGTTGATGTTCTCAGCATATGACTTGTAACAAAAACATCTTTGAAAATATTATCATGAAGAAAGGAGGAAAATTAACTTTTTGAGATAATTCTAAGGGATAAATTATTCTTATAGGTAACATTAATCTTATTAGAAAAACAATGATTTCAAATGTTTTTTTTTTGTTAAGGGTCTTAAGCACAACCTCATTAGAATAAGTCAATTAGGTGATGAAGGTTACCTTGTGAATTTTAGGAATGACACGTGCTTAGTACCCAATTCCAAGGAAGAGTTCATTCTTTCTACTAATAGGAAAGAGAATGTATACACACTAAACATAGAAGACATTACGAGCCAAGACCTACCTTGCCTTAGTGTAATGGAATATAATTCTTGGTTGTGGCATAGAAGGTTAGGATAATGTAACCTTAGGAACCTATGTAAACTCTCTATGAAAAGAATTGTTAAGGATATATCGGAGCTTAGATTTAATTCTTCAAAAGTATGTGATCCTTTTCAATATGGAAAGCGACATAAATCAAGATTTAAATCAGTCGGTGAAGTCTCAACTATAGATGCATTATAGTTAGAGCATATCGATCTTTTTGGTCCAAAAAAAACTAGAAGCATTAGAGGAAAATATTATGTATTTGTCTTAGTTGATGATTACACTATATTTAAATGGGTCTATTTTCTAGAAAAGAAATCTGAAGCTTTTTCTAATTTCAAAAGTTTTAGAGCCCAAATTAAATCAAAAAAAACTTCCTTTGATTACTATTTATAGTGATCATGGAGGAGAAATTCAAATTTTGGATTTTGAAACTTTTTGTAGTAGAAAATGAATTACTCACAACTTCTCATCACCCAGAAAACCTCAACAAAATGTTCTGGTTGAAATAAGAAATAGAATTCTTCAAGAGATAACAAGACCATGTTGAGTGAATATTTGGTTTCCAAACATTACTGGGCTGAAGCTATAATGCTGCTTTTTATACTATAAATTGTGTTTTGATTAGACCTTTTCTTAATAAAACTCTTTATAAGTTACGTAATGGTAAAAAACCTAGACTTTATTACTTCAAGGTTTTTGGTTTCAATGTATTCATTCTGAATACTAACTATAATCTACAAAAATTCGCCCCAAAATATGATGTAAGGATTTTCGTAGGCTTTTCCACAACACCTGAGGCATATAGAGTTTACAATAAAAAAACTTCTACTATTTAAGAGACAATACATGTTAAATTTGATGAAACTGATCCATTTGTTTTCAAAAATACTCAACCTACATCTTCATATGTTTTTTCAAAAAATGATTATAAACCTTTGATTGAAGATCCTTCTGATAAGGAAAATGTTCAAGAAGTTATTTTTGAAGCATTTACCCTAGAAGACATTCTAGCCTATGTTGATGAACAAGTTTTACAAAACCCAAATCAGTTGTTAAAAAAGAATCATCCTAGTGAGAGTATCATTGGTGACATAAATCAAACATTAAGGACAAGATGTTCCTTAAGAAATTAAGTAGAAAATCTAGCATTCCATTTCCTATTAGAACCAAAAGGAACTGATGAAGCTTTAGGTGATAATGATTGGATAAAAGATATTCAAGATGAGCTAAATGAATTCAAACGGAATAAATTCTAGACCTTGGTTGAAATACCTAAGGAAACATTCGTTTTATTGGAGTGAAATGGGTCTTCTGAAATAAATGTGATGAAAATTGAATCATAGTATGAAATAAATCTAGATTGGTTGCTAAAGGCTATAATCAAAAAGAAGATATAGACTATGAATAAACCTATGCTCCAATAGCTAGACTTGAATCAATTAGTATTATACTTGCCTTTGCATCATTCTTTAATTTCAAACCTTTTCAAATGGATATTAAATGTGCTTTTCTTAATTGTTAGGTTCAAGAGGAAGTTTTTGTGGAACAACCTTTTGGTTTTGAAGATACAAAACATCCTGAACAGGTTTATAAACTTACCAAATCTTTGTATGGACTTAAGAAAGCCCCTCAATCATGGTATCATAGACTTACCTAATTTTTTCTTCAAAATAAATATCTTAAGGGAAATGTTGATCCAACCCTTTTTATAATGAAATATAAGAAAAATGTTTTGATTGTTTAAATTTATGTTGATGATGTTATATTTGTTTCAACTCAGAAATCATTAATTAGTTCCTTTGTGGATCTAATGAAATATGAGTTTTAAATGAGTATGATGGGTGAGTTAACATTTTTCCTTGGTTTTCAAATTTCTCAAAAACCAGAAGGAATCTATATATCTCGACATAAGTATATTAAATATCTTCCTAAAAAGTATGTATATGAAAAAAAATAGTAGAAGTACTCCCATTGGTACCTCAAATTCACTTGATCTAGATGAAGTTGGAAAACTAGAAGATCGAACATCTATTTGAGGTATGATAGGAAGCCTATATTACTTGAAAACTAGTCATCCAAAACTAATGTTTTTAGTATGCTTATGTGCAAGATATTAATCCAATCCTAAGGAATCTCATTTAAAGGTAGTGAAAATAATTTTTCGCTACTTAAAGGGAACCGTGGATCTAGGACTCTGTTATACTTCTTGAAATGATTTTGTTTTAAAAAGTTTTTCAGATTCTGACTTTGGTGGATGTAGAATGGATAGGAAAAGTACATCCAAAAACTCGTCATTTATTAGGAGATTCATTAGTTTCTTGGACATGAAAAAAGCAACACCCAATAGCACTTTCTACTACTAAAGCTAGATATGTTGCAGTTGGATGTTTTTGTGCTCAAGTGTAGTGGATGCAACACACACTCACAGACTATGGTATGTGTTTTACCAAAACACAAATTTTGTGTGATAATACTAGTGACATTGCCTTAATTAAAAATGTGTACACCACTCTCATGCAGAACACATAGATATTAGGCATCACTTTATTAGGGATCACACACAAAAAAGGGATATCATTCTTCAATTTAATTTAATGCAGGATCAACTTGCTAATATTTTCACTAAATCTCTACCATCCAATTGATTTGAATACATTAATCAAAAGTTAGTAATGTTAACCATAACATAATCTTCCATGTTAACTTCCTGTTGAAACCAATCTCCTTACATTAAGAAACATTGTTTCATAGGGGGGTACATTTGGTTGTTAGATATCTTAAAAAATTTCGTAGTCAAAATTTTTTTTGGTAGTCTAAATTATTCATCGACAAAATTTTTCATAATCTAAAATTGTTTTCGTAGTCTAAATTTTTCATATTCAAAATGTATTTGTAGCCTAAATTTTTTGTAGTCAAAATTTTTCATAATCTAAATATTTTTTTCGTAGTCTAAATTTTTCATAGTCGGCATTTTTTTAGTCAAAATTTTTCGTAGTCTAAAATTGATTTTAATACATAAAATTTTCGTAATGAAGATTTTCCTACGTGAAATTTTTTATAATAAAGATCTTTGCAATTAATATTTTTATAATGAATATTATTTTACTTGAAATTTTCATAAAGATGATTTTCATACTTGAAATTTTCATAATGAAGATTTGCGTACTTGAAATTCTTGTAATGAAGATTTATGTACTTGAAATTTTCATTATCAAGTTTTTAGTTCTAAATTTTTTTCGTAATATAGTTTTTTTATTTTTGTTTTTTTTCAAAATCTAAAGTTCTTCAAGAAGAAATTTCCTCATTACAAATAATTTTCCTAGTAATATGAAAGGTATATTTCCCTTCTTAAATTTTCGTAATCATCTTTTACTTTCTAGTATTTTTATTTGGTTTTAAATTTTCAGATTCTCTTTTTCTTAAATCCGAATGTTTTTTAAAAAATGTCAAACGATTGGATTCTATCAAAATTTCCTTTTGGCTATCATCTCAACCGTAAGATCTGATCAGAAGGTTTTTCAACCATTAGATTGAGTTTGGATATTGAATCGTCGCCTCAAACACCTGTATAAAGGACCCTTGATGGTTATCCCACATTGAAACTCAAGCTCGTGCGTGCTGAAGCTCTTCCCTATAGCATAAGCCCATTCCGAACATCCTAGATCTTTCATACATTGAAATGTCTGCCGACGTATCCTCTCAAAAAGATATTTCAACTGTCAAACCAATCTCGAAATGGCTGATATATAGAGAAATGTTAGTTAATCCGAAGTTTTTCTCCAAGAATGATTTTTATTATCTTGAAGAATATAAAGCTAAATGGGTGGGAAAGTGTTTTCCTTTCAAAACCGAAAGCATAGGATTTGGAATATCCAGATTTTTTAATAAAATTCTTTGAGTCAGTAACATTCTACAAGGATAAATGCAGAAGGAAGTTTTCATTCAAGAGTTATGGGAAGAGTTATTCACTTTCTTACACCAATGATGCAAGCTTGGTTGGTATTCCTTATGAAGGGGAAGCTGAATTTAGTTCTCATAATCTCCCTTACGTTCTAGGAATTTTTAATTAGGTGAAGTCCATGGCTTGCTTTAGTCTCTCAGAAGAAAAGAATCTGAATATTATTCATCTATCTACATATTATTGGATTCTTTAATTGTCAGTTCAAGGATTCATAGTACCGAGAAAATGAGAAAAGAATACTTTGAAGAAAAGTGACATGTATATGCTGGATTTCTTGGTAAAACTAAGGAAGATAAACTTGGTAATGAATATCTTGGTTACGATTGAGAACAAAAATAATGGAAATCTGAAGGCTCAGATTATTATGTATCTATCCACTCTTTCAATTATGATTGTTCGGTGTCTATAATCCTTCAAAATCCCTTGCAGATCTATGTTGAAGAATTGAAAAGTTATGTTGTCAAGTGATGACAATTTGAGAAGAATGAAAGTTGGATTTTCGAAAGAATCCAAAGAATTATATGATTTTCTTGAAGTTAAATTTGAAGCTATTTAAAGGAAATAGAAGGTGTCTGAGACCTCTAAAAAGTGTGGAAGTAGGAGGATGGTGAAGGATGTGGAAGAGAAGGAAAAATCCCCAGTGGCTAAGGAAACCCAATCGGCACCACCAAAGCCAATGAAATAAAAATCCTATCCAGATAAAGTCGTATAAATGTAGAGAGAGGAAATGAAAAATGGAAAATAAGGGGAGCATATGTTTCGCTTGGACCCAGCTGAAGTAAAATCTTTGATGGAGAAGACAGCTGAAGAGCTGGAAAGGAAAGATAAAGAAATGAAGCAGAAGAAGAAGTTGTCTAAGGCTGAAATAGTTCAATATCTTCTGAAGGCTGCTAAGAAGGTATCTGAAAATATTTTGGTACCATAATCCTTCTTGATAGAACCTTTACCTGAGACTCCAGGGAAGAAGTTTTTGACTCCGAAAAAAGTCCAACAAAAAGTAGTAGAAGAAAAAAAATTAGAAGAAGAAGAAGAAGACAGTGATGATACAAAAGACCTGATAAAGAAAGTAGAGGATTTTTATGATAAATAAATCCCATATGAGAAATTATAATTCCGAACAGCTTAAGTTGAATCAGGAAATCTTGTTACTCCTTGGAAGGATGAAGAGAAGGCTGAAGAAGAAGTAGACAAACCATCTGAAGAATAGAGCATCAATAAAGATTTTATTCACCTAGAGGATGCTGAGGCAGGTGCTGGAAAGGAATAATTTGATGAAAAAAAATTCATTCAGCTATCTAATAGTGAACATGAATCTCCTGATCAAGAGGAATCCATTCCAAAGGTTGATAAGGGAAAACAGGTAGTATTTGATACACTTACCAAGGATGTGGTAATGAAGAAAGATGTTGGTGGATCTTCAAAGAGGAAATCTACTGAGTTAGAAAGAGAATCCTCACCAAGAAAAATATCAGATTTAGAATCATCCTATCTTGGACATGATTTTGTAGTCCAGTATTTGAAGAAGCTTGTTAGAACTATACCAATATTTTCTAGCATAGAATCTAGATGCTAGAAGTTCTAACATTATTTTCATCAGAAATCGGATTCAGTATCCATGGCGATGGATAAGTAAATCATGCTTGAGGATGATTTCAAAACCTTTTTCATAAACTACGAATCCCACAAATATCCTATAAGAAGATGAAAATTTGGTCAAATAAAACTCTAAAAGACATAAGAGTTTTGATGAGTTCCAATAAATTTTCAAGGATGCATTTGACACCAAAGATGAGAAGATCAAGGATCTCAAAAATAGTTTTAAGGAAAAGCTTTCTTTGGAATAGAATACTTGGAAGAAATATGTGAAAGATCTGAATGGGAAGTTATATTCAGTTTCTCAATGATGGATGAGAGAATGATATCTCAGGATTGAGATAGTGGAAAATTGTGTCAAGTAAGAAGAATCCTTGATGGCTCGGGCTGATTTTCTTGTTGCTCAAGAAGAAAAATTCCAAGACATAGAGAAGAAAATAGAGGATCATGATCAAATTCTCAAAAGTGCATAAGAGGATCAAAAATAACTAAAGAACTTTAAAACCATAGTGAAGAAGTTGATGTCGAAGGATAAGTAATGATAATATTATTTAAATTCGGATATTTTGTTGTATTTATTACTTGTATAAATTTTTTCCAATCGTAATAAAATTTTTGGTTGCTCTTATTTTAGTTCTTTAGTACTAATATTTTAGTTACCATATTTCATTTTCCATTCCCTTTAATCCTTTTTTAAAATTACAAAGGGGGAGACAGGAAAAAAATAGTACTAAGTAAAGAATAAATTTCTCTATGTGAGGGGGAGTTCTTATCAAAGAAGATTTCCGTATGAAATAAAATGCTAAGTCTCAATCCAAAAATCAAGAATATGATCCTTAGTGTTTCCAAATACTAACGGTGAGTTAGTCGCATTCATCATTTCCCATGTGTTATTGGAGATACATTTTTTTTCAATGTCCAGGATAATATTTTCTAAGTCCTTATATTCTTTTTCATAAGGATGTTTTGTTCTTTCCAAAAATGGGGAGATTGTTGAGTCAATAAGGTTTCATTATGAATTTTACATTCCTTATTGTTTTGAAAATAAAAAACACTTTATCTTAATGAAAATATAGTTTCCCTATTCTTTACATTCATAAGGAAAATTTTCATTCCCCGTCGAAATTTATCTTTACCATGTTTTTCATTGTTCATATCATAATCTAACTCATATTCATCCTAATTATAGAATTTGGTTTGGTAACTAAAACCTCAGAATCTTATAAATACTTATATATGGATCATTCTGTTTTCAGGAACCAAATTTAGGTTCTGAGTTCTCTGAATTCAGACTCCAAACTTTCTAAGTGCAGACTCTGAGTTCTCTAAATTCAGACTCCAAACTTTTTGAGTTCAGACTTCGAGTACTATGAATTCAAACTCTAAACTTTCTATGTTAAGGCTTTAAATTTTCCTAAATTCTGACTCTGAACCTTATATGTTTAAACTTCGAATTCTCCTAAATTTCGACTCTGAACTTTCTATGTTCAGACTCTAAATTCTCTTGAATTCAGACTCTGATCATTCTATGTTCAGACTCCGAATTCTCCTAAATTCAGATTCAAAACTTTCTAAGTTCAAACTCCGATTTATTATGAATTCAAACTCCAAATTTCCTTGAAATTCAGACCTCGGAATTCTATATAATTCAGGTTTCCAAATTCCTCTGAATACAGAATCCAAATATCTATGTGTTATAGATACCGAATGGCTTTTGGTTGGACTCTTATGTTTTATTTCCATAGACTCTGAAAAATGAATTTGGTTTAGTAACCATATTTTTTTTACTCTTGTTTTACTCATAAAATTATGTCATTCATTTAGTTACTAACTAAATGTTGTTTGAGTGACACATGTACAGGTCCCTCTGAAATTCAACGAAAAATATGACTGTTGGAGGAGGGAGATGGCTATTGAAGTTGTGCTTATAAATAAGATCTCATTTGAAAGATCTCACAACAAGTTGATCAATCTAGATATTACATGTTGTTGAAGTGATTTCAAGAGATAGAGACTTTCATGGTTTTTACGTCCTGAACATCTTGTTCAGAATTACTTCATGTGACTTCGAATGTTGCTAAGTACAATCGAGGGCTTCTAGGGATAGGAAGACAGAGGTGCCGACTAACTTGAAGTTCTAGGGCTTGCGGGGTTAGCAAGACAAACTTTGATCTTCGTATTGAGGTGTTACCTTAGTGTGGGCAAGACAGACTTTCTTGAATGTATAAATAGAGGGACATTTATCAAAGGTTGATGGATAACCTTCTCTGGGTTAAAATATTTTCTACTTGTTTCTTGTTTTGTTTCATGTTTTTCGCTGCATTTTGGTTGTTGAGGAAAGTATAACTATCTTATACGTTCTTATACTTGTATTCTGATTAAGTAATATTCTATAAGATTTAAGTTATAATCTTTATCTTTGAAAACTTTTGTTAAGTTTCATTTCTAGAAACACATTTTCAGAATCAAGAAAGTTTGTAGAACTTAGAGGTTTTGTGAATTTGCCTTTTTTAACAATGTTAAACATCTTCATCTTTAAAAGTTCAAAATGAATTTTTTAAAGTATACAATTCACCCTCCCTTTTGTATATTGATCATCTACATCATAATTTTGATACTACAATCAGTATCATTTAGATCCTAATATTGGTATCATAGTGGGTCTTTGAAAAACTAATATTCACATATAAGTTTTTTTTGCTTAAGTTTTTCACTATTCTATATTTTCCTTGCTTAGGAATGAATGTTGGTTACATAGACAACCTAAATCCTAATAGACCACTTAATTTTTATCAGAATGATTAAGAATATTGAAGAGACCTAATGAAGATGTGTTTCATCAATACTGGAGTAAACAATATTGTTATGCTAACTAGAGATTTCAAGATTCCAGATAAGGAAGTATGAACTTTTACTAATCAAGAGAAATCAAAATATCAACATAACTATAAGGTATGAAATATTTTATTGTGTTCCATGACCAGGAATATATATAGCCAGATTTCATCATGTGAAGCCGAAAAATTTATTTGGAAGAATCTTAAAGTTACACATACTTGTACTTAAAAAGTTATTGAAACCATAAGATCTATGCATAGAGATGAGTACCATGGTTTTTTCTTCACTTATGTAGAAACTATATTCATGGTACAATAGAGATTTATGACTATTTTTAATAGCTTGAAATCTATTGGTTAGAATGGTTGAGATGATGATGCTCTTGTAGGAAAGATTATTGACATCATTCCTAATGAGTGGGAATCCAAGGGAACGACTATTGATGAGAATAGGAAACTCTCATAGATTACTATTGATGAAATTTTTGGAACTCTCCTACAACATGATACTAGAATGAAGAGAGATGCTGAAAGTGTTAATAAGAACAATGGGAATGGAAGTGTAGACTTTACAACTACTTCTAATCATATGAAATCCAAGACTCCTAAGAGAGTTACAAGATATAAGTCTATGAAGGTTGTTATACAATCCGAATCATGTGAAAGTGAGCATTCTGAGAATTAACTAGATAATATTTCTCGAAGGATGAACAAGATAGATGGCAAGAAGGATTGTCAGTATATATATAAATATAATGAAACGAGAGACAAGAAATACATTGAATTCACTTGTTATGAATTCAAAAGAGTTGGACATATAAGGTTTGATTGTCCCATGCTTAAAAGAAAATACATAAAGGAGAATCATTTTGAAAGAAATACAAAGAATTACTACAAAGCTAATTCTAAGAATGTTTTGAAATCTTATGACACCTAGAGTGCCAGTGGTGGAGACTCTACTGAAGAATCATCTGATTACGAATCTTCTGGACAGAAGAATCTCTGTCTAATAACCAGAATACCTATTGAAAATCATTGTTTAATGGATATGGTACACTACAAATGATAGTAAATATTATGAATATTATGATGAATAATATTCTTCTGTTGAGGATAATACATTAACTACCAATGAAGAAGTTTCTAGGTTTACTATGATCTTGGAGAATGAAAATTCTAAAGTTAAGAAAAAGCATGATAAGGAAAATTTTATGATTTCTACTATTACTAAGGAAATATCAGACCTTTCTAAGGATCTTGATAAGAAAACCCTTGATTTTGAAAGTATTTCAAAATACCTTGAGGTAGTTAATTCTGAGAAGGATAAAATTTCTAAGGATCTAGAAAAAGTATTTTCTAAGAAAAATGTATTCGAGCCTAACTCTAGTAATAAAAATGATGTTTTTGAGTATAAGAACGTAGTTATTAGACTGAAGTCAGAAATATTTTCATTGAGGAAGTGTATGTCAAACTTTACCATAGGTAAGGAAAACTTTGATAAGATATATTCTCAAATCTGTTCTCTAAGAAATAATTCTGGTTTGGGTTATACTAGTTCAAAGATGATTTTTAAAGCAATTATTTTGTTCCTCAAAGTGATTCATTCTACACTAAGTATCTATGTGGTGGGTATTGGGCCAAAAATTGTTCCTTAAACAAAACTCAGTCTTTACGTTTTCATAAAGCATATTTTTCTAAGAAAAAGTGGATTCCAAAAAAAATTCTTTATGAAGTTTCTGGATCCAAGAATGTTTGGATTATGAAAGTCTAACATTCTAATTTTCACGAAAATAATGAGTGTTCCAACAGAAATACTTGGTACAAGGATAGTGGATGTTCTCGGCATATGACTAATAACAAAAACTTCTTTGAAAAGATTATCAAGTTGAAAGGAGGAAAAGTAACTTTTGTAGATAATGCTAAGGGGGAAATTATTGGTATAGGTAACATTGTTCATCTTGTAAAAACTTTGATTTCAAATGTTTTATTTATTAAGGGTCTTAAGAACAAAATCATTATCATAAGTCAATTATGTGATGAAGGTTACCTTGGGAATTTTAGGAATGAAAAGTCCTTAGTACATAATTCCAAGGAAGAATTTATTCTTTCTGCAAATAGGCAAGATAATTTATACACACTAAACATAGAAGACCTTAGGAACCAAGACATACCCTGCCTTAGTGAAATGGAAGACCATTCTTGGTTGTGGCATAGAAGGTTTGGATATTGTAACCTTAGGAACCGATGAAAACTCTATAAGAAAAGACTACATAAGGATCTACTGAAGCTTAGATTTGATTCTTCAAAAGATTGTGATCCTTCTCAATATGGAAGGCAACATAAATCATGTTTTAAATTAGTCGGGGAAGTCCCAACTACTGATGCATTACCTTTAGTGTAGATGGATCATTTTTCTCAAACACAAACGTGATGCATTAGATGAAAATATTAGGTATTTGTCTTAGTTGGTGATTATACTAGATTTATGTGGGTCTATTTTCTAGTAATTAAATCTAAATCTTTTTCTTATTTCATAAGTTTTAGATCCCAAGTTAAAAATGATTAAAAACTTCCTTTGATAACTATTCATAGTGTTCATGGAGGAGAATTTCAAAATTCTGATTTTGAAAATTTTTGTAGTAAAAAAGGCATTATACATAACTTCTCAAAACCCATAACACCTCAAAAAAATGGTGTTGATGAAAGAATAAATATAATTCTTCAAGAGATAACAAGAACCTTGTAGATTGAATATTCCGTTGCCAAACATTTTTTGGCTGAAGCTCTAAGTATTTCTTATTATACTATATATAATTTTTTGATTAGACCATTTCTTAATAAAACTCTTTATACGTTATGGAATGGTAGAAAACCAAGACTTTATTACTTCAAGGTTTTTGGTTGCAAAGTATTCATTATGAATACTAAAGATAATCTATACAAATTCACACCAAAATCAGTTGAAGGTATTTTCATAGGCTATTACAAAACTTCTAAGGCTTATAGAGTTTTCAATAAAAATACTTGTATTGTTGAAGAGACAGTACATGTTAAATTTGATGAAACTAATCTTTTTGTTTTCAAACATCCTCAACTTTCATCTTCAGATGTGTTTTCAAAAACTGATTTCAACCTTTGATAAAAGATCCTTCTTATAAGGAAAATGTTCAAGAAGATATTTTTGAATCATTTACCCCAGAAGAATTCCTACCAAATGTTGATGAACATATTTTACAAAATCCAAATCTGTTTTTTCTAATGATTCATCCCTGTGATAGTATCATTGGTGATGTAAATCAACCTTTAAGGACTAGATGTTCCTTAAGAAATGATGTAGAACATCTAGAATTCCTTTCCCAATTAGAACCAAAATGAACTAATGAATCTTTAGGTGATAATGATTGGATAAAAGCTATGCAAGATGAGAAAAATGATTTCAAAAAGAATAAAGTATGGACCATGGTTGAAAGACCTAAGGAAACGTCTGTTATTGGAGAAAAATGGGTATTTAGAAATAAATTTGATTGTAATGTAATCAAAGTAAGAAATAAAGCTATATTGGTTGTTAATGTCTATAATCAACAAGAAGGTATAGACTATAAAGAAACCTATGCTTCAGTAGCTAGACATGAATCTATCTGTATTCTACTTGCCTTTGTAGCAGTATTTAATTTTAATCTTTTTGAAATGGATGTGAAATGTGCTTTTCTTATAGGTTAGTTTTAAGAGGATGTTTTTATTCGAACAACCTCCTAGTTTGGAAGATACAAACCAATCCTCCAAAAGTTTATAAACTTACCCAATATTTGTGTGGCCTTAAGAAATCCCCTTGAGCTTGGTATGATATTCTTACATTATTTTCTCATCAAAATAATTATGTTAATGGAAATTCAGATCCAACCATTTTTATAAATAAAGATATGAAAAATGTTTTGATTGTTCAAATTTATGTTGATGATATTATATTTGGTTTAACTTAGAAATCATTTACTGATTCTTTTGCAGATATAATGAAATCTGAGTTTGAAATGAGTATGATGGGTGAGTTAACATTTTTCCTTGGTTTAAAAATTTATTAAAACCAGAAGGAATATATATATATATTTACATAAATATATTAAATATATTCTTAAAAAGTATGGATATGACAACAATAAGAGTATAAGTACTCCCCATGGTACCTCAAATTCACTTGATCTAGATGAAGTTGGAAAACCAGTAGATCAAAAATCTTATAGATGTATGATAGGAAGTATATTTTAATTGACATCTACATGTACAAACTTAATGTTTTCAGTATTCCTATGTGAAAGATATCAATCCAATCCTATGGAATCTCATTTAAAAGCAATGAAAAGATTGTTTCACTACTTAAAGGGAACCATAGATCTAGGATTATTTTATACTTCTGGAAATGATTTTGTTTTAAAAAGTTTTTCAAATGCTAACTTTGGTCGATGTAGAATTGATAGGAAAATTACATATGGAACATGTCATTTCATAGGAGATTCATTAGTTTCTTGGTTATAAAAAAAGAAAAACTCAGTATCACTTTCCATTTCTAAAGCTGAATATGTAGTAGATGGAAGTTGTTGTGGTCAAGTGTTGTGGATGCAACACACACTCACAGACTATGGTATTAGTTTTACCAAAACACAAATTTTGTGGGATAATACTAGTGCCATTGTCTTAAGTAAAAACCCTTAACATCACTCTTGTGAAAAACAAATGAGAGTGGTGATTATATTATAACTATTGAACATGTCATTGTTTGGGTTAACAGGTTGGGCACATGCATTCCATCCAACCACGAGTTTGATTCATTTTTTCTCATTAAATAATTTATGCTAACACATTCATGCTACAATGCTCTTATATTTTTTTGGGAAAAATGGTGTTCATTGTATACCATTTACTTGACTTCAACACAATCAATATTTTGTTCCTATGTTTGGTAGCATCAGCATGTTCTAATGGTTTTTTCCACTTCATTGGGAGAACCATCATGTTGAGAAACCTGTTATTCCTTAGGATTGGGAGCATCATCATTGCAGAAGTTCTTATCAACAAAAGTGGTTTAATGTTTAATTTATAATAAATAAATTTAGTAGTGAATAGATAATAATATGAGGTAACCCAATATATATTACCAAAAATATATAACCTCATTATTGAACACTCTTTCTTTTAAATGATGGAAGGATTTTATACCTCTATCGAGTATCAAAATCCCTTCATTGTGGTTTCCTCTAACATAAAAAACCCTGTATGTATTGGAAACACTGTGAAATGATTGGTAATTCCCAATGAAAGAATCATCCTAACTTGTATTTTCATTTAACCCATCAATGGTTTTGGTTGACAATAGAATAATTGACCACTTTCAATTTGTGGGATATGGATCATTAAATACTTGTACTGCCAATGATCTCGTTATAAGTGGTTCATATTTGTACCCTCCCATAATAAAATTTACTTTCACAAGTCTTAATTTATATATTATAATAGCATCCATGTTATCAACACACATTCATTGATAAAATGTACATGTGAAATGTTATATAATCCAACTCTCATATTTGTTTTATGATGCTAAACTGTGACATATTTTCATAAATTGGATTTCTCTCATTGGTATTATATACATGCATCTATTTAGCCTTAAGTGTAACTCAACTATTATTCATGGTACTATGTTAATCATGTTAATTTTTATAGAATTTATAAGAAATAATTACATAAAAATTATATGATAATACATGCACACTTGGTCCTCTGGCTAGACATCAATGTTGTACTGAAATTGATTCCAGATTTTTACTTAAATCATTAAAAATATGGTGTCGAAAACATATTATAAATTATGTATTATGTGTATTTGATATCCGTATTTCACTTATAGATGGATTCAAATACGTAATAATTACCTTTTTGGATATAAAAGGTTGTGAAACCTCTAAACTATTATGAAAAATATAAAGGTGTCCCTACTAATGATCTTTAATAGTTATTGTGACAACATCTATTAAAGAAATATCTTAACCCACAAACCTCTTAGTGTGACAAGATTTCAGTGGACCAATGATTTCCACATCGGATAGGTTATCAGTATAGAATTCAATGTCTTCCTCAACAATATATCTTTCTATAAAAAAATATTCTGGAAAACTTCTATTTTTGATATGCCCTTTCAAAATATTCATATACCTTTCAATGGGGTACATCCAACTATAATGTTTAGGAACACATAATTGAATCTATCATACCAAGGGAACCATCATCAAAAATAATTCCAATAGGAAGAAGAAATCAAATTTATATAATATTACAGTAATTTCGTTTTCCATAGTTGGTAATATTTTCAGGCCTATAACATTGATGCATATAGCTTTGAAAAAAATAGAGCTTGTTTAATGTATGATGTGAATTATTGAAAAAAATAAAATGTAAATCTATATTCATTGAATCATTGATCAAAATAAAAAAATAATGTGATTCAAAACTCTTTCACATTAAAATATTAAATGTCATGATATTCTTGATATTTGATGAATACCGCTTTGGAATCGTTACATCATTTTTGAAGATTAAAAACATATATATCTATTTTTTTGGAAAGAGTGCAAGTAGCTGGAGGAAGAAAAGTATGTTTTTCACTCTTCACTAGCACTGACTCTTACTATATTCCCATGTCAATAATTTCCATCCTAGACTTAATTCCATCCAATTTTTTCTGGGTGCATTTGGAAACATGTCGATGGCACTGTCACAAACCTTTTTTCATCACGAATAACATCAATAAAATTTGTGATGGGTAAAAAATTATTGTATGGTAATTCAAAAAAACAGATCTCTTTTTCTAACTTGTTTATAATGATCATAGACTATTATAAATATTATTACATTATTTAAATCATAACTAAGCCTCAAATATAAACCAAGGATCATAAAGTCTACTATCTTTGGGAGATTATGTATATAATTTGAAAGCATGAAACTAAAAGAAAAAGGTTTTGTTTAATCTCAATAATGAACTCATAACTTCCTTTGAGATATTACATATTCATAGGATAAATTTGGGAATACCTAGATTTAGGGATGAGATAAAAATCTTGGTAAGGGAATAAACATAAGAATAAAGCATTTAACATGGGTTAGAAGGCATTAAATTATGATAATAAAAAAATCTGGAACATGAATACAAATATAGAATAATAACTTGTAGAACATGGGATAATGTAATCATGGAATAATAGTAATGTGGAAGAAAAAAACAATATTACATGAACATGATTCAAGGATAACTACCAATACTATATCACATGGTGAAAAAGTCTAATAAAGGAACCAGGTATACTCACTATCCCAACATGACATATCATGAGACAAAACATTACCCAATGAATTAGAGTTCAACATGGTCTCACCAATCATAAAATGGTCATGCATATGTATGCCATAGGAATAATAAAACATAAATTATAATCATAAGGGTTACCCATGGAATGAATTTGGTATCATAATCATTTCATTAGGCATAAACATTAAAATTTTCATAATGATGTCCATTAAATATTGGATATAATAAATATATGGAAATTTATAATTAAATTAGGCATAGATCATGATAAATGATGTAAAAATAATGTTAAAATTATAAAATAGTGTTTAATAAACTTTATAAATAATCCACTTTGGTGCGGTTTAAGGGTAAATATAAAATAGTTGTTAAAGAAAAAAAGGAATAATTTTTCTCTAAAACCAAAAAAGAACTAAGATATTTTTTTCATTATAAATTGTGTTATTTTTGAAAAATAATAGTGTATTAAAAAAATTTAGATAGTGTACTAGAAAAAGGGTAATAAAATTTGAAATTGACTTTAATCGGACATGCTTATCAGGAGGAATTGAAAAGGTAACCTTATAAAACATGTACTTACGAATAAAATAATGAATAAGTAGGCTAGGTACATATGTTTGTAACATAAGATAATAATTTAAGAGTAGTAAATAAGAATAATTAAGAATTAAATAGGTGTAAATAGAGAAAAAGTGTAACCCAAAGTAAAAAAATGGGGGTTCAGAGAGAATCCCTTACCTTATGTCTAAAATTGTTCTTCAGTTGTAATTAATGTCCTAGATAATAAAATTAGATCCATAAATCAATTAAATAAGAACCTCTTATACATGTATTTTATTTAAAAAAATTATTAATTTTATTTATGGCCATTTTTATGAGTTATAAGATTCAAATTTGTCATTCTGGGATCACTTGTTTCATGTTTTTATGATTGGTACCCTTGAGTTTAATTATGGGAGTTCATTTCAAATGGTAGAAAAACTGTAGAAGTTTTATTATATGATAATTATTTACCTTAAAATTTTTAAATGTTCCAATATATTTTTTTCAAATTTTAGAATGATTCCTTAGATAAATTGTTAATGATGAATGTTGGGTAATTTTGGTCAATTTTCAGTATTAAAAACCAGTTTTGTTTTATTATTTAATATTATTTATAAATATTATCACCATAACATAAAAAAATTAATATAAATTTTACAATATGGTTTAACTTATAGAATAGTTTCATGACTAAACATGAAGGTGGTAAAGAAAAACGAAAACTCATTATCCACGAAGGGAGTGAATCGATACCCCATGGACGATGTTTTCATTTTTAGAACAAAAGTATAGGAGAAAAGATTTAATGATGTATATCCCATTAACAAAATAAAATATAAATATACGTATGATACTAGATTTATCATGTAACTTTCGATATCATATTTTAGGGATGAATAATAAAATAATGTAAATTAAAATTAAAAAATGGAGGATTTTGCCTCTTGAGTGTCGTCTTCTTGAGAACCTCTTTGAGTCACTTGTAAATGGTGTTTTGGTCAGACCATAAAGACCATAACATTAGTAAGAGTATTGGTAGTCGAATTTTTTAGAATATAATAAATCTTTAATTCTTGTAATATGTGCGTAGAAGAGGTTTTGAGGGGTGGAATTTATAGTTGGAGGATAGAGGTGTTTTTAATATTTTATTCACTTCATTATTATTTTGTCTCATGAATATCAATATTGTTGATTCTTATGACTAAGTAAAATAAATATCATATTTTAGTTCTAGATAATGGCCTCTTACATCAACTGTGACTCAACTATTACTCAAAAAACATTTATTCACTTTCAATGTTAAATTCTGTAAATTACCGTATTTCGTTATTCTCTGAAAATATAACTAATTTTGAAAAATCCCAAAATTTCACCTGAATAGTATTTTAGATTGTATATTTCGAAAAAGGAATCCATTTTATTCAAATAAGTTTCTAAATAGGAAATTTTTAATTTTTAATTTAAATCATCATTTACCATAAAAATACTGATTTCAAAATTATAACCACTTTTATGAGCCTTTGAAAAGTTAATAAAGGTATCATAAAATTACTTATAATCATTAGTGTAATGTCACGGAAATTTTGCCTAATTTTTTTTAAATTATATTGAAATATTTTGAGACCATAGGCTTTGAAGACAGTTGATTCTTAGGCCCGGTGAGCCTGGAATATAATTTAAAACTTTTTTATGTTCATTTACGTAAACTGTAAGTGGGTTTTTCTAACTTTTAAACTAGGTCTCATATCAAAAATATTAGCACATCATTGAATTTATAACATTGGGATTCACTTAGAATGGGCCTGTCAATGACAGGTATGGATCGACCCGAAAATTTAATTTTCGAACTTTTTGGGGAAAAATAACTTAAAAGGTAATTTTATTTGATTTTTCCAACTGTTGGGTTATGGCACAATTGCACTGTGATGTGGAAACAAAGTGGTGACGAGATGAATTAAAAGAAGCTCATTAATTTCTTGTAAACATTCATTGTAATGAAGCATTAAATGTAGTGTAACAGATACATTGTATGATAAATGAAACAGCGTAGTAACATGATGATGCAGTGTAACCAAAATGATGCTACATGTTTTCTTTTTATGGGTTAACGCATTGGAGAAAGGATGATCAATTAGTGAAATTACCTAATGATCCTATAGTGATAATTCTCTCCAATGATGAATGATGAACACTGGCAAATCGCCAGTGACTTCAATGCACCTCGAAGAACAGAACAGGAAAGTGACAAACACAAATGGAACTTGAACCCCCTCAGATGGACCACTTCAATGACAAACATCTTTTAGTTAGGGTTTTTTTATGTTTCCTTATTTTTTATTCTAAATGATGAACGTGTATCAACCCACGAACAGGTTGATCCGTGGATCACTCGTTCTTTTGGGATGGCACTTTTCATAGGGTATTGCACCGGGATTATTTTATTAATTGCGAGAGTACTTAAATTATATATACCATATTTATAAACCTATAAGGCATAGGGAGTGGGAATACATGAACAGAGCTTTATCCCCTCCACCTTTTTCATTTTGTGCGTTCATTATGGCCTCATCTTCAATGTGGTGGAATGTAGGATTTGAGACCATCCCATGGTATATGACATCTCTAAGAGTCTGTTGGCATAAGTGTTGTGAAGAACAAACCACCAGAGTGGACCTGGTGGTCCACGGAAGAACCCATCAGTGATTGATGGTGGTGTCCCATGGCGGCAGTCATGGGTGGGTGGCGGCGTACCACAACAGCGCGCCAAAAGAAACATCAATGCCGGGTGGGCTGCGGTAGTACTGCAGGATCCCCTAGCCTCTATGATGGTGGTAGGCAGGCGCAGCCACCAGGCTGCATCGGTGAACCTATATGTGGAACCGTGCCACATCACACACAACAAGGCTATCGTAAACTGACCGCGGAGGAGGAGGTGGCCCTGCAGACGACCTGTGGGGTAGGGGGTGGACGCGGCTTCCAGCCGTGTCTCGACCAGGTAAGAGTTGGACCACCTATGGTGGACTGGGCAGGGCACGTGCTGGACCAAACCCATGACCCAACGGGCCAGACCCAAGATGGGCCAAATCTAGGTCGGGTCAGGTCAGTCCATCTAAGTAAGACCGGACTCAGACCATACCGACGCCTTTTTTGAAAAACGCCAATATCCTTCATACCGGGAATCTGATTAATGATCTGTTTGGAGCATTGGAACCCTCAATATGAGGAAGATCTTATGAAATACTCAATAAGGTATTTCAATGAAGATGAAATATGACAAATGGCTTGTTGATCAGTTATCCTGGAATCAAGCGCACTGCGTTCAGAAACCCTACGGTTGGCTGAGACTAGGAGAATGCTGACAAATGACCCTATGTCAATTAAATATGATGGCCCTGTGGGAAGAGGATCTTGGTGACCTAGTAGGCCCAGGGTGGAGAGAATCTCCGTGTGACCTGGTAGTCCCACGGTACTCGAAATTAGGAGTACCATAGTATAGCCAAGGTGGAAAGCAGCACTGTGTGACCCCGCATGCCCACGGTGTGGAGAGGCTCTATGTGACCCAGCATACCCTCGGTACTCATCAAGGATGAGAACCATAGTATTCCAATATTAGTGGGAAGAAGCTTTGTGTTACCCTTTAGGCCCACTATACTCATTGAGGAGAAGTTCTTCAGTATCCCAATGTGTTCTGTGAAATGACTAATTGTCTAACTTTCCTACTCTAGAATATAACTGGTGTGAGCTGTCTTACTTCATGGTTTTATTTAAGGGCATATTTGTGGTCTTTACTTGTTGTATCGGATTCCCTAGTCACACCTATATGGTCTTTTCCCCTACGTGTTGCGTCTGGTGCAGATGAACGCCACCTTGACGGAGGACTTGGAGGCCCTGGACCTAGTGCTTCACTGTTAGTCCAGACGGGCGGGGCGTACTTCAATCATCATCATGTAAATTCTTCTTCAAGGGGGGGGGGGGGGAAGAAAACATGGAAAATCATAACAAGGGTTACGAGGGTCTAAAAAAATGGAGGCTGAGGGAATCCCCTCTAATAATGTTCACCCCCACTGGTTTCAAGCTATCCAAATTATGAAAAATTATACCGTCATGGCCAGGGGGAATGATTGAGGCCAAGTAGTCTGCAACATTGTTTCCCTCCCGCCATGTATGGGTCACCTCGAAGGCATCGTCAAGGATTCCACGATAGCTTCTAATGACATAATCAACTGACCAAGGAATTGTCCTGAGTCCCTATAGCGCATTGTGCAGAATCATTGAGTCCGTTTCTGGATCAGTGATGTGCAAGCCCCATTGCCTACAAATGTTAAGGCAAGTTCGCATGGATAGGGCTTCATCTTGGAGGGTTTTTCCTTGTCCCAACCGTGAGGAGAAATCCAAGAGAAAAAACCCACTACTTTCACGAACAACCCCGCCCGCATTAATCACCCCTGAATTATAAGAACCGTCGGAGTTGAGTTTCAACCCCCTCGAAGGAGGGTGCCATTAAACCCAATTTCCAGATGACCGAACACTACCTAGAAAAGAATGAAGGGGAGATGTGAAGAAACGTTGCAGCGATGGAGCATCCCTCCAATTTTATAATGCCCTTATCAAGTCGATAAACAGGTATTTTATTCTATTAATGATCGCATGACCTGAAGAGGATATCCCCTCATGAATCCACTTGTTCCTCACCTGCCACAGGCACCAGCAACCCACATACAGAATCACAGTGCGGGCCAACCTCTCCGAGCTGTCACTTACAGAATTGAGATACCAGCGCTCCAAGAAAGGAAGGACAGACATGGATGAATTTTGGGCAACCATAACCTCACCCAAGAAACTCCACAACTCGGACGCCCAGTCTCTACCAAAGAACAAGTGATCTGAGCTCTCCTCTGCATGTCTCCTGCAACAGACACAACGGGAAGCCAGGGTGACACCGCACCGTTTGATGTTCTCGTCCGTTGGGAGTGCCCTGTTCTTAATCCTCCAGATGAGGAAATTTTATTTGGTGGGTATGCTTTTGTTCCAGAGTATCTCATTCCATGAATGGTCCGGGCCGTGAAAGATGGAATATCGGAGGCAATCCTTTATTGTGAAGGCTCCAGAGGCCGATGGAGTAAACACACACCGATCCTGGTCAGCAGACACCTCGATTAGATTAAATTGGTGCTACTGGTCCTTATTCAGGATAGCTGTGGTGAAAACAGGGTACTTCATGGCTTCCCGAAAGGAAATATCAGTGGGAGGGTAGCCCGGGTACCCAAGAGTCAACCCACACCAATTATGGTGCCAAAACAGAACGTCGCCCATCTCAACAATCCAGTGGGCATGAGGCCAAAGATCATTCACCATTGAGCCAATTTCTACCCACATGGGAGAGATGTGCTGGCCCATTGAAATCTGGTCACCCAGAGAGTCTTCGTTCATGGTGAGACCCCAAAGGGTGCAGTGTTCCAGGACCTCTCATGCCAATTTTGCATGCATGCCGCGAAGGGTGTCTTCAAGGCTACGAACATTTATTCCCCCATCCACAGCGGGCCTCGCCATCCTACCCCGTGAAACCTAGTGCCTTTTCCCTCGGACTTTGGGTCCCAAATAAAGTTGTCCAGGATCCTATTTATGTTCTTAATCACTCCCTTCGAGACTCTTATTGTAGTGAGCGCATGAACCGGGTTGGCAAGTAACATGCTGTTCACTAGAGTAATTTTCCCTCCAAAGGAAAGAAAGATATTCTTCCAATTAAGGGCGCGATCCGTGATTCTGTTGATGAGGGGTTCGAAGTCGTGTATGCGGACTCTCCCTGGTGATAGGGGATCCCCCACGTACTTCATGGGAAATGTCCCTCTTTGCATGTCCAAAAGAATACTGACAGTGGAAACACGGTTAGGGGGACAATTGGGGGATAGAAAAAAATTGCTCTTGCTTCTGTTAAACCTCTAAATGCGCCAAAGGCAGTACTCATCCAGCAGCCTATTCAAGCCTTCCAAGGAGCGAAACGAGGCATTCATGAAGAAAATGGTATCATCTGCATACATGAAATGGGACACAGATGGGGAATTATATCTACGACGAAAAGGAAGGATGTCAATGTTGCCAAGGTAGTGATGAATATTGCGGCTGGGCACATCCTGGGTAATCACAAAAAAGCTTGGTGATATGGGGTCCCCTTGCCGAAGGCCCTGAGTATCCTTTAATAACCTATAGGTCTTCACCATGAAGGACATCGCCATCCATGAGGCACTGAAACAGCGAAAAAATATGTCAACATTCCATGCGGAGAAACCCATACCTAACAAAACTTTGTTGATGAAACTCCATTCCACCTGATCATATGCTTTGCACATATCAAGTTTGATTGCTGTATTGAACCCTCAGGACTTGTGGTTAATGTCCCCAGTCATTTCCTACACCAGAGCAATTGCCCCCTAAATGGATCTCCCCTTTACAAACCTGTGATGTTCCAAGGAGACCCACTGTGGAAGATGAGCAGCAAGCCGAGAATTGATGATGATGGCGAGGATTTTATAAGTTAAATTTCACATACTAACAGGCCGAAACTGTTGGATAGAGGAAGGGTACTTAGACTTGGGAATGAACACGATTGTGGTAGCATATGCCACACGAGTCAATTTCCCTCCCCTGAAGAAGTCATGGATAGCGGAAATCAAATCATACTTTACCACCTCCCACGATGCTCTTTAGAATGATGCTGGAAATCGATCTGGCCCAACCATGCTATCAGGGTTGAGGTTCATCATTACATCCCGAATCACCTTCTCAGGGGGAGTTCCCCTAGACCATCAGTGTCCTAGTCAGAAACAAGGCACGTAATGGCATCAAATAGAACCATGTCCAGAGTCGTGAACCCACTGGGACACCAGTCGTTAGGGCCAACAAAGAGATCTCTTTAGAAAAAATTGGACATCTCCCAAACTACATCCCTGTATTAGGTGAAAGTGTCCTCCTCCAGTAAGATGTTCAGTTGATCAAACCTCTTCGTCTCATTAATTCATGCATGGAAGTAGGCTGTGTTGTTGTCCCCCTCTTTCATCCACATGATTCTCGCATTCTCCCTATAAAAATGCTCTTACTTCAGGATCATGTCCGCTAGGATCTCCTTCTTACCGATGAGATCCATGAAATCCTACTCACTCCAAACACCCTCTAGACGGCACTTGAGATGGTCGACTTCCTAAGAACTGGCCTCCATGTCCCTGCCTAATAGGGGGAGATCCCATGACCACAGCTGAAGCCTTGCCTTGAGCCTCCTTAGATTATGATGAAGAGCAATCCATGTGTTCCCCTGCAGAGGAAAACCCCAGGTATCGCGAACCAGGTCGAGGAAATATGGCTCACTGGCCCAATTCTAGAAGAAATTGAAGCGCTCGCTGTGGACACATGTGGAAGATAGCGTGATCAAAATGGGAGAATGATCAGAAATTCCATGCACCATGTGGGTCACTTTGATGCAGCCATACGTGGAAATTGCCTGTACATTACCCAAACCCCTATCCATGCGTACTTCTATGGATTCCAATAGCTACTCTACACTAACACATCAGGTGACTTTTTCAATGAACAACTTTCAAATCTTCCACGTACTTTCTTGTTTTTAGTTCATAATTTTTTTTGGGTTTGTATTTTTTCCCATATGACCTATAGTTTATACTTTTACTTAGGGGGTTTTTAGTGGCGTGCATGTTGACCTTTCTAGCTTTCGAATGTGGTTGTGTGTGTGTCCGTACAGGTACTCAGGAAAATGCCTCTCACATGCAGGTTTATACCTTCGGTGATAGTTTCCAACCCCTGGCCTTTTGGAGGTGTTCTTGGGGGATGTCACGATAGGTGCCCTGGGGGATGGGTTGTAAAAACGTGGTATCATAGGTGTTCAGTTCGACCTTAATGATCGTGGGTCTATTGTTTTGTTTTTGGGAAATAATTTTGAATTATTTTATTTCAAATATTAGATTTGGGGAGTCCAATGTTGGTATGGAATGTGATGTATACATACACCAAGACCTTCAATTTTTTTCAGCTCTATACAGAAAAACACCGATTGCATGCATTATATAGGAATTGAGTATTTCCTTATGTTCTTCTGGAAAAAGATTCATCTCACCAAGTATAATATATTGACCATGGTACATCTTTATTTGTGTTAAGATGCCTCCACACAGATAAATAAATAATATTCTGATATGTGACCATGAGGAGAGCCCACCTAGCGATGAGGCGTTTCTTTTGTGGACTAGTGATACAGATGGCCCTGTCGGGTGGTGAACCAACATTACTATCACCCATTGATCATCAATTACTACCAGTGCTACCAATAGAGGATGCATATAGGATAAGTTCCTTTCATGGGTTCTAGAGATAGAAACCTCCCAGGTTCAGGGGAGAGATAGATCCCTAGGCTGCTGAGGACTGGCTGTAGGCATTGACATCTGTCTTTCATTTAGTGATGTCACCACTCAACGAAATTAGAGGCAGTACTTTCTTGTGATCCACCCAAGAGCATGATTGAGGAGTGGAGTTTTTTGGGGTTGGATGGATACTACCGGAGGTTCGTGCTTGACATTTCCATAGTAGCATCACCCTTAACATCATTGACATTGAAGGGACATCCCTTCATCTGGATGGAGAAGTGCCATCAGTGTTTCTAGGAGCTGATGTGGAGTTGGATGAGTGACCCTATCTCGAGACTACCATAAATGTTTTCTAGGTATGTAGTCTTCTGTGATGCATCTGGGACCAGACTGGGTAGTGTCCTAGTGAAGGAGTGAGCCATGATCGCCTACAGCTCACAGATTTTAAGGAAGCATGAAAAAAGATACGCAAACCATGAACTGGTGTTATCAAATGTGGTTTTTTAATTGAAGATGTGGCAGAACTACATTATGGGTGAATGGTTTACCGTCTACTCCGACCACTAGAGTCTCGGGTATATCTTCTCATAAAAGGTCCAGAACTTGAGATAGTGGCGATGGCTAGAGTTCCTACAGGACTATGACTTTTAAATAATCTATACTCCTGGGAAGGGTAATGTGTTAGCTGACATGCCTAGTAGGAGGTCTGTATTGCATCTACTGAGTGATGTGATAGAGTAGCTAGTTGCGATGCATATATACTTTTGTGGATGATGATGGAGTATCTTACCTTCAGTCTATGACTATCACTCAACCACTTTTACAGTGATTTAGGGAGGCACATCAAGTGGATGTTTAATGTGAGGCCTGACGTGCTCAGTTATCCTTAATACATGCACCTGATGTATTTTGGATAGCTGGGGAGCATATCATCCTTTTCAGAGGATACACCATAGTACTAGTGATCTTATGGGATGAGGTGTTGAGGGAGTTCAATAAATCCCCTTTGTGGTACATCTTAGTGTGATGAAGATTTACTAAGACCTCCGACATCAGTACTGGTGGCTAGGGATAAAGAAAGAAATGGCATGGTTCATTTCATGATGCCTCACTTGACAGAAAGCAAAGGCTGAGCATTAGTTTCTAGCGGGCTTTTCTCAGCCACTTAAGTTACTGGAGTGGAAATGGGATTCCATCACGATGGACATTATGATGGAGTTACCATGCATGTCCAAGGGCCATGTTTCTATTTGGGTGATTACTGATCGACTCACCAAGTCTACTCAGATTCTACCCATCTAAGAGAAGGGACCAGTAGAGGTCTTGAGATGCATTTACATCTAGAAGAGTGTGAGGCTAAATGGAGTGCCTTCGACTATCCTCTCAGACCATGATTCAAGATTTAAATCCCAGCTGTGGAAGGAATTGCAAAAGTCATTTGGGACTGAGTTGTTCTTGAGCACAGCCTTACATCCACATGTGGATGGTCAGACAGAGCGGACCATACAGACCATGAAGGACATGCTTCGTGCTTGCGTCCATGATTTTGTTCATAGTTTAGAGGACCACCTACCACTAGTGGAGTTTTCATATAACAATATCTATTACTCCACCATTGACATGGCACTGTTTGAGGCCTTGTACGGGCGGCCTTGTAGATCACCATTATGTTGCACAGACCCAGAGGAGTCAGCGCTCAAGAATCTTGAGTTGGTACATGCTACCACTGAGAAGTTTCAGATCATCCAGGAGTGGATGAGGACTGCCTAGAGCAGATAGAAATCTTATGCTGATAGGAGATAGATACCCTTGTATTTCGACAAGGGAGACCATGTTTTTCTTCGGGTCTCACCCCAATGGGGATTGTAGAGATTTTGTTGGGGCGACAAGTTATATCTGAGGTTCAACATACCATTACAGATTCTTAGTAGAGTTAGAGAGGTTGTGTACTGCCTAGCTCCCCCCCCCCATAGATACACCAGGTGCACAATGTGTTCCATACGTTTTAGATGAGGAGGTGTGTGCATGATCCATCGCACGTCATCGACTGGGGTGAGATGGACATTGATGATGGGGAAATGTTTGTGGAGTTTCCAATTGATATTGAGGATCGATAGGAGTGGGTCCTTTGTGGATGGTCAATTCCTATAGTGCGCATTAGATGGCAGCATGGGAATCTCCAGGATATCACATGGGAGTGAGTGGCTCAGATTCATGCTCAGTACCACTATCTTTTTGTTTAGACTTGTTTTGGCATATGAGGACCTGAATCCCAAATAGGGGGAGTAATGTAATGTCCAAAAATTATAGGTTTAATGTTTTAGAGAATTAGGCCATAACTTTTTCATAACATCTCAAATATTTCATTGTTGACAAGTATACACGCTATCCATTTTTTCATAATAAAACATGAATTATTTTTATGGATATAATTATTCAAAACATTCATATTGAATTCTTGATTTATCTTACCCATCATTATACCTAGTGTAAAAAAATTCCAAAAACGTGGGATGAGCAAAAAAAACTGAGAAAGGGACATAAAATAAATAATGAATCTGACATTCCATGAAATCATCTTTGCAAAATCGTACTATTCAACCATAAAACATAAGATCTTTAACATACCTAATGAAATCATAAGATACCTGAAAACAACTTAGATATCATAAATAATAAATTTATCATGTGGAATCCTTGTCATACTTACATTATAGATTTCAAAGCTACATAGGGAGTAACCTTCATGGTTATGTTTGGAATACTCAACAGAGTTTATTGCCTAAATCTATTAAGAGAAACACAACCGGTTAACCCTATCTCATAAAACAATGCAATAGGGAGATATCACAAGATCACCCACCCATGTTCTATCATAGAACAACCTATCTAAATAAACAATTTCCAAGAACCACAACATAATCATAACCCATAAAATAAGAATAATGGAAAAAATACCATTTCTACTTTGATATCACAGTTCATCATTACAAGATGCACACTCATAAATGAAAACTTGTTTTTTGGAAATAAAACGGTAAAATTGTAAATTAAACATAAATACATAAAATTGACATGAAAGAGAAAAATTACATTCTTGTCATATACGTAAAAAATATTCCATGTTATTGAAATAATCATGCCATTTTAAACATACAATTAAAAATTTAAAAAATAGATTTTTGAATCAATTTTTCCCATTAAACATTGAAAATTTAGAAAGGAATTAAAATTTTAAAACAAAAATTTCCATTTAAATAAATCCTTAAAACGAATTTGAAACATGGTAATTATTGAGGATGATTTAGAATAATAAATCTTTAAAACATTTAAAATGAATTTTTAGTTAAAGAGTCCCTTACCTTGAGTATAACTCATCATGTACAATATTTATATTCCAGAATAAAAAAATAGGTTAATTTAAACATTCTAGTTTTTAAAATTTATTATTTCTTTTATATCACTTATTTCAATGTTATAGTAGTTACATAATTATTTACGATCATATTGGATATTTGTTTGATATTTGGTACTTCAGTCAAAAATTAACTTGGTTTGATGGTAATAGTCCATGTGGTCATAAGTTCAAAACCTCAAGAATAATATTCTTTACATTATTATCATTTTATACATCAATTTTAATTTTATATTAAAACATCTCTTTATTGTATGAAAAATTAACAACGTTATAATCATAGAGACGGTAGGTCATACGTAAACATGTGTAACGTTTCTATTTTCCATTAATCATTATGAAAATATGGTAATTATTATTTTATCTTTCTCTAAGGATAATAATATTATTAATATGATAATAATAATTTAAATATAATTATATATATCATACAAGTGGTGTGGTGAATAAAAACGATTCACATCACTTCATTTAGGTGATACTTCACATGTATGCACAAACATAATTATCCTTATTATGTGCATAGAATATATAAAAATAATTGATATATTATTCAATTATAATTATTAATATGTCATAACATTTTATATAAACATTAATTAAATCATTAGGACCTATCTTGAGACACAGTAATGAAAAATGAACTATATTAGTTTGTGAGGTGGGAGTTCACTATACACACGAACAAAACATTCATTTCCCCTTTGATGAAATTGGATATGGATTCAGGAGATGATATTAATATAATAACATTCAAGTATATTTATGATACTAGTTTTATTAATTCATCACGGTTTATGTATATTTGATGAAGTAGAATAAAAAATAATATAGAAATACATGAAGAAAACAACACCTCTTTTTCTATTGATCAACGTAAACGAACATGTTAACACCTCTATGGAGGGTGTTCTGTATAAAATAAAGCCTCAAATTAGCAGGGAGGTATTCTATGAAGTGTTTTGGGTAAGAATTTTCCAAAACAAAAGGTTTATAAATAGTAATTAATAGATAAAATGGGTACTTTTACAGGAGAGGGGAGGGCACACTTGGAAACTCTTAAAATATTAAATTAATATAAATTACTTTTTAACTGCAAATGATACTAAATTGATTTATGTTAAAGATACGATGATTATAGTTCTAAATACTCTCAAAATATAATTTTTAGACATGTGTTGATTCATTTTAAACCATACCTTTTCATTTTACACTTAATTATTCTATTTTTATTTTAATTTTAGTAACAACATTTTGAATATTAATAGGATATACATTTTTCTTATATGTTTCCAATAAATGAAAGATTTATGAAATTTTAGACCTTATCATAGTCACTTTTTAATTTTTAAATATTTTTATAATTTGTAAATAATTAAACAAAATATTATGTTTATTAGATATCAATATTTTCAATTTCGACACTACACATTTCATTGAATCTAATAAAATGAAAACAAAGAAAGAACTTTGAATAATCCTTTTAATAGGCTTATAATATGTCATATTCACCTATCAAATTCATGGAGTACAGTAATTAATTAAAATTATATTTAGTTTATTATTTTTCGTATCATTTATTTGATATTTTGATTAATAAATTAATTAGGGGATCACAGTTTTGTAAGTATTTATGGTAATTATTTAATTTCTTAAAATTATAAATAAATTACCATGATGTATATAATTTAATTATATTTATAAATTCTTTTTATTATCAAGAATATATCATATTTATCACTATATTAAAATTATTATACCTATAAGAAAAAAATTGTGACATGTTGTCACTTTCTTTTGTTTTGAAAATATTTATATCACATTCCGGGATAAAATATCATTAAAAGATCCAATTACAATCATTAGGTTTCAAGGGTTGATGGTTACTAATGAAATAGGATTTTATATGTTGTTATTGTAATTTTATTATCATTATCATATTATTTGTTACCCTGATTTAGCTGATTTACCTTTAACAAAGGTAAATAAAAATTACCATAGTTACTTTTCATAATATCCAAAAAAACAAAAGTATCATATTAAAAAAATTTGTACAAACCGATTCCAAATATGGAATCCATTTTTCTAAATTTAAAACACTAAATTTGCGTTAAAAATTTTAAAGCTAATCTTGTTGATAAGATGAGAAATTTGGTTTTTTTAATGTAAAAACCACCAAATGATTGACATATTCTTATAACCAATTTCAATGTGGAATTACATCCAATTAAAAAAATGTATTAAATGATTAAAAATTAATCTAATTATACTTTAAATACAATAAAAAAGATTATCTAACAATATAAATAAATTATCTGATAATGTAGTTTTGAATTAAAATGAAGTATTTTTCACTATTCATTAAAATATGAATATTATCAAAAAAAACAAAAAATTAAAAAAAGTGAATTTTGATATCATTAATCCAATGAAGAAGTTAAATTTTTCAAATAGAAGTTATAAATGTGTCAAAAACTAGATATAAAATGGGCTCTCAATCAAAAGGTGATAAAACTACATTTTTTAGAGAAATATTCATTTTCTCTGTAAATTTGTTTTATTCTGATATTATTTCTAGAAAGCGCATAAATGTAATTTTAAAAATTATATAAAAATTATATTTCATTAATATAATCCATCAAGTGTGATTTTATTATATCATAAACACAATTATTCACATTTAAATAGTTTTTCCTTAAAACTCATCCTTTATATTCAATTGATTTTTATTTAATTTCCTAATTAATTTGGTAACTAGTGAATCATTATATAAACAAGTGTAAACCATATTTTAATAATTCAGTTAATCCTTTTTATTCTCACTAATCTAATGGTTATGTCATAACTATTATATTAAATAAAAATATTAAATTGTTCATTTAAGCTAAATGTGTTGTTTTATGTATGTTATTGAACATTGTGTTTCCTTTTGAAAACACAAGATGTTATAAGTGAGGTAGATCATGGAAAAAATATATTTCCTTCTTCTGTGTTGTTCAAGACATTTGGGATAATTTAAAAAAACATCTTCAATGGGGAGCATCAGTTCACAAGTGATCACATACCATGATTTTAATATATCATTTTAATTTCAACAGAACAAAATTAGATAAAAATTAAACTAAAAAAATATATTAATACAAATTTAAAAATAAACAAAATAAACAAAGTGGTTTCACATATCATTAAAATCATTTTAAAAATCCACATATATATTTATTTTAAAATATATAGTTTAAATTTATACATAATCATCAGTGTAAATAAATTTATAAAACCTTTACATTTCAACAAATATAAAAATTCTTTAGATAAAAATTCAAAAATATTTACAGACAAATTATTTTAATGAATATAATTAAAATTATTTATAAATTACACTAACGTTCACCAAATCAAATGTATCGCATTATCAATCCCTAAGATGGTAATGAGAACTACTATGTGCATTTTCACCATGCATGAACACTAACAAATATGTATGAAATTAAAATTTCCATGAAAACAATTCTGCAAATTCAATTCATTCACCAATTTGACTAATTATCATAATCATCATATGAAACATAAATCAAAAAATAGAAAAACAGAGTGAAAAAAAAATATTTGCATATCGTCGATAATGATTGTCGACTAAAACCACTTGTAAATGGTGGGGTGGTTGTGCTGTGGGTAGGAGACTGTGATGATGGTTCTGGTCGATTGAGGATTAGACCAAGAAATCACACTGAATGTCAGGTGGATACTTCGATGAGTATTTTGGAATGATATTGGGGTGCCTCTATGAGTAAAGGAATCGGGTTTGGGTAAATGAATAGTGCATCAACATCAGAAGCTGAGCATTTTCGGAGGGGTTGTCCAATAGTGGTTCGACTAATTGTTTTTTGTGTGATGAGATGCGATGGGATAGGAATCTGATCAAGTGCATAGTTTGGAATGTGATGGGAATGTTTATGGATCTTGATTAAAGAAGCGAAGAAATAATCACAAACCATTGCTTTTTCACAGGATCATTTTTTCAAGAAGACCGATGAACTATGGTGACGGAAATTTGGTTCCTCGAGATCATAAATAGTGTGAGTGAGGAGGAATTTGTTAGGGTCCTACTTACAATATCAGTATGAATTTTATCAGCTCTATCAATAAAACACTAATAAAGAGTGGTTTTATGAGTGCTAAAATATTAAGTGCTAATAAAATATTTCTTTATCTGTGGTTTTTAGTGGTGATAAAGACACATATTTATTAGTTCGAAAAAATCACAAATACTAAATAAGATCAACCATAGGTTTGGAAAATCTCATGAATTAAAATGTGTTGATAAAATATAAAAGTAAAATGGAGGGAACGATTAAAATATTATACAAAATGACAACACTGAAAAAAAAATCACATTCCATTGATTCCCCTAGATCCTATATTCTTAGAAAATATTTCCCTTCCCTTTGGATGATGACCCTAGGAAATGTCTTATTTTGTGGGTGGACATAGTCCTAATATAATGCAGAATAAGAGGCTACCTCCAAAATAGATCCAATTCTGAATTTTTATGTCAATTATCAAAAATCCATCTCTGAGTTCGAACTAATTCCATCTTGAAAATTAATTGATAACAGCTTTGGGAATACTAAGTAATCACTAAATATTAACACATATGGAACCAAAATCTAAAAAATTACTTCCATCTATGAAAAGAACCAATCTGTAGATACATTTTTAATGCATTGAATGTACCTTTCACCTTCTTGGTCTTATGAAACAATGAAATTAAATTTGTTTTCTCATGCAATGATACATTCCACATCTGAGACCGTGAAAAATTATCCATAAGAATTATCTATAATATAGAAATTTTTTACATAATTCTATAGTAGATGATTAAGATAATCCATAATAATATTTGGGTGTGCATCTTGAAATGGGACAGGGGATGTCTGCCCCAACTCAGAAGCAGTGAAAAATGATTTGGATTTTTGAGGGGTGGCTAATTAGAAACCCTCATCATCCATTAATATATTCTTACCTATAGAAAAGTGTTCTAGTTTCCTGGAAACCACAAGTGATTCCTCATTAGATTGTTAAAAGCATTACTATCAAGGTCACTCTATTTGAGATAAAATGCATCATAATCCACAAGAGGAGATTTCTTGGTTCTAAACCTATCCTTACAAGTAAGAGGTGTTGGAACCTTTAAGCCAGCCTTCCCACCACCCTTATTAGATTTCTTCATATGAATATACACCCCAGGTACACCGTTTTTTCCTTTCGTACCAATCTGATTATAATAAGAATCCATTGTCATTTCAATCACATCCTCATACTTATATGTGGACTATCTACCAGGTGAATGATCCACATAGGAACCCTCTTTTGCATCCTACTGTGAATCCTGGTCCAAGGTAACACCATCAAAAGCAGCATTGTGAGATATGGGTCCTCTGTTAGAGGACTTTACTTTGTTTAAGTTATCCTCCTAATCCTGCAACATACATTAAACAAACTTCAAAGGCTCGTTATCCCATGATCTATTAAAAGTCTGATGCATAAAAGAATCATGTAGACTAGTGTGTGAAACAGACTCCAATCCTGCACCCCATCCCTCAAGAGGAGGGTTCACTTTCTAGACATTAGACCTTCACTTGTACACATTAATGTATTGCCATTTCTCATCATCTATAGATACTATTTAACCATTCAATGTTTCAATAATAGTTTGAGTTGAAACCCGAGATGAATTTCCCTGACCATCACCAAAAAATCCTCCAGAATTGTTCCCAGCCTACATCCTGTTATCCACTACATTGAGTGGATCTTTAAACATGAAATGGTCAATCTAAATGTCCTATAATATTGAAATTATAACATTTCATATTTCTATTAATATATTTATCCTCATCCCGATGGGTTCACACTTGTAAGAAAGGTGTGAAACTTCTCCAAAGAAATTGAAATCTCAAAAGTATACTCATCATCAAATATAATATCACTTTTAGAGATGGGAGAAAGAAAATAGACCTCAATAAGGACCCAATAAACGTGATAAAATATTGTTGTCTCCATGTCTTTTTCAAACAGGATGGGAATAACCACTACTGAGGTAATGTCCCTAATAATCTTTATGTATTATATGATCCAACATAAGCCCTTGATTCAGAACCATAAGTGTGCAACGTAGTTCATGGTTTTTGAGGGATTAACGGTAGGGACCTAGTCTGGGATACTAAGAATGTTAGGCTTGAGAGACACCATTTTGATCACCCATTCCATCTATTTTATGTTGGCTTAAGGGAAAATGATATGGACAAAAACCTTTACCTATTGACATCGGGATCCAAACATGAAAGCCCCGAATTTGAGAAAGGTGGTCATGGAGTCGGTCATTATTCCAATGCCTTTTAGGTTGAAAGGGATAAACCCTAGTTATAATCAAATGATATCATGCCCAAATATGGTCTTTTAATATCTTATGATCAGCTGCAACAAATGAATGAGTGTCGTTTTTAGTGATTTTTCTCGGATAGCTCTCGATATCAAGGAAAATAGGCTTTCTCCTGCAAAGTGGGGATACCATCTTTGTTGAATGAAATTTCTTCCCCCAAATTCGAATTAAAATAAAAAAGCCTCCCTCAGATCAAAGTATCTATCAAGATCCTTCACAAATCACCTCTAAACTCCATTAGGAGTTGGATAGAGGTCCTTCGGAAACCCATTCATCCCTCCACTAATAAAACATATCTTTATCAGGGAAATTTTCTAGCACTGATAAAGACTAAATTTCAGTCATATAATAAATATAATTAAAAAAATTAAATATATATAATAATACATAAATATTTAAAGAATTACATATATTTATTTATAAATATAATTATAAATTAACATATTTATTATTTAAATATATTTTTTATAAATTTTTCAGGTTGTACGTGAGAACTCATGCGTGACAATGGTGCATCGTTGTCTTAAAGGGAATATGAAAGGGCATTTTTTTATAATGGATTTAAGAATCTAGGTTTATAGGAACCTTGTTTTTGTGAGATTAAGGTCAACGATCAGTCTCCGATGATAAGCGGCATGGCGATTTTGGGTCCCCATTGGTAACGTTTGGGGCTAGTTATGATAGGCTAAGTGATGAGGCTAGAATCCTATGGTGGTGCATGGAAAATTAAGTATATTGTGGTTATAGTGGTCCAGGATATAGATAGATGGAGGTGACCATAGAACATGGGGTGCTGGGGTTGATGGGATTCAGGATGGAGATGATCGTTCTTGGGCGTTGCTGTTGTAGGGGTCTCATTGATGTGGTTTAGATTGTGTGTGATGATCCTGAAGCAGCTGATCTCGCGAAAGAGTAGATGAAGACTAGATGAAGACTGGAGACGACCTTGACGTTGTTGGATGGCTACTAGCTTCGAGCATAGGGGGTGGCACATGTGACCAGTCGACTGTGTTCACATGAAGACAACAGATTTTGGGCGACGTCAGGATATGTTTTCAAAAGAGTTTTTTTTAAATAAGTTTTTTTTAAAAGGCTATGTTAATTTTTTTTTTCAAAAATACGCCCCAAAGGCGGCATCCATGATGCTACCTTCAGGCCCTGGTGAAAGGCGGCATCCTAGATTCCACCTTGTCCCTAAAACAGAAAATATATATATATATTTTTTAAATTTTTAATTTTTTTTGTTTTTTTATTATATTTATATATATATAAACAAAACAAAACAAAAAATAATAAAAAAATCAGCAAATTTTATCCACTATTTAAAATCCAGAAGTACTGCCATTACATCAGTCTGGATTCTGACAGAAGCTCTCACCCAGGGCTACCTTTTACAAGAGAGCTTACCTTGGAAATCATTCTGCATTTCTGATGTGGGATTCTGGTTCTCCATTTCCTGCACAGAACATTCTTTATTTCCAATGTGGAATCCTATTTCTAGTACGTGATTTTAAAAGACTATAAAATATAATCTATAAGGTCAATATAAATAATACTTAAAACATGGATTAAATATATAAAAATAGTGGAAAAATTATTTCATATAAAATAATGATAGAAAATAATTTCTATGTTTTCCAAACCACTTATTTGAAACTAAAGAAGTTTCAAGTACATGTCTTTGATAGCTTGTAAAATATAATCTACAAAACCAATATAAATTAATATTAATACATGGTTTAAACATATAACAAAAATTTTAAAATAAAAAGATTTTTGTTAACGATGTTGACGAAAAAGAATTTATAAGCTTTCAAAACCACCAAATTGAAACATAAAAATATTTCATGAACATGACTTTGAAAGCATATAAAATATAAACTACAAGACTGATACAAATGAAACTTAAAACATAGAATAAACATATTTCAAATAGTAAGAAATAAAAAGAATTTTGTAAAAAAAGTTTCATGAAAAATAATTTATAAGCTTTCAAAACCACATACATGAAACTTAGAAATGATTAAAGTCTGTGGATTTGAAAGACTACAAAATATAAACTATAAGGTAGATATAATTTAATGTTAAAGCGTAGATTAAACATATAATAAATTTTTTATTTAATATATTAAAATTATTAATAATTAATCATATAATAATTAATTAGTTAATTATAACTTATTAATAATTAATTATATAATAATTGCCCAATTAATTAGTAATATAATTATTCAGTATATAAAAGTAAATAAGTTATTTATTAATATAATTATTAATATAATTATAAATTATATTTATCCATTATAATTAATAATTAGTAATTATTCCAAATTATTATATAATAATTAATTAGTTAATTGGTTATATAATTATTAATTATATAATAGATAATTAGTTAATTAATAATATAGTTATAAATTAAAATTATTCATTTTAGTTAATAATTATAGTTCTTCATTATAATTAGTAATTATATTATTCATTATAATTATTAATTATAATTATTCATTATAATTACTAATTATAATTATTCATTATAAGTACTAATTATAATTATTAATTATTAATTATTAATTATTAATTTGTTAGTTAATAATATAATTATTAATTTGTTAGTTAATAATATAATTATTAATTTGTTAGTTAATAATATAATTATTAATTATATAACTATTAATTGTATAATAGTTAGTTAGTTAATTAGTAATTATTAATAATAAACTATATAATAAATAATTATTTAATTATTAATATAATTAGTAAATTAGTAATAAAATTATATATTATTAAATAATAAATTAGTTACCTAGAAATATAATTATTAATTATATAATAATTAATTAGTTAATTAGTAATATAATTATTAACTATATAATTTGTAATATTTAATTAGTATTTATTTATCCTTAATTATATAATAACTAATTAGTTAATTAGTAATATAATTATTAATTATATAATAGTTAATTAGTTAATATTTTGAGAATGATAGAGTTGAGGCCCTTTTTATAATTAGTTAATTAGTAATATAATTATAAATTATAATTATTCATTATAATTTATTAATTATTATTTATTAAAAATTATTATATAATAATTAATTAGTTAATTGGTAATATAATTATTAATTATATAATAGTTAATTAGTTAATTAGTAATATAATTATTCATTATAATTATAATTTTTTAATTATTAAAAATTAAAATATAATTATTAAGTAATTAATTATTAACATAATTATTCATTATAATTATTCATTATAATTATTCATTTTAATTTTTCATTATAATTTTTCATTTTAATAATTCATTATAATTATTCATTATAACTATTAATTATTAATTATTAATTATTAATTAGTTAATTCATAATATAATTATCAATTATATTACTATTAATTGTATACTAATTATTTAGTTAATTAGTAGTTATTAATAATTAATTATATAATAATTAAATCGTTAATTAGTAATATAATTAGTTATTTACTAAAATAATTATTAATTATTCAATAATAATTTAGTTACTTAGTAATATAATTATTGATTATGTAATAATTAATTAGTTAATTTGTAATATAATTATTAATTATATAATTTGAAGTTAGTAAATTAGTAATTATTAATGATTAATTATATAATAAATAATTAGTTATTTAGTAATATAATTATTAAATATATAATAGTTAATTTGTTAATTTTTTGTGATAGATATAGTCGAGGTCATTTTTATAATAAGTTAATTAGTGACATAATTTTAAATTATAATTATTCATTAAGATTATTAATTATTATTTATTTGAAAATATTATATAGTAATTAGTTAGATAATTGGTAATATAATTATTAATTATATAATAGTTAATTAGTTTATTAGAAATTTAATAATAAATTATAATTTTTCATTCAAATTATTAAATTGTAATTATTAAAAGTCATTATATTACTAATTAATAGGTTAATTATTATATAATTAGTTAATAATAATATCTAAAAAACTAATTAATTATTAACTAATTAATTATTAATAATATTAATATAATAATTAAATAATTTGTTATATGTTTAATCCAAGCATTAACTTTAAATTCTATCGGTCTTATAATTTATATTATATAGTCTTTCAAAGCCATATACTTTAATCATTTTTAAGTTTCATATAGGTAGTTTTGAAAGCTTATAAATTATTTTTGATGAACATTTTTTATGAAATTATTTTTATTTTTGACTATTTGAAAAATATTTATTTCGTTTATTAAGATTCATTTATATCGGTCTAATAGTTTATATTTTATAGGCTTTCAATGTCACGTGCTTGAAACATTTTTAAGTTTCAAGTTGGTGGTTTTGAATGCTTATAAATAATTTTTCATCAACATTTTTTTACGAAAATCTTTTTATTTTCAACTATTTGTTATATTTTTAATCCATGTATTATGTTTCAATTATATTAGTCATGTATTTTATATTTTATAAGATTTCAAAGTCACGTACTTTTTTTTTAAAAAAAGGTGGGATCATAGTGGACCCTTTATTAGATAAAAGAGAAAAGGAGGAGGAAAAAAACCTTGAAGGTTCAAAAAAACCAAAGCACAAAAATAAAAAACAACAGACCTCACGAAACTCGAGATCTGGTACTCATGCCTTGGTGAGCGGAACGTCCTCCTCGACCACGAGGATGTCGCTCTCATCTCCATGTGGCCTGCACCCACAGATCTTCTCCATAGTTTTCATCATCCCTCGGAGTCGTCAACTCTCTTACCTCAGTCATGCGATCACCTGGATGCCCCTCTTCCTCGCTAATACTAGAGGCAAGAACATCAAAGGAATTATAAGTTTTTACCTTTATTTGCAGCGTGTTCATAGGTTGAACAAAGATTTGTTTTCCTGAAGAACCTCCAACACCCTTCATAGAAGGGTTATAGTCCACAGGAGGTGTTGAAGCTATGTCCCCTGGCTGCTTTAAAGAAGAGGCTGAAAGAGTATCAAAAAAACCACCAGAAATAGTGGCAGCATACTTATCTGCAGCCGCACCCTTCTTGGAAATAGGGATAATGCTTTGAGGCATTATATCCATCTTGTCTTTGGATTTTTGACAAACAAGGTTTTTGATCAACAGGTTTAGTCGAGAGTCCAGAAGGTGATCCAGACATCCCTTTCATAGCTTCCATCATTAAGGAAAGTGCGGTAACAGCAGGAGAACCTACTTTTTCTCAGCCAGCAAAAGGATCCAAGGGGGAAACATGCTTTGGTTGAGCCTTTGAGTCACTATAGGCTGTGGTCATTGCAATTTTCTTACCAACCAACAAACCCAAGGTTCCTTCTCCTTTCTTGAGCATAGTCTTACCAGATTCTAAAGCAATAGGAGTTCTTTATAGTTTATATTTTATTGTCTTTTAAAGTCATGTACTTGAAATAGAATCCCACATCGAAAATGAAGAATGATTTCTAGGGTAAGATCTCTTATAAAAGGGAGCCCTGGGTGAGAGCTTCTGTCAGAATCCAGACTGTTGTAATGGCAGTACTACTGGATTTTAAATAGAGGATAAATTCTTCTAGAAAAATTATTTTTATTTTTTGTTTTGTTATATATATATATATATAAACAAAAGAAAATAAAAATAAAAAATAATTTAAAAATAATAATTATTTTAGTAGAAAGGCCGCAGCGCGGATGCCGCCTTTCACCCGAAGCCTAAATGAGGCACCTACCCTACCGCCGTTAGAGCTTATTTTAAGAAAATTAACCTAGTGGCTTTTTATAAAATATTTTTTAAAAAACTTATTTTAAAAAAATCCTTTTATGGGGGTAGTTTGCGATAGGGGTTTGTGCACATCATGGGATAAAACGTTACTAAGGAATCCCAATGAAGTTGGTGGGATATACGTTTTGGGATTTTAATGCATTGGATGGTCGGGGTGGTGGCCACATTGAATTATGACCGTATCCATGTGATTTTTGGGAATTTACTCATTTACGATGGGGGGTTTTCGGGATATTTTATGGGTCTAAGGATTTTTCATTATCTGGTTATTATATTGGGTGGTGTTTTTCCACTGATGATTTTGAGGACTTTGATGTGCCACACTATTTTTTTGATTTAATTTTATTTTATTTTAAAAAAAAATAGACCCCGTTATGCCCGATGCATTTTCTTTCATGATATATTTAAAAAATTGGAATTTAATTTTATATATAAATATATATTTATTTATATAGATATATATATTTATATTAACATAATTATATATATTTATTTACTAATTTAAAAATACATATATTTATATAAATATAATGAAGACATTTATCATTTAATTATATTTATTATAATTTTATAGTTATATATATATATATATATTTATATTTATAAGTAAAAATATTTAACAATATTTTAATAAAAATACAAATATTTTTACATAAGTTTATATATATATTTGATAATTGGGGGTAAAATTACAATTAAACACACACACACCTCACAGACATGCGGAAAATGTAGGTTATAGCCCCCTTTAGAGGATAGCCCACCCATCAAACCTTATTTATTCAATACATGGCTCGTAGGCCTTGTGGGCATGAAGCTAAGTACATATTATATTGGCCCAGTGGGCATGAAAGCCCATTACATAGCCCGATGTCCAATAATTTTGGCCCAAAAGCTCATCAGTGAATAGTAATGCTACAGTACTAAGGTGCTACAGTTCTCGGTACAGTGCTGTCACCACTACATTTCATGCTATAGTTCCCACCACCATTACAGTGTCATCATTACTACAGTTTTACTGCTACTAAAGTGCTACTACAGTAACACTATAGTGATACTCTAGTACATGAGATTATTTATATAACTATATATATTTATATAATTATATATAATTATATAATTATATATATATATATATATTGTAATATAAATATATATATAATTATAAATATTTTTACTATTTAAATATATTAATTTTAATTTTATAATTATTTAAATATATATGAGTGTTTGTATATTTATTTATAATTATATTTACAAATAAATGTATTTCAAAATATTTATATATAATGGTACACACACACACACACCTATATTTGGATGGACAATTACTTACAAACAAATATACACACTTTGCACCTATAGGTCGAATTAGTGGGTGATAGCCCCCCCCCCCCCCCCGAAGGGCTAACCTACTCTATCCATCCCTAATTATATGTACCTTATAGAACCTTATTATTACAAGGCTCGCAAGCCCTCATTATTTGACCCAAAAGCTGGTTTCATTTGGTGTCATAATGCCTCAATTATTTACTGCCCTGGTAACAATCGATAGTGGTGAGTTTTGTTTTTGGGTTTAAAAAAAATCGGGAAAGGGGGCTAGGTTTCGCATAATTTTAAAAATGTGCCTTGGATGCGTGAATGGAGTTCACACATCCTTCGATGCGGAAGGATGCATCAATGGTGTTCACGCATCGTTGCCCCCATAGAAGATGTATGAAACCCGTTCACACATCCTTTAGCTGGTTTGGGAAGGATGCTTGAACGGGGTTCACGCATCCCACCACGTCGACGATGCGTGAACGGGGTCGACGTATCCAAGTCGCGGCATGGATACATGAACCCGGTTCACACATCCTTCACAGACTAGCTAAAGAATGCATGAAAGGGGTTCATGAATCCCATCATGAATGTTTATAAAAGGATGTTCCCCACCTGAAAAACCATTGTTCACCTCTGGATTTTGTTGCGGAGCCCTTCAAATATTATTTCTCAACAAATATTTACTACTTTTATAGAGGTAAAATTTCAATTTAACATTTTATTTGTTTTAATTGTGTTTATTTATTTTATTTATATGTTTAATTGTGTGTATGATTTATTTATTTCATATGTTATGCATGATGTGTATTGTTTTGTATGATTTAATTTTCTGGATTTTGAATGTCTGTATGATTTAATTTTTTGAATGTATGTTTTTTGAATATAGAATGTTTTATGTTTTTTCGAAAATGTTGAATGTTTGAAAAAAGTAATTTATGCTAGAGAAGTTTATATTAATGAATGGTTTTTATGTATGTGTAAATTATATTACTTTTATTTACAAGTAATAATATTTTTAATCAATAAAGTAAAAAATATAGTTACTTATATTTTGGAAAGTAGAAGAATGGCCAAAAAACATTACAATTTCATAAAATTTAAAATAAAAAAGTGTTTATTATGTAAGTATCAATTATATTAGTTATAATAAAATTTATTAAATGTTATCAATAATTATATATATATATACACACACATATGAAGTTAAATTTTTTGAAAAGAGGTTTCGTATTTAGTAAAAATTTTATTTAGTAAAAGATAAAGTTATATAATAAGGATAATATAATAATTATACTAAAAAACATGGTATGAGTGATGAATGATCTTGAGATGACCGACCATACATAATTTAAATTACATGTTTTATTTTGGGTATGTGGTTATTCAATTTGTAATAATTGCATTTTTTCTGCATTGATGACCAGCAAATCATCTCCCAGTATGTGTAAGGACCTGTGTGTTCGCTTAATAAAATTTATGTATTTCTTACCCCAAGACCCCCTCACATTCAAGTGAGTAAATTTATAATTAAAAGAAAGATGTCCCCAAAGAGGTGTCCCCGAACAGGATTCCCCGAAGAGGTGTCCGCGAAGAGGTATTCAAGAACTCATTCGATAGGAGGTGTTTCTATTTGATAGAAGATTGGCAGTTGCTGAAATATTTGATAATAGAGATATGAGTCCACCAGTAGGTTGTGGTTAGTTTATCAGATAATGATACACTAATAATAAGTCTCATGATCAAGTCATGATTATATATTCATAAGTAATTAAAATATAGGAAACATTATATTAAATTTGCTTTTGTGATAAAATCACAGTCACTAAACCTTAACAGTGATAAATAAATACATAAAAAGGTCTCAAGATAATCAATTATTCAAAACAAATTAAATTATTTAAAATTTTAATGTAGTATATAATATTTTTTAAATTATTTTTTTTATTGGTAATTATGTCTGTGCAAATATATTGCAATAGTGAGTTAATTTATACCGAGCATGGTTTTAGCTACAGTGTGCCACCTGCCAGAGTGGTAAATATCCATGGTTTTATGAAACTAGAAGTAGTTCGTAATAAGATTCTTAGTCGGATAAAATTGAGGGTGGAACAAGCAATCACTTAAATTAGATATCGACATCTTCCATATCCTGAGCGTTTGTGGCACAGCGAGTACCCAATAGTCGATGATGAGGACTAGATGTAGGCTTCTCTGTTATTTTGGAAACATGGTATTAATGTTTTGATGGGATTATTTTTTTTCATTTCTGATATTGATTTTGTGCGATCGATTACTACAGAACCATGATTTGTGAGCTCTGTAGAAGTCGGTCCTTCACAACAGTCTTATTTATTGCCTCCTACTTATATGACTCCTGTAGAAGAATGTTATGAAGAAGATGATCAAAATTTGGAAGGAAATGTAGACGACATCCCATTGTGTGTTGATATAGTGCATGAAAGTTTATATGAGGAAAAAGAATCTGGGGAGTCATAAAGAGATGATGTGGTGGGGAATGAACCTTCTGAGGTTCCTTTGAGAGATAGAAATCCACTACATCCACCAGTTAGTGTTAATCACCCTTTAGTTTTGAGTTCCTTAGTGGAAGGAATGTCTCATGAATATCATTTTGATTGGGATGTCATTACACCCACTTCTTAATTCCCTATAATTATAGGGAATAGGACTGCATCAAATGATAATGCCATATATGTTGGGTAGGAGTTTGAAAGTAAACTGGCCATGAAAAATGTGATAAATCAATGCCACATTGAACGACATATCACATTTGTGGTTGATGATTCAAAGAATACCAAATAACTCATTCATTTTGAAAAATATGGGTCAGAATGTAAATTTCGATTAAGAGTAATATTTGATAAATATTATGGATGTTGTAAGATGACCAAATTAAAATGCCCACATACTTTTCTGCATCCCATCTTGGCACAAGATCACTCTTCCCTTGATGCAGAGTTCATATCTACTATTATTTGTGAGATGATACGAACATGTGAGGATGTTCCTGTTGCCCTTGTTCAGTATTGAATACAACAGTTGTGTAACTATAAGATATCATACAACAAAGCATGGAATGTAAAACAGAAAGCCATGGTAAAATTGTATGGTGATTGGGATAAATCTTATGCGATGTTTCCATATCTTATGGAATTTTTGTCTCTCAACAATCATATTGTTTATCATTTAGAAAATGTTGAATATGTATCCAAGAATCATCGATTTGATTGTTCAATGTTGAAGTTCAATAGGATTTTTTGGGCATTCAAACCTTACATTGCTACCTTTCCCTATTGTAAACAATTTATTCAGGTAGATAGAACATTATTTTTTGGCAAGTATACAGGTTTTCTACTCACTTCTTCCACACAGGATGGTAATCGCGCTCCTCTGTCAATTGCTTATTCTATTTTGGAAAAAGAAAATTTTCAATGCTGGATCTGGTTTTTGGAATGTGTACGTGTTCATGTCACACAAAAATAGGGTGTTTTTCTAATATCTGATCACCATAGAGCGATTGTAGATGTCGTGAGTAGTGATGGGGTTTCTTTGACTGAGCCAAATTCTTATCATTGTTATTTCATTAGAAATATTGCAAGTTATGTGAATAATAATTTTAGAGATGAGGCCATAAAGAAGGCGATCCTGAAGTTGGGCATGGTTTTCTAAAATTTTTTTAAAAATTTAATATCCATTTTAATACATTATTACCTTGTGGTTTCAACATTTGAACCCCAACAAGAATGGTTTGATCGACGTCTTGAAGAGATTCGAACTGTTAATGAGTTGTTATATGAATATATGATGCATATATCAAAGGAAAAATGGCCATTAGCATACGATGGTGGCCTGAGATATGGGCATATGACCACTAATATAGTGGAGTGCATAAATGGGGTCCTTAATGGTGTGTAGAAAATCCCAATCATAGGGCTAGTGCGAGAGACATTTTTTATATGTGTTCACTACATTGTTGACCGGTCCCAAAAGGCATACTAGATGATGGAAAATGGAATTCATTTTACTCATCATTTTCAAAGTGATATTGACTGGATATAGAATGAGGCTTCAAGATGGAATGTTATAGCCTTTGATAAGGATAAGAGGAGATTTCAGGTATGAAAATGCTATGACTAGGCTACATGCACTACTGGTGGAGTTTTTGTCGTGATGTTTGACAACATGTACTATGATTGCGGTAGCTTTCAGGCATTGAGATATCCATGTGTACAGGTTATCACATCTTTTTCTTAGGTAAATATACCATGGGAGCCATATGATGACCCAGTGTATCACATAAGCACTTTGGTTAATAGTTATAGTGCCGCTTGGATGCCTTTTGGTGACTTCCATTCTATCAAAATGCTCGCTGATCAACCGACCATCATCCCTGATATTTCCATATTATCGTAAGTTGGATTTTTTTCATTTATTATTTTTTCAATGTCTGCCATTTTTAAAATTATTGTCTTCATTCTACTAGGTTGCGGCCCCAAGGAAGACCAAAGTCAACTCGCATCAGAAATGAGATGGATTCGCCTCAGCAACGAGGAGGGAGAATATGATGCAGTATTTGTCATGCGGAAGGAAATACTGGTAAGTGATGTCCCCATGTGGCTGGACAGAGTTCCACATCTTGTCATCCATGATCGAGTATGTGTACTGTATCATTAATATGTATATGTGGTTTCGTATGTGAATGTTTCATTATTGAATCCTTCTATTTCTGACCTACACCATTTTTGAGATGTTTGAATTTTGGTTTGTCTCATTTTTGGATTTTATCATAAAGAATTTTATGATACTAAATCTATTAAAAAAAATAAACACCGAAAAAATTGAATATATCATGCTTCCACATCTTCAATGCAGGTTTTTCATCACTATTGCTTTATTTTCTTGCATATTTTTCTTGTTGTAGATATTTTTTAAATAAAAGTTTACAATTTTTATTCAATTTGATATTAAAAAGTTACGATGATATCATGTGTGCAGATGGCAGGTTTTCAATTGCTTACATCTCAGGATACTCATGTATCGCAGCTGCTTTAAGAGGGACATCTTGTGCCTCCCTTGAGTGTACGCAGATCTCACCATTTCCATCATACTAAACCACCTCCCGCTATCGTCCCCCATCTTCGTTGAGCTGTATTCAATGGTGTTACGATGTGTGACATCACATTTCTTGATCATCAGCTCATTGCCACACTTTTAGAGAGATGGAGGCCAGATTCACTTACTTTCCATTTCAGTGAGGGGGAGATGACTATTACATTACAGGATGTGGCCATTTTGTTGGGCCTCCCTATCGACGGACATGCTCTGACAGGACGAGTTCCATCAGATTTTCCTGAGCTTGTTCATAGACTACTGGGCATAGAGTTATAGGATGATGGCAGGACAATCGTCGGTGGTAGATTGCGGATGCCTTTGTTAGACCAGTGCTTCACACATTTACTTGATGATGCGGATGATGTCACTATGCTGCGATTTTCATGCACATATATTTTGAGGCTGATCAGTGGCAGACATTTTGTTGACCACTCTACTACTTTTTTGGACCTGATTTATTTATCGTTTTTGGAGAATTTGGACCAGGCAGGCCGGTATAGCTGGGGGTCTGCCTGCCTAGAATATACATATAGGGCCCTATGAAATGCATGTCGCATCGATAAGATGCAGATCACAGGATGCAAAGTTCTTCTGCAGATGTGGGTATGGGAGTACATCCCTCGTTTAGCTCCACATGCCCATGCACCATTACCAGTTGGTAATTTAGCAGAGGCTCCATGTGGACGTTGGTATGTTATTAATTCCTTCTAATATCTAACTTAATTGTATAAGATTCTATTATTAAATGTAAAAATAAAAATGTTATCTACAGGTGCAGTCAGGCACATAGACATTCAGATTCTCTCAAACATAATGTCCACGCCTATAGACTTATGTTAGACGACATTCGACCAAATGATGTAAGTTATTATTATTTATATTGTTAAATCATTAATCTTTACTATACATCTATTCATTTATTAAATAATTATTCATTTTTTCTTTCAGATTACACGGATGCCATATACTAATGATATCCATCAAATTCTACCATCGTACTGTATAGCAATGCTTGCTATTAGCTCCAGCACGGTTCCAATGATTCATTTTCATATAGTCAAGTGGCATTAGACGGATAGGGTTATGAGGCAGTTTGGATTCCTTCAGCCAGTTCCTAAGGCGTCCAGTTAGTTGGATTCATTTCATTCCCTGAAGATGTCAGGTAAGAGAGATTTTGATTAGAGGAGCTACCATGCCATATATGTTGCTTTATGGAAAAGATGATGTGAGTCCCAGTTGCGAGGGGCAGCGACAGTACATTTTCATTTGACAGATCAGATGGATTATGCAGGCTGGTACATCAGGTCCCAAGTCAGATTTCTGACACGGCACGGAAGGGGCTTTCATGAGTTGGTATGAATTCTTCCTTCCACTGTTCAAAATATTTTTTATTCATATTACTTAACAACAGAATTTGTTTTCGCAGGATGCTCAAATTTTTCATCTACTTTATATGCCAGATCTAGTGGAGAGAGCTTCCTTTGACCCGACATATTTTCACACCCTTGTGGCACATCTGCTTCCATCGATGGACAAGATTTATCAAGGTGTTTTCATTAATCCATCACCTGGTGTGGAGGCCGCGGATCCTGTTGATCCTTAAATAGATGTGCCTAGGGATGACGACCATGTTATGGATGTTGCTGTTCCACAGGAGGAGGGTGTCCAGCTTTCTCGGCCACATGCTATTGTTTCACTGGAGGAGGGTGTTCAGCATGATCAGTCAAATGCTCCTCTAGCTTCTCAGGAACAACCACATGTACATACAGATGATAACTGGTTTGAGATCGATGCTTTATTGCATTTATCCGCAAGAGAGAAGCCATCAACTTCTTATGTTGGTGAGAGTTCCAGCCAGCTTCCACTATCCTTAGATGCGGGCCAGGGTACATGTGGTGAGACTATACATCCACTGTCTATCACACAGAAGGATGTAGAGGTGGCTGTCGATGAGGATGTGCAGCGTACGCCAGAGCACAGACATAGACAGACACGGTGTGGGCACATCCATTATACGCCTGGCTGTGGGACAGAGGAGCATCCATGCTAGAGGAGTATATTAAGTTGATATTTGATTTATGATACATTTTGAATGTGTCTTACTGTAATCATTTATAGAATTCTATTATTTTTTTAATAAGTGTCTCACTGTTATCAAATTATCTACCAATATATAAATATATGTATATATATAATATGACTAAATTAATTAACAAATATTAATTATATTAATTATTTTGAAATTAAATAGATTCTTGATGAAAAGATGTGTGAGCTTGAAGAAATCATGAAAAATATTATTGATCTAAATGATTTAAAATTAGATGTAAAATCCTAGAATATCATGAAACACGATTATTTGTTTAAAAAAATTAAATTGTATGAAGAAGAATTTGAATGAATAATGGATATTTGTAAAGAGTGGATGATTATGATTGAAGATCGTAATAACTACAATATGAATTAGAAGTTCATTTGGCCAATTTTGAGAAGATACATGTTCACACTTTATAAACGGAAACAATTTCTACTGGTATGCAATCTTCACTAGAGGATTTCACTGTTAAATTACCTCCATCATGTAATAAAATTATGGATATTATGAAAAAGATTGAATTCATATTCTTCCAGAATAAGAAACAACCCTTAAGAGGGTTAAGATTGCACCATCCATGAAAACTAATACGGGAAACAAATTGACACAAAAATACAAATGTAATGAGAAGGGATCTATGCTACATAATATAAATTAGAACAAATGTTAAGATGTACAATCATGAATACTGTCAAAATAGGACCAACTCCATTGATAAAGAATAAGGTCATCATTGATGAATTTTAAGAATAAATGTTAGAATATGAAAGACAATATGTATAAAGAAGATATCATCATGGTTAGATCATGTTTTGGAATCCTGAAAAATAAGTATTGAAGAAGATCATCCTTGATGAAGTTATATAAGATTTTAAATCTCAACATTAATAACCCAGAAATAAATTCTAGTGTATTCTCTATGTTAGAACATCTTGAAAACCATTATTGGAAAAATTCACCATTATAAATATGTTTATGAGTGTTTCTCTTGAGGGGGAGATAAATGAAAAATATGAAATTACTTCTATAATTAGTATATTAATTAAAATCAAACCTAATTACTATAGAATGTTCAAGAAGATCATGTTTTTTAATGAGGAATGTTTTTCTAAATCCCTATTCCATTGTTAACAAAAAAATAAACTGAATAAGAAAATGTTGTAATTCAATTAATCAGAGACATGTGAAAAGTTCAAGTAGGAATTCACTCAAAGGCCACTTATCTTTATTTTTTTCCTTTGAATATTTTTGATCTATTTGTTAAAGTTACTGCATGAGTTTTAGGTTTATTATTCTAATAAAAGTTACATATCACATTTCATATCTTCATCCTGAAATAAATTTGGATTACCCTTGATGATAAGTGCATAAGTTCTTGTTTCATGTGGTATCATGATGAGTTGGAAGAGGATGACATTATTTCCAAAATCGAGCAGTGCACCAAAAATATCTTTTAGTAATTTTTTAATGAATATCTATTATTCGTGAATATTTATTAATAATTATTAACATTATTTTAATATTTTCTATTATTTAATTGATATTTATTAATATTTAATAATTTTTACTTTATGTTTATTAGTTTGTAATTACTATTTATAAATATTGAAAATTATTTTGTTTATATTTATTACTATTTTATTTATATGTTTCATTAATATTTATTGATATAATATTGTTGTTTTTTTTATTTCATCTCTCTATGGGATGCGTGAACCCCATTCACTCATCCTTCCTCTTGGGAGGATACGTGAACCAGGTTCATGCATCTCAGACCCCTTTTTAAAAATATTGAAAATCATATTCCTTTTGTAACAAAAAAATTAAAAACCCGTTTAAAATGAAAACCTGACAGTGGCCCATCAGTAACCAGCTTCCACCAATAACTACGAATTCTGCATGATAGTTGCTTTGGAGGTGGTCGTCCACTGTGAAATCCTACCACCATGGCATGCACCGATAGAGAATGCTGCAAAGTAGCCTCTCAAAGGTCAAAGGAGAGCCTCAACTTGACGTTGTGCTGACACCCATCGCTATCTCCAATAGTTCTCCTCCCCTTGCACCACCACCGCTGGAAACCAGCCACAAGAGCATCGCTCTCCAAAGCAGGTTTCCAGATAGACGTAAATCACCAGACCCCTCCTGTCAAATTGTTGTCACTGAATCCCTCAACACCGCAAGTGTCTGTGAGACCACCACTCCTGTTGAGTTGGGGTTCGCCTATTCTATTGCTGGTGACTCCTCGCTTCCACAGCATTAACCTTTCTCCTACTGGTTCATCAACCGGAAGCCACTGCCACCACCGTCACTGGAGTCGCCTAATCGAACCACCATATCCCACTACATCCCCAATGTTGTTGAATCTAGAACTCAAACTAGCCACCACAAGTTGTGTTTCCTCTTGTGTTCATCCCTCACTAATTTTGTGCTTCCCAGTGTGCTCCCCAACTCCTTCGTCCCCAATCTCGAGCCTGCCACCTCAGTGTCAATGAGACTGGATCCACTGCAGTGCTATTGAGGAAGCTTGATCCACAATACCGCTATCAAGTTGGCCTATCAATTTCTTTTCATGCGGAATTTTCATGTCTAGATCACACATCAGCATGATGAGGTAGCACTAGTCCTTATTTTTAGGTGATTGGCTCGTGTCTCGGAGCTTCTCCCTCGGGCGACCATGCCCTAGGAGGTGAGGAACCCTATTCCGGCCCCTCCCTGCTCTGAGCAGGATGGTCCTTTGCTGCATCTCCTTGATTCTAAATCTCCCCCATTCATTCCCTTCTCGAATCCTGACTATATCCCATCCTTCCCTCAAATTTCGGTCCACCCGAAAGTTCCAGAATCCTTCAATGATTTTCCACTTCTTCTGATATCTAATCTGGAATTAATGGAGGCTTCTTCCCTATTAGATCTGACCCTGATAGCACGTTTCAAGAGTCTTCGGCCGTCGGTGGATTCATTCGACCGTTTCATATTTTAAAAATGTGGCTTCGAAGAGAGTGCTACTGTCGGCCTTCTCGATGCCCGGATTATTATGATTCGGTTTAGTTCTGAAGAGGACCTGATTCTCCCCTGGTCGAGAATGCCCTGATCCTTGGACGGTGCTCGTTATCTCCTATTTAAACGGTCTTATGATTTCCACATGCACCGAGACCCTTCGAAGCTAGCGATCTGGGTAAGTTTTCCTCATCTTTCTCTTCCATTTCAAACCCCTCGATTCTTCGTCTACTCGGAAATCTGGTTGGGTGACTCCTTTGTACCGATTCTAGGACCTGTGAAGTATGTCATCCAATCTCTCCTCGGGTGTGTGTCGAGGTGGATGTTTCAAAGCCCCCTGTTGAGGCCTTCTGGATTGTAGTGGGAGAGGAGTTCTGTTACAAGCAAAACTTCAATTTTGAATCTTGGTGTGATTATTGTTCCCTGTGCAAGCTGCTTGGGCATAGTGAGGTGATCTGCAAGAGATGAGCAAGACAACAGGGAGTCACTTTGTATGTCAAGGGGGACGGGGTCAAGGGTGGTCCTCCTGGAGAGGTTGGTTCTCTTTGTGTTAGGGATGGAGAAGGTTCAGGCGATGGCAATGTTGGCTCCGGGCAGGGGCCCAGCAAGGCTGAGGCATCTGTAAGTGTGTCTGAAGCAACGGAACACAATCCGGTAGGGGGTTCTCATTCCAAAGCCAGTGTATCATAGGTCTTTAACCTACTACGTAGAGATTTTTCAAGCCCCCCATGTAGTAGGTTGTTAGTAGGGGGTCCCCAAGCCAGTGTGGTGGTTGAGGTTCCTTTGGAAGTGACCAAGGATCACTCTTAGGACTCGGGGGCCCATAGGGGAGCTGCTGAACCAACTTCCAAGGGTGTAGCTGGAATTGAACCATGTTCCTAAGCCATTGGGGTATGATCATGAGATAACAACACCTCTGACAGGGGGGCTCAGTCCTCTGGAAAGGGAAAGTACAAGGATGGATAGGAGTGGCAGGAGCCTGTACATGAGGTAGGTAGGTCTCTGACCACTAGCCAGGGGGCCAACTGAGGAAGGATTTTTTCTGGCCTCAACTTAAATAATAGATTCGAATGTTTAAGCAATGAGGGTGTGCCTAAAGGCAATTCCAACTTCCTCTCTGAGGCCGATACAGATGGAGAGGGACAACCTACAGACGATATCAGTTTGGGAGGGGCTGGTAAAGGTCTGCACAATCAAAGGCGGAAGAAAGGTAACAATGAAAATTGGGATCCCAGAAGTTATATTGTTTACAAGAAGCTGAAATATATGGTTCGGAAAGACTATTCTTATCTTCCTAAATCGATGGAGACTCGGTCGGCCAAAAAATATGGTAAACTAAAGGAGCATGAGAGCCAGAAAGGATCAAGAGAGGAGACTTGACATGATGATGTCCTAGCTACCAAATCCTAGGTGGATGGAGACCCAATGGTGGGTGATCAACAATAGGGGAAACTAAACCCTGAGTTGATGATGCAGGGAAGGGAGGATACTCCATTATCAGGTTAGAAATTTGAAACAGGGTCTGATGACCAGCATAGTTCGAAGGAGGTGGAGTTGGATTCCCATCTAGAACTCCTCATGCACTATGGAAAAGACATGAAGGAGGATGTTCTAGTGATTGAGCCAGCGATGGAATATACTGATCAAATGATGGGAAGATTTATCCACGTGGCAGTTTCTAAAGAGCAAGATTATTGGATTTACAAGCAGGACCGAATTCTGATCAAAGGATTCAACACTGAGAATATCATCAAAGAAGAATATATATAGGCATGGAATTATCTAGAAAGGCACTATGAAGAACACTTAGGGGAAGATCCCGATGGCCAGGTAAATTCCCTACCCTGGATATTGCTTACGGAAAGAGACTCCAATCTCCTTAGACATTAGTTTGATAAGTCAGTTGAAATCTTTCGTGCTCGACTTCCTTTTTTGTAGGGTACTCACTTCCCCCTAAAAGTGTTTGAAAATTAAAAAGTTAATTTGTATGGATGGATGAGGTAGCACTAGGAGAACTAGTCGAATATCCCTTCACATAGAATCTTGTGATGGTGGTTATAGGAAGCTTCAAACTTCATCGTCCTTTGGTACCAATGATGGTGGTTTTTGGAAACGAAAGGTTCAAACTCTTCTGGTACCACTAATAAAGGATCAATTATAGTGGTAAACTCAACCGTGCACACACAGATCACTTGAGGTGATCAGAACCATATAAATATAGTGGAATAAACTGGTATTATTTCTTATCACTAGAATTATTATTAAAATTCACAGAACACTAACTATTTATAGGGATACAAAACACACAACAAAATAAAACAGATAAATATAAATCTTTAGTTGGTTGCGGTAGGTTCCACCAATGACTTCAAAGCCACACATGTGAAGCATCCAATCATGAATTTTTCAAAGACCCCATTGCTATAGTAGAGTCTGAAACCATCCAAGGAAAACCATGTTTTATTATCCAACATCCCCCCTTAAACAAATTTTACTCGTGACCCAAACATTTGAATCATCGTCAGGTGGGTAACAAATGGGTATAATGACTTCACGATAGTAATTAACTTCAATAAAATAAATAGCACATGTGGCAGCAAATAAGCAGATCACTGTTGGTGATCGTAGGGGAAAAATATCAGCAACATGAAGCAAATTGTGTTTTATTGATTCCATTTGGAATTATTCCACCCTATTCACCTCTTATAGGATCAAATTATTTTTCACGAAACCCTCTGTCTTGGGTTCAGATTATTTGAAATGTCCCCCCTTGTTGTGGGACCTCACCAGGGCTCGGACACTTTGGAAGGTGGCGTCTGTATTTTTCACCAGAGGAAACCGCACGGGATTATATGCATTAAGTAACCTAAATCAGTGGATTTTTCACCGAATACAACGTTGATATCGGTCTCAACATTCAGGAAGACATTTGTATTTGATATCAACTCTGGTTTTTCAGTGTCTTTTGGGAAGGCATCTTCGTCGGATATTAACTCACTTTCTTCGGTAGCTTCTGGTACAGATAATTGATTAATATTTGGTATATGAGACAGAGGCAGAGGCTTCCCTTCATCATCGTCAATGTCCGAAAATAAGATGAAGGGATTAATGAAATTGAATTCAATATCCAAAAATGTCATTTTTTCTGATTATGGAAACTGAATTTTTTTTTAGAATAGCAACTGAGAGGGATTGTGGAGTGGCTTGACAATTTTTCTTTTGTAAACGTAGAAGGAAAATGGAGTGAGATGAGTATATTTTTATGACCTAATTGACTGTGGTATTATGGCTAGAGAGGCTATCAAAGGTAAAATGTGTTTTTTTTGTGAAACGGTTATGGTGTGGAGGATATAAAAGGGATAAAGGGATATTTTTCATTAAAGGGTATTTCACATAGTGTGAGACAACAAAAGTGAGATGCACATGAATAATTTCCTAAAGTGGTGTGAAAATTGTCAAAAGCAAGAAAATTAATAGCGCCTTTTTATTTTTAATGAAAAAATGATATGGCAAGGACAGGTTGGGGGAAAATTCTTACGCGGATTATGAATAGTTGGGACTATTCTTCATCTTCTTCAATTAGTTGATACAACTGATTGGAAGGGGATATCACGGATCCCTCTCGGCACTACAACATACAGATCGAGAGAAAAAACGAAAAATCTATGTCTGCTCAGCACACCTTAGACCCTTTGATACCACTGATGGTGGTTATAGGTAGATTCTAGATTCAAACTCCTTTGATAACAGTGATGGTGGTTTTTGGTAGTGGAAGCTTCAACATCCTCTGATACCATTGATGGAGGATCAATTGTAGTGGTAAACTCAACAAAGAACATACAGGTCACTTGAGGTGATCACAAACATATAAACATTGCGGAATAAACTATTATTATTTCATATAACTAGAATTATTATTACAATTCACGCAACTCTCCCTATTTAGAGGGATACATAAAACACAACAAAGTCCAACAGAGAAAAACAAGTCCATAGTTGGTTGCAGTAGGTTCCACCAAAGCCTCTAAAGCCACACACATGAAGTTGCAAATAATGAATTTGTCAAATCCTCCATTGTTGCAGTAGATGCCGGCACCGTCCAAGGAAACTCGAGTTTTATTATCTAACATATTGATCCCTCGGTTAGGCATCTGCATGGAGTCCATCGAAAAAGTGGAAGATTCTTTTGAGATGCTTCTCCATTTCATTGCAGATACATCACCATGTTGATTGAAGAGAAAAAATGAGTAATCGATTAGATAGGATATTTGATCTGTATTTATGAAATTGTTTAACGGGTGGTTTTTCTTAGATAGTAAGGAAGTGAGACGATAGTAAAGAAGACAATCCATGGTAATTCATGGTAGTGATTTTGAGAGATGAAGAAAGGGACGGCTAGGTGAGAGCCTGGGAACTCGTGACACCACATGTTCAGGTGAATGTGGTCTCAGGAGAAGAATAGATGATAATATTCATAACATGGGTTAGGAATCATAAATCAATGTGGATTTTTTATACTAGAACTTGTACATATATATTTTTTTAAAAAAATTACAACAGCCTGTGGGTGATCCAGTATCTGTGGGGGTTAACCCACATGGACGTGTTTCCCATGCGGGCAATTCATGCAAGGCCATTTATAAAATGGGGTTTTAAACCGATCCACCCCAAGCCTTCTCACCCCACTTAGCCCGAAACCTACCTCACATTGGTAATATATGATACCTCACCTATGTCCTTCCTAGGGAATAATTTATTCAACCACTTCTTAATAGACTATAAGATTGTTATTTCATTTCCAATGAGTAATATGTCATCAATAGAAACTAATTTTTTTAAAAGGTTGGGTCTGAAGTAACATTTTATTAATAATGGAAAAAATGTCCTCTTTAAACTAGGTAAAGCAAGACCCATTACATAGCCCGAAGGCCTAGTTGGAATATATCCCATTACATGGCCCATATGCACAAATATTTTGGCCCAAGGCCCATTCTATGAATAGTACTGCAAGAGTACCCACCTTCTACAATGCCCACATAATACCTGCCACTACTACAATGTACTGCCGCTGTCATAGTACCTGCGCCCAATGGTTTTTGAACCCCCATATTTCATGTAGGATTACGAAGAGCATACCACTAATCCAAACCCCAACTAATCAATATAAACTATTATGAAAACTAATTCACTCCCACTAAAACATTTATTAACAGAAGACTAGAATTCATTATTTATGACACCAAATTCCGTTATGTATTTATCAAAATGAATGTTCCAGGATAGAGATTCTTTCTTTAGTCAATAAACAATTATTGCAATTTTCATATCTTATTTGGATACTTTGGAGTCACAAACCGTTATTGTTGTGTCATATAATCAAATTCATGAAAGTTCCCATTATCGATGGCTGTTTTAACTACAAATTTTCAAATCTATTTGTCATGGAATCCCTCAATGGAATGTAGAATTCTGATGAATTTCACCATTGAAACTGGTGAAAAGTTTTTATTTCATTAAATACCTTCATTATATTTAAACACTCATCCATACAATCATTCCTTTTAGGTACTATCTTTTCCTTCCATGTCTAGTTTCTTCTTAAATACCCATCTGTAACTAACAAACATTACATGTACTAGAGGTTATACCAAAATCCAGACATGGTTTTGGTACTTGAAATCCATTTTAGAATTCAAGAATTCTTGTCACTTGGTGACTTTTGAGCCACTAATTGATTCCTTATAGGTTTCAGGATCATTATTATCAACTAATAATGTGTCACCATCCTTTGTGACTAGAAATCCATAACAATCTGGTTTTCCAACCTTTATTTTACTCATATTGAATACTAGTGTCACTAGAATAGTTTCTTTTTTCATAGAGATTTATAGAATATAATATTTTACAAAATATTGTGTGCTTTGAGCATAGACTTAATCAAAGTCTATCTCACTCTCACTATCTATTTTAGAGATGTTACCCCCCTCAAGGAGTATGGTGTGTCTTTCCCTTATAAATTTTTTGTCTTAGGGGTTTTATAGGTAATATCTTTTCGATTCCTTAGGGTATCCTATTATGGTTCAAATTGTGCCTCGAGGTGGATGTTTGTTACCTAAAGAGGCCTTAACAAATGCTTTGATTCCCCACACTTGTAAATTTGATTACATAATTTTTCCCCTTCTCCAAAATTCATATTCAATTCCATTTATCAATTTAGTTGGTACTTCGTTTTGTATATGTGTGGTTTTTTGTAATATGTATCCCCAAAAGGATAATGGGACACTCACCTAACTCATCATTAATCATACAATTTCCAACAAGGTGAACTTCCTCCTTTAACATACACCATTCCACTAAGTTGTGTAAGGAGGTGTGAGTTTTGATATGATACAAAACCACCATAAGTATTAAATGAAGTCTTGAATAAGATATTCTCCTCCATGGTCAGATTATTGTTTCCTAATATTTCTATCAAGTAGGTTATCAACTTTATTCTTTTATTCCATAACTTTATCAAAGGAATATGAATTATACATTATTAATTAGAAATATCCATATCTACTAGAATCATAAGTAAAAGTTATGAAGTATGAGTTTCTACATATTTATTAAATTGTAAATGGTGCACACACATTGGTATGAACAAATTCCAGAAGCTCTTTAGCCATTTCACCTTTCCCACTAAATGGTTCTTTGGTCATTTTTTCTTATTAACTTGTGTGACCTACACCAAGTTGTTTTAGTTCAAAATAATCTAAATATCTATCCTGTTGTAATTTAGATAAGTGATATACATTTACAAGACCTATCCAATGACACCAATGTAGGTTATGGTATGAATCATGTGAAGTTACTTCATTATCGATTTCCATTACTTAGTTCATTTAATTCAAAAAAACAATGATTGATATTTAAATGTTCATTACCAAAACAAATACAATCATTATAAAAGAAGAAAATATTATTCCAAAATTTTAAAATAAATCAATCTTTATCAAGTCTATATATAGAAATAATTATTTTGATAACAGATGGAAGATAATAACAACCTTTCATATCAAATATCATTTCAGTCAGCAACATGATGTTGTAGTTCCCGATAAATACAAAATAATGTTTATCTCTTTTGTCTTCACATAGATCTACCTCCCCTCGGTCAATCTTTTTTTAATCTACTTGGTTACTATATTATAATACATATGTGAGAACAAAAAACATTATATAATATCTAATTTATATAAATAGATTAATTGCACTCTCCCCCTTGATTCATTGGCTAGGTTTAGTTTTTATACTAGTAGCCCTTGTTTTAAAAGGTGAAATAGTCATTATCATGTTCCCTTTCATACCCCTTTATATTACTCTTCTTGGAATGGTGTGAATATTCTTTGGGATTAAATATCTTTGTGTCCCCTTTCTGTTTATTCACCAAATGGAAAAAAGGATTTGATGTCTTTGTATCATTATAAACATGGCTAAGAAGGGTGATATGATATGTCAAATAATTTTCAATATTTTTCATATTAAAATTCTTAACAAAGATGGAGAATCTATTAGGGAGTGATTCTAGAATGAGATCATTTCCCAGTTCTTCAGGGATATTAAATTGTAGAACCTCTAGGGACTCAATGTAGCCAATGATCCTGACTACATAGGTCCAAACATAAAAACCATCTCCAAGATTTCTCTAAAATATAACCTTTTTAATATCATATAGTTCATGTCAATCTCTCTCATAGTATTGACCATGGAGTTTATCAAGAATAATATATCCATCTACATTTTTTCGAGACATCATGAGTTCACTAGACATTAACAAAAGCATCAGATATTGAACATTGTCTAAGTCACTCAAATGTTTTTTGTATACATGGAAGGATTCATAACTTTCCTCCTTAGGAGACAGATTAAGCATTGAGGATTCTAATATATAATATTTTCGTTCATGGTGTAGAACAAACAGAACGAATATAATCCTCTCCTAGAAGTTACTACTAGTTCAGAGGATTCCTTTCTCTAATGTTGATCATAGGGATAACATGGATAAAAATATTCACATTTTATTCTAAAATTAAAAGAGTATATTTTTAATACATCCTCTTGATTAAAAATTATGTGAGAAATAATAAATTAGTTGAATTTATTAAATCTCTACTATTTAATTAAGTATCAATATCTTGCACCATTGAACTCAGAATGTCGGGTTTCTTTATCATTCTAGTGGAAATGATTTCTATTCCCGTTCGCATATCCCAAACAAGGGTTTGTCAAGCCACTTAATGGTATTTATGTTGGAATGTATTTCCTTACTGTGGGCATTTGACTCCTTGATCTGTTGTGTGGATTTTCTAATCATTAAATCTTGATTTGGATTTCCTCAACACTTACCTCTAACAAGGTTTAGAAAAATACTTAGTTTTGTTGAGTTTTTCCTGTAATCTTGTAATAGAAGGCTTTATCTCACATAGTTTTAGGTTGAGGGATTTTAAATAATTATTAACAAATCTTATCTAGTTTTATCCTTTACATTTAATTTTAATAATTAGTTGATTTTATTTAATTAACATACCATGCTGGATCAATCATTTATGTATAACTGATTTTTTTAATTTATTATCCATATAATTTATCTTGTTTTATCATTTACATATATTATTAATATCAAATAGATGTTAATTAATTAATTAACCACAATGGAAAAAACATTTAAACATAATTGGTTTATTTAAATTACATATTTTCACATTAATTCATTTATTTATGTGACCACTAACTCGAATCGATAATCTAAATAATTCCATAGACATAAATAAATAAATAATAAAATGACCCATTCATGACATTTATCTAAGAGTTGATTTAAGGATAAGACATTAAATCAATATATGACCTAGTGGAAATAACTCCCTTTTCAGTCTTGGCATGAGTTACATCATTCCACATGTATATTTATGTATCAACTAAGTTTGAATAATTATGGTTCTATATTGAACTACCTCCATGTGCATTAGGATAGTCCATTATTTACATGTATTTACGACTCACACAAGGGTGAGGGGAACCAAAGGATTGGTTAAAAGTGGATGACATAAATATCATTGGAAACACATAGCCTACATAATAATGGAGGGAGGGATGAATTGCAAGCCATCATATTTAAATTAATAAAAAATAATTGAAAAACCCATACAATGTATTAATATAAAACATCCAACTCATACACAGGTCTTGGTCAAGCTTCAGAATGGTCATACGTGCAACAAATATACAAATGTAACCAGCTAGAATCAATTTCCTTATTTTTTCATTATTATTAAGATAAAAACACATGAATTAATTAATTATTAATTCCATTTCAACTTAATGATCATCCAAACATAATTGGAGATACCCATCATTTATGTAATTTATATAAAATAAACAGATGAACCAATATTGACATATTTATCAATAATATAATTGATCAATTAAAAAACATTTAAACCATTATTAAATTATAAAACACAAAATAGGATTCAATCAATAAATTATGGTTTTATTACTATAATTTTAAATTTAGTGAATTTTAATTCTTCCATTAATTGGGAGACTACATGAAATATACAATCCAGCTACACATCATGTACCTCAGTTGACATGTATCTTAGTCACACGGCTGGGTATTTTGAATATTAACTCGGCCATATGTCATGGCGTGTACATATCAAATACACACAATGTATCCACATTTCATGGGCTAGATTGGTCCTATCAAAAAATGGTGTGCAATAAATGAACTATGTGTAATTAACTACCTTGTGCATATAGGATCAATGCGTATGAGTAAAATATGTGTTCTCTGGCTATATGTCATGTAATCCAGTTTTATTGGCTAAATATTTGGCACTTCCTGATGGAATCTTTAGTCGTTTTTCATTTGTTCATAAACTGTTAATAAAATGAAACACTAAACAAATATGATTAACATGTTAATAAAAATGAGATTAAATAAATAATAATTTGAAATTAAAATATAAACAAAATAATGCATACATCTAAAATAAAATAAATAATTATAAATTTAAATGTGACTGCTCTAATACCAATTTTTGGTTCCGAGCAGAGTGGAAGTGTGCTTTGGTGGGTGATATAATAAAATTTATTTTAATAGTTGTTTCCTGGAAGCATGAGGGAGGATCTTGTATATCAAATTTATAATTATTTTATTTTATATTTGAAGAAATAAATACATGGGATTAGGAAAGTTATTCATTGATAAATTTTGATTGCTCAATAAACCTTTTTAGATTTCCTTCATTTAACTATCTGGATCAATGGTATAATTCCCCTAAAGGTGATCCATGCATACTCCAATGATCTTCATGAAACACCACTCAATCTTCCAGATCTAGTGTGGGAAATAAAATTTCTTGTGTTGTTCGGTCATGATCACTCGTTCATTGGTAATAATGAAATATATCTTGAATTTATTTTTCCTGATTTGAAGAGAGAAGGTTGATTCGAAAAATAATTATTTGTGTTCAACAATTCATTATTCTCAATTTTGGATGCAATATATAATTGACATAAACGTCTATTTATAGAGTAATGGTTTAGGATAAAATATTATTTAATTTCATGCCAAATATTAAATAACATTTAGAACCTTAAATAAACCCCATTCTACATTATAATAATAATATTATTATTTTGTGGTCCATCAACTTTCTAATATTAAAAAATACTATTTTTCGGCTTATAAATAATTATTTTATCATTGGATGTAGTCTTGGTTAGTTCAAACTCCTGGATATTTATTGAATACCAAAATAATTATTTTAATCATAAATAAATATTTCATTCACATACCCGAAAATAAATATTAATTAAATATTCAATAAAATAAAAATATATATTTTATTCACATGTCAAAGAATAATTTTTTAAAATTAATGCGATGAATATAAATAGAATAAAATTATTCCTTGGTATAAACATTAATATATATTCCATTAATTAAATTCAAATAGAATTTAATCGAGGTAAAAAAAATTAATTGGTGACCCTCTCAAATTCATTATCATTGGCATTAGGTGGGACTACCTAAAGTTCAAGGTTACTATCTACCAATGGGTCGAACAACCCAAGAGAATGAACTTAAATTCACAATGATGAAAACCACATATAAATAATCACTCTATAATATAATCCCATTATCACAACATCCCTTTAAGGAGGGTTCACATATGTGTCACCAACCTATATGATGAATATGTCTTTATTTGACAATATGAAATAAACACAATGTTACACCGTGGACATGGATTTTTTTGGAGACTGTTATATTCAAATTAATGAGCTAATATATCATCTTCAATAAAGAAGGAAGAGAAAAATTAGCCCTCAAATTATCCATTAATGACATGTCAATCATGATGTACCCCATGTATCCAAATTGATGCCAATATATGGAATGACATGTTTTTCCAGTAAATCTAATTACGCGAGTCATGACATGAATTAATCATAATCTTAAAGTCTATGAACTATTACACACACTCACAAATAAGAATATGTGATGACACTGAAATAAGAGGAATTCTTTTCGGTGAGTCTATTATCATAATATCCCATCCTAGAGATTACCATGTGTGAACTTTATGAGAAGAATCCTCATTTATTTATTAGTACTCACACCTGATGGTCTATATTCTACGTATCCCATCATAGTATGTTATCCAACCACATAACCATTTTAAGAATATTTTTACAGAACATAAATGTTATCATCATACCAGGGAACTGTTATGGACTTATCAAAAACAAAATACACTCTATGACATTACTACATTAATGTAATGAAGAGAAATGTAAAATATGTAATAATAATTTTAATTAATATACATTACATTGAATAGGAAATTAATCAAAGTATAATCAGTTGGTCTTACAACCCCAACTCCCACAATGTGAATCTATAGTGTGATGCTCAATGATGACATGATCTTTATGCACAGAAGGTGTAGTGACCCTTTTTGGTTGAATTGACATAGGTGAATAACTCTTGGACCCTTGTAGATAATAATGGTTCACGGTTAGTTATGTGTTCTATTCCACCTAGGAGTTGTCTGATGTAAAGATTCTTAGATAGGGAAGGTTCCCTTATTACGGTAGGTTGGTTTTCATGTCACACCCTTAATACGTGAGTCCCTAGAGATGGGTGTTTTAAAGTATGTCATGTAACCCTAGGATTAGAGAATATTATATTACCCATGAGTTTTGTCTTTCTATGAGTTTTTATAGACCTAGGTGTCTATAACTAGTGACTTGTGATGAGAATTTACTAGTAGGGATAGGTGGGAGAGCCTAGTGACCTTCATGATGTGATAATCGCTTAGGGAGTTAGGGCTGGTTGACCATCGAGGATGAGATGTGAGAGTGGTCTACCATGTTATGTGATCCTTTGGGTGTGTTAGGACAAATGGATGCTATAGACTCTTAATAGTGGTGCATAATGGGTGCATTGTTGTCTAGTGTTTTTAGAACATTGAATGCCATTTTTTTTATGACGAGAACATATGTTCTAGTGATTCAACATTGTGGTTGGTTTCTAGAGGGGTAGCCTCATTTGAGTACCTACCCTAGGTAATGGTTGTGTAGGAAGGATGTTCCTGATGGTTATAAGGTGAATGAAGGTATAATTGGTTCTCAAGGGTATGTGGTTTTAGCCAACCAATATTATATTGCGAATTTATCGTACATGTAAGGATGATTTGATGCATTTTTAAGGATTTAATCGTTTCTTCCTATGGGTAATGATATTCTTAAAGAGTGTTTTGGTATGAGGTATGAGGATATTGATATTTGTATTTCATTCATATATTTTATGGTGTTTTAATATATTGATCTTTTTATTTAAATGAATATTCATTCTAATTTGTGAATAGTTAAACCCATTTTTTGTGTTATGGAAGGATACAAGAGATACTTGAAAAAGGAGAAAAAAATACACTTCACTATACAAGAGAAGTTAATTGGCATGACACTGAATTTTTGAGGATGGTCATGGAGCACATCCATGGAATATTATTGATGAAATGGGGGAAAACAAGACTTTTGGAGAAAAAATATACATTACAAGTCATTTATAATTTCATGACGTGAACCGATGAAAATTGGGAAAGAGAGACAAATAGTGAAGTGGCAGAGAGAATTAAAAAGTGATATGGACATGTTTCATGGTGAAAAACATGTATGTCACACCGTGAAAAAAGTGATGAGGAATCGAAATCCGACAAGTCGTGATTTTGGTAATTGGGGTGTAATATTTTTAGTGTCCTACCCCGTTTTCTACTCAATAGTGCCCAGAGATGGAAGGATACATGACCTCAAGATCATCGCCCCAATTGCTAGAGGCTTTTGAATATGGGAGAGGGCCATAAAAGTGTCCATGGGGAGACTATTCACTTGTCGATAGGAGTCTGAACGACATTTTACAATATAAATTAAGTAGTGGAAGTAGAAATCAGTAACATCAGTGCAGCATAAACATAATGATATACTATGCAAGAGAAGTAAGAATCTAGATGAAGATGAATATCTAGAATAGATACAATGATGATCAAGTTCATGATTCTATACAAATATGAAAGTACAAGGGGATCAAGGGATACAAAAATATAATAAATTATGAAAAAAATATACCAAAATGAAAAACTTCTATTATAAGAATATTGATCATTGGCTCAGTCCTCTGCCCCATACTTCATCCTAAAGCTGCAAATCAATAAAGAATCAAAATTCACACACATCCCTTTATCAACACCTATGATCATGAAAATCTTCTTGGGAACCAAAGGTAACCCATGTAGGGTGTAAGATACAATCATAGAAGGTCGGTACCCACCGTGTTTGGCCAATCCATTTCATGTAATAAATAAATGATTGTGTTCTAAGAAATGATAAATGTGGGAAATAATTAAAAAAATGACCAACAACACAGTTTTAGATTCTAATTAGACCCCAAACCGATACTACACATTTTTTCCTAAGTTGAGAGTCTGAATGGAGGTACATGTTTAAGTAAGGATATATATACAAGGGGAATCATAAACAAGAAACTTTGTTTGGATAAAACAATTATTATTCTATGGATTGGTGGTCATATTTCCATATCATCATTCAAGCATGTTTAAAATTCAATAAGTATCATCACATATCATACGAGTTACCAAGACTTTAAATCCAATGGTGGATTCCGGATCCTATCCATGTTGATCTATATAGAATACCAAGGGTTTATATAGGTTTCTTCAATAAAACTAATTCCCTTGAGTCTATCCAAGACAACCAATATAAGCGTCTTTTGTATCACTCATGGCATGGTGAATTCTCAGTCCATACCAGGAATCTCATAAGGGGGTCAAGTATCACTTGAGTCACAGTGTAGCCATATTACCGACTGAACCATTCTTGGTTTCTTCTCTAGGAAACCGATGTCACTCAATAGTACGCATAATCTACCTGAGATCCCATACAAGTCAATCCAATAAATTTGTCTCAGTGCATCATGTGAATCCAACCAAACATGGTGACTGCATCACCAATGTCCGTAAAATAGGACTTGTGTTCTCTATCATCCTGTAGTAGGTGAGGAATGGAAGTCCAAGAACATATCATAAAGAATAACATATATATAGCCATATTTTATAAAATTCATGGGAATTACATATTCTAAACAACTATCCAAGTCATACAATTCAACCCATAAAACATGGAATAAGTCATTTAGCACAAGGAACCTATCATAAGAATGAAAGATGGAATTTGGCACAGGGCACATGGAATATTATTAATAAAAAGCAGTGATAAGGAAATAAGCATAAGTAAAGACCTAAGTAACCCAACATAGGGGAACACTATTTAGAACATGACATCACATGCAAATAAATAATATAAGGAATAAATCATTTGACCAACCAACAAGAATTAAGAAATGAGATACAAGGAATGTGGAATATAATTTGAATCATCAATTTCAAAGGACTATCTCATGGTTCACTATTCAACATAGTTAATTTTATAAATCGATGGCTTTCAATCACGGTATGACACATAGACACACATGATTATTATCAATTTAAAGCATGGGAAAAAGTCCAATCAAGTTGGAAACACCCAAAAAGGTGGCCCAAGATGAGTAGAACACGTCATGAATGGGTTTCACAGTGATATAAGTCCACAAATTACAAGGGGAACGAATTTATTTATTTTTTCTAAATAAAATTGAAGCATATCTGGAAATGTCTAATGTGCGACATAATAACATGTCATTAAAAAGATTCAAAATGAGACGGAAAGACCTAGAACACCTACATCAATGTATTAGTACTCCTATCATCCATTTTAGAGGATCAATTATATCTAGAAAAGATGAAAATGAATTATTTTAAATCAACCTGAAATAGGGAAAAAAGTCACACATAAATAGCGCAATAGATGGAAGAGGAACCTTGAAATATATGGGAGTTGATGAGAGAGCATAACAAGGGATTACCATGGAATCTGAGGGTGGATTATTTGGTAGATAGATTAGTGGGATTAAAGAAACCATATGAAGAAGAGATGAGAAGGCTATCACATGGAAGTGGATGGAAGCTCACTAGAGAAGGAGGGGAAAAGTGGGTTTAAAACAGATCAATTAAGTGGGGAAAATAGGAAATTCACCCACAATACAGGGGGACACATTTTGACTACCCGGTTGTCAAAACTATTTACAATAGTGCACCATTAAATGCTTTAAAGGGGCGCCCCTCATAGTTAGGTGCACAATTTAAATAAACTTGTGCAAGACATGTTAAGATTCTCTTTCCCAACCCCACATTTTTCCACATGGGATTTTTACCTGGGGTATCATAGTTGTTGACAAACTATGTATCCCCCAGAACCACACTATCTACTACCAAATAATTTATGGGAACCATGCGGGATGGGCTGCATGGTTACTAATAACCATGCATCCATGTATTTTTACACCATTCTTGAGATACAGTCTCTAAAATATCCCCATACACACTTAATTCCTCCTCAAATTGATTTACATTCATTATTAGGGTCATTTAAAGGAATTTAAACAAAAAATTAGTGGTTTTTACCTTTAAAAAATGATGGGACGTTATAAACATCCCTTCTTGAGACAACACATCATCGAGTTTCCCTTCTTAGGGTGGTACGACATCATCTGTGAATATTTCCAGTCACTGCACACATACATCAGCCTCCTATTCCCAGGTCTCATCTTGTATGCATTTGTATTACCATAACACCTCAACAAGAGGAATTGAGCTTCCACGTAGAACCTTCATGCTATGATCAATGATACATATCAAATTCTCCAAGAAGGTCGCATCTACATCTATCTCGGTATCCTTAGGGTTAAACAAATTATATGGGTCATCATGATACCATAGATGTTGAGAAACATGGGATACGTCATTCATGGAATAGTGCCTCTGAGTTAGTAGCAACTGATTGGATACCAGCCTAACTCAATACACTCTCTTTAATGACCTAATGTAATGAGGAGATATCTTGCCCTGTCTTCTGATTAATCCATAACCCAATATAGTCAATACACATAGAAAGACTCAATGTACCACCTAAAACTCTAAAGGTCTTCAACGATGAGAGGTTTATGAATTTTGACTTTACTAATCATTATCCATAAGATTATGAAGCACCTATACTTTCTCTAAAGTCTCCTGAATGAGACAAGAACCTAGTAGACACGCCTCACCTTCATTAAGTTAACATAGTGGTGAATGACAAGATCTAATGTAGAGAGTATCATATGGAGCCATCATTATTGTTTCCTGAATATTTTTTGTAGGAAAAAGTAACTAGAAGAATATGTTTTTCACATGATCCTCCAAAATCAAGGATTCAGGCTCGAAGCATATCCTCATGCACCCAAATAATCAGCTCGGGCTGCTCATCAGTCTGAGGGTGATATTTTGTACTCAAGAGAACCTATGAAGCCAGTACCTTTTTCAACCATTTCTAGAACCATGACGTGAATAAAAAATCTTGATCAAATATGATATAATGTTGATCTCCATAATGTTTCACTATCTTTTGGATATAAATACATTCTTAATCATCAATAGATAAGTTTTCCTAAATATGCATAAAGTGTGTAACCTTGGTCACCATATTGAAGATCACTTATACTACATTTCTTCCTCGATTGGTTTTCAGCAATCCCACAAGAAAATCAATAGTGATGTCAGTCAATATCCACTCAGGTATGGATTGAGCTTGTAGAAGTCTTGCAGGTCACTAATACCCTGTGATCTCCTGATGACAGGTGGATCGAGGATTAATGAATCTTGCGATCTTCCTCTTTATACATGGCCACCAATAATGACGATGGATATATCTGTAAATTTTGTTATATGTAGTTTGAACATCCCAAAAAAGGCTTGTGATTCCCTCATAAACTCTTCATGTATGTTAGTAGGAACCCATATATGACCAAGGATGAGTAGGGTTTCATTGCCATCAACAACCATACTAGGAGGCAGGTTCTCTCATGTGATTTTCTCCCTCAAGATGAGGCCCTCAGAAACAGATATTTGCCTTATCTATGTCCACACCATAAATGGGTATTCCACTACCAGACCTACTAAGACTAGTTGACTATGTTATTCCTTAACCTCTAGGTGAATATCAGAGCATATAGCCATCATATCCCACTCAATTTTGTCATCCTTGATGGCTTGTGTCTTTGTTTTACAGCTCAATGTAATTTACAATTCCAGATTTGTAATAAAGATCATTGTCAAATGAAAATAGGTATTCAAACCACCTGGGATGCCATAGATTCATGTCTCACTATGAGGAGATGTATTTGAGACTTTTATAATTTTCACAAACAATGAAACACTCACCTAATATATAGTGTCTCCAAAAATGTAGAGCATGAACCAAAACTACATTCTTGAGTTCATTTGTAGGGTAATTACCCACTTGTGGGCTCACCTAGTAGGACCCATATGCCACGACTTGATCACTTTGCATCGGTAAATCACCGGAATGGTACTTAAGGAATCACAATAAACTGTAAAACTTATTACTGGATCTGGTAGAATTAGGATTATCACTGATGTGAGTCATTACATTATTTATAAAAAAACCTGTCTCACAAGCTTCAGACCATAGGAATTTCACAACATTCTTTGTCAAGCCGATAAGTGGAGATTCAAAACGTTAAACATCCTAAATGAATCATATATAACATCTAGCCATCCATAAGAATATGTGTATAGAAAACACATTCTTAGGATGATCCTATGAAACCACTATTCTCACCTTCTTTGGGATAATAGATATTCCTACCTCAGATATGAAATTACCCAAGATGTAAACATTTCTGACCAAAAATGTCATTTACTGAGCTTCACGTATAGATGGTTCTATTTTAGTTTACTCAGAATTTTCTCAACATTATTTTCATGGTCGTGTTTGGTGTGCTAGTACACTAAGATATAATTTATGATGATTACAATGATATATTCATGTTATGGGTTTAAAAACTGATTCAATAAATCCATAAATAATGTCTTCATGTTCTTCAGACTGAATGGAATAACCTTGTAATAGTACAAGTGGATCTTTCATTACAATGTTGTATGTGGTATTTATGATTGTCCTCACATGAACCAGATGGTATCATAACCTCAAATCAATCTTAGAGAAAATAGTTTTCCTCATATCTGTTTGAATATTTCATCTATATGAGGAAATGGATAAAGGTTCTTCACTGTAATATTGTTAAACCACCTATAATCTATGTACAATCTGATCTTACCGTCCTCCATCATGGTGAAAAGGATTGGTGAACCTCATGGTCATGTGCTCTGTCATATAAAACACTTATCCTCAAGATCTTCATGATGTCACTTGATTTTCTAGAGCTCTATATGTGTTATTTTATAAAGATAAATAAAAACTGGTGCCACAACTGGCACTAGGTCAATGGTAATCTCAACCTCTCTCTATGAAGGAATGCTAGAGAAATTGTTAAGGAATACGTCAATGATCCAAAACTGGAGGGAACTTTATTAGCTACATTCCTTGATGGCTCATAAGGAGACTCACCAATTGAGTTGTCACTCCACCTAGACTAGTACAGTTGGGTCTATTTCATCCCACCTGGATATCCCATTAAACCCTATGGATATATGTGTTCCCCTAGGGTGATGTGAAAGACACTCGGTGGTGATAGAAATTCACTTGGGCAAGATAAGTCACAAACCATTACATACTAAGAATGACATCAATGCTAGTTATCTTGACAATGAAGGAACTCCAGAAGAAAAGACACCCACTTATTTCAATGGGGAACTGATGAAATTGGAATATTCCATCAGTTATAACCCCTAATACCATGTTAAGATACATGAATCCACATAAGTATATGACTGTAAGGATCAGACATTCCATAACCATAGTAGACATAAAAGAGTGTTATGAACCTATATCAAAAAGTGTGGAAACTAGATTATAAGATATCATAATAGAACCTCTAAACATATATATTAATATACTTTTCAACCCTAGAATTGGCTGTAATTCATAAATATGGCATGAACCATGCCCTTGAGATGCTGCCTTACTAGCCTAAGGAGACCCACAATATTGAAACTAATGTTCTAGGTCCTGACAATCCAATAGCCAGGACACTACCACATATTCCTGATAAACTGGTTTTATAAAAACTCCCAAATTGACATGGTTTCCAAGACCCTATACAAAATTGAGGCATTTCTATGGATCCCCTCTCACTAGAGGCTAGAGTAAAAGACTTGCATAAGGAGAAAAGGTGACCCATACCGCCATATTCTTGGCATTAAATTGGTTTCGTCGTGCATTGAGGTTTATTAGGACATGGCCTTCCACACTAATGACATTATATAGAGTCAATGACTATCACCTAGCTAGAACCTCCTCCACATGAACCCTCAAAATGGCACTTCTTGCTGATAGATGAACCATCGCCATGTCTCTGAATAGAACCTCCCTTGCACAATCTACTAGTTAAATAAGATTTCATTATGTCATGATGTCTTGGTTCACTATCTATATAATGGTATTTAACAAGAATATTTTCCCCTCTGATCAGACAACATACCAATAGACATCCTCAAAAAACCTCACAACTCTCAACCCAACACCACTCATAGAAGGAGAAAAACACTAGAACTCGATGATGTGAGAAGATTACTCAAGAAGATTTATATTTCCTTACTGAAGATGGATGAACTCCCTAGCACGGTCCTCCCTTAGAGTATGTAGAAATAAGTGGTCATGTAAGTTTGTCTGGAACTCTTCCTAGACCAAAACCTGATAATGTTTAGCCTGAGATATTACGTCTCATCAATGCTTAGTTGAATCATGTAACATGCAGGTAGCGAGCATGACCCACCTATATGGAGGAATCTCTAGATGGTCGAAGATAGATACGACAGTTTCTAACCATGAATCTATATCCTAAGTTCCTCCATCCCTTCAAAAGGTCATATGATGTTGTTACTGAATTTCATGTGTCCGCTCTTACATAGTAGGGGATAATTGGGGAACACCCTGAAAAGACTTCACAAAAATTAGAAAATTGTCATAGAACAGATCAGTAGTGCCTAGTGAATGATCGAAAGGAGGTCCCATATGTTGGAACTACATAAGGTATAATGGGTGGATAAGGTACAACTTCCTTCAAAGTGTGCTCATCACCACTCACCTAGAAACATGAGGACATCGTGATGAAATAGCTCTAAAAATTCCATGAGCACTCCTCATATAGTATTTATAGAGGATATGGAAAGAAGATAAAGTAAGGACATGTACAAATCCTACATATAAGAACGAAATAATCATTATCCTACTCTTGAATAGGATTTGTTGATAAGATAAAATCCTAGAAGAGTCACTGAGACATGACCTACTCCCCACTACTCAAGTGGGCCTGGTTCAAGGTGACATTTTTCACATATAATTGACCATTTCATTTTAATTTTGGTATTCATTTTAATTCATTTATGTAGTGAAGTTCCCCTTTAAATGTTTTAATTGGGTGGATCACCATTCTAATTTATGAGGGCCCACACACCTAATAAATTTAAATTATGGGTACAATTAATCTTAATTATAGCACGTTATTGAATGAATAATTGGCATGTTTCTATATATATAACAAATCAATAACTGTAAGGCATTATAGAACAAATTACATCGACAATCACATGAAAAAAGGAAATGAATGATGAAAAGTAAACATGGCATGGCATAATGCTTGGAATTTTAATCTAATTGTGATGATTATGATGCATGGTTTATTAATACCACATATCATTGATCTACAAAAAGGAAATATAATAATTAACAATGACACCATAGATAATATTAATGGAATAGATATAGTGTTTCACCCAAATGGGATAATACATGATACTGTAACAAACACAAGAAATAACAACATTTACCCATCCTAGGAAATATGGGTTTCCCATATATGTTGGGTGGCTACTTCAAAGATTATGATTATTTCCAAATTATTGTAACGTAGCCTCATGTCTAAGACCAAATAGTAATACTTAAGGAAAATACCACACAGATACCAATTTATAGTTTCTTAACTCAGTTTGCACACAACTGTTCTTCAAGACGGTGGGCCACATGACCTTAAGAACATCTCTTGAATGACAAAGGTTTCTAACTAGAATAGAGGTCCTTGGAAGTGTTTGTGCAGAGAATATGATTTCATCGATAAGGGTTGGCAAAACAATTAACAATAGAATCTAAATAGTGGAAGCATAAATCAGATTTATTTGAGAATCATTTCATTATCGATAAACCATACAAGAGGAGTAAAAAATTATAGGAAACTGAATTACCAGAATAAATACGATTAAGATAATATTCATGATACTATAATGAATGATAGTATATGGGTAATAGGGGATACAATAAGATAATTTATGATGGAAAATTTTACAAAAAGAAAAAATGGATACTATAAGTGTCTCGAGCATTGGCGCAGTCCTTTTCTATATGCTCCATCCAAAAGTTGTAAATCAATAAATAAATAAAGGACCAACATTTCCCTTTATCAACACATGGTTCTTGGATATTCCATATTGTAAAATAAATAAATGACATTGGGCCAATAAATGATAAATGCAGGAAATAATTAGATAAAATAGTAACCACTCAGTATGTGTTCATAATTGGACACCTGACCAATACCACCAGCTTCTACCTTAGTCTGGATTCTAAAAAGAGGTGCCTGTGAAGTCATGAAATTTATAATAGATGCATCATAAATAAGCAAATACAATAGGTTGACCCCAATCTTGTTCTTTGTATAGGTGGTCACATTTCTATTTCATCATTCAAGAATGCTTAAAATATAATAAGTATCATAACATATCAAGAGAGAATCCAAGCCACCTAATCCAATGGTGGAGTCTCGAACCATCTATGGTGATATATATAGAATCCCAATGGTATCTATGGTGTCTATGATAGAACTAATGCCACTAAGTCCATCCAAGGTAACTCATATATACATCCCTTGTATCATTAATGGCGTGGTGAACTTTGAGTTCACAATGAGTATCTCATAAGGGTACTAGGTATCACCCTAGGCATAGCATATCCATATTTTCAATGGCTTAATCCGTGTTTACTCCCATAGGTAACCCATGTCACTCATGATTATGCATAATCCACTTGAGATACTATTCATGGAAAGACAATTAATTTCTCCCAATGCATCATGTTAATCCAACTAAACATGGTAAGTCCATCCAATATATCCTTAAAATGGGACTCGTGTTCTCTCTCGGTTCTTAACAGGTGAGTCATAACAATACAAGTAAATCTCACAAGACATAGAATATATACAGCCATATCTCATAAAATTCCTAGAAATATCAGAAGATAAGCAATTATCCAATACATACAATTCATTACATAAAACATAGAATAATGAATTTAATACAAGGAACAATGCATGAGCCTAATATATGGAATTAGGAATAGGGAACATGTAATAGTATAAATAATAATTAGTGATAAGGGAACAACATAGGCAATGATATAAGTGACCCAAAAAAGGGCAATGGGATTTAGTAAAAAACATTACATGCAAAATAATGATATAATGTATAAGGAATGTGACTAACCAGTAAGAATTATGAAATGAGATACAGGTCATGTGGAATATAATTTGAATCATTAAGTTTAAAATTCTATTTCATGGTCCACCATTCAACTTAGTTGTTTTTATAAATCTACGGCTTTCAACTAGGGTGTGACACAGACACACACCTAAACTGATTATCAATTTAAAGTATGGGAAAAAGGATAATATAGTTGGAAACACCCAAATGGGTGGACTAAAACAAGAAGAATGCACCGAAGATGGTTTTTCTATGAGATAACGTCACACATTACATGGGGAACCGATTTAATTAAATTTTTTAAACAAAATTATTGCATCACAAGAAAGTTCCAGCGTTTGACACAACAACACATCATTTAAAAAGATATTAAATTATAATGAAGGACCTATAACTCTTACCTAGATGTAGTATCACTCCACTTGTCAATTTTCAAGGATTTATTTGACTTATAGTGGATGAAATCAAAGTATTTTTCAAATTCTTTGAAAATAAGGAAAAAATATTCACTCCACAATATCAGAACATAAGAAAGAATAACCTTGATATAGATAAGAGTAGTTGAGATATCTTATTGAGGGCTTGCCATTGCTTCCAATGGTATAAGATTTGGTGGTTGGATGAGTGTGATACAAGAAAACCCTATGAATAAGGGAGGAGAAGGCTCGCACATGGAAGAAGTGGGAAGCTCATTAGAGAAGAAGGAGGGGAAATGAGGGTTTAAAACAAATCATATAAGAGGGTAAAACATTAAATTTACCCTAAAAAGGATGCGTGGTTTAGTCATATGGTTGTCCAAAACATTCTCCAAATTTAAACCATTCACTACCTCAATGTGTCACCCCACATGTTTAGGCGTACGGTTTCCCTAATCATACACAAGTCATGTGAAATTGCTCTATCCCAAACCTAAAATCAGCCACATAGGAATGATCCACATGTTTCCAAGTTGTAGAAAAACCACTAGTCTCTAAACAACTCAATATCTACAACTTCATGGTTTAGGGAAACCATGTGGGATGTGATACACAGTTTCTACTAACTGTGTGGCCTAGTATTTTCATCTGATTTAGGAGATCCGTGATCTGAACGATCCAAAAACACACCCGAGTCCTCCTTGAATAAATTAGGAATCATTATTATAGCCGTTTAAATGAATTTAAACAAAAAATAAATTGTAATTACCTTTTATAAAAATCATGATGTTACAATTTACACATCGTGTAAAAATATGGGATGAGATTCAAAAGGCCAGATTTGATGTATCTTCAATTATTGACAAGTTTTAACACCTGAAACCCATCTGTAACAAATATTTGATCAGTAATTTATATCATTAATTATTATGAGAGCCCAACTAGTGCCTATAATTTGAGGGAAATTATGTTAGTATGGAGAGATCTTGGTGACCAAATCTTTGAGTGAGAAGGTGTGATGTGTAGCGTCCTCCCTGGTTTCATATTTATTTTCATTATGCTTCGTTTTTCTTCTTTCATTACCTATTATTCTCTATTCAATATAATTATGGTGTAAACCCTCCTTTTTTAGGGTTATGTAATAGAAGGGTGAAGAATCTATTGGAATTATTTTTCCCCTTTATTATTGTATTTTGTTTTCCATGATTTCTCCAATAATTTTCTAAAAACTTTTTTACTTTTATATGTACCATTGATATTTGGATTAGAAAGGAACATTAATATTGTGAAAATAAAAAACCAAACTGTATTCATGACAATTTTAAAATTTAGTGGAACCGAGTATAAATATGGTATCGAGAAAAACATGATTTGGCAAAACCTTAAATTATCGGACCAATAGAAATATAGGATTTTCATGTCAAGGATGGTCTAACATTACCATTGGATCCTCCTTTTCTTGACTCTGACACCAATCATGGATCAATAAACTTATTTTCGAAAATACAATTTCACCAGAACCATGAAATTACAAAACACATGCCCGGTTTATGAAAAAAAATCTAAAACAATCAATATTTTTTGAACTTGTCCTTCATTTTCTTAAAATAAATTGAAACAATATTTTCATTACCACTCACTTCCAAATTATAAAATCAATTCAATTGAAAACATAATCTAACTGATTAACTATCTCTGTGGGTTTAACCTCAAACTTCCCCAACACTATATTCCAATTAATTTAGTATCATAGTCTAATTTTTTATAATTTTTTATATTTTTATTACACTTGTAGGGAAATATAAACAACTCACTAGACAGTTAGTTATTTATGGTTACTTTTATTTTAAAATCACTTAGAGTTCTAATGCTTCTATCTACCTTGTGGTTTCTAAGGTTAGGACCAGTTAGGTTCCAAACATAGTTATATTTTTTTCTGTCTTTAAGAATGTGTTGAAAGCATAAATTAACATAGTGGAAATTATGAACAATGATAAAATATTCATTGGTCATGTAAATATTTTTGGATTAGTGAGTTGTCCCAAGTTTTTGGGAGCACTAATTGTGATCTATAGTGGGTGAGACAGTGTGTGGGGAAAGCATGGCTATTGGATAGTGCTTGAGTTTAGTTTTCATGATATGTGGCTCAATAGATTCATAAATAGGTTTTAGGGTGGAGTTACATAGTATAATTTAATTTTTGGGAAAAAATATCACATTGGAGGCATGATCGCATGATGACACCCTATGTTATTTGTCTTGAGGATCAGCTATCATGAGAGTGTTCAGCTATTGTGCATGATTTATGAAGGTATCTAAGGGTAGGTTGAAAAACAGATGATGTAATGAGATTATAGAGATATGGGAGGCAAAATTCTTTTTAATGGGTGGGCATGTACCTAAAGAAAGGTGGGATTTCAAAAATTGATATGGTTGTGGTGGTATTCATTGAATAAATCTTAATGTACTCTTAGTATAGATACGATCATGCCCAAAATCATTAAATTGTCATGAGTATGCTGAGAGATCATCGACTATACAAAAATCTATTTAAATTTATTTTTTGGTTTGATGAATGTTCTATATGGATATTATACTCATAATGTAGTGTATGTGAATCCTTATGATTTGAATTGTACCATCATCCATCTAAAAGTAAGGTCCTTGTGATGGAATAAATTTCAAGGAATGTTGTGGGTGTCATTCCCGAAAGTAGGTAATGGGTGATTGTTCAAATTTCTTATTGTCTATTAGGTTAATGTGTGATATCAACATATAATTCATATGTCGGCAGAAAAAGTAATGTGGTATGTGGAAGTTTGGGGTTTTGTAGTAGGGGTGAAAATGAAACTCCTTTTATGGGGAGTGATGGGTCAGTGGGGGAGGTGTGAACCTTACGATGGAAGGGACATAAGTGTTTAGAATTCACCATGTATCTATCAAGGTGGAACTATGATTCCAATGTAGAACTGATTTTGGTACTTGATTAAATCTCCCAGTGAATGAAAACTTGAAAAAATATGTGGTGGATGATAGAGACGAGGAATGGATTCTGGAATGAAGTGAATATAAAAGTAATCTGAGGAGTTTGTGTTGGAGGGGAATCGGTGGTTGTGTTAAGGTATGAATATAGTTTTTTTTTCAGTGGAGGATCTGACTATAGATTTTAAGTAAAATTTGTATGAGATATTTGGTGGGTGTTTTTAGATGTTCTCATGATGCCACCAAGTGTAAATCCATCTTGTTCTGGTATGATGTTGATATAATGAATATATGGTCTGAGTTTTTTAAAGATAAGCTAGTTGATGATATCATGACTTGGGTTTAGATATTGGATAGATTCAGTAATCTATAAACAAGATATGGTGGGTCATCATTGAATTTATAGATTCATATTCTAATGTAGACATGGATTTTGAGGTAAATAATACTTTTTATTAGTTCATTCAGAGACTATGGGTATGGATCCAATCTAGTTGGTTAACAATGATGAGGGTGGGTGATGATTCTCATCACTTTTGGGATGGGGAAGTTTTTAACAGTGTTGGGTGCGTTGTGGGAGCATGATTTTAGGGTTATTTGGGGTTTTATGATGGGAAAGGCACCAAAAATCAATTGTTAGAGGTTGAAAGATAAATCTAATAGTGGGGAGAAACAAAGCTCTGGAGAGTGATCAGAAAATGATATAATTGTGGATTTTTTTGGATTGGATTAGATATATACCAACTTGGTGTCTCAATTTTTGAGATGAGTGTTGGAATAGGTTTTGGGCAGTTGAGTGCCTTGAGTTGGAGGTTGTGCCTTGGCTGTGTTTCAGACATTCAAAAATGGAATAAGGTTGTTGGTTGTAACATGTGACTGATGAAGGTTGGGTGGTTATGATGGATGAATACCAAGGAATCTCAAGGATATGAAGTATTATGGTGGTGGGTGGGTTGTAAGATCCCATATCTATACGATTTGAAAATTCAAGAAGAAATTTAAATTTTCATTTACTAGACATGTAGAATTTTTAATTAATATCTGTAATGGGATTATATGAGTTGGAATTCCTTAATGTGATACTTCAAGATACGGAATGCAGATAGGAAGGTAACTTAGGTATTCAGGTGATACTTAGGAGCCTTGGTGTTATATTTTGAGACTTTTGGAGTCTCATTGCTTTAGATAATTGTTTATTCTACAATGTTTAAAAGAAATTGTGTGACACATTGATGCTCAGTTTGTTATTAGTTTATTTTGAATAGATAATGGTTTAGTTTCATGGTTAGTGCATGGTTTAGGAAAAAATGTTTGAGTCAAAGGAGAAATTTGTGAGGTAGTAGATAATTTAAGGCATGGATCATGATATTTTCACAGTTTTATACAAACTATGTGCTTTTATATAGAGTGGATTCCATGATGATAGTATGATTAGAACATGGTTTGTGTAACCATGCAGGCTAACCATGCGAGGTATTGAGAAATTCCTAGTGAAGGACACATGGTTGGAATACAATTTTGAAAACCATGAGGCCAAATTATGCGGATGCACATAATTTTATTAAAAGGGGTAAATGGTAAAAATTCACCCCTTATTTTTTTTGTACTTCTCTCTCTTATTCTTATATTATGAACTTGTGGACGATGGATTCTCCCAAACCCTTACTCAACAACCCTTGTTTTGATGTGTATTTGTGGTGATATTTGTGAGTTTTTAAGGCTATCATATCACTTTTTTCTACCACCTCTCACATATTCCTACATCATCTATAATTTTAGAGGTCTCCAACTTAGGGTTTTTTAAATATTCCACTGGATAATGGAAGAATCTTCCATTTCACATGGGGATTTTGAACATCTTTCATAGAGGATATCCCGAGATGCCTTCCGCAAATCATTGTTTGAAGTATCATTAAGTTATGAGTTCATAGAGAATTTTATTAGGATTTACTATAATGAATTAATTTAATTAATTATTTTAATCATATAAACTCATAGGGATTTGACCAATAATGGTGTTAGGTGACCATTTTGGACATCCCATGGTGGTTCCATAGAGTTTTGATAAGACATGAGTACCTGATGAGTTTTATTCCATTATTCCAAATTGTGGTTTAAATAAATAATCAATTATAATTTTTATAATTAATTAATTATCATTTATTTGTGTTAGATTAGTTCTTTTGTGGTTGAGGTTAGATTTTATGGACACTGAGGAGATTGGATGTGGCTTGTACATGCCTTGGAAATTCCTATGGGCATCGAAAATGTTATGGAAATCTTTTTTGATGAGGTAGGTGGTCTAAGATCTTTACCCACAGTCTTGTTAATTTATTTACCTTTGTATGTTGCATGAGACTTAAATCCCTTGTGTGGTGTGTTTACTTCCTTATCCATGTTAAATGGTTTTATGATTTAAATTGACACCTTAGACCTACCATTGATCTCATCAGGTATTTCGGTGTTTATTAGACCAATCTTATGGCTTTGCATAGGTTGTTTCATCTTGTAAAAATGGTAATGTGGTGTTTAAATGGGTGATGTAGATTGGATATGATCTTAACATATTAAACCTTTTTTGGGGGATTTATGTAATTGTCAATGGATACATGGTAGGACTACATAATAAATATTTTATTATTCATTTAATGAATGGATGAAAATGATTTGTGTGGTAATATTTTATGAAAGAACTTTGGGAATTTTGAAATGGTTGTAATTAAGTGAGTTGGATTTTTTTCTAGTTATGGGTTTTAATGAGTAGAAATTATTCCATTAATGATTTTTGTTTAAAAATTATTTGTTGAACAATATGTGGTTTTTTAAAATGGATTTTAAAACTTAATTTCAAATGTTGATTTAAAATGGGTGTGTAGTTTCCTTTTTGTTGATGCCTTAATGGATCTTTTAATGGTTTTGATATAATTGATACCATTGTATTTGTTTGGAAGTTATGTTGGAAGACCCAATTTATAAGGGTGACCTCAAAGTGTATTAAATTTATGTGTGAGATCTATCGTTTTCTAAGGGGAGTTGGAATGGTGTTTTGATATGTGAAAAGGGATCATATTTCTGAGCAATGGATTGGTTTTAAAGGCCCATTGAGACCTTTGTAATTGATTAATGCTATAAAAAGGGTCTTAGTTTTATGGTTTTGAATATTTTTTAAGGTTAATATGTCAAACCATGGTATTTGAGAAATAATTTAATGGATGAGATACCAGACTGGTGTTCCAAGCATGGGTAGTATACTATATGGTTTGGTATAAGACTAAGGTTATGGACCCTGAAAGTTTACTTTATAAATTATGTTATAAACTAAAAATATGGTCAATATTAGTATACTATATAGAATGAATGGTTTATTGAAATATTTCACCCATATTTTATGTGATGAGATGATTCTTGAGGACGTATGGTTAAAATCTATTGCTTCAGATGTTTGACATGATGTTCTACATATGGGGTTTTGAGAGTTTGAAATGATGCTCCACATGTACAGTTCTCGATGTTTGACATGGCACAATATATCTGAGGTCTAGAGATTTTTACATGACTCTATAAGGAAAAGGTTCCAAATTTAAGACATGAAGCTCCACATACAAGGTTTCGAAGGTTGGAGTAAGGCTTTATAATTTCCTGAGTTAGATGATGGATGGAAAGAAACTTCATTTAAAAAAGTATGTTTTAGCATATGTATTATGTTTTCAATGACCATGTTGGGTCGACGTGTTCTTGGTTGGCCCAAGTGTTCCGTTAGAACTCTAGGGATAATGGGATCATATATAAATGGTTGTTTTATTTGGGATTATTTTTTTAGTATTTAGTTATTCGATTGTTTATATTCATTCACTATTGTTCATACTGGTATTTTATTTAGACATCATTGGTGGTGGCATATTAAGTTATACTAGTACCCTACTCCGGCCTACACTAAACATGGGTACCTGATCAACACTTATATGTTTGTTCCAGGAATTGGTTTGATTCCGAGGTCTTTGTTTAGTTTTTCATGGCCAAGCATGATAGCTCAGATGGTATCAAAAAACTAGATGAGGTTCGACTCGGAGATATAGTATAACCACATGTAGATAGTTTATTTAATTTTAATATTTTCTAGTGAATAGCCTAATGAGTGGTTAGTTGTATATATGAAATTTAGTATCGATCCTTACTACATTTCATTAGTTAATCAATCATGTTTATGTTTATCTACTATTCTGTCGAGTGTATTTTATGTTGTTGATATTTATTTATTCATGCTGACACTGATGCTCATTATTGGTATACAATAGATGGTAATTTGATTCATTATTGTACACTATTATAAGGGGGTATAGTGACCCCACAATACTACCCTATATCTCCAATACTCGTTGATATAATCTAGTGTAAGGAGTGGCATGAATCATATACAAAACTGGCTCAGAGCACCTGTTCAATGGCTTCTGGGTCGGGACGTTACAATTACAGGATGCAAAAAAAAACATTAACAAAAAATAGAATTCTAAACCCATAGTTTCTTCTATTTTATTTTAATGGGGTATTCTATAATATTTCAACATATTTTTTATGGTTGTTTTAACAAAATCTACAAATTTACACACAACTAGTTCATAGCTATATATAAGTTCTTATACTTTAATGAATGGTGAGATTGGAAAATCAACCACACTAGGTTTTCATGATTTAAAGAAGATTCAACATCAATATTTTAATATTATTATTGTTTTAGGAATGATAAACCGATGAAAATAAAAAAAATGGTAACCACATGCGTGTAAACCCTCCCATTATACATAAATAAAGTTGGTTCATTATACACTACCACAGATCGGAGTAGGGGATCTGCCTACTTTTATGAGTGCTAAGTAGAATGAATTGATTAAAGCCTTACCTTTATTAGTGATAGCTAAAAGCACTAAAAAGGGTAACATTTATCAGTGCTAAACAAAGCACTGATAAATGTTTTTAACGAAAAATATTATTAATATATATATAATTATTATATTTATATTAAAAACGATGATCATGCTTATAAATAATATAAATATGATATGTTAATATATATATTTTAATAATATAAATAAATAAATATATATATATATATATATATATATAATTTTTTTAAAAATATTTATAAGGTAATATATATATATATATTTATATTTGAATAATTATAAAATTATAATAAATTTTAAAAAATAATAAAAATATTTATTGTATTTTTAATTATATATATACTTTTTAAATATATTAATTTATAATTATAATTATCAATATATATATAGATATATATTATTTAAATACATATTTATCTCGAATGAATTAGGTCAATAAAATATATATATATATATATATATCATGAGATAATGATGATATTCATGGAAATGTTTATATTCATATATTTATTTGCTAGAGTATAATTGACACTATCTATGATCATAATTTTATTTTTTGACATGATTTAGTTGTTATATATTTTCTAATTTTTTGATTTCATATTCTTAGGATGACAAATGCATATGTTATATATTCATGACTCATGAAATGTTCATTTATACATTGACATACCCTTATTATTCATGCTTCCATGTATGTGATGACTCATTTTTTATGATCTATATTACTCATTCATGTCATGCTCATGAACTAATTTAGGTTATCATAAATAGTGATAAAATTACAATAAATATAGTTAAATAATATATATTTATCATTTTTTCAAGTATATATTTTAAATTATAAATAAATATATACATTTATTTAAATAATTATTAAATTACAATATATAAAATTATTATAATTTTATAAATATATATTTATATATATAAATATATATATACATATACATATACATATATATATAATTATATATCAATATTTATAAAAATATTTATTTATAATTATAAATAAATTAATATATATATATATATATATTTAAATAATTAAAAAATTACAATAAATACATTTATTATATATATATATATATTAATATTTATGTATATATATATAATTATATACAACTAATTATAAATATATATTTAAATCGTTATAAAATGGTTATTATGAAAGAGTGTTGGATGATGTTGACCTTATGAATCCCATACCTAACAATGCTCTTCTACTGGTTGATGGCTTGAAGGTTGATGTTGACATTGAATATGAAGTTGATCCCTCATGTTTTATTTCTATGAAGTGGTTGGACATCAAATTTCTAAATGCAAGTATGTTATTAGGATCCAAATGAATAAATTTGGTTATTTCAAGCACAAGGAAGGTGGGGATTTAAAAAGGAAAAATATTGGAATTTAGGTTTCTTCTAAACATAAGTAAGACGGTGTTGGTAAGGGGATACCTGCCCTCTTGTTAGTGGATTCCTCTAAAAGGATTTCAGAGCACTTTACTAGGGATGAAACCATAGCTTGTGAGGATTGGAACTCCTTGGTTGAGGATGAAAATAGAAAAAAACTCTTTCTCGGATAAGAAGTATCAATCTATAGGCTTGTTTTTTGAAATGAGAGATCCAGGTGGTAAGAAGGACCAATGAAATTCCATTGGAAGTAGTCAGAAGCCAGTTGTATTTTCCCTGAATAAAGATGGTCCAGAAAAGGGTGCTAGTAATTATAAGAATCATTTCATTAAATACATTATTGAAACTTCTAGAAGCAGCATGGATATTTCAGACTCGTTTGTTGATGTGGTTGTTCTTGGATCAGATCCCGACTCTTCCAGCAATTCATGGGATTATATGGTTGTATTCTGCTCTGATCATGATGATTTTGAAAAGGAAATTTTGTTCTAGGACATTATTGAAATACATTTGAGTCAGGAGAAAAATAAAACCTTCTATTCTGATCGAAAAGGTAATAAAAAATCTTCCTATGACTCTGTTTTGCTAACCAAATATACAAAACCCACTTCCAATAATAGGGAGACCTTTAATGGATCTCCATCATTGGTTTATGTACATTTTGGTGTCAACCAACAGAATTATCCATCTCCACATCTCCAATCGAAGTGGGTTAGTATCCCTGTACATCCAGGTCTGTAGTTTCATTCTCATTTTTCTAGAATAAAGAAATCTATATTTTACAACTTCAGCAATGATATGTCTAAGGAATGTGTGATGAAAATGGAACATAATATAGAATTAAAATCCTTCTATAATACCATATGGGTGAAAGGTCACCTCAAGGACTCACAAAGGATATGGCATGGTTTTTTTATATTCAGGTTGAGGTTATTTTTACAAACATGGATCACTAGGGAATCATAATTCATGAATATTTTGATATTATTGATTTTTTTCCAATCAATATAGAATAAAAAATTCATATTTACCCCAATATTGACATTAGGGATCTTCCATGGAAATATAGAGCATGCCATCTAATTTTTGAAGATCAAAATTCTATTTCATCCTCTAATAAAAAACAAGAGCCTTGGCAGAGGGAAAAGACATGGAGGTGTGGTTGTCACCCACATGGATGAAATACTTCTCAAATATGAGGTTTATTATACTCACTATAATTTTCTTTCTCATATTCCCTTATTGTTTTTCATTCTTTTGTAGTTTATTTGAGGAAATTCTAGTTTTAAAACATCGTTCTTTTCTTGAAACATTTTCTTATTATTTTTTTCTTAATAAAGGGGCTTTACACTAGACTATTTCCATATACATATACCAAAGCAGTGTGGTAAATGAGATAATATTCTATAAATACATTTATAATTATATAGAAATATTTTTAATTATATTTATTTATAATTATAATTATAAATATAAAAATGTATAAAGAATTATAAAATTACAATAAATATATTTAATTATTAAATATATTTAGTATAATTTTAAATAAATAAATATATTTACCTATTAATAAATTTGCATTAAATTGTATAAATATATAAATATATTTATAATTATATTCAAATATTTACGAAATATAAAGAAGTATATTTAAATAACAAATATATTAATTTTATTTATAATTATATAAATATTTATAATATTATAAAAATATAAAATTATAATAAATATATTTAAATAATAAATATATATTTATTTATTTAGATTTTTATTATCAATTTTTAGCGTTGATATATATTCCCCTTTATCAATGCCAAAAAGCATTGACAATGTTCAGTATTATGAGTGCTTTGAAATTTGATATTTATCAGCGCTATTTGGAAAGAGATAATAAAAGACTTTCAGGTTTTTATAAAAGAACCCCAAAAATTCTACATCTCCTCTCCCCTTCAAGAATTCATAGAATCGTAGTTCGGTCTTCCTTCCTTTTCCATTATCGTCTCCTTCTCCATCGCTTAGGTCGTCACCTTTTCTCCCTACCATCATCATTACTCTCAACTGTCGCCATCTCCATCACTCCGTGAAGAACCCTCAACACTCAATTAATAATCTATGGTCTAAGGTTTGAGATTATTTTTTATCCTCTTTAATCACTACTTCCATCTTTGTCTTTACTCCCTCCAATATCAATGCATGTTGTTCAGACCAAATTCACCCCCTTATTTTTTCCATCACCATGTCCATTCATGGATGAACCCAATAGTAATACGTGACTTTTTTTTCATGTGATTAATTCAATATTTGGGAATTTTATTAATTTTTTGAGCTCCTTTCATCCTATATTTGAATTTACAAAGTATTTTTCATTTATTTGTGACAGGTTACCCCATGCGTTTTCCATTGAATTTGAGAACCATAACTATTTTCATGATTAACTTATTGATATATATATATATATAATAATAGTATTAAATGTATTTATGTGCTATTGGATAAGAAAATCATGTTTTAGTTTATTTTAATTTCAATCCCATGGACTTCACAGTTTTGGAACCTGTTAAAAATATGTGTTAATAAACCATGTACACCATGTGATTGATAAATTGGAAAAATTATCATTATAAATAAATTATATGGTTGTATAAGGTTTTTTTGTCATCAATGTAAATTCTCAAAAGGAAAAATATTTTTACATTTAATTTCAATCAATAATTGAAATTACAATCATTGATAAAATATTTCAATATTTATTAGAAAAAATGTGAGGTTTAACATTTTTAACCCAGTTTGTTTTATTAGATATGAAAAATAAGGAAACATTTTAATCAATCAAGTGATTTTAAAATGGTGGACTAATTTATAAATTTGTTTTGAGGGTTTTTTAACTGTGATGTTTTATGAAATTCTTCATAAATTATTTCAAATTATTAAATATAGAATTTTCATCTTGGTGGGTTTCTAAAAGGCCCATTTGGACCTTTTAAATGGTCTTTAAAAAATGTGGGTGTGTGAGACCTACTTTTCCCCTTATGATTATTTCCCTTTATGGGTGGTGTTTCATATATGTGGTGATCGGGTGATGTATTGAAAGGGAATTTTTCTTATGAGAGCTTTAGAGGTGTGGGTGTGTAATTATTTTTGCTTAATGACTATGGATTGGATTATTGATTGTTTCTCACCATTAATATTATTTTGATTATGGGATCCTGAGTGACTAATTGGGATATTTGTTTTATGATACACTATATAATTTTAAACTTCTAGTTCCCCTAGTTATGTATAAGGCTTATGGGGAGTGCCCATAATTCTAGGATTGGTGCAAGCTAGTCAAATTATATGAGTTAAAATGAAACATAATCCCGCAGTAAGTCCCAATTTGATAAATTCTAGGACAGTCTCACATTAAATTCAAGGTAATATCACATGAAATCATTTCATTGGTTGGTGTTTTTTGGTTTCTGTAGGATTTTTTAAATTGTTTGAAAATTGTGTTTCAATTAATCCAAGGGCAGATCTCATGAGTCTCACAAGGTAAACAAAGAGTTTTTCGGTTAAACGTAAAATCAAGATCAATAATTTCTTCAATGGACTGAAATCAAATACTTTTATACTTTCATACTTTCATAAATTTTTCTTTCATATATTATAATTTAATTATTTTATAAATATGTAAATCTATATACATTTATTAATTATTTATACTTTTATAACATATACATACATTTATATAGTTTTATAAATTTATATACATATATAAATTAGGTATATTAATTTAAAATATATATTATTTTATAAATTAATACACATTTTGAATTTATACTTTTATACTAGTAATTTTTTTTTCAGTTTATCAATAGTTTAATAATTTTTTACTTTCGGAGATTCAATTTTGGTGTTAAAAATATTTTAAGAAATAAAAAATTTATTTTTTTATTTGTGAAACAAATATTTTATTTAAAATCCATATTTTCTATTATGAAATGGGATTTCAAATAATATTTATTTTATTTTTTTATATTTCTATTATTACATTCAATTTCCATATTTCTTCAGTTTTTATAATGTAAATTTGATTTTATACATCATTTATACTCACACAAAAAGGGTTTTGACCATTAAAAATATAATGTGAAAAATAGTCTTTAAAAGTTAACTCTCCTCTATTATATTCATTAATTTCATTCAATATGTTTTTTTATTATATGGGGTGATAAAACATTTTTCAATCTTTCCATTTTCATTCCAGAAATTTGTAAGATCTATCTTTAATTGAACATATTTTTTTATTTAATTAAATATTAATATTTCTAAATCAAATAGGATGAATATGAATAGAAAATGTATGGATACCAATAGTAAGACAACATAGTATAAATATGGGCAGAAAGTGTTCATCATGTTTTCAAAATATCATGCATATGTACATTCTTATCATTTTTCTGTGTTTAAGCTATTGTTATTCAAGACTAATTAGTCCAGAGGTGTTGGAAGGACACTTGATCTATCATGGAATTGATTGAAGTTATAAATTTTGGAATAGACATAGGGAAAAAGATAGTTTTTCTAGTGACAATGATTACACTGTGTTTTATGGATCATATAGTATGATTACAAGTGTGGATAATGAAGAAGATTGTACTGAGGATGTGATTATAGGTGTTAATTATGATGAAGATCATGTTGAGAAAATGACAATTATAGTTGAATATGAACTTTTTGATTGTCTAATTGTTTTTTGAGAAGTTAAAGAGTTGTTCTAAGAGGCCATTATATGCTGGTTTCACTAAATATACAACATTTTCAGCCGTATTGAATTTGTATAATTTATATTATGGAAATAGAGAGAGTGAAACCATCTTTACAAAACTACTTTCTCTCTATAAGGATATTCTCACTGAAGACAATGTGATTTCTAGCTGAATATATGATGCTAAACGAATACTATGATCGATGGGTGTGATATTTAATAGAATACATTCATGTCCAAGTGATTGTATATTATTTCTCAAAGTCCTCAAATAAATTAAAGAACACCCAACGTGTGGTGATTTTTTTTTCAAGAAATATGAATCGGGTCTTACGAGAGTTTTATGGTACATTCCAATCATTCCAATGTTTAGCTTCCTGAATCTAATTGGAGATAATATAATGAAATTGACATGGAACACAGATATAGTAAATAAATATGGGAAACTTCATCACCCAGTACACACTCAATAATTGAATAGAATTGATCAGGAGTATCCTTAATTTGGAAATTAGATAATAAACCATCTTATTAGATTATCTACATATGGAGTGGACCCTTTTGGTTTTCAAAGTAACACTCAGAGTAAATGGATGATTGTGTTGGTAAATTAAAACATTCCAAATGGTTATGCATGAAAAAAATGTGTTATGTTATCTATACTTATATCAACACCAAAACAATTGAGTAATGAAATTGATGTTTATTTGGCTCCATTGATCAACGATTTGAAATTATTTTGGGATTTAGGTGTAACATTAAATGATACTACTTATATAATTTATGATTTCATGACGAGGGGTATGTTTTATGGGATGATAAATGAATTTCCTACATATGGAATTATTTTATGATATAAAATTAATGGAACTTAAGGGTGTCCCATTTTTCAATATGGTTCAAGGTAAATTAGGTTTAAAAATTCATCTTACACTATTTTTATAGGACATCATATATTTATGCTCATAAAACATAAGAAATTATCTTGGATGAAATTATTCGATTGTAGTTCAGAAGAATATACAACAATATCTCCTCGAACAGGTGGACAATTGTTTGAGAAATTAAAATATGTGGACTCGTTCTTGTTAAAAGAAATTAAAATACCTTATAAAAATTGATTGGAAAAAGATATTAATTTTTTTGAATTACCATATTGGAATTGTATGTATGTCTGATTTTTTGATGTTATTCATGTTAAGCAATTTATGTGATGTATTAATTGGATCATTTATAAATTAGCTCAGAAAAAGAAATGATGGAATTAAAGCTACATTAGACATGGTTAACATGGGAATATTGGAAGAGTTGGAGCCAGTGAAGGGTGAAAAATGAACTGTTCTTCCTCCAACTGCTTACACTCTTTCCACGAAGGAGAGATATCAATTTGGAAACTTCTTGAATTATATAAAGGTTCTAGAGGGGTATTTATCATATATAAAGAATATAATGTCAATTAATTATTTAATGTTAAAGGTTTTGAAATCACCTGATTGTTTATTTTTGATAAAATATCTAATTCCTAAATCTTTATATTATATTTTACATAATAATCCATCATACAATAACCATGCTCAATTTGTTTTTAAAAGCTATATGTAACAAAGTTATAGACCTAGTGAAATTTATAACTATAGAAAAAGAAATTTCCATCATATTAAGTGAATTGGAAAGGTTCTTCCCACCATCATTCATCGATATGATGGTTCACTTGGTGAGAGAGATTCAAATTTGTGGTTCTTTACATTAAAGATATATGCACCCCATTGAATTATATATGAGGATTTTGAAAGGCTATGCCTAAAATCAAATTCATCTAGAGGGTTTTATTAGGTAGTGATATATTATTGAAGAATCCATTTAATTCTTTATTGACTACCGGTCTAATGTGGAATGCATTGGTCAATCGAAATCTCATCACACTGGGCGGCTTGTGGGTGAAGGAATTTCAGGGAGAGATGTTTTCTAAATCATTATTATATATTGGGAGTTGGACCACTAGTATGTTTTTCATAATAGTTTCGAGGTTTCCCAATATATTGAAACCCACAAATAAATTTCTAGGAATTTGAATCCATCAAGGGCTAAAATATGGATATGAAATACACCTAATCAATAGTTATAGGATGGTTTTGAGACTGTATTTTCAATACATTAGATGAAAATTTGGATTCAATTTTAAAAGTACTTCAATGGATATACATAAGACCATGTGTGTATGTATTATCTTACAATGGTTATATAATTCATGTTTATACATTATTTAAAAATGAAAGAGTTGATGTAAGTACAATGAAAAAAAGTGTAGTTACACTTGGGGATAAATAAATTCATGTTTCTAGTAATAAGGAAAGAATACCAATTTATGAGAATATTCCATACCTTGTAATCATCAAATAAAATGGGAGTTGGATTTTACAACATTTTATGTTCAAATTTTTCAATGTAATTGTCTTTATAATAGGAATGCTATTAAAATAGATGAATTAGGATTCATGAAAGTGTATTTCAGTATAGAAGGGTACATAGAAGAACTATTTAAATTGGAATCATAGATATTATAAGTATTTTACGTTCCATATCCCACAAACCAAAAGTGGACTATTGTTCTATTATCAACCAAAACCACAGAATGATTTGATGAAAATTCAATAAAGGATTACCCTTTCATTCAGACGTCACAATCATGTCACAAAGGTCCCAATATAGAAGTATTTTTATATATAAAAGAAGACTATAATAAATGGATTCAGATACTCTTTAGAGGGGTTAAATCTCTTCATCCTTTAAAAGAAACATATTTCAATAATCAGGTTCTCTTTTTCAATATACATTGTATTTCCTGATGTTATTTTCTATTGACTTATATATTTATGTAATATAAATTAAATGTTAAACCACTTATGTAGATAATTAATTCTACACATATTGGTGCTTTCAATCCAGAGGAATAACATGTTTCTCAACTTACAGCTACTCCCAGTTTAGAGGAACAATAACATTCTTCACATGTAGGTGATCTGAATCTTGAGAAGCAATATGTTTCTCATCCTGCTCCTCCTCCTAGTGTAGATGAACAATGAACTTATGAAAATTACAATGTTTCCAATCTAGGGGCACAACATATTAAAGATTTTTAATATAGGGCAATGGTTGGTGATGAAAAAATTATGATACCAAAAAATAGGAGCATCATATTTTTATGGTGTTAGAAAAAAACATTAAGGTGAAAATAAAAGGAATCAATTTTGAGGTCGGATGGAATGAGTGGGGCCATGATATTAACCCCAACAACGCCATGTTCAGTAGTTACATTTGAATAATCATTTGGTAGTGTGTGGTGATTAATTTATATTCCTGGAACCATGTAGTGACCACACCTAAGACACTCATTTGGGAAGATATTATAGTAATATTATGATATCCTTTCTTTATTTCTATAAAAAATTAAATAATGAAATATTGACTGACTCTTCACCATCCTTTTTAGAGTTCATTTATTATAAATGTAGCCCATAAGAAATTTTTATTAATTATTTTGGGAAGGATTCATATAGACTTTAACACAATTATAACAAAATTTATTATTAAATATGTTGAAAGGAAAATAAACATGCACCCACTACTTATGTATGCACACTTGATAACCCAGAACCATGGGATGGTTTTCCTATCCATTGTGTGGAGATGTATTTTTGGGTATATTGTGGTTGGTAATATATTATTTGAAAATATGTGTATTCATCACTTTGATTGAGAATTTTTTATTTATGAAACATGTACTGAGTGATGAAAATAAAGAACGAGCAGAAAAACCAACGTACCCCAAGAATAGAGTAAGGATGGGTTATTCTTCACCTGAAAAACAAATTGGTATGTTTTTTAAATCTATAATAATGCTATTATGTGACATGAAACAAAATAATAATTATGATCGTAATTTTATAAGAAGATTGATGGATCCAAAACAAAAACAAATTTCATACCACATCATGTTTTAAGGGAGGATTAATGTGTAAATAAAGATGTGATACCCAAAAATAAAAACGTGAAGAATGTGTGGGAAACAAGTGTATGTATGACATAATGTAAACAAATTTCTTTAAATTTATATTACATAACAATGATTACTTATTTTCCTATTTTTTGAATATAACATAGACATAAGAATCATTCAAACCTATACATAATGTACACCTACTATTAGTGGCCTTGAAGATTCCAGAAAAGTATGGCCACATCAGATGTGTGGGTCTTGGGGTGATACCTTGAAGATGTGTTGAGAAAAAAACTATAGGAGGACAAAGATAATGTAATTATAGATAAGAATGAAAGATTATATTCCCTTATCGAAAAATTTTATTGGTAGACTATCTTTCAAGAATGTGTTGTGGGGGAATTAAAGAGAAGAAATAACTAAATTATAACAAGTTCATAGATATCCCACCCCATGCCCACCAGCTTTGATGAAAGAAATTCCCCACAAAGAGTTACCTCAGTTGAGATAAATATTATTCTAATAATTTTTTATGTGAAATGTGAATTAGATAGACGCAAGTAACTTTTCATTTCTAATATTTTGTAGGGTTAAAATTGTTATGATTTATATCTATCAACACCCACCCATATCTTTGTAGTGAGGGATATAGAGTTCAATATCAAATAAGACACTCAACACAACAAACCACTTCAATCATGTCATGTGGGTTTTGTGATTAGTACCACTCATGAGTTGAGTGTCGAGTTACCTGTTCCACTTGATGACAAAGATAATCATAAGGTCGACCATGATGTTAGAACATATGTCTCATGGTCATTAGATATTGTAAAAACAATCATCTACAAAGAGTTATTAATTTATAATATATTTTTCATGCTAAAACATTAATAATTAATGAAAAAGGTCTAAACTGATGAAAATTTTTACAGATAGACAAAGGTAAGGGGTGAAATCAAAGGTCGACTCAAAAGCATAAAAGGATTAACCAACTGATCAAAAAATCTTCCTAAAACATTTTCACCACTATCATTAAATAACCCCATTTACTGAAATTTAAGGTTCATACATGTAAGAACCCAGACCATCTTTTCAGGTATGTTTTTTCCCTTTCTGGTCGTTTTTGGGAGAAAGGGGAGAATCTGGAAATTTTCTAAGTACATGCCATGTACTTTGATGCCGCTCAAGGCCATATGCTGGTCGTGTCATGGTCACACACACGGCCATGTAAGGGTGATGTGGAGGCCGTTTAATGCGGAGTGCGGAAAAGCCTAGTACACTCCATTTACTCCAAAATTAAAAGTCATGTACTCTAAAAGAACATGTCGTGTAATCTTTTTTTTCATTAAATGGACCGGGGTCGTGTATTAAACCCAAAAATGACTTCGTCTCCATCTTCTCTAACCGAGAGAGAGGTTACAGCCATGGATCTTCTCTGAGCCACCGATCTGTCACCGGTTATCCGAATCGAACGCGATCGGTTGCAATAGAATCACAGCGGTGAGTTCTTGGTTCTTCATTGGCCTCGTTTCTGGATTCTTTCACTTATGAGAGTTATCAGAGGTTGAACATTTTAGACGTTTTTGCAGATCTAATATTTTCTAGGCCGATTCATAGGCCGAGGTTCAGGTCTATCGATATCCTAGGATCGAGGTGGTTGGTTTGTTTCCCTACGTTGAATGTCTTTGAGTTTTTTTGAAAACGTGCCAGATTCCCATGTTTCAGGTATCTCAGGTTAGGTTTTTGATCATGTATTATTATCTTCCTTAGATTTCTTGTGTACTTGAGGCTATCAGATGAATAATGATTTCTTGTTAGCATGTTTGAGGATCACCCCATGGTTGTTTCCCTTGTTTTGGCTGTTTATCGTCATTTGGCTTAGGTTGCATGTGAGGCAGACCTTGTTGAATTGATTGCTTGCATTGATATAATTAATTTCATGCTTTGCCTACTATTTATATGATTTTGATGCATTGTATATTTTACCCAAGTAGTTGGTGAACATACTTAGGGTTGATGACAGTTTATTACACACGACTAGGCTGCTCAGGGCAGTGTGTACCTGATGCGGTAGACAAATTAGGGAATTGATGATTAAGGTCTTCCCTAGAGAGTCTTCTATAAATTAGTATCATTTGTAGGACATATAGGAATTGGAATTTGTGCTTACTCAGAGTTTCCTTCGTTACGTATCGAGACTACAGGAGGAATTAGACGTAAGTGCTTCCTCAGAGAGTCTATAGCTAACGTTACTAGACCGCAGGGGAATTGAAGTGAGAGCTTCCCAAAGTGTATATGCCTCGTATGATTACATGACTAGAAGGGTCTACCAGTATTAGCCACCCATAGAGAAAGTGTGAATATTATTTGGTTGGTTGTGATGAGTCCACCAAGCCCAAGAACAAGATTGGGTTTTATACTGCATTTTGTTTAGGCAGTCTGTTGAGATACTGATTCTGTTACATTCTATGCCTTCGGAATATAGAGTTGTTTGCTAGATTTCTTGGTTGATAATTTAATGATTTAATTAAATTAATAAATGAATTTGAATGGAGATTTTTAGTATTGTTTACTTTAGTGTATTTATACTCCTCTACTTCATTTACCTCCATTACTTTTTCAATATTCCTCACTGACAGTTGGGCACAGATCTTGTGGTGGTTGCTTACTAGGATTTGTCTAACACCCTATTTGGGTCCTTCTTTTCAGACCAAACAGGTTATATGGATGTAGGTGTGAATAGAGATTGTGGCCCTTCTACTTTAGGTACATGATTTCTGGTTGGAGCTGGAGAGCATAGGACCAATCTTAGGCTTGCGATGCTGCTGGAGTTGCTGTTTACTTTTAGAAATCATTCTCACCTGTATTTTAGCATGTTGTTGTGGTTGCTGCTCTCCATAGATACTTGTAACTGTTTCATCATTATCATCTTTACTATATATTCATTAATTCCACTATTTAGTTTTAGTTATTGTATGATGTTTACTGCTTCCCTTATTGACTGTTATTTCTTTTTTCCCTTGTATAATTTACAAAATGAGGGCATTGTTTCCCCAATGACTCACCAAGGACCTCGATGTAAGTTGGTTGCCTCTAGCATTTGTGGAAATGCGCTTGATATCATGTGTCAAACCAGGTACGGGGCACTAGTTGATTGGCTCCGGATTTGGGTTGTTACAAAGTGGTATCAGAGGAGGTTTCTTTTCTTTTCTATTGACTTACTATTTAGCGACATTAGACAGGGATAGGACAGAATATGTAAATGGTAAATAGTTATGCCCAGGAGTTATAGAACCCGTGTACAGGGAAAAATCTAGGTTACCTCGAATATTTCAATTTTCGAGTTTTGCAAATGTTACAGTTTAATTGACTTCACCATTGGATGGTGCACTTGTTTTGTGTTGTTACTGTTTATATAATTATGGTTCTATTTTTTTGCAACCCGATGAGATGAGGGTATTCCATCTCATGCATTACATAGGCACATGTTATAAAATCACATGTCATTCATTTTTCAATGCCATCAAAATTTCTTTATAAATTGCATGCTGTTGTGATAAAATTTTTAATAGACTATGCATGTTGTTGTGATATATGTTGTGGTATAATACCTGCTATGTTGATAGGGTATTGTTTGTTTAGTTCTTCATTATCATGGATGCCAAACTATGGTCTAAGAGGTGTTATGGGCCCTCAATGATCAGAATTTTGGGGGATCATGAGTTTGTTATATTGTTTTCTTGTTATATGCATTGTTATTATGCAAAGATTTGATTCGTGGGGAGTGTGGTCCCCCATGGATCAGAATCTGGCACCTTAACGCTGGTTTTTTTTCTAGGCTCTGGTGTAGTTCTGAGGATACTGCTCGGAAAAACCCAGAATACACGATGTGTACTTTATTCATACACGCCATTTAGTTTTTAGCTGTGTCGCTGACTGTGTGGGTAGGGACATGGGGTTGTTAATGTTCTTGTAGAAAGACGCCATGTACTATTTTACACATTGTGTAGTGTGGAATGGGTATCTGGCCGTGTCACAAACAACACGGGCCAGTGATTTACTTCCAGTGCATGCCGTATCCGTCTGGAACATGCCGTGTAGGATCGGTTGTGTGTCAGGATGTGTCGTTAACAACATGGTCCAGGTAAGGCATGTCAAGTACACAACGTGTCTTCCTTGAACATGTCATGTAGTTTCCTGGTGGGACAATCCATGTACCTAGACGTGTAAGAGTAACTGGGCAGGAAGAAAAATGGTAAGTACACCCCATGTAGTTTTAGAACACACTGTATAGCCAGGTGGTTTACACAGCCATGTATGGCCAAGGTACGCGCCAAGGGTAAAAGTTTTGGAAACATGCCATGTAGTGGAACTAAATGTCGTATAGTCATGTTTTTCCCCAAATTTTAGAGTCTTTCTCTCCTATTCAATTTTACTCTCTTAATTTTCAATTGTGCTCATCTTTAATGAAGTTGTGATTTTGACCTTTCAGAGCTATGGAACAAGACGTCCTCCCGTTTCATGTTAGGAACTAGGAAGTGATCGTACGCCTGATTTGGAAGACCGGGGACTATCTGTAGTTCCACTTATATTTCAAGAAATGGAACCTATAGTGATTCCAAACACTGGTTCCGATGCTCAGTTTAGAGAGGGTTTCATGGGGTTCTTACAGACCTTCCAGGGATATCAGCATCATGCCCTGTCTATGGAAGAGGTGACACCGGTTTTTCAGCAGTAGCATCCTCCCATGTTCACAAGGGATAGTGGACCACAGGCTATAGAGTCATGGCTAGAACCCATGCTATCCATCTTCGAGCACCTGCAGAATCCTCTAGAGAGGAGAGTGATGATCATTACTTATATGCTATGAGATCCCTCCAAGATATGGTGGGATGTGTTTTTGTAGGCATGGAGCCAACATGATATGGCTTGGGATGAGTTCCAGTGTACGTTCTACGACTACTTCTACCCAAAGACACTGAGGGATGACAAGGACAAAGGGTTCATGACCCTGCAGCTGGGTACTCTCATAGTTATGGAGTATTCATCTCGCTTCACAGAGTTACGGCGTTTCACTTTCGTTCTAGTGAATGATGAGTTGTTTTCGCATGGAAGTTTGAGGAAGGCCTAAGACTAGACATCATATCACTGGTGAACATTATTCAGTTGACTTATGTTACTCTTATAGTCAACTAGGCGCTTATCATGGAGAGAAATCTGAGGGAGTCTAGGGCTATGGACCAGGGTGTTTTAGCATCCAGGGCTGGTTCATTTCAGATAGATAGCAGGAAGCGCCACCAAGAGTCTACACAAGGTGACATGAGGAAGTGAGGTATTCAATATGGTAGACGGGATCGCCCCTCTGGAAACCAAGTGGTGTGCTATCAGTGTGGAAGAAATAGTCATAAGAAGCCTTAGTTCCCAAGAGACCTAGTGGAGTGCCGGTCTTACGGCATGATGGGTCATCTATAGAGTTTTTGCAAGGTTCTCCTTCCAGCGGCTAGGGAAAGAGTATTAGTTTCAACTCTGCATACAAGAGTATGATTACTAGTTCTGCAGAAGACTAGGGTGTGGACTTCTTTAGGTCGTTCAGGCCAGGGTAGAGGCCATGGATGCAGTGGGCAGGCTCAGGGAGGGTCAGCTCAGGGTTGTCAGGCTCCTACATAGGGCCACGGTACATTCCAGACTTTTGCGGTAGAGCAGACTCATCAGGAGCAGGATCCTGGACCTTCTATAGTTCACGGTATGATTTAAGTAGCCTAAGTTTTATCCTCTTCACTTTTCGATATAGGATCTTCTCATAGATTTATTTTTGTTTACACTATGGAAAGCCTTAGACTTACTGTTTATACTTTCGAGGATATGATGACGCTAGACACTCCCTTGTGAATTAAAACTTCTTGCTTAAGTCAGTTATTAGACTCCCCCCTTGAGTTTGGTGGGTGTCGTTTTTTGTGGAGTCTCTATGTTTTGGAGATGACAGGATATGATGTCGTTCTTGGTATGGAATGGTTAGTTCCCTTTAAGTCCTTTGTCGATTGCTATCACTGTAGGGTGTGGTTCACATCACCAGAGGGAAAATCTTTTCTTCACAAGGGATAATCAGATGTCTATGTGAGTGGAGTTAGAAGAGAGCATCATGGGTTGGGTGGTGTTATAGCCTAGATTTCTAGCATATATCTGGATGACCAGGGGAATTCTCAGTTAGATTTTCCTCTAGTGGTTGATCGCTTTCTATATGTCTTTCCAAAAGACTTTTCAGGTTTTCCTCCAGAATGTGTGGTGAAAATTTCTATTGAGCTTATGCTAGAGGCGGCACCAGCATCCATTTCTCCTTATAGGATGGCTACACCTTAGTTACAGAAGCTCATGAAGTAGTTGGAGGAGTTTCAGGAAAAGGGTTTATCCAACCTAGTACTTCACCTTGGGGTTTTCCTGTCTTGTTTGCGAAGAAGGCAGATAGAACCCTTATTCTTTGTGTGGATTATCTGAAGATGAAATAGTTGACGGTCAAGAACCGATATCCATTGTTGCAGATAGATGATATATTTGATAATCTTCGAGGATCTAGTGTGTTCTCAAAGATAAAAATAATATCCGGCTACCATCAGTTGCACGTTAGACCATCTGATATACCTCTTACAGCCTTCTAGAGGAGGTATGGTCTGTATTAGTATTTGGTTATGCTGTTCAGTCTCACAAATGCACCCGCAGTTTTCATGGAGCTAATGAACATTGATTTCCATCCTTACTTGGATTCATTTATGGTGGTTTTCGTGGATGATATCATGGTGTAATCTCACACTCGACATGACCATGCTACCCATCTTGAGATCGTTTTGAGTACACTAAGGGAGAATCAGTTATATGCTTTGCTCTCAAAGTTCCACTTTTGGATGGATTAGATTCACTTCCTAGGTCATGTCATCATAGAGACAGAAGTATTAATAGATCCAAAAAAGGTGAGAGCAACAGTCACCTGGGAGCAGTCACAGAATGTCTTCAAGGTACGAAGTTTCTTAGGGATGGCTGGTTACTAAAATCGGTTTCTACAAGACTTCTCACTCTTAGTAGCGCCATTGATAGGATTGACTAAGAAGGGGGTGAAGTATGTCTATTAAAAAGCCTATAATTCAGTCTTCCAGTAGATGAGGGGGAGAATGAATTCGGCACCGAATCTAGTTTTTCTAGAGCCAGGAAAGAGTTATATAGTTTTATGTGATGGATCTGGCATCGGGCTTGGAGCAGTGCTTATACTGGAGGATCGTTTTGTTTCATATAGATCTCGTGTTGTTGCATGCGTATGGGTTCAAACAGATATACGTGAGGAGCTGATATGAGACTTTCATTCCTCAGTTTGTACATTTCATCCTGATGTCACCAATATGTATCATGATCCACACTGCCGGTATTGGTGGCCAGGTATGAGGATAGATGTTGATAGTTTTGTTATGAGGTGTTCCACCGGTCAACAGGTGAAGGTGGAGCACTAGCGACCAGCAGGGATTTTGCAGTAGATACCCATTCATGAATGGAAGTGGAATGATGTCGCAATGGAATTCGTGACTGGGTTACCAAGATTGCATTGACGGAATGACACGGTATGGGTTGTCATTGACAGGTTCCCGAAGGTTGCTCACTTCTTGCTGATTAAGGAGAACTTCGGTGTTGATGATCTTGGATGGTTGTACATCCATGAGATTGTACGCTTTCATGGGGTTCTGAGTACTATTATTTCAGATAGGGACGCCTGATTTATGTCGCATTTCTGGTAAGTTCAATAGAGGTCTTTGGGTACATAGGTACATCTGAGTACAGATTACCATCCCCAGATAGATGACCAGTTAGAGCGCATGATTCAGGTTCTTGAGGACATGCTACGAGCATGCGTCCTCAATTTTGGAGGTTCTTGGGAAAGACATATACCTCTTGTGAAGTTTGACTACAATAACAGTTTTCAAGAAACTATTCAGATGGAAGCTTATGAGGATTTGTATGGTAGGCCGTGTCGATCACCCTTGTGCTGGTTAGAGGTATGAGAGGCATCTATGCTAGGACCTCGTCTTGTTTAGGAGACCACATAATAGGTGTAGTTGATTGAAAAAAGGATGGATACTGTATAGTCTAGGAAAAAATCTTATGCTGATAAGCAGATACGGCCTTTGGATTTCATGGTCAGAGATCATGTTTTCCTACGTGTTACCCCGAGGTCAGGACCCAATAGGATCAGGAGGCAGGGTAAGCTTTCACCGAGATATATCGGACTGTTTGAGGATCTAGAGAGAGTTGGGCTTGTTTCTTATAGGTTCTAGATACCTCATAGGTACCAGTCTATGCACGACGTCTTCCATGTTTCTCAGCTTCGATGATATTTCTCAGACCTGCCTCATATTTTTCATCCCGAGGAGGTTGAGCTGGAGCAGGATGAATTGTTCGAGGATCATCCTATCAGGATTTTTGATTGTAGTGCAAAGGTACTCTGTGGATGGTCTTTTCCTTTGGTATGGGTGCCATGGAAGCACGACTGTGTACAGGACGAGACTTGGGAAAGGTAGGATGATATGCGATCACAATGGCCAGATTTGTTCAGGGCTTCTTCTTCTGCACCGTTCTAGGGAAATTCAGGGATGAATTTCTTTAAGGGGGGATGTTTTTAAGAACACAGACCTTTTTTTCAGGTATTTGTTTTCCTTTCTGATCATTTTTGGGAAAAAGAGGAAAACTTGGAAATTTTCTAAGTACACGCCATGTAATTTATAAGTACATGTCGTGTACTTTGATGCCTCTCGAGGCCGTGTGTTGGCTGTTTTATGGCCACACACACAGTCATGTAGGGGTGATGTGGTGGTCGCTTAATGTGGAGTATGAAAAAGCCTAGTACACACCGTGTACTCCAAAAATACACGTCATTTACTTTATGTTTTTCGTTAAATGGACTGGGGTCGCATCTTAAACCCAAAAATGTCTTCTTCTCCAGCTTTTTTGACTGAGAGCGATGGTACAACCATGGATCTTCTCTGAGCCACTGATCCATCACTGGTTATCTGATTAGAACACCGTCAGTTGCAATAGAATTACAGCGGTGAGTTCTTGGTTCTTCTTTGGCCACATTTCTTGATTATTTCTCTTATGAGAGTTATCTGAGGTTGAATGTTTTAGATGATTTTGCAGATCTACTCTGTTCTAGGTTGATTCATAGGCCGAGGTTCAAGTATATCGATCTCCTAGGATAGAGGTGGGTGGTTTTTTTCCCTATGTATAATGCCTTTTAGTTTTTGTGAAAAAGTGCTGGATTCCCATGTTTTAGGTATATCGAGTTATGGTTTTCATCTTGTATTATTACTTACCTTAGATTTCATGGGTACTTGAGGATATAATATGATTAATGAATACTTTTTAGCATGTCTGAGGATCACCCCATGGGTGTTTCCCTTGTTTTGGTTGTTTATCACTGTTTGGATTAGGTTGCATGTGAGGCAGTTCTTGTTGCACTGATTGCCTGCCTTGATATAATTGATTGCATGTTTTGCCTACTGTTTATACAATTTTTATGAAAAATAGATTTTATCCATGTAGTTTTTGAACTTTCTTAGGGCTTCTAACAGTCGATTACACACAACTAGGCTGCTCAGGGCTGTGTGAACATGGTGCGGTAGACTAAAGAGGGAATTGACGATTAAGGGATTCCCTATAGAGTCTGTTATAAATTAGTATCATTTGCAGGACCCATGGGAATTGGACTTTTTTCTTCCTCATAGTTTCCTTAGTTACGTATCGAGACTACATGGGGAATTAGATGTAAGTGCTTCCTCGGAGAGTCTATAGCTATCATTACCAGACCGCAGGGGAATTGACAGTGAGAGCTTCCCATAGTGTCGGTGACTTGTATGATTACTTGAATAGAGGGGTCTGCTAGTATGATCCAACCAGAGAGTTGTGTGAATATTGTTTGGTTGGTTGTGACGAGTCCACCAAGCCAAAGAACAATCTTCGGTTTTGTACTTCTTGTTGTTTAGGTAGTCTGCTGAGATACCTTTTGTGTTACTTTCTATGCCTTGGGAATATAGAGTTGTTTTCTAGATTCATTGGTTGATAATTTAATGACTGAATTATATTAATAAATTAATGTGAATGGAGATTTGTAGTATTGCTTACTTTAGTGTATTTCTGTTCCACTGCTGAATTTATTTCCATTACTTTTTTATATTACTCACTGATAGTAGGGCACAAATCTTATGGTGGTTGCCTACTGGGATTTGTCTCACACCCTATTTGTGTCCTTCTTTTTGGCCCAAACAGGTTATATGGTTGCAGGTGTGGATAGGTATTGTGGCCCTTCTACTTCAGGTACATGATTGCTAGTTGGAGTTGGATAACATAGGATTGAGCTTAGGCTTGCGATGCTGCTAGAGTTGTGGTTTACTTTTAGCACTCATTCTCAGTTGTATTTCAGTACGTTGTTGTATTTTATTATTTACTTAGATACTTGTACCTATTTCATCATTATCATCATTACTATGTATTCATTACTTCCGCTGTTTAGTTTCAATTATTGTATGTTGTTTACTACTTCTATTATTGACTGTTATTTCCTTTTTCCTTGTATACTTTACCAAATGAGGGCATACTTTCCCCAATGATTCACCAGGGCCCTCGCCGCAGGTCGGCAGCATCAGGTGTTTGGGGAAACACATTTTAGGTCATGTGGAGAAACAGGTAAGGGGCACCAGTTGAGTGGCTCCAGATTCGGGTCATTACAATACATATACAAATTTGAAGAATGGTAGTAGTCACGTAGTTGATTTTGAAGAAAAAATGTAGAAAGAATTTCATTTGATAATTTAAATGAAATTATGAACAATGAATGGCTAGGAGACATAGATGTAATTGTATACATGAGGTATTTTTCAATGATTTGGTTTTCCAAAAGATGATATACTATGTTAATTTAGACTAAATACATTTCATATTTTTTGTAAATTTATAATTCAATACCAATTAAAGGGATTACCCCTGAACATAAATTTGGACTCGTTAGTCGTCACATCACTTTTACTAAACAAACAAAATATATTAAAAAATGAATGCAATAGTGACCAAATTATCCAAATAATATGAAACAAAAATTTGCATATGAAATACTCTTATCAATACAAACATTAAAGGGGTAAAAATATTGAATTTAGTCATATCAAATATATATCCATTTACTTCATTACATATTATTTTTTGAGTTTTTATGCAACATTGGATGCTCATTGTAGTCAATATATGTACTCTAATGATTTATTTACTGGATTCACTGCATGAATAACCCAAAAAACAACCACACACGATGAAATTGTTCAATTTGTAATACACTAAATCCTGTATTTTCTAACTAAATTCAAGCCATATATTATATATTATTTTTTAATGAGAATTTTATTATGATAGAGAGTTGTATAAATATCATTATAATTATGGAATGAGGACATGAAATTTGAACAAGAGTCTTGAAACGTTTTACCACTAGACAAGTATCAGGGTATATTTAATATGATTTCACTAACCGAACACATATCAAAACAAACTACATATTTTCATCAATATTAAATTGATGTATGAAACAAAAAATTGAAAAATATTTTGGTTATTATGTTTGTAAATTTATGAGTGTGATCTTATTCCATCAACAAACTAGCATCCTTGAAGGTGTATTATCAAAGATAATTTCTATTTCATATAAAATAATTATTAATCCTTTGTGTATTTTTATTTATATAGTAATACTATGATAGCTGAAAGAAATCATATTAATAAGAAGAAATATATTTTTGTATAAACGAATAAGAAACATACCTAATAACAAAATGTACCAAAATATCATAAATAAGTTTAAGGTTTTTTTAATATAATATGTTTTCCTTCTAATAGTTTATGTTCTATAATTCATTAAAATAATATAAACTAAATTTTTGCCTACTCATGTAGAAAATTTCTTCTGTATATGATGATTTTTCTAGTACCATGGAAGAAATGGCTACAATTAAGGAAACCCTTTGGGAATATATAAAGGTAATGATCTGATATACTTTCTCTATTTTAAAAAAAACTTATATAATGAAATGTTTCTTTAATTTAAATTATTAACTTCAGAGCTTCTTATTTTAGAATATTTCTATCCATATTTTAAGCCTTTATATACAAAAACTTCCGCAAACTTCTTCTACCTCAAAACCTTTTAACCCATGTATTGTTGGCATTTATCATTGTCCATGAAGTTACCTACACTACTCAATAATACAGGTAGTCATGATGTTTTAATAGAAAAATCATTGTCCATAGAATTAATGTTTTGTTTAATATATATTTTTAATTTATTTCTTTTTAGTATTACTCATAGAAGAATTATTTTTTAATACAGGTGGATTCTTTTGTTCAATTTGTGGTGGTTTGTTTGAAGTTTCTCATACTACTGAGATATTGGACTACAATTCTATAACTAAGATAATGAAAACATGGAAATGGGTCAAGAATTCATATAACCATTATGAAAATTTTAATTCCTTCTACTTATTTAATTGATATTTTCATCTTTTTATCTTCTATTTGTAAGTTAATTTTATTATCATAACTATCTAATACATGTTTTTTTTCATAAATATTTTGGGAAGTAATATTTTGATTTCAACTATATAAAACAATCCACAAAATAGATTAAATGTTCCTTTATACCAATTTTACCATTCTTTACATTTACTTTCTTTTGACAAACAACAATACTTCAGATTGATTCAATGTTCTTAGCCGAAAAAAAACATTCGGCTAAGAACATCAACTCAAAATGTAGTGTTGGACATTAAACAGATAAAACCAATATATATCATGGTAAAATTTTAAGTTAGTAATTTTTGAGACTTTGGAGTGTGAATGAACCAGTCACACCTCAATCTGACACCTGGTGTGACTGGTATGTCTCTAAGTTATTTTTATTTTAAAATTCACATTAATTTTATAATAAAAGGCTACTAAAATACTCAAAATGGAGAAAACATATTCATAATATTTTGATAAATTAATACAATAATCCACAATTCATTTTTTATGTTTAGAAATCAGTCACACCTGTATCAGATACACAGTGTGACAGGCATAATTCCATGCGTGTCTTCTAATTTAAAAATGACATTAATTTTAGTAAAACTTATATGTGACATACTAAAAGCAATGTAAACACATTCAGATTATTTTGATATATTAGAAAAATGATCTATTTTTCATTTTTGATGTGTTGTAATTAACCACACCTCAATATAATTCACTATGTCGCCAGTATAACTCCAAAAATGTGTTTTTATTTAAAATTGATATTAATTTTAGTAAAAAGAACATGTGATATGATGAAAACCAATAAAACACATTAATATTTTTCTGATAATTTTATAAAATTATTAATAAGTCATTTATAACATGTAGAAATCATCCACACCGTAAAACGACAGACATTGTGATTGGTATGACTATAAGTGTGTCTTTTTGTTTAATATTTATGTCAATTTTAGTAAGAAAAATAATTGACTTACTAAAAATAAATAAAAAACATTTTTATTGTTTTAATAAAATAGTAAAATAATTCATATGTCATTTTTAAGGTGTAGAAATCAACTACACCTCAATATGACACATGGTGTTACCAATATGATTCATAATGTCCTTTATCAGTTTAAAATCAATATTTTATTTCATGTTTACTCAATGAAAACCATGAAAACATGCTCTGATTGACAATATAATTTATTAAAATGATTCATAAGTTAGATTTGACATCTATGAAGTAGTATAATGACAAACAACATCACTATGTGATTGGTATAACTCAAAGATCTTGTTTTTGGTTTTCAATGACATTTTAATAATAAAAAAGAAAAATTTCATACTCAAAACTAATAAAACTCATTCAAATTGTTTTGATACTTTATTAAAATTATTCATAAATCAGTTTTCCTTGTAGGAATCATCTTCACCTAAATATGATGCTTGGTTTTGCCTGTATAATTCCACGTGTGTATATATATTTTAATTCGACATTTTTTTTTGTAAAAAGAATATGTGAGATACTAAAAAATGCGAAAACACATTTATATTATATTAATACTTTATTAAAATTATTCCAATGTCATTTTTAGCATTTATGAATGAACTGAATATCTATCTGATGCACAATGCGATTAGTATAACTCAAATTGTTTATTTTTAATTAGAATTAACATTAATTTTAGTAAAAATAAGTAGTTAAATTTTAAAAACTGCGAAACAAATTCAGATTATTTTGATACTTTTGGAAATTAAGGAATAATTAATTTATATCATTTTGGAATTAACCACACCTCAATATGATGCAATTTGTGATTGGTATAACTCAAAGTGTGTATTTTTATTTTAAACTGACATTAATTTTAGTAAAAAGAATAATTGTCATACTGAAAACCAAGCTAATTCATTTAGATTGTTTTGATACTTTACTTTAGTGATCCATATGTCATTTTTTGATGTGTAGGAAATAGTCTCAACTCAATATAACACATGGTGTGACTGTTATAATTCCAATTGTGTATATTTATTTAAATTTGACATTTATTTTAGTAAAAAGAACATGTGACACACTAAAAACAAATTTTAGTGAATAGAAAAAGTGAAATAAGGCAAACCATGTGAAATAATCAAAACCAAGAAAACATATTCATATTATTTTGATACATTATGAAAACGATATACAAATGATTTTTGATGTGTTTGAATCATCTTCATCTCAAAATGAAAAACAATGTGAAAGATATAATTCTTAGTGTGTCTATGTATTTAAAATTGAAATTAATTTTAGTGAATGATACAAGTAACATACTAAAAACTGAGAAAAAAAATTCAGATTGTTTTGATATATTAGGAAAATGACTACTGTGTCTTTTTTGATGTGAAGAAATCAACCTCACCTCATCCTGATGCATGATGTAACTGGTATAAATCAATGTAATTTTTTTTAAATATTCATTTTTAAATAAAAATAACAATGGATATACTGAATATAATGAAAACATATTTATATTATTTTGATACTTTATTAAAATGATCCAGAAGTCATTTTTGGATATTTATGAATTAGCTGCACCTCAATCGAAAATAGGGTTTGATCGATATGATTCCACGTATTTCTATTTATATAAAATTGACATTAATTTTAGTAAAAAGAACATGTTACGTACTAAAAATTGAGAAAACTAATTATGATTGTTTTGATACTTTAGATAACTGATTCGTAAGTCATTTTTGACTTATAAGAATCACTGACACCCAAATCCGTGCATGTTTTGACTGGAATGACTTCAAGTTTGTATTTTAATTTAAAATTCACACTAATTTTAGTAAAAGAAACAATTGAAATATTGAAAAATAAGAGAAAGTATTAGGATTTCTTTTATGCTATTTAAAAATAACCCATGAGTCATTTTTGATGCATAGTAATCCCTTAAACCTCAATTCTATGTACGGTGTGACCTATATGAATCAAAGTGTCTATTATTAGTTCAAAATTGAAATTTTAGTTCAAAACATGTGTTACACATTTAAAAAATATATAATATGCACTAATTGTATTCATAATTTAGGACAATGATTCATATGTCATTTGTGAAATGTAGAAATCAGTATCACGTTATATGACGACCCGTCCCACGTGGCCCATGTCGTGACTACCCCAAGCCCACCTTCCATAGGCCAGGGGCTGGCAACTCACACCAAAGGTGTAAATTCCTAAACAAGGAAGGAATTTCCTTTATAACTCTAACCAAACACAACAAAGTACAACTGGAAGAAAACACTAAGTAAAAACTATATACAAAAAGAGAGTGCTGGAAAGTAAAAAGGTGTCGGAAATACAAGCCCAACTGTAAAGTACGAGTACAACTGAAAAAGGGACAAAACAACTAAAAATTAAAAGAAGCTACTAGGTTGTCCACCAGGGATCCTACCTAAAGGGTAGGTACAGTTGGCCTCCTCATCACTCCACATCAATCAGTCTCCTCCGTGTACCGACTTTTTTTAAGGTCCACCTCAGGGTACCAACTAGTCCTGATACTCAGCCTCAGTCAGCACTGTTCGTCATCTCCAACCAACACAACGAGGTTCGGGAATATCTCGTGCATTGATGTGTATAACGACACTCAGTAGGTACCCGGAGACCCTCAAGGTCCTTCAAAATCCAACAAGGATAAACCACAGAGTATGAAATCAATGGATATACATTACTTAGGTATATTCCCAAACATATACCTAAGTTATCAAATAACCCATCTCAATCATGAGGAAAACATAGAATTCACTGGATCATCTCACACAGGTATACAACTTTGGTAGAGTGTTATAGATGATCAGATGTAGTCACTGATTCATCTAAGCCTTCGGACCCACACAGGATCCAGGACCAGTAGTTGGAACTGTCGGACGCACCCTAGATCCATGAACAGTTGTCGGACCCACACAGGATCCGAGACTAGCTAAGCTGTCAGACCCACACAGGATCCAGGACTAGCTATTCTATAGGACCCACATAGGATGCAGGAATAGAAGTTAGAACTGTCAGACCCTCACAGGATCCAGGAACAGTCGTCAGAGCGCATCCAGCCACATGGTTTTCATAATGAATTCTCGCTTCCGGGAGGGTTTGCTCCTCAAGCCAAGTGTCAACATGTCAAATGCCACCAAGTCCCACAAAGAAGTGTCTCAAAGTTCCGCCTCATCAAAGGTGTCTCAAAGCTAAATACGGGGCGTCAATCGGATGCTCGGTCTGTGTGTTATTAGCTTTTTAGTCCTGGGGGCCCAGTTGGATTTGTGTATGATCCAACTTGACCGTATCTCAACTATACCCAGAACACTCCTAGGGTTTTTTCAAAGGTGATGTCATGCTCCAAGTTTACCAGTGTCACTAACGGTTCATCAAACAGACATATGGTGCCAAATATATGGCCAAAGGAAGGTACATGGGTCAAAAATGGGCATGGGCCAAGCCCGCCCCAGTCAGACTGACTCGGCCCTACCCAGACTATGCCGACCCGGTCTCGGTTGACTCTGTAAGCCCGCTAAGTTTGGCCCGGTCTGCTGGGCCCAGCCCAGCGGACTCCGAGGGCGGTTCATCCCAGAGGTCGCCACATTGGTGACTTGGACCTAAGGCCGGGTCCTGTTCAGCTAGCACCGTGCGGGGCACGAGCAGGCCACGGGCAGCATGCATGGGGCGTGGTCAGGCTGACTAGATGCTAGGCAGACCACGGGTGCGCCGGCAGGGCACGGTAAAGGTCGGGCAGGCCACGGGGCACCGGAAGGGCGCTAGGCAGGCCGCGGGGGCACCGGGCAAGGTGCGGTAGTGGGTGGAAAGGCCGTAGGGGTGCCGACAGGGCGCCAGGCATGCCGTAGGAGCCTCGGGGTGGCGGGCCGCGCAACGGGCAGGGCACTGGGTGTCTGCGGGTAGGCGGGCTGCACACCGAGCAGGTCTTCGGGAGGCCACGAGCAAGAGGATCATGCACTGGGCGGGGCGCCTGGAGGCCGCGGGCAGGTGGGCTGGGCACCGCTCGGGCCGGAAATGTTCGGCCGGAAGCATTTGTCTACCGCGAGGGCAGCGCGATTTAAGAAGGCCACAGGTAGCATGGCCTTCATCGTTGTCGCCTTCATCGTCTTCGCCTCATCGCCATGCTGTAGAAGACCAAGAATGAAAGAAAAAATCGACGGAGGGTGTCGGGCCATACTAGGTTGGCCTGCATCCTCCGCATTTAGGGTGGTATCTATGGTCTCATCAAGAATAGTAGATGATCAACAACACCTCTACAACAATCCCTTTTTATCCAATAAGTAAGATAAGAAAAAGGTATAACATCATCAAGCAATTAACCCCCTACCTTTTGATTCGTCGTTCATTGGCAGAGTCGTGGAAGGAAAATGATGAAGACCATTGTTTTTCACGTCCACCGCACGTCCCCAATTCTGAGTTGTGTCGGCTCATTGATGACTCTCCATGTAGGTTGGATTTGAGGAAGGAAGTCGAAGAAGAAAACATCTTCATCATTCTTCTCGTTCTTCATGGACGAAGTGTTCTTTGTTGGAGATGCTTTCTCCCGGAGCTCCTCCCAATTCTCTAAATCCAAACCTTTCCCCAATTCCACCACAAGGGAAAAGAAATTGCCAATCACAATGCAATTGACATGGTTTAATTTTATGTTGACACATAAAATTAATTTGACAATAATTAATTTTATGTTGACACATAAAATTAGTTGGAAGCATTTGATTTCATGTTTAAAATTAAATTTGAATTAATTAATTTTACATCGACACATAAAATTAATTGAGGGGTTTGAGAGGTTTCCTCTCTCTCCCCATTAATTTGGGGGTTAATCTTTGTGTGGTCCCCACATCATAACCTCCAACTGGAAGTTATTCTTGTGTGGACCCCACCACCATAACCTCTCCTGGGAGGTTAGGGTATGGTGGTCCGACCACCAACTCCTAATTAGAGGTTCTAACAAACAACCACTCACATGGAATCTTAAACTAAAATAAAGTGTTGTTCACTTTATTTTATTATTTTTTATAAAAATCCAAAAACTAACTTTTATTCTCGAAAATCTGTCATCGAGTTGAAAGTCTTCTTATGCAAATACCAGCGCTGCGAGTTCAACGGTGACCTCAGATTTCATTTATGAGTACTGGTTCATATGTTATAAAATCCCACTTTTACGTTTACTGAACGTACCCGAACAAAACTTCAGAAATTGTTTTCGGGCACACCTGTCCCCCTAATCAAGTGCCGTAAATTATTGCAGAATCGTAAAAATCCCATGTATTCATGAAAAACATTTCCATGGAATTTCCAATCCTTTACATTCTCCTAACCATAGGGCTTTACATTCCCATATGATACAACTCAAACTAAGGGAACAAATTGGGGTACTGAGCACGCATCTGAGCCTCCTGCTCCCATGTTCTCTCCTAGAGGTTCCCATGCTACCAGCGCACGTGCACCAGAGGTATCGACCATCCACGTATGACCTACTCCTATCAATCCTCAATCTCCACTGGAACCTCCGTAAAATTCACCACATCGTCGATGTCCAGCTCTCCATGGTCGATGATGTGGGAAGGGTCGTGCACGTATCTCCTCAGCTGAGATACGTGGAAGACGTCGTGCACCCGGTGCAACTGAGGTGGAAGATCCAGGTGGTAAGCCAGCTCACCTACTCTGCTGAGAACCTGAAAAGTTCTGATGAATCTCAGAGGCAACTTGCCTCCTCGGCCAAATCTTTGTAGGCCTCATAGAGGAATGACCAGTAGAAAGACGTGGTCTCCATCCTCAAACACCAGAGGTCTCCATCTCCTGGTAGCATAGGACATCTGTCTGCTCTGTGCAGTCTTCATATGCTCCTGGATGATCTGAACTTTCTCTGTGGTTTCCCGTACCATCTCTAGTCCCACCAGTATTGACTCCCCTAGGTTTGTCTAGCACATGGGTTATCTTCAAGGTCGTTCGTGTAATGCCTCAAAGGGTGGAATTCCTATGGTGGAGTGATAGATGTTGTTGTAGTAAAACTCCACCAAAGGTAAGTGATCCTCCCTGCTATGACCAAAGTTGAGGACACAAGCGCAGAGCATGTCCTCGAGGGTCTGGATGGTCCGCTCGGTCTGGCCATCTGTCTGAGGATAAAATGTGGTGCTCAGACGTAGTTATGTCCCGAAAGCCTCCTGTAACCCCTTGCATAGCCGGGAAGTAAACTGTGCATCATGATCATAGAAAATAGCTGAAGGTACTCCATGTATCCCCACAGTCTCCTGTACATAGAGGCATCCCAAGCTCTCTTCTAAACCCTGCTCTCTAATTGGTAGGAAGTGGGACGACTTGGTGAGTCGGTCAACAATCCCCCAAATCGAGTCATGACCCCTATATGTAAGTGGAAGACCCATCACAAAGTCCATGAATATCCCATCCCACATCAACTCTGGGAATTATAAAGGATGAACCAAGCTTGCTGGAACTTGGTGCTTTGCCTTCACTTGAAAACAAGCGGGGCATCGAGAGACAAACTCCGCTACCGCCTTCTTCATTCCTGGACACCAGTGCTATCGTCGAAGGTCCTAGTACATCTTCGCTACTCCTAGATGTAACGCTAAAGGGGACGTGTGAAAATCCCCAAACACTTCCCCCTGAAGTGACATTGGCACCATAGTACATCCTCTGAAAAGAATGATGTGCTCCCCACCTTTAGTAAATCCCTCAGGTGTATGACCTGTGGATATCTGAGCACGTCGTATATCTTAGGCAGCGTCCTCATGCTGCACTTCCCTGAATCGCTGAAGGAGTATGGAGTGACCATAAGAGACTGAAGAAAGTCTATTCCATCTCTATCCACAAAGGATATCTTCATAGCAGCCATCTGCTCTATCTCCTCACCTAGCAGTTGTATACCAGATATCCTACTGAGTGCATCTGCTGCAACATTCCCCTTCTGAGGTGTATAGACTATCTCGAAGTCATAGTCTTGGAATAACTCAAGCCATCACCACTGTCTTAGGTTTAGATATTTTTGTGAGAAAATATACCTGAGACTCTTGTGATCAGAGTACATGGTAAAACGTTCGCCCATCAGATAGTGTCGCCACATCATCAAGGTGAAGACCACTGATGCTAACTCTAGGTCATGGGTACTGTTGTTCTTCACATGTTGTCTCAGATTCTGAGTACCATATGTGATCACAACTCTCTCCTGCATCAGTACATACCCGATTCGGGTCCCTAATGTGTCACAACAGACTACGTACCTTATGCCTTCCTTTGGAAGCCTCAAGATGGGGGAATATTTCAGCCTCTGCCTCGGCTCCTGAAAGCTCTGCTGGCATCTCTCCAACCATACGAAGGGTTTCGCCTTCTTCATCAATGCTGATAGCTGTGCTGAAACTCTAGTGAAGTCTAGTACGAACCTCCAGTAACATCCATCCAAACCCAGGATACTCTGTACCTCAATCACACTCCTGGGTGGCTCCCAAGCAAGTACAACCTCAATCTTCGCTGGATCCACTGCAACCCCAGCCACCGAGATAACCTGTCTGAGTAAGTGAACCTCTTGGATCCTGAACTGGCACTTTGAGAGCTTACTATAAAGCTGGTGCTCTCGGAGTGTGTCCAGTACCACCCATAAATGGTAGGCATGCTCCTACTCAGTATTCTAGTAGATCAGAATGTCTTCAATGAATACTACGACAAAGCGATCAAGGTATGGATAGAGTATCATATTCATGAGTCCCAGGAACAATTATGGAGCATTGGTTACGCCAAAGGGCTAAACCAAGAACTCGTAGTGGCTGTAGCCACACCAGAAGTTCGTCTTCTTCTCATCCTCATCTCGAACTCTGAGCTGCTGATATCATGATCTGAGGTATATCTTCGAGAACCAACGTTCTCCCTTCAGTTGATCAAAGAGGTTGTAAATCCTTTGAAGTGGGCACTTGTTCTTTACAGTCACTAGATTCAGGCGACGATAGTTGACACAGAGCCTCAAGATCCAGTCCGCCTTCTTGGAGAACAGAATTGGGGCTGCCCAGGGAGAAAAAATAGGCTGGATGAATCACTTCCCCGGAATGTCCTCTAGCTACACCCGCAGCTCGCGAAGCTCAGCGGGAGCCATCCGATATGCTGGAGTAGATATCGGTGTCGTCCTGGGGTACATATCAATGTAGAATTCCACCTCTCTACGAGGAGTTAGTCATGGAACATCGTTAGGGAAAACATCCGCGTACTGGTCCACCACTGTATGATAGCTCGGACTCTACACATCAAATGCTTCGAGGAACAGGCATGCCAACTGATGAGTGATCGGCTGCACCCTCCTCCGAGTAAGTCTGTCGTACACTACAAAGGCTCCCTTCTCACCAGTGAAGTTAAACATGGTCCCATCTGTGCAGACACACCGCACATTGCTCCTAATATAGTCGATCAGAGCATGGACTGTAGATAACCAGTCCATACCCAATATGACGTCGTAAGGCCTCAATGAAGGTACTAGGAGATCCCAGCCGAAGCTCTCACCTCCTAGAGTAAGCTCGCACTGCCAGAACCAGTGCGTAATCGTCGAGTCTGCTTCCGTAAGAGTCTCTAGCCGTAAGGATCGAGCCAACGACTCCGTCGAAATCTCCGAGCTCCTAACGAGGGTAGTGGAAATGAAAGAGTGACTAATATCTGTATCTATATGAACTGCAGCTATGGTGGAGTAGACACAGATCTTACCTTGAATCATCTGTCGAGCGCCATGGTCGTATGTCTCAGCTACTTGGTGCTGAGCTATCCCATGTCCACCTGCTCCTTGCAGTCGGGGTGGACCTCCTGGTGGTGGTGGCGGTAACACCTTCAAACGTCACCCACCGCCAGCCGCTCGACCATCTCCTCTTCCACGTCCGCCTGCTCCCTACAGATCGCCTTGATTGAATCTCTATCTCTGCCTCGGTGATCCTTCGACCGTCTGCTGATCATCCGTATGGCGGGTCGGACAGTCACGAGCCATGTGACCCTCCCTACCGCATGAGAAACACTTCCTATTCCTCACACGACTCGCTCTATCTCGTGTGCCTCGCACAAACGAACATGTGTCCTGAGGTCATCCATCGGATGTTCTGGTCCACCTGGACCTCTGCGACATTTTTCTGCTACTTTCTGTAGAGGACTCCTCTATGTGATGCCATGTGGTGGGTCTCACTACTAGTGACTGCTCAGCAAGGAAACTCTCCACGAAGAGGTCTCTCTATAACACCCCACCTTTTTCGGGATGCTGAGAGAGATCATTGAAGAACTGATCTCTCACCTAAGCCCCTGCTCGAAGGATCGGGCCCTAAAGAATGGGTCACGCACCATATCTGTGGATTAACGCGAAAGGTCGTTGAACCTCACTGAGTACTGCGCCACTGTCATGCTACCCTGCTGAAGATGTAGTAGATCCTGTATCCGCACCGCACATAGGGTGGCTGGGAAAAAAATTTCCCGAAACATGCTCTCAAACTCTGTATAGAGTTGTGTCACCTCATCAAGCACCTGGAGCTTTAGGCTCAACCATCTGCCTGCTACATCCTGAAAGAGACTTGCGGAAAGGATCACGATAAGATCAGCTGGTGGCCCTACTATTCTGAAGACTCTCATCATAGCTATCAGCCAATACTCAGCTGCATGCGGGTCTGTCTCTGCCCTGAACCCGAGCGGCCTCTAGTGCTGGAACTCGTACAATGTGCTCTAGCGTCGTGCACTCTCTACTACATGTTGAAAAAAGGCATATATTTTGATAATTTTTTTTATTTTTCCCATTTTAGTTTTTTATAACAATTATATTTTGTTGGATCAAATTAAATTTCAATTCGCTAATTTTTTTTCATTAACAAATTATAAAATAGTAAATTAAATTTAATTCATAAACTCTAAAATTAAACTATAATATTTTATTTTATAAAATTAATCAATATAAAATAAGTATTATATATTTGGAAAACATATATGGGCATAGGGATAATGGGAATCCATAATTGTTGACTACTTGGCTCAGTTTCACAGTCTCTTCATCTCATTCAATCCATAAAATCATAGGAAAGACCTCTACTTTTGAGATTTCTTGATTGCATCTTAATGATGTGATATACTAAAATAGTTACATGATTTAAAAGCCATTATCCTTCACACTGACACTCCTGCAATGATATCGATGATGGGGATATCCCATGGTCGCTCAAACTCACATGGAGCAACAATCTTCCCTCAATGTATGGTTTTCATGTAAGAAATAGACAAGCAGGGGTGGTGTGATGTGGTGCAGTGGTACGATGAAGTTTAAAGAATCTAGTGATGTAGGGGGGTGGGGTGAGATGTGGTGCAGTGATTCGCCACATGAGTTCGATTTGGAATGAATGTGGTAATAGCAGTGGGGGTAGTGTTTGGTGAGAGTGATGACACAACAACAGTAGAGTTCAATGAGAGTGGCGGCACAACGACAATGGGGTTCAGTGTGAGTGACGACAATTTGGATAAGCGAGAGCAGTGATCATGGTGGGAGTAGGGTTCCACGAGAGTGGTAGTATGGGGTTCCATGAGATCCTAAAGGAGTTTGAGAGAGAAGAGATCCAGTTATGGTTCTTTTATAAGACCGGCTAGGGATTTTATCTGCATTTCCCAAGAATCACTTATAAAGATCTAATCTTAATAATTTATTAATATTATTATAAATATTTATAAATATATATATATAATATATTTATTATAATTAATTTATTATTTAAATAAATAAATTATTAAATATATATATATATATATAATTATAATTATAAATAAATATATTTATAAAAATTTCTATATAATTATATATATATTTATTAACATATAAATTTTTATATTTATAAAATTATAAGAAATATATTTATTGAAATTTTATAATTATTTAAATATATATATAATTATAATTATAAGTAAATATATTTTAAAAAATATTTATATATATTTATAAATATAATAAAGATATTTATTATATAAATATATTTATTGTAATTTTATAATTATTTCAGTATGTATTTATATTTTTTAATTATATTTATTTATAAATATATTTAAAAATTAGTTATGTATAATTATAAATATATAATTTTAAATATAATAAATATATTTTTTATTTAAATATATTTATTTTAATTTTATAATAATTTAAATTTGTATTTATTTATTTATTATTAAAATTATAACTAAATATATTTTAAAAAATATATATATATTTATGAATATATTTATATAAGAAAAATATATTAATATATAATTAAAATAATAATAAATATATTTATTATTTAAATATCTTTATTATTATTTTATAATTATTTAAGTAACTATATATATTTATAATTTCATAAATTATTTTTTAAAAAGATTATATATATTGATAATTGTATAATTAAATATTAAAACAAATTACTAAAAAATAATTTAAATAGGTTAATTATATAAATTTCAAACCTGTTTTAAATGATAGAACTTAATAAATAAAAAAATAAATATTATTCATATAAATTATATTGAAAATATTACGTGTATATATAGTTTATAAATATATGTATGAATATATTAAATAGTGGAATTGGAGAAATGGCTCCTGAGGGACGGTGAGCAGATTATATAGGCTCATCCAAGAAGACCGAATCATCATTAATATGTTTCAAATCAAAATCCCAATTGGCAGAGTATGTATACTCTTGTACGTCTACTCTCGTTTCTCGGGGTGTTCATTTGTTCCACCCATGAATTAGACTTCACAGAGGATCATAAAAAAATTCCTCATAGTTGATGTTTCAGCACTAAATGATTCTATTTTATAGTGACTCGATTTATTTAAGCATTCTCTTATTGCACACGTTTCTTTATCAAAGGATATGAACCCATGGAAGGTTGTTGATCTTGTAGCTCAATTAGTTTTCATTTGTTTTTTTTCATATTTTAAATATTTCTCCATTGGATACCGTTTCTTCCACTTACTTTTTCTAACAGTAGAATTGAACGAAAGTGCATGAGGATTGGGCTCAGTCAACCATAATCCAGGTACATTAAGACACCATGAATGGAGTTTGAACCTTAACCTTAATGAATTGAAGGACAACAATAGACAAGTTTGGGTAAAGATACATTGCCTCAATTGGGTTTTATGGCATCCAAAAATATTATTTGATACTGTATCTTCTATTTGTATTCTGATTAGGTTGGGTGGTACTACTGAGATGGTTAGTATGAACACTTTGATCGGGTTTTGGTGGAGGAAGATTTGAGCAATACTTTAGTCTATTGGGTGGTTCTTTCACACCAAATGATGAGATAAAGCAAAGAATTGAATATGGGAAAAGTCCTCAATTTTGTGATGTCTGTCGAATGATTGGACATGAGAAATATTCTTCTATGAATGACCTTACCTATTCTTATTTCCAGCTCATGGGACATGATTTTCAAAAATGTAGAATATATGGGAATAATGATACAGGTCAATCTGAAAAGCATGACGCTTACATGAGGAAAACCTCTATTTTTAGAGTTTTAAACCATCTAGATGGTTTTTTTCCTGCTACTTCAGAAGGTCATGCGCAGGCACCCAAATGTCTTGATTCTTCTTGACACTACTTTAATTTGGGGTGCACTAAAACATTTAATCCCACACCTGTTTCTCTTCCACCAATTACAGCTAGTATTAGTTATAATTTTCATGTTTACCATGAATCCTAGTCATGGGATGATATTACTGAGAAATTCCATAAGATTGGAAATAATGCCTATTTTAAAGATACCATTTCTAAAGGGATTATTGAAGAACTTAATAGTATAGATTCGGAAGATAGGTATGAAATCAAAGAATCTGAAGCACAAGCATAGTTTGAAGCTAACTACTGGCATGAACATTAAATGATTTCTTATAGGAACCAAAAGGGGAAAATGAAAATTGATGTTTCCTATTATAGGTAAACCATGTCAAAAGGTACTAATACATATTAGTGTAAGCTTATTTTGATTGTACCTGAAAAGGGGAATGAATAATTATTAATATCTCTTAGGAGAAATGGCCCCTCTTCTCTTGCTGATCAACCTGTGAATTCCCCAGTTAATACATTGTTGTTTAAGGACTCTCTGGTCCTTGTTATTTCACCCCTTGATTCTATGAATTAATTGGTTGTTGTAATAGAGGGGAAATCACCTTGGAGTGTACATTAACCCTCAATGAAATTAGATAGAATTACGATGGTCACTGGCTGTTGCTCTTAGGAAGGGAGGATGCTTGGATCCGAGCCTGCACCATTATACATTCTGCTGCAATATCCTTGGATTCAGGGAATGAGGTTGTTGAAATGGATGGATCAGTTGACACTCTCTATAAATAGTTGTTAGGTTCTAGTCATAACCTTAGTGGTATGAAAACATCGGCTGTCTCTCTACTACAGCCTGTATTTGGATAAGAATCTGAATTTTCTAAGGGCAAAGATCATGATGTGGCGGTATTTATTCTACACCCTCTACTTGTATTCAACCAGCGAATGGTCAATTTCTTTCAATGGTCAATACCCACAAATCCTTTTATTTTTTTACTTCTAGAAGTAGGGAATAAGATGGTCAATATAGTTTTCATGCTTTTTGAAATGAAGATATGACCATAGTGGTGGATGTTGGACTTCTGGATGATGGAAGTGGGTTATGCGTATAGATGAAAACATGGATATGAATCATCATGGAAGGGGTCGACGCTCATCACACCATAGCATGAGCACTTGATCTTGAGCGACCAAATTTTATGGTTTTTCACTTTTTTTTAGTGTGTACTTATCTGGCTTGTATTTTCCTCCTTTGATTTCCCATTTTTCTATTTTAATAAAAGGGGCCTTTGAGCCTCTGCCTATAAAAAAAATGTATGAATAAATTTTACAAAAATGATTAAATATATTTTTAACATTGTTAATGAATGTACAGTAATAATTGAATTTATTAAATTAAATAAATTAAAAAAATTAAAAATGAATTCATATAATTTATGTAAATTTCAAACATCCTTATATACATATACACATATACACAGACAAATATACACACAAATGTATATACACATATACACATACATACATGTAGTTTTACATGTACATATATTTTAAATTATTTAATATCAATATAAATATATATATATATATATAAATATATTAATTTATATATAATATAATTATTTAAATAAAACATTAAAATATTATATTTATTTTAATTATACACAGATTTTACAATCAAAGTATATAAATAAACTACTAAACAATTTACTAATATAAATTATATAATGTTTATATATAAAATTATTTAGAAATATATAAATAAATCAATATATATATATATATATATATATTTATAATTATACATAAATATCGTTATAAATTTTTGTATATAATTATAAATATATTTATATATTTATGTGTATATATATAGATTTATATATTTATTAATATATAAGTATACGTAATTATAAATATTATATATATATTATTTAAAAATATTTATCAAAATTTTACAATTATTTAAATATATATTTATTTATAATTCCAATTAAAAATAAATATATTTATAAATATTTGATTATAATTGTTAATTTATTTATATAATTATATCTGTTGTGCTCCAACCTTGATGGTAGAGGCACCATATAAACCTGCCTCAATCCAGGATCAAATCCTAGTGGTTCCAATTTGTCATGGGTAGTTGGATTTCCATGGAGACATCCGTCCAGTAACAATGTGTACAGACCGGTAGGCAGGAAAGTATAACAACGGGCACTGTTAGGGTGACTCTAACGTGACATCAACAAAGCACGATGATGGTGGTCCTTTGATGAAGGATGGTCTGGGGGTTTAACATGTGACATATAGTGTGGATGAAATTTCAAAAGATATGGTGGGAGATGAATGTGGGTTCAACTGAGACTCATCAGTCATCACCAATGCAAGGATCTCCAGTGGTTAACCTAGTAATGAACAGTGGCATGGAGACTCATATGAGAGGGTAAGAGATAGAGGTGGGTTTAGCCAGGACTCATTGGTCATGTATGGATCTCCAGTGGTTGTCCCTAGTGGATGGAAAAGTGTGTTGGTTGGCAATCAACTATGGTTGGGATAATTTGTGAATGATATTGATGATTGGAAGGGATGACACTACTAGAGGCGCGATGCTGCTACACAGGAACTCTGAAAGGAGAAAAAATGGGTTTTATTCCCAATGGGGTTTTGGGCCAGTAATATATAAATAAATAAGGCATGATGGGTGGGTTATCACTTTGGGGGGATATAACCTACCTTTCAAGCCCGTGTGTGAATAGTGTGTGTGTCTAATGTAATTGTACCTCCAATATCCAAATATATATAATTATATAAATGTATTTAATTGTAAATATTTATAGAATTATATATATTTATTATCATATAAATTTATATAAAAATAAACATAATGAAAATATTTATTAATTTAAAATTTTTAATATAATTTTTTAATTATTTAAATAAATAAATATATTAATAATCTTATAAATACATTTTCAACCAATTATATATTAACATGATATATTAATATTTATGGGTATATATATATATTAATATATCATATTTATATTAATTATAAACACGTGTCTTATAATTAATGTATATAAATAAACATTATATTTTAATATGAATTCAATAATTATATATATATATTTTATATTTGTTAATAAAAAAATTTATCAGCGCTATGAATAACACTGATAAAGATCCTCCTTTATCGATGCTAAGAAAATCCCTAACAACGGATACACCATTATCAATGTTTTTAGCACTTATAAAAGATACTTTTATTAGCGCTTTTAGCCAGTAGTCATAAAGGTAGTCCTTTTATCATTGCTTTCTATTTTGAACAGATAAAATCTTGTGTTGTGTAATCATCGATCTCTGGTTGTGAAAAATAAATTATTCACCATTTTTTTATTAATTGCAATTTCTATTTCATTGTATGCAATAATGAGATGGAAATGATTTTATATTTATAGATTTATTCTTAAATAATTTTAGTTAATACCTATATTCAAATTTTAAAAATAATATTAAAATTAAAATAGATAATCAATAAATAAACTTTCTATCTTTGATAATGTACGGACATGCATGACTATAATTATTTTATGTAGTCTCATATTCTAGGTTCCTGAAAACTTCATGTGAGTAACATTATGAAAGAAAATTATTATAATAAGCGATTATTATATATACAAACCAATGTAAAAACAGTAAAAGACAATCACAAGTAAACACAAAGTGTTGAAATTTAAGTCACATTAGGATGAAGGACTTATATTCCCTTCGTTTTAGGTTGGTTTATCAAAATTTGATATATCAACCCCTATTTAAATTATAATGATCTTGAAATATGTATTTAACCCTTTAATAGTAAATTATTTATATAATAAAAATCAAATATTTTGGAATAATTAATAGGGACACACAAATAATTTAAATCAATAAATGTAAATTTATTTTATTGTGCGTAGTAAATAATTTTAGTAATAAATTTTTTAGAGTAATAGAATAATAAATTTTACATAAAATAGGATTCTTTAGTCTAAAATAATTATAAATACACAAATGAAAAAGTTAAGTCATTAAATTACTTCATGTACTAGAATTGGAATACAGTTATTATTTAACTTTCTAGTCACTACATATTCAAGAATACACATTTCTATTGGTGATTTCTAATTATTTTATGGATTGAAATATAGAAATATCCATAAAGAAATGTGATCATAGCATGCCTTTTAAAATATGGAAGGAAGTGTTGGATAAATCAAAGTATAGGATCCATTGATGAGGGATACATCTCAATAGATTAATGATTTATGATTTTATATAGATGGAATTATAAAAACCAATATAAATACATTAGAGTATGAATAACCATTTTAATGATTAAACATACCCTCCTGATGTGAATTAAAAAATGGTGAAATAAACTGATCATAATTGAGACATGCTAAACATATAATTGATTTTACATTGAGGAATAATGTGACCACAAAATCATTTTTCTATCCGATGGTGAGGTGATTAGATTACTATTTCATTAGTGGCATGTCCTGGATTTTTTATTAAGGAAATTAATTCATGAAATTGTGTTGTTTTCATATTTTATTATTTTAAAACATGCTCATGAATTATATATAAGTTTTGTTAGTTGAGTGGTGATGCACAAGAATGAATGGAATGGAGTTCTATAATAGATGAAAAATTCACAACGTGAAAGTTGATGGTCATGCAGCTATAAAATTATGTTTATAACACGTGTTAAGGAATTTACAATACATGATAACACAATGTCCTTTTATTATTCTTATACTGAAAGTAGATTTATATTACATAAAAATGATCCCTCCATTATTGGGCATGCTATGATTATTGTGGTGATAAAATTATTTCATCTTTCCTTGGATAAATGCCCAATTTAGTTAATCTTGCATGAGGAGAATCATGTCATTATAGTGTGTCTTATGTCATGGTAATCCATTTTTAGGAATTAAAGAGAGTTTACAATGCTGTGAAGAGTACATTGGGAGAATTTTTTTAAATTATAGATCATGAATTCTTGTGGTATCATACTATGATGAAAAAATTCATGATTTGATGTAATAGATCATTCCATATTTCTTATATAATTAGACATTGACGTCTAGTAGGAATAAGGTGATTTAATGGATTACACTATGAGAACTATTGGTATACTTTAGGATCTGGATAGGTACGATGATTGTGGTGTAAAAGAAGATACCACGTCATGAAGAGTAGGGGGTAGATGTTTGGTAATTTAATGGTTCTAGAAAAATAATGTCTCTCACACTAAAATGTATATATATTTTCACATTTATAGTGAAAACATTGTAATATACTCTTACAACTATAATTTTTACAACCCTTTATGTTTATGAGGTTCCTTCCATGACAGGAAGCATCATGCTACAATATAAGTTAATTTTATAAATATATGGTTTACTACCAAGATATATGTTAGTGTGATGGAAATTAATGAATTTGAGAGAATCATTTTTCATTACCAGATGAATATACATACCAATTACAAAGAGACCCAACTTATTCTTACAAAACTATTCCATCATGTTTATGATAAACAACATATTAAAGTTATAATCTAGGATCCAAAGGCTTAGCTTATTTGGAATATTAGGCTCATACATCAATTGTAGATAATGAAGGTTAAAAATTATTTAAAGTATTCTTATTTATCCTTCTAAATCTATTAAGAACCCTTTGTTACAAGTATTTTCCTGAGGATATACATCATAGTATGGTGTGCGAAAAAATCCAAATAAGGGGGGGAATAAGGGACATTAATCAATAGTACATGGAGAGCATAATAAACATAAATATATCATAGTTATAGGTACATCATAAATATCATGAGGGAAACATTTTATAAAGGCATGTAATGTGTCATTTTCCTAATAATGAAACATCCTAAAATAGTGGTCAAATACGAGACATAATTATGAACATAGCTAGCAATATGTTCACACTTAAAATAGGTGCATAAATAATAATATCATTATTATGAAAAAATATAGCATCATGTTCATGAATAATACACATAATAACATGATATATATAATATTAACCAATTCATTGGAAGGATATATAATTCCTGACCCACCCATCACATTATAAAATGCTCACAATCATGTATATTGCAAGGAAGGATATCAATAGTAGTCTTGAAATAACATATGGAATGGAATGGGTTACGTATAATATCTCACATATCATACTTCATGAAATTATCTTTCTGATTCCCAAATGAATAACGATGATCATAATTTTTCATATAAGTTCATTTTATTTTTTAAAGGATAAACAAATCAAGAGGATTCAAGAGATGTTTTGGAAATTGAAGTCTTTTTTTGAAAAAGTATTATAAATGGCATAGTTTTTTTTAAAATGAAAAAAATGTATATCCTAGAAAAAATAGATAAATAATATTTAAAGGTAATATTTTGGATAGTATAGGAACTTTCACACTGAAATCAATGTGAAATAAGAGATATCCCAAAAGAAAGAGTTTGGGTTCGAGAATCCCCTTACCTTAAATCCAGCTTTATTTCCTTGTTCTTTTTCCTCCTGAATAATTAAATTAAGATTATTAAAAATTTTACTATAAATAAATTATTATCATTTCTTAATTTTTATCAATTATAATAATTTGATTGTATTTATTAATTTCTATTGTTTAATTTTAGTGTCTTTTGTATCATATTTTTCTTAAAAATTTCCCATTTTTATTTTATATCGAAATTTTGATGAAGGTAATTTATAATAAGAAGAATTAATTATAGAATATGTAAATTCATATATTTATACATTTATATATCTTAAATAATTTATTATATCTATCCATAAGTTTTATGAAAATAAAATAACTTGCAACATCCTAGTTGGTGATTAACCAACCGTTAGCATGACATTTTCCAAAGAGGAGGTACAAGAATTATAAAATATAATTACAAAAAAATATGATTATTGAAGTAGGAAAAAATTATTCATATAAAATTAACATAATACTTAATTAATCTGATAATATTTTAGTTTGTGAGGGATATATAAAATGAGGAATGTTAGAGGAAAACACAAATAATAATCGATGAAATCATACCTGCTACACAATGTTGCTTCTCCTGGATGACCCTAAACTACCTTGATTCTTGGATTTGGATACTATAAAAAATAACCAACGATTAAAATATGATTTATAAAGAGTATTAGGTATATTATTTTCTTTTTAAAGTGGATGTGAAGTGGTTCTCCATGGGGTGGCGGGAGAGGAGTATTTTTGAGTAAACATATTGAATAAAATAATATGTCCACGGTAAAACTTTTAATAGTGATATGTTCAACATCATGAATCATATAAAAATATAATATAATTTTTTAGGACTTTAAACCCCTTAATAATTTTATTTCACTAGTTTAATAAAAAATAAACAGGAAAAACGAAAAAATGTTTTAATAAAATACATTTTAATTTAGATTTTGGAAAGTAATTATTAGGGCTGGAAGGGTTTTTTTATTTATTTTAATGAATATTTTTTCATTATAAATATTTTTAATAGAGAAAAAATTTCAAGAATTTATTTCACCATGAATGGTGTAATTTAAAATAAATTGGTAATGAAAATAATTGTATTTTTACTATTCATCTGAAAATTATTGTTTTAAAAAAAATTAGAGACAAATTATCCTCATATCATTTTGATGTGATGATTTCAAAAATGAAATATATTTTATCAACATAATTTTCTATCAAAGTTTCTTTAAAATTTTAATATAATTTCTTCTATAAATACCTTAAAACACAGTTTATAAAAAATGTGCTTATATTTTCATTGATTTTTTAGCTTGATATTTATTTTATGGAATTATAAAATTTTAACATTTATAAATTAATCATGATAAATATTATTCAAATTATATTATATTATTTTATGCCAAATTACTATTCCAATTCTCATGTTACTACTCCCAACAGCCAGGTTACTATTCTAATAGTCACATTACTCTTCCAGCGGTCACATTACCTCCTATAAATACTATTTTATTACATAATTCGTTATTCAACTTAATTCATCACAAGGTTCCTTATTCCAATTTTATATGATGTTTAGTGGTTTAATAATATCTTATTTATATGTTATAGTTTTGTCCATTGGGTGACGATTCTTGTAGACAGGAAGGATCCAAAATTTTCCATTATACTTTTACTAATTTTTATTTTTCTCAATTGTAATGTATTGGAATTTTTATGGGTTTAGATATTCATTAATTTAATGATATTTATTAATTAAATAATTTTTTTTTCAGTTACTTTATGTGTTTTATTTGTATAATAATATATAATATAATATAACACAAAATTATTTGAAGAAATAAATATAATTTATAAACTCTGGGTTGTTACATTCATCCCCCTTTATAAATATCATCATCCAAATTTAAAATCACATTCTCCTATAATAATAGGTTTGGGAACGTTAGTTTCATTATTTTCTACAGTTCCCTAATTGCCTCTTCATATTTATTGTTTCATTATAGCACTCTGACAAGGTGAGTTGTCTTATTAAGTAGATACTTCTCTCCACTATCCACGATCTTCAATAGTTTCACCTCATAAAAGAGGTTATTCTCCACTTTTACCACCTATGGATTTAGTACATGTTAGGGATTGGGCATGTACATCATTTGAAGAGATAAATGGAATAAATCATTAAAATAATCCATATTTAGTGGAAGAAAAAACTGATAACCGACTTCTCATATGTGGTCAAGTATATCAAAGGGTCCAGTGTACCTAGGGAGAAGCTTCCCTTTCATTCCAAACTAGATAAATCTATTCTAAGGTGATACTAAAAGGAACATATTTTATCTAACATTAAACTCTAATCCCCTTCTATTGTTTTTAGTACATCTATTTTCTTAACATTGAGTAGATTTTATATGTTTTTGTATGGAATGATCCTTTTTGAAATTTAACTTACAATATCGTATCCAAGTGGGTTTCATTCCCCAAATTCACCCCAAGATTTGGGAGTTATGAATAGTTTTTCTTATAGATATTTATATGGATCTATTTTAATACTTGAGTAGAAGATTTTTTGTATCATAACTCAAAAAATAAGATATATTAATCACATCCTCTTTTAAATTTCATTACGAAATATCTCAGCATGTTCGTGTTTGTTTGAATATCCCTTTTAGATTGGCCATTAGTTTGGTGGTGGTAGGTCGTGCGGAAATTCAATTGAGTATTTAGAACATATTTAAGACTTACCATGAATTTATAAGGGAACCCTGGATTACAATCATAATGGATAAAAAGTGGATCCCCAAGTATCCTGAACATTTCATTTAAATATATCTGGGTAATTTTTTATAATGATAAATATTTAAAAATCACAATAAATTGGGTAGTTGTGGTCTGTCGATCCACCACAGCCCATATCACATTGTTTCCATTGAATATCAAGAAAGGACCTGTGAAGAAGTCCAAGGTGATGTTTTCCCATCTCAATGTTTGTATGGAAAGTAGTTGTATCATCCCCTGGAATTTTGTTTCCCAGATTTAACCTATTAACATACCAAGCACTTTGAGGTTTAATTAGCTATCTATTTATTCATGTTGTTCCACCAAAGGTTCTCTCAATGATCCCAATACATCTTGGTACTTCTAATATAGGTGGATAAATATGGGATATTTACATTATCCATTAGATCCTTTATCTCTCGTGATAAAGTCACACAATGTTTAGTTACAAATAAAACAAAACGACTTTCATTAATGTGGGACTCATGAATGTTTTCTTCCTTTACTACTTTCTCCCATTATTGAAGCTCCAAATCATCCTTTTATTCCACCTTGATCTTCTCTTGGATATATGGATATAAAATCATTTGGGAAAGGTTGTATTTATTCAATACTGATATGATTTATAGATCCTTCCTTTTTAAATAATTAAAGGTAGGATCTTTCTCAATCCGTAACATAAATATAGTAGGAGGTTATTTTCTGGTATGATTATCTTATACCATATTCTCCTTTCCCATATGTGATTACATAAAATAATTAGTCATGCATGTCCATACATTATCAAAGATAGAAATATGATTTAATGATTTTCTATTTTAATTTTAATATTATATTCGAAATTGGTACCTAGGTATTTATTAAAATTAAGTAAAATAAAATCTATTAATATAAAATCATTTCAAACTCATTATTTCATACAATGAATTACAAATTGTAATTAATAAATAATGGTGAATATTTTATTTTCCACTACCACAGATTGACAATTACACAACACTAGATTTTATCAGTTCTAAACAGAATTAATGGAATACCTCTACTAGTGCTGGCTAAAAGCACTAATAAAGGTACCTTTTATAAGTGATAAAAAAACTGATATTGGTGTATCCATTGTTTGGGGTTTTCTTATTGTCGATAAAGGAGGATCTTTATCAGCGCTATTCTTAGCACTGGTAATTTTTTAAATAACAAATATTATATATATATATAAAATTATTGAATTCATATTAAAAAATAATATTTATTTATATACATTAATTATAAGATCCATGTTTATAATTAATATAAATATGATATATTAATATATATATATATATATTAATATATCATGTTTATATATAATGATCTAAAAAAGTATTTATAAGATTGTTAATATATTTATTTACCTAAATAATTAAAAAAATATATTTAAAAAATGAAAAATTAATAATATTTTTCATTATGCTCATATATATATATATTAACAAATATATTTATAATTACCTAAATATATATATAAAATAAATATATATAATAATATATAAATATATAAATATATAAATATAATTATATAATTATATAATTATATATATATTTATTAATATGTAAATATATGTAAATATAAATGTATTGAAAATATTTATTAATTTAAAAAAATTTAATCTAATTTTTTAATTATTTAAATAAATAAATATATTAATAATATTATAAATACTTTTTTAAAACATTATATATAAACATGATATATTAATATATATATTAATATATATATATATATTAATATATTAATATATCATATTTATATTAATTATAAACATGCGTCTTATAATTACTGTATATAAATAAACCTTATTTTTAACATGAATTCTATAATTATATATATATTTTTAATATTTTTTATAAAAAAATTTATCAGCACTAAGAATAGCGCAAATAAAGATCCTTCTATATAGATGCTAAGAAAATCTCTAATAATGGATACACCATTATCAGTGTTTTTTAGCACTTATAAAAGAAACCTTTATTAGCTCTTTTTTCCAACACTAATAAAGGTAGTCCTTTTAACAGTGGTTTCTATTTAGAACTGATAAAATATAGTGTTGTGTAATCATCGATCTGTGGTAGTGAAAAAAATAATCACCATTATTTATTAGTTACAATTTGTACTTCATTGTATGCAATAATTATTTGGAAATTATTTTATATTTATAGATTTTATCTTACTTAATTTTAATTAATACCTGTGTACAAATTTCAAATATAATATTAAAATTAAAATAGCAAATCCGTAAAACATCTGTCTATATTTGATAATATATGGACAAGCATGACTATAATTAATTTATGTAATATCATATTCTTGGTTCCTAAAAAAAGCATGTGACTAACATTATGAAAGGAAAAGATCAGAAGAAGCGGTAATTCTATATACAAACCAATGTAAAAACAGTAAAGGACAATCACAAGAAAACTCAAGGTGTTGAAATTAAAGTCACATTGGGATGAATGACTTATTTCCCCTAGGTTTTTGGTTGTTTTTTCAACATTTGATATATCAATCACTATTTAAATTATAATGATCTTGAAATATGTATTTAACCATTTAATAATTAATTATTAATATAATAACAATCAAATATATTTGAATAATTTAAAAGGACAGACAAATAATTTAAATCATTACATGTATGATTTTTTATGCGTCACAGTAAATAATTTGGGTAATCTAATTTTTAGAGTAATAAAATATTAATTTTTACATAAAATATGATTCTTTAGTACAAAATAATTAAAAATTACAAAATGAAAAAGTTAAGTCATTAAATTCCTTCATGTACTTGAATTGTAATGTAGTTATTGTTTGACATGATAGTCACTACATATTCATGAATACACACTTCTATGAGTTATTTCTAATTATTTTATGGATTAACATATAGAAACATCCATAATGAAATGTGATCATAGCATGCCTTTTAATATATGGAAGGGTTGGAGAAATCAAAGTATAGGATACACAGATTAGGGATACAACTCAATATATTAAAGAGTTATTAGTTTATATATATGTAATTATAAAAACCTATATAAATAAATTAGAGAATGAATAACCATTTTAATGATTAAACATACCCTCATGATTTGAATTGAACCAATGGTGAAATAAAATGATCATAATTGAGACATTCTCAACATATAATTGATCTTAAATTGAGGAATAATGTGACCTCAAAATCATTTTTTTATCTAATGGTGAGCTTCTGAGATTACTATTTCATTAGTGACATGTCCTTGATTTTTTATTAAGGAAATTAATTCATTAATTTGGGTTGTTTTCATATTTTATTATTTGATAACATGATCATGAATTATATGTATGTTTTGTTAGTTGAGTGGTAATTCACAAGAATTAATGGAATGGAGTTCTATTATAGATGAAAAAATCACAACGTGAAAGTTGATGGTCGTGCAACAATAAAATTATGTTTATAACATGTGTTAAGGAATTTACCATACATGATATTGCAATGTCCTTTTGTTATTCCTATACTAAATGTAGATTTATATGACATTAAATTGATCCCTCCATTCTTGGCCATGCTATGATTATGGTGGTAATAAAATAATTTAATCTTACTTTGGATAAAAGAAAATTTTAGTTAATCTGGAATGAGGAGAATCATGTCATAGTAGTGTGGCTTATGTCATGGGAATCCATTTTTAGGAATTAAATAGAGTTTAAAATGTTGTGAAGAGTACATTGGGAGATTTTTTTTTTGAAATTATTGATCCTGAATTCATTTTGTATCATGCTATGATGAAACAATTCATGATTTGATGTAAAATATTTTTCCATATTTCTTATATCATTAGAGTTTCATGTCAGATAGGAATTAGGGGATTTAATGGATTAATCCATGAGAACTATTGGTATAATTTAGGATCTAGATAGGTAAGATGATAGTGGTGGAATATAGGTTACCATGTCATGATGAGTATGGGAGTAGATGTTAGGAAATTCAATGGTTCCAGAGAAATCATATCTCTCACACTGAAATGTATATATATTTCCACATATATAGTGAAGAACATTTTCATATACTCTTACAACTATAATATTTACAAACCTTTACATTTATGAGGTTCCTTTTACTACATGAAGCGTCACGCTACAATATAGGAGAATTCTATAAATATATGGTTACATACCAAGATATATGTTAGTGTGATGAAAATTAATGAATTTTGAGAGAATCATTTTTCATTACCTAAAGGATATACATTCCAATTACATAGAGGCCCAATTTATTCTTACAAGACTATTCCTTCATTTTTATGATAAAAAACATAATAAAGATATAATCCAAGATCCAAAGGCTTACTTTATTGGGAATATTATGCTCATAAATCAATTGTTGATAATAAAGGTTAAAAATTATTTAAATTCTTCTTATTTGTTCTTTTAAATATCTTATGAACTCTTTTGTACATGTATTCTCCTGAGGTTATACATCAAAGTAAGGGGTGCCCTAAAATCCTAATAAAGGGAGGAATAAGGAACATTAATCAATAGTACATGGGAGAGCCTAATCAACATAAATATATCACAATCATTGGTACATATTAAATATCATGATGGAATCTTTTTATAATGGCATGGAATGTGTCATATTGATTATAATGAAACATCAGAAAATAGTTGTCAAATACTAGTCAAAGTTCAGGACAAAACTAGCATTATGTTCCCACATAATATATGTTCATAAATCATAATATCATTATTATTAAAAAATATAGCATCATGTTCATGAATAATACACATAATAACATGATATATATCATATTCACAAGTTAATTGTAGGGATATATTATTCATGTCCCACCTGTCACATCATAAAATGCTCATAATCATGCATATTGCAAGGAAGGTTATCAATTGTAGTCGTGAAATAACCTATGGAAAGGAATGGGTTATGTAAAGTAATTAACATATCATACATCATGAAATTAAATTTATGATTCACAAATGAATAATTGTGATCATAATTTTTCATATAAGATCATTTTATTTTTTAATGAATAAACAACTCAAGAGGATTCAAGAGATGTTTTGGAAATTGATGTCTTTTTTTAAAAAAGTATATAAATGGATTAGATTTTTTTCAAAATGTAACAAATGTATATCCTATAAAAAAGTGTAATAATATTTAAAGGGAATATTTTGGATATTATATGAACATTCATACTGAAATAAATGTGATATAAAAGATAACCCAAAATAAAGAGTTTTGTTTCGAGAATTCCCTTACCTTAAGTCTAACTTTATTTCCTTGTTCATTTGCCTCCTGAATAATTCAATTAGGATTATTAAATTTTTTACAAGATTTAAATTATTATCATTTCTTACTATTTATCAATTATAATAATTTTATTGTTTGTCCTAATTTCTATTGTTGAATTTGAGTGTCTTTTGAATCATATTTTCCATAAAAATTTCCCATTTTTATTTCATATGGTTATTTTTTGAAGGTAATTTATAATAAAAATAATTAATTATAGAAGCTTAAAATTCATAAATTTATACATTTATATATCTTAAATAATTTATTATAACTATACATAAGGATTATGATAATAAAATAACTTGCAGCATCCTAGTTCGCCGTTAACCAACAGTTAGCGTGACATTTTCCAAAGAGGAGGTACAAGAATTATAAAATATAATTAAAAAATAAATATGATTATTTATATAGAAAAAAGTTCTTAACATAAAATAAAAATAATACATAATTAATTTTAGAATTTTTTATTTTTTAAGGGATATAGAAAATGAAGAATATTAGAGGAAAACACAAAGAAGAGTTGATGAAAACATACCCTCTACTCAATGTTTCTTCTCCTGTGTGACCCGAAAATACATTGATTGTTGGATTTGGTTACTCTAAAAGATACCTAATTATTATAATATAATTTATAGAGAGTATTTTTGTATATGTTTTTTCTTTTTAATGTGGATGTGTAGTGGTTCTCCATGGGGTGGCGGGAGAGGAGTATTTTTGAGTAAACATATTGAATAAAACAATATATCCATGGTAAAACATTTAATAGTGATATTTTCAACATCATGAATCATATATAAATATAATATAATGGTTTTAGGACTTTAAAAACCTTTATAGATTTAATTTACGAGATTATTAAAAATGAAACAGGAAAAATGAAAAAAAATGGTTTAATGAAACACTTTAGAATTTAGATTTCAGAATGTAATTATTAGGAATGGAAGGGATTTTTATTTTATTTTAATGAATATGTTTTCAAAATAAATATTTTTTATAGGGACAAAATTTCAAAAAATTAGTACACCATGAATTATGTAATTTAAAATAGATTGGTAATGGAAATTTTTTTCTTTTACTATTCATTTGAAAATTAATGTTTTTTAAAAAATTATAGAAAACCTATCCTTAGATAATTTTGATTTAATTATTTAAAAAATTAATTATATTTTATCAAAATAATTTTCTATCATAGGTTATTTAAAATATTAATTTAATTTCTTTTAGAAATACCTTAAAACACTGTTTATAAAAAACGTAATTATATTTTCATTGACTTTTAATCTTGATATTTATTTTATGGAATTATAATATTTTTACATTCATAAAATAATCATGATAAATATTATTTAAATTATATTTTATTATTTTAGGCCAAATTACTATTCTAATTCCCATGTTTCTACTCCCAACAATCATGTTACTATGCTAACAGTCACATTACTCTTCCAGCGATCCCATTACCTCCTATAAATACGTTTATATCCCTTAATTCATCGTTTAACTTAATTACTCAAAAGGTTCGATATTAAAATTTTATATAATTTTGAATGGTTTACTAATATTTTATTTCTATTCTATAGTTTTGTCCATGGGGGTGATCATTCTGGTAGACTAGAAGGATCCAAAATTTCCCATTATACTTTTACTTATATATATATTTCTCAATTTTAATGTTTTTGAATTGTGAAGGGTTTTGATATTAATTAATTTAATTATACTTATTAATGAAATAAATTGATTTGAGTTAATTTATGTGTTTTATTTGTATAATACTATATAGTATAATATAACAAAAAATTATTTGAAGAAATAAATATAATTTATATTCTCTGGGTTGTTAAATTATTCCCCTATTATAAATATCATTATCCAAATTTAAAATCATATTCTCATTTGATAATAGGGTTGGGAACGTCAATTTCATTATTTTCTATGGTTCCCACATAGTCTCTTCCAATTTATTATTTCGTTATAGCACTTTGACAACGTGATTTGTCTTTTTTTAAGTAGACATTTCTCTCCACTATCCATGATCAGCACAAGTTTCACTTTATAGGAGAGGTTATTCTCCACTTGTACAACATATGGATTTATTACATTTCAAGGATCAGGTATGTACTTCCTTTGGAGAGATACATGGATGAAATCAAGAAAATAATCCATATTTAGTTGAATAAAAAACAAATAGGCCACTTATCTTATCCGATCAAGTATATCAAAGGGTCCAATGTACCTAGGGAGAAGCTTCCCTTTCATTCAAAACGGATAAATCTCTTCCAAGGTGATACTCAAAGAAACAAATTTTATCTAACTTTAAACTCTAATCCCTTTCTATTATTTTTAGTATATCTATTTTCGTAATATTTAGTATATTTTATATGTTTTGGTATCGAATTAACCTTTTTGAAATTTATTTCACAATAACATATCCAGGTTGGTTTCCTTTTCCAACTTCATCCCCATAGGTAGGAGTTATGAATGGTTTTTCTTAGAGATTTTTATATGGATTCATTTGAAAACCCAAGTAGAATATTTATTGTATAATAACTCACAAAATGAGAGATATTGATTGCATCCTCTGTTAAATTTCATTATGATATATCTCAGTATGTCAATGTGTGTTTGAATATCCCTTTTAGATTGTCTATTATTTTGGGGGTGATAGGATGTGTTGAAATTAAATTGAGTATTTAGAACATATTTATGAATTATCTCGAATATATAAGAGCACCCATGATTAGAATCATATAGGATAAAAAGTTGTTCCCTATGTATCCTCGACATTTCATTTAAATATATCTTGTTAATTTATTATAATGATAAATATTAAAAAATAACAATTAATTGGGTAGTCATGGTTTGATGATCCACACAACCAATATCAAATTGTTTCCATTTCATTTCATGAGGAGACCAATGAAAAAGTCCAAGGTGATGTTTTCCCATCTCAGTGTGGGTATGGAAAATGGTCGAATCATCCCCTTGACTTCTGTTTCCCAGATTTAACATGTTGACATACCAAGAAATTTTAGGTCTACTAAGCGATCTATTTCTTCATGTTGTTCCACCAAATGATATCCCGATGATCCCAATACATCTTGGTACTTCTTGATAGATGGATAAATATGGGATATGTAAATTATCTATTAGATCCGTTATCTCTCGTGATAAAGTCAAACAATGTTTAGTTGAAAATCAAATGACATGATATTTATTAAAGTGGGACTCATGAATCATTTCTTCCATTACTACTTTCACCATTTCTTGAAGATCCAAATCATCCATTTATTCCACCTTGATCTTCTCTTTAATATATGTCTGGGAAATAATTTGGTAAAGGTTGTATTTATTCCATACTAATATTATTTCTAGATCCTTCCTTTCCATATCCAAAATTGTCAGGTATTTCCCAACCCATAACATTGATATAGTAGGAGGTTATTTTCTGGTATGATTATCTTATACCTTGTTTTCCTTTCCTATATGGTAGTGAATAGATAAATAATAGTCCACGATTATATCTAATTATATTATTTGATGCATTTTTATCTCCTTCTATGTGAATATATACTTTATACTCTTGTGATTTGTATATATGTCACACTTATTTCAATAGAGGTAGTTCTTCCAATTTGTCAAGGTGAAGATCATAGATGTTGACTCTAAATCATGCATTGGGTAGATATTCTCATGGATATTCAACAATCATGAGTAAAATAAAATTAATTTATCATTATACTTGAGTAAAAACTCAATCCATTCATAGAATCTTTGTTTTATATATAAAAAACATTATCCACATGATGGAAGTGTGAGTACTGGTGTATTTATTAGCCTCTTTATGAGCTCTTTGAATATTTCATCACATTATTCAATATCGACATACATTACTATTTCCCATGTCAAAATAGTTATATGGATAAACAATACTGATAAATTTCCCACATAATGATTGTAGTACCCTTCTAATTAAAGTAAACTATATATTCCTATGAAACTAGTGGGTCTGGACCATTCCTCAATTTCCTTTGTCTTTGAAGGGTCATATATAATTCCTTCTCTTATGATTGTATTCCCTAAAAATGTGACTATTTTTCCATAATTCAAACTTAAAAAACATATAATACATTTCAACTTTCTTAATACCATCAGAATAATCCTTAGATTCCTCTCATGTTACCCTATGGTCTTATATAAAATGAGAGTATCATTGATGAAAATTACAAAAAATTTGTTGAGTTAGTATCTAAAGACTCTATTCATCAAACCCACTAAAATTTTAGTGTAATTATTAATCCTAAATGAAATCACTATGAAAACACAGTATCTATAACTTGTACGGATGTCTGTATTCTAAATAAGTTCATTCACCACCTTTAGTTGGTGATATTCAGAATGAAGATCTACCTTTTAGAAGTACTGAGATCTTTATAGTTGATCAAAAATTTTATTAATCATTGAAAAGGGATACTTGTCCTCTATTGTGATTTTATTGAGCTCTTTATAATTTATACAAAAACATATTGATCCATCCTTTTCATTACAAAGAGCACTATCACACCCCATGATGATGTACTAAGTCATATGAACTCTTTGTCCAAATACTCTCGCAACTGCATTTTTAACTCATCTAGTTTGACAGGGGACATCATATTGGGTATTTTGTGATATGAGTGGATATGGTATAAGGTATATCAAGATATCTACCTCACAATCTAGGGGATTTTTGGGAAAATCATTATAAAATACATCAATATATTCTTTTATAATGTTAATTTTAACAAGTTTGATACATTACTTTAACTCAACCATTTTTTGATGGTATGCATCATTACAGGGTATCATCACCAACAATATATAGGTATTATAAAAATGAGATTCCTGATATTACTTGTATTTTTATAGGACCATTTTATGGTTCTTAATATATAAAGTGACTTAAATTTCATGATATTTTACATGTTCTCTATATAATGAGATTCAATCCATGCCCAGTATAGCGTCAAATTCCACCAAGGGATTCATAACAAGATTCCCATGATGAATATTCCCACATATGCTAATAGGATAATAGTCCCAGACTTGGTATTCAATGATCACACAACAAAGTGTTTTTATTGATATATCTACTTCAAGGTATTATGGTTTTGATTCAACAGCTCTAGAAAACATGTAGGATATAAATGAATGCAAGAAATAAAAATAAAACATTCTTTTCCATTACAGAGTGAATTGAAATTTTACCTTGTGTGACTTCATTTTCATGTTTCACCTCACCCTGTAACGACATAGTCTTTCCCTTTCTCCTTTGGCTTTAGTGGTTGCTGATGTAGATTACCCTTAGTAACCCATAGTTTAGTGGAATGACTTTCATAGGTCTCTAACTCCATAATGTTGATACGTTGGACCATGGGTGGTGTAGGAGGATGTTTCTTATATTCCTCTATCATGTTTGTTGGATTTTTCATTTCTCTTTGACATTCATGATCTTGGTGGCCTTTTCTCTCTCACTTATAGCATTTCCCCATTTCTTTGTAGAAATAACCATGACGATCCTTCCAACATTTTTGACTTGTGGGTGGTTATATCCTCTTTCCTCCTTTTTCATTTGACTAACAAACACCAAACTTTATTTTTCTCTTCTTATCTCAATAAAAATGGGACTATTAAATAAAATCCATCTCTACATTGAGAGTACATTGAAATTATTTTTTATAAATATGAAGTCTCAGATTTCATGAGGCTTTTTACGGGGTGTTTTTAAACCACTAATGAATATATATGTAATTTTATCATAGTTGATAAATATTCATGAGGAATATCTTGAAATCCTAGTGATGCTTTCCCCATAAACCATGATATATTCACATTCCTTTTTCTTTATCTATAAGAATTATATAACCATATTTATTCTAATAGTTATAGGGAAATATTCATTTAAAAATATTATATTAATGAAATATCACTCCATATATTCCATTTAATAATTCATATTGATTTTCCTCATTATCTCTCATCATTGATCAGCTTCTCCATTAAGTTTAAATACAACCATATTCACCTCCATTTCATAATAGTAGAGAATAAAAAACATCTTCTATCCATTGAGTTAAAACTCTATTAGGTGACTAGTAGATCAGAAGAGCCACTGAATCTTGGCAGTCATTGCTGTATAAATGACTCAATATCCAAATAAAAATTATTGGGCGAAGGCACATGTTCCACATGGTTTATGTTATTATTCATATCTAGAGACAACTGGGGAATCATCTCTATGATGTTTTTATCTCCACCTCTCAGGGAATTGGGGTTGTCATTTGGGAAATCATAACATTTTCCCTAATAAATGTTTTTGGTATGATTTATCATTGTTATAACCATTTTATAAAATAGAAAATGGTTAAAAAATTATAATTCAAAAAATCATGAAGAAATAATTTATTCTTATGTGAAAATTATCTCTAAAGGCATATCTTATGGCATCCCAATGTGAATAATTTTTCAAAAATTATTCCTCTAGAATGATTACCAATACATAGAATTATACTTATTATTTCCACTAATGTTTTCTAATAACAATTAAAAAATTAACTAAACAATGATATGATACCAACTATAGTGACCAATATTTTTCTTACAAGACAATTACAACATTTTTAAGATAATAAACATAACAGTGATACAATCTAGGATCCAAAGGATTAGTTTCCTAGGAAAATTAGGCTCATAAAATAATTGTACATAATAAAACATTAAAATTATTAGAATTATTATTATTTATCCTTTTCAATCTCTAATGATCACTTTAGTACATTTACCCACCTAATAATATACATCAAATAATGTGGTGTGCTAAAATCCTATTAAGGGGTGGAATGAGGCACATGAATCAATTATAGATGGGTGATCATAATCAACATATTCATATAAAAATCATAGGATCATCATAAACACTAATAAGGAAACATTTTATAATTTCATGGAATGTGTAATATTCATAATAATGAAACATCATAACATAGTGGTCAAATACGATATATAGTTGTGAACAAAGCTACTATCATGTTCATTAAAAACATATGTGCATAAATCATAACATCATCATTGTGAAACGATATAGCATCATGTTCATATATAATAAAAATAATATCATAAGATATATAACATTATCCAATGCATTGGATGGAAATATAATATTGCCCCCACATGTGTCATCATAAAATGATCATAATCTTTCTTGCCAAAAGGAAGGATAACAATCATAGTCAGGTAATAATCTATGGAATGGAATGGGTTCTCTAAAATATTTCACATTTCATAATTTATGAAATGAAATTTAGGAATCAAAAATTAATAATGGAGATTATACATTGTCATAAAATATCATTTTATTTTTTAAAGGGTAAACAACTCAAGAGGATTCAAGTGTTTTTTTTGGAATTGATGTCTTTTTGAAAAAGTATAGTAAATTCCTTAGAAAACATTATTGAAGTATAGAAAAATTTATATCTACAAAAATAGAGAGGTATAATATTCAAAGGAAATATTTTAATATTATAAAAACATTAATACTGAAATCAATGTGAAATAAGATATTAAATATAAGAAAGAGTTTGGGTTTTAGAATCCCCTTGCCATAAACCCTGCTTTATTTCATCATTTTTTACCTCATAAATAATAAACATAGTTTTATTAAAAATTTTAAATATTAGTTAATTATTGTAAATTTTTCACTATTTATCAATTATAATAATTTAATTATATTTCTTAATTTCAATTGTTGAAGTTGAAGTATTTTTATATCAGGTTTTCCTTAAAAATGTCCTATTGTTTCAATTTGGATATTGTTTTTCACGGAAATTTATACTTAAGAATAATTAATTAAATAAGATTAAAATTTATATATTAATAAATATATATATATCATAAACAATTTACAATAAAAACAATTAAGTTTTTTGTTAAGAAAATAATTGCAAATGTCCTTATTCGCGGTTAACAGACCTTTGATGAGACATTTTCCAAAGAGGAGGTATAAAAATTATGAAATATAATTGTGCATTAGATATAATTATTGAATTAGGATATAATTATTAATATAATGTTAAAAAAACACAAAATTATTCATAAAATATTTTAATGTGTAATTGATATAGAAAAAGAGGAATATTAGAGGAAAATTCAACGGATAATTGATGAAAACATAATCTCATCTTGGCATTGCTGCTCTTGTATGACACTAAAATCCCTTCATGAATGGAGTTGGTTACTTCATAAAATACATAAGTATTATAAGGGTATTGATATGGAGGATTTTTTTATAGTTTTTATTTATAAAGTTCAAGTGATTCGGTTTTCTAGGGGGCAGGAGTGGGTTATTTATACTAGAGGAAATTGATAATTTTGAGTTAAAATGTTGAATAAAATATGATATCCTTGGAAAAACATAAAATAGTAATATTTTTGGAATATTTAATCATATTTAAATATAATATAATGGTATTAGTACTTTGAACCCATTTATAATTCATATTCAGATATTTATTAAAAAGGAAAGTGTAAAAATAAAAAATTATTTTTAAAGGATTACTTTTGACTTTAGATATTGGAATGTAATATTTATATTGGGAATACATTTTTATTGTATTATAATGAATAATTTATCAAATTAAATATATTTTTATAGATCCAAAATTTATATAATTTATTACATATTTGATGATTCAATTTAAAATTCACTAGTTATGGAAAAAATCCATGTTTTTACTATTCACTTAAATATTAATGTATTTTAGAATATTTCCAAAAACATTCCCATGTAAAATTTCAATATTATGATTTTGAATATGGTATTTATTTTTCAATAATAATTTTATATAATTGTATATTTTAAACATTAATATAAAAACTATGATTTTTTACGAAATACCCAAAAAATACAGTTCACAAAAATGTGCTTATATTTTCTTTGAGTTTTTAATATTGATTTTATTTATCGAATTATATTATTTTTACTGTTTTAAATTAATCATAATAAATATTAAATACATTGTATTTTTATATTTTTAGGTCAAATTATTATTCCAACGATCATGTTAAAATTTCATATAGTTAGGTTTCTATTCAAACACTCTCATTACAATTCCAATAACCACATTATGTTCTATAAATACTACTAAATTAATTTATTCATTATTCAGATAAATTAATATCATGGTTCAACATTTCTATTTTCTACAATATCAATTTTCTTACTAATATTCTATTTAGTTTCAATTGTTTTAGTCCAGAGGGTGATGATTCTAATAGATTGGAAGGATCCAAATATTTACATTCTAATTTTATTAATTTATATTTATTATCTCATTGTAATGTTTGTAATTTTCATTGGTTTAGTTATTGATTATTGTAATGATATTTATTAATGAATAATTGTTTTCTTTTCATTATGTGTTGAATGTGTATAATACAATATAATATAATAAACAACACAGTTATCATTTATAAATTCTTTGTTGTCACATATTGAAGAGAAGACCAATTATTCAAACCAATTGAAAATTACATAGGCATATGATGTATGGTATGTGATGATCAATAGATCTATTGATGGGTATCAGTTATTCTGAAATAAATTTTTTAGAAAAGACTCTTACTTCTTTAATTATTCTATTAATAATAAATTGGAATTTCGATGTTAGGATTAGAACTGTTTTAGACCAAGGATTAGTAACCTCATTACAAGGGTTAATAATCCTTGTAAAAATACTTATGATTAATGGAATTATTTATTTCTCTTTCTATTTTAATAACATCATCAATATCAATATATATTCAAAATGATAATAGATTGTAATAATGTAATTATATATTTTTCATTTTTTGAAACCACTAATTAACCCCCACCCTCTCAATGGAAGTATTCTCTCTCGTAAGACCCATAGTTGGTAAAAGTTTGTTCTTGGAATGGTTCTATGTATGATTATAATATATCATATATTTTTTTCAATTAATTATATCATGGATCAATGAGATATACAACTTTTATAAATAAAATTAACAATAAAAGAGTAATAATGTTTCATAGAAAAGGATTCCATCTATAGAGGGAGAGTATGGTTCAATATCATCTATCAATGAACTTTTACATTCATTATATCACTGATAATATTGTTAATCTTCCTAAATATAGGACACGGTATATATTATAATAAAATAAGAGTATCTATGATGATAGGTGGGTTCATAATGTGTTATCTCAATACTAAAAAAATAGATGAAATGAGTTACGGGAATGAATAAAGAAAATAGATTCTAGATGAAACTCAATGATATATATATAAAAGATACAAAAATATAAAAGTGACATGTTTAAAAATCTACCAGGAACATATTAATGATATCATAATGGGAGAAAATTAATTAACAGATCCCTATTTGTTTCAAGTAATCATAAGTTTGATCTCAATTTGAAGATATTATAAAAATCTTGAAAAATATACCACCATTACAAACCTGATAGTAATCATAAAGAGAAAATATTACAAATATTTCATCCCTTGAGTATCAATACATATATAAGTGCACCTTCAAAAAAGATTATAATGTTTTTTTATTGATAATGAAATGAAAATTTTAGAAACCTAACAAGAAATAGAAAAAATAGGGAACATGTATTAAAAGTCTTAGATCACATTTATATTATTCCTTTTATTTATGAAAATGATACTAGTGATTATTAAAAGTAATTTAATGAATTTATATCTATATTTATATAATAATTTTTGTGAATAAATGTTTAATATAGAGGAAATATACAATTTAAATGATTTTACCATTTTATGATTGGTAATTATTTACTGGGTTTATTTGAGAATAAATATGTAATTGATACAGATGATCATCCAAAAAGATCATCTTGGAAGAAATATATGGGGTTTTCTAGCATTATAGCACAATTTTAAAGGGAAAAGGTATAACTAATAAATAAATAAAGAAAAATAATTTTCCATAACCTGAAACCACATCACGAGATGAGGAAAGTAAAAGAGAGAATGAAGAATCAGAGAATTACTAGGAAATAAAAATTAATGAAAAATCAAAACAACGTAAATATTTCGTAAATGATATTGAATATATATAGAGTGGTGAAAAATAATTATGTTTTTAGGAGAAAATAAAATAGTTTTAATAAAAAATAGAGCTCATTGGATTCCTAAAATAAAAATAAAAAAAATACAAAGTTAAAAGAAATAAATCAAAATGGAAATTAATTAATTGCGGAAATTACATGATAATTCAGTGGCTAAAGACATCATAGAAATATGGAATCTATTTATAATAATTATTGGAGATATTAATTCAATTAATGATTATATATAAAATATTGATTTTATTATAAATGTAATTATAATTTCCAAAAAATTGTATTTTAAGTATTTTATGTAAACTCTAGTTGAAGATAAAATATCCATGAAAATAACCAATGTCATATAGTACCAAAATTTTGTGAATGAGGATAGAGAATATTCTAAAAGATAATAAATTATTATTACTTCTAATAGATAGACTAGTGATTTTTCTATAGTTATATGAATAATTATTTTAGACATTGAGATTTTATTATTTCTGTTTGCCATAGGGGAATGTGAAATAAAAGGTGGTTACATCACAAAGAAATGAGAATGAATCTATTTCTAATATATGCGATGATTCTAAAAAATTCAAAATAAAATTAGTGAAGAGGGAACCAAATATGAGGTTAAGACTAATGGAATGGTCAAAGTAATATAGTTGGATTATAATTGTTTCAATATTGTAAAACATATCATATTTCACATTATAATGAAATACTATGATCATATTTTGAATAATATATATTCAATATGAGAATATTTCACTTTAATGTAATATGTTGTTATAGTGGAGTCTAGGAACAAAAATCATATGTGTTTTGGGCCAATAACACACTAAAAAAATTAATTATATATAATGAATAATGGCGGACTTAAATTGAAATTAAAAAAAGACCATCCAATAAAAAATACATAGAAAGGTGTACTTGTATAATTCCTCTAGTTCTCTAAATGATATTTATTTGATATATGATCTACCCAAACACATGGCCCAAAAATATCTCACCATAATATGAGAGATATTGATGAAAAATGTTAGTTCTAAATCTCCGACGAGAATAAATAATAAAGATAAATTAATTATGCTGAAGGTGGATAATAATTTTTTAAAATGGAATAATCCTTGGATACATGATAGTGCTTTATCTTCACAATTATTGGAAAAAAAATCTCTTAGGAGATATCTAATGGTATGATGAAGGATACTTCAATCACTTAACAATTGATCAATTAATGTGAAAGGAGTTGTATACCCCATGATAATAATGTGAAATCTAGGGACTTTTTCAAAGATTTTGGTTAAAGGTATAGACTACATACGGTTTCCCAAAATTTAGATAATTGGTATGAGGTGACATTTTGAAACAATTGAGAGATATTGTTTTTAATGGGTTTTATGATTTCATTAACGATCTTGAAAATAAACAACAACAAAATATAGTTTTCTAATGATCAAAATCCTTGTTTCATTATCCTAAAGGTGGAAAACATGATTTTACATAAGTGACATGATCATTTCTGTAAAAATAATATGGTTATGTTTATAAAGCATGAATCTATAATAAACATTCCAAAACTATAATCTAATAAACTCAAAATAACAATTATATGTATTAAGTGGAAATTAGTGAATTATAGTAACAATCCAATAGAAATTTTAAACAATAATCATCCTATGTTAGTATAATCAGATGTTTTTGGACCAATGTGATTAAAGTTTGATAGTAGGGATAAGTATTTTAGGAATTCTATTAATGATTTTACTAATACGATGATGTCAATTTTATATAATATAAATCCAAGTTTAGGAGAGGTTAAATATATTTTTAGGAATTGTTGAGAATTTAATTGAAATATTAATCAAAGGATTTTGATTGGATAATGGATCTAAAATCAACAACAAATTGTTCAATGAATATCATGAGAATAATATGATTAGAAATGAACATAGAATATTATACACACCAACGAAAAATGGAGTTTATGAGAGGAAGAACTTCATATATTTTTTGAATGGATGATGAATATTATTAGAGTATTGAAGTTAAAAATTAATTTGGAGACAATCCACAATAGTAGTTATTTATACCCTATACCAGTGCCTTATATTACTTAATTCTTTCAATACAAAATATGAGTTATAATTCAAAACAAACTAATGATTTGAGAACATGAAGGTGTTCAGTAACCCATGAAATATCAAGATGGTAAAAAATCATGTGGTAATTTTTTATGATATCATTAATTAAGGAATATTTATTTGGCCTAAACCATGTATATAGATTTATCAATGGTAACTCAATAATTTTATTTAAATTACTAATAGATTTTATGAAATTGAGTTTAGAAATTAAAATTATTCATATGAATCACTCCCTATTTATAAAGTTTAAGGATATAAAGATTCTAAATACATTGAGAGTATTCCAGATCATTGAGTATATTTTAATGACTCAATTGATGTCTTTTAAATTTTTAGGAATGGGGAAGGACTATGGTATGAAAATTATATGTTCTAAAGGCCAAGAAAACATATTGAGCCTAAAAAACATTAGAGATTCCAAAAATGTGGTATAAAATAATTTTTTTAGATTTCCATAATTATATATTCCTATCACATGTTGAACAAAAATTGTATCAATGAAGCCTTACCACATGATAACTCAGTTTTAGTGGCAGAATATGAGCCTAAAAAAATTGAGAAGAATGAAATATGAGAATTAATGACACATACAAAAGACAAAAATATGGTTTGAATATAATGTATTTTTAGATATAATATCAATAATATATAAACTTCAGATTAAAATAAAGATCATCTTGTTTGAAAATTATACTCTCAAATTGAGATTATTGATCATGATGGGACCTTTTCTCAAATTTATAGGCTTCATAAGATTTGAATCGTTATTTTAATTTTTGTTTAATGAAACTAAAATGTTTTTCATTTAATGTTGATGTCAAAATTTTTAAATATTTAACATAGGGGAGATGTCTATATTAACAAATTAGAGAATTTTTTCCTTGATGTCATTATATATCAAGAGTGCAAGTTAATAATGCCATTTTATAGTCTCAAACATTCTCCATGAGCATGGTATTCATATTTTAAAATATATTAAAGAGAACTAAATAAATGAATGAAAAAGGGATTTAAGTCTCTATTTAAAGGTAAATTTAATAAACTATCTCTTTGTGATTGTGTATATGGATCACATATTTTTAGCTTGAATAGGTATATTGTGAGAAACTTTCTACCCAAATGTAGAGACTCATTTAAATGTGAATGATTAGTGAACTTCCAACCTACATCAGTATTCATGTTTTATAGTATCAAATTTTTATCTATATCTTATAGGAAAATTATATTTATGAGTAATTATAATGTTTTTAATCAAGTAACTAAGAGATTTTTCCACTCATATAATAATTGGGACAAGGATAAACTTTGATGGAGAAGTATAGTGTGTTAATGAGATGGAGTTTCAAAGCCTTACTAAAATCCAACTACATTTGAATGTGGTAAAAGTAAATTTTGTGTTTGTAGTTACTCTGTGTGTAAAATTAAAATTAAAGACAAAGTATTTGAATCATATAGTAAAAATAGATTATCTTCTACATTAAATGAACACTTTTTTATAGCCTAAGGAATTAAAAAAATAAATAATTACTACTTTGTAGAAAAACAAATACAGATTGGGATATGGATGCTGGATATAGAAATTAAAATTTTATATTCCAATTCATTATATATGTATGATATATAGAATGGAACTCCATAAAGTATTATTTTTTCACTCTTATCTAATTAGGAGCTATGTAAATTCAATCATTACAAGTGAAAATTCAAATGACTTGGATAACGTAACATCATTAAGACACGGGGGTCATTGTTTCAAACCCATTGGTAATTGGGTGTTATAATAGAAGTATAATTAATTTCATAATATATATGATTATGTTTTTGAGGTGAATAAATATTGATATCAAGTAATACTACATCCTAGAGAATTCATATCATATATAGATTTAATTAGAATATCTTTCACCTAAATAAAATATAATAAATTTACTTATCGATCCATTTTTTGATGTATTTCTATTAGTACTTAACAATGTTTTCTTTTGTTCATTAAATCAAAAAAATTATATGTTTTCTTTGTTTCCCCCAAATATCATTTCATTTCATTTTTTGACAATGATAGAGAATATAAAAATATCTCCACATATAAAGGGTGACAGAATCTTGTTTCTTTTATAGGTGATAATCTACTCTAGATTGAAGAGAATGTATATATTATTTGTAGATGAATTCAAATATATATTCAATTTTTTGAACAAATATAAAGGAGGAGACTGAAGAGTCCTATAAATGCTTCATCAGCCAATAATAAAGATAATTGACAAATAAGAAGATTAAATTATCTTAAATATGATGTGGTAAATATGAAATTTTTATTTAATTGATAGATGTAATTATCTAATGGTATCCATTTTATTCTATGGGGATTTTTTTGGATGTCCTTCATATTGGCTTGAGGGTATCAATTTCTTATGAGGAAATTTATTCTTGATTTTGGGATGTTTCTATATTGTATGTGTTAGGAAAATGTTCATATATTTGTTAAATTATCTTTTGAGTTGTGTGGTGATGAACATGGATGAATGTAATTATATTTCCTAATATATTAAAAAATTATTTTCCAAATTGATAGTATACCATTGTACCCAGATAAATGTAATCACACTTAGGAAAGAATTAATTGCTAATGGGATTGAAATATTCTATAGTTATTTCATTTTATAATTTCATTTAATATGACTTGAGAAGGATTATGACCTAGAATCATCATCATGTTATGCTAAAGGCAGTAAAAAACGAGTTAATGAGACATGGGTTGATTTTACTTCAAATTTAATCTATAATATAGAGAATCAAGAAACAAAACTATTAATTTTATCATGAACTATTAGTTGGGGAAATAAATAATAGTAAGTTTCATCATAATGACTACCATAGGATAATTTAGTACAGTAATATATCAACAATCCAAATGGACTTAATCAATGATACATTAGTTCATTCAATGATGTAATGGACCCCACTATAACAACTATTTTATGAGAGTATCATTTATCATTGGATTGAGATAATTGATGGAACCTTGTTATAAGAACTACAAATATGTCATAGGATCAAGATAAGTGAATATAAATGAACATAGTATGATAGACCATGTCATAATGAGTCAAATAGAAAATGTTTTGCATGATTATAATAGTGACGAAATAATATCTATATTTTTGAAATATTTTTACTATACTAAAATGACATTGGAAGATATAGTGACATACTCTACATCTTTTGTATTAATCTATATTTTTTTTAGTTTATGGTTTCCTAACTAATCGTATCCTACCACTATAAAACATTATTCATTTATAAATATGTGGTGATTTTCATGGTGATATGTGATTGTGGTGAAAAGTGTAATCTTTTAGAGAATCACATAGCATTTGAAAAAGTATTTGGAAACATATTGAAAAAATAATATGGGTGTACACCAAGTCTAATTCCAAGAGTCTCTTTTGGTACAATAGATGAATATTGTTTGAATTTATTACACATATCACTCATCTTATAATCAATGTTCAAGAAAATCCCCTTACTTCATTACTTATTCCATTTATAATAAATTATAATGAGGTTAGGGTTATCGAAATAACATCAAACAAAAAATAATACACCTTATAATAATGGTGTATGGACCATTTAATAACTTTTATGTCATTCTGTTATCATTCTCTATCTTTGTATCATCATTTCATCACCACTATTTTAACATCCCACCCCATTTCATTAGCCTTAGAAGGAGGTGGAATGATACTCGGCCTTAGGTGAAATTTCCATGAAACAAAATGCTGGGAAAAATTATTAGGGCTTCAAGAACAATCGGGGAAGGATTTTACACTAGGAAAAACAACCAAACAAGTGATACCAATCAACCAAAACTACATGATACATTTCAAAAACATAAACCAATACAATAGATAATAATTAAACACCCATGCCACCAAACCAATACCATTTCAATGCCAAAATACCAAAACCAATAAACCGAAAATATCTATAATCCAAGTAGAAAGAAGATGATTAAACTATAAAACCCATAGAAGCTATGACACAATTCCACATCTCCATGCCCAGATCCATGCTCCAAGGACTCCAATACCTCCCTAAGAATTACAATGAACCACTACATAAATGAGTTTCTTTAACATTACCTGTGTCCCAGAGTACATCATATGCAAAATAAACAATGTTCCCAAGAAGAGAGTGAGTAGTAGTACTCAATATGTTTTACCAAATTAATTCCATACACATTCCACCAAGATAAAAAAATTTATGACAATTTATATAAATCAATTTATATAAATCCATTAATATGGTTTAAAAATTAACAATAAGACAAACACATCATTACCACAATAAAATCACCAAATCAACCTAATTTCAAGGAAACAAACCAAGTAAGTCATTACCATTTTCACATTTCTCTAAACCATTCCAACTCGTGTGGCTGCATGCATATTCCAACAAAATTCCCATGTTTCACACAACCATATACACACCTGAGCTCAGTGTTTTCATTGATAGTGGAACTTCAAGTCCAACCCTGTACCATTTTTATAGTGGTACATTGTAGAGACCCAAAGCCTGACGTACATGAACATTACATTACTTTTGCGGAATACTTAGTACATAACAAAAACACACACACAATGACCATAATAGTTTAGTGTCTTTGGAAACTCAGAATATAATCTTCTTATAGTGGTGAAAGATCTTCAACATCTCCTATAAAGATCATCCTTTTTTATACCTAAAACCTTTCTTTATATCCTGGGGAAAAGAAAACATAAAAGAGTGAGATCAAAAGCTCAGTAAGGGTAAACAAAAGAAATATCAATCACATCAAATTCATAAGAACATAACATTTTGGAATTCTTAACCTGCAAAAGAGATCATAATATCATAACATGGGATAAATCATAGTAGTGAAATGTAATCCTAATAGTCATAACATAAAACATTAAACTTTTTGGCATACACACATAATCATATAGAATCATTTATTGTTAGTCAAGACTCATTGCCAAGACTATCATAGTGGACAAAGTCCATTTCTGAACCGAGTTCATTCCTCGTTTCAGTCCTGTTTCACTGAACCGGTATAACCTACCATTCCAGCCTTGTCTATTTCATGAGATATAAAATCTTTACCCAATGAATTGGAGGGAGATATCGGTCCCACCCATCGCATAATGATACCATTCTTATGTGTGCCACAAATTCATAAATCATACATCATTGCATAACCCATGTAATAAAAATGGGAATTTTAAACATCATGACATCATAAAACAATTCATATAAGATAAAGGAATTCATAAAAATAATTACATCACAACATAATCAAATAAATGTAATAATAGGGATAAAAACAGAACCCTTTATTATCTTAGATGGAAAATAATTTTCATAAAACACATGAACTCCATTCTTGAGGAAAATATCTTTTCTGCTTCAAAAACATTTTCCGTTCTTAACATGTCATAAAATTTTAAACTAAAAGAAGTTGATTAAAAATAATCATTAAAACTTGTAAAGGTAGCTTCTTGGAAATAATGTTTTAAAAATCCATTCATGTCGTATAAGTTAAAAAAAATTCTTCTTATACTTTTGTCGGAAAAGTCAAAAAAGTACCTCGTACGAAAAACGACAAAAGATTCCTTTCATATCTTTTACTAAAAACTCACAGATGGGTAAAATAGGATTTAAACAATTGTAGGTGAATGGAAATAATATTACATATTGAGGAAACATGGATGTGGATGATAAAATACACCCCAGTAAATGCCAAAGTATAAACAATCTTGGATAAAAATGAGATTGTGATATTTCCCTTACCTTAGGTCCGATTTGCTTCGTAAGTGTCTGAACCACCTCTTCTTTGAAGCGCCTCTTTGAGATCTCCTTTTAGGGCACTAAAATTGGTATTTGAGGAAGAACAGAACCTCTAGGATGTTGCTAAGGAAGTTAAGAAGGGAAATTGGCAGGGGTTGGCCGAGCTTGAAGGCTCAAAGTGGTGTGAGGAAGAGGGGGAGGAGGTTCCCTTTTATAAGGGAGGAGAGGGGCACCTTTGGAATAACTAAAAATATTATTTTATTATAAAGTCAAATTCGGTTTTTATTAGCTCCAAATTGATATATTTCTAAGCTAAGGTGGGTAGGGGTCGAAATCCCCTCATCCAATAGAATTTAGACAAGTTTAGGTATCAATTTTAACCTTATCATTTAGATTTAACTTTAAGTTAGATAATTTAACTTTTACTGCGTCTTCTTGTTTTCTTACACTATAAGGTTAATAAACTTACTATATCAAGCCAAAGGAACCCCAAGTTGTTTATTATTAATATATATAACCCTATCTAAGTCATTTGGCCGAACCTTAGACTTTTAGGAATAAAATAACAATTAATAATATAATATTTGTTTTAAAAACTATTTTATGTCAATTTTGACACTATTTAGTAATTGATTTTTGTGAAAATCATAATAGAATGATTAGTTCAAAAAAAGATAATTAAATCAATACTAACATGTCATATTAACCTAGAAAATTAGTGGAATTCATAAAAAGAATCAAATTATATTTATTTGGGTATTTATAAAATCAATTATGTCAATATTTCATTAATAAGATAATTACTGCATCATCTTTGTGTCATAAATAAATTAAATTATTTAAAGTCTAATCCAAGTGGGCCTAAATGGTCATATTTTATTTCTAAGGTTGTTTTTGGTCGAATTACACTTATCCAATAGAATTAAGACATGTGTTAGGGTAATAATAATATCATTTTTACCCTTAATTGCCCTATTTACTTTTAACCGTGGTAAAAAAAGTAAAACGTTACTATTCACCAAAAATTATTTTCATCTCATTGAACCAAATTTTACTTACTGACATCAACCGTGTATCTTGGATTTTTGAAATTCCACCCATAGAAGCGGTAAAATTATGTTTTATGAAAAATTCATTTTTTTTAACTACCACTTCGTGGTTTCACTATTCATCAAAAAATGAAAGTTTCCAGAAAAATACCAAATATTAGGCCTAAGCTATATTTGATATTATGAACTCAAAAATGAAGTATATTGTACCAAATTCAAAACATATTAGTTGCATTAATTAATTTTAAAATTAATTCCCGTCGTCAAAACAAATAGCATGTTCTTAAGAGATAATAACTATCAAAAGATTGGCACTTGTTTATAACTGGTTTAAATGTGAAATTACATCCAATGACAAACATTGTATTAAATTGTAAAAATATATTCTAAATATACTTTAAAACCACTCAAATTAAAAATTTATCACTATTAATTATTTTTATTAAAAAAAATTTTAATTAAAATTTAGTGATTTTCACTATTCATCAGAATATGAAAGTTATCTGAAAAGTACCAAAATTTCACCCTAAGCTAATCTCGATATTCCGAATCCAAAAATGAAGTCCATTTTGAGAGATAAAATTTCTAAAATTTTAAAAGGTGGTTTTTACTATTCATAATGGATAGTTTTAATAATATTTTAATAGCATATCGTTGTTTAGTGAAACTCGGTATTGCGTACTACACACGCTATCGAGGAAGGTCGCGATTGCGTGTAATGTAAGGCAAGTCAAGGATGCGTGTTTTGCAAGCTCCTTTTGGTGTATCGTACAACACAAGACATTAATGAAATTAAAAAGAATATTTTTCATAAAATCTTGGGGTGTTACATTCTACCCCCCTTAAAATGAATTTCGCCCTCGAAATTCGTCGGGGTTATAAATGGTTTACTATTTGATAGAAACCCAAATCGTAAAAAGGAATACCAAAACCAATATTTAAAAACAAAATTATGAAACGTAATGGTTACCCAAATAAACTAATCACTGGGTTTCCACATAGGTGAAAATATGGATATGGAAGAGAAATCTAACCATCATGTTCTGATGGAGAGTGGTAGAGATCATGGCTATGGAAAAGCCAGCAATCACAATGCCATAAATTTGTGACGATCTAAGGTACCATCTGATTCATCAGATATAAGAGTACTAGGACAACATTTTTGGTTTTCGAGATCGTTTCCCTAAAGTTGATGAAATTGGAATTAGAAGAAATACTTTCATGATTTCGGTATAGTCTCATCGTTGGTCATTATTTGGACAATTTCCACTTCATCTCTTAAAGAAATGAAGTTGAATTTGTCATTCGTGATGTGTTAGCAGATCATGTGATAGAATGATGGGACATTCCATCTGTCTAAAACAAAAGGTTAGAAAAGTTATCAAAAGTCCATCTATAGTGAGATTAATGATATATGGTTTCTAAAATGGACTTATACTTCATATATCATACTGCTTAATATAATAAAACTAGTTTCTACTAAACAGGGACTTCCTATAGGCCATTGGTAGGTGATAAAGGCCAGTCGCACTTCGGTTGTGGGTTCGATTCCCGTATCCTTGTCCGACGCGATGGGTTGTCGCCCGTCCTGCAGGTTGTCCTTTTTCTAAAACTATATTACTATAACATCCCATCAATAATATCTAAAAACCTTCTATCCTTAAATAATACTAACTTATGTCCAACATAATCCATTCCAATCTTTAGGCTTATCCATAATACTGCAGTCCACTCTCATAATATAGTGAAAATGATTACCAGAGATTTAATACCATCATTGATCCCCATATATCATAAGATATGTCTTGTTGGTCACATTCCAAATATTCAAAGGCCTTAATCATGTATTCTCTTGAATACACATTGAACCTTAGTGAAAACATGAATGCTGTTAAAAGTTAACTCTTTCCACATACCAAAATCCTCAAAATTCTATATACTCTAACCATGATATCACTTAGTCCTTATATCAATCATGAGCTCATGAATACTGTCAAACATTTCATTTTCTCTTAATCCCTTAATTATGCGCATATCATCTACTTTCCAAAATATTTGAATCACTTTTCATGGTTACCGGTACCTTAAAATTATTGAAAACCACAATAGACCAATACATAAATATTTCAATACACCATAAAAGTACCTCAACAACATTATTCTTGAATACCAATACATAAACACTTCAGTCCATCCACATCAATGATTGTCCTGGAATAAGTCCTTCCTTGATTTAGAAGTAACTTCCTAGGTCATGGCATTGAGTTTGGTAATGCCCATGTTCTCCACAAATAAGACATTGAACTCCATAACAGTCTGTCACTCTATGACCCTTTTCTCCACACAGATAACATCGGTCCCTCCATTTGAGGTATTCCTCAAGGTTCTTCTTCCCTTCTTTAGAAATCTCAAACTTCCATTCTTTATGCTCCTCAAAATGCGAACATGCATAATAGTTTATCTTCCTCTTCTTTGATGAATTAGGAATACCACTAAATTTCACCTTGTTAATCATATATTGCGATGACTGATTTGGCATAATCACAATATATTTATCTCTAGGAATTACACAATTTTGTTGCTCATTGTCACCAATTTGTCTATTGGATTCAATGTTAACCGAATTCCTTCTGGTTCCCTCCATTAACTAAAACACAAAAAGAATCTTGTGAGAGGCAAAAATCATGCTAGAGAAAACAACATAGTAAAGGGGGAGTACCCTCAATATCTAACATCTTAGGTTAAATTCTAAGATCGTTAGTGCAATTCTATGACTATAGCCTATTTGTATACTTAACCTTAGAGACATCCCTAGACATACCATAGAAATATCTCTAGGGATATCACTAAAGTTTTCGCATCCTAATTTCCAAAGGTTGACTAAACCTTTACTCTGATACCAACTATAGAGACCTGAAGCCTGACGTACATGGACATTACATTACTTTTGCGGAATACTTATTACATAACAAAAACACACACACAAGGACCGTAACAGTTTAGTGTCTTTGGAAACTCGGAATATAATCTTCTAATCATGGTGAAAGATCTTCAACATCTCCCATAAAGATCTTACTTTTTTTTATACCTAAAACCTTTCTTTATATCTTGGGGAAAAGAAAACATAAAAGGGTGAGCTCAAATGCTCAGTAAGGGTAAACAAAAGAAATATCAATCACATCATATTCATAAGAACATAACATTTTGTGTAATTCATAACCTGCAAAAGAGATCATAATATCATAACATGGGATAAATCATAGTAGTGAAATGTAATCAAAATAGTCATAACATAAAACATGAAACTTTGTTGCATACACACATTATCATAGATAATCATTTCTTGTTAGTCAAGACTCATTGCCAAGACTATCTTAGTGGAAAAAGTCCATTTCTGAAGCGAGTTCATTCCTCATTTCAGTCCTGTTTCACTGAACCGGTATAACCTACCATTCCGGCCTTGTCTATCTCATGAAATATAAAATCGTTACCCAATGCATTGGAGGGAGATATAGGTCCCACCCATATCATAATGATACCATTCTTATGTGTGCCACAAATTCATAAATCATACATCATTTCATAACCCATGTAATAAAAATGGGAATCTTAAACATCATGACATCATAAAACAATTCATATAAGATAAAGGAATTCATAAAAATAATTCCATCACAACATAATCAAATAAATGTAATAATAGGGATGAAAACAGAACCCTTTATTATCTTAGATGGAAAATAATTTTGATAAAACACTTGAACTCCATTCTTGAGGAAAATATCCTTTCTGCTTCAAAAACATTTTCCTTTCTTAACATGTCATAAAATTTTAAACTAAAAGAAGTTGATTAAAAATAATCATTAAAACTTGTAAAGGAATCTTCTTGGAAATAATGTTTTAAAAATCCATTCATTCCGTATAAGTTAAAAAAAATTCTTCTTGTACTTTTGTTGTAAAAGTCAAAATAGTACCTCGTACGAAAAACGACAAAAGATTCCTTTAATATCTTTTACTAAAAACTCACCGAAGGGTAAAATATGATTTAAAAAAATTGTAGGTGAATGGAAATAATATTACATTTTGAGGAAACATGGATGTGGATGATAAAATACACCCCAGTAAATTCCAAAGTATAAACAATCTCGGATAAAAATAAGATTGTGATATTTCCCTTACCTTAGGTCTGATTTGCTTCGTAAGTGTCCGAACCTCCTCTTCTTTGAAGCGCCTCTTTGATATCTCCTTTTAGGGCACTAAAATTGGTCTTTGAGGAAGACCAAAACCTCTAGGATGTTTCTAGGGAAGTTGAGAAGGGAAATTGGCAGGGTTTGGCCGATCTTGAAGGCTCAAAGTGGTGTGAGGAAGAGGGGGAGGAGGTGCCCTTTTATATGGGAGGAGAGGGGAACATTTGGAATAACAAAAAATATTATTTTATTATAAAGTCAAATTCGGTTTTTAATACCTCCAAATTGATATATTTGGAAGATAAGGTGGGTAGGGGTCGAAATCCCCTCATCCAATAGAATTTAGACATGTTTAGGTATCAATTTTAACCTTATCATTTAGATTTAACTTTAAGATAGATAATTTAACTTTTACTGTGTCTTCTTGTATTCTTACACTATAAGGTTAATAAACTTACTATATCAAGCCAAACGAACCCCAAGTTGTTTATTATTAATATATATAACCTTATCTAATTCATTGGGCCAAACCTTAGACTTTTAAGAATAAAATAACAATTAATAATATAATATTTGTTTTAAAACCTATTTTATGTCAATTTTGACACTATTTAGTAATTGATTTTTGTGAAAATCATAACAGAATGATTGGTTCGAAAAAATATAATTAAATCAATACTAACATGTCATATTAACCTATAAAATTACTGGAATTCATAAAACGTCTCAAATTATATTTATTTGGGTATTTATAACATCAATTATGTCAATATTTCATTAATAAGATAATTACTGCATCATCTTTGTGTCATAAATAAATTAACTTATTTAAAGTCTAAAAATTACAAATAAAATATAATTATGTAGGAAATATTGTTATCTTTCTAATGAATATTTATAGTCAAATTAATCTTAAGCATAACCCTATATTAAAAATGATATACTTATTAAACTTTGATTTTTACTATTTTAACCCTTCTTTAAATAAATTAATAATAAATGTCCTAATCTAATCCAAGTGGGCCTAAATGGTCATATTTTATTCCTAAGGTTGGTTTTGGTCGAATTACATTTATCCAATAGAATTAGGACATGTGTTAGGGTAATAATAATATCATGTGTACCCTTAATTACCCTATTTAATTTTAACCGTGGCAAAAAAAGTAAAAAGTTACTATTCACCAAAAATTATCTTCATCTCATTGAACCAAATGTTACTTACTGAAATCAACCGTGTCTCTAAATTTTTTGAAATTCCACCCGCAGAAGCGGTAAAATTATGTTTTATGAAAAATTCATTTTTTTTAACTACCACTTAGTGGTTTCACTATTCATCAAAAAATAAAAGTTTCCAGAAAAATACCAAAAATTAGGCCTAAGCTATATTTGATATTATGAACTCAAAAATGATGTATATTTTACCAAAATCAAAACACATTAGTTGCATTAATTAATTTAAAAATTAATTCCCGTCATCAAAACAAATAGCGTGTTCTTAAGAGATAATAACTATCAAAAGATTGACACTTGTTTATAACGGGTTTAAATGTGAAATTACATCCAATGACCATCATTGTAATAAATTATAAAAATATATTCTAAATATACTTTAAAACCACTAAAATTAAAAATTTATAACTATTAATTATTTCGATTAAAATTTAGTAATTTTCACTATTCATCAGAATATGAAAGTTATCCGAAAAGTACCAAAATTTCACCCTAAACTAATTTTGATATTCCGAATCCAAAAATGAAGTCTATTTTGAGAGATAAAATTTATAAAATTTTAAAAGGTGGTTATTACTATTCATAACGGCTAGTTTTAATAATATTTTAATAACATATTGTTGTTTAGTGAAACTCGGTATTGCGTACTACACACGCTATCGAGGAAGGTCGTGATTGCGTGTAATGTAAGGAAAGTCAAGGATGTGTGTTGTTCAATCTCCTTTTGGTGTAGAGTACAACACAAGACATTAATGAAATTAAAAAGAATATTTTTCATAAAATCTCGGGGTGTTACATACATCATACCAAATTCCATGATGGTCATTCTTCAAACCCACCATCCTTCCATTCTAAACCATACATAACCAATTAAACTAATCAGACAAGACAATTGCATTTACCAGAACCAAAACAACAAGAAACACAATAATTTACAACTAATATCGACAAACATATGTCAATCCATACTACCCAACACCTTTCATACCAAACCACATCTCAATAAAAAAATATTTTACTGAAAACTTTCATTAATAAACAATTTTCCATAAATAATCCAAGCCACCGATTTAAAATCAATGTTTTAAAATCAAACAAATAATCCCCTTTTCTAACAATAACCCATTTTCCCAAATATCCCAAATCATCACAAAATGGGTTTCCAACAAGCATCACACATCACAAACACAATAATTTTCAATAAAAACCATTTTATTTGAAACTATGCCTTCAAAATCTATCAAAATGGAGATGATAGAGAAGCCACATTCCTTAGGGTTTCGATGAAATCAGCCAATAAGAAACTGCACCACAAATTCAGGTGAAAACAATACAATAACACCATAGTTATATTTAGTAACATTAAAAATCCAAAATCTAAATATTTTAGGCGGAAAATCCCCGATATAAATGTGATGGATGTAGATCTATAAAATGGAGAGAGGGGGAGAACTAGATCCAAGGAAAACTAAGAAGAAACCAAGAGAGGATAATTACTAGAGAATAACTACCTTCAATACACCTTGAAAACCCTTCGAATCACTACCAAAATTAGTGGGAGAGGGCTAATTACCATTGAGAACAATAAATCACGATTGTAGTTTGAGTGGGATAATGTTTGGGGTGTTTAAGGTTAAATACAGAGTGACCCATTTTTTAAAAGCCAATTTTTAATGTCAGGTATGGTTAGCACACATGGTTAGACAAATTGTGTGCTAAAATTCATAATGATACTATCCAATGGGTGTTACACATGGTTTCCTTGCACAGTCTGGAAAACTGTGTTCCAAACATGTGAATCCCACTACCTCATATTGCACAGTTACTTGGGTCTGTCGCACGGTTTACACTAACTGTGCTTAAACCGTGCTCCCCTAGAAAAGATTCTAATCCTTCCAAAAACACTTACATACTCTCCCATCAATTAATGATCCATATTAAATAAAAAAAATACATGAAATAGAGTTACATACCTCAAACTAGCGGTACTACATTCTCCCCACTATTGCACTTCTCGTCCTTGAGAACCATTGATTTTCTAAAAGATCTCAGGCCATTTCTCAACCATCTCTTTCTCCTGCTCCCAAGACTCCTCCTGATTCTGACCATGTTTCCACAAAACTCAAACTAGACTAACGATTTTACCACATAAGACATTCTCTTGCCTATATACAATCTGTACTAGAAATTTCACCAATAAAGTATCCAACTCATGATCAATATGATCACAACGAATCACATGGTCATGATCTGACTAATACCTTCTCAATTTATACAATGGAAATAAATTATTCACTGATCTAAACCATGGTAGAAAGGCCAACTGATATTCCACCTCTCCAATCTTCTCCCTTGTCTCAAAAGGGACAATATACCTTAGAGATAACTTTCCCATCTCCCCAAACCGACGATGTGCCAACCTCGAAGACATCCTAAAAAAATATTATCACCCACCTTGAATGATAACAGCCATCGATGATGGCCAACATATGATTAATGATGACTCTGATCCATCTCTGTTATCTTCTCGACCAAAAAATCTTTTTTGTTGTCTCTTGGGAAAGGATCATACCAACCAACAAAGTCTCACCTGTTTACACCCAATACAGTGGAGAACGACACAAAATCCTATACAATCATTCAAGCAAAGCCATATACTTGGAGACATGTTAAATGTTATTATAGTAGAACTCCAACAATGGAATTGTATCCTCCCATGAGCCACAAAAATCCCTAACACAATACTGTAACATATCCTGTAATTTTTGTATCATCCTCTCAGATTTCCCATCCATTTGAGGATGATCCACTGTACTCATCATAAACTAAGTTCGAAGGGTTTGTTGTAAATATTTCTAGAAAAAATATGTGAACCTCAAATATCTATATGTTATAATAAAAAATGGAACACCATTCCTCTTTACTGCCTCTTGGATATAGATTTTGGACAGATCCTCCTCCATTTGATAATCATAGATCAGGATTAAATGAGATGACATTGTGAGTTGATCCACAATCACCCATATGGAATTGTGAGTTGATCCACAATCACCCATATGACATCATGTTTCCTAACAGTTCATGGGATTCTAATAACAAAATACATTTCTATCTATTCCGATTTTTACACTAGGATAGGTAAATACTACAACATACCTGGTGGGCACTGATGCTCTACCTTGACTTGCTGAGAAGTCAAGTATCTTGTTACAAACTCGGACACTTTCCTTTTCATACCCTCCCACCAAAGATATGATTTTAGGGCCTTGTGCATGTTATAAATCCCAGGATGGAAAACCCATCTGGAATGTTTATAATCACTAAGAAGATTCTCATAAAAATACACTAGTATAACCATCCAATCCAGAAAAAACAACACTGAATTCCAATTCCATTTCCAGCCCTCAATGGTCTCCCCACCATTGAGGTTCAACTTCATCTCCACACACTCTGAATCATACATATGATTATCTTTAACCAAACCAACCAAGTCAAGAACCAATGAGACTGTAATTAAAATGGATACATCACCTCGTTCTTCACATTCCAACCTCATGTCAGTAGTAACCAACATCGACTGCAACTGATCTAGTGCATGTTTCCCCACTTGAGCATATGGCATTCTACTTTATACATATGCCACGGAATTACCCTTAATCAGTGTGTACATAAAGTCAAAATAAAATGTATGGAGATAATCCATCCATATCCATTACCTCAAATTCAAATATCTCTATGATAATATACACTTCAATCTCTTATGATTTGTATACACCATGAATTTATCCCAAAATAGATAGTCACACCATGTTTCAATGTATGAACCACAACCACAAACTCCAAATAATTAATTGGGTAGTTCTTCTCATGAAACTAAAAATTCATGATCTATACTCAACAATACGATACCCATGAATGAGAACATACCCCATCCCTAATCCTAACGCATCACAATAAAACACATACCCTTTCCCTAGTTCTGGAAAACCCATGATCAGTGCTAATATAAGATGATCCTTAAGATCAAGGAATGATTTCTAGAACTACTCATTCCATTGAAATGAAACATTATTTCTGGTAAAAGCTATCATTGGTGAAGCTAATCATGCGAATTCATGAACAAATTATCAATAATACCTTGATAGACTAAGGAAACATCATATCTCAAAAATATAATTTGGTAGTTTCTAAGAGATAACACCCTCTATCTTCTCTGGATCTACTGAAACACCTCTCTTAGAAATAAGATGGACAAGGAAACGAAACTCTTATATCAAAATATAAAACTTCAATAGTTTGGAATACAATTGATGGTATCTCAAGATCCCAAACACTACAGCCAAGTATTGATCATGCTCCACCCTTTTCCTTGAATACACTGGTATATCAACCACAAATACAACCACAGAAGAACCCAACTCTATATGAAATATCTGATTCAGAAATTCCATGAACACCTCTAGGGAATTTATAATACCAAATGGCATAACTATGTACTCATAATGGCCATATCAACTTCTTAAAGCTATTTTTGGAATATCCTCATTCCACACTAGGAACTGAGGACATCCTAATCACAACACAGTATTCAAGAACCACTTAGCTCTACAGAACTGATCTAATAGTTCATTAATATGTGGAAGTGGATATAAATTATTTATCATAATGTGTTTAATCTTAAAATAATCCACACATAACCAAAGTGTTTTATCCACCTTTTTAGCAAAGAAAATCGGCACTTCCCATGTAGATGTGCTCAGTCGGATGAACCCATTGTTTTCTAACTCTTCCAAATACACCTTGAATTACCTCAATTATTATTGTTCCATTGGGTAAGATGGAACTGAAATAGTATTGGTCCTTGGAAGAAGATCAATCATAAACTCTACTTCTCGCATAGTTGTAAACCCTGATAATTCTCAAGAAATACATTAATAAATTGATCACCTACTACCGAAAACTGCTTCACCACACCCCTTCAATTTATGCTAAAGACAATGAAACTAACTAGTATGATATCATCCCAATTGTTGTTTCAAAAAAGTCTATTTCACACTATTTTGATTCTTCACACCTCTAAAGAGATTCTTGATTCCATCACCCATCGTAAATCTCACTATTCGTGCATAACACTTGATGTGGGACATGAACATTGAAAACCAATCCACACCCAGGATTATATCATATGAATCCATCTCAAGTATATATAAGTCCCATATCAACTCAACATCATAAAAATCTATACAACATGCTCTACAGAGGAAGTTTCAACAATCTCTTTGAACCAGATGAGTTTGATGTTTTAAAAAATATTTCATCATTTCTGCACTTAAACCCAAAAAATTAACAACATTAGAGGAAATTAATGAAATAAAAGCATTCGTATAAAAAACATGTAAAAGATAAGAATTCAAAAGAATTGTACATCGCACCATAGATGGTCTCGATTGATCATCCATCACAACCTTCTTGGCTCCAAACAACTACTTTCTTTTCACACTTTATTATTTATTATCCTATTGATGTATACCCTGTAGTGGAGTCAGGGTTTTCCTAGAATCACCATGACCGGCCTGACTCTACTGATGATGGGTATGCTACTACCTCCATCCCATTAAGGTATAAGACTCTTGTTAGCCTTGAGGAGTAACACGAACACTTTACCTCATAGAATTATGACAATAATGATGAATATTCCCCATATTCTTGCAATTATGACATTATTGAGATTTTTCTATACAAAACCAATTCATGTGAGATGTAGAACCACACTGAAAACATCCTTCTTAGCTCAATGTATTCAGAGGAAGATTCACTGATCTAGTCCGTAGATTCTGAACCACACTTCCTCCCTAGAAATAAATGTACCTCTTTCGATTAATCCCTATATTAGACTTCCCACTATTACCTATGGGTACCAACATGCTTCACCCACATGTAGCCCCCATGATATATCTTTCGACCATGAAATCTATTTTCCCCAATTTCATACAATCACATATTACTTACACTAAAATATTAGTGTGACTTTATTTCCTCAAGCCTGATTTAATGATCTATGAATTCAAGGATGCACTAGCTTCCACCTCAGGTAAAAACAGATCAATGTTCAAAAACACAACCATATATTACAACAAGAACATATTCTCCTTCATCAATATAATGAAATATAATGGTCTCTTAAATTTGAAAATTTGAGGTTATAATTTTTTATTAAGCAATTCCTCAAAACCCTCTTAGGTCATACCTTGGTCTACTCTAGCCTAGAGCTCCAAATCTCACCACTGAAAAGTAGGATCTTCCAAAATATACATTAATAACATAACTTTTAACTCTTCTGGTGTACCCAAGAAATTGAATAAAACATTCATCATGTTCAATCAAGATTATGCACTTTTTGTCTCCAAAACACCCCAAATAATGGGTGGATTTGGATTTGGAAAATGAACCGAGTGATCCGCATGCCTATGGTCATCACTTTTATTCCCACTTTCCGTAGTTTGAAAATATTTCACTGTGCTCTACTCAAGATGGTGGTTCACCAGGGGCTCAGGTACAACCACATTTTCCATAGCATCCTCTAGTTGGTCTCTACGATGGCTACCAGGTGCTACTTCTATCAACACAAGAATTACTATAACTCTCACTCTCTAACAACTAAAGGTTTAAAATTTCATATTAAATCAAATTTTTCTATTAAAAGATTTATTTTAAAATCATCATTTTACTATATCCAACCATATTTTAAAAAATCCATTACATTTTGAAAATCAACCCATTTTCAAAATATGAAAACCATTCAATTTTCGAAATTGTACATTTGAAATTTTTTTCTAGATTTTACAAAAATCTACATATTCATAACACAACATAAATCACTATGCCAAATGAAATATGAAATCCAAGAGGGAAGTCATTATTACCATGCATGCAATGCTCATGTCATTTTCTAGACCTATGACAATGAGATCAAGTTCCTATAAGTGTCTCCAAAACACTTATGTACCTACGCCCCTAGTAACTTGATGTTCATAATAAAAGGGTTAAATGAATCCTTTTATTCTATACATTTAATGTTCTGATAATCCTACACCTTACAACCATCCCAAATCAATGAATAGACAAAGAAAAAATGTAAATACCAAGACTGACAATCAACACCAAAGAACCAAACAAACTTGAAAGTTGAGGACCAAAAAAACTGATACCAATTGTAACATCCCACTGCTTCTTATTGGCTTGAGAAGAAGGTGAAAAACTACTCAGCCTTAGGCGACATTCCCAAGGTTCCAAAGGATGAAAATAAAATACAATGGTCTTCCAGAAAAAATGGGGAATAATTTTCCCTTAGGATAAAAAACTTTTCAAATGATCCAAAAAACCCCCAAATACATGATGCATGTCAACAATGTAACCCAATATAATACATTACCCAGAAACAACCATTCCGCCAAACCAATCCAATAAAAACTCCCAAAAAAAATACCACTAAACCAAAAATATCCATATTCAGAGTAACAAGTAGAAGATTAAATCGCAAAACCCAAAGAAGCCCTGACATAACTCCACAACACCAGGCCAAGAACCCTGATCCAAGAACTAGAATACTGCCCCATGCATCACGATGAACCACTAAGGAAATGAGTTTATTTAGCTTTACATATTTCCCAGAGTAAAACATTTGAAAAAGAACCCAAGTGACAATGAAATGGTGAGTAATAATAATTATTAGGTTTTCCCTAATGACTTTCCTACACACGCCACTAGGATTGAACATGTTAGCTCAATTTATAGAAAATAGTTTTTTATAAATCCATAAAAATAGTTTATCAATTATCAATAATCCAAACACATCATCACCAGAAGAAAATAACCCAAATAAATGTAATTACAAGGAATGAAACCAAGCATATAATTATCCATTTGACATTTCCATAAACCATTCCAACTCACATGGCTGCATACATATCCCAACCAAATACCCGTGTTTCACACACCCATACACACACATAATCTTGGTGTTATGATTTATGGTGGAACTTCTTGTCCATCCACATCCCATTTTTATAATGGTACTTCACACCCACTTCCTTGATGGTGGTTCTTCAAACCCACTATAAATCCATTCAAAACAATGGTTAACCAATTAAGCCATTCAAACAAGACAATGGAACTTACCAAAACCACAAAAACATGAAGAACAACAATTTCAAACTCATATTGACAAACTTATTCAAAGCCATAAAACCCAAAAAATTTCCATACCAAAACAGATTTCAATTATTTTTTTATTGAAAACCATATTTCATAAACAATTTTCTATAAATCAACCAAACCACATATTTTAAAATCATCATTTTAAAATCGAACAACAAGTTCATTTTTTCTAAAAATAAACCATTTTACTAAAAAACCTATAATAATCACAAAATGGGTTTCCACCAAGCATATCACATCAAAACCAGAATCAATTTCAATCAAAAATATTTAATTTGAAACTAATCCTTCAAGTTCAATCAAAATAGAGATGAGAGTAAAGCCACCCACCTTAGGGTTTTGATGAAATTGGAAAACGATCAAGAACACGAAAAATACGGGTGAAAACCCTACAAAACCACCTTACATTTATTTTACAAACATTAAAATCCTAATTATAATCATTTTATGGTACAAAATCTCTAGATCTACATGGAACATAAGTAGATACAGAAAACCAAGAGAGAGGGAGAACTAGATCTATGGAAAAAAAGAAGCAACAAAGAGAAGAGACTTACCAGAGAAGAACTACATTCAATGCACCTTGAAAACCATTAAAATAACTCCCAAAATGAGTAGTAGAGGCCTCCTTACACATGAGAACTAGAATTCCCAAGTGAGTTTCAAGTGGGAGGAATTTTGGTGTGTTTTAGGTTTAATCCCAAGTGACATGTTTTTAACAGTCCCATTTTAATGCCATACGTTGTTGGCTCACACGATTAGACAAACTAGGCACTAACCATGCTACTATTGCTTTCCAATTGGTGATCGACATAATTTCATCACACGGTTTGGAAAACCATTCACTAATAGTGGGAAACCCACTTCCTCATGTTGCATGGTTACTTAGGCTTGTTACACAGTTTACATTACCATGCCCAAACCTTGAACCCCTAGAAAAGATTCCAAACACACCCAAAAACCTTCAAAACTCTCCAATACATTTACCAAACACTATACATAAATAAAAAGTTCTAATGTAGGGTCACATTACTCAAACCAAGGTTAATACAACCATCATTATATATTTTCATAAGAAAATGAAAGGAATCATGTAGTGTAACATCCTAAACCCAACCCATTATTTTGGGCATGATAAAAATGATTGTAACCATAGTTTTATCCCTAAATAACCAATGGCTTGTAGTAAATGTCAAGGTCATCTCTAAATCAAGGTGATGATTTTACCTTACATTACAAACAACCCGTAATAGACAAATCAATGAATATATATATATATATATATATATATATATGATACACGAATAAAAACAAGACCAACACCAGTACCAAACATAATTAAAAAATAATTATATTCTCAGTAGAAAATAATTCATACTATTAAGACTATAATATAAAGACTCAAATGGATGAACAATTTCAAACATATAACACTCCCATACTCTATATGAATTTTAACTCGAAGATAAAAACTCCAACTCCAAAGACTATAGAATCCATATGAACCACTAGATAAGAGAGTAATCTACCCTTAATGACAACATTTCAAAAAATAACTTCATATGCACCAGAATTCACATATACAGGAATGAGCATTAAAACTCACTAGGGAACCCCATAGTGACTTTCCATGCACACCTCAAAAACAAGAACAATTTATCTTATATTTTATATAAAATTGTAGGGAAGTATAAGATAAATTATAAGCCAAATGATCCAGGTAGATATATCATAAAAAATACACATTTGATTTATAAATCCATTATTTCCATAGAATCACATTAATAAGAACTCACACACACATGTCCTGAACATAAACATATATTCATGATTCCCACACCGAAGTAGAACTCCAAATGAATATAACAAGTCATTAAATAAATATATTAATCCAAACCCATATTATCACTTGGAAGGGTAATCCAATGATCCATACAAGACAACAGTAATATATAGTTATGAGAAAAAATGCCCAATGGAGAATAATTATGTAAACACACTATCAATTCTAAACCCGCATACCTCAATATCTAAATTTGTAGAAAAAGAAAAAAAATACCCATACATATAATTCATTAATGAATACCCAAAAATCCATACTAAAAAACTCTTACCAAATAAAAATTTCAGAGAAACACTTTGTGAATAGAAAAAATCCAAACAAATCACACCTTCAATTTACAAAACCATTTTACACGAGATGATATTCACTTATGATTGTCAAGAAAACAGAAATCAAAGATTTAAAAATGATATTGAATCTATGAATTTCAAATATTTCATGATTATAGAATAAGTATTTTGAGTGTGAATCCACCAACCATGACTATTATTATCAACGAGAAATAAAAAAATCTCTTTGGAATGCAGAAATCATCACAAAAAATTCTCTCGAGGAACCTATTATTTGAGATCCATTACAAAGAAAAAAATTATTGCCTTCTCATAAATGATCTAGTCCAAAAATTGAATTTATATACCCTTAAATAGTTTCACATGATTTCCCATAATGACACATACCCACAAAAAACATGGTGCTAGTTTCTCCCATTAATGATTTTTTTAGACACCACAATAATTTTGACCATGGAATTGTTAATCATCCATTGTTTTTCACACAGAATGTGTATAGACCACATGAAACAACCTATAAAGTGTTCATATATAATAAAAAAACTCCCCGAATTAATATTCAGTTTGTTATCCAATTTAAAAATTGGTGGAATGAAACCACATGCACCTCTATGGCATAGGGAAATTTTCATAGCCATTTTGAATGCCCAGAAATGCACTATGGTTGATACCATAATGTAGTGGCCCCTAAGATAATTTTTAATAACATAAATATAATGATTCATTATTTTATCGACTTATATCACCACAATTTCTCACATCACCGTTTATTTATTATTTTAGTATGGTGTTGTGGCCTCTCCCTAGATTCTCGACCATGCCAAGCCTGAAGTAGTACAACATCAGGGACTAAGACTACCACCATGGTTACGACTAAGACATAGTGAAACCCATATAACTAGAACTTTTATTATATAAACATTAACCCTTCCAAAACATCTTGAAGGAAATCAAACCACCTAATTATTGAATGCACATAATAATACTACAACATATCACTATACAAGGATGTAAAATTCTCTCCACTATTAAGATTTCCATCCACAGAAATCTAGTGGTTAATGGTGTCATGATATTCCATTGGTATATCATAAAAATTTCCTATTCAAAATAATCCTCATACGAATATTTATTATTCTATAACACATGTACCATAATTATGAATCATCCACATAACAGCTTCTTTTACCTATCAAAATTTTAAAATTATAGAAGAAATTCAATGGAACATATGACTCGAGTGCCATATGTTTCCAACCACTACACAATAGAGTCATACATACATTTCTATAATTATTAAATGAAAATGATTATACCATCAACTTTTCATAATTATAGAAATAGTCATAATTGAGAAAGAACCACATTGATACAGTAGATAATGTCAAAAATTCCAATGCAGAAAGGAGTTAACAACCAAAGAATTAATAGAAAACTACTAACTAATGATTGATATAAGTTAAATAATTAATGATTTATCAAAATTAATTAATATGTTAAAAAATGATATGTCAAAAAAGGTCAAACTACCTGAATACGTAAAAATTCATCTCCATACTAGTCAATACCGTCGTAGCCTACAACACATGAATATTCCCAAGGAAAGCACTAATCTGATGTGACACTTGAACAATGGAATTTGACATGAAGGGATATAAAATAACTAAATTATAAACTTATAAATAATTTTAAGACATCCTATAATTGAAACCAAGGATCTCAATCAGAGATGATTGAAATTAAAACATAATGAAAATTGAAATATACCTAAAAACTAAATATTCTAACTATTTTATAAAATAAATAGCTCAAATTGGAATGAAATGTGTCAACTCGATGATTCAGTCAATTAAAACCCCAGTGATGGTATGCTTCTAAATCAACTCAATCATGCTAATATCTAAGACTAAAACAATTACATACACTAAAATAAATGTATTGGTTTAGAGTAACGATCCTTTCATAATAAGGAACCCAAACTAGAATTATATCCTGAAAAAAATGATATATTTTTCATCCTATGTATTCTCATCAATGGATCGAAAAAATTATAGACTAAAATAATGGTATGGATAATATAAATTAACCTCTAACCTTCTTAAGACTTAGTCAACCAATTGAGAAATGGGTACCGCTTGATATAAAATCATGACGTCATCCTGGTCTATATGTGTAAAGATCTAGAAATATCTTTTCGAATACATAGCTCATGTTTTTGTTTGAGGAGTACTGAGACATTTAAATTATTGAAAAGGTAAATTTTCTTAAAATATGGTCATAGAATTTTTTTTGATGATTTTATTTATCAAAACGATTGGTGTTTACATCCATAGAGGGATTTGGTTAATTTTTGAGAATTATAAGTTTTATGGGATGTTTTATATTTATTTATTGAATAAATAATTATCTCATAATATTGAGTTTATGTGAAAACCCTTCATTTAGATGTTTGAACATTGAGAATATTTAGAAGTTGAATTTATTAATGAATCACCAAGTCGATGTGGAAATTCAAGCATGGTTGAGCTTCGATATTAATATAATAAAAATATTATATATATATTTTTAGTCAACATGAATGTATTATCACTAAGTTCTTGTTTATCATAAATGGAGAATCTAAAAAAAACTTTTATATATCAAGAGAGTGAGGGAAGATAACATTTTTTCGGTATTGACAATAGATGAAGGGAATGATGATTGAATCGTGTGTCAAGAACCCCCAGAGCATTATCAGCTTTCAATATTAATATACATTTATGTATATTATTATTTAATATTGATAATTATAATAATTCTTTATTAGTAGAATTATTAAATGATTAATTTTATCATATTTTATTCAAATGAATACTGTTGTTGATCCATCTTCTACATCACGATAAGGACATTGAGTTGCACAATTCAAGAACAATATGTGATATATATTTCTAACTCAGGTTATATATTACATTATTAATAACATCAATTTTTTTTTTACTTTATTTCAGTTTCAAATTCTTCAAACTATGAAATAAGGATGATCCATATATGGAATCAGGATCTACGTATTTAGGGGATCGATTTAAGACCTATATTTGATTCCTAAATATGAATTTTGTCATGATTCTGGAGTATTTTCACATTTTATCATTCATTTGGATAACATTAAATGCATAAATTTTATTGAGATTCGTTTTGGATATGTTATTAGCCTATAAAGAGTATTTTTTCACACGGATTTTAACAACATGAATCATTTGGACATGAAAGGACATTTTATGGAGATATAGGTAAATTGAAATTTTATAATCATTGGGAATGGGATGGAATTTAGGTGTGTTCATCGAGAATTTTTGGGATTTGTATTTATACATCCAAGAAGGACTTTTTATTTAGAAATTAGGATATGTTACTAGAGTGATATTTTTTTTGATATATAAGATATTAACTGAGATGGTGTGATCATATTAATCAATTCTATAATGGTTAGATAATGTAAGAGTTCATGTGAGGTAATTTGAGTGGTTTGGTGGTCCCCACACCACTGGAAAAAGAACTGGTCAGGGCACAGGTCCCTAATATACTATATTTGGGTAGAGTTGGTACACACCCTCACACATATAGGGAATAGATTCTCTATTTTTAGACTTTGTACACCCCCATATGAAGATCATATGGGATTTCCGTCTTCTAATGGAGTTATTACTATTGGTAATGTTTGAAGAATCATTTATATGGATGAACACACTTGACCGAAAGTAATGTTTCTATATGATCTTCAGTTAGTTGAATTTTTGAATGGAGTAGTGTTTTCCTTCAGCATTTCAGATGGTTTTTCTCCAGAAGGAGGTTCTTCAAAAGGATAGTCTTTCGATGAGCTCAGTTTCAGGTGGTCTAGATTAAGATGTTTAGTTGTTATATAATGGAGATGGTGGATGTTTAGTTTTTATAAAATTCATTGATTTACCAAATATAGTGGTCATATTGAGGGTTTATATAGGAGATAAATAGTGGGAATATTTTAATGGATGAACTCCCACATTTATCAGATGTTGTTGATGTTTATGACTAGAAGTAACACCCTATATATATGAGGGTGGGGCCACCATTTTTTAAGTGAATTTCTAATTATTAAATAAATTATTGATCTTAGTGAATCAATAGTCAAAATATTATAATCATTAACTTTTGAATACATGAAATATTGTAATGTTTCTCCCATTTAAATAGGTTACTTCATCTGAACCAAGTAACACCAAAGTGTTCTTTTCGTTCATTTAATTACCTAATTTTCATGAATTTTTTGTAATCTTTTTGAATGAACAATTATGAAGTTATTTTGACATAGTCAATAGATTTGGGTTAACTTTTATTATTCCTAGTCACAAACAGTTATCATCAGAGAGGTCATTCATGAATCTATCTCCACTAGTATTATTTTGATATACTAATTACTATTATTTTTTGTATGGATAGTATATATGGACTATAAAAAAGTGTTATTAGATGTATTGGTTTATTGGGAGCTCAATAGTTTCCTTACAAGCTCTTTTAATATTCTATTTCTTAGATGTTTTTCAAATTTTAGTGGGATTTACTATTTCTATGAAGGATGGAATCAAAAGATGGTAGGGTGTGGATGAAAAAAATTTAAGATATGGATATTATTTTCTAGAATATACATGTATAATAATATATCATTTAGAAAGATATATAGATTCCATTTAATTGTGTCAAATAGATAGAAACAGATAATAGTGATTGGGAAATGTCAGATTAAACGACATTTTGTGTTATTGAAATGTAACTTGTCCAGAATATGCGTTTCAATATTTAGGAGAATAAAACCAAAGTGGATTTGATGGAATACCTTATGGAAATATATGAGAAAAATTCAACATTTACTAAAGTTTGATTGATGCAGAGGTTATTCAGAATGAGGTTTTCAGAAGGATGATCCATATCATATTTGTTGATAGATTTAAACTTAACATGACACCAAAGGAAATTTGTGAAGGTTACATTCATTTATTATGTTTTAGGATTTTATTATATAATACTTACGTAATATATGGAAATCCATGGTGAATATATTGAGCAGTTCAAAGAAAAATAAGGAATTTCTTTTCACTAATGTTCATATATTGATTCTCAATAAAGTGATCAAATGAAGTGAGAGATTAGCTAATTATAGTGATGTATTGAAATAAAAAAATGTATTCTTAACTTATTATAGTAATTTGAAGTAATTTTATAGGAAATAAAGGGGAAAGAGTATTGGAAAATATTTTAAAACTGAACATATTTATTGGATTTTTTGAAAGAGATTTCACCTCAAAAATTAATAGTTATGATAGAAAGGAAACCTATAGAAGGAAGGGATCTAAAGAACTGAGTGTTATAAAATATATTACTTTTAATATACATTCATTTGATTCAAATCAAGTAAAATATAGATAACATATTCTAGATCATTATTCCATTCCATAGAAGAATAAGTATGTTTTTCAAAATATGTATCCATAAATCATTGTATAATGCACCTTACTAATGATAAATATATTGAAATTTTAGAGAAAATGGAAATTAAATATTATGTTGAATAATTGTTGTTTAATTTTTTAAAATTAAGTGTGAAACGTTCTAGGTCTTTGGAATAAAATAATTTCAATAAGTCAACTAGATGATGCAGGTTTTGGATTTTTTATTGTAGAAGGGAGTGCATAAGATTACATGGGTTTCTATTGTTGTAGAAAAGAGTGTAAATAATAAGTCCTTAAATATAATTGGAAGGGTAATAGAAGATACATTTTCTAGAATTATATCTTTCAAATATTTGGAAAATTAGAATAGATAGTTTTAGAATCTCAATGGGAAAGGTTTGAAAATTCATATCAAAAAGTTCATATTGTATTTGGATCATTAAGACATTAGAAGAAGTGAGTTTTGTAATCTTAGTATGCAAAAAATTTGTCTTCTAACCTTTATAACAGAACAAAAATAATTTAAATGCTGAAATTTCATCACATAGATGTATAAATACCTTTTATAACTCAATCTCATGGAATTGATTTTTTAATTTCTTACATTTTTTGATGAATCAATAATCAAATTAAAAACATAATATATTTAACATATGTGTGAAGTGTTTGGAATCATTGATTAATTTAAGGATAGTGTGGAATTAGAAAAATTATGAAAAATGAAATTTTTGAGGGTAGATAATGTTGGTGATTTAATTGGAATCAGTTTTCCGAATTACTACAGAGAGAAATGATTACGAATTGAAAGACTATTCATAGAACACCATATAAAAATGTGGTTACCAAAATAATGAATCATACATTTATGGATATAGAGAGAATTATGACTCCACAGTAGATAATACCTATGTAGTTTTGGGAGGATGAAATGGGTATAGAAACATACATATAAAATATGTTTTCATTGACACCAGTTGGACAATATATGCCAACAAAACCATGGACTTGAAATAAATGGAATGTTTTGCATCTCAATGTATTCATATGTTTAGACTATATGCATGTGTATATCCATGATAATGATAATCATGAAGAGAAATGTCAATCTTCCTTCATCATATGGTATGGAAATGAAGAATTTTTTTAGCTATGGGGTTATGAAAAGAAGAATGTTTTTAGAAGATTAGATATTCTATTCAAAGAGTAGATATTGGGGAAAGATAGAGTCTTGAATGGAAAGGAAGGTGAGTCAAAGAGTTAAACATCATTTCATGTATATCTGAATTATATTTCTATAATTTTATAATATCCCGAATATTTACATGTCTCTAAGTATATCATAATTTTATTAGAAGGGGTGTTTTGATGGTTGTGTAGAATTCTTAGATTTTCAAATAGCTAAAGATAAATATGAAATATTAGAAACCCTAACATCTCAATATAGATCACATGAAGAAGAAGGTACTTATTTTATAGGTCTAGGAGAATCTAAATTATGGGGTAGTTTATGGATATTTTCAATCGTTATATGGTTGGTTCAGTGGTATGGAACTTGACATAGTTTTTTACATTTAATAGATATGGGAGAACCAGAATGTACATTAGAAGTGATTAATCTATGTGAATTAAGAATGTGAGATTTAGAAATTTAAGACTCGATGGATTCACTAGGAGTTAATACCACCCTATAGCTATCAAAATTACCCCTAGGAAATAAATCACTTGAAGACAAGTTCTTATTCTATTTAAAAGAACAATAGGACATAAAGAAAATATATATAGTCAGGCTGGTTATGAAGGGTCTTTGATAGAATTAAGGGACTCACTTACCTAAATTTATTTAGATAACCAAAGCTTGACATACATGGAAATCACATTAATTTTGCGGAATAATTAATACATAACAGAAACAGACACACAAGGACTGTAATAGTTTATTGTCTTTGGAAACTCGGAACGTAATATTCTAATCGTGGTGAAAGATTTTACACATCTCCCATAAGGATCTTCCCCTTTTGGTTTTCTTACCTAAAACCTTTCTTTCAATCCTGGGGAAAAGAAAACATATAAAGGGTGATCTCAAATGCTTAGTAAGGGTAATAATGGATAAAATAAAACAAATCATATACATTTGAACTTAAAAACATGAACACAATGTTTAAACATCAAAAAATTTGGAAATGACATAAAACATGGTAGTACATAAGGCATGGATCACAAAGAAACACTAATAATGATAAAATAGCATGGGAATAAAACATTTGATTGTGAAAAAACATTAAGCACGTGATATGATTTCCATAGTAGTCATGGAATTGCTGCCAAGACCATCTTAGTAGAAAAAGTCCCTTATTGAACCAGGTTTACTTGCAGTTCCATCCCTGTATTACTGAACTAGATTTACTTGCCGTTCCAACCATGCCTATATCATGAGATATAAATCTTTACCCAATGCATTGGAGGGAGATATAGGTCCCACCCATCTCATAATGAAATCATTATTTATAAGGCCCCAGCCTTAAACCTTACTTAATCTTCAGTTATTACAAGATTACACATTGAGGATATTTTCGGGTTTAGAGTTTTAGAGAATTAGATCATAAAACTTGCATTACATTCCACATATAAAAAAAGTGGTTACATAAATATAGTATTCTTCATTACCATCAATGGAAACATATTTAAAATAAAACATGGATTCTTTCTTGACACTTCCTTGACACTATCATCATATCATGTACCTTTCCCTTGACCTGTGAAAAACATTTCAAAAAAACTTGGGATGAGCATAAAAAGCTCAGTAAGGGATATGAAAATATGGAAAGGAAACATGGCTATATATATACGTAATAATGAAATCATAGTTTACCCATAAAACATAAGCACTTTCACATACCTTATCAAATCATGAATAAATCATAGAAATCATAAGACATAAAGGTAACTTGAGGCATTCAAACATTCTTACATAGGGAGTAACCCTCCTGGTTACGTTTGGAATACCCATCACAGTATATTCCCTAAATCTCTTCGGATAAACCTTAATGTTACACTCCTTCGCATTACCCAATGCATTGGAGAGCTATATCGGGCTCACCCGCCCTTAGTTTATCACGGAACCACCTGTCTTCATAATAATGCCCAAGAACCTCAACATAATCGTATCATATAAATCATACATAAAGGAAACATACCATTTCCACCAATGAATCACAAGATATCAATACAACACATTGATATAAAAACATTATGAAAACCATTTTCAATACCAAAATAAAAGAAAAGTAAAACATGGTATTTATTTTTCTTTTAAAAAGAAGGTATGACTTGTAGAGGAAGCTGAAACTCAAATAACCGTCACGGCAGTGGAGAAGTCATTGTCGCCGCATACGTACGACAAAAACATTACCTTTTGTCGTTTAGTAAAATGCTTCATAAAAAATATTCCTTTTTCATAAACATAAAAGTCAAAGGGTTTTATAAACCGTATAAAATAAGGTTGTGTATAAAACAAAATATGCCTCAATGAAAGGAGATTGAGACGAAGTCCCATACCTCATGTCCGACTTGCTCGGTCATTCTTTAATCTCATGAATAATAAACTTGAGCTAATTTATAATTTTTTAAGAACCTTTTTCAAGTTCATTATTCCTTTTATATCACTTATTTCCATGTCATGAACACTATGTAATTATTTAAGTTAATAACGTTCGTTTTAATGATCATTGGTACTTGAGTCAAAATAAACCCTTTATAATTACAAGTTGTTCAAGTATCCATTATATCCAAGATTATAATAATGATGTATATATCATATATATCATATATATCCAGTGTATACATGCATTTATAATATTAAATAATCATTTAGAGGTAAGAAATGAAATGCACCGTTCAAGGAGACGGTAAGCCGTACGTATGCATGAATGCTACTTTCATTTCTATTTCGTATTTTATAGAATGGAATGATAATGATATAAAGTCATATTATAATTCCAGTATAATATCATATATAATATCATAGTTACATCCTTTATACATCCCACATATGGTATTTAACGAATCAAATCACTTTGAAGGGGCGGTAGTCCGCACTTCCTTAAATGAAGATATCGCGTTTACCCATAATGGAAACCATAAAGGTATTTCCAAAATGAGAAATACAGAAGCTTAAGGAAAACATAAACATATTATATATCATATATAAATATAGTGTCATCTTAATGGCCACCTTTGAAGGTGTTAAAGGAATGTTGAACAATCATCGTTTCGGGAGGCATAAATTCACCATCCACGGAAACCGTATGTTATTTAACCATTAGATGTAGGTGTGTGTAAGTGTAGCTTGAATAATTCTTATAACAACATCCTAGTATATTGAAGATACTGGATTTGTTACAAAAGAAATAAATAAAAAGAGTTTAGGGGGTTGGAGAAGCAAAATAAAACAAAAGGACTCAAGTGAAGACATTACCTTAAAATCGGGTAACTGCCTTTGGTTTGAGCTCAAAGGCTTCCTTGGGAAGTCTTCTGCCCAAAGTGAGGCTTCAAGGAGTAAGAGAGGGAAGTGGAGAGAAAAAATGGGCTTGGGTTGGCCGAGCGAAATGCTTTGGGAGTGTGGGTAAGGAGGTAGAGTTGGGGGCCTTTTATAAGAGGAGAGGAGGGGCACTCTTGGAAAGTAAAGAAATATTACTTTATTTGAAAATGAGTGTCGGATTTAAAAGTTCCCACATTGATATATTTCGAGGATAAGGTGATAAGGGTTCTAAATACACCCATCCAATAGGTTTTGGACATGTGTAGGTCATAGATTTTACATTATCTTTTCATTTTATTTAAATCCTTTATTAATGAGGTAATCGCTACATCATCATGATGTCATAAATAACTTAATTTATTTAAAGTCTAAAAATTATAAAACAAATATCATGATGTAGAAAATCGTTTTATCTTTCCAATGACTATTTATAATCAAAAATATGATCTTTATAACCCCATTTAAAAATTGTTTTCGTAAAACATATTATGTTTGTGTCATTTTTACTTTTACATTAAATAAAAAGTTATTTATGTCATTTCCCAACCAAAGTGGCTCCATCGGGTCCCCAAGTTTACCCATGCTTGTCTTGGTCGGCCATGACACATCCAATAAGGTTAGGACATGTGTCTAGGTCATTTCATATTATTAATGCATTATTTTTACCTTAAACTACACTAATTACCACTAATCGCGATTAAAAACTTAATAAGTTACTATTCACCAAAAAATTATTTTAATCTCATTGAACCACATTTTACTTATTAATGACAACCATGTATGTCGGATTTTTTAAATTCAATACACAATGATGGAAAAATTTCATTTAAACGAAAAATCAGTTTTTATAAGTACCTCTTAGTGAATTCACTATTCATCAAAAATGAAGTTTTTCAGAAAAATACCAAAAATTCACCCTAAGCTATATTTGATATTCTGAATTCAAAAATGAAGACTATTTTACAAAATTCAAAACATATAAGTCACATTAATTAATTTAATAATTAATTCCCGCTGTCAGAGCAAATAGCGTGTTTTTATGAAACAATAAGTATCAAAAGATTGACACCAGTTTAAGTCTAATTTCAAAGTGAAATTGATTCCAACGACCACCATTAGATTAAATGGTAAAAATATATTCTAATTTCACTTCAAAACCAATTCAAAATATAATCTAATCATATAAATAAATTAGATTAAAAAGCAGTTTTAATGTAAAATGCAGTATTTTTCACTATTCATTAAAAAATGAACATTGTCAGAAAAATACCAAAAATTCACACAAAGAAAATTTTAATTTCACAATCATAAATAACAAGTTTATTTTGACAAACATAGCTTATAAAATTTTCAAAAGATAGATTTAAAAATGGTTTTCCATCAAAAGGCAGTAAAACAATGTTTTAAAAATATTAGTGTATTCCATGCTTAAGATTGGATTTATTTTCCTTTTAGGCCTCTAAAACACTATCTAGTTCATTAATAGACATGGATAAAAATATCTATTATTCATTACTTACTTGGGATGTTACATCCTTCCCGCCTTTAGAAAATTGCGTCCCCACAATTTATTTACTTATCGAATAAATGGGGGTACTTATCCCTCATTGCATTTTTAGATTCCCATGTTGCCTCTTCCAACATGTGGTTTTTTCAAAAAAAAACTTTACCTGATTAATCACCTTATTCCGTAACACTTGCTCCCTGTGGTCAAGAATCTGGACCGGTTGTTCCTCATAAGATAGGTTCTCTTCCAGCTGAACTACCTCTGGACTCAAAACATGAGATGGATCTGGCATATACTTTCTCAGCATCGAAACGTGAAAAACATTGTGTACCTGAGATAAACTCGGAGGTAAAGCCACCCGGTAAGCAAATGATCCAACTCTCTCCAGAATTTCATATGGTCCAATGAACCTTGGACTCAACTTTCCTTTCTTACCAAATCGCATCACACTTTTCCATGGTGATACTTTGAGAAAAACATGATCACCTACCTCAAAAGATAGATCCTTCCTCTTGTTGTCTGCATAACTCTTCTGCCTACTCTGAGATGTTCTCATATGCTTCTGAATCAGCTGAAATTTTTCTGCCATCTCTTCTACCAATTCTGGTCCCATCAACTACCTTTCACCCACTTCATCCCAGAAAGCTGGAGTTCGACACCGCTTCCCATATAACGCCTCAAATGGTGACATCTATATACTGGAATGAAAACTGTTATTATATGAAAATTCAACCAAAAGAAGATGTTGGTCCCAACTTCCCTGATAATCCATAGAGCAAGAACGTATCATATCCTCCAAGGTCTGAATTGTTCGTTCTGACTGCCCATCTGATTGAGGATGAAAAGTCGTACTAAAATTTAATTCAGTACCCAACGACATCTGAAGGCCCTTCGAAAAGTTAGAAGTGAACCTGGGATCACGGTCAGATACAATGGAGAGAGGAACTCCATGTAACCTGACTACCACTTTAAGATACAAACGGGAAAGTTGATCCAGGGAAAAAGTATCTCGTATAGCAAGGAAATGAGCAGACTTGGTCAAGCGATCAATAATAACCCATATTGCATTATTACCTCGAGATGTCTTTGATAATCCCACAAAAAAGTGCATGGATATATTCTCTCATTTCCACTCTGGAACTGGTAGAGGCTGAAGCATCCCTTTCGGTAACTACCGCTTTGCTTTAGTAAAGTCAGCAATATCTTTTTTCATTCCATCCCAGCAGTAATACTCCCGCAGATCTCTATACATCTTAGTACTGCCTGGATGAACTAAAAACGGAGATCTATGAGCTTCACATAACAACTCTCTCTTCAACTGTGAACCACAAGGCACACACAATCTGTTCCCAAATCTCAAAACAAAATCATTATTAATGTTGAATTCATGCAACTTACCTTTCTGAACCAACTCTACCTTTTTCTGCAACTCACTGTCTTGCTTCTGTGCTTGCTTGATTCTATCTGATAGAGATGATCTCACAGATATCTGAATCAAAATAGAAGAACTTCCTGCACCAACAACTTCTATGCCAAAGTTCATCAAATCCTTAACCAAGGGATCACGTTCCAAATGCAACATTCCTAATGAAGCATTACTTTTTCGACTCAAAGCATCAACCACTTTATTTGCTTTTCCCAGATGGTAATGAATTGTACAATCATAATCCTTGATTAATTCTAGCCATCTCCTTTGTCTCATGTTCAATTCTTTCTGAGTGAATATATACTTTAAAATTTTTTGATTAGTATATATTTCACACTTGACTCCATACAAATGATGCCTCCAAATTTTTAAAGCGAAAACAACAGTAACTAATTCCAAATCATGTTTAGGGTAATTTACCTCATGAGTTTTCAACTATCGTGAAGCATAAGCAATTACCTAATCATTCTGCATTAAGATGCAACCAAGTCCTTTCAATGAAGCATCACTGTATATAACAAACTCACCATTCCTGGAAGGTAGTGCCCAAACTGGAGCATTCACCAATCTTCTTTTCAATTCCTGAAAACAATCGTCACATTCTTTTGTCTAGATAAACTTAACACCCTTCCAAGTTAGCTTAGTCATTGGACTAGATAACGGTGAAAAATTTCTAACAAACCTTTGGTAATAGCCTGCCAAACCAAGGAAGCTACAAATATCAGTTACATTTGTGGGTCTTGGCCATTCTTCCACAACTTTTGTTTTTGAAGGATCAACAGTTATTCCATCTTTAGAAACAATATGACCATGGAAAGAAATTTTTTGCAACCAAAACTCACATTTGCTGAATTTTCCATACAGTTTCTTTTCTTTTAAGGTTTGCAAGATAACCCTTAAATGTCTTTCATGCTCCTCTTTACTTTTAGAACACACCAAAATATCATCAATGAAAACCACAAAAAACTTATCCCAGAACTCATGGAAAATTCTATTCATTAAGTCCATGAATACAGCAGGTCCATTGGTTAGACCAAAAGGCATTACTACAAATTCATAATGGCCATATCTTGTACGGAACACGGTCTTAGGAATATCTGACTCCTTTACCTTCAACTGATGGTACCCCGATCTCAGGTCAATCTTTGAAAAATACTGAGCTCCCTGGAGCTGATCAATCAAATCATCGATATGAGGCAAAGGATATTTTTTCTTAACAGTGATGTTATTCAAGGCTCTATAATCAATGCAAAGTCTCATAGAACCATCTTTCTTTTTAACAAATAAAACAGGATCACCCCAAGGTGATGTGCTAGGTCGAATGAAACCATTCTCTAATAAATCATGCAATTGCTCCTTCAACTCAAAAAGTTCAATTTGAGTCATTCGATAAGGGGGTTTTGAAATTGGGTTAGCATCAGGAACTAAGTCAATAGTAAACTCAACTTCCCGATCTGGTATTATTCCAGGAAACTCATCAAGAAAAACATCAGGATACTCATTTACCACTGGAACATAATTAATCTGAACAGTTCCGTTATTTTCAACGATGTGTGCAAGGTAACATTCATTTTAATCTTTTACAAGTTTCTTGGCCTCTTGATAAGTTATCAACAGTAAGGGTTCATTCTTGTACACAAACTGAAATTATTTCTGAAAAGAAACTTCTATAGATCTACAGTCAATATTAGCATGGTAAATAGAGAGCCAATCCATACCCAGGATAAAATCAAACTCTACTATAGGTAGAACAATAAGGTTTGCAAGTAGGTTCTTTCCACAAATAAGGATAGGAAGATTCTTATAAATTCTTTTTGCCTCAACATTTCCCCCAGGTGTTTTTACCACAAGTTCAGGAGTCACTTCTTGAGATGGTATTCCCATTTTACTAGAAAAGTTTTCAGAGATGAAAGAATGTGTAGACCCCAAATCAAACAACACACTGGCATAATCTGAAAAAACAAACAAAGTACCTGATACAACTTCATTTGATGGCCCGACATCTGCCGAAGTAGTTGCAAAATATTTCACCACCCCTTTCTGCTTGTAGTATAACTGGTTCCCATCACTCAAGCTCTTTGTCGGACACTCGTTTTCATAGTGACCCATCTCATTGCACTTATAACATTTCACTAACTGTAAATCAAATTTGGTCTTACCATCACCCTGATCTTTTTCAGTGTAATCACGAGCCTTATGTCCCATCTTACCACATCGGTTGCACTTTCTAGAATTAAGAAGACATTCCCCATCATGCCTTTTTCCACATTTATCACAAACTGGAAACTTAGTTTTCTTACCATTAGACTTTTTTGAATAATTCTTACCTTTCTCCTGCCACCTTGGTCTCTTCTTCTGCTGGTTGTTATAGAACACTTGATCATCGTCAAACTCCATTTCCACCTTCTCAGCAAATCGAACATGCTTTTAATAACTTTTAAACTCACGAGAACCTAATGCCCTTTGATATTTTGGATTTAATCCTGAGTAAAAATGATTGATTTTACTATCAAGGTCTCGGATAAAATTTGGAGCATACCTTTCCAATCGAGTGAACCTTTCTTCATAGGTAGCCACTGAGTCTTCCACTTGCCTCAATTACAAGAATTAATTTTCCATCCTAAGTCGAACAGCCTTAGGAAAATACTTCTCAAGAAACATACCTTTGAATTCATCCCAGTCGAGAGCATCAATCTCATCAGCGTCCCTGATATTTTTAACCATAGACCACCACTGATCTGCTTCACCCTCCAAACGGTAAATAGCAAGACTAACCTTTTGATTGTCTGAACACCCCATGACATCAAAAAACTTTTCCAGTGCTTTAATCCACCCTTCATCTAACACAGGGTCAGATGATCCTCTGAATGATGGGGGATGTTGCCTCATAAAATGTTCCACCACTGACATGTTCCTCTGCGGTTGATCTGGCTGATCTCGTGCATTGATACCGCCACCATTTATAGCCTGAGTCAACTGTGCCATAACTACAACAAACTATTATGTTCCAATTCCGACCATCTCAGGATTCTGATTCGGAAGGTTATTTCCTTCTGTATGCCTTCCTAGCACTGCTTCCCTGTTTCCTCTGTGGAAAACCATTCTGAACAAACATGTCTTAGATGAAGCAACATGGTAATCTTCAAATGCTATATCATTTCAAAAAAAAAAAAATTGGATAATCATTTGATAGAATTCTAACTCCTAAAGTTATCTAAACCGACCTTTGATACCAAATATAAGGCCCCAGCCTTAAACCTTACTTAATCTTGAGTTATTAAAAGATTACACATTGAGGATCTTTTCGGGTTTAGAGTTTTAGAGAATTAGATCATCAAACTTGAATTACATTCCACATATAAACAAAGTGGTTACATAAAGATAGTATTATTCATTCCCATCAATGGAATCATATTTAAAATAAAACATGGATTCTTTCTTGACACTTCCTTGACACTATCATCATATCATGTACCTTTCCCTTGACCTGTGAAAAACATTTCAAAAAAACTTGGGATGAGCATAAAAACCTCAGAAAGGGATATGAAAATATAGAAAGGAAACATGAGTACGTATATACATAAGAATGAAATCATACTTTACCCATAAAACATAAGCACTTTAACATACCTTATCAAATCATGAATAAATCCTAGAAATCATAATACATAAAGGTAACTTGAAGCATTCATAACATTCTTATGGAGGGAGTAACCCTCCTGGTTACGTTTGGAATACCCATCATAGTATATTCCCTAAATCTCTTCAGAGAAACCTTAATGTTACACTCCTTCACGTTACCCAATGCATTAGAGAGCTATATCGTGCTCACCCGCCCTTAGTTTATCACGGAACCACCCGTCTTCATAATAATGCCCAAGAACCTCAACATAATCGTATCATATAAATCATACATAAAGGAAACATACCATTTCCACCTATGAATCACAAGATATCAATACAACACATTGATATAAAAACATTATGAAAACCATTTTCAATACCAAAATAAAATAAAATTAAAACATGGTATTTATTTTTCTTTTAAAAAGAAGGTATGGCTTGTAGAGGAAGCCGAAACTCAAATAACTGTCACGGCGGCAGAGAAGTCGTTGTCGCCGCATACGTACGACAAAAACATTCCCTTTTGCCGTTTAGTAAAATGCTTCATAAAAAAGATTCCTTTTGGATAAACATAAAAGTCAAAGGGTTTTATACACCGTATAAATGAAGGTTGTGTATAAAACAAAATATGCCTCAATGAAAGGAGATTGAGATGAAGTCCCATACCTCGGGTCCGACTTGACTCGGTCGTTATTTAACCTCCTGAATAATAAACATGAGTTAATTTCTACTTTTTTAAGAACCTTTTTCAAGTTCATTATTCCTTTTATATCACTTATTTCCATGTCATGAACACTATGTAATTATTTAAGTTAATAACGGTCATTTTGACGATCATTGGTACTTGAGTCAAAATAAACCCTTTATAATTACAAGTTGTTCATGTATCCATTATATCCAAGATTATAATCATGATTTATATATCATATATATCATATATATCCAGTATATACGTGCATTAATAATATTACATAATCATTTAGAGCTAAGAAATGAAATGCACCGTTCATGGAGACGGTAAGCCGTACGTACGCATGAACGCTACTTTCATTTCTTTTTCGTATTTTATAGAATGGAATCATAATGATATAAAGGAATATTATAATTCCAGTATAATATCATATATAATATCATAGTTCCATCCATTATACGTCCCACATATGGTATTTAACGAATCAAATCACTTTGAGGGGGCGGTAGTCCGCACTTCCTTAAATTAAGATATCGCGTTTACCCATAATGGAAACCATAAAGGTATGCCCAAAATGAAAAATACAGAATCTTAAGGAAAACATAAACATATTATATATCATATATAAATATAGTGTCATCTTAATGGCCACCTTTGAAGGTGTTAAAGGAATGTTGAACAATCATCGTTTCGGGAGGCATAAATTCACCATCCACGGAAACCGTATGTTATTTAACCATTAGATGTAGGTGTGTGTAAGTGTAGCTTGAATCCTTATTATAACAGAATCCTAGTATATTGAAGATACTGGAGTAGTTACAAAAGAAATAAATAAAAAGACTTTAGGGGGTTGGAGAATCAAAATAAATCAAAAGGACTCAAGTGAAGACATTACCTTAAAATCGGGTAACTCCCTTTGGTTTTAGCTCAAAGGCTTCCTTGGGAAGTCTTCTGCCCAAAGTGAGGCTTCAAGGAGTAATAGAGGGAAGTGGAGAGAAAAAATGGGCAGGTTTTGGCCAAGCCAAATGCTTTTCGAGTGTGGGTAAGGAGGTAGAGGTGGGGGCCTTTTATAAGAGGAGAGGAGGGGCACTCTTGGAAAGTAAAAAAATATTACTTTATTTGAAAATGAGTTTCGGATTTAAAAGGTACCACATTGATATATTTCGAGTATAAGGTGATAAGGGTTCGAAATCCACCCATCCAATAGGTTTTGGACATGTTTAGGTCATAGATTTTACATTATCTTTTCATTTTATTTAAATCCTTTATTAATGAGGTAATCGCTACATCATCATGATGTCATTACTAATTTAATTTATTTAATGTCTAAAAATTATAAAAAAATATCATGATGTAGGCAATCTTTTTATCTTTCCAATGACTATTTATAATGAAAAATCTAATCTTTATAACCCCATTTAAAAATTGTTTTCGTTAAACATATTATGTTTGTGTCATTTTTACTTTTACATTAAATAAAAAGTTATTTATGTCATTTCCCAACCAAAGTGGCTCCATGGGGTCCCTAAGTTGACCCATGGCTTGTATTGGTCGGCCATGACACATCCAATAAGGTTAGGACATGTTTCTAGGTCATTTCATATTATTAAATCTTTATTTTTACCTTAAACTACACTAATTACCACTAATCGCGATTAAAAACTTAATAAGTTACTATTCACCAAAAAATTATTTTAATCTCATTGAACCACATTTTACTTCTTAATGAAAACAATGTATGTCGGATTTTTGAAATTCAATACACAATGATGGAAAAATTTCATTTAAACGGAAAATCAGTTTTTATAAGTACTACTTAGTGATTTCACTATTCATCAAAAATTGAAGTTTTTCAGAAAAATACCAAAAATTCACCCTAAGCTATATTTGATATTCTGAATTCCAAAATGAAGTATATTTTAAAAAATGCAAAACATATAAGTCACATTAATTAATTTAATAATTAATTTCCGATGTCAGAGAAAATAGCGTGTTTTTATGAAACAATAAGTATCAAAAGATTGACACCAGTTTACGTCCAATTTCAAAAGTGAAATTGATTCCAATGACCACCAATAGATTAAATGGTAAAAATATATTCTAATTTCACTTCAAAACCAATTCAAAATATAATCTAATCATATAAATAAATTAGATTAAAAAACAGTTTTGATGTAAAATGCAGTATTTTTCACTATTCATTAAAAAATGAACATTGTCAGAAAAATACCAAAAATTCACACAAAGTAAATTTTGATATCCCAATCATAAATAATAAGTTTATTTTGACAAACATAGCTTATAAAATTGTCAAAAGATAGATTTAAAAATGGTTTTCCATCAAAAGGCAGTAAAACAACGTTTTAAAAATATTAGTGTATTCCATGCTTAAGATTGGATTTATTTTCATTTTAAGCCTCTAAAACACTATCTAGTTCATTAATAGACATAGATAAAAATATCTATTATTTATTACTTACTTGGAATGTTACATTTTTACTTGTGCCACAACATAAACATAAATCATTCATCATAACCCAAAGAATAAGATGGGTTTCATAAACATCATCCCATCATAACATAATCCATATAAAACAAATGGATATCATTTAATCATAAGAAAAATGAAACCATGTTAATCATCAAGAAATTATACTTGAAACATAATCATACTAAATAATGTCATCTTTGATGAAAAATAGTTTTGACAAAACACTTGAAATGAATTCTTGAGGAAAATATCCTTTCTTCTTAAAAAACATTTTCTTTTCACAAAATTCCATGCAATTTTAAAAGAAAAGGATTTTGGTGAAAATACTTATGAAATATTTTAGAGTAAGCTTCATGAAAATAATGCATTATGAAACCGTAAAAATCAGTTCATGCCGTATAAGTTAAAAATAACATTCTTCTCATACTTTTCTTGGAAAAGTCAAAAAGTATCTCAAATGGTAAACAAAAGAAAGATTCCTTCCATACAATGTGATAAAATTAGAAATGGGTAAAAATTAATTTAAACATACATGGAAAACATTTTATGAAATTTTTTTGAGAAAATATGGACATTGATAATAATCATAACCCTAGTAAATACTTATGAATAAACAATCTCGGATAAGAATGAGATTGGAAAAATTATCCCTTACCTTAGGTCTGATATACTTTGTACGTATCCAAACATCCTGTATAATGATTTAAATAATTTCATTGAATTATTACAGAATCACATTCATTGTTATGATATCATATATGGTTCACTTATGAATTTATATTACCCGTTCTTTTGTAAATCCCATGTTAAAGCGTCATTTTGGATAAAATCATCTTATTTATCGTACGTGTTTGGAAAAGTTGTTCTTGATGTTATTATTACTTATATAATGATTTAATTACTTCCAGAATGTAAATCATTATTTATATATCATATATATTCATTATATATCCTGTATATACATGTATTTATAATAGTACATAACATATGGAGGTAAGAAATGAAATGCACCGTTCATGGAGACGATAAGCCATACGTACGCATGAACGCTACTTTCATTTATATTTATTTTTTTAATGGAATAGGTATATTATAATTCCATTATAATATAATATATAATATCATTAACTCCATCCTTTATACATCCCACATAAGGCATTAACGAATCACATCACTTTGAGGGGGCGGTAGTCCGCACTTCTTCAAATGAGATTATCGTATTTACCTACTATTGAAACCATAAAGGCTTGATACAATTGGGCAGTAAAGAAGAATAAGGAAATAATAAACATAATATATATCATATATAAATATATTTCCATCATAATGGCCACCATAAGAGGTGGTAGGAGAAAATCGAACAATCATCGTTTCGTGAGGCGTTAGTTTTCCATCCACAGAAACATTATGTTCTTCATCCATTAGATGGATTTGTGTGTAAGTGTAGTTATAATCCTTCTCATAAAAACATACTAGTATATTTAGGATATTGGTGTTGTTACAAAAGAAATTATTAAAAAGAGTTTAGGGGTTGGAGAAGTAGAATAAAAGAAAACAACTTAAGAGAAACTATTACCTTTAATTTGGGTAACTTCCTTTGGTTTGAACCAAAAATACTTCTTGAAGTTACTTCTGCCTAAATTAAGGCTTCTAGGGGGAGGAGAGGGATAGTGGGAGATTATTTGGTCAGATTTTGGGTGAGCCAAAAGGCTTGAGAGGCATGAGGAATTGCATAGAAGTGGTCTCATTTTATAAGGGAGAGGAGGGGCTCTTTAGGAAAGTGTGAAAACATTATTTTATTATAGACTTATCTTAGGTTTCAAGAGATCCAAAACACATTAATGTCAAAGATAAGATGACTCATATTCGAAATAAAATCATCCAATCATAATTGGACATGTTTTTTATAATATATTAATCACTATAATCTAATTTATTTAAATAATTTATTAATGAGGTAAATACTGCATCATTATTGTGTCATATATAATTTAATTTATTTGATGTATAAGAATTATAAAAAAAACATGTAGTAAATATTTTTAGCTTTCCAATGAATATTTATAGTTGAAAATATAATTTATATAATCCCTTATAAAAATTAATTACTAAAAGATTATTGTTAATACCAATTTTGACTTTACATTAAATTAATTAATCTAATGCGTCATTGTCTTTCATAAGTGGCTCCATGGGGTCCCAAAATCGACCCAAGGATGAACATGGTCGGCCATTACTCATCCAATATGGTTTGGAAAAGTGTTGGTAATTTTGAATTATTATAATATTATTTTAACATTGAATTACCCTATTTACTTTTAACCGTGGTAAATAAAAGTATAAAATTACTATTCACCAAAAAATATTTTTATCTAATTGAACGACATTTTACTCATTTATATTAACCGTGTTTCTCAGATTTTTGAAATTAAACACACTGAAGCGGTAAAATTATGTTTTATGAACAATTACAAAAGCTCATAGGAGGTGGGTAAAAGATGATGAAAAGTTAAATACAATTTTTATAAATCTAAAATTATTATAAAATGATTCCAATGAATTTAATTGAACTTATATAATTATTATGTATCTATTTTGACCTAAAATAAATTTAAATCAAATAAATTATTATTTAAATAAAAATTCAGTTTTAACCAAAAACTCAGTGTTTTTACTATTTATCAAAAATTGAAGTTTTTTAGAAAAATACCAAAAAATCAGAATAAGCTATATTTGATATTACAAATTAAAAAATGATGTCTATTTTTCCAAATTCAAATTATAAAAGTGTCATTAATTAATTTTAAAATTAATTCTCGTTATCAAAACAAATAGCGTGTTTTTAAGAAACAAAAACCAATAAAAGATCATCACTTGTTCATGTCCAATTTCAAAGTGAAATTAATGACCAACATTGGATTAAATGGTAAACATATATTATAATTAAACTTTAAAACAAATTAAAAAGATAATCTAGCCATATAAATTATTGAGATGAAAAAAGTTGTTTTTAAATAAAATATAGCATGTTTTTACTATTCATTAAAATATGAAAGTTATCAGAATAATATGAAAAATTTATCCAAATTAAATTTATATATCTTTATTCCAAGGAAGAATTTTATTTTTTCAAATTGAACTTATAAACATGTCAAAAACTAGATGTAAAGTGGGTTCTCCATCAAAAGGAGGCAAAAATGCATTTTTTTGAAAAATACATATTTTACCCGAAATATTTATTTTGTTCTCATACCATGTTCTAGAAAATATGTAAGATGAATAATAATGTTATAAAATTCAAAATGTAGTTAATACTATTCATAATGGCTAGTCCATAATAATATTATAACAATATATCATTGTTTAGTAAAACCCAGTTTTGCGTATTACACACGCTATCGAGGAAGGTTACGATTGCGTGTAATGCAAGCCAAGTCATGGTTGCGTGTTGTGCAAAACTCCTTTGTTGTTGCGTATAACAAAATACAACCATATTTCATTTATAATTTGAATATATATATATATACACTCAATGTTGTGTAGAATAACTACTATAAAAAAAAATTGAAATTGTGTGTAACATGATCCATGAATAGTGTTGCACATACTGCAAGCTAATACGGTGTTGAGTATAGTACAAGCTAATCCTGGTGTAGTGTAAAATATAACACATCTAAGATATTAAAAATAATATATCTCAAAAAATCTCAGGTTGTTACATTCTACCCCTCTTAAAATGAATTTCTCCCTTGAAATTCGTCAGGGTTATAAATCATTTACTATTCATAGAAACCCACATCGTAAAAAGGAATACTAAAACTTGATTTTAAAAAATAATGTATGAAATGTAATGATTACCCAGAGTAACTCATCACTGGGTTTCCATATAAGAGAATGTTTTTGACGCTTTCGCCGGGGCGCGCACATCCGTCTGTGGAGGACGCGCTGCTTTTGCCCCGCATTCCCGCTTTCCAAAGGCGGGCGGCATCCATTCCTTGTTCAGGGATGTCTGATCCTTGATCGAAACTGGGATGATGGGATGTCGGTTCTTCCTTCCGTGGATTCCTCCTCGGAACTCGTTGCCAAGTACAGGTCTCCCACATAGATTTAATATGTTGTTCGTGAAGATCTTCCCAGTGCCATGTTTCCATGGACGCCGGTTAATTACACTGCTTCTGCCAGGACATTCCAAATGGTCCGGTCAGGGAAGCAACCTTTAGTCAGGGGAGTAGTCATATCGAGGAATTAGTAGCGTGTCTGAACGCTGGGGAACTGGCATGTCTGTCTTTTGTCCCTTTTCATAGGGATTCTTGAGGGCGTGGAAGCCCGAGGCATCCCACATCGAGCACGAGGTATCATATTCCATAGGCATGTATCTGAGGTTTTCCTCAACGTCCTATGTTTAACACAGGGTATGTTATAGGTTTAATGTCCAGCGGAGACGGATCGTCCTGATCCGAACACTAGCTGGAATGGATCAGATTGAGGAATCTCCCTTGAAGGGAAGCCGATATCGGGGCTAGACCGTGGGCAGCTTCCTGAATACTGTGAAGAGGAGCGGAGTGGCATGATCTCGTCGGGATATGGAGGCCCGAGTAAGAATCAGGGTGGATGATGGATGTATGAATAATGTGGAGGGGGAATGAAATGGGACCGTCGGAACGACGACAGTAAAGTTGGTCTTGTGCCTCGAAGATACCTCCTACGTATCCCCGTGGCAGGGAATCAAAGTCCGCATAGTTCGGGGTGGTGTCAGTGAACTGACGTGAAGGCGGACCTTGGCTCGATGGTTGATGGGCTTGAACCTCAGGGAGGATTCCTACGTACCATGCCTTGACACGGATCAAAGACCTCATAGTTCAAAGGGGTTGTGGGATATAGTTTACTGTCATGCGGGACGGGGGTGAACCGACGTGAGTGAGGTCGGAGCAACCGAGCGAGGGGCTTGAACCTTATGGAGGATTCCTACGTACCATGCCTTGACATGGATCAAAGACCTCGTAGTTCAGGTTGGACGTCAAAAGGCCGATGTGAAGAAGGACCAGGAGTCCAGGTGGCAATGGGCTTGAACCTCGTGAAGGCTTCCTACGTACCATGCTTTGACATAGATCAAAGACCTCTTAGTTCATAATGGTGTGTCGGCGAACCGACACGGGTGAGGACCATGGTCCAGATGGTGTGGGACTTACATGCTAGGCTGCCCAGGTGCTGGTGACCTAACATGAAGAAGGTCAGAGTTACCAACAGGTGGTGGGCTTGAACCTCTGGGAGGCTTCCTACGTACCATGTCGTGACATGGATTAAATAACTCATAGTTCAAAGGGCTTCATTGGAGAACGGACGTGAATGTGAACCTGGGGGTCCATTAGTGGTGGGATTGAACCTCGTGAGGCTTCCTACGTACCATGCCATGACATGGATCAAGGTCCTCGTAGTTCGGTATGGTCACAACGGCTTGCCGTTGGACTTGAATGCATTTTAACGTCATTTTGTATGAGGGCATACAGTTTAATGTCATACTGGACGAGGGAATTGCCATGATCGATGCCTACTTTAAGCCCACTTGAGTCTTGCTCAGTGTGAGAAACAAGAGGCAACAGAGACCTGATGATCTCGTCGTGAAGGGTGAATTTGTGAGATGTGAAGAGGGACTTACACGTTAGGCGGCCCATGTTGATGGGACTTACTTCAGGATGCAGGCCCATAGTGCGGAAAAGCGCAGCGGGGAAGTACAGAGGTGCATGGGTGCTACCCTCCACAATAGAGGCTTGGGGCTTATACCAGGGTGGTTTCCCCTCTCCTGTGGACATACGCCGCTCCGATAAGGAGGATATAATCCCCTGTGGAGGGGGTGATCCCATCTCTATGGAGAGGGGCAGCGTAAAGAATGTACGAGACGGGGGGACCCTGCGTGTGAGGCACGGGGTCAGATCACAGTTTAACGTCATGTGTTGAGGACGCGGTGCATGGCAGTTTAACGTCCTGCAGCTCGGACGAGGTGGGTTTATTCCACACCCCTAGGAATTACATAACCGGTACCCTCTACCCCTTGGGGGAGGGAAGGTACAAGAAAGTCCATGGTCAAGGGGGGTCGTAGAGCGTACCATCGAGGGGTCCACGTTAGCATGGCTATGCAAAGAAGCAATAGATGTTAGCATTCCTATGCGAAGAAGCATTAGGAGAAGCAATGCTATGAGTGGTGTTGTCCAAGGGACTTTGAAATCACATCGTGAAAACCTGGAGGGTTGCATGGGAAGAGGAATTTCCAAGAAAAGGAGTGTGCTTAGTGAAGTGGAGTGCCTTGGACTTAGCATAAGACAAGGTGTGAATGGGAGGTGCTTCGCGAAGCGGAATAGTATTCGCGGAGCACTTCCTCACGAAGCAGAGGTGCCACGCGAAGCAAGGTGCTGCGAAGCAGTGTGCTTCGCGATGTGCAGCGACACTGCCTTGGTATGTGGATCACTAGTACATGATGGGTGTTTTGAGAAGCATAAACGCTCTGTGGCTACCCAATTTCCCTTGGGAATCCCCTTCCTTCGCGAATGCCCTTGGGCTTCGCGAAGGAAATCCCTCTCAGAAGAGGGGCTCAAAACAAGACTAGGCGAAGGCATCTCGTGAAGTAAAAATACCTCATGGAGCACATGATTCTCGGGGTGAAGGGTGCTTCGCGATTTGGGGGTTGCGAAGCCGAAAGGTCAGATTGTCCATCCCCTGAACTCTGGGGGATCCCCGTATTTATAGGCCAGGGGCACCGCGAAGTAGAGCTCACGCATCGTGAAGGGGGTGCGGGTGCTTTGCGGTGGGCTCACGAATGTCAGGGCGTTTGCGGAGCGGTACCTCCTCAGGGTCTTCGCGGAGGGATCACGAATGTCAGTGGGTTTGTGGAGCATTACCACCTCCTGTTCTTCGTGATGGCCTCACGAACGTCAAGGCCTTCGTGGAGGGTTACCGCCTTAGGGTCTTCGCGTCGGGCTCGCGAACTTCAGGGTGTTCGTGGAGCGTTACCTCCTCTTGTACTTCACGGAGGCCATGTTACTCGGGGGGGGGGGGGGGGGGGGGGGCTTCGCGTTGGAGTTTCGCGAGGCAGCGTGCGTGGATTCTTTTTCATCCCTACTTTTCGTTCAATATTTTGCCTCCAACAAATTCCCCCACTCAGACATGGAGCTGCGGAGGGATGAAGGGTCGAAGTCCGAGGGAAAATCGCCAAAATTATCGGTGGCCTCGTGAAGGGGCGTGCGGTGCTGACAGCGGTCGCGCGGTCCAAACGTGCCGCGATGCTCCGCGCGGGTGGGATGTGCCGCGATGCTCCAGGTTCTCCACCTATAAATAGGTGGGCTGACCTCTATTTTTTCCTCTAGAAACTTTTGTCCTTTTGCGCTCTCAACTTCATGATGCTCCGCGTACTCTGCATCTGCTCTCCGCGAATTGAGCTTTGCGGTGAACCGCGAGTCTCCGACTCCATGACCGCTCCATGCGAACTTCCATTTTACGGCTTAGGCCAGGTTCCGTGGCTTGTTTTTTCACTCGAGCTTCACAAGAGATTTTCACGAGTGACCTTCTCAACCCAAAATGGAAATTTTTGGAGTTCCGAAACCGAAATGGCCCGTCGAGAAGCTGTATTGGGGGTGTTTGCAGATGCCACCCATAGGGATGAGATGGATAACTGTCTGGGCCTTGGGGAGATGGTCTGAAGCTCCTCGGACCATAATTCTTTGACAAAACTGCTATCAGAGCGTCAGAAATACTATCCGTAGTGCAAGAAGTTTCCCTTGTTTGTCTTCGGGCTGAGGGATGATGTCCTCATCCCTGATGCGAGTAGGGACGAACCAGCTTGCTGGTTCAGGAGCGCACCATGCCAGCGCCAGTGGTTCAGGGCGGCTGATGGCCATGCGTGAGAAGACATCACAACCGTCACCATTGACTGTCTCTATAACCATGTGAACAATATTTACGAGAATCCACTTCAACCAGAGATGTCCCCTCCTCTGTATCATACCATGCTGAAGGCGGCTTTCCAGGATTCGAAGAAGGGGTGGTCTGATGAGTGGGACTTGCGCCAGGGCGGCAACTTCACCAATGACTGGGCATGGGCCTACTGGGTAGGTGCCTCATGCGAGGAGTTTGGGGCCGATCTGAGGAGAGTGGGTTTGTATGAGGCAGCATGGGCCTCCCAATTCCACATTTACCTACCGAAACAGCTGATGCCAAAGTTTCTGAGAAGATGGTTGTCTAGGACAAATACTTTTCACTTGCACCATGGTGAGGTGGGCATCAGTCTGTGGGATGTCCATCAGATTTTGGGGGTCCCGATCCTGGGGTCCATGTATGATGAGTTCTTCCCCATCATGAGCATGTGGGAGGATACATAGCAGATTCTATGACTAGAGTCGGTACAGATGGAATTGGTCCCCGGAGAGGACAAGGAAGTGGTGAGAGCTGTCCACTTTAAGAAGTGGTTCGAGCGGTTCCTGAATTTCCCGGAGAATCGAGAGTTCCCTCTGAGGCCTCAAACTTGTCTGAAGGAGGCTCAACGGGGCAAGGAGAACTCGTATTGGTGGGTCTTGGAGGACAACCAATGGAAGACTGGGGGTTTCAGTGTCAGCACTGAATAGTAGACGATAGTCATGCTGGCGGCATTCATCGCAGCCCTTATCTGCGGTTGGATCCTATCGGGGAGGGATACCAGCATGGGGGTGCGGCCCAGCTCGTTTATCATGGAGTCCATGCTGGCCATGGGGCAGTGGGTCAATCTGGGGATTCCAATGCTCGGAAAGCTGTTCAGGATGCTGCGACACGTTAGTGAGGGCTAAATCCTCCAAGGATATGTGGGCCCTTCCACCTTCTCTATGGGTGGATTGAGGAGCAGATCAGGGGGATTTATGAGTATCCAAACCCTATCTCGCCGTCCGGATCAAACTTTTTTCCCCTCCATTCTGAATGTGGCTGGGAGCATCCAATTCAAACTGACCATACCGATGGTGCTGAACCGCGATTGGAGGGCGGATGAGTTTAACTTCCACCCATTTCCATTGCTGATGGGGGTACTCACTGACGACGAGCAGGGAATGGAAGAGCATCGGGCTTATCTCCTGACCTTTCGAGGTGGATTTTTGGTTGCACGAGTGGATCGTGATCCGCTCTGTGAACTGTACACCCCTCATCAGTTTGCGAGGTAGTTCCGGTGCCTCCAGTGGAAGACCCCGCAGGCCTACTGGGAGGTGTGTCACGAGGAGCAACCGTGTGTGATGAGGCAGTTGTGGCTCATGTTCACACGGGAATACGGAAAGATGCGAATTTCATTTCCTCCATCCACCACCGCTTTCAGATTGGTGAGGGAGTATGCCATTAGCTGGGAGGCTTCTTATCCGGGGAAGATGTTGAGGAAGCCAACTATTCAGGTTGGTGACGGCGGGCCTCCTCTATCCCAAGGTCGGGGTCGGAGGGCAGCAAGGGCCTCTCGCGGTGGCGGGGCTGCCGTGGCGGCGAGACCCACACAGACCGAGGGTGTGGCAGCAGCGGAGGATCCGGTGATTCCAGAAGAGCAGGGCCATCCGGAGGGGCGGCCGTCGAGGGGATTCCGCAGGATATTTTCTCAGTCTCCAGGGAAGCGGCTATGTCATAATGACATGCCAGAGGATGTCGTCTTCCCGGAGTCCTCGGAAAATTGGGATTTCAACCGGAAACACCTCAGTTTGCCCGAGGTGTGGGAACTCATGAACCGTCGCGGGACGGTTCTGCCAGGAATAGGCCCAGTCCGGGCTGGGTTTGCGGTGTCTTTGGCGGAGGCAGAGCAATATTTGGTCGAGCTAGAGGACTACGTTCACTCCAGTGGTGTCCCAAACCCAATGACAGACCGGGTGAGGGTACTGTTGGATCGGACGGTTCCGCCACAGCTGTCAGCTGCCGATCTGAGGGAGCGCTTCCCCCTGCTAGAAGAATCAGAGGACTCCTCGTGGGTGGATGAGGCTTGCGGAGGGAGCCCATTGGAGGAGGGCGAAGTCAGAGACCAAGACTCAGATGCTGATAATTTCACAGAGGTTCTCGAGGTAGCATTCCATGATTATTTTCTAATGGTCTATTCTCAGGACATTATGGATTTCTTACAGATGTTTGAACCATGTAGGAGGAACTTGTACGTAGGCCTCGCTCTCGCTTCTTGGCGGGTGATGATGGAGGACCTTCAGAACCCGCACCTACATCTGCATCCAATTCTGTGTCTGGTGGGGTCAGAGCGCCCGAGGTGGCTCCCCCAGAATCTCCAGACCTTCCAACAGTATACGGAGGTCCGCGTCTCGGGGTCCCGTCAACATAGACTCAAGAGAAGCACCAGGAGATCTATCTTCATATGTTTCATCTAATGAATTAATTTCTATCATATGTAGACTGTGAAAACTAACGTTTATGTCCCTCTCTGTTGTATTGTTCTTTGACTAGCATGGGCTGTTGCGGTAATGCTGGTCGGGATGTCTGGCGGAATACCTCCTAGGGGCATGCTGGTGATGGTGGAGATAGTCCCCCCATCTCCCCGAGGTGCAACACACACTATCATCAGTAGGACCACCAGCAGGGTCGTGCCCGAGGTTATTGAGGTGGAGTCTGATAACGAGAATCAATCGGCCGACCCAAGTCCCGTCATGGTTGCTCCGGTGCCAGATGTTGCGCCGGATTCAATGCCAGATGTAGATCCTGCTGAGGACTTCCTATGGGCATATCCTGCGTATGAGCCTACCAATCGTGTAGACTGGGAAGAAACGGCCTCCGATGAGAAATACATCAGCATAGTCCGCCGCCGATCATGGATGCTAATCATGCACTTCATCATGGACACCCCCAAGCGCTATGGATGAACTGAATGGACAAAAATCGCTCGCGGCTGTGCAAATTGTGTGCTGGGGGAGTGGATTTCCAACAGCCTCATGCGCTCATCTGAGATCTCATAGCCGAGAAGACCTGGGAGTATGATCGTGGGCTCAGCGTGGGCTGGCAGCGTAGAAAGGTGAAAAACATCAAGAAGCTCCAGGAGGCTGAATGTGAGGTCCAACAGGTACAGGCCCGGGCAGATGAGCACTCATCCTCTCTTAAGACACAATCTGAGCTGATCTAAAAGTTGAAGGCCTAGCTGGCGGAGGCAAAAGAGCATATGAGGCATGCTTCTAGAAATATGGCTCCCATTCAGGCTAGCGTAGAGAGGTACAGGGCCAAGGCTAACTAACTGTGCCCCACCGCTACTGAGGAGGAGTGGGAGATGAGTCAGCGGCAGAAATTATTGGACGCCACAAGCCGAAGGGTGGCGGAGCTGTAATATTCTTTCGACGGGGTCAACCCGTCTATGGGGGGAGTCCACCCACGGGTTCTGTAAAAAATTACAAACCATTAATAGTACTTTTGTGCTTCAATTTTTTCTTCTTTGTTTTGAATGTCATAGAATGCATGATTTCTACTGTTTGAATCAGTTCATTACATCCCTACAATGTTTTCGGGACGTCTGGAAACAATTCCCCAAGCTCACGTGGGTCAAGCCCGATGTGAGAAACATGAGATAGTTTCCTCATCGTCCCACCCAACAAAGGAGTGGAAACCAAGCTTTGGGCATCCAGAGTTTAGATAACTAGTTAGGATTTCTGAAATATGGGAGAGGCCTGAACAGAGAAGAAAGTTCTCAAAACTGCCGAATTACCGTTTCTTCAGCGTGCTCTCATGCACGAACAGTGCAACTCCAGGGGCGCTGAAATCGGTCCAAACAGACGGATATGGGAAGTGTTAATCACGACAACCAAGATTCGGAACACTGTGGGGGTAGCATGACAATAAATGGAAACCATTAACCATGGTGGTGAAACGATATCCTTATTGCATTATCCTGAAATGGGGACAACAAATGAGGGTCGAACATTGACCATGTTCGAAACACGGGACCAGATCAAAAATTTTGTCGATAAATCCATCGGGATGTTGGTCCAGGACAGTAGGAGAACCCTAGGTCGAGAATCCATACTGTTAGGGGGTCCTTCCAAACATGGCCACTCTTCCGGAACGTTGGCCCAGGATGGTAGGTGAGCCGATGCGGCATGGGACCAAGCCGTTATGGGGTCCCTTCAAACATGAAAGGGGACGAGGGTCCAGATAAGGGGAACGCAAAGCGTGGAATATGAAGTGTTGGTTTGTCCGAACAGAATCCAACACTCATGTAACTACACCACCATGGTGGGAGTATGCCATATGGGTGCATCGGTTTGGTTATGGATCCTTTCTTCTTTGGGACAGGGCCTCTCTAGCGAGGGGTCCAGCCAGGGAGTCAGAAAGGGGAAGTATAGGATTAATGATTCCTATGGGATGGAACCTAGGAAAAATACCAGGGTGTCTCTATGTATCCCATGAGGATGGGAATCAAGCCACACATAGATCTGGATGCACAGTGTAGTCATAGACCAACACTGGCAGGTGAAATCCTCTCTGGAAAAGGCTCTGGTGCATCCCATGATTAACATGGGGCATCCTGAACATGTTCAGGGTAGAGCCACAGTTTAGTGTCATGCATTGAGTACATATGGAATCCTGTAGTTTAACGTCATACGATAGGATGTGGAGTGAAAGAGAAGAGCCCAGGGAGCATATGGTGTGGTAGTTATGCAACCGACATGAATGAGGACTTGGAGTCCAAATCACACCACGTACCCCCGGAGGAAACCCTCCAGGTCGAGGGACCAAGAGTGAGGAGTAAGATGGGCCCGAAGCAGAGTGGTCAGGCATTCTTACATACCCCATGAGGATGGGAATCAATCCATACGTAATTTTGAGAGCGCAGTTTAATGTCATGCGGGACTATAGGAAGCCTGGCCGTGTTGGTACACATCCTGCCAAAACTACTAAGCCCACGTGAGTCATGATCTATGTGGGAAACAAGAAGTAGTGGTGGGAATATCCCGACACAGAAAGGGGCGGGTTAGGGTGAAGGGACTCTCGGTGAATACCGGCCCTATGACACTAACACGACCATGTGGCACACATAGATGCGCAAAGAGATAGAGACGAGTATGTTGGAGTTCCACTTGAACTTGAGGAAGTGTAAATGTGTGAAACATGACGCTCGTGATTTGGATCACAATGATGGAGGCGTGATGATGGAGGATAACTTTTAACCGTGGCGGAAACACATCATCCATATCGCATTAGCACAGAATGTGGACAAACAAATAAGGGTATACCGTTGACCATGTTTGAAACATGGGACGATGTCAAAAATGTTGTCAGAGACCCGTAGGGACATTGGCCTGAAATTATTGAAGGGAACATAGATCCATCATTCATGGAGAGCCCATTATCCTAGCATCCATGTCGTCCGAGGGTCCTTTTGGATGTGGAAGAGGATGAGGATCCAAATAGCGTGCTCACGAAGCTTGGTCATGGGATGAGGGGAATGTCCCTATAAAAATCCCACACTTCGGGCTCTTTGTCAAAACGTATCTGAACATGACATCTAGTCATATTAGATAGAGGGAGTAGAGTCCTTTCCAATAGGGAGATCCTAGTTTAGGGTCGTAGAATTCAGACCATGGGTCTGAGGAAGCACCGGAGGCACGTGACGGGTACTTACGAAAACCCGACGTGGATGAGGACATAAGCCCTACTCACCATGCGTTCTCTGGGGAGTGCTCACGTCGAGGGACCGAACACGCAAGTTAGTCTAGGCCTACGGAGAAGTTCTATGGTGCTCCTACATATCCCATGAGGATGGGAATCAAGACATACGTAGTTCTGAAGGGTGGCCCGGTAAGGTACCATTGCCAGAGAAAAAAAGGGGAGTGTGGGTGTGGACCTTGCACTAAAAGAAGCAGAATTTGATAAATCATGTTTGTTCATTAAGATGAGTGGTTTTTTTTTGTGAAGCGACAGGCCTAGGGTAGCATTCCCTAGTGTCAGCGCAAGAATCAAGCCATGATAGGCGTTGACAAATGGCATGGCACGTGACCAATACCCAACGTGATGTCCTCTACAATGAGTTCATCACAATGCAGTAACGTTTTTCGTCATGCGACCAGGACGATAATGTCACAGTTTAGGGTCGTATGATAGGACCAATCAAGCATTTTAACGTCATAAAGTGTAGACGTATCAGAGATGATTCTAGGTAGGGAATGTGTATGGTGTCGTGCGACATAACCGACGTGAATGAGGACATGATTCCTCATCACACCACGTAGTCCCGTAGTCAGGGTCCCGAAGGCAGGATGCTGAACTCAAGTTGGACCCAAAGATAGGAGGTCTGGGTGTTCCAATATATCCCATGAGGATGGGAATCAATCCAGACGTAGTTCTTGGGAGATCTTAGTTTATGGTCTTAGATCTCGGACCAAGGGTGGATGAAAACTCTCCAGGTAAGCGCAGACCTCGACCCAATCCCTAAGACCATGTGAGTTAAACATGGTGTGGGAAACAAGGGGGGGAAGATCCTTATTGCAATACCCGAAACATCCAACTTGGGGGAGTCGATGAAGATCCCCGAAGGACACCTTTGACACGGCTTTGTTCCCCGAACGTGCAAACTTGCACGAAGGAATATTACCAAGAGTTTTGAAACTCCACTTGGACATGATGAGAATGGAGAAGGATTTGAATCGTGTAACTGACACTTTGGGATTAATGGATTTGGCATGGCGATGGAGGATGGCCGTTAACCGTGGCGAAAAAACAGTCTCCATATCGCGTTAGCCTGAGGTGGCAACAACCATCGACCGACGACCGTATTCGCAACATGAGATTTTTATCGATTTGTTGTCTGAAACCCTCAGGGGCATTGGCCCGTAACGATAGGAGAGCCCTTGGGAATTGTATCCAGGTCATTCTTGGGGGTCCCTAAGGGTGTGAAGGATAATGGAATCCCTGAAGAAGGGACACCCAATGCCGGGAAAGCGGGTGCGGACGTGTCCGAGTAAAGTCTGACATTCCAGGTAATAAACTGGAGTACCCTTAGGCACATTGGTGAACCGTCGGAAAGGGTCGAAGAAACATCTCAGGAAGGAGAGGTATATGGGGTGGTAATTACAAGACCGATGTGAATAAGGGCATAATCCCACACCACACCATATAATCCCCTCGTGGAGGAAGATTAGGCCAAAGAGCTGAGGTGGGATAGAGATTCCCAAGAGATGGGGCTGGACCCGAAGCCTCGACATTCAGGTGATCCTATGTATCCCATAAGGATGGGAATCAAGTCACACGTAGTTCTGAAGGGATACACAAGGTGATGAATATTATAACAAGGAGGTGTAAGGTGCTGCGGGTAATGAGAACATAATCCGACACCATACAGCACAGTTCTGTAGGAAAGAATCTGGGAAAAGGGGCCCGAAAAGGCCAAGGGGCCTGAGGGAAGGCCTCGGTGAGGGAGGCCTGAGGCTGGGCATTAGTCAAGATGGCCTTAATAACTTGTAGTTTAACATCTTGCAGCAAGGACAGGGGTCGTGGGCCCGGAGAGGCCAAGGGGCCTGAGGTTAGGCATCTGTCAGGAAGGCCTGACCGGTTTGCAGTTTAACGTCTTGCAATGAGGATGAGGAAATAGATAACTGTATCTCATTCGAGGATGTGTATGACATGGAAAGTAACTCAGCGTGAATGAGGACATAATCCTACACCACGCCGTACATCCCTTATAAGATAATCGGGGTCGTGGGCCCGACCGCTGGCACCACCCGGAGGGAAGTTTGTCGCTTCGGGATGGGGTAGAACGAATCACCGCACTCGATGTTTGGGACATCTTGGGGTGGACCCGAAGATCCAAGACACTATTGACCATGTTTGAAACATAATGTTCCTATGGTGACCTGATATGGGAGCAACAAATGAGCGTTGACCGTTGACCAAATTCGCAACGTGGGACTTGTATCGGCTTGCTGCTTGGAAACCCTCGGGGGCGTTGGCCCGTATCGGTAGGAGAGCCCTTGGGCGTTGTATCCAGGCCATTCATGGGGGTCCCTCCGGGTGTGAAAGATTATGGAATCCTAGTCATGGAGTGGGTGAAGCATAGCTGTATCCATCCACAAAAGAGGCGAACATCTCCAGGGGGATGTGCAGCCGGGTCGAGGATTGCTCGATGTGAGTTGGGCAATAGTGTGCACCCTGCCGTATGTCTTGACCCGAGGGGAAGCTTTTTGGCTTTTGGGTTGGTCCAACAGACTAAATGTCTAGTCATTACTACGTATCCCATTAGGATTTGAATCAAGCCATACATAGTTATTGAAGGCCATGCAGTTTAACGTTATGCGGTAAGGACGTGGGAGAAAAGAAGAACGAGAGTGGGAACATGGTGCGACCCTTATAATCCTTGTATGAGAGGGGATATGAAATCCTACTCCTCGTCATGTAAGGATCCTCCAAATAAACTATACCCTGGGGGGACAGGGAAAGAGAAGAGCTCATGGCTGGGCTCAAGACAAGACGTCTGAACGTTCCTACGTATTTTATTGGGATGGGAATCAAGCCACACGTAGTTCTTGAAGCACAGTTTAATGTCGTGCTTGATGAGAGATGCACCTCATTTGGGGATATGTATGGTATAGTGGGCAACCCAATGTGAATGAGGACGTATCCCACACCACACCCTGTGATCCCACAAGAGAGTCTGAGTCGACGAAGGCCAAGGGGCCTGAGGCCGAGCCGCGGTTAGGGAGACCTGACCGGCTTGCAGTTTACCGTCCTACAGTAAGGACAAGGGCTAGGGGCCCGAGGAGGCCAAGGTGCCTGAGGCCGATCCGCAGTCAGGGAGACCTGACTGGCTTGTAGTTTAATGTATTTCAGTGAGGATGAGGCCCGGGGGCCCAAGGAGGCCAAGGGGCCCAAGGCTGAGGCTCGGTTAAGAAGGCCTGACAGGCTTGTAGTTTAACTCCTACAGTAAGGACGGGGGGCTAGGGGCCCAAGGAGGCCAAGGGGCATGAGGCTGAGCCTCGGTCAGGAAGGCCTGACTGGCTTGTAGTTTAACTTCCTACAGTAAGGATGGGGGCTAGGGGCCCGAGGATGCCAAGGGGCCTGAGGCTGATCCTCGGTCAGGAAGGCCTGACTGGCTTGTAGTTTAACGTCCTACTGTAAGGATGGGGGCTAGGGTCCTGAGGAGGCCAAGGGGCCTGAGGCTGGGCCTCAGTCAGGAAGGCTTGAATGGCTTGCAGTTTAACGTCTTGTAGTGAGGATGAGGAAGATCTTAGTTTAAGGTCATAGAGCTCGGACCATTTTGCAATTTATCGTCTTGTAGGACGGCGGTGCAGTTTAAGGTCATGCAGGACCATAAGGATGCTTAGGAAAAGTACTTCTTGAGGAACGTGGCGTTGGTGGGAGGAGTTATACATTCACCATTCGTGGTTTCCAAGGAGTATGCTCCATTGGGGAAAACCTTATGAATGACATAAGGTCCTTCCCATTTGGGCTCTAGTTTGGGCGGTTTCCTACCAGGGATCATTGGCGCTCGAAAGGCCAACACTAGGTCACCCTGTAGAAAAGAGCGAAGGCGAACTTTCTTATTGAAGGCACTTGGTATCTTATTATGATTCCTTTCCAGATTGTGAAGGGCACGAAGCATGTTCTCGTCCAGTGCTTCCAATTCAGCTAGACGGATCTCAGCCACCTCATCTGGTGCCTGCTAGTCATAGACTGCAGTGCGTAACGATGGTGGCTGGATCTCAATGGGTAGGACGACCTCATCCCCATACACCAGGGAATTTGGGGTCACCTGGGTGGAATTGCGAGTCGTCATCCGATAATCCCAGAGGGTGTTGGGGAGATTGTACGGACAACTTTTCTTGTTCTGACCAACCATTTTATGCTGAATGTTAGAGATTGTTTTGTTGTATGCCTCGATCTGTCCATTTTCCTGTGCATGATAGCGGGAGGTATGGTTCGAATAGATATTGTACTTGGCATACAATTTCTTCAGCTCGGCCGCTCGGAAGTTGGTGCCATTATCGGTGAGGACACCATGAGGGACCCTAAACCGGTGGATGATATTGGAGCTCACAAAGTCGACGATGGAACAGGCCTTGACCTCTATGAGGGGTATTGCCTCTGCCCACTTGTAGAAGAAATATTTAGTAGTTAGGATGAACCTACACTGGCGAGCTATCGCCGGTGGATATGGTCCCACTACATCAAGTCACCACACCATAAATGGCCAATAGTACCTGGTGGAGTGGAGGGGCTCCGGCGGCCGATGCAGGAAGTTGGCATAAACATGGAATGCATGGAACCTCTTGGCATACTCGATACAATCATGGATCATAGAGGGCCAGAAGTACCCCAACCTCCAGATTTGATGGGACAACTTTGGCCCAACTTGGTGGGCACCACAGTAACCGGCGTGAACCTCTTGCATAACCTGATAAATCTCGACTCCTTGAATGCAACAAAGGATAACGCCATCGAAGCTCCGCTTATAAAGGATCTGCTGAATATTGGGACTGCTCTAGAGGGTAAATTGCAGCGCGCGGCATCGGATTCGCTCGCGCTCGGCCCAGTCGTCCGGGAGGCAACCATTTTGGAGATACTCGACAAAATGTTACCTCCAGTCGGGAGTGTCCTCAACCACAGTTTCTGACGAACCCGGGACCCCTAACGTAGAAGGTCCGGCGGTGAGATGACTTACCCACAGGCTGTCATTGTTCTCTTGGGTGACGGGGGCAATGACTCTCCGGTGTGCCACATGTATAATCAAATCATCTTGCTTAGGTTCTGCAAGCGACGCAGCTAAGCTAACAAAAGCGTATGCTTGACCGTTCTGTGACCGAGGGTCATGGGTAACCTCTGGCCGAGAAGAGAACTGGGCCATTAGATGGAGGGTGCACTCCAGCAATGGTACAAGCTCCAACTTCCTGACGACATAGTCACCATTGACCAGCTTGATTACCATCTCGGAATCTCCTTTCACATGTAGATGGGGCACATCGATCTCGAGGTCCAACTTGAGGCCGGTGATGAGAGCATGGTACTATGCCTCGTTGTTCGTACAACCTTCTAACAACAGGAACGAGTATGGTAGGACGACTTGCGCCGGGGTGATGAAGACAATACCCAGACCCACTCTATTGAGCTTTGGATCGTTGAGCCTCCTACTAGTGGGGCTCCAGGAGGCACCGTCAAAGTGCATTTTCCAACTTGAGACGACATGATCGACTGAGAGGATCATCTCATCAGGAAAATCCAGGTCCAGGGATTAATCTGCGGAAGTTGAATGGGCAGCTAAAACGTATGTCAATGCCTATCCCTTGTTGGCCTTATAAGGCACGAACCTGATGTCAAACTGCAAGAGGATCACCGCCCACCACGCCAGTCGGCGAGTCAAAATGGGGCGGTTCAGGATGTACTTCAGTGGGTCTACCCGAGAGACCAATTGTACCTCATGGTGCTGCAGGTAATTCCGCAACTTCTGTATGGAAAAAACGAGGGCAAGGCAGCTCTTTTCGATAGGGGAGTATCTAATCTCCGTATCGAGAAGCATGCAGCTGAGTTAGTAGAGACTGTTCTCCATACCCTAGTTATTCTTCTGGGCAAGAAGTGCGCCGAGGGAACGTTCCAGGGCAGTCACGTAAAGGACCAGCGGCTTTCCGGAGACTGGTGGCATCAAAACCAGAGGTTGGAGCAGATACTGCTTGATTTCCTCAAAGGTGGTCTGACGCTCTTCATCCCATTAATAGGCGGTGCCTTTCTTCATGATCCAAAAAAAGGGCTTACACTTGCCTGCCAGATTCGCGACGAATCAACGTATATAGGCTAAGTGGCCTTAGAGACTTCGAAGTTCCCGAATATTGCTCGGGGGAGGCATTTGACTGATAGCCTTGATCTTCTCTGGGTTGATCTCAATGCCCCGGTATCTAACAACAAAGCCAAGAAACTTCCCGGAGGTGACCCCAAGGCACACTTTCACGGGTTCATCTGTAGGTGGCGGGAACAGAGGAAACCGAATACTTTATCAAGTTCTTTGAGACGGTCCTAGCACTGGTGCAATTTGTCCACTAGATCATCCACATAGCATTCCACCAGCATCCTGAGAATCGGCCTGAATATGTGATGTATGGCCCGCTGATAAGTGGCAACCACATTTTTCAGGTCGAAGGGCATGACCTGATAACAAAACGTACCTTGGGGAGCCCTGAAGGTAGGGGACTCCTCGTCCACGGGGGCCATTTAGATCTAGTTGTACCGGAAATACCCATCCATGAAAGAGAGGGCTTGGAACACGGCCGTGGCATGAATCAATAACTAGGTCATCGGGAGGGGAAAGTCATCCTTTGGGAAGTGGCGATTGAGGTCTTGGAGGTCGATACAGACTCTGATCTGCCCATTCTTCTTCTTGGCTGGCACAATGTTGGAAAGCCACTTGAGGGACTGGACCTTCTTGATGAAGCAGGCTTTGATAAGCTTGTCAAATTAGGCCTCAACCATAGCACCGTGGGAAGGGTGCATCTTTCTGGGAGGCTGCTTAAACCCACGATGGTTTGACGGGAGAACCAGGAGGTGAATGGATACCTGAGGATCTAGTCCCGACATCTCATCGTAACTCTAGGAAAACATGTCACGGTGTTGTTTGAGAAAGTATACGTACCACTGCTGCTCCTCAGGGGGACATGGCTACACTGATCAATGTGGGTCTCGGATCTGCCTCGCTACCAAGCTTCACCTGTACCAGTTCATCACCCGTGCTAGAGACGCCTTCCTCAAAGGCGGGGGGAGCATCCTCCAAATCTTCCTCTCCACCCATGGAGGGATTTCCCACAAGGGGAGCTTCTTTTGAGCTATCAAACCCTGATGGGAAGCTGGTGCCGGCTTGGGAAGTTGTGGTAATCATATCAGGAGACCCATGCACCACAGAGACCATATAAATGAAGGTAGTCGATCCTATCCAATCTGGCCTTCGGCCCAAGGGGCCACGTTTGATGACATCAAAGTAGTGGTGATGCGTCGGCCTGAGTTGGTTGATTCCAGCTCAGTGGAAGAGACACATATGATGTACTGCAATTGTCATAATCTTGACATTATGATACCACACAAGGGTAGGAGGTTCTGGGATCACCTGAGCCTGGTTGGTGTAGGAGTACAAGGTGATTTTCCGTCATCGCTTGGACATGGGAACATTCCTTCCTTTTATACATGAAACAACAAAACACTACCCCATGTCGGGGTTCATGGCCTCTAATCGATGGACCGGGAAGATGTAGGCATCATCCAGGCCTACCCAGGGATCACTTGTGACCGGGGCACGTTCATCATCATTTTTTAGGATTTTCTTATCCTTGATCTTGTAATAGTCAGCATCCAGATAACGGGATTCACAAGAGGCGAAAGGAGACGCATCTCCATGGAGAAAGCCTGCTCGACCATTAAGGGAGTATTTGAGGCATTGGTGATACGATGAAGGGACCGCTGTGTGCAGATGGAGCCACGACCTGCCCATAAATGCGTTGTAGGCGGTGTCCTGGGAGACAACCATGAACTCGGTGCTGGCGATTAATCCACAGAACTGGGTCTTCCGGCGGATCTTGCTGACCGAGGATTGCTCAGTCCTGTCATATCCCTAGATTCTGAGGTCAGAGGGAGTTAAATCATCTTCAGACAGACCTAGCTTTCGCAGTGTCTGAGTCAGGATTAGGTTGATCCCATAACCCATGTCAACAAGGCAGCATCAGACTTCCATGCCATTGAAGTGGCCAGTGACGTATAGTGGGCGAATATGCCCTTGTATGGGAGGGTCCTCATCTTCACCGGAGAACGAGATAACTATTTGGCATTCGGCGTTCTCAATTGCCTTAGCGTTGAAGGCTTCCGCAGCTGCTACCTCCATCTCAAACTGAAGGGGGCTCCTTAGGGCCTCGACAATTACTTCATGCATTTCAGATGATAGGCGAAGGGCCTCAAGGATAGAAAGCCTTGCTGTAATGCTAGCCAGGTGCTTTAGGACATCATACTTTCGTACCAAGCGCGAGGCTCTTCTTACAGGAGGTTGTTATGCAGCTGGAGGCATAGCGGGTCCTGCCGGTTGAACCGACAGTTGGATAGTACTGGTCACATCCCACTGCCTACTAGTTTAAGCCTGGAGAGTAGCTTCTGGATTAGGATCGAACAACAGAGATTGGCCTGTAGCCGGGCAAGACTGACTGTGATACGGACGAGGAAGATCTGCCTGATCTAGTAGCACAAACGATGGTAGAGGTAGAGCTGAGGGCATCAAATGAGGTTGTGCATGCTGGGTGAAAGAGCGTTTTCATGGGTTCTCTCAAATTATTAGTGTGATTTTGGGGTACTTAGGTGTAGCGGAGAGGTTGACCAAGGTCGTCTCTCAAGAGAGGAATTGAATTTAACAACTTATTAAAGGTATTCTAAAAAAATAAAATAGAATAGAATAAAAACACTACTTTAAAGGATTGGGATTTGTTATCGTTTAAGAATCTAGAAGAAGTTCTCTGGAAGAAGATTGTATATTTTTGTCGTTTTTTGTTTTGAAATGAATTTCGATTAAAATGACACAACAAGAAGATGTTTTTTAGAAATCTATTTTAAAAGGTGTAATCAATCTAACTCTACATTTTCATTCACTTATTAATCATTATCATTTAAATAAATATTCACTTAATTATGATCCCTTATTTTGTTCAATACCGAACCCTAAAAGAATTAACTTTACCATAAAGATGAAGTGAATTTAACCTTAGGCTAACTTCGGAACATGCAATCGCAACACCCTGCTTTGATTTATGTTCTAAGGTTAGCTTATGGTCAGTGGTAAATTAAGGCACATATCCTCTCTGGAAATTGGAATTAATTGAGTTGAGGGATTATATTTGAACACTACAAATTGAACCCATGTGGTTTTGAATTACCAATTATGTTCACGCTCTCATAATTCACACAATTATCGACCTCGTGTGATTTGTGTTTATTGTTCAATTTCTTGATTAGTTTCATTTAAAATAAAAACTCACTTAATATATCATATTAAGTGAATTACAGTATCTTATTGATTCAAAATAAATTAATGAATAAGGTAAGAGATATATCGATTACTAAAAGACTACACTTCCATGGGTGGCGTAATCATCGTAGAAACGTTTTGCATGTGCAAAGGTCTAGAAAGGGTAGAACCCAATCACATTTCTACTCTAGAATTCCAGACCATAGAGGAAGATTAATAGAAGAATAAATTTAAACAAAACATATGAAAAGAGAAGAAATAAAAGAACTAAAATGAAATTTATTACACAAACAAAATCATTACAACACGAAGGATAAGAAGAAGGCTTCGTCGAAGGGATCCTTGCTTCAAGAGCTACCCTTATTGAAATGGTTGGAGAATTGGAGTGGATCCACTTATCCTCTGCCCTAAACTTCTCAATGCACGTCCCAAACCCTCCAAATGAGAAAAACTCCAATTTATCTAGGGGAGGGTAGGAGAGGTTACAAGTGGTTTCAAGTGTAAATGTGGAAATTATCCAAATATTTTCTTTCATCTTGCACCGCCCATTTTACCACCAAAACGCGTTAATTGGCCGGACTTCCTGAAGGATAATATGTGCGGATATGGGTCCTCAATCTCCTATAAATTATTGGGCTTAATCCATTCCCAGATGAAGGAGTTATGTCCACAATACAAAAGATTCTCCATTCTAGCGAGTGCAGCCCAACCATGATTTCATGGCCCCTTTTCAACAACCAAATGCCCACTTTAGCTCTAGTGTCATGAATACAAGATATATATAATTAAGTTAGGAACACTGTTACAAAATTTCAAATTCAAATAATGAATATAAAAATATTTATCTTCTAAATACTACAGTGAACTATAAAGAGTAAAACTGGACTTTTCATCAGATATTCAAATGAATGATCTAATCCCAAATACTTTCTAATTAAACTTATTTAAAACAATGTGAGGAAATTATATAATTTATTTTCCATAAAATATTAAATAAAATAGTGTTTTATCAACTCCATCACAGTTACCCCTTTTCACTCTTGAGAAAAACCTCATATGAAGTAAACATCAATATCAAATAAAAACCAATTTTAAAACACATATCATTGAGATCAAACAATTACACACCAAGAAACAGAAGATATCATTCCTAATAAAAACCCATTATTTCAATTTCTTAATTTATATCATTCAATATATTTCCACTTTATTTATCCTCCCATGCACTAAACACTTGCCTCACTTGAATTTTCTCTTATCACACAAATGTCAAATTTTTTTGCAATGTATTTCTCATCCAAACTCATACAAGGGTCACCATAGGCTTGATATATTCCTACATCGCTACCAGATGTGAGTCAAGTACATATGTTTATCGTGATGAATTTTCAGGGTTGTTCTGTGGCTTTCGGTTGGTAGGATTTAGATGTGAAATATTCTGAGGCTGAATCAGGAGGGCATGACTCTTTTTGAAGCAAAATTTCATTAATCTAATTTCCACTTAAATATGTTCTTCTCCTCAATCCCCATAGAATCAATTCAGCTCCATCATCATGAAAAGTCATGAAAGTTTTACACCATTCATCATTTCATCATCAAAAATTTCAATCTCTCAAACATGATTTTCTTGAAAGCTCCAGATGGGCACAACTTTCGACCTCAATTAGAAGCTCCAGAAAAGGCTCATATTCACTTGTCACGAATGCTCTAGAAAAGGCACAACTTTCAATATAACGAATTTATTCTGTAGAAAACACATCTCTTCAGAATTTAATTTTCCACCCAAGTATCACAGAATATGGTGGCAAAACACAAAATAGACTCCCCCACACTTAAGCTCAACTAGATTATGAAATTTCACTTCAAGAGTTGGTTGGATAGGGAAAATTGACTTGTAATGTGGCTAACCTAACAGGTTGTGCATGGATTTTAAGGGCTACAAGGATTAAATATTCAAGGTAGGCCATTATAAAAACGAATTCTTTGAAATATGGGATTTAATACCTAACAAATGCCTTAATCATTTAAACATAAGTACCTCAAACCCTCAAGTTTTGACAGGAATAGATCAAATTCTGGTTAAATCACAGATGGCTTGGTTCTCTCAACAAGTGAGGTGAATGTAAAGAATATGAAAATAATGGTTTAGAAGCCTCACAAGAAAGTGATTTCAAATATATATACAATGAGATGTGGCATGGGATTCAAAATTCAGTGTACTTTTCTTGAAATTAATAAATATTTAAACTTGAAACAAAGTCATTTCAGCATTCATTTAAGCTTAGTTTCAAGGATTAAATTGTTTCACTTATTGATATGGATTTAAAATTGGTGATGAGAATCATTTCAGCTCAAAAGTTTCAAAAAAAACATAGAAAATTGAAAAATAAACACACAAAATTTAAAAAACACACAATTTTTTTTGGTTTTTTTTAAATAGGAAAACAATTGAAATTACTAAACTAAAAGGTTCCCTCCCCCACACTTAAAATATTTCATTGTACTAAATGTGAACCAATGAGATGATATATGCACATGAAATGCAGAATTTTTAAATAGGACAAATAATATAAAAGTGAAAGGGTTAGGAACAGCCTGATGTGATCAAGTGATGATGGGGTCATGCAGTGTGATAAAATCCACTGCATCAGTAGGAATTCCCTCAATGCATCTCTTCAAATGTTTCCTATTGACTGTAAAGATGCTTCTAGTGTCCTCTTGTGTGATCTCCACTACACCATAGGGAATAACCTTAGATACAATATAAGGTCCTATCCATCTGGAACGCAACTTACCAGGTATCAGCTTCAGTCATGAACTGTAGAGTAGGACTTTCTCTCCAACATGAAACTCCCTTTTTCTGGACCATTTTATCATGAATTGCTTTTTATCTTTCCTTTTAGAGCCTTGAGTTCTCATATGATGCCAGTCAAATCTCCTCAAGAACTTGAATTTGAAACTTCCTTTGAATCCCAACTTGGGCCAATTCCATGGTGCATTTCTTTATAGCCCAATATGCCTGATTCTCGACTTACATTGGGAGATGACATGCTTTCCCAAAAACAATCCGAAATGGGTACATACCAATGGGGGTCTTGTATGCTGTCCTATAAGACCACAATGCATCATCCAAGCACTTGCCCCAATCCTTCCTATTTGGTTGCACAATTTTCTCCAAAATTTGATTCAACTCATGTTTTGAAACCTCAGCCTGGCCATTTGTTTGGGGGTGGTATGGTGTTGATGTTTTGTGTGTCACCCCATACTTTCAAAGGAGTGAAGCAAAATTCCTATTGAAAAAGCGTTTCCCTTGGTCATTGATGATGGCCTTTGTTACTCCAAACCTATAAAAAATCTGTGCTTTGACAAAGTCCACAAAAACATGAGAATCATCAGTCCTAGTGGCCTTAGCCTCCACCCATTTACTCACATAATCAACAGCAACCAATATGTACAAAAAACCAATGGAACTTGGAAAAGGTCCCATAAAATCAATTCCCCAAACATCAAAAATCTCACAGAATAAAATGGGTTGTTGGGGCATCTCGTGTCTCCTTGAAATATTTCCAGTGTGTTGGCAACGAGGGCATAACTTACAAAACACATGGAAATCATGGAATAAGGTAGGAAAATATAATCTAGATTCTAAAACTTTCCTAGCTATCCGTTGGGGTCCAAAGATTCCACCACATGCAAGTGTAAGACATAATTGCAAAACAGACTCAAACTCATGATCAGGAACACACCTCCTAATAAATTGGTCAATGCACATGCTTCATAAGTATGGATCATCCCAAACATAAAATATTGACTCACTCTTTAATTTTTGGACATGATGTTTTTTTAAATTTTCTGGGATTTCAGAGGAAACAATGTAATTAACTAAATCAGCATACCAAGGATGCGTACCTGAGATGGTATAGTGATGCTAATCGGGGAAAGTGTCCTGAAGTGGTACCTAGTCTAAAGTGTCATCTGCTAGTGTGTGAGTAAGCCTACTCATGTGGTCTGCCACCACGTTTTCTAACCCCTTCTTGTCTTTTATCTCAATATCAAATTCTTGAAGAAGGAGCATCCATCGGATCAGCCCGGGCTTTGCATCTAGCTTCTTCAAGAGGTACCTCAGAGTTGCATGGTCAGAAAAAACAACTACTTTAGATCCCAATAAATATGAACAGAATTTATCAAATGAAAATATGACTACAAGAAACTCCTTTTCAGTGGTTGTGTAATTTGATTGGGCTGAATCTAGGGTCCTCGATGCATAGGCGATCACATGTGATCATCCCTCCACCCTCTGAGATAAGACAGCTCCAACCGCGAAGTTGGAGGCGTCACACATAAGCTCAAAAGGAATCTCCAACCGTGGGGGTTGTATGATAGGTGGAGTGGTCAGACACTTCTTTAGCTCATCAATGGAAGTCCTACAAGAATCTTCAAACATAAAATCAGAATCATTTTGAAGTAATCGTGACATAGGAAGAGCGATCTTACTAAAATCTTTGATGAAGCGCCGATAAAATCCTGCATGCCCTAGGAAAGATCTAACATCACACACATGAAGGATAGGGTAAGGATAAAATAATGTCTACCATTGATCTATCAACCTCTATCCCATGTTTTGACACTATATTCCCTAATATAATTCCATGCTCTACCATAAAATGACACTTTTCGAAGTTCATGACCAGATTATTCTCAATACAATGATTCAACACCTTTCCCAAACTACTTAGAGATTCATCAAATGACGACCCATACACTATAAAATCATCCATAAATACCTCCATGCAGGTCTCAATAAAATTAGAAAAAATACTCACCATGCATCTCTGGAAGGTACCCTGGGCATTGAAAAGTCCAAATGGCATCCTTCGGTAAGCAAAGGTACCGAATGGGAAGGTGAATGTCATCTTCTTCTGGTCCTTCGGAGCTATAGGAACCTGAAAATATCCAGAAAATCCATCCATGAAACAATAGTTTGTTTTCCCAGCTAGTCTCTCAAGCATCTGATCAATAATTGGGAGGGGGAAATGGTCATTGCGAGTGGAATGATTTAGTTTCCTATAATCAACACACACACACCAACTGTTTTGTACCCTCATTGGAACTAACTCATCTTTCTCATTTTTAACAAAAGTAACACCACTTTTCTTTGGCACAACCTGAATAGGACTTACCCACTATGAATCTGAAATGGGATAGATTATACCTGCCTCGAGAAATTTTTCAACCTCTTTTTTAACAACTTCCAAATGTGTTGGATTAAGCCTCCTTTGTGGCTACCTAATCGGTTTAGCCCCATCCTCTAAGAGAATCCTATCCATGCAAATGGATGGTCTAATACCTGATATGTCTGCCAATGTCCCACCAATTGACCTAATGTTATCTCTCAAAAGATTCAAAAGTTTTTATTTATGTTCAAAAGAGAGATTGTTAGAAATGATAACAGGTAATCTATCCCCACTCAGCAGGTAGGCATATTTAATATTTGGGGGCAATGTCTTGAGTTTCAATGTAGGGGGTGATTTATAGATAGAGAAATTGATGCAGCAGACATATCTGCACAATGAACATCAGTAGCAGAATAAAAATCATCAAAATTAGAAAATAATGCATCAAATCCATCAGCATAATCAACATCCATGTCATAATTAGAGTTCACATGATCAAAATCATAATATAATTCCATTTCAAAATCAAATCTTAGAGAGTCTTGTTCCTTAGAAATGGGTGTGGAAGTACTCTTAGACATCAAACTAGAACCAATACTCATAATCTCCCTAAGCATAGGACAATCCAATTCCATGGTGTTTTTACTTGGTGGTTCAAAATGGGAGATAAAAAATGAAGAATGATCCTCTGAGGGTTACTTCATGGAATCCATAACATTAAATATCACAACTTCATCCCCAAATTCCATGGAAAGTGTACCCTCATTGACATTTATGATAGTTTTTGCAGTTTCGATGAAGGGCCTACCTAAGATAATGGGGGCATGAGAACTTACCTGATCATCCTCCATGTTAAGAACATAGAAATCCACTGGAAAGATCATGTCTCTTACCTGGACATGTACATCCTCAAGAACTCCCACTGGATATGCCGTAGCTCTATTCGCCAACTACACCACTACTCTCATCGGCTTCAACTCACCAACCTGTAAATAAGAGAATACTGTGTGAGGCATCACATTTATTGAAGCTCCTAACTCACAAAGAGCATCAGATAAGTGCAGCTCCACTATGGTACATGGGACGGTGAATGTCTCGGGATCCTTGCACTTCGTTGGAATTGATAGAGTTGGTGTAATGAGTGCTGAGACATTCCTTCCAAGGTTGATACTCTCATTTCCCTTGAGCCCTCTTCGATTGGTACAACGTTCTTTTACAAATTTATCATTCCTTGGAATTTGTTTAATGGATTCAAGTAGAGGAATGTTGATCTCCACACGATTGAATGTAACCAAAACCTCCTTTTGAATTGCTTCATCAGCCATCTTCATGGTTTGAACAACCCTATTGGGAAAAGGAAGGGGTTTAGGAGGAACATCATCAATATTTTTCTTACCTTTATCTTTCTCCTTGGATTGCTCATTAGTTGGTTTGGAATGCGGCTGCTACGGAGTTTAGGTGAATCCCGGTGGAATTGTAGGTACAGATGTATCGTTCATTTGCTTCCAAATTCTCAATGTGATGGTACTGACATTCTCCTTTGGATTTAGAGTGGGTTGGGAAGGTAGATTTTTGGAATTCTTACTTACAAGTTCATGGAGGGCAGTGGCAATCTAGCTCATTTGTGTCTTCAACTCCCTCACCTCTGAACCTTTACTCTTTTTCTCATTCTTTTGATTAAGAACAATTTTATTCAAAAGGTAATCAGTGTTAGAATCTACCTTGGGTGGGGGATTCCCTTGTTGCTGGCTTGCTGATGCTTGGGCTTCAAATCTCCTTTGGGGTTATTGGAAACCCTGCTAGTAAGGCGGAGGCTGCTTGATGTTTTGTTAAAAAGGGGGCCTTTGTGGTTATCCAGATCCATACCTCATGTCTGATTGATCCTTCCACCCTGGGTTGTATGTTGGAGAAAATGAATCAAACTTCTTTTGGGGATATGGTTGTTGTTTCTGGTGAAATGGTCTCCCAGGGAATACTGCTGCACAATCCTCTTTCTCTTGTAGTTGTGGGCATCAGTCAGTTGGATGGCTTGTCTCAGTGAAAATGTCACAAGGCCTTGAAGGAGTGGGTTTGGATTTCTTTTGAGCCAATGGAATCTGCCTCACCATAGTGGTCAATTCTTCGAACTTTGTATCAATCAAATGACTTTCAAGAGAAGGACTTACCTGATGTACTCCCCTGACATATGGTGTACCTCTATCGGCAAATTGTTGGGAGTTTTGGGCCATTTTGTCGATCAATGCTCGTGCATCTACTGGTGTCTTGTCCACCAATTATCTTCCAGCTGCAGCATCCACCATCCTTCTCTCCACAGGTGTGAGTCCTTTATAAATATACTAAATGAGTAATTGCTCACTGATTTGGTGATGTGGGCATCTTGCACACAACTTCTTGAATCGCTCCCAATACTCATACATTGACTCCCCTTGTGCTTGCTTGATCCCCAAGATATCATTATGAATGGAAGTGGTCCTCGATGATGGAAAAAATATCTGCAAGAAAAGACGTTTCAAATCATTCCAACATGTTATATCTTCAGGTTGTAAATAGTACATCCAATCCTTTGCAGCTCCATCAAGTGAAAATGGGAATGCTCTTAATTTGATTTGATCTTCAGAAACATTTCTAGGTTTTAGGGTTGAGGAAACCACATTAAATTCATTCAAATGTTTATTGGGATCCTCACCAGATAAGCCATGAAACTTTGGAAGTATGCGAATTAACCCGGATTTTAGTTCAAAGTCTAATTCGAGATTCTGGTATGCAATACAATTTGGTTGATAGTTAATATCAGGTGCAACCAATTCTCGAATGGTTCTATTTAGCTCATTTCCATTATTTCCAGCCATTGGTTCCTCTTTTATGTTTGAATTCGAATTGCTTCCAATTTCAATGTTTCCCGAAGAGAGGAATTCACCAACTGGTTGAATATTGAAACATCCTGTAGAATGAGAATGTCTGATTCGAGCCCTAAGGCTACGTTTAATCTCAGGGTCAAGATCTAAGAGATCTTCAGGATTTTTTCTTTTCATAAATCAATTAAAAATGAAAAGAAAGAAAGTGGACCATAGTAAAATAAAAATTAGAAGTTTTAGTTGATGGTCCAAAAATAAAAGAAGAGGATGAAAAAAAGGAAAACTTTAGAAAGGGGAAAGATGAAAGAGAGAGGTAAAGAAAATAATAAAATGAAAAATAAAAGAAATTCCTCTAAATGGTTGAATAATGTACTTTCCCCCAGAAACGGCGCCAATTTGAATGAGAGATGTCGTGGGCACCCTCAAATGATTAGTGTGATTTTGGGGTACTTAGGTGCAACGGAGTGGTTGACCAAGGCCGTCTCTCAAAGGAGGAAGTGAATTTAACAACATATTAAAGGTATTATAAAAAAATTGAATGGAATAAAAAGACTAATTTAAGGTATTGGGGGTTTTTATAGTTTATGAATATAGAAGAAGTTTGCAGGAAGAATATTGTATATTTTTTTCGTTTTTCATTTTGAAATGAATTTCGATTAAAATGAAACAACAAGAAGATGTTTTTTTAGAAATCTATTTTAAAAGGCATAATCGATCTAAATCTACCTCTTCATTCAATTATTTATCATTATCATTTAATTAAATATTCACTTAATTATGATCCCTTAATTTGTTAAATCCTAAACCCTACGAGAATTAACGATATCACAAAGATGAAGTGAATTTAACCTTAGACTAACTTCGGAACATGCAATCGCAACACCCTGATTTGATTTATGTTCTAAGGTTAGATTTTGGTCAGTGGTAAATTAAGGCACAAATTATGTCTAGAAATTGGAATTAATTGATATTAGGGATTATATTTGAACACTACAAATTGATCCCGTGTGGTTTTGAATTACAAGTTATGTTCACGCTCTCGCAATTCACACAATTCTCGACCTTGTGTGATTTGTGTTTATTGTTCAATTGCTTGTTTAGTTTCATTTTAAATGAAAACTCAATTAATAGATCATATTATGTGAATTACAGTAGTTCATTGATTAAAAATAAATGAATGAAGAAGGTAAGAGATAGATCGATCACTAAAAGACTACTCTTCCATGGGTGGCGTAATCATCGTAGAAACATTTTGCATGTGCAATGGTTTAGAAAGGGTAGAACCCAATCACGTTTCTACTCTAGAATTCCAGACCAAAGAGGAAGATTAAGAGAATAATAGATTTAAACAAAACAGAAGAAAGGAGAATAAATAAAAGAAGTACAATGTAATTTATTACACAAACAAAATCATTACAACACGAAGGAGAATAAGAAGGATTCGTCGAAGGGATCCTTTCTTCAAGAGCTACCCTTATTGAAATGTTTGGAGAATCGTAGTGGATCCACATCACCTCTTCCATAAACTTCCAAATACAAGTCCCAACCCCTCCAAATGAAAAAAACTCTAATTTATTGAGGGGAGGGGAGAAGGGGTTACAACTGGTTTCATGTGTGAATGTGGAAATTCACCTAATATTTTATTCGAACTTTCACCACCAATTTGACCACAACAACGCGGGAATTTGCCGGACATACAGAAGGATAATATGTGAGGATATGTGTTCTCTATCTCCTCCAAATATTTGGGCTTAATCCAGGTCCATATGAAGGAGTTATGGCCAAAATACATGAAGCTTCTCTATTCTAGAGAGTCCAGCACAACTTTGACTTCATGGACCATTTTCAACAATCAAATGCACTCTTTAGCTCTAGTGTATAGAATAAAAGTTTTATATAATTAGGTTACTAACACTGTTACAGACTTTCAAATTCAAATAATATATATTAAAATATTTATCTTCGAAATACTACAGTGAACAATAAATGGTAAAACTGTAATTTTCATCAAATATTCAAATGATTGATCTAATCCCCAATACATTATAATTAAACATATTTAACACAATTTGAGGAAATTATATAATTTATTATCAATAAAATATTCAATAAAATAGTGTTTTATCACTTGTCTCTATGCTAAGCCTGCTGCTGGTTTCAGTAGCGTGCACGGCTTGACTGAAAGTGCTCGCTGACGTGCCTGACGACCTGTGTGGTTGCGGTTCCGCTAACGTTGATGTTAGCTGGGAACATTGGTGAGGTTCACCTGACGTTCCCCCTCGTTGGGATCCATATAGAGCTTTACCAGCTCCATGGTGTTAACTAAAGTGCACCCCTAGATGTCGCTCGACGAGTTATCCACCGCCAGGAGGATTCTGGGAGGAAACCCCATTTCAAGGGGAATAAAGTCGCCAAGAGTGCGGGATGACGATGGTAGTGGTGGAGCGCATTGCTTCTTCTTGCGTCGTCGATGCTTGCCATTTTGGGAAGAGGTCGGCTGTGATGGCGATGCAGATGGACTGGCTACTTTCTCCGAAGGCTCTGGATGATTCAGGCATGCCCAAATGATACCATGGGAACATGCGATGGTTTTACGAGCTATCCAGTCGTCGTATTTATGGGACCCATGTCTGGGAACCTACTGCCAATTGCCTTCACTTTCCCTACCGATCTCTGACCCTACAAAGACACCCGCTACTTGTGTCAGTGGTGGGCCCCACATGACTATGTTGTTGTCGACCTGGTCTTGAAGCCAGTATTTAAACACATAGCATTTCTTTAGGGTGTGACCCATAATCCAATGATAAGGATAGTAGTTGGGGTGATCGGTGAGATTCACCTCTTTCGGCCTTCTTCACTCAGGTAGGCGCACAATCCCTTGCTCTAGAGCACTTTGGAAGTAGCAAGGGACATGATTCTCGTTGAAAAAATAAGTCTGGTGCCTTCTTTCCGGATAGGGGGGCATGGGGGCCTGGCCCTGACGAGGTGCCAGAGGGGCCTGCCAAGGAGGCAGCGCCTGATTGTCTCGCCTAGGTGGTGGTGGCGCATTGTGCGGGGGAACCTATCGATTCTGAGGCGGTCGCTGCTGGGCAGGAGCCTGTGCTTGAGGTGGAGGACCTCTTCATGGTTGTGGGGCCGGTGCCGCTGGCAGTAATTCCAGCTGCCTAGGGGCTTCTATTTGAGCCACTGTGGCAGGTTCGGCTCTGGAATCCCTTCTGGATAGGATCAAAGGGGGCAGCGAACGTGCCTGAACTTCCTATTGCAGAGCCTCCTAAAGGCGCTGAGCCTTATCTAAGAAATCTCAGAACCCTCCAGGGTAGTTCTGGGTGATCAGGGAAGGTACTGGCTCCGTTTTAACATTCCCTACACACATTGTCAGTAATTGCTCTTGAGTCAGTGGCATGTCAAGGTAGTATGTAAGCCCCTTCCATTGGGTGATGAAGTCTGCGACTTGATCATCAGGCATTTTTTTGCAATTGAAGAGGTCTGTGATACTGGTCTTTCGCGTGGTGGAGCTGAACTGGTATATGAACTGCCGGTGGAGATACTCCCAACCGGTCACCGATCAGATGGGGAGCTGGTTGTACCAGACGAATGTGGGGCCCTCCAATGTCTGCATGAAACATCAGATCTTGGCGGCTTCTTGCTGGGACGGAGTCCCCAGCATGGGGCCACACCTGGAAGAAAAATGGGCCAAGTGCTACAGAGGGTCCCCTGTCCTGTTGAAGGGCGAGGAAGTGGGGTTCCCATATCCCGGGGGTGCGGGCATATCATCCACCCGCACGGGATATGGCTTTCAATCCGGTGGGACTTCCACCTGCCGCATTTCTAATGCTTTGAGGCAGGTGATGAGTGCCACCATAAGATCATCTAGGTGGGGGTCACTGTCTTGATGGGGATCCCTAATCACAAGTGCATTGCCGGGTTCTTTGACACGGTAGATGGCTTCAGCAGCTCATGGAGTGACTTGCGGAACGGCCTGTGTGGAGGCTAGGGGAACTTGGGCTGGATTCCTCAGATTTCCCCTTCGTTCATGAGGGTTTGGCGAGACGTATCACACCCTCGTGTCATGAGTCCCGACTTCTGCCCCGTCTGCAGAAGTAGTGTGATCAGGTTTCCTCGAAGGCATCTCGCCGGGGGGAATTTTTTCCTACCCCTACTGCCCCGGATTGGGATTATCGTAGTCGGGTCACTGATCTGCAGCGCGCTCGACCATGTGTTCGTCTACCAGCCTCTTCTGTTCAGAAATCTACTGGCGCAACGCGGCCTTCTCGGGATCTTCGTCCGTCTTATGTATAGAGGCAGACATGTCAGAGTGCTTGATGGTTTTGACATGCTCCTTACCCTTTCCGGCATTTTGACTGAGTACCAGCGACTCGATGGGTACAAGGAGGCCTAGAAGGTTCCTCTGCTATCGGGTAACCCTCCCTGATGGGTCCAGTAGTGGCGGTACACCCTCATGGGGTAAGTCTCCATCGAGAAATTCAAGCTCGTCCTCCTTGTCCACTACGTCAGCCATGTGGACCTCAACCCCTCTCAGGGTCATGTCCTCAATGTCGCATAACGAATCGGGATGCTGTCGGATAGGGCTGAAGAGGATAGCGGCATAGTGTCCCCATCCAAGGACTTGCACATGGGGGGTAGCTTCCCTGATGACTCTGCGGAGTACTTTGAAACTATGAACGCATTTCCGTTGAAGGGTGCTCTGGCAGCCTGGTGACTCAGGGCGCTGGGCCACAGGGAGTGTGCCCAAATCGACCAGGGGGCATTGCTCACCGATTTCTTCAAGGTGCTCTCAGCTCTGGGGGTACACTACCTGCTCATAACGAAGGCGGAAGTGTGTCTCCCATAGGGTTTGGCGGAAGCACCCTACTTACTCTGGGGTAAGGGACTTCGGCGCGCAAAAGTTCGATGTTGTCGTCAGCCAGAACTTTTATAGGAAGTGATCCGCTACGAGAATCTTCCAGAAGCTCCTAGTCTCGGACTCAGGGTCTGGCCTCGTATTGCCCCACTCGTCAACCTGAGGCAGTTGAGGGACCGATAGCGGTACCGAGGCGGACCGCTGGGACAGTAAACTTGGCGGTGGAGAATACGCTGAATGAGCTGACTGGCCACCGAATTCCGGACCATCCACTGAAGAGTAAGTTCACCTGACCATGATATCTCGATACTATGGGCTGATAGGCACAGCTTCTGGTGCAAGAATTATGGTTTCCGGCGATGGGTCATGCTATTGCTCTACCGTCGTTGGTCCCCAAAATAGCTCTCTGTGATCTCTGGTAGAGGTAGAGGGCGCTTCAGGTGATGAAAGTGGTGATTTCATGGTCGGAAACTGCGGAATTTCCACAATTTCTTCCTCCTGGATGTACTTGTGGAGAAAGGCAGGAATCCGGTGGGAATTTGTATTCTGGGAGAACGAGGCTGACGCGCCTCGTTCCTGCCCCAGTCCTTAACACAAAGGAGTGGGGAGAAGGTTTCATCGCTGAGTAGCATTCCACTTTAGAATCCTAGAAATGGGATGGTTTGACCTCCACTCAGGCCTTCCTAGGACTCTTCTTATGGCTGTGACGACCCGCTCTCCTGCTTCTAGATGGCTCTTCGGGACAAGGTTGATTCTCAACATGTAGTCTTGGGGCGGCATTGGTGGCATGGCGGATAGGGATCCCGCATGAGATAGCCGGGGTGTGAGGGTAACTAGGTAAAATGTCGAAAGATACATGGGGAGGAACTCCATGGATAGCACCCACGTGGGAAGAACCTCTATTGGAATTGGCATGAGCATGGGGAGGACCTCCATGGTTGGTGCGGGCGGAGCGAGGCAGACCTTCACTCCTCAGGTTACCAGGGTGAGGAGGACCTTCACCAGTTGCAGAGAGGACGTAGGGAGGACCCCCACGTTGTAGAGGGACCGGATGGGTAGTGCCTTCACATCGACGGTCGGGGGAAGGAGGAGGGACTTCATACCCTGTATGGTGGGCGCGAGAGAGGCTTCCACGCCGAGCGTCACTGCCACGGGGCAGGTCTTCCTTTGGGATGGATGTAGCATGAGACATACCTCCATGATGAGCTTTGGAGAAGGGAAGGCCCATGCTCTGTGGAATGGTGGTATGGGGAGGCCCTCCGTACGGGGTGACATTACTGCGAATTGGTTCGGGGTGATCACCACTCAGGCCTGCAACCCCGAGATCCAACCCGACCTGCTCATGGGGTGGTTGAGGCCTTGGTCCTGATCGAGTGAAGGAGTGCCCCTCCTCAGTGTATACAGAGACTCCATGATGCACGTCGGTGGTGTCTCGGGCCAAAGTAGTTGTTGACGTTGACGCCCCTTGATGAGCGTCCTCAGCTCGGGCCCGACTCTGACGCTGGGTAAGACAAGCTGGCGCAGGTGGTGTAGGGGCATAGCCTACCCGCTCTTCTAGCGAAGCCGGACGGTGGCGCTGACGCAGCCGGATGGGATCCCTTCCCTAGAGCCCTTGGATTGGGACTCTGATCGGGCCGAGACGGACATCACCCGCCTCATCAGCGTAAGGCGAGGAGTCATCAAGGCATTCTAGGGTCAGGCTTCTGAAACGATTGAACGTTGGGGTGTGAATCAGGGGCTCCCTGCGTGGCCTTTGAGGGTGGCGTTGACGGTGTGGCCTGGATGCCTCCAGGTCTAGGCGGGCCATGTCCCGAGTCAGGATGACCCCTTCCTCCTTGTACCTGTGTACAAGGTTGTTGATCACCCTTCGTTGGATGATCTCTGACGGGGAGAGGGGACGTGGGCGTCCCGTATTCATGGATGTAGAGGCCCTCGTGGTGGAAGTGGAGCTATGTGGGGAGACTGTGCTGGTATTTCCCCTGCCCCTATGTAGGCGAGCAGGGCGGTGATCATGTCTCCATAGCAGCAACCTGGTTCCTGGGAAATGGGGAGATCAACTCATCAGCACTGTGAGGAAAAGGATTGAAAACCATTGCCCCAACGTCATTCCATCCTCCATGGTCGGTAAGAGGGATCCACTCCAACACGTTGCATAATGGAATGCCCCACGTTCTACCGCCCCAACATCTGTTGAGTTTCACTCTAGGCCTGCTATTTGCTTGGCGGGACCCGACACCGGATATCTGGATCCGGTGATACATCAATCTACTAGTGTCTCGAATGCTACTAATCTACACATTGAGGAGAAGAATTTCACATCGGGTTCACCATTTCTGTTTCTGACGCTTTTGCCGGGGCGCGCGCATCCGTCTGTGGAGGAAGCGCTGCTATTGCCCCGCATTCCAGATTTCCAAAGGCGGGCGGCATTCTTTCCTTGTTCAGGGACATCTGCTCCTTGATCGAAACCAGGATGATGAGATGTCGGTTCTTCCTTCTGTGGATTCCTCCTAGGAACTAGTCGCCTAGTCTGGGTCTCCCTCATAGATTTAATACATTGTTCGTGAAACTCTTCCCAGTGCCATGTTTCCATGGATGCTGGTTAATTACACTGCTTTTTCCAGGACATTCCAAATGGTCTGTTCAGGGCAGCAACCTTCAGTCGAGGGAGTAGTCACACCGAGGCATCAGTAGCGTGTCTGAATGCTGGGGAACTGGCGTGTCTGTCTTTTGTCCCTTAACATTGGGCTTCCAGAGGGCGTGGAAGCCCGAGGCATCCCACATCAATCACGGGGAATCATATTCCATATGCATGTATCTGAGGTTTTCCTCATCTTCCAATGTTTAACATAGGGTATACCGCAGGTTTAACGTCTAGCGGAGCCAGATCAGCTAGATCAGAACACTAGCTGGAATAGATCATATTGAAGAATTTCCCTTGAAGGGATGCCGATATCCGGGCCAGCCCATAGGCGGATTCTCGAATGATGTGAAGAGGAGCGGAGTGGCATGATCTCGCTGGGATATGGCAGCCCGGGTAAGAATCAGGGTGGATGATGGATCGATGGATGAAGTGGAGGGGGAATGAAACGGGACCATCGCAAGGGTGACAGTAAAGTTGGTCTTGAGCCTCAAAGAGACCTCTTACGTATCCCCGTGGCAGGGAATCAAAGTCCGCATAGTTCGGGGTGGTGCCGGTGAACTGACGTGAAGGCGAAACTTGGCCTGATGGTTGATGGGCTTGAACCTCAGGGAGGATTCCTACGTACATGGATCAAAGACCTCATAGTTTAAAGGGGCTATGGGATACAGTTTAACATCATGCGGGACAGGGGATAACCGACGTGAGTGAGGTCGCAACAACCGAGTGATGGGCTTGAACCTTATGGAGGCTTCCTATGTACCATTCCTTGACATGGATCAATGTCCTTGTAGTTCAGGTTGGACGCCGGAAGGCCGACGTGAAGAAGGAACAGGGGTCCAGGTTGCGATTGGCTTGAACCTCGTGAAGGCTTCCTACGTACCATGCCTTGACATGGATCAAAGTCCTTATATTTCATAATTGTGTGTCGGCAAACCAACGTGGGTGAGGACCTTGGTCCAGATGGTGTGGGGCTTACACGCTAGGCTGCCCAGGTGCTGGTGACCTGACGTGAAGAAGTTCGGAGTGACCAACAAGTGGTGGGCTTGAACCTCTGGGAGGCTTCCCATATACCATGCTGTGACATGGATCAAAGACCTCATAGTTCAAAGGGCTTCATCGGCGAACCGACGTGAAAGTGAACCCGGGGGTCCACTAGTGGTGGGATTGAACCTCGTGAGGCTTCCTACATACCATGCCTTGACATGGATCAAAGTACTCATAGTTCAAGATGGTCACAACGGCTTGCCATTGGACTGGAATGCAGTTTAACATCATGATGGACGAGGGCATACAGTTTAACGTCATGATGGATGAGGGAATTGCCATGATCGATGCCTACTCTAAGCCCACGTGAGTCATGCTCAGTATGAGAAACAAGAGGCAGCAGAGACCTGGGGATCACGTCACTAAGGGTGGGTCCGTGAGAAGCGAATATGGGATTATGCGTTAGGAGGCTCATGGTGCTGGGAATTACTCTAGGATGGAGGCTCATAGTGCGGAAAAGTGCAGTGGGGAAGTACATAGGTGCATGGGTGATACCCTCCGCAAGGGAGGCTTGGGGCTTATACCAGGGTGGTTGCCCCTCTCCCATGGACATACGCCGCTCAGATAAGGAGGATATCATCCCCTGTGGAGGGGGTGATCCCATCTCTGTGGAGACGGGCAACGTAAATAATGTTCGAGATAAGGGGACCCTGCGTGCGAGTCATGGGGTCAGATCACAGTTTAATTTCTTGTGTTGAGGATGAGGTGCTTGGAATTTTAACGTCCTACAGCTCAGACGAGGTGGGTTTACTCCACACACCTAGGACATACATGACTGGTACACTCTGCCCCTTGGGGGAGGGAAGCTACTAGAAAGGCCATGGTCAAGGGGGGTCGCAGAGCGAACCATCGAGGGGTCCACATTAGTGTGGCTATGCGAAGAAGCAATAGTCCTTAGTGTGCCTATGCGAAGAAGCATTAGGTGAAGCAACGCTACGAGTGGTGTTGTCCACAGGACTTTGAAATCACATCGTGAAAACCTGTAGGGTCTCATGGGAAGAGGAATTGCCAAGAAAAGGAGTGTGCTTCGCGAAGGGGAGTGCCTTGGCCTTATCATGGGATATGGGTGTGAATGGGAGGTGCTTCGCGAAGTGGAATAGTATTCGCAGAGCACTGCCTCACGAAGCAAGGTGCTGCAAAGCAGTGTGTTTCGTGATGTGCAGTGACCCTGCCTTGGCATGGGGATCACTAGTACAGGATGGGTGTTTCGCGAATCATAAATGCTCCGCGGTTGCCCGATTTCCCTTGGGAATCCCCATCCTTTGCGAATGCCCTTGGGCTTCGCGAAGGGAATCCCTCTCGGAAGAGGGGATCAAGAAGAGACAAGGCGAAGGCATCTCATGAAGTAAAAATACCTCGCAGAGCTCATGTTTCCTTGGGCGAAGGGTGCTTCGCGATTCGGGGGTTAAGAAGCTGAAAGGTCGGATTGTATATCCCCTGGATTCAGGGGGAGCCCAGTACTTATAGGACAGGGGCGCCGCGAAGCAGAGCTCACACGACACGAAGGGGTGGCCGGTGATTCGCAGTGGGCTTGATAACGTCAGGGCGTTCACATAGCGGTACCGCCTTAGGGTCATTGCGGCGGGCACGCGAATGTCAGGGCATTCGCGGAGCGTTACCTTCTCATGTGATTCACGGAGGCCTCAGGAAAGCCAGGGCGTTCTCAGAGGGTTACCACCTCATGGTCTTCACGGCGGGCTCATGAACTTCAGGGCGTTCGCAGAGAGTTACCGCCTCCTGTGCTTCACAGCGGCCGCATTGCTTGGGGGAGCTCCGCGTCGTAGCTTCACGGGGCAGTGTGCGGGGCTTCTTTTTCATCCCTTCTTTTCGTTCAATATTTTGGCACCAACAGAGAACATAGGTGAAAATATGGATATGGAAGAAAAATATAATCATCATGTTCTGATGGAGAGTGGTAGAGAACATGGCTATGAAAAATCCAACAATCACAAAGCCATAAATTTGTGATGATCTATGATACCATCTGATTCATTGGATATGAGGGCACTAGGACAACATTTTTTGATTTTCAACATCATTTCCCTAAAGTTGATGAAATAAAAGAAATACTTACATGATTTTTGTACCATCTCATTTTTGTTCGTACCTTGAAAAATTTCTACTTCATCTCTTAAAGAAATGAAGTTGAATTTGTTATTCGTGAAGTGTTAACAGATTATGTGATAGAATTATGGGTCATTCCATCTGTTTTAAACAAAAGGTTATCAAAAGTTATCAAATATACATAAGTTCGTCTATGGTGAGGTTAATCATATATGATTCCAAAAATGAACTTATACTTCATCTATCATACCACTTGATAAAATAAAACCAGTTTCTACCAACTAGGGACTTCCTCTAGGCCATTGGCAGGCGATAAAGGCATGTTGCACTTCTATTGTGGGTTCGATTCCCACAACCTTGTCCGACGTGATGGGTTGTCACCCATTCTGAAGGTTGTCCCTTTTCTTAAACTACACTATTATAACATTCCTGCAATAATATCTAAAAGAAAGTTCAAGCCTTAAACAATACTATCTGATGTCTGATAAAACCCTTTCCAATCTTTAGACTTATCCAAAATACATCTGTCAAATCTTATAGTATACAGAAAATGATTACTAGAAAGGTCACATAACAAGAACGTGAATAACATCATTTATCATACGATATATCTTGTTGGTCACATTCCAAACATGTTAATTCTTTAATCATGTGTTCTCTTGAAACAGAAATCACCATAGAAACTTAGTGAAAACATGAATGCTGTCAAAAGGTAACTCTTTCCACATACCAAAATCCAAAAATTTATATATACTCAAACCATGATATAACTTTTTCCTTATATCAGCCATGAGCTCATTTCATTTTGTCTTTATCCCTTCATTATGTGCATATCATCTACTTTAAAAAAATATTTCAATCACTTTCCATGGTTACTGGTACCATAAAATTATTGAAAATCACAATATACCAATACATAAATATTCCAATATTCCACGATACTATATAACAAATTATTTTGGAATCTCATTACATAAACACTTAATAATTCCACCACGTCGTTGTCATATTCAACATCTCCAATAGTGATTTCATGTGACTTCCCTTTGTCCTTTTCCATAAGTGGTTTCTCATGTCGATCATCATTAACCCTTGGATTTGGGCATTTATTAGCATAATGCCCAATTTCCTTGCACTTGAAGCATTGAAGTGTTGGTGGAGAGTTCTCTGTAGTCTTTTCTCTATTCACATAATTAGAAACCTTTTTCCCATTACATCAAAAATCAACTGCTCTATGACCTTATTTTCCACACTTAAAACATAATCTAGTACCTTTTAGGAAATCTCCACCATGCTTCTTCCCAAACATTGTGCATAAAGAAACATTCTTCTTCTTTTCACCATTGTTCTGATATTTCTCCTTGAACTCCATCTTTAGTTTCTTTTAAAAACCATGAGATGGATATATAACACCAACATCCAGTTCTACCTTGATAGCACAATGCACAATTTCTTCATAGCTATTGAAGTATCTTAGAGATAATTCCCTTCGAAGACTTGGTTTTAAGCCACTGAATAATCTATCATCTTTACATTCAGGTTGGATGATAAATCCAGATGCATAACATGAAAACCTTGTAAAATTCTCCTCATATATACCAACAGATTCATCATCCTTTTTCTTAAGCTCAAGGAAATAATTTTCCAACTTTTTTCGAAAAATACGAGGGAAGTAATTATGGAAAAATAAGTTCTTGAACTCATCACATTCCATGGATTCAATTTCATCTTGGGGCCTTGTGTTCTTAATTACAGTCCACCACTGGTGAACTTCACCTTCTAAATGGTAGATAGCTAGAATGACTTTTTCATGTTCTGAACAGCGAAGTATGGAAAATATCTTTTCAATGGTACTGATCCATTGTTCAGCAACAAGTGGATCGGAAGACCCACTGAAAGAAGGTGGATGTTGCCTCATGAAGCACTCAATAGAATCTTGTTCTTTTATCTTCTCATTTATAAGTCCAGAATGATTCATATCCTGCGTAAGTATAGAAATATTATTTTTTACTACATTTCCCATAACATTGGTTTGTTCAGGAGGACAATCATTGCATTGTCCATTACATTGATCAACACGGTTCCTTCGCGTTACAGCCATCGTCTAAAACTCAAAAAGAATAGAGTGAGAGGAAAAAATCATGCTAGGAAAAACAACATAATAAAGGGGGAGTACCTTAAATATCTAACATCTTAGGTTTAATTCTAAGATTGTTATCATAATTATAGGACTATAACATATACTTATACTTAACATTAGGGACATCCCTAGACATACCTTAGAAATATCTCTAGGCATATCACTAAAGTTTTAGCATCCTAGTTTCCAAAGGTTAACTAAACCTTTCCTCTGATACCAACTATAGAGACCCGAAACATGACGTACATGGAAATTACATTGCTTTTTCTGAATACATAATACATAATAAAAACAGACACACAAGGACTGTAATTGTTTAGTGTCTTTGGAAACTCGGAATGTAATCTTCTAATCGTGGTGAATGATCTTCAACATCTCCCATAAATTTCTTCCCCTTTTAGTTTTATTACCTAAAACCATTCTTTAAATCCTAGGGAAAAGAAATAATATAATGGGTGAGCTCAAATGCTCAGTAATGGTAAGCATGGATAAAATAAAACAAATCATATAAATTCTAACTTAAAAACATGAACATAATGTTTAAACAACAATATTTTGGGCAATGACATAAAACATGGCAGTACATAAGGAATATATCATAAAGAAACATTAATAATGATAAAATAGAATGGGTAGAAAACATGTGATTGTGGAAAAACATTAAGCACATGATATGATTTCCATAGTAGCCAAGGCATTGCGTCCAAGACAATCTTAGTGGACAAAGTCCCTTACTGAATCAGTTTTACTTGTCGTTCCAACCCTGTATTACTGAACCAAATTTACCTGCTATTCCATCCATGTCTATCTCATGAGATATAAATCTTTATCCAATGCATCAAAGGGAGATATAGGTCCCACCCATCTCATAATGAAATAATTCTTACTTGTGCCACAACATAAACATAAATCATTCATCATAACCCAAAGAATAAAATGGGTTTCATAAACATCATCCCATCATAACATAATCTATATAAAACAAATGGATATCATTTCATCATAAGAAAAATTAAACCATGTAAATAATAGAGAAATTATACTTGAAACATAATCATACTAAATAATGTAATCTTAGATAGAAAATAGTTTTGAGAAAACACTCGAAATGAATTCTTGAGGAAAATATCCTTTCTTCTTCAAAAAAATTTTCTTTTCACAAAATGCCATGAAATTTTAAAAGAAAATAATTTTGTTCAAAATATATATGAAATATTTTAGAGTAAGATTCATGAAAATAATGCATTATGAAACCGTAAAAATCCATTCATGCCGTATAATATAAAAATAACATTCTTCTCGTACTTTTGTTGGAAAAGTCAAAAAGTACCTCGTATGGTAAACAAAAGAAAGATTCCTTCCATACGATGTGGTAAAAGTAGAAATGGGTAAAAATGAATTTAAAAATACATGGAAAACATTTTATGAAAACATTTTTAGAACATATGGACGTGGATAATAATCATAACCCCAGTAAATACTTACGAATAAACAATCTCAGATAAGAATGAGATTGGAATAATTATCCATTACCTTAGGTCTGATATGCTTCGTATGTATCTGAACCTCCCGTATAATGATTTAAATAAAGTAATTGACTTATTACAGAATCATAATAATTATTATGATATCATATATGGTTCACATATGACTTTATATTAACCGTTCTTTTGTAAATCCCATGTTATAGCAACGTTTTGGGTAAAATCATCTTATTTATCGTACGTGTTTGGACTTGTTGTTCTTGATGTTATTATTACTTATATCATGATTTACTTACTTACATAATGTAAATCATGATTTATATATCATATATATTCATTATATATCCAGAATATACATGTATTTATAATAGTACATAACATATGGAGATAAGAAATGAAATGCACCGTTCATGGAGACAGTAAGCCGTACGTACGCATGAACGATAATTTCATTTCTATTTATTATTTTAATGTAATAGGTATATTATAATTACAGTATAATATCATATATAATATCATTAACTATATCATTTGTACATCCCACATAAGGCCTTAACGAATCACATCACTTTGAGGGGGCGATAGTCCGCACTTCTCAAATGAGATTATCGTATTTACCGACTATGGAAACCATAAAGGCTTGATATAATTGGGAAGTAAAGAACCATAAAAAAAACATAAACATAATATATATCATATATAAATACAGTTCCATCGTAATGGCCACCATGAGAGGCGGTAGGAGAAAATCGAATAATCATCGTTTCGTGAGGCGTTAGTTTTCCATCCACAGAAACATTATGTTCTCCATCCATTAGATGGAGGTGTGTGTAAGTGTAGTTATAATACTTCTCATAACAACATCATAGTTTTTTGAGTATATAGTTGTTGTTAAAAAATAAAGTATTAAAAAGATTTTAGGGGTTGGAGAAGTAGAATAAAAGAAAACAACTTAAGAGAAACTATTACCTTTAATTTGGGTGACTTCCTTTGTTTGAACCAAAAGGACTTCTTGAAGTTACTTCTGCCTAATGTAAGGCTTCTAGGGGGAGGAGAGGGATGTTGGGAGCTTATTTGGGCAGATTTTGGATGAGCCAAAAGGCTTGAGAGGTGTGATTAATTGCATATAATTGGTCTCTTTTTATAAGGGAGAGGAGGGGCTCTTTAGGAAAGTGTGAAAACATTATTTTATTATAGACATATTGTTGGTTTAAAGTGGTAAAAAACACATTAATGTCGAATAAAATATGACTAATAATTGAAATAAAATCATCCAATAAGAATTGGACATGTTATGGATAATATTTTTATCATTATAATCTAATTTATTGAAAACATTTACTAATGAGGTAAATACTACATCATAATTTTGTCATATATAATATATTTTATTTGATGTATAAAAATTATTAAAAAATTCTAACATGTAGGAAATTGTTTTATCTTTCCAATGAATATTTATAGTCGAAAAGATAAGTTATATATCCCCTTATAAAAATTAATTACTAAACGATTTTTGTTAATTCCAATTTTGTATTTCCATTAAATTAATTAATATAATGTGTCATTGTCTTTCATAAGTGTCTCCATGGGGTCCCTAAATCGACCCAAGGATTCCCATGGTCGGCCATTACTCATCCAATAAGGTTTGGACAAGTTTTAAGGTAATTTTGAATTATTATAATATTCATTTAACCTTAAATTACCCTATTTACTTTTAATAGTGGTAAATAAAAGAACAAAGGTACTATTCACCAAAAAGTATATTTGTCTAATTGAACCACATTTTACTCCTTGATATTAACTGGGTCTCTTGTATTTTCTAAATTCAACTCACAGAAGCAGAAAAATTATGTTTTATGAACAATTGGAAAATCTCCTAGGAGGTTGGTAAAAGACAATGAAAAGTTTAATACAATTTTTATAAATCTAAAATTATTATAAAATGATTCAAATTAATTTCATTTAACTTATATAATTATTATGTATATATTTTGACCTAAGATAAATTTAAATCAAATAAATTATTATTTAAATAAAAAGTCGATTTTAACCAAAAACTCAGTGTTTTCACTATTCATCAAAAATTGACGTTTTTCAGAAAAATACCAAAAATTTAGCATAAGATATATTTGATATTACAAATTAAAAAATGATGGATATTTTTCCAAATTCAAAACATAGAAGTTTCATTAATTAATTTTAAAAGTAACTCCCGTTATCAAAACAAATAGCGTGTTTTTAAGAAACAATAACTATCAAAAGATCATCACTTGTTCATGTCCAATTTCATTGTGAAATTAATGACAAACAATGGATTAAATGGTAAAAATATATTCTAATTACACTTTAAAACAAATTAATAAGATAATCTATCCATGTAAATTACTGCGATGAAAAAATTTATTTTTATTTAAAATATAGTGTGTTTTTACTATTCATCAAAATATGACAGTTATCATAATAATATGAAAAACTTATCCAGATTAAATTTATATATCCTGATTCCATGGAATAATTTTAGTTTGTCAATTTGAACTTATAAACATTTCAAAAACTAGATGTAAAGTGGATGCGCCATCAAAAGGTAGCAAAACTGCATTTTTTGAAAAGTACTTATTTTACCCAAAAAATTTATTTTGTGCTCATACGATGTTCTAGAAAATATATAAGATTAATAAAAATTTTATAAAATTCAAAATTTAGTTAATACTATTCACAACGGCTAGTCCATAATAATACTATAACAATATATCATTGTTTAGTGAAACCCTGTATTGCGTACTACACACGCTATCGAGGAAGGTCGTGATTGCGTGTAATGAAAGACAAGTCCAGGATGCATGTTGTGAAAGACTCCTTTGTTCTTTCATATAACAAAATCTAACCATATTTCATTTATACGTTGAATATATATATACACTCAATTTTTCGTAGAATAACTAATATCAAACAAACTTGAAATAGTGTGTAACACGATCCAAGAATAGCGTTGCGTATACTGCAAGCTAATACGGTGTTGTGTATAGTACAAGCTAATCCTGGTGTAGTGTATAATAGAAAACATCAAAGAAATTAAAAATAATATACCTCAAAAAATTTTGGGTTGTTACAATTTCTCTCTCCAATAGTTAGATATACAACCATAAAAAGTATTTTATTCTTAGTTACATCCATAAATTTGTATCTTGAACTAATGGATTTAAATATTTATTCTCTGCATGGGGATTTGGAGGATGAAATTTATATGAAACAACTAGTTTTTTTTAATAAAAATCAGAATAAGAAAATTTTTTCAAAACAAAAATGGAGTCATTATGTTTTGAATAAAATGCCATGATTTATCTAGTATAAATTTGATTCCATTATTAAAAATAAACATTTCCCATGAAGTAACCCTAAGTACTGTTTTTACTAAAAGGATTTTAGGTGAAACGGTTTCAAAATATTATGAATATACATGTATGATATTCTGTTGGTGGGACTAAATATTCATCTCATTTGGAAGGCAATGAATGAATTTTTTTTAAAAGTTGGAGATAAATAATCAAGGTGATTTAAAGATGATATCAGGAATATGGATTGAACATGATAGGAAAACTAGGAGATTTATTTTACCATAGAAAGATTTCATTTATAATATTATTGAGAGATTCAAAATGAGTGGATGTAAATGAATTTCAAATTCTCTTGATAGTCACTTTAAACTATCATGGGGGAATTCATGATGAAGGGAAGAAGAAAATAAGTACATTTAAAATGTTCTATATTCTATAGTTTTCATAATTTTGTTGTATTATATGGATCTTACTTGTTCAAATATTTCTCATTAAATGAACGCGGTTAGTGGGTTCACACAAAATATAGGGAATGATCATTGGTATGCTTTAATGTGGATTTTTTAGTATCTCTAAGGGTTGAATGGTACAAATCAATGTTTCAAAGATGATCATATGTTACTTTGGTTTATAGATTCTTAATTTAGGGGTGATTCATATTTTCCAAAGGGCACAAATGGATATGTTTATACATTTTGTAGATGTATGGTCAGTTGGATGTCTAGATTACAATAGTTAATTTCACTTTATATAACAGAATTAGAGTGTGTGGATAATACAGATACTAGCAATGAGATGGTATATTTGAGGAAATTATTTAGAGATTTTTTTTATGGTTTGGGGAAAGAGTTCCACAAATGTAATATTTATAGTCCAATTAAATTGTAAAAGAATCTATTATTTCATTAATTAAAAAACATGATTTTAAGTACCATTAAATCTAGAAGGTGATAGAATATGGGGATTTAGAATTATGAATGATATCTAGAAAACATAATTTCATGGAAATGTTTACCATGATTTTGAGTCTAATAATGCTAACAAACATCAAGACATAGTTTTCCTTAGGATACCAAAATGTGGTGGAGAATATTTATACACTTTGGAAGTTGTAGACGATTTCAAGGTTTTATCTAAAGAATTATTCAAGTAAAAGATCAATGGGAATATATAAAATTCCATTTTATTGAAAGAAGTCTATTAACCATATTGATTTGTTTTTTCAGATAATCAATTCATTGAATTTGTTGTAGGGGTAGTGTTTTACATCAATATTTTGGAAGGAGGTTTTTGCTTGGAGGTTGTTAAAAAGGATAACCTTATTGTGTTCAATGATTCGAGAAAAAATATCCCATAATTATAGTTTACTACTTCTGGAATATCAATTATATTCAATAATAATAGTAGGTTTTTAATTTTTAGGATGTTGGGAAAAAAATCACATAGGGTGGTATCTCAGTATGTTTTGGGTGTGGTTGTGTTTGTTGGCAAAGCCAGATGACCGCAATTGAATATCGATGGTATTTGCTGAATACAAGTTTTCAAGGAGGCGTAGTTTCCAAGTGTTTGCCAAATTTTTGGGACTCAAAATCAAGAATTTGTATTTGTAAAAGTATGGTTTCATTCATTGGATTGAATGGTGTGAAGAGTGGAAAATGAAATCGAAAAAGGATGAGAAATGTGGATCTCGGGACATGGATCACGAACCATGACTGTGAAGGGTACATGGCCACATTCCAGGAAGTGAGAACGATATACGGGAGAGGGTATTGAAACCAAAAATGGTTCACGGAGGAAGGCGATACTGTTTTAAGATGTCTTGTCATTGGAAGAGGATATTTACTACATAGGAGGAAAGGCAGTACGTGGGCCGCATATGAAAAAGGGTAACACAGAAAAGCTTGTGGTTCACTGTGGCAGGAGGATCTGTATGCGGTGGAGGCTATACTGAATCAAAGATTTAGTAATACTTGGATTAGAAGATATTGATGGTATCATTTACCATACATGGATAACAAATCCAATTGATTAGAGGTGATACAGAATATCATTAGATAACATCTTCTTCTCTGGGAATTTATTGAAGTCCAAAGGAAGTTCATGAGGGAGAATTCCATGAATGTTGATGTGGTTCACGTGGAAGAAATACCCTTGAAGGATTTTGAGGAGAACTATAACATGAAAAGAAAACAGTATACATAGTAAGAAGGCACAAAATACAGGTGGATTATAGTGGAATTCTGCGAATAGAGAATGGTTCACTGAAAATGGGTGTTTCACGAAGGAGGTTCGTAGAGTCGGTACACGGAGGTGGAATGTGAAATCAAAGGTGGGGGTTTTTTGCAGATGAATTCGGTTTATAGAAGCGGCATAAGTATGCATAGGAGGTGATTCGCGTACCATACCCAGTTTATAGTATGCGGTGGAAGAAGGTGGTTCACGATTTGCACAAGGAATCTTTCAAAAGCATAAAATCAGTTTAAAAATGTTTTTTATGGTATCTAACAATTCTCAGGATGGTGTACTTAATCTATGGTTGAAAAGGAACTCTAACAGAGAATCGACTTATATTTTAGGTTGAAAGAGTTAATGGAAATAAAGGTACCTACATGATTATAAACAATGTCTGACCTAAAATTCTATAAACTATTATCGGATTTTTTTACAAAAGAAGTTTGCCAAGAAAGGGGAAGACTATGACCCTTTCCATTGGTAGTGAGCCAGAGAAAGAGTCATAGGGATTGACCCTTGGTAATGCAGCGAGAAGGCCCTAAACCTTGTAAAGGTAGTGATCCTGGGCATAAAATATCTTGCCCGACCATTATACTCATTATTAGTAGTGATCCGTAGTTAATTTGGTACATCGACACATCACCATTGTATTCTCCTTGGATGTATCTCAATGAGGGTGAACCACATAAAAATCGATGTTTCCTATGCATGATTTCATTTCTATTCATATATTGCAATTGTAGGAATAGAGAATTGAGTTTTTTAACAACAAAACAAGATCTAATGGGGAAAAAGTTTTAATCTATGATACCCTGATTGACCCCCCAAGCAGGTTATTCAACCTTGTATACCAAAAAATTAGTATCAGAGTGAAAAGTTTAATGTTAGTGATTCTCTTCCATAAGAAGATGTCTTCACAGTAGCTATGCATGGAATATCAGCTGACATCAATAGTGGTTTGTTATCAGAAGCTGAAATAAGGGAATTGGATGTTGATGCTAAAGGGATCAATTTTATAGGGGGATCTCTATATAATGATATTTATATGAAGTTTATGTCTGGTAAAACATCAAAATCTATGTGAGAATTCTTTTTGAACATTTACGAGGGTGACACAATAGTTCGAGAAGAAAAACTGAAGGTTCTGTGGAACAAATATGAGGATCTTAGAATGAAATTTAATGAGACTATTGATGCATTATTCAAAATGGTAAATTTTATTGTTGAAGATATGTGGGGACTTGGAGAAGTCACTAAAGACATAAATATTGTAAAATTTAATTTAAGGAAACATCCACTATAGTTCAATCCAAATGATTCAGCATTAGAAGAAAAAGAGCCAAAAGAGATGACACTGGATAACCTGCACAAAACCCTTGTAGAATATGAAATGAGAAATGATGATAATGATGCTGTGGAAAAGGATAAGTCCAATGATGTGGAATTAAATTCCATGAAGAATCTCTTTATTGAATATTTCCATGAGGAGGAAAATTTGGATGAAGTCATTTTATTTCGCTCCTCAAATCTACAAAGGGGAAAAGGAAAAATTAAAGGTAAACTTCCATTTTATTTCATTTGATACAGAAATATTGTGAATTTTGGAATTAAGTGTCCTAAGATATTTGATAACCATGATGAATGAAATGATGAAATTCCTAAAAATAACAATTCATCAAATGTGGATTGTAGGAGAAGTAAAAAATTGAAATTTCTTCAAAAAGAATAATATTCTTTCAAAAGAAGATGAATGTTTATATGAATCTACGGTAGAAGAGTTATAGGGCTGTAAGGATCATAAAGTATATGCTTTGGTGGTAGTTGTCAGAAATTCTTTAACAAGAGATGAAAGTGATAATGAAGAAGGGGAATTGAAGGAAAAGTTGATCTTCTTCCTGAATTAGAAGCGGCCCATGAATAAGTAGATATTTTTGCGAGCTAAATCAAATAAACCCAAAAAAGTTGTTTGTGATGCCAAACACTATATGAATTATCAAGAAGAATAGAATTCTGAGTTGAATATTGAAATTGAAAAGATGAAGTCTTCATTGCTATAAATCTCAGAAATGGTGGTTGAGTACAATCTCAAATTTAAAGAACAGAAAATTGAAATTGACAGTTTGATAGTAACTTGAAATGGTCAAATCAAATTTATCGAAGAACTATAAAAGGTAGTCATAGGTCTATGAAAAACTATTAAAGATCAAGAGAAAATGTTAACACTTGGTTCAACATCATAAAAGAAGATTATATAGGGAACCGAGAAGATGAAATTTTAGTAGAGTAGTCCAATATTATAGAGGCAACAATCAACTCTGAATGATAATGCCAGTATGGGATATGATCTAAAACAAAAAGTAGTTATGTTTAAAGCCATACCACAAGCACCCACTAAAATATTGAAGAATTATTTTGGTACAAAAAGGAATAAGAAAATTCTGAGAAGCCAAGGCACAACTAGTGGGGCATAATTTTCACCTAGGAATGCACCTCACATATGATGCTATTATTGTGGTATGATGGGAAAACCTCAAAATATATGATATATAGAAAAGTGGTAGCAACAGAAACAATACTGATAGAGGTGTTCATAGAGAGATAAAAAATCTAGGTCATCATTTTATGGTCATTTTATCAGGTGTAAAGACTCAAACATATGGCAAGATATTGCACATCAACAATCCAGAGAAACATGCCAAGATATACTAGATTTTTTTACAAGAAACAAAAAAATGTATTTTCAAGAGAGATGAAAATTAAAAATTTACTTGTAGCTCTCCAAGTTGAAGCTGGTCCATCACATAATAAGTAAGATAAATATTATCATTCCATGACGGGTATTGATTCAAAGACTTGGGTCAAAATGAAGAGGGTCAAGTAGTAAGTGGTTCAAAAACTAATTTCAAGGAATAAAATTTCATTTGGATATTGATCATTGACAGTAGAAGCACTTTCCACATGAAAAGAAATAAGGATCTATTGAACGAAATTAGCTATGATAAATAAGGCATCGTAAGACTTGGTAACGATGAGGGCTTGAAAATTATTGGTTCCTAAAAATCCATGTTTAGAGGAAAAGACGTGAGATGAGCAGATGTATTTATTGTTGAATGACTTAGTAACAAATATTTTAGGGTCAGTCAATTGTGTGACTCAGGGTATGCAATAAGTTTTTCAAAGAAACTATGCATCATCAAGGAAAAGGATGGCATTGTTGTGATCGAAGGAATTCATAAAAAAGGAAACCTATACCTTTTTAGTGGAGAAGAAGATATGTACTTTTTTTCCAAGGATGAAGAAAACAAGTTATGGAATAAGAGTTTTGGCCACATAATCCAAGCATCCTTGGATGATCTGGTGATATATGATGCAACTCAAAATATCTCTAGATTATCATGTGATCATATTCATACATGCAATTTCTGTCAACAAGGGAAGATCATTCGAAATATGAATAATCCAAAGGGGAAAAGGCCAATAGGATTTTTGATTTTGTGCATATTTATGTGTTTGGGACAATTTCACAAAGGGCTATTGATGGGAGGAATTATTATATTCTCTTCATTGGTGACTATCGTAGAATGGAATGGGTATCAATAATCAACGCCAATCTGATGTGATCAGTTGCATTACATGATATCAATGGGAATTTGAAGTGATGCTTGGTCAGAAAATCTGGATGATTCGAATAGATAATGGAATGGGGTTCACAAAAAACCAAGTGCAGTATTATCTCAAGAAACATGGTATAAGGCACTATGTTTCAGAAGTAATAAATCCATAATAGAATGGTGTAGTTGAGAGAATAAATTGGATTTTAAACAACATGGCTAGAACAATGATCATTTAGAAAGACCTTCCAATGAATTTTTTGAAAGAAATAGTGATGGTAGCAGTCTACACTTCAAATAGAGCATTAATTTTTCCAAAAGTGGAGAAGACTCCATATGAGTAATGGTAAATACAAAATCTGTAATTGATGTACTTTCATGTCATTAGAAGTAATTAGTTAATTCTCAAGAAGAAGAAACATAGGATGTTTGAATCTTGTGGAGATGAAGGGATATTTATTGGTTACTCAAAAAAAAGAATATAAATGTTTCAATAAATGGCTAGGAAAGATAATTGGAAGTCATGATGTGATTATAGTAGAGAATGAATAGAAATTTAAAAAAATACATGATCAGAATCATAAGGATAGTGATGAATAGATGATTAGTTCAGGAAATTCTCTAGTGAAAGAGGTTGATTAAAAATAAGAATGGAATGATGATAATAAATCAGTGTCTTCCCAGAGATCAGTGAGAAGAGATGAAATTTGATGTCATGATGTAATGGGTGATTAGACAGCACCAGTATAGATAATGATAATGATGTCTTTATAGAAAGCACCATACTTATCACAAGAGGAGCCTAAATAGATTATTGAAGAAACTGGTGATGAGAATTTGATTAAGCTAATGAATGAAGATCTTGAAAAAATTGAGAAGAATCAGACGTTGGAAATTATTTCAAGACCAGCAGACAAAAATGTCATCATGAAAAAATGGGTCTTTTGAAAAAAAAACGAATGAATATGGTATTGTGATTAAAAAAATTATTAATTGAGTGAAAAGGGTACTCCCTGATAGAGGGTGTTGATGTTGAAGAGACATTTAAAGCTTTTGTAAGGCTGGAGACTGTAAGATTATTCCTGGCCACATCAATGCAAAGAATGCTTACGGTTTTCTAGATGGATGTCAAGTCATAATTTCTTAATGGAGTACTAGAAGAAGAAGTATACATTGGGAAACCTACTGGGTTTTTCATTCATGAAGATGGGAACACAGTTTTTCATCTTAAGATGGATTTTAATGGTTTGAAGCAAGCACCAAGATCATGATATTCAAGGATTGACCAATTTCTAATGGGGATTGGTTTTCAGTGTTGTAGATTTGATTACAATATGTATTTAAACAGTGAAAATAGTCAAAGGATAATGGTTCGAGTTTCTATCGATGACATAATCCTTGTTTTATTAGATGAAGCACAATGCAGACTATTTTCTGAATCCTTGAAAAGAATGCTTCAAATGTTGATGATTGGTGAGCTGACATTTTTCATTGGATTATAGGTGATGTAAGGAAGGAATTGTACTTTAATTTCTCATTATATATATTCCATAGAGGTTCTGAGAAGGTTTGGAATGGATAATTCCAAATAGATCAAGACTTTGGTCGCATCCCATTTGAAACTAACATGAGATGATGTATGAAAGGCAATGAATATCACAAAATCAAGGAAAATCAATAGAAGTATATTGTATATAACAGTGACAAGGCCTGATATTGTATTTTCCACATACCAAGACGTGAGATATCAATGCAATCCCAATGAGAGACACATGGTTGCAGTGAAATTAATACATCATTATATCAAGTGCACAATGGATTTTGGTTTAATGTATAATGACAAATATCATCCAGAGTTACTTGGATATACATAAGAATATTGGGTTGGATTAGTAGTTGATAGGAAGTGAACATCAGGATGTGCCTTGTATCTTAGAGGATTTTTTATATCTTGGTTGAGCAAGAAACAATATTTCATTTCATTGAGCACCGCAGAAGTAGAATATATAGAGGATATACTCAATCTTTCACGAAGCTATTCTGGATGAAGAAGTAACTTCAGGATATGGGAATTGATGTGAAATCCTTGACTAGAATCCATTTTGATAATTCAAGTGCTATAAATTTGAGAAAAAAGTCCAGTCCATCACTAAAGGACAAAGCACATTAAAATAAAGTATCATTTTATCAAGGAGAAGGTGGAGAAAGGGGTTGTAATGTTGGAGTATGTGCCTACAGAACAACAAGTTACAAATATTCTAATGAAGGCCCTACCCAAAGAAGATTTTTAAATTCATTGTTTGGATCTGGGAAACCATTAGAATTCCTGCACTTGAAAATGTGTGGATTTGGGTCCCCTAATCCCTAAGGTATGATGTGTTTTTCCTAAATATGATGATATATGTTATTTATCCTATTACAGACAACATTCTAGTGCTCTATAGGTTTGTCGAAAGGGGGGGGGAGTGTGTTACTATTCAAGGGGTGAAAAGACATGGGGAGAAGCTGTTAAGTGGAACAATGATATAGGGGGAGTGGAAGCTGAGTTGAAGTTTTTTTGAGGTTCTTATATAGGTGGATCATTAAATCTTATGATGCTAGAAGTGTTTTATCAATGATTACATATCACGAAAGCTGGGGCTCATGATGAAATTAGTTTATTGGTATCATTATGGTATCAATAATTAGTGATTAGAAATGTAATGATAAAATGAAGAAATTTTCATTATACTCTTGTTTCCCATGACGAGGATGGATCATGTGTGCTTAGAGTATGAGTTGATTAAATCCATGATTGCTATCTGAATCGTGTGATATGAATTGTGGTTTAAGATGGAATGAGTTTTAATGAGGTATCAAAATGATCATAATTGTTATGAGAAGAGTTATCAACAAACCAAAAGGGGGATATTGTTGGGAAAAAATACCTCAAGGTGTCCTCTCGGTATGTTTTGGGTGTGGCTGTGTTTTTTGACAAACCCATATAACCTCAATTGAATATGGTTGGTATTTTTGGAAGATATGTTTTTAATGTGGCGTAGTTTTCTAGTGTTTGCCAAATTTTTTGGGCTAAAAATCGAGAATTTGTGTTTGGAAATTTATGTATATATCTATAGGACTGAATTGTGTGAATAGTGTTAAAATAAATCATAAAAAGGTGAAAAATGCGAAGCTTGGGACAGGGATCACATACTATGTCCGGGAAGAGTATGCAACCACATACCAGGTAGCGAGAACCGTACATGGGAGCAGTTTGTGAATCCAAAAACGGTTCTCGGTAGAAGGTGATGATGTATGAAGATGGATTGTCATTGGAATAGAAGATCGACCATGTAGGAGAAAAGGCATTGTGCATACCACATATGAAAAATGGTTAGCAGGAAGGCTTGCAGTTTTCATTTGCATGAGGATCAGTATGTTGCAGAGGTATTACCGAATCATTGATTCGGTAAATCTTGGATTAGGGGATATTTTAGATATCTTTGGATACATAAGAATTCCTAATCCCATAAATTAGAGGTGAGACAAAATATAATTATAGAAAATCTTTTTCTCCGGGAATTCAGTGATGTCCAAAGTATGTTAGCGAGGGAGAATTCCATGAATGTTGAAGTGGTTCGCCTGGAAAAAATTCCCTCGAAGATTTTTGTAGAGAACTATAACTCGCTTAAGAAACATTACGCGGATGAAGAAGGTGTGGTATGCAAGTTGTTTGTGAAGGTAGTCCGCAAATAGAGAACAGTTTGCAGAAAGAGGGTGTTTGACAGAGGAGGTTTATAGATTCAGTATGTCGAGGTGGTATGTGAAAGAGAAGGATGAGGTAGTCTGCAGATGAAGGGAGGTTTGATGAATTGAAAATATTACATAGATGAGGTGATCTGCGTACCATACCCAATACATAGTATGAAGTTGAATAAGGTGCTTCATGATTTTCACAAGGAAAATTTCAAATGATTCAAATCAGTTTGTGAAAGTATATTTCGGTATCTACTAGTACACGAGAAGGTGGACTTCATCAGTAGGTGAAAAAGGAACTTCAACAGAGCATCTACCTAAAGTTGAGGATGCATGGATTCATGCAAATGAAGGGTCCTATATTTCCACAAACTATGTTTTACAAATAATTCTATAAACTGTGAGCGGATTCCTTTCCAAGGGAAGTGAGTGAAGGAAGAGGAAGTAGGTGACCATTTCCTCTGGTGGTGACCCAAAGAAAAAGGCATAGGGAGTGACCATTGGGAATGCAGTGATCAGACCCTAAACATTATAAAGGTAGTGAGACTGGGAATACAAGATCTAGCTCGAACATTGTACTCATTATTGGAAGTGAGTCTTAGTGAATTTGGTAAATTAGTACATCACCGTTGTATGCTCCTTAGACGTAACCCACTGAGGGTAAACCGAGTAAAAATCATTATGTCCTATACATGATTTCATATTTGATAATAAATTTCTTCTGGAGGAAGAGAGAATTGAGTTTTGTTTAAAAATGATAAATGATACAATGGGGCATAATTATTAATCTGTCATACCATGATTCACCCCCTCTTAGGGTATTCAACCTTGTAGTCCTAACATATGATGTATTAGTTACATTGTTCTTCTATATACGAGATCTGATGTGGGAATTTTGGAATGGATAGAATCCCATATTTCTCACTGGTATCTACAACCTGATTTTTGTAAGTCAATCTACATATATAGGAGGGTGTGGTAACCCTTTTTTTATTTTAATTGAACATGAAAACATTTTTTAGTGATCCGAGTGACTCAATAGTCTCAATTTTGTAAACATTACTTTCTAGAGTATGAATGTCACTAATTTTTCTCCTATTGATGTAAAAAGTTTAGTTTAAATCTTGTGAATTTGATATGTTCTTTTTTTTATTTCATTTATATTATATGAATTAATGAATTTTTTATTATTTTATTGAAGTTAAATGATTTTTTTCTGACCTAGTATGGTAATTTGGGTAAAAAATGTTTCTTCCATGTTCTAAAACACTAAGATTCAGAGAGTTCCATCTAGAATCAGTTTCTTCCATTTTGATTTTATATCAACTACTTATAAATATTAATTTTTAAGGATAGTGTGGAATGATTCTCAGTCGGTAGTCCTTATATTTAGTAGTACATCATCAATATGTGGGTACCCCGCAAAAAATATCATGATGTTATGAGGGATGGTAGATTTAGTTTATAAATTGTGGTTTAATACAAATATTCTTGAAGCAATTGTACTACCGAATTTGATGAGCATGTTTCAAGAATGAGTGGGATAACCTTATGAATTCTAATAATGGCATGAATGTTGGATGTATGAAAATTATAATCCCCTAGATGAATTGATCTGCCATGATAATTTGGTTTTTTATTTGGTTATGTGATGTTGTGGATGGATATTGACATTAGAATTTGTGTACTCTATAGTGTTCCAATAACCTATAGTTACTCATATGATGAATACATTGAGGGTTGGAGATATGATAACTAGGAATTATTTGAGTCCCTAGACTTATATTGTTGAGTATATATGAATTATTCTTATTTGACACACCTTTAAGCTACTCTTTATTATTGGGAGATGTGATCTAACTTTATAGTCTTGTTTCACTTTTTATCCTTTATTCATGTCACCTCATGTGCCAATAGAGGAGTTGAATATTTCATTATGAAAACTTTATGGTTTTTGGAGAATCATATAGGGTATATTTATACTCACACATACACATAACTTGTCCCGACACATGTTGTGTCTGTAAGGATCTTCATGGGTTTGGTGATGGGCTAGATAGATGGGGAGCTGGAACATATTTTTTAGATCCAATGATTAGTGACACTTAATGGTGTATTATGCAATATTGTGATTCATGATATTGGTCGTCATCACTGTTGATAGAGTTTGATCCAAAAGATCATATGGAATAAAAGATATTATTAGAGACTTTTTTTAGAGCCATATCAGATACACTATTTCCATTGAATATATCATGTAGACTATGTTATAATTAGTTTACTCATTCATTAATTGCATAATTTTTACGTCATTACATATATATTTATTGTGTTTTTATTTAATTTGTGTTGGATTTGTTTTTTTGTATGTTGTTACAGGTTAATTCCACTTATATTGTGTTACATTATTACTCAGTAATAGTTGGCTGGCCCTGACTTAGTAGAAAAAGGTTTGGGGTGGCCACTTGGATTACTAATAGCCATGATGGGGACCTCATGAGTTGGGTCATGTTAGTGTGATCCAAGTTCATTTAAGTAATATATCTCATGGATCATTCATGATCAGGATTTTAACTTTCTTTTCCTCACTTTACTTTCAAGTTAAGTCATCCACTGCCCAATTGATCACAAATAGATAGAAAATTCCATATCAGTCCTCAATGAGACTAGAAATGAGAATAAATGTACAAGGATTTGTAAATAACCAAATCAGAACTAGTAGTATCACTCCTCAATGTATCTAGAAATTACACCAATAATCTATGTCGTAAAAACATCTCACACATTTCTAAATATAGGGACATGACCATGTACTTACACATACCTAAAAAAACATCAAATGAGGATACCCGTATAGAAAATGATCCGGATGAACTAAACCGAAACATGAAATTCAAACTAGGTTGGTTCCCAAAAATAAAGGTGAACCATATTTCCCAATTCCACCAACTTTAATATCAAATTCCATAGATTGGTTGGTAATAGACAAGATATGGTTCTATCTCACCTCATCTTTCAAACCTAATTCATGTATCAACCACATATAAAATATGAACATATCTGTTATAATATTTTAGGGTGACTCTCTAGGTGTATATATCAATATGAAATTGAATGAAAATAACAACTGTATACCCCGCATTAAAGAAAATACACTTTCAAAACAAAAAATTCAACTAAATCATGACCATGTTAATGGAAATTGACTGTAGTGAATAATGTAGATCCCATAATATCCTGTTTCCCATGAGATTTCATAATTCCCATCCTATGATCCATCATTAATCAGAACCTCTTATTTCTCTTACATGTATTATATCCAATCGTAGAAAAAGAATAACCAGCCTATCGAGTGGAACATGTATATTAATAACACAATGAAAACTAACACAAATTGGATAACCAATAGAACATGAATAACTATCACTAAAAGTTACCCAAGTAAATAATCTGCCACATTTTTTTGGGAATATGACTTACTACTTCCCAATGCAGAAAAACATTATAAGGTTTCATCCCACAATAACATCATGTTAAAAATTTATCCAAAAAACCCCACACAATGTTATAATACACTCTAATAAATGGAATAGTTATCACTAACTTTTTCGTTTTATAAAAATCTATTTACAGAAATCATTCTAAAATCCAAACACAACTAAAGTTGTTAAGAAATCCATTTTTATAAAACCACATTACAAGAAGCATGAATCTTTTCTACTATTATAAAAAAACATTAAATATATATTTTTATTTTAAAAAAAAAATTATATGAAAAAACACTTTTATAACATGTAGATCACCTTAAAACCACCAAATAAATAATGAAAGTTCCAATAAACAACATTTAAAAAAAATGCTTCGATAATTTCATATACAAGAAAAGGTAATAAAATTCACCATCAAACCCCAAAAATTCCACAAAATTAATAAAAAAACAAATTGTTTTATGTTTTAAATAAAATATTCGTGTGAAATTATTTCTAACCAAGAATAAAACATGTTTTTGTGACACATAGTCTACAAACTTATTTCACTTTAATATCATCCCAAGTTAATAAATTTAGACAAAACATTCTATTAGCAATGAAGCATGCTAAATTTGTAATGACCCAAAGTTTTTCAATGGAAAATTCCCTTCTTATATCTATGTCATAAAAACACAAAATAATGAACTACTACTTGATAAGTTACCTTTAAACATAATTTTGTCACCCCTATGTTTGGAATTTTAAAAATCCAACATACACGTTTTTGTTCAAGATAGTTTTTGGAGTCTAATGAATCAAAAATAATTTTTGGTGAATAGTAACCTTCCCTTATGAATAGTAACCTGCCCTTATGAATAGTAACCTACCCTTATGAATAGTAAATAAGAGTAACATTACCTATGAATAATAAAATAAAATTTAGACATCATAGAAAGTGATAATTTGACCTTAGTAAACGTTTTTGGTATTTTATAAGTCATAAATAATTAATTAATTTAAAAGAATATTTATTTTCCTGAAATATATTCAAAAATTATTGAATCAATGTCTAGTAGTTTTTAGATAATTTTATAAGACCCTAAGTAATTTTTGAAAGAATTGCAAAATCAGTTTTAATTTTAAAAACTGTTTTTTTAAAGTAAATTATAATTATAATTAAATATTAAATTAATAATATTTAGAAAATTATTTTTGAAAAATCGACTTCATTTTTGGATTCTACACGTCGAGAAATGGTTGGGGTAAAATTTTTGGGATTTTTCTGAGATACTTGAATTTTTGGTGAATAGTGGAATTCGATAATTCACAATAAAAGCTAAATAATGTATTAATTGAGTCATTGATGATGTTCTGCTGATGTAAGCCCAATTGGTTCGGGATTAAATTATAAAATTACTATTATTGGTCATCCAAGACTCACTATTCCTTGTCTTAGGTGAAATTAATAAACTAATCAATTTTATATTAAGGAAACCCCTCTCCCCTCCACTATAAAAGCCACCCTTCACTCCCTCTTTTCCCTCACACCTCTCAAGCTCCAAGCCTTCTCTAAGTTCTGCCCAAACACCTTCCTTAGCTCATCCCCCACGTCCAAAAGCTTCTGGTCTTATCCAAAGACCAGGCCTAGCTTCCTTAAAGAGGATCTCAAGAGAAGGATTCTAAAGGTAATTTCTCTCTCTTTTCTCCTTTAATTTCCTTTCAAGTTCAAGTTCCTTTCTTGATCTCTCTCTATATATCTTCATCAAAATTGTTCTGTAAATCCATTATTATATATATAATGTAATATTATGATATCACACCACACCCTTTCCCCCTTCCTTTTATTTTATTAAAGAGAACGTTGTTCATGTGGTGATAATTTATCACCTTCAAAAACAACATGCTCTCTTCTTCCATTTATACCTTCAATCTAGTCATGAAACCATTTTTATGGTTGAACCGGAATTTTTTATATGTATTATGTTCTATTTCAAGTTCTGGAAATAACCTATGTCCATACTACTAAGTGAAAAGTTAAAATGAGTTGGTTGTGATCCAAAAACCACTCAAATTAGCCCAAATAATCTTCATTTAATTATTATCTAATGATTCAGCCACATAAATCTAATATACCTCATTATAAAATCATTCAAGCTTCTGTAATACCATTAATTACATGTAACATCAGTTCTGGATGTTTACCCATGATCTACCCAAACATCAAATTAAGAATACAAGTGGACCGCTCAAGAAAACCATGAAAACGAACATCCCCGATCAATGTTTTTAAACTCTATAAGTCATCCAATGGAACATAATATGAAATAATGAAACCAGAATGAACCCTATTAATGTATAAAAGGTTCTGGGATTTCTAATTAATGAATATAATGTCATTATACAGGACATTAAAGAGAAGGAGGCATTCGAGTACAAGGTAAGGGGAAATCTCGAACCCAATTTTCTTCCTTCGGGTTCTCCCTCTTTCACTCCATTTCTGATATGGTTACTCCTCAAAGATCATTTTTTCATCATTTACTTTACTTTTCAGGGATATACATGTTTGTCACTTGTTTTTATGTCCATCAAAATGTTTTCCAAAAGAACTCTTCTTTCAAGATCTCACCTTTTACCTCTCATTCAAGGTTGATGGTTCTTATATCAAGTATGTTGTTCCCTCTTTCTTTTGGGAACCCAAAGCTTATGAATATGTTATTATGAGATGAAACCCATTCCTTTCCATGGGTTATTTATGTACATGTTTGATATGTGTTCTATGTGGCAAGCATGATAATGATAATGTTATGATGTGACAGGTGCGCCCGGAATTATATAGCGCAATATGAATGTTTAAATGTGACGGGTGCGCCCGGAATTATATAGCGCTCCAATGCATTGGGTAAAGTGATGAATCTCATGAGTAAATGTGAAATTACGCGTGAACATGATGCTATCTTTTTTCACAAGTATATGTGGTAGTTAACCACTAAGACATGATGTTTCATTTTTAGGCTTTTCCACATTTCAAGTTTATTGTTTATGCTCCTCTCATGTTCAAGATCTTCTTCCTATGTCATGATTATGCTCACCCCATGCTATATTGTTCTTATCTATCCTCTTACTGGGCTTTAGCTCACCCCTTTTGATGTATATCCTTAGGTGGATACATGTACTAAGGAGAGGACAAGTGCTACTAAGAAGCTATAGAAGAAGAGATTAAATGAATTTTTATGCTTGATGTTGTACTTGTTATGTGTAGTCCTAGTTTGACCAAGACACTAAACCTCTGGATCCTCCATGTGTAATACTATTATGTTGTTTATCTTTGAAATGATGTAATATTAATGTAAGAAAAGGCTGGGTCGCTATAGTTGGTATCAGAGGAAAGGTTTAGGTAATTTGGGAATTAGGATTAGTGAACCCTAAAGAAAACCTCTAGGATGAGACTAAGTACAAATATGCACACAAGGATATTTACCTAGGGAAACCATATGTTATGTTTGAAAGGATATGTTATTCATCACTTGTTTACTTATTTTTTGTTCTAACCTTTTCTATTTTAGAAAATGGTGGGAACCATGAGAAATCAGGCCAACAACTCTTGCGAAGGCCAATGCAACGATTGCCCGAACATCATCCCCAATGATTTTGGAGGTGGAGTTCAAAACTTCATGGCGATACTTACCCAATTATCTCGGGTTATGAATAATAACCATAATAATGGGGAACGTCCTCCTTCACCAAAGAGGGAGCAACTAGCTATCGAATGTTTTATGCGGCAACGACCACCGACGTTTTGTGGATCTTCCGATCCACTAGTTGCGGAACAATGGGTTAACTCCATGGAGAAGATCTTTTTTGTTCTTCACTGTTCCGAGACGGAGAAGGTGACTCTAGCCGTTTATCGTCTAGATGGAGAAGCTGATCAATGGTGGGCTTTGATTAAGAATACCAAGCCAAGGGATGAAATTGAAGAGATGGAATGGGAAGACTTTAAGATAATGTTTCTTAATAAGTACTTCCCACGAACTCTTCGCACGAAGATGGAGAGAGAATTCATAGAGATCAAGAAAAAAAAGGAGAATCTATCACAAACTATGAAGCAAATTTCACAAGGCTCGCAAGGTATGCTTCGGGTTTTGTTATCAACAATGATAGCAAAATTGATAGATTCTTTAGTGGATTAAAACCACATCTTCGAAAAGCTCTTGAAATTCGAGACTTTGGGAGTTATTAAGAAGTTGTTCGGTGTGCTCTCAAAGTGGAGATGGAGTTTGGAGAATGGTCTCATGGCTATGGTGATAAGAAAAGAAAGATGGAGTTTCAAGCTGGTGGATCTAGTGATAAAGATGGTAAGAGAACACAACGACCCACTTGCCAAAAATGTGGGAAGTTGCACAATGGGAACTACATCAAAGGTACGGGGAAATGATTCAAGTGTGGGAAAGAAGGACACCTAGCTCACGAGTGTCGAAGAGACATGAAAAGGAAGGATAATGTAGCCAATGAAAGGAGAGAACCACTTGTGGTTCAATGCTACAACTGTAAGGAGCTAGGGCACTATTCAAACCAATGCACTAAACCTCGAGCTTTCGAGGGTAATTAGCGCCAACAACCACCAAACCCAAAGGAACAAGGGAAGGCTTATGCCATCACTACTGCGGAGGTGGAACATGATAATGAATTCGTACAAGGTACACTTCCTATTCACTCAAGAATGCAAAAATTCTTATTTGATTCTGGTTCTACACATTCCTTTATATCTTGCAAGTTTGCTAGAACTATAGAATCGAAGCCCCGAAACCTTGAAGTAGAGATATCTGTAAAAACACCAAGTGGTGCAATCATTGCAACCCAAGTGTTTGATTATTCTCCTATTGACGTATGTGGGAAGATTCTTCCGGCAAATCTCGTAATACTTCCCTTGGTGGAATTCGACGCTATAATGGGAATAGATTGGCTCTCGTTATATAGAGCACATATCAATTGTCGGGAAAAGGAAATATATTTTCATATTCCAAACCATCCCATGCTCCTCTACAAATGCAAGGAAGATCATGAATCTCCTTTGATGATTCCTTCAATGGTGTGGGTGATGATTCCCTATGAAGAAGCATACCTCGCACAAATGTTTGAGTCGAAGGAAAGTGCCAACCTTGAGGAAATGCCCATCGTAAGGGAATACATCGATGTATTTCCCGAAGAGTTACCCGGAATTCCCCCAGATGGTGAGGTAGAGTTCTCAATTGAACTCGTACCCGGAGCTACTCCTATCTCAAAGTTCCCCTATAGGATGGCTCCTATCGAACAGGAGGAGTTAAAGAAGCAGCTGCAATAGCATCTGGACAAAGGGTTCATACGCCCTAGTGCATCACCTTGGGGTGCGCCAGTGCTCTTTGTGAAGAAGAAGGATGGTACCATGCGGCTGTGTATCGATTATCGGGAACTCAACATGATCACCATAAAGAACAAGTATCCTCTCCCAAGGATTGATGACTTGTTCGACTAGTTAAGAGGATCTCAATACTTCTCAAAGGTGGATCTTCATTCTGGATATCATCAAGTAAAGGTGAAGAAGGAAGATATTCATAAGACTTCCTTCCGTACAAGGTATGGGCACTATGAGTTTTTGGTGATTCCCTTCGGACTTACTAATGCCCCTGCAATCTTCATGGATTTGATGAATAGAGTCTTTAGACATTACCTCGACAAATTTGTGGTAGTGTTTATTGATGATATTCTCATCTACTCCAAGAGCAAGGAGGAACATGAAGAACATCTAAGACTTGAGTTGGTGAAATTGAGAAAGGAGAAGTTGTACGCCAAGTTCAGCAAGTGTGACTTCTGGATGAATCAAGTCACGTTCTTGGGACATGTGATCATAAGCGAGGGAATGTCTGTGGACCCTTCAAAGAAAAAGGCAATTGAAGAATGGCCCAGGTCCTCTAGTGTCACAGAAATATGTAGTTCTCTTGGATTAGCTGGGTACTACCGATGTTTTGTGAGAAACTTCTCATGATTGTCAAGCCTGCTAACTAAGTTAACAAGGAAAGGGGTAAAGTATGTATGGACGGAAGAATGTGAGGGAAGCTTCAAAGAGCTAAAGATAAGGCTAATCACTGCACCTGTACTCACACTACCGAAAAGTGGAGAATGTTTTGTGATATACAGTGATGCTTCAAAGAAAGTCTTGGGTTGTGTACTCATGCAAAATGATAATGTGATAGCCTACGCCTCACGACAGTTGAAGATCCATGAGCAGAACTACCCGATGCATGATCTAGAGCTGGAAGCCGTGATTTTTGCCTTGAAAATCTGGCGGCACTACCTTTATGGTGAGAAATGTGACATATACACCGACCACAAGAGCCTAAAGTATATATTCACACAAAAGGATCTCAACATGCGTCAAAGGAGATGGTTAGAGCTAATCAAGGATTACGATTTCTCTATTCACTATCATCCTGGAAAGGCGAATAAAGTAGCTGATGCTCTAAGCAGGAAAGAACCTGCTACTCTATCCATGTTGAGGATTGAGAAAGACCCTATCTTCTTGGATATGCAAAGGATGGATTTGGGAATCGTAAGGGCAGGGGATACATCCTACCTTGACCAAATGATTGCGCAACCATCCATCCAACAGAAGATTAAGGAAGCACAAAGGGATGATGTAGAGATACAGAAGAGGCTGAATGCAGTAAAGGAAGGGAAGCTGCAAGAGTTCCATATCGACGATGATGGTGTGATTCGGTTTGGAATGCGGCTTTGTGTGCCTTCATCACCCGGAATAAAGAAGGAGCTATTGGATAATGCACATAGCTCAACTTTCTCTATTCATCCTGGAAGTACCAAGATGTATAGTGATCTCCGAGAACACTTCTGGTGGGATAACATGAAGAAGGAGATTGCAGAATATATATCAAGGTGCTTGGTATGTCAGCAAGTTAAAACTGAGCGGAAAAAGTCCAATGGTATGATGCAGCCATTGCCTATACCCATGTGGAAATAGGAAAATGTTACTATGGACTTTGTCATGGGTCTTCCGAAAACGTCAAGAGGAAATAATGCGATATGGGTTGTGGTTGACAGACTCACCAAGGCTGCCCATTTTATCGCTATTCCGGAAGACCTCTCACTTGAAAAACGTGCAAGGATATATGTGAAGGAAGTAGTGAGATTGCACGGTGTTCCGTTCTCGATTGTCTCTGACCGTGATCCAAGGTTCACTTCTAAATTCTGGAGGAGCCTTCAACATGCTTTGAGTACTGAATTAAATTTCAGCACGGCCTATCACCCCCAAACTGATGGCCAGTCTGAAAGGACTATTCAGACACTTGAAGATATGCTAAGATCCTGCTCCCTTGAATTCAAAGGTGGTTGGGATCAGCACCTTCCATTGGTTGAGTTCTCATACAACAACAGCTTCCACTCGAGTATTCAGATGGCTCCATATGAAGCTCTTTATGGGAAGCGATGTAGAACTCCAACCTGTTGGGATGAAGTTGGAGAACGAAAACTACTTGGTCCCGATCTTGTTCAAGAAATGACAGAGAAGGTTCAAGTGATCCAGAAACATATCAAAGCTGCTCAAAGTTGGCAAAAGAGCTATGCTGACAATCGTCGAAGGGACTTGGAGTTCGACGTTGGAGATAAAGACTTCCTTCGAATATCTCCATGGAAGAGAGTCATGCGATTCGGGAAGAAAGGGAAGCTAAGTCCAAGGTACATTGGCCCCTTTGAGATCCTTGATCGTATAGGAGCCGTGGCCTATCGACTGGCACTTCCACCGAATATGGCTCAAGCTCATGATGTGTTTCACGTATCACTACTGAGGAAGTACATTCCAGACCCCTCACATGTACTAAACTCAGAGGTGGTACAGTTGGAAGATGATCTCTCATATGAGGAGCAGCCGGTAAAAATTCTGGACCGAAGTGATAAGGTTCTACGCAACAAGACAACCCGCCTTGTCAAAGTGTTGCGGAGGAACCAAAAGTTTGAGGAAGCAACTTGGGAACCGGAAGAGGCAATGAAAGAGAAGTACCGTCACCTGTTTGTGTAAAGTGAAATTTCGGGGGCGAAATTTCTTAAGGGGGGAAGAATGTAACGACCCGAAGTTTTTCAATGGAAAATTCCCTTCTTATATCTATGTCATAAAAACACAAAATAATGAACTACTAAGTGATAAGTGACCTTTAAACATAATTTTGTCACCCCTATGTTTGGAATTTTAAAAATCCAACATACACGGTTTTGTTCAAGATAGTTTTTGGAGTCTAATGAAACAAAAATAATTTTTGGTGAATAGTAACCTACCCTTATGAATAGTAACCTGCCCTTATGAATAGTAACCTACCCTTATGAATAGTAAATAAGAGTAACATTACCTATGAATAATAAAATAAAATTTAGACATCATAGAAAGTGATAATTTGACCTTAGTAAACGTTTTTGGTATTTTATAAGTCATAAATAATTAATTATAATTAATTAATTAATTTAAAAGAATATTTATTTTCCTGAAATATATTCATAAATTATTGAATCAATGTCTAGTAGTTTTTAGATAATTTTATAAGACCCTAAGTAATTTTTGAAAGAATTGCAAAATCAGTTTTAATTTTAAAAACTGTTTTTTTAAAGTAAATTATAATTTTAATTAAATATTAAATTAATAATATTTAGAAAATTATTTTCGAAAAATGGACTTCATTTTTGGATTCTACACATCGATAAATGGTTGGGCTAAAATTTTGGGATTTTTCTGAGATACTTGAATTTTTGGTGAATAGTGGAATCCGATAATTCACAATAAAAGCTAAATAATGTATTAATTGAGTCATTGATGATTTTCTGCTGATGTAAGCCCACTTGGTTTGGGATTACATTATAAAATTACTATTATTGGTCATCCAAGACTCACTATTCCTTGTCTTAGGTGAAATTAATAAACTAATCAATTTCATATTAAGGAAACCCCTCTCCCCTCCACTATAAAAGCCACCCTTCACTCCCTCTTTTCCCTCACACCTCTCAAGCTCCAAGCCTTCTCTAAATTCTACCCAAAAACCTTCCCATAGCTCATCCCCCACGTCCAAAAGCTTCCGGTCTCATCAAAAGACCAGGCCTAGCTTCCTTAAAAAGGATCTCAAGAGAAGGATTCTAAAGGTAATTTCTCTCTCTTTTCTCCTTTAATTTCCTTTCAAGTTCAAGTTCCTTTCTTGATCTCTCTCTATCTATCTTCATCCAAATTGTTCTGTAAATCCAGTATTATATATATAATGTAATATTATGATATCACCCCACACCCTTTCCCCCTTCCTTTTATTTTATTAAAGAGAACGTTGTTCATGTGGTGATAATCTATCACCTTCAAAAACAACATGCTCTCTTCTTCCATTTATACCTTCAATCTGGTCATGATACCATTTTTATGGTTGAACCAGAATGTTTTATATGTATTATGTTCTATTTTAAGTTCTGGAAATAACCTATGGCCATACTACTAATTGAAAAGTTAAAATGAGATGGTTGTGATCCAAAAACCGCTCAAATTAGCCCAAATAATCTTCATTTATTTATTATCTAATGATTCGGCCACATGAATCTAATATAACTCATTATAAAATCATTCAAGATTCTGTAATATCATTAATTACATGTAACATCAGTTCTGGATGTTTACCCATGATCTACCCAAACATCAAATTAAGAATACAAGTGGACCGCTCAAGAAACCATGAAAACGAACATCCCCGATCAATGTTTTTAAACTCTATAAGTCATCCAAAGGAACATAATATGAAATAATGAAACCAGAATGAACCCTATTAATGTATAAAAGGTTCTGGAATTTCTAATTAATGAATATAATTTCATTATACAGGTGTTGACGCTCCTTTCGTCACAGAATCTAAAGATTGGAAAAGGGAATATCTGAGCTCAAAGTGATTTCAACCTTTGAAGAAAACATAGAAAATCGACAAAGGCATGAACACAGGATCAAAAGCAAATGCACCGCAAAAGTTTTATCACTGTCGTGCAAGTACACTTGCGCAACACCCTTGGTCGCGCAGGTGACTTGCGCGACCTAAGTGGTAACCGCCCGGTAACCACCCGGGGTCTTCTTTTGCCTATAAATAGACCCTGTGGGCCCCCCATTCGAGAGGATCTTTTTTTTTTCAGAAACTCGGATTGAAGCTCCCGACGCCCAAGTCTCTTCTCAAAGCTTCCGAAACACTTCTAAGGTAATTTTTTACCTAGAACGGAAGATCTAAAGAGAAGAAGGAAGGCCTAAGTGTTGAAACTTATCAAACACTTGCGCGCCGACTTATTTCCTTCAATATAACTTGCGCGTCCCTTTTCTGGAAGAACCTCAAGAGGATTCTAAAGTGATTAAAAAGAAGTCGCTCAAGTATTTCAATTCCAATTGAGAATCGCGCAAGTACCCCTCATGTCGCGCAAGTATACTTGCGCGACCAATACTTGCGCGCCGCCGCAATACTTGCACGCCTTTCAAGACTTGCGCGCCCCTAATTTTTTGGGTACCCATCTTGCCCATGTCACCCCTCTTAAGCCATCACACCTTTCCTTTTCAAGATTCAGTCTTCAAGACACTCTTCAAAGCTATTTTATGGCATAATTTCTTGATTTGACTTTATTATTTGAAATGAATTCTGGGAATATCTCTCAAAACCTAGTGATTTAAATATCCTTATGTCACTAAATATGGAGAGTTCATTCATTCAACCTCATCCTTTAAGATGAGAGAATCCTTAACCTAGGTCTCCTTTTTAGGAATAATCCCCAGTTATAAGTCCTTTGATTTGGGCATCTTCCTCAGGAGTAAGCCCCAAATTCTTAAAATTCCCAAAATTGGGCATCCTCCTTAGGAGTAAGCCCCAAACCTTAATTCCTTAAATTGGGCATCCTCCTTAGGAGTAAGCCCCAATCCCAATCTCACAACATGGGCATCCTCTTCAGGAGTAAGACCCAAACCAAGTCCCCTAACCTGGGCTTCCTTTTCAGGAATAAGTCCCAGTCATAAACCTTGGGCATCCTCCTTAGGAGTAAGCCCCATGTTTCTTTAATTTATCTTAACAAGTCCTAATTTACCCTTGATTTGGGTTTCCTTTTCAGGAGTAAAACCCAATCATAAGTCCCCTCCTAACTTGGTAATCCTCTTTAGGAGTAAGCCCCAAGATTAGAGTATTCAAATCTCCATAAAGCACATATACCTTTATGGACCCTGTTCCTGGATTTTCTCCCTAAAAGTAAATCCTAAAACCTTCATCTATTTGGGTAGTCATACATACATAAGCCCCAAAAAATTTCTTATGATTGCATCTTTCATGGCACAATTGTCTAATTTTTACCAATACCTCTTGTTTCTCACACCGAGCATGACTCACGTGAGCTTAGAGTGTAAAAGTAATTATGACATTCTTCTTTGAGCCATCAATCATAAACATCATACTCCATTACTCGAACTACGTGGGTTCTGATTCCTTTTCCAAAACAAAGGATACGTAGGTAGCCCATTTATGGGTTCGATCCCAACTTTGAAATAATCCTTATCCTTTTGAATGACGATAAACTTCAAGTGCCCCACTGAGTGGCTTTAAAACCAGCCTGGTCATCATAATGACCAAAGAGACTTTTATATAAATGTTTTGAAGGGTACCATTGACCAATAATCTCTAAATAGATACAGATGATTCTCTATTGATGAAGAACCTCGAATACATATATAAGATTCTCTAAATTTCTTGCATATTTAATCATTGATTGTTAAAATTTAAGGAAATCTCATTTTATACTTGGTAATGTAATAAGGATTCACGAACATAACATAAATCTATAAAGAGAGTCCCGGAGTAGACAATAATTCCCCTCAAAAAGGTGTGATGAGTCCGACCTCCCATCCTCTCGACCAATGAAAATTCCTAAGCCTCATTAGTCCACAAACTAATGAGTGCCTACCTTTGGAAAGTAGGTCCAAACGGATGTGGAATCATTGGATGTTTCCGGTTCTACGAACAAACCCGTTAGAAACCGATCAGAACGTTTGAATCTCTCATCCAGGAGGTCATCCCCGAAATCTGTGAGGAAACAAAAATGGTGAACCCGACGTGAATCCTTAACCAAGTTAAAATGATGTTTTTCTTATTTGTTAGGCCCCTTGGGCCAACAAATCAATCATTGACATGTGATCATCCAAAAGATGCAGTGGCCAGATTCATCTTGATTATGTTTGTCATATGGAACATGCACTCTTTTCTCAAGATCTTCTGCAAAATGGCTTTTCTTATATTCACCTCTGTGAATACTGCTGCTGTGAACACCTCTACTATGAGGTCTGCTGCTGTGATAACCAATGCTACTACTCCTGTTGGAACGTCATCCGCTCTGAGGATGACATCACCAACTTAGCATCTTCAACGCTGGGTTTCTAATGCACTGGTTAAGGAGTACCGTCTCAACGGTACTATCCCAACTCTGGAGGCCGCTCGTCAAGCCCTCCAAGTTAACAACTCTACCTGGTCGTCCGGACAACGGCAGCCAGCGATCAAGAAGCAGACGGTGCTGACTACCGTCTCCAACCGTTTCGGGTCGTTATCCCCGGAACGCAATTTCCATTCACTCCCTTACTCTGAGGAAGTGAATGAGCAGGTCCCGCAGGACCTTAATTCAAAAATACAGGAGTCCTTCTCAAGGGCTCCCATCAACAATCGCCGCCAGACTCGTGCGGTAGTGCGCCCTCAACATGATGAGGGTACCGACTCCAGGCATTCAGCTCAAGTTCCTCGAACCCGAGCAGGCAAGATGAACCGCCAGAGACGGAATCCGGTTAACAATAGGCAGGTTGTCATCCCTACCATCTCCGGAGAAGTCCACCAACCTAACTTGGTGGCAAATAACGAGCATGCACAATCAGCTGCCCGTTTTAATTCCGCTGTCCAGCAGACTCGTCTGGCAGCATCAAGCCGATCCCGCCAGGCAATTCCGGCGGAGTACTATAGGCAGGAACATACACCTGCTTATACATCACCAGTTAGTCAGCAGACTCGTCTGAATACATATGATGGATCTCGTCAACCGCGTTTGGAGAAGTGTAATCAGCAGGCAAATACACCTGCTAATACTAATCAAGCCTACCAACAGTCTCGTTTGGTAGCGCACAGAGAAGTCAGTCGGAAAGTCCCGACGACAAACAGGAGGCAGACTCAACTCTCTACCTCCACACTTGAGTACTGTCAGGATTCACTGACAGGAAAAGGAGGACAGGAGCAGGCACATACACCTACTCCAAGCCCGGAATGGACGTATATCCCCGTTCCGGCGGCTGAAGTCACCAAACATATTTTGTCAATGGTGAAAGAGCAGAAGCAAATTCCTGCTCATATTCTGGATGCTTGCCAGGATATCATAACAGCTTCAGCATCATCACAGGGACAGACACATAAATCTATCCCTATCAGTGGAGTGAAACATCAATGATTCACTCCGGAACAGACACACATACCTGTTCCAGTCCAAGAGGGTTATGGGGCATACTCCCCCATATCATACGGACAACCAAGTCAGGCACATAAACTTGATTTGAGTGGAGATCGTCAGCCTAACCTGACCATATTTCCTGATCAGGCACATACACCTGCTCAGAGTAATCACTTTCGTCATCAAGTGGTTTCTAAAGTGAGTAAGAAGGCATCTAAGAAAAAGATCTGCCCAGCACAGTCAGGAGATCAAAGGCCAATCTGTAACCAAGCCTTGCTCGATGCTGGAGTTCTTGATGCCCTCAGACATTTATCTGTCGGAATTCAAGATTCTACTCCCTCAGTTCCCAATAACAGGAACATTAATTCTGAAGGTCTTCAACAGACACTTCCTCATGAAGACTTGCTTCATGAAAGTTCGGTCAATCTTGAAGTTTCTTCTTCAGATGAGAGCCACAGGAACCCTATGTGTGGTCAGAAGACCAAGGAGCAAGAGATTTCATCTTTTGCTGTAACCCATCATGACGGTCCTCCTCATGGTGATGAACTTCGATGCGAAAGTCCTCTCTGCAGTAGTGATTCACGTTGTCTCGAAAATTTTTCAGAAGACAATGTAGTGACGAGAAATCCCTCCTATCTCGAGGCACTTGCTAACGTAAAACCAGTCATGTCTGATGCATTACTATCGGCAGGTGAAACTCTTTCTCCATCAGAAGATAGCTTGGGGTTCAGGTTATTCTCCGAACCATCCCTGGGTCATTCATCTTCCAGCATGAATAGTGATATCTCTACCAATCTTGTTGAATCCAATGAAGCAACAAGGAAACACCAACTCTGGTCAAAACAGGTAGAAGAATCTTCATCTAATGATAAAGTGGAAATGCTGAACATGAGGAAAAAACTGGAAAAAGGTGAAGTACCAGTCATGTTTTGGCCTTTGGCTAACTCCCAGTATGACATTTCAAAGATGTTGACGGATGATGGAATCCATGATATTCGTCTCAACATATGGAAAACTCTTTGTCAATTAAAGAAGAAAGTATTATCTTATGATGAATATGAAAATCATCTTAAGATAATAGAAGGGTTACAACGTCAGATTGATTTGGCATCTCTATCAGTCTCTCGGTATCTGAAGGCTGAAAAGCAACAGAGAACCCTTCAACGTTCATGCCTTGGCGCACTAAGAAGATTGCGTCAGTTAATTGACAATGCTCCATCTGATGTTCATATCAGAGGATGGGGTGTTCACGGAGCACTACATTTCACAGTGCTTTCCGGTCAGCAAAGCCCGCTGAAAATGGTCTCATGCAATGTTATTGCCCATGGCCGGCCACAGTCAATGGGCTTTGTTCATAATCAAAAGCTTGCTCAAGAACAGGCTTCAAATAGTTCCTCTCAAAATCAAGTATATAGAGAACAAGTTGTTGAATTGCACCTACATCGAGCAGGCGAGAATACTGCAGAAGCCTCTCATCTGGAGCAAACACGTCATCAAATGACAGAAGTTTCGGAAATCATCCAACGGTCTGTTGAACTAGGTGATAAAAGTGGATACAGGTTAATGCATCCAGCTAATTTCCGAACTAAGATTCGCAAGATCAAGAGAGATTTTAAGAAGATATCAGACATAGCATGTCAAGAGACACCCCAGACTGCCAGACTGGGGACTTCTCTAACCCAACCCTCAGAGTCAATAAATGGGATTCGAGGAGTTGAGCGGAAGCAGCAGGAACATCCCCAGTCCACCGGACTGGGGACTTTTTCAAATCCTCAATCCCTCCCTCAGAGAAAGTCAGTATTCTCTCGATTAGGGAATAAGCCTCAAGAGGAACGAAGAGCCAAGCTATCAGGAGATTCTCTCCAAGTGACGGTTTTCCAAGAAGTTCCCGAGGGATCAAGTCAACAGAATGCCATGTCTCATCATGGACATAGAAGAAGACAATATCACAGAAATGATGAAATAAGGGATTCCATGCAATATACATCCATTAATGTCATCAATGCTGTTGTTGCTGATTCACCAGATGAGGCTCAATCAGAGGGATCAGACGAAGAGGTTCCTGGTCAAGAAGTTGCGCACACAGACCTAAATGAAGAAGGTGTGCGCACACGTAATCAAAGGCTTACCCAAAATCTGGGTATTCCTTCAAGTAACCCACTTCCCCCTCTCCGAAAAGGATCCAATAAGGGGAAAGGAAAAAATCAGGTTACTTCTCACCCTTCTTCTGAAGGAGGTCAATCGCTCTCATTAGAGAAAAGGTTTGCACAACAAGAGGAAGAAATGAAAGAATAAATAAGGTTGAATGCAGAAATACTTCAGAGTAGTCCTCGTCTTAAGAATGCTGAAGTCCGACAGCCAAAGGAATTTGTTGTAACTACTGAGATGGATCCGGAATATCCTCCTTTATCAGTACACCCTCAGAGGTCTAATCCTACGGGTCAAACGCAACAACGGTTGTCAGCACTACCATCAGTTGCAATACCAAACACCACGTCTGTCCAAGCTCCATTCATTGCACTACCCAAAACCAAGTTCAACCTGATGTTTCTCAAAAGTTAATAACTACTATTGAGTCATTAACAGCTCGGTTAGAAACTATGGAAGGGAAACGGGCGCAAGTTCAACCTGAAAAGAAAGTTTACCCTGAATGGGTAGATTCAATTTCTCCTCCATCCAGTTTTGGAAACCCTGTTTTCCCTACTTTCAATGGATCAGGCGACCCTGAACAACATTTGACGCATTACGTGTCTTGTTGTGATCCTATGATGGGAACTCCAGAGCAGCAAGAAGCAGTGAAACTCAGATGCTTCGTGCGAACCTTACAAGGACCAGCTTTTGTCTGGTATACAAGCTTGCAATCTCGATCAGTCATCGGATGGGAAGATCTTCGTCAAAAATTCCTTCTTCAGTTTAGATCAACTTTGCCAAAAACGACAGTTTTCGATCTTACAAACTTCAAGCAAAGGGAGAATGAAAGAGTCTCTGATTTCATTTCTCGTTGGAAGGGATTAACGTATTTCTTGAGTTTAGCACTCCCTCAGGAGGAATTGTTGCCAATCTGTGTCGAAAATTTGCGTGACGAATTACGCACGCCATTGATCCCTGTGAAATACACAGGAGGGTTTCGAGACCTTACTTCAATTTCTCAACAGATTGATGATTCTCTTATACAGGCTAAGGTTAAATATCGTGTAATTCCATCAGCTCCAGGAAGAAGAATGGGTAAAGCAGAAACTGCTACAGTTATGCTCAAACAAGAACCTGTACCTATTTCTACTTCAAAACCTTCATCTTCTCGAAGGGCTCCACCTCCTGAACGCCAACAACAAAGGCTGTTTCGTCCAAATGATCAAAAAGATCAACGACGAAAACAATTTGAGGATATGAAGAGTAAAACTTACTCTTTCCGAAGTGAGCAAGTTCCTGGTTACTTCATTTGAGCTCTGGAAAATAATTTGGTTCAATTACCAGTGCCGAGGAGGCCAAACAAGGAAGGAGATGAAGACCGTCCCAATTATTGTCCCTTTCATCAAATGTTGGGGCATCCCATCCAGGAGTGTTTTGTCTTTAAAGACCTCCTGCAATAGATGGTCGACTTGGGACAAGTCAAATTGAAGGGTTCTTCAGCTCATGTAGCGTGTATTACCGCTACAGATCCAGAGGAAGGAGGTGAATGGCAGGAAGTCAAAAGCAAAACTGCGAAAAAATATGATGATTGGATGGTCAGAAAGACAATCAATCAGACCCATTCCATTTTGCGAACACAATTGAAGAAGCCAATTGTGTCTCCTACAAAAGCTGCAGTAAAGCCTCCATCAAAAGACAAATCCTCAAAAGGGCAGCGCAATTCAAAGAAGAAAGAGGAATCAGAAGAAGATGAGTATGTACCAAAGCCTAAATTGTCTTTGACTCTAGCAGATTTCATGCCATCTACTTCAAAGCCACGGGCACCGCCCCATCAAACGGCACAGCCTAAACAGGCTAACCAGGCGGAGTCTTTATCAGACAAAGAGTTAATCTTTGGTTCTGTTAATATGATTCAATTAACAGATCCATATTCCAGTCTTGATGAGCCTGAATTCCCTGTATCAAATAAGGGAACCCGAGGAAGTTCTAGAGGTTCAGGATATAGGGGAAGACGTGGATCTTTCCGAAGCCACTACTCTAATTCTACCCCTGCTAGTACTGTATAAGCAGCAGAAACTCGTGGTAGAGACCTTTAGCGAGCTCAAAAAGAACAAGCAAGTTCTTCTGCCAATGGCCAACTCAGTTTTGGCACAGTTATTTTGGAAGACCGATTAAAGGTTCCATCTTATTTATCTCAGAATGTAAATGGATCTAATCAATCTAATCTTCCAAAACCAAGGATGTTGATAACTTCAATACAAGATGCATCAGCTTCCAAAGCATCTGCTTCCAAGGTACCTGCTAAACTGAATTTCCTATTGGGAAACGCAGACCTCTAGATCAAAATTATGATATATTGAAACATGTGGCCCAAGTACCAGCCAAGTTATCAATTTTGGATGCTTTGAATCTGTCAAAAGATCTTCGGGAAGCACTTATCGAAGCTTTGTCAAGTCCTCAGGAGTTTGAAGCTGAAATTGCTGCAGCTGAAATCTATCACATAGAGAATAATCCTGCAGAATGCCATGCAGTGATATCTTTTACTGATAAAGATGAAGATTATGTTGTGCATGGGCACATAAAACCTTTGTACTTATCTGGAAAAGTCAATGGTGTAGATGTTCGAAGAGCTTTCATTGACAATGGTTCAGGAGTCAACCTCATGCCCATTCGTACACTTCGTCGATTGGGCCTCACAGAATCTGATTTATCTCCTTCTACCATGATGTTACAAGGATATGATAAAAATGAACAAGAACCACTGGGAGAAGTTATACTCAGAACTCAGTTTGGAGATCTTGTTTCCAATTCGGATTTCATAATTGTTGATCTAGACTCTGCTTTCAATATCTTGCTTGGAAGACCTTGGCTACATCAGCATGCAGCTATTCCGTCATCATACCATCAATGTCTCAAATACTGTTTCGATGGCCATGTTGGAACATTGTATGGTGATAATACCCCATTCAAGACATGTGAGTCTCAATTTATTGAGGCGGAATTTTATCACATGAAGGGAAGAGAAAAATCTACAATGAAGGAAATTACCAAAGTTAATGCTCCATATGGTTTGGAAAAAATTCCAATAAATCCATTTTCACATGTGAGTACAGATTATGTGTTTCCTATCAGTCAAATTGAAAAAATAGGCCCAAATCAAAATACTCTTATGGAAAGATCCATAATGTCAATTACGGCAATCGAGCCAGACAACATGGGAGAAATTGGTAACTTACCAAGCAACGATGAAAGCATAAGTGGTGACGTTTTCATTTCGTCTGATGAAATCCAACAAGTCTATACTTCGCTAATCAGGCCAGAAGAAGTTATAGCAACACCAGAGGTGAATAATGATTTCGATTCTCGATCCATCATCTCCACTTTGATTCCCAAAGAAGACCCTTTATCATCAATAGGGTCGGAAATGGAAGCTTCTTCTTCAAAATGTTAAAATTTTGACATTTCTTATGATCATGAGAATTTAGTTTTTTCATCTACTTTGCAAGTAGAAACGGAAGAAATAACACATGACAAAGAGGAAGAGGAAGATCTTAGAGATGCTCCTCCAGCATTTGAAGAGGGTATCTCTACCACTGTGGATGAACTCAGAGAAATAAATCTGGGTACAGAGAAAGATCCACGCCCCACTTTAATTAGTGCGGCCATGACCCTTGAAGAGAAAGAGATGTATATGTCTTTTCTAAAGCAAAATAAAGATATTTTTGCTTGGAATTATACAGAAATGCCTGGCCTTGATCCTGATGTTTCCACCCATCATTTGGGTTTGCCAAAAGAACATCGAGGATTCAAGCAAGCTGCGAGAAGAACACACCCAACCTATGATTCCAAAATTGAAGCTGAAGTGGATAAGCTGATCAAATCTAACTTCGTCAGAGAAGTTCAATATCCCAAGTGGTTGGCTAATACTGTCCCTGTAAAGAATAAGAACGGAAAAATTAGGGTTTGCATCGATTTCAGAGATCTTAATCGGTATTGTCCTAAAGATGATTTCCCAATTCCGATTACAGAACTTTTAATTGATGCGACGGCTGGCTATGAAGTACTTTCTTTCATGGATGGATATTCTGGATATAATCAGATCCGAATGGCCCCAGAAGATGAGGAATATACAGACTTCAGAGCTCCTCAAGGTGTGTTTTGTTACCGGGTGATGCCCTTTGGTTTAAAGAATACAGGTGCAACATATCAACGCGCCATGCATCGTATCTTCAAATCTCTTTTAGTGAAGTTTGTTGAATGCTATGTAGATGATTTGGTGGTTAAATCCAAACAACGTTCTAATCACTTGGCTGATTTGGAAGTCATATTCCACAAGCTTCGACAACATAATTTGAAGATGAACCCCTTAAAATGTGCTTTTGGGGTAACCTCAGGAAAATTCCTCGGCTTTGTTGTACACCATGGTGGTATTGAAGTCGATACTGAAAAGACAAAATCAATCCTTGGTATGTCACCTACTCAGAATTTGAAAGAATTAAGAGGACTTCAAGGACACTTAGCCTATATTCGGCGTTTCATCGCCAATTTTGCAGGCAAAAGTTTACCCTTTACCAAATTATTTAAGAAAGAAGTCACTTTCCAGGGGAATGAAGAATGTCAATAAGCATTTGATGTCCTCAAGAAATACCTCTTGAGTCCACCAGTACTCATGCCACCTGTTGAGGGTAGACCTCTTATCCTCTATGTGACAGCTTTAGAGTGATCATTGGGTGCCTTTCTCGCTCAAAAGAATGATGCTGGGAATGAAAATAGTCTCTACTATCTCAGTAGAACTATGCTTGAAGCAGAAACCCGATATTCAAGTATTGAAAAGTGCTGCCTAGCATTAATCTTTGTAGTTCAGAAACTGAGACACTATCTGCAACATCATGAGGTCCAATTGGTATCTCGTAATAATCCGCTCAAATTCATCCTTAGTCGTCCAATGCTTACAGGATGTCTGGCAAGGTGGGCGGTTATTCTACAGCAGTTCGACATTCAGTATGTGTCTCAAAAGGCAATTAAGGGCCAAGCTCTGGCTGATTTCATGGCTGAACATCCTTCAGTAGAAGACATGTATTCAGATATCGAACTCCCTGATGAGTAAGTTTTCTCTATTCAAGAGAGTCCTCAAACATGGGAAATGTATTTTGATGGTGCTTCTAGAAGTCCAATAGGAAAGAAAATGGAAAATCCTAAATTCAACAAAGTTGGTTTAGGAATTGTGCTCATTTCTCCAGATAAGGCAGTGTTACCTTATTCCTTTTTTTTGTGGGAAGGTGGTACCAATAATGAAGCTGAATACCAAGCTCTCATTACAGGCTTGGAGTTAGCGCTTCAAGCACAAGTGAATCACTTAAAGGTGAAAGGTGATTTAGACCTGGTAATCAAACAAGTCAATGGGGATTATTCCATCAGAAAAGAAGAATTAATCCATTTGTATGATTACGTCAGAGAGTTAATGTCGGAATTACCTTCAGAACCGACATTTTCTTATGTCCCAAGATCACAAAATGCTCAAGCTGATGCACTGGCTAATATAGCTACATCTTTAGCAGATCCAAATCGGGACGAGACAACCATCAATATTGCCCACCGTCGTGCAATTTCACCTTATGTTCAAGTCAGAACAGAGGAAATTAATGAAATTAGTCCCATTCCTGAATCGTATGGTCATACTACAGGATGGATGTCACCTATCAGGGAATACATTCAAAATGGAACCCTTCCACCTGATAGAGCCGAGAAAGAACAAATTCGGCGACGTGTGGTCAATTTTACTCTTTATGATAGCCCAAACCACCTCGAGAAAATTCTCTACAAACGTGGTTTTGATGGAGTTATCTTAAGATGCATTGATGGTGAAGAGACAATGGATGTCATAAAAGAAGTGCATGCAGGAGTCTGTGGTGCCCACCAATCTGGACATAGATTGTCTGATCAAATTCGAAGGCTTGGATACTTTTGGCCTTCAATGATACAAGATTGTGTTAATTTCACAAAGAAGTTTCATTCATGCCAAGTATATGCCAACTTCATTCATCAACCTCCAGAGTTGCTTCATACAGCTAAATACTCGTGGCCATTTTCCACATGGGGAATGGATGTGGTGGGACCTTACCCTTCAGCTACGGCCAAGCAGTTTAAGTACATTCTTACTGCTACTGATTTCTTTTCCAAATGGGCAGAGGCAGTACCTCTCAAAGAAGTCAATTCTAAATGCATTGTTAGCTTCATCAAGTCTAACATCATTACTAGATTTGGTGTCCCTAAAACCATATTTACGGACAACGGCACCAACTTCTGTTCTTCTGAGGTAAAGAAATTGTATCAAGAATACAACATTAAGTCCAACCATTCATCTCGATATCATGCAGCGGCTAATGGCCAGATAGAAGCCTTCAACAAGACTCTTTCAAATATACTGCAAAAGATGGTGGATAAAGATAAGAGGTCATGGCCTGATAAACCCTTTCATGCTTTATGGGCTTATCGGACTACCACTCGCAACGCAACGCGGTCAACTCCATATTCATTAGTATATGGAATAGAAGCAGTCTTGCCAATTGAAGTTCAATTGCCCTCACTCAGAATAGCCATTTGTAATCAGTTATCTACAGATGAGCAATCCCAAAAGCGGTTGAATGAATTAGAACAGTTAGATGAGAAAAGATTGTGCACTTTGCACCACCTGGAAATCTATCAGAATCGAATAGCACGAGATTTTAACAAAAAAGTTCGTCTTCGTTCATTCATTCAGGGAGAATTGGTATTGGTTCTCAGAGCACCAATGATACCAGGAAAGAAGCCTCCCAAGCTTGAACCAAAATGGGAAGGACCTTGTTCAATACATAAGGTCTACTCCAATGGAGCGTATTCTCTAATCTCAATGGATGGAGAACACATTACGACTCCAACTAATGCCAGATTTCTGAAGAAGTATTTTGTATAAACACAAAATATTGTTCCCAGAACCAAGACTCTTACAATTTGTTCATACAGCAATGGTCCAGTATGACCTTAAACTGCAACATCGTCCAACATGACGTTAAACTGTAGAAAAGAACATGTCCTATCTACATGACATTAAACTGTACAGAAGTTCCTATATATTATGTCTGAGATGTCATTAAACTATATTTTTTCCGAGATGACATTAAACTATATTGTGTCCTATCTACATGACATTAAACTGTGTGGCAATTTCATCGTCCAGCATGACGATAAACTGTAAAAAGTCCCCATAACCGGTATCCTCATATTGGTTCACTTTAGTCCTAGCTACATGACTTTAAACTGTACAATACCAGTTCGTCCTTACTATATGACGTTAAACTATACAGCAATGGTCCAGTATGACTTTAAACTGCAACTTTGTCCCACACGACATTAAACTGTGAAAAAGTTCCCTAAACCGTCCAGCATGACCTTAAACGACATTATCCCTGGTCCATGTATATGACCATAAACTATTTGCAAATCCTTTATGTCCAGCAAGACGTTAAACTGTGACGTCCTAACTACATGACGCTAAACTGTATAAAAGTCCCTCACGTCCGGAACGACGTTAAATTATATAATCTCAAAAGTCCAGTATGACATTAAACTGCACCATTCACGGTCCATGCATATGACCTTAAACTATTCGCACTTTCGTCCGACATGCCGTTAAAATGGTACACTCTTTTGTCCTTACTGCATGACATTAAACTGCACAGTCCCCCTTTCGTCCAATATGACGTTAAACTATTTTTCCCCATCGTCCTAACTACATGACGCTAAACTGTACAGAAAATCCTTGATATGTCCTACATTACATTAAACTATATTTTGTCCCTGCTACATGACACTAAACTGTGTAGCACCAATAGTCCCAACTGCAAGACTTTAAACTGCATAGTCCCTTTTTTATGTCCTACATGACATTAAACTGTGCATCGTTAAGGTTGTTATTACCTCTTGTTTCTCACACCGAGTATGACTCACGTGAGCTTAGAGCGAACATAAACCATAACACTCCCTTTGGGCCAATAACCATGTGTAAGTCCCAACAATATTTTTTATTAGATCATTGTCCACAAGAACAACTTGATCATTAATTCATTCTTTAATTGAACTACACGGACTTTGATCCTTGCCCTCCAGGCTGGGTATGTAGGCAACCTCCCAGGGTTCAAGCCCAAAAAGAATCTCTTCACATCGGTTCACCACCATCTCATATGATGATGATTTGTGAAACCGCCCCTGGAATCAATATCTTTACATTGATTCACTTTCGTCATTGTTATATGACGTTAAAACTATACAACACTTTTTTCTGGTACGACAATAAACTACAATATTCTTTGATTTCCTCATTTGAGAGAGAACTATTATTGACATTGATTTTTCAATCATGGTTTTCATTTTTCAAAAGACTACGTGCATACATGGTAATGCCTGAACTTTTTTAGGTTAAACCATCATTGCACTAAAGTCCCCTTTCACCCTTCACATGTACGAACCAAATTTGTACAAAGGGTAGTTCTAGAACTACGTGGACTTGATTCCCATCCTTATGGGATACGTAGGAACATTCGAGTGTCCCTCGAATCCAGTCCCAAATCTTTTGGGCCTAACCCCAAATTTCACTTTCAGTCCCTTGGCTGAAAAGTCCTCATGAAAACACACACTGTGTATTCATTATTATGGTCCGAATTCTATGACCCTAAACTAAGATCACTCATACTTTCGTCCTGCACGACGTTAAACTGCATTTCAAGAACTACGTATGGCTTGATTCTCATTCTTATGAGATACGTAGTGAAGTCCAAGTTTCAATTCAGGACACAGCCACAACATGATTATGGTTTACATTGACCCATGTATCTCTATATACATTGGACAATACCCATCTTTATGTGTTATAATCCTAACCATAGATATTTTCAAGTCTTCATAACCCTTTTCAGGACTTCTAGTCACAAAAATGTCAAACTTCTGAGAATTCTTTTGCCTGACTATGCAGCACGTGCCCATAGGTGGCCTTGCATAAACAGTCCACATAACAGACTTGTCAGCCAAAAGATGCTATTCATTTGACCATGCAGCCAATGCCCATAGGTGGCCCTGCATATTTCAACCCCCTAACGGGTTTTGTTAAATAATATTAACTTCATTCTTGGGAAGAATGCCTCTTTTGTCCTTATTTGTCTTAAACGACAATATGTAGGGATCCGCAAAAAATAGCCATCCTTAACATATTTGTCCCATATCCTTTTTCATGATCTAAAAGTATTCAAGTCTATGGTTTATTCTTCTTCCCTACGTTTGGGTCAGACCTTCGTAGGAGTGATATTCATCCAGTTGTTCGATGTTCTTATTCGGAAATATCTTCTCCATATTCAAGTACCTCTTTCCATACAACAAACTCTATACTTTAGAAAATTTGAATCTCCATAAACTTTCACTGGATTTTAGCACTAGGAAAGTAAATTTCTGGGAGTTCTTTTGCCTGACTATGCAGCACGTGCCCATAGGTGGCCTTGCATAAACAGTCCACATAACAGACTTGTCAGCCAAAAGATGCTATTTATTTGACCATGCAGCCAATGCCCATAGGTGGCCCTGCATATTTTAACCCCCTAACGGGTTTTGTTAAATAATAGTAACTTCATTCTTGGAAACTACTTCTTCTAATGCCTTTTAGCTCTTTTTCATATCATTCCTCAGATTCAAATATTATTAAGCCATAGTTTACATTTTTTCCCTCATACTTGAGTATGGTAATATGTTTTCAGATAAATTGTCAAGGAATTGAATCCTTTTTTAATCCATTTCGGTCAAAGCTATTTCGACCTTAAACATTATCCCCTTTATGTCCGGCGTGTATGACTTTAAACTGCCCACAAAAGACAAAGGAACTCTGAATAAAAGTCAAGTTCCAGCTCACTAAATATACATTTTTGTATGATTTAGGCAATATTGTGCAATTAAAAGATTCAAAGTTTGTAGGGTTATTTGTAATAATCCTAGTAGAAATCAAACTATGCTTACTAGGCCCATTGGCTTATGTAAATTTGAAGCAGGTAGTGAAAAGAATGCAAGTACAAATGATTGAAGACAAAAGTATTTTTCATTGATACACAAGAGTTAGAAGGACATCCACAGATTGGAGTCTCTTCTCTTTTTCGAGAATTACAAGAGGCTTTCAACATAACACTTCATTTGATTTACGGCATCCCGAGCTTCATCAGCAACCACCTGGAATTCATTCATTCAACTGGATACAATAAGAGATGCAGTGATACCAGCTCTTCTTGGAACAATTGTAAAAGGATGTTCTTGAGTGCGGTTTGAGAAAATTTTCTGCTGATCAAACAGTGACTCTGTTTCTGTCCAAGAGACTTGGAATATGGATACATGGATTTGAGAATGGAGAATTGGAAGTAAAGAGCCATTTGGAAAGAGTACTCTTTTCAGATATTGCTCTAATACCATGTTTGTCTTCTCTCCACCAACCATTAGTGGAAAAAATTTCAGCCCATGAGTTTTCCATTTTCATATCTTCAAGGGAATGACATGGAGGAAGAATTTGAAAGTTCACACCATTGTTGTTACTCTTAACGAACAACATAACTGAAATAGAGAAGTAGCAGTGCAGCTGCATCTCAGGTGTATAATTGTTTGCATTTTTAACATTGACTCCTTGCAAGTGACCATGACCACATAGAGACAGGTAGATGCTCTGTGGGAAGTTAAGATGATATTTCTTCAAGTACTTAGCCAAATCTGGGAGAGTGCTGTTGCAGATATCATAGTGATCATGGCCAATGATGTTCATCATGTCATCAATCCACTTGCTAGCTAGTTCATCAGACATTCCAATTCCATTGGGAACCACTGAATCTGCACAAAAGATGAATAAACTAACTCTTAAATGGGTTTATTTTTTCATAAATTTGTGAAGAAATTTGAAAAAAAATGGCTAAGGCATGAAGGCGCGCAAGTCAAAAACATTGCGCGCAAGTATTTCATGTGGCGCGCTAGTTTTTGACGCGCAAGTATAAACCGCGCAAGTACGAATACCTTTACAGGAGCGTGACATCAAGGAAAACAGAGCATACTTGCGCGGCTTAGGTGACCTGCGCGGCGAGAGCTCGAGAAGGTATGAAGCCCGGAAATCTGGATACTTGTACGGAGGTGAGGCCGTGTATTTATAGGCCAGGAAGCCTACCTGCGCGCCGTACCCAGAGCGCTTGAGGCCTGCGCAACGCAAACTTGCGCGCCGCCCTCTGTGCACTGCAGACTTGCGCGCCTCCCCTTTCCTTTGGAAGGATTCGATTTCCTCAGAGTCAAATCCTCATTTCTCTCTGGATCCAACTCTGAGGGGGGACTTTTGTTGACGCTCCTTTCGTCACAGAATCTAAAGATTGGAAAAGGAAATATCTGATCTCAAAGTGATTTCAACCTCTGAAGAAAACATCAAAAATCGACAAAGGCATGAACACAGGATCAAAATCAAATGCACCGCGCAAGTTTTATCACTGTCGCGCAAGTACACTTGCGCGACACCCTTGGTCGCGCAGGTGACTTGCGCGACCTAAGTGGTAACTGCCCGATAACCACCCGGGGACTTCTTTTGCCTATAAATAGACCCTATGGGCCCCCAATTCGAGAGGATATTTTTTTCCAGAAACTCGGATTGAAGCTCCCGACGCCCAAGTCTCTTCTCAAAGCTTTCGGAACACTTCTAAGGTAATTTTTTACCTAGAACGGAAGATCTAAAGAGAAGAAGGAAGGCCTAAGTGTTGAAACTTATCAAACACTTGCGCGCCGACTTATTTCCTTCAATATAACTTGCGCGTCCCTTTTCTGGAAGAACCTCAAGAGGATTCTAACGTGATTAAAAAGAAGTCGCTCAAGTATTTCAATACCAATTGAGAATCGCGCAAGTACCCCTCATGTCGCGCAAGTATACTTGCGCGACCAATACTTGCGCGCCGCCGCAATACTTGCGCGCCTTTCAAGACTTGTGCGCCCCTACTTTTTTGGGTACCCATCTTGCCCATGTCACCCCTCTTAAGCCATCACACCTTTCCTTTTCAAGATTCAGTCTTCAAGACACTCTTCAAAGCCATTTTATGGCATAATTTCTTGATTTGACTTTCTTATCTGAAAGGAATTCTGTGGAATATCTCTCAAAACCTAGTGATTTAAATATCCTTATGTCACTAAATATGGAGAGTTCATTCATTCAACCTCATCCTTTAAGATGAGAGAATCCTTAACCTGGGTCTCCTTTTTAGGAATAATCCCCAGTTATTAGTCCTTTGATTTGGGCATCTTCCTCAGGAGTAAGCCCCAAATTCTTAAAATTCCCAAAATTGGGCATCCTCCTCAGGAGTAATCCCCAAACCTTAATTCCTTAAATTGGGCATCCTCCTTAGGAGTAATCCCCAATCCCAATCTCACAACATGGGCATCCTCTTCAGGAGTAAGCCCCAAACCAAGTCCCCTAACCTGGGCTTCCTTTTCAGGAATAAGTCCCAGTCATAAACCTTGGGCATCCTCCTTAGGAGTAAGCCCCATGTTTCTTAAATTTCTCTTAACCAGTCCTAATTTACCCTTGATTTGGGTTTCCTTTTCAGGAGTAAAACCCAATCATAAGTCCCCTCCTAACTTGGGCATCCTCCTTAGGAGTAAGCCCCAAGATTAGAGTATTCAAATCTCCATAAAGCACATATACCTTTATGGACCCTGTTCCTGGATTTTCTCCCTAAAAGTAAATCCTAAAACCTTCATCTATTTGGGCAGTCATACATACACAAGCCCCAAACAATTTCTTATGATTTCATCTTTCATGGCACAATTGTCTAATTTTTACCAATACCTCTTGTTTCTCACACCGAGCATGACTCACGTGAGCTTAGAGTGTAAAAGTAATTATGACATTCTTATTTGAGCCATCAATCATAAAAATCATACTCCATTACTCGAACTACGTGGGTTCCGATTCCTTTTCCAAAAAAAAGGATACGTAGGTAGCCCATTTATGGGTTCGATCCCAACTTTGAAATAATCCCTATCCTTCTGAATGACGATAAACTTCAAGTGCCCCACTGAGTGGCTTTAAAACCAGCCTGGTCATCATAATGACCAAAGAGACTTTTATATAAATGATTTGAAGGGTACCATTGACCAAGAATCTCTAAATAGATACAGATGATTCTCTATTGACGAATAACCTCGAATACATATAAAAGATTCCATAAATATCTTGCATATTTAATCATTGATTGTTAAAACTTAAGGAAAGCTCATTTTATACTTGGTAATGTAATAAGGATTCACGAACATAACTTAAATCTATAAAGAGAGTCTCGGAGTAGACAATAATTCCCCTCAAAAAGGTGTGATGAGTCCGACCTCCCATCCTCTCGACCAATGAAAATTCCTAAACCTCATTAGTCCACAAACTAATGAGCGCCTACCTTTGGAAAGTAGGTCCAAACGGATGTGGAATCATTGGATGTTTCCGGTTCTACAAACAAACCCATTAGAAACCGATCGGAACGTTTGAATCTCCCGTCTAGGAGGTCATCCCCGGAATCCGTGAGGAAACAACAAGGCATTAATGTGAAGGAGGCATTCGAGTACAAGGTAAGGGGAAATCTCGAACCCAATTTTCTTCCTTCGGGTTCTCCCTCTTTCAGTTCATTTTTGATATGGTTACTCTTCAAAGATCATTTTTTCATCATTTACTTTACTTTTCTGGGATATACATGTTTGTCACTGGTTTTTATGTCCATCAAAATGTTTTCCAAAAGAACTCTTCTTTCAAGATCTCACCTTTCACCTCTCATTCAAGGTTGATGGTTCTTATATCAAGTATGTTGTTCCCTCTTTCTTTTGGGAACCCAAAGCTTATGAATATGTTATTATGAGATGAAACCCATTCCTTTCCATGGGTTATTTATGTACATGTTTGATATGTGTTCTATGTGGCAAGCATGATAATGATAATGTTATAATGTGACGGGTGTGCCCGGAATTATATAGAGCAATATGAATGTTTAAATGTGACGGGTGCGCCCGAAATTATATAGCGCTCCAATGCATTGGGTAAAGTGATGAATCTCATCAGTAAATGTGAAATTATGCGTGAACATGATGCTAGCTCTGTTCACAAGTATGTGTGGTAGTTAACCACTAAGACATGATGTTTCATTTTTATGCTTTGCCACATTTCAAGTTTTTTGTTTATACTCTTCTCATGTTCAAGATCTTCTTCCTATGTCATGATTATGCTCACCCCATGCTATATTGTTCTTATCTATCCTCTTACTGGGCTTTAGCTCACCCCTTTTGATGTATATCCTCAGGTGGTTACATGTACTAAGGAGAGGACAAGTGCTACTAAGAAGCTATAGAAGAAGATATTAAATGAATTTTTATTCTTGATGTTATACTTGTTATGTGTAGTCCTAGTTTGCCCAAGACACTAAACCTCTGGATCCTCCATGTGTAATACTATTATGTTGTTTATCTTTGAAATGATGTAATAGTAATGTAAGAAAAGGCTGGGTCACTATAAAATTAATGAAAAAATTAAATAACTAGTTAACTTATAATAACTTTCAATATGATATTATAACAAATTAACTAGAAATTGAAATATTAACAGACATATTAACCATTACCACTAGCTACCCCTCTTTGACATAAAAAACTTATACGTGTTATGCTACTCATTGTGTTAAGAATACTCAGATAACTTTTTTTCTCTTATCTTGGAGTATTAAAAACATGTTAACCATATCTTTTAATTAATATCATCATAAAAAATAATAAATCATCGTTCTCACATCCCCTTTTAATAATCCCAATAAAAATGCAACATAATATCAAATAATTAGGTTTTAGTGAATGAATGTAATATTATGAAAACATTAAATGAGTTAATATATATTTACATTTTCATATTGATGGTTTTTCTATATTATTTTGCTAATAATAATAATAATTTTTTCAGAAATTCATTATTAATGGAATTAATCATTTAAGTACTCATTCATGGGTTTTTAACATTCTATTCATAATTGATTCTAATTAACATTAAGAAATTTATTCATATTAGATTCATTATGATTTTATATTCCAGTTCCCCAATAATATAATTTTCATTTAATCAATAGAACAAATCAGAAGCATTAAAAAAACTACACCGTATAATGAATCAAGATCAAAACCAATGCCAAATCATATTTACATCGTTTTGAAAAAAATTTATTATAAATTAATTTCTTTATCCACAAGAAAAACTAAACAATTTCAGAAAATTGAGTCCTCATGTTCCAATTTACCAAGGCATAACCAATAAGAACAAATACTAAATCCATGATACCAGTGGGTTTTCTCTTTACTAATAAAAAATCTAGAACTCTCATATGATGAACCCATGATAACGATGTGTAAATAAACATTTATGTTCTTAATAATATTTTTATTACGCTATCCAATAAAGTAACATTATTTTCCACATAATTTGGTTAGATATGCCTTTTTATACTCCATATTTATAGTTCTAACACATCATATCTCAATACCTAGTATACCAGTTGATAAACCATACCAAATTGTTACAATTTGAAACATCTCAACCCCAACCCATCGGCTTATGAAATACCAAAATTCAACAATACATAATAGTATACCCTAACCCAAAGTCTAGAAATAAATTCCATTAGTATAACCAAGTTATAGGGGATGAGTTCTCATTACATATTAATAAAATTATAATAGAGAACCCAAATAATATACAAACATACTTTTATATATTATGCATGACTTAATAAAATACCAACCATAGTACATAATAAGAATTATCAATAATTAGTGTTATAGAAAAACAACTCAAATAAGTAAGACTATATGATCAGGAAACAAGATGAATAATATATGCCATCAGGGCATAATTCCAAGATATCCATTATTATTAACTCTTTAGGATTGAGACTAATCACCCAAGACTATAGAACTGATATTATCTTCTAGATAAGTGATAAATCTTCCCTTAACTGCATCTTATCAAATAATGACTTCATACACAGCAATACACATATGAAGAGGGGTGAAAATTCTAACATAAAAGGGAATTTGGTAAACACTTACCACAAATTCCACATAAATAATAATAAGTTAGATCACATTTTATATAAAACAAGATGGAAGCATAAAAAAAGCATAATCTATATTAAAAATGTAAGTAGCCCACCTAAAATATATACATTTACTTTTTTAATATATTATTTCCATGAAATAAACCACACAAAAATTCACACACATAATCCATGAAAACGCACACACATTTTCCCCCACTAAAGAATCACTCCCCATAAATAGACCAACTTGTGAGTGGAAACCCGTTAAAACTGACCAAATCCATTACATGGAATTTTAGTCGATTTTTCCAACTAAAAGGCCATGGAGAATATGCATGACCTAATAAGGCCCAATTCATATTAATTAAAGTTACCCATGATAATCAAACATGAATATTACATTGATTACATGGATAAAAGTATACGACTCACAAATAATTCCACAACCTAAGGACCAAAAGGTTTAGTGTCATTGAGGACTAGTTATATAAAAAACAGGTGATAATTTTTCTATAATTTAATTCCATTAGAACCCATTTTATATATTCCACATTTTATGATTATATTCATAGCCTAGGGAATGAAAAACATAAGAAAGGGTGAGATTTGACACATAGTAAGTGAAAATCTCAATGACTCTTGCTTATGGTTTAGACTATAAGTATGAGTTAAAATACGAACAAAGGATAAATATCATATAAAAATAACATGGAATAATAAGAGTTGTTAATAGGTCATGATGTTGGGTATTTAATCTAAAAATTATAATATATACTGTGGAAAAAGAGTATAGAAAAAAAAATAATATTTGTAATGTCCCTGTTTTTTTCATTTAATACTTTGTAATATTTATGGAGAAAGGCACTAAAATGGTGTGAGGTTATGAGGATCAGTTTCCCTAGAATGGATATTGGAAAAATATTAAATATATTTATATCATTCATGAATAGTTTTCTTGAAAAAGTTAAATAAATCAAAAACAATGTCTCAGATCGGTAATCCTATAACACCTTTGAGTTCAACACACGTATTTACCCTAGGCTAGGCATACTATTTGTTGAAATTGGATGTTTTTGAAAAATTCATCATAGATTTATTTATTAAATAAATAAAATAAATATATTTATTTTTATTTGATGATGTAGTGACCTAATAAACTTATATATAAAATTATTTATAACTAAATTTCATGGTTGAACTGAAAACCATAGAGTTTTAGAGAAGAGATGAGAGAGAAACTACTGCGGATGAACATCGATAGATCAATCTTTGGAAATTAGTGTGCCAAAAAAATCCAAGATATCTCCAAAAATAATTATATACATTCATTCACCCTCATTTATTGATCAAAATCAAGGTAGGTCTTTTATTTTGTATGGATTTATTCAATTTTTATATACTCATAACCAATGAGAATTAATTATCTAACAGTTAATTTGTGGCTCAAATTTTTTATTTGGGTAATTCGTTTATTATAAAATGGTATAGAATCTGGTATTGATTTGGTATATTTATTTATGTTTGTTTTTCATTCTAATGGATGTAAATCAAGGCCAACTCGAACAATGGATGAGATTTGTTCCTTGATTTTTTATCATGATTTTATCCCTCCTGTGTTCACCTATTAATCATCAATAATTATTTTGTCTAGTGTTTTGATAAATACCTGATAATAAATCATTGGGTAACCAATATTTGGTGTAACAGATTCATCACCATGGGTTAATAATTGAGATTTCCGACACAATTGTGGTGTGTGGTGGTGACATAATTTGGAGTTCAGATTTTGAAAACTATAAATTGAAGGTATATTGGTAGTGAGGATTGGTGTTAGGTAACAAGTTGGTGCATATTTCTATGTGAGGTGTCCTAGTTAGCATACGAAAGTGTTTTTGGTTGGTTGTAGGGTGGTTGGCTGTGATGAGGAGCTGGTATCTCACCTGGACAACACATGAGGTGCAATGAATAGAAGGGATGGACTGGTTTCCAGGTGCCACATGTGTGATTTTTATATTTCGTGTGTAAAGATGAGGATTTTAAGTTGCGAGTATCCCTCACACTCATGGAACTAGTGTTAGAATATAGTTTGATTGAAGAAGATGATTAAAATTTTATTGAAGGAAAAAATACAGAGGAACCATCTAGGTGGGACATGACATTTGGGGTAGGGCATGGAAATGAGGAAGGGGAAGAATGACCCTCCCCGCCTTTAACATAATAATAATAATAATAATAATTCTTATTAAAAATAATAATATTTTTATTATCAAAATTTTGTTTCTGTCGTAACTTTCTCATACGATGTCTGATTGATGCACCATCTATGACAATGTTACCCTTACACCGAGACAGATGATTAATGAACAATGTTGGGTACCTTTTTTGGTCTCATGTAATGGGTCAATGAATCACAAAATAACAACAACAACATCAATAATAATATTATTAAAATTTAAATTACATATTCTATTATCTGACATATCCTTTTTAAATGGTTTCAGATTGAAGAACCACCTATGAAATCATGACACTAATATTGAGGAAAGAAATTTAGGACCATTATTAGGTACATAATTGGAGTTTGTGTCTCAGGCTTATGTTGTTCCAATAATTCGTGATGCAGTGAAATTCTTATTTTCTCTAGGTGTCCATTTGGGGAAAGTACATAGTTTATACCTAGTAGTTTCCCATAAGGGTCACTATAATGTGATTTTATTGGACATTAATGGTCATTTTCAGTGAATTATCAGTAGATTTATGTTTTATACTATTAGAACAATGATGATCATCGTGAGATAGTCAAGATTTTTCTTGAATCAGATACATACACTTGTTTTTCCTACACTAAGTAGTTTTACTCATAGATTCTGTTGAAGTTCTTAATTTTATAGTCATAGATACAATGTGATGTGACATAGGTGAGAAAATTATTTTAGATTTTAATGACTAGTATCTGTTGAGTGTGGTCCCTTATTCCACTCCTATCAGGGTTCATTGAATAATTCCATCATTATCATAGGATGTTGGACCATATACAACTTCCTAAAGATTAGTGGATTTTGGGATAGTTCTTTTATTATGGAGTGAGTTGTATCTGTTCACATTGACTATACACTGCAGCGGATTGGACCATGTATCCTTCTGAGAGGCCCATAGTGATACTCATTTCATTCATTCATTCCCTAGGTAGGGTTTTTTTGTGAAATTTCTTGACCAATATTTATATAGGGATTGATACCCTATCTAGAAGACTTTTTAGAATAGGGTCTGGTGTCTCCCCATAGAGACTTAGGCATTTAACACCTATATGTTCTTTGAGATCTGATATTTTTATTGCAGTGTAGTCTCATCAAGTGTGTTTCTTGGATGAGCCCTCTCACTATTCTTAATGTTTATTCATAGTTAGAAATAATGAGTATGACCTCTATAATGAGCGTCATAAGTGGTAGTATATCTCTGGGTGTTGTTCCTCCTAAATGACCATGACCTCTGGGATGAGTTTCATTAGTGGTAGTATAGATCATAGAGTGTGTTATCCCAGAAGAGTATTATATGGACCACCGAGAAAAAATACTAGGCTGGTATGCTTCTATGAAATTACCCTGACAATTTGTGACTAAAATAAGTATAAAAGAATATTTATTATATGTATCACATTTTTATTAACATATCAAGTAATGAGTTGACTAATCTTGATTCATTAAGCTTAATGATTTAGGGGTGTTCTACTAGGTATTTTTATACTCAAAATTGAATGGGATCTACCCACACATGTCATGTTTTATGTAGATGAGGGACCATTTTACAGAGTGGTTGGAAGACTAAAAAAATGAAAATATTAGATTAGTATATATAGACTGAGGTATATAACAATGTTACATTTGAAAATAGTCCCCCCTTTGTAGTAGGTTAGACATTATTTTCCAGTTTTTTGGGTGGTCTTTTATTTTGGAATATTTTCATGCTTTCTGTAATGTTATTCCATACTCTGATTATGGGATTATAGATCTATGCATTCATTTTTTTCATTTTTTTACATTTAAAGATTTTTTGATCATGGATATTTGAGTGTACATATAGTTACTATAGGAAAATTACTCCCTTGTTTTGGAAATGCGTTATCGGTACTAGTCGCCAACCCATAGACAATTAGATGTAGGCCTAGGGTAGTTGTGGATTATTCCCCATTAGATTGGGCCATGAAATAATGGTATCAAATGATATAACTAACCTGAAGTTTTATGAAACTACATGGGTTTATGAAAATATTTGGGAGTTTATTTTTCCCAGTGGCGAGGTATGGTTTGGTAACTTTGGAAAAATTATTAATGTGGTTTGGGTTTGGCTACCAGGCAAGTGTTTATAGTGTTAGTGCAATGGCAGATGTATACAGTGACCATGATCTAGATAACCTACTTGTTAACTCAGTATATTTAGGCACTGGTTTCAATTACAACATTGGTATATTCAATATATAATAATTAGTTGTGGTTTCTATGTCCTACTTGAGTCATCTTCCCAAATACACTCCTTGATCATGGATCATATTTTTAATATTCAAGAAGCCCATGTGATGATATCCAACTAGGATTATAAGAAAATAACATTATGTAGATCACTATAATGATGATTCCCCGTTTCAGGGACCCACTCAAGGGGAGTTTCTTTTGTGTGAGAACTGAGTAGTGCTCTAACAAATTGATTGGTTCTTATATCCGTCAGTGGATCCAATGAATATTTTCCAACATATTTGGAGGCTTAGTTATTTACAAGTTTAGGATGATGATACGTTAAGTCTTGGTGTATTTTTTGAATTCTAGTGATATATAAAACTCATGTTTTTCGATGATCTAGACACTCATGCAGTGAAGGATTGAATCTAGTTGATGCTCTGGGGTTTTTGGCTTGTTCATAAACTTGAATGACCAGATGTTTTCACTTGTGATCTATTTCCTATATAGAGATGTAGTTGGATCTAGTGGTTCTAAAAGATGACACACCAATTATTAGAGTGCATCATGAGTTCCAGAGATAGAGATTTCCTAGGTAACATGGTGGGCCAAACCGCTTTCTTAGTATTTGGAGGAATGGCATGATCTTCTGGGGTTAGTGGCCTACTTGGTTAGATACCCTCATGATGATAGTTTTGCTAGAGATACATCTCCATGGTAAACAATCATGTCGATAAATCCCTATATTGGATATTTTTGACACGCCTTTAGTCATTCAAGGTATAATGGAGATTACATCATAGAGACATGTTCCTGAGACACGATCCAAAACTGTGTGGTCCATTAAATGTCACCCAAAGTGGATAGTGTTGAGGTTTTGTGGATGAGTTTATTTTAATTCTATGTTTTAGGGTTTTGATTTACTAAGGTGTTGGATAAATACATGGTTGTAGTAAATATGTAGGAAAGGGAACATATGAGTTCCATGTAGTAGGTGCTTGTAATGGTTTTGAGGGTGGTTCTATGTATGATTCATGTCTTCACCATCATAGTTTTAGTTTTCACATAGATTTTTGAGCCACTTTTCCCAGTGCGTATCCCCTATTCAAGACATTGGTATACCAGTGGGTCTTATTTTGACAATTGTGTTTGATTCTCATTCATATAGGATCAATGATTTCACACTACCTTCGATAGTATGACCTGACATTGGGAGGAGAGAGAGAGCCTCATATGGAATCTTATCACTATATCATTGAGACCATATGATGTTTTCCTTAGTATTAGTTTGTTTAATACAATCCATGCTTAGTTGGATGCTACCAGTGAGTATATAAGTGCTTCTGGTTTGATGGGATAGAGTATTCCTCCTTTTATAAGGATTGTTCCTAGGTTGAGCATGATGAGCTCATATTTAGGAGATTAGGACTGACTTATTATTATTTGTTTAATTTTACATTGGGATTAGTGAATACTGTGATATTTTTTTACTATAGTGGTGGTCAATTACGAGTTTGTCTTCCCTAGGGATGTTCATGGATTATCTCAACACCAAGAGTTATACTTCTGCAAAGAATGGAACTAGTGATCACCCCTTATTTTCTCAATATCACATTAGATGGAATCTATTGATATTCATAAGATAAATGCATGAGTTTTTAGAGAAATGGGTTTTGTATGACCTTATGTGTTCACCTAGGAATCCCAATTTTTTCCTGATAGGTATATGAGTGGTTGAGTATGGGTGTGGATTGGTGTCACTTAGACTTGATGACAAGAGGAAAATAATCTCATATCATTGTTGAGTTCTAATACCAGTGGTTTTGGTCAAGGTGGTTGTCATAGTTTGACCTTGAGGTATGTTATCACCGGATATAGTTTCATAGGAGGATATACATCAAGTGTCTTTCCCAATCCACTATGTATGTTTTAATTTCCTAGTGATACCCTTCAGCATGTTGTATTCCATAGAAGAGTTGTAAGACTTATAGACTATATCCTTAACCATTTATAGATTAGTTCTAGGTCGTATTATATAATGGTACCCAAGTGTTCCTAGTGTAAGAGTTGGAAAAATTGAGACATAGAAGTTTGGTTCAAGTGATGGTTGTGAAAGGGGTACAGTAAATCCCAGGTTGTCTGTTGAATATCTAGAAGACGTCAAGATTCTTTTGTAGATAGATTAATGTGGCTTTTGAAGATCCATATGGAGATCATATATTATAATATATCCCCTCACATCTAGGATCATAGAGATTCAGATAGGATATAAGACTATCTCCAAGGATCATATAACCTTTTTCCCATTTCTATGATAGGTTAGTTAGGTGGTGTACCACATAGACCTGTAATCAAAATAGAGTTGGATGATTATATTCTCCACAAGATTCAGCTAAGTAGGTATGTGAATAAATCCTTGTTAGATATTTAGATGGGTAATATGGGTAGTGAGAGTGGATTTTTCCTTTTCAAGGAGTTGGTGGTTTTGAGAACAAGCAGTGAAAAGACCATTCATGGGAATTTTTTCCCTTGGATGTAGGTTTGTTGGTAGCATATGAAATAATCTATGGAGCTCATGGGATATCCAGTTGAGATTTTAGTATCTCCACAATGTTGTTAATTTGTGATTTTTAGGTATGAAAATACATGAATAGAGTAATGATTTAGTATCCCAGTTTTTTCTATTTAAGACATTGAAATATTTCATGGAATATTTATTGAGCCTGTAGTAGAGACAATGTAAGATTCCATGGAGAAATGTTCCTATAATGAATATTTGAAAAATATTAAATATATTATTATCACACTCACATAGTATTCATGAAAAATTGTAATAAATACCTAATGGACTCTCATATTAAAAATATGAGTTCATCATTGAGTTCATAATGTAGGGTTTACCCAAGATAAAATATAATATTTTTCATAATTGAATATTTGTGAAAAATATATTTCATCCATTAATAATAATTTAATTAAAAATTTTATTTTTTATTAGATGACATAGTAACCTAATATACTTATATATAAACCATGTAATAACTAAATTTTATGGTTGGGCTCATAACATGGATTATGAGACAAAATATGGTGGAGGAGCTTCTGTGGACGAACATTGAAAAATTGAGCTTTGGAAACCCATATGCCAAAAAAAATTGTGGATCTGTCTAATAAAAATGATGTAAATTGTTTCTCTCTTAGTGATTGACAAAAATAGATGTAGGAATTTTTTTTTCATTGATTTATCCCATTTTGATTTACCCATGAGGAACAAAAATAAATTATCTCACAAATTACTTAACAAGTCAATTTATTAATTTGGGTAATTTCATTATCTTCTTACAGTATATAAATTGATATTATTTTGGATTATTTTTTTTCATAATTATAATGTCAAATAAATGAGACCAACCCGAATAAAGGCCAAGTTTTTTCTTCGATTTTGTTTACCAAATTGTTTTCCTTAGTTCTTTACCCGTTAATTTCCGGTAATTGGTTTGATATATGGTTCATTAAATACCCGATAAAAAATAATTTTTCAATGAATAATTGGTGAAACTGATGGTTCACTATGGGTTCAAGATTGATATTGTAGACACGAGGTAGTGTGTGATGGAAAAAAAGGTTGGAGTTCGAATTTGGAAACCCACAAATTAATGGAAACATGGAAGTGTGGATCAACCTGAGGCAACCTGGTTATTCATGTTAGTGCGCAATGTAGCTTGGTCAGCATGGTGAGCATGTTCAGTTGGATATATGGTGGTTTTTCATGGTGATGAGGTGGCATCTTGTATGTCCATTATGTGAGGAGTTGAAAATAACAAGGTGATGTGATTTTTAGGTTCCATGTGTGTGGTTTTGGGATTTCATGTGTGAAGGAGTGGTATTTCATGTGTGGGTAATAACTAAATGTGCGGAACTAGAAAATGAATAAGGTTTTGTTGATGAAGATGATTGAAATTTAATCTAATAATAAAGGAGAGAGAGTAAGCAGCTGTTTTGGATGAACCAGCTAGGGTAGGGAATGGAAATGGGGAAGGGGAAACATGTCTATCCATCCTATTAAAATACTAATAATAATAGTAATAATAATCATTATAAAAATAATTATAATATCAAGACATTTTTTCCATCAACACTTCCTCATACGACATCCGATTAATGCCCCATCTACAGCAGCGTGACCCTTACACTGAGATGGATGATTGAATACCAATGTTTGGTACCTTTTTCAGACTTATAGATTGGGTCCCTGAACCACCTAATAATAATAATAATTATAATAATTATAATAAAATTATTATTTTGTGTAGTATTATTATTAAATAATCAAGTATGTAAAGTATCTTATTCTTATGATGTTATATTAATGAAACATCAGTAACATATGAACCCTTATTTTGAGGTGTAAATTTTAATTTTACCATTGGGTAATTAGTTTAGTCTTGTCGCTCGAGACCATAAATCATTGATCACACATGATGTGGTGAAATTCATTTTTTTCACCTGGTGTTAGTTCAGGGACAGTGAAAAGTATTTCCCAAGTCTTTTCCCACAAGGATAACTATGGTCTGATACATTTGTAAGTTCATGTCTATTTGAAGAGAAATATTAGTGTATTTATGTTTAATCCCATCAGACTGGTGAAAAACCCCATTCCCTAATCAATATTTTTCAAGAATCAAATGTACAAATAAGAGTAGCCCACCTAGAGCATTTTTCTATGTATAACATAGTGATGATCATTATTTTGGCATCAATGAAATGACATGTGGGGATGTAATAGAAGAAATTATTTCAAATATTATTAACCAGTATTGGCTGAGTGTGTTCCCATGATCCAATCCTATGAGGGTTTAGTGCAACATTCCTCCTCATCAAAGGATGGTGACCCCTATACAACTTCCTAATGATCAGTGCATTTTTGGGGAGTCACCTTATTCTGGAGTGAGTTGCCTTGGTATGATTCGACTATACCCTTTGGGAAATTGTAACATGTATCCCTCCATATGTCTTGATGTGATCCTCACATCATTCATGTTTTCCCTTGGTAGGGTTTTTTGGAATTCCTGTGACCAATAATTACATAGGAATTGATCATCTATCTATGATGACGTTTTCAGATGTTTCTAGTGTTCCCATAATGATCTATGGTCATTGATACCATATTAGTGTATCGAGATAAGAACATTACAATGAGGCTTAGTCCGATCGAGTTTTTTTCTCGAATAAATCCTCTCATTATCTTTTGTGCTTTTCCGTGGATAGAACATATTAGAAATACCACTAGCATGAGTGTAATTACTGGAAATAAAGATCATGGAGTGGTTCCTCTTGGATTATAATGACCTATGGTTTTATTTTCAATAATATCAGTATAGACCGTGGAGAGTTTTTTATTATATGAGGGTTGTATGGATCCATTGAGAAGAAATCCTAGGCTAGAAATGTAGTTGTGACCTTACCATGGGATTGTGTTTCTTGTATGATCAAATATATATGTTAATCGAATATCTCACATTATGATTTACACGTCCTATGATGAGATGACTAGTATTTATTTTTTATTCTTTGTGATTTCAGGGTGTCCAACTAGATATTGTTATATACATAGTTTTATGAAACCTTCCTTGACATTTCATGTTTTTGGCAGATGATAAACCACTCTACAAGGTCCATGTAGGACTAAGAGTAGGTCGGTATTAGTTTGGAAAAGGCATACTAAGGTGTATACCAGTGTTTCTTTCGACAGTAGTCCCCCCTTCTATGAAGGTCAAGCTTTATTTTCTTTCTTTTTTGTGTGGGATTGTTTTTGTCCCCTTTTTCATGATTTTAAGTACTCTATATCATACTATGATTGTGGTATTATAGATGTATGATGGAAATGATATAATTTTTTTAATATTTTAGTATTCTATGGTCATGGATATGAGTGTGTGCATACATGTACTTTATGAAAATGCATCCCATGTGTGTGATATTTGCTATCATCACTAGTCACTAGCCCCTAGCCAATTAGAGGTGGGCATGGGTTAGTTGTGGCTTGGAACCTATCTGGTTGGGTCATGATAACAATAAAAAAGTTCTATATATAATAACAACAGACTATACCATATAATTACATAATAGGTATGAAGATAATTATTCACATTATGGACATAGCAACCACATTGAGTTTATTCACATTCTTGTGAATATAGCTAACCAAATCATGTTCACACTCAATCATTTGAGTGTATCTAATATTCAACTTGTTTATACTCAATATCATTAATGTATAAAATCTATATCATGATCATGCTTAATCTTGTGAATGTATCTAAACCACACTGTTTTCACATTAAACATATTTAACTAATGAGATGCAAAAAACATCCCAATTACATTTTATAGTTATATAGTACCCCACCCATCATCATCCATATATATGTCTTCTACTTGAAAAAAATCATTTATCACATCATAAAGAAACCATTGAATGAAAATTGGGTTTCCCAACATTTCTTGTGGTCTCACTAAAAAATTACCTAATGAATGTAAAGGGTTGATACCCGAAACAAAAACACCCCAAAGTATATTCTATTAGAATATTTAGAGGAACATTCAACAAAAATAATTTAAATAGAAATAAATACCTTATAGATAATGTAAAATGGTCGATATATCATCAAATAAAATTTATAAAATAAATTTATCATTGTCATAAAAGAAGAATTTATATTCACATTTAGAGTAAATTCAATAAAAGGTCTTGTGAAATATTTTGAAAAACATTATTTTTTTTTAAAATGGATATTCAAATTTTACACCCTTGAAATGTTTGATAATGATTTCAAAAATTATATGTAAAAACAATTTGAAAACATTTACTTTTATTAAGAAAATAAAGACTAGAGATTTATAAATGTATAACGGTTATTGAAAAGAATTTGGCATGGAAGATAAAACATATGTTTTTTAAAGGATGGAAAATAATTTAAACATTATGAAATAACTTAGTGAAAAATAAACCTCAGGGAAGGGTAAATAAATACTTTTTTCATAGATAATAATATAAATATTATGGTCACATGATAATACTCATATTATATCTCTACATATAAAGGAGAACATTCAAATGAAAGGAAAATATGGGAAATGATGGAAATACATCATTAAGGAGGATGAGAATTATTCTTAACATAGTTTCAGTTTGAAGAAGGAAGAGAGGTAATTAATAAGGAAAATATGAATCAAAATTGATCTCCCAGGTTAAAAATAAGTTATAAAAAATGAAATGAAATATGAAGATCATGAAAAAATATTATAACTTAATAATCATAGTGAGTTATGAAAAACCAATACATTTCTTGAAAGATATCAATCATAGAAAAAAACAAGGAACATACCAAATGAATGTCAAGATTCAATATTAATAACTAATTTAAGAAATTATTATACCATACTTTTTAAAAAACACATTTAATATCCAAATTGTTTTATAAGATTCATTAATATATATACAATTGAATGAAATTAGAATTCTATATTTGAAACATGATTATAGAAAATAAAGGAATGATTTCAACGACATGATGGTTATTCAAAAGGATTATAAAATAGGTATGTTTAGTTTTAATGTTAGTTTATCATTGATAAGAAATCACATTTATAGTAATAGATTGATTATGAAAATTTAGAACTGTAATCAATTCGAAATCAGAGGGCTGATAATAAATAATGTGCTTTAATTGAAATATGGTGGGAGAAAATCAATGTGTGATTGAAATAGTAGGAAAACTATAAAAATTGATTATGAAATGAGTTTATTGGGATATAAGGATTACCTATCATCAATAGGGTATAATTTTAATAGTAAAGGATTGATTATAACAACATAGAAGTGTAATAATATAGAATTAAAAAGGCATATAACAATAGAATAACCTGAATTTAAAAGAGCAGGGAGAGAATCACAGAGTTATTTTAGTGGCATGAAGATAATAAAAAAGGGACTATGAAAGGAGATTACTTTGAAAAAAGTATATCCTCTCAAAAAAATTAAACCATTAGGAAAATAATAAATTTAATATGAACATATGGATTAAATATCGTGTGGAAATCTAAATAGCTTATCCCAAAAGAAGTGATTTAATAAAAATAAAGCAGTAGAGAACCCTTACATTCTTAAGTAGTTTCTTAAATTTTGGGAGGACACCTTAAAGTCATAGAAACTCATATAGATATCTTTATAATGGGAGTGGGAATGAAATTACCTGAAAAATTCCTTTTTGGAGGAGACAGATTATATAATGGGTGGTGCTGATCTCATTTTATGAGTGAAAAGAGGAGATTTTCAAGATAAAATAGAGTTATGTATGGGGTAATATTTGAATCAAATTTGTGTTAGGAAGGATAATTGATATGGATGGAGAAAGTTTAGGTGATACCTTTTTTATTAGTTCAATACCAAAAATTTATTTCTAGATGGTGCAAGGAACCTTTTAATTATTAAAAACAAGAGATACACCATTTACCCATTTTTGGATTATTAATCATGATTAAAGATTATCCAAGGAAATTAATTTCTTACAAAAAATATAAGAGGACCATTTTTAAATTTTTCGGAAATTTTTAATTTGAATTTTGGATCCATTTAACCAAATTATAGTTCTATATAGGATAATTATAACTTAAAAAATACTGTGTAGAAAACCTATTTTTGTAAAAAGTTTCTGTTTTAATTGTTATATGTTATTAATCTTATATAATATTTATGACTAATAAAATTAGTGTAAATTAATTTTTTTAAATATTTTAATGTTATATTTAATTAATATTTTAAAATGAAACCATTTAATTTAAAAATAATACACAATATTTAGAAAGTCGTCATTACTTGAAAAAAATAATTGTTTAATAATGGTAACTAATTTTTACCCAAGGAAACATAATTTGTATTCTTAAAAATAAATAAGTGAATATTAGTTAATATAGACACAAGAATTCTAAATTTGAAATTTATTTTTCTGAATATATTTCTCTAGGTATTAAATAAATAATGTCAATATAATAAATATATAATTTATCAAAATATTTTATGGAGTAAAATATTAATTGAGCTCTAAAATATAAAATATATGTTTATAAATTATAATAAATAATTTAAAATTTATAATAAAAATTATAAAATACAGATATTTTCAAGAAATTTTTTTTATAAATATCTATGTCATTATTATATAATAATATTTCTCTAAAATTTTCAATATTTGTAACAACTGTAAATTGCACAATTCACCTAAAAATTATTTTTTCTGAAAAATATTATTAAAATATCTTAAAAAAATATTGAAATTCAATATCAGGAAATTAATTTTATTTTCCAAAAATTAAATTTCATTTAATTTTTAATTTAAAAAATATATAAAAATATGAGATATATTGAAACAATATTTTTATAGGAAATTTAATTTTTAGAATAATAACCATTATCATTAATATTTCCTATAATTTAAAAATTATATTTTTATTAACAAATAAATCATATAAAATATATTTTATAGTCACTGAAAACATATTTATTAAAAAATAAATTCATATAGCTAAATAAGGAAATATTTTAAAAAACATTTCTATGAATAAAATGATTATATTATCGAATTTAATTCATATTAAAAGTTACCATTGTATTCCTTTCAATAATTTTTTTAAATGAAATACATTTATTTATTATTAATAGTTTAAGGGGTGGGTTTTAACGATCATACATATTATTTATATTTTTATCTAAATATATTGTGGTTTTATTTATATTCAATGTTTCTTGTAGAGGAAGCTATGAAATATATTGAATTATTTAAAGGAAATAATATATTAAAATCTCGTAGTGTTATATTATTCCCCCCTAATTAAACTGTGTCTTCAAAATTTAAATGATCACATACTGATTGAAATATATTGGGATATCTAAATAATAGATATTAATAAGGACATAATTTCTATAGAAATATACATGGTAGGTTCGAGGAATGGGGTACAAAGGAAAGAAAATCTGCAGACGTGGAGGCTCAAAACAAGGACCTCCTCAACTCACCACTACAGGTACAACAGGGGTGGAACCACTGAAGTGCACCCCATGGGGCTATAATTTCTATATAAATATAATCCATAGAAACTACATAAATATATCACATTCCTTAGAATATACTTATCCATAATATTGAGTATTTCTATAACTATTTGGTTAAATATTCTTCCATTTTTTATTTTAAAGTCTCACATATTATTTTTTATAGAGGTTACTTATTGTAATCCTATAAATGATTGAATATCCTTTGAAAATATTATTTGTGTTTTACATACACATGATAATTTTCCCCATAGTGGAAGGAACCTCTCAATCACTAAAATCATGTAAATTTTATCAAATGGGAGGATAATAAGACTTACACAAGACAAATTATTACAAAAATCCAGTTGGGTTAGAATAATCATTCCAATATATGATTTATTAAACATTAAAACCATCAGGTTAAATATTTTATAATCTTAGAAAACGTCATCAATATAATTAGAGTTCCTAGAATAAAATTCCAACAAGACATTTTGAACTCTACATTAGAGAGTGTGTATAAATCAAATATTAGGATCCACATCCATAATAGTTCATGCATAGACCATCCATTGTCCTATTGGTCTTGGAGGTTGGTGATGGTCATATTCATTGTTAGTCCTTGGATTGGGACCTTGACGTGATAATTCTAAATTTACCCACAAATAAGACATTGAATTTAAAATAGTACCTTAGGATGAACTATATTCCATTCAGTCATGTTGACAAAACTCTTTATTTTTTAACAATAGATTCATGCTCAATAACCCCCCACTTCCAAAACTAAAGCAACTTCCATTACCCTTGAGATAATTCTACTAGTGGTGCCTTTCCATTTATTTTACATATAAGGAATTGTATATTGATTACTTTATCATATTAACCACTTAATATTTAATGATACACCATCGTTCTCTTCGTTGGTATATTTTGGACTCTAAATGTGTTCATAGTGTTAATTATATTTCTTGATAGCCAATTTAACAAAACAACATGACTTCTCTATCTAAATATAATTTATATTAGAATTCATTGAGATAATCAATTAATTTTCCCTCACACCCATTATTCCTTCTAGTACAAATCATTACCAATTATAAAAGGGTTTACATGAGTAACAAAATTTTAATAATATTATGGAATCATCCTAATAAATAACATAAAAGTGATTCAAATATAAATCCTATCACAATTTTTTATCATTAAATTAACTTTTAAATAACCTATTTCAACTTATAACAATATTAGTTAATAAAATGTTCCGTTAATTTGGTTTGTCATATACTCCTCAACTTAATCCCAATAGAATCCACGAAATCAATCCTTAGTTGTTCATAACAAGGATGTGATATATTATGACCCAAAATCTCATGAAGATATACCTTGATTTCTTTATAGTTTGAATTATTTATTTTATCTTGGTAAACACTACTAATATCCTATGGAAGGATTAAAAACTATTCATGGATTGTTTGGATCCTAGATTTCTAAAAATTGGGAAAAAAGAGTGGGCTACATAGTTAGCACCTAGTTAGTGAAAACCGTGCAACTCATTCATCCAAGGTACCCAATACATAAGAGATGCCAGTTGGTTTGTCTACAAACTTGTTAACAAAGCCACATTCCCTTGTATAATTGTCAAAATTTACTGATAGAGTCATTTTTCATTGCATGCACATAGTTAAGAAACCCATGCCCAAAGCTTATGCAAGGTGGGTTCTTGGATAATGGAGGTAGAACAATTACCACACAGTTTGGAGAACTGTGTGTCCAAAACCTATGATTTAGTTTTTAAGGTTGAAATTAAATGTACACCCACAAAGGGTTTTAAAACATATTTCTTTCTTTTCCTTCATCCCCTAGCGACAACCTCCCATTCTTTCGTTAGTGGAGTTTCTCCCAATGAAAATCTAGGATTCTCAATTTATCCTCCATATGAAATCTATTTCCATCATCACCAATCACATTGGATCAATAGTGGTAAGATCTATAATCCTATTTCTTTATATATTATTTTATCTTCTATATCTTAAACTATTTGTCTGTGTGATCAATTTCACTATTTTTATGCAATTTTTATATTTTGATAATTTCTTTAGTTCTTCTTTGAATCAATTGTTGAGACTGGAGGATTGGTCTTCCACTGACCAAAGGTTGGTGGTATAAAAATATTTTCCAAATGTTTCAGTGTTTTTATATATATTTTTCTAAAGTGACACATGATTGACTTTCCTACACGTTTCCTAAGATTTGTTAAAACTATTTTGATAATTATTCCATGTATAATTTCTCTCATAGGCCATGTTAAATGATTTGGGGATGATTCCATCATTTATTTCCACCCCTTTGGGTGTGTAAAATTAATTTCACTCCTTATTGTAATTACATAATGTACCAAACTAGCTCCAAAGTGGTTTATATTGACATGGAATTGGAATTAACTTTTTTTAATAATAAAAATGATTGAGTTAATTAAATGGAAGCATGTGGAATCAACTCACCATAAGTTATATATTTATAAATGTGAATAATATTAGTTAACAACCCTTTTTTAAATGTGCTAAGTGATTATGAATGCTTTAGAGGTTAACCCTCAAGTAAATTATTATTAGTATTTTATGGTTATTGGTTGTTTATCAATGGTTAAGGGACTTGTTGAGCATGATATTTTATGTTCCCTTATGTTGGGTGATTGGCATGACATCTCACACTGTTATACTTTTACCTAGCTGATGGGAATGATGCTTCAAATTCATATGTTTCAGGTGTGAAGCATGATAACTCACCCCACCATCTCAAGTGATGGGAATGTTTTCTATCATTTATATGATATTATGGGCTTATACCCTCTGTTGGAGCCTAAATTTAATTATACTAGTTTAGAACCCCTGAGTTATACCCCAAGTCTAGATAGCACCTAGTATACATGTATATGAGCATATATAACCTCACACATTTAGATAATATACATGAATACATGTAATATATGTTATATATATATATTGATACACATGGTTACCAAGATTAGAAATTATGGCATATGTTAAAGCAGGTAGAGTCAACCCGATATCTACCCGAAGCCTAAGATAATTAGTGTTTACATTTCCAGAATTTTTTATTATTCCTTATATCATCATACTACCATGATATGTACACTAGATAGATTATTATAGATACCATTGGTGGTTCCCTTACATGTTTATCTCATACACAACTTTGGTTGCTGCTGGTACTAGAGTAGACTTCACGAGTATAGGTATGGATAAATGAAAGCACCCTACCACTGATGGTTGATTTATTTCACATATATAATGGGGAATTGGAATAGGGGACCAAGCATATACTGATGATTCTAGTGTAGCTATCTTTTTTAATTTATGTATTTTTGTATAGAATGATGTATATATATGTAATTTGTATAACGACCCATAATTTACATACATTGTTTTTACATCAGAATTGAAGCACACTTATTACAACATATAACAAAACCAAGAAAGGACAGTATAGGTATAGTGTCTTTAGAAACTGGGAAACATAAACAACTGGTTCATAAAGCATCTACTTTTCCTCCCATTTATTTCATCATATCTAGAGTCCCTTTTTGGCATATTCTACTTAATAACCTTCTTCCTGACCTGGGGAAACAAAAAATTCAAAAGGGTGAGCTCAAATGCTCAGTAAGGGTAAACAAAATAAATATCAATCACATCATATTCATAAGATCATAACATTTTAGAGATCTTAACCTGCAAAAGAGATCATAATATCATAACATGGGATAAATCATAGAAGTGAAATTTAATCCCAATAATCATAACTTAAAACATGAAAATTTGTGGCATACACACATAATCATAGAGAATCATTTATTATTAGTCAAGACTCATTGTCAAGACTATCTTAGTGGAAAAAGTCCATTTCTGAACCGAGTCACCCTCGTTTCAGTCCTGTTTCACTGAACCGGTATAACCTACCGTTCCATCCATGTCTATCTCATGATATATAAAATCTTTACCCAATGCATTGGAGGGAGATATAGGTCCCACCCATCTCATAATGATACCATTCTTATGTGTTCCACAAAATCATAAATCATACATCATTGCATAACCCATGTAATAAAAATGGGAATCTTAAACATCGTGACATCATAAAACAATTCATATAAGATAAAAGAATTCATAAAAAATATAATTCCATCACAACATAATCAAATCAATAGGGATAAAAAACAGAACCCTTTATTATCTTAGATGGAAAATAATTTTGATAAAACACTTGAACTTCATTCTTGAGGAAAATATCCTTTCTACTTCAAAAACACTTTTCCTTTCTTAACATGTCATACAATTTTAAACTAAAAGAAGTTGATTAAAAATAAACTTGAAAAATTTTAAAGGAATATTTTTGGAAATATTTTTTTAAAAATACATTCATGCCGTATAAGTTAATAAAGCATTCTTCTCGTACTTTTGTCGGAAAAGTCAAAAAAGTACCTCGTACGAAAAACGACAAAATATTCCTTTCATATCATTTACTAAAAACTCACCGAAGGGTAAAATTGGAATTAAAAAATTGTAGGTGAATGGAAATAATATTACATATTGAGGAAACATGGATGTGGATGATAAAATATACCCCAGTAAATGCCAAAGTATAAACAATCTCGGATAAAAATGAGATTGTGATATTTCCCTTACCTTAGGTCCGATATGCTTTGTATGTGTCCAAACCTCTTGTATAATGATTTAAATAATGTTATTGACTTATTCCATAATCATAATTATTTTTATGATATCATATTTGGTCATATTCTTAGCTTCTTAGTAGTAATATTTCATTGCTACTTGTTATTCGGGTGTTTACAACTTTTTGTTCTTATGTATGTTTTGTCAAATAAATTCTTATTCTTATCTTTAGGTTATAGATACCTCATTTCTAGAATGGTATTATTGTAATATATATCAAATTCATTCATTTAATTCATTTCATTTATATAATCATCATGAAATGAAGATCATGTAGAACGAGTTGCATCACATCGTAGAGACAGTATTCCGTACGTACACATGAGTGACGATATCGTTCCTATGATCGTGGAATTGTATTGGACTATATTTATACTATTTCAGAATCCATATCACTTTATAATAGTCCTATATAGTCATTAGTTACACCATTATACCCATCCAAGTATGGTGGTGGTGGAAAATAGATTACACCACGGCGTGGAGACGGTATTCCGTACGTACGCACGCGCGGTGATTTCTTTTTCCGTAGGATGGATAGATGGTGAAATAGGGTTGTTTCATACTTATAATAACATATCAGTATATGAGTGATACTGATGTCATTACTTCATAATGAAACAACTAAATAAGAAGAAGTGGAAGAAGAAATAAAGATGAAAGAATCGGTAACGGACATTACCTCTTCTTTGAAGTGCTTCTTTGAGAAATCCTTTTAGGGCAATAAAATAGGTCTTTGAAGAAGACCAGAACCTCTAGGATGTCTCTAGGGAAGTGTAGAGGAGAAAAGGGCAGGGGTTGGCCGATCGTGAATGCTCAAAGTGGTGTGAGGAAGAGAGGGAGGAGGTGCCCTTTTATAAGGGAGGAGAAGGGCAACTTTGGAATAACTAAAAATATTATTTTATTATAAAGTCATGTTCGGTTTTAAATAGCTCCAAATTGATTTATTTCAATGATAACGTAGGGATGGGTCGAAATCCTCTCATCCAATATAATTTAGACAAGTTTAGGTTCCTATTTTAACCTTATCATGTAGATTTAACATTAAGTTAAATAATTTTACTTTTACCGTGTCTTCTTGTGTTCTTATACTATAAGGTTAATAAACTTACTATAAGCAGGCAAACGAACCCCAAGTTGTTTATTATTAATATATATAACCTTAGATAAGTAATTTTACCGAACCTTAGATTTTTAGGAATAAAATAACAATTAATAATATAATATTTGTTTTAAAAACTATTTTATGTTAATTTTGACACTATTTAGTAATTAATTTTTGTAAAAATCATAACAGAATGATTTGTTCGAAACAAATTAATTATATAAATACTAACATGTCTGATTAATCTAGAAAATTAGTGGAATTCATAAAAAGTGTCAAATTACATTTATTGTTGTGTTTATAACATCAATTATGTCAATATTTCATTAATAAGATAATTACAACATCATCTTTGTGTCATAAATCAATTAAATTATTTAATGTCTAAAAATTAAAAATAAAATACCATTATGTAGGAAATCGTTTTATCTTTCTAAGTAATATTTATAGATGAATTTATCTTATGTATAACCCCATATTAAAAATTATTTACTTATTACACTTTGATTTTAACTATTTTAACTCTTCTTTAAATAAATTAATAATAAATGTCCTATTCTAATCCAAGTGGGCCTAAATGGTCATATTTTATTCCTAAGTTTGTTTTTCAGTGAATTACACTTATCCAATACAATTAGGACATGTGTTAGGGTAATAATAATATCATTTTTACCCTTAATTACCCTATTTTCTTTTAACCGTGGTAAATTAAAGAAAAAAGTTACTATTCACCAAAAATTATTTTCATCTCATTGAACCACAATATTCTTACTGACATCAACCGTGTCTCTCGGATTTTCGAAATTCCACTCACAGAAGAGGTAAAATTATGTTTTATGAAAAATTCAGTTTTTTTAACTACTACTTAGTGGTTTCACTATTCATCAAAAATTGAATGTTTTCAGGAAAAACACAAAAATTTCACCCTAAGATAATTTCGATATTCCGAATCCAAAAATGAAGTCCATTTTGAAAAAAAAAATTAATAAAATTTTAAAAAGTGGTTATTACTATTCATAACGGCTAACTTTAATAATATTTTATTAGCATATCATTGTTTAGTGAAACTCGGTATTGCGTAGGACGCAAGCTATCGAGGAAGGTCGCAATTTCATGTAAAGCAAGCCGACCAAGTGTTGTTTGTAGAAAAAGATTCCTTTGATGATTTATATAACATAAAAGTCTCGGGTGTTACATTCTACCCCCCTTAAAATGAATTTCGCCCCCGAAATTCATCACTTTGTAACAAACAGATGAGGATACATCTCCCTCATCATATCCTCAAGCTCCCATGTAGCTTCTTCTAATTGGTGGTTCCTCTATAAAAATTTCACCAATCGAGTGGTCTTTTTTCGTAGGACTTTTTCTCTACGATCCAGAATCTCTATCGGTTGTTCTTCATAAGAAAGATCTTGCTCCAGCGGTACAACTTCTGAGCTGAGTACATGTGAAGGATCAGGTATGTACTTTCTCAAGAGAGATACATGGAACACATTGTGAACTTGAGAGAGATTCGGTGGAAGTGCCAATCGGTAATCTACCTTCCCAACACGATCCAGTATTTCGAAAGGACAGATATATCTAGGGCTCAACTTCCCCTTCTTTCCAAATCTCATGACCCTCTTCCAGGGAGATATTCGTAAGAACACTTTATCACCCACTTCAAACTGTAGGTCTTTTCTTCATTTTTCGGCATAGATTTTATGTCGACTCTGAGCTACTCTTATGTGTTGTTGAATAGATCTGACCTTTTCTGCCATTTCATCAAAGAGATCAGGTCCTAATAGCTTTCTTTCCCCAACTTCATCCCAGCAAGTTGGAGTCCTGCATTTCTTTCCATAGAGAGCTTCATAAGAAGCCATCTGAATACTGGAGTGAAAGCTATTATTATAAGAAAATTCCACAAAAGGTAGGTCTTGATCCCAACCATCTTTGAAATCCAAATAACAAGATCTCAACATATCTTCTAAAGTTTGAATTGTTCTCTCAAACTGACTGTCTGTCTGAGGATGATAAGCAGTGATGAAACTCAACTCTGTATCTATAGTATGTTGAAGACTTTGCAAGAACTTCGAGGTAAATCTCGTATCCCGATCAGATATAATAGAAAGTGGTACTCCATGCAATCTTATCACATCCTTTACATATATCCTGGCAAGCTGATCCAGAGAGAAATCCTCTCTAAATGCAATGAAGTGTGCAGACTTTGTAAGACGATCAACTATGACCCAGATTGCATTATTGCTTTTGGATGTTTTAGGAAGCCCTGTGACAAAGTCCATAGTGACGTTTTCCCATTTCCATTCGGGTATGGGTAATGGTTGTAACATCCCCATAGACTTCTGTCTCTTAGCATTAACTTGTTGAAAAAACAAGAATCGAGAGACATATTCAGCAACATCTCTTTTCATGCCATCCCACCAGAAGTACTCCTTCAGGTCACTATACATCTTCGTTCTTCCAGGATGAATAGAGAATGAAGAACTATGAGCCTCATCCAGTAGAACCTTCTTTAATTCTGGGATGGGAGGAACACAAACCCTATTCCTGAACATTATTATCCCATCACAATCAAGGTTGAATTCAGGAACATTTCTCACCTTCTTTTGTAACTCGACATCTTCTTTCTGTGCCTCTTTAATCTTCACATGTATAGATGGTTGAACATTAATTTGAGAAAGATATGATTTTCTCCATTCATTATTATTCCAAGATCCATCCTTTGTAAATCCATAAATATTGGATCTTTTGTGATCCTCATCATGGATAAACTAGTGTGGTCTTGTCGACTTAATGCATCTGCCACCTTGTTTGCTTTCCCAGGGTGGTAATGGATTGAGCAGTCATAATCCTTAATCAGCTCCAACCATCTTCTTTGGCGCATATTCAGCTCCTTTTGTGTGAAAATATACTTTAAACTTTTATGATCAGTATAAATATCACACCTTTCTCCATAAAGGTAATGCCTCCAAATCATTAATGCAAATATTACATCAGCTAACTCCAAATCATGAGTTGGGTAATTTTGCTCTTGTATTTTCAACTGTCGTGAGGCATAAGCTATCACCATATCATTTTGCATAAGAACACACCACAATCCTTTCTTGAATGCATCACTGTAGATCACAAACCTTTCTCCACTACAAGGCAGTGTGAGCACAGGTGCACTGGATAACCTTCTTTTCAACTCCCTGAAATTCTCTTCACATTCCTCCGTCCAAACAAACTTAACTCCTTTTCGAGTCATCTTGGTGAGTGGATTAGATAATCGTGAAAAATAATTCACAAAACGTCGATAATATCCAGCTAAACCAAGAAATCTTCAGATCTCAGTTACCGTTGTTGGGCTCGACCATCTTTCGATAACCTCTGTTTTTGCTGGACCCACAGAAATTCCCTCTTTTGAGATTATGTGACCCAAAAATGCAACTTTTTGAAGCCAAAATTCACACTTGGTAAATTTGGCATAAAGATTCTCCTTTCTCAGGGTCTTCAATATAATTCTCAAGTGATCTTCATGTTCTTCCTTGCTCTTTGAATAGACAAGAATATCTTCTATAAAGACTACCACAAACTGATCAAGATAGTCTCTAAAGACTCTATTCATCAGATCCATGAAGATAGAAGGGGAATTAGTAAGAACAAATGGCATCACTATAAATTCATAGTGTCCATACCTTGTACGGAAAGCCGTCTTTGGTATATCCTCCCTTTTGACCCTTAATTGATGATACCCTGAATGAAGATCAATCTTGGAAAAGTATTGAGCTCCTCATAGTTGGTCAAATAGGTCATCAATGCGCGGGAGAGGATATTTGTTGTTGATAGTGATCTTGTTAAGTTCACGATAATCAATGCAGAGTCTCATTGATCCATCTTTCTTCTTAACAAACAGAACAGGTGCTGCCCAAGGTGACGTACTAGGGCATATGAAACCCTTATCAAGATTCTCTTGGAGTTGCTTCTTCAATTCCTGCAACTCAATTGGGTCCATTCTATAAGGTGTCTTTGAAATAGGCAAAGCACCCGGTACGAGTTCTATTGAATACTCAACTTCACGATTCGGTGGAAGACCCGGTAATTCCTCTGGAAATACATCATCAAACTCCCGTACAATGGGCATATTCTTAATTTTGAGTTTCTCACCAACCATTTGAGATAAATAACCTTCATTTAATGGAATCAATACCCATAAAATGGAAGAAATTTCTACTGGAAGGTTTTGTTCATCCTTGCATCGATAGACGATCATAGATTGATCTGTAATATGAAATGTGACTTCCCTTCATTGGTAATTGATATGATCTCCATGTAGAGAAAGCCAATCCATGCCAAGAATCACATCAAATTCCACTATAGGAAGGATCACAAGATTTGCAAGGAAGCACTTTCCCACAAACTTCAATCAGAGAAGAATTATAAACTTTTGATGCGACTGTTGTGCCATTAGGTGTTGTCAAAGCTAACTCAACATCCAATTGTTGAGGTAATACATTGATACACATAGAAAAATCATCAGAAATAAAGGAGTGGGTGGATCCAGAAACAAATAAAACATTTGCTACTTTAGAGTGGACGGTAAGTGTACCTTTCACCACATTGTTATCGTACTCCACATCGCTGATAGAAATTGCATGTGACTTTCCTTTGTCTTTAGCCTTAAGAGTTTGTTGACGTCGACCATCATCATCAACCCTTGTATTAGGGAATTTATTGGCATAATGTCCCATCTCCTTGCACTTGAAACATTGAAGTGTTGTAGGGTCATTCTGTGTATCCCTTCCTTTGTATTCATCATTAGACATCTTCTTCCCATCATTGATGCATTCAAATGCCCGATGACCTTCCTTTCCACATTTGAAACATTTACTTGTCCCTTTAAGACAACTCCCTCCATGTTTCTTTCCACACTTTGAGCATAAGGGAAAGCTCATCTTCTTTTCAGTGTGCCCTTTAGATTTTCCTTTGAATTCCATTTTCCTCTTCTTATCCAACCCATATGAATGATGGGTTACTCCAATCTCCATCTTGACTTTGAGAGCACATCGAACGATTTCCTCGTAGCTATTGAAGTCCCTTATGGCTAACGCCATTTGAAGACTTGGTTTTAAGCCACTAAAGAATCGATCGATCTTACTCTCAGGTTGGATAATAATACCAGAAGCGTACATTGCATGTCTTGTAAAATTTGCTTTATAGGTACCAACAGATTCATTATCCTTTTGATTCAGTTAAAGAAACTCTTTCGCCATCTTTGTTCGGAGAATACGAGGGAAGTACTTATTGAAAAATAAGTTTTTGAACTCGTCCCATTCCATGGACTCAATTTCATCCCTTTGCCTCGTATTCTTAATAATATTCCACCATTGATCAGCATCACCTTCCAAACGATACACTGCTAAGATGACTTTATCATGCTCAGAACATTGAAGAACTGAAAATATCTTTTCAGTAGTATTAATCCATTGTTCAGCAACTAATGGATCAGTAGACCTGCTGAATGAAGGTGGACGATGTCACATGAAGGATTCAACAAAAGTTTTCTCCTTCCTTTGCTCGTTTGGAGGTCCTGCATGATTCATAGCTTCAGAAAGTTGTGTGAGCATGGCTACAAGATTTTGCATTCCAGCTCCTATAATGTTTGGTTGTTCATGGGGACAATCATTGCATTGCCCGTCGCATTCCGCATTAACACGATTCCTTTGGGTTCCGGCCATTGACTAAAACCAAGAAGAATAGTGTGAGAAACACTAATTATAATAGGAAAACCACATAATAAAGAATAAAATTTCACACTTAAGGTCTTATCCTAGGTTATTCATGGCCATTTCTAAAACACTAAGATTGTGTTCTATGCTTAGACTTATCCTTAGGGTTCTTACTTAGGCTTTCACATCCTAGTTTCCAAAGGTTGACTATACCTTTCCTCTGATACCAACTATAACGACCCATACTTTACATACATTGTTTTTACCTCAGAATTGAAGCACACTTATTAAAACATATAACAAAACCAAGAAAGGACCGTATATGTATAGTGTCTTTAGAAACTGGGAAACACAAACAACTGGTTCATAAAGCATCTACTTTGCCTCCCATTTATTTCATCATATCTAGAGTCCCTTTTTTGCATATTCTACTTAATAACCTTCTTCCTGACCTGGGTAAACAAAACATACAAAAGGGTGAGCTCAAATGATCAGTAAGGGTAAACAAAATAAATATCAATCACATCATATTCATAAGATCATAACATTTTAGAGATCTTAACCTGCGAATGAGATCGAAATATAATAACATGGGATAAATCATAGAAGTGAAATGTAATCCCAATAATCATAAAATAAAACATGAAACTTTGTGTCATACACATATAATCATAGAGAATCATTTCTTATTAGTCAAGACTCATTTCCAAGACTATCTTAGTGGACAAAGTCCATTTCTGAACTGAGTCACCCTCGTTTCAGTCCTGTTTCACTAAACCAGTATAACCTACCATTCTAGACATGTCTATCTCATGAGATATAAAATCTTTACCCAATGCATTGGAGGGAGATACAGGTCTCACCCATCTCATAATGATACCATTTTTATGTGTGCCACAATATCATAAATCATACATCATTGCATAACCCATGTAATAAAAATGAGAATCTTAAACATCGTGAAATCATAAAACAATTCATATAAGATAAAGGAATTCATAAAAAGTATAATTCCATCACAACATAATCAAATCAATAGAGATAAAAAACAGAACCCTTTATTATCTTAGATGGAAAATAATTTTGATAAAACACTTGAACTTTATTCATGGGGAAAATATCCTTTCTACTTCAAAAACACTTTTCCTTTGTTAACATGTCATACAATTTTAAACTAAAAGAAGTTGATTAAAAATAAACATGAAAACTTGTAAAGGAAGATTCTTGGAAATATTGTTTTAAAAATCCATTCATGCCGTATAAGTTAAAAAAACATTCTTCTCGTACTTTTGTCGGAAAAGTCAAAAAAGTACCTCGTATGAAAAACGACAAAAGATTCCTTTCATATCTTTTACTAAAAACTCACCGAAGGGTAAAATTGGATTTAAACAATTGTAGGTGAATGGAAATAATATTACATATTGAGGAAACATGGATGTGGATGATAAAATACACCCTAGTAAATGCCAAAGTATAAACAATCTCGGATAAAAATTAGATTGTGATATTTCCCTTACCTTAGGTTTGATATGCTTTGTACGTGTCCGAACATCCTGTATAATGATTTAAATAATGTTATTGACTTATTCTAGAATCATACTTATTTTTATGATATCATATTTGGTCATATTCTTAGCTTCTTAGTAGTAATATTTCATTGCTACTTGTTATTCGGGTGTTTATAACTTTTTGTTCTTATGCGTGTTTTGTAGAATAAATTCTTATTCTTCTCTTTAGGTTATAGACAACTCATTTACAGAATGGTTTTAGTGTTATATATATCATATTCATTCATTCAATTAATTTCATTTATATAATCATTATGAAATGAAGATCATGTAGAACGAGTCGCATCACATAGTGGAGACGGTATTCCGTACGTATGCACGAGTGATGATATCGTTCCTATGATAGTGGAATTGTATTGGAGTGTATGATTACTATTTCAGAATCAGTATCACTTTATAATAGTCATATATAGTCATTATTTACACCATTATACCCATCCATGTAAGGTGGTGGTGGAAAATAGATTACACCACGACGTGGAGACGGTATTCCGTACGTACGCACGCGCGGTGATTTCTTTTTCCGTAGGATGGATAGATGGTGAAATAGGGTTGTTTCATTCTTATAATAACATATCAGTATATGAGTGATACTGATGTTATTACTTCATAATGAAACAACTAAAGAAGAAGAAGTGGAAGAAGAAATAAAGATGAAAGAATCGGTAACGGACATTACCTCTTCTTTGAAGTGCTTCTTTGAGACCTCCTTTTAGGGCACTAAAATAGGTATTTGAAGAAGACCAGAACCTCTAGGATGTCTCTAGGAAGTGGAGAGGAGAAATTGGAAGGGGTTGGCTGAGCTTTACGGCTCAAAGTGGTGTGAGGAAGAGAGGGAGGAGGTGCCCTTTGATAAGGGAGGAGAGGGGCACCTTAGGAATAACTATAAATATTATTTTATTATAAAGTCAAGTTTGGTTTTAAATAGCTCCAAATTGATTTATTTATAGGATAAGGTGGGGATGGGTTGTAATACTCTCATCCAATATAATTTAGACAAGTTTAGGTTCCTATTTTAACCTTATCATGTAGATTTAACATTAAGTTAAATAATTTTACTTTTACTGTGTCTTCTTGTGTTCTTATACTATAAGGTTAATAAACTTACTATAAGCAGCCAAAAGAACCCCAAGTTGTTTATTATTAATATATATAACCTTATCTAAGTCATGTGTCCGAACCTTATATTTTTAGGAATAAAATATCAATTACTAATATAATATTTGTTTTAAAAACTATTTTATGTCAATTTTGACACTATTTAGTAATTAATTTTTGTGAAAATAATAACAGAATGATTAGATCTAAAAAAGTTAATTAAAACAATAATAAAATGTCATATTAATCTAGAAAATTAGTGGAATTCATAAAAAGTGTCAAATTACATTTATTTTTCTGTTTATAACATCAATTATGTCAATATTTCATTAATAAGATAATTACTGCATCATCATTATGTCATACATAAATTAAATTTTTTAATGTTTAAAAATTACAAATAAAATACCATTATGTAGGAAATATTTTTAGCTTTCTAATGAATATTTATGGTCGAATTTATCTTATGTATAACCCCATATTAATAATGATTTACTTATTACACTTTGATTTTAACTATTTTAACCCTTCTCTAAATAAATTAATAATAAATGTCCTAATCTAATCCAAGTGGGACTAAATGGTCATATTTTATTCCTAAGTTTTTTTTGGTCGAATTACACTTATCCAATAGAATTAGGACATGTGTTAGGGTAATAATAATATCATTTTTACCCTTAATTACCCTATTTACTTTTAACCGTGGTAAATAAAAGTAAACAGTTACTATTCACCAAAAATTATTTTCATCTCATTGAACCAAATTTTACTTACTGACATCAACCGTGTCTCTCGGATTTTCAAAATTCCACTCACAGAAGAGGTAAAATTATGTTTTATGAAAAATTCAGTTTTTTAACTACCACTTAGTGGTTTCACTATTCATCAAAAATTGAAAGTTTTCAGAAAAATACCAAAATTTCACCCTAGGATAATTTACATATTCTGAATCCAAAAATGATGTCCATTTTGAAAAAAAAAATTATAAAATTTCAAAATGTGGTTATTACTATTCATAACGGCTAGTTTTAATAATATTTTATTAGCATATCATTGTTTAGTGAAACTCGGTATTGCGTACAACGCAAGCTATCGAGGAAGGTTGCGATTTCGTGTAAAGCAAGACGAGAAAGTGTTGTGTGTAGAAAAAGATTCCATTGATGATTTATATAACATAAAAGTCTCAGGTGTTACAATTTGTATCCCCAGTTTCCCCTTTTTTAAAATCATCCAGCCATGAAATCATCATGTATATGAATCATCCAATGGATTATGATTACTATTATAGTTTCTTGGTAGTTTATACTTCTCCAGTTTCCATCATATTTGTTTCTTCTATTCCATCTTTTTTATAAAATTCTTATTCCATTTCTATTCATGTATTATTACCATTGTGCATATCTAATATGAGGGTATAGAATCCCAACCATAACACCTTATAAGATCACTACTATTCAGCACCCTCGTGAGTATGGGGAGGCACGCTTGAGGTCGTGTAACCTATCAATATTAGGCATTGTTTAAGTGGCCCCTGGGTCAGGATGTTATGAAATGGTATCAGAGCATATTTTTTGTTTTTTCCTTACTCTTGGGTGACAGATAAGAGACAAGGATGTAAGGGGAGTTGGTAATGATCCTATTCCTGGGAGTAACTAACTCGCATATAGGGGAAACCCAAATTACATTGTATGGATTATTGCTTATATTGGATTATATCTGTTAAATTTGACATGATATCACAATTTGGTGACAGACATACTCTGTGATATTATTATTTTTGATGTTATTAGTATATAATCCATTCCTTGGTCCATCACAATAAGGAGTTATCATCTCATGCATCGTTATAGGCACATTAAGATTAATATTACATGAATTTTTCAATGCCACATCTTCTTTCTCTGTGCATTTTCCAACTACATACAGTTTTGTTCCATGATTTTTATATATTAAAATGTGCTAATGTTTCTTATAGGGATATTATAAGTTGACTAAATGGAGTTTCTAAATAAATCTAAATGTGGGTTTCCCACATAGATTGGTTATGAGACCTTAATTCTTATATTATACCATGTTGTGAGTTCTAGACCTACTTGTTCCATGGAACAAAAAAACAGTTGATTAGATTACTTGAATTCTAATGGCCATTTATAAATCTTGTACTTATATAAACCGTTAAGGTGATTCATGTAATTAAATCATTACTTGTAACTTGATACATCTTTATACAATATGAAGAGGTTAGGTTAAAGTTATTTGACATTCCAATTTAAATTTATAGGGAGTATGAATTATAAAAATTGGAAGTGGTGACACATCTAACTGGACCATGATATATATATTTTTATATATTTATTTATAAAGTTATAACTTAACCAAATTTTATCTTTTAAATGAAATGGTTACCACTAAATAAGATGGTAATTACAAAGTAAAGGGTGTTTTCCTCTGTACCATCAATTGAAACTTTATATATTAGAACCTATGTTGTGTTATAAAATAGAATGATCTAAACATGAGCTTAGTAGTGGGTAGTTGGGAGTTTCTATTATATTCTTATGACTTATTATTGTTTTTCACTACTACATTCACCAGGATTTTGGAGAAGGCAGAGAGGTGTGACTTTTTATATAATAAGGATATATAAATATCCTATTATCTTTTTGGGATATTTTGAACCATTACATCATTTTTTGAGTAATGTATTTGGAATTTTAGAATATAGACACCATAAATGGGTTTTATTCATATAATGAAGAATATTCATGAAGTTTATCTACATGACAAAACTATGAAAGAGTTGAATTGAGATTTTCTACAGCATCCTCAACATTCTTGGGGGACAGTGGACATCATGTTATAGAGTCATGGATGGAGGATATTCTTTCTATATTTAAGCATCAAGGGATTCCTCTAGAGTGGAGGGTAAAACTCAATGCCTATATAAAAATATTTTCTTCCATGTTATGGTGGGATGTCATTACCCCTTTAGACCGACATCAATATATGATATGAATGGATTTATTGATGGGATTCATCAATTAATTATTTACATATACACTGAGGGATGACTGATATACAGAGTTCATAAACTTATAATAGGGAGCCATGTTTGTCATGGATTATTCTAATCATTTTATTGAGCTACAAAAATACTCAATGACCTTTTCTGTTTATGTTCTCAAGACTTTGAGGTGATTTGAGGGTGAGTTTTTATACACTATCAGATTTTATGTCAATATTTTTCGGTTGAACATTATTTTAGAGATAGTCAACAAGGCACTCATTACTAATTTTTTTTTAGGGATGATGATTGTGGGAATTGGAAAAATTTGACAACCAAACAATATAGTGGCCCTTCAACAAGAATGATGCATAATTTTGAGGTTTATCATTGGGTATAAATAGTTATACATTTTGTGATGACAACATCTTTATACGTAATATGTGCAATAAACCAGGTAAGAATAAAACCCATGGTATGAGAGATTTATTTGAGTGCATAGGATATGGTATGATGCGACATATCTAGTTAATTTATAGAACATTTCATCTAGTTCCTAGAAAGAGAGGGTCTACACATACCACATATTCTGATAAAGGCATAGTAGTATCTGACAAGGTAGGTAGCTTGAATACTACCAGATGCTTAGGATGAGTAGGTGGTGAAGGAAAATGGAATCTGACTCAGGATAGTGATAGTAAAGTTGGCCTGATCAGTGCAATACAGATGTGAATCTGAACCATGGTAAACAACAATTACATGCAGTGCAACCTATTCTAGAGGATTTGAGCACCAGAACATTTACTATTCTGGGTACTATAATATAAGCATCTACTATACCGCCTTATTTATTTGACATAGGTGTGTAACACACTTTTAAATATGAGGAAATTTTGGAGATAATGGGCCACAAGATATATTATTTATATGGAATTATTATGATAAAAACACTTTTGGGTATTTTATTAGAGTTTTTATTCTAATGTAATGATTGTCCCCTTGATATATGTGGACATTTTTTAGAGTGGAATATTTTCATCATTAACATGACATGGTTTCATGTAATTATCAAGATGGACTAGTTAGTTCCTTATCAATCTTGTGTTTACTATTATTACGGAAGGGTGATGTTTACATCATGAGAAGGTGGTAGACATGTAAAAATAGGAGAATGTGATGTACATGTGTTTCGAACTAGACCAGAGAATTGGGGTAGGGAAGCGTGATAGACCATATTTCCAGTATCTTCTTATATGATCAAGGGTTATGAAATAATTTTTTCCCTCTTCTAGTGGATTGTTTTATGGATTTTTTCCCTGATGAATTTTCTTAGCTACTTCTAGTAGACTCTATTTTAGTGAATTATTTATTTGAAATCGGTGTGCCAAGCACATTTATATCTAAGGAATTTCTAGATGTCCTGGGGCTCGAGATCGAGTATTTCTATTGAATAATGGAACTCAATAACCCTTTGGGTATTTGATCAAAAAGTGTTTGATGATGTAAAGATTACCCCTTGTGTTAGGTGGATGTCTATTCAAGTGAAATCATTTCATCCTTCTCATGATATTGTTTGATGTAATTCTTTAGGAGGAATGGTTAGATCCTTATCAAACCCATATTGACTACTATCATTAGAGGGTGACGTTTACATCATAAGAATGTGGTCGACATGTCCAAAAGGGAGAATGGTGCTTAGATGCGTCTCAATCTAGAGCCGAGCATTAGGGGCTTGTTAGAGTGACATCCCATATTTCTATTATCTTATTAGAGGATTATGGGTTATGACCCAATTTTTTCCCACCCATGGTGGACTTTTTCTAGAATGTTTTCCCTAACAAATTTTATGGTATTCCTCCAGTGTGAGAGTTATAATTAACTATTGAGATAGTGCCATAATTGGTACCACTGTCCGTTCCTTCTTATAGGATGAACCTATAGAGAAACTAGAGATCAATATGTTGTAGGAAGACCTAGATTATTAGGGCTTTATCTAACATTGTACCTCACCATGGGGTTTAGTGGTCCTTTTTTTCAAAGAAGACAGATGATACCCACTGGCTTTATGGGGATTACTGATAGTTGAACTACCATACTATAAATAACTGATATCCAATAACATAAATTGAAGGCCTCATTTATCTACTATGATGAGATAGGGTGTTCATAAAGATCAATTTGAGGTTGGGAAATTATCATGTGCTTGTAAAGACTTTAGACATAAATTTCAATCCATTCTGAAGTCGGTGTGGTCATTATGAATACATAGTAATTTTGTTCAGTCTCACAAATATGCAAGGTATATTCATTTCTTTGATGAATCAGGTTTTTAACCCATACCTGGATTAATTATTGGTAGTCTTTGTCGATGACATCTAATTACTTTTTTATTCTCAAAACAAATATGCCTAAAATTTTTATTTCATACTGAATACATTGACAGAGAACTAGATTTACAAAAATCTCACCAAATGCCACTTTTTGATCGACAAAGCTCACCTCATGGGTTATATCATCTCGGCGTTAGGAGTATTAGTTGGCCTAGAGAATGTTAGTGATATAGCTTCCAAGGATAATGCTAATAAATTATTCTATATATGATTTTTTGGGGATGATTAGATATTAAAGATTCTTTATCCAAGATTTATCATACCTAGAAGCACCTCTAAAATTTTTGACTAAGAAGGGTGTGGAATTTCTATGGTCAGAATCTTGTGAATAATCCTTTCAGGAGTTGAAGGGTAGATAGGATTTAGTGATGATGTCGATTCTTATATATCTTGGACGGAGAGATAATATTTATTGTAAAACATCGAGTATCATGATGTGGGCAGTTCTGATGTAGGAAGAGTGATTCATAGCATATGGGTCTCATTAGAAGAGTCCTCATGAGTGGAATTACCTAATGTATGAAATTGAGTTACCCATAGTTGTTCATGATTTATGTTGTTTGTGTAATTATTTACTTGTGTGGTATTTTTTGGTGTACAATGATTAAAAAATATTTAAGTACATATTTACACATCATGATTTGAATCTCTTGTAGTATAAATGGGTGGAATTCCAACAATCCTTATATATCAAGCCTTCCAATACACCTAGAAAGGATAATATTGTTTCTGATGCTATGAGATATAAGAGTTAGACATAGCTGGTTCAGTAGGAAAGTGTTGAGTGGCAGCCCATGGACATGTTTTTAGTTATGATTGATCAGAATTAGGAGGATCATAATCAGATAATCCTCACAACCTTAACGGTGACATCTACCCTTCCAAAATAGTTAAGAATGAGGCAAATCTCAAATATTGAGTGATTGGTACTGATGGAATGTATCATAGACAATTATTTATCTTCTGGTTGGATCATGGATTAGGATGAGATATTATGCTTTGATGGGAATTTATGGGTCCTAGAAGGTATCTGAGAGGAGTTGATGAATGAATATCTTTCCAAATTTGGGTAGTAAATCAAGATTTCACCAATATGTATAAATACTAATGTCACCAGTATAGGTGTCCTAGTATAATATAAAATAAAATACATATGACTTTATCACTTGGTGTTACACTTATTATCAGTTGAAGGTGGAACATCAACGACTAGAAGGACTTATACAAAAATTGTCCATTCATATGTTAAAATGGGATAATGTCTCCATGTAATTCATGAGAAAATGTTTGAGATCACTTCAAGGAAATGATATAGTCTGGATAGTTTTTTATTTGTTGATGAAATTCAAACACTTATTACTTGTTTGAGAGACTTTATCGATAGATGAGTTAGGGAGTTTGTATGCTAAGAGTTATACATATTCAAATATATCTTCATTGTATTATATCAAATAAGGAAACTCATTTAAAATCTTAATTTCAAAAAGGGTTGCATAAGGAATTGCGTACAAAGGTGCTTCTGGGCGTGGCCTATCACCCTAAAACTGACATAAAAACAGAGTGTATCATTCAAGTGTTAGAGGAAATTATCTATGCATGTGTCCATAACTTTGGGTGTTTTTGGGAGAAACACAGACTAATATATATGTTTTCCTATAATAACAGATATCAGGATACCATTCAGATGGATCCTTATAAAGCCTTATATGGTAGTCATTTTTATCACCATTGTGCTGGCGAGAGGTAGGGGAGGAAACTTTGATTAGACCAGATATCTTCTAAGAGACTATAGAGTAGGTAAATTTGATTTGGATGTGTACGTTGAGAGCTCAGTCTAGATAATATTCATATGCCTATCTGAGTTGATGACCTATTAAATTTTTTATCAGGGAATATATTTTATTTTGAGTCACGCCTTGGATTAGACATCAATAAACATTGAAGTAGGGGAAGATTTGTCCTCAATTAGTTGGAACCTTTGAGGTTTTTGAACTAATCAGACCAGTGGATTACCAGATAGAAGATTCTTTGAGATACCAGTATATGAACAATGTCTATCACATCTATCAAAGTTTCAAATATTATCTATACCTTAATCATGTTCTACAACCAAATGAGGTTGAGTTAGATGTGGAGGCAACCTTTGAAGAGTAACCAAAGCATATTGTGGATCCAAGTGTAAAGGCAGTCCAAGGTATTTCTGTTCCATTAGTAAAATTTATATTGAAGAATGGATGAGTACATTACAAAACCATTGATGAGGAAGCTAATGTATGGGCCTAGTGGCCATATATTTTCTCAGACTGTCCCTATTTAACCTCTGAAGGCCTACATAGAGATGAGTTTCATTTAGGAGGGGAGGTTGTAATGATTCAGATTATCATGAAGGTATGATTAATAAATATTCTGATTTGAATTTTTTTCTCTAGGTAAACATGAACTATGAATTTAGGAGAACCTGGGCCTTGTATAGAGTGCAGAGTTATAGATATTGGATGAAAAAAGTGGGATACACATTTAGCATACAATTAGTGATAACCATGGGACATAACCGAATGAGGTACCCGATGTACATAAGATGCCACATGGTTTTACTGCAACTCTGGGAGCCAAGATAGATGCACATGTTGAATTGCTTATACTTACATTCGTAAGAATTTCACACAGCTTGTTAATAGTTAGGAAACTTTTGAACCTAGCCCATGCGAGGGGGGTTCATTGAAAATTGAGGAAGCATAGTTGGTCCACGATTAGGCCAACCCTTTGACCAAACCATACGACTCAGTATTTAAGGGGGAAGTTACATTTTTAACCTTGAAATTTTTTGGAACCTATTTCCATATTTTATATCCTCCTATAGTAGACATCCCCCTTTTCCTTCTACCATAGTGTTTCTACCAATTCTGTGCTAGACTTCACGATTACTCCTCCACCCGGACTCCATTTTAATTAATGTATGTTACTTGTTATCCATAATAGTAATTTATCAAATCAGATAACTTCTTACTATTTTTTATCATCCCATCAATTATTCATTTTTGGTGCAATCAATTTTTTCCTAATTTTTGGGAATTTTTCTATTTTTGTGATTTCTTCCATTCTACTTCGAATTAAAGCCTGAGACTTGATAAGTGATTTTAAATGGACCTAATTTAGGTGGTATATAATTATTTTCCAAAATATTAGTAGTTTTTTATAGTATTTATCTATACTGATGCATGTCAGAATTTACTGAACAAAGACTATAATTTGTTAAACCTATTTTGATAATTATGCCATGTCTAATTACTACCATGGAACATATTAAATGATTAAGGGATGATTTACTCATTTATTTCCACCCGTTTGGGTGTTTCAAATTAATTTCACTCTTGATTGTAACTACATAATATACCAAACCACATCCTATGTGGTTTGAATTGACATGGAATTGGAATTTAATTGCATCGATATGGATAGTGTTAACTAAATAAAAGTGTGTGGAATGACCAAGACCCATGTTATATATTTATAAATGTGAATTATATGAATTGATAACCCTTAGTTAAATGTTTTATGTGGTTATGAATGTTTTAATGGTAAAACCTCATAGATATTATTATTACTATTCAATGGTTATTGGGAGTTGAAAAATAGTTAAGGGACTCATTGATCAGGATGTTTCAGGATTTGTTACACTGGATTCTAGGTAATATGTATCACACCATTAAAATTTTACATGGATGATGGGAAGGACGATCAACATTCCTATGATTTAGGTGTTGGGTATAACAACTCACCTAGACATATCAAGCGATTGGAAGGATGTCTCAAAATCAAATGAGATCTAGGGATTGTACCCAATATTGGTGGCTATAGATCACTAGTCTAGTAATTGATTCCTAAGATACACTCTGATTCCATCAAGTATGACGACCTAGGCATAACATACATGTTTATTACATTGTTTTAGATGAATATTTAGTATATTAAAAAAATATATTCTTGAGGACTGCAATAGATTAATGTATTGTGAAACTTGAAAACAAAAAATTTTATCCTAGAGAACAACCTTTAATATCCCCATAAAGATATAAACCATTAGTACTTATACCTAAAACCATTTTTTGTAACCTATAGAAAGAAAACATAACAAAGGGGCGAGATAAGATGCTCAGTAAGGTTAAATAAAGAAAATGGTAAGCATAACTTGAACAAAAGTGTGTGGAACTTTCACATAACATTTTAAGATCATACCTTGCATATCAGATATCATAATAACGATTGGTAGTTCATAAGACATAAATAATAATAAAATATTATACACAAGACATGAAATCATAACATAGGAATAAAACATGTAATTTTGCGAGACAGATAATTGTATAATATTGTGAACATAAATAATTAGAAACAGATTCACTCATTAGGTTTGGGACATGGGATCGTGCCATCGAAAAAAAATTTGTACATGCAATTAGGTCTAATAGTAACATTGTGAACATGAAATTAGGTTCACACATAGTTTTCAAGGAACAACTTCCAAGACCATATTGGTAGTAAGGGCCCACTTACCATACAATCTAATTAGTCATGGTTTACTCCCACAACCATATTAGTAACATGAGTTTACTCTTCATACCATATTGTGAGTCACAATTTACTCCCATAGAAATCATAGTAGAATAAGTTCACTCCTAATACCATATTGGGAGTCATGGTTCACTGCAATAATCATCTTATTAGTATGAGTCCACTCCTCATATCGTCTTGGTAGTCATAATCCACTCTCATGGACATTGTAGTAGCATGAGTTCACTCCTCATACCATCTTGGTAGCCATGTTTCACTCCCATGGACATCTTAGTAGAATGATTTCACGCCTCATACCATCTTGGTTTTCATAGTCTACTCCCATGTCCATCTTAGTAGTCAAGGTTCACTCCCATGATTATCTTAGTGTATCTCATGAGATATATATTTTTACCAATTGCATTTGAGGGAGATATTGATCCCACCCATCTCATAATTAAATCATACATACATTTTCCACATGATCATAAATAATCATATAATAACCCATGAAATGGTAGGGGTACACTACGGGAAAAATGGGTATTTGCGACGGGTTATTTGCGACGGGGATAAATCCCGTCGCAAATAGTCCCGTTAGAAACTTATTTGCGATGGGCAATTACCGTCCGTCGCAAATAACCGGCGGCGGTAAAAGATATTTGCAATGGGAATATACCTCCGTCGCAAATAGTATGTCGGCACGTCATTATTTGCGACGGGACCCGTCGCAAATAACTATTTAACCGTTGACCATAATAAATGCGGGCTAAGTTATTTGCGACGGGATACCCGTCGCAAATATACCCGTCACAAATAAGCTAGCCTATAAATACCCCCCATCCGTTTTTTTCATTCATTCTCAAACTCTATCTTCTACTTCTCTCAAAACTCTATTTTTATAGTTCGGCGTTTCTTAAGTTTAATTTTTTTTCCGGAGTTGATATTGAAGTTTTCAACAACGATCAGAGATCAACCTCAGATCAATTTTATAGGTATTTATGTTCATTTTAATTTAATATTTATTTTATATTTTTTATTAGTTTCAATTATTCTTAATTAGTTGTAATTTAATTATGTTTACATTGTTTTGTTACTTAATAAATTTAAATTATTAGTATTCATTGTTCATAGTTAATGTTAATTAGGAATAATTAGTAATAATTACCAATAATTAAAAATAAATACTAATAATTAGTAATAAATTACAATAATTAGGAATAATTAGTAATAATTACTAATAATTACCAATAAGTAGTAATAATTACTAATAATTAGTAATAATTACTAATAATTAGTAATAATTACCAATAATTAGTAATAATTTCCAATAATTACCAATAATTAGCAATAATTAGTAATAATTACCAATAATTAGTATAAATTTCCAATAATTAGTAATAATTACCAATATTTAGTACTAAATAGTAATAATTAGTAATAATTACCAATAATTAGGAATAGTTAGTAATAATTACCAATAATTACCAATAATTAGTAATAATGAAAAATAGTTACCAATAATTAGCAATAATTAGTTATAATTACCAATAATTAGTAATAATTACCAATAATTACCAATAATTAGTAATAATTACCAATAATTATCCATAATTAGTAATAATTACCAATAATTATCCATAATTAATAATAATTACCAATAATTACCAAGAATTACCAATAATTAGTAATAATTTACTAATTACCAATAATTATCCATAATTAGTAATAATTACCGATAATTACCAATAATTAGTAATAATTTACTAATTACCAATAATTATCCATAATTAGTAATAATTACCAATAATTAGTAATAATTACCAATAATTACTAATAATTAGAAATAATTACCAATAATTACCATTAGTTAGAAATAATTATCAATAATTACCATTAATTAGTAATAATTACCAATAATTATCTATAATTAGTAATAATTACCAATAATTACCAATAATTAGTAATAATTGGTAATAATTAGTTATAATTACCAATAATTAGTAATAATTAGTAATAATTACAATAATTAGTAATAATTAGAAATAATTACCAATAATTACCGCTAATTAATAATAATTAATAATAATTACCAATAATTAGTAATAATTAGTAATAACTAGTAATAATTACCAATAATTAGTAATAATTACCTATAATTAGTAATAATTACCAATAATTACCAATAATTAGTAATAATTACCAATAATTAGTAATAATTACAAATAATTAGTAATAATTACCAATAATTAGTAATAATTAGTAATAATTAGTAATAATTGGTAATAATTAGTAATAATTAGTAATAATTAGTAATAATTAGTAATAATTAGTAATAATTAGTAATAATTAGTAATAATTAGTAATAATTAGTAATAATTAGTAATAATTACCAATAATTAGTAATAATTACCAATAATTAGTAATAATTACCAATAATTACCAATAATTAGTAATAATTACCAATAATTAGTGATAATTACCAATAATTAGTAATAATTACCAATAAATAGTAATAATTACCAACAATTAGTAATTATTACCAAGAATTAGTAATAATTACAAATAATTAGTAATAATTACCAATAATTAGTAATAAATAGTAATAATTACAAATAATTAGTAATAATTACCAATAATTAGTAATAATTACTATTAATTAGTAATAATTACCAATAATTAGTAATAATTACCAATAATTAGTAATAATTTCCAATAATTACCAATAATTCGTAATAATTACCAATAATTAGTAATAATTACCAATAATTAGTAATAATTACCAATAATTAACAATAATTAGTAATAATTACCAATAATTACCAATAATTAGTAATAATTACCAATAATTACTAATAATTAACAATAATTAGTAATAATTACCAGTAATTACCAATAATTACCAATAATTACCAATAATTAGTAATAATTACCAATAATTACCATTAATTAGTAATAATTACCAATAATTAGTAATAATTACCAATAATTAGTAATAATTACCAATAATTAGTAATAATTACCAATAATTACCAATAATGAGTAATAATTACCAATAATTACCAATAATTAGTAATAATTACCAATAATTAGTAATAATTGGTAATAATTAGTAATAATTGGTAATAATTAGTAACAATTACCACTAATTAGTAAAAATTAGTAATAATTACCAATAATTAGTAATAATTTGTAATAATTACTAATAATTAGTAATAATTAGTAATAATTAGTAATAATTACCAATAATTAGTAATAATTAGTAATAATTAGTAATAATTAGTAATAATTAGTAATAATTATTAATAATTAGTAATAATTACCAATAAATACCAATAATTAGTAATAATTACCAATAATTACCAATAATTAGTAATAATTACCAATAATTACCAATAATTACCAATAATTACCACTAATTAGTAATAATTACTAATAATTAACAATAATTAGTAATAATTAGTAATAATTTCCAATAATTTGTAATAATTAGTAATAATTACCAATAGTTAGTAATAATTAGTAATAATTAGTAATAATTAGTAATAATTAGTAATAATTACCAATAATTACCAATATTTACCAATAATTACCAATAATTACCAATATTTTCCAATATTTACCAATAATTACCAATATTTACCAATATTTTCCAATATTTACCAATAGTTTCCAATATTTACCAATATTTACCAATAATTACCAATATTTACCAATATTTACCAATAAATTGTAATAATTACCAATAATTTGAAATAATTACCAATAATTTGGAATAATTACCAATATTTAGGAATATTAACATTATTACATTATTTTTATATTTTATTATTAATATTAAAATAGTATAATTTTCTATATTATATACAATTCTCTTTTCATCTGTGTGTTTTCTGTCTCCACATGTAATATTTGCATTCTTTTTCAAAATTATCAACATACTCGCCAATGGAGAGGTGAAAGTGAATGCAAATATTACATGTGGAGACAAAATGTTAAACACACAGATGAAAGGAGAATTGTATATAATATAGAAAATTATATTATTTTAATATTAATAATAAAATATACTAATAATGTAATAATGTTATTATTATATAATTAATATTTATAAAAAAATTATATTAGTATTATTAAAATAATAAAAAATCAATATAATATTAAAATTATCAATATTTGTAAAATGTTTTGCTTTATTCTCAATATATTCAATCTTTGCTTGAGTGTTTTTTCTAACAAATTATTCAAAACCAGTAATGCTTTTATATTTTATAGAAATATATGGAACAACGAGGTCGTCAACAATCATTATTAGATGACCGCATATGGATAAATTAACGTAGAAATCCAAACGATTCTGGTTTAAATCTAGTATATATAGAGGGTGTGGAGACTTTTTTATCATTTGCGGCATCAAATCCAGAATTTGTTTCAGAAGGCAAAATAAAATGTCCTTGTAGAAAATGTGCATTGAGAACGTTTGACAGGTTTGACAAGGTGGGGGGATATCTCATGCATTTTGGTTTTCAACCAGATTATGTTTTTTGGTATCAACACAGTTAATGAAGTTCCAGAGTAGGTGACACTAACTTGATTCTGGATCCATCCAAGTTTCAAGATTTAGTATATGATGTTGCAGGTTCATCTATTCAACATAGAGAAACTCCAGCTGATATAGATTCAAATCCTGAGTTGGTACCTTCTGAATTTTATGAGTTGTTGAGGTCTGCTGAGGATGCATTATATCCTGGCAGCAAGATAAGAAAATCAAAAGCAGTTGCAAAATTTATGGCTATCAAATCAGATAACGGAATGTCAAACACCTATTTTGACGAGATATGTTCTTTGCTTAAAACACTGTTACCCGAAGGAAATGTTTTGCCTATAAATTACTATGAGAGTAAGAGGCTGGTTCGAAATTTGGGACTTACTTTTCAGAAGATTCATGCATGTTCAAATGACTGCATTTTATATTCTGGGGAAAATGAGTCATTGGATAGTTGTCCCACATGTGGGCAACTGAGATATAATGAAGGGAAACATGGAAAGTCTGGTTTGATTCCTATAAAACAGTTGAGATATTTTCTGCTTACATCCAGACTTCAGCGTTTATTCATGTCTAAGAATACATCGATAATGATGTCATGGAATAAAGCGAATATTTCAACCGATAAAAGTTTGAATCATCCAGCCGATGGTGATTCATGGAAATATTTTGATATATTTCATCCATCCTTTTCTTTAGAAGCTATAAATGTTTGACTGGGCCTTTCCCCTGATGTTTTCTGTTCGTTCGGATCTTATGGTAGTCAATATTCATGTTGGCCTGTTTTTTTAACTCCGTACAATTTACCTCCATGAATGTTGATGAAGGAGCCATATATCTTTTTGACTTTACTAATTTCTTGACATCCGAAGAAAAATATTGATGTTTATTTGAAACCATTGATTGATGAATTATGTTTATTGTGGAGTACTGGTGTCAGTACATATGATGTTGCTAAGGAACAAAATTTCATACTGAGAGCAGCATTGATGTGGACAATTAGTGACTTCCCAACTTATGGGATGTTATCTGGCTGGAGTAAACATGGTTAGAAATCATGTCCTTACTATATGGGAGAGAAAAGAGAATTTATGCTCATTCATGGAAAGAAACCTTGTTATTTTGACTGTCATCATATATTTCTACCAGCTGATCATCCTTTTCGCAGAAACAGATCTCATTTCAGAAAAGGAATAATTGAAAGGGATGGTCGTTCAAAAATGCTATTAGGTTCAGAGTTAAAATCAGTTATATTTTCATTACCTCCCAACACTTTTGGTCCCACAATAAACCAACAGAAAATTTATGGTTTTGGGAAAGAACACAATTGGATTAAACGTAGCATATTTTGGGATTTTCCATATTTGTCTGATTTGTTGGTACGCCACATGTTGGATGTCATGCATATTGAGAAGAACTGTTTTGATAATTTGTTTCATATAGTTTTGGATATGCCAGGAAAGAGAAAAGACAATGTAAATGCATGTTTAGTTCTTGCCCAAATTTGCAGGCATCCAGAACTGGAACTGTTTGAGAATGTCAGAACAGAAAGGTTACTGAAACCAAAAGCAGCTCATACACTATCTAAAGAAAACCGTTTATTATTTTGTCAGTGGATTGCAGATTTGAGACTTCCAGATGGTTGTGCTTCCAATTTGGGTAGATGTGTAAATAATTGTTATATTACTGGATTAAAAACTCATGATTGTCATGATATAATGGAAAGACTTCTACCCATTGGATTAAGAGGTCTGTTGAATTCTGTGATTTTTGATTCCATAACAGGCATGTCTCATTTTTTTCGGGAAATTTGTGCGACTACAGCAGATTATGATGCTCTATGAAAACTTGAAGAAGATGTTGTTTTAATTATATGTAAACTGGAAAAATATTCTCACCGTCTTTCTTCGACTCAATGGAACATTTGATGTTAAATTTTCCATATGAAGCCAAATGTGGAGGTCCAGTACAGTTTTGAGGGATGTACCCATTTGAAAGATGCATGCAAAAATTGAAAATAATAGTACGTAACAAAGAATTTGTTGAAGGATATATTGCAGAAGCTTATTTGCAAGAGGAAATATCTTTTTTCTGCTCCCATTATTTTGAATCTGAGTATCTTTTAAAACACAACCGAATGGGATAGAACGAGAGGAATATTGATGAAATCGACAATCAATTATCTGTTTTCAACCAGCCAGATCTTGGTTTTGGTGGAGTTTATGAACGCTGGCTTTCAGATGATGAACATCACAGAGCTCATACGTATGTTCTTCTCAACTGTGAAGAGATGACATCAGTTGTACTGTAAGTGTTTATATCACTTATTCTATCATTTATGTTACAGTAAATAACCTTGTTTTTATAGGTTGTATGATAATCATATCAAGAAATAAATTACACAAATTACAGCAGCTTCTCTCGAAGAACGCCGACAGAAAAATTTCTCTCAGTGGTTTCAAAAACTGGTAACATAATTTTTTTATCTTTTATAAACTCATTCAATGTATAGTTTACTATATTGATAATTATTTCACAAATTTTCAGGTGTCTCGACATGCTGATAAAATTGACAAACGGCCAATTATATTGAGTAACCCACCTTCCAAACATGTTAAAACTTATAATGTATATGTGGTGAATGGATTTAGATTTCACACACATGCATATGGGGAATCAAAAAAAAACAATGAACAGTGGATTTAGCTTGAGAGGATCTCATCATTGAGAAAATGAAGTTGAATTTTATGGCATACTGGATGAAATCATTGATCTCTGTTATCTTGGACAACATTACATAACCATGTTCAAATGTCGGTGGTTGGATATAGAGAGAGGCGTTCATGTTCATCCGACTCAAGGAATCATCGATATTAAATGTAAAAGTGTTATCGCAGTAAATGAACCATTCTTATTGGCTCAATAGGAACATCAAGTTTATTACGCAAATTACTGTGCTATATCAAGAGATTTGACTGATTGGTGGAGTATAATAAAAACCAAATTTCGAGACAATCAGTTTAGTCAAAGTGAATGTGCTTTCACTGATGTGAAAAGAATTTAAGTTTTTCAATAGAGTACTCAAAATCAATCTTTTTTACAAAGAGACATGAGTATCGATGACGACACCCCACATTTAAGAGTCGGTGATGACGATGATGTTAATGATTTCACATATGAATTTGAAATGGTAAGAGGTGAAGCAACTGGAACTCGAATGGATATCGATGATGTTGAGGAGGAATATAAAGATGACATTGAAATATATGAAGATGATGAAGAAGATGAACACTGATATAATTTCATGGTAGTTATATACAATAATAACTACTATATATGTATATATAATAGTAATTATCAATTATTTGCTAACAAAATTACCATTTTCTGTTTCAGATGGATGACGACACATTTCATGAGTTAGCAGATGCTGACCTGCCTTTCGATGCAGATGAGTTTCTGGCAGATGACCCTCAGCCTGCACGTGCTCCAGGGAGTACGCGGAGGGGGCGCGGTCTTGCACGATTGATGATTCCTGACCCCGTCCCCGAGCGACGTCCACGTCTTGGGTTTGATCCACGCACACAGAGGTGTAATAACCAGTGTGATAACCTATGGATTTGACTAAGATTTCATTAATTTATTCTCATAATAAATGTTTATTATTTTTACAGTTTTCCGCATATAGCAGTCGGATAGGGCAGCGCTATTTTGCGCAACTATTTCTTTTAGCCTTGGACCACATGGGAGCAGATTAACATTGATGTGCAGCAGGCCATGTTCGGCCATTGGTTGGTACGTACGTAAATAAATAATTTGTTTTTTGAAAATTATTTCATTTCTAACTTGATATTTTGATTTATTTGTAGGCTTTATGGTATTCGATCGAGGATACCATGCGTGACACCATCCACGAGGCATGAGAGGTGGCCATGCGTGATCGCTTTCGTCAGTGTTTGCACAATTTAAGAAAATATACCATGAAGAAAGCAGTAGTGTTAGTTTTTGATGAGTCATGTAGAGTTCACCGACCAGAGTACATTTCATCCCATGTATGGGATGGATTATGTGCACACTAGTTGAGTGATGCCTTTCAGAGGAGATCATAGGTGGGGAGGCAGAATCGGGGGAGACAGGAGGTGACTCATTGAGCTGGGAGTTGTACTTTTAGTACTCATAGACAGCATCTGGTATGTACATTATTTATAAATATTTTATATAACTATAAATATTAACAGTTTATTTTTTATTCTTATAGGCTGTCGAGCACCCCGATATTACGGAGTACGACGTATATCGGAGGATGTATAGTGATCCTGCTACAGGGGAGCTCAGAGGTGATCTTCAGCATCACATCGTGGTTAGTATTATTTGTTTTCAAGTTTAAAAATTAACTGCATATAATATATTCACAATTTTATTTTTAAATTGATATTACAAGAGTCATATGAGGCCGCCGCGTCACAGACCCGACCTGAGAGTCAGGCCGAGTCATCAGATCAGACCACTGGTCGTCAGTTTGATGAGGCGGCATGGACGCAGGCCACCCAGTATGCCTTCGAGAAGGGCCGGGTAGTTGGTATCAGCTCTCAACTGACTCCCGGAGATTATTATGGTGGTGCTGCGATGTTGGCGTCCAGCTCGAGAGGAGCTCGTGCATCTTCTTCTGCTACACAGTATGAGGATCAGTTTTGATCTCAGACTGCACTGATAGAGATTCTCTGATAGGAGCATGAGCAGATGCGTCAGCAGCAGCAGCAGCATGAGGAGGAGCGTCGACGCCAGCAGCAGCTGTACGAGGAGCAGATGAGTCGGTGGCAGCAGCAGCATCCGGAGCAGATGAAGTACATGCGCCAACTCACTTATGCTTTAGGGATGGAGTTTCCTCCACCAGCATCTGCAGATCCCCCCTCCCCCTCCCCCTCCCCCCTCTTTCAGATTAGAGTTTGTTTTTATGTTATAATGTTTGTTAAATAAAAATATGAATTTTTTTTCTATTCGTAGTTTCTGTCTCATTATAAAATATTAATAATATTATATTTTGAAATAACAATTTTAATATGAATAATAATATTATTTATATTTTATAATATTAAATTATATATATATATTAAAATTTTATAATATTATAATTTAATTATATTTTTTTGTAATATTATAATTATTTTAATATTTGAATGTAAAATAATTCTATTATTTTTATATTAATTAAAATAACTTATTAATATATTTTTTATTTATGAATTATAATTCTAATATTATTATATTAATTAAAATCATTTATTAATATTCTATTATTTTTTATTTTTGAATTATAATTCAATTATTATTATATTAATTAAAATAATTTATTAATATTTTTTTATTTTTGAATTACAATTGGATTATTATTATATTAATTAAAATTATATATTAATAATTTATTTATTTTAATTTTTTTTAGTATTTGCGACGGGATACTATGCCCGTCGCAAATAGTATTATTATTATATTGATTAAAATAATTTATTAATATTTTTAAAATTTTTTTAAAAAAAAACTAATTGCGACGGGCCCGTCGCAATTACGATTTTTAAAAGTTTTCACAAATATACGGACTAATATTTACGACGGGAAGAATCTCCGTCGCAAATAATACCTTTAGGGACGGGCCCATCGCAAATAATTGTTGTTGTGACGCCGTTTTCCGCAACAGGATATTTGCGACGGGACTGTAGAGACCCGAAGCCTGACGTACATGGACATTACATTACATTTGCGGAATACTTAGTACATAACAAAAACACACACACAAGGATCGTAATAGTTTAGTGTCTTTGGAAACTCAGAACGTAATCTTCTAATCGTGGTGAAAGATCTTCAATATCTCCTATAAAGATCTTCCCTTTTTTTACCTAAAACCTTTCTTTATATCCTGGGGAAAATAAAACATAAAAGGGTGAGCTCAAATGATCAGTAAGGGTAAACAAAAGAAAAATCAATCACATCATATTCATAAGAACATAACTTTTGGAAATCTTAACCTACAAAAGAGAGCATAATTTCATAACAGGGGCTAAATCATGGCAGTGAAATGTAATCACAATAATCAAAACTTAAAACATGAAACTTCGTGGAATTCACACATAATCATAGATAATCATTTCTTGTTAGAAAAGACTCATTGCCAAGACTATCTTAGTGGACAAAGTCCCTTTCTGAATCGAGTAACCCTCGTTTCAGTCCTGTTTCACTGAACCGGTATAACCTACCATTCCAGCCATGTCTATCTCATGAGATATAAAATCTTTACCCAATGCATTGGAGGGAGATATAGGTCCCACCCATCTTATAATGAATCCTTTCTTATGTGTGCCACAAAATCATAAAACATACATCATCGCATAACACATGTAACAAAAATGGGATTCTTGAAACATCATGACATCATAAATCAATTCATATAAGATAAAGGAATTCATAAAAATAATTCCATCACAACATGATCAAATCAATGTAATAATAGGGATAAAAACAGAACCCTTTATTATCTTAGATGGAAAATAATTTTGATAAAACACTTGAACTCCATTCTTGAGGAAAATATCCTTTCTTCTTCAAAAACATTTTTCCTTTCATAACATGTCATACAACTTTAAAATAAAAGAAGTTGATTAAAAATAAACTTGAAAACTTGTAAAGTAAGCTTCTTGGAAATAATGTTTTAAAAATCCATTCATGCCGTATAAGTTAAAAAAAACATTCTTCGTACTTTTGTTGGAAAAGTCAAAAAGTACCTCGTACGAAAAACGACAAAAGATTCCTTTCATACATATTACTAAAAACTCACCGAAGGGTAAAAATGGATTTAAACAATTGTAGGTGGATGGAAATAATATTACATATTGATGAAACATGGATGTGGATGATAAAATACACCCCAGTAAATACTTACGAATAAACAATCTCGGATAAAAATGAGATTGTGATATTTCCCTTACCTTAGGTCCGACTTGCTTTGTAAGTGTCTGAACCTCCTATATAATGATTTAAATCATGTTATTGACTTATTCCAGAATCATATTCATTGTTATTATATCATATATGGTCCACTTATGACTTTATATTACCTGTTGTTTTGTAAATTCATGTTAAAGTATCATTTTGGGTAAAATCGTCTCATTTGTCGTTCGTGTTTTTAACTTGTAATTATTAATATGATTACTTGGATCATGATTACTTATATCCAGAATGTAAAACATGATTTATATATAATATATATTCAGAATATATATATATATATATAATATCGATAAATGGAATGAAATACATCGTTCATGGAGACGGTAGTCCGTACGTACGCATGAACGCTGTTTTCATTTCCTTATTGAAGTGAATGGAATTAAGTAGATGAAATACATATAAATTTACATAAATCCAGTATCATTATTATTTCATATATTTCATTAGTACTTATTATATATACTTTATAATCATTCATGAATGGTTAATCATTGAGAATGAATCTCATCGCGTCGTGGAGACGGTAGTCCGTACGTACGCACGAGCGATGATATCGTTCCCATGGTCGTGGAATTGTGTTGAAGTGTATGTAGACTATTTCAGTATAAATATCAATTTATAATAATCATATATAGTTACTCATTACACCATTATACCCATCCTATTAAGGTGGTGGTGGAAAATAGATTACACCACGGCGTGGAGACGGTATTCCGTACGTACGCACGCGCGGTGATTTCATTTTTTCGTAGGATGGATAGAAGGTGAATTAGGGTTGTTTCATATTTATAATAACATATCAGTATGTAAGTAATACTGATGTTATTACTTTATCATGAAATAACTAAAGAAGAAGAAGTTGAATAAGAAAGAAATTGAAAAGATCGGTAATGGATATTACCTCTTCTTTGAAACGCCTCTTTGAATCCTCCACTTAGGGAACTAAGATTGGTCTTTGAAGAAGACCAGGACCTCTAGAATTATTCTAGGGAAGTGGAGAAGAGATTTTGGCAGGGGTTGGCCGAGCTTGAGTGCTCAAATTGGTGTGAGGAGGAGGGGGAGGAGGTGTCCTTTTATAAGGGAGGAGAGGGGCACCTTAGGAATATCTCAAAATATTATTTTATATTAAAGTCAAAATCGGTTTATAATGGTTCCAAAGGGTCTTATTTCGAAGCTAAAGTGGGTATGGGTCGAAAGCATATCATCCAATAGGATTTAGACAAGTTTAGGGTATTATTTTAACCTTATCAATTAGATTTAACTCTAAGTTAAATAATTTAACTTTTACCGTGTCTTTTTGTTTTCTTTCATTATATGGTTAATAAACTTACTATAACATGCCAAAAGAACCCCAAATTGTTTATTATTAATATATATATCCTTATCTAAGTCATTTGGACGAACCTTAGATTTTTATGAATAAAATAAAAATTAATAATATAATATTTGATTTAAAAACTATTTTGTGTCAATTTTGACACTATTTGATATATGATTTTTGTGAAAGTCATAACAGAATTATATGTTCGAACCAAGTTGCTTAAATCAACACTAATATATCATAGTAACCTATAAAATTAGTGGAATTCATAAACAGTCTCAAATTACATTCATTTGAGCATTTATATCATCAATTATGTTAATATTTCCTTAAAAAGGTAATTACTGCATCATCGTTGTGTCATAAATAAATTAAATTATTTGATGTCTAAAAATTACAAATAAAATACCATTATGTAGGATATCGTTTTAGCTTTCTAATGAATATTTACAATCGAATTTATCTTATGTAAAACACTAATTTAAAAATGTTTTAGTAAATAAACTTTGATTTTAACTCTTTTAACTCTTCTTTGAATTAAATAATAATAAATGTCCTAATCTAATCCAAGTGGGCCTAAATGATAATATTTTACACTTAAGTTTGTTTTTGGTCGAGATAAACTTGTCCAATAGAATTAGGACATGTGTTAGGATAATAGTAATATCATATTTACCCTTAGTTACCCTATTTACTATTAACCGTGGTAAAAAAAAGTAAAAAGTTACTATTCACCAAAAATTATTTTCATCTCATTGAAACACATTTTAGTCCTTGATATTAACCGTGTCTGTCGGATTTTCGAAATTCCATTCACAGAAGCGGTAAAATTAAGTTTTATGCAAAATTCCGTTTTTAACCTACCACTTAGTGGTTTCACTATTCATAAAAAATTGATGTTTTTCAGAACAATGCCAAAATTTCATCCTAAGCTATATTTCATATTCCGAATTCAAAAATGAAGTATTTTTTTACCAAATTCATAACATAGAAGTTGCATTAATTAATTTTATAATTAGAGCCCGCTATTAAAAAAAATAGCGTGTTTTTAAGAAACAATATCTATCAAAAGATTGACACTTGATTATGTCTGGTTTAAATGTGAAATTACAACCAATGACCAACATTGTATTAATTTGTAAAAATATATTCTAAATATACTTTAAAACCACTCAAATTAATGATTTATCACTATTAATTATTTCGATTAAAAAAGTTGTTTTTAATTATAATTTAGTAACTGTCACTATTCATCAGAATATGAAAGTTATCCGAAAAGTACCAAAATTTCACCTTAGGCTAAATTCGATACTCCGAATCCAAAAATGAAGTCCATTTTGAGAGCTAAAATTTCTAAAATTTTAAAAGGTGGTTATTACTATTCATAACTGCTAGTTATAATAATATTTTAATAGCATATCGTTGTTTAGTGAAACTCGGTATTGCGTACTACACACACTATCGAGGAAGGTCGCGATTGAGTGTAATGCAAGGCAAGTCAAGGATGTGTGTTGTGCAAGCTCCATTTGGAGTAGCGTACAACACAAGACATTAATAAAATTAAAAAGAATATTTTTTTATAAAATCTCGGGGTGTTACATTCTACCCCCCTTAAAATGACTTTTTCCCTCGAAATTCGTCGGGGTTATAAATGGTTTACTATTCGAAAGTTTCTTTAATCGAAACCCACATCTTAAAAAGGAATACCAAAACCAATCTTTAAAAACAAAAGAATGAAACATAACGGTTACCCAAATAAACTAATCACTGGGTTTCCACATAGGTGAAAATATGGATATGGAAGAAAAATCTAACCATCATGTTCTGATGGAGAGTGGTAGAGAACATGGCTATGGAAAAGCTAGCAATCAAAAAGCCATAAATTTGTGAAGATCTAAGGTACCATCTGATTAATCAGATATAAGAGCACTAGGACAACATTTTTGGTTTTCAAGATCGTTTCCCTAAAGTTGAAGAATTTGAATTAGAATAAATACATACTTTATTTTGGTACAATCTCACTGCTGTTCGTGCCTTGAACAATTTCCACTTAATCTCTTAAATAAATGAAGTTGAATTTGTTATTCGTGAAGTGTTAGCAGATCATGTGATAGAATGACGGGTCATTCCATCTGTCTCAAACAAAAGGTTAGCAAAAATTATATACATAAGTCGATCTATAGTGAGATTAATCATATATGGTTTCTAAAATGGACTTATACTTCATATATCATACTGCTTAATGTAATAAAACTAGTTTCTACTAAACAGGGACTTCCTGTAGGCCAGTGGTAGGCGATAAAGGCCAGTCGCACTTCGATTGTGGGTTCGATTCCCACAGCCTTGTCCGACGCGATGGGCTGTCGCCCGTCCTGCAGGTTGTCCTTTTTCTAAAACTACATTACTATAACATCCCATCAACAATATCGAAAAAACTTCTATCCTTAAACAATACTAACTTATGTCCAACATAATCTATTCTAATCTTTAGTCTTATCCATAATACTGCAGTCCACTCTCATAATATAGTGAAAACGATTACCAGAGATTTAATACCATCATTGATCCCCATATATCATAAGATATGTCTTGTTGGTCACATTCCAAACATTCAAAGGCCTTAATCATGTATTCTCTTGAATACCCATTGAACTATAGTGAAAACTTGAATGCAGTTAAAAGTTAACACTTTTCACATACCAAAATCCTCAAAATTCTATATACTCAAACCATGATATCACTTAGTCCTTATATCAATCATGAGCTAATGAATACTATCAAACATTTAATTTTCTCTTTATCCCTTCATTATGCGCATATCATCTACATTCCAAAAATATCTGAATAACCTTTCATGGATACTGGTGACATTAATCATACACTTTCAAAACACAAGGAAAGACAACAGTGTAACAATCCATAGATGTCTCTTTATTCCATAGTAGCATGAGATTACTTATACAAAATTACACATGATAAACATGTAATCATTCCACTACATTCTTAAACCATTGACCGAGCTTAAAAAATTCATTCATCTCACATATCATTTGTAGTCTCTTCATCATCATCCACATAAATACTACCCATATGACCATACTGATTCTCTTCATGAGTCTTTCCCTTAGGGCATTTGTTTGCATAATGCCCATACATTCCACATTTAAAACACTTAACCATTTTTGATGTCGTAGCAATACCATTATCCTCATCCATGGTGTTAACCGACCCTTTTCCTTTGCACTTACTTGCTTTGTGTCCTTCTTTTCCACACCCAAAGCATCTTCCAGTTCCCTTGAAACATTCTCCTTGATGCCTCTTCCCACATGATTTACATAGGGGAAATTGAACTTTCTTTCCTCTATGATCATCATGGAACTCCATCTTTCTCTTATTAGTCGAGTCAGGAAACATACCAAATTTTACTTTATTGATCATATTATGAGATTTCTGATTCGGCATAATAATGATGTTTGGACATCCAAATCCCATTTCATTTGGTTTCTCATGAAGAATATCATTCCATTTTCCATCATATCCTCCATTATTGTGAATCATCTTGTTTCCAGCCATTTTATAAAACTCAAACAGAATAATGTGAGAGGCAAAATAATGCTAGGGAAAACAACATAGTAAAGGGGGAGTACCCTTAATATCTAACATCTTAGGTTAAATTACAAGATCGTTATCGTAGTTCTAGGATTATATCCTATACGTATACTTATCCTTAGGGACATCCCTAGACATACCAAATATCTCTAGGGATCTCACTAACGTTTTCGCATCCTAGTTTCCAAAGGTTGACTAAACCTTTCCTCTGATACCAACTGTAGAGACCCGAAGCCTGACGTACATGGAAATTACATTACATTTGCGGAATACTTAGTACATAACAAAAACACACACACAAGGATCATAATAGTTTAGTGTCTTTGGAAACTCAGAACGTAATCTTCTAATCGTGGTGAAAGATCTTCAATATCTCCCATAAAGATCTTCCCTTTTTTTTACCTAAAACCTTTCTTTATATCATGGGGAAAATAAAACATAAAAGGGTGAGCTCAAATGCTCAGTAAGGGTAAACAAAAGAAAAATCAATCACATCATATTCATAAGAACATAACTTTTGGAAATCTTAACCTGCAAAAGAGAGCATAATTTCATAACATGGGATAAATCATGGCAGTGAAATGTAATCACAATAATCATAACTTAAAACATGAAACTTTGTGTCATTCACACATAATCATAGATAATCATTTCTTGTTAGTCAAGACTCATTGCCAAGACTATCTTAGTGGACAAAGTCCCTTTCTGAATCGAGTAACCCTCGTTTCAGTCCTGTTTCACTGAACCGGTATAACCTACCATTCCAGCCATGTCTATCTCATGAGATATAAAATCTTTACCCAATGCATTGGAGGGAGATATAGGTCCCAACCATCTTATAATGAATCCTTTCTTATGTGTGCCACATAATCATAAAACATACATCATAGCATAACACATGTAACAAAAATGGGATTCTTGAAACATCATGACATCATAAATCAATTCATATAAGATAAAGGAATTCATAAAAATAATTCCATCACAACATGATCAAATCAATGTAATAATAGGGATAAAAACAGAACCCTTTATTATCTTAGATGGAAAATAATTTTGATAAAACACTTGAACTCCATTCTTGAGGAAAATATCCTTACTTCTTCAAAAACATTTTTCCATTCATAACATGTCATACAACTTTAAAATAAAATAAGTTGATTAAAAATAAACTTGAAAACTTGTAAAGGAATCTTCTTGGAAATAATGTTTTAAAAATCCATTCATTCCGTATAAGTTAAAAAAAACATTCTTCGTACTTTTGTTGGAAAAGTCAAAAAGTACCTCGTACGAAAAACGACAAAAGATTCCTTTCATACATATTACTAAAAACTCACCGAAGGGTAAAAATGGATTTAAAAAATTGTAGGTGGATGGAAATAATATTACATATTGATGAAACATGGATGTGGATGATAAAATACACCCCAGTAAATACTTACGAATAAACACTCTCGGATAAAAATGAGATTGTGATATTTCCCTTACCTTAGGTCCGACTTGCTTTGTAAGTGTCCGAACCTCCTGTATAATGATTTAAATCATGTTATTGACTTATTACAGAATCATATTCATTGTTATTATATCATATATGGTCCACTTATGACTTTATATTACCTGTTGTTTTGTAAATTCATGTTAAAGTAGCGTTTTGGGTAAAATCGTCTCATTTGTCGTTCGTGTTTTTAACTTGTAATTATTAATATGATTACTTGGATCATGATTACTTATATCCAGAATGTAAAACATGATTTATATATAATATATTTTCAGAATATATATATATATATATATAATATCGATAAATGGAATGGAATACACCGTTCATGGAGACGGTAGTCTGTACGTACGCATGAACGCTGTTTTCATTTCCTTATTGAAGTGAATGGAATTAAGTAGATGACATACATATAAATTTACATAAATCCAGTATCATTATTATGTCATATATTACATTAGTACTTATTATATATACTTTATAATCATCCATGAATGGTTAATCATTTAGAATGAATCTCATCGCGTCGTGGAGACGGTAGTCCGTACGTACGCACGAGCGATGATATCGTTCCCATGGTCGTGGAATTGTGTTGAAGTGTATGTAGACTATTTCAGTATCAATATAAATTTATAATAATAATATATAGTTACTCATTACACCATTATACCCATCCTATTAAGGTGGTGGTGGAAAATAGATTACACCACGGCGTGGAGACGGTATTCCGTATGTATGCATGCGCGGTGATTTCAGTTTTCCGTAGGATGGATAGAAGGTGAATTAGGGTTGTTTCATATTTATAATAACATATCAGTATGTAAGTAATACTGATGTTATTACTTTATCATGAAACAACTAAAGAAGAAGAAGTTGAATAAGAATGAAATTGAAAAGATCGGCAATGGATATTACCTCTTCTTTGAAATGCCTCTTTGAATCCTCCACTTAGGGAACTATGATTGGTCTTTAAAGAAGAACAGGACCACTATAATTATTCTAGGGAAGTGGAGAAGATATTTTGGCAGGGGTTGGACGAGCTTGAGTGCTCAAATTGGTGTGAGGAGGAGGGGGAGGAGGTGTCCTTTTATAAGGGAGGAGAGGGGCACCTTAGGAATATCTCAAAATATTATTTTATATTAAAGTCAAAATCGGTTTATAATGGTTCAAAAGGGTCTTATTTAGAAGCTAAAGTGGGTATGGGTCGAAACCCTATCATCCAATAGGATTTAGACAAGTTTAGGGTATTATTTTAACCTTATCAATTAGATTTAACTCTAAGTTAAATAATTTAACTTTTACCGTGTCTTTTTGTTTTATTTCATTATATGGTTAATACACTTACTATAACATGCCAAAAGAACCCCAAATTGTTTATTATTAATATATATATCCTTATCTAAGTCATTTGTCTGAACCTTAGATTTTTATGAATAAAATAACAATTAATAATATAATATTTGATTTAAAAACTATTTTGTGTCAATTTTGACACTATTTGATATATGATTTTTGTGAAAGTCATAACAGAATTATATGTTCGAACCAAGTTGATTAAATCAACACTAATATATCATAGTAACCTATAAAATTAGTGGAATTCATAAAAAGTCTCAAATTACATTCATTTGAGCATTTATAACATCAATTATGTTAATATTTCCTTAAAAGGGTAATTACTACATCATCGTTGTGTCATAAATAAATTAAATTATTTGAAGTCTAAAAATTACAAATAAAATACCATTATGTAGGAAATATTTTTAGATTTCTAATGAATATTTGAAATCGAATTTATCTTATGTACAACCCTAATTTAAAAATGTTTTAGTAAATAAACTTTGATTTTAACTCTTTTAACTCTTCTTTGAATTAAATAATAATAAATGTCCTAATCTAATCCAAGTGGGCCTAAATGATAATATTTTACACTTAAGGTTGTTTTTGGTCGAGATACACTTGTCCAATAGAATTAGGACATGTGTTAGGGTAATAGTAATATCATATTTACCCTTAGTTACCCTATTTACTATTAACCGTGGTAAAAAAAAGTAAAAAGTTACTATTCACCAAAATTTATTTTCATCTCATTGAACCACATTTTAGTCCTTGATATTAACCGTGTCTGTCGGATTTTCGAAATTCCATTCACAGAAGTGGTAAAATTAAGTTTTATGCAAAATTCCGTTTTTAACCTACCACTTAGTGGTTTCACTATTCATCAAAAATTGATGTTTTTCAGAACAATGCCAAAATTTCATCCTAAGCTATATTTCATATTCCGAATTCAAAAATGAAGTCTTTTTTACCAAATTCATAACATAGAATTTTCATTAATTAATTTTATTATTAAATCCCGCTATTAAAAAAATAGCGTGTTTTTAAGAAACAATATCTATCAAAAGATTGACACTTGATTATGTCTGGTTTAAATGTGAAATTACAACCAATGACCAACATTGTATTAATTTGTAAAAATATATTCTAAATATACTTTAAAACCACTGAAATTAATTATTTATCACTATTAATTATTTCTATTAAAAAAGTTGTTTTTAATTATAATTTAGTAACTTTCACTATTCATCAGAATATGAATGTTATCCGAAAAGTACCAAAATTTCACCTTAGGCTAAATTCGATACTCCGAATCCAAAAATGAAGTCCATTTTGAGAGTTAAACTTTCTAAAATTTTAAAAGGTGGTTATTACTATTCATAACTGCTAGTTATAATAATATTTTAATAGCATATCGTTGTTTAGTGAAACTCGGTATTGCGTACTACACACGCTATCGAGGAAGGTCGCGATTGCGTGTAATGCAAGGCAAGTCAAGGATGTGTGTTGTGCAAGCTCCTTTTGGAGTAGCGTACAACACAAGACATTAATAAAATTAAAAAGAATATTTTTTTATAAAATCTCGGGGTGTTACAGGGACCCCGTCACAAAAGCCTATTAGCGACGGGATCCCGACGCAAATGACCCGTCGCAAATGCCATTATTTACAGTAGTTGTATTATGAACATGTAATCTTATTATAACATGTGAAAAAATATAGGTTTCATAATCATTTCATTATATACATAACCCATGAAAAGGAACGGGTTTCAAAGGCATATAACCCATGGAAGAGAAACAAGTTCCATGAAGACCATGAAATTATGAGTAACCCATTCAAAAAAAGAATATGAATAGAACCTTCAGATAATTTTCAAAAATGTCATGAGTAACATCAATAGATGTCACCTTATATGGAAACTCAATTTGAAATATTTTTTAAAAACATTTCTTTAGTAAAATATCCTTTAGTCTTTGAAAAAAGATTTTTAGTATATAAAACCATTTGAAAATAACTTTCATATTAAATACCATTAATAATAATAAAAAACATGGAATCATTTGAAAATATTTTTCCATGAAAACATATAAAATAAAATTCAACACCATTTAAAAAATATTTTCTTTGAAAATAGTTTGAAAACTTATAAATAAAGCTTGAAAACATTTTGAAACCATTTTTATGAAAATACATTGAAAGCTAATAAATATATCTTGAAAATATATTAAAAACAATTTCTTTGAAAATATTTAGAAAAAACATGAAAAAAATCATGACAACATTTATAAAACCGTTTTCCTTAAAAAATACATTGAAAATATATAAATAATGTTTGAAAACGTTTTGAAACCCATTTTAATGAAAACTTTTAAAAAACATGAAATTTTTTTGAAAACAATTTCTTTTGAAAATCAGTTTTTTTTAATAATTATTAGAAAAAAAACATCTAATTATGAAAAAAAAATCAAATTATTGACGGTGGATAAATCTATACATGTTGTATGATGTAAAACAAATATTATTTTTCCTGGTAAAAATGAGAGAAAGTTTCCACGTTCAGAAAGTGACAAGGAGATTCCTATAAAAACAATGGTAAAATTAAAAAAAGGAAAACACTTATTTTAATGATAATATGATATTATATGAATATTCTTTTAATGCCTTTTTAGAAAATATGGTTTTTAAGGAGCACAGATTTCTGAACGAAGAGAGGGTAATGTCTGCTATTGTTAAAAATACTTTCCTAACTATATTATGTACCAAGGAATATAAAATGTTACCAATACAAGAATATATAATGAATAAATAATGAATATTAATATTCATGAATTTATTTATGTATGGATCAAAATAATTCATCAAAGGATTCATAAATGTAAACAGTCTTGAAAAGCGTTGAGATTGTATCAATAAACTCTTATGAATTTTTACATGAGATAATACTCTCCATGTAAGAAAATTAAATTACATGATGCTCAAAATATAATGAAAATATTTATATTCATGATAAAACATAAAAATTGTACTATATAAACATCAATAAAATATTTTATGTGCGTTACAAAACATGAGTATGAAAGATGGGAAATTGAGACAAAACTATTTTACCAATTTGGTAATATTTGAAACATAATCCCCATGAAAGTTGGATCATTGGTTGGAAAGGTGAATTAATATAAATTTAATTATAATATACATTTAATAAAATAAATTAAATTATATATACCACATAAAATTATTGAGTAGCGAACAAAGTAGTTATCTCACAGAAATTAAAAGTGAGATGAAACCCCATTACCTTGTGTCTTGACTCTCATCATACTCGTTCAAAATACATATAAAATAAATATAAATTTACTATAAATATTAAAAAAATCATATTCTTATATCTAATACCATATATGGTTTGATTACAACTTTATATTACCTTCTTTTTAACCATCATATGTTAAGGTTTAACTTTAGTTAATATTCACTTTGTTTTTCATATGTGTATTAATTTGTTATATTGTTGGTCCTTGTCTTATATCATAAATCCAGAATGTAAAAAATGATATTAATATCATTTCAGTGTATTAAAAAAATCTATATAATATATAATTAGGAAAAAATACATCATTCCTCGAGGCGATATGCTGCACGTTCAGATGAACGTTATTTCAATTTAATTGTCGTGTTGATTAAAATAAGGTAAAATAAATAAATAAATATATATATATATATATATATCATTATTAATATATATTTATTATATCATCTATATCAAATATATTCACTAAATCAATATTTAATACAATCCATGTAGTGAATGAGTGAATCATATCACTTGGGTGGGGGGTGGTAGTCTACAATTCCTCAAACGAAATTATTGTATTTATATAAGATGGAATTAATAAAGTTATGTTATAAATAAAAAATACATAATAATAAAGAACTATAAATATAATATATATCATATATAAATATATCGTCCATTTTAATGGCCACCATGATGGGTGGTAATAAAAAATGAACAATCATCATTTCGTGAGTTAGTATTTCACAATACAAAGATACAATATGTTTGTTACCCATTATATGGAGGTGTGTGTAATTATAAGTATAAATATTAATATAAAAATATACTAGTATATTTATGATACTGTTTTTTTATAGAATCATATAACAATTATAGTTGAAGGGTGGAGATGGAAAATAATAGAAAGGACTTGAGAGAAGCTGTTACCTTTAAATCGGGTAACTCCTTTTGGTTTCGGCCTAAAGGATTCCTTGGATTTTATTATTCACAAGAGAAGGATTATAGGAGTAAGGGAGTATTTCATTGAATTATATTAGTATGTTATTGCATGAACACTGGTTTTTTTATATGTGTGAGGAAGTGGGAGAAGTGGTGGCTATTTAAAGCGATCGAAAAGGACCCACTCGTAATTTTTAGAATCATCTTAGGTGCACAAATTTTCATACATAAAAAATGTAATACAAAAAAATAACAAATCAACAATTAAAAGTTTATAATAGTACTATTGGAATATAATTGGTGTTTTACATGTGTATGGATAATTTGGGCCCTTACATTTAAGGTTTAGTTCCTAATTATGCTTAATTTATCCTTAATCACTATGATTAATTTTAATCACCTTTACTAATCATTTTTGTAAAAAAAAATAGCTTGGTTTTATTAGAATAAAAATATTATTATAATAAAAGTAATGTATGTATGTTTTTAGAAATTAAAATCACATAACCAGAAAAATTAATATAAATGCTAAACCCACAGACGGGATGAAAGAATGGGGTTTTAAAGTAGAAAAATGATCAGAAGATTGTTATGATTTTGTATTAAATTTCAATATGAAATTGAATATAATGAATTAATATATATTAAAATATATTATATTTATATAATGAAATTATAAAAAAATTATAATATCATTTATCATTACAAATTAATTAAACAAAAAGGCAGTTTTTGACTAAAAGGCCATATTTTTCACAATTCTTCAAAAATTAAGTTTCTCAGAAAATGAAAAAAAATCACCCTAGGAATAATTAGAAATTTTCAATTCAAAAATTAAGTTTACTTTATCAATTAATATTTATAAATGTTTCTAAAATTAATATTATTTTTAAAATTGGTTCATTTCAGAAAAAAGAATTTTTAACATAAAAGGAATTTACTAAAGATCAAATCACTCATTGTTAATATGTTTTATTTTTATAAAAAATTTATAAAAATTATTTGAAAAGTAATTATTACTATTCCTATTACAATGTTTAATGGCTAGGTTATAATTATCTAATTTAAATAATTTTATATGAAAAAAGATATTTCATAGAAACTCAGTTTTATGTACATTGTACAACAAGATGTTGTTACGGGTAACGTAAAAAAAGTATTATGAAAAGCCAATATTTTATGTAATATATTCCAAGTCGATGTTGTGGGTAGTGAAAGGAATGTGGGTATTGTTTTTAGTGAAATACGTGTCAGTATTGCATGCTGCACAATCCATGTTGGTAATGTGTATTGTGCAAGACAAGTCGGGGTTGTGTGAAAAGAATATTTGACTTACTGTTTTAATATATATATATATATATAAAACAAACTATTTATTGTGCCATATAAAATTAATAATATCGAAAAGATAAATGATTTCGAAAAAAATTTCATTAAATTTTAGGGTGTTACATTCTACCCCCTGATAAAATGATTTTTTCCCTTGAAATTCATATGGGATTTAAAAGGATTAATACTTTAATGTTTAATTCATAGAAAACCACATCATACAAATGAATACCAAAAATTACCTTCAAAAGGGAAAGTCAGAATCAGAAATGTTACCTAAATTAAAATATAACTTGGTTTCCACATATGAGAAGATAGGTTGGAAGTGAATATTGGACATGGAGTAAAAATGAAATATTTATATGGAGTTTTTGAGGCCATCAATCACAAAAAATTTAATGATAAAGTAAAATTTGAGGTCCTTGAAGTAATAAATTTGTCAGGATTTTTAAAGCCATCAGTTCCCCAAAAATCATGGTATTAGGACAGCATATTTTCTTTTTAAAATTATAATAAGGTTTAGTAATTATTTTATTGTTCATAAATATAAAGAAATAAACATTATTGATATATTTATATAAAAAAATTTCATTCTTTAGTTGTTCATTTATCAATTTCAAATTCATCTAGTACTTCATGTAATGGAAATCCAAAAATTATCTATCATGCATGATGTTCTAAAATAAAAGATTAGCAGATCTGGAGGCCCATAAAATAATGAAAAGAATAACTATTTATCAATAACTACTCTTAAAAATCATCAAGGTTAAGAAATTAATCTCTAAAAATAAGATGGAACACTATTGATTATCATTGATTCCCCCATATATCACAAATTTTCTCTTGGTAGTACCATTCCAAACTAGTGATACACTATTTTTAAATTAACATTAATCCTTTTTGAAAACACACATGCATCCTAAATAAAATGGTTACTAGATATATTATTTAAATCCAAATTTTTTAAAATTCATCCTTGATGAAATAGAACACTTGTTCAATAATCAGTTCCATGGTAATCTATACCATCCAATTTACATATTCATATCCAATATATCATTATCCAAATATCATTATCTAAATTTATGGCATTAATTAAGGGTTTCCTTCCATTAATCAAAATATCACATTTCTATGATATCACTTTTCAATGTCTTCATTACCAGTAAAAATTTCCTTTTCATTCATTAATGTAAACTTATACTAAAACACTTATAAATTTCATGATTCATATAGTATAATATTGGAATTCCAAAACACAAATAATTTATTAATCCAATTTTATTCTTAAACCATTACTTAGGATTTATCGACTTATTCCATAATACATATTTCCTAGAATATGAAATAAGAATCAATTATTAAGGTTCCTAAACCTCATTCTATTTATTCTTATTATGATTAATGTAAAAAATATTTGAATAACATCACATACATTTCACATGACATTTGTGGTCTCATTATCATCAGTTGTATAACCAATACCATACCAACATCCCAATTCTCATTATCAGATTCCCCTTTGGAAAAAGACTCACATAATTCCCATGCTCTAAACATAAGAAACATTAAATTTCAACAATGATCCATGTAGTTCTCTCCATTGAATAATACCATAATGCATGGGGTGAGGAACACATATCATATAAGAAATCCACATAATCATGAAAATTACTTATAGGTTGTCTAAACCATGGATCACAATTTTTTAATCTATAAAAACATATTTGTATTCTAGATTATTCATAGCCAACTTATATATATATATATCCTTAATGATAGTTCCTAAATATTTTGTGAATTTCCAAAGAATATCCCCTGAGAGTGTCAAATCAGGCATGCAGCAAGGCTCGTTGTCGCGTACCAGATTACCCCAAGTCAGGCCCAGAACAACATGTCAGAGTTTTTACCCCTATGTACTCCTATTCCAGATCAACATTAATTTTTATTATACATACAAGGATATATTTCTATGAAACCAGTAACTTTATCCTTTACCAAAATTCCAGGACATTTCCTAAACGTTAACTCATCCGTATACTTATCATTAGAGACATCCCTAGAAATATCCTTAGAAATATAACTAGGGATCCAACTGAAGTATTATCATCCTAGTTTTCAAAGGTTGAATAAACCTTTAATTTGATATAAACTATAGAGAACTGTGACTAACATATATATATTATATTATTTTAGATGAATATTTAGTACATTGAAAAAATAAATGCCTAACGACAATAATAGTTTAGTGTCATTGGATATTTTAAAAAAATATTCTATACTGGGGAAATATCTTTAATATCTCCCTTAAAGATATCAAAATTTAGTACTTCTACCTAAAAAATTTATTTGTAACCATGATAATGTAAAAATATCAATGTGGTGAGTTCAGATGCTCAGTAATGGTAAATAAAAAAAATGCATAAGCATAACATGAACAAATGGTTATGGAACATGAGCATAACATTTGAAGACCATACCCTAAAAATCCGATATCATAATAAAGATTGGAAGTTCATAATACTAGAATCACAACAAAATATTGTACATAATACATGAAATCATAACATATGATTAAAAATTGAATTTTGGAAGACACATTAGAAAATAATTTTGTGAACGTGTATATGTAGAAACAGTTTCACTCATTAGGTAAAGGACATGAGATCAGGACCTCTCATAAACATATGGACACGAAACTAGGTATATGAATATAATTGTTAACATGTAATAAGGTTTACATATAGTATTCAACTAATTGCTTCCAAGGTCATCTTGGTTGTATGGGTTCACTCCCCATACAATATTGGTAGTCATGGTTCACTCCCACGACCAACTTAGTATCATGAGTTCACTCCTCATACCATCTTGGTAGTCATGGGGTTCACTCCCATGGCCATCATAGTAACACGAGTTCACACTAAATACCATCTTAGTATTCATGGATCACTACCATGGCTATCTTAGTATCCAATTTTCACACCCACAACCATGCTAGTTTATCCCATGAGATATCAGTATTTACCTAATGTGTTGGTGGGAGATATTGGTCCCAACTATCTCATTATGAAATCATACATACATGTTCCATCATATCACAAATAATAATATCATAATCCATGAAATTAAATGTGTATTATAAACATGAAGTCTTAACCTAAACTATGAAAAAATACAGGTTTCATAATCATTTCATCGTAAACAAAACCCATGAAAAAGTGGGTTTCAAAAGTATATAAATTCTGAAATAGAATCAGGTTTTATGAATAATATGACATTAATCATAACCCATTCATAGAAATAAAATTAATGAAACATTTAGATCATTTCCTAAAAGGTAATGACTAACAACAATAGATGTCACCTTAGATGGAAAATAATTTTGAAATATATTTTAGAAACATTTTGTAACGACCTAGGTATTTATAGAATAATAAATATTCAGGTCTTTTAATATTTATGAATATTATATTAATTTTACATTAAATGGGATTCTTTGTTTTATAGCATATTCAACACGCAACAATGGGTTTCTCCTAAATCATATGTTGCACACTACATTCAGTTATACAGAAAAATAATAAAGTAATAATATTATTATTTTAAATTGTAGTTAACACCTAGAAGTTTGAATTTTGTGAAAAAATAGTATCAAATAAATTATGAAAAATATTGTTTACATAGTTTTATATAAATATTAATTGTTTACCAGATATATTATAAATAAAAATAAAAACCAATTGAATATAATGGATGTGTGATTATGAAAACCCAATTAAAATAAAACAATTATGTTTATAAAATCATATTAATATTTAGGTATTTTTATTTAATGAAAAATATATTTTATAGGTTCAATTTAATGTTTTAAATTCATATTATATGTTTTCTAGATATGATTTAATAATAAATTCAATTTTTCAGATAATAGAAGTATTTTAATAAAAATTCAGTTGTACCGCCTTTAGATGGAGAAGCCTTTTTAAATTTAGTTTTTGAAACCATTATATGTTATATTTTAAAAAATAAACTTCTTAGTTAAAATAGGTAAATAAAAAGTTACTTTGGATGAATCTTTGATATTTTTATAATAACTATCATGTTTTGATAAATAGTATAAATACGGTAAATTTTAATTGAAAAAACTTTTTTACATTGAGATAATTTATATGGTTAAATAATTTTATTTAATGGTTTTAATGTATAAGTGCAATATAATTTTTTTCATATAATCCATTTTTGGTCATTGGAAGTAATTTCCCATTTAAATTGGACATAAACACATGTCAATCATTTGATATTTATTACTTTTTAAAAAACCGCTTTTTGGGTTTGACAATGGAAAGTAATTTTAAATTAACTAATGAATCTTCTGTAATTTCAATGTGTAAAAATGGATTCCATGTTTGAAATCATATGGTCCAAATTCTGTGAATATGTACCTTTTATTTTTAGGCATTATAAATAGTAACTTCAGTACTTATTTTATTTACCGTGGTTAAAGGGTAAATATGTTAAATAATGGAAAAAATAATATTATAATAATATAAAAATACCATAAAACATTTCATAATACTAATTTATTATATATTTATAACCTTATGAATCCATGGTTTGGTTTTGGGACCCCATGGATCCACATGGGAGTGATAATGACATTTTATAAGAATTAATTTAATGTATAGAAAAATAGAACATAAACATATATCTTTTACTAAAACAATTTTTATATGGGGTTATATAAGCGATATATTATATTATAAATAGTTATTAGAAAAATAAAAAGGTCTCATATATCATGGTATTTTATTTATAATTTTTACATATTAAAAAAATAAAATTAATTATGACAGAATGATGATGTAGTGATTTCTTCATTAATGAAAGATTCATATAAATGATATTATAAATACTAAAATAAATGTAAGTAGAATATTTGGATGCAATAAACTAATTTTATGGATACTATTGATATATTATGTTTATGTTAATGCATTTGGTTTGAAAAAAATCATATAGTTATAAGTCTATAAAAAGACATGTATGAAAGTCTCCAAAATTGACATAATTCATAAAATAAAATGTAACATAATTTTTTAAATGATATTAAATTTATAAAAATATATTATTCAGAAAAACTATTAAAAAATGTAAAAAAATGTCATAAATATGTTTTTGTGGGTATTTTGATATAATATTGTAATTACATTAACCCACAATGTGTAAATAACATGATATCACTGTAAGATTAAAAATGGTAAAATAAGGATTAAACAAAAAAGATAAGGATAAAAAATATAAAAAACTAGTCTAAAAAGAATTTTATGATTTTTATTGTAACAAAAATAAGATTATATTTTAATTAAATGAGTTTTTACCTTCTGTAATCGAAATTGAATTTATAAAAAAATTATATTTATAGACTTTCCTAAAGAGCCCCTCCTCCCTCTTTTAAAAGGCCACCACCTCTACCCACATAACTCTCACCTATCAAGAACTTTTTATCATCAAAATTCTTCCCAAATAATCTCCAAAAATACCTAACTTCCTCCTAGAATCCTTAACTTGTGTATAAGGTAATTCAATAAAGCCTTTTGGATCAAATCAAATGAAGTTACCCGATTAGGGGTAACATCTTCTCTCAAGTTCTTTTCTTTTATTTTCCATCTCCACACCTCTTGATTATATTATTCATTGATTAAATTAAAACACCGGAATAAAAAATGTATTAGGATGATTTTTTGATTAGAATAATAACTACAATTATACACACATCCATCTAATATATGGGAATATAGTATTTCTGTGTACGACGAACTACCGTATGGTTATTACATTTAAGTATGTTTATATCCCTAGTTTCCTTTATATGATATATGATGCTTTCTATGGGATTTATGTTAAAATGTTTTTTTCAAAAAAAGTAATAAATGAGCTTATATTCATTGAAGTGTTCTTTTTTTACTTCTTAATGGTGCAAAGTATTACTTTATGATAATGTTTTCAGGGTTTACATGTTTTCTCAAGACTAACAGTTTTCATTCATTGTGTATGCCTTACTATGATTTTTATGCTCAAATCATGTTTTGAAAGGATTTACATAAGGCATATGGAAGGATAAGAGAAATGAATAATTCAAGAATATTTTCATCATGAAAATAATTCTTTTTTATTTAAGGAGTTTTATTATTCAAAAAAATGATTCTGAGTACAAGTGTCTAGTTGTAATTTTCTAGTCTTTAGGTATCAGTTGTGAAATAAATCTCTAAAGATCTAGACCTAAAAATATCCCCAATTTGAATTAAATTCAAATTATTTCCTTATCTCACAATTAAATAATGTTCAATGATGGGGCCTTATAGTTGGTATCAGTGGAGAGGTTTAGACAACTATGGAGATTAGGATGTTTTTGGGGTTAGGGATATGATCATGGGTTTATAATTTTAAGGTACATTATATGTTAAATTAATTAGAAAACCACTTTTAGGCTTATGTTATTTCAAGGGGATTAATAGTATTTTTGGAGACATTCACAATTGAGGAAATTACAGGTTATTATTTTTTGGGATGCAAAATGTGAGGTATGAAATAACTATTGAGGTTAAAGATGTTATTGTTATTTTTAAGAATTTTATCTCATTTTTTTATTTTATTATAATTATATAGTTTTTGAAAAAGGACAACACACAAACCATGTGACAACCCGTAATGTTGGACAAATCTACATGAATCAATCCCATAATCGATGTCCGACTGGGATTTATCACCTACCACTAAACTATGTAAAGACCTTGTTTAGAAAGAATTATTAATTTTAATTAACTGATTTTACGTATCAAGAATAAGTTGATTTTTAGAAATTATGTTTTATCAAATAAAAATCATTAGTATAAGAAAAATATTTTGTGATTAAGTGATAAATGTTATTTTGGAAGACGTTCCATGTTTTGGGTAAACTATATGCCTAAGGAAAATTGAATAATATGGGATTTTATTTGAGGAGTAATGGTTCAATATAATTTTAGAAGAATATATGTTTTTATTGTGGACTTATAGATATTTGGGTTATTTATTTAAATGATTAACCTATCTTGGAGAATATGTGATTAAGTTAATTACTTTTCACTATGAGACTTTAAGAGTAGTTGATTTTATCGGGAGATAAATGTTATGATTTATCATGGAAGACTATGTGATAAAATCTTTCTGAATATTAGGTTTCAATATTAGTTTGGATTATATTTAATAATTTTAAGGACAATTGATTATTGAAGGGACTTTGTTCAAATTTAGGTATTATTTTTTTTAACTTTGGAGAGTAAGAGTAGTATTTATTTTTATAAATTATTATCCTTTTTGGGGATTATCAGATCTTGTAGAAACTATTTTGGTTTGGGTTAATGTCTAAATATTTAAGAAATATAAAGTTCATATTTTGTGGAATATGTGATACTATAGATGTTGATTAATATTGAATACTCATCATTCGAAGAAAAAGATAACTTGTGGTGGAAATTGAATGAAGTATAAAACACTACTTTTAAAGTATGTATATTTCATTATGATATTAGTCTAGGAGGTAATAACATTCTTCAACTATATGAAAAACATCTTGAAAAAAAAATTCTATACACTTGTTTTTTATCATTATAATTTAACCCAACCACAAATTTATGGTATTTTACTGGTTAACTTTCTATGATCAAGTTCTATATCACTATCTATTAGTCTGTGTGAGTTAGTTTTTATTCAATATCCATGTTTTGCTACATCTAATTCTATTATGTGTTATCTCGGGTGATCTTTTAACTTATTTATCTTTCTCTTAAAGTGATAGTTTTATTGAATCATTTTTTGTTATTGGATTGTCAATGATGTTTCTGAGGCCAGTTTGAAAATTGTGAGGATACAATTTCCAAAAGGGGGGAATGATGTAATGATATAGGTATTTATATAATAATACACTTTCATATCTATTAATATTTATGAATAATATATTAATTTACATTAATGGGGAAACTTTTTTGGATAGTGTACTCAACCGGAAACAACGTGTTTCTCCAAAATCTTATGTTTCACACAACATAGAGTTATACCAAAAAATAATACTATAATAGTAATTATATTTTATATGGTAGTTAACACATAACCGGTGGAATGAAGTGAATAAATAGTATCGACTAAATTATAAAAATATGGTTTAAAATGGTTAAAATAATGATTCATTTTCACCATATTTATTATAAATATAAATAAAAACCAATTGAATATAAATGATGTATTTTTATAAAACCCTATTTTAAAGAGAATAATTGTGTTTATAAAATCATATCACCCTTTATGGATTTTTATTCAATGAAAAATATAGTTTATATATTCAATGAATGTTTTTAAATTCATCTTATATATGTTTTAGATATGATATAATAACAAATTCAATTTTTTGTATAATAGAAGTGTTTTTATAAAAACGCATTTCTACCGCCTTTTGATGAAGAAATGATTATTAATATAGTTTTTAAAAACTTTATATGTTCTATTTGAAAAAATAAACTTCTTTGTTAAAATTGGGAAATTAAAATTTACTTTGGATGAATTTTTGATATTTTTCTGATAACAATCATGTTTTGATGAATAGTAAAAATATTCTAAATTTTAAAAGAAAACAACTTTTTACATTGGGATAATTTATATGGTTAAAAAATATTATTCAATGGTTTTAAAGTATAAATGGAATATATTATTATCATTTAATCAATTGTAGGTCATTGAAAGAAATTTCCCATTGAAATTGGACATAAACACATTTCAATATTTTGATAGTAATTACTTCTCAACAACCTGGTTTTTGGTTTTAACAACATGAATTTATTTTAAATTAATTACTGCTACTTCTGTATATTTAATTTTGGAAAATAGATACTATATTTGGAATCACATGATTGAAATTTTTGGAGTAGACACCTTTTATTTTTGGACATTATGAATAGTAACTTCAGTACTTATTTTATTTACCATGATTAAAGGGTAAATATGGTAAATAAGTGTAAAGAATAATAACTTAATAATATAAAAATACACTAAAACATGTATTAATAATATTTTAATAGATATGTACGACTACGGGCATCCTTTTATAGATTTTTGGACCCCATGGATCTACTTGGGAGTGATAATTAATTTAAAGTAAAGATAAATATAACATAAACATGTATCTTAAAAAAACAACTTTTTTATACAGGGTTATATAATTGATATATTTGAATATAAATAGTCATTATAAATATAAAAATATTTCATACATCATATTATTTTATATATAATTATTATAAAATAAATAAATAAAATTAATTATTACACAATGATGATGTAGTGATTGCTTCATTAATGAAATATTAAAATAAATAAAATTATAAATATTAAAATAAATGAAATATTAATTTTTTTATGTAATACAATAATTTTTTGGAATATATCGACAAATTATAATTAAATTAATGCCTTTGTTTTTGAGGAATAATGATTTTATTAATTTTTAAAAAAGACATGTATGAATAGTCTCCAAAATTGACATAATTCATAAAATAAACCATAAAATATTTTATTAAATGATATTAAATTTATAAAAATATAAGATTAATTATATTGGTTAATAAAAGTTCATATATGCCATAAATGACCTTTTTTGGGTCATTGGACGTGACATGTTAATTACATTAACCCATAATGTGTAAATAAAATGATATCTTTATAAGATTAAAAAGGACAAAATAAGGGTTAAAAAAACGATAAGGATAAAAAATATTCAAGACATGTCTAAAAATCATTTTATTGTTATTATTCAAATACAAATCATCTGATATTCTAATTAAATTAGTTTTTGATCTTATTTAATTGAAATTGAATTTATCATAAATTAATATTTCTAGAAATTTCTAAAGTGCCCCTCCTCCATCTTATAAAAGGCCACCACCATTACCCATATAACTAAATCCTCTAATGAACCATGTATCATCCAAATTCTGCCAAAATAAACTCTCAACATTCCTATATTTTTCTTATATGCCTTAATGTGGCCAGATGGCAATTCAAGAAATCCCTTTGGCTCAAATGAAAAGAAGTTACCCGATTTAGAGGTAACGTCTTCTCTCAAGTTCTTTTCTTTTATTTTCATTCTCCACTCCCTATGATATTCTTATTATTTTATTACATAACAAAACAAGTATATTCAATATAATAGTATTTTTTTCATGATATGTCTTCTAACTACACTTACTCACCCATCCATCTAATAGATACGAGCATCCTGTTTCTATGTACGGTGAGCTACTACCTCACGAAACGATGATTGTTCAATTTTTACCTACATCATATCATGGGGGCCATTATGGTGGAACTGTATTTATATTATATATATATTATAATTATATTTTATCTATGATTCTATATATTTTATTTACAACATATCTTTAGTCTTTCCATGATGTGTAAATATGATAATTTCAGTTGAGGAAGTGCGAACTATCGCCCCCCCTCAAAGTGATATAAATCGTACATGTCATATATGAAACATATAAAGGATGGTTTTAATGAAATGTTATAAAATATATTAAATATTAAATTATAATTGAATTATAATATTCCTATGTATAATTATGTTTTCATTCCATTAATATGAAAATTAAATGAAAGTAGTGTTCATGTGTACGTATGACCTATCGTCTCCATGAATTATGAATTTCATTTCTTATCCTAAAATGTTATGGAAAATTATAAATACATATATACTGTATATCTATGATATTTAAATCATGAATATCATTTTGGAGATGATTTAATTTTTACTACATGTAAAATTTATATCAAAACTAGTTCATTTTTACTCAGGTTCTGAAAATCGACAAACCGACAGATATTAACTTAAATAATTATGTAATTTTTATAACGTGGAAATTAGTGATATAATAGGAATAATAAACTTGAAATATGTTCCATAGAAAGTATAAATTAACTTAATTTTATTATTCAGGAATAATAAGGTACGGATGTGATGAATTTAACTCAATATTAGGGAATTTCTAAACTCAATTTCCACTCATTGTGTATTATACATAATTAATTGATTATATTGTGCCAAGATTATGTGTGGAATAAATTTTTATTTCATTATGTATTACTTTCCACTACCATTTGTGTTGATATACTATTTATACACATAATCATCCCATTGATAAATTCTTACGTCATTTATAATAACATTTTAAGGGAAATATTATGTAAATCTTCATTCATTGAGTTAAATATCCATGACATTGGTTTTGTTTTTCAAATAATATGTCTGAATGACCGTTGATTTTTTTACACTTAATATCCATTAATATTTGGTGTATTTATATTATTCACACATAATTATTTCATTGATTTATCCTTAATATAATGTTACGGTCTTTGTAAGGGACTTTGTCTCAATACAATTTCATTAATGAATATCATGATGTTATGCATCTTTATTATCCTATAATGTGTATATAAAACCCTTTTGACACGTTATAACAAGAATTAGTATATTATTTTTTTATTTAATGTTTTTTAATGTAATTGTTTTTATTTTTATTCAATTGTTTCTCAAGTGTCAAGGGACCCTTTAACTAAAAGATCATTTTTTAATGATTTAATGATTTATTCTTAAAAAACCATATATTTCATGTCTATGTTTAGTGAATGGATTTTATGAATTTATTTATATGGACATGAATTTTTTAAAATTTTAATTAGTATTAAAATTTTCAAATTGTTATGGGACACTTTGATTTAGAAGTCTCTTTATTTAATGTTTAAAAATGTAAATTTCTTTCAAATGATTCAAAGTGATATGGGAAACATTATTGAAATGTTTTTTGTTAAATGTTTTAAATGGTTTATGAAATGGGTTCAATATTTTAATATCTTGAAATGATTTATTGTGATTAAAAAAGATATATTTTTTTTGTGAAATGTGGATATTTGCATATATTTTATGTGTTATGATTATATAATGGTACTTACACATTTAACAGGTGGTTACATGATAAACCAATGATGGGTAGAAAAGAGATGATGCAAATGACGTGTGGTTCTGTGATAAACCAAAAAAATGTGGTTTCTTCATATCCCCCAATGAATTGGGTGTAGAAGTTAGCCATATGTCCATTACATTTAATTATATATGTTGAATTCGACCTTAAGGTTATTCTATTTAAGTATGTTTATGTCCCAAGTTACCTTTATATGCTATATGTTTCTTTCATGGGGAGTTATGGTAATATTTTTGGTTATAAAAAGGGTAATAAATGAGATTATATTCAGTTAAGTGTTTTTTCTACTTCATAATGGTGAAAATTATTACTTTATGATAAATTTTTCATGGTTTAAATGTTTTCCTGAGACTAACAGTTTTCAATCATCGTGTATCCCTTACTGAGTTTATTATTTTCATTCCATGTTTTGAAATGTTTTCCATAGGGTATAAGGAAGGATAATAGAGAGGAATAATTATTAAATATTTTTATCATAAGAACAATTATTATTTTATTTAAGGAGTATTATTATTGTATAAAAATGTATAGAGAGTAGTTGAGTCTACTTGTAATATTCAAGTTTTTATATATCAGTTTTGACCTAATTCCATTAAGATCTAGATGTGAAAAGATCCTATATGTGAAATAAAGTAAAATTATTGACTTATCTCAAGATTATGTAATATTTATGGCTGGGGATTTATAATTTTCTTGAGAGAAATATAATTTATTATTTGAAAAGGGATTTCTCAATCAAAAAACCATTTGAAAATAATTTTCATTGAAAATACCTTTAAAACATATAAATAATACATGTAATCATTTGAAAACCTTTTTCCTTGTAATATTATTAAATAAGATTAAATAAAATTTAAGAATCCTTTTCTTTAGATACATTATGAAAACATATAATTAAATATTGAAAACATTTTGAAAACCATTTATTTAAAAATACATTGAAAACATATAAATAATGCTTGAAAACGTTTTGAAAAAAAATTTCCTTGAAAACTTATAAATGAAACATGATTTTTTTGAAAACCATGTCTTTTAAAATATATTTTAATAACATTTTCTTAAAAAATAAATTTTAAACAAGAAAATAAATATTCAAAGGATTGATGGAAGATAAATCTGTACATGTCGTAGGAGGTAAAATGAACATTTCTTCGACACAGTAAAAAGGATATAAAATTTAATTGTTCGGAAAGTTTTAAGAATATTAATTTGAAACCATTGTTTAAATAAAAGAAATGATAAAAATTTATTTTAATTATAATTGAATATTAGTAGAATATTTTAGAGACCCTTTTTAGAAAACAAGTTTTAGATGGAACACTGATATCTGACCAATGAGAGGGTAATGACAGGATTTCTTAAAAACAACTTCCAAGCTATCATATGTACCAAAGAATAAAAAATTGTATAAATACATTAACATTGAATGAATAACCAGAAGAGAAGAAAATTAATTAATATATTTAGAAATAGAACATAATAATTCATCTAAGTATGTATAAACATAAACAAATCTCAAAAATTGATGAGGTTGTCTCAATAAACTCTTATAACATGGTAACATGGGATGATACACTCCATGTAAGAAAAAGAAATTACATGAAGCTTAAAATATTAAGAGATGATTTAGATTCATGATATAACATATAAAATGGATGTTCACACACCTTGAAAAAAGTGTTTAGGTTCATAAAAAACATGAGTCTCAATGAAGGCAAATTGAGACAAAACTATTTTATGGATTTGTTAAATTTTGAAACATGAACCCCATGAAATAAGTATCATTAATAAGATAAGTGAATACCCATAAATTTATACATAACCTATATATATATATATATAATACAATCATGTTTAGTACACACACCATAAAAAAGGATGGAGTGGAAAATATAACATGCATCTCAAGGAAATTAAAAGTGAGATGAAATCCTTTTAACCTATGTCATGACTCTCATCATACTCATTAAAACCCCATATATTATAAATATTAATTTATTATATATATTTTATAAAACCATATTCTTATATCTAATACCATATTTTATTAATAACGACCTTATATTAACAGTTTTTAACCATCCTTTGTTAAGGTTTCACTTCGGGAAATATTCAATTCGTTTTTTATATGTGTCTTAATTGGATATATTTCAGGTCCTTGTACTTATATCACAATTAAGGAATTTAAAACATGATATAAATATCATTTGTATACAATATATGTGTATTATAATAATCTTTATAATATATAATTATGAAATGGAATACATAGTTCAATGAGACGGTAGACCGTACATACACATGAATGATATTTCTGTTTAATTTTCATATTGAGAGAAAGAAGTTAAAATACAGACACAAACACACAGAAACACACACACACACACATATCTTTGTTTGTTTGTGTGTGTATATATATCTCATTATTACATTATATTTAATATATAATATATATTCACTAAAACTATACTAAATACAATCTATGTAGTGTATGAACGAATCATATAGCTTGGAGGGGGCGGTAGGCCACACTTCCTTAAAAGAAATTATCATATTTACATTAGATGGAAATCATAAAGGTATGTTCAAAGTAAAAAATAAATAAATATAAAGACATTATAATTATAATATATATTTTATATAGATAGAGTTTTTATAATAATTTGAACCATGATAGGTGGTAATGTAGAAATAAACAATCGCTTTGTGAGGCAATAATTCACCGTACACAGAAACGGTATGTTCGTTGCCCGTTGGATAGAGGTGTGTGTAAGTATAGGTCAAACCACATATATATAAAAATTAAATTAAATTCATGATACTTATGTTTTTAAATAAGTATATAATAAAGGGAGTTTTTTGGGGTGGAGAAGGAAAATAAAATAATGAACTTGTGAAAAGAAGATGCCTTTAAATCAGGTAACTCCCATTAGTTTATGCCAAAAGGCCTCCATAGATTTTCTTCAACATAGTGGAATTATTCTAGGAGGAAGGTAGGAATTATGTTATGTTTATTGGGAAGTTAACTTTAAATCATAAGTGGTTTGAGAGTTGTGATGAAGTAGGATAGGTGGTGGGTTTTTATAGGGAAGGAAAATGATACACTTGGATCTTTTTGAAACAAGTTAGGTGTACACAGGTTATTACCTAAAAACATCATAAAAAACAAAAAAAAATTAATAATTCAAGGTTTATATAAAATAAATATCAACATAAAGTGGGTTTTGTACAGGTGTATAGATCATTTGGACCCTTAATTTTAAGGTTTAGTCTCTAATTAAGATTAATTTTTCCTTAATCATTGTGATTAATTTTAATCACTTTTACTAATTATTTTGGTCAAAAATTAAAATTGATTTATTAGACTATAAATATTATACTGAATAAAATTTTTTATTTGAGTTTTATAAATTAAAATCACAGAAGAGGAATTATTAAGATTAATATTAATCCCACAGATGTGGCGAAGTAACATGTTTTTAACGTAGAAACAAATTCAAATGTTTGTTAATATTTTGTATCAAATTTCTATGTGAAATTGATTATAATGACATAAATTATATTAATAGATGTAATATATATCTAGTTTTACATTAAAAAATTTACAATATCATTTAATATTAATATTACATTAAACAAAAAGGCAGTTTTTAACTAAAAAGTAGTGTTTTTAACTATTCATAAAAAATGATGTTTATCAGAAAAATCTCAGAAATTCTACCTAGGAAAATTTAGACATTATAAATTAATAAATTATATTTTTTTTATCATATAATATTTATAAATATTTATATTTTTAATTTTATTGTTAAAAGTTGATAATTCAAGAAAATAATGTTTTTAACAAAAAAGGAATTTACCAGAAATCATATCTTTCTTTGTCAATATGTCTTATTTATATAAAAAAGTTATATTTTTTTAAAATAAGTTATTAATATTACTATAAATATGTTTAATGGTTTTTTATAATTATCACATATAAATAATTATATATATAAAATATTTTTCATAGAAACTATGTGTTTTGTGCATCATATGCCAAGTCGGTGTTGCATGTAACATATGCCAAGTATTTTGCCAAGAATGTTTTGAATGTAAAATATTCTATGTAAGTGTTTAATGTTACAAATTCCATGTGGGTATTGCGTGTAGCACAATCCAAGTCGGTAATGTGTGTAGTGAATGCCATGTTAATAATACCTATAGCGCAATCCAAGGCGGTGTTGTGTGAAAGGAATGTTTACCGTTGTGTTATATATATATATATATAATTAAATATATCTAGTGTCAATGGAAATGAAAAATACTAATAAGATAAATTAATTCCTTTTTAAAAACATATTAGGGTGTTACAGCTAGCACCAAGTATCCACATATATGCCTATATATTTCCTCACGTCTTTAGTGAATATACATGTATACATGTTATATATGATTAATTATATGTATATATGGATACACATGGTTACTGAGATTAGATATTATAACCTATACCAATTTAAATATAATCATCCAGGTGAAACTGGAACCTGAGTTTACTAGTATAGATATTTTCAGCAATGCTTATTATTCCTTTTATATGCAAACTTTTATGCTATGTACCCTAGATAGATTATTATAGACAACATTAGTGGTGTCCGACTAAGATTATGTCACACCCTAATAATATTCAATTGGTACTTGTGTAGACTTCATGACTTCAAGTGTGGATAAGGTTAAGTTCCCTATCATGGAAGATTGATTTATTTCACTTATATCTTGGATCCTGGGAGAATAGGACCGAGTGTATGCTCGTGACACCAGTGGAGATATATTTTGGACTTTATGTTTTTTATTAAAATATATATATTACTATACTCTATATCACATTTTTTTCCATCGGGTATATCAAAATTTTATTCCACCATAATATATATGACTCAACCTATGGATTTTGATGACTATTGTGGTTTCTTGGATGTTTATGCTTCCTCAGTTTCTTATCATACTAGTTTCCACAATTACATATGTTCTAATATGATTCCTACAATTATATTTATTTATTATTACCATTATTCCACTATGATACAAGGGTATAGTCTCCCCACTATACCACCTCGTACCCTCACAGCTATTCTAATGTCTCTAGAATACATGGAGGCGTGCTTGAGTCCTTGTGATCCTCCAATATAGGGAATTTTTTACATGCCCCTCAAGTTAGAAAATTATAAGATAAATGAAATAATATACCCAAGGACATTTTATCTAGGTGTTTAGTCTAAGTCCCACTCATCATATAATATAATGATGATTAAATTAATGATCAACTAACCCTTTTTAGGACTATTACCCCTAGCTATATCTCTTCCAAAACTACATCAACTTTCTAGTATCTAGAAATTGATTTTTTTCTTATAAAACCACATTATCCCAACATTAACAATATTTTTTGGTATCATCTTGATCATATACTCATCTTTAAGATTTAAATATTTTTTTTAATCCTAATATCCAATTTAAGTAAACTAATAAAAAAATAACTAAACCATCCCTTTGATTCTAAATATAATGACCCAAGATAATAATAAAAGAATATTACATTTATTCCATTGTTAAATTGATAAAACTAATTAATAGTTTCATAACGCAAGGAACAAAATGTTCAGGATCATTTAGTACTAGCTACATAAGCAAAAAATTTGAACATTTATGCACAATAGAACTCAAATAGAGTCCATTTTAGACTTATAAATAATTAAACATATCATTATAAGCTAGGGAATAGAAAACAAAATAAATGGGTAAGCAGAAAAACACAGTATATAAAAGACACATCAAATTTCAACAAAGTGTTAGATTATTAGAATAATAGAAAACATGAAAAATGGATAAATGTATTACTGAATTAATTGTGGAATAATAATATATCTCTATAATTCATGGTTGAATGGAATGTAATATTAGAAGAACAACATATATCATGATAAAGAGTGTGAAAATACTATATAATAAACATGATCTAGGAACCTAACATAAGAATATAACATAGAATCATGTAATAGGAATATGAGTGGGTTTCCAAAAAAATATTGGATATAAATAACCATATCGAGTTCATGATCATTATTTTTAATGTAGCTAATAACATTGGGTAAAATTTCAATCATGTGATTGTATCTAATTTATATTGTATTCCAACTAAATCGTTTAAACATTAAAATTTTTCCCCATTTTCACACATTATTCTATATATATAGATGATCGACAATATGTTAATGCTCAATATCTTTACCTCATGAGGTAATAAAATGTAAAAAAATCATTGGAAGTTGATATAGGACCCCACTTATCATCATCAATATATATGTGTTCTAATTTGAAACTACCATTAATCAAATCATAAAGATGCCAATGAATGAAAATTCAATTTCCTAACATTTCAAGATGGTATCACCAAAATTGACCTCCAGAATGTAATTGTTGATACCCCAAACACAAAAAACCCAAAATATTATTTGATTAAAAAAATTAATCGGTGATTCATCAATAATAATTTTTGAACAATCATGACCTATAGTGATAAAGAGGAATATGGTGGTGAAATTTCAAAAGGGTTTCTATAAAATGTTTTGTTTACTAAGACAACAAGTTTAAAACACATCAAAAAGACATTTTTAAAAGGTGTAGTGATTTTTTAAAAAATAGTTATGTTTATTTACAAAGGAATATAAACCAGTATAAAATTTAAAAGTACATAAATTACTCAAAATGATGAAGTGATTTTGAAATATTTACCATTTAAAAAAATACTCAATAATCGAGCATTGAAAATATATAATGTTTATCAAAAGGAATGTATAGTGGAAGATAAAAAATCTATTTCGTAAGGATAAAAAAACTTTTAATCTTTTAGAAATATATTTTTGTGAAAACCAACATAATAATTTTTTTTAAAAACATATTTTTAATACAGGATAATAAAAATATTAACGTTTCAAGGGAAACACATTGTTCTATCTCCAAATATACCAGAACAAATAACTAGAAAAGGAAAATTTTGACAAGGAGGAGAAAAAATCAATAATGATGATGATAATTATTATTAAGATAATTCAACTTTAAAAAAGGAATATAACTCATCGATACGGAATATTTGAATCAAAATTGATCTCCCAAGATAAAAATAGGTTATAATATAGTAATTTTATACTGATTCTTATGGAGAAATATTATTACACAAGATGTAGATTGAGTTATAAAAAAATTAAATTTTAGGGAAGATATCAATCGTAGACCATAGAGAAAAAGAGCATGAATGGATATAAAGATTCAATGATTGATAATAATTTATGATATTTTATTTTAATTGTAAATAATTACCCTATATAATTTATTTTTGGTGTATAATATCAATGCATGCCTCAAGGGTGATAGAGATGAAACCCTTACCTTATTTCCCGACTTAGTTATATTAACATAATCTACTATGTAACAAACCTAAATATCGTAATAACCTATTTTATATCCTTTTTATTATCCATATAATTATATAAAATTTATTTAAATTGAAACCCTTGAAGGATATTAGACTTGGGTATTCACAAAATGAAGATGGAAGATCATTTTATGATTTTCGTAGTGTGATGGATATATAAAAGAATTTTTGAATGGGTTTAATAGGTGAGAAATGCAGTTTCTCATTTACGAGAAATCACTTGGCTAGTTTGGGATTGATTATGAACATTATGTAGTATAATCACACGGAAATAAAAATTCATATAATAATGGAAGTGATTGAAATAAGAATATGATGGAGATAATTAATGAGCGATTTTGACAGCATCTCAACTATAATAAATGTATAATGAAATGAGTTTAATGTGAAAAATGGTAATAACTCATGAATATGGAATATTTTGGTTAGTAAATCATTGAATATGAGAATATTTAATAGTAATCATTTTTAATTAAAATGCCTTAAAAAAATGGAGATCGTGAATTTAAAAGAGGAGGGAGAGAGTAAAGGGTCGATTTTAGCAATATGATTACTATGAAAATGGTAATATAAAATTGGATTAATGTGATTGAAACATATTCTCTCATAAATAGTTCCTAATTTGTATAGTAATTAAGTGGACATTAAAAAAAGGAATCATGGACATATATTTAAAAAATTATTATCCCAAAAGTAGTGCTTCAATAAAATAGATGATTAAGAGAACCCTTACCATAATAAGTATTGTGTAATGCTTAAGAGAAATCCTTTGAACCATAGGAATACCTTATAAGTGACATAGAGAGGGATAAGGAAGGAAAATTAATGAAAACATTATTTGAGGAGTGGGATGAGATAATTTCTGGGAGTGATATCCTTTTATTGTTGAAATGTAGGGCCTTTTTATTGGAAATAATGTTAAGGGGCGTGAATGGAATCACATGGGTATTAGGAGGGATCAGTTATTTAGGGGACTTAGGTGAAGAAACATTATGTGAAACATTTGGGTATGAATTTTATACTAAAAAAAGTCATTTTCTAATAATTATGTGAGCATTTAATTATTAAAAACATTAGATACTTCATTACATCATTCTCACCCTTCTTAATAATGATTAAAAATTAACCATGATAATTATTTTATTAATAAATATAGTTGGTGAACCTTTATAAAAAATTATATCTGATGAATAAAAATCTAGTGTACATTTTTAAAAATCCCATTTATCAAAAATATAATCTCAACTTTTCATTCAATACATATAATGTGCAGAAAAACCAATTTTTGAACGAATATATTTTAATTGTTAAGAATTATTAATTTTATTAAAAATTTATTCCCAATTAATTAATAATAAATTTAATTATATATACATTTAAACATTTTATTATATTCTTAATTAAAAATATATCAATTTAATTTAAGCAAAAATAACATAAATTATTAAGGTATCATTCTTTAAAAAAATAATTGTTTTATCATGGAGAATAAATTTTACCGAAGGTAAATAATTAATTATGACTAAAAATATCGTGGTCCTTAATCGATAATTTATGTGCACTGAATCAAAATTTGATTTTTTTTCTCGTTCAATTTAAACATTTTTTAAAAATAAGTTCAACATAATAAATTTATAATTCATTAATTTGTTTTTGAGAAAAACATTAATTTTGTTAAAAAAATTGAATATATGTTTGGAAACTATAATCAATATTTTATAATGTATAGTTTCAAATATAAAATTAAAATATTTTTAAGAAAAATGGTTCATAAATATCTAATTTATACTTATAAACTGTTAATTACATAAGTGTTGCAATATTAGTAAAAAGTATATAATATATGAATCACCAAAAAATAAATTTTTTAAAAAAATAAAAAATTAAACATAACCTAGTATTCAAATTATACATCCAAAAATTGTATTAATTTTTATAAATTTAATTTCTATAATGTATTAATTTAAATTTAGAACAAAATGATGAGTTATAATTGTTCGAGGTACAATCCTTGTAGCTTCTACGTTTTCTAGTGTGTTTTTTGACATAGGTGCGACATAGTATTTTTTATCTGCTAAACTTGTGGTAGTGTTGTGTTTACCTATGGAGGGGGTGTGTGGAGTTATGTTAATTGACACCCTGTTGGGGGTGCGGGTTGAGGATATCAAGAAGTGCAAGGGATGTGCCTTTGATGTTGGTGGGTATCTTTTTCTGTGAGACTTGTTTATTCTCAAGATGTCAGGGTCTGACCTAATCTTGTGAATGGATTGGTTGGTGTTGTTTTAGGTGCACATAGACCATTATCATCATATAGTATCATTTAGGTCGCTTGAGGGTGACACTTATGTCCACCGTGGTGAATGAGATGTTCGAGCAGGGCGTGCGGGGCTGATTTGTCACCAGATGAGCGGAATCACGGCTCAAGTGGCATGTCTCATTCTTGATGATGATAAGGGAGGGGGAAAATCTAATTTTCATCCCATGGTGGATCAGTTTTAGGATGTGTTTCCTAAGGATTTCTCGGGGTTACCACCCGAGAGGGATGTCGAGCTCAGGATCGAGTTGCTTCTGGGAGCAGAGCCTGTTTCTATTTTCCCATACCGAATGGAACCAGCATTACTCTAGGAACTGAAGGTTCAGCTTGGGGAGTTGGAGCATAATGGGTTTATCTATCCTAGTACATCTCCTTGTGGATCTCTAGTTCTTTTTGCAAAGAAGGACGATGGGTCGTTGAGGTTGTGTGTTGACTATCGAAAGTTGAATCAGATAACAGTGAGAAATATGTACCCTCTTCCTAGAATTGATGACTTGTTTGATCAGTTGAGGGGTGCATCAATGTTTTATAAGATTGATATGAGGTCAGGTTATCACCAGATGAGGGTATGGTCTTCTAACATACCAGAGATAGCTTTTCGAAGTCGGTACGGGTTTTTGTAGTTTATGGTAATGCTTTTCGGATTAACGAATTCACCAGAGGTGTTTATGGATTTGATGAGCTGAATATTTCATCCCTATCTAGATCAGTTTGTGGTTGTCTTTCTTGACGATATCCTAGTGTACTCGAAAACTCATGATGATGATGCCCAACATCTTGACATCGTCTTGGGTACGCTAAGAGAGCAGCGGCTATATACCAAGATATCAAAGTGTCAATTATGGATAGGTGAGGTGCATTTTCTGGGTCACATAATCTCAGAGGAAGGTGTGTCAGTGGATCCAGAGAAAGTGCATGTAGTTGTATCTTGGGAGTATCCCAAGAGTGTTTCTGATGTTCGGAGTTTTCTGGGTTTGGCCTTGTTTTACCGAAGGTTCATTCAATATTTCTCTCACTTGGAAGAACCAATCTCGGGCTTTCCCAAGAAAGGAATCAGGTTCAAGTGGTCTGAGGCATGTGAGAACGCCATCCAAGAGTTGAAGCAGGGGTTGACGGCCGCACATATCTTGATCTTACCTGAGCTGAGTAAGAAGTACATCGGGTTTTGTGATGCGTCCGTAGTCGAACATGGTGCTGTGTTGATGTAGGATGAGAGGTTTATGGCATATGGGTCAAGGGATTTGAGACCCCGTGAGCAGAACTATCACACTCGTGACCTTGAGTTGGCTGCAGTGGTGTACTCCTTGAAGTGTTGGAGGCACTATTTGTTGGGAGAACGGTTTACTGTGCTTACCGACCATAAGAGTTTAAAGTAAATCTTCTCTGAATGGGATCTGAACCTTCGACAGCGAAGATGGGTTGAATATATTCAGTCTTTTGACTTTGAGTTGATGTACACGTCGGGAAAGGGAAACAGTTTTGCTGATGCTCTGAGCAGGAAGGTTCAGAATCAGGTGGTTCAGGAGTCCAACACCAAGTGGAAGGTGATGGATTTGTTTGCAGAGATGCACCTGGAGGTGCAGGAGGAGAGTGGTCAGGTCACTCTTTTTTCCTTAATGGTGGAGTCGACACTTATGAGTTGAGTTAATGAAGGTCAACTTGATGATCCCGAGTGTTTGATCATGAAGGAAAAGCTTCAAGTTAGGGAGCTACCTTCTGGTTGGGCCGTCGGCATGGAATGTGTTGTTCGTGTTCGTGATTGTGTGGTTGTGCCAAAGTGTGTGTGGGAAGAGTTGATGTGTGAGTTCCATGAATCAAAGTGGGAAGTCCATCCTGGTTTGACCAAGATGTACCGTGATCTCCGAAGGCAGTATTGGTGGCCTGGAATGAAGAAGGAAATTGCAGACTTTGTGGCATAGTGCCTTACCTGTCAGCAGGTGAAGGCCAAGCGTCAATGCCCTGGTGGTTTGTTGCATCAATTTCCCATTTCTTAATGGAAGTGGGATGATGTAACAATGGATTTTGTCGTGTTTATTCTGAGGACACCGCGGAAGAATGATGCAATCTGGGTGGTTGTGGATCGGTTAACGAAAGTGGCTCATTTCTTATCGATTCATGAGACCTTTACTGTCGACCAGTAGGGTGAACTGTATGTTCAAGAAATAGTGAGGTTGCATGGTGTTCCACAGACCATTTTTTCGGACCAAATTCGCGTTTCACATCACGTTTCTAGTCAGGGTTACAAAATTCACTTGGTACGCTGGGGTTTTTGAGTACGACTTTCCACCCGCAGACAGATGGGTAATCGGAGTGTACAATCCAAGTGTTGGAAGACATGTTAAGAGCTTGTGTCTTGGACATTGGTGGTTATTGGGAGAGACACCTATCGTTATTTGAGTTTTCCTACAACAACAGTTTTCAGGGTACGATTCAAATGGCACCGTTTCAGGCACTCTACAGTAGGCTGTGTAGATCTCTGTTGTGTTGGTTAGAGGCCGGTAAATCTGAGTTTTTGGGGCCATGTCTCGTGTAGGATACATCAGAGAGAGTTAAGTTGATCAAGAAGTGGATGGATATAGCTCTGAGTAGGCCGATGTCGTATACAGATCAGAGGTTTAGACCTCTGGAGTTTGTGGTGGGTGATAATGTGTTCCTTCAGGTGTCGCCAAGGTTGGGTCACCATCATATTCGAAAGCAGGGTAAGTTGGCACCCAGGTATGTGTGACCTTTTGAGATTGTGGAGAGGATCCGACCAGTGGGTTACCGATTGGCACTCATATAGTGGTATGGTGGGATGCATGATGTGTTTCATGTGTCACAGCTTCGACGGTATCTCCCTGACCCATGTCACGTAGTTGATGTAGAGGAAGTGGATCTTGAGGCTGATGCGTCCATTGAGGAGCATCCGGTTCATGTGGTGGATCGTAGTGAAAAGATCTTGTGAGGAAAGGTTGTTTTATTAGTGCGATTACTATGGCAGCATGGGAATGTTCAGGAAGAAACATGGGAGCAGGAATCAGATTTGCGAGCTCAATGGCCCAAACTCTTCTCTTCGGTGGATCAAATATGGATTGGAAACTCATCTCGGGGACGAGCCGTTATAAGGCAGGCAGGTTGTAAGATCCCAGTTGTTGGAAGGGTATGTTTTCATTATGTTTTGGTTGAATCTATTGTTTTGGGATTCAAGGGATGTCTTCTGAATGTATGAGAGGTATTGGGGATGTTTTGGGGGCTCGGGGCATGAAATAAAGGAAAGCTGTGTAGGACAAGCCTGGGCGCACGACCTGCGCATGACCAGGGAAAACCGTGCAGCCTACCCAGGTAAATCGTGAAACCCCTATTCCCCCATACAGTAGCATGCACACAGTTTGTTCATGGTTTTTCAAACAGTGCGACCTCTTAAAGTTGGGAAAAATTACAAAATTTCCACCTAGAGATTTTAAGAACCAACTCAATATTTCCTCTCCATTCCTCCCTCTTCACCGTAGGAATGAACCAAATCACCCATGACCTACTAGAGGTTGATCTCACACGTTTCTAAGGAATTTTTGGTACCGTTGGATGCATATTGAAGCTCTAGGTAAGGCCAATCCCATACTTGCTTCTATTTTTGGTTTAGGGTTTTTATCTTCTCCCCCTATTGTTCTGAAACTCTAAAACCCAATCTTTTGGGAGAGTTCTAGGTTGAAGATCCAAAGGCTAGTCGGATTGAGGACTAAGGGCTCGATTGAGTGTGTGTTTAACCGCAGTTTCGAGGTAGCTGGTCTACAAACGTTATACCAATGTTTTATGGTGGATTTATGGATGTGTGGCTTTGCTCATGGATTCATTTTTATGATCTTGAATGAACCTAGATGCATTTGGTATAAATGATGCTTTAAAATGGTAAATGGGAACCCTAATGATCCCCCATGGGATGTGTTGAGGATGACTTGACCTAACTAGGGAAATCCATGGGGTGTGCCAGATTTTCCCAGGCTTAGAGATTATTATTAAACAAGTGGCCCTGTTGTAATAAATGGTAGAGCCCTTGACGAGTATGTTGGCATGATTGGATGAACTTGGAATATATGTTAGGTGATGTACGTAGACTTGGAAATAACCTAAAGGTTATTTGGAATGGGGTGAATGGTTGATTCATGGAAAAGATGAACGGGTTAAATGGGTTAATGTGTAAACTGATTAAAGACCATAATGGGATAGGTTATGGGTTTAGTGTTTAATTATTTGTGAGATAGGCAGAACACATGGGAATTGGGTGAATGGTTAAATGATGTAAAATGGTAATGTGTTAATGGGTTATGGAATAATGTGAATTCCCGTGTGGTTTTTTTTGTGAATGATTTTTTTCAAAGGGAAATGGTATGGTGGGTTAATGGTTACTTATATATATAAGCATGTGCAGATGGATTGGTATAGTGGGGTTTGACTTGAGGATCTACGCCCACGGGTCGAGTGAAGACTGATTTTCTAAACTCCACCCTAAATGCACAAGTTAGGAATGTTGACTGATGATCTATTCTCCTAATGGTTGCATCCACCCAGACTGAGGCTTCAAGGTGAGGATATGGTTTCTATGAGGGTTCTAGTCCAAGTAAGATAGGATAATGATGTGTTTATCCTCTTTCATGTGATTTTTGGCATTTTACCCATGTAATATAATGTATGTGATTAACCCCTGCAAATGTTATGAAATGGTAAGTGATGTTAATTGGTGTGAAATGAATGGTAATGGAGGTGGAAATGGATTTGGCTCTGAACTGGTTAATAAAACCTTAAATAATTACTTGGAAATTATCATTCATATTACTTTTCCATGTACTACCAGTTCATACTGGATATTTTGTAGACACCATTGGTTGTGGCCTACTGAGTTGTACTTACAACCTGATCGGGCCGCCATTGGGTTCCCGAGCAGACATCATGTTTGCAGGTCAGGATAAGGGAAAGTGTCCTTGCTAGATAGTTGATTGGACACCGGTAGCACTTGGTGGAGGATCTAGACTTGGATTCGGGACCATTTTGGGGATTTTGACCGTTGTCTTTATTTTGGGTTTTTGTTCACATTTACACTTGTAGTAGGAAATGTCATATTTATTGTTGGAAATGGTTGTTATACATGTTCCTTATTTATTGATTATTTTTTCCACTATTGGATTATTTATGTTGTGGATTACTCTGATAAAAAGGGGGTATAGTCACCCCACTTGACCAAAAAGACCCATGCTGCTAGCCGGTAGCCTTTGGTATACAGGGAGGCACGCTTAAGGTTATGTGAATACCCAGCTCGGAGCACCGGTTTACTGGCTTCCGGTTTGGGGAAATTACAATTTGGTATCAGAGGAGGTCTTTCTTATCCTTCTCTGATGTCTTGTTATTTGGGATAGGTTGACAAGGGTTAAGATGTGTCGGGCCTTGGTAAATGAGCTCATTCTTAGGGGTAGCTAACCCATGTATGAGGAAAAACCCAAGTCACCCTAGGTGGGAAATGTGGTTCTTGGTTATGTGTTGTTACAGTTGATGATATTTCACCGTTGGGTGATGCACATGTGGTTTGATTTGACTGTATTATGATATTTGTCTCATGGCCTTAACGGCACGAGGATTTGCATTCATGCATCATTGTAGGCACCTAGGGAGATAAGTGACATGCACTGTGTTATGCACATGCACGGGGTGGGTCTGTGAGCCAGGAAAGTAGGGCGCATCATGCATTTCATGAAACCAATAAATAATGGGAAGAATGAAATACAACAAGTGGGTAAATTATGTTTAATGAAATATAATGGTTTGAAATGAAGTGGAAATTTTTTTTGTAAAATTTTGTGTGAGTTTGGTGGTAGTGCATTATTTTTTACCCCATTTAGACCATGGCCCGCTTTAGGGATGGTCGGGGCGGTGAATTTGAGATGTAAATGTTGTCTAATTATTATATAAAAATGGGTTGTTGTAGCTAGTAAAGATATTTTGATGAATTCGTGAAAGTTTTATGGTATGCGTGCTAAATCTCGTGTTTGGAAATGTAGAGAGATTCCACCATGATGTCGGTTACCAGTTGGGTAACAGGAGGATGTTGCTGAGAAAACTCCTCTTGTAGAAGAGCACGAAAATGTGGTGATCAGTGAATGTAGAGAAAACTAGTTTCGAGAGAACATGCCTTGCCTTATGCAGATGATGGATCGGGACCCAGGGCAGGTTGCACCAAGTATTTGTGAGCTGACCATGGGGTTCCAACTGCATAACCCTCCAACCATCCCTGGAGAGGGTGGCCCAGAGGCTGAAAAGTTTTTGTTAGAGTCTGTCAAGACTATACTGGATCATCTAGAGACCCTTGTTGAAAAGTGAGTAAAGATGGATTTTTTATATGTCGCGGGGCCAGACAAGGTGTTGGTGTGACGTTCAGGCTCAGACTGAGCAGGCTGAGGGGATGTCATGGAAGGTTTTCTAGGAGAATATCCTGGAGCAGTTCTACCCAAGGATATTGAGGGAGGAGCGGGCTGTAGAGATTTTGAGCCTGACTCAGGCATCACTATCGGTGATGGACTATGCTAGTCACCTCACTAATTTTCAACACTTTGTCCCAGTGCTAGAAGGGGATGATGAATCGGTAGAAAAGCGTTTCCAGGATGGGTTGCGACATGAGATCAGGTCTCAAGTAAATAACTTCTGCTTGAAGAGGTTTGCAGAGGTGATGAATCAGGCACTCATATCTGATGGGAACCTGAAGGGAGATTTGGGTGGTGGGCTTGTCGTGCCAGCTGGGCAGACAAGTGGTTCATCTTCCGAAGGTAGGAAGCACCGTTGGGAATGTTTCCAGCAAGGTGGTCAGAAGAGAGGGTCATCCTCTCAGAGTGGGAACCAGGTGTTCTGTTATCAATGCGGTAGGCTGGGGCATATGCGTGTTCAATGTCCTCGACCTCCGGTTGAGTGACGTTCGTGCGGCAGGATGGGGCATGTGCAGAGGTTCTACAAGAACCCTTGGAAGACGGGTGAGCAAGATGATGAAAAGAAGGTACCAGGTATGGGAAGGGGATAAGTTTCCCCGTACCAGGAAGGTAGTTGGAGTTCCACGGGTCGTACTATCCGGGGCGGTGGACGTGGAACTCTAGGGAAAGATCGCTCATGCCAGCAGGGCAGGGTGGCATTGGGTGCTCAGGGTAGATCCTAGTGTAGAGGGGCAGGTTAGCTTCATACAGTTTAGTTTGCGCCTGGTGATGGTGAGGGCAGACCGTCAACTGTTCGAGGTACGATCCTTGTAGCTTTTACGTTTGGTAGTGCATTGTTTGAAACAGGTTCCAGACACTCTTTTTTTTCTGCTCAACCTGTGGTAGTGATGGGTTTACCTGTGGAGGGGTGTCTGGAGTTTTTTCAATTGACACCCCGTTGGGGGTGCAGGTTGAGGATATCAAGTAGTGCAAGGGATGTGCCATGGAAGTTGGTGGGTATCGTTTTATGTGAGACTTGTTCATTCTCAAGATGTCAGGGTTTGAACTAAACTTGAGAATGGATTGGTTTGTGTTGTATCGGGTGAACATGGACTGTTATCATCATAGAGTATCGTTCAGGGTGCTTCAGGGTGACACTTATGTGCACCGTGGAAAATGGGATGTTCGAGCAGGGGGTGCATGTCTGTTTTGTCAACCAATGAGGGGAATCACGGCTCAAGTGTCATGTCTAATGCTTGATGATGATGAGGGATGGGAACAATATAATTTTCCTCCCAAGGTGGATTGCTTTCAGGATGTGTTTCCTGAGGATTTCTTGGGGTCACCACCCGAGAGGGATGTCGAGCTCACGATCGAGTTGCTACCGGGAGCAGAGCTAGTTTCTATTCCGCCATACCGAATGGAACCGGTAGAACTCCAGGGACTAAAGGTTCAGCATGAGAAGATGGAGCGTAAGGGTTTTATCCATCCTAGTATGTCTCCTTGGGGATCTCCCTTGCTTTTTTCAAAGAAGGCCGATGGGACGTTCAGGATATGTGTTAACTATCGATTGTTGAATCAGATGACGGTGAAAAATCGATACCCTCTTCATAGAATTGATGACCTATTTGTTAATTTGAGGGGTGAATCAGTTTTTTTAAGATTTATATGATGTCAGGTTATCACCATATGAGGGTGCGGTATTCTGACATACTACAGACAGCTTTCCGGAGTCAGTATAGGTTGTTTGAGTTTGTGGTAATGCCTTTCGGATTGACCAATTCACCGGTATTTTTTAGGGAATTGATGAACTGAGTCATTCATCCCTATCTAGATCAGTTTGTGATTGTCTTTCTTGATGATATCCTAGTGTAATGAAAAACTAATGATGATCATGCCAAACATCTTGACATCATCTTGGGTACGCTAAGAGAGCATCAGCTATATGCCAAGCTATCAAAGTGTCAATTCTGAATAGGTGAGGTGCATTTTTTGGGTCACATCATCTTAGAGGAAGGTGTGTAAATGGATCCAGAGAAAGTGTAGGTAGTTGTAACTTGGGAGCAGCCCAAGATTTTTTCGAATGTTCGGAGTTTTTTGGGTTTTTCCGGGTATTACCGAAGGTTTATTCATGATTTCTCTCGCTTTGAAGCCCCAATATCGGGCTTCACCAAGAATGGATTTAGGTTTGAGTGGTCTGAGGCTTGTGAGAATGTCTTCCAAGAGTTGAAGAAGTGGTTGACGACCGTACCGATCATGATCTTACCTGAGCCGGGTAAGAAGTACATCATGTTTTGTGATGCGTCCGGAGTCAGACTTGGGGATGTGTTGATACATGACGAGTGGGTTGTGGCTTATGGGTCATGGTATTTGAGACCCTATGAGTGGAACTATCCCACTCATGACCTTGAGTTGGCTACAGTGGTGTATGCCTTGAAGTGCTGGAGGCACTATTTGATTGGAGAACGGTTTACCGTGTTTACCGACTATAAGAGTTTAAAGTAAATCTTCTCACAACGGGATCTGAACCTTCGACAGTGAAGATGGGATGAATATCTCAAGTATTTTGACTTTGAGTTGGTGTACATGCCGGTAATGGGATACAATGTTGCTGATGCTCTGAGATGGAAGGTTCAGAATAAGGTGGTTCAAGAGTCCAACACCGAGTGAAATGTGATGGATTTTTTTTTCAGAGATACACCTGGAGGTATAGGAGGAGAGTGGTCAGGTAACTCTTGATTCCTTAACGATGGAGTCGACGCTTTAGATTCTAGTTAAGGAAAGTCAGCTTGATGATCCTGGGTGTTTGATTAGGAAAGAAAATCTTAAAGTTGGGGAGCCACCTTATGGTTGGGCCGTCAGTGTGGAAGGTGTTGTTCGCGTTCGTGATCGTGTGGTTGTGCTAGAGTGTGTGCAGGAAGAGTTGATTCATGAGTTCCATGCATCAAAGTGGGCAGTGCATCCTGGTATTACCATGATGTACCATGATATCTGAAGGCAGTTTTGGTGGCTTATAATGAAGAAGGAAATTGCAGGCTTTGTGGTACGGTGCCTTACCTGTCAGCAGGTGAAGGCCGAGCATCAACACCCAGGTGGTTTGTTGCATCCATTGACCATTCTGGAATGGAAGTGAGATGATTTTACAATGGAATTTGTCATGGGTATTATGAGAAAATCGTGGAAGACTGATGCAATCTGGGTGGTTGTGGATCAGTTAACGAAATTGGCTCATTTCTTACCGATTCAGGAGACCTTTACTATCGACCAGTTGGGTGAGCTGTATGTTTAGGAAATAGTGCGGTTGCATGGTGTTCTGCGGACCATAGTTTCAGACCAAGATCCACGTTTCACATCGCATTTCCAGAAGGGGTTGCAGAAGGAGCTTGGTACACAGGTGTTTTTGAGTATGGCTTTCCACCAGCAGACGGGCGGGTAGTTGGAGCGTACGATCCAAGTGTTAGAAGACATGTAAAGAGCTTGTGTCTTGGACTTTGGTGGTTCCTGGGAGAGACAACTATCATGAATTGTGTTTTCCTACGACAACAGTTTTTAGGCCACGATTTAGATGGCACCATTTGAGGAACTCTACGGGAGGCCATGTAGATCTCTGTTGTGTTGGCTAGAGGCCGCTGAATCTGAGTTGTTGGGGCCAAGACTCGTGTAGGAGACTTCAAGGAGAGTTAAGTTGATCAGAATGTAGATGGAAACGTCTTAGAGCAGGCTGATGTCGTATGCGGATCAGAGGCGTAGAACTCTTGAGTTTGTCGTGGGTGATAAAGTGTTCCTTTGGGTGTCGCCAAGGTTGGGTCACTTTCAGATTCAATAGTCGGGTATGTTGGCACCAAGGTATGTAGGACCTTTTGAGATTGTGGAGAGGATTAGACCAGTGAATTACTTATTGTCTCTCCCACAGTGTTATGGTGGGATGCATGATGTGTTACATGTGTCACAGCTTTGATGATATCACCATGACCCATCTCACGTGGTTGATGTGGAGGATGTGGAGCTTGAGGCTGATGCGTCCTTTGAGGAGCATCCGATTCATGGGGTGGATCGTAGTGAATAGGTCTTGTGAGGCAAGGTTGTTCCATTAGTGCGAATACAATGGAAGCATGGGAATGTTCGGGAAGAAACCTGGGAGCGGGAATTGGGTATGCGGGCTCAGTGGCCCAGACTCTTCTCTTCGGTTGATCAATGAGGCTAGGAAACTCGGCTTGATGATGATCTGTTATAAGGTTGGGGGGTTGTAAGATCCCGGTTGTTGGAAGGGTATGTTTTCATTATGTTTTGGTTGAATCACTTGTTTCGGGATTCATGGGACGTCTTCTGAATGTATGAGAGGTCTTGGGGATGTTTCGGGGGATCGGGGCACTAAAGAAAGGAAAGCTGGGCAAGAAAAGACTGGGCGCATGACCTGTGCACGACAAGGGAAAACCATGCGGCCTGCCCAGGTAAACCGTGCAAACCCTCCTCCCCCAGATAGTACCATGCACATGGTTTGTCAAACCATGCGGACAAACTATGCATCCTCTTAAATTTGGGAAAAATTACAAAATTTCCACTCCATGATTTTAAGAACCCACTCGAGATTTACTCTTCATTCCTCCCTCTTTATCATGGGAATGAACCAAATCACCCAAGACCTATAAGAGGTCGATATACCTCTTTTCTAAGGTGTTTTGGTTGTCATTAGATGCAGATCGAAGATTTGGGTATGGCTAATCCCATCCTTGCTTCTTTTTTTGGTTTAGGGTTTGTATCTTCTCTCCCTCTTGTTCCGAAGCTCTAAAACACTATCTTTTGGGAGAGTTCTAGGTTGAAGCTCCAAAGGATGGTCGGATTGAGCTCTAAGGACTTGATTGAGTTTGCGTTCAATCGCGTCTTCGAGGTAGGTGGTCTAAAAACGTTACCCCATAGTTTTATGGTGGATTTATGCATTTGTGGGTTTTATCACGGTTTACTTTTGATGAGCATTGATGAACCTAGATGCGTTTGTTATAAAGGATTCTTAAAAATGGTAAATGGGAACCCTCATGATCCCCCATGGGATGTGTTGAGGATGACTTGACCTAATTAGGGCCATCCATGGGGTCTGTCGGCTTTTCCCGAGCATGGGGAATGTTATTAAACAATTGACCATGTTGTAATAAATGGTATATCCCTTGAAAAGTATGTTAGCTTGATTGGTTGAACTTGGAAAAGAAGTTAGTTGATGCACCTAGACTTGGAAATAACCTAAAGGTTAATTGGAATGGGTTGAATGGTTGATTCATGGAAATGATGAACTGGTTAAATTGGATAATGTGTAATCTAATTAAAGACCATAATGGGATAGGTTATGTGTTTAGTGTTTAATGCTTAGTGAGATAGGCATAACACATGGGAATTGGGTGAATGGTTAAATGATGTGAAATGGTAATGTGTTAATGGGTTAAGGTATAATGTGAATTCCCATGTGGCTTGTTGTGAATGGTGTTTGTCAAAGGGAAATGTTATTGTGGGTTGATGGTTACTTATATATATATAAGCTTGTGCACATGGCTTGGTAGAGTGGGGTATTAGTTGAGGATCTACACCCACGGGTCAAGTGAAGACTGATTCTTTGAACTTTAGCCTAAATGCACGAGTTTGGATTGGGGACTGAGGATCTATTATCTTAATGGTTGCTTCCACCCGGGCTGAGGCTTCCAGGTGAGGATATGGTTTCTATGAGGGGGTTAGTCCTAGTGAGATAGGATAACGATGTGTTTACCCCCTTGCATGTGATTTTTTTCCTTATACCCATGTAACATAATGTATGTTACTAACCTATGGAAATGTGATGAAATGGTAACTGATGATAATTGGTGTGAAATTAATGGTAATGGAAGTGGCAATGGCTTTGGCTCTGAACTGGTTAATGGAACCGTAAATAATTACTTGGAAATTATCATTCATATTCCTTTTTCATGCACAACTTGTTCATACTAGATATTTTTTAGACACCATTGGTGGTGGCCTACTGAGTTGTACCCACACCCTGCTTAGGCCACCATTGGGTACCCGAGAAGACTTCATATTTACAGGCCATAAGAAGGGAAAGGGTCCTTTCTAGATAGTTGAGTGGACATGGGTATCACTTGGTGGAGGATCCGGACTTGGAGTCGGGACCATTTTTTTGATTTTTGTCATTGTCTTTATATTGGGATTTTGTTCACTTTTGCACTTGTAGTAGGACATGGAATATTTATTGTTTGAAATGGTTGTTATACATGTTATTTAATTATTGATTATTGTTTCCGCTATTGGTTTATGTCTGTTGAGGATTACTCTGATAAAAAGTGGGTACAGTCTCCCCACATGAACACAAAGACCCCCACTTCTAGTTGGCTGCCTTTGGCGTACAGGGAGGCGCACTTAAGGTTATGAAACTACCCAGCTCGGAGCACCAATTTAGTGGATTCAGGGTTAGAGATGTTACATTATTGTTTCATCACCAACACACAATAGGATGACTTGATAAGTATAATGGGGTCTCTCTGTTACTAGATAGTGATCCTGGGAATGAGTGGGGGTGGAGTCTCATATCATCTATATTATTGATCATCACATACTTATAGAGAGGGTTCATACAAGGTGGTATCCATTTTACTCTTTCGAAAAAAATGAAAACTTCATAGGGTACCAGGGAATTAGTGGTGGAAAAACTTGATTTAGATAAGCTATAAGGATATGCATATTAGTACAAGTTCATCATCACAACAAGGTTAGAGATGATTAGCCACCTTACTGGATAACTGGCCATGTACGAGGGTGAAGTAAAGGAGGTGGAATCTCGAGTAGTCAAGTGAATTCCCTAGTGGGTTCAAGTTAAAATATTAGTTGATGAGGTTCAACTTATATTTTAAGAGGAGTTAATAAAGCTTACTAGGTTTCAAAAGGCTCTTGAATCCCCTAGGAAGAGGCTGGATTAGCTAGAGTGGTCCCTTTCCCACACTAAGGTATAGGGTGCATTACATTTTTCAATGTTATTGATTTAGTATTACAATAAAAGAGAGGCTACAGATTATGGATAAACATCTATTATGAAGGAAATATAATTGTTTCATTCCATTTCCATGTTCATATTTTTTTCTTCTCAATAAAATTAACAAGTTGAACTACTATAAACCATTTAACCAATGTGAGTCATGGTCTGTGTGAGAGTAAATAATTAATAAAATACTCCTTACTTTAGTGAGAATTATATAGTGGGACTAAATGTTTGGGATTATAATTAACCATTGACCACTAGGGGTGTCCTGACTATGTAAAAATTAGTTTGAGAGACAAAATCTATTCATCCGACTTACTTTCCCTACATGGGAAGGTGCCCGAGAATGGTAAATCTTGAGGAATTAAATTCTACGAGAACAAAGAGGAATATAGAGGAATTGAATTGAGGTATCCAGGACATAGAACACAATGAGGGTAGATATGTTGAGTGAGGAATACCACTAACCTTGTTCAAAATTATGTTTTGACAATTGTATTTCTAAGAGATAGTATATACAAATGAGGGTTATTGTTGATCATGTTTGATACACCAAACCTATCACATTTTCATCTAATTTCCTTTGAGACAAGTTCCCAGGTTGGTAAGTGAGCAAGTTTTGATATCCACCATCACTATTTAGGGGCTTGATTAGATGTGGAGGATGGTGGGGGATCCAAATCAATGATTATGAAAACCATGGTGGTGAATCAAGGAATAGTTCGATTGGATTTCAATGCTCCAAACATTACGCCATCATGGGTATAAGCATATTGAGTGGGAATATCATCTTTATAAGAATATATAATTTCCACCCAAGGGGAGTACTATATTAGTTTCCAAAGGAGGGTCAAGGATCTTGAGTGGTGTGGTAGGTTACCTACCCTAATGGGGGGTAATTCACACTCAAGTGAGGGAAAACATATTTCATAGTTTAATTTCAGGAAATGAGGATAAAAGGAATGAAATTTAACATCATTTGGAAAGAAATTTTAAGATATAGTTTAACATCATATGGTGAGGTTTATTAATTTTACATTTAAACATCTTGTGACCTTGATGTTTGTATCACAATTTAGAATCATATGATAAGGACACATGAACCGATGAGGATAGCATCCTCCCTATCAATTTGTTGGGAGGTATGATATGAGAACTCAATGGTTTGTACCATATAGGGTACGATGTGAAGATGAGGGAAAGGAATCTAATGATTTGTTCTCAATTTTTCCAGAATTAGTGGATATTTCAAAAACATATGGGTTTCTAAGTCCATGTTATGAGTTCCACAAGATTTGTACCTTCTCCATTCACACCCTCACTTTCTATCATGTTGCGAGATGGACAGGGTGGGTGAAAGTAGGAATTTATCTTAGATTTATACTATGGGTTTTCAACCAGATAGACATATGTGCATAATACCTTAGATTGTTTAGGGAAATGCTAGTAAGACCGAATTGGTACATACTTATAGTTATATGTGTAAATTACTGTGCAGAGTTTATAGTCATGATTCTTGGACAAAGGATTCTATTTTACCATCAAAGTGCATGAAAAAAATGATGGTGGGGGGTCTTGGAGAGGGATTTATGGTGTAGGATGTATCAGAAAACATATATTATTGGAGGGAAAATGAATCCATGCAATAAAAAAGAATCAAATAAATGATGTTGATTATTTAATGTCATTATGCATGGACCACTTATGTCTAAGAGTTGTAAAACATTAGTATTCATAAAGTCACAACCAGAGAAATTGGGAAAATAAGTGAAAAACAAGGCATGATAAATGATATGAGTTGCGATTGGTTTTATGATAGGAGATCTTGGCCTCATATTGTATCCCACTAAATGGGAATCAAGCCAAATATAGTTCTAGAATGTGGCATGGTTATATTTTTTCTCCAAAATGAGTCAGTCCACTCTACTGAGGATATGATGATAAAGGTGAATTACTCTACTAAAAACTAGATTTAATTAAAATTTTATGTGGATTGGTAGATTTATGATGTTATATGTAAGTGTTTTGGGGTAAAAATTCATGTACTATATGGATTAATTGGGAAGAATTCATTATCCATGGGAGAGAGTCAAACATCTTACATGAAAGGTGGGATAAAGAGGCCTTGTTCCACATAGCCACATTCAAGTTATGTTTTACCCAATTTATGGTCATGATGCTTGGACAATTAAGGGACACAGGGGAAAAATGCACATTGTTTATGGTCCGGATGTTTGGACCATAGTGGGGTTTCTAATTGTTTAATTACATTGAGTTTAGAGGGAGTTAGGGTGATACCAAAGAGGTTTACATGGAACTAGAGTGTTTTATAATAAATTTTAAGAGGGTGATGTGGAGTCATCATTACACAAAAACATCTTTGGGAAAAAATGCCTATTTTTTTAATGTCATGATTCATGGGCTATTGGTGAGGGTGATATAGTTTTGTTATCCAGTTTTTGGAAAAACTAAGAGTCCTTATGGAGATTGTAATGATGTTGGGGGCTTCCAAAAAGGTTTACATAGAACAAGAGTATTTTAAAATAGATGTGAATAGAGGGAATATGAGTCTTCATGCCACACAAAAACCATTTGGGAAATATTAACGTAGTTTTAGGTCATGATTATTAGACTATTTGTAGGGGTGATATCGATTTTTTTTTCTAGTTATTAAAAAACCTATAATAAATAGGGGATTAGGGAGCCGAATTCAATTGAAAATTATCACACTTGACAAAGGTATTTGTGGTTAGTCTTGGGAGAGGAGATCTATAGTGTCACTATATATCATATATATATGGGAATCAAGCTTCACATTGTTCAGGATTGTGAAATGGTATAAGAACAATTTTGAAATTGAAGGGGGGTTATCCTCTCAGAAAAGGGTGATAAGCCTTTTGTTAAATTTAAAACATTTTATAGGATGATTCAAGCTATGTAGTTTATGGTAATGCATCTAGGATCAAGGGTAATTGCTTCTATTTTATAGTTATATATCTTGGACTCTGGGGTGTGTCTCCAATAATTCTACGTGTAAAAATAGGAAGTAACCCAATGTGAATGGAGAATTATATTGGGATTGTAACATGCATGATATTTTTTATACAAGTTTAACATAATTTAAATTCATGATACATAGATTAGGATTTCTACCAGTTCATGGTCATAGGGAATGGACCATTTATTTCATTTTTTTAACATCTCCTATTCAGGATTTTGGACACTACAGTTTAATGTAGTATAGGTTTTGAAAAAAGGTATTCACATATATTTAAGTCGTAGAGCATAGACCAAGAATAGATTACTAATAGTTTACGGTCATAGTGTTGTGACTAAAGTTAAAAAAAATTATTGTTATTATTCTTGGACCAAAGTTGGTTTGTGTCCTGGGAATGTTCATTATATAAAAAAGAGAATAAAACCTATGTGAGGAGAGGGATAAGGGATTCCAGTATCAAAAATAACATCTCTATGAAAATTTCAACATTATTTAAGGTCATGAAGATTGGGTCAAAAGTTGATCACTACCAGTTTAATATCATTGATAATTGACTAAACAAGTGTGTAGAATTATATTTTTGAATGACTGTGCATCTCAACACTGCTAGGGGAAAATACACCAGGACTCTTAAGAACACTTGATCCATACTCAGGGAGAAAACAAGGATCTATGAGGATTTTACCTTTTTTAAGGGGTGAATACAATGTGGCTGGGGGATCCAACATGGGAAGGTCCCAATGATTACAACATTTTTGGTCACCATACTTGCATGCCCAAAAAGATAACAAGATCTGTTTTGAAGCAACACTAGAATTAAGGGCGGTAAATCATGAATTAAGTGATATGTATAGTGAAAAGGGGTGAATGATGGGTATGGGAATGAAGTTTTATATTGTTTGAAACAAATTTTATACAAATACACCAATAAATGATGGGGTGAGAAACTTTAGTATCAATGTTTTACCATTTTTTTATCATTGTAACCATAATTTGTCACTCGGGATCCTCTGAATCATGTCAACAAGATCAGTGGTGATCTATTTTGTCCAAGAAGAATTACTATTAGGGTGATTTTTTAGATTAGGAGGACGATGAGGGTCTAAAATGAGGAAGGAATGAGGTGTGTAAGTTAAGAACAAAGGATGTTCAGGGGGATCTAATCTCTATAGGAGTTATTAATCAATAAAATAGAATGAAATAGTTTGGAATATCTGTAATAAATAAATACACATTTTTTCAAGGGGAATTTCAATAAAATAGGTTGGTGGATGGGCTTGTTGTGGTAAAGGATATATTGGTGTCTCCATGTATCCTATTTAAAAAGGGGAATCATGTTGTATTTAGTTATATAATATGGTTTGGTAGATTATAAAAATCATAAGGGGAAATCCATTCTATTGAGGACCAAAGGTCCAACTCTATTTCATATCATGCTATGAGGGCATGGACCAAGCATTTTAGTTTCATGCAGTAGGGACATCGAACGTGTAGTATGAATTAATATGGAGAGGATGCACGATTACTATAGTTTAAGGTCAAACTGATTTTAATATGGTTCAATATAGATTAACATAATGTGATGTAGAAATATCCATATAGTTTAATGTCATGTGATGGAGATGAAGTGATAAAATTTTATATCTTGTAGCTAGGATGTTTTCTTAAAGTTTTATGTCATGTATCCAAGAATTCGTTCTTTGAATTGTATAGTCTTGCATCTATAACCATGGGTTAATATGAAGTAACCCTTTAGAAAAACAACATTAGTGGGTGTGTGATGTACTCCCCATCCATGGTGATCATTGAGAATGAACCAATGGAGTAGACCTTATGAATGACTTAAGGTGATTTAAATTTGGATTCTAGCTTTGGTGAATTATTCTAATGCATATTTTATATAATTAAATCCAATATCTTATCACCATGAAGAAATGAAAATATGTCAATATTATTATTTAACTCCCAGGACACTAGATTCTAATTAATTTCTTTGTTATGAAATGCCTGATGTTTTTTTCAGCTATGGCTTTCCATTTGTTAAAATAGACCTATACACTCCTATCTGGAACCTACAGCTCATATAAGGCCATCCAAAGTGATAAAATCTGAACCTTTATATATATAACTGCCTCTGTATCATACACTAGGGAATATGGAGTCATCTTGGGTGAATTTTAAGTCATTGTCGTACAGGACAAGCATAAATTGAATATCTTATCTAGAAAAATATTCTTATTTTGGGACACCATATTTTATAAGATGTTAGAGAAGTTTTTTTGAAATCATTAATCTACCCATTAAACCATGTTTTTTAGTGGGAGATTTTTCTTGACTAGATGATGTAATTATAATAAAAATTATTCAACTTATCATTTCAAAATATGGTTCATTTTCAATGAGAATTGTGTGAGTAATACTGAATCAATGGATGATGTTGGAATTCACAAATTCAATCTTGGATTGGGTCTTGACCTCTTGTAGTAGGATTGATTTTTCCCAAATTGAGATGAATTATATAATAGTTACAATGAACTTTCAATTTTGAGTGGTTACTGGAGGGTATGTGCCCACAATGACAAGTCCCCATACAATAAATGTCCAGGAGTACATAGTGGTATGGAGAAGCTCTAGGGAATATTGCATGATGATGGAATGGAAATGACATGCATGAAATTTATTGGTGAAATAAATGAAATCATGGAACATGATGGGATAAAATTAACCCTACCATTGAATCTGGTGGGAGAGATTCAACCCTATTTGATGTGCCCTGCATGAATCAGTGTGGACTTATGACATAACATGAGGGATGTTCATCCCTTGGACAAAAAAAAATTCTTCCATTACACCCACTCAACTTGATGGTTTTATTTATATTGGGTCTATCCTGGAGGGTAAATCGCATGGATATTGATGGATTCTATCACGATTTACTTGTTCTTTATGAATGTCCCATGTGGTAGATAATCAACAATGGGATTCATCTAATCGGGTGTTACTTTGAAAATTTTGGAATTTTAGGGATGTGCTACAAAATATTTGGTGGATAGAAAATTTATTTATCTATCATCATTATCATAATTTATGAGGGAAATGAACCTATGATATTCCAAATGAATTACCTGGTAATTTTGTTCATGCTTCACAAGGGATTCTACCAGGATTTAAAAGGAATCATCTTGGTCATTATGTGATTAGGGAAAATGAGTCACCTTTAAAAGGGAAGGAATATGGGCCACTAATTCATGATCCCAATCATTATAGGGGATCAATACTTTCTTCTTGATGAAATATCCACCAATGAACTTATTGATGACTAGCTTAGAGTATCATTTCACTTGATCCCAAGGGGTGTCGAGCTTCAGATCCAACTCAGGGATGATGATAAAATACTGAAAATATATTCATTTTTTAAATCCTTTTATCAATAGGAATGACTATGTGAAAATGGATTGTGTGATGGTGATAAATAAAAAAAAATCCCTCCTTGTTGACTTTGTACCTGCTATGACTTGTCATGACTGAACTACAATAGGCAACATTAAGGTTCATATACTAATAAAGAATGGTCTGATCCATTGAGACGATGGCCCCATTTGGAATGTTGACATACATGGGCTGTCTTTAGTGGTCATATTCATAAATAGAAAATCCCCCAGTTCTTTTCCATTGATATCATTATACAAGAATAAAATAATCAATTTACTTCATAATAACTTAACATCATGCTAATAATAATATTATCATTGTGAGTTTACAAATATTATTCAATAGATCAATACATGATACTTGTTATATGACATGGTGTGGAATGTACTAAAACAATTTCTAAATCACAAAGACATAGTCAAGATAGCCCTTTTTGATGGGTTAATATTCGAACTATATGTCGAGTACCATGTATCTAAGGTAATACATGGTATTTATCAGAACCTAATTGTTTTTATTTATGGATGGGAATAAAGGGCCATTCTTAGTCATTCAGATAAAGTAACAAAGCCTTCCATAATATGTTTTGCATCTAAACTGGAGGATGTATAAGATACTAATTGATGTCCTTGAACGTAGTTTGGATTTATTCATCCCACTGATATGAGGTTTCTTCCCTTATGATAATTTATTAGGGCATACACTTACCGAAAATATTTTCAATGAATCATAGAATGTACACCAGCTGATCTTGTAGGCCTTGAATATCCAATGTTTTGTGTGAGGAGTCATATAATTAATGTTTTTTTTATCATATCTATATTTATCTAAATGCCACTATACCTAACGAATAATCCAAATAATATTCTAGAGTTTTCCCAAATTCAAACTTTCGTGGGATCAATTTCAAGTACTTAGATAAGAGGACATTGAACACATTCTCATATCCCTTAACATGGTCCTCAAATTGGTGGTATTTGGCCACTGATTCATCCACATATCACACTTAAAATATACCATGGAAATTATCGAATATACGGTGTGTGGTATAATAGTAGGTAGCCCCAATGCTGTTCAAGACAAATGATATAACTTGGTAGAAAAAGGATATTTGAGTAACTTAAAGGTAGTATATTATTCATCCATAGGGTACATATGGATTTAATTATACATGGATTACCCATCCATGTGGGAAATTTCCTAGAAACTGAATGTTGTAATTTTAAATATATTTTTCATTAGAAAGTGAAATTCATCCTTTGTGATGTGGTAGTTGAGGTTGGAAACGTCAATGAAGAATCTGATCTATTTATTATTTTTCTTAACTATGAATATGTTTACCAAAAACATGGGGTACTAAACGTCTCAAATAATATTATCCTTGATATTCTTGTCAACATTAGCCTCAACCATGACACTGTGGGAACATTTCATTTTCATGGGAAGCTATATGGAACCATAGTGGACAACTGGGAGACCCTAGTGATGAAAAAACATTGGATCAAGACATCCCATTTTAATGAATATTTATGAAAATAAATCATAGTTCTTTTCTAGAAATACATATACATATACTACCCTATTGAATTCATGATTTTTATGATCATCATTTCCAAAAGATATTCCTCTGAGTCAAGATTTACCCATACCAAATCATCAAAATTGGTATGGAAACCATTTTAAAAGGAAGAATGTAAGTCATCAAAATCCTCTTTACCATCTACAATGTGAGGATTCGAGGAAGAAGGTGATTCAAATAGAGCTTGATACATGTGAATTGAATTGTTATCAAATATAGTGGGGGCATGATCCTAAATGGGAGAGTATTTATATATAGAGACCATGGTTAAAGAATCCAATAAGACAATAACGTTTTGTTTTAGTCTATAATATCCACAATTGATATCAAATAAATGATGCCAGTTTGACCTCCATCGATTCATACTTTCTTTATGAAACATGTGGTGGTTTTATAGATCGATATATATGGTGTGATCCTCTTGATATGAAAACTGAGTAGGTATTCTATTATTGTGTGATCCTTTCATATGTAGGAGTATGAGTTATTCTACATGCACTCATTCTACTTGGGGATTTATAAAAAAATAAGATTTGGGTTGTTGGCTTAAATGGTTGGATTGTTAGAATAAAGATAACATTAAAATCCACCAAAGGATATTTTGAACTACTTATCATATTGTTAGAGGATTTCGTAGATTTGACTTCAAAATTCTTGGAAAATTTTACCACTATTTTTTAGTACATAAAATCTAGATAGTGTGTCTCATATGCGTTTAAGAGAGAATGATGGACCTGACATACACATACTTGACCATTGATGGAGTATTTGAGACACTATTTCAAATAAGAACTAACCACAACATGTAGATAGTGACATGGACGTCACAATAAGGATTTTTATAAGGTATCCAATAATATGACCATGAAGATGGTGCTTGTTATAACATCACTAAATTGAGTCATTTTCCAAATCATTGCACATGGATTCTGACTACTCTTATTATACCCCTAAATTGATAGATTATAGGGTGTTAGATCTTCTTATATGAATGATAGACTGTGGAGAATCAGGAATGTGACGAGATTAATCTTAGAGCTAGTATTGATTGGGAATCATCAATTTTACATTCCATTTAACTTACATGTGACAGTCAACATGTTTATTTTCCCATAAAAAATGGAACCCTAATCAAATTTGGCGAAGTAAGTAATGACTTGGACTTCTTTATACTAATATTCCTCCCCATGGTAGGCTATAGTAGTAGCTATATCATTCTAAAAATGCTATGTGTTCTTAAAGGACACTATAAGGTCCTAATGCATCTCCTTTGATAGGTGGAGTGCACCAAGGATTTAGAGTGTCATCAGTATTCTATTGAGGTTCTTCAGCACATCATACTACTAGGAAAGGTTTATATTTCTTCTTCTCAATTGTCGTTATTTTACTGGGATCATAGTGGGAAATCATGTATAAGGAATTATGGATTGACAAGTGATTTCCATGTTACAATATAAAATTTATGGATTAGGATAATAATTAGATGGATAGGTTATGATTTGGACCATCAAAGATGAGAACTGTACTAATATGGCCAAGTCGCATGATCAACCAACAAAGCTAGTGGTGGAGGTTCACATATTGGAGCCACCTGAGAGGAATGGTCCTTTTGGTCTCTGAGCAAGGCTTTTCATCTAGTCTCGGTGGCATGAATGATCCTTTTTGTAGTACAAGTGGATACATATTTTCTTCTTTGTATATAACCATACTCCCTTTGACACTCTCAGGTAGATGTGCCTGAGGGTGAGATATGGAATTACCATTTGATGAGTATTGTACAATGATCCACCATCCTGAAAACAATTACATCAGTATAATTATGTTCTTCATTAGTGTAAATTTCTAGGATGGGAAGAATTCTAGTGCTTTCTCGTAATTTAGAATGAATAAAATCACTGAGAGTACATGCGGGTTTTGGAAGCTACTGTAGAATATAATTTATTTTATACCATAAAACATATTCTTCTATTACTTTGATGTATATGTCACATATCTAGTGGATGGATTAGGCATGGTGGATATAATAAGTATCTATTTTCTCAAGAGGAAATGAATAATTCCATGGGAATGAATGACCATCTTATGATATAGAAATTAAATTTCATTTTGTGTAAATCACCTTTTAACCTAATTACATTCACCAAAATCTCAATTGTTACTATCATCATTAATATATTTATAAGCCACCTACTCTAGGACATCACCAAATATGACTTGGCCATGGTTTACCTGGTCCTATGTCCAATATTTATAGATAAATCACTCTTGGATGCTACATTCGTAGACCCTATGGTAAGTGAAATAATAAGAATAATCATTAAGTTAATTATATTTTTTCATTTTTCATTCTAGTAGTTTCTGAATTTTATTTTAAACAGCATATATTTATCGAGAGACATATTCTTACTTGAAGGTGCATGTCTTGTTCTTACACTCCATGAATGAAATTCTGGGTGAATAACATTAACAAGGTGTTTTTACAGTATTTTCTTAGAGAGGATATGTATGAAAATGATATTCTTTATGAGGCGTCTCAGGATGATGTGCCTAAAGGAAGACATGTTTATGGGCCTTAGTCTATATAGCGGAGGATATTTCTTCCTTCCCAAGCCTTTTTATTGGATCATGAAGCAATAATGGGTGTGACTGTCATTTAGTCCACTACAAGGATTATTCCTAATTATAATAATTCATTGAAAAACCTGAAATACACCAAGATAATTTAGGGACATGAGTGTAAGAACTAGTTTATCCTTGAAATTATATACACACATAACCTACACTTATTCATAAGAAGGAAACACATTGAGGGATTATGTGAGCCCCTTACATTGGGAAATGAATACGGTAAATCTCTCATCATTCTTCTACATACATTTTATGAGGTTATAAATTCCAATAATTCACTAGGTGGTGATGAATAGGTAGGGGAAATAACTATAATGATCCTCCAAGATGACAATGTATCTCAGGGCTCAGAGATTGTACAAGATAAAGGTGGGTCCTTTCATGGTCTGGACGAAACAGTAGATCATGGAAGCCTAATTATATTTTAGAGTTCCTAGCATTGGGATACACTATGGGGTTATATGGTCCATGTACTATAGAATATCAGCCATACTATTGAACATGGTAAATATCCAAGTGTTAAACTCTAGTGGTGGGTGAATGTGGTTCATCCATAATAGATATTACATTCCATCAGGTTGGATCACCACCCACAACACCACTAATGCCTAATGGTTGGAAATGATACCATATATCACATATTCGTGGTGAGGGTTAATATTCACTAATGATTTTATTAGCCTATTATACTGATTAGAGAATATATCATGGTCCTAATGTGGTATGTCACATTTCTATGGTAGGTTGGCTGGGTTATATCTTAGCTTCTTTCGAGAGATACTGTTATTTACCCAGATTGGCTTCATGGGACATACCACCATAAACATGAGAATATGGAAAATAAGAACTAGATGATTAAATGGATGAGGGATAAGGTCCCCTCTATTATTTCATTTATATGGGTGTTGTTCTATGAAGAACTTGGTAGTTAGATTTTTTTATCCCCATGATCCTGAAGAAAATAGGCCATTATGGGATCTAAATCAGTCTATTGTAAGCCCTCAAGAGGGCCGATGGGATCAGTAACCCTTTTTATTTTATTGAGATATTGATTAACATGAAAAAATACCTAATTTGAGAGACTTACAAGGCCCATTGTTAGTCTCGGCTGATGATCATGGGAAAGTATCAAAAAAGCATCCTGATATTACGTCTCCCCGCAAGTAGGGTTCTCTATATCATGCTATGTGTCATTGACTTTGTCCCTATGATTATGAAAGGGATTGATCATGAAATGTTTTATAGTAGTGGTGGTTATAGGTGACCATTAACCATATATGGCATGTAAATAATGTAATACCCTGATATTTTATGAAATATTTCTTTCTGAAATAAATTCAATTTCTTCGATATCTCTCATTCCACACAACACCTAGTTTTAACAAACCATGATTTACTAATAAAATTATTATTGAAAAAGGACCGATATAACCTAGCCATTAATTTTGTAATTATGAAAAGGAATAAAAATATCTGGTAAATTTGGTAAGATGATTTTAGATAAATTTAATATATTGATAAATATGTTCTCATTTTTTAGTAAATTATTTATATGTTTAAAAAATGTATATTTCTCAAAAACCAAATTTTTATAACTCATTTAAACAAATAATAAAAATTAATTGATTATAATATTATAGAATTTTTTTTAAAAAATAATGTTCATTTTTAAAATCTATATTTTAATATTATCTTTCACTGATTTTCTTATAATTTGCTTGTAAACATTAATTTTTTTATGAATATTAAAAAATAATGATTTTTATAAAAAAAAACCACCATTTTATTTAAGTAATTTACAATATTAATTTTATATTATTGATTTTTTTAAAAATAAAATTAGTAAAACAATATATTCATTTATCCAATTTAGGCCATTGTATTAAACTTCATATTGAATTTTGATTTCAGAAACTGTTTATACTTTTGAATATAGTTCTTTGGAAAACCAATTTTCCTCTCGTATTCGGGTTTAATTTTGAATTAGTTTTATGAATTAAATTTTTAAAAATTGATTAAATATTTATAGTTGGCATAATTTATATTAAATAATATGTTAAACATAATTTGTTTCTTCATGAATTTTCAAAATAGTAAAAATTAAAAACTGTGGTTAATGATAAAAGATGTATATTATGAGTTAAAATTATAAGATACAATTTGAAATGACCAAAATACATGTATAAATTTTATTTTATGGAATTATATAGCCCATAATTATCGTATTATCTATTTTATGTTCTTTGGAACAATTTTCCCAGAAATGACTAAAAAAATTTAAATCCAGAAAAAGACAAAATGTCACCCTCTTTCTTTTAAAATTCAATTATATGTTCACAAAAAAGAAAAATCTAGATCTGAATGAATATTGATGTTAATTTTTATCAAAATTAAATTAATTTTATGCGGTTCATTTATTTTTAATTTTTCGTAATTATATAATTACTTTACATGCTTAAGAAATGATAGTGTATTAATAATTAAATTAATAGAAAAATAAAATAAACAAAACACAACTATTTAATGTAATATAAATTAAATGAATCATTTTATTACAAGAATAGTTTATTCAAATATATAATTATATATTGTTTTTTAAATAATATATTCTAATAGCTTCTATTTCGTTTTGTTTTTAAAGTCAAATTAAATGAATAGTGTCAAATTTGTCATTAATGTTATTTTATAATAAATTAAATTTTATTAAATGATTTAAAATTAATAAAAATCATATCCTCATAGAAATTATTTTGATATTATAAAACATATCAACCATGGTCTATTATTGTACCAATTATCCTTTTTTAATAGTTATATTGACATTTTAATAGTAAAAACATTCCTATAATAGTAAATGGTAAAACCGGGTTTTATGTGTCAAATACACTTGTGTTAAAATTAAATTTGAAAAAAGATACTATTTCTATTTTATAAATTATTTTTTATATTTATAACCCATGGGTAAAAATTATCTAATATGGAACATTTTATTTCTAGTCTTAAATGATTAAGTACCATAGTAATAGGGCTACATACCGTAGTGAAAAATAAAATGGTAAAAGTAAGAAAACAAAGAAGCTAATTGAATTTTTTAGAAACAAATATGTTTTTATGTTACTATGGAATGTATTGAAACTTTATTCCTTAAAATCCATTATTTATCCATTTTGGTGTCATTTGGGTTGAGGGTTATTTCCCCAATATTGAATAGTTTTAGGTACTTACAAAAATTCCACTTCTCCTCAATTATAAAAAGCCACCTCCTCCACTCAGTTAATCACACCTATCAAGCTATTTGGATCACAAAAACCCACCAATATATCTCCAAAAATTCTTATACAAGTTCTTGGGCTACTGTGCTTCCCAAAATAGCATCCCATAGTGTCCTTAATTAGACATCCAATAGAGGGTGTTCTAAGAGACAATATTTGTATTCACTATGTGATTTCTTTCTTACTCATCCTATTACGACCTAAATAAATATATTTATAATTATAATATAATAAAAAAATATTGTACTTTATTCTGAGAATTATTTATATTTATTCAATAACCTATATCCATCTCATCTTCTATAAAATGGGAAATGGAACTATCAAACATGTGTATGACAGACTACCTCCTCACAAACAGATGTAATTAGATTTACATCACCACCTATTAAGGATATATATAATGATGAATTGAAATTATTCAAATGATATTAATTAAATAATAAAACACCTTAAATTATAAATTCATTCCAACCTTCTTATCTTACAATCTGTTTGAAGATGATAATGTTACTCATGTGTCTGTGTGGACTACTGCTTCTACAAAGTGATGTGATTCAGCTTTCATATTATTGGGAAATAAATGGTAATAATAAAATATTAATGTAATATATATGATATATATTATATAGTCATTATTTTTTAATGTTTAACTAATATTTACCTTATTTTTTTCTGTTGAGGAAATGAAAACATCGTTAATGCATAATTACTACCTATTGTCTTTGTGAATGCTTTATTTCATTTTATATCTATAACTACTACGGATTAATATAAATATACATATAATGAATGTATTTTATGTTTATATCATGTTTAAAATTCTATATATTATGGAACCATGCTCAGTATAAGAATACTGAAACTACAATACCAAAACATACATTAAAATTGAAACAATTACAACCAGAAACCAGATTTTAACAAATCATTGTTCATAAAAAGGTTATAAAAGGTTATATTTAAATCATAAATTTTATTATATATAAGTTTATAATTCTATAATATATATAAAATAAATATATATTTATTATAAATATGGTTCAAATATGTGAAAATAAAGCTGAGACTGAAGGTAATGGATTTTTAGAATCACTTTGTTTTCTGGGTGACAGATGCCATTGTCACCCAGATTTTCGTTTTAGTGGTGTATATACTACAAAAGAATGTATTTTATGATTATTATTATGTATTTATGGGATATAAATATCCATTTAATTTTCTATCAATCATGGGGATTATGATTAAAAATGTACTAAAGTGGTAAATGGAACATGTTATAATCTTATTGTTTATTGGTTTTGATTATGATTTTGTTTCTAACAGTGAAATATTATTATGTACCTCTCAATAAAATCATGAATTTTATTGTACTATATTTATTTAATGAAAACTAATTTTATTTCTCATTTCGATCAAAAATTATTTTTATTTCATGTACATGTTTTATAAAAATATTTTAAATAGTTTTTATATATTATCAAAATATTTTTTTATAAATTTTTGCCCCTATATGAATTTTACAAAAATGTGTTTAAAAGAATTTTATTTTAAATTTTAATGGTGGTATAATTGACTTTTACAAAACATGTGAATGGAATCATTGATTTATCCAATACAAGATGAATAATATTTATTCCCTCGTAAACACTCAATTTTTTAAATATTCCACTATATGTTTCCCAATATATTTTCTATGGAAATAATTTCCACAGATTTTTTGTAAAAATATAAATTTTCAAATCATTTTTTTGAAGTGTAAAGGTTATTTTCCTTAATTTATGTTCTAATTTACATTTCTAAATCATTTTACATGTATGATGTTTCACTTTGATGTAACCTATGCATAACTCAGGATATAATCCAATGATACCCTACCTATTCTTTTAGTGGTTGGTTTATATTTATGATGATAATATGTCTATGATACCTGATCCTTTTTCAATGAGTTATGGTATGATTAATCGATGAACTTTTTTTGAGAACCATTTCTTTTTCACATGTTATGAAAAAATTAAATGTTTGTAAAACCGATTTATTTTAAACGGTTATGAAATGATGAATATTTTATAATCATGTGGCAGAAAAATTTATGGATTCATTTATTTGATGATGGTTTTCTTATAACACCAAGGATAGTAGTTATACTATAACCAAATATGGTGGTAACATTATATATATGGTCAATTGGGACATATATATACCTCAAACTAAATGAGTAATGATTGATTACTGATGAGATAGAAATGTTATATGTGTACATAATTTTATGTTCACATGTTTATGTGTGGATCTATATTTCATGCCTATAAATTTATGAGAGGACACAATTTCACATCCTTAAATAAATGATTTGACATGTTTCCATTCATACATGTTCACCTTGTTATAAGATTATGTGTATGCATAAAATCCTTGTATTATTCTAATTTTATGTTCTTGTAGATCATATTCATTGATTATTTTATGATGATTACCATATGAACTACTAATAAGTATAACATGACCTCATTTTATGATCTATGATATATATGATATGGTTTTAAAATTATATTCTCATGTTATCATACCATAATGCTCATGTTATGTTGAAATGTCTCATATTTTAACACACGAAGCAACTAATATCACCATTTCTTATGTCTCACTTCCACAAGTTATGAAGAAAGGTAATAAGAAAGGTATTATTATGAATTTTACTATGTGGGAATATATTGTTGTTATATGTTAAATATAATTCATGAAATAAGAATATTGTTTATATAGTATCCAAAGATACTAAACCGTTATAGTCCTCGTGAATGTATTTGTGAAATTTATTTAATATTCCTCCAAAATGATTTATATTTATGAATGAATTTCTTAGGTAGTTATTGTTTTTATTAGAGTAAGTTTTTTAAACATTACAAACTAGGATTAGAATCATTTGTGAGATCCATAAGGTTATATCTAAGGATAAGTCTATTGATAGGTCAAGGTATAATAAAATATACCAGATTTTGGTGAGGGATAGATGAAGCAGTTTCTAAGAAACTACATACCTTTATATATACTATATGTGGATGTGTCTCTATCACAATTGTACATAAGTGTAATAAATGTGGAATGGGAACATATGAATTTGACACCCCCAACACCTAATGCATGACAATAGTCTATAATGAACATCTGGTTTGAGAGTCCCATGGGATGTGATTTCGAAACTCAAAACTATTTAAAAACCATCATTAAATATTTGAATAAATGATATACATAAATGAAAAATTTTAAACATAAGGTTTCATAGATTTAAAAGAATTTTTTTTAATTTAAACATGTAAATGATAATTTTTCGTGATAAGGTGGTTCTCCACAATGAATATTATTTATTACACTATTCTATTTAGTATTAGTCAAGGGAGTAAACTAGATGGATTCTAGTTAATGTCTAATGTGATAGAGAATGTGTTGATGATAATAAATGGTATGATTACTAGATTAATTGATATTGATATTATTCTTAATTAGTTTTCATGATACATTATTAAATTTTTTTAACATTAACCAACTACCAGACTCACCAAAGAAGAGAATGATATATTTAATTGTGTTTTCAGGTAGTGGATACCTTGGAGGAAAGATGACTTGGTTTCTTATATATCGATAATGTTGGAAGAATCAGTCAAGGTAATATATCAAAATAATGAAAATATGTCTTATGTGTGGAGAATAAGGGCATATTTTATGTAATTGCAATTGAAAAAAAAATGATTAGTTAAAAAATAGAATAGAATAATGGTTTTCTTAATGAAACATCAATTGATAATTATTTTAAATGTGGATAAATGGGAATTAGGAAAATATATTTCATAAGGTAAAGGAACAGGAAGAGGATTAAAATGGATTAATGGGGGATGGTTTTTATTTTGACGATGAAAAGACTATAAATGAAATTTTAAAAGATGGATTTATTAAGGAATATCATTATGAATCCTAGTTAATGGTCTCATAATTGGGAGGAATGATTGAATTTTTTAGGAATTGGAACTCAATAATTACATTATATGAATTGTAAAATGTATAAGGATAGTCTTATGAAAATATCTCATTATAGATTTAAAATAACTTGTTGAATGGTATTATTATTTAGAAAAGAGATTTAATATAAAAGTGACATTTTATGGAAAAACAATATTAAGGAAAATATAAACATTAATATGTTCTAGGTGTTTATATAATTGTGTTTAGGTAGGATAAATATATTATGGATATGGAAAAAGTAAATTTTTATAGTATAGATGATGTCAGGAACAAGCCTAAGTACCCTAGTAACCTGACAATCGAGCTGACCCTAACATAGCCCGAAGGGTGTTATCAATTCCCATGGGTAAATGAATGGAACCTTGCATCATGAAACACACAATTGGGAATTAATTGTCAACAAAACATAGATGAAGAAAAATAAATAAGATAGAATAAATAATAAAGTAAGCTCAATTGGGAGTAATGTAAAAGATTAAAACCTGGCATAAAATCCCAAAGTAATATAACACAAGTACCAAAACAGGAAAACAACCCACGTCCCTATGGAAAAAAATCAACAACTCCAAAGTTCAATAGCTGGATCAACCACCATGAGATCATTTTCCCATGCTCAAACATGGAAGGATATTGTCTGCAAACACTAGAACAGAAAAGTAAGGTGTGATATAAAAATCCTAGTAGGGTCTCACCATGGATCCCATTACGGAGGCCAAAAAATAATTAACCAGATATATTCATTATGTTTTTTTAAAAAATTAATGGGGTTGAAATTTCAAAGTATTTTTAATAAAATCATAATATACAATTCCAATGATGGAAAAAATATTTTAATAAAAGATATTTCAAGTGATGGAAGATTTCTAAAATAATGGATTACGTAAAAAAATTATATAAAAACATTAAATAAATTTAGAAAGCATGTAATGAAGTTAAAATGACATTGGAATACATTTATACCAAAAATATAAAACAAGAGAGAAACATGGTTATATTGAAAATAGGTATGGCAATATTTTTTACTATATGAAACTACACACTCTAAGTGATCTTAACAATATGTGTATACACACTCCCCCTAACACTAGCTAAATGAAACTCATCACTATTAAATCAAAAATGTGACCCAATGCTTGTATTTTTTAGAACATTGTAATACAGATGAGTGTTTCCAAATAGGTCACTAACTACCTAAGGCTTGCATGTGCTCTAACACAATCAATGATGTGAAATTAATTTTAAGACTAATTAAAATATAATTAAATTACATTCCAGCCATTACAAATTCCAATTTCCATTTAAAAATAAAAATAGGTTTATAATAAAAAAACATGACTCTTTAACAAGATAAAACCACTAGGCTTCTATCAAATCATTTTAATCCATTTTCAAAATATTCCAATCCATTCAAAACTAATTCCATCTATTTTCAAAAAGAAAATACATTATTAAATTCCATAATATAATAAAAATCATTTCCAACAATTTAAACCAACCAATTCCCATAAACAAACCCCAATACAATGTAATTAGGGTTTTCTTCCAAGTTTCGTTAAAAGAACCATTTAAAATCTCCCAATTAACTGGAATTGGGTTTTTAAAAAATCAATTGAAATAAAGTTTGAGATATTAATTTAAAAAAAATTGAAATAAATCAAGTAATTAATTGTTAAAAAATTTGGTTATTCATGATTCAATGAACAACATTTTTTTTGAAACTCAACACACACAATTATAACCATCAATGAGAAAGATGGGGTATATGATATTTAAGAAAAACCTAGAGGTGATATATAACACAACGTGGCATAGATCCATAAATTTCAGGATGATTTGATAAAATAAAAAAAGAGGAGAAGAGATACAGATAAATAATGAAAGAGAAATCTTAGCTAAGAATCACACCTCAAGCACAATGATGATCAAACATAAAAAAAGGATCAGGAAGGGCTATAGAGCTTCAATATATCATGGGGAAGGCTCTCATTTGATAGAGTTGAAATAGGAGTGGAGGAAATAAAAGATCTCATCCTTTCTACCCTTTTAATAAAATGAAGTCAGGGTATTTTCTAATGTGTAATACAATGCCATTTCGTGAAATAGTTAATATTTTAAACCGCTAAAAACATAATAACTTGAATTAAAAATTATCAATTAAATAAATCATGATGTGAAAAGGATAGTCATGATGTGTAACCTACATAGTGGGAATCATTTCACAACTTTCTCCAAAAATCCATACAAGTTGTGTAAAATTGTTGCACAATGTGTTTCCCTCTTATAGCTTATCAGATCAGAAACGTGATGTTACAACCACCCTAATATAGAAACATTCGGTCCCCAGAATGCCTATTAAGAATCTTGCAAGCGAAATAGATGAGACCACTACTCTATCATCGATGCCTTACATTCCCATGTCTCATGAATATTAGAACTAGGTTGTCATAGCAAAAAGACCAAAGGTATCATCTTCACAGGATGTACCTTGGTCTCCGAATTAACTATCCTGACTGTCCTCTCATTCAAAAATAAATCAAGTTAAATCTCAAGATCACTCCTTATCAAAACATGAGATGAATCAATGAAAAAGTTTTATATCTTTGATACATTGAATACATTGTTTATTCATGTCAACTGTGGTGGAAGTTGTAAATGGTATGAAAAATTCCCCACCATTTCAACTACACCGAATGTTATAAAAAAATAAAGAGAAATCATCCCTTGCCTCCAAAGCCATTGATGAACCAACTATGGTGAAACATTCATTAACACATGGTCACCAATTGAGAATTGCAATTTTATATGGCGATGATAAACATAATAATTTTATGATCTCTGTGTTGTCAACTATCTCTGTCGAATCAAAAAAATCATTGTTGTTGTTTCATGTACCAAACTTGGTCCAACCAGGGAGCATTAACAAATATCTGACCAACTCAACCAAGATTTATAATGCCAACCAAATATGGCATCAAAATATTCCATTCTAATTATGGACTAAAAATTGTTTTTATGAGAAAAATCAACTTACCCAAAGTGATCATACCAAGCCCCACCGAAATCCAGAATATAGGTGCGGAGCATATCCTGAAGAATCTATATAGCTCTCTTTGTATTTCCTTATGACTACAGATCATAGGCCATACCCAAATTAACATTAGATCCATGTTCCACCTAAAGTCCATTCGAAATGTGGGAGGTGAACCAAGGAACCCTACTAGAGACTATAACAGATGGAACTCCATGAAAACAACCAATCTCTCTCACATAGAGATTTCCCAACTCCTAAATATTTGTTGTTTAAATAATGGGTATAATGTTATCTGACTTAGTCATCTTGTTGATCAAAAAACAAATCATTGACTTCTTCCTCTGAGTATGAGAAAACCAAAAAACAATGTATATAGAGATTTCATCCCACTTCGAAGTAGGTACATGAAGTGGCTGAAATTAACCTCAAGGTTTTGGATGCTCCGCCTTAACCTACTGGAATGTATAACAATATGAAATAAACTTAGCAATACCCCATCTCATACCTGGACACTAGAACTCCCACCGTATGTCATTTAACATCATATTTTTTCTTGGGTACATAGCCCACTGGGAATTATTACTATCTCCCCACACATCATTCTTTTCACCTAATGTCACAATAAAGTGATTCCAATAACATTGAACACCCTCTTTGGTGAAAAAACACTAGAAAAATGTCTCCCCACCATAAAGAGTCTGTAATGCTACAAAATTCATCATCATGCTCTTGATCCTAAAGAATCATCTCAAGAAGAACCGATGTCAACTAATAAATGGATAAAGATACTTCACCCCTTTCTCCCGAACTCCATTATGAAACTGTGAAAAAGGGCCATCAAATTCCACTATTCCTAAGATCCATTCACTTCCTAGGTTATATGTTTCCAAATCAATGAATCTGCAGTGAAATTACCTTTCCCTGGGGTATAAGATTTGTCAATGTCAAAATATTGTAGGTACTCCACCCAATACCTCTGGTTGAGATTAAAATATTTTTGAGAGAATATAGAAAAAATAATAAAATATAATTAAAATAAATTAAAATCACCTTCTTCAACTAGGGGTGGTGCACAATGTAATAGGAGACCGCTTATCAATCTGATTATGTTATACCATGTTTTATTGATCATATAAAATGTAGAACTGGGGTCATCATAGCTCGATTAATATCCATTAAAACACGATTCAATAAATTTTTTCAATTCATATCCATTATTAAATTCAACATTATAATTGAAATCATTTACATTAATTTTAATAATCCAATTTCCATAAACAAACCCCAATACAATGTAATTGGGTATATTTACCATGTTTTATGCCAAATACATTTCAAATATCCTAGTTCACTAGAATTAGGTTTTTAATAATTCAATTGAAGGCATGTTTGATGGATTTAATTTAAATCAAAAATTGAAATAAATAATGCAATTAAAGGGAAATAAATTTAGCTAATTGGGATGGAACCACATACCATATCCTAAAACTCAACACTCACAATGAAACCAATCAAGGAGAATGCAGGAGTAGAAGACCTCGAAGAACAGCCTATAAGTGAAATCTAACACAACAAGACATAGATCCATCCATTTAAGGATGATATATTGAAATTACAAAGGTAGATAAACAGATAAAGACAAAGAACGAAGGTGAAATATTATTTGATAATCATACTACTTGAACAATGATTGAAAAATGTTAAAAGTAATGGTATAGAAGGGTTAGAGTGCGTCACGATATCTTGGGGAAGGCTTTCGGTTGGGGGATTGAGACTGGAGTGGAGGAAAGAAAATATATCAGTTATGATGCCTGTTTAAAAAACACTATTAGGGTATTTCATGATGTGTAATACAATGTCACATCATGAAATAGTTAATATTCAAAACCATCAAAAAATGCATCGCCTCAAATTAAAAACCATCTATTAAATAACTGATGATGTCTAAAGGCTAGTCAGGATGGTTATCCTTCACAATGTAAATCCTTTCACTACTAGAATAAAAAATCCTTACATGTCATGTAACATATTTACACAGTATGTAACCCTTATGCAGCATTTCTTATCAGTAATGGGATGTTACATATGACCTTGTAACAGATCAATTATTTGATAAAATGGGGGTTTATTTTATCATTGATGGAGTTTACATTATTTTTGGATTTATGTTATATATTCAATAATATATGGTTTATTTAAGGAATATAGAATCATGTATGTATTTATTATGGTTTTATGGTAATTCTAGTTGTTACCATGTTATAGGGGAATATATGACCAAGGTATTCCCATATTTGGCATGTGATAATTAAGGGGTAATTTATGATATTTGAGAGATTAAATTTAAATTTATTTTGTTAATAAACTTATCTTATTTATACTTTTTTTGTTTTTAAGGGTCTTAAGTATAATAATTTATGGAAGGGTTTATGCTAAATTATATATGAAATTTTAGATATTAATTTATTATTTCACCATATGAAAATATATCCGAATTTGATAACTTATGATATCCATTTTGGTTGCTATGATAAGTAATGATAAAAAGAATGCATTATCAGTCATTTTTGGATATTATGACTTGTTATATGTTAATTTTAGTGTTTTAGAAATAAATAAATTTACTCCATTTATTGGAGAAATATATGTAGTGGAAATTGATCAAAGAACAACCAATGTGAGAGATTGTTCTTATGGAATTGAATGAAATCAAGTAAGAACAATTTCTCATGTAAATTATTAAACATTAGGGAAAAAATCTTTAATTTTTTGGTCTTATTAACTTAATTCGTGATGAATTAATAACATTTTTATCAACTCATTAGTTTAAGGTATTGTAGTCATTAACTTTCTTATTATCATCTTCTTGTGATAAACAATCTACAGACATTACTATTATTCCATTTCTATATTTTCACTACCCACTAATGTTATTATAATTGGAAACGTAGTTATGTGCTACCATAGAAGATATCTATAAGAATTATTTCCTTATTTGCTGGTAGATTACTATTAAATGTTTGGATGATGTATAATTTTAACAATGGTATATTTAAATGGAAAACCATTGATTGTGGAAATCATGTTAAAATTGCAAGGATGGAATTAATGTAATTAGAGTAGAATTTAACTCCCCATGGTTTTATGAAATATATATTTTTCAAATAAAATTAATTTCATCCATATCTTTCATTAAATGCAACACCATGTTTTAACAAGATATATTATTAATATTATTATTTAAATAAGGTTGATATATCATATCCGTTAAAATTGGTGGTAGGAATTGAAATAATAAAATTTTAAAATTTAGTTAATAATATTATATATATATATATATATAATAAATTGATAAATAGGTTCAAAATTTATAGTAATGTCTTTATACGCTTCAAAAATGCATATTTTCTCAAAAAATCATTTTATTTATTTTGAAATTTTTCTTATACATTTATAAAATTTATTTCAAACAATAAAATTATTTTTCAAAATCAAATTTCCCAAATTATATTTGTTTTATTTTCTGATAATTTTCTAAAATGAATAATTTTCCAATGAATTGTAAAAAATATTGATTTTCTATAAATGATGCCATTTTGTTTAATGAATTTACAAACTCCATTTTATTTTAAGATGGTATTAAAGGTAACAATAATAAAATTAAATATTTATTAATCAAATTTAGTCCATTATAATCAATTTTATATTTAATGTTTTTATCAAAACATTTTATACTTTTGAAAGTTTTTCATTGGAAAATTCTTTTTTGTTCGCATATGTGGGTTTAATTTTAAATTAAATCATACCAAATAAATGAAATCAATATGAAAAAATGGATTAAATATTTATAATAAGGATAAATAATATTATATAATAAGTTCAACATAATTTTTTTTCATAATGAATAGTGAAAATAATAAAAATTATTTACCACAGTTAAAGTTAAAACAGGTTTACTAAGGGGTTAAACTAATAAGACAAGGGTTAAAATATCAGAAATATGTGTTAGAAATATATTTTATGGACATATTTAAACTCATATTACTTTAGGATACATTTTATATGAGATTTTTGACAATTTTTGACTAATGTGGCCAATTTTATAATTTAGTTAAGGAAAAAAACAAATATCACCCTCTCGCTTTAAAATTTGAATTATTTGTTCACACACAGAAACAAGAAAGATGAAAATAAATATTGATGATAATTTTGTGAATAATAATATTAATTTAATGATGATCTATTTATTTTTAATTATAATTAATTATATAATTACTTTAAATGACTAAGTAATGACAATACTTAAATTATTTATTTAATATAAAAATTAAATAAATTATACTAAATATATTAAAATTAATATAAATTTAAGGAACTATTTTTTTTCATGAATTATTATGATAAATATAACATTATAGATAGGTGTGAATATAATATATTCTAATTCCACCAACATTTTGATGTTTTAAAATTTAAATTAAATTTTTTGACAAGATTCAGGCATGAAGGCCCCTTTAATAAATGAAAAGTAATGAATTGGGAGGGATACAAAAACATCCATGGTCCACAAACATACCAATTGAAATTAATTTTCCCTAGACAGAGTATTCATGCTATGATGGGAAACCTATCCTCCTCGACCACAAGGATGTCTTCCCCTTCACCTAGTTTTGATGTCCGTACATAGCCCACTTCCATCATCTATTGGTTCCTCCTCACTGAACATAAATTTTTGCATAAAAGTTGGTCCACCATAATAACATAAAACTTCTCCATCACTAATTTTAGCGGAAAGTAGATCAAATTCATTTATTACTCTTACATTTGAGGATGTTTTATTGTGACCAATGCTGATTAGGGATTTTCCATCACCTTTCATGCTTCCTGTACTTCCAACCAGAGGCGATTTGTTTATTGTATAAGAAAACTTCATACCGTTAGGTGATTGAGAATCCATTTCATGGATCATATTTCTCTTATTGGATTTTAATTCGGTCATGAAAATCTCCCCAATCATTTTTTCAACAACATTATTATAAGTTATTTGAGTAGTAGGATATCAAATCGCAAGGGAAGTAGAAGGATCACCATCCATAATAACAGTAACCTCACCAAAGGGGTCTGTCTTTACAACAAATAAATTATAGTATTTAGCACCCCCAAAGCCATCCTCGTGAGCAGAAACAACTGGGTGTACCTTTGAACAAAAATATTATAGTTTTTAATTCCTCCAAATTCAGCCTCGTGAGCAGCAACAGAAGAGTGTTTTCCCCCCATCCAAATGGATAGTAGCATAACTAGTTGAATAACTAGAAATAGATTCATGATGACCCTTAGTTGAGAAATAAAAAATAACCTTCACCCCAGATTTCATGTGGACATCAAGAGGATTATCCACAGTGGACATGGCTCTATGGGAGATGGGAATTTCAAAGTCCTTTTCAGCCATGCCAGTAAGATTTAATGCTTCAATAGATAACAAATGTTTTTCACTATCAATAGTTTACTTAGTAGTCATCATTATAGAAGAGGACCATTTACGATTAGCTTTCACTGATATTACCAATTCAATTTTAGACTTCCCTTTTTTGGAGTTATCCATCTTACCTTGATTCCACAAGTTAAAATCAAATGCATTCTAGATTTAAGACTCCAATTCATCATGACTGTCAAATGAAATTACATCAGAATTATCATCCACTAGTCCCTTATATTGATCTTATTTAAAATATAACATCGAAATAGCTACCTTCCACTCATTAAGAACATGAGACCATGATAATTTGGACATGGAAAAACATTTTTAATTTTTAGAAGAAACACCTTCCACTTCTATTTGTATGGATTTAGAAGAGGTTTTAGATTTCTCTTGAAGGGGGGGATCTATTTGAGATTGGACTAGCTCTCAACAGGGGAGAGTTGTAAAAACAACATCCTTACTTTGGTCATTAAAACACTGAAGGGGTGGTTCCTTTTTAATTCTTTATAACTGTGGTATTTCATGTCCTTTCATTTGACAGTTTGTGCATACAATCGCTCTTCTGCAATCAAACTTCTTTTGACCAATTATGCCACACGTCTCTCAAAAAGGTGGGATATTTTCATTTTCAATGTTCAAGTAGATTTCATATTAAGGAGTCAAGGGAACAAATTTGTCTACTATATGAGAACTCAAATATATTTCTACTACAACCTAAGAAAAGTGGCCATAATGTAACTTCTTTTGTAGCATAATCTATTCTTACTGAAATTAAAATGGGAGTATAAATGTCATATAGTATCTCAATGTTCCAAAGCACCCAATTCAACCAAGGAATCTTAATCCGTACATGAACATGAGTTTATTTAAAATCATGTAAATTAAAATTCAAAGACCAGTTATGAATCATCATAATACCTGGATAGAGATTGAGAAAGCTAAAACCCCATGCCATTCTATTTAGTTTAGAAGAAGGAAAAAAGCAGATGGAAAACCCCTGACCAATTTAGGAACATTTGAAATCAACAATCCCCCAAATCACACTAAGTTGAGGGACCAAATCAGAGTCTTTATAAGGTTTCATATATTTAGAAAGGGAGATGTGTGAGATTAAATAAAGCTAGGAAAGATTTATCCTTTCTATTATGGCTCTATCTGAGGCAGAGACATGCGCGATGGTGCCTTTTTAAATGATCCTTTAGGGAACCTGATCCTTGATTAGGGCATAGTTACCACCAAAAAATCCAAAGAAGAAGTGATGTCCATCCATCATATCCCATTCCCACACATTTAGTTTCTTTGAGTTATAATTTTTCATTTGGTTCTTAAAAATGTTTGAATTCTGATTGATACTTATATGGTGTTATATTCGAGAACAAATTCTCATAAAATCATTGTTACCTTTGTACATGGTAAAATAATGTTTTGGGTGTTATATGAACATCGGTTAAACATAATTTTATACACACATATGTTTTTTATTTTATAAATTTTATTTAATACTTAAAATTATTTCATAAAAACTATTTAATAATTATCAATTTTTCCAGTCTTAAAAAATTAATTTCTTAGGTAGAAGGACATGTTTTATTAGTGAAATTTAAAATGATAAAAGTATGTAAGAAAATATGTTAAGGAGAACAATGTCAAAAAATTTGTTTTTTTGTGTTGTGGAAGCTTTTATAGATATTATATTCCATACACAATGTAATATATCAATTATGGAAGCATTTGGGTTGAGTGTGACTCTTCATTATTGAATAGTTTTTAGTATTTACAAAAATGCTACTCATACTCAATTATAAATCTAACCACATACAATCAGTTATTCACTCATATCAGACCAATTATATCATCCAAATAATATCAAAACATATCAAAAACATCCTCATCCATGTTCTAGAGATACTAGTCTTCAAAAAATAGAAACATGAATATCCATAATAAGAGTTCCGAAGGTTATAGTTCTAAGTGATGTTTATTTTCTTCACTAAGCTATTTATTTTTACTCCTCCACATACCTCATTCATTCTTGTATTAATAATTCCTATATAATAAAAAATATCAACACTATAATTATATGTTCTTATTTTTATGGAATAACTTTATCGAAATTATTATTCATCTAATTGGAAATGAACTCGACGATCATGTGTACACTGGACAACCGCCTCATGAACCGATGTAATTCATTTATCATCACCACCTCTGATAGATATATAACATGATGTATTTAAAATTTTTAAATGATATTTATTAAATACTTATTATACTAAAAAATTGATATCACATACAACTTATTGATTTTTAATCCTTCGGAAAACAGAAACGTCGCTCGTACATACATGTGGACTACAACCTCCACAATGTGACATTATTCCTTTTAAATTTTATATTTAAATGGATATTGATAATATTATATTAAAGGAATAAATATGATAAATATGATATTAAATTGATTTTATAAATGATAATTAATATTTAAATTTTTTTCTTTTCTTCATTTGAGTAAATTGAAACAGTGTTCATGCGTATGTAGGATCTACTGTCTCCATAAATGGTATAATTTATTTTATATCTATAACTTTTTTTGAAATATAATAAATCAATATATATTGAATAAATATGATATTTTTATAATTATTAACATTCAATATATGATATTACCATGATTAAATTAACTATATTTAAACTACCAAAATAAAGTATACATAAAAAACAAAGTAATTACTACCTAAAATGCAATTTTTACAGAACATTACTAATAAAAAGATGATATAAGTTTATAAGAAAATCATACGTGGTATGATATGGATGATTATTTATCTATAATATATTTTTAATAAACTTATATTTATTATTAAGTTTATTCTAATGATTGAAAATAATGCCGATACTTAATGTAAGAGATTTCTACTCTCACATTTGTTTCTAATGGACACATGCCATATTCATTTATTATTTCTCTTTTTTAGTCTACATACTACCCATGAGTGTATGTTTAGGGTCTTGGAAACATTTAAAATGGATGGAAAATACTCTCATATTTTTTGAAAATGAAATAAATCAAATTGGATAAAGGGTTTTGAGAAAAATGTTGAAGAAGACAAATTTGGAAAAGGACCCAAAGTGGTCTGCATAATACCTGAATGGCATGATGGCCTTCATTTTTTATTCATTTTTGATAATCAACCATTTAAGGGTTTATGTGGAACCCGTACAGAGACTGTATGCTTAATTACATTATATGACTCCAAGGTCTTAAAGGAAATCATTTGATAGAATAACTACTTGAAACTGCCCCTCCCCATTATCTGCCCAGTGATTAGCACTACACCTTTACATGACTGGTCAACTAGCTATTCTATGTAGGGATTCACATGGAAAGTACCAATGAAAAGTCCATACCCTCTTATTCTTCCATATCTAATTATATATTCCTTGGTGAATGCAACATCTCTGAATCTTTTTCATGGGCATTGTTCCATGAATGTCATACTGGTACATCTACAATTCATGCAGCCTAGAGGCCTTAAGGTGTCCCAAAATCATTTCTATCCTGAATTCCTTAGGATTCCTGAAGGCATTAAAGGACTCAAGGACCAAACTGGTGGCCCAAAGGCCCAAACAGGTGAATAGTTCTGGCTGCTACAATATTATGCAGTACATGATATAATACTTTATGTAGTAATGGGTACAAAACCCACTATAGGTCCTACTATAGTACATCAAGAACTCTTGAAAAAACTACCCCACTTGGATTTGATCTGAAGTCTCTTGGATGAACAGAAGGAGTCCTCACCAACTGGGTTGAGGCTCATGTGCAAGTGTTCCACAAATTGAATCCCTAAAACAGGTTCTGAGGTGCATCACCAGTTAACTGAGTGGTATGAATAAAAAATATAACGACACTGATTGTCTCCAAGAACTATGTCATTTGTGAAATGGAGGTGGTGAATTTTTCCTCCGTGTATGACTCCTTCTACGAACTGCATCCTTAGAGAAATAGAGGTGGAGAACTCCACCCCCGCATATCATCATCAATAACCATGTCATTGGAGAAATATAGTTGGAGGATTACTCCCCCTAGTACCATACATGTGAACTCAATGGTTGATCGATGTGGAAAATCTATTACTGCACGACGAACAAGATGAAGTCATTTGAGTTGTTGAGACGGTGATCTTTGTCACTACAAACTATTACCCCATAGGCTTCATTTGACTGAGTCATCCGTGGGCCAAGTGTTCTCCTCATGGGATTCCATAAAAGGTTCCGAGAGACCCCCAAATTCAGCTTCTCCAATAATCAATAAAAGGACCCTGAGGGGATCAAAAAAAAGAGGCTCAAACTTTAAAAGATTTGATAGACTTGTGAGACAAATTTTTTAAGAGATATAATGACGAGGAAGATAGATTTTCTATAGAATTATTATATCAATAAACCCACTTCATAGTATAAAATGAGGGATCCATGATTTTAATTAGTAGTCCACAAACCAAATTAGAGATCATTGAACCATATGATGGTGGTGAATGAACGTACCACATACTAAATGATCAATGTCCGTTCTTCACACTAGCGCCCCGTATAACACAAGACTACGCAGGTGGAACCCTACATCAGGTAGCACCTCGCTACATTGATGGATCATGGTGCCACATAGCATCATGCTACGTGGCCATAAAATTTTCTCAGATAGAAAAACACTATTATGACAACATATAGGTCAGTGTAACATAATGGTACATGATCATTACTTCCATCTGCATAGAAATATGCTACGTAGGGAGGCCCATATCCCGCATGTAGAAATTATACAAAGAATGGGGTACCCTAGGTTATTCCATTCTCCAACACTTATTATCTCCTACCATTTCCATCATACCCTCCATATCCCCTCCCCAAACCATTCTAATGACCTTTTCCAGAAACCTATTCAAAATCCACAATACTCATATAATAAAACAATTAGGCGCATCGGTGCTTCCTTTTGAGTTTATATTCCCATTTTTAACATGGGGACCGACCTTGGGATAATCACTTATACCTCCCCATTCTAGGGATCAAGGGTAATAATTTGATTTTCCACTCAATGAGGGATGGTGACATGTCAAAGGGACCAGGCCTACTTCTCCATCTAACGAGGTGGGTTTCTTATCCCCTTTCCTAGAACTCATTTCCGGGAAATCTTTTGAAGGTAAGTACCTAACCTTTACATGGGATGTGGAACTATTCATCCTCTTAGGTACCGCCTAAGACATGTCTGGATAGATCATCAAATCTGTATATCTTGAATATCAACATGGGAGGGTAAATTGGAACATTAAAATCCCCCTCTCTCTCTTTGGTCTCCAGAAGAATTTATCAACAGATGATGTGTGATATGCAATATTTAGATCCACTGCATTCTCTTGTTTCTCACACCTAGCATGACTCATATGGTCTTATAGGTTGGTGGTGATCATAAAATATGCAAACCCAAAAGCATGTTCCTTATCTAAGAAGGTGTAATCACAAAATAAAATTAACTACAGGAAATATGATTCCTTATCTAATCAAGAAATGTAGAATACCTGCCTAAGGCCTATGAGCAAGGGAAATTTTCCTTATAATTCATTCCCAATAAAAATACCCTAAACATTCTAGGGATTTCTCTTCAATAGTAAGTCAATAATGATATAACTCAAATTGTAAGATTCCAAGTGTGATATCCAATCATTCCACCACAAATAGGCCGCCTCAAGGGTGTATGTCCCTATTAATACCAAACTATGAGGGAATTGAATCCTAAATAATTGGGATACATTATAAGCCTCCATGAGGTCCAAACCTGATATCCAAAATTACCCTAGTATTTCTCGGGCCATATCCTTGTTAGGGTCATATCCATCCAAGAGACCATATATCCTTTGTGCATCTTAAGAAACATTGGAATAAGTAACTCATGAAATATTTACTAGGAACCTTCCACCTAGACTTCCTACCTGGATGATGTCAAACTGCATGAATGGGTCCTTTCCACACAACCTTAAAAGGTGATGTGTCCATTAAAGTGACACTAAAATATGTGGAATATAATTCCTCTCATGATGATATGTAAGAAACTCATCTTATGGGTTCGATCTAGATATTGAAACAATTTTTATCCCCTCGAATGACGATAAGCACCAGAAAACCACAAAACATGGCTTAAATCATCATTGTCTCGGTATAAGACCATAGAATCATTAATTTGTCCATAAAAAGTTAACATTGATGATGAAAATCATATACACATTTATGTATTCATCAGTAGAGAACCTCAGATACATACTGATGATTTTGAACCCATGAATATTTATGATTGTTCTTGCGACCAAGGGATAATCCATGGACAAATGCTTGGGAATGAACCAAGGATTAACTAACATATAAAAGTTGATTAAATATATAAGAGTTTCATGGAATAAGAAACAACTCCCCCCAAAAGGGTGTGATGATCATGAATTCCCATCCTCTTGACCAATATATTCCGTAAGTGTCATTGACCAAATCATTCAATGATTGACTGCCTTTGGAAAGCAGGTCCATGAATCATGGAGAAAAAGGATATTGGGTATTTATGGCTCTACAAATTGTCCAACTAGATACCATCTGAGGACATCATAACTGACGGTGGCTGATTTCACAAAAAATGAACCCCTGGAATCACCCACTAGGACCACAAAATTACAGAACCTCCTTCATGAAACAAGAAGGATATACTGCCTAGTCCTGTTGATACCATCTCACCCACAAAAAATGGTAAAAATGTGAATCAGGTCAAAAAAATGGAAAACATGGAGTGAGACTCTATAATAGAATGAAATTACATATTATACATAAGGCATGTTTTTTTCTCCACCACACACACCTCAGGACAAAACCAAAATGGTAAACCCAATGTGAATCCTTAACCAATGTGGCATGCCACCCCACCTCAAATCCCTTTACAACCAATAAAGAAGAGGGTTATGAAAATTATTCAATTATGAATTTGATCATGAGATACTATATTGAAAGTGTTTTGTTTTTTGTACATGTTACATATATTGCAGGTGTCCAGGGAAAACTTCAATCTAATGGAATCCTCAAAGTTTTCATAGGCACACATGACGATCAACATATCGATTGAGTCCTCATTGAATAATAGTACTACCTCACCAACCAAGAATCGTTAACACTGGGTTTCAAACACATTGATCAATTTGTACCACATAAATGGTACTATCCCCATGGTGGGTGTTCCAAGCAGGCCCTCCAATCGGAAAAAGCTCCCCAACAGCCTCTTTCACTGCGACTGAAAATCCCACACAAGGCAGTCCCCCTGAATGTATGCAATAGCTTCAGGAGACTATCCATATAGAGTGATAATGAGAACAACCTTACCATAGGGAAGTAGATGAGGATGTCACCAAAAAATTATTCCCTTTTGTATAGAAGCCCCATTCAAGGAACCCTGTTAGAGAACGTCACTTCCAGCGCTATGTGACCCAATATCCTCACTCTCAAGATGATCTCGTACTGAGGGAACCTGCTGAAGCCCAATGGACATGGGCCGATCGGTTTTCCCACCAAGGATGGGGATTAAAAAATTAGAAGCAGGTCATTACCCTGGTCTCTGATGAGGAGTTCCACCTTATATACATGACAACATACCAAGGGAAGACATACAACTCTATCCCCTATTTTGAATACGTTCCATGGAAATAAGGTTGTAGGCTTTGATCAGATGTATATCCCCTATCCCTATTATGAATCCCCCCATCGAAACACGATGACACATTAAGAGAAAATTCATATTTTTATTTATTCTTGCTAGTCCTTCCGTGCAATTAAGGAAACAAAATTGGGTTATGATAATCTCTATCGTCACAAAAGAATCCCACCTCTCAAATAGGATGGAAACTAGGTACATGGTGGCAGAAATTCATACTGACACATACCAAACCCTTAATCTAAATTGATATGTAATGTATGGTAATCCATATAGCACTAAAAAGGCATGTGAATATCACTGGTAAAATACGGTGGTAATCAATAGGCATAAGGAAATTCATGCCTACCAATATCTAGCCCATCAGTCCAATACAATGGAAAGAAAATATAAACAGATTATAATTCTTGTGGATCTACATTAGGACTATGAAATAGATACAATAGAAAATGTGAAGATGAGAATTATTTATTTTATATATAAAGCCCCCCAATAAAATATTGTGGTAACTCGAGAATATAACTGATGTATCTTGACTACAATTCAAGGGAAGACTAATTCCTCTACCCCTATTTAAGAGAACTATAAGTACCCACTAGAAATACATGGAGGACCAGAGTAGGCACAAAATATTGCTCCACCATCGGAATGTGAGTTTATAACCAATATAGAAAAATATGTAGCTCAACACATCTTGAAAATGATGGAGGATCAAACATAGGTTCCATACCATATACTCCAGTCCAAATAAAATTGACATCCTTGCTCAACCCAGAGATGGGCTGAGTCCATACTTGTCCTCTCAACCACAATTGCACCATTCTCACAATACTATACTCTATACTAGCATCATTACAGTAGATGAAATTATCACAAGGAATCTATGTTGTTCAGAAAAAATAGATGAAGAGTTAATATAATAACAACATATTATGTTGGTTGTGAGAAGAAAACTAGTCAGTGACAAAATCATAATTATGTTCTAGCCCACAACCACTTCTAAGGTCATCGTTCCAAAAATGTTTTCATAAATATGTATGAAAAACATTCACCTTAATGTTCGGAAAACTCTATACCAATTGAAAATGATATTTATACTCTATGATGTGTATGAAGACCATATTGTGATATTAGGGGGATCCTCATTGGAAAATTGACCTAGAATAACTTCTTCTTACATAACAGTGATGATTAGAAAGGAAATAGAGAATCCTTGAGTCGCATTTCCTCCATGCACTGCAGATATTTTGTTGTCTAATTGGTGAATCCTCATCTGGTGTTCACATATGAGGGTGATATGAACATGGAACTCTACACTTCACCACATGTCCTTGTTAGCAGACACCACTGTAAATGACATCCTATACTTCATTATCCCAAGACTAAAGCCAAATGAAGTTCCTATTCAATAAAATTGGCTCTCCCAACAAGAACTAGAATTTTTTATGTCTCAAAAGCATCCTGCTTGACGAGAGAAAGACATCAAAAGACATTTGAACCATGATAATGATAAAATTCAGTAGGATTATTTCATAAGGGAATCCAACCAATGAGCAAAATTCATGTACTAAAATGAAAATAATTCATGCATTGATCCAACAGCATATCTAGATCATGGCCTCATTAGAATGTGAAAAACCAAGAATGAAGCAATAACAGTAGAAACCGTCATAGTAAAGGGGAAACCACAACCTGTAGGGTTGGGGTCATTTTTTACACAACATGCCCCCATAAGAAACAAAATCCAGGATGAGTCACATCAAGGAGAGAACGGTAGAAACCCCATCCTGTAGGGATGAGCTCATTTTTACCTTAAACACCTTCCCAATGGAAGTTATTCTTTTCCCGCATGGGGGAGGATAAAAAATATTGAGTTTAATCTTGCTATCCTATCTTGTGACTCATGTCCCTAAGGGTTGAGGTGTAATTCTAGGCCACATAAATGCTCCCTTTGAGTCACAAATCTCTATGAAACATGAAGGGGATACTAGAATGGAAGGAGAAGATCTGACAAGGGACTTATGATGTTGTCCTACCATTCGACACCCAGTACACCACCTCTAATGCAGTACGCATTAGTGAATGTACTGAAAATACCACAAACCATACATATGATAATCTAAATGAGTAGGATGGAATAGAATATGGTACCCTTCTAGAGGTATTCTACACTGAGATAGTAGGTGTGAGTACCTAGAACAAATGGGCCATCATAAATTTGGTCCCTCCCTCAGATAATCCATCATTAACTAATTTCAAAAGCCCAAATAAAGATAAGAATAATAATAATGTTTCATACAACCAACAACTTCCTCCGAATACGAACTCTCCCCTCATTCATGAGGAGTGATTATCTCAACATGAGGAATAAATGATAGGGCTATGGAGAATCAATGATGAGATGGTTCAAACAAGCTTTCCTACATGATATGTTCCTCAGGTAGAGTGTCATCATACACTTCCTACATAGGTGCCTCTACCACTAGGGCTCATCCTGACAGATGAATCAAGTCTAGAGAGATCATTCAAGGCAGCTCCAAGACCATCAGTCTACCTGAACCCAATCCCGAATGTATACCAAGATTTCACTCCATTGAGGAATCAACCAGAATAAATTTGAAAAAATCCAAAAATAATTCCCATGGTTAGGTATCTTCTTCAAGTTCATATAGGGCCAACACATCCAACCTTGTGCATTACTAAACACACTCATACTCATGTTCAACATGAAATGCATCACGAGATCAGGAATAAAATTGAGTCATTGGTGAATTTATTAGAATCCAAGTAATGGTGGTGTGCACAAATATATCTAGAATAGAAACCTTACCCTGATTCTGTAAGCAACATTATTTCACTACCAAGTTTTAAAAACCTTGTATTCCTAGGGTTCAACAGCTCACATGACCCAGATAAACATCTAATTCACTACACATATTATTGAGATTCCATGATGGGAACCCCATAACATTAAGAATCAGTGAACCTAATATGCATTGTGTGAAATATACAATGTTCAGTCTTTGTGTGGTACACCCGTCTTCCAGATAAAACAATAAAAGTTTGGTAGGATCTTCAACACTAGTTCCTATTCCATTTCATCACAATGTTTCAAAACACAACCGTAAGTGATCTCATGAACTGAAAATTGTCAGAGATTGAGAGAGTTTCAGACATAATTTTTGGATGTAAGGTTCAAACTTACTCTATGAACCAGCCACTCCTCCCAGATGAGATTTTGGCCATGTGCATCGATAGCCTTCACGATGAAATGCTAAAACCACTTATTCAGATAAAATATATAAGTGGGTTTTGGGACTTATCCACCATCACTCAATGGATAGAAGATTCCATACAACAAAATAACATCAAATCTCAAGCAACCCCATCATCTTGAGTAGAAATAGCAGTAAGAGCTGTAGTGGCTTCTGTCACACTTAAGCCATACCCTGAGTTGGCCCCAGCTCCTAGGCCCACATCGAAATATGTGCCCCCCATAAACATTAGATGATGCCCCCACATCATCAATATGAGCTAAGAGGAATATTGTAAAATCAATTCGATGAATAGAATAATAATTTTTACCAGTTTTTGGATGACTAAGTCTATGGCTACTTGATAAATACCATGAAATATAGCTGAATCCAGCTAATGAAGCTAAAGAAATATGATGAATTAGGTCATGATGACCATCCAGATTACTGTCCCTTACACAAGATATTAGGGGAAGACATCTAGGTGTTCTTTGTCTTCAATGAACTTCTGAAAAAATATGATATATTCTAGACAAGTCAAGATGATACCACCACCGGTGCAAGAGGAATATGTTTCCAACACTGATCTTGATGAAGGAGGGGAGCGTAAAAAGTTGTTAACACAAGGTAGAAAAAGATCAATACTTGGATGAATCAGAAAAAAATCTATTGAGACCACCATATCCTCCAAATACAGTTAATGAAACCAAATCCGCCTTCAATAGATCCTGATGCAACATAACTGACATCCTTGGCCCCATAATCCTCCAATGGTCAACTTCCGAAAAAACAGTCAAGTCAAAAGGTCAAGATGATCAAGTTCAAGAAGATAAAATTTCACCAAATGAATATTTAGATTTGACACTATCATATTTCAAACAAACATATATGATTATATAGAAACCACCTATCCAAATGAAAAAATGGAGACCACCATTCCAAATGAAAGCCCCAAAGACTGATGATAAGGTGAAGTCATCATCTGATTAGGATATTATTTTTGGATCTAGTAATGTCATACACTTACTGGATCCCTTATGAGATGAAGAATATGGTAATCATATAGAATTCCCCACACCCAATTTGGGGGGTGGGGAGATGCCGTAGAAACCATGAATATCAGGGGAGAAATAACGATAGAAGAAATAAACATTATCATCATGCCCCACTCAAACCATCTAGGTTTTAGAAACCCATAGAAGGAACCGCCAGCGGATTCAATAGGGATAAGAAAATTATCATGCCCCCGAAAGGTGACACTACAGTACAATCTTTCTAGAATATCAATCAGAGGAAGAACAAGTGACTAACTACCCTATGAATATGATCATAACTTACTTTCCCAATCTATAAAGGATGAAATCTGCATTTGCTCTGATCCCAAGGGCCAACCCGTCATCATCAATTGATCAATACCCTAAAGTTCATGTGAAAAAGACCCCTCGAGCAGGGATTAACCATAATTTAGATCAGAAATAGGATTTTATGATGTAGTTATCTTCGATACCAACAAATATGTTAATCATGTATACACTCAATCTATCAGCAGATCTAATGGTAGTTATCATCAAATATTTTCTAAGTCCCTAGGAGTTTGAAGCTGAAGTAGTGACCATTTAATTCTACCAGCTAGAGAGAACTCCTATAGAATTCCACACTATTATATTGTCCATGGATCAATAGGAAGACTCAATCATGAAAGTACATAGCAAACCCTTATAATTTATTGGCAGGTTAAACAATTTAAATATCTGAAAAGTATTCATTGATAATGGATCAAGAGTCAGTCTCCTCCCACTACGGATAAATCGTTGGATTAGATGCAATGAGAATTATCTCACACCCTACCCCATGACTCTGATGGGATGTGGATGAAGAAATCATAAGTTGTTAGGCCCAATTATGCTCGAAACCCAATATGGTGACCTCATAGCTCACTAAGAATTATTGGTGGTCTGAAATAATATAGACTTCAAAACGCTTCTAAGAAGGCCCTCACTGCATCAACATGTAGAAATCCCCTCCTTTTACAATACTTTCCTCAAATATAGCATTAATGGGAAGAGTGGGACATTGAATGTCGATAAGTCCCCATTTGACCAATGAAAATCACACTATATTGATGCAGGATTCTATGAGCTAAAGGGGAAGTGACTTCCGGTCTATGATGTGGATTGGATTGCTGTCCCAAACAGTTTTAAATGCTTACCACAGATCCCCTTAAGCAACAAGAGGAATAATACACACTTCCCATCAATCATATTGAGTACAAAAGTTTAAATTCATACACGTATTCAGTAGTCATCATGATTTTGGTCATAGATACTAAGCCTGATAATGTGGAAAATTTCACAAACCCCAAGGATAATTGTTGGGGTTCAGATAAGAATGTCCCTGAACTAGAATGCAAACACTAGAAAATACCTAAATCAACCACTAAAATAAGAGGATGTGTATCTTCACTCATCAATGATGATGAGGGTATTTAACCAGTCACTAAAAATTCATTGGATAATCCCCCATCGTTGGATGAGGAAAAAAGGAGGCCTCACCTCCTCGACACCAAAAATGAAACCCTTACCTTAACTATGGAAAAATAATCTCAATTATTGTTTCCCCATCATAAGAGGAAAGGGATGACAGTGATTATGCAATGGCGGAAGAAGAAGACCTAGGTGATTCCCCCAAAATCATTTGGGGAAGGAATCTCAACCACCATTGATGAATTCAAGGAATATAACATTGGTACAAAAGAAGACCCGTGACCTACTCTGATTTGTGAGGCCATGCATCCCGAAGAGAAAAAGGAATATAACTCATTCTTAAGGAATAATGGATTTGTTTTATACTACAACTATACATAAATGCTAGTCCTCGATCCTAAGGTGTTCACTCACCGCCTGGGTCTGCTGAGAGGTCATCATGGTTACAAGAAAGCCGCTAAAAGGACTCACCCGACACATGTGTCCAAAATAAAGGTTGAAGCTGAAAAGAAAATCTGATATAAATTCATTCAGGTGGTCCAATACACCATATGGATGTTAACTATTGTCCCCTTAGAAAATAAAAAATGGGCAGATTAGTGTCTTCATCGATTTTATGGGACTCAATCGGCATTTCTCGAAAGAGGATTTCCTAGTCCTGATTGTAGAATTGTTGATCGATGAAACTATCAAATATGAGGATCTCCCTTTCATGGATAATTATTCAGGTTATAATAAAATCTAACTGGACCAAGAATATCTAGAAAAAATATCCTTCAAGGCACCCTAGGAACTATTTTACTATAATTTAATTCATTTCGATTTGAAAAATGTCAGTTCCACCTATTTGCATGCCATGAATCACATATTCAAACCCATCGTATGAATGTTCATTGAATTATATGTTAATGATATCGTTGTTAAATTATGACAACATGCAGGTCACCTAGTAGATCATGAAAATTTATTCAACAAACTATGACAAGAAAGTCTAAAAATGATCCCCCTAAAGTGTGATTTTAGCGTTACCCCAAAAAACTTCATCAACTTCGTTGTATGCCATTGTGGAATCAAATTCAACCCCGAGATGACAAAGTCCATCCATGGAATGTCACAACCATATAACCTCACTGAGTTTTCAAGACATCAAGGACACATATCTTACATTTGGTTATCTATAGACAACCTCACATGCAAATATATTCCCTTCATTGGGTTGATGAAAAATGGGTAGAATATCAATGTATTGAAGATTGACAAGAAATAATTGAAAATATCATGAGATATCTTTTAATCCACAAGGTGATAATGCCTATAGTTAAAGGGAGACCACGTATTTCGTATATGACCATCTTGGAGTGATCCCTAGGTGCTTTCATAGCACATAAAAATGATTCTAGAAGTGATAATAGTCTATGTTTCCTTTTCTAAACCTTTATTGATGTCGAGACTCATTATTCAAATATCAAGAAGAGCTGAATTGAATTAATATTTACCATATAGATGCTAAGTAATTACTTGAAAAACCATGAGGTCCATTTGGTATCACATAGCAACCCTCTTAATTATATTCTCAGTCATCAAATATTAACTGGATGATAGTCACAGTGGGTGGTCATCCTGCAACATTTTGACATACGGTTCATACCGTAGAAAGTTGTCAATGTCTAGGCATTAAAAGATATCCTTGTAGATAATCCCTCAATAAGGGTAACCATATTAGAGGCTGAACTACCACATGAGTAAGTGTTCATTTTTCATGAGAACTCCCAAATGTTGGAAATTCACTTCGATGGTGCCTCCATATGTCTGATAGAAAAATGAATGGAAGAACCCATACTCAACAACATGGGGTTGGGAGTTGTACACGTATACCCAAAAGGCTATTATTACCTATTCATTCCTACTCATAGAGGGGTGTATAAACAATGAAGCAGAATACCGATCCCTTATCACAAGCTTAGAGCTATCACTCCAAGTGTAAGACATACACCTAAATATAAATGTGATTCATAACTAGTCATCATGCAAGTCAATGGTGACTATCATATCAAGAAAGGGGAGATGATCCCTTTGATGAACCATGTTCGAGAACTGATGGTAGAATTACCATCAAATACAATATTGACTTATGTCCCCAGTCAAAAAAGTATAACCTGAGGAATTTCAGAATGCATACGTAGGTTTGTCGATCTATACCACGACAAAATAGTTATCATCATTTCCCTTAATCACATAGTCATTCCGCTCATTCATACCAAGGAGTAAATCGATGAGATTATTCTCTTCACTGAACCATACAGTCATAATACTGTATGGATTACTCCTATTGAACATTACCTCCAAAAGGGGGAACTCCCACAAGATAAGTCTGGAAGGGAGAAAATACATAGATGGGAAATCAACTTCATGATGTATAATGGTACAAACTTGAAAAATGTCATTTATAAGCTAGTTTTGGACAAGATCTTTCTCCTGTGCATCGATGGGAAAGAGACCGCTACTATTAGAATGAATTACATGATGGAACATGTGGAGCACATCAGTCAGCATCCAATCTCTGTCATCAAATTCAGGGACTTGGATACTATTGGCCCACTATAGCACACAATTATACTAAATTTCATATGAAATGAAATCCCTATCAAGTAAATGCCAATTTCATCTAAAACCCTTGGAATTACTACACACAACCAAGTACTCCTGAACATTTTACATATGGGGAGTGGATGTAGTGGGGCTATATCTTCTTACTATGGAAAAATAGTTTGAACCCATTCTCACAATAACTGATTTTTTTTACAAATGGGAAGAGGTTGTACCCCTCAAAGATGTTATGGAAAGAAGCATTGTCAATTTTTTGAAAGAATGTTTTTTTACTATATTTGGTGTCCCTTATACAATACTGATTGAAAATGGCCCGAATTTCTACTCTGTTGATCTAGACAATATCTATTTGGAGTATAGAATCAAGTAAAACCATTAATCCAACTACAATGAAGTGGATGATAACCAGATAGACCCTTCAATAAGACAGTATACATTATAATCCAGAAAATGGTAGACAAGGAAAAGAAATCAGGGCTAGATAAGATCCTCAATGATCAATGGGATTACTAGACCATGAATTGAACTGTCAATAAAGAGGCCACATACTCATTAGTAAATAGAAAAGAGGCAGTTCTAACCATTTAAGTTCAATTTACATCACTCTGTGTTGCTTTCTATGATCAACTGTCCATAAATGAGTATTCCCAGAAATAGTTTTAAGAGATGGAGAGATTGGATGAGAAATGATTTCACACTCTACACCATATGGAATTATTCCAGAATCATATCGCATAAGCTTTCAATAAAAAATTTCAACTTCATAATTTCTTTCATGGATAAATGTTATTGGTCCTCAGAACTCCAATGATACTAAAACAAAACCTAAAATATCGGTGCTAAAATGGGAAGGACCATATTTCATATGCAATGTCTACTCGAATGGATAATATGCCTTAATTTCAATGGATATACAACTCACCAAAGCTCCCACAAATGTGAGGTTACTGAAGAGATACCTTGTGTAATTTTACTTCATTCTTCCTAACTACATGACGTTAAAATGCATGGCCAAATAAGCTTAACCACAAAATGTTAAACTACATTTCCAATTCATCCCAACCACTTTAAATTAATCTAAATTGAGGTTATTGTATTTTGAATTATGATTCATCATGCATGAGTTAAATTAGTGCAAGAAAAAGATTAAAAAAAGATAAAAATGACCCCCTTCTTGGGTATGGGTCAAACCGGGACAATTAGTGTATCTTAGAACTATGTGTGTCTTGATTACTACCCTCATATGATACGTTGTGACACCCAGATTCTATATCTGGGTCCATCCACCACAAAAAATATAGCCTCATTGTGCATGGACCAAGCCTAGGTAGGGAGGACCTTTAATATAACTATGTATGGATTAATTCACATTTACTAATGGGATATGTAGTGATGGCTAGATCATTTATCCTTGTCCACCCACCAAGATAAAAAAACCCTCCGTGCATATGGCCTGAGCCAATGTAGGGAGGTACTTTTAAATAACTATGTGTGGCTTTATTTTTGACTATGTAGGATATATATTGATACCATGATACCATATATATGTCTATTGTCCATGGGAAAAATGCCCCACCATGCATATAGGTTAGACTTCTATAGGAAAATTCAGATGTCCTTACCACACTCTGTTAAACTGCATGGCCAAATTAGTCCTAACCAGATGACATTAAACTCTAATGTATATCAAGAACTGCATATGACTTGATTCCCACTGATAAATGGGATATGTAGAGACACCATGACCCTAACTCTTTCTTTATCCATCTCATGACATGAAATGCCTCTATTATATCCCTGTTTTCCCATGTACTATAGAGAAATTCCGCATCGTTCATTATTTATCACACCAAGTATAATGTGAGCTTATGAATTGTGTTAAGGGTTTCCTCAGATGGGAGAAGCATAAAGGAGTATTAAAAGCCCATCATCTTGAAATAATGGTATAAAATTTCACCTCCATGTGCATGAGTATGACCGGTACAGGGAACCTTAGAACTAGGTATGGCTTGATTCCAATTTGTTGATGAGATACATAGTGATGCCCAGATCCTACACCATGGTCTAGCCACCAACAAAGGTCAAACATTCCCCTTTACGAGAATATGATTCATAACTATATAGGGGAATCCATTCAATGTCCCGACCACATGACATTAAAGAGTAAGGTATATCAACAAAATTGTATGTCTTGATACCAAGCCTCATAGAATACGTAGAGACACCATGAACCTAATTACTGGTATAACCACCACGTGATACAAATTCCCCCCTTTCAGTGCACAAGTCGGACTGGAATGGAATATTTTCAAGAACTATATATGGATTAGTTTATATCCTTGCCAGATATGTCGTGACGGTCATATCCTTCATCTGGGTCCAACCACAATTAAAAAAACTGCTCCTTTCCTCTTCATCGGTTAGACCAGTATAGAGAACATGTTTTGATAACTATGTGAACATTGATTCCCAAATTACCAGGATACATAAAAACTAGAAAATTCACCTAGGGCCATAGTTTGGAACTATGGCCATAGGCCCAAAAACGGTGTCAATATCCTATGGCCACGATTATGGAAAAATGTGGCTGCTATCACCATGGAAATAAGGTGACTATTACCATGGTTTTTAAAGTGGTAGTAGGGTCCTATTTCCATGGTTTTAACCATAGTACATGGCACCTTAGTTCCATGTTTAAACTGTATAATTAAGCCCCTACTTCCAGGGTTAAAACTGTGGTACTTGGCCCCTTCTACCACATAAAAATATTGCTATATCATATATATGGTATAAAAAATTAACTCAGTTCCCCCTGCACGCCCTTGAACAGCCCCCCTGAACCCCCTGTACACCCCCTTGCACCACATAGGCAGCCCCCTTCCACCACGTGCACCACCATGCCCCCATGACAACCACTTACACTCCATAGGCAGCCCCTGTGAACCACCATACCCCCTGGAGAGCTACCATACTGCCCCTTGAACACCCCATGGACCGTCATGCCCCCTGGACTACCCCCTTTCACCCCCTCAAAAACCCCCTACACCCCCATGCCCCTATAAATCCCCCTCGCACCAGCCAAGATAGCTCCCTTACACCCCCTTCACCTGCGTGCCCCCATTGGACAACCCCTTTTCACCCCTTGAACACCCCCTTCACCCCTTGGATATCCCCCTTGAACACCTCCTTGCACCCCCATGCCCCCTGAACATCCACCTTTCACCCCCCTGGGAAACCCCCTTGAACACCCCCATGGACCCCCATGGACCCCCTTGAACTGCCCGGTCACAACCCCATGTCCCCTCTAGTGAGCCACCTTTCACCCCCTAGATAGCCCCTTACACCCCTATACCCCCTACTGAGCCCTCTTGCACCCCCTAGATACCCATTACACAACTAAGCCCCCTAGATATCCCCTTGCATCCCCTTGAACACCCCCTGCACCACCATGCCCCCTAGACAGCCCCTTGCACCCCCTTTAATACCCCCTACACCCACATGACCCCCTAGACAACCCCTCGCACCCCTTGGACAGACCATTGAAACCCTTGCACCCCCATGTCCCCAACCAGAAACCCCCATTTCACCCCCTTGAACACCCCCATGCCACTTGGGAAAACCCCCTTGAACCCCTGTACAGCCCCCTAGAACACCCCCTACAACCCCATTCACCACCATACAGCCCCCTTTCATGCACTATACATCCCCCTTGCACCCACATGGACACCCCACTAAAACCCCATGCCGAAACCCCCTCCCCCCACTCTTGGACACCCCCATGAAAACCCATTCCCCTTGCACCCCCTCCTGGACACCCCCCATGAACTCCCTAGATATCCCCCTTACCCCCACCGTGAACACCCCCTTGTACCCCTCGATATCCCCCATTGCACCCAATTGAACACCCCCTTTCACCGTATGTAGTATCCCACACCCTACCCCCTCCAGGACACCCCCACCCCCTCTTGGACACCCCATTGAACCCCCCATATACAGCCCCCTTCAACACCCCCTTGCACCCGTATCTGAGACACCCCATTTCTCCCCCTAGAAAACCCCCTTGAGCCCCTTGAACACCCCCTGCAATAGCCCACCCACTAAAAATCCCTCGACCCCCGACCCCCTAATGGAAACCCCCTCCGACTAGGACACCCCCTCCCCCTAGAATGCCACCTACTAAACACCCCCCATAGACAACCCCTTGCACCGCCCTGGACAACCCCCATGAACACCCTTTTCATGTTGAAATCCTAACATATATCTATGTGGAAATTGGAGAAAATAACTATGAATTTTTTTCATAGGTTTACTAATAATTGTTTCAAAATAGGATTCATTGTGGGTGATTATGTATTGGATATCAATGTTATCTCACTCATTACCTATTCATGAATTTTATACGGTGGGAGACTTTCCAAACTATTTTGGCACAATTGTGTGGATACTATCATGAAATCTAGTGTCATTCCATCCAATTAAATATTCGAATGAAGGAATAACTATAACATAATTAACTAAATGATGAATTACCACTCATGTTCCATGTTAACCATTTTTGGATCCATTTAACTCATTCAATTCATTATGTTAACCTTTACCCCTAGATAGCCCATTGAACACCCCCTACACACCCATACCCCCTTTCACCGCTCCCCCTCCTGGACAACCCCTGCCCTTTGCCCCTCCCCCCTACACCCCTCCCACTGTCCCGTGCACACCCCCACCCTTCCACCCACCACACCTCCTATAACCTTTCCCTTCCCCTTGAAAAAGAACCCAACACACCCCCTTCCCTCGCACACCCCCGTGCACACCCCTTACACCCCTCCACCACTCCCCCTTGCACCCCCTACCCCCATACCCAACACACCCCCTACACCGTACCCCTTCCCATTACAAAAGAACCCAACACACCCCCACCCACTCCCCATGCACACCCCTTGGACCCCCCCCCCCCCCCCACACCCCTCCCCTTGCACCCCTTACCCCTCCCCATGCACACCCCCTACCCCCTCACCCTACAGACCCCCCTTGGACCCCCTAAACCCCTCCCCCTTGAACCCATCCCCCCTCCCCCAGCACACACCCCTTCCCCCTTCCTAGAACACCTCCTTCCCACCCCAATCCCTACACATTGAACCCCCCATGTGTTTCACAATTATGTAACTGAAGAAAGTGTCAAGTTTTCAAGGCCAGTTGTTTGTGTTTGATGAAATGAAAACAAATATTTTATTTATGTTTTATATTTTTATGACAATTTCGGTTCATGATTTCTCAAAATGAGGTCAATTTCATCTCTAAAGTGAATTAAATTTCATTTTATACTATTGAGTTGGCTGAAACTTTATCCTAGTCCACATTGAAGGCTTAGGAAAATCATGTAAAATACGTGAAAATATCATTTTAAAGAGTCACAAACTATTTTTCATAGCATATAGACATTATATAATAATGATTATTTTTTAAAATAATCAAGAAAATATAAAATCCAAATTAAAGGATTAGGCAGAGGAAACTTACCTCAATTTCAAGGTGCACTATTTTTTATGACAATAACTCGAATCTTCCTTTTTTCCACTTACACAAATATGAAAATTCACACACACACACACGTAAATATATATATAAGGATACCCAAGAACCTATTTACATATTTTTACCGCCAAATATGGACAATGGGGTCCTTAGATATATGTTTATACTTTCATATACCCATTTACACTTACACATGTATGAAATTTTTATATCTATATATAAGAACACCTAGCCCCAATATATATATATATATATTCATACTCCCATGAGGGAATATATATAAAGGGGGAACTTATATATGTATATTAGTATCTATTCATACACATGTATACCTTCATCAATGGCAACTCGAATCAACTTGAATGAAATCTAGAAAGAACTAAAAAAATATAAAGAACCCAAAAATAAAAAATGCCTTAATTAAAATTTGACCAAAGATTAAAAACGGAATAAATCTTACCCAAATTGATGTTGAACTCACTGTCATCGATGTTGGTGGATAGAAAAAACCTTATATAAGAAACAACCTATAAGGAAATAATGTGAAATGAAATGAGATATGATGACTTCTTATATATATGTGATTGGTGATGATAAAAGATACATGAATACATTACCATTATAGATTCTATACTTCTATTCTATTATTACCACAATATCTTGACTTATTCACTCCCATTATAATGATAATTAATGGAGGTTAGGTCAATAGAAAATAGCCCCAAACACACACATTGTTCATCATAATATCAATAATCATTGCATCCGTACACGCATAAACAATAGAAATAACACATCCCTGAATTATACCCCATTTTCCATATTATCATTTCCATTCCATATTCTCTTCTTAGCATTTCTTTCCAATATATATCTCAATTACCATATGAAATCATATAAAACATGTTCTTCATGGTCAATATATAATCAAAAAATAGAATATAAAGAAACTCATATTCATCTTCTATTTCTCATTCCCTTACATTCTCTATATTCTTTTCATTTACCAAACTCTTCTCAAATTTTATTTACACCCCCCTAAACCACTCCCCCAACCCCTCACCCCATCCCACACCCCACTTACACCCCCACTACCCCACAGCCCCTAGCACCATCCCCATAGCGCCAGTCCCCCATACGTTTTCCCCCATCACCACCCCCATCCCCCAACACCACCCCCTCCTACACTAGCCCCAAGAACCCCACCCCCAGCCCCTCCCCTCAGCCCTCATCCCCCCCACCTACACCCTCACAACCCCCATACCCCCAGCACTAGCCCCCCCCCCCCCCACCACACCAGCCCCCCATGCACCCCCCCTAGCCCCCATCACCCCCACCCTCAGCACCCCACTACCCCCAGCAACAGCACCAGGCCCCCCTGCACCACTCCCCCTACCTCCCAACACCACCCCCTCACTCTTGAACCATCCCCCATAACACCAACCTTATCCCCTCACACCCTAGAATGTGTCCCACTTACACCATTCCACCTGCACCACTCCCCAACCTTTTACCCTAGCCCCCCTTCTACACCAGCACGCAACCCCTCCCCCATCCACTAACACCAGTACCCCCACCACCATCCCCCCTGCACCACTCCCCCAGCCCCTGTCTCCCCCCTCCTACAGCAGCACCCCACCCCCAGCCCCTCCCCCACCAGCACACCGACTTCCCCCCACTTCCCCCTACACACCCCACCCCATCCTCTATGAATGCTTCCCAACAGTCCTCATCATGGATAGTTTTTTTCAAAGATAAAATCTATTCTTAACCATTGGATTATTTGTTATTTTTATGAGTTATATATACTAGTTTTAATGAACCATTACAAATAAAACCCACATTTGGGTAATGATAACAAATTATATGTATTTTTAACCTTTTTCATTACCACCATTAATTCCCAATATAAAGTGGATCAAATAATCATGGTAATAAGGTCATGACTTATATCTCAACCAAGAAAATAAAATTTTCCATATATTAAATATTGAGATATATTCATGCTAGATTCACCATTGATTTTAAAAATATATTAATCATTGTAAAATATTCTTTTCTGCTCTTTTCGTCATTCATTAAATATGGAACATGTAACCTTATTTTATTAAATAGGTCACTTCTATAATTTTTAACTAGATCCGTCTTCTTAGGTTCTACTAATTTCTTAGTCCATATGATCACACATATTATAGGAACATGATCTACCTAATTAATGTTTGTGGAATCTTTTTTTACAACCAATTTCTAGATATTTAGAGCCACTAATGTTTTAGATTTTCAGATCAATAGTTCATCTTCTTCTATCAGCGATGTTAAGAATTTATTTGTTAAATACCTATAATTATGTACCTTCCATATATATATATATCTATGATATTATTTAGAATATCATTATTTAGACATCATAATTAGTCTTCTTCTTCGAGTATATCTTTAATTAAATGAATTATATGATTCCTTTCTTTAATTGATTCCATTTGGTACTTTAGTTCACATCCATAAGTCATGACATTCATAGAAAATTTTCAATAGCCAATAATATGGACTATTCTTCAATAGTGTAGGCAGTTCATCTCTATTTAATCATCTTATTCAACCACCTTCATTTAATTATTGAGACTACATGATATAATATCCCTATTTTGTTTTCTCCCCAAGGTAGATTCATTTACTTTTCTTACCTACTTCAATTTTTATTGTGTTCTTAATCTGAAATGAGTATGTAATTTGCGTTGAGTTGGTATATAAAAAAAGGAATCCTAACTATGACCACATTTTTATATTTAACAAATATATTAAAAATTGTGAAATCTGTTTCGTATAGATATATTACTCAGATTTTGTGAATTCATCATTTTTCCCACAGTTGTTCTGTAAAAATATGATCTGCTCCCCTGGAATATGGACCTTGAATATCCTCCACAGGTGGAAATATTATGACCACATTAACTATAATTCTATCCAAATGGCTAGTATCACTATTAATGATAAATAAATCACCTTCCCATTTTATTGTATGTAGTTTATCTAGTTTTTCTTACTTTCTATTTTTGGAAAACAAGAATATGATAATGAGCTTCATTTAGGTAGAAATATAAACACATAACAAGATTATTTAGAGCATGGGATAAACCAAATGTGGGAAAAAGGAATAAACCTACCAAATATGTGATCATGGGTTGATAGGATCTAGTCATAGCATCTAAATGGAATCCATGCCATTCCAAGGGGGAAAAAATTATTATTAAAGGTAAACCTTATAAATCATCATGTTTATTGTGTGTGTGTTTGTGTACAGAGGTGTTTTTTGATTGAAAAATGTCAAGAGAGATAGATATAGAACAATAGAAACATTACCTAATAACAAATGAGGTAAAAGGAAGAAGGTATTGATAAGTGATAAATTGAATAGCTACAATGATTCCACCCCTCTCAGTGTACAACATATTCCATCCAGTACTCCTAAAATATAAATAGTGGGTGGATATCATCTTTTGGATTCTCAATTGGTTTTAAAGAACCTGTATTCACCTCAGATTGGATTCTCATATTATTATATTTATCATTCAATATTTATTCTTTTCCAATAAATATTATAATGTCAAATTTTGGATATGTTATTTCAATGTCATGGTAGAACATAGTTTTTTCCTAGAAAGTGATTAACATTAAAAATAAAGAGATTACATTGATGAAGAATATTTACCTCTTATATTTATATAAATAATATTCATGATCTCATAGAATATATGATTGATCATGCATGGATGGATAATAACGTGTAGTTCAATGTACCACAAAGGATATGGAAAAAATTTCTACCTAAAAGGTTTCAGTTTTTTGGTGAACCTACGGAAAACATTTGATTTAAATTATCTATGAGATGTATAATGACAACCTAAATCCGTTTCAACATCTTTTATCACTATCCTAGTGATTACCACATTACCCACATCATCATATAAATCACCAATAATTTATCTCCCTAAACAACTATTCAATTAGCCATCCTCACTTCATTGATATTCAAAACAAGACATGTGGCATCACATAGACCTTATTCCCACATTCACACCTATAACAAAGAAAAACATAACACTCCAAATAATCCATGGATTAATACAAGATCTTTGTTTTGAAACTAAGATCATTTTGATGTCATATTATAACCCAAACCACTAGGATATTTTTTATAGGTATAATAATAATAATAAAAATAAAAATAATAGTAGTAGTAATAATTAAAAACAACCCAAGGTATGAGTTAGAAAACCAAGTCATACCCCCCAATTTTTTTTATAATAGTAAAAATGTACATATGAAAACATGAGGTGAAACATGCTTTCATCAACAAAAAAATCATAAATAACATAAAATTTATTTGAATCTTGAAAAATCAAATCAGTATTTATAGCAGCCACTCCTTAGGAGATTCATGTTTTCCTATAGTTGAAGAACATCAAATTAGTATCACCCTAGATATTTCATTTCCATCATAAAGTAAAACCCATTTCATGATATATATTTATGTATCATAAGAAACCATTAATCAATTTTAATGATCCATCACATCATCAAAAAACCAATATTGATGGTCATCTTAGATGATTAGCATCACTGCCAGCAACATCTCCATAAATACCAACAATTGATCCTCATCCTAATGATTATCTAACCCTTAAATGCATCTAGACATATCTTTTATATCATCATCATTATGTAAAAAAAAACCTTCAACTAGCATTGCATCATCAAAAACCCCATTATGATCATAATGGACCAAGCAAGTGAACCTCAACAATAGAGGATGAACATAATTTATTTTAGACCTTAGATTCCATAAGCACTCAAAATTAACAAGTAAAATTCCACAAATCATCTTTAATGAAAATATAAAATTTAATAAATGCAAAAAATATAACAAAAAGTCATCTCCTCTAGAAATGCTATTGATTGATGCATAATCAGTGTGATAAACTCATCTTTAAGACCACTAATGTCACCATCCCACATAATGATAGATGTTCGATAAAAGTATCCACCAAGTGTAAAAAATATTCTTTAATTTTCCATGAATTTCCAAGTGTGTCATGAGTAGATTTACCAGATTAAATATGCCCCTAGTGCCTCCTCATGAGTGCCATGATCATCTTGCTAGATATTAGAGGCATCATCCCCGTTTAACATCACCTTAGAGTTAGTTTGAGCATTATTAACGATAATCAAAAATCAAGAACAAACCCCAAACTAATGTATCTAATTCATTTTATGTTTAGAATGTCCAACAATGTACCTATACACATCTTGTTCAAGAGATATCTTAACAGATTAATTTTTCCAAACCATAAAAGGGTCCTACGCTCCAACCGAAGCGCCATGATTCCCTTTCTCCATCCAAATTTACTTCTACCAAACTGGATGCTGTAAAGTGGATTTTTTTGAGATCACCTTGCCACAAGAAAACAATATATTTATTGAATTTAAAATAGTATAAATAGTAATATAGTATGTTTTCATAATAATACTTTTTCTAAAATTCATTCATCCCATTCTTAAACTAGATAACTAAGAGTTGTGGTTTCGAGAACATCACCTATGTGAAAATCTTCGCAAGAGAGGGAATTGAGAGATTATTGGTGGATGAATTAATCTTAATAGGTGTGCCAATATGATTATGAATAATGGACAACAAATTTTACCAGAATAGGTGAAATGTAGAAGGAGAAATCTGAGATGATGCTTCATTCGTATCACCTATAAAGGTTCTCCCAGAAACCACATCTGCAAAGGTGTGATTAGGGTTTAATGACAGATCAACTATTTGATCACATTATAATGAAATTGATTAAATAATCTAAATTTTGTTATCTATACCTTAATAAAAATAGAAACAGTAATAATAATACTAATCACATGATCTTAAAAAATTATCAAATATCCCTAGGTCAATTATATCATCATTCGAAAGAAATACATAAATTTATTTTTGAATTTTATTAGTGAATTTTAATTTGGATGAGACCCTTTACCATTATTTGACCATAATTTATAGGATATATTATAATAACATGAGACATATATAATAATTAATCCACTAGGAAAACTTTATTAAAAACACCTTATCATAAAATATTAACAAAATTAATGACCACCCATCTTTAACCATTTATATAATTTAACTCAACCACATCTTGACCATCAATACAATATCATTAAAAACCCACTATCAATAAAATCATCAACTCATTTCTTTGAACAATTACCTAAAAAATTTAAAACCATCAATGTATATAAATACTGACTGAACTATGTTAAAAACCTAATTGAACAGAACATTTCCTAACTATCCTAAAAATGAAAGAATAATCTATGAAAAGGATGTTGTAATAACAATGTGTGGATAAAATACAAACATAGATTCAATGAATCATGTGGGGATATAAGAATAAGAAAGGGAAAAAAGAAATTGTGTAGTCAACTTTCTGAGGCTGTTGATATAAGAAAAAATGATTAGTTTAGAAAGAATAAAAAAGAATGGATGAGAAGTAAATCCAAACATAGATACAATGAATCATTTTTAGATTTCGTCTGAGGAGATGAAGCTGAGAGGGAGTAGGGGGATGTCTCTAGAGTCAAGGGAGCTTAGAGTGGCTGGGGGCAGGGAGGAGGAGGCCGGGACAATGAGGCGGAGGCTGGGAGTTCGAGGTCGGGAGAAAAGGTCGGGGAGGGTAAGATATCTCCATGAAGCGGTGGTTGGATGGACATGATTCGGAGGTCGGATAGGGGAGGAGAAGGCCAGGAGGGGGAGTTCGAGGAGGGTAGGAGAGGATAGGGAGGTAGTGTTCTATGAGGTGGAGGTAAGGGAGGCAACAGTTCATGCGTGGGTTCTTGATGGAAAAGGTGAGTCGGGAGGAGAAGCTCAATAATTACAGTAGTGAAAAACTGTTTCAATAAAACAATGGCCTTAAATAAAACTATTTCAATGGTTTTTTAAAACTGTGGCAACATATTTGTGAAAATAGTTCATATTTAGATTTGTGATAGGAAACATCCATAAGGATCAAGCTAAACAATTCACCCACCTCGCCCTTTTCATGTCTATTCACTCTCGTCCTTAATGTATAATGTTAAATAGTATGGGATGATAGAACTACATGTGTATTGATTCATATCACCATAAGATACAATCTGAAACCCAAATCCCATATCATTTTCCAACCATCATGGAAACATTGCCTCCCATGTATATATGTCAGACTTGTACATTGAAATTCTCAAGTCCTAATAGAAAGACATTAAACTACATGACCAATGAAGTCCTTACCAGATGACATTAAATGGTAAGGTATCTCAGGATCTACGTGTGGCATGATTCTCGGTATGAAGAGATATGTTTTGAAACATAGACATTCTCGGGTCCAGTTGTGTGGAAAATAAAATGTCTCCAATTCTAATCAATGATTGTAAATATGTGTGGGAGATTCCAAAACATGATCCCCACAATAATAATTAGTCAGAAGATCATCCCCTATATATGAATCAGATCAATGTAGAGAATCTATTACTTCATAACTAATCATGGTATGGATGTTTCTCATATACCTAGATCTCCTATTTTCATCCATCAAAATCCATGTCCCTAGAAATCTCAAAACCCCATAATCACTCATGGTTACCAGATATAGGATATCAGTGTCTTATGGACACCTTTGTTTCACTATGCACACAATTCCACATTGACTCTATACATGTCGTCCTATAAAATGGAAAGTCAACTGAAGGATAATTCATCCTCAAGAGATGTATTTACTATTTCTATATTCACATTGTCTCTTAAGCCCCTCATTATCCCTCTCAACTAGATGGCTCCCAGAATCATGGTTTACACTTTCTTCCCTTGCTCAGGTCAAGGGAATACCCAGGATATCCCAACCTAATTATCCCACACATTTGCATGATTCCTATGATATTTATTCCCTGCGACATGAAATTAAAATGTGTTGTCAATGACCTTTCTGAAATACTCAAATAATTATAGAACCACAAAAACTATCTCATTCATGTTGAGTCGCACACATCCTCCCCACAGGATGTTAAACTAAATGAAACAACAATGCTTCGTTCCTTGATCCTACCATACCAATGTGGTGGAGTGAAACCCTTACAACCCCTTTTTTTCTCACACCGATCATTGCTCAAGTGGGCTTTTGAATTTTGGCATGAAATTACCCATAGATCCAGGGAAAATCAATCCACAATGATTTATCCTACTTGAATGAGTTTTAATGGAATATTATAGTTTTCTCCTCCATATTGGGAAACATAAAGTCCTAACCATTTGACATTATACTAATTGGTACCCCAAATATATATAAATTTCCATAATAATGGTACATGGTATAGATCTATGTTGGTAGCGTAATTTTGGGACACCCTGAAGAGTTCCCAACTATATAGGTGATCACAACGTGAACATTTATAAAATATTCACACACATCATTTCCATCTATCCAACTCTTCTATCTGAGTGATATAATATTTGTATATATCTCCCCGACCATGGGATATGGGAGCCCTGTGTTCAATGGACACCTCTATTTGACTATTCTCTCAATGACCTGGTGGCTCTACATATTTTGCCCCAAAAAATGGCATGTCAACCAAAGTAAAATTCATCCTCATGAGAGGATTTTCCTATTCCCATAATCTCAAAGGCTTTCGAGCTCCGTATCGTCTTCCTTGATCCAGGATGCCTTAAAATCGCGGCTTACAATTTCTTATATATACATATCATGACCAAGTTAGAACACCTTGGTTGGACCATCCTCTGATTAATCAGGGGAATGCATGATTTTCTACAATCAATGATCATTCTTGGACACCAACATGCCTACAATATCCTCCCCTGTGTTTCTATGCATGAAAAGAGTCTTTATAGGAACATTCAACATAGACCCCACTTCATTGGTAACCATGTGTGCAAACAAAAAACGTTCCCCATTAATATGCATGAACCATATTGGAATATGGATAAAAATTAGAATAAATACAACTAGATTGATTCCTATCACTGTATGATGCATAGTGAGACAAGAGTCTCATATTTTGGGTCCATATTAGAAACAATATTGTCTCATTCATTCCCATGCAAGGGATAGACCTTCCAAGGGAACCTTCTCACACCTGTATGGGAAGCATGTTTTCACCTATTTCTAATAGACTTCTTCCTATAATTCTCCCATTTCATGTTTAGACACCCCTTTTTCAAAACCCATATTCTATGCCCATAAGGTTCTAAATCCCCATTATAATCCATGGATATCAAAAATGGACAACTAGTGTCTTATGGAATCCATTATTTGACTACGCACATAATCCACCAGCGGATCTGTATAAAGTGCCCACAAAATGGTCTGTCATCCAAAGTAAAATTTTTCCCAATCAGTGTCTTCAGCTAATTCCGTCAGCCCTATATCATTTACATCTCACCTCATTCTCCGGTTTCCGGAACCCCCTAGATTACTGTTTACATCCTCACTCCCCTCTCTTTCTTGATGGTGATAGAATATTACTGGTCAGACCATAGTAAGAAATGAAGATCATTCATCCCCTATTTGGAGTGAAATGAATTAAAGTCACAAGTCTCAAATGTCCCATTTTAGTGACTTAAAACTACATCATGCACCAACCATCCTTTACAGAAGGAAAATTCCTTTCGGAGTGGTTTCTCAAGAAATTATGTTATCAATTCACATATTATTCTAATACATCGTTCACTCAATAGGGTTCCCATGGTTGTCATACAAACATAAAACAAGTATAAATTTCTATAAAACATCATGGTCATCAAATATGTAAGGTAAGTGTCCTGTGGGTACCTTTTTTTGTCTATGAACATATTTCCTAAGTAGGTCTACATTGGTTTCCCACAAAATGGCCTATCATCAAAAGGAAAATTCTCTCCCAGGAGAGGTTTTTCCTATCTTCGTACTCCCGAGGGATTCTATGCCACATGTCATATCCTATGCTCTTGAAAACGCAAGACATGGGAAAACAATACCATACTCATATATGAGATTTATCCGGACATTCTTGGAAAATGAGTCCTAAATCGAGGCCCTCAACATGTAAATCACGATAAAAAATATTTGATGTAAAACATCACTAATGGATGTCTAGTTTTTGCGACATTAAACTACTAATGAATGAGATAACACTTACCATAGTGAAATCCCGTAAAGGGAATCCTAGATAAAATTTAAGTACCAACTCGCCAAACCTATGCACCATAAAGTTCAAGAGAAAGTTTGAGAAAAAATAAAAAAATTGTGATACAAAAATCTTGATTGGTGGAAAACATGTAAATGGAAGCCTAAGAAAAAGTCATTTTATACATGCTATGCTCTCACCATAATGGGGTTAGGAAAAAATGGGGTTATAATATAAAAGATGAAATTTTTGTGGGGTTATCCAGGAAACATTAGGAACAATAGAACTATTCCTGGTGAGCCCCTCGGTTTAGGGAAAAAATAAGGCATGATCTAATGGCACAATAAAATATAAAAATATTATAAAAAATCCTACCTAGCTCTTTTGAACTGGTCAACGGTTGTCTATAATAGATTGTTAAGAACTTTATCTAATGTAGTCCTCTGTGTATCTTTTGCTTTAACCGAGGGATACAATTTCTTTATAATGTAACCAAGATCCCACCTTTTCTATTTAATGGCTCTCAGGATTTCACTCATTGATTCTAGTTGCACCTTTGGCTTAGACACATGCGATTCATACTCCTGTAACTCTTCTGTTTGGGAAATCACATGGTCCTGAGAATTTGTCTCCTTAGTAATTAAGTGATGATTCTCTTCGGTAATATCCCAAAAAGTCATTTTTTAGTGGTGTGATGCATTGAAATGAGAAAGGCTACCCTTACAAGGGACTAAATACTCCCTATTTATGACAATAGGTACTCGAGTTGGGGAAGATATCGGTATTCAAAACCACCAGAAACAAAGTTGGTAAATAACTACTGAAGGGTGTACTCTAAATAAGTATACTATGATAAAGGATTCTCATAAACAATATTATAGATTCAAAGCCATTCCCATATCTGCACAGTTCTATATCTCCTCATATTATTGCAACCCTAACTCTATTCCATTTCAAAAAGAGGTATTTATTTAGAAAATGGAACCATGATAGAAAGAGCCACACTAGGTTGGGTTTACTATTTGAGGGAGTGTTCACACTCTCTAGTAGGTTCGATATCTGCAACCATGTTCTCGGGGATGACCAAGATATCAAGGGTACTCAATGAAGATCCACTTGGGATGACTTAGGTAGGACCATGAACCATCACACCCAGAGATAGAGGGTTTAAGTTTTACTCCTTAGATATAGGTTGCAAAGAGGAAGTTACCTCTAAACACATGTTGCGACATACAGAACAACTTCATCCAATAGGAATAGGTATCGATGGATAAGCAAGCATAGGTCAAATTTGACAATAAGTAGTCAAGAATATTTTCAACCATCAGTTTTGCATGACCATTATGTCATTATGACAACACACTACCAATAGTTGGGAATAATCCAAAGATAAGTAGGTAGAGGCCACTATGGGTGTAATAAAGACTTGAAAGAATGATTCATCCCACATCATCATCAACCATAGTTGATAGGGGACTATCAGGTGAGATTCCTTCTCAACTAGGGTAACTAGGAGAAATGTGACTTGTTGCCGGAATCCGAACAACCTGGAAAACCAGTAGGGTATATTGGGCCTAAAGACGGATATCATGTCTGCATGAGTGGTTAAGAATCCATCCTAAAGTCTGATGAGGTAGGAACATTTTCAAAAGATCCCTTCCCATCATATGCGATTATTCCATAAGGTATTGGGTAGGGTGAAAAATTAGCATATGAATGATCACTCAGAATGTAAATGATGTTGTCAACACTCATGGACTTGGGATAGACAATGAAAATATTGAGTAAAGAAAAACAGAAGCCCAAATGAGGAACAATTGTAGTATGCCAATATTTGTACTAGGGAAAATGATCTTCTATCAAACCGTATGAAAATTTAATTAGCCAACTGAAATGACTGGGAGGCCTTCATTACTTCCTCCTTTCCAATAGCTCAAAAATTCTAGCAATTTTGGGGATGACTAAATTGATGGGGTGCCCCACTACTAGCATGACCACCATCATTAAGGTGCAAACATAGAGGATAGTATAAATGTCATGGGAAGGAAAGATCCACCAACCTAGGAACATGTAAAAGAAACCTTGTATTCTATGATTTGGAGATACATCATTTCATCCATCATAACCCCTGGTGGTGTAGTGACCCTCCTCGAGGGTAACAGAATAATAGCCATGAATGATATGTGACTGCTAGGTCAGATGGGTTAGGCTAGAGTAAACTATTTTTCTAGGAACATTTACCTACTAGAATAATCTTGTCCAATACTCAAGAGGAACAAGTGAGTGAGCATGAAGAGGCTGACCATGTAACATGTCCTTCATAGTTAGCAATCCCCCCTTGTGGATAATTACTCTACATTCTTATAAACATCGAACATTGGTAAAAATTCATCATACATGTCTCCGAGATAGAATGTCCCCTTATCTAGTAGATGTACAATAAAATGATCCCCACTTCATCACGAGATCATTGGAAGGTTTGGTGCTCGAACACCAAAGGCTAAGCAGCTCAGTCATTATCTCGCATAGCGAATAGATAGGGAATAGGGAGACCAATAACGCTTGTTATAGGTTGACATCATCCAATGTTGTAGGGGATTTAAATCATCTTTGATGAACCCATAATTCTTAGGCCCACTTGTTAGATAAGTACCCCCTAGATCATAGATCTCATTTGTCGATCCACCCTCTGTAGGGATTGATTCGTGAAAAGTTAATAATAGTTGACTAGTCCAAAATGACTGATTCAAAAGATGTTGTATGGTGGTATTGATTTCTCTACATCCATATAGAGTAATTTAGAATAAATATGTCATCCTGGATCGAAGCAGTTGTGATTTCCTCACTGGAAAGAATATTTTTCCGTTCATAATCTCAACACCTCTAAAGAAGAATAGCGAAGCTACACCCGTCAACTGTTAGAAAAGGGGCATTGTCCTAAAGACTGAATCCATAGAGTGGAAACCAAATGGATAAGGGGTAGGCCATGGGATCCAGTGAGAGAAGGACCTTATGAACGCCATACCAAGAAATTAAATGAGTCTATAGTTTGCCTTCATCATTTTAAAAAATAGCTTCCCATATTTTGGAAGAATTCACTGAAGTTAAGGGATGATCAATTTTCATTACTGAAAAAAATACCATAGAAAAGGCTAGTGCAATAAAATATTTGGGAAAAATACCAAAGATAAGAAAAGGATAATAACAACATGACAACAAAGGAGTATGTATATTGAAACCCTGAGGTGGTTCGTAGAAGGTATTCAAAAAAAGTAAGTGTATTGAACCCCAAAAATGGTTCATGGAAGGAATTCCCCATGAACTAAATGTTTTCACCATGCCCACAAAGTTATGGCCCACAAAGTGTTGTATAGTGAACTAAACATTTCATATATTGGGCGAGCCACAAACTGATTCATGCTATGCGGTTATCCAAAGTTACAATGTGAAGACATAATTTTCAGTTTGAATATAAATGGTCCAATTTACATATTTAAAAAAGTAACTCACAAACGAGGGTTACCATGAAGAGTTTTGGGTTCATGGAATATAAATCATGGTTTTCAGAGGAAGGATTTCACCAATGTCTTCAATAAGTGGAAGCAAGGATATCCGAGAGAAACTTGAAGAGCGCTTTTATACAATAATTCTGATAGTACAGAAATAACCCAGGACCCCCTATATATCAGTTTGGCCCCCCTATGGGTCCACCATTATACTTTAAACCAGTTCAATTCATGATTGGTTTCCACATCAGAATATCCTCCTCTTCAACCCAATGAGAACACATTCCGATGGGGGCATTTATAGGGTCCTGAAATCATTGAAAAGTGATGTTAAATACTCCAAAATGTTTTCAAAGGAATGAAAGAAAATTGGATGATGATTTTAAATAAAATATTTCAAGAAGAAAAATTTGGAGAAGGACCCAAAGTGGTCCGTGTACTGAATCCCGTGTTCAGTTTGAAGGAGGCATCACCTGTGAAATGAGTAGTACGTATAGTGAAGTCAATGACACCGTAAGTCAACAAAAAATACATCATTAGTGAAATAGTGGTGGACAATTTTGCCTCCATGTAAGACTCCTACCGTGAACCACATCATTAGTGAAATAGAGGTGGCGAATTCTACCCCCGTATGCCGTTGTTGTGAACTGAATCATTGCTGAAATATTGGTGGAATATTCCACCCCCGCATACCATCCCCATGAACTCAACGGTTCATGGATGAGGAAAATCTAGCTGCACCCCATGAACAAGGTGAATTCATTTGTAGGATAGATGTGGTGATCTTAACCACCACAAACCGAAACCCCATGGGCCACTATTGACCAAGTCATCCATTGTCAAGAGGAACTTCCCAAGGGATTCCGTAAAAGGTTTCGATAGATCCATAGATCTAGCTTTTCCAACACTCTATAAAAGGACAGTGAGGGGAGCCAAAAGAAAGAGGCTCAGACTTTAGAAGATTGGATGGACTTTTGATATGGATTTTTGAAGAGATCGATTGATGAGAAAGATACCTATTCCGAAGAATTACCACATATATAAACCCACCACATAGCCTAAAAGGAAGGAAACATGGTATTAATTGGTATACTGCTAACCTAATTGGAGAACCGTGAACCATATCCCGAAGGAGGATAAACATCCCACGAACTGAAGGATCAATTCACCTTCTTCTCTTTGGAACCCATTGTAGCATAAGAAAAAATAGGTGGAACCTTGTCTATATAGAATCATGCTACGTGACCAAAACTGACCCCGCATAGAAAAACACTACAATGACCGTATATAAGTCTACGTACCATCATGGTACGTGGATAGTCCCTCCACCTGCATAAAAATACACTATACAGGGAGTCCCTTATCCTGCAAGAAGAAATGTTATGTGGAATGGGGTACCATGGGATGTTCCATTTTCCAGCTTCGATCATCTCCTCCCATTTCTGTCATAATATCCATAACCCCCCCCCCCCCCGTGAACTAGTCCAACGTCATTAGACTAAAGACTCTTCAGAAACCACCAAATCCATATTATAAAACCACATGGAGTATCAGCACACCATTTTGAGTTGAAATTCCCATGGTAACATAGGGAATGACATTAGGATAATCACATGTACCTCCTCATTTTAGGGATCAAGTGTAATCGTTGTATTTTTCATTCAATGAGGGATACTGATAAGTCAAAGGGATCATGCATACTTTTCCCTTTAATGAGGACCGGTGCTTCTCACCTTTCATAGAACACATTTAGGGAACTCCTCTAGAGGTAAGTCCCTATCCATTCCATAGAATGTGACACACATTCTCATCTTAGGATCCGCCTGAGACACATTCAGATAGATCATTGGATTTGGATATCCTTGATATAATGATGAGAGATGAAATTGGAAAAATCAAATCCACTCTCTCTCTCTCCCTATCTATTAGGGATCCAATACCATATATCAATAGTTTATGTGGGATGCGTGATCTTTAGATCCAATGCCTCTTCTTGTTTCTCACACCATGCATGACTCACGTAGGCTTAGATTATGGTGGTGATCAAAACATCGGAATAAACCCAATTCATGGTCCTCATACTAAAATGTATAAACCCCAAATACAATGAACTATGAGTTCTCCAATTCTAGATCTGACTAGGATATGTAGGAACCCTACATGTTTTCTAAGCTAAAGGGATATTCTACAGAGAAGTTATTCCAAATAAATTCCCTCAAACACGCTTGGAAATCCTCTTCTAGAGTATGCCCTGACATTTTTCTCTCAAATGGGAAGCTCCCATGTGTTAGCCCCAATCATGCCCCCCACAAACGGGATACCATAATAGTGTATGTCTTGAATAATACTGAACTGCTAGTTGTTTGATATCTAACTGACTAGGATATGTAGGAAACCTCCCTGAGGTCTAATCCCAATACCCCAAATTACCCTAGAGTTTCCCAGGCCATATCCCTTATAGGTTAATATCCATCTAGGAGACTATATATCCTCTTGGCATCTAGGTCCACTTCAGCATAAGTACCTAATGAAATTTTTCCAAGGAACCTTCCCCCTAGATATTCTGTCCAAATGATGTTAAACTATATGGATGAGTCCTTGTCACATGACCTTAAAAGTTGATCTTTCCAATAAAGTGACACTTAACTTTTTGGAATCTGATCCCTCTCATGAGGACACATAGTAATCCCATATTATGGGTTTGATTCTAATATTGAAACAATATGTGTCCCCCTAGATAATTATAAGCTCTAGAGTGCATCACTATGTGGATTAAATCATCATTGTCATAGTTAAAGACTAGAGATTTTTTAATGTGTCCAGAAAAGGGTAACATTAATGAAGAAACTTGTATACATGTAGATTTCTTAAACAGTATAGAACCTCAAATACATACTGATAATTTTGTACCAATGGATATTTTTTTATTAAACATGTGACCTAGGGGTATTCCACAAACACATTCTTCAGAATGAACAAAGGATTTGTGAACACGTGAACATTTTTTAAATCTACAAGAGAGTCAAGAAATAGGAAATAATTCTCCCCAAAATAGTGCAATGAGCCCGACCTCCTATACTCTCAACTAGTGTAGTACTTAATTATCATTAGAAAAATCATCTAATGAGAACCAAAATTTTGAATGTAGGTCCATGAATCATGGATAAAAGGGTCGTCGGGTGTTTTTGGCTCCATAATTAAACCCATGGGAGACCATCTGAGGACATTGTACTCTATGTGGGCTGATTGCACTAAGAATGAACCCCTTGTAATCACCCATTGGAAAAATCATCTATAGAAACTTCTTTATGACACAAGAAGGATATAATGCCCAGTCCCGATGTGACCATCTCACCAAATAAAAAGGGTCACAATGTGAATCGGGTCGAAACAAAAAAGGTAAACCCGATGTGAGACACCATAATTGCAATAAATTAGGTGTTATATGTAAGCCTATTTTGTCCACTCCCACAAACACACCTCAGGACGAAACTATATTTTATATTTATTATCATGAATTTATTGATATACATAACAATAAAATTTTATTTCATACATGTTTCTTAGTATTCAAATGGTACCAAATTGGCAATGATTGCATGTTAAAATCTCAATTTTTATTTGGATATTTTTTTATTAAGATTATAATGATGAAATATTATGATCTATCTATCAATAAAATTGTGAATTTTATTTTCATTGAGTAATTATATGAAAATAAATTTTTTCATTTCATTTTTCTTCCTTCATGTACTCGAGAGTCCAAAATAAGGGTTTTAAGGAAAATAATTTTTTTTTCTTTCTCTTATGTTAATAATAATATTGTTCAATGCCCATGTATTCTAAAAAAAATTAAAAATAATGTTTTAAATATTATAAAAATATTTTTTAAATTATTTTTAACCCTGTTTTATCATTTAAAAAATGGGTTAAATGGAATATTTTTTTAATTTTCTAAAAGAGGGGGTTGTTACATACTGAAAATGTTAAAGGAATATTTATTTTAATATTTATGACATTAATGGTATTATCTGACATCATGACCACTAAATAGTTTAAATTTAACTTCGTTTGTTTCCGAGAATATTTTAAATGAAAATAATGTCCATGGTGTTGCATTAAGTTAAATTTTCTAAAAAGTAATTTTCAAAGTCAAAATTTTAATTTCTAGAAGAAATTATCCATGTAATCTTTCAATATAATTTTACATATAAGATGAGATCCTTTTAAGTTTATTAATATTTACAATAGATATAATTCAATGATACCATCCTTATTCTTTCGTCGAATGGTTTATGTTTATTATGACATGTAGTTAATGAAACATATTCCTTTGTTACATGGTATAGTTAAGATGAATGTATTTTGAAACCCGTTTCTATTCCATGTTTTATGCTATGTTGAAATGTCTATGAAACAAATTTATTTTCATGGGTTTTGATATAATGAAGTTTTTATGATCTTGTGAAAACAAAAGTGTATGTTTTCCATTATGTGATGGTGGTTATGTGATAAACAATGAAAATGGTTTTGTTATAACCCATGACAATGGTTACGTTATAACCAATGATGGTGGTCAGGTTATAGCCAAGGACAGGTAGAACCTATATCTCTCTCAAATATGTTTTTTAATGAATGACAACTCCTGAGAAAAATATGTTTTAGTTTAACTTGATTTTATGTTCATAAGTTTATGTGTGGACCTTTCTTTCATGGCCCTATAGTTAGGTAAGGACCTAATATAATGTCCTTTCCTTAATTAATGAAATTGTTTATATTTATAAATACCCACATTGTTATAAGCATATGTGTATGCCAAAAATATATGCATTGTTCCATTTTTATGTTGTTATGGATCATGTTCTTTGATTCATTTATGATTCATGTCCTCTGAAAAACAATGATTCATTCCATTTCTCACATTTATGATCTATGATATGAATGGTAAGTCTTAAAATGTTATTCTCATATTCTCATACCCTTATTCCAATTTTATGTTGATGTATAACATTTTTACCCTTACTAAGCATCTGAAATAATCATTTCTTATGTTTCCTTTCCTCGGGTTATGAAGAATGATCTTACGTATGGCATGTGAATGATGTGTGTGAAGATCATTGTGGGAGATGATGATGATATTTTAATGAGATAAGAAGATTGTTGTACTAGTCTCCATAAATATTAAACCATTTTGGTCCTAAGGCTTATATTTTAGAAACTTATTGAATATTCATGTATAAATATATAATATTTATATATGAAAATAATGTTTTTCAATATAGCCTGATGATCCCATTGTTGTTGGGGAAGGAGACTAAAAGAGAGTGTAGTTCACTACCACAAAAAAATGATATGAAAAATGAGTGATACCTCTTTTATTTACCCACTAATGTAAATATGTACGGAAAAACAGTATGGAACATTCCCTTAGGTATGGTTATTCTTAGTCAATGGGTTTCTACCCCAATACCTGTTGGTGAGGGAAGGGGAATTTTCATAAAGTTTCCTATCATTCAAAGATAATTTTTTTATTAAACAGGGAGATTCAACCATAACTGCTTAGGGGGAAGTTGGGATGTCGATCCCAATTGGGTGAAGATGAGCCACCACACAGTGGTTGAAATGAAAACATAAAGTGCATAAACAATGGAAGGGGCCCCTGTACCAATATCAAGGCCTCCTATAGAGAATGTTATGTGGCCCAACCTATGTGTCAATGATAGTTGTGCTGGACCTGGGTTGATAGAGCAAGGATTTGATCATTAGGATCGTTGAATTATCGAGTTAGTCGGCACTATCAACATATCCAATTGGGATCCCTCATAGTTTTCTCCCAAAAAGTTTCTGTGATGGGTGTGGACCAAATTCCCATTATGTTTGTATTTTAGGGGAGTTAGATATCATAATATTTAAGGGAGAGGATGCTATAATGATTCACTATCATTACTGGGGGTGGTGGTTACCCCTCCATGAACCATAGGGGTGAAAATGATTATGTTGTTACATTGTATGCAAGTCCAATTTCACATGTCCCTAGTCTGTTTGACCCCTTCTTACAGATATTGACAAACTTGGTCATGGATGACCCTCTACTAAATGATCATAAGGGGGGGGATATAGAAAGGGAAACTAGTTTCTATGGGAGTAGTGGATTACATGGTAGGAGAAAAGTATTAATGTAATTATACATCATTATTTATCTTAAACCCATGCCTATTGGAAGTGGATCATCAAATGTTTCTTATAACATGGGTCCCATAGAATTCATGTTGTCAACCCTCAGTACAAGTATTATAATGGTGATGCCTAATGTGCCCAATATTTTTTACCCTCTTCAAGGTATATGAAGTATCATCATAGAATATTTCTTAGAACAAGGATCCCAAAATTATTTATTTTCTGCTAGTTCTAAGAGAAAAGTTTCATGTTGGGTCCACTAATATAAAAACAAGGCATGATGCTAAAATTTTGGATCTGGTGATGTCCAAATCATGGATTTCCCAACATCACTGATTGAATCTCTATTTAAGGAGAATGGTTCTATATAAGGCTCCAAAAAAATTTCTACATGACTTCCACCTAGGTTCACATTGGGGATGCAAAATCTCTTTTCATTGCCTCTCCTGAAGTGGTTCGCTTCCAAGGACTAGTCCTTCCTCCACTAGGGTAGGTGGTTTCCCCACCTTCACACATTACAATGGAAGATGACCTCTAAAAACGTGGTTGATAAAGTTGGATCCTTGATTAGAATAGGATAATGAAATTCTAGTTCTTCCTTCTATGGAATACTATATTGAGATCATTTCTTCATCTGAGAATCCCCATGATTCATTAGTCCTGTTTATGAATATCATTCACAGTTCCAACTTGAAGTGGGAACTAGTTAATTAAAATACATATATTGTAACATGAAAGATACCAACAATTAGTGATATTGTTGACATTGGACATGTCTATGCATCTATAGATGTTGGTTGTGTTTGGTATATATAAATTCAATATCATCCTATCTAAAGGGAATCTCATACATGATATGTCTCAGGTCTATAAGACAATTTATCCCATTTAAATCAATGATAACCATGTACCATGTTTTTAATTCATATGAGGCTCATTGATCATGGTATCTCATATTTTTAACATGAGGTAGATATTATACCATATCAATATGGGTCATAGGATTAATGTTTTTTGGGGACATGCTACAGGTTTAAATTCTTGTGGGGACATAGTACTAGGTTTAATGTCTTATGATGATGTGTTCACATGTTTAGAGACATTTGGGAACATTTTCCCATATTCCCTTATCATGCAATAGGATAATTATGGGTTCGAATCATATGAAAACACTGATTATTAGTGGGGAACTTATGTTTGGGTATTGAGTTAGAGAGTGCTCCCCGGGAAAATGAACACACTTCAGATTTGCTGCCTACATAGGGGTTGAATGATATATTTAATGGTGGGGATAGGGTATCAAGATTGTATTGTGGAAGGTGTTATATATATCATGTTAAGATATTACGATAAAACCACAGATAATTCATGTAAATATTTTAAGGACATATGATAAGAATAGTCCTTCCAGTTTAACATCATGTGTTGAGGATTGATAAATTATAGATGGCACAGAACAGGGGATGGTGTGGAGATTATGCACGGTAACTAGCCAAATTTTAAGGTATTATATAATGCTCATCGCACAAGGAATCCAATATCCACCAAATAGGGTAAGGCTAGAGTTTAACATCATATGATGAGGCCATTGTCATACAGTTTAGCATCATGTGACTAGTATTTTTTGTGCAGTTTAACATTGTTTTAATATGATGCTGGTGACTAATTTAACATCACGTAACTAAGATTATGAGCTATATGGTATTATTTTATGTAACTAAAATATTATTTCAATGATGTTTAATGTATTTTAGATCAGATTTTATTTCTTTGGAGTTTAAATTCCTGCATCTCAGAAATTGTTTGGGCTTACACAAGGGGAGTACCATTCATGGTCAAGGAAAATAGAGAGGAGGAAAAACACTATCCCTCATTGGAGGGAAATGAACATAGTTTACCTTGATGATGAATTTTTTGGGGAAACATGAAGTTGTGATGATGATAGGTGGCCTATGATTAGGATAAAATGTCGACACAAATTCAAATTAAATTCTTGGAAAAAAGTTCTTAGAAATAAGGGATAATTACACAAACCATTCGGATGACTGAGGCATGAGTTATCCCGGCTTGGAGTGAAGCAAGGCTCATACAAACCCATTTTTTGAAATGGAATGTTTTTTGAGTGGAGGTATCACATATGTTTCATATGAGAGTTTTTTATAGGATGTGGCATGTGTTAATGATGGTCTCACGAGGTTGAGGCCTTTAGGAATCATTTGTGCCCTTCTTAGTGGTTGTACACCAGTTATTATGGGGCAGGTTTAATGAAATATAATGTTATCACAAAACCCCATTGGGTAAGAATCATTTTACCTTGACATAGAAAAAATGACTATTTCTAAAAATCTTCTCTATCATGGATCTTAGTGCTATGTTACCCATGAGAGGGTTTCCAAAAATAATGGATAACTATAGGACTTTATTTCTATTTTATATCATGAAGTATGATGTTTTTCCAACTCATTGATTATAATATAAATCCAAAGGTCATGACCACTTAATGTGATGGATAGAGGATGCATTTTTAGGTTCCAAGGAGGATGGTAAATATGATTTGGGAAGGATTAATGTCTTCCCATAACATAATATTTCTTAGAACTCTGACGACTTTCACAAAAACATCACATTTGATAAAGGATATTTCATTCTTGAATCCATATACCTTGCTAGATTTTGACCCTATTATATCCCTTATTCACATAAAATCGTCCATTCAATCCTCTACATCTCTCAAAAAATGAGTTTTTCAATTTATATATTCATCATTATGTTTATTATAACAATTTCTTTTTATAATAATGTTATTTTTCTTAGACCATGGAATAACATCCATTTTTTTTAATATATTTATTGTAATTTTCTTCATGAATAACTAACACACAATTATTAACCCCCATATCCACTATCTCCACATTTGAGAAAACATAGTCTTACTATTTATCCTTCATAATTTGTGTTTTTAGTAAATCTCTCTAGTGAATGATAATCATTTCATCACTCATTTCACCCCTTTTATCATTATTTAAGTTTCTTTTGAACATGCTCATCATTAGTTATTTTTTAGAGCCCTTTAAATCCCAATGATCTACCATTGAACATTTCACATCATCAAAACTTTCCTAATAAAAAAATCAACATACTACTAAGAAATATTATCACCAATTTTTGAATTCTTCACATTTTTATGAATGGTTACATGGTTTACATTATTAATTTTCATAATAATCTTATTTCAAAACGCGTATTATTATATTTTGGATGAATATAAATCAAAAATAATTTCATCAACATTGATTCAAATTTCAATTTCATTTTTTGTGTTGATAAATCACTTACATTTGAACTCTAAAAGGAAAATATATTTTTAATTCTTCCCTCCATGCATTTATTACGGGCATTATTGTCATTCATATATAAGAGAAAAATATTATAGGTTTTTACTAATGTAATAATATCATCCTTTGATAAATTCTATATGATATTATTCTTTATTATCATTATCTGATCCATATTATTTAAAATCTACTTCCTCTACATGGTGACTATGATTTTTGGAGGATTCATCCTAATTAAAACATGATGAAGAGCTTCATGATTCTCAGTATACACTTATACCATGTTATTAATATATTTTATATCATTATGAATTTATAAAATATTAAATATACAAGAAGCCTCTTTTCTAGTAACCTTTTATACAAATCAATGAATTTCAACACCTTGGATTCATTGGAAATGACCAATATCCATGACATACAATAATAATCATTAATTAAAAAGATATAAAACGTTTTACCATAATTAGATTTTGATGTCATAATCCCACACACATCTTTACACAAAAACCCATGAAACCATATTTATTTCTCATTCATTGTCTTGTATGAATTTTAAAAAATCATCTTTTTTTGAAACATATCACCAATATGTGAGTGAATACTTGACATATTTGGGATATTTCAAGATCCTTTATACATCATTATGTCTTAAAAGGATTTTTTCTTCTAAAATTAACAATATATTTATGAAAAAATATTTTATTATACCTTATACAACATTCATTTATATATTCATTACCATGAATAAGAAATAGATTTTCATTCACGTGATATCCCTATAAAATTGTTCTGTTACTTATTCCATTTATAATATATGACTTCCTTTTGAATGTCACTTCATGTTTTGAGTCGCATAATTGAAATAAACAATACATGTTATGATTGAGTCTATAAATAATCAAGATATTGATGCAACATAGTTCTGTTCCACTAAACCTTCCATTTGTAGAGGTGATGATGGCCATCCCACAATATTGTGCAAAAGAACTAATGAATCATCATCATATTTCATACTTATAAAAAGATATTTATTTTACATCATGAAATACGTGAAAAATCTAACAAAAATACATGTTAAGGCTATATATATTAAATTTGACAAATTTTAGTAAAATTTTCTTCCTCATATATTCACTTATTATCCCATTTCCTCATTTTATTTCACATTAGTGGTGAATTTACATTTTCCATCTCTATCTCAACTACTTCTTCATCATATTTCAATTCTGCAAATCTATTATAAATTTTTTATACAACTAGATTATTTTTAATGTTAATGTGTGTTTTTATATCGGTCAACAATGGTATATTAATTGTTAAGAATTATAGAGAATTCATCTCCATATGTTCATAACCTCTATAAAAAAATAATGGAGATCCCAATAATATCGAGTATAAAAAGTTCTAAACCTAAATTATTGTTTTATGAAGCCTAAAAATTCTATTTATCTATGGAATTGAAAAAAGTGTATGAAAAATATTTATGAAGAAAACACAACATACTTTTTAGATTATCATCTCTCTTCGTTGTTATAGTTTTGGCCTTTTTGGAATTTTTAGTGCTTCCCAAATCAACGATCATTCAGGGAGTGTGTTATGGATTCTTTACATTGACTAACAAAAATTAATTTATGTGTTCATTTTCTTTATAATATTTCTTTTTTACTTTAATGTGTTTAATTTTTAAAAATCCATAACCTACTCAAATAGATCTAAACAAATATTCTTTTCTTTTGCAGAGGATGGTGGACTCAAACATCCTAATGGAATAATAATAGAATGAAGTAATTCTAAATAGTCAACATTCAAAATATATGTCATGAATTCACCTTAATGTTACTCTATTTTGTTGACTCATTATATTTTTTAGTGGTTTAGGCATGAAATAAACATATCTTGTTCTTCAATCATGACCCAAAACTCAACAACTTTCTCCAAGATCCAAAATTTACCTTTTTGTGATCCTCAATATACATTTTCAATTTTGAATTGAACTATTCTTGTGATCATAATATAGTTTGGAGTATCATAATACTCCATTATATTTTTTCATTCTAGCCCAAATTTTTTTCATGAGAAGCATAGTATTCATATTTTAAGTCAAACATTCCTTTGATTTTAGACCCTTCATCATTGTTTTTCCACACAAGTTGCTCATATAAAAAAGGAAAGAAATTATTCTTTGAGTTCTCGATATTCACTAACAAGTACCACTATTATCTACTTTAATCCATAATCTTCAAATGTAGGTAAAGTTTTCTCAATGAAGGATATATTCTATTTATTCCTCTTAGTATTAAATCATTTATATTATTTCCTCATCATTATTCTTCTTCAACGTCATTCAGAAATTTAGTATAAAACCTAGAATCATGATACAAAACATTCCCATAATGAATTATTAATAGTGGAAACATTACATTGAATTTTTCATTAACATTTTTTAGGATGGTGGGTGATGAAAGTCTTTATATCATCATCATTATAGTCATTTTTAATTTCTTATAATGAATTATTCTTCATTCCATTGAATTACACCTCTTAAAAACTCTTTTTTAATACTTACACATTATCACTAATCATCATCACATTAAAAAAAAGATTATTATGGAGACTATCTATCCTAAACTCCAATTAATAACTTTATTCAAGAACTGGTAAATATAAAATAAAACAGAAAAGTGATCATAAGAAGATTCATTTAAATTTTTTATCATTAAAGATTTCTCGAATTCCATGCATGACATTGATAATAATATTCATATAACCAAATAACTCATAAATTATCACTTTTGGGATCCATCTAAAATATTCATTTGAAAACCAAAGAACCTGTATCATTTCTTCTCAAACATTTTAATCACCATCATAAATATTGATATGTTTCTCTCACATTAAATGAGATATTTTTCATGAAATCACAATTATGTATAGAGATTTTATGAATTCTCTTCTATGTCAATTTACCAATTGGAGTAAACATTAAACTCAATGAAAACCCTATCATATATGGAACACCTATTGATTATTCTGAATATTCTATACATAAAATACACATAAAAATTAATCCCTATCAATCTAATTTATTTTTTAAATCTATTCTACCACAACCATAAACTGGTTCCTTTGAAAATAAAATATTGGTTATTGTGTAAAATTAATTCCATTACATAATAGAGAGAATAAATTCATAGAGATCCACATGTATATAAACAAATTGTTAGTATAAAAATGGATAATCATTTGTGGAATGATTAATTTGGGTATATAAATTTAAAAAAGTACATTTATAATGGTCTTTTCCACATTTACATTGAATAAATATCAATATCCATCATGACTTATTTAATGAGATAAAACTATAATGGTGGGGAATATAATATTTTATATGATTCACCCTAAACAAATAAATAAAGATATAAATATATGAATTTTTTTAATGTACCAAAAATAGTAAATCTTATAGTGTTGTTACATGTTTAGAGAAACTACACTGAACCTACAAATTTACATCCTTTATAAAGAAGAGAGTTTATTACTGTCATTTTCTAAGGTAATTCACTTAACCTAGAAGCACTACTGACATAAATTTTGAGTAACATTTAATTAGATAACTTCTATGGTTGATGATCAATTTGAACACATTATTTGGTGTGAATAAATCTATAAATCTATTAGCGAGAAGCCTCATCAAATAACCTCCTACATCATATTCTTAATTGATGTTCCTTTTTAGATTTTCTATCCTTTTTTATAGTTATTCTAGAAGTACTATTTATTGAAATATATTTTTTTAATCGAACATCTAAAAATTTTATTGATAATATATAGAAATTATCCCATTATCAATTTTACAGGATCAATTAACCCTTTAATAAACCTATGTGATCATATCTTCTGTGAAAACATCATAATGTTGTCATAATTTTCCAATTTCTTATGTCAACACTTTAATATAACTACCCTTTAAATAATTTTAAAATTTAACATATAATTATGAAACTCCCTAACCACGATATGTATTCCTTAACAATGGTGTCATATTTCATGATTTTAGAAAACCAAATAATTTTTATCTCTTCTATAGTATGATGTTCAATCGAATAATACATCCAACAAATATACTAAATATCATTTATGTTAATTCACCTGTAATCTAGGTTTGATTTTATACATCTCCCCCAATACACACATTGGATATGGAACAAACCCTTCAATATAGTATCCAGACCCTCACATTACCGAAACAACTAAACTTTTCCTAATTCATTATCAGAGAGTTTCTTTTCTTCATTAATGTGTAAAGTTCACTAATTTTTTAGTATAAAGACCTAGGAAAATAACACATGGATATTACATATTTTTATAAGAATATTCATCCCATTCCATGAACACACACCTGTGTATTGTAATAATTTAATTAATTTGGTAACATGGAACAAAATATTCTTAATTCATGGAATATTTTCAATGTCTCACCTAAAGATATTCCTTTTTTAGTCGAATATAAACACTTTTCATCATAACCTAGATAGTATAAATATAATAAATGGTGATCTCAAATTCATAGTAAGTGTAACCATGGGAGATACATACTCATATTATGAACATAAGGTATGGGAACACGAGAATATCATTTTTAAACACAACCATTCATAACAAGGATCATAAAAATAAGTCACAGAATAATGATTGGTAGCTCATAAGACATGAATCATAATTGAATCAAAGAACATGAGCCATGAGAGCACAACATTGGAATAATACATGGAATATTAGGAATACAAATAAGAGAAGAAAATTAATTTCATATTAGTCATGGCTCACTTCCAAGACTATCGTAGTGGAAAAAGACCTTTACTGAATCTGTTTCACTCCTTGTTCCACCCCTGTATTACTGAACCAGGATCACTCCCCATTCCAGACCCATCATACTACACAATGTTCACTCCATGTTATATCCCTGTCTTTCTGAACTGAATTCAATCCTCATTCCATCCATGACTTTTTAAATTATTCTCACTCTCTATTCTAACACTGTCATACTAAATCAGGTTCACTCCCCATTATAGTCATGTCATAATGAACTGATTATACTCTACATTCCACCTGTGTATATCTGATGAGATATAACTTTTTTACCAATGCCTTTTAGGGAGATATAGGTCCGGCCCATATTTTTTAAAATATAACCACTGATACATAATGAAAATATTATATATGAATTTAAAAAGATCATAAAACCTTAATAATATAATATCCCATTAAATTAAATGGGTTTCATAAACATTACATCTTAACATAACCCGTATTAAATAATCATCTTCCGTAATGATTTCATAATTTCAACAAAGAATAACCTAAAGAAAAATAAGCAAGTTTCAAAATCATTTTAACATGTTACAACCCACAGATGGGAAATGGGTTTCATATACATCTTATCATCATAAAAATAAAACATCCAGAGAAATAATATTAATGATATCCTGGGACCATAACCCCAATAAATCATAATTAACCAAAAATAATTTCATATTAAATGGAAAATAATTTTGAAATATTCCATGGGAAATTTCTTGAGGAAAATAGATTTTCATTGGAAATTAATTTAAAAAAACCATTATGAAAAAACTTTTTAATGATAATAACATTGAAAACATACAAATTAAGCTTTTGAAAATCATTTAAATAATTTCTTGTGGAAAATATCCTTTTATAATTGAAAAATGTATTTTAAAACCTAAAATATTTTGAAGAAAACTTTTCATAGATTACAACCTTGAAAACTTATAAATGATGTTTTGGAAATCATTTAAAACATTTTTTAAACATAAAACATTTTGGAAATCATTTTCTTGGAAAATAAAAATTAATACAAATGAATGAATATTAGAAAATAATTTTATTTAGAATGTAATAAAAATTGAAATTTATTTTCTGGAATATCATCATAATATATCATTTTAAAATATGTTTCAATTAATTTTTAGAAAACATGTTATTTGAATAAAAAGGGGGTTTTGAGCAAAATGATGAATTTCTTTTGAAAAAGTTCTTTTTGAACTACTGAGTAAATATACAGTGGAAAAACATGGGATGACTTGTATTCTCATAAAATAGAAAAAGAGATTATAATTTATGATTTAATTGAGAGATATATCATAGGATTTCATCATTGGATGAAAAATTATAAACATTAACAATAAATGATGATATTGTATCTTAATACCCTTAAAACTTAGTCTAATTTGGAACATAAATCACATGAAGGAATGACATTAAATGAAACATAAAATATAATGAGTATAATTAAATTCAAGATATTATATATTTATCTGTATATATATAAACCTCATAAATGAATATAGGTGAATACAATAACATATGTCTCAAAGGAAGATAATTAAAAAAATATCCCTTACTGATTTATTAGAATTTGAACCATAATGTCACATAAGAGGTTTCATTTTGAGTAATTTTAAATTTTATTCTTTATCCTATATTAATGTCATGGATTTATTTGGATTTTTTGAATAAAAATTGTGATTTTGGTCTAGAAAAAAGGTGGTGAACAGTTGGTGCATGATTAATAGAAACTATGGTCCATCCTAGTGGAAAACATGCACCTTGGACATTATTACTATGTTTGTCGCACGTTCTAACTCACAAGCATGTGGGCTGACCATGCACTTAGTAAATTGTCTCATTACAGGGAACATGGATAGGTTTATGGGTGTGTTTCCCCTATAGAAAACCATTCATACAGCATTCGTCTTGGATATTGGTGTCTCATGATTTGTGCATGGTTTGGAAAACCGTGTGTCCGAACCACTTTTACAGCCAAATCATTACTACATTTGAAATTACTAAACTAACCCTCAATTATTTTAATCCCAAAACATCAGTAACTCACCACATTCAGATTTACCCTCCCTAGGAGAACCTCCCCCTTCTTCCTATCTTTATTTGGTTGTAATATTTTGCTGGTTTTGGGGTAGAATCTTCAAGAAATCATCTTGTTAGCCTTACAGTTCCTATTTTTTCCTTCTTATTTGTATCTTATCTATTCTTTCATGGGTTATCCATTCTACAGTAGATAGTTTGATCCAATTTGGGTTCAAAAATGTTTCTATGGTTTTGATCTTGGTGGATTTTTTGTGCTCTTTCCTTTAATAGGTATCCCTTTGGTGTGGTTGTGTTTTACAACATGTCTCTCAATGTTTCCAAGAAAGAGGCCAGTGGTTCCATTATTTAACATTACAAAATTACTTTAGTGTGATTTTTATTGTTTATAAATGATTTTTATGAATTCTGTAGGTTGCATCATTCATGATTTCAAATGGTTTTGGTGTGTTTAAGGGTTAAATGATAATTTTCCAAATGAAAATGAGTTTTCATAATGCGTGTTTCTATTTTTTGAAGTGTGTATGTGTAAGAGGAGGTTCATGTGAAATGGGGAATGATGTTGAGAACAAAAGAATCATAGGTAACTAAGTGGGAGGACTTGGTCTTGTACCTTGGGTGATTCAGTAGGACCATGTCCCTATCTCCGTAACTCGGATTGACGTAACAATACTAATTAAAATACATCTGATGGGGTTAGGTGGATTGAGAAAACCATTGCATCATGTAGATGGTTTGAACACTAAATTTATGAGGATCTTAGGACCCTGAAAACCCTAGTAATTTAGTTATTTCTTGGGGTTCTCATGGAATAATTAATATTATTCTTATATCATATTTACATTCCATTTTAATTTAAAATAATTTTTATTTAATATTGTATATTTTTTATTATTCTAAAAACTATTGTGTTAACTTATTCATTCAATGTTAGTTCATGGAATATAATTTTCTTTTATCCTAATGGGCACGTGGTCTCACACAATAAAAACATCCTTTAGTGTATGTAAACCTTATTAGGTTTAATCCTCGGAAAGGCAAGGTTCCCCATGGTGGTGATAGTGGTTCTATGTGACAGTGGTTGATTCATTGGTAGGTATTGGTGGTGGTGGCATGGGGTGTTGACCTCTATACCACATAAAGGATTTAATGGTATAGTTCCCACCATCCAATTTTGTAATGTTTGTTTTGTGTAGTAATATAAAGTGATTAACTCACGCTTTTTTATTGATATTGGTTTATGATATTCCTAGATTGTTTCTTAGTATTATCTTATTATTAATTATTAGTTATGGTTTGTTATAATGGTATAAATCATTCTAAATGTTTTTTCCTAATTCCTAGACAATAGTTTTGAGTTCGTGGGGATTGGAAACACCCTTTAGGCATTTCCATGGCCTAGGTCGGGTGTCGATATAGGTGGATGCCAATCATGGTTCATGAAAAAATAGCATCAAATTAGGTTTATTCTTTTTCCCAAATCTTGTTATTTATGAAATAATATATATATATAGGAGCTAGGATTGATAGGTATTGAGGTTATAGATTTCATAGGTTGTCTAGAAAACACACCTCAAGATAGGGCATGTGTGACGATGGGATATTTGGTATTTGTTTTGGATCCTCATCTAGTTGTGATGTTCAGGATACAGATTGTGCAAGCTTACTGAGCTAGGTTGGAGAGAATTGAGTTTTTATTACTATTTTTATGGTTTATCTTGATTTGTGGAAATTGTTTAAGGTTTTGGTTTCTGAAATGTTTTTGGATGTTTTTTTGATAGTTTTCTTTGTTTTTAAATTGATGTAGTGTCATGCCACCCTAGAGACTTCATATGCCATTAAGGTACGATGCGTGAGAGAGTTATCCCTCAATAGCTGATCAAATACAATTTAAAGACAAGGTTTTGAATATCTAGTAATTGGATCAAGGAGTAAAATATAGTCATTCCCAAGCGCCGAAATCCAAATGAGGTCTAGAAAAGGACACTGATTTGGAGTTCTTCAAGAACAAACCCCATTCTATTAGGAAGATCATAGACCCCCATTAGGTGGAGGATTGGATTGAAAATTTCAATAGGATTTCTATGATTCTTAATTTTCCTATTATAGTTAATGTGATTTTTTTTTCAAGTTAGAAGGTCCCAATCATAGGTTCTTAGAGTCAGTGGTTCAATCTAGGAAACATGAGAAAATGGGATGAAAGGGCTTCAATGTAATCTTCATTGAGTTGTATTTCCCTATGATCATGGCCCTTTAAAAGACTAGATAGTTTCCTTATCTCCATCAAGGGAATCAGATCATGTTGGAGTATTCCATATATTTTACAGGGATGGACTATTTGGAACCCCTGGTGGTTTTTAATGAGAACATAAAGGCTCATCAATTCAAATTAGGGTTGCGTCTGGACATTCAGTCTCAAGTATTATTGTTCAATATGATGATATATGACAAGATAGTCGACTGATCCATGATGGTGGAGATTTAATGTAGTATAATTTATAATGTTTATAGGATAACTTCAATTGTGGTCCAATGAAGTGGTGGTTCTTCTGAAAATAAAAGGAAATAGGATGACCAGGAAATGGGGTGGGGGTAGTTCGGGCCACCCATCCAGATCTACATTGTTCTTGAACACTAGTGTTGCGTCACTCATATGCTAATAGTGTGGGAGTCCAATGAACATATGGGTAGCATGTATAGTTCTACCAAGACCCAACCATTATTGTTCACATTTGGGTACCTTTCTAATCTCTTGCAAGGGAGGTGTGCCGACTTAAAGTGGCGTAGCTTCTTCAACCCATAGGGAATTACCAGCTTAGTCTAGTACATCAAGGGTTATGGGTTCATAGTCTGCTGGATATGGTGGTAATGTTGTATCTTATTATAGGAATATTCATCTCAAGGATGTGTAGTAAATTATAAGTCAATCTTATTCATCGGTAGAGACAAATCACCTCCAACCTAAAGATCAGGCACCGATGCAATTAGAGGTAGGACCTTTAACTATTTGAGGTACTATTTATAATGTATCATCAATAGATATGATTTTATTAGAAATAGGTGATCCCAATTCTTTCCTTTCATCCCATATCATGAAACTATTGAAATTTCCTACTGATATTATACCCTATGCAATGGATTTAGTGAAACTGCTTAGCAATAAAAGAGAGCAGAGATTCAGGTGTTCATATTTTTTCTCACTCTATTAGGGGTTGTTTTATAATGGGACTTAATGGTTTTATAAATTGAACTATATGAAATGATCCACAGTGTGCATATAATTTTTCATTTTAGTATGACCATTTATTGGTTTCATTACCCGGTGATATTTTCGGAACATGATGGGATTACTCAAGTTTTCTATGATGAATTGAATCATTGGTCAGGGAGAGATGGACACCCACTTCAAAAATAAAAAATTTATTTTTATCGGTATCCTATATCAGGATGTTGGATGGTGATGGAGGTTCAGAGGTTGGATTTCCTCACATGGTAGATAAGATCCCAGACCTATTTATAGATGATTTCCCAGGGTTTCCTCGGCAGCGGGATGTGGATTTCACCATTAATTTGACACCAGGAACACATTTGATATATATTATCTTGTATCATATCTTCCCCACCATGTTTGGGGAATTAAATATTTAGATACATGATTTGTAATCAAATGGATTAATATGAAAAAGAATCCTACCTTTTTCTACCAAAAGGATTTTTTCTAAAATGGCAGACATTCCACTCTAGTTGTACAATGACTACCATAAGTTGAATAAGTTAACAATCAATAAAAAATATCATTTCCCCATATTTATTAGTTTTTTGATCATATATCGGTGGAATGGATGTTCACCATGATATAAATATGCTCTAGATATCATCCAGATAGGATAAGATAGTTAGTCATTTCTATGATAGCTTTCCAAAGCAGGAATATCAACTTTGAGATTTTTGTCATTTCATTCGGGTTGATTAATGCTCTAGAGTATTTAATAAAACCTATGAACCAAATGTTCCATTAGTACCTATATTATTTTCTTATATTGTATATAGATAACATTATAATTTACTAATGTATTTTGTAACAATAAAATATATAATTTAGTATCATTCTAGGCATGCTTTGATGTCACAGTCTCAATACAAAGCTCTCAAAGTGATCTTTTTGAACATGAGAAGTCAGGTTTCTGGCCCGTGTAATTATAGAAAATGGGGTTTCTGTGGAACCTGATAATATCTAAGTAGAAATTTAATGCGATTAGTCAAGGAACATTTTGAGATCAAGTTCTTTTTGGACCTAGTGGGGTATTACAGTAGGGTTTTTTGGGATTTATTTTGTATTTCTTCACCAATACCAACCTTAACTAGAAGGGAGTAAATTTTGAATGGAGTCCAAAATTTAAAGCATCCATTGAGTAGAATATTTAGTATTTTACCATAACCCCTATCCAGATATTTCAAGAATCTAGATAGGGATGCATGGTATTATGTAATTTTTGATATATTGGTCTAGGGTGAATGTTGATGCAGGAGAACCATGTGGCGTGGTATGACTCTTGTAAACTCTCACAACATGAAATAAATTATCATAAAAAAAACTATAATTAGTGCCAGGGATGCACCCATTGATGAAATGGTGTCACTATCTCATTAGGGAGATGATAAGAGTCTAATCAGACCATAAGAGATTGGACTACAGAATCTATTAGAAGGATTTGATTCTGAAGCAGCACTGATGGGTTGTGTACCTAAAAGAGTTCAATTTTGATATCTTTAATAACCTGGGAAAAGTGAATGTGGTAACTGATTATCTATGTAGGAAAATAATAGTAAAATATTTGATAATTTTCAATAATGATTGTAACTTGAATGGGTTTTTTACCCCGCTGCATTTGGAAAACAAGAACCATGTATGACGCTTGTTCTTGGCTAGCGTTCAACTGACTCCCTATATTGTGGAAATAATTAGATAAGAACATCAATGTGATGAGTTGTGTATGTGATGTATGTAGTTCCTAAATTGTGGGGTGGTCCCTAGAGATTGTTCATTCTCTTCCGAGGGATATCCTTTCTTAAAGGATTTCATTGTGGTTCTATTTTCCTTAAAAAGGTGGTGATATTGAATAGACACCAATATCAGTGGATCGTTCATTCTGGGACCACAAATATGTTTCATGGAGTGATTCAACAGTTCCGGTGGATGGGTATGAGACATGATATCACTGAAATTTTGTGTAGGTGTTATCTCTTTTATTACGTCAAACATGATAACTATAGGCTCTCTAGTTTGCTTTATTCATTCCCAATTCCAACTTGTAAGGGGGGTGAGGTTTCTATGGACTTCTTTATTGGACCACCTCATCCACACTGGTGATAAATTACATGTGGTTGGTCATTTAACATAAGAACAAATGGGCCACTTTATTCCAATCAAGGACTTGACCAAGGTGGATGAGTTATTATGGTTGCATGATTTGGATACAGTCAGGCTTCGTAGTGGGTTGTTAACTACCATTTCAGATAGGAAACCCCTTTTAAAACTCGGTTTTGTTAAGGCATTCATAATTAAATGGGGTATTATGTCAGGATGAGCATATCATACCATTATTAAACAAATGTTTAGAGGTAGTAGATTAACCAAATCATACGGGATACACATTGAGCATGTGTGTTGGATTAATGAGAATCATGGGATAACCATTCTGGATAGATCAAATTTTAATATAAAAATAGCTAAGAATCCTCAATTAGAATGGCTCCCTTTGGGGTGATTTATTGTTGATTTTTTCAGTCATCATTGTGCTCGATAGTGGTGGTGAAGCTTCTTTTTTGGGACCAACACTTGTGAAAGATACATATGAAAATGTTATTATGACCAGAAAATAATTATTGATAGTGCAGAATCTCCATAGGTTTAATACTGATTAGTAGAACTATGTATTAGAGTTTTTAGTTTCTGATCCGATGTTCAAATGGTATCCCTTCGCTTGGTTCACTGTTATCTTGTTAAGCAAGGGAATGTGAGCCCCTGGTATGTCAGAGCATTTGATGTTTCTGAGATAATTTGTAAGGTGGAATACCGGTATTCATTCACAACCTAATTGACATCAATATATGATATGTTCCCTGTATCAAAAAATAAGAGGTATAATTTTTAATTAACTCACACACTGAATAGGGGTCAATCACATCTATAATCTAACTTGTCTTTGTTTTAGTTTACATTTTGGATTGTGTATTACCAGGATAATTTGATTTTGGTAATATCCTTATTGTCGGTTCAGGTCATTTCGCCGCTTATAAATGATGATCATGAAGAATGAGAGTGAAAATATTTGGTTGAAGAGAAGTATCTACATTTATACTCTGATCAGACATTAGTTTGACTTCTAGAGAGATGAAATTTTTCCTAGTGGGGAGAATTATCACATCCCATTTTTCAGTTCGATGTATTTTATCTATTATTTTTGGTCATATATATATTTCATGGATTTACTGGTAGTTTTTTAATAAAAATAATGGTTTTAGGGCTTACCCAAAGGTGGTACTTAGTTGGAACATTGTTAGTAGAAATCGGGTGCTAGCCCAATAGAAATTAATAAACATAGAAAATGGAACTATCCAACTCACATGGCCTAGTACATGGGCATGACAGATAACAGTGCACCTAGAAATGTGTAATTTTTTTATTATTCTTAGCTAAGCACATATGTGTTCATCCCCTCCAGGAAACACATATAGCCATCTTTCCTCTTGGATATAGTATTCTCATGGTTTTTACATGGTTTAAATAAATATGCGAACAAATCAGGGGGCCTATCAAATAATTAAAAAGATTGATATTTCTAAAATAATCCTCCCTTGATTTAATCAATGGCCATGACTAACTCTACCTATTTAGATTTCCTAGTCCTAGGTGCACCTCCCCCTCCCTCATTTCTCCTATGTGTTTCAATATTTATGGGGTTCTGTTGTAGAATCTTATTAAAGTTATTAAGTATGGCTCTAATATCCTCGTTTATCCCTTTTTATGGACCTCTTATATCTTATTTATTGGATTATTCATTATACAGCAAATAGTTTTACCCAATGTGGGTACGATATTGTTTCATTGGGTTGGATTTTGATGGATTTGGTGTGAACTTTCCTTTATAGGGTCTCTCATTAGTGTGGTAGTGATTTCCTACTGGTTTTTAGAAGTTTCCAAGAAAGAGGTAGGTGGATTCATGATTTATCATTTCTTAGTGAATATATTGTTCTTTTTATGGTTTCTAAATGGGTTCTATGAATTGTGTTTGGTTGTGTGAATAATTTTTTCAAATGTTTTTAGTGTGCATAATATATTAAGGATAATTTTCTAATTCAAAATGGTTATTATTCTTGTGTGTTTCTATTGTTGGATGTGTGTATGTGTAAGATATAGTTCAAGTGACATTGGTAATGAAGTTTATCAAAATTATTCATTGGTAACTTGGTGGTCAAAATAGGTCTATTACATTATGTGGGTCAGTTAGTCCAAGGCCTAGTCTCCCTAACTAGTGTTTTTATAACAACACCAACTCAACATAAATGTGATGGGGATTGGATGATCATGTATGACTATTTCATTCAAGTTATGGTTTTATCTTCTAGAGTATGGGGATACTATAACCACACTAAAACTATATACTTAGTAATTTCATGTGGTTCTCATGATATTCTTACTACTTATCTAGTATCATCTTTACATTCCTTTTTAATTTCATGGAATATATATTTAAAAGTGTATCATTTTTTCTTAAAACTAGCATCATGATTTTTCTTTCAATGTTATTTCATGTAAATTACTTTTGTGGTATTGTACAAATAGTTTCACATCACACTATATATACACTCACAGGTGTATGTAGACCACTTTAGTTTTTACCTATGTAAAAGAAAGGATTCTCATGATGGTGATGGTAGTTCTATGTGCTAGTGGTTTCATCCTCGACTGGTGTTGATGGTGCCGGAATGGTATGTTGAACCACATACCTCATGGTGGTTTTTATGATAAAGATTCCCCCCCACTATTTTGTTATGTTTGTTTTGGTTTTGATGTAAATTTCTTTACTAAGACGTGTGTTATCGATGTTGGTTTTTGATATGACTTGATTGTTTCAATGTTTCATATTATTATTAATTACTAGTTATGGATAGTTCATATTGTATAAATCCTACCTAACAAACATCCTTGATTCCCTTGTATAATATTATAACATATGGGGATCGATAACACCCTTTGGTCCATGCCACAGTTCGTGTCAAGTGTCGAGTTGAGTGGCAACCAATCGTGGTTTGTGACACGTGAACCCCATGAACGAGAAATCCTCAAATAGATAGGTAACCACTAATAGATTTCCAGAAAAGAATCATAAAATACATTTATGGGAATTATATAGAAAAAAATAATCAAATACATTGTGAATATGGATTCTATTTCACAAAAACTAATGTTGAGACAAAAATCCATTACCATATGTATTGAATCCCATCATACTCATTCAAACATCATATATAATAAATATAAGTTTATTATACATCTATTATTGAACCATTTTATTATATATCATACAATATATTATTATCATATGACCTTTTATTACCTATGTTTTAGGAATTACTTGTTAATGTGATGATTCAGGTAATAAATTATTTATTTTTCAGATATGTTTTCATTTCTTATATTTTGTATCCTATAACATTTATCATGGTTCAATATCATCCATAATGTAAACAATGATATAAATATAATATATATTGATTATATATGTATTTATATTAATCCTTAATATTTACTAATAGAAAATGAAAAGAACCATACATGGAGACTATTGGTCTTATATACGCATGAACACCATTTCTATTTCCCTATTGGATTAGAATAAATAAATGTAAATAAAAAATAAATTATCATTACAGATTATTTTTTATGTAATATATATATATATATAATATTTTTATTAAAACTATCCTTAATACATTCCATGTAAATCAGGAATGAATAACATCAGTTCGCTTGGTGGTAGTGTTCCTTACACACATCCGACCTTATTGTATTCCAAAAAAGGGAAAACATGAAGTTATGTGTGATATAAAAATAATATAAATATAATAACATAATGAATTTAATATATATACTATATTAAAAATAAATAAATCGTTATTAAAATCCTTGATAGGTTCTAATGGAAAAACAAATGACATCGGTACGTGAGGTGGCCGTCTGCTGTAAAAATTAATGATGATTATATAAACCATTTTATGGATGTGGATATGGTTATATGCCATTCCATTAAAATAAGAATCATATATTTATATAGAAAATACTTTGGTTATTATTCAATAATTATATAAAAATAATTGAATGGTGTTGAGAATGAAATTAAATCGAAATTCTCGCTGATGAACGTTATCTATTCTTATGGTATCCTTCTTATGATTGCACTAAAAGCCATATTAGTGTAGATATCTTCAAAAACTAAGGATTTTTGAATAAGGATAAGGTTTTTCCAAAGTTATTTTATATTTATTTTATTGATACAAATGGACTTAGTTGTGTGAATAAGTGAGGGAAGTGAATTCCGATTTATAATGGAAGAGGAGTGAAATTCTTGTAAATACCCAAAAGTATTCACTATTGGGAGGTCTCCATTACCACAAGTAACTCAAAAATAATTCATTAAGGGAGAGTAGGGTTTATATAGTTAATAAAATCCTCCAAAAAAATTACATAAAAACATATTTCTATCATATTATTATTTATCCTTTTAGTTTACAGAAATAAACCATTTTAGATATTTATCACGGTAACTTGTATCTTTTTATTTACTAAGGTTATTTATCCATTAATACCAGAATTAAAATTAGTTTTATTATATAATTTTTACCTAATGATTATAAACATTAAATCCACCTTAATAAATAAAAATCCTATGTGACTGTGAAATTAATTATAAAGCAAACACATGTAAAGAGAAAACACTCCTTTTAACCTTAATCAAGATAATTAAATATAACTGTTTCATTAATCATTATAATAAGAAATTAAGTTGAAGTTATTATATTATTAAAATTTTATGATTTGAAATATGGAATCCATTTTAAATAATTAATCTCAAATAAGTGGAATGATTTAATTTAAAATTAATCCAATAGACGTAGGATAAATCTGGGTTTTTAAGAGAAAATGTTTATAAGTTTATAAAGATTTTATATATAAATTAAATATGTAAATGATTATAATGGACTAAATTCGAATAATTAATATAAAATAAATATATTATTAATTTTAAACCAATTTAAAATGTGATTTAACGTTATAAAATTTTTAAATGAAATGGATGTTTTCGATTAACATATATTATTTTTAATTATTCATTAGAAAATAAAAATTCTCAAAAAAATCAAAAAAATTAACCCGATTATAGTTTAGAAATTTTGAAATAAATAATTATGTCTAATTCATCTAATTAATTATCATATAGTTAAAAAAATTAACTTTATTATTATTTATAAATATAGATAAGAAACATCTTTTTTATAAGAAAATAGTATTTTTGAAACATATAAATTTTTTTTCAAAAATAATGTATATTATTATCAATATGTTGTAATTATATAGAAAATTTATAATTAATATTTAAATGTATTTATTAAAATTCTTATCTCAACGTTTAACATCACAATTATAATGGTCACGTTTAAATAATTATATTAATGATATATCATGGTTTTTTTAAAAGTCAGTGTTGCATGTAATGCAAGCTAGTTGAGTGTTATCTATAGTGAAAACTTAACATGGTGTCGTATGTATTTTACGATGTAATAGAAATTTAATTTATTCAGAAAAAAATTAATGAGAACTCGTGATTTTACATTCTACCCCCTTAAAATGAATTTCTCCATCAAAATTTGTCTCGTCCATCAATGTTAAATATTTTAAAGTCCCTTTCATAAAAATATCATTGAAAATGGGTCATAAGACACCATAATTAATATAGAATGAAATGTGATAAGGTTACCTGGAAGAAAACGTACTTGGTTTCCAAATAAGAGATCTAAGGTGTGAACTGAAAACATGGATATATAAGAGAAAACATGAACCCATATACGGATAGAGAGTGATAGAGAACATGGTTAATAGAATGTTAACACTAAAAAAACTCCCCTAATGTGGCTTAAAAAACTCCATTGATATCATAAAAAAATTATGATAATAAGAATTTTTTATTACAAGACTATTTACTAAATTTGAATAAATTCCATAAGAAGATATACATACTTGATTTTAGTACACTTTATAAGAACAATATCACCCTTCAGTTGCACCTTGAATGGTTTCCACTTCATAAAAAATAAATAATAGTTAATCTGTTATTCCAGAAGCAATAATGGATCATGATATCCATAGATAAAATGATAAATAATTATTTCTATCTTTAGTTATCATCAATACAAAATGTTTTCCATTGGTTATCCAATATACAAAAATCGTCATATACTAAAATAATACATTAATTTATAAAACCTCATTCAAAGTTAAACATAAACCATTTCATAAATGGTTATCCTTTGGACCCTTCTAAAATATGGAAATCCAAAAACATTAAAAATAAGTTCACTAAATTTATCAAAATCAATATAACATTGATCCGCCATATATTATAAAGTACCTATTTATTGTCACATACCAAACACGTTAATACCTTCATCATGTATTCTCTTGAAACATGGTAATATCATAAATTCCTGTAAAACCATATTGAAAACATACATGATTCTTTAATTCATAAATAGAAAATCGATCATTTAAGAAATTAATTATTTCCAAAAATGATGTAAATTCTACCCATGATATCATAAACTATATTTTCAACAAATAATCATTGTATTTCAAGGTAATTAGTACTATCCACATTACATTTTTCATATCCAACATTTGTTTATCCAAAATAAACATCGTTTTCTCAAAATCCTAAACATATTAATGGTTAACTCCCCTTAATCATGTTTTTTCCATCAAAATATTTCATTTTCGTTAAATTGATCTTATTGGGCATCAACATCATTCAACATATTTTTCAAATCCTTATCAGAAATATTATACTGAACAATCCTTATATATTTCATAATTCCCGAATCCCCATAAAAATATAATTCAATTTTGTTATTTACATCCCAAATTGTAAACTATGCTTAATCATCTTATTCATTAATACCTATTTAATTCCATATGTTAACTATATTATATTCAACATCAGTAATATAACCATTACTTGTACAACCATTCTTATTTTGTTTCATGATATTTCCACTAACGACAATGATATTCATTATGACCATAATGTCTACATTTATTGAATTCATCAGTCGAGGATATCTTATGGATACCAATATTCCCATAAATATTGTTAAATGAAATTTTCATTTTACATTTGTAGTTACATGATTTGTTTCATTATTTTCTACAGTCATAACATCTTTCCATTCCTCTAAGAAATTAAAAGGGGTGTTTCTTTCCATATTCTAAACACATAGGAAACTAGATCTTATTTCCTTCATGGTATCTACTACCTGAAAACTTAGTGAAATAATTATTTCTCATTTATTTTGAGTCTAATAGTAGGTTATGTTATAGATTATTAATCATGATCCACGAAAACAAATTAGGCATAATAACATCAACCTTAAATCCATTCATCATTACATTTGACTGATTATTATAAAATTGTATGTCACACTCATCATTAACATGGTTAAATTAGGTTTTTTACATCAACTAAAACAAAAATCATAGTTTGATAAACACTAATCATAGTGGGGAACAATATAATCATTGAACATCACGTATAGGAAGTTTAAATATTGACACCGTAATTAATCTATGATATATTTGATCATTAATAGTCATAAAATATCTGAATCCCTCATAATGGTGAATACAAAGCTATAGGATTTCTAAATCATATCCTCTAGGAGTGTTAAACCCAATTTGCAGTAAGGCCCATTTTTGTGCACCAATTCCCGAAAGATTCTAGATCGATATGGTGTTCTCAGGATTGTAACCCCTAGGTACACCTAAGCTATATCCACATCTATTTATTATATCTAGATTGGGATATAATTTCATGGAAACCACTCACTATATCCTTTACCTAAATCCCATGAAATTTTTCTATACTTTAACTCATCCTTAGACTTATCATTAGAGACATCCATAGACATATATTAGGAAATATATATAGGGATCCCACTAATTTTTTATCATAATAGTTTTTCTATATTAACTATAATTATCCTTTTATACCAAATGTAGCTACCATGACTTAAAATATTGGGATATTACATCTTTTTAGATTAATATTAATTATAATTCAAAGACGCATTCTTGTGGACTATAATAGTTTAGTGCCTTTGGGAATATGTATCACAATATTCTTAATTTAGGGAATATTTTCAATCTCTCCCATAAATATCTTACATTTTTTCACTCTTGTTTAAAAATATTTCTTCATAACTAGGGGAAAGGATATATAGATAAGGGTGATCTAAAATTCCCAGTAAGAGTAACAAAGGTAGATACAAAATAATATTATGAACATAAGGTTATAGAAACATGATCATAACATTTGAGAAACCCGACCTTCATATCAATGACTGTAATCTTTTTTCCTGGAAACAAATTGGTAGTTAATAAGACAAGAATCATATGTGAATCAAAGAACATGATTTGGGAAAGGATAAGATTGAAAAAATACATGGAATTTGTGTAATATAAACAATGTTGGATGTCGTGCCATAGAAACAACTTTTGTGTAATTTATGATATCCTTATATTGAAGATTTTGAATATTAACAAACTACATATCATATCATTATTGTTTTTATGTGTAACATAGTGTGTGATAATGGTCTAAGAGTAGATGTCTTGCTGAAAGGTCATAGTAGTTATGGGTTATCATGAGACCCCAAAAGTGATATGATACTATTCTATAATATATGTTTTATTATTTAATGATGTCATTTGAGGGAAACAAATGATATAGGATATCATGGGTGGATAATCATAGCACTTTGAGCCCCCTTCTCATTGAGTACTCCCTTGGGAATATCTAGTTGATGATTATGAGAATGAGACCCACCTGTATAAAATACACAATAATACATGTAATTGGATGTTCCTATCTATGAATGTGTGTATTGTTATGCAAACATTATGATTATTATTAATGTGTATTATGAGTTATTTACTTTTTTGAATTGATGAAAACTATGAAGACATATGTTCATGGTGATGTAGGATATGTTGGGTACATCATGATTAATAGTTAATTAATGAATAATACGAGAAAGTATTTTTACCATATATTCTATAATGAAATTTGATATCCTAGGCCCTTTGATGGAAACAATATATATTAAATAAATCCCTGGCCATGGTGTCCTATAAGAAATTTCTATTTCCAGAGAGACATATAACGAGACATCGAGAACATAGTTTGATTGCTCCGGCATGCGACATGCTTGATTTGAGATATCTTGATAAATGTATTATATCATACAGTAAAAATTTGTATGAGGTATTATCTCATTGCAGTATTAAAACAATTCCCTATGGGTTCCTTAGTGTGTTTCTATAAACTATCCTTAGAATTTAGGATGCTCTGCCTAATGCCACTGAGAAAGAGGCCATGAGGGTCACACACAGAGTGTATCTAGAATATCAATTAAATCCATTATTATATTTTATTATTCAATAGGTTGAATAAATATTATTCCCATATGTGGATTAATAATTATTCATCTATTCTTGGTCACATATAAATATTTATTTTCAATTTTCTTAAATATATTATTTATTTATTCATTAGTAAGTAATGTAGTGATATTTATTTAGTAAATAAATATACATTATTCGACGTTTGAAAAATAATATGGAAGAACGGTAGACCATGATTTTAGGTCTAGTGAGAAATAATAAATATTGGAAATTATTTGATCAAAGAATATATAATTTTAATTTTAATGTTAAGGGCATGACGAGAAATAATGATATAATTATTATTATTATTTAACATGGGGTTTTACAAGGATTAAATAATTCATTAAGGTCACTTGTAAAATTATTTTATTTTCACAGTAGTGATATATAAACCCAATCATAATATATTCGTAATAGATAATTCATTTGCTTCGGTTTTGCACAATGGAATTGAAGAATTATCTCATGTCTAGAGAGATCCCTTCACCAAGAACACTTCCATGAATGGAGATTAATCCTCTTTCACCAGAACAAGGAGAAATATTTTGAAATGGTTTTCAAATAGACCAGAGGAAAATGATGTATGTAAAAGGATCTACTATGATAGCACCTGAAGATTACTTCAGTGAAATCCATAGATTCTTTCCACATGTGTGGATCAACTATAAGGACCTGGCCATAAAATTTACATAATATTGAATTAAATGAATAATTCACATTAAGGATATTTTCAGGTTTAGAGTTTTATAGATTTATGACATGACTATTACATCCAAAAATATTACAATGTAGTCACTTCTACATAGTTTCAATTTTTTCATAAAAAAAACTCTTGAAAAAATTAGTCATTTCTAGTTGAATGTTTATGATAACATGACTTTTCCTTGATCTCATTATTCACCCTAATCCACATTATTTCCTTTGAGAAACATTTCAAAAACATGGGATGAGCATAAACCGCTCAGTAAGAGATACACAAAGAAGAAGAACTGTTAGTTTTTTCAAAACTACAGGTAATCCATGAATACTTTATCATAATTAATACTTTTCACAATTATGATGTTTTAAATACTCTTCAATAAATAAAATATCAATACTTACCCTTTTGTAACCAAACGATTACCATAAAACCGATATAAAGAACACATAACATATAAAGGTAACTTGGGACATAAACATACTTAAATAGAATAATCATACGGTCGACTTCCACACATATCACTAAATGGAATAGCCATATGGCCGACTTCCATACCCAATGAATTGGAGGTTATAACGTAACTACCCGTCCTAGTATTCTCGACACCACCCATCATTTGGTTTATCACGTAACCACCAGTCAAATGTCCAAGTACCATTATAAAATAATAAGACATAAAACAAATATAAAGGAAAGAAAAAAATTCCACATTTCAATCCCAATATATCACTTAAATATATTGACATAACAAATCCGTTATCAAAACCAATTTCAATACTAAAATACATAAAATATTATATGGTATTTATTTTCTTTTAAAAACATTACGTCTTGTTGATGAAGCCAAAAATTAAATAATACTCGTGGAAATGGAAAGGTCATTGTCACCGCTTACATTAAAAGAAATATTAATTTTTTTTATTTTAGTAAAACACTTCACAGAAAAATATTACCTTTTAATGAAATGAAAATTCAATGGCGTTTATATAGTGTATAAAACAAAATAATGTATTAAAAAAATATGCCTCAATGAAAAGAGATTGAGATGAAGTCCCTTACCTCATGTCTGACTTGACACTATCGTTCTTTAATCCCAGGAATAATAAACTAAAGTTAATTAATACATGATTAATATCATTTTATAGGTTTATTATTTATTTTATATCACTTATTTTTAGGTTATAAACATTATGTAATCATTCAATTTAATAATGTTCATTTTGTCGATATTTGGTACTTAAGTCAAAAATGAACACCTTATATTTACAAGTTGTCCTTGTGGTTAGTAGTCCATTATATAAAAAATGATATTCATTATTTAGATATCATATATAATATATATATCATGTATTTACATGTATTTATAATAGTATATATCATTTGGAGGTAAGAAATTAAATGCACCGTTCGTGGAGACGGTAAGCCGTACGTATGCACGAACACTACATTCATTTCTATTTCTTATTTTAATGGAATTAAAACATAATGATACATAGGTATATTATAATTACAGTATTATTTCCTATATAATATCATATATAATATCATTAACTCCATCCTTTATAGATCCAACACATGTCATTAATGAGTCATATCACTTTGAGGGGGTGGTAGTCTGCACTTCCTCTAATGAGATTATTGCGTTTACCCAAAATGGAAACCATAAAGGAATGATATAAATGGAAATTACATAGTCATAAAGAAAACATAAACATAATATATATCATATATAAATACAGTTCCATCTTAATTTCCACCATGAGATGTGGTAGGAGATAATCGAGCAATCATCGTTTCGTGAGGCCTTAGTTTTCCATCCACATAAACATTATGTTCTTCATCCATTAGATGGATGTGTATGTAAGTGTAGTTATATTACTTCTCATAACAACATCCTAGTATATTTATAATACTGGTGTGGTTACAAAACAAAGGAATAAAAATATTTTAGGGGTTTGAGAAGTAAAATAAAATAAAACAATTTAAGAGAAACTGGTATCTTTAATTTGGGTAACTCTCTTTGGTTTGAACCAAAGGACTTCTTAAAGTGACTTCTACCTAAGGTAAGTCTTCTAGGAGGAGTATATGGATATAGGGAGATGAAGTGGGTAGGGTTTGGGCAAGCCAAAAGGCTTGAGAAGTGTGTGGAATTGGTTAGAATTGGTCTCTTTTATAAGGGAGGGGAGGGGCTCTTTAGGAAAGTGTTAAACAATTATAATATTATAAAAATATCTTCGGTTTCAAAAGACCTAGAAATCACTAACGTAGAAGATAAGATGACTCAAATTAGAAATAAAATCATCCAATCAGAATAGGACATTTTTTGGATAATATATTAATCATTATAATCTTATTTATTTAAATCATTTATTAATGTGCTAAATACTACATCATTATTGTATCATAAATAATTTATTCTATTTGATGTCTAAAAATTTCAATAAAAATACCATGATGTAGAAAATATTTTTATCATTCCAATGATTATTTAAAGTTGAAAAGATAATTTATATAACACCATATAAAATTTAATTTACTAAAAGGTTTTTGTTTATGTCATTTTTGTATTTACATTAAATTAATTAATCTAATGTGTCATTATCATTCATTAGTGGATCAATGGGGTCCCAAAATAGACCCCAATATTCTAAAGGTTATACATGACTTATCCAATAAGTTCTGTACAAGTGTTAAGGTAATTTTTAATTATTATAATATTCTTTTTACATTGAATTATCCTATTTACCATTAACCGCGGTAAATAAAAGTCAAAAGTTACTATTTACCAAAAATTATTTTTATCTTATTGAACGAAATTTTACTTCTTTATAACAACCATGTATATATGAATTTTTAAATTCAATTCAACGAAGTGGTAAAATTTCATTTAAATGAAAATGTCAGTTTTTTTAACAACTACTATGTGATTTCACAATTCATCAAAAATTGATGTTTTTCAGAAAAATACAAAACATTTAGCTTGAGCTATATTTGATATTTCTAATTCATAAATGATGTCTATTTTTAAAAATTAAAAAACATAGGGGTGGCATTAATTAATTTTAAAATTAATTCCTGTTATCAAAACAAATAGCATGTTTTTAAGAAATAATAACTATCAAAAGATTGATATATGTTTTTGTACAAATTCAAATTGAAATTAATTCCAATGACCAAAATTTGATTAAATGGTAAAAATATATTCTAATTACACATTAAATCCAAATAAATAGATTATATAACCATATAAATAAATTAGATTAAAACACAGATTTGAATTAAAATACATATATTTTTCACTATTAATTAAAAAATGAACTTTATCAGAAAAATACCAAAAAATTTACCCAAAGTAAAATTTTATGTCCCCATTTTAAAGAAGGATTTTATTTGGTTAGTTAGAATGTATTAAATTGGCCAAAACTATATTTAAAGGGGGTTCTCCATTAAAAGGTTGTAAATCAACCTTTTAATAAAAATTATGTTTAAAATTAGATTCATTCACATTGCCACTTCTATGGTGGTGTGGTGGTGAAGGTGAGTTTCCAAAACAATGTCGTTATATGGGAGGTTTCGGGTTCGAATCCTGGGAGTCCACTCTCGGGGCGAGCCTCTCCCCCGGGATCCACACACCTTGTCGGGTCGCCCGAACTCCTCTGGGCGGGCAAATTGTTGTGTGACCCAATTGCTGACGGATCGCTGTGACGGACCATCACTGTCAGGCTGTTACCCTCGGGATGCTCTACCATCTCGGTTGGCAACGTCTCCTTCGCCAGTTGGGGAGCAGCCTCCGGGTGCTACCACTTCATGGGGGGGGGGGTTTCTCTGTGTGGAGGGTTCGAATAGGCCACACTAGAGAATTCCCTTTAAAAAAGATAGAATCATTCACATTTTTATCAAATAATTTATATTAAACAAATGAAAATACATTTAAGAAACATGTATAATCATATTTTAGTTAGTTTTGTTCATTCCCTCCAATACAACAGATAGGAGTTAAATACCATTTAAAATAATAATATTATATTATAAATGTGCAATGTAAGATTCCAAAGAAACCCATAGTTGTGTATCAGGTACGCTATCGAAAATAGAAACCCCTTTAAAGTAAAATTAATATTTAATTCCCAAATTTTAATAAATATGAAATATGAATTATTATTTATTTACCTAGGATTTTACATACTTATCCCCTTTTGGGAATTGCGTTCTCACAATTTTACTTATCCGAATAAGTGGGGGTATTTATCCCTCATTGCATTTTCAGATTCCCACGTTGATTCTTCAACCATATGGTTTTTTCAAAAAACCTTTACATGGTGAATTACCTTATCCCTCAACACTTGCTCTCTATGGTCAAGAATATGGACTGGTTGTTCTTCATAAGAGAGAATCACTTCCAACTGAACTACCTCGGGGCTCAAAACATGATATGAATCTGGCATATACCTTCTCAACATCGAAACATGAAAAGCGTTGTGTACTAGGGATAAACTTGGAAGAGAAGCCACTCTGTACGCAACTGATCCAACATTCTATAGAATTTCATAAGGTCTAACGAACCTCGAACTCAACTTTACCTTCTTACCAAAACACATCAAACGTATCCATGGAGAAAAATTTAGAAAGACATGATCACCTACCTCAAAAGAATGATCCTTCCTCCGGTTACCTGCATAACATTTCTTTATACTCTGAGTTGTTCTCATGTGCTTCTGAATCAATTGAACTTTCTCTACCATCTCTTCTACCAATTCTTGTCCCATCAACTTCATTTCACCTACTTCATCCGAAAAATATGGATTTTGACATCGATTTCCATATAATTCCTCAAATGGAGCCATCTGTATACTGGAATGAAAACTGTTATTATATGAAAATTAAACCAAAGAAAGATGTTTCTCCCAAATTCCATGATAATCTAGTGATCAAGCACATAGCATATCCTCCAAGGTCTGAATTTTTCCTTCTAACATCCCATATGATAGATGATGACAAGCTGTACTAAAATTTAATTCAGTTCCCAATGACCTCTAAAGTCCATTCCAAAAGATAGAAGTAAACCTAAGATCATGATAAGATACAGTGGAGAGGGGAACTCCATGAGACCTGACTATATCATTAACATACAACAGAGAAAGTTGATCTAGGGACAATGTATCTAAAATAGGAAGGAAATGAGTAGATTTAGTCAATCAATCAACAATAACCTAGATTAAATTATTACCTCGAGATGTCTTCAGTAATCGCACAATGAAGTAAATGGATATATTTTCCCATTTCCACTATGGCACTAGTAAACGATGAAGCATTCCTTTCAGTAACTACTTCTCTGCTTTAACCTACTGACAAGTCAAACACTTCATATTAAAATTAGCAATAACTTTTTTCATTCCATCTCACTAGTAATACTTCCGAATATCTCTGTACATCTTAGTACTACCAGGATGAACTCAAAATGGGGAACTACGAGCTTCACATAAAAAATCCATCTTCAAATGTGAATCACAAGGAACACATAATCTCCTTCCAAATCTCAAAACAAAATCATCATCAATGTTAAAATCAGGAAAATTACCCTTCTGAACCAACACTACCTTTTTCTGCAACTCACTGTCTTCTTTCTGCGCTTGCTTTATTCTGTCCGATAGAGGTGATTTCATAGACGCCTGAAACAAAACAGAAGAATTTCCAGCACCAACAACTTTTATGCCAAATTTTATCAAATCAATAACCCAAGGATCTTTTTATAAATGTAAAATGGTTAATAAAGAATAATTTTTGGACTCAAAGCATGAGCCACATTATTTTCTTTTCCCGAAAGGAAATGGATCGTGAAATCATAATATTTGATTAATTTTAGCCATCTCCTCTATCTCATGTTCAATTCTTTTTGAGTGAATTTATACTTTAAACTATTGTGATCAGTATATATTTCACATTTTCCTCAATAAAAATGATGCTTCCAAATTTTTAATGTAAAAACAATAGTATCTAATTACAAATCTTGTGTAGGGTAATTTAATTCATGAGGTTTCAACTGAATTCAATCATAAGAAATTACCTGATCATTCTGCATTAGGAAACAACCCATTCCGTTCAACGATGCATCCATGTAGATAAAAAACTCACCATTTCTGGATGGCCGTGCCAAAACTAGATCATTCACCAATATCCTTTTCAATTCCTAAAAATAATCATCACATTTGTTTGTCCAGATAACCTTAACACCTTTTCGAGTTAACTTAGTCATTGGACTAGATAACCATGAAAAATAATCAACAAACCTCTGGTAATAACCTTCCAAACCAATAAAACTATGAATCTCAGTTATATTTGTGGGTCTTGGCCATTCTTCAACAAATTTTGTTTTAGCAGGATCAACAGTTATGCCATTTTTTGAAACAATGTGACCAAGGAAAGAAATTTGTTGTAACCAAAACTCACACTTGCTGAATTTCCCAAATAGTTTCTTTTTCTTTTAAGGAATTAAAGACAACCCTTAAATTAATTTAATTCGCCTATTTACTTTTATAACAAACGAAAATATCATCAAGGAACACAAACAACATTTATCACCCGAGTCAACTGAGCCATCACTGCAACAAACTATTATGTTCCGATTCCGAACATCTCAGGTTGCTAATTTGGAAGGTTGTCTTCCTCCTGATGTCCTCCCAACAGATCTTCCATGTTTCCTCTAAAGAAAACCTTTTTGAACACACAAATATCTTAGCCGAAGCAACATGGTAATCTGTAATTTCTATATGATTTCAATATTAACATAAATTACTTTATGGATATTAATTTAACAATACCCTAACTCATAAAGTTATCTAAATCGAATTCTGATACAAACTATAAGGAACCAACCTTAAAAATTACATAATATCTGACTAAATGAATAATTCACATTGAGGATATTTTCAGGTTTAGAGTTTTAGTGAATTGCGACAGAACTATTACATTTCAAAAGATTACAAAGTAGTCACTTCTACACAGTTTCCATTTTTTCATAAAATAAAAAATTCTGAAGAGAAAACATGTCTAGTTCCATGTTTAAGACAACATGAATTTTCCTTGATCCCATCCTTGACCCTAATCCACATTATTTCCTGTAAAAAACATTTCAAAAACTAGTGATGAGCATAAAAATCTCAGTAAGGGATACACAAAGAAGGAAAACTGTTAGTTTTTTTAAAAAAAATTGGAAAACCATGAATACTTTATCATAAGTAATACTTTTCACCTTTATGAAGTAGTAAATACTCTCCACTAAATAAAAGATCATTACTTACCCTTTTGTAACCAATATATTACCATAAAACACATATAAAGAACACATAACATATAAAGGTAACTTTGGACATAAACATACTTAAATGGAATAACCATACGGTTGACTTCCACAAATTTCACTAAATGGAATAGCCATACGACCAACTTTCATACCCAATGCAATAGAGGTTATAACATAACCACCCGTTAAATGTCTAAGTACCATTATAAAATCATAATACATAAAAATAATATAATGGAAAGAAAAAAATTATACATTTCAATCAAAATATATCTCTTAAATATATTTACACAAAAAATAAATTATCAAAATCATTTTCAATACCAAAATACAGAAAATAGTATATGTTATTTATTTTCTTTTAAAAACATTACGGCTTTTTGAGGAAGCCAAAGATCAAATAATACTCGTGGTGGCAGAAATGTTGTTGTCACCGCTTATGTTAAAAGAAACATTCCTTTTTGTCGTTTAGTAAAATGCATCATAGAAAAAGATTCCCTTTTAATGAAATGAAAATTCAAAGGTGTTTATACAGTCTATAAATGAAAATTTTGTATTAAGACACAATATGCCTCAATGAAAGGAGATTGAGACGAAGTCCCTTACCTCATGTCCGACATGACTCGATCGTTCTTTAATCTCCTGAATAATAAACTAAAGTTAATTTATATTTGCTTAAGATCATATTTTAAGTTTATTATTCCTTTTATATCACTTACTACCATTTTATAAACATTATGTAATCATTCAATTTAAAAATTTTCATTCTGTCGATATTTGGTACTTGAGTCAAAAATGAAAACCATATATTTTCAAGTTGTCCATGTGGTTAATAGTCCATTATATCCAGAATGATATTCACGATTCAAATATAATATATATCATATATATCCAGTATATACATGCATTTATAATATTACATAACATTTGTAGGTAAGAAATGAAATGCACCGTTCATGGAGACGGTAAGCCATACATACGCATTAACACTAATTTCATTTCTATATCTTATTTTAATGGAATTAACACATTATTATAAATAGGTATATTATAATTATAGTATAATGTACTATATAATATAATATATAATATCATTAACTCCATCCTTTATATGTCCCACATATTTCATTGACAAGTTATATCACTTTGAAGGGGTGGTAGTCCGCACTTCCTCTAATGAGAATATCATGTTTAACCATAATGGATACCATAAAGGAATGATATAAATGGAAATTACAGAAGCATAAAGAGAAAATAATCATAATATGTATGAAATATAAATACACTTTCATCTTAATGGCCAGCATGAGAGGTGGTAGGTGATAATCGAATAATCATTCTTTCATGAGGCATTAGTTTTCCATCCACAGAAACATTATGTTCTTCATCCATTAGGTGGAGGTGTTTGTAATTGTAGTTTGAATGATTATCATAAAAACATAATAGTATACAGTGGATACTAGTGTTGTTACAAAAGAAAGGAATAAAAATAGTTTAGGGGTTGAAGAAGAAAAATAAAATAAAACAATTTAAGAGAATCAATTACCTTTAATTTGGGAAACTCCCTTTGGATTGAACCAAAAAACTTTTTGAAGTGACTTATGCCGTAGGTAAGGCTTCTAAGAGGAGGATAGGGATGTATGGAGCTTAATTGAGTAGATTTTGGATGATCCAAAAGGCTTGAGAGGTGTGTGGAATTGGTTATAAGTGGTCTCCATTTATAAGGGAGAGGAGGGGCTCTTTAGGAAAGTGTGAAAGAATTATTTTATTATAAACATATCTTAGGTTTCAAAAGTTCCAAAAGACATTAAAGTAGAATATAATATGAATCATATTCGAAATAAAGTCATCCAATTTGAATAGGAAATTTTTTGGATAATATTTTAATCATTATAATCTTATTTATTTAAATCATTTATTAATGAGGTAAATACTGCATCATTATTGTGCCATAAAAATTTTAATTTATATGATGTATAGAAATTATAAAACAAATACCATGATTTTGGAAATCATTTTATATTTCCAATGAATATTTATAGTCAAAAATTGAATTTATATAACACCATATAAAAATTAATTTACTAAAAGATTTTTGTTTATGTCATTTTTGCATTTACATTAAATTAATTAATCTAAAGTGTCCTTAACTTTCATAAGTGTCTCCATGGGGTCCCAAAAAATACCCAAAGATTCTCATGGTCGGAAATTACTCATCCAATATGGTTTGGACAAGTGTTAAGGTAATTTTTAATTATTATAATATTCTTTTTACCATGAATTAACCTATTTTCCTTTAACTGCGGTAAATAAAAGTCAAAAGTTACTATTCAACAATAATTATTTTCATCTTGTTGAACCAAATTTTACTTCATGATAACAAACATGTATGTCGGATTTTCAAAATTTCATTCACAGAAGTGGTAAAATATCATTTAAATGAAAAAGTCAGTTTTTTTAACTACTACTAAGTGATTTCACTCTTCATCAAAATTGAAGTATTTCAGAAAAATACCAAAGAATCAGCCTAAGGTATATTTGATATTAAAAATTCAAAAATGATGTCTATTTTTCAAAATTAAAAACATAAGAGTGGAATTAATAAATTTCAAAATTAATTCCTATTATCAAAAGAAATAGCCTGTTTTTAAGAAATAATAACTATTAAAATGTTGATACTTGTTTATGTCCTATTTAAATTTGAAATTAATTCCAATGACCAAAATTTGATTGAATAGAAAAAATAAATTCTAATTACACTTTAAAATAAATTAAAAATATAATCTAACCCTATAAATAAATAAGATTAAAACGTTGTTTTGAATTAAAATACAATATTTTTCACTATTCATTAAAAAATGAATTTTATCAGAAAAATACCAAAAAAATTACCCAATGTAAAATTTGATGTCCACATTCTAAATAAGGATTTTATTTTGTCAATTAGAAGTTATTAAAGTGACCAAAACTATATTTAACGAGGGTTCTCCATTAAAAGGCGGTAAATCGACCTTTTAATGTAAATGATGATATAAATTAGATTCATTCACCTTTTAATCCACTAATTATTGTTGGATAATTGGAAATACATTTAACAAATATGTATAATCATATTATACGTAGTTTTTTTCATTCTTACTAATACAACATCTAGGAGTTAACTATCATTTTAAATAATAATATTATATTACTAGTGTGTAACGTAAGATTCAAAAGAATCCCGTTGTTGCGTATCGGGTACACTATCAAACATAGCAACCCCTTTAAAGTAAAATTAATATTTAATTCAAAAAATTTAATAAATATTAAATATGTCTTATTCTTTATTTATCTGGGATGCTACATCAATAATATAGGAAATCTACACTTGATTACTACAAAGCAAAGTTGTAGTAACACAGATTTGTTTCCTAATTCATCAATGAAGAAATAATTCAAAAAAGGTAATTCCTTAATTATTTAAATTAATTATAAATAATATTTTATTATCCTCCTTCTAGTTCTGGTTTAATTTCTATCATCAGATTCTTTGATTTAATTTCATTGATCATGATGTTCAATGATGTGTTAAATCCTGGATAAATCATCGATCATTGAAAAAAGAAGATTTGGGAATCGCCCATCAGATGCTTTCACTATACTAATAACTTACAAGTGGTATTAGAGAAGCCACATAATTATTTATAATTATTTAAAAATAATTGGTGATTTACACCTTTTAATTTGGTTTTTCAATTCATGTTTAATCATTTATTAAATCTAAATTGTGATATCTTATTCTTACTCATTTTTTATCATAGATCTAATAAAAATGATTAATTTTATAAATAAAATAATATTGAGTAACCCATCTACAGGTTCCATATTTTCTAGCCCAAAAGCACAGGATTACATGCCGTATAATTATAATTACACATCCTTTAATTGTTGTCAAAGCACTAGAATTTAATTCAGAAATTACTCAAACCGAGTGCATTGATGAAAGGTGGTGTCGTTAATTATTACACCACGTGTTGACTAGGAGAAACTAGTTCATGGTCCACCAGAGTACACACTGTGCAACCCACATACCACAGCTTGTATCCCTTTTTTTTCAATGATGGGATGTGTATTTCAATACATGGTCTATCTGACTGGTGACCATGTAATTCGGAGAGTACATAGTGTATATCCCCTTGGAAACACTGTGTACTGTAGATTGTAAGGTACAATTCTCACGTCATGTCCATAGGAATATACCTCGGATTGATGGTGAGAGATGTACGCACCGTGTTTCTCGGATGCACACACCATGTATTTATACCATGTTATATAGATTTAAAATTAATTTATTTTACTATATAAACTTGAGACATGTACTTGTGTGTGGTAAAAAAGAAATGACACACAATGTGATAGGTTTCAATATTCAAAAATATTTAAATGTTTAATTAATATCTGTGGAATTTTGATCTCTATACATCATGTTTGAACTGTATTACTAGTTTTTACTCTACATGCATTTATGCCTAACACATTGCCAAAAAATCTTGTAATTCATGTAATCATCTGTGAAGTACAGATAATTAATGTTTGTGATAAGTCATTTATGCTATATCTTAAAAATAATAAACATGTAGATGAGTATAATACATGTTGGGTAGATTAGGATAGGTATTCACCATATTTCCTCCATGGTACATTTATGTAAATAGTTAAATTTAAATCAATTTGTTTAATTTGTTCAAAATTATAATGGATGATAATCTCAATTAAATTCATATGAGAATTTAGATAAAATAATTTATTAATTAAAGATGATAATTAATTGATTCGAGCATGATTTATCTTAAATAAGAATGCTAAACAACTCAATTATAGTTCTATTAAATGTTTTATTCATTGTGTGCATATGGATGATCATGATCAAGACCAAACCATTGTATGTGATTGGTTTCATTTAATTTATTATTAAATTAAATTGATTCCATGCGTGCCTTATCTCTATTAATTATTTAGGGCCTGTCTCCACATTGGTTTTTTATGTAATCATTTTCCACCTCGCCTATATTTGAGTAAAATCATATGTAATGGATGGATATCCCAAAGTAGTAGAGGTAGTCCTTGTTCAGAGTCAGGACTAAACCTATCTAAGGAGATACATAGGTGGACTGGTGGAAAGCTACAACATGAACCTTAATTGGTTCAAGCTGTTTTTCCCCTAGGTCAATGGTTAGTTTATCAAACACTAGATAAACTAACCACTACTAATGGACCATGATACTATCCTTTATTATTTTATTTCTATCAAGTTTCATGGTTATTTAATTATTTAATTTTCCCAAGATCAAATAATTAATTAAATTAACGATCATGAAGGATAGATCTATAATAAATTAGTTAATTCATAAATATTATCTAATACATGGTAAATCACTTTTGTAAAAACACTTAATATAAACTAGTTTGTGATAATGATAATAATTGTAAATTTACGTATAAAAGGATAAAATCCCTCAATAATATATTTAGTTGGTATAGCTTTCCATTACTACAATTAAATTGGACAATAGTTCAAATTGGTTAACCATCCAAAGTTGGGGTGCTTTCAATTATCGAGGAATTTTAACTTTATGTTTTTGGTTGAATTATCATGGTTCACATCAAGGGTTGACTACGAAAGAAATACATGGTGTAACTAATTGGAAAAGGTTGATGAAATACAATTTATGGATTTCATAAATGTTAATTCCACTTAATGGATCAATGAATTGTGAGTTAATGCAGTTGGATTTTTGAATGACTACCTAAAACAATTCTTGTTTCTTGACCAACCAATGTTGTGGTAATGAGAAGGGGAATATAGATCCCTTCCAGTAGGATGTCAAAGAAAAAAATATATTCTAAAGCTAATGGGGATGTATATTGGGTTTTGATAATTTATTGGGAGACTAATAAATAGAATATTTATTAATTTTTCAAAACTACATCAGATAAAATACTGAATTTTTATTTATCTTATTTTGTAGAAACAATATTAAAATGAAAAAAACATATCATTATGATCAATACATGAGAATGACTACATTCTCACAAGTAAAAATTTCCTACAAATTAATAGGGACCTGTGTGTCTTCCTTTTCCCTGAAAAGGGAATTATAAGTGCTGGAAGATCTGTTTCGAGTTGCACCTGTTAATGAGGAAATTGATAAAGAACTATCCACCTATGAGAAACTTCCAAATGATACTAAATTTGTTTAGTTCTTCCTGAAATAATCAATTCAAATGATCTTTTAAATCTTCATGATGAAATGGAAGTGTATAGCACGATGTCTCAAAATCTAGATATATATAACGATAATGAGAAATAAGATAGGTATGATACCTCATATATTTTGTTTACTACTAAACGTGAAGAGTCTGTGCCAGTGGGCCCTCATGTAGTCAAGCATAGTTGCTACCTTTAAGGCCTCAACATTTTAGGGATTAAATTTCTTGATTATATTCATATATATCTCATATGTTTATCACTTCCCAAGACATTATTTAGTTTTATTGGTATATAAAATTTGGGAAACCATTCCAACAATTTTTTAAAACATTTTACATTGATTCTCTAATTGGATAATGTCATGGAGCATGAGAAATCCATGGTCCTTATAGGGAATAAGAATATTAAGAATAAGTAATAGGGGCCCATGACTTATAAATAGTCTAAATATCATGAGAACCATCCTTCAATTAAGAAGAGGATCCAGAGACATGGAAAGTAAAAGGAGGTAGAATTTTTTCCATGTGGAAATCTAGTCCGCTAGAAGAGGAACTGCACCAAAATGAAAGGGGAAGCTAAAGGTTCATTAATTATTGATTGAAATCCTTCCATATCTACACATTGGGTGTTAGATACAACTAGTGGTTCTAACACACACATATATATATATGTATATCAAAATTTAGGAACTAAGTATATTCTGAAATATTTCCAAAGTATAGGTATATCTAAGACCTTCTAATGGTGTATGGATGGAAACTTTGTCCATTAGTGACTACCACCTTTCATTATTATTAATAATTATTATTATTTTGAAATATTGTTATAATGTACCTACAGTCACCATGAATATAAATTTTGTATCATTTATAGATGCATATGGATTTATTTTCATGTTTGGAAATAGAATTTGTTTATTTAACATTGAAAACATATGAAAAGGTATGAAGTATTTAAATAATAGTCCTTATGTTTTAAATTCTGAAAACAAAGTTTTGTAAATTGATAATGAATCATGTCCACATGAATCATATAACACCCACTATTGGCATCACTATATTGGTCATGAAAACAAGAAGAATTTGAAAAGTCTCTATCAAGATTGTTATTTGGACACTACTGTGATAAAACAACTTGAATGATGTCATGATCATTAATATGAAAAAATGACCAAACTTTCATTTTGTGGATAGGGAGAAAGGAAGATAGATCATCTAGGATTCGTTCAAATTAATGTGTATGGATCATTTCTAGTATAATCTAGAGAGAGATATTTTTATTTCATAACATTTAATTATTAATTGACAAGATATGTCTATATGTACATGGTAATGTATATGTTAGAGTTCTTTTCATAAATTCAAGGAATTCAAGAATGAATTAGAGAATCAACATGGTAATAAGATAAAGAATATTTGATCAGATCACGATAGAGAATATATTAACCAAGATCTTATCAACTTTTTATGGGAGTTTTGGATTCTATCTCAAATCAATCCATGTTATACACCACAGTGGCATAGTGTTAGTGAAAGGAGGAATTGTACCTTACTGGACATGGTTGTTGGATCGAATATGTAAAAATTAGATGCTCATATACAAGAGGGGGAAAGAATTGAATACTTTTAAAATCTCTATGGAAATTTTCTTCATAACCAAAATTTACTACACCTCTAAGCACTAATAACTTTCTTGATTACAGAAAAGTGATTCCAAAAATGAAACTTAAAAAAAGTTTATAACAACTATGTTTCTACCTTAAATTGTATAGAATCTTATATAGTCAATGTAAAAGTATAAGGAAGTATACGAAGATTATTCTTTCCTCAACAACTAAAAGTACAACGAAAAACAAAATAGAAATACTAAAAAGTAACAAGTATTAGCTCTTTTAACCCAAAGAGAAGGGTATCCAACAACCCTAGATAAAAGGTCCCTTGATTTATACTTTCAAGAAAGTATGTCTTATCCAAACCCAGGTAATCCCTCAATCCAAAGATCAGTGTCAATATTTTTATCCATGCAAGCCCTTGATTTGTATGGAAATCGACACCTATGACTTCGCAACCCGAAGTATATGATTTCAAGGAAATCTCACCTTTTCACTAAGCAAATCTGCATGAAGAAAAGATTTAAAAAGATGTTAAGACTTTTTACATGAATCCTGAGAGTTTATAAGATACTCTCTCTCTAGAAATCACTTTAATAACATGTAAGCACAGTTTTCAAAGTTCAGTCTCTCAAAAGTTCTGATATTTTTCAAATGAGCTCCTATTTATAGGTACAACTCCAACGGTTGGCTGCCTCTTCCAATGATCATATTTTTCCATGAATTTTGGAGGGACCTATAAACGTGTCACTCAAACAACAGCTAGTTAAAAACTGAATGTACGAAATCATTTTATAACAAAACAAGTGTAAGTAAAAATATGGTTACATAACTAAAATCCAATATTCAGAATGTAAGTAAATGAAAGTTATGAGTCTAAATAAAATTGAATTTGGAGTCTAAAATACAAGGTTATTCAGATTCTGTTTTATAGGAATTAGGAACTTAAATTCTATATATGTGTAGAGTCTGAATTTCAAGGAAATTTGGAATCTGGATTCACAAGAATTCAGAACCTGAACTTACAAAGTTCGGAGTCAGAGTTCATGAGAATTCGGAGTCAGAACTCAGAAGAGTTCAGAGTCTGTATTCAGAGAACTCGGAGTCAATACTTAGAGAAGTGTGTAACTCGTATTCGTATTCAGATTTTGGAGTCAGAAATCAAAAAGTTCGTAACTAGAATTCAAAATCATAATTTGGAGTCAGAACTTCAGAAGAGTTCGTAACCCGAAATCGTAATCAGAATTCGGAGTCAGAACCTAGAATGTTCATAACCAGAATTTCTAATCAGAATTCGATGTTAGAACTCAGAAATTTTGTAACCATAATTTTTCAATAGAATTCAGCGTCAGAACATCAGAAGAGTTCGTATCCTGAATTCTTAGAATTCATAACCTAAAACAGAATGCTTCATATCTAGGTAATTATAGTATTCCGAGTTTTTTGGTCTCAAACATAATTTTTCACTTAGGAAAATTATGATACGTGCAATGAAAACATGATAAGAATAAATTTACTTGGGGAAGGAAAATTTTCTTTATAGAAGTAAAACATAGGGTAAAAAGAGATTTGCCTTGAGATAAGGTGTTTGTGATTTTCATAACAAGAAGGAATTGTAAATCCATAAGGAAACCTTAATGACTCACCAATCTCCCCCAAGTCTGAAGTAATAGAAAATTCACAAGGAAAATCTTATTGAGTCAACAATCTCCCCCTTTTTGGTAAGCACAAACAATTTTATGAAAAAGAATATAAGGATTTCGAAAATATTTTACTAATCTTTTCAAATAAAACTTATCTTCCTTTATTCATGGTCAATGGTGAATATGACTAACTCCCCCTTAGGCTTTGGATCAATAAATATCATAATCTTGATTTTCAAAATGTGAATTTTCATTATCATGAGTCTGGAAATCTTCATAATGAGAATTCCCCCTTTGATAAACTCCACCTTACTTAAGGATGTTTCTTCTTTTGCTTAGAATTATATTTCCTTCTCCCACTTTGTCATTTTCAAAAAGGGTTTGAGGAAATGGAAAAAAATATCGTACCTGAAATATTAATATAAAAATAAAAACAAATCAAGAAAACAAAATTTCATTAATATTGGAAGAATTTGTATAAGGAAAAACAGATACAATAATGATCAGATTTGGATCTATTTTTGTTATTTTTCCTTGGGTATTAGCTTCTTCACGATGGTTTTTAGCTTCTTTAGATCTTTGTGATAATCTTCTGCTTACTTCTCTAAGGCATTCATCCTATCTTCGTGATCCTCCAGGGACTCTACATGAGCCTTCCACAAGTAATATATTTTTACTAACTTTTCTTGAATCTCGGTCAGGAGATCCCTTTCTGTTTTCCAACATTTGACAACATAATTCAACTTCCCATTCTGATTTTTGACAAATGAATCAGAGTATTTTGTTTAATGTTTAGCTTTTACTCAAATCTATTTTTAAGATCCTTGACTTTTGTGTCTTTAGTATCAAAACATTCCTTGAAATCTTCCTGAAATTGATCAAGATCTCTCAAATCATCAACAATCTTCTTCGACCCGCTGGTCATTTTCTTGCAAATATTTCTGTGGGATTCATAGATGATAAGGAAATTCTTGTGTTCGGTCTCAATATTTATACACCTATCCATCACCGTGGATATTGAGTCTTATTTTTTATTGATTCTATGCTGGAGCATTTGGCATCTGGAGTCAATTGTTGGAAAGATCTGAATGGTTTCCACTAGCTTCTTCCGGGAATGAATTATAAAATCATGACCTAGAGCTGATGAATCTGAGTCTGACACTCTGCTAGGTTGTGGTTATTCCTCTAGCTCGACAATATTCCTATGAGAGGATCCTATAGCTTCCTTCTTCATTAGAATTTCATTGGTTGGGGTATTGAAAACCACTTGTTTTACCTTGTTGGTTTTCAGAATAGCTTCTTCATCTGGAGATTCCTGCTTACTCTCAGACTACTGAACAATCCTATCTTCATCAATTTTTTCTTTCTCAGATCCTACCTCAATATCTTCAGGGATAATTATGTTATGATTATGACTTTCTTCCTCAGATAATTTGTTCACTTCCTCTTCAGCCTTCTCATCAACTCCAGGGGTAGAAATTTTCGAAGATCCGGCATGAGATGTCCAGATTGAAAATTTTCCGAAGCACTTTCCTTCTCATGAAAGTATTTTACCTGCTTTATTTGATCAGCTGTATCTTCAGTGCTTTTAGTTCTTGTACTTTTTCTTCAGCTTCCTTTTCTTTGATACCCTTCTCTAGTACTTTTTCTAGATTCATGAACTTCTTCACCGGTGTCTCAGGTAATGGTTCTACTAAGAATGTTTTAGGTACGACAATGTTCTTGGATGTAACTTCAGTAGCCTTAAAATGAGATTGCACAATATCTGACTCTGACATCTTCTTCTTAAGATTCTTCTCTTTGGATTTCTTCTCAAGATCTTTAGTTGCTTTCTTTTTCAACGCTTTGGCCTCTGCGGTGTCTAGGCCAAACTGTGGCTCCCCTTACTTCCGAATCTTTTTATCCTCCCTCCATTTGGCTTCTACCTCATCCAGTTAGGCTTTCTATTTCATGGGCATTGGTGGTGCAAATTCGGTTTCTTTTTCCTTTGGGGTTTTTTCGGTTTCTTCCACTTCATTTAGTTTCCTCTTCTTTCCAGCTTTCTTTGATGGTTTAGCCACTTTTGTATTTTTTCAGAATGACTTCGGCTTCATCTGCTGGTAGATCATAAAACACACTTGACTCCATAGAGAAACCAACTTTCATCCTCTTGGGGGTATCATCGCTGATCATCATTACTTTGAAATTCCTCGACTTGGAACTACAAGGGATCTTGAATGATTCAAGGCACCAAACAATCAATTTGGAGAGTAGGATAGGATACATGATTATCTGTGCTATCAGATTACCATTTTTGATATTTTCTATCGTAATGAGAATATGATTCATCGTATTTATTTTCCTTAGATTTAATAAAATATCCATAATATACATATCAATTTTCATAAGACTATCCTTATCTTCCATTCTCGGTATTATTAGGCCCTGAACCCATAACTCTAAGATCCGATTGTTGGTAGACAATTGTGAAATTTTTACGGTCTTGACATCTGTAAGTCCAAGACATTGAATAGCCTTTAGTATTAAAAAACACCATTGAACATATGGAAGTTTGTGAGATCAAAATTATGCATCTCCTTCATAAGATAACCCTACCAAAATAGCAGCCTTGGTGTTTGAAAGTGCATATGTTTTTCCAGAACTCTTGAAGGAAAATATTTCTCTGTCATCTACCTTGAAAAAGAAAACTGAATCATAAAATTAAATGAGTAGATCTGGATACACAACATCCTGAGGTCCAGTCTTTAATATGGATAAAATCTCCCATCCATTAAGCTTGATATTATTTGAAATAATAGAGTCATACTTATTGGAAAAGATCAGATGCACCAACCTTTCCAGTAAATTTTCCTCTCCGAAATCGGCTAGGCAGAAGACATTTCATGAGAAGGAACTTCAGCAAACATTCAGACATGAAAAATCTTTGAAAATCCAGAATAGGCTTTTGATGTTGGGCAGATCTTTGACATGCAAAAGCTTTGAAAACTGATGTGGGGAAACAATCAGGGGTCCCTTGTTTATAGGTGTTGAAGCGATGGTTGAACTTCCCATATGAATTCAATTGCTGATAATTCTTATGATCTGATCTGACGGTGGAAATGAAATCTTCTAGGAAAATTTGGTAGGATCCAATCTTTTGATATTTTTAATGGAAAAGATTCAGATTTAAGGAAACTAAAATCTGAGAAAATTTAAAAACAAAAGAAACTAACAGCAAGTAAAAGTTTATTACAAAAACTCAAGAAATAATCATACCTTTCGGATTTTCTGGAGAATTATTCGTATTGAGAAATATTCTTCCTGAAGAACATTCGATTCCAAAAAAATAATCTTGAGAAAAAAATGAGTACGCAAACCATCATTAAAAAAATCTTCATTATGAAAATATCACGTACGAAAAACTTCATTATGAAAATTTCATGTATGGAAAACTTCAGTATGAAAAATAAGAAAAATGTCATTACAAAAAATATGAAAAACTTCATTACGAAAAATATGAAAAAATTCATTATGAAAATTTTGAAAAAGCTTCATTATGAGAAATATGAAAATTGTCATTATGAAAAATATGAAAAACTTCATTACAAAAAATATAAAAAAGCTTCATGACGAAAAATATAAAAAAGTTCATTAGAAAAAATATGAAGAACTGTATTATGAAAAATACGAAAAACATCATTCTGGAAAATATGAAAAACTTCATTACAAAAAATATGAAAAACATAATTACGAAAAATATGAAAACTTTCATTACGAAAAATATGAAAATCTTAATTATGTGAAATATAAAAAATTTCATTATGAAAAATATGAAATACATCTTTACAAAAAATATGAAAAACTTCATGATGAAAAATATGAAAATTTCATTACGAATAATATGAAAAACATCAATAAGAAAAATATGAAAAACATAATTATGAAAAATATGAAAAACTTCATTTCAAAAAATATGAAAAACTTCATTAGGAAAAATATTAAAAACTTCATTAGGAAAAATATGAAAAATTTCATTATGAAAAATATGAAAAACATCATTACGAAAAATATGAAAAACTTCATTATGATAAATATGAAAAATTTCATTACGAAGATTATGAAAAACATCATTAGGAAAAATATGAAAAACTTCATTATGAAAAATATGAAAAACTTCATTATGAAATATATGAAAAACATCATTATGAAAAAAACGAAAAACTTCATTACGAGAAATATGAAAAACCTTATTACAAAAAATATGAAAAAATTCATTACGAAAAAAATGAAAAACTTCATAATGAAAAATATGAAAAACTATCAAACAAATGTAGTCCCCATATGAAAAAGAGTTTATTACTGTAAGATGATTGGTTCAATAGGATGTTAATGAGGAATATTACCTTATGGTTATCATTCCTAAATTATGTTTAATGTATTCAAATCTATCGGAAGGTATAGATTTTGTGAAAATATCAGCAAGTTGATATTGCGTTCTGATAAATTGAAGAATGATATCTCCTTTTTGTGTGTTATATCTAAGAACATGATTCTTAATATCTATGTTCTTTTCATGAGAGTGATGTGAAAGATTTTTACATAGGGAAATGGAACTTGTATTATCACACAGAATTTGTGTTTTGATAATATTCATACCATAGTCAGTGAGTGTGTGTTGCATCCACAACACTTGAGCACAACATCTTCCAGCTGCTACATATTCAGCTTCAGTAGTGGAAAGTGCGACTGCATGTTTCTTCTAGAAAGAACAATAAACTAATGAATCTCATAATAAATGACATATTCTGGATGTACTCTTTAAAACCATTCTGTTTCCACCAAAGACATCATTTGAAAAACTTTTTAAAACAAAATAATTTCTAGATGTATAATATAGTCCTAAATCCATGGTTCCTTTTAACTAGAAAAAATTCTATTCACATCCGTTAAATGATATTCCTTAGGATTAGATTGATATCTTTCATAAAATCATAATGAAAACATTAATTCGGGATGAATGGATGTTAATTAAAGTAAACATCCCATCATACCTTTAAAAGTTTTTTGATCTACTGGTTTCCCAGCTTCATTAAGATCAAGTGACTTTGAGGTACCAATGGGAGTACTAATACTTTTAGTGTTGTCATATCAATACTTTTTAAGAATATATTGAATATAATTATGTGGGGATATATAGAATCCTTCTTGTTTTATGGAGATTTGAAAACACAGGAAAAATGTTAACTCTCCCATCATACTCATTTCAAACTCATATTTGATTAGATCTTCAAAGGAATCAGTTAAATATTGCTGAGTTGAATAAAATATAATCTCATCAACATATATTTGAACAATCAAAACATTTTTCTTATCTTTCTTTATAAAATGGGTTGGATCTGCATTTCCCTTAGCATAGTTATTTTGAAGAAAAAATCATGTAAGTCTATAAAACCAAGCTCGAGGGGAATTTTTAAGTCTATACAGAGCATTGGTAAATCTAAAAACATGATCAGGATGCTTTGTATCTTCAAAGCAAGGAGAATGTGCAATAAAACTTCCTCTTGAACATAACAATTAAGGAAATCACATTTCACAACCATTTGAAAAAGGATGAAATTGTAGAATGCTGCAAAGGAATGTAAAATAGGATAAGATTCATGTCTAGCTACTACAGCATAGGATTCTTCATAGTCTATTCCTTCATGTTGATTATAGCCTTTAACAACTAATCTAGATTTATTTCTAATAATGTTTCCATTTTTATCACACTTATTTCTTAAAGACCCATTTTAATCCAACAAAAGATGTTTCCTTAGGACTTTTAACCATGGTCCAGACATTATTCCTTTAGAATTCATTTAGTTCATCTTGCATGGCTTCAATCCACTCATCATCACCTAAAGCTTCATTAGTGCATTTTAGTTATAATTGGGAAAGCAATGCTAGATGTTCTACTTCATTTTTTAAGGAACTTCTAGTCCTAAAAGGTTGATTTACATCACCAATGATATTGTCACTGGGATGATTCTTTAGAAACAACTGATTTGGGTTTTGTAAAACCTGTTCATCAATATAGGGTAGAAAATATTCTGGGGTAAATATTTTAGAAGTATATTCTTGGACATTCTCTATATCCGAAGGATCTTTTAACATAGGTTGATAATCAGTTTTTGGAAGAACATCCGAAGATGTAGGTTGGGGTTGTTTAAAAACAAAAGGATCAGTTTTATCAAATTTAACATGTACTGTCTCTTCAATAGTACAAGTGTTTTTATTGAAAAATATATGCCTTAGAAGTTTTGGGGAATCCTAAAAAAATTATTTCGTCAGAGTTTGGTGCAAATTTATGTAGATTATCTTTAGTATTCAGAATGAATTCCTTGCAACCAAAAACCGTAATGTATGAAAGTCTAGGTTTTCTACCATTCCATAACTCATATGGAGTTTTATTAAGAATAAGTTTAATCAAAAGTAGATTTATATTATAAAAATAAGTACTCATTGTATCAGCCCAAAAATTCTTGGCTACAGAATATTCACTCAACATGGTTCTTGTTATCTCTTGAAGAATTCTATTTCTTCTTTCAACTACACCAATCCATTGAGGTGTTTTGGGTGTTGATAAGTTATGAGTAATGCATTTTATACTAAAAAAAGTTTCAAAATCAGAATTTTGAAAGTCTCCTCTATGATCACAATGAATAGTTTTCAATGTAAGGATTTTATCATTTTTAACTTGGGCTCTAAAACTTTTGAAATAAGAGAAGGCTTCAGGGATATTTTCTAGAAAATATACCCATGTAAATCTAGTGTAATCAACAACTAGAACAAATACATAATACTTTCCTCTAATGCTTCCAGTTTGTGTTGGACCAAAATGATCCATATGAAATATCTATAATACATCAGTAGTTGAGACATCACCGACTAATTTAAAACATGATTTATGTTTCTTTCCATATTGACTAGGGTCACAAACTTTTGTATAATCAAATATAAGCTCTGGTAGATCCTTAATTAACCTTTTCTTAGAGAGTTTTCATAAGTTCATAAGGTTACAATGACCTAACCATATATTACATAACCATGAATGATATTCCATTTCATTATGGAAAGGTAAGTCTTAGATCCTATGGTCTTCTAAGTTTATTGTGTAAACATTCTCTTCCCTATGGGCAGAAAGAATGAACTATTCCTTGGAATTGTGTACTAGGAACTTTTCATTCCTAAAATTTACAAGGTAACCTTCATCACATAATTGTATTATTCTAATGAGGTTGTAATTAAGAACCTTAACAAATAAAACATTTGAAATCCACGTTTCTCCACGAATAACGATGTTACATATACCAATAATTTTTCACTGAGCATCATCTCCGTAAGTTACTTTTCCTCCTTTTATCTTGATAATCTTTTCAAATTAGTTTTTGTTACTGGTCATATGTCAGGAACATCCAATATACATGTACCATGTATTTCTATTGGTAATTTCTCTACTTTCCTGAAAAGAAAAGAGTTAGTCTTTTAGAATCCAAACTTTCTTGGATCCAGAAATTTCAGAAAGCAAAATTTTAGGCAGCCACATCTTCTTAGAAAAATAGGCTTTATGAAATCCTAATGACTGGGTTTTTTTAGAGAACAATTCTTTTCCTAGTTTCCACTATGCTGACACTCAGTACAGAATGAAGCACTTTGGGGAAAAAATAATTGTTACTAAAAATTGGTTGAGAACTAGTATAAGCAAAACTAGAACTATTCCTTAGAGGTCGGATTTGAGAATACATTTTATCAAAATGTTCATTACCTAAGGTAAAGTTTGACAAACACTTACTCAATGAAAAAATTTTGGATTTGAGTTTGATAACAATGTTCTTGTCTTCAAAAACATTTTAATTTGAACTAGAGCAAGGCTCGAAAAACATTTTTCTTAGAAATTATGTTTTCTAGACCTTTAGAATGTTTATTCTTCTCATAATTTACATCCTCAAGATTTTTTGAAATACTTTAAAAATCAACATTTTTCTTATCATGATCTTTAGAAAGATTTGATATTTCCACAGTAATAATAGTATTACTAGAATTTTCCAAATCAAGTATTTTCATGAGTTTGGAATTCTAAATCTCATGAAGTTTGGAAAACCTAGAAACATCTACGTTGGAAGGTAAAGTATTTTCTTCATCAGAAGAAGATTCATTATCCAATGATTGATAATATTAATCAATACTATAATTTTATTTAATGAAATATTTTTCAATGATTCAACATTGTGAACCTTATACATTTAAACATTATTGTTAATAGGTAATCTGGCTATTAGACCAAGATTCTTCTGTCCAGAAGATTCATAATCTGAAGATTCATCTTAAAATAATCCACCACCGGTACTCCTGGTGTCATTAGATTTCATGACATTCATAGATTTATCCTGGTAATACTTCTTTCTGTTTCTCTCTGAATGCTTTTCCTTTCTTTATTTTCTCTTAATAATAGGACAATTAGGTCTTATGTGTCTAACTCTCTTTCATTCGTAACATGTAACTTCTGAATTGTTCTTAACATTCCTTTCCTTTTTCTTATATCTAGATTGAAAGTTCCTCTGTCCATATATCTTGTTCATCCTTCAATCAAGATTTTCTAATTCATTTTCTCAGGATTCACTTCCACTAGATTTATATTGGATAACAACTTTCTGATATTTGGATCTAGTAACTTTCTCAGGAATCTTGGTTTTTATATGATTAGAATTTATAGTAAAAGCAACACTGCCATTTCCATCCTTCTTCTTTATGTTATCATTATCTCTCTTCATTCTAGTCTCATGCTGAAGAAGAGTTCCAAATAGTTCGTCTAAAGAAATCTGAGTAACCTTTCTGTTCTCATCAATTGCAGTCCTTTTTGAATCCCATTCATTCGGCATTATGTCTATGATCTTATCAACAAGAGCTTCATCATCTAATCCTTTCTCACCCATTGAGTGTAAACTATTCACAGTAGTCATGAATCTTTGTTGCACCTTACACATGGGTTCTCCATAAATAAATAAGAAACCCTGATATTCATCTCTGAGCATTGCTCTTCAGGTTTCAATTACTTTGGAAGTTCCATTGTGAGTAACTTCATGTTTCTTCCATACATTATTCTGCTTCACAAGAATTTTTTTTCTATATGTTTCTAGTCATGGAACATATAAAATTATTGAGTACCTTATAATTAAGTTGATATTCGTGATTTTCATGATTGGTAATGGTACTAACTTCTTTTTCAGGGATTTTATATCCTCCAGTAAGCATAAAAAAATTATCAACACTAGTATTGATAATGAATGTCTTCATTTGATCTCTCTAATATTCATAATCATTTCCATCAAAGATAGGTGGTCTAGTTGGATTGAGATTGTCTATGGAACCACCATTTATTCCTACCATCTTAAAGAAGATTCATTCTAGAAAAAACATGTTAATAGAAACAGTTCATAAACAAGGAGAATATTATTATGAAAGGAAAATGTAAAAGAAGAGGATATCTAAGAAAAAATGAATCTGAACTGTACAAGTCCGAAAAAATGATTCCAGAAAATATGAATAAGAAGAATTCTCTTCTGAATATAATCATGAGATTAATTCAAAGGTAAACTCCTCTGGTACCCATTGTTGGATCGAATATTTAAAAATGAGATTCTCAAATACAAGGGGGGGTTAATTTTATACTTTAAAATTCCCTAAGGAAAGTTTTTTCTTAAACAAAATTCACAACACCTCTAAGCTCTAATAACTTGCTTGCTTCTAGAAAATCGATTCCAAAATGATACTTAACAAAAGTTTACAACAACTAATATTCTACCTTAAAGCGTATAGAATCCTATATAATCATAGTATAAGTCTAGGTAAGTAAAAGAAGATTATACTTTCTTAAAAAACTAAAATTACAGTGGAAAAGAAAATAGAAATATTATAAGTAAAAAGTAGTAACTCCATTAACACAAAAAGAAGGGTATCCAAAAACCCTTTATAAAAGGTCCCTTGATTTATACATTCAAGAATGTATGTCTTACCCAAACCCAGGTAAGCCTTCAATCCAAAGATCAGTATCTATCATGCTATCCCCGCAAGCCCATGATTTTAAAGGAAATCGGCACCTCTGACTTCACAACCCGATGTCTGTGATTTCAAGGAAATTGCACCTATGCACTAAGAAAATATGCATGAAGAAAAGTTTGAACAAGACGTTCAAACATTCTTCACGAATCCTAAGAGTTTATAAGATCCTCTCTCTCTAGAAATCAATTCAACAACATGTAAGCACAGTTGTCAAAGTTCAGTCTCTCAAAAGTTCTGAGCTCTTTGAAATGGGCCCTTATTTATAGGCAAAACTCCAATGGTCAGATCCCTCCTCCAATGGTCATATTTTTCCTTGAATTTTAGACGAAACTGTACATATGTCACTCAAACAATGGTTAGTTAAAAACAAAACGTACGTCATCATTTTATAAGAAAACAATTGAAAGTAAAAATATGGTTACATAACTAAAATCCAATATTTGGAATTTAAGTAAAAAAAGTTCAGATTATAACTAAAATTGATTTTGGAGTATATAATACAAGGATATTCAAATGCTGTTATTTTGGAATTTGGAACCTGAATTCTATATAATTCCAGAGTCTGAATTTCAAGGAAATTCAGAATCTAGATTAAAAATAATTCGGAACCTGACCTTAAAATGTTCGGAGATAGAGTTCATGAGAATTTGGAGTTGGAACTCAGAAGAGTTTGGAGTCTATATTCAGAGAACTCGGAGTATGAATAAAGAGAAGATCGTAACCAGAATTTATATTCGGAATTCGGAGTCAGAACTCCGAATGTTCGTAACCAGAATTCGTAATCAGAATCTGGAGTCTAAACATCAGAAGAGTTTGTAACCAGAAATTGTAATCAGAATTCAGAGTCAGAACTCAGAGAGTTTGTAACTAGAAATTGTAATCAGAATTCAGAGTTAGAACTCAGAATTTTCATAACAAGAATTCATAATTAGAATTAAGAGTTAGAACTTTAGAAGAGTTTGTATCCTGAATTCTGAGAATTTGGATCCTAAAACCAAATTCTTCATATCTTGTAATTATTGGATTCTGAGGTTTTTTTTTCAAACAAGATTTTTCACTTAGGAAAATTATGATATGAGAATTGAAAAGATGATAAGGATAAATTTCCTTGGGGATGTAAATTTTTCCTTATAGAAGTAAAACATATAGTAAAAAGGGATTTTCCTTGAGATAAGGTGTTTGTGATTTTCAAAACAAGAAGGAATGGTAATGTCATATGGTAACCTTGATGACTAACCAATCTCCCCCAAGTATGAAGGAATGGAAAATTCATAAGGAAAACATTATTAACTCAACAATGGTAAGGGTGAAAATGAGTCATGAAGATATTACATTATCATTTAGAGGATATTCATTAAAAAATGGTATAATCATTAAACCATGTACATACTAAAGTGGGAAATGTTATTCCCTTCATGTTATGGAATGTAAGGAAACCCATTTTTCCACATACATGTGTATGGGGTTATGAAGAGTTTATTAAGTCCTTTCTAAGAAACATTCAAGAGCCCCGTGGCCTAAAGTGTATCTTTATAGTGTATCCCAAAGAAATAAATGGTTACTACATATAAAAACCCTTAGATGAGAAAGTGATTATCCCTAGACAATTCATATTTATTGAGAGGAAGCACAAACTCAAAAAAGGAAGTGGGAGAAATATTGGTTTCAATGAAGTTGATTCTCAAGATACACTAGAGTTGGTATAATAATAGACTCCATTTGTCCTCATGGAAGAAGTATTCCCAAAAACTCAAGTATAATCACTACCATAAAATAGGGAAAGGGAAGTGCTACCCTTTATCAGTGCTAAGAAAAAATATATGATAAAGGGGTGGTCCTTTATCAGCACTAGCTAAACATGCAGATAAATGTACACTTTATTGGCACTAAAACAAGCATTGATAATAGTGTACCATTTATCAGTTATTTTTTAGCACAGAAAATGTTTTTATTATTAATTTATATAAATATATAATAATATAAAAAAATTATTAAAATTATACCTTTATCAATGCATTTTTATTTATGATAACAACATATATTTAACATCCCTGAAAGGACAGATAAAATATCTATTTATCAGTGCTAAAATTTTAGCGTAGATAAATATGGACTTTATCAGTGCTAAAATTTTTTGCGCTGATAAATATGGAGTTTATCAGCGATTTTCTAGCACTGAAAATGGCATATCTTTATCAGTGATAGCATTTTAGCAATGATAAAACAGACCTTTATCAGCGCTTTTAACTAGAACTAATAAAGGTTCCAGAGATTTTAAGAAAATATACATAATAGGCCCCTCCTCCGTCACACTATTTCAAGGCTTCGTGGAAACTGAACCATGTGTCGTGACCCCTCCTCCACCACGACCCCTCCTCCTCCTCCTATGATAACTTTTTCTTTTTCGTCTCCTCCACGACGACCGTCCTCCTCCTCCTCCTCCACTGTTGCCTTCTCCTCCTCTGTCGTGACACCACCTCCGCCACGACCCCACTTCTCCTCCTCCTCGGTCATCATTGCCTCCTCCTCCTCCTCCTCCAGGTGCCGACTCATCCTCCTCCATCACGGCCGCCTACTCAAGTGTTTCCAAAATGGATGATGAGTCATTATCGAGCATGGATGAGCTTATGATATGGTGTCTGAGCATTATTAAGGGGTCAACACCACTTTCAGTTTTGTAGTTTCAATCTATTACCAATGTTTTCTTTATTGTTTCATGCATTGAGTGATATGTAGTCTTTCAAACCTTGGTTTGTTGGTATTAGATCAACTCAAATTCTTTTCCATGACTATATGTATTGGGAAAAACATCTAGGGATGTTATGGACACTCTCAGTATTATGCCTTAATTCCAAATCCATCATCTTTTGCTGGAATAATCTAAAATATGTAGAACCTTACATTCAAGAGACCTTGTGGGATTAGATTGTGTTATACTATGATTCTTCGGACCTTGGTTAAGTTTCTCTTTTCGACCCTAGATATGCAATAAGTGTATATTAGAGAGATTCCATTTTGAGTTTTTAAGTAGGATGTTTTTAATTCACTACCTAAGAGTAGGTAAGTTCTTTTAGAGAAATGTTCTATCCTTACATGTGATGTAGAGTTATTCAATAGACAATATGTTCAACTTTTGAAAATTAAATTAATGGTAACTATGATCTATATAACCAATAGGTATTCCTCCTTGGTAGAAAATAACATAGAGGGATCAAAATAGGTTCCCTTATCCTCCCTTGAATAAAAGATGTGTGGATTATGTGAGGTTAGTGTGAACCTTGACCCAAATGGAACTTAGTGTTTCCTTATAGTATATTTGACTTATTTGACTTACTTAAGGGGTGAGTGTTCCTCCACCTTCTGACCTGTAATATTTGAGTGTGTTATATCCTAGTTTTGGATTTTCATATGGGTTCAGCTTATGTGGTTCAACTAATCATAAACTGTAAGTGATTCATATATTAGGAAACCTGGATATGGTTTATTTAGTATTTTATATGAAGATTATTATGACATTTTAGGTTGTTTATATACTATATGATACTATTCCTATTTTTAAATCTATTTTTATATAGTGGAAGTTCTACCCCTTGTTTAATATCATTGTTTGGGTGTGGGATGACCGACCTTATCACTATGACATGGCCTGTGGACTGGGATGATATGAATTTTTTTGTTGATGATGCCTAAATAATGGTATGATAAATATGATGTGATACTGTGATCTGTTATATGAGTTTTATTTCCCACATACCATATAATAATGTGATCTGAGATGCTATAAAAACTATGAAATATTCAAATGGTTTGAGATGCACTACACAATTATATTTATATCTTAAAGGAATGAATTTAAGTGATGATATACCGATTCTATGGTGATTCCATGACTAGGTAAATTATACCTTTGTGTTTGGAAATTATTCACACTCCTTCTCCACTGCCGCCATTGCCTTTTCCACCTCCTTCGCCGGGACCGTCCTCCCCCTCCTCTTCCACCCTAACTTCTCCTCCTCTACCACGGCGATCCCTCCACTGCCGAGACCCTGCTTCTTCTCATCCTTTACTGCCTCTACCTCCTCCTCCAACTCCTCCTCCTCTGTCCACTAACTCATCCTCCTTCACTATGGCTATCGCCTCCTCCTCCCCCTCATCCACCTCCTTCTCCTCCACATTCTTGCGTGGTCCCCTTGTCCACACATGGGGTGGTGTAGCTTGGTAATTAAATATGAATAAAGAGAGTTCTTATTGATATATTGTTAACTATAGGACTTGGGATCATCATGATATACTTTTTTAACTATAGGATATGTTAATGATAGATGCGTTTAGTGAGGCTACTTAGGATGGGTCATGTGTGAGATTCTTATGTAATATCCTCTTTCATGATGCTAGGTATCAATCATTGGCAAGCTATGATCTAGGATGAGGCTTATCTTTCATTCTTGTTTAGTATATATTAATCGTTATCATATACCTATTATGAGGACGAAGACTTGAGATATTGATATTTCAATGTAGAGATACTCCACCAAGGTGAACATTCTTTCAAATTTTTTAATGTTTATGTTTGGATATACATCAGGGGGGTTATTCTATTTTCCATAAGACATTAATTAATTTAGTTATTTGGATTGTGTTAAAGGATAACTATGTTATACCCTCCCTAGGATCTGATTTATGTGTATTCATTTTAAAAAAGGGATCTGTCTTACGTTGGTTGTCCTTCTCAGGAAGTAAGATGGATCTTTTATGAACTTCTCACGATCCACTTATAGTATATATTTTTACCTATGAAAATACCTTATATTAGTGATTTAGATTGTGTTAGAATTTAGATTGGTTATTACATTGTAGGTCCTCTTTTATGAATGTCTGTTTATCCATGGGACCCACCTTATGTTAATGGTTTGGATCATGCGAGAGGTTGGATATTTTATGCCCTCCGTAATATTTAGGGGGGGGGATGTTATTCCATGAGGCATATAGTCACATCACAATTCATTATTTAGATTTAATTGATCTACCTAGGGGATGAGTGTTGCAGTGTATAACTTGTGGTTATTCGGCAATGTGACATTATAGGGGGAACTATGAAATAGACCCTTAGGATACACCATAATGTACCCTATTCTTGAATTGAAATGAGATTTTTTAGCATTTTTAAGGACTTTCCTCTATTCCTTATTAGTCACTTGACCTCATCCCCCAAACCCCACTTCCATTTAATTTTATCCTCTCATAACTCACACTTTAGGATCCCTAATGGCCATTTCATATTAGACAACCCACCCCTCCCTTGACAACTCACACACCCCTCCCCAACACCTATGTAGCCCCAAACTTGTATATAACACCACCCTCCTAGGATATCCCTCACCACCCCTCCCCCACACCACTACAACCCCATTAACCCTAGTCAACCATCCCCATTCCCCTTTGAAACTTTTATGTTTTATTGGATTTTCCCCTTTTCTCATCTAGAACCCCTCCATGTTATGAGAACATCCCCCTCCTCTTCTCTTGGGTGGTTCTACCTCACCTAGTGTATGTTTAATCTTTCATCACATGTTTTAGAGAGCCTAAGATAATTTTTACCCCCCTTATTCCATTTATGTATTAGTTTCTAACCCTCCAAATCCTATATTTAAATGGACATGGGTCAATTAAAATTGGAAATGTAATGATACGGCATAGGATGGTATAATAACCAACAACTGGCCTAACATTCCACTAACCAAAGAGGTGTTCATGATCCCAACGGGATAACAACAACCCCTTTGAAAAAAAAATCAATTATTGTGGAATATTTTACCCCTAAATTAGAGTAAATAAAAAATTATATTTCTACTGAAAGGAAGACATGTCCCATTCACAAGTTGAACATTTATAAAAATAGTTGATACCCAAAAAATAAATAAACAAGAAGTAGATTTCATAGATGGAAAATAAAATCCCACTATTGACCAATAAAATAGTGTAACATGTGAGTTCTCATTTTATGTTTTCTTTTAAGTTATAAATCCCCTTTTCCACGTGCCTCTCTCTCTCTGTCGCGAACGCACCTCTGTCGTGCACTGAACGACACCTTCGCGGTGAGTTTTATCATCTTAATCATTGGTTTCCTCTTATTTTCATGTTATTACTAGTTTATATTTATGTTTATGTTTGGAAATGTATGGGATAAATGACCTACTGAAAATATTGGCTATTGGTGGTCCTTGTTTGTGCACTAAATGAATTGCATGTTGGTTGATTCCTGTTGAACATGTGAATAAAAAAATTGGTAATTTACATATACTGACTAATGAATTAATGTCCATGGATGATAAACCAACTCTGACAACCCATGGATTAACAAATATAATTATATAATGGATTTTTTGTAAAATCTAAATTTTTATTATTTGGTTCGTATGGTGTTGCGATTGTGAGAACAATTGTGTGTTTGTATGGTGTTGCGGTTGTTGTGATGATTGGTATGACATTTGTTTTCCATGTTGTAGTTATTCCGCCATAGAATATCAGTCTAGAAATTAACCATTTCAATGGAACCACCACTTTTTACTAGTGAAATTCCACTGAATCATAGAAAACCACTTCCCAAGAGGACTCTGTGAGACACATTATAGACACCCTAGTAATATAACCACGAAAACACATTTAATGAATCCTTACACCCATAGGAAATCTATTGATAATAATACCATTTATTAGTTTAGTACCATAGTTATTGACTAGAGACGTTATGATTCCAGAGAACCACTAAAAATCGGTTTACAACATTGCATATAGATCGCATGTTGGATAATAAAACATTCTAGTGAAAGGGCTTCTCATTGATAGTTCCATTGATTAGATGGTTGGGAAGATGGATGTGATCTGAGTAATGCATTGATTGGTAAGGGTATTGTTTTCTATAACTATTTCCATTTAATATAGTTGTATGATGACCCTAGATGAACATCTTTTGTGAAATTATTTTGTTAAATATTAATCTTACAATATTGAATAGGATGAATATGTATAAATAATGGATGAATTCCAATCGACTGACAAAAGAGTTTGAATAAGGTGTGAAAGAGTTTATCAAGTTTGAAAAATATCATGCATATGACCCTTCCCAGATCCTTTTTCAGTGTTTAAACTATTTTTATTCAAGAAACATTAGTCTATTTGTGTTGGAAGAACACCCGATATATCACGGAATAGATCAAAGTTATACATGTTGGATTAAACATGAGGAACAAATGAATGCAGGTAGTGACTAGGATAATAATTTGTTTTATGGACTATCTAATACTATTTCAATCATGAACAATGAAGATGATCATATGGAGGATGTGATTACTAATGTGAATGATGATGAAGTTCATATTGAGGAAATGACACGAAAGTTGAAGATGAACTTCGTGATGGCCCAAAATTGTATATGAAGTTAAAGAGTTGTGGAAATTTGCCATTGTATGCTAGTTACACTAAATTTATAGCATTCTCATCTATATTGATGCTCTATAAATTGAAATTATCCAATAGGTGGAGTGACACCAGTTTTACGGAACTACTTGATCTCTTAAATGACATGATTCTAGAAGATAATGAGCTACCGAGCCGAACATACGACACCAAATGAATGCTACACTCAATAAGTATTATATATGAATGAATAAAATCCTACTTAGATGATTGTATATTGTTTCAAAAGGATGAAAAATCCCATAAAGAATTCCCAAAATGTGGTGCTTCTCGATACAAGCAAGATGAATTTTGTCATAGAAAATTTGTATGGTACTTTCTAATCATTCCAAGGTTTAGGAGCCTATATGAAAGTAAGGGGACTTCAAGAAAATTGAAATGGAATGTAGAAACAAGAATTAATGATGGAAAAATATGTCACCCAACATACTCTCCTTAGTGGATGAGAACTGATCATGAGTATCATGAATTTGGAAATGATCCGAGAATCCTTCATCTTCCATTATCTACAGATGGAGTGAATTCAATTAGATTTCAAAGCAGTAGTCATAGTAAATGGCTGGTTAGGTTGGTAAATTATAATTTTCCACCGTTGTTATGCATGAAACCAAAATACATTAAGTTATCTATGATTATATTAGGAAAAAAAATCAGGTAATGATATGGATGTTTATTTGTCTCAATTGATAAATAATTTGAAATTATTATGGGATTCAGGTGTTACGTTGTATGGTTTATACAATAATGAATATTTCAATTTGAGAGCCATGATTTATAGGATGACAAATCACTTCCCTTCTTATAGAAATTTGTCAGGATATACAATTAGTGGAAATCAAGGTTGTCCCATTTGTGAATAAGGAACATAGTCTATTATGTTGTAACATTCATAAAAAACTATGTTTCTATAACATTGTATTTTTCTACCCCAAAGACATAAGTACCTATTTTGGATGACATCATTCTATGGAAGTTTAGAAAAACGTAAAACAATGTCTCCACTAATAGGTGATGAATTATTTGAGAATGTATTATATGTGGATATTACTTTTGGCAAACCCTTTTCAAAAACCCTTATGAAAATTGGTTGGAAAAAGTGCATCAGTTTATTTTGGAATTACCATACTTGAATATTCTTCATATAAGAAATTTTATTGATGTTATGAATGTTGAAAAAATGTATGTGATAGTTTCATCAGCATGTTGCTAAATGCACCCAGCAAAACAGATGATGGAATTAAAGCTAGATTGGACATGGTTGAGATGGGAATATGATAAGAGTTGTCACTAGTGAAGGGTGAAAAAAATATATTTCATCCTCCTGCTACTTACAATCTATCCAGGTAGGAGAGATATCAGTTTTGAATCTTCTTGAATGATGTAAATGTTCCATAGGGTTATTCATCAAATATCAAGAAAAACTTTTCCATGAGAGATTTAAAGGTAAAGGGTCTGAAATCACATGCCCGCCATGTTTTGATGCAAGATATAATTCTTATATCTTTACATTTCACTTCCCAAGAATGGGTACCATAAATTAACGAATATCTATTTCTGCATCAAAGAAATATTCAGAGAAGTTATAGAACCAGTGGAATTTCCAGTAATGGAAAGAGAAACTATCTTCATATTATGTGAACTGGAAATGATCTTCCCACTAAAATTCTTTGATATGACGGTTCATTTGATAGTTCATTTGGTGAGATAGATTTTACTTTATGGTATTGTACATTATATATTTATGTACCTCATTTAATGGTATGTGATGTTTTTGAAAGGGTATGTGAAAAATCGATGTCAGCAAGAGGGTTGTATTGTAGAGAAATATATTATTGAAGAAGCCATTGAATTCTATACCGAATACCTATTGGGTGTGGAAATCATTGGCCTACCTAATTCTCGTCACCCTGGGTGGCTTGAGGGTAAAGGAATTTCTAGAATAGAGGTTGTCAAAATCAATATTAATGATCGGGAGCAAGCATAACATTAGGTTATGCATAACAGTTTCAACGTTGAACCATATGTTCAAACCCACAAAGAAATTCTTAGGCATTTGAATTCATCTAGGGATGAACAATAGATATTAGATACACATAATTGACTATTTATAGGATGGTTTCAAGACCATATTTTTATCAAGTTAGATGAAAATAAGGACTCAATTTCAGAATGACTTCGACGGCTAGTTGGATGAGAAAGTGTGTATGTATTACCTTACAATTCTTATATAGTTAATAGTTATACATTCTATAATAATGAACATGATGAAGAAAATTCCATGTAGAATAGTGGGGTTGCACTTGTTTCTGAAGACAAGCATGTTTCTGGTTCTTAGGATTGAAATCCAATTTATGTGAATATGTCATACTTTGTTATCATCAAAAAAATTGTGAGATGAATTATATGAAAACCCTAGTGTAAATATTTCAATGCAAGTGGGTTGATAACATTAGTGTTGTTAAAATATATATATTGAGATTCATGAATTATGATTTTAGTACGGAAGGAGAGAAAGAAGAATCATTTATAATTGAATCATAGGTAGTACAAGTATGTTATGTTCCAGATCTCGCAAACCGAAATTGGTTAGTTGTTCTATTGTCGACCAAAACAACTCAAGGGTCAGATGAATGTTAAATGGAGGATAACCCTCTAATTGGGACTTTTCAATTATTTCGCAGTGGTCCCAATGTAGATGGAGTTTTGTATGTCAGAGGAGACCACAATGAAGGGATTTACATAGTCGATAGAGGGGTCAAATCCCTTCATCCATAAAAAAGTGATCAATAATATGTTTATTTGTTTATTGTAATATACATTGTGTTACATTATGTAATTATCTGGTCATTTTTGGTTTTATGTAATATAATTTAAATATTAAACCTATTCTACAGATAATGACTTCTGTACCTGATGATGCGCAAAATCCTGATGCACAACAGGTCCCTCAATCTTCTGTTTTTGGTCATAGTGTAGAGCAACAACATGTTTCTCAAAGTGTTGCAGCTGGTACCAGTACTGAGGTACAACAAATTTCTCAACCTATATCTGTTGGTCTCTGTGTCGACAATAGTACTCCAAAGGAACATAATGATGATTCTTCTGAGGAAATGGTATGAAATAAAACCCTGATGGTGAAAAAAACAAGAGCGTCGTAGTTTGATAGTGTTAGAAAAAATCTATAAGGAAAAATAAAAAGACATTAAATTTGAGGTGGGATGGAATAACTGAGGCCAACATGTTAACCCCAATAAAGCCAAATTTAGTAGCTACATTGGAATCATCACATGGAAGCATGTGCCGATTGATGTACAGTCGTGGCATAATCTTGTTACCGTGATTAAGATACTTATGTGGGAAGAGATTACGGTCACATTATGATATCATTTATGTAATTTTTTAAAATAAAATAAAATACTAAAACATTGACTCAACTTACATCATCTTTTGTAGAGGGAATTTATAGTATATTCCTCACACAAGGAATATGTATTAAGAGTTTCAGGAAGGATTCATAGAGGCTTCTTTACAATTTAAAAAAAATATCACCTTAAAGATGCTAATGGGAAAATCAAGAAGCACCCACCTCCTCTTTATGAAAACTTGATATGCCGTGTAGCTTGGGATGCATTTAGCAACTATTGTGGGGAGTAGGTTTTCAGGTATATTGTGTCTGGTAATACATTTTCTGATGTTTCTTGTTTTCATCACTCTGATTGATCATTTTTATTTATGAAACAACTACTGAGTGCTGAAAATAACGAATGGGAAACAAAACCAACGTACCAATACCGTAAATAAAATATGGGGTAAGATTCACGTGAGAAAAAATTGGTATGTATTTTAAATCTACAATAATACTTTTATTTGACACAAAACAACACCATGAACATGTTCCCAAATGTATATATAGATTGATGAATCAAATAAAAAGCCACATCCATACCATTCCATTTTTTATGGAAGGAGGATTGAGTAAATAAAGAGGGGATAATAATAAATGAAAACACATAAAATGTCCGGGAAACATGTGTAAGTATGACATAATATAAATATGATTTTTTAATTAATATTTCAAAACAATGACAACTTGTTTTACTATATTTTTTATCTATCATGTTGACATGAATAAACAACACAGACACCAGATGAAAACATACTTTCAATGGCCTTGAAGCATTAAGAACAGTATGGTCTCTTAAGAGGTGTAGGTTTTGGGGTGACACCCTGAACATTTTTCCAAAAAGAGAAAGAATCAAAGGATCATACTGATGAAATGAAAAATATGAGAGAAACAATAGATATGTTTAAAGAATAATTACAATACCATAGATAGATGACTGAAAGATTGATTGGAGGGATGAAAAGGGAAGAAACAAAACAACAACCACTCATGTGTGAAGATCCCACCCCACCCCCACAATCTTTGAGGTGATCCATTCCCCTCAAAACCTATCTTAGATGAGTTAATAAATGATATAATAATTTTTTCTGTGAAATTTGAATCACATAAACAATGATACCTTTCATGTACTAATATTCTACAAGGTGAAAATGACTATGATTTATATCTATCAACTCCCACCTATCACATTATAGCAAGGGCTACAATGTTCAATACGAAGAACAACTTGCTACACAATAGAAAACATCCCACATATCATGTCCAAGTGTCGATTAACATAGCCAATGAGCCGAGTGCTGGGCTACATGTTCCAAATGAAGATTAAGACATTCATACAGTCAAACATGCTTTTGGAACATTCATCTCATGACAATAAATTCTTTTATACAAAAATGTGGAAAAATAGGTATCTATTTGCAATTTATTTTTCAAGCTAAACCATTAAACTATAATGAAAATAGGTCTGAACCGATGAATATTATTACCAAACTACAACGAGAGGGTGGTGAAACAAATTATTATCTAAAAAATATCTCCATGATCAATGAACTTATTGAAAAGACCTGTAGAGAGCACCTTCACCCCACCCGTTATATATCCACATTTAATATCATAGTAGGCTATTGTGGATACCAAGTCGATAGATGGAAATTATCACACATTTTATTTTGAAAAAAATATATACAGAGAGGAAAAATAAGATTTCATTAGTGCTGAAAATGTAAATGAAATCCTCAAGTATGAATGGCTTGGCACCTCATTTGTAAATGTGAACATGAGGTATGTTTTCATGATTTGATTTTACAAAATCTAATATACTATGATAAATATGACTAAATACATTCCATATTTTTCACAGGAATTTATATGAAAAACTATTGAATGGATTACCCCATGAATTTTTTTTGGACTTGTTAGTCCTCACATTACCCTTGAAAATAAGAAATAAGAGATGATAAAGTGGCTAAAATAATTTCATCCCTGCTCAAATCATTTGAAAAAAAAAATTACGGATGACAGACCCATTTTAATTCCAACGATGTAGGGGTAAAACTCTAAAATTTAATCATATCAACTATATTTTTATTTCATTCATTACTTATCCATTTTTGTATTTTTAGGCAACATTGGATGCTGATTGTAGTCAATTTTGATAATCCAAAGATTTTTTATCTAGACTCAATGCATAGATTTGAAACCAACCAACCACTCATGATGGTGTTTTTCAATTTGTAATACACTAGATCCATAATTTTAGAACAAAAAATCTAGTTATATTATTTATATTATTCTTTTAATGAGGATTCTTTTTTGATAGGGAGGTGCATCAATAACATCTACTTCATGGAATGAATCCAAGGTCTAAGGAAAAGAACACCTATAAGGTCTAAAACTAGACAAGTATCCTGTTATATATAATATGATTGCATTATCCAAACACATATCGAAATATGTTACTTATTTTTATTGATTCCTCTATAGTGTCCAAAACAATGAAATAGAAAAAACTGTGGTTATCATGATTTTAAATTTATGAAAGTCATCATATTGCATCAACAAACTTGCATCCCTAAAGAGGTATTTTCAAAAATAATTACGTGTTCATTTAAAATATTTATTAATCAATTGTGTATTTATATTTTTTCAGTACTACCATGACTTTCATAAAAACACATATTCACAAGATGATATAGATGTGTTTAGAAACGAATGGGTAGCATACCTGATGGAATATTGTACACAAATAAGATGAAGGTGAATTCATACTACTTATGCTATCCATATATTATCATTGATATATACTTTGTTTAAACTTATTGAGCATATATGGTCCTCTTTTTTATTTTTTCTATCTATAAGTTATGAAAAATGGTTTTTGAAAATATTTTCATTCTTGTAAAGAATAACTTAATTAGAGACTCTTATTAACTAGTTATTTATGTTTCCAGGTTTCCAAAATCACTAGAATTAAACTATTATGGAATGGATCATTTATATTCTATATTTTGGTCATTTATGAAGCTATTTCTATAGATTTAGTTTTTTGGAATAATATTGGTTGTGCACCACTCACAAATTTAATAACAAAACAAAATATTCTTCACTACTCTTTGTTAACTACCGCTTATCATAGATTCTGATTTAAACATCGGATCTGGATTTCCTTTGGTAGGAATAATGTTCATCAACTATTAATATTAATTCATCTCTATATTAAAAAAAATATCTCATAGGATCGGGATGAATCCTAAATGACTGCGGACCTCCTTATGAAACGAGAGTTAGTTCATCGTCAATAACTATTTCTGAAAGAATCTAAACATCCATATTAAGAAATAATTTTTTTAATTGGTCTATAATATCTCCATGATTATCATTCCTCCCACTTACTCCACAATTCACATTTCCCCCCTAAAAAACATCATATCGGGCCACAAACATGTTATATATAATTTGTTTAGAGATATAAAATGTCAAATTCCTCTTGTGGTAATAAAAAATCAGCATGTTTATATCTCACAATGAAGATATTTAGAATAAAAATTTCATACAAATAATTTACAACCATAGATCACCATGAATCATATTTATGTATTTTTTCCCTATGAATATCTCATATAGTGACTTTATGATTTCTTGAGATGAAATATAGGGAAATGTAATAGTATCCAAAGATATAACTGAATGAAATATGAATTTCACTTAGAATCATCTTCAATAGAACCATGTTTAATATCATATGAATTATATTATTATACTTTTCATTATTATTTCATGTTATATCTACCAGGAGTTTGGAAATAATTATAGAATCCTTCAAGTTATCTATGAATTCCTGAAACAAGTATTAAACACCCAAAACTGATTAGAGAATCATTATATTTTTGTGTCAAAAAACCTATACATAATTCATAATTTATTTTAAAATTTAAATGTTTCTAAAATATATCACATCATAATAACAAAAAAATTATTTCATAAGTCATATTTAATTCGTACAATGTACTTATAATAAGTACTTAATTTATTAATCATTATTCCACAAATATAACCAGGTTTTAGACCTTATAGTCAACTACACTGTTCACATATTAAATACAAAGTTTCCATGATCATTTATTATAACAACCTTGATTTAGATGAATAAAAATAATCACAATGAAATGGAATTTACACTAAATATCTATAATATATTTTAATTATTTTCATAATAATATTACCGAGGAGAAAATACCAATGGTAATTGTGGTTTTAATAAACATTAAACATTTTTTCTAAATGTTATAAAATGTGTTATGAAAATTTACAAATTATAATACTATGATCATATTATCAATAAAATAAACTATTTAATTAATTTAGATATAAAAAAATACATTATAATTAATGAAAATACAATCTTTTTTAGTTGTAACATAATAATTATTTTCCATTTATTGGAATAATGGACTATATAGACATAAACCATATATAATGACATAAAATGATGTAAAAATTTACTCATTTCCTATATATATAACTACATTAAATTTTCTAAATATCCTCTAAATTATTATTCTTTTCTAATCTGCACAAATGAGTGATGTATATAAGATATTCAATTCCAAAGAGTTAAAATAATTGATTTTTTTCTATAAATTTTAAATCCTTATACATAGAATGTATCACATTTAAAACAAATCTAAACCATAGATACTTATCAATAACAATTTTATATTCTATAAAAAAAGAGTCATAATAATTATAAACATGATTCATGTCATCATCTATAAGGAATTAATATCTATGGGTGAGTCTCATATTTCATATTTTTTACAGGGGTTTTCAATTAAATTAATCCAATATAAATGACGACCACTTATATCATTAAATTTAGTGTAAAAGGATTTATAATTAATTTTATTTTATACCAAATTATTTTGTATATCAATATCTATAAATATAAATATAAATTCAAAAAGATCACATCAGAATCGACGATTTTATTTTTTAGTTGACTATTTTTTCCTAAATACGTCATATTAATAAAATCATATCTATTCCTATAATATCATATTTCATTGGGTATTACAAAAATTTTACACTAATCATATAGTATGAATTTATTATAAAACTCATAGGGTATGAAATTTCCATCTTGTTATAACCAATAATATATACGGGAACCCAAATTTAGCATCAAACTACACTATTGGTTGATGTTGGTCATAACATTCCTTTTCAATAGAAGTAATCTTAATAATAGTTTTCAGTAATGTATTATTGTTTAATATTTTTTATGTATATTAAAAACATAACTATTGAATCACATGAAATCGGTTTTATATAATTTTTTATTCATTTAATTATTAATGAGTCTAGCAATATAGTTTCGGAATTATTATTCAAAAAAGAAAATAAATATGTTCAAACCATATTAATGTAAATCTATTTACATGACTTTTGATTTTCTTACTAACCCAAAAATAGATTCTAAATAAATTTTTATATATCCAAATTTATCATATGCATGTGCTATATGAAACTATTTTCATGTAATAATTCAATATTATATGAAATTAATAATCCCCATAATATTTATCTTATATCCACAGATATCTAACCCCCAAAATCTTTTATAATTCATAACCCTTAAGTATATTGAGAAGTTTAATCCAAATCCATTATAACCTAACATACATCACTCAATAGATATTCTAAATCTATCATAATTATAACCCTTAAAACATATAAGAAATATTCAACCACCAAATTTTTTTTTGAGTTTAACTAAAAACTAATTCCCATGTATATTTGAAATAAATTTTTTCACCCATACCTAGAATGAATTGTAAATATTTTATATGGAAATTTTTAAAAAATTTATGAATGAATAATATTCAAATAGTATAAGAAATATATATATATTTTTTGATGATTTAAATAAAATATATAAAAAATAAATTGTTTTTGTTTTAGAAAAATGAGAGATTAATATGAATATTACATTATTAATTCAAGAATATAAATAATCTATTTACAATTTCTAACAAACAAAATTTTAATACCTTTTATAAAATATAATTAAACATATATAAAAATTTAATTTTTCAATAGTTTCATCCCTACCATATTATTTAATAAATAACATGGGTTATCTATCATAATATGTGATCTAATCGCATAACACAACATACTTTTTTTCTATGTATAAGTCATATAAAATGACATATCTTATATATCCATTATAATTTGATTATTTTGTTTTGAGAAATATAGGATTGAATAAAATAAATAAAATATATATTATCGTATCTCATTATACAGTGTATTACCTAGATTTTTTGATAAATTATAAAATATGGTTATTTGTACTATAAAATTTTTCATAAAAAATATAATTACACATTATGATATCATATATTATATTGAAAGGTATAAAATTCAATTAATAGATTTTTTGATATTATATCATATGATATGACAAATGTATAAGAAGCATATTATTTATGTGTTCTTAATAAATTTGTTATCAAAAGAGGTTTAATCCCTAATTAAATTGGTTCCCATGAAACTAGTTTTGTAGGATCATCTCATGTTAGTAATAGTAGAAGAAACCTATTTGAATGATTGATATATCATCATTGAATCAATATTAAATAAAAAATATAAATAAAACATGAATACCTTTTGTCTTAAAATCTCTATACCGATGGAGTATGTATGATAGAGCTCATTAAGAGACAACTAATGGAATCATTCTACTATATGTTGTACATCAACAACTTTAATGCACTTACACTACAATAAGACTCTCTTATTACTAATGGTGTAATAAAACCTTTTCCTTGTAGAAAAATACATTACTATGAAATATATGAGATTGCTATTTAAAAAATAATTCCTAATCTAACTAACTAGATTAAAACATCCTTATAAATATTTCCTACATTCCATGATATACGTAAAGAACTGTTTACCAATGCTTGATAGCAATATATGTTACTTAGGATTTATTGAATATCACCGTTTATTTTCAATGAAATTTCCAATGATTATAATATATTTTAATTTATATTAATGAATGACCCTAATGATTTGTAATTGATGAAAATATTTTTAGAGGTGAAGGAATTATTCATGCACCTTATATCCATATATAACATTCCAATCATACAATATGATACAAGTATATCATCTACTTATTGAGAGTTTCAAATCATAGTCTAGATATGCATCACATAAGTATCTAGATACAATGTTTATATAAATTATACAATATAATTAAACTATTTTAGTTAATATCCCACATTGGTCATATACTAAAGTTTAATTTTTTTTAAATTTTCATATAAATTTATAAACATTAACAATTTCATATAAAGTATTTATTTATTTATTCTTAATTTTTTTTATTATTTATTTAAATCATCTTTTCATGCTTTGTATATCATGAAACATTTTTAGAATGGTGAGTAAGCCTCAATTCTTCAAAAAATAGATTTAAAATTTACATGGGAACCAATTCAGGTAGAATATTTTCTTTTCTGACATTATCTCATTTTGTGATATAACTGTTAGATATTTTTATTTATTAATAATCTTAGAAAAATAAATTACCTTTATAAAAAATGGGTACTACTAGTGAAGTAAATATATGATATAGGAAAAATATCATAGAAAATTAATCTGATTGAGGTGGGGAATATCTTGGAAATTATTTGATTGATTATATAAATGAGTATGTGATAATATCTAAACTAATATCAATTTATACACCGAAGATGAATTTATATTTTGAAATGATAAATAAAACAACTTTTTAAATTGTTGGATTGATGATTAACCATGAAAACTTTATATTATTTTTGAATATATTAATTTAGTGAAATATAATCTTCACCATTTTCCACCGAAATTCATATATAAGAGCAATAATGAGTTACTATGTGTCAAAAAAACAAACCATGTTTGGTAAAAATTTATGTGGATTTTATAAACATTAAATTATTTTAGATGTAAATAAAAATGGACAAAGGGAAACACTAGGTATCATTGAAGTGTATAATATAGAAAAAATGTTTGTTACCTAAATATTTATTTATATCAAAATATTATATTCAAGAAGAATATAATTATTCTTCAAATAAATCATATCAACAAATGAAATACTATGTGAATGATATCATTCAATTAATTCATGCCTCTAAAAATACAATATTCAAAATATTTGGTGACTGATAAAAATATTCAAATCCATATAGAAGATGTTTTTTCAAGAGGCATATACACTATATAGGGTTTCTAGGGATGTTAGAGACTCCCAATAATATATATTTTATGTAACCAATGATTTTAAAATATGGATATTCTATAATAAATAAATTAATTGAACCAAATATGATAGTTGATAATAAACCAAGAGATCAGTTGGGGTCGTAGCCTGGTGAATGAAGACACCCTAATTCTTCATCAGCTTAGATTCAAGTTTGAGATGAAGCATTTTTCATGGGATTGATAAGTTAACTAGAATGTGAAGATTGGTCATCTATGGTTCACTTGGTCAGTCGTTTAGTTTCTGAGGGAGGTAAGAAACATCGACTCTGGAAACATGGTGGGATGTGGGGTAATCAGATGCAAGCGAGCGATAATGGCAGGAAGGTCCAGATTTCTATCAGAGAGGGATGATAGTGGAGGTGGGGCTCATGATCATGGGAGGGATAGGGTGGTGTCATATCATAGGAGGGGGAATCATCTATTGGCAGGTGATAAGATCGCAATTGGGACAAATGAATGGGTATGGGAGGCTCTTGGTAGATGTATGGGCGACAACGATCATTGTAGGAAGGGATAACATATAGTGATAGATCAATAGGGGAATATAGGAAGATTCAAAATGGTGTAGATATAGATGGTGTTCAAAGCATAAACTCCTAGCTTCTCAGGGATATCATATTGAATGAATAATATAGTACGATGGAATATGACATCTGGACTAGACACATTAGATCTCTTCATTGGGCCTTTTTAGCTATGCCCCCTTGAAAGTTTTAGGATTTGTATAAATATATATATATATGGTGGCTATGCTTTTGGAGTGTTTTTTCCAGGCATTTAATGGACATTTATTAAGACATAAGTTCCACTGGGATTATGATCCATGTAATATTACACCTCAACCCACTTAAAAATGGGTATATTTAAAAAGAATAAAATCCTTCAGGCTTGGGGGATTATAATCAATGTGATTAAAAAGTCCTTATAAATAAAAAAATGATGTCTATATATTTTTATAATATCTAGTAATAGTGATTCCATAACCTATCAAATGTTGATAATTATTATTTTGGATATGGATCAAATTTTTTGTACATATTAATCACTATTGGATATTGAGGTATTCGAATGATATCATTATCCAAAATATAAAGAATCATTTGAACATATTATTATATAAAATACCATAATAATTATGACTGTCATTATATATCACCATTATTGTGATATCATACAAAATGCTGTGGAAACAGTATTTTTATCAACAAATTGGTTGACCATTGTTATATCAAAAAATAATAATGGACCATTTCCCAAGTATAATCCACTAATTTCTGAAATATTTAGAGATCAATTTATGTATTAAATAAGACTTAAATATCATGGAGTGTTAATTTTGATAATAAAATAATAATAATTTATAATTTGAATGAATATTTTTTTAAATAAATGATGATTGAGAATATTAATGTATAATATTTGATATATATTTATGACGTATTATTAATTGGAAAATTTACACATATCATATACTCAGTTAAATTTAGGTTGAATAAAATATTCTTTGTTAAGTATAAAAAGATTCTCCAATTTTTAGATCAATAATGACTTATTTAAATCAAACAAGTTTCTTTGTTTATGTCTATATACATAAATGATGAATTGACAAAACAATACTATATAGAACAATATAAGTTTTGATAATATACTATATCTCTTTTCATAAATCTCCACATGAAGATGTGTTATCAAACTGGGGAAGTAATTATTGGATAAATTGAATTCCATTTATGTTAATAATTGGAAGTATCTTTTTTTATTCTATGTAATAGTAAATAGAAGTCAGTAATTTTATAAAAAATTGGAAGCACTCCTGTTCTTCTTAATTTTTATATCATATTCGATCCTCTATTATGGTAGGTATAGAATAAAGGGGATATATAGATATTGTTTTCTATATTGCTCATCTTGATCTAAGATAGTAATATATGATTTCTTATTCAATAACTAAATGAGAATATGTAACCATTATTATGGTAGGTAAAAAATATTATATAAAAAATTGTAAAGATAATCTCTTGAGTATTATTTATTCAAGGTGGGGGTATGTCTTAAGATGATTTTCCCTAGTGGGTAATTTCAAAGGTCCAATAACTAAATCGATACCTAATTAGAATCATTATTATCATGTAAAAAATAACCTATTAACAAAATTAATAGTTAATACAAGTGAAAATTATAGATTTTAGTGTTTATTCTTTTGAAAAATAATTTCACTAAATTTAGAACCTTGTATCATATATTCAATATGAGATAGATATTTTTATTCAAATATAATTTTTTATTATTTATATACACTTATATTGATAATGTTCATAGAGTACATCTCCCATTAATTAGATATATTAGTTCTAAACAGTATTAAAAACCCATAGACATGATGAAATGTCCATAAAAAATAACATATGATTTTGAAGCATCATTATAGTATGATAGACATGAGATAAAATTATTTTACAGTAAGGGATCATGAGCATTTAGACTTTGTCTCATGTAAAAGACACATTATAAGACCCAAGATAGTTTGGTATGCTGATTGACTACTCAATAGGATATCCACATATTCTTTATGTTATATGATGTTTTTATCTATGAGAAACTATATCCATATTTGAACATGATATAATTATATGAATATAAATATTACATATATAGATGAATAAAACATTCTTAAAATTTTTATGTGTAATGAATTTTTTTGACCATGAGTAGTTTGACACAGATTGAATAACCATATCAAAAAATGTTTTTTATTATGGAGTAATATGTATCTATATATTAAGTCCATAAGAACACGTCTGATCTAAAAATTAGATCCATGTTGTTTTCAAAAAAATTTATCCTTTTATGTCCAAAATTTTTAAGAATATTTAATAATAGTTGAAATATTATTTTGTATCTACTGTAATGAGATATCAACTAAAAATGAAATTATATTAAATAATAGAATTTATATAAAGGTGATAATTTATGTTACTATGACATATCCATTTTTACAGGGTTCGAGGATGTCCTTTTAAATACAACTATTAGTCAGTTGGTTAGAACAACAACAACTAAGGATGGTTTGTAGTGCTTCACCAAAAAAGCGTATCCCAAATCCCATTACATATAGTGAAATATAAATTTAATAATAGATTTTTTATGGCCTTAAATTTTATTGTTACATTTGTTGATAATGATATTAATAAAATCAAAACATATTGAAATTTATAATATATTAAATGGAGTATATATCTAATTTGTTAATGATCTATTATAGTATATAAATGTAAATTTCATATTTTTTATTGAATGATGATAATTGTTATATGGTTTGGGGTTTAATAATTTATAGTAGATAAAATGATGAGAAAATGAATCATGTTTATGTGATAATTTTTATAATTATTTCTTTTAGTTTTTAATATTTTCAATATATATATATATATATATATTATAAAATAGTTATTTAATTTAGTAAGTTATATATTTAAATTAAACAATTAGACTATGGCCTATTTTTTTTATTTTTAAATAAGGTTATTTCATTAATTTTTTTTATAATTTAATCATATATATAAATTTATATTCCTCTTAAAAATATAGAAATGAATTATTAGTTGTATAATTATATTCTCATTACCTAGTGAAATAATTTGAGTAAATTTTTCCATATTCTCTTTTGGTATAAATAGAGTATGCACTTTTGATAATATATAAGTGATTAATTGGATATTGAAAAAACATTTATTTTTCTTATATGAGTAGCCGATATAGATTTATCATTGTTTATAAAATCAATGAACAATCATGGGTATTAATAAAAAAATATCTATTTAAAATATAGAGTCATTGATAATTCTATATTGATTTGTGATCTAATTGTCAATTAAATGATGCGTTGAAATTATATTAGAAAATTAATAATTATTATAATTATTTTACTTAAATATAATTTAATAATTATTTGGTATGGTGCTATAAAAATAATATTTTCTTATTTTCTAATATTCAATGATTAAAAATAAAAGAATATCAGATGGTTAATTTTTTATACTTGGATCATTTTCTCTCTTTCTCTCTCATTCCAAAAAAAAATTTGTGTAATGATGTGATTTATGAAAATACTCGAAAACATTTTTCTCTTTCACACAGAGTTATAAATTTCATGCATTAAAATTAATTTTGGAATAGTTATACCATTTTCGATATATTTGTGAGACAAAATTGTGAAAATATTAAAAATTTGTGGTTGGTCCAAAATTGATAATATACATTTACCCATTTGATAATGGATTCATGTTATTTAATTATATAAAAAGTGACATTATAGGGTTCATTGTATAAGTCATATGTAATTTCATTGAAAGTGAAAATTGAGTTATGAATATGATGCTTCATTATTATTATTTTAATAATTATCATGATATTATACATGTTTATTCTACATTTTTATTTTAATGATTCACATATGATATTTTTTTACATCTTTTTGATTCCCATGTCCTAACATTAAAATATTATTAAATTTTGTTGAATATTTAATAATCCCTTGAAATTTTTGTTATTTCCCTTATTAATTTAATGTGTTATGAAGAACATAACCTAGTGATATGAGGATTACAAAGATTATTTAAATTTAATTCAATGATTTTATATATTATGACAATATAGACTATAATTATTTTCTGATTCAATCATCCATTTTTATTTTCTCAAATTTTATAAATTTTTTTTATAAATATGTTTTATAAAAAAATAATGTTAAATTTTTTGCTAGAGTCATGGGATAATATATTACATCATCTTGCATTGACAATAATAATTACTTCACTAAGTGATTAAATCTGGATATCAAGTTGATATACATTGATCAAATTTTTATGATATATATGTTGATGCTCATAATTTAAAATTGTACACTTTTCTATAAGATTTTCTAGATATATAATGACTATCAAAATTAGATTCGATATGTATGTAGCCTATTGAAGAATATATATATATTTTCCATGAAGGAAACATATGTGGCATGAGCTTGGTATTGTGATTTTCTTTATAAGGGAATTTGTTGTGGTCCCATTTTATATTACTTTTACTTACATACTTAAGATATGTATTATGTATTCCCTAAGTAAAAATATAGGGGCCAACCATGTTTAACTACCAAAGCTAGATCAACAAAAGATTATTTCAATGTCACCTCAACCATGAATATAGATCCATCTCTACCATCTAGCAGTAGAGTAAGGGAAGAATAGGAAAGTTCACACATTAGAGGATAAGATATACTATATAGGGATGTAGAGCAATATAATGGTCAACCAACATGAGATGGTCATGAAGATAGTAGGTAGAGAAACCAAATACTCACATATGGTGACCAGTGGATCCATGGTAACTTATTAATTGTGGAGGTTCCTCCTAGAAAAGTAATGTGGGATGAATCTAGGTGGACATAATGTTCCTATGTAAACAATCGATGGAATATCATCCATCTGATCCAGCCAATCCAAGCCATGCAATAATATTACCACACTATCTTCAATATTCTCTAACCTGCTGCTCTCATGTTCACATCTTGTTCTATGTAGCGAGTCATGCCCAAAATACTATTGACTCCACTTCTCAATGACTATTGGGACAATGATCACCAACTATCAAACCCATAAAAACCGAATCATCCACCACAAACCAAATACATGCATTTAGGTTCACTTCACATGCATGCCAACCACATGAAGCTGATCAAGCCATTCAATAAATCCATCTCAAGATTCATGATAGATCATATTATCAAATAGATATGATCACTGATCCATAATGTGAACATGAAACATTTTATAAGATCTAAGACTATAACCACTAATTCAATCACTTGAATAATGTATACTATCACACAAATCTGATCATTAACCACCATTAAATCTATCGTAAGAGTTTATTAAGATCACAAAATGAGATAGTGTTGACCATGATAGGCAATTCTAACATCATCATTATCACATAAAGACGAACATATCGCTTTGTCATGTGATCCTTCTACCTTTGTAATTTTATTCATTATTTTATCAAATGAATACATTGAGTGGATATACATCAACATACCATTAGATAACATGAATCCACTGGTGTAATCATGTAAGGATATTTTTTGTTGTCTTTAACCCCATTGCATGAAGGATAAGAAGGCTGAGGAATTCATTACTTGCATACATATGAAAATCTAAAAAAAATCGATCATAAGATGCACTTTAATTAATGTGTTAAAGTGGTAATGATTAGGTGAAGCCATATAGAAATATCTATAACTTCACATGAAAAAAACATATCTCCCTATCATAAGAGGATTCAATATTTAGTAGTTTTATTAATTAAGGTAATCACATGATTGTGAAAAAATCATGTAAATCCATCTTAAGATCACATTATTTTGATCATGAGAAGCCCCCACCACCTCATTCTGATTCAACATACATATTCCCAATTTAAATTAGTAATATTTTGGGCCCCCATTTCCTATATAAACCCCAATCCTCATATAAAAAACACACATATATGATATTGGTGATAACAATATAAAAGAATAGTAGAGACCAAAAAATCATCAACCAACTGCCTTCTGAGAGTTTCTCTAGGTAATGGTGAGATCCATTGCTTGACACCCTTTATATGATATCATGATTCATTAAACATAATGAGATGTTATCATTTTAATAATTGAGCCTGGAAAGCCTTATATATTCAATATTTTATGCAATTCATTCTCGTGAACCTCCTATCAAGTGGGATGACACCCCAATTTTGAATAGCCAAGACAAAAAACAATCAATAGAATACCCATGTATGTGTGATGAATCCATTTATTCTTGAAATGGAGATCATGTGAACATTCATCCATATGATATTTCAATGTATCCCTATATATTCCCACATCTATATGAAGGATCTTTATGAAATGAACCCTTGGTTATGAAATGGACTCATGTGCTGATGATCACATGCCTTCAAGTCATACACTCGATCACATGACTCACTTACATTTTCATGGCCTTGTTGTATGCACCATATGCCTGAAAATGGGATTCCATTTCTTTAACATGAACCAATTCACTACTACAAATCAAATTTATATCCTCCAAAATTATTACCATAACCTTTCAAAATAATCAATTGAGGACTAACAATCAGTTTATAAATTGAGCATCATTCGACGACATCTTGTTGGCACCCCTTCACATATTTGTGTCCTTGGAATATATACGAAACCATGTTCAATGTAACCCCCAATTTTTTTTGAAATAGTTATTTAAATAATATGATGTCTTGCATTAAACTCTATACTATGTTAATATTGCGCTACACACAACACCCACTAAACTTTCATTACACGCAACACTATGTTTCTATGAAAAATAATTTTATTATTTAAAAAACATAATTATAACCTACCTAATTGAATGGAGGGTATGAATAAGACTAAATCAATTATTGAAAGATTTTTTATTAATGGATCTATAAATAACTCTTTGGTGACCAATTAATTAAAAATTAAAATAGATGTTTTTCTGTAAATTAGATGAAATAGTTTTACTGAAAAAATTTATAAATGTGTACAACTGTGTTTTATAACAATAAATAAAAAATTAAAAAATTTAGGATTATATTAACAGAAAATATATTCAATATAATTTTTAATATTTATCTTATGTGTTTTATAGACTATATATATATAATCCAATTTTATAGATAAAAGATAATTGTTTATAAAAAATATTTTTTCCGCCTTTTAGTGGTGCACATGTTTTAAATATAGATTTTGACACTTTTATATGTTTTTTTAAAAATGAACTTCTTATTTGGAAATGGAATATTATAATTTGCATTAGTTGATTTTTTGGAATTTTTCTGATATGTCTTTTATTTTGATTAATAGTGGAAAATGTCGACTTTTAATTAAGACCAACCATTTTTCATCAATATAATTTTTACTGTTAAAGTATACTTTTATTTGTTGTAATGTATAATTATATACATTTTGTATATTAAATAAATATAAGACATTAGAATCAATTTCACAATAAAAAATAAAAATATATGAATCATTAGAACAATTTTACTTTAGAAACTTGTTATTTTTTCATATTTGTGGGAATACTTTTTAATTAATTTTTTAAAATGCTATTAATTTAATTTTGAAAAAATGGATTACATATTCTGAATTAAAAAGAATAAATTTATTAATTAGTGACCTTTTTTTTCTAATTTGAATTGTGACTTTAGTAATTTTTGTTACCACGGCAGAGGGTTAATCATATAGATATTGGTAAAAAATGATAAGGTCTAGATAATGAATGCAAAAAAAATTAGAGTTTTAATTTCATAATAGTGGTTATACCAATAACAAATTATAATTCAAATGGAATTATTTAATTGAAACTTTTCTATGAAATTTAAATATATAATATTAAAATTAAAGAATGTGACAAAATGTCACACTTTTAATTTCTAGAAGTGTAATATTTTTAATATAGTGTTAACAAGAAGATATATTCAAAAATAAAAAAGTATTTGGAATATAAATGTTTTATCTACCTCATGAAAATTTATTTATACTTTTTAGTGAAGAAATAATTAACTTAATTGTTCCCACAAAACTGATGCATTAATTATTTTATTAATGGAAGTACCAAATAAATCATATTAAAAATATTAAAATAAATATAATATGTCACAAATAATGTCACCAAAGATTTTATAAAAGAACTTGATATTTTAGGGATAACATTAAATATTTTCTTTTTCAATTTATATTGCTGTTTTCATATTTTAAAAAGTCCAACTAATGAATAATATCAAAATTGACATTTATAATATTTTCAAATAAATAATATTTTTTAAGTGAAAAATTTCGTAAAAATTTTAAATTATTAAAAATAATTAAGAGAAGTTTTAAAATTTTATAAATTATCGAATTATGGGTTTTTTTTCATTTTATAGTAACTATATTAACCCTCAACAATTAAATATTCATGTTGTTAAGGTAAGAGTTAATGTGGTTAAATAAGTATTAATACAAAAAGATAGTGTTATAACCATGACAATAAATTTCCCAAAATAGTATATAATGAATCAGATTCTACCCTTATCACCTTATTCGTGAATTCATTTTTTATATAGGACAATTTTTTATGAAAATTACTTATATATTCTTTAAATCATAAGTAGTTAAAAAAGTCACTCTCTTAGTATTTAATATCTTTTATGAGATCACATAGGGGAAAAATCTTGATGTGAATGAAAATAAAAGTATATGTTGATCTTAATGAAATAAATTTCGTTATAGGAATTTATTTTAATATTAAGAAATATTATAATTTACTTAAATTATTGTGCAAAAATAATACAATATTTATTTATTTAATAATAAAATAAATTAAATATTTTTAAAATATGTTTTTGATATAATTTTAATGATTAAATGTGAGAAATGAATTTTATATAATAATATGACATATTAGAGAGGTTTTAAATCATCATATTTAAATTTACACATTTTCATTATTAATTTGATTTCAAATTAAATTAATAGTGTCAAATTGAAAGTAATGATATTTTATAAAAATGATATTTTATTAAATTTTTTAATAATAATAAAACATATTTAAAAATGTTAAAAAATTATAATTTTATCGAAAATGTTATAAATGGTTCATTTATGTTTTAATTTAAATCATATAATAAAAACATTCAACCTCTTAATATTAAAAATATTTCTCCCATAATATATATTAAAATAGGTTAACTAAAATTTAACCAAAATGGTAAGGTTTAAAATAAAACCAAGACATGTATAAAATATATTGATTGATGATATTAAAACGTTATCTCATATTATATTCTAAAAAAGGGATATTATATGTATTTTTATTGAGATTGAATTTTTTATAATTTAATCTTCTGATAAATGTGAAAAGTGTCCCTCACCTCAATTACAAAATGGGACATCCTTCCTAACTTCTTCACTTATCCTTGAGCCTTTAAGCTCAATAATCCTGTTCCATTGTCTATTATGTGCTTACCATGCCACATTATAGTTGTGATGGTCTCCTAAATAAAAACCCCTAGTGTCCCTAATAAGAGATCTAAAATAAGTTCACCAGAGAAGAAGAGTTTCAAATATGTATAAATGAAATTAGACATAAGGTAATAGTTAATTTTATAATATCATTTTTATTATGTATTTCTTATATATATGTTTATAATGGGGAATATTTATCATTCATTTCCTTTTTTCTTTAAAAATGTTCATAAATATTTTTACTATTCTTCTATAATATTTTAATGTTATTTTAACCCATATAAGAATTTTTTATATACCGTTCGAAAGGAAGATTTTTGTAATTTTACAAATGAGGAACTTTTTCTGTTTTCTAGAAAAAGTACAAAATGAATGTTTTTTAACCTAAACATCATGAATTGATTTCTCCACATTTATGGGGCCCTAATGACTTGATGCTTCTCTTATAATCTTATAAGGTCATTTTCAAAGAAACTTTTTTCCTTTAAAAATGGAATGGAATTTTTAGAAAAGAAGTCATTTTCAACGTATAAAGGATTTTCCCCTTAAGAAATACATTCAATTGATTTATCAAAATGACTTACTATGTAAAATAACATTATTTTATGTTACTTATTCGTTTTTTGGGGATATTATTCAAGGATTATATCACTATTATTCTTATAGTTGATTTATGGATATGATGGAATGATATTTATGAAACAAATTTCTTTCCCATGGGATAAATTAATATTGAATGATGTTTAGGAAACACTTATCTATTAAGGGATATTGATATGATGAATGGTTTATGTTATTGTGGTCCACATATGTATGGTTATTATTATTTGATAGGTGGAACATATATCTCCCTCTAATGTGTTGTGTAAATATTTATATAAAATGATATATAAAGGACTTGAAGATGAAGTGAAGTCAATTTAGTAATTCAAGGATTTAATGAGGATTGAACAATGTTTAGTAAATGATTTTTTCCACTACAATGTTTTGGGATGTGAACACGTTCCACTATTTTATTCTTGGAAAATATCCTTGACTACTAAGGAAATTATTTTATATGATTATTTGTCTGTTGCAATTCCTTATTTTATGACAATTCTATTTTCTAATAGATTTCACTCCAATATGACTTATGTATTATGAATTGCAATAAATTACTTCGTTACTCAATAATATTATATAAGTTATATACTGTATGATTTTAAAAAGTGATGCTCATGTTTTTACATTCTTCTGCCCAGGTTTTTCAAGATACATCCCTTGTTTAACATTACTAAGAATCTGAGATCACCCTTTTTATACATTTCTTTTCCCCAAGATATAAAGTATGTTTTTAGGTAGGAATAATAAATATGATGTTTTTTTGGGATATAATGATGATCATTCACTAAATTAGAAGAATATATTCCAATTTTCAAAATGTACTAAACTAATGTCGTCTTGGGGCGTGTGGTTAGGTAATTTGTGATATATTCCACAAAAAATGATTTAATGTCTTTGTATATTAATCTTCTGTTGTAATAGTTTCTTTCAAAATGATGAATTAGTCATCCATTGGAAACTAGGATGATAAAACCATTGTTAGATCACTAAGGATATGTCTAAACATAGGTTAAATCCTAAAATCCTAGTAATGATCAAGTATAACATAAGATTAAACATAAGATGTTTTATATTTAATTTATGTTCTCTTCATTATGTTTTATTCCCAAAATGATTAGTGAAACTCACATTATACATTTGGTTTTAGTCAATAGATGGAACTCGGAGGAACCACATTAATGCTGAATGTTATAGGAAATTCAATGAATGTACTACTAAGAAACCAAATGCTATGAGATATGGAATGAAATTTTTTTTTTCTATGTTCATACAAAATTCTCAAGCTATTAGTCATACTTGAATTACAAATAAACTAAAGAGGGTACAAAATAATTTTCATCCCTTTAAGAGGAAAAATCCACCTTCATCAAGTGGGTATTCTGATCCACAATTGTGTGAGTAATGGATTTGTAAAACTGAAAAAGAAATTTTTTTATACAATGGTTAGAAAATGAGAATGTAATTTCAGAAGTATATAATTTTAAGGTTGAAGTAGTTCAATGGTGCAATATTATTAGTAATATGAGGTGACATGATGAAATTGATTCCATGGAATGAGATGAGTTTAAGAAATTATTTTTCAATATGTAATTTCATCATATTCTTCATAAAAATAGGTAGAATGAGTTAATTGATATTAAGATAATTGATGAGTAATAAATTGGTACCTCTGAGGAAATTTTTACAAGACATTCAACGTACGATTTTGGTATTATCATCATCCTGAATGTAAGGTTGATCAATTCTCTAGTGGCTTAAAACCTTGTCTTTGAAGGGAATTAGGATAAGGTACTTAAATAATTATGAATAAATGGTCCAATGATACATATGGGTGATAATAGAGGTTGGACTTACATATCAATATCACGGGTTTCATAATTAAATAAATATAGATTTAAAATGAAAATATAAAAACCATTGTAAAAGAAGATGAGTTTTCCCTTATGTTCAAATTGTGGGGAGAAGCATGGTGGAAATTGTCTTAAGGGGATTGGTAAATTCTTAAACTATAGAGAGGAAGGAAATATAGAAAATTAATTACTAAATAATTTGAATAATTTAACTAATAATGTGAATAGACAGAAGGTTTCGAGGAATTCACCCCCAAACATCAATGGTTCATGTGTAAGGAAAATTGGAATTTAGATAATCTGTGACCTAAATATAAGGTTTAGAGACGATGGTCATGTTCAAAAACCACTTAAAGCTAGGGAAAATGGGAAATCGCATGAGATAAATATTATAGATGTGGAAGGAGGCAATAAAGTGTTAGAATGATTGGGTGATTATGTAATGGAGTTCAAGAATAATGTTGTAGAATTACTTTTTTTATATTATAGAATTATGAAACATATTATGATTAGTGCACCATAGTTTTTACCAATAATTTTAAAGCATATGTTAAATGTTACTAGAAACCAAGAAACACGATTGAATAGGTATGGTGGTATTTTTGGAGAACACGGGATTAAAAGAATGGTACCCTTAATATGTGCTTCATGTAGGGATAATAAAATTAAAAGATGTTTGATTGTGACAAAAAAAGGGATATTATTAATGACCTTTTGACTAATATGATAATAAATTGGATTATGATATCAAGGATTGAGTTTATAGAATTTTCAGATTATGGAATGAATAAAGAGGTATTTTTGAATGAGTACTTGTTTTTTATATATTTTTATTATAATTCATGTTATTACATTTTTCAAGAGAATAAATTATAATTGTCTTCACATGTTGTGTGTGTGATGATTAAGATATAAATTATAATGTTTCTAGAATAAATAATAAATTTATTTTGGAAATTTAGTGACATTATTTAAAAAAGATTAGATTTTAATTATGAAATGGTTTATGTTGAAAATTAGAAATGTTTTTAGATATTAATTTATTATCTCTCCATATAAGGATTTATGTATATTGGATCAATTGTGTAAATTTTTTTTGTGATGATAAATAAATAAATATTGAATTACCTATCATTCCTTTTATGGATATAATGATCTTTTATTGCTTTAGGAATGAAAAATTCACATTCATTTTTTAGAATATGAGATGAAGTGGAAATTGATTAAGGTACAAAGAAATAATTATATTTTTATTATGAAATGTAATGAAATCATGTAATTATATATTCTCATTATATTTATTGGACACTTTGGAATTGTGGTTGACACTAAAAATTTTATCCTAATACCTTCTTTTCTAATTAATTATATGGTCCCTTATATCATCTTAGATATATAGATTTTCGATTGATAACTTTATCCTAACCATGTTCTATATCACTCTAGTTAGATTCCTATTCCATGTCCATGTCGTAAATTTTCACTTATGTTATTCCATTTGGAGAACAATTTAATTTTTAATTTGGGTATCTATTTTGATTTCAACATTCCCTTTTTAATGGGAGTTTTAGTATCCAATTTTATTACGTAGGTTTTTGTGAATGAAATTTTGAAGCAATAAACTATGGGTAAACTAGAATAATTTCATGGGAGACATTAATTTTATAGAGGGTAGAATGTAACACCCTGGTTTTTTATGAAATATATTTTTAAATTATCTGATAGTTTTCATTTTACGCTACACCTTATTAAACTTACACTACATGTAACACATTCTTAGCATTCATTACACACAACACTATGTTTCTATGAAACATCATTTTATTATTTAAATTATAAAATAACAACATAATTATTAGAATTGTGGGTATGAAAAATATTAAAAAATTTATAAAAATATGTTTTATGAATTTATATATAATTAATTCATTGATGAAAAATAATTTATAAATTAAAATTGAATATTTTTTAATATAAGAAGAAATTTTTTTATGTAAAATTATTTAAATGTGCACAAGTTTGTTTTATAACATTAAATAAAAATCACCCTTTTTGGATTATATTAAACTAATCTACACTCTATCTAATTTTTAAAATGCATCTTATGTTTTCTCTATACTTGATATATATGTAAATCAAATTTTATATATAAAGATATTTAAAAAAAGATCATTGTGTCACATTTTGATTGTATACCTATTTTAAATATTGTTTTTGAAAATTTTAAAATTATTTATATAAATGTAAAAAATTGTTTTAAAGATAAATATAAAATTTTAATTTGGTTTAATTTTTTGTATTTTTTCTCATACGTTTCATTTATGATGAATAGGGGAAATACTAATTTTTTTGAAACATGTTTTTTCTTCTAAACAATTTATAAAGTTAAATTAACTATTTATTATGTTTAAATTATTATTATATATATTTTATCATATAATTAAATGTATGTCATTGGAATAAATTTTACATTTTGATATAAAAAAAATTCCAAACATTTGAACATTTCTAATTTAATAACTCATTTTTCCATCCCGCCTATTTGAATAGTTTTTAATTTATATATGAAAATAATATGGTCGGAAATGGAAAAATAGAATCCATATTTGGAATAATAAGGTTCAAATTTAATAATTAGGCCCCTTTTATTATTGTCCATTATGAATAGTTTCTTTGATAATTTTGTTACAATGGTAATGGGTAAATCAGGAAATTTAGGGTAAAACTAAAATGATATGGACTACATAATGACCCTAAAACATTCAAAAATGTTATTGTGTGAAATTATTCAAACCTATAACACCTATTTTTAGAGATTTAATTTTTTAATAGACACTTTTATTTGAAAATTACAATGATATTATTAAAATCAAAGAAAGTGACAAAATCTCACACTCTAATTTTTTTATTTGAAATACTTTTAGATATAGTTAACCAGAATATATATTAAAACATAAATATTATTTGTAAAGATAAAATATTTATCTACAGAATGAAAATTTATTTATAATTTTTTGTGATGAAGTAATTACCTTATGTTTTCAGACAACATAGATGTAATAATTATTTTATTAATTGAAATATGAAATAAGGGATATAGAACATATTAAAATAAATATTATTTGATATAAATAATTTCATAAAATAATTTTATATAATACCCTCATATGTTATGGTTTTAATAAAATATTTTTTTTGAATATATATTTTTTTGATATTTTTAAATGTCAATGTAATGAATAATAATAAAATTTTTGTTAATAATATTTGAAAATAGATAATAATTTATTTAACGATATAAAATTATTAAAAATAGTAGATTCTTCCAAATAATTAGTATAAAGTTTAAAATTTCATCTACTATATAATTATGGGTCCTTTTTCATTTTATAGTAATTATATTAACCCTCAATGATTAAAAATAATGTTTTTCAAGGTAAGAGTTAAAGCGGTTAAATAAGTATTAAAACAAAAAGATAAGGTTATAACCATGACCAAAATATGCACTAAAAATTGATTAATGAATAATATTGTACCCTTACCACCATAGACTCAAATTTAAGTTGTTTATTGAAGACATATCAAAGAAATGGACTTATATATTATTTAAATTAAAGATAGTTAGAAAATGTACGTCCCTCTGTATTTAATATCTTTTATATGCTAACATTGGGATGAAATTAAGATATGAATTAACCAAAAGGTATTTTATATTACAAATGAAATTATATTCATTATATAAATTAATTATTATTTTTTTGAAGTAATATAATTATCTTAAATTCTTCTGCTATACTAATACATGATATATTTAATTAATTATCAAATAATTAAATAATTTTAAAATATTAATATTGACATATTTTGAATTATTTAATGAGTGAAATGGATTTTATAAATCAATATCATATATTAGTTTTGTTGTGAATCACTATATTATTATTTCATATTTTTTTATGTATTTTTTTCAATGTAAATTATTAGTGTCAAATTTACACTAATAATATTTTATAATAATAATAATTTTTTTAATTTATTTTAAGATCATAATAAATCTTTAAAAATTAAAAAATTATAATATAGTCTAAAATGTTATAAAGGGTTCATTTATGATTTAATTTACCTCACATAATTATAAATTACAACCTTTTTATAGTGAAATTGTTTTTACCATAATTAAAATTAAAATAGGTTAATAAAGGGTTAACCAAAATGAAAAGGTTTAAAATAATTCAAAAACTTGTCTAAAAGATGTACGATGATGTGATGAAAACCTTATCTCATAATATATTTGAAAAAATTTCGTTCTTTTTTGAATTTTGATTGAGAATGAATTTATTATAATTTATTATTTTTGGAAACTCCAAATGCACCCTTCACCTCAAAAGGGACCCTCCTCCATAACCTTTTAAAATAACGATGTGCAATAAATAATTTAAATATCCATCAATTTTATATTATAAATTTCCATTGACACATTCTAGATTTTATGGTATCACTCAAAAAGTCAACACTAATGTACCCTAATAATAGATCTGAAAGAAGATCACCAAAGAAGATAAGTCTTATATATGTACGATGAAAATCAAATTAAAGGTAAGGGTTAGTTTTAAATAAGGAATTTTTTTTAAAAGTTGTGTTCATGTTTTTAAATTCATATGCTCATGTTTTTCTTGATATCTTCCTTATTTACCCTTATTGAGATTCTGAGCTCCCCCTTTTCATATATTTCTTTTATCCAATATATAAGAATGGTTTTAGGTAGGAATACTAAAGGAGAATATATTTATAAGATATTTTTAAGATCTTTAACCAACTTAGAATAACATGTTCCTTGTATCCAAAGTCACTAAACTAATATTGTCTTTGGGCATGTGGTTGTATAATGTATGAAATATTTTGAAAAAATGGTGCAATATCTATGTATTTTAATCTTGAGTCATTATATGAATGACATACATTTTCCATGAAAAAAATAAGACCCATGCATTAAAAATGAACCCTCTTCCATGTTTTCATATAATAAAAATTAAGGTCAACTAATCCATGAGACATGATTCAATTTGGACATGAAACTTAAAAATGGATGTGTGTGCAATTCTTCATATGTTTGGTCGATCCTTCCATACAACTATCTAAATATCGCATGACCCCAAGAAACCTTACTCATATTTCAATTCACTTATAAATCATTGGATTGTCTAAGTAAATAATGAAACAACCTATAGAACAACTAAGTTGATCATACGATAGCCTATGGAAAAGACCAGATGATTATATGATAGCATATGGATAATCCAGGTTTATCACGTGATAACCTATGGACAAACCATCTTTTCATGTGAAGGAATTCCGTATAGGCCATACTGATCATGCGACAACCATACACATTCCAAAATAATGATGTGATAGTCAATTGATATGAATCCATTTTCATGTGAGGGCCTCTTCACATTTCCACATTGATAATGGAATGAAATATAGGAAAAGTCACATTGATCATGAAAATATATGTTTGAAAATTAATTTGATCATACAAAAGGCCCTTGACATGTCCACATTGATCATGTGATGATTTTTTAGACATATTACATTGATCACAGGACAATATCCTAGAAAATTCAGATAGTCGTGTGATGGATCTTGTACATGTTAACTTCAACCATGTAAAGCATCAAAAACATGCCAGATAGACACCCTAAGATGTGTATTACAGTATAAACCCCCAAACTGAACATATCAAGTAGATAATAAAAATATGTTATAGAGAGAGTCATGACATGTAGAGAGGATGATTAATACATGTAGAGAAAAAAATAAAGACATGTTGCAAAAATAAGAAAATCATATTAGTTAGACTCCTGACATGTCTAATAGGCCTGAAAACCATATATGGAAGACTCACATGGGATTACACCATGTGAACCCCCAACTACATACCTTCTGGATAATACCTCTTTTATAAAGGGAGTTCCCTTATTGAGTTAGGGATACTCACTCATGCAAACTTAATTATGTCGTGCTCTTTGGAAGGCCCTCCATTTCCTATAAATAATATCCAATATACCATTCATGGTCATTACCTATCATTATACATCAGAGGATAATGATTGAAAATGAATCTTGGGAATCTATATTTGTATAATCCCCAAGTATTACTATACCCCAACAACAAAAATAATTTCTCTATGTGTAATCCACCAACCTAAACATGAGTAGGATATATGGTAACTGAACTATGAGAAAATTTATTCCCATCCATATAACGACCCATAATTTACATACATTGTTAATACTTCAAAATTGAAGCACAATTATTACAACATATGACAAAACCAAAAAAGACCGTATAGGTATAGTTTCTTTAGAAACTGGGAAACATAAACAACTGGTTCATAAATATTGTACAGTGTCTCCCATTTATTTCATCATATCTAGGGTCCCTTTTAGCATATTCTACTTAATATCCATCTTCCTGACCTGGGGAAAAGAAAACATAAAAGTGTGAGCTCAAATGCACAGCAAGGGCAAATAAAGGAAATAAAAATCATATCATATCTTTTTGAAAATCATAACCTGCAAAAGAGATCATAATATCTTAACATGGAACCAATCATAGAAGTGAAAATGAGATCCCCATAATCAAAACATGAAACTTGAAACTTTGTGGCATGCACACATAATCATGGAAAATCATTTCTTGTTAGTCATGACTCATTGCCAAGACTATCTTAGTGGACAAAGTCCCTTTCTGAACCGAGTCACCCTCGTTCTAGTCCTGTTTCACTGAACCGGTATAACCTACCGTTCCATCCTTGTCTATCTCATGAGATATAAAATCTTTACCCAATGCATTGGAGGGAGATATAGGTCCCACCCATCTTATAATTAATCCTTTCTTATGTGTGCCACATAATCATAAACCATACATCATAGCGTAACCCATGTAATAAAAATGGAATTCTTAAACAACATGACATCATAAAACAATTCATATGAGATAAAGGAATTCATAAAAATATTTCCATCACAACATAATCAAATCCATGTTATAATAGGGATGAAAACAGAACCCTTTTATTATCTTAGATGGAAGATAATTTTGATAAAATACTTGAACTCCATTCTTGAGGAAAATATCCTTTCTACTTCAAAAACGTTTTTCCTTTCATAACATGTCATACGACTTTAAAACAAAAGAAGATGATTAAAAATAAACTTGAAAACTTGTAAAGGAAGCTTCTTGGAAATAATGTTTTAAAAATCCATTCATGTCGTATAAGTTAAAAAAACATTCTTCTCGTACTTTTGTCGGAAAAGTCAAAAAGTACCTCGTAAAAAAAACGACAAAAGATTCCTTTCATATTCTTTACTAAAAACTCACCGAAGGGTAAAATTGGATTTAAACTATTGTAAGTGGATGGAAATAATATTACATATTGAGGGAACATGGATGTGGATGATAAAATACACCCCAGTAAATCCTTACGAATAAACAATCTCGGATAAAAATGAGATTGTGATATTTCCCTTACCTTAGGTCCGATTTGCTTTGTATGTGTCTGAAGCTCCTGTATAATGGTTTAAATAATGTTATTGACTTATTCCAGAATCATACATATTGATATGATATCATATATGGTCATATTCTTAGCTTCTTGTTAGTAATATTTCATTGTTACTTGTTACTCGGGACTTTATTGCCTTTTGTTCTTATGCATGTTTTGCCGAATAAATTCTTATTCTTATTTTAAAGTTATATATACCTTATATCCAGAATGGTATTAGTGTAACATATATCATATTTATTCTTTCAATTCATTTATATAATTACTATGTAACGATGATCATGTAGAACGAGTCGCATCACATCGTGGAGACGGTATTCCGTATGTACGCACGAGTGATGATATCGTTCCTATGATCATGGAATTGTATTGGAGTATATGTATATTATTTCAGTATCAATATTAATTTATAATAATCATAAATAGTTACTCATTACACCATTATACCCATCCTTGTAAGGTGATGGTGGAAAATAGATTACACCACGGCGTGGAGACGGTATTCCGAACGTACGCACGCGCGGTGATTTCATTTTTCCGTAGGATGGATAGAAGGTGAATTAGGGTTGTTTAATATTTATAATAACATATCAGTATGTAAGTAATACTGATGTTATTACTTTATCATGAAACAACTAAATAAGAAGAAGTTGAAGAAGAAAGAAATTGAAAAGATCGGTAATGGATATTACCTCTTCTTTGGAACGCTTCTTTGAATCCTCCACATAGGGAACTAAGATTGGTCTTTGAAGAAGACCAGGACCTCTAGGATTATTCTAGGGAAGTGGAGAGGAGAAAATGGCAGGGGTTGGCCGAGATTGAGTGCTCAAATTGGTGTGAGGAGGAGGGGGAGGAGGTGCCCTTTTATAAGGGAGGAGAGGGGCATCTTAAGAATATCTCAAAATATTATTTTATATAAAAGTAAAAATCGGTTTATAATGGTTCCAAAGGGACTTATTTCGAAGCTAAAGTGGGGATGGGTCGAAATACTATCAACCAATAGGATTTAGACAAGTTTAGGTTATTATTTTAACCGTATCAATTAGATTTAACTCTAAGTTAAATAATTTAACTTTTACCGTGTCTTTTTGTTTTCTTACACTATATGGTTAATAAACTTACTATAACATTTCAAACGAACCCCAAATTGTTTATTATTAATATATATATCCTTATCTAAGTCATTTTGACGAACCTTAGATTTTTAGGAATAAAATAACAATTAGTAATATAATATTTGATTTAAAAACTATTTTGTGTCAATTTTGACACTATTTGATATATGATTTTTGTGAAAGTCATAACAGAATTATATGTTCGATCCAAATTGATTAAATCAACACTAATATATCATAGTAACCTAGAAAATTAGTGTAATTCATAAAAAGTCTCAAATTACATTTATTTTGGTGTTTATAACATCAATTATGTCAATAATTCATTAATAAGATAATTACTGCATCATCATTGTGTCATAAATAAATTAAATTATTTAATGTCTAAAAATTATAAATAAAATATCATTATGTAGGAAAGCTTTTTAGGTTTCTATTGAATATTTATAGTCGAATTTATCTTATGTATAACCCCATATTAAAAATGTTTTAGTTATTAAACTTTGATTTTAACTATTTTAACTATTCATTAAATAAAATAATATTAAATGTCATAATCTAATCCAAGTGGACCTAAATGGTCATATTATATTCCTAAGGTTGTTTTTGGTCGAATTACACTTATCCAATAGAATTAGGACATGTTTTAGGGTAATAGTAATATCATATTTACCCTTAGTTACCCTGTTTACTTTCAACCGTGGTAAAAAAAGTAAAAAGTTACTATTCACCAAAAAATTATTTTCATCTCATTGAACCAAATTTTAGTCCTTGATATTAACCGTGTCTCTCGGATTTTCAAAATTACATTCACAGAAGTGGTAAAATTAAGTTTTATGCAGAATTCAGTTTTTAACCTACCACTTAGTGATTTCACTATTCATCAAAAATTGAAAGTTTTCAGAAAAATACCAAAATTTCACCCTAGGCTAATTTCGGTATTCCAAATCCAAAAATGAAGTCCATTTTGAAAGATAAAATTTATAAAATTTGAAAAAGTGGTTATTACTATTCATAACGGATAGTTTTAATAATATTTTAATAGCATATCGTTGTTTAGTGAAACTCGGTATTGCGTACGACGCAAGCTATCAAGGAAGGTCACGATTTCGTGTAAAGCAAGCCAAGCAAGTGTTGTGTAGAAAAAGATTCCTTTGATGATTTATATAACATAAAAGTCTCAGGTGTTACATTCTACCCCCCTAAAAAAGAATTTCGCCCTCGAAATTCGTCACTTTGTAACTAACAGATGAGGATACTTCTCCCTCATCATATCCTCAAGCTCCCATGTAGCTTCTTCAAGTTGGTGGTTCCTCCATAAAACTTTCACCAATCGAGTGGTCTTGTTTCGTAGGACTTTTTCGCTATGATCCAGAATCTCTATCGGGTGTTCTTCATAAGAACGATCTTGCTCCAGCGGTACAACTTCTGAGCTGAGTACATGTGAAGGATCAGGTATGTACTTTCTCAGGAGAGATACATGGAACACATCGTGAACTTGAGAGAGATTCGGTGGAAGCGCCAATCGGTAAGCTACCTTTCCAACAAGATCCAGTATTTAGAAAGGACCGATATATCTAGGGCTCAACTTCCCCTTCTTTCCAAATCTCATAACCCTCTTCCAGGGAGATATTCGTAAGAACACTTTATCACCCACTTCAAACTCTAGGTCTTTTCTTCGGTTGTCAGCATAACTTTTTTGTCGACTCTAAGCTGCTCTTATGTGTTGTTGAATAGATCTGACCTTTTCTGCCATTTCATCAACGAGATCAGGTCCTAATAGCTTTCTTTCCCCAACTTCATCCCAGCAAGTTGGAGTCCTGCATTTCATTCCATAGAGACCTTCATAAGGAGCCATCTGAATACTGGAGTGAAAGCTATTATTATAAGAAAATTCCACCAAAGGTAGGTGTTGATCCCAACCTCCTTTGAAATCCATAGAGCAAGCTCTCAACATATCTTCTAGGGTTTGAATTGTTCTCTCAGACTGACCGTCTGTCTGAGGATGATAAGCAGTGCTGAAACTCAACTCTGTATCCAGAGTATGCTGAATACTTTGCCAGAACTTCGAGGTAAATCTCGGATCCCGATCAGATATAATAGAAAGTGGTACTCCATGCAATCTTACCACTTCCTTTACATATATCCTGGCAAGCTGATCTAGAGATAAATCCTCTCTAATAGCAATGAAGTGTGCAGACTTTGTAAGACGATCAACTATGACCCAAATAGCATTATTGCCTTTGGATGTTTTAGGAAGTCCTGTGAAAAATTCCATAGTGATGTTTTCCCATTTCCATTTGGGAATGGGTAATGGTTGTAACATCCCCTTAGACTTTTGTCTCTCAGCATTAACTTGTTGACAAACCAAGCATCGAGAGACATATTCAGCAACATCTCTTTTCATGCCATCCCTCCAGAAGTACTCTTTCAGGTCCCTATACATCTTCGTGCTTCCAGGATGAATAGAGAATGAAGAACTATGAGCCTCATCCAGCAGCTCCTTCTTTAATTCGTGGATGGAAGGAACACAAACCCGATTCCTGAACTTTATTATCCCATCACAAATCAAGGTTGAATTCAGGAACATTTCTCACCTTCTTTTGTAACTCGACATCTTCTTTCTGTGCCTCCTTAATCTTCGCATGTATAGATGGTTGAACATTCATTTGAGAAAGATAAGATTTTTCCCCTTCCATTATAATTCCAAGATCCATCCTTTGTAAATCCATAAATATTGGATCTTTTGTGATCCTCATCATGGATAAACTAGCATGGTCTTGTCGACTTAATGCATCTGCCACCTTGTTTGCTTTCCCAGGGTGGTAATGGATTGAGAAGTCATAATCCTTAATCAGCTCCAACCATCTTCTTTGACGCATATTCAGCTCCTTTTGTGTGAAAATATAATTTAAAATTTTATGATCAGTATAAATATCACACCTTTCACCATAAAGGTAATGCCTCCAAATCTTTAATGAAAAGATTACCGCAGCCAACTCCAAATCATGTGTTGGGTAATTTTGCTCATGGATTTTCAACTGTCGTGAGGCATAAGCTATCACCATATCATTTTGCATAAGAACACACCCCAATCCTTTCTTGGATGCATCACTGTAGATCACAAACCTTTCTCCACTACAAGGCAGTGTGAGCACAGGTGCACTGGATAACCTTCTTTTCAACTCCTAGAAATTCTCTTCACATTCCTTTGTCCAAACAAACATAACTTTTTTCCGAGTCAACTTGGTGAGTGGATTAGATAATCGTGAAAAATCCTTTACAAAACGTCGATAATATCCAGCCAAACCAAGAAAAATTCGGATCTCAGTTACTGTTGTTGGTCTCGACCATCTTTCGATAACCTCTGTTTTTGCTGGATCCATAGATATCCCATATTTTGAGATTATGTGACCCAAAAATGCAACTTTTTGAAGCCAAAATTCACACTTGGTAAATTTGGCATAAAGCTTATCCTTTCTCAGGGTCTTAAATATAATTCTCAACTGATCTTCATGCTATTCCTTTCTCTTTGAATAGACAAGAATATCGTCTATAAAGACTACCACAAATTGATCAAGATAGTCTCTAAAGACTCTATTCATTAGATCCATGAAGATAGCAGGGGCATTAGTAAGACCAAATGGCATCACTATAAATTCATAGTGTCCATACCTTGTACGGAAAGCCGTCTTTGGTATATCCTCCCTTTTGACCCTTAATTGATGATACCCTGAACGAAGATCAATCTTGGAAATGTATTGAGCTCCGCGTAGTTGGTCAAATAAGTCATCAATGCGTGGGAGAGGATATTTGTTCTTGATAGTGATCTTGTTAAGTTCTGGATAATCAATGCAAAGTCTCATTGATCCATCTTTCTTCATAACAAATAGAACAGGTGCTCCCCAAGGTGACGCACTAGGGCGTATGAATCCCTTATCAAGATTCTCCTGGAGTTGCTTCTTCAATTCCTGCAACTCAATTGGGGCCATTCTATAAGGTGTCTTTGAAATAGGCAAAGCACCCGGTACGAGTTCTATTGAAAACTCAACTTCACGATTTGGTGGAAGACCCAGTAATTCCTCTGGAAAGACGTCATCAAACTCCCGTACGATGGGCATATTCTTAATCGCGAGTTTCTCACCAACCATTTGAGATAAATAACCTTCATTTAGTGGAATCAATACCCATAAAATGGAATAAATTTCCACTGGAAGGTTATGTTCATCCTTGCATTGATAGACGATCATAGATTGATCTGGAATATGAAATGTGACTTCCCTTCTTTGTCAATTGATATGAGCTCCGTATAAAGAAAGCCAATCCATGCCAAGAATCACATCAAATTCCACTATAGGAAGGATCAAAAGATTTTCAGGAAGCACTTTCCCTCAAACTTCGATCGGAGAAGAATTATAAATTTTGATGCGATTGATGTGCCATTAGGTGTTGTCACAGCTAACTCAACATCTAATTGTTGAGGTAATACGGTGATACCCTTAGAAAATTATTCAGAAATAAAAGAGTGGGTGGATCCAGAATCAAATAAAACATTTGCTACTTTAGAGTGGATGGTAATTGTACCTTTCACCACTTCGTTATCGTACTCCACATCGCTGATAGAAATTGCATGTGACTTTCCTTTGTCTTTAGCCTTAAGAGTTTGTTGACGTCGACCATCATCATCAACCCTTGGATTTGGGCATTGATTGGCATAATTCCCCATCTCCTTGCACTTGAAACATTGAAGTGTAGTAGGTTCATTTTGTGTATCCCTTCCTTTGTTTCCATCATTAGACATCTTCTTCCCATTATCGCGACATTCAAATGCCCGATGACCTTCCTTTCCACATTTGAAACATTTACTTGTCCCTTTAAGACAACTCCCTCCATGTTTCTTTCCACACATTGAGCATAAGGGAAAGCTCATCTTCTTTTCAGTGTGCTCTTTAGATTTTCCTTTGAATTCCATTTTCCTCTTCTTATCAAACCCATATGACTGATGGGTTACTCCAATCTCCATCTTGAATTTGAGAGCACATCGGACGATTTCCTCGTAGCTATTGAAGTCCCTTATGGCTAACGCCCTTCGAAGACTTGGTTTTAAGCCACTAAAGAATCGATCGATCTTACTCTCAGGTTGGATAATAATACCAGAAGCGTACCTTGCAAGTCTTGTAAAATTTGCTTCATAGGTACCAACAGATTCATCATCCCTTTGCTTCAGTTCAAGAAACTCTTTCTCCATCTTTGTTCGGAGAATACGAGGGAAGTACTTATTGAAAAATAAGTTATTGAACTCGTCCCATTCCATGGACTCAATTTTATCCATTTGCCTCGTATTCTTTATAAGATTCCACCATTGATCAGCATCTCCTTCCAAACGATACACTGTTAGGATGACTTTATCATGTTCAGAACATTGAAGAACTGAAAATATCTTTTCAGTAGTACTAATCCATTGTTCAGCAACTAATGGATCAGTAGACCCGCTGAAAGAAGGTGGACGCTGCCTCATGAAGGATTCAACAGAATGTTGCTCCTTCCTTTGATCGTTTGGAAGTACTGCATGATTCATAGCTTGAGAAAGTTGTGTGAGCATGGCTACAAGATTTTGCATTCCAACTCCCATATCGTTTGGTTGCTCAGGGGGACAATCATTGCATTTCCCATCACATTCCGCATTAACACGGTTCCTTCGGGTTCCAGCCATTGACTATAACCTAGAAGAATAGTGTGAGCAACACTAATTATAATAGGAAAACCACATAATTCAAGAATAAAATTTTCACGCTTAAGGTCTTATCCTAGGTTATTCATGGCCATTTCTAAAACACTAAGATTGTGTTCTATGATTAGACTTATCCATAGGGTTCTTACTAAGGCTTTCACATCCTAGTTTCCAAAGGTTGACTATACCTTTCCTATGATACCAACTATAACGACCCAGACTTTACATACATTGTTAATACTTCAAAATTGAAGCACACTTATTACAACATATGACAAAACCACAAAGGACCGTATAGGTATAGTGTCTTTAGAAACTGGGAAACATAAACAACTGGTTCATAAATCTTCTACAGTGTCTCCCATTTATTTCATCATATCTAGGGTCCCTTTTAGCATATTCTACTTAATATCCATCTTCCTGACCTGGGGAAAAGAAAACATAAAAGGGTGAGCTCAAATGCTCAGCAAGGGCAAATAAAGGAAATAAAAATCATATCATATCTTTTTGAAAATCATAACCTGCAAAAGAGATCATAATATCTTAACATGGAACCAATCATAGAAGTGAAAATGAGATCCCCATAATCAAAACATGAAACTTGAAACTTTGTGGCATGCACACATAATCATGGAAAATCATTTCTTGTTAGTCATGACTCATTTCCAAGACTATCTTAGTGGACAAAGTCCCTCTCTGAACCGAGTCACCCTCGTTCCAGTCCTGTTTCACTGAACCGGTATAACCTACCGTTCCAGCCATGTCTATCTCATGAGATATAAAATCGTTACCCAACGCATTGGAGGGAGATATAGGTCCCACCCATCTTATAATGAATCCTTTCTTATGTGTGCCACATAATCATAAACCATACATCATAGCGTAACCCATGTAATAAAAATGGAATTATTAAACAACATGACATCATAAAACAATTCATATGAGATAAAGGAATTCATAAAATTATTTCCATCACAACATAATAAAATCCATGTTATAATAGGGATAAAAATAGAACCCTTTTATTATCTTATATGGAAGATAATTTGGATAAAATACTTGAACTCCATTCTTGAGGAAAATATCCTTTCTACTTCAAAAACATTTTTCCTTTCATAACATGTCATACGACTTTAAAACAAAAGAAGATGATTAAAAATAAACTTGAAAACTTGTAATGGAAGCTTCTTGGAAATAATGTTTTAAAAATCCATTCATGTCGTATAAGTTAAAAAAAACATTCTTCTCGTACTTTTGTCGGAAAAGTCAAAAAGTACCTCGTATAAAAAAAACGACAAACGATTCCTTTCATATTCTTTACTAAAAACTCACCGAAGGGTAAAATTGGATTTAAACTATTGTAAGTGTATGGAAACAATATTACATATTGAGGGAACATGGATGTGGATGATAAAATACACCCCAGTAAATACTTACGAATAAACAATCTTGGATAAAAATGAGATTGTGATATTTCCCTTACCTTAGGTCCGATTTGCTTTGTATGTGTCCGAATCTCCTATATAATGGTTTAAATAATGTTATTGACTTATTCCAGAATCATACATATTGATATGATATCATATATGGTCAAATTCATGGCTTCTTGTTAGTAATATTTCATTGTTACTTGTTACTCGGGTCTTTATTGCCTTTTGTTCTTATGCGTGTTTTGCCGAATAAATTATTATTCTTCTTTTAAGGTTATAGATACCTTATATCCAGATTCGTATTAGTGTAACATATATCATATTTATTCATTCAATTCATTTATATAATTACTATGTAACGATGATCATGTAGAACGAGTCGCATCACATCATGGAGACGGTATTCCGTACGTACGCACGAGTGATGATATCGTTCCTATGATCATGGAATTGTATTGGAGTATATGTATATTATTTCAGTATCAATATTACTTTATAATAATCATAAATAGTTACTCATTACACCATTATAACCATCCTTGTAAGGTGATGGTGGAAAATAGATTACACCACGGCGTGGAGACGGTATTCCGTACGTACGCACGCGCGGTGATTTCATTTTTCCGTAGGATGGATAGAAGGTGAATTAGGGTTGTTTAATATTTATAATAACATATCAGTATGTAAGTAATACTGATGTTATTACTTTATCATGAAACAACTAAATAATAAGAAGTTGAAGAAGAAAGAAATTGAAAAGATCGGTAATGGATATTACCTCTTCTTTGGAACGCTTCTTTGAATCCTCCACTTAGGGAACTAAGATTGGTCTTTGAAGAAGACCAGGACCTCTAGGATTATTCTAGGGAAGTGAGGAGGAAAAAATGGCAGGGGTTGTCCGAGATTGAGTGCTCAAATTGGTGTGAGGATGAGGGGGAGGAGGTGCCCTTTTATAAGGGAGGAGAGGGGCATCTTAGGAATATCTCAAAATATTATTTTATATTAAAGTCAAAATCGGTTTATAATGGTTCCAAAGGGACTTATTTCGAAGCTAAAGTGGGGATGGGTCGAAATCCTATCAGCCAATAGGATTTAGACAAGTTTAGGTTATTATTTTAACCTTATCAATTAGATTTAACTCTAAGTTAAATAATTTAACTTTTACCGTGTCTTTTTGTTTTCTTACACTATATGGTTAATACACTTACTATAACATGCCAAACGAACCCCAAATTGTTTATTATTAATATATATATCCTTATCTAAGTCATTTGTCCGATCCTTAGATTTTTAGGAATAAAATAACAATTAGTAATATAATATTTGATTTAAAAACTATTTTGTGTCAATTTTGACACTATTTGATATATGATTTTTTTGAAAGTCATAACAGAATTATATGTTCGATCCAAATTGATTAAATCAACACTAATATATCATAGTAACCTATAAAATTAGTGTAATTCATAAAAAGTCTCAAATTACATTTATTTTGGTGTTTATAACATCAATTATGTCAATATTTCATTAATAAGATAATTACTGCATCATCATTGTGTCATAAATAAATTAAATTATTTAATTTATAAAAATTATAAATAAAATATCATTATGTAGGAAATCGTTTTATCTTTCTATGGAATATTTATAGTCGAATTTATCTTATGTATAACCACATATTAAAAATGTTTTAGTTATTAAACGTTGATTTTAACTATTTTAACTATTCATTAAATAAAATAATATTCAATGTCATAATCTAATCCAAGTGGACCTAAATGGTCATATTATATTCATAAGGTTGTTTTTGGTCGAATTACACTTATCCAATAGAATTAGGACATGTGTTATGGTAATAGTAATATCATATTTACCCTTAGTTACCATATTTACTTTTAACCGTGGTAAAAAAAGTAAAAAGTTACTATTCACCAAAAAATTATTTTCATCTCATTGAGCCACATTTTATTCCTTGATATTAACCGTGTCTCTCGGATTTTCGAAATTCCATTCACAGAAGCGGTAAAATTTAGTTTTATGCAAAATTCAGTTTTTAACCTACCACTTAGTGGTTTCACTATTCATCAAAAATTGAATGTTTTCAGAAAAATACCAAAATTTCACCCTAGGCTAATTTCGGTATTCCGAATCCAAAAATGAAGTCCATTTTGAAAGATAAAATTTATAAAATTTCAAAAATTGGTTATTACTATTCATAACGGCTAGTTTTAATAATATTTTAATAGCATATCGTTGTTTAGTGAAACTCGGTATTGCGTACGACGCAAGCTATCGAGGAAGGTCATGATTTCGTGTAAAGCAAGCCAAGCAAGTGTTGTGTAGAAAAATATTCCTTTGATGATTTATATAACATAAAAGTCTCGGGTGTTACAATCCAAATAGGATGTGTATGATTCCTTCGTAAGGAATTAACTCCAATAATAATCCATCCTAGTATAATCCAATAGCTTTCATAAACCCGGGAAACAATAATAATTTATTTGTGTGTAATATTTCACCACATCCCATCAGTGGGATGTGGTGTAACTAAAATACAAGAACACTAATTCTTGTCTAAATCCGATACGTATGACTACTTCTTAAAGAAAATTATCTAATATGAATCCATCATAGTATAAGACAATATAATTCATAAAACTAAATGAAAATAAAAATTTCTCCACATGTAATCACCCACCCTAACCCATCATCATGTTAGTGGGTAACTAATCTATGAGAACTCTGATTCCTTTTCAAATAGGTTACATATGATTCCTTATTAATGACCGAAAATTAATGTGAATCCACCCTAGAGTATGTCTCTTCATATTCCAAATATTATTTACGCATTTGACTGAACTCTCCTATAATTCTACCATACTACCATGTCCGTTAGTGGAATATATGTGGGCTTGTGGATGGGTATCCAGTTATGTGTAAGCCCTGACCATGACCTTGGGTACCATAAACCCACCAGTGGGTTAGAGTCAAGATAAACCACATGTAATATGATTACTATTATATATAATATACCGAGGAAGTCTACCAAAGCCCCTAGATCCATATCATATCCTCAATGAGACTAAAAATCTTACATATCAAAGGGAAACTTTTATGTGTAATCCCTATACAAATTATCTCTCATGCAATGTGTCCAATATTCTGATATCTATTTTTTCTCACAAGGATAATGAATATCATGGGATTAGAGACTAGTGATGATTTTATGAATCATATGGAAAGGATTACCCTAGTGAGGGTCCTTCATTGGTATGTAAGTCTTATTGAATCACATATTCACTCAAGGGGTCATATTTATGATGAGGCAATTTAGGGAGGCCTTATATGTATAAGCCATGCTCAGTGCTCATATTGTCGTATCTTTTAAAATACAGGTGAAAATTATAATATCTCTGTAGACTCTGATTCCTATATTAATTGGATACACCAAATTCCTTCTCAAGGCTCAAGAACAATATTTACATCCTTTCCACAAGACTTATAACTTTATAGTATAGTACCATCACATTACGTTAAACTATTTCAAGCGAAATGTGTGTCTTTCTATTCCTATTGTCACAAGATATGTATTACACTTTAAAAAATTCCAATACCATATACAAGACAATAACGAACTACCTAGAATGAAATAAACTCCAAATAACCTAAACATGGATATAAAATACTGAATCTTATATAAAGACATGAATTGTGGAAAATTGGTTGAACACATAGTTGTTCCCATCAGCACATGGTATGAATCCAGTTATTGGTATAAGGGTAACTAGTCTTGTACTAAGTCATCATACGGAATTCATGAAAATATATTAAATCTATAATTGAGTCCAAAAATATGAAATAGTTTTCCATATAAGGGTGTGATGAGATCGAACCCCCATCCTCTAGAGCAATGTTAGATCTTAAACACCATTGGATCTAAAACCACAATAGAAAACCTATATTCAGAAAGTAAGTATACAGCTTATTATTGATTTGGGAGCTATTATAAGTTTCTAAGATAATAATGTGGTGAAAAATAACTTAATGATTGTGAAACCATACAAAAATACCCATGACCGTCCCTCAAAAGGAATCAAGAAAGGTATAAACAGTCTGATGGCAGTTAATGCCAAAATAACCGAGTCATTATAGGCATTAGGAACCTTGTCTTTAAAACCGAGGAAACAATAAATTATTTGAAAAAAATAAAAAATGGTGAAGATTATGGGAAATAATTTACTTTTTTGATCTATTTAATTTGTTAAAAAGATAGACTACCCAATTCCCTTCCAGCCATTTTTAGTAATTTTTTAAACAAAATGATAAACCCAACACATTTTTAGCTACCCTAAATCTTCCATTAAACGAAGTGAAAAATTATTTATCATTTTACATTTAATATTATTGATCAAACATGTACTCTTATATATGATGATAAGATAATAATGTTTCTTGTTTCCTCTCTATGACTTATTAATCCCTATAATCGAAATAAAATCATCGAATATGCCAACATATTTTCAGACTGATAGAGAATGCAGTAATTCCCAGGGAACACCTCAAGATGTTGAGAACAACTAGTTGACAGAATAATCAAGTGAATCATCATTCATGAAATATTTTTACCCGAGGCCTTGATTTAAATATCCCCCAAAGCAACAACTCTAGTTCCATTTATTAAACATCTTTCTCCAAGAGTAACACATCAATAGATTCATCCAAATGTTAGAGTCATCTTAATAAATCACTCATATAATGATTCCTCATAGGCCTCCATTACCACATCAATCCACTCAAGTGGTTGTATCCCTTCATTCCACATTAATAGTTTTTTGGATCTTATCTATAGAGCACAATAATACATACCGTTTGTATCTATGTGAGGTGAATGATGAAAATCTTCATGTCAACTGAATCAACCTTGAGTATCATATGAGTTATCCAATCCATTTTGTATATTTTCATCAACATTTGGAAAAAATTCTACATGGATCTTTAGAAATATTTGTGACGAACACAGATATACATATTAAGACATCAAAAGGAGCTCCTTCCTTGTGTATTAAAAACAATGCAGCTCCATAGTTGCATTATAACAACCCTATTATTTTTATTCAATTCATACACGATTTAACGACATTAAATTACACTTAATACAACCGGAAAGATATAGAAGTCAAGTGTCTTGGGAAATTAAGAACATTACATAACAACTTAAAACATGAAATATCATATCATTATTGAAAACATCATTTATATGACCACAAAATTATTTTTAACATAACATTTCATGTGGCAACCTAAGGACTGCATAAGAAAGGGGTGAGCTATAAAGCATAGTAAGGGAATAAACACATAATAACATGAGGAATAAATACATGTTTGACCATAGGTATATCAATGGAGCATAATAGAATCATGAACATAATGGAATGATTTAGCATGATAATAATAACTTAGAAATGTGGAAAAAACATAAAACATTGCATCATTGGTCAAGGCTAAACATCTACGACATCATAGTGGAAAAAGTACCATAAAGGAATTTGGTAAAACCCTGTCCCAACATGTCTGATTGTAATACTAAACATTACCCAATGCATAAGAGAGTTGTATAATTTCGGTCACACCCGTCACTTTCATTTCATTCTATTGTTTATGTTTTAACATCCATCGTCTAGGATCCACTAAAACGGTGCCCCAAGCTGGGTTTCTACATGACCTCATGTGAACCCCCCTATAGGCCTAAGGTATTCATCCATTGGCGAAGGGCTAAGAGCTAACTGAGAATAATATAACCTATTTTTTAGTGTCATACACATAGTAATGTATGAAAAATAGTGGAGGTAATATAAAAAAATGATTAACATGCATAAATAACTAACCCCCAACTTGGTACAGACCATATTGAATAGTAAATTTTCCATGTCATTATACATTTCCATGTGAACAACATGAAAATAATGGAAAACAAATGAATACAAAATATGATCTTGGCTCCAAGTCTTAGACCTCCTCTATGAACATACCAAACTCGACACACTTATCTAACATAAGGCCCTTGCCACTTTCCTAACCTACAACCATGAAATCTACTCGGGAACCAATGGTGGCATGAGCAGGGTGTGAGTAGAACTCAGTAGGCCACCACCAATGGTGTATACAAAATATCTAGTCAAATAGATAGTGAGTTCAAATGATAAATAATGTAATGTAAAGGAAAAAAGTTCAATAATCTATTCCAGATTATGATCCATTACGTTATGCTACCCTTTAATCCAAGTTCACTTCTTAAGAATCTCATGGTTTAGTTCACTCATTTATCTTGTGTTCTATGGATTAGGAATGATCAATATTAACAAGGAAAATGTGAATAATCAAGTCCTATTTTACTAGGCATCAAATCAAAATAACGACATAATCCTCAACATAAATCCATAGTCTTGGAGGAATGAAACTGTTAGTGGAATAGAACTCTGACCCCTTCCATAACCAAAGCATTTAATGGGTGGATCATAGAATCTTAGTTAGACATGACCTGTGGGTGTAGAACCTCATGTCTATACCCCACTCTACAAAGACATGTGCACATGTTTATTTCTCAATTTCCACAAAAACCACATTACAAGTAAGAATATCAAATATAATTGGAAAGATCAAAATAATATCAAGTATATTGGAAAATTAACATTACATCACAATCCATTAGCAAATTCATCAATTATACCGTATAACCATTTATCCCCATGCCATATTTACCATGCTTATCTCACTAATCATATTCAATCACCAACATTTTATCTTAACAAATCACATTAATCCCATTTATCCCATTTACATGCCAAGGAAACAATACCTTAGCGTTAACCACATTATAAAAAACAATACAAAATCTTTCTAAATCATTACATAAACCAATCAACACATTATCATAGTCATTAAAACATGAGGAGTGAAATTCATTCCTTAAATTTATTTTATCCCATTCGGAAGTGTCGTTGCACTCCATGGGTGGCATTAAAATAAGTCATATCATCCTCCCTGTATCTCACAGGGATCATGAGGAATTCATTTAGGTATTTAGACACTCAATACATCACATTGCTCTAATGTTACCAAGAACACATCAATAATAGGGCATGAATAAAACCCTACATGCATAAATATAAATAAAAACTATGGGATATAACATATAGACCACCTAACTTAAATACATGGGCGAACACACCCTTAATCGAGGAATTATATCCCAATCTAAACCCCCTTCAATTATTTAACCAAAATCTCAATAAAAAAGAAGTGGTTTAGAGCTTCGGATTCACAGAATAGAAAGACAAAAACCCTAATCAATAAAAGGATGAAATGAGTGGATTATCCATATCTAGATCTTCTATCAGCAACACACGACACTCCAAGGGTCCTAGGATCGAAGGATCATAACCTCTTAGAAGATCATATAAGATTTGATCGTCACTAGTGAACAAAGGATGAAAAATGAGGAAAATCCTAAGTAGAACATGAAAATCCCATAATGGAATTTCTCTTAATTTCTTAATGTTATTGGGATGCCTAGTTTCCAAACCATAAAAAAACTATGGGAATGATACTATTTGAAAATATCCTCTTTGCACGGTTACCTGGGATGATCCGCACGATTATCACTAATTGTGCACAAATGTGAAACAACCATGAAACCCATTTTTCTAACCATTTTCATGTATGTAACCCTTGAAAAACCCCCATATTCTTCAAATGATGACTGGAAACACATATTTAATCAAAATAAGGGAATTATGTTTAAATTTTAAAAAATCATGACTTATGGAGAAATCTGGGATCATACAACCTCCAAACCTTATAATGGATCTTCCCCAAGTTGCTACATTTAGGCATCACTAAGTTCCCATAGAAAATAAATCGGGCCACTGAGCCCACATATCTGATTATCTCTCCCATGTTTTCTCATAGATGTTTCCATGCTGTCATAGAACATGAACTAAAGGAACATTCTTTCCCTTCAAGAAATTATCACTATGATCCAAAACATCTATCAGATGCTCTTGAAAGGATGCATGAGCCTCATGCTTGACATCATCATCATTTATCCCATGAGATTGATAAAGGTTCTACTATAAGAGCTATGAAATATAGAAAAAATCGTAAATCCAACTATACCGCTGTACAAGATCTAATCAGAAATCCACCGATGTGATTGCCTCCATAATCTCAAATGTTCCCACAAACCAGTCATCCAACTTGTATAGATTCTAGATTCAATGGTGACCAAACATTGGAGACACCCAAAGAAATAGACTATCATCATCCTTAAACACAAGAGGTCCATAGAGTTGGTCTGCATATGACTTCTACCTACTAGGGGATGCTTCATTATTCTTTTGAATCAATTGAACCTTATTTGATGCCTCCAGCAAAAGACTCAATCCAAACAGATCAAACTCCCTACCCTCCAACCAACATAGTATAAATCTACATGGTCTCATATAGAGATTCGTAAAATGGTTCATCTAAATTGGGTCCTAAAAACTATTATTGTAAATAAACTCAATGAGAGACAAATTTCATTCCCATGAACCACCGGAATCCAACGCACATGATCTAAACCTATCCTCCAATACTTGGATCATTTTTTCTGAATTCCAATCTATATATGGGTGATATGTCGTACCCAAAAAAATTGGGTACCAAGAACCATCTTCAATACCTACCCGAAACATGGAGTGAAACATGGATCACGATATGAAACTATGGTCCATGACACGCCATGAAACAACACTATCACTCAAACATATAAATCTACCAACTAATTCACTATATAAGTCTCTAATATTAGCAAGAAATGAGAAACATTTTTCAACTGACCCACAACTACCCATATTACATCATTCTTATAAAGATTCCATGGAAGACCATCTATGAATTCCATCGTTATGTCACTCCATTTCCACTCCCGAATGGGAAATGACAGAAACAACCCATTGGGACATAGATGTTTGACCTTCACCTGCTGAATGGTAAGGCATCCTTATAGAAAAACCACAAGATCTTTATTCAGTCCAGGCAACCAATAATACCAATGGAGATCATTATACATCATGATAAAACCAAGATTCACCGCCCACTTTGATTGGTGTAAATCACGAATCGACTCCTCCTATACACCTGTCAGTACTCTAACATGGACATGAACATAGGAAACTCCATCAGCCACAAAATCCCAACTAGAAGAGGACTCCCCACCATTATGTCATTCATTAAAATATGAACACTTTGGATCCACATGATAACTTACTTTGAACCTTCGTAAAAACATAGATTCAAATACTATGGATGCAAGTACAATGTGCCCATGCCCATCTGGTACCTAAAAATAAATCTTAGCAATTAAGGCCATCATAATCCACTCTGAATAGGAATCTTGAGCCACCTGATTCTATGACTTCTAGATCAGAGCATCAACCACACTATTTACCTTCCTTGGTATATAGACCAACTCAAAATCAAATGATTTTAGTTACTTTACCAAAATTCGCTACCAAATATTCAAATCCCACTAAGAGTATATTTATTTGAGGAATTAATGGCCAGTAAACACCAGGAAGGTTTCTCCAAACAATTAATGCCTCCAAATCATCAAGGAATGGACGACAATATCTAGTTCAAGGTCATGAGTAGCATAATTTATTTCATCTGGTCTCAACTGTCTCGACCAATAATCTACAACCTAATCATCCTGCATTAACACTGCCCCATGTCCAACACAAAATGCATTATAGAACAACGGGTACTTCTTACTTAGTTTGGGTAAGATAAAAAATAGGTTTGGTAGTCAACAACTTCTTTAAATCAGGAAAATAATTCTCTCAATCCTCTAACCATTCAATCATAACCCTCTTCATTGTTAAGTCTTTGACTGCTACTACCCAATGATAATGATCTATGATGATATTGTAGTAATCAAAAACTAAACCCCAAAAATAATGACCATCAGAAATGTTGTTGGGATGCTCCCAAGACACCATAGCTTGCACCGTCTTTGGATACACTAACACACCTGACTCTGAAACAATATGTCCCAAAAAAGTGAACCTCATAGATCCAAATCTGAAATTTTGAAAGATTGGAATAAATATTATTCTCTATCTGTGTACTCAAGATGCTTTAATGGTTTTTGTCATGATCTTCATGAGTTATAGAGTACACTAAGATGTCATATTCAATTACAACCACCAACTGATCAAAAAATGAGAAAAATATCAAGTTCATCAAATCCATGAACATAGATGGTGCATTGGTCAACCCAAATGGTATCACCAGTATTTCATACCACATATACCTACTTCATAAAGCTATTTAGGGTACATCAGTATGTCTCACCATAAAATGATGGAATCTTAATCTCATATAGATTTTAGAAAACATTGAGGCACTTCTTATCGGGTATAACATGCCATCGATTGTTTGAAGAGGTTATCGGTTCTTCACCATCATCTAGTTCACATTCCTATAATCAAAACATAGCCTTAGGTATCCATCATCGTTCTTATAACACAACACAAGAGATCCCAGGGTGCTGTAATAGGATGAATAAAATCCTTATGCTCCAAATCCTCTAGATTAACCTTTTGTTCTCCGAGATCTACTAGTGTCATTTGATAAGGAGGAATGGAAACAGTCCCTGCTTCTAGTAACAACTCAATCGTAATCACGACATCTCTATCATGTGGTAGTTTTGAGTATTCCTTAAGAAACACAACCTGAATCCAATTCACAATAGGAGGGAAGAATTGATTTTCTTTCTCCCCATCATCTAACATAGGCATAATCTTGGCTTTTTAGTTTCACCAAATATGGGAATAGTGGCCATATGTGGCCTGCTCATGTATCCCACTCACCACATCAGAAAAAAGTGTCTCCATCGAGAGATATTAATGTTAAATGATGTTGGTAATAGTGGATATGGGCTTGATACGTCCTGAACCAATCCATAATTGATGGTCGGATTGGATACTCAAGAGGGGGTCAATTGAGTTCCAAATAAAATTTCTGTTAAAAACTTTTCTATAAAAATCTCCCAATTAAAAATAAGTTAAACTGTAGTGAATTTTTAAAACTGTAAGGTTTCAATTAGGTTCTCAAAATATTGAATAAGTCTCAATAAATTTAATTAGAAGATTAAATTATCTTTTGAAACTAGCCTACTGATATAAAATAGTTACAAACACTTGCTAGATTAACTATCGAAATAAAATTAAAACAAATTGTATTTCAAAGTAAATAGTAGTGGAAAATAAAATATGTAATATACATTACACTTATTCTAATATGCATAGAAGATATAATCAAGAGGTTCAGTCTCAAGCTGAGACTTTGTCCTCTCAAACAATTTATATAAATTTGATCCACAACCTGGATCAGGGTAAACAATAGTGAAAAGACTGTCTAGGTACTGAGACCTCTACCACAGTTCTTCGTGGAAAAAAAACAATAGCACACTGGTTGTCCATGTCCTACATGACCTCTACCACTATCCATAGTGGGATACAAGAGAGAGTTATGGAAGGTTTGTGTGAGGATTTAGGAATCCTCTAGTTTAGCACAGGAGAAAGTGTGTGTATAAAATATATAGAGTATGCACACTTCTCAATATGAAAATAAAAGAATCACTAAGATAGTAGATATGAGTTTAGAATTATCTAGTGATTTTAAGTGTATCTTTGGAATCCTTTTGATTAATAAGAAATGTTTCTAAGTCTTCTCTGGTTTCGGTCTGGAAAACAGAGTGTCATTTTCTTCCTTGGTTTTTAGGTTCATCTTGATCATCTTGAGTGTATGAGTAGCTCATTGTAGTTCTTCCCTCCTAGGCTAAGGATTAGCTTGTGTTATTTTCTTGTATGAATGGATTCGTGAATGTATAGTGTTCTTCAAGTATGGATGTAGCCTTCAGGAATCTTCTTGTATTTTCTGCCTGGTCTTGGTCCTTCCTTTTATTGATTTCAGCTCCAGAAATGGGAAATATTACCTTTTTACTGGTACTAGGTACGATTCCCTGACATGCCAACAACTATTGTTAAATAATATTAATTTCATTAAAATCATCTAATATGACCATTGATTAATAAATAAATAATTTTGAGAGTATAGAGTATTAAGTAGCAGTGACTGGTAAGTCTTTTATCAGTAGCCTTCTGTCGATGGATATGTAATGGCATACTTTGTATAGCAGTGAGATCCTATCAGTAGATCTTTGTTCTTGTACCAGTGGCTCCATGTATCGGTATCAGTTACTCTGGGTATCCGTATTTGTATGTACTAGTGACTTCTTTTATGAGTAGCTTTGATCTATCAGAAGCTCGTCTGTATTGGTAGCTCGTTTGTATCGTTAGCTCGTGCATATCGGTAGATCCGTTCTGTTCTAGTGCTAAAGTGCATATCTGTGGACTTGTGCATCGGTGACCTTTCTGTAATGGTAGAATTGCATATCGGTAAACTTTCTATCAGTAGCATGTGCATATCGATAGCTCGTTTGTACCAGTAGCGGTATCTCTGTTCTATACTAGTGATTGTGTATTATTGGTAGCTATGCTTCTATCTGTAGACTTGATCTATCAGTGACGTGCTTACCGGTAGAGTTATACATACTAGTAGCTCTGTTCTATTTTAGTGACTGTCTATTCAGTCTATAAGTAACCTTTGGCTATCAGTAGACTAAGTACCAGTAGGTCTCTATTTGTCTGTATCAGTAGATATGTTCATACCAGTGGACTTAACACTTATATGTTCTATGCAACACATATTTTGATTGAATTAGAATTATTTCAAAGTTCATATAAACACAAATAAATATTGATTAACATATTTCAAAGATTATTTTAATATTATTTTCAAATTGATAATATAATGTCATTGATTGAAAGAATTAATATATAGATAAACATTATGTCGGATTATCAAAGTTTGTGAAAGCATAATTGGTATTATCAAAACAAGTGAGGTAAAAAATCTCCTCCTTTTTGATAATCACAACTTATGATATTATAATCCCAAAGTAATTAGTGATGTATCAGTGGATATTGCATGAAATCCAATTGTATCAGAGAAAAAAATATATTATAAAACACATATATCAAAGGTAAAATATAAAACAAATGTACTAGAGGGAAATGAATTAAGCACATAAAAGATAATATTTCTCCCCCTTTGTCATAAAAGATATTATTTCTCCCCCAGATATGTTTCCCTTAGATAGTATTTATCCCCCAAATATGTTTTTCCTTAGATAGTATTCCCCCCCCCCTTTGTGATTAGAAAAAAGTTGGACAAAAAGGAAATATAGTAGAAGAGAAGTAACAAAGAGTAAAAGAAAGTAAGATCATACATATTCCTTGGAGAAAATAGATACAAAGAAACACATAAATGAAAAAAAAAGGTGATTCCTATCAAAAATCCTTGCCAATGATCAATCCACATCCTCAGAATGACATTTCCCCTTGGGATCAGAAGAGGATTCAAGTGTGGTGGATGTAGGTGGAGGATTTGGAACACTAGAAATGATACGAGGAGGTTGAGCTACTGAAACTGTTAATGGCCTATACTGTGTAGCTTTCTGAGTGATCATAGGAGTAAGGATGCATATTGCTTGGGCTGGAGTCATCTGAGTAGGAGAAGTAGCAGAGGCAGAGGTAAGTAAAGCTGGAGGTATAATCACTGGTCGAGTATCAACATGAAACAAGGGAAACAAAAGATTTATGAAATCCATAATAATTCCTCCCCCACATTACATGGAAGAAATTGTCCAGTGTAGGGGTCAACTCTCTGTGATTTCTGACTTGTTCTCTGAAGGCTTAATTGACTGGTGGTAGCTTCATGCTTTCTAACATAAGCCTGAAACGATTATTGAGTTGATGCTTGGTGTAAACCCTTTGGAAATAGTAATCTACCTTACCTTTCACTTCGTTCTGAGAAGTAGAATCTTCTATAATATAATCTTGAACAATCTTAATTATATCTCTTGTGGTAGACACCACTTGGGTCATGGAAGATGTGTCCATAGAGCTACTGGTTGAAGCTGAACCAAGATCCTCCTTCATCAAAGATCTATTTTAATCAAATTCTATTGAAGGTCTCAAATCAAGAGAACCAATAGAAAAGGTTACAATTTCCATGAAACAGTTAATTATCCCACTAATAAGATTTTTCACTGCAGAATCATGGGCACTGATATGATTCTATACAGACTTTTTAAAACCCTCATAAACTGAAACCATCTGGCTCACTTCACTCTTCACATAGGCAAAATCCTTGTCTGCGTGTGATTTTGAACTCATATAGGATTACAAAGAGACAACTAATTTCTTTAGAGCATCAACATGCTTTTCCAAGCTAGACATCTGATTCTGGAAACATGTGACTTCATCTACTATCTCAACCAAAAAGGTTGACACATTACAACCAAGAGAGAGTTAAAAAGACTTTTCCAAATTGCTCATCTCTTCAACAAAGTGATTCTTTAACTCGAAAACAGAATCACTCAAAAACTATTTCATCTCATCCTTCGAAGATGATAAGTCATCCTTGGTGACTATATTAGCAGGCACAACAACAGGGGATATTTCAGATACGTTACTGGACACAGAGTCATCCATAGTAGTCTGAATAGATGACACTAGTGAAGCTTCCATTATCCTTACTTATTCTACAAAACATTCTTTAAGATCAGACTTTAACTTATCCAGATCATGTATTCTTACCAAAAATTCAGGTAATATCTCATAGTGAATATCATAATTGATTTTTGGTGTCTGAAGGGATGTCAAATTATTAGAATCTGGGTAATCCAACCCAAAAACTACAAACCCTGGGTCCTCTGCTCAGTCTTCAAACTCAACTGCAACTGAAACACTGCCAAACCTAGTTGGATTCTCCCCCTCAACTGGTGCATTGTCCTGTATAGCAAGGGAATCCTCATCTACACGTTCTTCCTCAGAAGAATATTTCACAACCACATCCATTTATGCAACATCAGGAGGTTCCACAAGAATAGGTAAAGGTCTATCAGCTTCATCAAATTCCTTAGCAGGCATTAGAGAATGTCCAATCAGTGCACTAAGGCTCAAGCTGACAGAAACAGATGCTTCACTTGCATGAACTTCTTCTTCATTCTATCGAGAAGCCTCTTCCTGATCTAATCTCTGCTGGTCTTCCTCATCGATAAGTGCCTCTTCATTGCTTACACCCAAAATAGTATTTGTACTAGGAAGGTTCGAAGACGCTATTTCTTTTTCTTGTGATACAACATCATGAGTTGGGCTAGGATGCATGTCAGGGTCTCCTCCATTTGCTACAGAGGAATATTCCTCTTCTAAATCATCACTATACTGTGGATCTTCTTCATCAGGTCCCAGACTGGGATCCCTCACATCCTTAGGCCATGAAGGATGATCCACAAGATTGAACTTATCATATAGATTCTTATCATCAGTAACCCAATATCTTCTCCATGAGTTCTAGTTTATCTTCATGTACATACATACTGTACTTGTGATACAAAAGTTTTTTCTTAACACCAATATCTCATCATGAGACTCAACTACTCATTTTACCTTAATCATCACTGAAATCAACTTGGAAAAGAATAAGGCATTGGTCTTCTATTTAGGCCTAGTCATATCATCCATTAGAATCATTAGACCCCTACACATATTCACCTTCACACCATGTCTCAAGAGATGTAATAGATAGATATCTTGATATCTCAAATTTGCAATGTCCCCTCTCCTTGTACTTAGCACATGTTTCAAAAATTTGAACAACAGTCTGTTCTCTCCATCCATTTCTGCAGCCACCATCTTTATCTGCTTGCCACTACCAGTGAGATCCTCTATGGAAATATCACAATCAAATATGTCACTTGTAGGTGGTAATTTCATTGATGAATATCCAAAAAATTCCTTCATGTGGTAATCTCAGGTACTCATCCCACTCAACAGATGAAAAGGCTATTTCCTTACCATTTACCCATGAAACCATTCTGTTTTCTTCATCAGATTTTTGAAAACTTACAAACTCATAGAACTGTATTACCAGCTTCGGATAGTAGGGGCCATTGTTGTTCGAAAAGCATTCTACCCACTTCTGATCTTCCAGAACTTCTATAACTAATGATTTACTAGACAAAAACCATTCCACGCATAGCTATTTTTTGATCCCAATATCTCTATTTTGTAAATACAGGTTCACTAGTCACCTCCCCAACCGTGTTCTACTTACACTGCTACTTACATCTGGATATGTCTTCTGCTACATCGCATTTGGCTCATCAATGTCATCTCTAACAGTAGGGAGTTTGGTTTCCTTCATCTCTGGTTCGAGGAACTTAGGGTTTTCGAGAGATTCGCAAACTAAGGCTTAATGGTAAAGGAAAAGATTGGTGGATTGAGAGGTAACTAGGACTTAATTTTATCATATATGAATCATAAAATAAATAATTAAAATTTATTATGTAAATTATAAATGATACAGATTCTTGCGGCTAGACAAAAGTTTAAATTAGCGCATACTTAATGGTGAAGTATATTTGGTGAGAATTCCTAACAGTGAGGTCCACTAATCAGTGAGTTATATTAGTGAGGTCCATACCAGTGAGGTATAATGGTGAGGTTTCAAACCAGTGAGGTATAATAGTGAGGTTTCATACCAGTGAGGTATAACAGTAAGGTTTCATACCAGTGAGATATAACAGTGTGGTTTCATATCGGTGAGGTTTAACAGTGAGGTTTCTAATGGAGATCAATCACTCCTAACTCATGACTAAAGTAATTTAACCTATCCGAACTTAAAGGCTTTGTGAAAATATCACCTAATTTATGTTCAGTACCTATTAAATCAAGATCAATATCACCTTTTTGGTATTGATATCCTAAAAATTAGTGCCTTACATCAATATGTTTACTCCTAGAGTGAGACATAGGGTTCTTTGAAATATTAATTGCACTCGTGTTATCACAGTAAATAGATACATGTCTAAATTGATATCGATATTCCAAAAGAGTGTGTTTCATCCATAGAATTTGTGCACAACAACTACCAGTAGCTATATACCCCACTTTAGCAGTATACAAAGCTACATAATTCTATTTCTTACTATACCAAGATACTAAGGATTTTCCCAATAAATGTCATGTTCCAGATGTGCTTTTTCTATCCAACTTACAACCAAAAATGTCAGCATATGAATAACTCATTAAGTCAAAATATTGTCATTTCAGATAAAACAAAAACAAATTTGCATCATGTTTAAGATACTTAGTAATTATTTTAACAGCAAGAAAATGCGATTCTTTAGGATTAGCTTGAAATCTTGCAGACATACACACACTAAATATAATATCTAGTCGACTAGCAGTAAGTTAAAGTAGACTACCAATCATACCTCTGTAGATGGTTTGATCCATTGGTTTCCCAGTTTTATCTACATCCAATTTACAGACAGTAATCATCGGTGTATAACTTTCCTTAATACTATCCGAAATAAAAATTTTTAAAAGATCCTTTGTATATATACTTTGATTCAAAATAATACCATTTTCATTTTGAAAAATGTGAAATCAAAGAAAATATTTGAGTTCTCCCATTAAACACATTTCAAATTCATTTTTAATACTCTTTGAAAAATCAGTACATAAAGAATGTTTAGAAGATACAAAAATAATATCATTAGCATAGATTTGTACTATCAAAACATCATCAGAATTATTTTTAATACAATGAGTTGGATCATCAATCACTTTTGTAAACCCTTTTGAAATATGAAAATTACTAATTCTATCATACCAAGATCTTGGAGCTTGTTTCAAACCATATAAATCTATAGATAGCTTAAAAACTCGATTTGTAAAATAAGGATTAGTAAATCCAGGTGGTATTTCAACAAAAACATCTTCAATTATAAAACCATTTAGAAAAGTACATTTAATATCCATTTGATATAACTTGATATTCAGATGAGTATCATAGGCATGTAGGATCCTAATAGCTTCTAATATAGATACAGGGGAAATGGTTTCCATATAGTATATTCCTTCCTCTTCACTATAACCTTGTGTAACTAACCTTGCTTTGTTTCTAACTGTATTTCCTGATTCATCAACTTTATTTCTAAAAAACCCTTTAGTGCCTATGGTTAAAGTGTCCTTAGGCCTGTCAACTAATTCCAAGACATTGTTTCTTTTAAATTGATTTAATTCTTCTTGCATAGCCATTACCCGAAATTTATCATTGATTGCATCATTTCCATTTTTAGGTTCTAACTGTCAATGAAATGATTGATGTTCAACCTGGTTTCTTAGAGAAGCTCTAGTCTGTGTCCCTCTATCAAGATTACCAACAACAATATCCAAAGTATGATTATTTAGAATCCTAGTTGATCTAGTAAAGGTGGTACTATAAATTTCAGGCTCTTCTCTAAATTAGGGTTCTACAGAAGCAGATTCTGGAATATGTCCAGAACTGGTTGTCATTACAACAGGTTCATTGATTTTATCATTAAGATCCAGAATAGACAGATATTCTTCAAGATTTTCAAGAGAATACCTAGCTTCATGTGAATCAGTTTCATTAAACTTGATATTAACATATTCTTCCACACATTTGTTTCTTTCATTGAATACTCTATATGCTTTTCTAGAGATTTAATGTCCTAAAAATATTCCTTCATCACTATAGGATGAAAACATGTCGAGATTATCTTTTTTATTGAGAATAAAGGCTTTTCAACCAAAAATTCTGAAGTAATTAACCTTAGGTTTCCTATTGTTCCACAACTCATAAGGGGTCTTCTTGAGAATGGGTCTAATCAAGACTCTATGGATAATATAAAAAGCTATATTTATAGCTTCAGCCAAAAAATAAATAGTCAGGTCATATTCATTAAGCCTAGTTCACTACCACTATATAGGGAAAGGGAAGTGCTGCACTTTATTAGCACTAAACAGAAAGCGCTAATAAAGGGGTATGCCTTTATCAGCGCTATCTCAAAGCACTGATAAAGGTACCCCTTTATCAGTGCTAAAAATCACTGATAAATGAATGTTTTATCGGTGCTTTTATTTTAGTGATAATAAGAGATACCTTTATCAGCGCTTTTAACGAGCACTGATAACGGTTCTGTTGGTTTTTATTTAATAAACCTAACAGGCCATCCTTGCTCGCACACTGTCAAGCTTTCGCGGAAGCTGAATAAGGGCCCTCACCACTGTGACCTCGTCCTACTCCTCCTCCTCCTTCCTCCTCCTCGTCATCGTCCTTCTACGCCCCCACCGCCGCCTCCGCCCCCACCCCCGCTGTCGTGACCGTCGCTGCCTCTGCCGTCTCCACCCTCGCTGCCGTGACCACCGCCACCTCCGCCTCCGGCGCTGCCTCCGCCACCACCGCTACAATTTTTGATACTCATTTTCAGGTAAATTTTATTCCTGCTGTATGAATTGAACATTTGAAATCATAATTTAAGGTGTTATTGCAAGAGTCAATAGATGATATAGTTTATAATGGTTTTGGATATTATAGAATTATGGACGAGCACTAGTGACTTTTGTGGTTATTTTACCCATTAAACATTCAGGTATAGAAAGAGATGGTGCGGTTGATCTGGAAGAATTTAATCATTACACAGAGTCATAGTTAATTTAATATGAACTATTGGAATCAACTGATGGTGTTTTATGTCAGTGATTTGGTCTTTATCGTAGTTTCACATCACTTTGGACATCAACGGCTAGGTTATCAATGTCTGTTTGCACCGAGTAATGGGATAAACATAAGGATTTTTGGTCACTCGGGAGTATTTCTTATTGATTGCTGTTACCATATGGTTTGATAACTATCCATGATGTGTTTAATATTTTCCATTTGAGTAGGTATATACCAGATAATTTACATGTGATTAGATGGGGGATGTTGATCTTGATCCCGATAATAATTTGGTTCCCCATCCAATTCAGACTGTGAACCTGGATTATAAGGTACTACATGATTAAATGACCCCGAGTATAGTTAATGTGGTAGTTCAGACAATATATCCATGATACATGGGGGAATGACTCGTTGATGAGGTAGTAGTGTCCTTCTTCATTAGAGGATACAAGATCTTGCAGGATTTATGGGGGAAAATCATTTATAGTTTAGAGATTATAAAGTCTCATTACATTTTATGTGAGGTAAGTTTTAACATTTTTTGGGTTTTTTTGGTTGAGGAATGCTGAGAAAGGATTTTTAGGACACATGTATTGGTATATTTAGTGATCTTTAGGGAATTTTTAGAAACAAAATATCATTTTTTACTATATTCTGAGAAATCAAATGACGTGTAAATGGATTACATGACATGTAATGACCTCCAAAAATGACACATTAATTGGATGCACAATGTGATAATTTTAAAAACTTTGTAATGGTTACATATCATTTAAATAAAAAATATAATGTTTTAAATAAAAAGTTACTTGTTTTTTAGTCAAGAGGAATACACGACATGTAAATGTATTACATGTAGTGTTAATGTCATAGAAAAGATTTTTTGGGATCCATATAGTTCGGGAGGCTTCATATTTTTTACAAAATTATCCTCTTGGATAGATCTTTATCCCGATGATATTTTGGGTCACTCCCTCCCATCTAGTTCACATTGTTCTATGCTTGATCACTATTATGGTTGGATTTCTTTTCTCGAGGTATGTGATCCTTCTGATTCCTATTTGGATTTGTTTTCCCCTATGGTTTGGGTAAAAATTATCGATCGGAAAGTGATTTCTATCAAAAAAATTAAATTTATTTTCATTCATTGTCTTTTGGGGTTTGGGGGATGCGGTAAATGGTGTACTCGGTTTTAGATTATTTAATTCTCATGGGTTTCCCCTATTTTATGTTTTCTTTTCAGTTGAAAATATCCTCTGTTGTGTGCCTCTCCTCTACCACGAACGAACCTATGATGTGTTCTTAACGAAACCTTCACGGTGAGTTTTCTCCTGTTACTCATTGGTTTCCTCTTGTTCACATGTTATCACTATTTGATACAGATGGTTATAATGTGAAATGTATGGGCTAAACACCCCGCTGAAAATCGTGGTCGGTGGTGGTCCTTGTTTGCACACTAAATGAATTGAATGTTGGTTGGTTCTTTTTGAACATTGTAATATATAAATTGGTAATTTACGTATACTTAACTTATGAATTAACACCCCAGGATGATAAAAATTATGCGATAACCCCTGAATTAACAAACAAAATTGAATAAGGGGGCTTTGTGATATATAAAATTTTGATTGTTTGGTTTGTATGGTGTTGCGATTGTGATCACGATTGTGTTTTTTATGGTGATGTGGTTGTTGGAATGATTGATATGGAATTTTTTTCCATGTTGTAGTTCATCCACAATTAAATATCAATCCAAACATTACCCATTTGAATGGAACCACCATTTTGTTAATAGTGAAATTCCACCGAATCCTAGAAAACCACTTCCAGAGGAAACTATGAGACACTTTAAAATACATGGAACATGCTTCACCAAACATGGATTTCATATAGAATTTAATGCCACACAACATTTATCTCCAAATTTTACACCACATGATTAATCTTCTGACTCAAACTTGGAATAAGTTTCACATTAAATGTTACATGTCATGTGATCCTAGGTCACACACAATGTATCTCCAATACATATACTTCAGCATGAAACCATGTACATTCCATGAAATAATGGTAGAACCATATTACATGTGTTTTACGTCACTCACACCATGTATAGATACCAAAGAGACTTGATGTGTATACACTATACACCCCTAGTGGTCATGTAAGGACTACACACCATGTATTCCACAAAAATGTGATACATAGCTGGTGAGGTGACTCAATATGTATATAAATTACACGCCTTTTTCTCAAGTTGTTCTAAATGTCAGGTATTTTCAAAGGAATCATTCAGTCATTGTATGAATAACTTGGAATAAATTTTATATAGGTCAGATTAAATCATGTATCTTATATATACACGCTGTTCACCCTACTGGACACACCATGTATATGGATTTCACTTGTTTTTAAAGGCATTTGTACCATGATTTGGTTTTATAAAAACCAAACAATGCTACCTGATTAAATAAAACATAATATTAGGCAATTTCAAGATCGAACCCATAAAGACGATGAATATGAATAACGAATGGATGAATGCTAATGGTTGACAAAAGAGTATGAATATGGCGTGAAAGAGTTTATAAAGTTTGCAGAAGATCATGCATGTGACCCTTCTAAAATCCTTTTTCTGTGTTTAAGCTGTTGTTATTCAAGACAATTTAGTCCATTGGAGTTGGAAGAACACTTGATCTGTCACGGAATAGATCTAAGTTATACATGTTGGAATAAACACAGGGAAAAAACAAATGTAGGAAGTGACTCAGAGAACACGACATTTTATAGATCATCTGATATGATTATAAGCATGAATAGTGAAGACGATCGTATGGAGGGTGTGATTACAGATGTGAATGATGATAAAAATCGTACTGAGGAAATGACAAGAACAGTTGAAGATGAACATCATGATTTCCCAAAATTGTTAGAGAAGTTAAAGATTTGTGAAAAAACACCATTGTATGCTGGTTGCACTAAATTTACAGCATTGTCAGCCATATTGAAGCTGTATAATTTTAAAGCAGGAAACGGGTGGAGTGGCGCCAGTTTTATGGAACTAGTTGCTATTTTGAATGACATGACCCTAGAAGATAATGAATTCCCAAGAAAAACATATGATGCCAAATTAATGCTATGATCGATGGGTATGATCTCTGAAAGAATACATGCTTTCCCTAATGACTATATATTATTTCGCATGGACCACAAATCACTTATAAAATTCCCAAAGTGTGGCGCTTCACGATACAGGAATGATGACTCTAGTCCTACGAAAGGTGTATGGTATTTTCCAATGATTACTATGTTTAGACCCTTATATGGAAGTGAGGAAACTGCATGAAAATTAACATGGCATGCAGATACAAGAATTAAAGATGGGAAACTATGTCACCTGGAAGACTCTCCTCAGTGGAAGAGAATTGATCAAGAGTATCCTTAATTTGGGACCGAGCCGAGAAACCATTGTCTGTCGTTATCTACAGATGGGTTGAATCCTTTTGGTTTTAAAAGCAGTAGTCACAGTACATGGCCGGTTATGTTGGTAAACTATAACTTACCACTGTGGATATGCATGAAACGAAAATACATCATGTTATCTATTCTTATATCAGCACCGAAACAACCAGGTAATGATATTGATGTTTATTTGGCCCCATTGATCGAGGATTTGAAAATATTGTGGGATTCAGGTGTTAAGCTGTATGATGCATACAAAAATGAACATTTCACTTTAAAAGCCATGTTGTACGGGAAGATAAATGACTTTCCTACTTATGGAAATTTGTCAGGATATAGCATTAAAGGAACTCAAGGATGTCCCGTTTGCAAATAAGGTACACAATCAATTAGGTTGAAACATTCATCAAAACCCATGTTTCTAGAACATCGCATATTTCTACCCCAACGACATAAGTACCGATCTTGGACAACATCATTCGATGGAAGTTCAGAATAACGTACAACACCCTCTCTACTAACAGGTGATCAATTGTTTGAGAATGTAAAAGATTTGGACACTACTTTTGTTAAACTGTTTTTGAAAAAACATACGAAAACTGGTTGAAATAATAGATCAGTTGTTTTTGAATTACCATACTGAAATTGTCTATATGTCGGAAATTTTCTTGATGTTATGCATGTTGAAAAAATGTATGTGATAGTGTCATCAACACATTGCTAAATGCACCCGACAAAAGAAATGATGGAATTAAGTCTAGATTGAACATGGTTGAGAAGGGAATACGAGAAGAGTTGTCACCAATGAAGGGTGAAAAAAAAACATTTATTCCTCCTATTGCTTAAAATCTTTCTAGGCAGGAGAGATATCAGTTTTTCATCTTCTTGAATGACGTAAAGGTTCCAGAGGGGTATTCATCACATATCAAGAACATCATGTCAATGTGAGATTTAAAATTAAAGGCTATGAAATCACATGACATCCATGTTTTGATGCAATATCTAATTCTTATAGCTTTACATTGAATGTTTCCCAAGAATGTCCACCATACATTAACGAAGCTATGTTTCTTCTTTAAAGATATATGCAGCAAATTTATAGACCCAGCTAAATTGCCAACTATGGAAAGATAAATTGCCGTCATATTATGTGAATTGGAAATGTTCTTCCCGCCAACATTTTTCGATATGGTGGTTCATTTGATGGTTCATTTTGTGAGAGGGACTCGAATATGTGGTCATGTACATTATAGATGGATGTACCCCATTAAATGGTATATGAAGGTTTTTAAAGTGTATGTCAAAAACTAAAGTTAGATAGAGGTTTGTATTGCGGAGCAATATATTGTTGAGGAAGATGTTGAATTTTGTACTGAATACCTGTCTGGTGTGGGAGTCATTGTCCTACCGAAATCTCATCACACCGAGTGGCTTGAGGGTAAAGGAATATATAAATAGAGGTTGTCACTATCAATATTAAAAATCAGGAGCAGGCCCACCTTTACGTTTTTCATAACAGTTTCGACGTTGACCCATATGTTCAAACCCACAATGAAATTCATAGGAGTTTGAATCCTTCTAGGGATGAAAATGGATATCAGATACACATAATCGATAGTTTATAGGATGGTTTCAAGATGATATTTTTAAGCAGTTAGATGAAAATCCAGACTCAATTTCAGAATGACTTTGATGGCTAGCCGGAGGAGCATGTGTGTACGTATCATCTTACAATGCTTATGCAGTTAATGGTTAAACATTATATACTAATGAACATGATGAAGACAGTACCATGAAGAATAGTGGGGTTACACTTGTGGCTGAGGCGATGCATGTTTCCGGTGCTAAGGACAAAAATCCAATTTATGCAACTATGTCATACATTGGCATCATCCATCGAATATGGGAGTTGGATTATACAATATTCAAAGTGCCGATTTTTCAATGAAAGTGGGTTGATAACAGGAGTACTATTAAAATAGGTAAATTAGGATTTGTGAAAGTTGATTTTAGTAAGGAAGGGGAGAAAGATGAACCATTTATAATGGAATCACAGCCAGTGCAAGTATTTTATGTTCTAGACCCTACAAACCAAAATTAGTTAATTGTTCTGTTATCGACCAAAACAAATAAAGGGTCAGATAAAAGTTCAACAAAGGTTGACCGTTTTATAGGGACTTCACAATCATTTCGCAGTGGTCCCAATGTAGAAGGTTTTTTTATGTTAATGGAGACCACAATTAAGGGGTTAACATAGTCGATAGAGGAGTGAAATCTCTTCAGCCTTTAAAGAAAAAAAGAGTATACAATAATCAGGTTATTTGTTTATTGTAACAGACATTGTGTTACGTTATGTTATTATTCATTTGCTGATGTTTTTATGTAATCTTAATTAAATATTAAACCACTTATGTAGATAATGTCTTTTGCACCTAATGATGCGCCCAATCCCGAGGCACAAATGGTTTCTCATCCAGCAGCTAGTGGTCCCACTATAAAGCAACAACATGTTTCTCAACCAGATGCTGGTGGTCCCAGTGCAGAGCAACAATAGGTTTCTCAACCTATTGATGCTGGTCCTAGTGCTGAGGTACAATAGGATTCTCATCCTGTAGCTGATGGTCCCATTGATGATGCTTGCGCTCCGGGGGAAGATATTGATTCTACTTCTGAGTAAATGGTAGGAAATGAAACCCTAAAAGTGCAAAAAAAAAACAATAGCATCGTAGTTTGACAGTGATAGACAAGATCTTCAAGGAAAAATCAAAAGGCATCAAATTTGAGGTGGGATGGAAGAAGTGAGGGAAACATGTTAACCCCCACAGAGCCATATTTAGTAGCTACATTAGAATCGTCAATCAAAAATGCATGCCGATTGATGTACAATCGTGGAACCATGTTGTCACTAGGATGAAGAAACAAATGTTGGAAGAGAATACGGTAACATTATGATATCAATTTTTTAATTTATTAAAATAAAATAAAATACCAAAACATTGACTTACTATTCATCATCCATTGTAGAGTGCATTTATAGTAGATGCCTCGTACAAGGAATATGTATTAAGAGTTTCAGGAAGGATTCATAGAGGTTTCAACATTATTTTAAAGAAATATCATATTAAAGATGCAGAAGGGAAAATCAAGCCGTACCCACCTCCTCTTTACACACACTTGATATCCCAAGGAGCATGGGATTCATTTAGCAACCGTCGTAGGGAGCAGACTTTTCAGGTACATTGTGTGGGATAATATGTTTTTTGACCTTTGCTTGTATTCATCACTCTGATTGATCGTTTTTTATTTATGAAACAACTACTGAGTGATGAATATTAAAAATGTGCAAGAGAAACAGCGTACCCTTACCGTAAAGCAAGGATGGGGTACGCTGAACTTGAGAAAAATTGGTATGTCTTTTAAATCTACCCTACTACTAGTATGTGACATAAAACAACACCATAACCATGTTTTTCTATTTATATGCAAGTTGATAAATCAAAATAGAAATCCGTATCCATCCCACGCCATGCGATATGGAAGGAGGCTCGTGTAAATAAAGAGGGGATACTGAAAGATTAAAATACACAAAATGTGTGGGAAACATGTGTAAGTATGACATAATATGAATTTGATTTTCATTAAATCGCTATTACATTAAAATAACTAATTTTTTTCTATATTTTCTATCTGACATAGTTACAAGAATCAACAACAACCACACCAGATGTTGTCATACATTCAGCAGCCCTGAAGCAGCCAGAACAACATGGTCGCGTCAGAGGTGCGGGTTTTGGGGTGACACCCCGAACATATTTTCAAAAACAAAAACAAGCGGAGGATCAAAATAAAAAAATTGAAAAGCTTCAAGAAAAATTATCTATTTTTCAAGAATAATTACAATACTAGAGAGAGATTATAGAAAAATTGATGGGGGGAGGCAAAGAGAATAAAAAACTCAACAACAACCCGTGCGTGACGATCCCGCCCCACCCCCACCAGCTTTGAGGTGAGCCATTCCACTAAAAAACCTGAATTTGATGAGGTAATCAATGTTTTAATAATTGTTTCTTTGAAATATTATTTACATAGACATTGATACCTTTCTTGTACTAACATTCCATAGGGTGAAAATGACTGTGATTTATATTTATCAACTCCCATCTATCGCCTTATAGCGAGGGCTATTGTTTTTAATATGGAAAACGACATACTACACAACAGACTGCTTCTAAAATATCATCATAGAGTGTCAATTAACGTATCTAATGAGCTGATTACTGAGCTACCTATTCCAAATGACGGTGAAGACATTCATATAGTTGAATAAGTTGTTAGAACATTCATAGAATGGTTGATAGTTCTTGTAGAAAAACATGTCGAAAAAAGGTATCCATTTCAAATTTATTTTCCAAGATGGACCATTAACATTTAATGAAAAAAGGTCTGAACCGATGAATGTTGTTACAGAATGAAAAAGACTATGGGGTGAAACGAATTATCATCTCAAAACTATCTCAAGGATCAACCAACCGATTGAAACGGTCTACTGAGAGAACCTTCATCCCACCCGTTCTATATCCACAGTTAATATCATTACAGGCTCATGTGGATACAAAGATGAAAGACGGAAATACACACATAGTTGATTTTGAAAAAGATATGTATGGAGAGGAATCATCAGATTTCAATAGTACTGAAAATGTAAATGAACTCCTCACGTATGAATGGCTAGGAGCCTCAGTCGTAAATGAATACATGAGGTATGTTTTCATGATTTGATTTTACAAAACCCGATATACTATGATAATTATGACTAAATACATTTTATATTTGTCACAGAACTATATATGAAAAAAACATTAAGGTATTTCCCCATGAATAAAAATATGGGCTCTTTAGTCCTCACACCACCTCTTCAAAAGACGAAATATATTCTGATAAAGAGGCTGCAATAATGTCATCCCTACTCAAATCGTTTGAAAACAAAATTATAGATGACAGACTCTTTTTAATACCAGTGATTTAGGGGTAAAACTATACAATTTAATCATATCAACTATATTTTCAATTCTTTATTGACTTATTACTTTTTTTATTTTTAGGTAGCATTAGTTTTTGATTGCAGTCAATTTGGATAATCCAAAGACTTATTTTCTGGATTCAATGCATGGATATCCAACAAACCGACAACAAATGATGGAGTTTGTTAATTTTTAATACAATAGATCCAAAATTTTAAAACTAAACATCTGTTATATAATTTATGTTATCTTTTAATGAAGATTCTGATATGATAGGGCAGTGCATCAATATCGTCTAATGCATGGAATGAATCCAGGGCATAAGGATGAGCACGCCTACAAGATCTACAACTGGAAAAGTATCCGGGTATATATAATAACATTTCACTATCCAAACACCTAAAAAAACAAATTACTTATTGTTTTCGATGCTTCTGTAGTGTCCAAAACAAACAAACGGAATGGACTATGGTTATTATGTTTTGTAAATTTATGAAAAAGATCATATTTTATCAACAAACTAGCATCCCTGATGAGGTATTTTCAAAAATAATTACGAGTTCATTTAAAATATTTATTAATCATTTGTGTATTTATATTTTTTCAGTACTACCATGACTGTCGCAGAAAACTCATATTCAGAAGATGATATACATGTGTTTAGAAATGAATGGAAAACATACCTGATGGAATATTGTACACAAATAGGATAAAGGTTAATTCCTACTACTTATGTTATCTATATATGATAATTTATTATCCTCCAACCTTCTTTGGTGAATTGATAATGCTCCGATGTATTGAAATCTTAATTTATTACTCAATGTTTTCTATCCCAAGATTCATATTATTGATCTTTGATCAAATCCATATTGGAGTAAGGCATGATGGTGTGCAGTGCGTATATGGTGAACGAAGAAACCTCCAAGGACCAACAAAATCTATTTTCCAATAAAAATTGATAGAAATAACAAATGTGGTCTATATCTACTATTTTTAGTTAGATATAGGGCCTAAATATAAATATTTCTGAAATTAAAGTAGATGGATCATATTTAACATGCAAGGATAGTATTTGAACACATGTGTACCCCTTGGTTCATTTTTAAGAAATTTCAATGTTCTGTATCTCGTTTGTTTGAACTTGTATTTGAGCACAAGTGTTGTTGTTTGACTTGAACAATTTATTCTAGGTAGATGCATGAGATAATCAGTAGCGTAGAGGGATTTTTTTGGAACCAAAATATGTGTCCTAGGATAATTCAAGTAAGGGAAAGGCTGGTTGAGATGAAATACATGCTCAAATGACCGGTGCATCATCAAAAGAATCAACCCTGTGATGCACCATCATGTAGAATCTGGTCCTCGTGATGTTTTGAGGTGTTTATGGAAGGTATGGGGAGTCTGATTAGCCCCATGGACACTATAAATAATAGTTACACACATCTCCACATTTTTTTATGCCTCGTTCCTCTTTTCAAGGATCAAACCTTTCACATGGTCCATCTTAGCACCTATGTCCCATTCATCCCATTGCTACTCCTGGAAGAACCTGGGAATCTGACAATGTATAAGCCCCAAAAAACCCATACTCAACTAATATGTCATGCTCAATCATACATGGAATCCAATTTTCTCATAGGGACCTCTCCAAAAACATGATTTAATATGAGGTTCCCTATAAAAGACTATAGTATAATTAAATCCTTGTAAAAAGATAATCTCAATTAAAAATTGAATTTTATTTTCTTATGATTTTTTTCTTATAAAATGTATATAAATTGAGATTATTTGGTCATACAATTGATCAAAACCCATATTTAATTCTTCCATAAAGGGGTACATGAAAACCAAACCTAATATCCCCCATAAATCTTGTCCCACTTCCATGGAAGAACTAGATGTAGATGAAGAAAACCACATGGTCTCTAATGCTTGGATTTGATGTGTTGGTATGTATAATAATGAGATAAATTTTCATTGATATCTCATCTAATACATGGACACAATAATCTTCATGGTATATCATATAACATCTGATTAGTATATTGGTACACTTCTAAAGGGGAATTATGGAATTCCATAATAACAAAAAAAAAACATCAAAAAAGGTACAATATATCAGTTCTAATAGGTGTTTCAAACATGTATTGGGGCTAGAGGGATGTCATTGGGTTTTGGGAGGATATCAAGGATGATTTGGGTAGTTATTATATTGAAATGTAGTAGCATTAGGCTACTCATAGTGTGAAAGGTTAATTCATAACACGAATCCATTTAATAGGGTGATAATGGTCGTGGATGGGGAAAAGGGGTCAAGTAAGGGTTTGGACCCAAAATCTAGTGATGTCACCACTTGGTTCATTTCATGTAACATGATTTAAAATTTATTTTTATGTGGGTGATGGGTTTATAAAGTATAAACCTCCCTAGGTTTCTTCATTTGGGAACCAGGTTCTTAGGGGTTGGCCAAACCCCATTCCCCTCCTTCCCCTTAGACCTGATTGGATTTTCGATTGTTCGTCATTTTGAATCAATGTGGTATCTTCTCCTACATATTCCTTACTTCTCTAACTTCTTGCTCAAAGATTTTCATTCAGTTTTTAGGGTACTAGGTGTAATTATTATACCATAGTATGGATAAATCATTATTCTTCATGGGACTTTTATATATGACACTTAGAGCATGTCTCAAAATTTCATAAACTAGTAATCAATCATTATTTGATGTATATTATATTTTGTGGAATATTTATTTATGGGATTTAAAAAATTTAGGTTTAATTTGTAATAAATTTAGTAATATAGATTAGGGATTTACTGTTTTTTAGGCTTAGGGGTGCGTTAGGAGAGGATCACACCTAGTTTCTCTGCATTCTGGCTTTGTTAGATTACACGATGAGTTTGGAGCCTATTAGAACATGCTGGATTTTTTGTTATAATTAGCAAATTTTTTATTTTAATTTTGTTGGAAATTAATACGTGTGATCATGGACTCAGTTGTGGTCGGTATGAACTTAAGATAGTATATTGGACTTCTGGTTGAGGTAAGGGCATTGACCTAATTGGGTCTCTTGGATAATTGGTTATTTTATGTTTTTTGCCTCACTAGAATAATTTCATTTAGCAACCCCATTATTTATTTCATTATCTTATTAATAACATTATGTTTGTTTACTTATGTAGGTGAAATATTTTTCCTCAGTTCGAATGCTTTGTTCGGAAACCACCACCATGGACGAAATTTTTTTAGAGCGGATGGATGGAAAAAAAGATGGAACATCATTGTTTTTTAACTATGTTGGATAATTGTAATTGTAACCAAATTAAACATTTCTTGAAATGTATATATCAGTGTGTTTTTTTGTATTCATGATTTCAAGTAAATTTATATAGCATTTTTTTTCTTCTATGCTTTGTGTGTGGGTGTTGTTTGTGCTGTGTGCAGGTGTTGTTTGTGTTGTGTGAAGGTGATGTAATTTATCCAGGTTTTGTGCAGGTTCTGTGCAAGTTTTGGTTTTGCATCGGATCATTGCCCTTTATCAGCGCTGGTTAACCACTGATAAATGTATAATATATCAGCACTATTTTGAGCACTAATAAAGGTAATGTTTATCAGAGATATTTTTAGCGCTGATATATTATACATTTATCAGCCTTGAAAATAGCACTGATAAAGACTAACATTATCAGGGCTTTCTTAGCGCTGACAAAGGATCACTTTTATCAATTCTTTTTTTTGCGCTGATAAAGGTTACCCTTTATCTGCGCAAGTTTTAGCGCTGAAAAAGGGGAACCCCCTTTATCTTCGCCGAGATTAACAGCGCAGTTAAAGGTGGTTTTTAGTGCTATTATTAGCTATACTTATAGTAGTGGTTCTTGTAATTTATTGAAGGGTTATCTTTCTTCTTTCTACTACACAATTATACTAAGATTTTTCAGGGGAAGTAAAGTTGTGACTATAGCCATGGTGTGAGAAATAAGATTCAAACTCATGATTTTCAAACTCATGACCATGATTACTTCTCAGGGTCTTAATCTTAAGTCCACTAACGTTCTCTATAAACATGGAGTTTTTAATAAAGTAAGACCAATATTCAGTTTTGTGAGCTAAGAAGTACACCCAAGTATATCTAGAAAAGTCATATACTAAGACATAGACGTAGTGCTTCCCATTTAAACTATAAACTATAGAAGGTCAAAACAAATCCATGTGAAAAAAATTGAGAGTTTGAGAAGTTGAAACTTCTTTATTTTATTTAAATGAAACTTTATGTTGCTTTCCCATTTTACAGGGATTACAAACTCTTTCTGTTGGGAATTTATGTTTAGGTAGGTCTATAACTATATTTTTCTTAGTTAATTTTCTAAGTGAATGAATATTTCAAAGTCACAATCTTCTATTCCATAGCCAATACTCTTTATGAAAATCAATTAAGTATGTAATGTTTTGTTTAGATAAGGAATTCAAATCAACAACATAAACATTTTCATTTCTCAAATAAGAAAATACTAAAACATTTTTAGAATTAAAAACATTACAAGAATAATTTTAAAATTTAACATTGAAACCATCATCACAAAACTGAGAAATACATAACAGGTTATACTTAAGTCCACCGACAAATAAAACTGTGGAAATTAAAACTGAATCAGTGTTACCAATCTGGCCTAGACCGATGATCATTTCTTTAGAGTTATCACCAATGGTGACATGGACTCCGTCAACATTGATTAAAATTTTGAATCATGAGTAATCTTCAAACATATTACATGAACATCCAATGTCCAAGTACCATACCTTCTTATGATAAATATTCAAATTAGCCTCCTGCAAAACAGGTTTAAACCAAAAATGATTTTGCTACCCAGATTTTCTTGGGTCCAGATAGGTTAGCAATCAAATCTTTAGGTACCCAGATTTGTCTTATGGGTCTCAAAAATTTTACATAATTGATAGATTTTGAAATATAGACTTTATTTTATCTATTACCATATGAATAACTAGTTGAAGAAAATGAATTTTCGGAAATAGAACTAGCACCTTTCAGTCCAGATTTTTGAATAAATCTATTTTTAGCAATCTATCACTTTCCAGGATGATAGCCAATTATAGTGGTATATTTTGTTGCCACTTGTTTTCCTAACATTTTTGTAAGCGTATCTTTTCCAATTTTGAATTTCTCTAAGTATTCTTTAATTGATCATTAGTTCATTTCAGTTCAGTATTTTCCTTTAGTAATTGATCATTCTTTTCCTTTTCTATATCAAGGGAAGATTTAACAGAACTGGTTAAAGCATGCTGTCTCTTTAAAGATTTATAGTTTTCCTTCAATTCATTAAATGTATTTCTAGCATATTATAGTATTAAAATTACTCTTAACTATAAATATTTTCAGATTTAGAATCAGAATCAACTCCAAAATATTATGAATTTAAGGTAGGAGTGTCCAGTGTTACCTCTGATGTGTTTTCTATAAAACACATGTTATATTTTTTGATATTTTTCATCCTGAGTATAATCAGAATCACTTGAACTATCTTATGAAGTTCTCTAAGTTTCTTTCATAGCTTTCTTATACTTATTTTATTTGTAGTCATGTTTCTTCTTGAAATTTATCTTTAGACATTTGTCTTTCACATGTCCTTTCCTTTTGCGTTCAAATTAGACAATCTCATCACTCTTATCAGGCTTTTTCCAGTCATTCTTTTAATGAACTTTATTATCATATGTTCCTTTATCATTTGATTTTCTTATGAATTTCTTCTTCCTATAGATCTTCTTAAATCTCTTTTCTATATGAGCCATCACTGCATCACTGTCAGAATCTGAACATTCACTTGTTGTGCTTTCAGTTGGTATGTGAACTTTTCCCTTGTCCTTTCCTTTCGAGGAAGTAGACATAAATTCCACTAACTTACTTTTTGGTTCATCATCTTCTTCCTTATTCACTTTATGTTCTTCTTCATACATCATATGCTTACCAATTAATTCCTCAATAGGTAAATCACCAATATCACAAGATTCTCTAATTTAAAATGATGTGCCTCTCTATTTTCCAGACAAACATCTTAATATTCTCATGATCTATTATTTTGTAGGAACAACTTATACAAGTGAGCTCATAGTGTTGAAAATCTCATTGAACCTGAGATAAATGTCAGAAATAGGTTCATCAAGCATCATTTTTAAATTATCATAATTAATAGAATATGTATTCAATCTCATTTCCTTAACATTGGTTGTTCCCTCATGAGAAACACCCAAGGTATCCCAAATTTCATAAGCAATTTTACAATCAGATATGCGATTAAATACTTCATCTCCTAAAGCACAGCACAAGGCATTCATTTCTTTACAGTTATTATTATAAGCAGTTTTAGTAGGTTCATCCCAAGTAGTTCTTTCAGATTCCGGAATCTTATATTTAGTCTCTATAGCAGTACAGATATCAAATCCCATACTCTCTAAATTAATTTTCATTTTTAGCTTCCACTGAGCATAATTAACACCATTGAAAAAAGGTGGTATGTTGGTAGCAGTACCTTCTAGTCTATTATCCATAATTAGATTTTACAAACTATATTCAAAGAGATAAAATTTTGAACTAATAGAAATTTTAGATATTTAAGATACAACTAAAATCACAGTTGTGAAACAGAGTATTCTAAAATTCACTATTAGTACAATAACCTCTGATACCAAATATTGGTCGGAGTGGATAATTCAGTTCCAAATAAAATTTCTATTAAAAATATTACTATAAGAATCCACAAATTAAAACTATGTTAAACTATATGAATTTCTAAAAATTTAAGGGTTCGATTAGGTTCTCAAATGATTGATTAGGTCTAAGTTAATTTAATCATAAGATTGAATTATCTTTTGAAACTAACCTACTGATTTACAACAGTTAGAATAACGTTCTAGATTAACTATCAAAGTAACTTTAAAACAAATTGTATTTCAAAGTAATTAGCAGTGTAAAATAAAATATGTAATATACTTTAGACATAATCTATGATGCACAACAGATATAACAAAGAGGTTCAGTCTCAAGGCGAGACTTATTCCTCTCAAACAATTTATATAAATTTTATCCACACCCTGGATCGGGGTAAACAACAGTGCAAAGAATTTCAAGGTACTAAGACCTCTACCATAGTTCTTCATGGGAATATGAAACAATAGCACGATGGCTGTCCAGGTCCTACTTGACCTCTACCACTATCCACACTGGGATACCAGAGAGAGTTATGGATGGGTTTTGTGAGGATTTAGAAATCCTACAATTTAGCATAGGAGATGATGTGTTTAAAATATATAGAGTATGCACACTTCTCAATATGTAAATAAAAAAATCACTAAGAGAGTAGATATGAGTTTAGAATGCTCTAGTTATTTTAAGTGCTGCTATGGACTGTTTTTGATTAATAAAAAATTCTTCTGATTCTTCTCTAGTTTATGTCTGGAAAATAGAGTGTCGCTTCCTTCCTTTGTTTTTAGGTTCATCTTGATCATCTTGATTGTATGAGTAGCTCTTTGTATTTCTTCACTCATTGGCTAAAGTTCAGCTTGTGTTATTTTCTTGTATGAATGGCTTCGTGAATGTCCAGTGTTCTTCAAGTATGGATGTAGCCTTCACACATATTCTTGTATATTATGCCCAGACTTATCCTTCCTTTTATAGCATTCAGCTCCGACCATGGGAATGATTACCTTTTTACAGGTTTGAGGTACGGTTCCCTGACATGCCAACTACAATCATTAAATAATATTAATTGCATTAAAATCATAAAATATGATCATTTCTTAATAAATAAATAACATTTAGAGTATGGTGTTTTAAGTAGCAGTGACCGGTAAGTCTTTAACCAGTAGCCTTAAGTTGGTAGATATGTGACGGTGGACTTTGTATAGCAGGGAGATCCTATTAGTAGATCTTTGTTCTTATACCGGTAGCCACTTGTATCGTTAGCAGTTACTCCATGTATTAGTAGCTGTATGTACTAGTGACTTCTTCTATCAGTAGCTTTGATATATCGGTATTTCATCTGTATCGGTAGATCATGCGTATCGGTAGCTCCATTCTGTTCTAGTGCTAAAGTGAATATCGATGGACTTGTGCATCGGTGACCTTTCTGTAATGGTAGACTTGCATATCGGTAGACTGTGTATTAGTAGCTTGTGCATATCGGTAGCCTGTTGGTACTAATAGTGGTAGCTTAGTTATGTACCAGTGATTGTGTACTATCGGTAGCTCTGCTTCTATCAGTAGACTAGATCTATCAGTGATGTGATTACCGGTAGACTTATACATACCGGTAGCTCTGTTCTATTTTAGGGACTGTCTATTCAGTTTATCGGTAACCTTTGTATATCGGTAGACTAAGTACCAAAAGGTCTCTGTTTGCGTTTATCAGTTGTTATGTGCATACCAGTGGACTTAACACTTATCTATTCTATGCGACACATATTCCGATTGAGTTAGAATTATTTCAAAGTTCATAAAAACACAGATAAACATTGATTAACATATTTCAAATATTATTTTTATATTATTATCAACATGATAATAGAATGTCATAGATTGAAAGAATTAATATATAGATAAATATTATTTGGGATTATCAAAGTATGTTAAAGAATAATTGGGATTATCAAAATAGGCGAGGTCAACAATAACAAAGATTATATAAAAACCTAACATCCCTAGAATAGACAGATCCCACATAAAATGATATCCACCACCTCCAGTGCATAACCCTTACACTACCTAATGTTTTCGACTTATATATCTATTATATTATCATGTGAAATTACCCCACATGCACTCTCTATAGTTAATCCCATCATAAATAAAATAATGTGTAGCACATTTATAAAAAAATGAAAACTAGTGTGTGAATGCTTCAAGGATCGTACCTTGAATAGTTGATGTTATTTCCTCACCACCTTTATGTGTAGTCTAAACTACATAGATACTACCTACTCCTCTACCCTAGGATCTGGCTTAAGTAACCTATTCTGCAATACCTTTTTGGTATGTATGATTTCCCCCTAGTGTTCCATGTCTACCACCCCTACCAATGTGACCTGGGGAGATCCAACTACCTTCCTGATACTAGGTAACTTCCCCCTTCCCACATTCGGCATCTTCATATAACATCCATAATTTCTCGACAACCACAAGTTCCTACAAGAACCTATGCACATGGCCTAGCATGCCGCACTCTCAAAACATGATTTGTTGTAGGGGAAACTTGCCGCAGTGGAACCCGACTAGCCACAATGATAATAAATCACAAGACTCCAACCCTAAGAGGATGACCCATATTTTTTATTCTCTAGATGCTTCCACCCAAAATAAAATTCTCCAGAACAACACTTCTTACTATCGGCAGAAGTATCACTTGCTCACCCCAATGACAGCAAAAGTTCAAAACATGAATCCCCATTAGGTTCCCCTATTAAATATGGTATTGATCCAATACCTCAACAAACCATTTAAAGACGAATATATTCACCTAATACATGATCTCGTGTCTCATCACATCCTGGAAATGTTATTCCAAAGCTACCTCGTCTCCTGTCAACGTAGGACTAATGCGTCATAAATTGATGAAGTGACTAGCATAGTCCATTACTAACATCTTCCATTGGTTTCGCGATCATAAATTCCACATCATTCACCTACCTCAATGTTTTTGGGTAAATGTGTTCAAGAAAAGACTCTAGAAAATCCATCCACATCATTCCTTTGGCCTGCTCTATTTGAACCTTGATGTCCCACCAACACTTTCCTAGGACTCTTAGCATATGGGATACTAACATGACTCACTTCTCAGGAGGAATCTCTAAATGGAAAAGAATAGTATAAATGGACTCTATCCAAAATTCCATAGCCTCTATCCCACCCTCTCCGATAATGGTCGGATGGTGCTGCAGCTGAAACTCCCTATTCAACTCAAACATAATCGGTACAACCCACCTTATGTCACATTCAGAAATCTGCATAAAACGAGTGAGGTTTCCATATAACTTCTCTTCCCTATCATCTAGATCCATTTGGGTTCCCTTTCTCTACTACATGGGGATCATTCTCAGAAATGTCCTCCTATCACCCAATTAGAACTTTTATTCATGGTGGTATTTCTCTACAATTCCAAATACAAGCTTTCAAACATATTCCACAATGATATCAGAAAAATATTAAGGAATCCTCTTCACTAGCCATAAAAAATTATTTATCACACACTACACAGACAATCCCAAACAAAATTGTAACACTACCCTTTTCCACCTCACCAAGGTAAAGACTAATTCGACAGCCAACTCACATGGATTCAACCATACATTCCACATCATTTAACCTTTTTATTATAACTAATTTTCATTATTTTCATGAAATCAAATGCATCCTATTATCTATGCCCCATATAATCATCTCACGTGTGTGTCTACTATGATTCATTTAATTTATTTACATAGGTTCCAAGAATGATGCATGAATGGAAAACCTCTTTACATTCCAGCCATGAGAAATATATCAAAAAATCATCAAATATTGTAATAATTTAATCACAATATGGTGAAATATCATCCGATGTAACAACAAAAAACAAAAAACAACAATTCCCACCCATGGTAACATGGGTTTCCCCTCGTATATAGTTTATCTACCCCAAAGCATGAGCTCAATACCAAGGCCCAACACCTTACAACCCTCCTTTCTACCATCCCAAATAATAAGACCTCAAAAACGAACCTCATCTGATACCAGTTTGTAATCTCCCTAACCTGAGAGGATCTAAAACGAGGACCCAATCCAGGTAACCACATAACCACAATCACGCCTCCCCATATTCCAGAGGTTTTATACCAATGGAGGGGGTATGTGGGTCAAATGGGGAGACTCTACCCTCTTGTAAATATTCCATGTAATGCTACAATGGAAAGAGAACTTCCCTAAATTAAGGGAAGAAGAGTAATCCCCAAAATAGTATTGGATCCATGTCCTAGACCTCCTCCATGTACATATTGAAGCTAGCTCACTTCTCTACGACAAAGACCTTGCCTCTTTCTTGACCTGCAACCATGAAATTTACTCGGGTACCCAATGGTGTCCTAAGAATGGTGTGATTACAACTCAGTAGGCCACCACCAATGGTGTCTACAAAATATAAATTCAAATTACATTTCATTCAACTGATAAATAATGTCAATTAAATGAAATTAAAAAAAAAACCATTCTAGATTATGATCCTTTATGTTATTCTATCCTTTAGGCCCAGTTCACTATATTTTTCCTTTTAGGTTTTAATTCACTCTATTATCATGTGTTCAGTCGATTAGGCATGCTAAATATTTTAAATGAATGTGGGAATAATCATGTTTTATATCCCTAGGAAACACATCAAAATAACCAAATTATCATCACCTAGAAGCCTCATTCCAAGTGGAATGAAAATGTTACGGTAATAAAACTCCATCACATTCCCTAACCCATGTATTTAGTGGGAGGAACATAGAAACTCGGTAAAAGATTACCCATGGGTGTAGAACCTCATGTCTATACCACACTCTACTTATCCATGATCACATGTTTATTTATAAATTCCCAAAATAACCAAATTACAACCAAGCATAGACAATATCATTGGAAACATCATAACATTATCAAATAAATGGGAAAATTAACAATATGAAACAATCCATAAACACATTCATCATTTATAACCCATAACCATTTAGCCTCAATTCCCATTTACCATGACTACATCACTATGAGTATTCATGAAAAAAACATAGTCTCTTAACATAATTTCATTAATCCCACTTATCCCATTTACATGCCAATCAAACAATACCTTAGCCTTTATCCACATTAGACATAGCTATCCATAACCCTTATATCTCATTACATAACACAATTAACACTTTCTCCAAGGATTTAAAACATCATTAGGCAAATTCATTCCTTAAATTTTTATTATCCCATTAAGAAGGGTCGGCGCACCCCATGGGTGGCCCTAATATAAGTCCAAACATTATCCATGCATCCCACGAGGATCATGAAGAATTCATTTGGGTATTTAGACACACAATACATGACATTCATCCAACGGAACCAAGACCCCAATAATAAGAGAGAGAGAATAAAACCCTACATGCACAAATGTAAATACAATATGCAGGATATAAATTGTAGACCACTGACCTAAAATCCATTTCCAAACACACCCTCAGTCAAGGCCATATATCCTGATCTAAACCCTGTTCAAAGATTCACCCTAAATCTCTCCCGAAAAAAAGGAAGAGTTTTAGATAATTTGATAGAGATTAGAGAAAGATTAAAAACCAAATCGGGATAAGGAATCAAGGATGGGATTATGCTTACCCGGATCATCATTCCGCAAATGAAAACACACCAAATGGCCAAAGATCAATGGAGAATCACCTCATGTATGATCTTTGTAGTTTGGATCTTCACTAGGGTTCAAAAGAGGTGGAAGGAGGAAAATCTGAGTGGAAAACAAAAATCTCTATAGAGGCCGAAAAACACTCAAAGTATGAAGATGGTTTTAAAATAACAAAGAGAAGTCATATTCGGATCCGGGGACCCCGTCTGGGGGGCCCGGAGGTGTCTTGTAAAAAAAATCATAACTGCGCAAAAAAATATACCCCGCACGAAAGGCGCTGGGATTCGCGAGACTTCTTCTATGTGGGCACGAAATATTTCACGCCCGACCACTCGCGGTTAAAATTTCACGCCGCCGAAATCATCCCACAATTATTTCATGCTGACCTATTCTCCACACCCCTAGATGCCTATAAATATAAAGATACCACTTCGGCTTCTGGGATGAAGAATTTGAATAGGTTCTCGTGTGAGAAATTCGTCTTTAGTGCGCACAAAGATGGCCATCAGGTACAGTTTTTTTCATGCCAAGTTGCCCCGGGATCCGCCTTTGCATGAGATCCCCTTGGTTTAGAATGAATTACAATCCCTTCGGGGTCTCTCCCCTATACACAATCCATTCCCATTGCATGCAGGCTGGACAGTTGTGCGCAATCCCATTCAATTGTGCGCACTCTAGTCATTGCACGCAGTCTCTCCATTTTGCGTGCAATTTTGACAACTTGTGTGAAATCCTTTATAGTTGCACAAAATTCCTCAGATCCATTTCTATGTAATCCTCACTGATTCTGTGCTAGCTAGGTTTTTTCACACAGGGCTACTTATTTCACGTGAAAGCCTCAAAGGTTGCACGCAAATCATCAGGACCCCTCACCCCGGTGCTTCCCGGCCACCTCTTCACTTGCATTCCCCACACTCTGTGGGCGAACCTCTGCGTGTGTGTCCAATTATCCTCTTATTTATTCAATCTGCGGGTGTCTCTCACATCCACATCATACACCACTTTCTCATATAGCCTTCTAGGATCTTGCAAAGTAACTTCAATTTCCATTGGACTGTTCTTACCGTTGGGTTGCTTCGCTTCACGCTTCTTCGCATAGTCATGCTAATGGCTATTGCTTCTTCTCATAGCCATGCTAACGTGCACCCCCAATGGTTTGCTCCCTAACACCCTGAGCTACGGCATTGCCTTTCCCCTTAAATCACCAAGGAGAAGAGGGTACCAGTTATATATGTCCTACGGGTGTGGAGTGAACCCACCTCGCCCAAGTTGCAGGATGTTAAACTGCCAAACACCATCATCCTCAGCACATTACATTAAACTGTGACCTTTCCCCATGCCTCGCATGTAGGGTCACCCTGCCTTTGACATTCTCCACACACACTCATCTCCACATGGATTAGATCACCCCTCATAGGGGATGATATCATCTTTATTGGAGTGGATTTTGTCCACGGGGAAAGGGCAGTCACCTAGATGTAAGCCCCTATCTTTTCTTGACGGAGGTAGCACCACTGCCCCTCCTTTATTCTTCAGTCCCCGGGGCCAGAAAAGGGAATGTTGAGGAATTGTGATCCTCTTTTCTTTGGTCCAAAATCCCTCTCCTACTGCACTTTGTTTCCCTCAGGCCTATGTCCTGGAGTAAGTCCCCACATCTTGGGCTCCTAACCATTCATAAGCCCCTATTTCCCAACATGGGCTGCTAACCACGTGTAAGCCCCACTTCACTTACCAAAGATGCCCCTTTCACAACGTGATCATCAAGTATCTTCTATACCATGTTTCTCACACTGAGAATGACTCACAGAGCTTATAGTGAGCACCGCCCATGAAAACACCTTGGGCTGCCTCTGAGTGTAAGACCTATACCATTCCAAACTACAAGGACTTTGATCCATGTTAAGGCATGGTATGTATGAAGACTCCAAAATGTTCATGCCCACCACCACCCACCTTTGGCCACCTCAGAGTGTATACCCACACCATCTTGAACTATGGGGACTTTCATCTATGTCTAGGCATGGTACATTAGAATCCTCCACGAGGTTCACACCCACCACCACCCACCTTGGGCCACCTCAGAGTGTACGCCCCATACCATTAAGAACTATGAGGGATTTGATTCATGTCGAGGAATTGAACATAGGATCCTCCATGAGGTTCAACCCCACCACCACCCACCTTGTTTCACCCCAGATTGTAATACCCATACCATCCAATCTTCGAGGACTTTGATCCATGTCAAGGCATAGTGCGTAAGAAGCCTCCATGAGGTTCAATCCCAACACCTGGTCATTTCATCCATCTTCACATCAGTTGGGCCCCATCCCACATGATGTTAAACTGTATTCCCCCCACCTAACAACATGGAATTTGATTCCCAGCCATGTGGATATGTAGGAAGCCTCCATGAGGTTCAAGCCCAACACCCATGTCCCATCTGGATCTATAAATCGATCCCATTCATTCCGAGAGGATCATGCCCCAATCTGGAAGATCCACTACGTCTGGGTCCCATCCATGTATCCATTCTCATGGGTCGCCTCCTCAGGTGTCCCACTGTCTCATTGAACTATGCAGACATTGATTCCCTACCATGGGGATACGTTGGAGGTCACTTCGAGGATGGTCCCACTTCATTCCCCCTCCACTTCATTCATCTTTCCATCATCCAACCTGATCCTTACCTGGTCCGCCACATCCCGGTAGGATCATCCCACCTCATACCCCATTCCATTTAACAGCATTCTGGAAGACACATTATGTAGGTCCAAATATTGGTTTCTCCTTGGGGGGTTGCGCCCTTCTAATCCACTCTAATTAGGGTTCTGATCTGTCTCCATTGGACGTTCAACTTGCAGCATACCCTGTGATAAACATGGGAAGCTGAGGGAAACATTAGATATATGCCTATAGAATAAGATTCCCCACGTTCGATGTGGGATGCATTGGCCTTCCGCGCCTTCATGAAGCCCCATAATAAGGGATGGTATAAAGAACCGCCAATCCCCCAGTGTCCAAACATGCCAGTGATGCCCAACATCACTAATCCCCTAACTGAAGGTTGTTACCCTGACCAGACCCCTTGGAATGTCTTGAAAGAAGAAGTCTAATTAACTGGTGTCCATGAAGATATGGCGTTGAGAAGAGTTTCACGAACAATTTCTTAAGTCTATAAGGGAGACTCTTACTAGGTGATGTGCTCCGAAGAGGAATCCATGGTGAGAATAACCGAAATCTCATCAACACGTTTCAATCAAGGAGTAGATGTCCCTAAATAAGGACCGGATGTCTCCCGCCATTGTAAAGATGGAATTCGGGGTAACAGCTGCGCGTCCCCCACAGATGGATGCATGCGCCCCAATGAAGGTTTCAGAAATAGAAATGGGGAACCCGACATGAAGATCTTCTACTGAGTATCAAGACCGGTAGTGTTTGAGGCATGAATGGATTATCACGTCATTAGACCCTGTCATCCATCACTAGGTCCCACCAAGAAAATACCGGTCCTGACATGAAACTCACCAGAAGTGGGGGAAGTCAGGACGTCGAGCATCCCATCCTGTAACTTTGTCAGCGTGGATCCATCTTACCGTCCATGGAAGACGGAATATCGTTGGGGCACTAGTTGTCGATATCCTTTCCTATCATTATTAATGAGTTGAAATCCCTACATTCAGGAACCAAGTTTCCACTTTTGGAACGCGATCACTGTCTGCCTGCCTACACAAGGGCAGGGGAAACACCAGTGCGGCCACCTTGTGCGGTTTTGCTTCTTCCATAACAGCCTCAACCGCCATCACCTCTAGGTCCCCATGCCACTTCTCCCCATTAAAAATTATCCAGCGAAGGGTAATTAATGACCATGTATGCAGGTACGAGGAGGAGGGGATCATCCCCACCAGGGATATGGCCCCCCTAGATCTAGAGGAAGCTCTGACACGCCGTCATCACTAACCCCGAGGGCCGTACTGGGAGCCGCTGCTCCCCACCCTAACATTCAATCATTTCGTGTGATTTTCCATGGAACGTCTTGAAAACTCCCTACCCTACGCTGACGAGGTAGTGGATTTCCAGGTCGGCCCGATCAGAGTCCTGATCCAAGGGCTCCCAACGAGGACTCCCATCAGGCGGTGTTAGTCCCACCGCCCTGTTCTCTGAGATGAGGGCCTGGTAAGCCATGCGCCTAAACCACTAGCTCTAGATCATCTAACCCGGTGACAGCGTCGAGTGAAAATGGAATAGTATTCCCAACATGGGATGTCAACGTTAGTGACTACCATAGCCTGAGACACCGCAGATTCATATCCCATACTCCCTACATATGTTGAGATGGAGAATCCATATGCCCGACCTGGATCGAGGTAGCAACCACCCCCTGGGCAGGCTGGGTTGACACTCTCGATCTTCGGCATAGGCGATGGTCACTGTGGACCAATCCGTAACAATTCCACCATGTGAAAAGGCCCACTACGTACCACATCTACGGAAGGTGCGAGTCCTCCCTGCTTCCAACCACAACTTGGAGGTCATCCCCATGCCACCTTCAACCGAAGCGAGGGTATTCCCTGTGACAGCAACACACTGTATGGGGGTCTCTCCTGTGCTCACTACACCGGGTACATGATCCTTCTCCCTACCACAGACCGCAGGTATGAAGCTATTGCACGTCCGGTCAATCGCCAACATGGAGGTCCTCCCCATGCTCCTTCTTATGACCCTGTAAGCTCCAGTAGATACCCTCACCACTCCAGAACTTCTCACAGAAGACCTCCCCATGTCCCTTTCGACATTTTCCTCGGTGATCCTCACACCGCAGCCCACCCTGGCTGGAGATCTCTCCGCCCCAGCACCAGTACGGCCGAAGGACCTCCTCGTGCCAGAAGTGGGAATTGCCCCAAAGAGCCGCCCATGGGAAAAACAGAAGGTTGTCGGCGCCACAAGATGAATTCTAGGGAGGGCCGAATAGGAATTATACCAGTCCACATCTGAGACTCCAAGGCGGAGTATGACTTATCACTGGAGCCCTCGCCTCATTCATCTGTGTCAAGGACTGGGGTATGGACGAGGTGCATCAGCCTTATACTCCTAGAATGTGAGGTTCATAGGATCTCATTCTCCCTCTGAAGTTAAATCTAGGTATACGAGAACCAAGCATGTCCCCAGGGACCAACCCCGTAGTCTCCACTGTCATCTCCCGAAACAACCTCTTCCTCGTTTAGAGACCACCGAGAGCTATTTTGGGGGACAATTGAAGAAGTTCCTTTGCATAACCCACCCTCAGAAAACACAGATATCATGTAAATATCTTTGGTTGCCTATCCATTCAATCATGATATCGCGGCAAGGTCGCTACAATCCTAAGAAGAAAAACCAAGATTCGGCGGCTAGTTAGCCTTTTCTCCGTATTCTCCGCTGGCCAGCCCACCGTCCATGCGGTCTGCTTCAGTACCAATGTCAGTTCCTCAGCCTCTCCTAGTTTAAGAGTGGGGCAACGAAGGTCCATACCTTGAATATATGCCAAGGACCTTCTGGACCATCCTCGTAGTGGGCCACTTCCCCAAGATGTTTTGGCCGATCATAGGACCAAATTTTTGTGCGCCAGAATCCCTCACCCTTGAGGAATTTGAGTGTATCCATGGAACCCTTTGGGCGACGCACATCTGCCTCTAGCACCAGTGAGTGACTTATCTGGAGAGGAATGTGCACTTTGAAGACAAAAAGAATATTTTTTTATGATTATCCTTGCCACACTCCCCGTGGTCCAGCACCCTGAGTCACCTGGTCATCACATGGCCCTCCAACATCAATGTGTTCAGAGTTTCCAAGTACTCCACATGGTTTTTAAGAAGTCTACCCCCACGTGAAAGTTTGTGGCCTGGGGCCGTACACCGCCCTCCTCTTCAGTTCTATTCGCCGGAAGACTTGCTAGGCGACATCGAAGACATGCCCCCAAGAAGTGTTGAGGTCAACATGATCAATATGTTGGGAGGGGAAAACGAGCCGGAACTTCTTGATGAAAACCTCCTCCCAGAGGATGTTCCACCAATACTGGACCCATCAAGAAGAGTTAATTGCCAACCGAGAAATCTGTTGGGTCTCCCTCTACCCACCGAGGCTCTAGTTCTATGCCAGAATCTCAGTAAGGGAAAGGAGCACCTTGGTGTCACCAAGCACTCTGACCCATCCAACTCAGTGTAGAATATAGTGGAGGATCCTGAGAAGGTCACGCTGCGCCAGCAGCTTGCCGAGTAGAAGAAACTTTTTGATGACCTCATGGCTGAATGAGCTGCAGAAAATAATCTGGATTACGGTGACCCTCAGTGAATTTCCTGCAGGTAACTCTGAACATCCTTCCCATGTAGAAAGGGTAGAGGTCGGTGCTTACGACAATAGGGTACGTTATGAGTCATCAAATCCTCAGGGAAAACACACTAACCCTTGTGACACTGCCAAGGTCCTCCTAGCTTCCCAACTAGCCGCTCCATGAGCTGTTTGACCTAATTATCATGTTGAAGAACCCTCCAACACGCTGGTGGTTAGGGATCCCGTCATGAAGGGGACCCCCATCCAGATAATCCAATGGCGGCACTCATCACCCGCCTAGAGTCTTTGGAGGCACGACAGGTGTCCACCCTACATGATGGAAAGCCATATCTGGCATGGGTGGATGATATACTAGCACCCCCAGGATTTATAAACCCCCCCCCTCCCCCTTTAATCAGACGAGGTACCCCCCACAGCATCTAGCGCACTTTTCTTCAAGGTGTGTACCCATTTTGGGAATCCCAGCACAGCAAGAAGCCTCCTAACTCTGATGTTTTGTACAGACATTGGAAGAACCTGTATTTGTCTTGTATATCCAACTACCCATCGGGTCAATAGCGTGAAGGGAGGACCTCCGCAGGCAGTTTCGATTTCAGTTCAGTTTCACCACATAGAATATGAGCATCACATACCTCTTCAAGTGAAATCAGAGACCTGATGAGCGTGTCATAGACTTCATTTCCCGTTGGAAATGACTCACCTATTCCCGCATCATGCCGCTGACTCAGGAACAGTTACTAATGATGTTCATGGGAAACATTAATATGGAGCTGGTTCCCTCCCTGATCACTCAGAACTATACCGAAGAATTCTGTGACTTCTGAAATAAGGCCCATCACCTCAAGGAAGCCTTGCAACAAGCTAGCTGAGCACGCCTGTTGCCTCCGATAATCCCCACGAGGAGGGCTGCCAGATCCAATCCCTCCATGGTGTCCCAGATATAGGCCCCTAGACAGCCGGTGTTACTAATAGTAGAGCTAGCTCCGTAGCCCCGTAGAGGTCCGCCACCATAGGTACATCATCCATCCTAGTAGCTACCACCTAAAAATCACCAGGCACCTTCGCGTAATGTATCGCCACCACCTAGGCAAGATAATCAAGTTACGCCTCCTCGGTAGGCTCCTCTGGCCCCTTGTCAGGGCCAGGCTATTTGAGCCCCCTTTTTGAACTGAAGAAATCGAACCTACTCATTCAACGAAGATTAGGTCCTTGGTTACTTCCACAGAACCAGAGAGCAAGGAATTGTACAACTACCAGAGTGTAGAAAGCCAGAGGGTGCGAATCATACTGATCACCCCAAATACTTCCCTTATCACCGGATCATGGGGAACACCCTCATACAATGCTATGTGTTCAAGGAATGGATCCAAGACTAGATTGAAAACACCATAGTTAGGTTGGGACCAACCCCATCACAAGTGGTGAGTGTCTTTGTGAGGCCATAAAGCAGTAGTGACAGCGAAGGCGAGTGGCAGCAGGTTTCTAACCGCAGGGTCTCAGAAGTATAATGACTGGATGGCCTGAAAAGCGGTCTTGTACACACATGGCATTATCTGCGCATACCTGAATCAGCCGGATCATTCATGAAGCTATTTCCACCACTTCTACATAATCACCTCATCTGACCTCTTCCTAGAAAAGAACGCATCGGCGGCGTAAGAAAAATCAACATTCCCCTCCAATGACACCATCATCCCGCACTCTCGATGACTTCATACCCCCTGAGATGGGGATCCCTCCAAGAGTCTTCCTAGTGGTGTATGGAATTTCAGGTGATAGTTAACGGTACGGTTAGGTTAACACCGTTGATTTGGTAAATCCCTATATAACACCTAATGACGGGGAGCACAAGGAGAACCTCCCCAACCTCCCTAACCGATGCCAACATCGGTGAAGCCGAAACTCTGTGAATCATCAGGGCACTTAAGTTGGCACCTCCAACCAGGCTGTGCATGCCATGGAGACTAGGCAGTAGGCCTAGCATAAAGCTCAACATGTGCAGCCTCTTCATCCGGTGTCGACAGGTCCACCTCCAACACCATTTGTGCTACTGGACAAGGCAGAGCCACTTCGGTCGTGCCGTAACCAGCTTCTCCCTGCTAAAGGCCGATCTCAGTTGTCTATTCTTCATCCGGAAGCTACTCTTCAGGATTCGAATAGTGTGTAGCTGGATATTCCATGTACTAGACAGCCACCAGTCTAGTCGGCAGGGCCTACATTGCCTTCTATTACACAGTGTCTCCCTACAAGAAGAAGTTCACACTGGGCACAGAAGTATGATTTCTCAATCACCTTGTCGGCATCCCAGTGAGGATTTCCATCCTTGAATACCTACTTATGTCGTCAGATATACATTAAGCACTCGCCGAGGCATTAAGGATCCCCCTCTAGTTTGAGATAGATGTAGTTGCGGCAGAGGCTTCCCACGCTGAAGCGTCAGAGAAAGTTGAATGCTAGGTCGTTGTTTCATTCTCTAGAGAAGATGAAGGCTCCCCCATACAGGGGAACATCCACCCATTTTACATGACATGCTAGTTTAACGGCTTGGAGGTTTGTCGTTGCCTCATTGACACCAGCTCCGGGATCAACCATATCCCGACACGGACTCTGCGGAAGCTAGGATTATTTGAAGATGACTTGAATCCATAAAATCAAAGAATCTAGAGATATGACAGGATAGAACAGACCCTGGTCGGTAGGATCTGTTTGAAGACCATGTTTGGTGGCTTAGTTGCCAGCACCGAGTTTATGGTTGTTTCCCTGGACACCACGTATAATGCATTGATGGGCAGACCATGGATCCACCTGCACATGACGGTCCCTTCATCATATCACCAATGCCTCAAGTATTACTTTAATGGTCGAGTAGGCATACTCCAGGGTGACACATCTCCTTTGGCCTCCTGTGAAGCCCAGTACTTGGACGCTGACTATTATAAGAGAAAGGATAAACAAGTCTAGGAAAGTGATGTTGAGACTGTCACCACAACGACCGACCCTTGGGCAGGCCTGCATGATGCCTATGTCTTCCTAATCCATCAGTTGGAGGACACGACCCCCGATACGGGGCAATGATTTATTGTTTCTAGGACAAGGGGGAACCATGATCCCAAATCAAGGCAGCATCAGAATATAACTTTGTATTTTTATATGAATCAGGCCTTAGTGATCCCAGAGCCTCCCACTCCCTTCAGGTATCGGGGAATCTGACTCATGGCAATGGAAGTACGTCACACTTGTCTGTTTCTTCAGGCTAGAATAATCCAGTTCTGGATGATGTGCCACTACTACATTGATATTATCATGTGTGGCCCGTTGGGCTAGAGACCAGATGGGATTGGACCAACAAACCTTCATTGCCATGGTCTCAGCAGTGCCAGAGTTCCCCAATGCAATAACCAATGCCGCTCAAGATGGTACCAGTCTCTCATCGGGGTATAGTAACTCAAAAGCAACTCTCCCCATGTAAGGTCCCTCCATAAGTGTATAAGAGGATATAGAGGACCCCCCAACCATTTAAGAGGGCGTCTCCGCCACGGTCGGTGAGTTGGTACAAGTGAACCTTGGAAGTGAGGTAGACCCGAGACCCACATTGATCAGTGTCGCCAAGCCCCCGAGGAGCAACAACGATATGTCGAATTCTTTAAACAGCATCCTGACATGTTTTCCCAGAGTTACAAAGAGATTCTAGTGCTATATCATTAGGTAGTCGTCCACCACCTCAGTCTTCCAGCAAATCATCGCGGGTTCAAACAACCTCCTAGAAAGATGCATCTGTTTCATGGCGCCATGGTTGAGGCCGAAGTTGACAAACTCATCAGGGAAAACTTCGTCAAGGAGGTCTAGTACACCAAATGGATTCCATCAGTGTACCATTAATAAAGAAGAACAGACATATCAAAGTTTGTATTGACTTCCATGATGTAAACTGCCATTGTCTGAATGATGAATTTACCCTTCCTGTGCTGGATCTCTTGATTGATGCCATGGTAGGGTTGTAAGCCCTCTCTATCATGGATGGTTACTACAGGTATAATCAGATCTAGATGTCCCTTGAGGAAGAGGAGTCTACAGATTTCTGAGAACCCCAAGGTACTTTCTAATACCAAGTTATGCCCTTCAGCCTAAAGAATGTAGGTGCCACCTATCAGCGGGAGATACACCGCATATTCCAGCTAATCCTTAGGGCATTGGTGGAATGATATGTGGATGATATGGTGGGTAAACCTCACCAGCGCCAGTACCGTCTCAAGGATCTGGAGAAATTGTTCGGATTCCTCTATATCTGCCACCTGAAGATGAACCCATTGATGTGTTCCTTCGGGGTCACCTCTGGGAAGATCCGTGGGTTTTTTTCAGGTACTGGGGCATTGAGATTGACCTAGAGAAGATCAAGGCCATTAGACAGATTCCTCCCCTAATTAATATTCGGGAGCTTCAAGGTTTCCAAGGAAACATGGCTTAAATATGCCGATTCATTGTTAATTTGGCTGGAATGTGTAAGCTATTCTCGTGGCTCATGAAGAAGGGCACTGCTTATGAGTGGGACGCGAAGTGCGAGACCGCATTTGAGGAAATCCAGAAGTATCTGCTCTAGCCTACTGTCTTGATGCCTCCGGTCTCCAGGAAGCTGATGATCCTCTATGTCACCGCCCTGGAATGGTCCCTCGATGCCGTTCTCACCCAGAAGAACAATGAAGTGATAGAGAACAACCTCTACTACATTAGCTACATGCTCCTTGATACGGATACAAGATACTCGCCCATAGAAAAGATCTTCCTTATGCTCATGTTTTCCATACAAAAATTGTGACATTACCTACAACACTATGAGGTATAACTGGTGTCCTGAGTAGACCCACTGAAGTACATCCTAAGACGTCCCATGTTGACTGGATGACATGCGCGGTAGGAGGTAATCCTACAACAGTTTGACATCAAATTCATCCCTCAGAAGGATATCATGGGACATGCATTGGTTGATTTCCTTGTTGCCAATCCAACCCACGCGAACCAGTCCCTGGACCTGGATTTTCCCGATGAGTCCATCCTCTCAGTCGATCAAGTCATCCCGTGTTAGGAAATTCACTTTGATCGTGCCTCCTGGAGCCCGACCGGTAGGAGGATCAATGATCCTCGACTCAATATAGTAAGTTTGGGTGTCGTTTTTGTTACCTCGATGCAATCCATTCTACCATATTCGTTCCTACTATCGTAAGGTTGTACCAATAATGGGGCGGAGTATAAGGCCCTCATTACTGGCCTCAAGGTGGCCCTCGAGATCGGTGTGCCCCATTTTCATGTGAAAGGGGACTCCGAGATAGTCATTAAGCAGGTTAACGATGAATATATTTTTAAGAATCCAGTGCTCGTACCATTGTTGGTGCGCAGTCTCCAAATAATGGCCTAGTTCCCTTCTCAGCCAGAGGTTACCCATGTTCCTCGGTCACAGAACAGTCGAGCAGATGATTTTTCCAGATTAGCTGCATCACTTGTAGAGCCTAAATAGGATGATCTGATTATCCACATGGCACATCGGAGAGTCATAGCTCCTGCCACCCCTGATGGAGATGAAGTCCCACAAGTAAGCCATTTTACCGATGGCGCCTCCGCGTCAGGACCTCCGAGTCATTCGGATCCAGGGATCGAAATGATTTCCTATTGGAGGACACCATTGGTTGAATAACTCAAACTCAGTAATCTCCCTTCAGACTGAGCTGAGCGTGAGCTAATCCGAAGCCACGCTCTAATGTTTACCCTCTAAAGTTGTCCCAACATTGAGAAAACCTCTATAAGTGAGATTTTGATGGTGTTATCCTCTGTTGCATTCATGGGGTTGAGATTCCACTGGTCATGCGAGAGGTTCACACTGGATCCTGCATCACCCATATGGCTGGGCCAAAACTATCTCACCAGATCCCAAGATTATGGTATTTTTGGCCCACCGTGATCTATGACTGCATCGAGTTCGCTAGGAGGTGCCATGTGTTCCATGTTTATGCTAACTTTGTGCATCAAACACCGGAGCCTCTCCACACTACCAAGTATTCTTGGCCCTTTGTAGTATGGGGATTAGATGTCATAGGACAATACCCAATAGCAATGGTTTGCAAATACCATTACATTCTGACTACTAAAAATTTCCTTTCCATGTGGGCAGAGGCAGTTCCTCTCAGGGAAGTCAAGGCCCGTTCTAGTGTTCACATCAGGAGTTACAATATCATCCATCAGTTTAGAGTTCCTCACACTGTCCCTACTAATAGTGGCATCAACTTCCGAGAAGTTGAGCTAAAAAAAGTTTTATGAAAAGTACAACATCCTCTCTAACCATACCAACAGCTATCAAGCACATGCAAATGGATTGATGGAGGCGTTCAATAAAACCCTCTCTATCATCCTGCAGAAAATGGTTGGTCAGAAAAAAGAGGATTTGGCTGGATAAGCTACCCAACGCCTTATGGGATTATCAGACAATGACTCGTAATTCCACCCTGGTGACCCCATATTCCCTGGTGTACCGAACTGAGGCCGTCCTGCCCATCGATATTTAGTTTCCCTCATTGCACACAATGATATATGATCAGAAAGTGCCAGATAGTGTGGCTGAAATCCTTCTAGCTGAATTGGAAGCACTTGATGATAATAGGATTCATTCCCTATACAATCTAGAAAGGAATCAGATTAGGATGGCTCGAGCATTCAACAAGAAGGTTTACCTCCACTCTTTCCTGCAAGGCAACTTAGTGCTGGCTCTGAGAACACCAATGATCCCCGGTAGGAATCCACCCATGTTGGAGCCAAAATGGGAAGGACCTTTCATTGTACATAAGGTTATCCCAAATGGAGTGTACTCCCTGGTGACCATGTTTGGTGAGCATATAACTCCTCCCACCAATGCCAAGTTCCCGAAACAGTACTTTACATGAGTCTATGGGTCCTACATGACCTCAAACTGCATTATGGTCTATCATGACCTTATAATATTCATCCCACATGATGTTAAACTATATGTCGTCCAGAGTGATGTTAACTTGTATGTCATCCCACATGACGTTAAACTGTATGTCATCCTGCATGACATTAAATTGTATGTCATCCTTCCTGACATTAATTTGTATGTCATCCGGCATGATGTTAAACTTTATGTCATCCTGCATGATGTTAAATTGTATGTCATCCCAAATAACATTAATCTATATGTCCTCCTGCATGACATGAAACTGTATGTCATCCAGCATGACATTAAACTGTACCTTTAAGAACTACGTGTGTCTTGATTCCCATTCTTATGGGATATGTAGGACCGCCTGGACATTTAGATTTCAGGTCCATCCCCTCTGAAATTGAGCCCATCGACCCTTTACATTGGTTCGCCGTTGTGTCCAAGAGTACTCTGGTCTAGGACTTGGAGTGTCAGATTTAACTTGGGCAAGTTTCCATTCACTTGTCAGGCTTCATGTTCCCTTCATTTGGACATCCATTATCTTTCAGAATTGAAGGGCTCCCCAAATGACAAGGATTCTAGGCCTATGGACTCTCGTACCATTACAGGCCAACGTCCCCGAGGGATTCAGACAACATATCGATACATGTATCGTGTTTATAATGTGGTCAGTGGTCGGCGCTCATTTGTTTGTCCCAATTTCAGGATAACGCGACACATATACTATGTTGAAAACATGGTTAGCAGTAATCCTCCATTTCCATTTCAGCCCCTTCAGTCCTTGAAAATTGTTTACAAGATTTACATTATGTTCCACTCCATCATGCCCAGGTAGAATCTCGACACTCCTGGCACTATCCCTCAGTTCACCTCCGCACGTCAGGCAGACAAACCTACAATACAGCGTCCTTCGGTTCTCCCACGGTCCGATCTCTAAGACCTTAAAATAAGATATTTTCTAGGAGCTATGTGCAGCTTAATTCTCATCCCCATGGGATACATATGATCACCCAGATGTCACATTTCTGATTCTAGCTCAACTGGGATCTAGCTTCTCATACTCCGGATCCTCGGTCCCTTACTAGCCTTTTGGCCCGAGGATCCTTCACGGAGTCGCACATGGTGATGTGGACCTCGTCCTCATTCACGTTAGGGATGATTTATCGCATTGTGCACATTCCTTCACGTCCACGCCATATGACTTTAAACTATTCCATCAGGTCCTATCACATGACCCCAAACTCTGATAACATCATTCGGGCCACATGATGAAAAATAGCACTGCATTGTGATGATCTCATCATAGGAGGCATCAAGTTGGGTATTGGTCATCTACCATACCATTTGTCAATTCCAGCATATGGCTTGATTACCTTGGCGATACTGGGATCCCTTGGTCCTTGGCTTGTCATTTCCAAAAAAAATCATGTACCGTAAAAGACAAATAAAATACATCAAATATCGCTTCTTTTGGTGTGAGTACCACACCCACCCGCCCCATTCTTCCCTAGAACTAGTACCTTAACATTCCACCCCCGTATAACTACGTATGGCTTGATTCCTATAATTAAGGGGTACATTGGAATGCCCGGGCACTTCCCCACAAACCTAGCCTAACTTTTGTGTTTGTTCCCTTGACCTAAACACTACCCCAAGGAACACATGGTAATCTGGACCTATATCCTCATTCACGTCTGGTTTAATAATCATATTACCATGTGTGCCCCGCTTACCTTACCGATCCCCAGTCCGAGATCTAAGACCATAAACTAAGACCCTTTATAGATGTATATATGGCTTGATTCCCATCCTTATGGGATATGTAGGACTGCCCAGAAATTTTGTCTCGGGTCCATCCCCAAGAATCCCATATCCTGTTCTTTCTCACTATGGGCCCCTTGGCCTGACCCCTTGGGGTGTTGTATGAATTCATTATTTTCCCTGAAAAAATTTGGGATGCCCCATAATGACATTGGGAAGCGACAACTCCCTCACTTGAGAGATCCTATCTAAAAATTGGAATTATCCATTATCATATTAATACACCCGCCTGATGGGATTCTTCCATTGTGGAATAATATCCCGAGTGTTGGATTCTATTGAATCAAACCACCACTTCACATTCCAATCTTTGCATGCCATTTATTCGGAACCTATTCCTCTTTCATGTATGAAGGGACCCCATAACAGTATGGATGCTCGACTTATGGTCTGGCTACTGTCCTGGGACAACATTTCAGATAACTTATGGACAATAGTTTGAGTTAGGTCCCATTTTCGAACATGGTTAGCGGTCGACCCTCATTTGTTGTCCCCATTTCAGGATAACACAATGGGGATTCCATGTTTCGAACACGGTCAACTATTATCCTTTATTTCCACACCCTCCCACAGTTTTCCAAATTTGGGATAACGTGATTCACATTTTTTATACCCCTATTTTTTAACTGATTCTAATTCCCCTGGAATTTTCCCGCTCGTGTGCTAGATAACATTGAGAATACGATACATCAATTGGTCTGATGTCCTCTTCCTTTGATCGGGTCTCCCTATTCTCCTCGGAAGTCCAGATTCAAATCTTGAATGCCCGAAGCTTGGTTGACGCTCCCACGATCAAACGAAGTGATAATACAAGACTCCCTTGTTTCTCACATTGGGTACGGCCCACGTGAGCTTAAGATTGGGTTTCTATTTAATTTCGGATTATGGTTGAGAGAATAAAACCAAGGGGATAAGTAAATAAATTTGTCCATACATACAGTTCAAAATAAGAAGTAGTTAGGAAAAACAAGTTTATGGGATTGGCCAAAACAGGGCCCTTAAGGGTCGGTTTCTTGAATGGATCATTCCAATGTCATTACCATATGAATGTTGGCCTCACGGACTACTTCCCGCCACCTAAGGACCCTATCATCATCTGCGGCTGCAAAACGTAGTTCGCTGATCCTAGCCCATGCCTGCACCTGTTCACTTTGAAGTTCAGTCATCTGCTGAATCATTTCCACTAGTTTCTCCTAGGCATTTTCCAGGGAGGCCCTCAATGGCTCGACGAGTTTTGAACAACTTACGATGAATGTATCTTTTTCTTTAGCCTCTTCTTCGAGGTGTCCGACCTCCTGATTCGCCTTCAGAAATGCTCGGGTACTCCCCAACTCATCCAAAAACTAGATGATGTCAGAGTGTTGGCTGCTCTCATGCATCTTCTCGGCCATGTAGTCACGAACCGTCGAGTGAAGGTGTTGATAATATTCCCCTCCATCACACACGAAATGTAGCCAGGTATGAAGTGATCCCATACGCTTCATCCATTCCATATGATGCTGACTGAGAAAACATCTGATTCACTTCCACATTTTGTGTCATGTCATCCATCTCTCCTCAGCCGCATCCGAGTCAGAATCATCAATTTCCTTAGGATCGGCGGGCCGATAGATAGGAAGAACATCAAACAGGATAGCAGCAGGATCTTCCTCGCATATTCCTTCCATGGGGTTAGGCTCTTCAGTGTTTCAGCACCCTTCCTCTCTCGTCTCAACCCTGGTTCCACCTTCGTCAACTTCTGGCCTTACACCCACAACAGCACCAGAGACGTCCATCGCTCTCATCTCACCATGTTCCGGGGCCGATTTAGTTTGGGAGGGATGCCCTGGATATGACGGTATATTTTCCATTGACTTTATTGCCGATGGTATGGGCTCAGCATCCTGAAGAGCCTCCAACGCCATGATCACTATACAGAAAAAGAGAACCCTAATCAATTGAGTTCTCTATTGGATGTACCGGTATCGATGAAATGAACATAGAAGAACCCAAGGCATCAGCCTACGGTGTTCTTGCCACTACAAGAGATGTCATAGTGGGGGGTCCCTCAGTTCTTTTCAGTTCAATAATGGGCGTCAGTTCCCCACCTTGTTCCATTGGCACTTCATCCCCTTTTTCAACTGTAGACTCTTGAATGGCCCCAGTATGCTCCAGAGTAATATAAGGGGGGTGGATCAAGGATTTCAAAGGGAAACAGATAAATGTTGGAGAATAGATAAGGGTTCATGCATACCTTGAGTAGATCAGTTACATCTATATCAGAGCCAAAAATTGTGCCGCTCTCCTGGATACTCCCTTGGTTGGACACCCCTTGAGACCCTTCACCCTCAGGCTCCTCCCCTCTTCACCTTCTCCTTCTCCATACCCATCTGCCTCCTCCTCTCCTGCCTCACCGCAATCCGGCTCCTCATTACTGTTGTCAGCCTCCGACGACAACTTTTCTAGATCATGCTCCTATTCGAGCATCACATTCTCCAAGAAAGACGGCTCCTCAAGATGAACCCATTGGAATGAGTACATGTTTATGGTCATCAGACATGCATGTCGATGATGAAATTTCACTATATCTGCAACCCGAACAGGCCCGACTTCTGGTAGCTGGATCCCATATCACACTATCTTTTCCCAGAGGGATTTAGTACTCACTGACTACCGTAGGGTTAGCCTGGAAAACCATAACACTAGGAAGATTGTGTCATGATAAGGTTGAATAAGATATCTTATCTGCTTCCTAGGAGGTTATCTGGTCACTTTGTGGGACCCTACTACTCTATGAGATGAGGGTGTGGCTACTCTATGCGATGCCCCCGCTGCTGAAGTCCTGACATGTGCATGCCTCGTTGTCCAACATGCTTCCGATCTTCCCCCTCTAACGGCACTCTATCTGCTCTCTCGCCGCTTGGGTCCCACACAAGTGACCATGAGTTCCCGAACATGCCTCTGCAAAAGCCCCTCGGGGTATACGATGGTCCAATGTTCGGCATACTCGGTTGAGAGACCAGCATCAATCCCAGTAGGGGGACAGGTGATAACGTCGCTGGAAGCATAGGTTGTGAACATCATCTACATTTAGTGAAGGGCGCATGGATTACTTTCTTCCCAGACATCTGTGTATACATTTTTCGGCATCCGCTAGAGGCACCCAAACTTCCTGGTGAATCTGGACAACACGTAAGGCTCATAGAAGATCTTCCCATCAATCCGAACCATGAGTAACCTACCTCTAATGCTCTGGAAGAACTACCTCTACTCCAATGAGCCTTGAAAATCATCTATCATCTGTTTTTTCAGGGTGGGGAATGGACTGGAAGCAAAGTTTGCATGATTACCAATTCTGATCCTTACTACCTTTTCATTGAGCGCCAGCGGCATGACCCAAACAACGTTCAACATGGCAGGTCGCAGGACGTTACCTGGTGGAAGGATGACATTTGGGAAGGTGTATCTGCTACAATTAGACAAAACTCAGCCATGGAATATCTGGAAGGGGCCACAGAATCTCCTAGGTGTTCCCCCTCTCGAGATGTATCCCAAAAAGGCGTACAGACGAGCCAACACGGGGACCTCAAAATTAAATCTTTTGTTAGTAGCCATGATGCTAGCCATTACCAGGGTTTCTAGATGGACTCCAATCCTTGCGTCCCTCACTGGTAAATGCCACCCACTCATGAATCTAAAGAGGAACCCGACATAGTGAACATTCGGGTCCCGACACTCATTTATGTTGTAGCCCAATGACTGGTAGTTCCCTGCCTCTAGGATCATCCAGTACGATCTGCTTGTGTCCTCTATGACATGGTTGGACACCATCTCCCCCACCCTGACATCTTCAATTCTGGATAACGTTCCAACAATAGGCTAAAACAATCCTTATAAGTGATTTTCTTCATTAAATACTTCACCCCCAGCCTCTCCTTAGCTAGCTCCATTAAGTGCCTTGTCAGTATGGGGGTTCTTGATCTGTCTCCCCAGGTGCTCATCGGTGGGAGGAATTCATCATATTGGTGGACCTGAAAAGGGATTCCCTAGATGTAGTTAATGTCCAGAAGACTCATACCAACTTCCCCATGATGTAGATGGATGGTATTGGTATCAGGGGACCACCGAGTGAACAGCTCTGGCCCGAGATCGTTCTGGCGGTAGAAGTGAAATTGCGGTATCAACACTGCCTCGAACAGTCCAATATGACTTATCTCAGCCCCAAATTGGTCACATGTATGGCGAACCAAGTACTCCAAGTCCCATTCACTTGTGATGTTCCATCCGGACTACAGGTCCCAGTCCTGCAGTCAGCCTTTGTCCTCGTCAGTGACACTCTAATGGAAGGTGATTGTATAAAGGGCCGAGAAACTCTGCACCACAGGGTCACTCCCTGAGATGGTCCTATTACTGAGATTCAAGATGGATACGTCTATATTCCTCATTTCTCTAGCAGGATTACCATTTATGGTGATGTTTTATTGAAGGATACCATCTTCACGGGTCACCCATGACCGCAGTTTACGAACTTCAAAACCCGACAAAGGGACCTCCTCCAAAATGCCGAAGTCCCATAGTGGAAGAATGTTGGACACGACGTACTCCTTTTGGGTGGGGGATAGTATATTGAAAAGGCTATGGTTAGTGGGTAAAATTCTATTTGGTGCCATAAACCTTAGGGTTGGGGACCATTTCAGCCCTCCAAGCAGCGACTTCTCCCTCAACAGACTGATTTGGGGCCATCTTCTTCTGACAAGTGTTTGATTAGCTGGCACAAAATATTAGTTTTGGGCACATAATATATAAGGCCCCAGCCTTAAACCTTACTTAATCTTGAGTTATTACAAGATTACACTTTGAGGATCTTTTCAGGTTTAGAGTTTTAGAGAATTAGATCAGAAAACATTCATTACATTCCACATTTAAAAACAGTGGTTACATAAAGATAATATTCATTTTTTCACATCAATGGAAACATATTTAAAATAAAACATGGATTATTTCTTGACACTTCTTTGACTCTATCATCATATCATGTACCTTTAACTTGAACTGTGTAAAACATTTCAAATTAATTTGGGATGAGCATAAAAATCTCAGTAGGGGATATTAAAAAATGGAAAGGAAACAAGATTACATATACACATAAGAATCAATGAAATCATATTGTACTCATAAAACATAAGCACTATAATATACCTCATCAAATCATGAATAAATCAAAGAAATCAAAATACATAAAGGTAACTTGATGCATTCATAACATTCTTACGTAGGGAGTAACCCTGTTGGTTACTTTTGGAATACCCATCACAGTATATTCCCTAAATATCTTCTGAGAAACCTTAACATTTCACTCCTTCACATTACCCAATGCATTGGAGAGCTATATCGGGATCACCAACCCTTAGTTTATCATGGAACCACCAATCTTCATAACAATTCCCAAGAACCATAACATAATCATATCATATAAAACATGCATAAAGGAAACATAACATTTCCACTTTTCAATCAAAAGATATCAATACAACACATTGATATAAAAGCATTATTAAAACCATTTTCAATATCAAAATAAAAGAAAAGTAAAACATGGTATTTATTTTTCTTTTAAAAAGAAGGTATGGCTTGTAGAGGAAGCCGAACTCAAATAATGGTCACGGCGGCGGAGAAGTCGTTGTCGCCGCATAGGTACGACAAAAACATTCCCTTTTGTCGTTTAGTAAAATGCTTCGTATAAAAAAGATTCCTTTTTGGATAAACGTAAAATTAAAAGGGGTTTATACACCGTATAAAATAAGGTTGTGTCTAAAACAAAATATGCCTCAATGAATGGAGATTGAGACGAAGTCCCTTACAAAGATGATATCCTCAGATTAAGGATAAATCAATTACATAATTATGTGTGACAATAAAATACACCAAATATAAGTGGATATTAAGTGTAAAACAATCATAGGTTAATCACACATATTCATATAATGACATATTCAAGTATTACAAGTTTATCCCAAAGAATCAAAATTGGGTTAAGAAGTTCCCTTGCAAACATTTGACAGCCTAACGACGTCACTACAAAATTCAGAAAATGAGTTAATGTGAGATAAAAAGGGTATATCATCACTTGAAAAGAAAATTTAAATCAATAAGGATATAGAAGAACATATCCCGACATAATAGTATGTGAATTAAAAGACATAACAAAAGAAGTCTTTTAAAGAGAGGTGGGTGAAAGGTTCCCTTTCCGACATGGGTATCTTTCGAAACATACACCCCGTGAAAGAAAGACAATACAACATTGATGTAAATACTCATAAATGAAATTATATTACACAAATAGTAAAATAATTGGATGTACATACACCACTCAAAAGAAATTGTGGCCAGTGTATCATAATTCTCACGGGAATAAAAGTGAGATGAAAAATCCCGTACAAAAACTCGGCAACCTAACGACGCCACTTAAAAGTTACAAAAAAATGGATTGATGAGATCAAATAGGGTATCTCATCATATTAACATAATGTTTACAGAAATAGGAATATAAAATAACATCCCACAACATAACAAAGAGGAGCTTAAAAGAAGTAATATAAAGGAGAGTACATAAAAAGAAAGAGAGATGATAGATCTCTTACAAAAATTCGCCAGCCTAACGGCCCCACTCAAATCCTCCAAAATGGATTGATGAGAGAGAATAGGGTCTCTCATCATATGAACATAAAAATTACAGTAAGTGTAATATGTAATAAAATCCCAATCACAAGATAGATGAGCTTAAAAGTAATGACTTAAAAGAGTGTACTTAAAAAGAAAGAGAGGAGTAGGATCCCTTACCTCAAGTCCGACATGTCCTGTTCGTTTCTTTATATTCCTGAATAATAAACATTGCTCAATTTATAATTGCCTAGGGACCTACTTTAATGATTAATATTCAGTTCATATCTCATATTATAATTTTATAATAATTGTTTAATAATGTTAGTTCATATCAGACGTTTTTGTCGATGTTTGGTACATGAGTAAAAAATGTACTTGTTTGAAAAATGATTTCCCATGTAGTTATAAGTAAATAATTTCTAGAATAGTATTAATGATTAAAATATAATATATATCCAGTAAATATTCATTTTATACTATTCCATATCATTTGGAGAGAAAAAAACGAAAAGCACCATTCATGGAGACGGTAGGCCGTACGTATGCATGAATGCTACTTTCATTTTTTTGTCATATTAATGGAAAAAATGATATATATATATATATATATTATAATTACAGTATAATATATATGTTATATAGGTCACATATGTTCATTAATTTCATTATTTATACATTCCATGTATTGAATGTATGAGTCACATCACTTGAGGGGGCGGTAGTCCACACTTCCTCATATTAAATTATCGCATTTGCACAACATGAAAAGAATAAGGGTATGTTTTAAATATAAAATACAAAAGCATATAGTAAACATAAATAATATATATATCATATATAAAATATAGTGAAATCATAATGCCCACCATTAAAGGTGTCAAAAGAATATTGAACAATCATCGTTTCGTGAGGCAGAAAATCGCGAACCACAGAAACAGTATGTTCTTTAACCATTAGACGATGTTGTGTGTAAATATAACTAGAATAATTCACATAAAAACATCCTAGTATATTGAATATACTGGTTTTGGTACAAAAGAAAATAATAAAAAGAGTTTACGGGGTTGGAGAAGCAAAAAAAGACAAAAGGACTCAAGTGAAGACATTACCTTAAAATCGGGTAACTCCCTTTGGTTTGAGCTCAAAGGCTTCCTTGGGAAGCCTTCTGAACAAAGTGAAGTTTCAAGGAGTTATAGAGGGATGTTGAGATACAAAATGGGTAGGGGTTGGCTGAGCCAAAGGCTTTGGAAGTGTGGGTAAAGAGGTAGAGGTGGGGGCCTTTTATAAGAGGAGAGGAGGGGCACTCTTGGATTTTAAGAAATGTTCCTTTATTTTAAAATGAGTTTCGGATTTAAAAGGTCCCACATTGATATAACTAGAGGATAAGGTGATAAGGGTTCGAAATATACCCATAAAATAGGTTTTTAACATGCGTAGGTCATATATTTTACAATATCCTTTCATTTTGTTTAAATCATTTATTAATGAGGTAATCACTACATCATCTTGATGTCATAAATAATTTAATATATTTAAGGTCTAAAAATTTAACAAAAATATAATGATGTGGGAAATATTTTTATCTTTCTAATGAATATTTATATTAAAAAATCTGACTTGTATAACCCCATGTAAATTTTTTTAGTAAAACATCTCATGTTTGTGTCATTTTTACTTTAACATTAAATAAAAAGTTATTTATTTAATTTTCCAACCAAAGTGGCTCCATGGGGTCCCCAAGTTGAACCATGGATTGTCTTGGCCGGCCATGACACATCCAATGGGGGTATGACATGTGTCAAGCTCAGCTAATATTATTAAAACATTATTTTTACCTTAAACTACACTAATTACCTCTAGTCGCGATTAAAAACATAAAAGTTACTATTCACCAAAAATTCTTTTAATCCCATTGAACCACATTTTACATATTAATGACAACCATGTATGTCGGATTTTTGAAATTAAAAACACAGAGGTGGTAAAATTTCATTTAAACGAAAAATCAGTTTCTTAAGTACCACTTAGTGGTTTCACTATTCATCAAAAATTGAAATTTTTCAGAAAAATACCAAAACTTCACCCTAAGCCATATTTGATATTCCAAATTCAAAAATGATATCTATTTTACAAAATTCAAAACATATAAGTTAAATTAATTAATTTAATAACTAATTCCCGCAGTCAGAGCAAATAGCGTGTTTTTATGAAACAATAAGTATCAAAAGATCGACATTAGTTTAAGTCCAATTTCAAAGTGAATTTAATTTCAATGACCACTATTGGATTAAATGGTAAAAATATATTCTAATTTTACTTTAAAAACAATTCAAAAGTTAATTTAATCATATAAATAAATTAGATTAAAAAGAGGTTTTGAATTAAAATACAACATTTTTTACTATTCATTAAAAAATGAACTTTATCGGAAAGATATCAAAAATTTACACAAAGTAAATTTTGATGTCCCGATTCTAAATAAGAATTTTATTTTTTCAAATATAACACATAAAATTGTCAAAAGTGGATTTAAAAGAGGTTCTCCATCAAAAGGCCGTTAATCGACCTTTTAAAGAATATTAGAATGTTTACGCTTAAAATTGGATTCATTCGCATTTTTAATCCTCTAACATTCATTGTAAAGAGTAAAAATATATGACAAAAATATATAATCATTTGGTAGTTAGTTCTGTTCATTCCCACCATTACAACGGCTAGGCGTTAACTACCTTTTAAAATAATATTATTTTATTATTAGAGTGCAACGTAAGATTCCCAAGAAACTCGTTGTTGCGTATTGGGTACGCCATCGAGCATAACGTCCCCTTTAGAGTAATATTAATATTTTATTAACAAAAATGGATAAATATAAAAATTTCATATTCTTTATTTACCTTGGGTGTTACATCCTTCCCCCCTTTTGGGAATTGCATCCTCGCAATATTAAAATTAGGATTGGAATCATCCTTGAAAGTCCCACATCGGAACAAGAGTCGGTAAAACAATCACTTTAAAATAAAGAAAGAGAAGTACAAAGGTCACCCGAGTTAACCCATACTAGGATTCAATGTAGGAAAACATGGACATGGAGGAGAAATCATAGGGTCATGTTTTGATGGAGAGTGATAGAAAACATGTTTTGGAGAAAGTTAACCACAAGAAAATCACAAACTTGTGATGGGTTAAACGGTATTCGATTCCCCGTTAGGAAAAGTTAATAGACACAATTTTTGTTTTAAGTTACTTTTTATTGAGGAATTTATTCACAAGGAAACATAGTCACTTATCATATTGACTTTCATATTTTATTAGATTTCTTACACAATCTCATATTTTCTCCAAAAGACGAGTATTTAGGAAGACTTGTTCACATTAAGAGTAGTATAATCAACTTCTAGAGAATCACCTAATCCAAAAAAGAGAACTATATACTTCCCATGTCTTTAGACATTAACCAAAACCGAAACCAAAAAGGTTAGTACAAGATCAGATAATCCAGAAAAGGATAACCCTTTATAAAAAGAAAATCTATTCTTAATCTCCAAAATTTGTCCAACAAAACCCAAATTTCAATGAGGACATTCGATAAACAATTTGTCCATATAATTCTTCAATGTAAACCAAACTAAGATTGGAACCCAAATATTTGAAGGATTTAGTCACATAGTCTTCCAAGGTAAATGGTAACATTTATCTCCAAACAACATCAGTTGCTCTTAATGTCTCATATTGAAAAGTAATTATCCTAATCACATATCCTCCATGATAGGTTAATAAATTTCCATAGATAACCCAAAATTAATTTACTCTTAATTCATAAAATCATCTAACTAAAATAAATCAGTCAAACTAACTAGGGACTTCACGTAGTCCAGTGGTAGGCGATAAATACCAGTCAAACTTTGGATGTGGGTTCGATTCCAACAGCTTTGTCCGACACGATGGTTTGTCACACGGTCTGCGTGTTGTCCTTTTTATAAAACTCCAAAAATAACCCTAATATGTTTTAACCTTAATAGTTTCCTTTTACCTCTCATTTTCATCCAAATTCGTTACGATCTCAACATCTTAATTCTTGAAGTCTTATTTCACCACCATAAGATAAAATAAAATAATTCCCAAAATGAAAAACAACATACCTTGATCATGGCATCCACTCGGTTTCATCGTCATCTTGCTCACGTAGGTAGAAGTCCCATGCATTACAACAATGATTTATAGATCCTTAAAAATCATTTTCTTCCTCCATCCAAATACACTTTGTACAACATGGGTCATATGGGTGTTCACAGAAAAATATTTTTGGAAAATAATCATGTATGACATATAATTCCAAAACATCTGATAAAACATGATTTCTATAAAATAGTCAGACAGAATTTAAGTTGAAACATTCTATTATTGGTCCTTTTAAAATACCATAAGTATGTTCTGAGAGACTATATTTTTAAATCAAATATAAATAGGTTACACAAGGGTCTCATTCCTCAACACCATTTTTAAAATCATAATATGCTTCAAATTCTTGTGATAAGGTAAAATATTTGAAAATACCTTGATAATATATACCTTTCTTGAAAATATGAGAATATTTTGAAAATATTATTTGTTTAAAAACAACCCATGATCCACGACGATAACAAGGTATAGTGGAGGTGTTTGATATCTCAAACAACTGATTTCAAGTGAGTTGTATGCTAGAAAAAGTTTCACAATCATCCGAACATGACTTTGCAATAATTATTGCAAACATGTCATCAGGAAGAGATAGGAATGTTATTTGAGATCATTCTCCATCCATTCGTAACTGACTTTACATGACTTGAAAAATAGTTATAAAACAATTATTTAACTGAAATAACAGATATAGGGACTAATCATGTGTCTAACAAAAACTCCTAATCCCTAAAGTTGTCTAAACCGACCTCTGATACCAACTATAAGGCCCCAGCCTTAAACCTTACTTAATGTTGAGTTATTACAAGATTACACTTTGAGGATCTTTTCAGATTTAGAGTTTTAGAGAATTAGATCATTAAACTTTCATTTCATTCCACATTTAAACAAAGTGGTTACATAAAGATAGAATTCATTTTTTCCCATCAACGAAAATATATTTAAAATAAAACATAGATTCTTTCATGACACTTCCTTGACACTATCATCATATCATTTACCTTTCCCTTGACCTGTGAAAAAACATTTCAAAAAAACCTGGGATGAGCATAAAAAGCTCAGTAAGGGATATAAAAAAATGGAATGGAAACATGAGTACATGTGCACATAAGAATAAATGAAATCATACTTTACTCATAAAACATAAGCACTTTAACATACCTCATCAAATAATGAATAAATAATATAAATCATGAGACATAAAGGTAACTTGAGGCATTCATAACATTCTTACATAGGGAGTAACCCTCTTGGTTACGTTTGGAATACCCATCAAAGTATATTCCCTAAATCTCTTCGGAGAAACCTTAACATTTCACTCCTTCGCGTTACCCAATGCATTGGAGAGCTATATCGGGGTCACCCGCCCTTAGTTTATCACGGAACCACCCATCTTCATAATAATTCCCAAGAACCATAACATAATCGTATCATATAAAACATGAATAAAGGAAACATAACATTTCCACTTTTCAATCACAAGATATCAATACAACACATTGATATAAAAACATTATGAAAACCATTTTCAATATCAAAATAAAAGAAAAGTAAAACAAGGTATTTATTTTTCTTTTCAAAAGAAGGTATGGCTTGTAGAGGAAGCCGAACTCAAATAATGGTCACGGCGGTGGAGAAGTCGTTGTCACCGCATACGTACGACAAAAACATTCCCTTTTTTCGTTTAGTAAAACACTTTTTATAAAAAAGATTCCTTCTTGGTTGGATGTAAAAGTCAAAGGGGTGTATACACCGTATAAAATAAGGTTGTGTATAAAACAAAATATGCCTCAATGAATTGAGATTGAGACGAAGTCCCTTACAAAGACGGTATCCTCGGATTAAGGATAAATCAATTACATAATTATGTGTGACAAACAAATACACCAAATATAAGTGGATATTAAGTGTAAAACAATCATAGGTTAATCACATATATTCATAGAATGACATATTAAAGGAGTACAAGTTTATCCCAAAGAATCAAAATTTGGTTAAGAAGTTCCCTTGCAAAAATTTGACAGCCTAACAACGTCACTACAAAATTCAGAAAATGAGTTGATGAGAGATGAAAAGGGTATATCATCACTTGGACAAAAAAATTAAATCAATAAGGATATATAAGAACATATCCCAAAATAATAGTATTTGAATTAAAAGACATAACAAAAGAAGTCTTTTAAAAAGAGGAGGATGAAAGGTTCTCTTACCGACATGGGTATCTTTCGAAACATACACCCCGTGAAAGAAAGACAATACAAAATTAATGTAAACACTCATAAATGAAATTATATTACATAATGAGTAAAATAATGGGCAGTACATACACCACTCAATGGAAATTGTGGCCAATGTAGCATAAATCTCACGGGAATAAAAGTGATATGAAAAATCCCTTACGAAAACTCGGCAACCAAACGACGCCACTTAAAACTTACAAAAAAAAGAGATTGATGAGATCAAATAGGGTCTCTCATCATATTAACATAAAGTTTAAATAAAGAGGAATATAATAGAACATCACCCAACATAACAAAGAGGAGCTTAAAAGAATTGATATAAAGGAGAGTATTTAAAAAGAAAGAGAGAGGTTAGATCTCCTACGAAAATTCGGCAGCCTAACGGCGCCACTCAAAACCTACAAAATGGATTGATGAGAGAGAATAGGGTCTCTCATCATATGAACATAAAAATTACATTAAGAGTAATGTATAAGAACATCCCAATCACAATAAATTTGAGCTTAAAAGGAATGACATAAAAGAGTGTACTTAAAAATAAAGAGAGGGGTAGGATCCCTTAACTCAAGTCCGACTTGTCTTGTTAGTTTATTTATATTCCTGAATAATAAACATTGGTCAATTTATAATTTCCTAGGGACCTCCTTTAATTATTATTATTCAGATCATATCACATATTAAAATGTTATAATAATTGTTTAATAATGTTAGTTCATATCAGACGTTTTTGTCGATGTCTGGTACATGAGTAAAAAATGAACTTGTTTGAAAAATGATTGCCCATGTAGTTATAAGTAAATAATTTCCAGAATAGTATTAATGAATAAAATATCATATATATCCATTAAATATTCATTTTATACTATTCCATATCATTTGGAGATAAAACAACGAAAATCACCATTCATGGAGACGGTAGGCAGTACATACGCATGAACGCTACTTTCATTTTATTTGTCATATTAATGGAATTAAAAAAATAAAAGATATATATATATATATAGTAATTAAAGTATAATATATATGTTATATAGGTCACATATGTTCATTAATTTCATTCTATATACATTCCATGTATTGCATGTACGAGTCACATCACTTGAGGGGGCGGTAGTCCCCACTTCCTCATATGAAATTATCGCATTTGCACAACATGAAAAGAATAAGGTTATGTATTAAATATAAAATACAGAAGCATATAGTAAACATAAATACTATATATATCATATATAAAATACAGTGACATCATAATGGACATCTTTAAAGGTGTTAAAATAATATTGAACAATCATCATTTCGTGAGGCAGAAAATCGCCAACGACAGAAACAATATGTTATTTAACCATTAGACGAAGGTGTGTGTAAGTGTAGCTCGAATCATTCAAATAAAAACATCCTAGTATACTTAATATACTGGTTTTGTTAAAAAATAAAATAATAAAAAGTGTTTAGGGGGTTGGAGAAGCAAAATAAAACAAAAGGACTCAAGTGAAGACATTGCCCTAAAATCGGGTAACTCTCTTTGGATTGAGCTCAATGGCTTCCTTGGGAAGACTTCTGCACAAATTTAGGCTTAAAGGAGTTATATAGGGACGTGGAGCTGCAAAATGGGCAGGGTTTGGCTGAGCCAAAGGCTTTGGAAGTATGGGTAAGGAGGTAGAGGTGGGGGCCTTTTATAAGAGGAGAGGAGGGGCACTCTTGGGAAGTAAAGAAATGTTTCATTATTTTAAAATGAGTTTCGGATTTAAAAGGTCCAACATTGATATAATTAGGGTAATAGGTGATAAGGGTTATAAATATACCCAACCAATAGGTTTTGGACATGTGAATGTCATAGATTGTACATTATCTTTTCATTTTTTTTAAAATCCTTTATTAATGAGGTAATCGCTGCATCATCATGATGTCATAAATAATATAATATATTTAATGTCTAAAAATTAAAAAAAATATCATGATGTAGGACATCTTTTTATCTTTCTAATGAATATTTATATTAAAAAATATGACTTGTACAACCCCATGTAAAAATTGTTTTAGTAAAACATTTCATGTATGTGTCATTTTTACATTAACATTAAATAAAAAGTTATTTATGTCATTTCCCAACCAATGCGGCTCCATGGGGTCCCCAAGTAGACCCATGGATTGCCTTGGTCGGCCATGACACATCCAATGAGGGTAGTACATGTGTCAATCTTATCTCATATTATTAAAACATTATTTTTTCCTTAAACTACACTAATTACCTCTAATCGCGATTAAAAACATAAAAGTTACTATTCACCAAAATATTATTTTAATCCAATTGAACCTCATTTTACTTCTTAATGACAAGAATTTATATCGGATTTTTGAAATTCAAAACACAGAGGTGGTAAATTTTCATTTAAATGAAAAATCAGTTTCTTAAGTACCACTTAGTGGTTTCACTATTCATCAAAAATTGAAGTTTTTTAGATAAATAACAAAACATCACCCTAAGCTATATTTGATATTACGAATTCAAAAATTATTTATATTTTACATTATTCAAAACATATATGTCACATTAATTAATTTAATAATTAATTCCCGCTGTCAGAGCAAATAGCATTATTTTATGAAACAATAAGTATCAAAAGATCGACACTAGTTTAAGTCCAATTTCAAAGTAAATTTAATTCAAACGAACACTATTGGATTAAATGGTAAAAATATATTCTAATTTTACTTTACAAACAATTAAAAAGATAATCTAATCATATAAATAAATTAGATTAAAAAGAGGTTTTGAATTAAAATACAACATTTTTCACTATTTATTAAAAAATGAACTTTATCGGAAAGATACCAAAAATTTACACAAAGTAAATTTTGATGTCCCGATTCAAAATAAGAATTTAATTTTGTCAAATATAACACATAAAATTGTCAAAAAGTGTATTTAAAAGAGGTTCTCCATCAAAAGGCGGTTAATCGACCATTTAAAGAATATTAGAATGTTTACGCTTAAAATTGGATTCATTCGCATTTTTAATCCTCTAACATTTATTGTAAAGTGTAAAAATATATGACAAACATATATAATCATTTTGTAGTTAGTTCTGTTCATTCCCGCCATTACAAAGGCTAGATCTTAACTACCATTTAAAATAATATTATTTTATTATTAGAGTGCAACGTAAGATTCCCAAGAAACTCGTTGTTGCGTATTGGGTATGCCATCGAGCATAGAATCCTATTTAAAGTAATATTAATATTTTATTCACAAATATGGATAAATATAAAAATGTCATATTATTTATTTACCTTGGGTGTTACAGAATATCAACGACCGTCACGTAATATCAGAATGCGGTGAAAAAAACCCCAGGTTTTTGCGTAAAAGGATGCCTAATCTCGGTGGGATTGTGCGCAATTGGAGCAGTTTTTCACACAGTTCCAAATAAATTATCGTGCATGATAGTTTGGAGCATGTTGCGTGTGGAAATTCGTATGGAACTAGGGACCCATGGCCACTTTTATAAGCAGCGCCTGGTTTACGCGCGCGGGTGTGAAAAGTGGATTCCGTGCCCACTTGGGTTTTGCGCGCCGCTCCTGGTTTTTAGCACAGGGACCCCTATATGTTATGATTTTCATGGTTTCCCAAAGAATCTGAGCATTGCGACCCCTCGCCGATCCAATTTCGCGGGGGGGGGGGGGGGGGGTTGTAGATGCCAAAAAATTCAGAAAGGCAGAAGAAGGTTTCTAAACAATAATGCGAAGTCATATTCGGATCCAGGGACCCCGTCCGGGAGTCCTGGAAGTGTCGCATGAACAAAACGCATAAGTGCGCGAAAAAATATACCCTGCGCGGAAAGCTCCAGGATTTGCGAGAGTTCCTCAGTGTGGGGATGGAATATTTCACACCACGCCCCGGGCAGTTGATATTTCACGCCGTCGACATCGTCACACAATTATTTCATGCCGACCTGTTTTCCACACCCCCGGATGCCAAAAAATACAAGGCGACCCCATCGGCTTTTGGGTTGAATAATTTGAACAGGCTCTCATACGCGAAATTCACCTTTTGCACATGAAAATATGGTGTTCAGGTATAGTTCTTTTCACTCCAAGTCACCCCAAGATCTGCCTATGCGCAAGATCCCCTTGGTTAAGACTCTATACCAATACCTTCAGGGACTCGTCCCTACGCGCATTCCTTTCCAATTGCTCGCAGGCCGACCTATTGTGTGCATGCTGCCCAATTGCATGCACCCCAGTCATTGTGTGGATTCTCTCCCATTTGTGTGCAATTCATACTCCTTGTGCACAATCCTATCTAGTTGGCATAAAGCCACGACTCCATTTACCTAAAATCATCACTAATTCTGCGCCAACCCAGTGTTCTTCATGAAAGGATACTTATTTCGCACAAAAGCCTCCAAGGTTGTGCGCATATCTCCGGGACCCCTCAGCCTGGTGCTTCCCGACCACCTCTTCACTTGGGTTCCCCGTACTCCGTGGGAGAACCTCTGTGTGTGTGTATGATGATCCTCTTATGGATGCCATCCATTGGTGTCTCTCACATCCAAATCAGACACTGCTTTCCAGTACGGCCATCTAGGCTCGTGCGATGTAACTTCAATGTCCCTTGTTCTGTTCTTCTCGTTGCGTTGATTCGCCTCATGTTTCTTCGCATAGGCACGCTAACATCTATTGTTTCTTTGCATAGCCACTCTAACACGGACCCCCAATGGTTCACTCCACAACACCCCTAGCCACGACATTGATTGTCCCCTCTCTTCACCAAGGAGAAGAGGGTATTGGTTGTGTAAGTCCTAGGGGTGTGGAGTGAACCCACCTCGTTCAAGCTGCAGGACGTTAAACTGCCAAGCAACATCATCCTCTACACATGACGTTAAACTGTGGCCTCGCCCCATGCCTCGCACGTTGGGTCCCCTCGCATTGGAAATTCTCCACGCCCACCCGTCACTACGGGGATGAGATCACCCCTCACAGGGGATGATATCCTCCTTATTGGAGTGGCGTTTTTCCATTGGGAAAGGGCAACCACCTTGGTGTATTCTCATAGCTTTTCTTGTAGGAGGCAGTACCCCTGCTCCTCCTTTCTTCTTCAGTCCTCAGGGCCGGCAAAGGGCGTAATGGGGAACGGTACTCCTCCTTTCATCGGTCCCAAATCCCTCTCCTGCTGCACTTTTTGATGCTCGGGCCTCCATCCTGGAGTAATTCCGGAATTCTTGGATTGCTAACCATGCATAAGCCCCTATTTCCCACATTGGGATGCTAACCATGTGTATGCCCCACATCACTTCCCATTGAAGCACCTTTCACGACGTGAACGTCAGGTCTCGTCTATCTCTTGTTCTTACACCGATCATGACTCACGGGAGTTTAGAGTGAGCACCGACCATGAAAACACATTTGACTACCTCATAGTGTAATACCCATACCATTCCGAACTACGGGGACATTGATCCATGTCAACGCATGGTACGTTGGAAGCCTCCATGAGATTCATGCACACCACCACCAACCTTGGGCCGCCTCAGAGTGTAAGCCCCATACCATCTTTAACTATAGGGACATTGATCCATTTCAAGGCATGGTACGTAGGAAGCCTCCACGAGGTTCTATCCCACCACCACCCACTATGGTCCATCTCAGAGTGTAAGCCCCATTCCATTCTGAACAATGAGGGCATTGATCCATGTAAAGGCATGTTACCTAGGAAGCATCCACGAGGTTCAATCCCACCGCCACCCACCTTAGGCCACCTCAGAGTGTAGTCTCCATACCATCCAAACTATGAGGACTTTGATCCATGTCATGGCATGGTACGTAGGATGCCTCCATGAGGTTCAAGCAGAACACCCGGTCGTTCCGACCATCTTCATGTCGGTTCACCCCGGTTCTGCATGACGATAAAATGTATTCCCCGTTCCAAACTACATAGACTTTTATTCCCTACCACACAGATATGTAGTAAGCATTTATGTGGTTCAAGCCCAACACCCATGTCCCATCCTGATTTATCACTCGATCCCATGAGTTCTGAGAGGATCGTGCCCCATCCTGGAGGATCCAATACTTCTAGGTCCCACACATGCATCCATTATCATGGGTCACCTCCTCAGGTGTCCCACCATCTCATCAAACTACATAGTCCTTGATTCCCTTCCATGTGGATTCATAGGAGGTATCTTTGAGGCTCATGCCCAACTTTATCGTCGCCCTTGCGATGATCCAATTTCATATCCCCTCCACATCATTCATACTTCCATATTCCATCCTGATCCTTACCCGGGCTGCCACATCTCAGTAGGATCATGCCACCTCATACCCCATTCCATTTAACATCATTCGGGAAGCCACCATACGTTGGACCCAACATCGTTGTCCCCTCTAGGGGTTTCGCCCATTTGATCCACTCTAATTAGTGTTCTGAACAGTCTGATCCGTCTCTACTGGACATTAAACTTGCGTCATACCCTGCGTTAAACATGGGAAGCTGAAGAAAACCTCAGATATATTCCTGTGTCATATGATTCCTTGCGTTCGATGTGGGATGCCTCTTGCTTCTGTGCCATCGAGAAGCACTATAATAAGGGACGAAAGAAGGAAACGCTAATCCCCCAGCGTCGAGACAGATCATTGCTGCCCAACGTTACTACTCCCCTAAACGAAGGTTGAGGCCTTGACCGGACCCCTTTGAAGGTCCTGCAAAAAGAAGTTTAATTAACTAGTGTCCATGAAGATATGGCGCTTGGAAGAGTTTCACGAACAATTTCTTAATTCCATGAGGGAGACCCGGAATAGGTGACGAGCTCTGAGGAAGAATCCATTGAGGGAAGAACCAAGAAACCATCATCCTGTTTCCATCAATGAGCAGGCATCCCTGAATAAGGAGCAGATGCCGCCCACCTTTAGAAAGATGGAATGTGGGGTAACAGCTGTGTTTCCCCCATAGACGAATGTTCGCACCCCGTTGAAAGAGTCTGAAACAATATCATAATGGGGTTTTTTTATAAATTTCTCAAAGTTACAGGGATACGTGGATTACCCACATGGTTTTACAAACTGTGCACAAACCGTGTAGATCTTACTGTCTGAAAATAGCACCTTTTCATAGTTACCTAGGATGATCCTCACGGTTAGCACTAACCATGCGAAAAAATGAAACATCCCAAAAACTCCCTTTTCATCCCTTTTTCATGTCTATAATCCCCAATATACACCCCAAATATATACATTAACATGGTAAAACACTTATTTAATCAAAATTAGGTTATTAAATAGAAACTTTAATAAAACATACCTTATGGAGAAATCTGGGATCTTACATAAGTTTTACCCAGATATCGTAAAGCATGGATTCATTCATCATCATAATTTATTCCCTTATTATGGCTATGAAATACATACATGTATATCCTCAAAAAGGTATATGTGTGTAAATGTGAGCACCCTTGATAGGGAATGGGCATGATATTCCCTTACATAATTATTTTGGAAAGGAGATTCATGGTGCAATTTTGGCAGCCTAACAGCGTGGCATAAAAATTCATAAAAAAGGTTTATGATAGAGAAAAAGGTATCTCATAATATATAATGGAAATGTAATGTAAAAGGGTCTTCTAAATTCATGTCCCAACATATGTAATTTTAAAATAAATGGGATAACAAAATAAATAAACATAGAAAAAATGGGAAATGAAATAACTCTTATTAAATTTCGACATAGTAATAGGTTTACGTGGGAGGGGTTAATTTGATAGAAATAGGTATATGAACATTAAAATATAATAATGGATGTATGGGGGATTTTTGAAAAGAAACCCCATAATTTTTAAATTAAAATAAAAGAGTGTAATATTATAAGTAATCTTGGCTAAAAATTTGAATAGAAGATACCCTTACTTGAGTGTGTGACTACAAAAGCTTGAGGAGAGGGTTCATGGGAGCTTGGGGTGTGTTGGGGGGATTCTAGAGAGGTGATGATAGAGTAAAAACATGATCAAGGTATTCGACCAGAATAGAAGTGTGATCTGATGTGGGTTTATATAGGAAATGAGAGGGAAATTCTTTACTATTTCACAAACATAGGTTTTGGAATCTATATAATTAAATATTCAATACCACAAACCATACATTGGTTTTTTCAAAAAAAAATTTCCAAATAAGAGTAGATAACATTATTTCATAAGTACATGGGCTGAAGATATTAAAATATCAGCATTTATTACTTTGAGTTGAGTCACAATATGAAAGAAATGAACTCAAATTTATAAAATATATTAAACATTTTGGGGTATTTACTAAGGTTTATAAACATTGTCAAAAAAATAAAAAATCACATTTATTTAAAGTTAATAATTATATTTGGATGAAGATTGCTTTTATAGTGTTTATTACATCACTATTGGTCCATTATGATGTCATAAAACACACTCCATATTTATATGGTATTTAATTTTTAACCATAAGCTCGATTGTCTCGGAAAATTATAAAAAATTCAGAGTTGGATAATTTTGATATGCTAATTCCAAAAATAATATTAAATTTTTCCAAATATTATACTAAATATTTCAATTTTCACATTTAAAATAAGAAATTCTCTTCATTGGAAATTTTTGGGATTTGATAAAAACAGTTGTTAAACCTTAATAAAAATTATATTTGGCCCAATAGAAATTATACGATCAATTCTATTTAATAATATTATTATATTAAAATATTAATATTAATTTTCAATAAAAAAATCTTAATTCAATTTGAATATTATCCAAAATATACTATTTGTTCTTTAAATTTAAAAAATAAAACAAAAATATATTTATAATTATATATAAAAATATTGTAAAAATTCACAATGCAAGGGTCTTGTAACATATAAATTTATTAAAACAATATACACACTATGATTATGGTGTGTGATGGTGGGGATTCAATGGGGAAATTTAGTGAACATTGTTTGGGATGTGATATTAATGTGCTTGAGCTTCTCCTATAAATAGTTTATATCTTGCTTAGGTTGTTGGATATAGGATTTTTCTTGGTCTAGGTAAAATCCCAGTAAATGATATCTCTCTTGGATGATCTGATAAATGGGTGTCATAGGCAACAATCCTACTAGTTGAGGATTCAACTCCATTTTCCATATCGAAAGGATTTCGTAAAACCCAATATTTATACTAGTCATGTGATCATTGTTCAGTTGCAATATTATAAATGGTAATTATACTTAATAGTCATTTAATTCCAATTTAATATAATAAAAAAATTAAGATCATTTGTTTTCAGTATCTATTTTACAATATAAGGAATTTAATTAAATCAAAAGAAAAATATCAAGTTTAATATTTTGGGTCATTACAATCTTCCCCACTTAAAAAATTTTACCCTTGAAATATTCATTTCCCACATTTAAAAAGATGAGGGTAACATTGATACATCACCTCCACAAGTTCCCACATTTCTTATTTAAATTTTTGGTTTCTCCACAACAGTTTGAGCATGGGAATTGTCTTATTCCGTAGTACCTTTTCTCTAGAATCTAAGATCTTTACTAGCTTCTCCTCATAAGATAAGTAATTATCCAATGGTACCACTTCTATATTGAGTACATGAGAGGGTTCAAGTATGTTATTTCTCAAGAAGGATACATGGAATACATCATCTACTTAAGATCAGTTAGGTTGGAGTTCTAGTCGGTAGGCCACCGCTCTGATGTGACAAAGGATGTAAAAAGAGGGAATGTACCTTGGAATAAGCTTTTCATTCTCCACAAATATCATTACTTTCTTTCATTGAGATATAAAAATGAATAACATGTCACCCCAATCAAACTATATGTATTTTCAATTATTGTAAGTATAGATTTTATGTACACTCTGAGTAGCCTTGATGATATGATGAATGATATTAAACTTATCCACCATTTCCTTTACCATTTCAGGACCTAAAAGTTTTCTTTCCCCAACTTCATCCCAGCATACAGGTGTTCAGATCCTCTTCCCATAAAGGGATTCATAGGGAGACATTTGACTGCTTGGGTGGTAACTGTTTTTGTAAGAGAACTCAACCAGAGGAATATGTTGATCCAATCCTCCTTTGTAGTCCATTGAGCATGCTCTCAACATATCCTCATGTTTCTGGATATTATACTCAGATTGTCCATCAATTTGAGGGTGACAATCCATTAAATAGTTTAACTTAGTATTCAATGTATGTTGGAGACTCTTCTAGAACATGTAGGTTAATTTTGTATCATGATCGGATACAATCTATAGTGGCACAACATGAATCCTCACAACTTCTCTGATGTATATCCGTGAAAGTTGATCCAATGATAAATCCCATCGAATCGCAATGAAGTGTTTATAAATTGTAAGAAGATCCACCATAACCTAGATTACATTATTTCGTCTAGATTTGTTAGGAATCCCGGTGAAAAAGTCCATGGTGATGTTTTTCCATTTCCATATAGGTATGAGTAATTTTTGCATCATCCACTTAGGTTTTTTTCCATTATGACTACACATTCAGACTTACACGACATATTGAAATAAGTTTTACAATAACCATCTTCATATTGTCTCACCAATAGTGTTATCGGAGATTTTGATATAGCGTTGTGCTTCTAGGGTGGATAGAGAAGGTTAAACTATGTGAATAATCCAACAAATCCATCTTTAACTCAAAATTTAATGTCACACATAGTCTTGACCCAAATTTTACAACCCCATCAACACTAACATTGAACTCTAAGGATTTCCTTTTTCTAATAGTTTTTACTTTCTTCTAAATTCCGAAATCATCTCTTTGAGCATCCTTTAACCTCCCTAAAAGAGACAGTTGAGATATAATTTGTGAAAGGATTTATGATGTTCCTTTCAATATGATTCTCATTTCCATCCTCTACAAGTCAAAGAAGATCGAATCCTTCTCAATTATCATCAATGAAATAGTTTTATAGATCCATTCAACTTATAGTGATTACACTTTACTCACATTCTCGAGATGGTAGTGAATTGGGATGTCATAGTTATTGATCCTCTCCAACCATCTTCATTGGTTCATATTCAACTCTTCATGTGTAAAAATATAATTAAGGATTTTTTTATCCATATATATTTCACACTTATACCCAAAGATGTAATGTTGCCAAATTTTCTAATCTAAGATCACTACATTCAACTCCATATCATGTTTTGGATAGTTCTTCTCATGAACAATTAACTGCCTTGAAGCAGAGGCAATGAATTTTCCATTTTTTATCAACCCAAAGTCAAGGCCCTTCTTCGAAGCATCACAGAATACCACGAAATTCTATCCAATTGTGGGTAGTGTGAGAATAAGTATAGTTATTAGCCTCCTTTTCAACTCCCCGAATCTCTATTCGCATTCATCATTCCAATAAACCTTGACTCCTTTGTGGGTTATCTTGATTAAAGGTTTTGACAATTGTGAGAAATTTCTCACAAATCGATGATAATACCCAGCTAATCCTTGGAAACTATGGATATCATTCATAGATGTTGGCAACATTAATCCTACAATTTCATTATCCATTGAAGGATCCATATATATCGCATTTATTATGATTATATTCCCTAATTAAGAGAATTCCTTCAACCAAAAGTCACATTTTTAGAGCTTCGAATAATGATTTTCCTTTCAAAAGGTCTTTAGCAAACTACTTAAATACTCTTCATGCTCCTATTTAATTTTTTAGTACATTAGAATATCATCAATAAAGACTACCAAAAATATGTTGGGGTAATCCCTAAAGACTCTATTCATAAAGTCATGATTATTGTAAGATCATTAGTGAGTCAGAATGGCACCACTATAAACACATTATGCCTATACTTTGTATGAAAGGATGTATTAGAGATATCCTCCTTCACACTTACACAGTAATATCCCAACCATATAACCACCTTGGATATATATTTTTCTCCAGGTAGAGGATCAAACAAGTCGTCATTTCATGGAAAATGATATATGTTCTTTATTAGGATTTTGTTGAGCTCACGATATTCAATAAAAATGCGCATTGACCCATCGTTGTTCTTGAGAAGAGGATTTGTGCACCCCATGGTGAAGCACATGGCCATATAAAACCTTTATAAAGATCCACCACTAGTTCATTCTTTATCTCGTCAAGATCCACAATATCTATTATATATGGAGTCTTCGATATTATAAATTTCACAGTAAAAAGTTCAATTAATAATTCCACATCTCTACTAATAGGAAGAAAAGAAACTTACTAGGAAACACCTTAGTGAATTCCCTCATAATAAGAATGCCTTTGAGGCCAGTTCCTTCCATAGTCTGAATAATCTGAGAAAGACACACATGCTCATATAACAGTAATATCCATTCTTAGGATGATGGTGCTAAAAAAGATTCATCATCTTCCTTGAACTCGTATAGAATTGGGTGTTGACTTTCCATATAGAGTGTTATTTCCCTCTTTTGTAAGATGTTGTCGACTCTAAATAGGTAAATCCAATCCTTCCTAAAAATTGCATCAAATTATACCAAGGGTAGTATGATAAGGTTCTATAAGAAGTTCAGTTCACAAATTGTTACTGGGGAGGAGTTGTATATCTATGATGTTAAAATTTCCCATTTTTCATTTTCACTAACCTTTCTACTTCCATTATTTGTGGTGGTGTTTGGATTTTTTAACTAAACATTTAGGATATAATATAATGTATAGAACCATAATCAAAAATTATTTTTTTATTCATGTATGAAAAACTAGAGTACCTATCAACATTTCATTTTTTGGATTCACTTCAGTGGTAGTGATGGAAAAAGTTCACCTTTTCTAACATGAAGGTTTTTTTGCCTAAAAAAACCCTTGGTGTAGAGAATTGGTTTGATAAATACCCAATTTCATGTAATTTATAGCAATGAATAATTAATTTAGGGTTTAGTAGATCATTCCTTTCCTCTGTCGAAGTAGCGAGTTTTTCTTGCCCGGAATCAGTGGCTATGTTCCCCTCATTCCAAAACCTAAATTATTTCCTCAACACCTTCAAGAAATTTCTAGGGTTCTTTTTTCCACACCATTGGAATGTTGCGTGTGGAAATTTCTTTTCACCGTCTGATATCTCTATCGGATCACCTGCATTTGACTCCACCTTCCACTTATTATCCACATGATTCCCATGAGATTCACCAATCTCCATATCAACTTTAATATCACATCAGAAAATTTCCCCATAGCTATGAAATTCAAGGATCTCTAGGAATTTCATTAAAATATGTTTTATCCCACCAATGAAGCGATCAACCTTGTATTTGGGGGTAACGATAAATCTAGGGGTGTATCATGAAAGCCTTGTGATTTCTGCCTCGTACGCTCGGATGAATTATTTTTCTTCTTTCCTAAGAGAAAGTATGTCCCTTTCCATATTAAGTAGGAGGGTGTGAGGAAAATATTTATCAAAATTTTCTTCTATAAATCCATCTATCCCATAATCTCAATCAATTCCTCAAGCTTTATATTTCTAATCAATGTCACTATTAATCAGAATCACCTTCTATAAGATAAGAATCCAGAAGAACCTTCCCATGGTTGGATCATTGCTGGATGGACTAGATATTCTCAATAGAGTTGATCCCTTATTCTGTGATTAAAGGGTTAGATGATCCATTGAAATTATGAGGCCATTGCATCATGAATCTCTTGATGGAAACATATTATTTCTGGGGGGTAGACTTTCCTATTGATCCACGTTTATATTCAAAACATGATTTTACTGAGAGTGTATCATGACAATGTTTATTATTCCCACTCCCATGGGATTGTGCATCTCATTAAGAAATTCATTACATTGATCTTACCATTGGTTGTTAGGTTGATTCCCCTTATTATCGGCCATTGGATAGAATAATAGAAAAATTAGGGGTAATTATTTTATATATTAAATACATAAAAAGGTAAAATGACATTAAATGGATAACTTATAAATTGCATTTATTTATTTAGCTTTTGAATTTCTATGATTCAATCTAAGTTATCAATGATCTCATTCATATCTTATATTATTATGGGATTGTATTATTTCATTAATAATGGATTACACTAAGATTATGAATTTATCAATGTCTATCCACTAGGAGTGTCAAACCATGAGTGCACTAAGGCCCATTTTTGTTTACCAGTTCCTGTTCGTGATTAGCACAAATCACCATTTTCAGGTTTTACCCAAAGATAAATATGTGATAGAGCCACATCTACTTTTTTGTACCTATAGAGGAACTTATTTTATTGATAAACCACTTACTCAATACACAACATGATTTAGGGATGTTTTTATTTTACTTATTATTATCCCTATGGATTTCACAATAGTTTTTTAATCCTAATCCCAAAATAAATAAACATTCCTTTGATACTAACTATAACAATATTATTCTTTTTATTGCATTAATAAATGATTTAATGATATAAAATTACACATAATACAACCTTAATGATCTAAAAATTCAGTGTATTGAGAAATTACGACCATTTCATAACAACATAAAAAATGAAATACAACATCATTATTGAAAACATCCATTTACTGACCACAACATTCCTTAATACAAAACATTTTGTTGGATAACCTGAGGACATACATATGAAAGGGGACAGATATAAAGCCTAGCCTGGGAATAAAAGTCGAATAACAAGAGGAAGACAACACATTTTAGACAATAGTAATATCAATGCAGTAGAAGAGAAACATGAACATAAAGGCATGATATAGCATGATAATCATAACAAGGAAATGTGGAAACAACTTAAAACATTTCATCATAGATCAAGGATTAACTACCATGACATCATGACAGACAAACACCCATAATTGTATTAGGTAAACCCCTATCCCAACATGTTGTATCATGATAAAAAACATTACCAATGAATTGGAGCACTGTATAATTATGGTCTCACCCATCACATTCATTTCATTCTCATTCTTATGTGTGCCACACAGGTTATAATGCATGGATTCATTCATCGCCATAATTTCTTCCACAATAAATGGGTATAGAATAAATAAATATATTTCCTCAATAAAATGATATATGTATATAAATTTGAACACCCATGATATGGAATGGGTTCAGTATTCTCTTACATAATTATTTTGGTTGGAGACTCAGAGTGCAATTTCGGGAGCGTAACGCCGTGACATAAAAATTCACAAAAAAGGGTTGATGAGAGAAAAGAGATATATCATAGTATATAAAAGAAATTTATATTAATATTTTCATATAAATACATGTCCCAAATTAAGAAAATTTGTAATATAAGGCATACCATAATAAAGAAACATGAAGAAATAGGAGATATAGAATAAATCTAATAAAACTTCAGCATAGTAACAGGTGATTGAGGGAGAGATTAATGAGAGATAAAGGGATATATCATCATTAAAAAATAATAATTGATGTATGGGGGAGGTTTGAAAACATACCCTATCATGTTTAAATAAAAATAAAAGGGTGTAACAATATAAGTAAACATGGATAAAAATGAGAATAGAAGGAACCCTTTGACTATGTGACTTAAAAATCATGAAGAGGGGCTTCTTGAGATATTGTAGTTCCTCTGTATTTTTATAGAGGGAGGAGGATTGAGTAAGGACATGCTCCATGTATTTTTAGTGAATAGAAGTGGGATCTTGTGTTGGTTAATAGAGGAAATGAGATGAGAATTCCTTAATATATCAAAAACATTTGTTTTGGGATTTATATAATCAAATATTAAAAAACAAAAACTTTACCATGGATTTTTCCTATGGTTTTTTACATAGTGGATTTGAATACATTATTTTATAATTCCATGGGCTAAAGATATTAAAACATTAGCCTTTCCTATGATGAGGTGAGTCACATTATTATAGAAATGAACTTAAAATCATAAAATATAGTATACATTATGGAGGATTCACTAAGGATTTATAAATGAGTCTAACAAATTTAAAATCACATTATTTTAAAGGTAAAACATATATTTATCCTAATATCCCTTTTATAGTTTTTACTTCATAAATATTTGGCCATCACGATGTCTTAAAATACACTATATATTTATATGGTATTTAATTCTTACCCAAACATGTGACTATCATAAAAAATTATTAAAAGTATAGCAGTGAAAAATTTTTATGCCCTGACTCCAAAAATAATTTTCATATTAACCAAAATTTTTTCTAAATATGTCAATTTTTACATTTAAAATAATCATTGACAATTATAGAAAATTGATGGATTTGGTCAAAAATTGTTTTTAAAAAAAAAATAAAAATTACATTTGGCCTCATAAAAATTATATTATCATTTATATTTAATAATAATATTTTATTAATTTATTATTTATTAAATCATCCATATATATTTCTTGATCCCATTTAAATATAAAAAAAATACTATTTCTGATTTAAAATCCATAATAAAATAAAATTATATTCAATAAAAAAATAATGTACATAATCATACTTCTACGTTCTTGATACACATCTCTATATTATATCAGAATAATCCCTAATAGTAAGGTGTGCAATAGTGGTGCTTTAATGGGGTCGTTCGGTCAACATGGTTTTGGTTTTGATCTCAATGAGCTCGAACTTCTCCCATAAACAGTTTCACTCAGGCTTATGTTATAGGATCTCAACTTGGACTTGGTGTGGGGAAGAACCCATAAATGGTTTATCCCTTGGATGCTCCGATAAATGGGTTTTATAGAAACAAATACTTCTAGTTGAGGGCATCACCTCCTTTTTCTATGTCAAAGTGATTTGTTAAAACCCAATATTTATACTAGTCATGTTATCACTATTAAACAACTCTATTATCAATAGTAATGATACATAAGGGACATTTAAGTTGAATTGGAAAAAATAAAACAAACATAGTTCATGTTTTTTCTATATCTACTGTACAAAATAAAACATTAAATTAAAAAAAACTCACTTATAATATTTCGAGTCGTCATAAGGCTTATATCCTTGATATCAGGAATCTATCTAAGTATCACATGGTAATTCATATAGTTTACAAAATCAACCTGATATCATCACTATAAAGGAGAATCTTACTTCATTGCAGTTAGCCACAGTTACTATGGAATCATGGGCAGCACTCCTACCAACATGACTAGTGGTAGTTTTATCATATTATACTATAGGGTCATATTCAACATAAGAACCTACCAAATAAATGGTACTATGGGTGTCAAACCACCAAGATGTAAAATGGAACCTGACCCACCAAATGGTACAGTCGGCATCACCCCATAAAATGGTATATCGAGCAATGATGGTTCAATTGAGATACTCTATTGAAGATATGAACCAACCCTTATATGTATCTATAAATATGATTTCCTATTAATATAAATACATTTCATCAAACATGGATGAGCATGATAAAAAAATTTATAACCTTACCCTCCTAAAAGCATCCTAGTTAAAACATGGTGGCTGAACTTTTGACTCTGAAATAGTAAAATGAGGCCTTGATAGTATCTTTCAAGCATATGAATCACATATTATCGACCCTATTTGTGTATCATAGTGATATTTAAATGGATCATATGGCTAGTGGAAACTACATATTATGTCTCTGAGATCCCCAATGAGAATCCACTTATCATCACTCACCCAACCATTGATAGAAGAAGGGGTGTTGTCTTGGATCTGGTCAATCATCCCCTTAAGGATGAGAGGTAAATTTCTATAGAGAAACTAGTCAATCATCCCTAATGTGATAATAATTATATTATGAAAATAATTTTGGGAATTCTATTAGGATAATTTCCCCAAATAGACATAAAAGAACGATTATAATGAGGATAACTATGTATTTATGTTCCATTGTCCATAAGGTTGGGGTAAATTTCATATATTTCATCCCCACATTGGCCGAAATACATATATTGTTCTTCATCACCAATCCTAGTTAGATAATGAAATTTTCATATTTTTAAGACCCTCAGACCATAGGGTTGAGGGAATTTCAATATTTTACATCGCTCTCCAGGGGTACTCAAGAAACCATATAAACTGAGCTATATCCAAAACATCTAGAAAATGATTAGTTTTTTTAATCAGTCAGGTGTATCTACACCACCCAAGGCCCCCAATTCCCCATCAAGTACCCTTGAACCATGGAAGACTATTACTCTCCACCAAGACTCTAAAATAATATGTATCGCATGATAACAATTGTATAGGTAGCACATGGGAGAAGAATCCTAGTCATTAATATCTTTAAGAAAAAATGAAAATGGTATATTTTATCCAATAAAAAAATGCACCCAAGAACTTTAAATAGTCCTTGTACATTGATTTGAAAAAACGCATGGAACTAAGGAAGCTAGGTGTGACATTGTTGATGGGGCATGATAATTACATCCCTTATCATTGATGTCTTGAACACACTATAGAGAATTTCTATATATTTAATGATTGGTTAGATTAGAATGTATATGAATGGTAGATATAGTTAGAGGATCTTGAAGGTCATGAAATATTCATATGATTCATATGAGTTTCATAAAAAACAAGTGTCTCCCACCAGACATGTTATGACATGGTACATCATAACAGAATGACATAAAACTAAAAGGAACACATCCAAGTCATATGACATTAAATTTCTTGGAATAAATCCAAGTCATATGAGGTTAATATTCATGTAATACATCCTAGTATCATAAAATTAAACCACTCTTTAATATTTGAGTAACATGATGTTAAACTGTAAGGAACACATCCTAGTTTAATGACATTAAACTATGATGAATACATACCAGTTTCATAATGTTAAATCTCATCATACTCCCTAGTAATAAAAAATTATATATTATGATACATTCTAGTTCAATAGAGTTAAATTAGTAAACAAAATCTTAGTAACGTGATTTTAAATAGCATAGAACACATCCCTATTATAGGATGATAAAAATATGTGATATTTTAATCATTGATAGATACCATCAGGATCATGAAAAAGTTATAAAATCCTTGAATCATTACTTATTTAAAGATAATTCACATAGGAACTCATTGAATCCATTCATATCCCATATAATTTTGATATAGAAGTCACTAAAACCATGGTTTATTAAATGGAGGCTATTCCATCAGAATTCAATGTCGCCATTTTTTTCACATAACGAGATCAAAAAGATGTTATTAAATGACATAAAATTACTATGTATTTCTAAATACATGATGATAGTGACATACATATGGATCTGATTGAAAATTTTCCTTGGATAAACTACAACATAATCCATACCCTTCAAAATTTGGGATATATCATTGGGTATTTATCCATAAAAATCTGACCATTAAAGGAAAAAATAAGAGTGAGAACAAGCATCTTCGGATGATCTAGAAAAAGGCTTAGTTTGGGGACCTCAAACCAATCATATAGTTCATGTCTATCCAAAAATAGACAATATATAATGTACTTCTTCGAGTAACGGGGCTTCATAGACACATAATGGTTCTATGGAATGGTCAATGTGCTATATGGTGATGGATCTCCCTTTGAGTCTTCTAGTACCATATATGTTGAATCATGTTTCTTTAAAATTGAATTAATATAACTAATGATGGATAAAAAATATGTATATTACATCCCCCCAATGGATTGAGAACTTCCCATATGAATCCATAGAATATTCTCAATAATGATTATGTGATATGCATAAATCTGATTAAGGATTCACTATTTATCTCATATGTAAATGCTCCTCCAACAATTGGTGATAGCCTAAGATAAAACAATAAAATATAGAATATGCCTATCATGATTTTTGAAATACATGATGGAAATGACTCTTTTAATAAACTATATTAGATTTAAAATGATAAATATTTCCTTAGATTACACACCATGTATAAAAATGACTCTATGGTCTCAGAGACAGAAGAATAAGAGAATGAACTCAAGAACGACCCTTCCAAATTCGAGGAAGGCGTCGCCCCCACCATCGATGATATCATGAAGGTTAATATGAGAACATAAAAAGAGCGACAACCTTTTTTTATTAGTTCTGACATGATTCTCAAGAATTATGAGATATACAATTTATTTCTAATGAAAAATAAATATGAATTCGGTTGGAATTATACTAAAATGACTGATATGATCCCCAATGTGTTTGAAAACCACCTTGGAATACCTGATGACCATCACAGATTAAATTATGAATCCTAGAGCATAAACCCCACCAATGATAAAAATATAGAATTATAATTTGACAAATTTATCAAATCTAACATTTTATGGGAGGTTAAATACCCAAGATGTCTCAACAACATTATCCATGTAAAGTAAAATAACAGGAAGATAAGGTTATGCATCAGTTTAAAATACCTTAATCAATACATCCATAAGTATGATTTCCTATTATTAATTATATATGTATTTATAGATCCCATTATTGGATTCCAAGATTTTTATTTCAGGGGTGACTATTTAGGATATAATCAAATAAAGATGTCCCCTAATGATTATGAAATCACATCCTTCAGGAAACCACAAGGTATCTTTTGCTATCGGGTCATGAAATTTGGTTTAATGAATTATAAAGCTACCTAATAATGATATATGCATCATATCTGTAATACCTTATTATGAAAAAATAGAATATTATGTTGATGATCTTCTTGTTAAATTTTGATATCGTTTTTATCACTTCACAGATCTTCAAAAAATATTTAACCAGTTGTAGTATCATAGTTTGAAGTTGAATCTGTTGAAACAAGTGTTTAGGGTAACACTAGAGAAATTTCATTGATTTTTTTATACCACCATGGCTTTGATTTTGACCAATAAAATACTAACACTATCCTAGAATTGTCACCCCCCAAAATCTCAATGAATCGATGGGGGTCTAAAGGAACCGCACTTATATTTAGTGGTTTATATCTAACCTAGTTGGAAAATCTCCCTCTTTGACATGTTAATTAATAAGAGAGTCTCCTACAAATGGGATAATTAATGTTAAGAATCCATTAAGAGTATCAAGTAATAGATGTTGAAACCATTAGTATTGATGCACCTGGTTGAAGGGAAATGCCTCATCTTATATGTGGCCACTATGGAATTATCACTTAGTGCTCTCCCCGCACAGAAATATATTCCAGGGAATGGAAATAGTATCCATTACCTCAGTTGAAAAATGGCAGTTACTGATACATGGAATTAAATTGTCGATAAGATCTTATTTTCAATAATCTTGGAAGTGAAAATTCAAGGAATTACTTTCAACACCACAATGTCTAATTGGGATCTCATATCAATACACTCAAAATATCCTTGTAAGAACTATGTTAACTAGAAATGTGGACTGATGGGTGCTTATTTTGTAATTATATGACACCCAATACATGTCATAGGAGGAAGTGAAAGGGGTCTACCTTGATACTTTCCTTAAGACACATCCCTCACTATAAATAACAACATTGGAAGCCAAACATCTGGACCTAGATGTTTTCTGTTCCCATGGAACTCCTTGAACCAGTGATATTGTTTTTAAAATTCCTCTGAATTTATTATTGTAAGGAGGCTGAAAACCTGAACACTCAATCAGGTTTCACTAACTATTGTATTTATTTCTCTAGGAAAATAAATGTTCCCTACACTTTCTCACTATTTGAAGGTTTCAACAATAATGAGGAAGAATATTATGCCCTCATTTCCATCAAGGAAATTCCAATAAAGCTATATATTTTCTACGTAAACATAAAAGGGGATTCGATGCTAGTGATAAAATAAAACAACAAATAATATACCATCATGATTAAAGAATTGTCCCCTCTCATTGGATAAATCAGCAGACTGATGTTATAGTTCCCTTTTGAAGCACTATATCATGATGTGCCTCAATCACAAAATGATCCTTCTAATGTAATGGATAATGTAGATATAATTTTGGAATACCTTGATTAGGAGGAAGTGATGTTCTATATCATGCACCGATGTATGGTCTTGTTAGTCATTATCTATGATAAAATTGAAATCAATCATATTAACAATACCCATAATCATGATGAACCAATATCCAACCTAGGTGGATGGAGACCATAATTAATTATTTACAAAATAACACTCTCTTGATAGAACAAGAAATAATGGAAAATAGTAATGAATATAATCAAACATTCACTATTACGATTGGAAAAATTAGAAAAATATCTCTACAAACAAGGCTTTAATGGAATCCTCCTTATATGCATAGTTGAAAGAGATATTCCCATCTAAATGGAAGAAACCCATGTAGGATCATGAGGCACTCATCCGTTTGGGACCATACTCTCCCACCCAATCATGAGACCTAGTTACTATTGGAAAACAATGATACAAGACTATGCAGAATTAACTGTGAAGTGTCATTCATACCAGATTCATGAAAACATAATTGATCAACCCATATAATTTCTACATAAACGTAAATATTCTTGGAAATTTTATATATGGGTAATGCATGTTGTGGGACATTATTTATGGCCATAGATAAATAGTTTAATTACACCCTTACTTCTACTGAATGCATTTAAAAATGGACTGAGGAAAAACCACTACTAGAAGTCAAAATTAATAATATCACCATCTTCATGAAGTACAATATCATATCCAAATTCATATTCCCTAAACAAAATTGATGGAAAATAACACCAAATTTTATTCTACTATGTTGAAAAAACATTTTAGGGTGTACAACATCGAGTCTGAATATTCAGCCAGCAATCATGAAGTGGAAAATGAAAAAATAGAGGCCCTTAATATGACTATGTCAAATATACCCCAAAAGATGATACAAATTGACAATATTTACTAGAAAAAAAATCCTTCACACATTAGGGGCCTACTTTATAACCACACACACAACAACATACGAAACATTGTATTCATTATTGTATAGAACCAAGTTAGTGTTTCTTATAGTAGTACCATTGAAATTTCATCAAATAACTATCTGTGGGAAACTCTATGATGATGATCAATTTAAAAAGTGGTTGGATGAGTTGTAATTTATTGATGATAAATGGTTTCATATACTGTACAAACTTGATGTTAATCATAACATATACCATGAGCCTTTAGTAAAAAGAATAACTTCTATTAATTCGTTCAAGGAGAACTGCTATTGGATCTCATAAGTCCAATTGTACTGGGAAATAAATCTTCAATGAGGGAACCCAAATGGGAAAGTAGAAACATCATATATAAGTTATATTCTAATGGAGATAACTCATTGTCAATGAGTGATAGGGAATGTGTCACTCCCCCCCAATAAGAGATTTCTCAAAAATTTAATTTTCATAATTACCACCTAGAATCTATCATCTAGGTCTCATGATACTAAACTAAATAACTATTTCCATTCATATTACCTAAAACTAAAGGAATATATTTATCATTAATGTGGGGAGTTAAACTACAGAGAAAACACCATTTCATAGATAACCAGCTACACAAGAGCTAGAACTGTAGAAATGTGAAATAAAGTTCCCTTATCCTTGTTTGTCAGTTTGATATACTTAGGGATTCCCTCTATTAACGAACTAAATAAATATTTATTTCAATCTACACATGATATATAGTGATTCATTGAAATCTAATCTTGGGTCCAACAACAATATATTTTTCCTAGTCAAAAGACATTAAACTATGTGATAATGTCCCCAACACATGTAGTTAAAAAGTTTTCTTACTCAATGTAAATTTCATTAGATGCCATGTGATTCCTTATTAGGAAGCCTCTTATCACAAACATAGAATTTCTCTAGAAATATTATTTTCCCACATTTATGGACAATGTTTAATGGGATTTGTGCCTTTTTTCCATAGTGGGGATCCTTTTTCATTACTACATGTCATTAAATTGCACTGTTTTCCCAGAAATACATTAGAAATTATTCTCATTCCAAATAGATACAATGATATTACTAGATCATACATATTGGCCATACTACCACATGATATGGAATTCCCCTATCCTCTATTTCAATCATATCTATATCATGATAAAAAAAATTCCATTTATTTTATCTTAATCAATGAAAGGATCATGTGTGATGAGGAATTATGGTTGGGGATTCCCCAAATGATCAAGACACATTAGTTCACATTATGATTATCATTGTTCTAGATTAAATACTTTAAAAAGAACATTATTAGTCCCTAACACATAATGATTAAACTACATTGTTTGTATCTCTTTCATGACATAAAACTGTGCACTTTTATGGACCTCCCATGAGAGGAATAATACCATGGTGTTGGCACCCCACCATACCTACAATTTTGTAATATGTGTGGATTTATTACTATCATCATATAATATATAATGATACTAAAATTTCCAATCCTAGGACTATATGCAATTATCAATAGGAAAAACAACCCTCTCTGTGTTTGGGTCAGACCATTTTGTGGCATATCCCATTCATCAACTATGTTTGACTTGATTCCTATCATTACAAGATACAATGTGACACCCAAATCTTTAATACTAGGTTTATCTAAAATCATAATGAGGAATAATTCCCTCAATTTGAATATGGGTCATACTTGTGTGGAAAATTTCATGTTTATTTACAACATGTGTCTTGATTCTTGTGATCACATGATACGTAGTGATGCTCGGACCTCCAATATTAGGTCCATTTATATAAATAAATTGGAAAAAATACTCCTTATCATATTAGTCACACCTTCATAGTGAGTTTTCCATTCAATAACTACATGTTCTTTGATTCATAGTACCAAATGATTTGTAGTGACATCATAATATTCAATCATGGGTCTAGAAACAACATATAATGGTCTCCCTATTTATGTATGATTCATACCTATATAAGGAGAATTCAATCAATAACTATGTGTGGCTTGATTATTGTTGTCATAGGATACATAGGGGTTCTTATATCTCAAAAACAAGATCCATCTGCAATAATTAATGGGAAGATTCCCCCTTCATTTATGTTTCAAACCCTCCTGAAGTGTTCCCTGATCCAGAATGTGTGGCATGATTCCTATTTACATAGGATATGTAGTGACACCCAAATATCCAATCCCAGGTTTAGCTTCAATATAAAAATTGCCGCATCCCTTTATATGGGCCACACATTTAATTAGATCTTTCATGCAAGATCTATATGTGGCATGATTCTTGTCATCACAGAATATGTATCGACACCTATATATTCAATCTTGGGTTTATTCAGATGGAATAAAAAGATAACAATTAACCCATAACCCCATACCGGTTATACATATGTATCATCCAACTTGATACCCACCCTCAACCAGCTTAATCTGCAACCACTTTCCACTTTTTTCTCAAGAGGAGCATGGATCATGTGAGCTTAAATAACATGGAAAGTAACTTTAAATGTCATGGAAAATACAAGTATTGGATTGGAAAAAATTTCCTAGACACATGATGTTAAAATAACTGAAAAAAGGTCTTCACAGATAATAGATCATCCCCTCGGATGGTTGTGTATTAAATAAATAAGTTTTTCACTCATTAACCAGAAAATGTGTTCAAGACACAGTATAATAGACATTATGGTGCTGAAAACCTTATTGAATCTTATTTTTCCTCGAAAAAATTCAAATCTATGATATCTAATTCAATATAACTATTTCCTCATGTTGATACCTATCTAATAGAACTCCATATACAATGATCATCCTTTCTTCTAGTTCATCCCTATAGAAATTGGGAACATAGACCGGTTCATCTAAATAGACCCTTTGATCACAAGAAGGCCCCATTAAATCTAGGATTTATTTTATAAATCATGTGGAACATTATAAGCTATCTTCATTGACAATGGTTGACACGTACCCACCGGTTCCCACCTCTAGTAAACTCAAATATTCTTGGGTTACGATTTACACCTTTCATAACCCTACTATTCACGAATATTGAGATACTCTCAATGTTAAACATTTTTTCATCATATAAGTTTTCAAAGTAATATTATGAAATATTATCCTTGTGCCCTTCCATTTTATGTTATCCATCGTCTACGGATACACAATTCATATGACACAATCACCCTTTTCCCTCACACACATGCTATATTTATGTGGTGATAACTCAATAAAGGAATCGGTTGAGGAATTATTCAATCCCTTAAAATATTTATAGTGAAACCCAAGGAATCCTAGACATAAAAGTATCATGTACCTCTATTTAAAGATAATCGAGTCGTAAAACATCCCTTTTACTATTCATTATTACGATCTTTGTTTGACATGATTTATTTTTGAGTAAAAGGGACTCTAGAATATGATTACTCATCAATAATATATTTCATGGGTAAATGATGTTCCTTACATCTAATCCCCCCAACCAGTGAAAATAATCCTCATATATATCATTCAAAATTTAATATGGGTTCAAATTTCATTACCATGTCATGTTAAACTATAAGGGACATTTACATACCATGTGATGTGAAACTGTATGGAAAATACCTTGGTCAAAGATATAGATCCTTAACATTATCCTTTGATGGTGAAAATTTCAAGACCCTAACACTATTGGTGATAGAGACATAAAAAATGTCAGGATGGAAACCTATTGGGGGTGTCCTGAGCAAGATACAAGTCTCCAATCATTAGACACATCATCTAACGAGTTTAAGAAAATGATATAGAAAATATAAAAGAGCCATAAAAACCACAGTAGACACATTGTGGTCCTAGAAAAGGTCATGTCATGTTCATTGGACAACTTGGTCATGAAAAAAGTTACATCAAAGATTTTTCACATATCCTCACCATGATAACATATTCATCAGGCAGTGAAAAAACTTTTAGGGTGCTTCAACCATTATTATATATGATACCTATCATAATCCTCCTTTGTTCCATTGATGTCTGACATAAGACAACTAGTTCATTGAGTTGATACCCTTCTCTTGGAACCATATGGAATTTTTGATTCCCTGTCTGGTATTTCCCTATAGAAAACTAGTATCAATTAATGGTTCTTCCAAACTAACCCTGTGATCCTAGGATGGCCCCTATTAATTATAATAGTTATTACCCTAACCATCTGGAACATTATAGTATCCCACCATTACCAATGGTGTACTTTTACACTATAGTTCCCACCTTTAGTTAAATAATATATTCCTATACATTTATTTACAATCCTCATAATGATACACTTTAGGAATATTTAACATTGTAAAAATTATGCCTCTGTGTTTTTTACTCTTTCTCAAAGGAGGATGGTGATGATCCATTCTATAAAATTTTTATGGCTCACACAACTTGACTCGAAACCACATGGCATTGGGCCCAAGCTTCACACACAAAATTTAAACGTCCCTAGGGAGATAGAAACATATATATATATATATAGACATTTTATCCGTACCCCAGATCGTTATCAATAAAAATTATCTTCACAAATAATTAATGTGCCTTGGACAATAGTGGAGACAACACTACTTTACTATGGTTATAATCCCTAAAGAAAAATGCTTAAGGGATTTGGTCTAACCAATTATAGAAATATATTTTTGGTTTGAAATGAAATCTAATAATGATGAGTCCAAGTAGCACCATGGTGGAACATATCACCATAGGGTGTTATGGGTCATCCTCGTTATGTTTTTACCGTATCATATTCATTGATAATGTCCTCAAAGTATGTCATTAAACTGACGGAAATCTAAGTATCTATGGTATAATAATCTAAATTACTAGTAGTTAAAAAATGATCTAGAAGAATCTAAATGAAAGAAAATATAAAGTCTTATATAGATGATTCAAAACTACCAGTAGTAGAATGTGTAAGATAGGATACTCTAAACATCCAATGGAAGAATGTCTACGTCAGAACACTAAAAACTACCAGCAATAAAAGCTTTGATCCAAGAGACCATAAAATGTAGTATAGAAATGGTGTAGTTTAAAGACCTTAAAATAACTAACTAAAATAGATATAATACTCACCAAGTTGAAAACCTAAAATGGGACCCCTGTGAAAAAATTATGCATCTACTCACACAAAATTGAATTTTTATGATATGAAAATTATTCAGCACTTATAAAATTGAAATGGAATAAAACTTTTTAGTTCAAAATTCTATACGAGGGAGGATTGAGAAAAATAAAAGTCTAAACCTACTATGATTTCTCCATATAAAGCTTAGGAAAATGTTTGGAAAATGAAATAGAGAATATAAAATGCTTTTAGTAATTATTATCTATCCATAAAAAAATAAATCTATTCTTTCTAGGTCCACTGATCTTTGAAAAATTAAGATCTCATATATATATTTTTCAGGACCCTCTCGAGGTGAACTAGTACTCTCATGATTCTAATGTACATTAATCATGGTACACTCTTCAAAACCATAAACTAATAGGATTTGAAGAATTTATTTGGCATGAAATGTTAAATCACATCCAGATTTGTGAAACATATCCCCTAGAACATGGTTACCCATGATATTTTTAAAATGGGATGACATATCCCTTTATATGTATGATGTAGATATATATAAGAACATTCATTATATATTTATTCATACATGAACCATTGTTTCCTATGCCTGATGTTGATCTACATAGGATTTTTTCTCAGAACTATTTAGGGCTTTATTCCCATTCCATTGGGATACATAATGATGTCCAAATAGCTTATCCTGGATATAACCACAAGTGTTTTTACATCCAATACCTTTTCCATAATGGAATTCATAGACATTACAATTTTATTACATCCATTCCCCAAACCAACGATACTCCCAATATAGGTTTTATCTAGGAACTCAAGGTTACTAGTCTCCATTTGATAACACCTAAAATCCCCCAATCAAGACACTCTTTATAAATCCTCTATTGGGGATAAATATTGAAGCCCATAAAATGTTCACATATGTAGAAATGTAATTTTATTTTACCGCATAATTAGATACTTTCATTATGAAAAAATTGGATTCTATGAGGGGGCATTTTTTTCAATGCCCATAATGTTGTACAACACACTTTTCCATTATAGATTCAAGATATGTGATGACTATGAATGAATTGAATAAATATGTATGAAACTATAAAAGAATACCAATATATCTAGAATAAAAGACTGAAAAGTTGAATAGTCTTGGTAATTTTCATTAATATATAAGGGAATATCTTTTTTCTATTATTATATACATTTTACTTACAAAAATTATAAAAATTATTATAGTTTCCCTTATTAAAAGTATAATGTTCAACCATGGATATCAAGCCAGGCCATGGGTAACCCCTATTTTGGATCCATCCAAGAACTCAAGGTCTGGTGTCTCTTCTTGAAAAGACCTAAAATCCCTTAGTCAACACACTCTTGACAAATCTTCTCATAGGGATCAATATCAAATCCCATCAGATGCTCAATTACATAGAAAAGTAAAATATGTTTACCTTATAATTAGAAACATTTCATGCCAAACAAATTTAATTCTACTGTGGGTGAATTTATTGATGCTCAAAATTGAGTATTAGACATTTTCCATCAGATATTCAAGACATATGAAGAATATGATAGAATAGATTCAAGACGTATGAAAACTATTAAAGAATTCGAATATATTTAGAAGAAAATGTGTGGCAGTGGCATGGGATTTGGCCTGTCCATTTCTTTATGAGGGGATATTTTTTTGATCATTATTATATTAATTTACATACCTAATTATGAAGAGTGCTTGAGATCCCCTTATTGAATCTATAATGGTCATCCAAGGCTATCTAGCCCAGAAACATTGGCCTATGCTCATGTGGGAGTCACCTAAATGAAGTGTATGGAGCCATTATAGCTGACTAGAACTTCTAGAAAAGATATTCCAGAAAGTGCACACACCATCGGATTAGAGTCGCGCCGTAAGGGCAGTGTAGCAAAGTGGTGGGATGACATGGTGTAGTGAAATCAAGATTCAGGATAGGAAATTGGTACTCAGTTTTGGTGATAGGTGGATCCATGATATCAAAATTTGTGAATATATTATTCTTGGATAATTTATATTTGATGATTCTTAACATCTATATAGTTCCTCCATAAAAAAATATGGATCAATGATAAGTTGTTTGATCAAGTTGATCCAAGACATTAGATCTACCTCCCATATGATATTCAAGCTCTGAATACCTTCTTTTCTCACCAACACTTATGGTTTTGTGTAATGAGTCATGAATAACATCCACATGACTCATCCACTCAATGATCACCATGACAACCATCTCTAATGATCAAACCCGAGACAACCAAATCCCCCTCGATGCACCATATCCATTAAATGGACTTCACTTCATGTGCATTCTAATAAAATGAAACCAACCAATTCATCATATATATACATTTAAAGATGCATGGTGGAGAACCCAATCAATTATAGATGATCATCAATCTATCATAGGATCATTCTGCATCATATAAGATCCATGTCGATGAGCACCACTTCCATCACATGAACATATTCTCTATCACATAAAGTTGATCATGAAACCAAGTGAAATCCAACATGAAAGTTTTTGAATATTATGTTATGAGATAGTGATGATTCTGAAATTCAATTCATATATCATCGATATCACATAAAATATAATTAAATTATTCATCATGAGATCCTTCCATATTCATTATTTTATTCTTTGTTTTACCACATGATGACTATGAGAATATATCCAATGGAATGAAAAATGATCATGTGAATCCACTAAAGTAATCATTAATGTCCATATATGGTTTTATTCGACCCCGTCACATGATATATATACAAACCAAGTCCATTCTTTCCTTTCATACATGTAGTGATACCAAAAAAGTGTTTTTAGGAGCAGCAATGTGAATCACATGTTAAGGTGCAGATGATTAGGTGAATACACAAGGACATCAATGTGACTTCTTATGAAGATGAACATAACTATCCATATTGAGAGTCTTATGAATTCACAAAATTTACATATTAATCCATTCATATGAATGAGAAATGATCATGCGAATCCATATTGCAATCACCTGATATAGATCATGACAATACCTCACGACCTCAATCTGGTGCACAAAGACACTTCTCTATAAAATATGGTGATATAATATGTTGAAAAAACATATATAAATCCATATCCCCTTAGAATAAAATAACATGTGATATATGATAGATAAGAGTGGAGAAGAATAATGAAGATTGTAGAGGGATTAAAGTATATCCTCAGACACCCAAATCATATGTTCGGACAACCCATTAGTTTGTGGGTGATTTGTTGTACTCAAGTGTACCTATGAACCCATAAACTATTGCAGCCCTGTACAAAAACATGATGTGAAGTAGGAATCTGGGTCAGATATGATAGAATGTGTAACACCATGAAGGTTCACTATCAAGTACAAATAATGACATCGTCGCTATTCAATAGAGTCGGTTTCCCAAATAGGCAGAAAGTGTGAAACAATGGTCAACCAATCGATGATCACCCATACTCCATCACTACCATGATGAGATATTGCAATCCAGTCACAAAATCCAGGGTGACATCATTCCATCTCCACTCAAGAATGGATAGAGGCTACATAAGTCATAAAAGTCACTAGTTATCTTCCTTAACCTACAGATACGTGGAGCATAGAGTGACAAAGACCATGATCTACCTCTTCATACATGGCCACCAATAATGACCATGGATATACTTTTACATATTGGTAAGCCTAATGTGAAATACCCAACTAGAGGCATTAGATTCCCTGGTCATCTCTTCATGTATTTTAGTAGGAACCCATATAGAGACACAAAAGTTTAGGGTTTCACTGCCATAAACATCCCAATTAGGAGGCAGGTTCTCCCCTGTGATGCTCTCCCTAAAGATGAGGCCCTTAGAATTCAACAGATGACTCATTTGGACTGGCTCCATACATGTGAATATCTCTACTAGATCTAATAAAAATAGTAGATAATGTTATTCTTAATCCTCAATGCGAAACTCATAGAATATAGCCATTATCTTATAGTCACTTTTGTCCTTTATAATGGTTTAAATATATGTCTTCAGGATCAAGTCATCGTCTATGGAATTTTCCATTTTAGATTTCTAAACAAGCTCAAAATCGATGTAATGTTGTTATTTGTAGTGTAATTACGGTTAGGGGGCCTCATCTGGCAGACCAATATGGAATGACTCAATCACCATGAATCATAAATGCACCTGAAATGATACCTAAAGCATTATAGTTGGATATATAAATTCTTATCTGATCTAGAAGAATCATGATTAGAACTAACATGATTATACAAGTTAATTCCAGAAAATCTATCTCACATGATTCATATTAGAGGAAATTAACATATGTCTTTGTCAATTCCGTATGTGGAGCTCCCAAATGTGAAAAATCATAAATTAATCGCCTATAATATCCATCCATCCTGAAGAAGCTATGTATTTCAAACAAATTCTTAGGAAACTACTAGGAAAAAACTACGCTCACCTATTCATGTTTAAGAGATACGTCTTCTTGAGATATGAAATGACCCACGAAGTGAACCTTTCTGATCAAAAAGTGGCATTTACTAAGCATCGTATATAGATGGTTCTTTCGTGGTGTACTCAGTATGATCTCAAGATGATTGGAATGGCCATTTCAACTATTTGAGTACACTAAGATATCATCTAGGAATATTGACAAGAAATAATCATGTTATGGGTGGAAACCTGACTCATCAAAACCATAAAGACTGTCAGCACATTCTTTAGATTAAACAAAATAACCAGGTACGCGTACAAGTCTTACCTTTTTTGAAACATTTTATATTGTACGTTAGATTGTATCACTTGCACCAAATGGTAATTGAACCTCAAATCGATCTTGGTGATTATAGTTTCTCCTCAGAGATGCTCGAAGAGGTCATTTATGTGAGGTAGTGGATAACGGTTCTTCAATGTAGGTTGGTTCAACCACTTATAATCCACGAAAAATCATTTTTTACCATATTCCATTTGGGAGAAAAGTACTGGTGAACCCCATGGTGATGAGCTAGGTCATGTAAAACCATTAGCCTCTAGATATTCAAACTATCTCTTGAGTTCCTAGATCGTTATAGGTGTTATTATTTAATGAGGTTTGGACACCATTGTCGCACATGAAAATAACTCAATAATGAACTCAAAATATATCTTTGAAGGTAATCTAGGGAAATGATCTAGGAATAAATCCATGAAGTGATCTGAAAGTAGAGGGAACTCTACTATATGTATTCCCTGATCGCTCAGAAGGAGGCTCACTAACTGAGCTATCACTCGACCTCGACTAGTACACTTCGGTCCAGTTTGACTCACCTAGATATCCAATTCACCCATGTAGATTTATGTGTTTACCTTGGGTGATGTGAAAGACACTCTGTGGCGATAGAAATCCACTTGGTCTTGATAAGGAACAATCCATTCCATATTGAGAATGACATCGATGATTGTCATGTTGATGATTAAGGAACTCTTTATGAAATGGCACCCACCTATTTTAAGGGGGAACTCTTGACTTTTTTATATTCCCCATGTGATAACACCTAACAACAAGTTAAGTGAGAGACTCCGCATAAGTTCTTGATTTCAAAAACATTAACTACACAACAATAACTGATAACAAATAGTGTGATGGACCTATTTCAAAAATAGGGGAAACTGGAGTAGAGGCTACTAGAATAGTACCTATCACCATAGATGGCCATGCACATTTCTACTTTGTCACTAATTGCACTGCTCAAATATGGCAAGAACCATGACCCTAAGATGTTGCCTGACTATCATAATTAGAACAACCCTGTTGATGATGATGTTCGGGGGCTTGAATGTCTCGGCCACACTGCAGAAAAAATAGCCTTTTGTGAAAGGCTATTTGCGACGGGATTAAATCATGTCTCTAATAGTCCACCCAGAGGTTATTTTCATTGGGGGGGGGGGGGTTCATCCCATCGCAAATAACTAGTTATTTGCAATTGTATTTGGGGTCTTGTCACAAAAAGTATAGTTCACACCAAACCATGAGAATGTTATTTGCGACAGGGGGATTCCCCCGTCGCAAATAGTGCGTCGGTCGGAGGGTATTTGCGACGGGACCCGTCACAAATATCGGTGGTGGTAAATGGGTTTTTGTGATGGATGTTCTCTAGTCGGAAAAAGTGTGTCGGCAAGAAACTTTTTACAAATGGTCCTATCTCAAATAACCTTTTAACCACCGGCGTAAATTAATGCGGCCGAAGGTATTTGCGACGGGCCATATCGCCAAAAAAAGTAATTTTTGGGATGGGATTCTTGTCGCACATAGTCCCGTTGCAACTAATCTAACATATATATACCCCCTTCTGTTTTTCTTTTTCTTCCCCTCATTTTTCACTTCCTCTCTCTCTCTAAATTCTATTTTTAGATTGAAAATTTATCTAAGTCAGTTTTTTACGAAGAAGTTGTGAGGTCATCTACATCAATAGGAGATCAAGATTAAAGGTATTTATATTTTATTTAATTTTGTATTTATTTCATTTTTTAAGATAATTTTAATTACAGTTTATTAGTTGTAATTAAAATAGATTTAAATTGTTTTGTTATCAGTATTTATTTGTAATAATAAATTTAAATTATTAGTACTAATTCTTAATAATTATTAATAATAATAATTAATAAATGACAATAATTAAAAATTATTAACGACAATTAGTGTTCTATATGAATAATTATTGATAAATAGTTATTAGTAGTTGTAAATTTTATTTAATAATATCAATTAATGCTAATTAGTAATAGTTATGGGTAATTGTTAATAATTACGGGTAATTAGTAATAAATAGAAGTAATTTGTAATAATTAGGGGTAATTGGTAATAATTAGTAGTAATTAGTAATCATTAGGGGCAATTAGTAATAATTAGTGGTAATTAGTAATAATTAGGGGTAATTAGTAATAATTATGGGTAATTAGTAATAATTAGGTGTAACTAGTAGTAATTATGGGTAATTAGTAATAATTATGGGTAATTGGTAATAAATAGGAATAATTCATAATAAATAGGAATAATTATTAATAAATAGGAATAATTAGTAATAAATAGAAATAATCAGTAATAAATATGAATAATTAGTAATAAATAGAAATAATTAGTAATAAATAAGAATAATTTTTAATAAGTAAGAATAATTAGTAATAAATAAAAATATTAGGAATAAATAGTAATAAACAGTAATAATTAGTAATAAATAGTAATAAATAGTAATAAATAGAATTAAATAGTAATAAATTGTAACAAATAGTAAAAAATAGTAAAAAATAGTAAAAAATAGTAAAAAATATTAATAAATAAAAAATAAATAGTAATAAATTTTAATAATTAGTAATAATTAGTAATAATTAGTAATAATTAGTAATTATTAGTAATTATTAGTAATTATTAGTAATAATTAGTAATTATTAGTAACAATTAGTAACAATTAGTAATAATTAGTAACAAATAGTAATAATTAGTAAAAAATAGTGATCAATAGTAATAAATAAAAATAAATACTAATAATTAGTAATAATTAGAAATTATTAGTAATTATTAGTAATAAATAGTAATAATTAAATATAATTAGTAATAAATAATAATTATTATTAATGAATAGTAATGAATAGTAATGAATAGTAATAAATAGTAATAAATAGTAATAATTAGTAATAATTAGTACTAAATAGTAGTAAATAGTAATAAATAGTAATAAATAATAATAATAATATTAATAATTATGAATAATTAGTAATAATTAGTAATTATTAGTAATAATTAGTAATAAATAGCAATAAATAGTAAAAATTGTAATAATTAGCAATAATTAGCAATAATTAGTAATAATTAGTAATAATCGGTATTAATTAATAAAAATTAGTAATAATTAGAAATAATTAGTAATAATTAGAAATAATTCGTACTAATTCGTAATAATTAGTAATAAATAATTATAAATACGAATAATTAGTAATAATTAGTAATAGTCAGTAATAAATAGTTATAATTAGTAATAATTAGTAATAAATATTAATAATTAGTCATAACTAGAATTAATTAGCAGTAATTGAGAATAATTAGTAATAATTAGTTATAATTAGTAACAAATAGTATTAAATATTAGTAAATAGTAATAAATAGTAATAAATAGTAATAACAAGTAATAAATAGTACTAAATAGTAATAAATAGTAATAAACAGTAATAAATATTAATAAATAGTAATAAATGCTATGAATAAGTAATAAATAGTAAGAATTAGTTATAATTAGTAAGAATTAGTATGAATTGGGAACAATTAGGTAGAATTAGAAACAATTAAGAAGAAACGAAATTGTAATAAATTGTAATACATTGTAATTAATTGTAATAACTAGTAATAACTTGTAATAACTTGGCACAATTTTCTAGTGGATTGGAGACAATCCTTTTTCTCGACGAATCTCCCCATTTAAACATTCACTGACTCAAAAAATTATGAAAAGTTTGCTTCTATGTATGTATATCCAATCTTGTATGCACGAGTTTGAATATGTATTCATAGGACCACATTTTTATAATGTGTTATGGTGGTGATTATTGCAAGATGATGACTCATCGATGAAAAGGTGGATCATTTATATAACGCCTCATTTAATTGATACTTTCTAGCACAGAAATCACAATGAAGAATCTGGTTGGAGGTACGCATATTCATTCATGTATGCACGTGAATGAATATGTGTACCTCCAAGAAGATTGTTCATTATTATTTCACTGTGATAATTTTTCATGTAAATGAGCCTTCAGACAAAAGAGTAGCAGCCAATCTATTGGAAATTGTGTTTCTCTAAAGTAATGGTAATTATTAATAAGTTTTTGTAATTTTTTTTATTTTTTTCAATTTTTTTATGATTTCAAATTATTCAAAAACAGTATTGATTTTATATTTTCTTGAAAAATATGGATCAAGGATGTCTAAAACGGTCATTATAAGATGATCGTACTTGGATAAATCATCGTAGAAATCTAAACAGTTATGGTTTCAATCCTGTATATATTGAGGGTGTTGAATCATTCTTATCATTTTCATTATCAAAACCAGAATATGATTCAGAAGGAACAATAATGTGTCCCTGTAAAAAATGTGCTTTGAGAACGTTTGACACATTTGAAAAGGTTGGGGGACATCTCTTGCAGTTTGGTTTTTAAACAGATTATGTTTTATGGTATCATCACTATTAATTTAGTTCCAGAGAAGATACTAATAACTTTATTCTAGTTCCATAATGGTATCAAAATTTAGTACATGATGTTGCAGGTCAATCATTTCAACAAACTAAAACTAAAGATGATATTGATTGAACTCTTAAGTTGGAACCATCCATGTATTATGAGTTTTTGAGGTTTTCTGAGGTTGAATTATACCATGGCTGCAAGATAAGAAAATTAGAAGCGGTTGAAAAATTTAAGGATGGTAAATCCTATAATTCAAGGTCAAATAACTGTTTTGATAAGAAATTTTCAATGGTTAAAACCCTTTTACTGGAAGGAAATCTGTTTCATGCAAATTACTATGAGAGAAAGAGGTTGGTTTGTAATTTGGGCCTTAGTTATCGGAAGATTCATGCATGTCTAAATGATTGAATATTATATTCTAGTGAAAATGAGTTATTGGATAGTGGTCCCACCTATGGACAATCAGGGTATAAAGAAACAGAACCAAGAAAGTCTGGATCGATTCTAGTAAAATAGTTGACATATTTATCCCTTACACCCAAGTTGAAGCAATTATTTATGTCTCAGAACACAATGTCAATGATGTCATGAATCAAAACTAAGATTTCAATTGATAAAATCTTGAATCATTTATCTAATAGTGATTCATGGAATCTTTTTGATCGTCTATATCCTTCTTTTTCTTTAGAAGCCTGAAACATGTTATTGGGTATTTATACTGATGGTTTATATCCATTTGGTTCTCATGGTAGTCAGTATTCATTTTGGCCTATCTTTATAACTTCGTAAAATTTACCTCCATGAATGTTGATGAAGGAGCCCTATATCTTTTTGATATTTTTAATCACAAGACATATGAACAAGAATATTTATGTTTATTTGAAACCATTTACCGATGAGTTAAATTCATTGTGGAGTAATGGATTTTGTACATATGATGTTGCGGCAAAACAAAAATTCATATTAAAAGCTATATTGATGTGGATGATTAGTGGCATTCTGGCATATGACAAGTTATTTGGATGGAGTACTCATGGTCTGCAATCATGTCCTTACTGTATGGAAGACAATAAAGCCTTTATTCTTTTCAATGGATAAAAACCTTCCTATTTTTACTATCATTCCAAATTTCATCCTACCGATCATCCTTTTTGGAGGAAAAAATCTCATTTCAGAAAAGGTGAAATTGAAAGTGATGAACCTCCGAAAATGATCTCAGGTACAGAGTTAAAATCAGTTGTATTTTCATTAACATCCATCACATTTGGGCCTACAATAAACCAATAGAAAATTCATTACATTGGGAAAGAACATAATTGGATAAAACTAAGCATTTTTTGGATCTTCTAAATTGGTCTGATTTGTTGGTCTGCCACATGTGGGATTTCATGCATATTGAGAAGAACTTTTTTGATAATTTATTTCATACAGTTTTGGATACACCAGGTAAGACCAAAGATACTATAAAGGAAAAATTAGATCTTTCCCAAATTTGTAGGTGACTAGAACATGAACTATTAGAAAATGTCAGATCACAGAGGTTGATGAAGCCAAAAGAAGCTTATACACTATCCAAAGATAGTCTCTTATTATATTTTCAATGGATTGCAGATTTAGGAATTCCAGATGAGTATGCTTCCAATTTGGGAAGATGTGTTAAGAATGGTTATATTACCGGATTAAAAAGTCATGATTGTCATGTTATAATGGAAAGACTTAATCCGATTGGATTTAGAGGTTTGATGAATTCTATGATATGGGATTTGATAACAGAAATATCAATTTTTTGAGAAATTTTTGTAGTCACAACAGACAATAATGTGCTAAGAAAACTAGAAGAGGATGTTTCTGTAATTATATGTGAACTAGTAAAAATCATTCTACAGGATTTCATCGACTCAATGGAAGATATGATATTACATTTTCCACATGAAGATAAATGTGGAGTGATCATGCTGTCATGACACGTCAAATTGATTATGATTTAATGATTGATTTATAGTCTAGGTTAGACCCTAGGTCTTCTATCAAGGATCATTGGTGGCTTATAGTGTGTATTTTTAATAAAGATTACTAAATGAGGGGGGTGATTTTGAAAATAGTTTTAAGAAAATAACTTATCATAAAGAGTAAATAGTTGATAGGATAAGGTTAAGGATTAAGAATTATGAGATAAGGAGATCACTTCAAGTTCACTACACATCTTGGATAATTCATTTTTCTGAAAATTTCACATGGTTTTGTTTAATTCTTTGGTTGTGGATTTTCAAGATCTTGATTCCCTTCTTGCCTCTCTAATCATTTCTCAAAGTACCAACCCTTAACACAACAATCGTGTTTTCAAGGTTTGGATTTCAAGAACCGATTAAATGATACCAAAGCATACTAATTTCTTTTTTATGTGTGAGAGAAGGAGGATCCTTGTGTTTCCCAATTAGAACAACCCATGTTTCCCACTTGAAATTTCAACCCAATCTGTGTTGGAATGAAAAGTGGTACAGTAAATTAATCCAAAGAAATGAACTCAGAGGAGGAGCATAATTAGATAACAGATAAGTGAAATAATCCACAAACAAATTACAAAAAATCCAGTATAGTATCAAGTGCTGGAACTCCATCCCAAGTATGTGTAGATCATTCAAAATGATCGTCCACCGTTTAGCTCACCATCGAGAGGAGGAGAAGGCTCGAGTGGAGCTCCTTCATCATCGATGATCCCCCTATGATAATAGGGGAATCTAGAACTTAAAGTATGAGGATATAACTCTTTTGGGAATCCAAAATACCAGAGTTTTTCCTCCTTTTAGAACATGAAAATGAGGAGCCCAAGGTGCCATTTTATAGGAATGTGAGAAGGTGGTTTGAGCACACAGAATTATTAAAACCACTTGTCAAAGGTATTTTGACCTATATACAACATTATCTTCATTTGAAGAAAATTAAAAAGTTTTATCCCCACCTCTTGGATATCTCCACTTAATGTCTTGTACATGTTGGACACATATTGCCTGAGATATGGATAGATCACAGTACACAAATTTTGACTCCGTGCAGATTTTTTGTTCTAGACAGATAACGTCGGAAAGGCCATCAGATAGATGAATGTGTCTTGGGGTTTTTCATATGAAATAAATACCAATAATTTATGGACCGGAAAAAAAATTTCAGCCCAATTGGATTCACGGTCTAGTATAAGTGTGCGGATTAATCCACTGGTGTGCTTGGATGATGCGTATTTTTGGCCCATTTTTTCGGAAATCATTATGGGCCCTCGAAATCACCTTCACCTTCAATGATATTTTCATGACAAGTAACATTGTCCTTTTTAATAGTGATAAACACAAAATAGATTATTCCAAAATGTAATTCAATTTGTTTTTTTTGTAATTTACAATAAAATTTCAGTTTAATATAATGGTGTAAGGGTGAGAATGACACAGTGAATCGTGGAATGATCACACCCCCACACCTAAAAATTTTCACTCCTGGGAAAAGTCACATAAAAAAATAATATGAAGAAAATATATATATACCCAATATCATGAAGATTTAACAATTGAGAAAATTTTGATTCACTAAAGTAATGTGATCAATGCACGATCCACACAAACGAGTTATTCCTAGTGAAAATGGAAAAAGATGTCTCATAAATCATATCACAATCTAATTCCAAGAGATTCCTCACACCAAAATGAGAATGGAATTCATAAGTCATTCATTCCACTAACTCTCCATGTGTGTGTGTGTGAAAACCATTCCATTCTATTCTTTCCACTTTCTATCAATTAAATATAGGTTATTTTAACATTATTCAGCTTTAAATGATTTTTCACCAAACCCGTCCTATATCCTTTGCAATCATATTTCAAGACCCACTCACATAAGCATTACCAGAAGTCAAACCATAATCTCTTGACCTAGATATCCCCATATTTTGCACATTTTATCACTCCCCTGTTTTAATATATTATTTTTTTGATGTTGCATTTGGAACAAATCCAAGACTCATCTCTCATCCCTTGTTAGATATTCTCATGACAAAAATTGCAATAGTTATAACAAGATCAAAGGATGAGGAGGAGTGGTTTTTTACTTGACCAAGAGACAATTTTTTTGAGGGTGTACAACATTCGCACATTAGGTACATACGCATAGGTCAATCTGGTATAGTAATGAAATAGAACAGATAAGGAATGATTTTTTGAAAATATTATTTAAAGATGAAAAATATTAACCTAACATATATTTACATTATATTAACTAAGAAATATTCATACTTTGTAGTTTGGTGTAAAAATATATGGAGATATTAGTGACACAATTTTCCCAAAACTACTCACACAAGGGGAATCAATCATCTCAAATGTTTCACAGTGATTCAACCATTTATATAGTTGACAGAAAAACAATTCACTAAAAATTACTCCTTGATGTTAAATTCATAAAAATACTTTTTTTCACCATTCATTATGGTATTTTTACTTTCCCCCTGTTTTGGACACCCAATCATGGAACTTTGAAATTTTTTATGGGGAAAGAATGAAAATACCATAAAAAAGGTGAAAAAGAGAAGGAAGAAGAAAGACAATGGAAAACCTAATGAACTCATCAAGATAGGGAAAAGTGAAAAAACCAAACAGAACGTGATAAATTGCGAAAGAATAACGAAACAAATGATGAAAATTCATTTCTAACCCAGTAATGTACCCATCCTCCCACACATAGAATGTAAAGTATCCTAACTATAAGAAAAGAGGATGTGGAAAAGATATATAAAACTTGGTGAGTTTCATTCATAGATTTATTCTGGAATATTGAGTTCCACAGGGAATCCAGAATGGATTCATGGTAGTGCTTCAGCCACTGCCCATTGACAGTGAATGTCTTCATGGATTCTTTATTTTGAACCTGGAAAACACCAAATGGAGAGATGTTAGTACAAGTGAATGGTCCAAACTAGTAGGAACGAAGCTTACCTGGATGAAACATCTACCTTGCATTATAAAAGAGTACCTTCTTTCTAATATGGAACTGACGATGAAGGATAAGATAGCCGTGGGTAGCCTTGGTTCCCTCCTTATAAATCATTGAGTTTTTATATGCATATATTCTCATTTCCTCTCGCTCCTGAATCTGTAACATCCTTTGAGCACCTACACTAGAATGATTAGAATTTCATTTTTTGATGGGCCAGTAGGCCCGGTGCACAATCTCAACAGGGAGGTGACAAATCATTCCAAACACAAGAGGATAGGGTGAAATTCCAATGGGAGTTTTTAAAGCATTATGGTATGCCCATAATGAATCATCAAGTCGAAGACATCAATCAATTCTATTTGGTTGAACTGTTTTTCAAGAATTTGTTTTACCTCTCTATTTGACACCTTGTCTTGACCATTGGTCTGTGGATGATATGAAGTAGAAATTCTATGACCAACCCCACACCTATGTAGAAGTGATTGCATTGTTCCGTTGCAGAAATGAGATCCCTAGTCACTGATGATGAAACTAGGTAATCCAAACATACAGAAGATTTGGGTTCTCAAAAATTCTACAACTACATTAGAATCATCAGTCCTTGTAGCTCGTTCCTCTACCCATTTTAAAACATAGTCAACTTATAGAAGTATGTACAAGTTTCCAAAAGAAGTTGGAAATGACCAGATAAATACAATACCCCAAACATAAAAAATGTCATGAAAGAGAAACGATTATTATGGAATTTCATTTCTTTTAGATACATTCCCTATTCTTTGACAACGAGTACAAGCTTTGAAAAAATCATGGGCATCCGGAAAAATTGTTGACCAAAAGAGACCATATTCGAGGACATTGTGGGCATTACATTGGGGACCAAAGTGACCCCCACAAGCAAGAGTGTGGCAGAATCTATGGATGGACTGAAAATCTGTATCGGGAACACAACGCCTATGGACTTGATCACTACAGGTGCGCCAAAGGTAGGGGTCATCCCAAATATACCAATAGGACTCATGTTTTACATGGCTGGCTTGTTTTTCATTGAAATTAGTAGGAATGCAATATTCTACCAAATAAATTACAATTTCAGCATACCAAGGAATAACATCTTTCACTCGGTACAGTTGCTCATCAAGAAACATTTCATTTATGGGAATATAGTGGTATGAGACAATGTCTAAGGATGGTTGAATCCTACTAATATGGTCAGCCACCACATTCTCTGCTCCTTTTTTATGTCTAATTTCTAGAGTGAATTCTTGATGGAGGAGCATCCAATGAATGAGACATGGATTGGATTTTGGTTTCTTAAGGAGGTACCGGAGGGCTGCATGGTCTGAGAACACAATGACTTTGGACCACAAAAGATATAACCTAAATTGGTCCAAGGAAAACACAATGGAAAGGATTATTTTTTAGTTGTGGTTTAGTTTTCTTGGGTAGGGTCCAAAGTATGTGAGGCATAGGCTATGGAATGTGGAGCTCGATTGACCCTTTGTGACAAAACTGCCCCAACAGCATAGTTAGAGGAGTCACACATGAGCTCGAATGGTAAATCCCACTGAGGTGATTGGATTACCAAGGGTGAGGTGAGACTCCATTTTAACTTATTAATAGAATCCTCACATTCTTTATCAAAAAAAAATTCTTTTCTTTTTGGAGTAATTAGGATAGGGGGAGTGAAATTTTACTAAAGTCCCGAATGAAACAACGGTAAAATACAGCATGACCTAGGAAATATCACACATCCTGTATATTTTTTGGGAATGGTAAGGAATAGATTACATCTAATTTTGTTTTATCTACGTGGATTCCATCCCCAGAAAAGTAATTCCCCAAAACTAAACCCTGTCACACCATGAAATTGAATTTCTCATAATTTAATACAAGATTATTTTCAATACAGTAAATTAGGACTAAACCAAGACTACTGGATCAATCATAAAAATAAGATCCACAAATACTGAAATCATCCATGAATACTTCCATGCAATTATCTATGTAATATGAAAAAATACTAACCAGGCATCATTGGAATGTAACCGAAGAATTTAATAGACCAAATGGCATCCTTCTATAGGAAAATGTTCCAAAGGGGCAAGTGATGGTTGTCTTTTCTTGATCCTCAGGTGCAATATGGATATAAATGTATCCAGAATACCCGTTAAGGAAACTGCAGTGGGGCTTACCCTCTAGCCTCTCTAGCATTTGGTCAATGAGTGGCAATGAGAAATGGTCTTTCCTTGTGTGTTGGTTTAGTCGGAGATAGTATATACAGACACACCAACTATTATGCATACGAGTTGGAACCAATTCATTATTTTCATTTTTAATTACTGTAAGACCAGTATTTTTAGGAACCACTTGAACGGGACTGACACATTGGCTGTCAGAGATGGGGTAAATTATTCCAGCAGCAAATAATTTTGTTACCTCATTTTTCACAACTTCTAGGAGGATTGGGTTCATTCGATGTTGTTGTTGCCTCACTATTTTGGCCTCATCATTGGAAAAAATATAATGTGTACAAATTGATGGGATAATACCATGAATGTCAGAAAGTGTCCACCCTAAAGCTTTTTTGTACTCCCTCAAAAGTTCAATCATTCATAGTTCATGCTTAGGAGGGGGTTAACTAAGAATGATGACGGGAAACATGTTTCTATTCTCAAGATATTAATATTTTAAATCATGAGGCAGTTGTTTTAGTTCCAATTCATGTGGATTTTTGATTGATGGGAGTGTGTGTTGGAGGTCACTGATCTCATCTAACTGCTCAATGGTATCAACCTTGGATAAATAATGAGTTTTTATAAGCTTAGCAGTATCACCAATTTTCAGTGGATCATCAGTGTTCAAGAAATCATCAATCAATTAACATGCATGAAACTTTTCTAGACCACTATAAAAATCAATGTATGAATTATTTCCTAGCATTTCTACCAGTGAAGAAAACACAGAAAGGGGATCATGGAAAAGAAATGTAGTTTTTTAGGGGAAGGGAGTACATATATAGAATTAACAGAGAGAGAGGAATGTTCTTCAGAGGGGTGCTTCATGGAATCAAGGATGTTGAAATGGACTATGTCACCACCAAATTCCATAGATAATGTACCATTGTGGACATTAATTATGGGTTTTGTAGTTTTCAAGAAAGGTATACCCAATATAATCGGGGCATGTCCATTCATCTTATCATCCTTCATTTTAAACACATGAAAGTCAGCAGAAAAAACTAAAATTTTCACCATTATAAGAACAACCTCTTACCCACCAGAGGGGTGTGAAGTAATCCGGTTAGCTTGTTGAACAAAAATTTCAGTGGTCTTTAGTTACTCGACCTCCAATGTAGATTAAATAGAGTGAGGCATCATATTAATAGAGTAACCTAAATCAAGCATAACATTAGAAAAAGAATACTCCCCTATAGTGCATGGAATTGAGAATGTTACATGATCATTGCACTTGGTGAGAAGTGATGGCTCTATCAATGCTGAAACATTCATCCCCAAACTCACCTTCTCATCTCCACAAGGCCGCCTTAGGTGTGTACACATCTCCTTTAGAAACATGGTGTACCGTGGAATTTTCTTCACAGCATCAATCAATGGGATGTTAACTTGCACTTTCATGAAAATATCCAATATTTCATTATCATGATAATTTCCCTTTTGTTTTCTTGGTTGGGAGGACTGTTGAGGAAATGGAAGAGGAATGATTGGGATTGGTGACTCATCAATGTACACAATCATTCCTTTGGAAGGGATTCTCTCGAGACAAGGTTCGTCAACATTTGGATCATTTTTAATGCTAGGGAAGGAGGTTTCCTCAGGAGGGGATGACTCTAATGGAGGATTCATCATAATTTCTAGTTTTTTCCACTTCTAATGGTGATGGAAATAACATTTCATTTATCCCTAGGGTTAACTATTTGTTGAGAGGGAATTTTACCTGATCCGTGACTTTGAATTTCACCCACTGAGTTAGCAAGATGGCCTAATTGGGGTTTTAGGTCTTGTAAGGCTGCTTGAGTTGTTTGTTGGAATTTAATATTATTTGTATCCATTTGTTTCATCATATATTCTAGTCTAGGTTCAGGTTTTGGAGGGTTTTGTTGGAAAGGCCTTTGTGGTGGTAGAGGACTTCCGGGTGGTGGTGGTGGATGACTACTCATCCCTGGTTGGTTCCATTATTGGTGTGTTTGGTTTGAATACCCCCTTGCCTATAGTATTGGTTCTCCTTCCACCCAGGGTTGGATGGATAGTAAGGTTCTTGCATAAAGGGTTGGTTATAGGGGTGGCCTGAAAATATTGCCTCACAACTCTAAGATGTTTCTCTTAATTGAGGACTTTGGTTAGAGTAGTGGGTGTCAGAAGAACATATAACACAATGGATGGAAGGAGTAGATTGGAGTTTCCATTGGGAAAGAGCAAGTTTTCGAAGAAGGTTACTTACTTATGTGAACTTTTTGTCCACCTTCTTCTTGAATTCAGTACATTGTACCTCATGAACACCTTGAATGGGTATGCTAAACATTGTACTGAATTATTGAGTGTTTTGTGCCATGTTCTCGATTAAGGTTCCTGTAGCAATTGGGGTCTTATATACCAATGCTCCACCTACCGCATCATCAATCACATTTCTACCAATAGGGATTAAACCTTTATAAAAATATTGTATTAAAAGGTTGTCACTTATTTGGTGGTGTTGGAAAATTGAACATAATCTTTTAAAGGATTCCCAATATTCATGAAGTGTTTCTCCTTGAGATTGTATCATCCCTCAAATATCATTCCTTATTATTGAAGTTTGAGAGGCTATGAAATATGTTTCAAGAAAAAGGCATTTCATGTACGCCCAGCCTATTATTGGGGAATTAATATAATATAACCAATCTTTCGCAGTGTCTTCCAAAGAAAATGGGAATGATCTAAACTTTACTTGTTCATCATCCATGTTAGTAGGTTTTAATGTTGAACAAACAGTATGAAATTATTTTAATTGATTTTGTGGATCCTCTCTAGGATGTCCATGGAATCTTGGTAATACATGAATTAAACCATATTTTAGTTCAAAATTGGGTGCCTAGCCTTGTAATTGAATGTATGTGAGATGAATATCAACAACAGGTGAGGTTAGTTCCCTTAGTGTTCGATTGTTTTCAGCCATTTTATTCATGTTAATTTTAGTTTTAACGTGGGTTCTATAAGAAGAATAAGAAGGATCAAGATGAGTGTTGATGTTTTGTGCATCCTCCTTCAAAGTGTTGTATTGTGTGTCTCGGTTTTGTTGATGTAGGGTCCTCTCTGTTTATGGTTAGAAAGGATAAAGTCTCTCGGAGTAGAACACGTCATTCACCAAACATTCACAACAAATAGATCAGAATACATAAATATAGGTAGAGGTATAAAATAGATAAATGTTCACAAAATTTACAATTTTTTTTTCAAATACACGGACTAAAAATCAAAGCACTCCACAAAAACAATGCCAAAATTTGACCACACTGTCATGACATGTCAAATTTATTATGATTTATAGAATTATTTATAGTCTAGGGAAGACCCTAGGTCATCTCTCAAGGAGGGTTTGTGTCTTATGGTGAGTATTTGTAATAAAGATTACAAAAATAGGGGGGTGATTATGAAAACAGTTTTAAGAAAATAATATAACATAAAGAGTTTAATAGTTGATAGAGTAAGGTGGAGGATTAAGAATTATGAGATATGGATATCAGTTCAAGTTCACTACACATCTTTGATAGTTCATTGTTCTGTAAATTTCACATGGGTTTGTTTAATTTTTTGGTTGAGGGTTGTCAAGATCTTGATTCCCCTATTGCCTCTCTAAACGTTGCGCAAAGTACCAACCCATAACACAACAATAGTGTTTTTAAGGTATGGACCTCAATAACCAATTAAAGGATAACAAAGAATACTATTATCTTTTTTTATGTGTGGGAGAAAGGGGATCCTTGTGTTTCCCAATTGAAACAACTCAGGTTTCCCACTTGAAATTTCAACACATTCAGTGTTGAAATGAATATCGGTTTACTAAATTAAACCCAAGAAATGTACTCAGAGGAGAAGCTTGATTAGATAAAACATAAGTGAAATAATCCACACAAAAAATACACAAAACCAGTAGAGTATAAAGTGACATAACTCGCTCCCAATTATGTGTAGCTCCCTCGAAATGATAATCCACCATTTCGCTCGCCATCGAGAGGAGGAGAAGGCTTCGGTAGAACTTCTTCTTCATTGATGATCCCACTATGATGATAGGTGATTAGATAATAAAAAAAAATATATTTTAATTAAATTTTTATGGTATTAAATGTTCATTTTTGATTCTATGGGCCTGAGTTAGTGGATTTTCATTTTGAACATCCATTCTCATCATTTGTGCACTTCATGCCTAATGTACACCAATTTAGGACCAATGAGTCATCTAATCCTAACGAATGCAATTATCCATATTGTAATTATATATTTTTTGAAATGTATCTTCACTTAAATTAAAAAAAATTTCATTCAGGGATCAATGGATGATTCATAAAGGATGAAGGAGATATTTGGTGATGAAAAGAAACAATTCTAAAGAAGGCATATTGGACACCAGCCTATTGATGAGTATGGGGGGCCCAAAATATAGGCCCAATGAATCCCATATTTCGTAGGATTATAGAAGACATATATAGTAACAAATAATTATTCATGAGACAATGCTAATTCTACCTCCACTATTGTTATTTAAGATACCCAAGTTATAGATAAAAGTATGGGCCAGATTCTACGACCCAGAAATACAGCCCACTAATATGATCATATCTCAGAATCCACTACTCAAAATGGGCCCAAATTGTACAGATGGTTATAAAACATCTGGGGATCCATTTTCATTCTTCTTTGGCCCACTCGGATTTGTCCATCATGAAGATATTCCATGCGCATCTGTTCGGTGAAGGAAAGATGGCTGCCACCTCGGGTCAAGGGTGAAAAAATCAACTCTCCCTTACTTTCCACCCACCTATGGCCTACCAAAATTAATTGAGGAGACTTGGAATGTTTGAGGCTCGACAGAAGGGCTCAAAATGCCTATTTAATGATGTGGTTTTTGAGGATTTAAGGATCATGGGTGTTTGTTTTAATTGTAATGTTATGCTGCCACTTTGGGTTTGTAATCACATTTCAATTTCCATGTAAGTTTCCTTTTGTTACTTATTTGTTCTTAATAAAAATATTTCTCTTCTATTCTTCCCATTTCATTAATTAAATCTTTATAATCACAATGTAAAATTATATCTCTTTAATGTTCTGAATTATTTGACACATAGGTGTGAATTTCATTCACACACACAGAGGAGTGCTCGTTATTTCCGCGGTTTTAATTTCTTCAATCTAATTCTTGTAAACCCTCTTATGCCCACCATTGAGAGTATAACATCAATGGAGGGATAAAACTTTAATGGGTTGATCTTAGGAAGTTGCAAAGGCTGGATTGAATGTTATTTTATGAAAAAATTGTTGTTAATTGTTTAACTAATTTAAGACTTCCATTCTTCAGTTATTTCCACTATTCGTCTTCACTGTGTTTGAGGAAGATAAATCCAATTACTAAAATGACCATATACCTTGGAGACATCATGAATTTTGTTCTATATGTATTTTTGGGATTAGTAATTGAGTTTAGTTAAATCAAACAAGAAAATGATGAAGGTAGTGTTATTTTGAAGAATGGATTCATCACGAATTAATTAAACCAAAATTGTCTAATGAAGTATAATTCATTCAATCCACCCCTAGCATAATCTTAAGATCAACCCATTTTCGTTTAATTGAATTCACTTAGGATTATTAGTGTTCTTTAAAACCATCAAAAATCAGAACAATGTTTTCCACTTCATATCCAAAAATCCACCTCATAGGTTGTGTGTCTTAGGTATCTTCTTAGGTCTTAGTGGATTCGACAACCCAATCTAGACTACAAGGATTGTTCTACCTTCATATCTTGGGTAAATTTGAGCGTGAATCAAATTTTGGCGCCATCGCCGGGGACCATGTAAGTACCTTAGACCAACAAACTTCTTTCCTCACCTCCATTCTTCTATTCTCACCCCAGATCTCTTATCTTTTCCCTTTCTCGCTTTTTTTTCTTTTGGCGCATGACTGCCTACACCCGCGATAACTCAAAAAGACATGTTAGGGTAGAAATTCCTAGAATAGGGGAGTCATGTGAACGTAATGGTTTTTTAACACTAGACCATAATACCCTAGAATCAAAAATTGAGCCAATTTCAATGGAGGGTCTTCAAAGAGACCAAATCATAAACCCGGGTGGTAACCAAAATGGAAACCCAAATGAGGCAGCCCCAAATGTCGGGAATGCAACTGATCAAACCATGAATGACTACCTCAAACCTTCCTGGACCAATTCCACCTCAGGAATTAGACACAACTCCCTAGGAGATTCCAAATACATCTTTAAACCCCATGTCCTAAACCATCTTCCCACATTACATGGAATGGAGTCCAAGATGCCCAACCTTCAAACTAAGAAGTTCAATGACATTGTAGAAACCATCTGACCCCCACATCAACTAGAATCATCTAAGATGAGGCTATTTCATTTTTCTTTAAAGGATCGAGCTAATAATTGGCTATAAAATTTGATACTATCATCCATAAACTCTTGGGACAAACTCCAAAGATAATTATAAAAAAAATACTTTCCCCACCCAAAAACAATTGCTCTTAAAACGAGTATCCAAAACCTTTTTGAAAAAGAGGGAGATTCATTCTATGAAACATAGGAGAGGTTCAAAGACACTCTAAACATGGTTCCACACCTTTTTTTTTCTATTCCTGATCAAGTGAAAATTTTCTATGAAGGGTTGGGTCTGGGGAACAAACAATTCATTGACATGATGTGTAATGGAACCTTTAAAGACAAAGCCCCAAATTATTCTTACAAGTATTAAGAAAGCCTTTCTGATAAAAACCAAACACGGGGAACTTCACCTTATTCTGAAAATCCACAAATAACTACTTAAATTCATACACTTATAGAAGAGGAAAGCCTTAGGGATAAACTTGCAGCACTCTATAGGAAGGTTGAAGAGACATACCTTAGGAAAGTCCATGAAATCCGAAATATTGACCTTATTTGGAGAATTTGTGACAAACATGACCATAAGACAGACAGCTACCCAACCATTCCATCCATCAAGGATTTTCTCTTAGGAGGACTCCCCAGTGGAAGTAAATTCCTTGACCTTTCAAAAGCCTTAATACCAAAACAACTTCAGCCCAAGGTATAATGACCACCAGGCTTCCGCTGGAAAGATATCCAACAACATAGCCAACCATAGGGACAAAATCTTTACCCCCGTCAGAACTACCAATCCCATAACTAGTTGCAAACCCAACCTATCCAATACCAATAGCCACCAGTCTATTTTCAAAAAACATTCACACCTCCAAAATATCCCCCTGGGATAAACCAATCCACTCAAGCACAAACCCAAACTGTTCCACAATGCCTACTAGAACTACTATGCAAACAAATGGAGAGGATGAACTCATATGTCTCATACCTAAAACAAGAACTTCAGACCATCAAAACTGGAAAGGCACCCATGCCTACTCCGGCGGTGCCATCCTCACCTTCAAAGGGAGAGTTAAGTTGTGATCAAACAACTCATGAACAACTAAAGGATGTGACTATTTTAAGAAGTGGGAAATAAATTGAGAAACTTGAAAAACTAATTCAGAACCCACCTGAAGATTCAAAATTTGATGAAAATTCAAATGACCCCCAATATCAAACTGAGGAAACTGATAACAATATGAAAGAAACAACTCTTCAAAAAAAAACCCCACAACCTGCACCATTTCCTCAATGCATGAGGGGGAAACCCAATCCTGAATTGAGTTAAACATTGAGGGAAATATTCTCACAAGTCAAGTTGAACATTCCACTCCTCGATGCAATTCAAACCGTACCTACCTACTCAAAGTACCTTATTGAGTTTTGAACTTTTAAAAGAAAATTTTCCCATAAAAACCATGTCCTTTTGGCTGTAATGTGAGTACCACCATTCAAGGTACCATTCCTCCTAATTTGAAAGACCCAGGTTTCCCTTACATCAATGTTGAACTTGGAGAGAGAAAAGTTGTTAAGGCCTTGTGTGACCTAGGTGATAGTGTCAATCTCATCCCATATGCTGTGTACTACCAGTTAGGCCTAGAAGAGCTCCAAACCTTATTAGTCACACTTCAACTTGCTGGCCGAAGCATTAGGGTTCCAAAGGGGATTTTAGAGGACGGTCTGGTAATGGTTGAATACTTCATATACCCTGTTGACTTCATTTTCCTTGATAACCATCCAAACTTAGGAAATAAGGAATAAACCCCAGTTATCCTTGGTCTTCCCTTCCTTGAAACAATCAACTCTGTTATCCGAGTTAGAAATGGGAACATGACCATCACCATTGGGAACATGAGTCTAGACTTGAACATCTATAATGAAAGCTCACAAATAGGGGATGATGAGGACATTCATGAAGTAAACATGATAGGAAGCATTGATAATGAATACATAGAACATCACGGAATATTTGATGAATGTTTAAGTAAGGATGAGATTGATTTCCTTTGATCATATGAAGGATGTTTATCCCCTTGGCTTGAATAATTTTCAAATTACCCTTATGATGAAGTCTTAGGTCCAACAATCAGTGAAACCTTCCAAGAAACCACTTTTATGGAGACCACTCCAACATCCTTCCCTAAATCTGATCAAGCCAATATACTAGCTAAAACTTCTACATGTGGGGAATCAATCCTATCTAAAACTTTAGGAAATAAAATTTATCTTGATCCAATGTCCCATTCTTCTGCTGAAATTCCGAACCAACCTGATCATGAATTGAAGGAACTTCATGTTTTTCTAAATTACGCCTTCCTAGGGGACAATCAAACACATACTATTGGAATTTCATCTTATCTTGAAGCCAATGATGAGAGTATGCTTCTAGATGTCCTTAGGAAACATACGAAATCCATTGGTTGGACCCTGTCTGATATTCCCAGGATTATCCCACTTATTGGGACTCATAGGATTGTTCTGGAATCTGATTCAAAGCCATGTCATCAACCTCAATGATGAATCAATCCAAATCTCATGGAGGTTGTAAGGAATGAACTTCTGAAATTGTTAAAAGATGGTATCATATATCCCATAGATGAGAGTGAATGGGTGAGCCCAATACAAGTGGTTCTAAAAAGGCTGGAATCAAAGTGATAACCAATGAGGATGGACATATTCATCCAACAAGGGTGAGTAGTGTATGGAGGGTCCGAATTGACTATAGGAAGCTAAACTCATTCACAAAGAAGGACCATTTCCCCTTACCATTCATTGACCAAGTCCTTGAGAGAGTGGCAGGTCATGCCTTATAATATTTCGTAGATGGGTACTCAGGGTATAATCAAATTTAGGTCTCCCTAGAGGATCAAGGGAAGACTACATTAACATGTCCATTCGGTACCTTTGCCTTCAAACACATTCCCTTTGGTTTATGTAATTCTACTGGAACCTTCCAGCGGTGCATGATGTGAATCTTCTCAGACATAGTAGGGGATTTTCTTGAGGTCTTCATTGATGACTTCTATATATTTGGGGATAATTTTTAGAGATGTCTTAGGAATGTAGAGATAGTTTTTTCAAGATGTGAAGAAAAGAATCTAGTCCTAAAATGGTAAAAATGCCATTTCATAGTAAAAGAGGGACTAGTTCTAGGCCATCTGGTCTCAGGTAGGGGGATTGATGTTGATAAAGCCAAGGTTGATATCATTTTTCACCTTCCATCACCCAAAACTGTCAAGGAAGTGAGGTCTTTCTTATGACATGATGGTTTCTATAGAAGATTAATCAAGGAATTTAGTTCAATCTTCCATCCCCTCTATGTTGTACTAGTAAAGTATGCTCCATCTGTTTGGAAAGAAAGCTATGAGGGTTCATTCTCAACCCTCAAATCCTCTCTCATCTCTCCCCCCATCATGAAATCTCCAAATTGGAACCTTCCTTTCGAACTTATGTGTGATGCCAGTGAGTTTGTTCTAGGAGCTGTGCTAGGACAATGTTGTGACAAAACTCTTTATGTCATTGTTTATGCAATAAAATCCTTAAATGATGCCCAAATCAACTACACCACCACTGAGAAAGAGTTTCTTGAAATTGTGTTTGCATTAGAGAAGTTTAGGTCCTACCTCTTAGGATCCCCCATCATTTTGTTCACTGACCATTCTGTACTAAAATACCTCTTCCAAAAACAAGATGCTAAGGCTAGACTAATTCGGTGGGTCCTTCTCTTACAAGAATTTGACCTCACAATAAAGGATAAAAAGGGCATTGAAAATTTTGTAGATGATCACCTCTATAGGATGGAATTCAATGACAACTCAAATCACCTTTCTGTGTCTGATTCATTTTTTGATGAACACCTATACTCTGTGAGTGACTTCCCTTAGTATGCCGACATAGAAAATTTCTTAGTTACAGGAGTCATTCCAAAATTCTTAGGGACTCATGATCAAAGGAAATTCCTTTCTGTTTTTAGACACTATGTGTTGGATGATGCATACCTCTATAAGTTCTGCCCTGACCAAGTTATTAGGAGGTGTGTCTCTGAATCTGAACAAGAGTCCAACCTTAAATTCTGTCATAGTGAGGCATGTGGAGGTAACTTTTCCTCTAAGAAAACGCCTGCTAAGATTCTTTAGTGTGGTCTCTTCTGGCCCACCCTATCAAAGGACTCTTACACATTTTTTCAAAGCTTTCTTAGGTGTCAACAAGTAGGGTCCATCACAAAAAAGGAATCAAATGACCCTCACTCCCATTCTGGTCATTGAAATCTTTGATTTTTGGTGAATTGATTTCATGGGACCCTTCCCAAACTCTAGGGGATAGCTATATATCCTTTTATCTGTTGATTATGTCTCAAAATGGGTTGAATCCATTCCCACCAAGTCTAATGACCATCATGTTGTGATCCGATTTCTGAAAGAGCACATATTTCTCGATTTAGAATCTCTAGGGCTATAATCAGTGATCTATGAACCTATTTTTGCAATCTTCCATTATCTTCACTCATTTATATGTATGGTATTTGTCATAAAGTCTCCACTGCATACCATCCTAAAACCAATGGTCAAGCTGAGTTAGAAAATATGGAGATTAAGCATATTCTTGAAAAAGCTATCAACCCATGTAGGAATGATTGGTATGAGAAACTCTTAGATGCTCTTTGGGCCTATCGAACGGAAAATAAAACCATTTTAGTAATTTCCCCATATAGGTTGGTTTATGGAAAAGCATGCCATTTACCTATTGAAATTGAGCATAAGGCATTTTGGGCAATCAAAAAAATTAATTTCGACATTTTTTAGCCAAAAAAAGAGGAAATTAGATCATAATGAACTTGAGTAACTTAGGATGGAGGCTTATGGAAATTAAAGTATAAATAAAGATAGATTTCAAGCCTACCAATCTAGGAATATCAACGCCAAACATTTTGAACCGGGAAAATTTGTGCTCTTGTAAAGTTCAAAACTTCATTTACACCCTGGGAAGTAAAGGACTAGATGCTCAAGTCCATACATAGTGCATAAGGTGTACCCCCATGGGGTATTATAGATTAAAGATCCCACAAGTGTTTAAATTTTCAAGGTCAATGGTCAATGATTAAAAACATTAATTAAATCATTCAATAAACAGGAAATATAGGTGGATGTTAAATGAGACAACCTATGAACCCGAAGAAAAGATATATTTAGGATCCATGTTAGGCTAAAGACGTTAAACAAAGCGCTGCATGAGAGGAAACCCATGGTTTTCATGTTTTCAATCTTTTTGGAATAATTTTTTTTATTAATCATTTTTATATTTTAAAAAAATATAGACTATTGATTTTTTCTTCTATTATGAGTATGGATGGGTACGAAAGGGGATCAACATATTCATCCGTGTCATGTGGTGTGATCCCTAAGTACTACCTTACCCAGAAATTAAAAAGAAGACAATGTATAATTAGTTGATTTAAAAAAAAGGAAAACCATAAAAATGATGAGACTTGGTATTAAATAAATTGTTGTGTTGTTTACTTTTTTTGGTTTGTTATTGTTTGTATGGTTTAGGGACTATTTTTTTGGTGAAACATATTCAATCAAGGAGGTTCCTACATCTCCCGTGAGACCAAAGAGTGATTTGGGAGAACCAAAATCATCATTATGAAGCCACCAGGTGAACATGTTCCATGCCCTTTCCAACTCATTTCCCCCCCACCCACTTCTCCTCTATTTTCTTTTTACGAAACTAGGGACAGTTTCATTCTAAGATGGGGGGTGTGGAAACAAAATGTTTGTAAAAAAACAATGATAAAAAATGTAATGTAAAATTCCTTTATCATTCCTATAATAAAATATTTTCTCACATTAAAACTACATAGAAAATAATTTTTATTTCCTTGACTCTTAATTTAATTCATGATTATGTTTAAAAGCATTGATTTTGGAAGTTTGGTTGTCCAGTAAAAATTTTCATCATTTTTATTTTTATCCATTAAATCAAAATGCCACAATGCATGTCCTCTATAATGTGGGGTACTAATTTGAATTTTTGGGGTCCCATAATAAATAGCATAGGATGGTTTGATTTTTACGAATAATATGAGTATTCAAAAAATTAAAATAAAAAATAAAAAAATAAAATAAAAAAATAAAATAAAAAATACAATAAAATAAAAAATAAAATAAAAATTTGCGTGTAGAGCAATGGATTGATAAAATGTGAGGCTTTCGGCAGATGGGGATCATGACTCAAGATTTGTCTAGCCGTGAGTTTCTCACTCTATCTCTATTTATGGAAATATGACTTTGTTTTTGATTAAGTAAACTTGAGATGATACCTGAATATGTGGGCTTCACTTGGTGCCCTGAGGCCTTTGAGTCTAGGAGTCATCGGTAAAGTCTTGCTACATGGGATAATTTGATTAACTGCAGTCTTAATTACTATGAAAATATTTCAAAAAAATCCAAAAAAAATGAATGAAGAATACTCATATTAGGATTAAATTTGATTCCACCAAGCACTTCCATGATTTCTCCCTTGAATGAAAATGAACCCCCATATCTATTGTGATTAACAACACATCATTACACCTAATTGAGTTGGATGAAGTATGATGATGGGTTTGATCAAAGGTATGGGCTTGGGATTGGGATATACTTTTAAATTTATCTTATTTTAAATTATCTTGATAGGTTATAAAGATATATTTGTGTGCAGTTTACATAGTGAGCACTGTTTGTTATAATATGTTTGAAGAAAGGAATTCAATTAAAATCATTGAATTATTTGTTCGGGACTAGAAAATCTCAAGGTGGGGGGTGTGATTATCCAATAAAAACATATATGATAATTACATTTTAATGGTATTAATTGTTCATTTTTGATCTTATGGGCCCGATTTAGTGGATTTTGATTTTGAACATCTATTCTCATCATTTGTGCACTTCATGCCTAATGTACACCAATTTAGGCCCAATGAGTCATCTAATTATAAGGAATGTAATTATACACATTGTAATTTGATATTTTTTGAAATAGATATTCACTTAAATTTAAACATTTTTCATTCAGGGATCAATGGATGATTCATAAAGTATGAAGGAGATATTTGGCGATGAAAAGAAACAATTCTGGAGAAGGCATATTGGACACCAGCCTACTGATTAGAATGTGGGGCCCACAATACAGGCCCCATGAAGCCCAAATTTTATAGGAGGATATAAGACATATAGAAAAACAAATCATTCTTCAAGAGTCAGTGCTAATTCTACCTCCATTATGGTTATTTAAGCGGCCCAAATTAGAGATAAAATTCTGGGCCAGATTCTGTAGCCCAGAACAAACAGCCCACTAATATGATCATATCGTGGAATACACATCTCCAAATGGGCCCAAATTTTTCAGGAGGTTATAAGACATCCGGCGATCCATTTTTGTCTTCTATGGACCACTCTGATTTGGCCATCTACAAGGTCTTCAAAACACGTCTGTTCGGTAAAGGAAAGCTGGCTACCACCTCGGGTCAAGGGTGGAAAAAATCAACTCTCTCTTACTTTCCACCCACCTATGGCCTACCACAATTATTTGAGAATATGTGACTATTGGAGTCTCGAACCAATGGATAAAAAATGTGTATTTAAGGTAGAGGTGTTGGAGTATTGAGGGATCTTGTGTGTTTGGTTTAAATGTAATGTAATGCTGCAACTTTGTGTTTTTAATCACATTTCAATTTCCATGTCAGTTTACCTTTTGTAATTATTTGTTCTTAATCAACATATTTCTCTTATATTCTTCCCATTTATTTCATTAAAACATTATAATCACAAATCACAGTGGTATCTCTTTGTTGTGCTGAATTAGTTCACACATTGGTGTAAATTTCATTCACACACACGGAGGAGTGATCGTTATTTGCGCGGTTTTAATTTTTCAATCTAATTCATGTAAGCCATCTTCCGGCCACCGTTGAGAGTATACCATCATTGGAGGGCTAACAAATGAATGGGTTGATCTTAGAAAGATGTAAATGATGGATTGGATGTTATTTTATGAAAAATATTTTGTTAATTGGTTAACTAATTTAGGACTTCCATTTTTCAGTTATTTCCACTCTTCATCTTCACTGTGTTTAAGGAAGCTAAATACAATTACTAAATTGACCATATACCATGGAGACATCATGAATTTGGTTCTATATGTGTGTATGGGATTAGTAATTGAGTTTAGTTACATAAAACCAGAAAATGGTGAAGGTAGAGTTATTTTGAAGAATGGATTCATCAAAAATTAACTAAACCAAAATTGTCTAAAGAAGTAAAAATAATTGAATCCACCCATAGAATAATCTTAAGATTAACCCATTTTCATTTAATTGAATTCACTTAGGTTTATTAGTGGTCTTTAAAACCATCGAAAATCAGGACCAATTTGGCCACTTCATAGCCAAAAATCCACCTCAAAGGTTGTGTGTCTTAGGTATCTTCATAGGTCTCAGTGGATTCGACAACCCAATCTAGACTACAAGAACCGTTATACCTAAAATATCTTGGGTAAATTTGAGCGTGAATCAATAGGGTTCTCTTGAACATCTAGTATGAAGAGATAAATTCTTTGGGTCTCCAAAATACCAGAACTTTGCCTCCTGATCGAACTTGCAAATGAGGATCCCAAGGTTCCATTTTATAGAAAAACGGGAAGGTGGTTTAGGCACACAGAATTATTAAAACCTCATGTCACAGGTGTTTCGTCCTTCAGAAAGCAATATATCCATTTGGTGAAAATAATTTTTCCCCTACCTCTTGTATATCTCCACCGAATTTTTTGTACAATTTGGACACTTATAGTCTGAGATTTGGATAGATCACAACACACCTATTTCCACTCTGTGCAGATTTAGTGTGCTGGATAGATTCGGTCAGAAAGGCCATAATATGGCTGAATGAGTCTTTTTTTTCAGAAGATATGTAGCCAAATGAATTTTTGACCTTTCCACAGAATTTCAGCCCAATTGGATGCACGGTCTAGTAGATGTGTGCGGATTAATCCACTGGTGTGCTTGGATCCTGTGCAGTTTAGCCCATTTTTATGGACTTCATCATGGGCCCTCGAAATCACCTTCACCTTCAATGAAATTTTCAAAACAAGTAACATTGGCCTTTCTAATGGAGATAAACACAAAATAAATGATTCAAAATGGAATTCTATTTGATATTATTTTTTTAATTTATAATACAAATTCAGTTTAATAAAATGGTGTAAGGGTGAGAATGACACAGTGAATCGTGCTACGATCATGGAGGTCCAGTACGGTTTCCATGGATGAACCCAATCGAGATATGCATGAATATACTGAAGAAAAAATTACATAACAAAGAATCATTTGAAGGCTCAATTTCTGAAGCTTATTTTTATGAGGAAATTTCTTTTTTATGCTCTTGTTATTTTGAATTTGAATGTCTCTCAAATCACAATTGCATGGGATAGAATGAGGGGAATGTTAATGTCAAAATAGAAAATCTATTATCATTTTATAATCAGCCAAATCTTGGCTTTGGTGGAGTTCATGAATGATGTCTTTCAGATGATGAAAATCACAGAGATGATACATATGCTCTGCTCAACGTTGAAGAAATGACACCATTTGTACTGTGATTGCTTCTATAATTTATTCTATAAATTTTGTTACAGTATGAAAACTTAATTTATTTGTAGTATATATGATAATCATCTTGGGAAAAAACTACAGAAATTACAACATCATGTCTTGATGAACTCATAGAAATATTTTTTTTCAATGGTTTCAAATAGTGGTAACATAAATTATTGATGATTTAATATCAATTACATTTATTATTTATTATATTGATAATTGTTTTACAAATTTTTAGGTGTCTCAACATGCAGATAAAACTGATAAGAAACTATGTATATTGAGTTACCCACATCCAAAATTGTTAAATATTATAATTCATATGCAGTGAATGGTTTTCAATTTCATACACGTGCATATTGGGAATAAAAAAACAATGAACAGTGGAGTTTCCTTGGGAGGATCACATCACATTAAAACTGAAGTTGACTTTTATGGAATTATGGATGAAATTATTGAACCCTGTAATCTAAGATAGAATTACATAATGATGTTTAAATGTTGGTGGTTGGATAATGAGAGAGTCTTGCATGTTCATCTGACTCATGAAATCATCAATATTAAATTTAAAAGTCTTCTTGTAGTAAATGAACCATTTTTACGGGCTCAACAGGCACATCAAATTCTTTACACGATGTACTGTGCCACTGTAAGAGACGTGAGTGATTGGTGGAGCATAATAAAAATGAAATCTTGGGAAAATTTATTTACTGAAGATGAATGTTGTTCCGCTGAAATGGAAGGAATTGAAATTTTTCAATAGACTGCTCAAAATCTTTCTTTTTCACAAAGAGACATGAATATCGACGATGACAACCTATAATTAATGATCGATGGTGAAAAAGATGTTAATGATGTTACAAATGAATTTGAAATGAAAAGAGATGATGAAACTAAAACTCATATAGATATTGATGATGCAGAGGAGGAATATAAGACATTGACAGCGTCAGATATGAAGATGATGCTGAAAGTTAACATAGACATAGTTAAATTTTAGTTATAATCATAAATAATATATATCTATATAAAATATTTATTTTCAACTATATCTTAACAACAATAATTTTGTGTTCAGATGGACCCCGGTATATTTTGTGAGTTACAGGAGGCTGAGATACCTTTGGATGAGGGGTATTTTGAATCATCTGACCCTCAGCCTACTGGCGGTTCAAGGGGTACAAGGAGGGGGCTTGGTCTTGCACGACTGATCATTCCCGACCCTATCCCCGAGCAACATCCACATCTTGTATTCGATCCACAAACATGGAAGTATGGTAACCTGTATATTTTAGTTAGTTTTAAATTATTTATTTATATATATACACAGTTTTATTGATTATTTATTCCTTTTTCGCAGTTTTTTGCATTTAGTAGTTTGACAGGGGAGTGTTATCTTGCACAATTATTTTTACTCGGCGATGGATCACATGGTAATAGATTCCCGTTGATGTTCGGGTTGACATGTTCTATCATTGGTTGGTGAGTAAATAAATAATATTTATTTTGTAATTTATTTTATTAATAAATTGATATAATAAATTATTTTAGGGGTTATGGTATCTCATCGATGGTAGAATGTGTGATACTATCCTCGCGGCATGACAGGTGTCTATGCATGACTGTTTCCGTCAATTTTTTCACAATTTGAGAAGGGTGACCATTAAGATTGTAGGAGTGACAAAATTTGATGAGTCGTGTTGCACCCATAGACAAGAGTTCATTTCATCTCACGTTTGGGATTGATTATGTTTACACTGTTAGTGTGGTGGATTTTAGAGGAGATCTTTAGTGGGATGACAGAACTGTGAGACACAGGATGTGACACATCGAGCTGGTTGTCGTACATTCAGTATGCGTAGAGAGCATCTGGTATGTATCTTTTTTTAATATTTTATATAACATTATATATAAATAGTTTAATTTATATTTATATAGTTAGAGAGCATCCCAATATTAAGGAGTACGATTTTTATCGGATGATGTACAATGATCTAACCACTTAAGAGATTAGAGTTGATCGCCAGTGTCATATTCTGGTTAGTATTATTTTTTTCATTTTGAAAATTAACTGCATATAATATTTTCACAATTTAAATTTCAAATTGGAATTGAAGGAGTCATATGAGGCTGCGACCTCTCAGAAATAGGCTCAGAGTTTGGATGAGATGACTAATAAGACCAGTTCCCACCATTTCGATGAGGTAGGATGGATTCAGGCGACTTGTTATGGCTTTGAGAAGGTATGAGTAGTTGGTATTGGCTCTCATATACTCATGGTAATTATTATGATATGGGTGCGATGTCGGTGTCAAACTCGAGAGGAGCTCGTGGAGAGGCATCATCTTCTGCCTCACAGTATTAGGGGTTGTTGAAAACTCAACCAAAGATTATAGAGAGTTTTCAGAAGCAGCATGAAGAGAAGTGTTTACAGTAGCAGCAGCAACATGAGGAGGAGATACATTGATGACAGCAGCAGCAACAACATCATAAGCAGATAGTGTACATGTGTCGTCTGACTCCTAGTTTAGGTATGGATTTTCATCCACCATCTCCAACATCTCCTCGAAATCCTCTAGAAGACGACCCCAATGATTTTTTATCTTAAAAACATTTGAAATCACGATTTTTTGTAAAATGAACTATTTACTGTTTTTGTCTTTTATATTTGTCTGAATATTTCATAATATATATTTTTTATTTTTAATATATTTTTATTAGTAGTATTATATTTTCTAATATTTTTTTATTTTACTAATAATAATAATAATAATATTTTATGATTTTTTTATATTTTTTTGTAAATATTGAGAATTTTGATACTTTTTATTTTTTAATTTTAATAATTTTAATTTTAATTTTTCATTATTCATATTTTTATTAAATATTTTTTTCGTATGATATTTTTTTAATGTTTATATATTTTACTGATAATAATAATAATAAAATTTGTTGATTTTTTTATATTTTTTTTTGAACATTGAGAATTTTAATATTTTCAATTTTTTATTAATTATAATTTTGTTAAACATATCTTTTTACATTGTTTAGTATTCGGAAGGGACATTTTGCTATGGAAGCCTGACACAAATAGTTTAAATGTATATTTTAAAAAAATTTATTTCCGATGGGATGACATGCTCGTCCCAAATTTTTTTTGATATATAATTTATATAATCTAACACTTATTGGTGAAGGGGAACTTCGTCATCGCAAATAGTATTTGTGACGGGTCAATCATAAAAGGTTTGTTGATATATAATGTATATAATCAGAGACTTATTTGTGACGGGCCCATCATAAAAAAATATTTTTTGCGGGTCACTTTTCTTTGATGGGCTATTTGCGATGGGGTGCCATCGTTAAAGCTTATTTGCAATGGGATTCAGTCGCAAATAGCCCTTTGAAAATACCTCAAAATCCAGTAGTGAAAAAAACTACCTCATCTTCCCGATTGATCGGTTGAAGACCAACTCCCAATAAGACGTGGATTCAAAGATCATGTACCTAATAGTGTCATCATTATTGATCACATCTCCCTAGAGAATAGAGTAAAAGAACAGAAGAAGCAATGAAAGAGACCAAACCTTCCATAGGCTCGACATTCATTTTCATTTCCCGTGCCCATAGGCATCTTATTTTTTAGCCTTACACACTAGTGACATTAAATAGAATCAGTGTGTGTCACCTCTATAGAGAATCCCACACATTAACCCTCAAAAGTAAACTTCCTAATACTATATGATCCCTCTTCCTATCGTTAAATTGAACCAACCTAGACAACACTTCTATATTCAATGATATTCCATTCATTAATTACAGACTAGTTCACTATCTATATATTTTATTCAACTAGAATATGATCAATTAAGAGTGGAAATTATACCAATTCCCTTCCTCAAAAATCCTTGCAGTCATCAACTCATCACTGTTCAAATATGGAGTGAAACGATGGAGCTTAGTGAATCAATAAGAATACTGAAGAATAGTCATAATGCCCTACTAAAGATGCAATAACACACTAGAACAATATTCCTTTATAGTATATGGAATGAAGTGGTCGTAAATGTTTTTTCTAATTATTCAAAACCATACCATGATAATTCTAATCATAAGAGATTGTATCCCACCAACTATTGGATGAATCATGTAACATGTATGTAGAGAACATGACACTCTACTTTAGTGGCGTCTCAAGATTGTCGAAGATAAATACCATAGATTCTTACAATACTTTTGAAGACCAAGTTCCACCATCCTCCATGAAGGTGGGAGGATTCTAAAAAATAATTTCCTGAGTTAGTTGTGCCATAATAGGGGGAAAATGGGGTTAACCTTAAACAAACATCATAAACCAGAGAAACATGTTACGGAACTAAGAATCATCAACCAGAGGATGATCAGTAGGAGGTTCCTCTGGTGACACTACATGGGGTATCATGGGTGGCTAAGAGACCACCCCCTTTAGAGTATTGTCATCACCACTCTCCAAGAATTATTCCCAAGGACTTCATGATGAAATATATCTATAATTTCCACGCAGACTCCACAGATAGGATTTGTAGAAGATATGAAATGAAGATAAATAATGGACATGTATGAATCCTACCCATATGCATGACATAATCATTATCATACTCTTATCCATGATTAGGTGATATGATAAGATAATATATGGGTCACAGAGACATGAACTACTACCCACTACTCGGGTCGAGCTAGGTTCAAGGACTAATTTTTCAATTATAAGTAACAATTTAAATTCTATTTTGGTATTAACAATTATTCAATTTTGTAGTTAAGTTCCCATTTGAAATGATAAACTATTTGGATCCACATTCCAATTTATAAGGTACCATACACCATATAAATTGATATTGAGTGTTCACTTAATCCAAATTTTAACACGTTTAGGATCAAAGAATTCAAATGTTTCTATAAATATAACTAATAAGGAACTGTAAGGAACATAAAAATATATTGAAAATACAATCACATGAAAAATAACTAATAAAAACTAAAATGTAAACAGTTCATAGTATAATGCATATAATTTTAATCATAATGTGCCTATTATGATTCCTAATTTTTTAATCCTTCATATCATTAGGATATAAAATGAAATATCATAATAACCACTAATTCCATAAATCATATTAATGGAATAGAGCTAGTGTGTAACCCAAATGGTAAAATCCTTGAAATCATTAAAAACACAAGAAACGGCAACATTTACCCATCCCAACAAATTTTGGGTTTCCTCTATACGTGGGGTAGAAAATCTAATGAATATGGACATTAAAAAATTTTAGTATCTTAGTCCTATGTCTAATCCCAAAAAAATAAAAAAGGGAAATAACCCTTTATAACAACTTTTTATTTTCCTACCTTGATTTACACTAAAAGTTCCCAAAGACGGTTGACCACATGACCTCAAACACATCTCTCTAAAATGCCAGAGGTTATCGACTAGTTAAAATTACCTTAGAGGATTCCATGGGGAGAGGACAATTTAATATATCATAGTAAGAACATAAATTGATAATAGAAAGTAAATAGTGGAAGAAGAAATCAAAAAAATGGAGTGTTATAACCATAATGAAAATAAGTTCATGAGAAGTAAAAAACTAGAGGAAGTTGAATAACTAGAATATATTCAATTATGATCGTGTCCATGATGCTATAAAAAATTAGTTTATAGGGGGGAAATGGGATAGAGGAATATTCTACATACAGGAAAAATATAAAAATGGAAAAAATTACCACTACAAGTATTTCAAGAATGGGATCAATCCTTTCCCACATTCTCCATATTAAAGATGTAAATTAATCAAGCATCAGATGTTTCACACTTCCCTTAATCAATACGAGTAATCATAAACATTACTTGGGTACCAAAGGTAGACCAAGTAGGGTGTGAGATACAAAATAAGTAGGCTAGAACCCATGTTACTTGGCTAATTCCATTCCTGTAATAAATAAATGACAATTTGACAATAAATGATAAATGAAATAAATCATTAAATAAATGAGTATTAAATTTGTCTAGGATCCTAATTGGATAACAGACGGATACCACCTCCTTTTTCCTAAGTCTAGAGTCTGTAAAGTGGTACCTATACTAGTGATGATATGTATAAAAGGATCATTATAAATACGTAATTTCCATAGGCATACCCCAATCTTGTCCTATGTATTGGTGGTCAAATTCAAATTTCATCATTAAATAATTCCTAAAATATAATTACTTTTACCACTTATCAAGTGGGATACCAAGACTTTTAATCCAACAGTGGAGTAACAATCCCATCCAAGGAGATCTATATAGAATCCCCAGGGTCACTATCGGTATCTCTGATAGAACCATTTCGATCGAGTCTATCCATGGTAACCCACATAGCCATCCCTTTCATCACTGGTGGAATGTTGAACTCTGAGTTCATACCGATTAAATTATAAGGATATCAATTATCACTTGAGGCATATCATAGCCATCTTGTTGATGGGTTCATCCTCAATTACTACCTTGGTTCATGACCCATCCCCCGGGTCCCGTGCCGTAACAACCCCAAGCCCGCCTTCTAAAGGTCAGGGGCTTGCGACTAGCACCAAAGGTGTAAATCCATAAAACTAGGAAGGAATTGACTTTATAAGGCGTAAACACACCCAGTAGAGTACGAGATATAAGTAAAACACTAATAAAAACTGTATACAAAAAGGATTGATGAAAAGTAAAGGAGGCCGGATATACAAGCCCATCAGGAAAGTAAAATTACAACTGAAAAACAAGTACAATTGAAGAAAAGTAAAACTGCTACCGGGATGTCCTCCGGGGAAACCTACATGAAGGGTAGGTACAGATAGCCCCCACAACACTCAACGTCCGTCTGTCTCCTCCATGTACCATCACACCATGTGTTTTGCCTCCAGGTACCGTCCAGTCCTGATATCCTCATCCTTAGTCAGCACTGTTTGTCGTCTGCAACCAACAAAACAAGGTGCAGGCATATCCCGTGCATGCGTGAGTATAACAATACTTAGTAGGGACCTCAAGACACTCATGGTCTCACAAAATCCAACAAGGATAAACCAAAAATTATGAAATCAATATATAACCACACTTAGGTAAATGCCCATACATATACCTATGTTATCAAGTAATCCATCTCGATCATGAGGTATACACAAATGTTACTGACTCATCTCAAATAGGATTTTTATTCACAAAGTCGAAAAAACAAATGTTGGATAACTCCTCATCTGTCTAGTACAATGGGCATGCCACGCCAACCAGGCGCTTCCCACTAACCTTGTACTGCTGAGGAACTTCTCTTATCGAGTACCATGGGTCTGCCACGCTCACAGAGAGGCGCTCCCCACTTTGGGTCTATCACCAACTACCAGACGCTCCCCCTAATAGCCTGTAGAGGTACTCCTCATGTCGAGTACCATGAGTCTACTGCCAAATACCAGGTGCTCTTCCACTGTCGGTCTACCGCCAACTACCAGGTTCCCTCACTGGCCTAGTCAAATCACTCCGAGTTGAATCGGTCAAGCAGTAGTCAGGTCTCAGCCAGCTTCAAGGTCTCTGTACTCCGCTCGCTCATCCTCGGGAGGGTCTGCTCCATGAGCTACATGTCGATACTCAAAAAATTTTTAAGCACCACATAGAAGTATCTCAAAGGTCCTCCTTGTCATAGGGGTCGCAACCCAACAGACGACGCGTCGATCAGATTTCCGGTCTGTGAATTATTAGCCTTTTAGTCCCAGGGGCCCAATTAGATTTGTAAATGATTCATCCAGACCGTATCTCAACTTTACCCCAGACTCTAGTGGTGTATACTCAAAGGGACCATCATGCTCCAAGAAAACTAGTTCCACTGATGATTCATCAAATGGTCCTCAGGTGCCAATGATATGGCCAAAGTATGTAACGGTCATTAGTAGCCCCGTCTCTAGTCCGACCCGGTCAGACCGACTCGGCCCAACCCAGTCCGGGCCGACATGGTCGGGGTCAACCCGTTCAGACCCGCTAGGTCTGATTTATCCCATTGGGTGGGTTGCCCTTCTAGGTTTTTCCTGGTCCGCTAGGCCTGGCCCGACGGACTATGGGGGCGGTTCAACCCTGAGTTCGTCGCGTTGGCATCTCAGCCTGAATGTCAGGGCTGGTTTGTTTCGGCCAGCACCACGAGGGGTACAGTTTGGGCGACTCGGCCAGGAAGGGTGCCAGGCTGTCTGACAGGTGGCTGGGATGCCGAAAAGTGGCCTGTCCAGGCCGGCAGGGCACTTGGAAAGCCGTTGGCAAGCCGTACGGGGAGCTGGGAGGTCGGCAAGGTGCCGGGTAGGGTGCTCGGGGTGCAGGGTGGCTGACAGGGCACCGGGGAGGCCGCTTGGGGTGCGGCCAGGCCAACAGGGCACTGGGTATACCGCGGGCAGGCCGCACAGAGTGCAGGCAGGATGCGGGTAGGGCGTGCAGGGCGCGGGCAGGTCGTCAAGGCACCGTCTTGCCGAGCGGGGCGCCGGTATGTCGCGGGAAGGCTGACGGGAGGCCACCGGTAGGAGGGCCAATGACTGGGGGGTGGTTGTCCATGCCTGTTCAGGACGACACGGGCCGACGTTGTTTGGACGGATGCACCGGTGCGCCGCGGGGGAGGCACAATTCATAGAGGCTGCGGGTAGTGCGACCAATGTCGTTGCTTCCTTTTTCACCCTTTTGATGATTCTTCGCCGAATGTTCAACGTAAACAAGATTGGCGGAGGGGTTAGGACATGTTGGTTTTCCCACACCCTCAGCGTTTAGGGTGGTATAATTTGGTTCATCAAAGAAAAGAAGATGAACACAATATGATTTACAACCACACAACAATATCCTTTTAATTAGTATAAGAGAAAAAAGGAATGGAAGGTTACATAAAATTAACTTCATACCTTTGTTGTCGTCCGTCGTTCATTGATGGAGTTGCGGGAAGAAGACGAAGAGGATCGCCATTCATCGGGTTTTCCAAGCACTTCCAAACCCTAGTTGCATCGGCTCGTGGAAGACACTCCATGTTGGTAGGTGTCCGAGGAAGAAGTCATAGAATTATCATCGCCAGTGTTCTTTGTTGGAAGAATGCATTCTTCGTTCTTTGTTCTTCGTTTGGATAATTGAATCTTCTCCCAATAATCCTCATTCCAAGCTTCCAGCCAAATGACAAGTGAAAATAATAGAAGAATGAGTTTTTCTATTATATTGTTGGCACAATAATTCAAAATGGAGAATTAATTTAAGAGGCATCCCCTAATTAATTCACAAGAGTTTGCACAAATTAATTAATGAAGAATAACCCAAATTAAATGTTAGGGGAGTTTTCTCCATTAAGGTGGGGCGTTCAAGGAGTCTCTCCCCATTTTATGGGGAGTTGAGGAATAAAGAGGCTCTCCCTCATAAGTGAGGGATAGTTTAGAGGATTTCCACTCCTCCCATTAAATGGGGGGTTAATCCCCATGTGGTCCCCACCGCATTAATCCTCTCAAAGGAGGTTGGGTTCTGGGGGGTCCACCACCATAACCACTCATGGGAGGTTATGGTGCGGTGGTCCCACCACTAACTTCCATGAGGAGGTTTTAAACACCACACACCAAATGACCGATCATATAAAATAAGTGTAAGTTAGTTTTATTATTATTTTTAAAGAAATCCCCAAAACTAACTTCTATCCTAAACTCTCTGCTGTCGATGTGAAAGTATTCTTAAGAGAATACCGGCATTATAGGTTCAATGGTGCCCTTAGATTTCAGTTCCATGAACCGGTTGAAAAGTAAAAAAATCCTACTCGTACGTGTATAGAATGTACCCGAAAAAATATCAGAAATTGATTCCAGGCACAACGGGCCTTAGAATCATGCGTTTTCAGTTTTCGCAGACTCTTAAAAATCTCATGTATTTAAGAGAAAAAATCCCATAGAAATTCTAGGTCTTTAAATTCTCCCCACCTCGGGACATTACGTATCCGTAAGAGACAACTCAAACTAAGGGAACAAATGGGGGTACTGAGCACACAAGTGTGCCTCCAGCTCCAATGTGCTCTCCTAGAGGTTCCCGTGCTTCCATCGAACACGAACAAGAGATATTTAACATCCACGTAGGACTCGCACCTGTCGATTCACAATCTCCAATGGAACCTTCGGGAAAGTCACACCATTGTTGATGTCCAACTTTCCATGGTCCATAATGTGGGAAGGGTCATGCACATATCTCCTTAGCTGGGATACATGGAAGACTTCGTGCACCCATTGCAATTGAGGTGGAATATGTAACACCCTGAGATTTTATGAGAAATATATATTTTTTATGTCTTATTTTATACGCAACACAAAAAGAATCTTTCACAATACACAATATTGACTTGGCTTGCATTACACGCAATCACGACCTTCCTCGATAGCGTGTGTAGTACGCAATACATTGTTTCACTAAACAACGATATATTATTATGGACTAGCCATTATGAATATTATTAACTACAATTTAAATTTTATAAAATTATTATTCATCTTACACATTTTCTAGAACATGGTAAGAGAACAAACTAATTTTTTTTGGGTTAAAGAAGTATTTCTACAAAAATGCAGTTTTGCCGCATTTTAATGGCGCATCAACATTAAATCTAGTTGTTGACATGTTTATAAGTTCAATTTGAAAAAATAAAATTCTTCTTTGGAATAAGGATATAAAAATTTAATTCGGAAATTTTTTTGATATTTTTCTGATAACTTTTATATTTTGATGAATAGTAAAAATACGCTAATTTTTAATTAAAAACAACATTTTTCATTGAGATAATTTATATGGTTAAATTATAATATTGAATGGTTTAAAGTATTAATAGAATATATTTTTACAATGTAATATAATATATGTGATTAGCATTAATTTCACATTGAATTAATAGGTAAAAACATTTCAATCTTTGACAATGTTTTAACATCTAAAACCCATTTTCTTAACAACGAGATTAATTTAAAATTAATTACTGCAACTTATGTGTTTTGAATTTTGAAAAATGGATTCCATATTTGCAATAAGTGGGTCCAAATTATGTAAATAGGATACTTTTTATCTTTGGGCATTATGAATAGTAACTACGGTAAATTTTATTTAAAATTGTTAAAGGTAGATCAGGCAATTAAGGGTAAATATAAGATTATAAAATTACCCTAACACCTTCCAAAATCATATTGGATGGATAAAAGTCGACCCATATCACCTAATGGTCGGATTTAATTCATTTAATGAAATTTTTCCATGAAAATAATTTAATTATTATAAAAACCAACGAAAGTGACAACATGTCACTTTCTTAAATCTTATAAGTATAATAATTTTAATTTAGTGATAAAAATAATGAAACATCAAACATGAATTGTATACAGAAAGATAATACAATTATCTACATCATATGACTTTATTTAGAATTTTTAGGGTTTAAATATTTATCATTAATTATGACACAATAGTGATGTTGAAATTATTTTATTAATTAAAATATCAAATAAATGGTTTTAAAAATATTAAAATAAATATTATATGAACTATAAAATGTGCTCCACTAATTTTCTAGATACATAAGATATATTATGAATCTACTAATTCTTTTTGTTCGAACATATCTTCTGTATATATTTTATTTAAATTCAAATTAATGAATAGTGTCAAAATTGACACTATTGTTATTTTATAAAAATAACATATTATAAAATTGATTAAAAATCAAAAAAATATTTAAAAATTATAAATTAAAATTTATATGGTCGGAAATGTCATAAATTGTCAAATTTTGGAAAATTCACAACACATATGTAATTATTAATAATAATTTAAAATTTAGAATATTATTACCACAAATAAAATTAAATTGATAAATAAGTATAAATCAAGTTGATAATGTTTAAAATAAATTCATAACATGTCTAAATTTTATTGGTTGATGAGATTACAACCCTATCTCCTCTAATCTTAGGATATGAGTCATTTTGGTTGTTTTTAAGTGGGGTTGGGATTTAATATAAACTAATATTTATTATATTTCCAAAGGTGCCCCTCCCCTCCCTTATAAAAGGGCACATCCTCCCTCTCGTCCTCACACCAATTTGAGCCTTCAGGCTCAGCCAAACCCTGCCCATTTCACTTCCTAACTTCTCTAGAAACATCATATAGGTCTTTTGTTTCTACAAAGACCAATTATAGCACCCTAAGAGGAGGTCTCAAAGAGGACCTTCAAAGAAGAGGTAATGTTCGTTACCGATTCTTTCAACTTTATTTCTTCATATACTTCATCTTCTTTAGTTGTTTCATTATGAAGTAATAACATTAGTATCACTCACATACTGATATGTTATTATATGTATTAAACAACCCTATTTTACCATCTATCCATCCTACGGAAAACAAAATCACCGCACGTGCGTACGTACGGAATACCGTCTCCACGCCATAGTGTAATCTATTTCCCACCACCACCTTAATTGGATGGGTATAATGGTGTAAATAATGACTATATATGATTATTTTAAAGTGATATTGATGCTTAAATAGTATACATACACTCCAATACAATTCCACAATCATGGTAACGATATCATCGCTCGTGCGCGCGTACAGAATACTGTCTCCACGATGTGATGCGACTCATTATACATGATCTTCATTGAATAATGATTATATAAATGAATTGAATGAATAAATATGATATATATTACGCTAATACCATTCTTTAAATGAGGTTTCTATAACCTAAAAATAGGAATAAGAATTTATTCGACAAACCACACATACGAACATAAAGCAATAAACACCCAAATAACAAGTAGCAATGAAATATTACCAATAAGAAGCTAAGAATATGACCATATATGATATCATAAAAATAATTATGATTATGTAATAAGTCAATTACATTATTTAAATCATTATACGGGAGGTTCAGACACTTACGACGCAAATCACACCTAAGGTATGGGAAAATCTCACAATCTCATTTTTATCTGAGATTGTTTCTACTTTAGAATTTACAGGGGAGTATTTATCATCCATATCCATGTTTCCTCAATATGTAATATTATTTCCATCAAAATACAATTTTTTAAATCCAATATTACCCTTCAGTAAGTTTTTAGTAAAAGATATGAAAGGAATTTTTTGTCGTTTTTCGTACGAGGTACTTTTTGATTTTTCTGGCCAAGGTACGGGAAGAATGTTTTTTATCTTATACGGCATGAATGGATTTTTAGAACATTATTTCCATGAATTCTCCTTTAAAAATTTTAAAGTTTATTTTTAATCAACTTCTTTTAGATCAAAATTATATGACATTTTACTAAAGGAAATTTTTTTTGAAGTAGAAAGGATATTTTCCTCACGAATGGAGTTCAAGTGTTTTATCAAAATTATTTTCCATCTAAGATAATATAGGGTTCTGTTTATATCCCAATTATTACATTGATTTTATTATGTTGTGATGGAATTATTTTTATGAAGTCCTTTATCTTATATGAATTTTTTTATGATGTCATTATGTCTTAAAATCCCATTTTTTATTACATGGGTTATGCTATGATGTATGGTTTATGATTTTGTGGCACACATAAGAATGGTATCATTATGAGATGGGTGAGACCTATATCTTCCTCCAATTCATTGGGTAAAAATTTATATCTCATGAGATATACATGGCTGGAATGGCAGGTTAAACCAGTTCAGTGAAACAGGACTGAAATGAGGAGTGAACTAGGTTCAGAAAAGGACTTTGTCCACTAAGATAATCATGGCAGTGAGTCTTGACTACTAAGAAATGAATTTCTATGATTATGTGTGTATTCCACAAAGCTTCATGTTTTATGTTATGATTATTGGAATTACTTTTCAATTCTATGATTTATCCCTTGTTATGATCTCTTTTGCAGGATAAGATTTTTAAAATGTTGTGTTCTTATAAATATGATATTTTTGATATTTTTTTACCCTTATGGAGCATTTGCGCTCACCCTTTTGTATGTTTTCTTCTCCCCAGGCCAGGAAGAAGGATATTAAGTAGGGTATTCCAAAAGGGAATCTAGATATGATGAAATAATTGGGAGACAATGTAGATGATTTATGAACCAGTTGATTATGTTTCCCAGTTTCTAAAGACACTATACCTATATGGTCCTTTCATGGTTTTGTTATATGTTGTAATAATTATGCTTCAATTTTGAAGTAATAACCATTTATGTAAAGTATGGGTTGTTATAGTTGGTATCAGAGGAAAGGTATAGTCATCCTTTGGAAACTAGGATGTGAAAGCCTTAGTAAGAAACATAAGGATATGTCTAATCATAGAACACAATCTTAGTGTTTTAGAAATGGCCATGGACAACCTATGATAAGACCTTAAGTGTGAAATTTTATTCTTGATTATGTGGTTTTCCTATTATAATTAGTGTTTCTTAGACTATTCTTCTTGGTTTTAGTCAATGGATGGAACCCGAAGGAACCGTGTTAATGCAGAATGCGACGGGAAATGCAATGATTGTCCCCCTGAGCAACCAAACGTTATGGGATCTGGAATAAAAACTCCTGTAGCCATGATCACACAACTTTCTAAAGCTATGAATCATGCAGGACTTCCAAACGAGAAAAGGAAGAGCAACATTCTGTTGAATCCCTTATGAGGCAGCGTCCACCTTCATTTAGTGGGTCATCTGATCCATTAGTGGCTGAACAATGGATCAGTACCACTAAAAAAGCATTTTCAGTTCTTCAATGTTCTGAACATGATAAATTCATTTTAGCAGTGTATCGTTTGGAAGATGATGCTGAAAAATGGTGCAATATTATTAAGAATACGAGGAAAAGTGATGAAATTTAGTCCATGGTATGGGACGAGTTCAAGAACATATTTTTCAATATGTATTTCCCTCGTATTCTTCGAAAAAAGATACAGAAGGAGTTTCTTGAACTGAAGAAAATGAATGATGAATCCGTTGGTACCTACGAAGAAAATTTTACAAGACTTGCAATGTATGCTTCCGGAATTATTATCCAACATGAGTGTAAGATCGATTGATTCTTTAGTGGCTTAAATCCACGTCTTCAAATGGTGTTAGCCATAATGGAATTCAATAGCAATGAGGAAATTGTTTGATGTGATCTCAAGGTTGAGATGGAGATTAGTGTAACTCATCAGTAACATGGGTTTGATAAGAAGAGGAAAATGGAATTCAATGGAAAATATAAAGACCACACTGAAAAGAAGATGAATTTTCCTTTATCCTCAAAGTGTGGAAAGAAACATGGAGGAAATTGTCTTAAAGGGATATGAAAATTTTATACGCGTAAAAAAGAAGGTCATCGGGAAATTGAATGTCGAAATAATGGGAAGAATATTTCTAATGATGCAAACAAAGGAAGGGATACACAGAATGAACCTACTACACTTCAATGTTTCAAGTGCAAGGAGATGAGGCATTATTCCAATCAATGCCCAAATCTAGTGTTTTATGATGATTATCGACGTCAACAAACTCTTAAGGCCAAAGTCAAAGGAAAATCACGTGCAATTACTATCGGCGATGTGGAGTACGACAACGATGTGGTGAGAGGTACACTTACCATCCACTCTAAAGTAGAAAATGTTTTATCTGATTCTGGATCCACCCAATCTTTTATTTATAAATAATTTTCTAAGGGTATCACCATATTACCTCCACAATTAGATGTTGAGTTGGATATGACAACTCCTAATGGCAGGACAGTTGCCTCAAAAGTTTACAATTCTTCTCCGATTGAAATTTGTGGGAAAGTGCTTCCTGTAAATCATTTGATCCTTCCTATAGTGTAATTTGATGTGATTCTTGGCTTGGATTGGCTTTCTTTATATGGATATCATATCAACTTCCAATGAAGGGATGTCACATTTTATTTTCCAGATCAATCTATGATCGTCTATCGAGGAATGGATGAACAGAACTTTCCAGTGGAAATGTCTTCCATCTTATGGGTCTTGATTCCAGTAAATGAAGGTTATATATCTCAAATGGTTGGAGAGAAACTCATTATTAATAATATGCCCATTGTATGGGAGTTTGATGATGTCTTTCCAGAGGAATATCCAGGTCTTCCACCAAATCGTGATGTTCAGTTTTCAATAGAACTCGTACCAGGTGCTTTGCCTATTTCAATGACACCTTATAGAATAGCCCCAATTTAGTTGCAGGAATTGGAGAAAAAAATACAAGAGAATATTGATAAAGGATTCATACGCCATAGTGCGTCACCTTGGGGAGAACCAATTCTGTTTGTTAAGAAGAAAGATGGATCAATGAGACTCTGCATTGATTATCAAGAACATAACAAGATCACTATAATGAAAAAATATCCTCTCCCATGCATTGATGACATATTTGACCAACTATGTGGAGCTCAATACATTTCCAAGATTGATCTTCATTCAGGGTATCATTGACTGAGGGTCAAAAGGGAGGATATACCAAAGACGACTTTCCGTACAAGGTATGGAATCTATGAATTTATAGTGATGCCATTTGGTCTTACTTATTCCCCTTCTATCTTCATGGATCTGATGAATAGAGTCTTTAGAGACTATCTTGATCGGTTTGTGGTAGTATTTATAGATGATATTCTTGTCTATTCAAAGAGAAAGGAAGAACATGAATATCACTTGAGAATTATATTGAAGACCCTATGAAAGGAGAATCTTTATGCCAAATTTACCAAGTGTGAATTTTGGCTTCAAAAAGTTGCATTTTTGGGTCACATAATCTCAAAAGAGGGGATATCCGTGGATCCAGGAAAAAAAAGAGGTTATCAAAAAATGGTCGAGACCAACAACAGTAACCTAGATCTGATGTTTTCTTGGTTTGGCTGGATATTACTGAAATTTTGTGGAAGATTTTTCAAGGTTATATAACCCACTCATCAAGTTGACTCGGAAAGGAGTTAAGTTTGATTGGATGGAGGAATGTGAAGAGAATTTCAATGAGCTAAAAAGAAGGTTAGAAAGTGCACCTGTGCTCACACTACCTTGTAGTGGAGAAAGGTTTGTGATCTACAATGATGCATCCAAGAAGGGACTTGGGTCTGTTCTCATGAAAAATGATATGGTGATAGCTTATGCCTCACGACAGTTGAAAATCCATGATCAAAATTACCCAACTCATGATTGGGAGTTAGCTGCGGTAATCTTTGAATTAATGATTTGGAGACATTATCTTTATGGTGAAAGGTGTGATATTTATACTTATCATAAAAGTTTATAGTAAATTTTCAAACCAAAGGAGCTGAATATGCGTCAAAGAAGATGGTTGGAGCTGATTAAGGATTACAACTGATCAATTCAGTACCACCCTGGAAAAGCAAACAACGTAGCAGATGCATTAAGTCGACAAGACCATGCTAGCTTATCCATGATCAGGATCACAAAATATCCAATATTTATGGATTTACAAAGGATTGATCTTGGAATTATAATGGAAAGGGAAACTATTATCTTTCTCAAATGATTTTTCATCCATCTATACACGTGAAGATTAAAGAGGAACATAAAGAAGATATAGAGTTACAATAGAAGGTGAGAAATGTTCCTGAATTCAACCTTGGTTGTGATGGGATAATAAGGTTCAGGAATCGAGTTTGTGTTACTCCCATCCCAGAATTAAGGGAGGAGCTACTGGATGAAGCTCATAGTTCTTAATTTTATATTCATACTGGAAGTACAGATATGTATAGGCCCCTGAAAGAGTACTTCTGGTGGGATGGCATTAAAAGAGATATTGCTCAATATGTCTCTCGATGCTTGGTTTTTCAGCAAGTTATACCTGAGGGACAAAAGTCTAAGGGGATGTTACAACCATTACCCATACCAAAATGGATATGGGAAAACATCACTATGGACATTGTCACTGGACTTCCTAAAACATCCAATGCTAATAATGCTATCTGGGTTATAGTTGATCGTCTTACGAAGTCGACACACTTCATTGCTATTAGAGAAGATTTTTCTCTTGATCAGCTTGCCAGGATATATGTAAAGGAAGTGGCAAGATTGCATGGAGTACGACTTTCCATTATATTTGATCTGGATCCGAGGTTTACATCAATATTCTGGTGAAGTCTTTAGCATGCTCTAGATATATAGTTGAGTTTCAACACTGCTTACCATCCTCAGATAGACGGTCAGTCTATGAGGACAATTCAAACTCTAGAAGACATGTTGAGATCTTGCTCTATGGATTTCAAAGGTGGTTGGGATCAACACCTATCTTTGGTGGAATTTTCTTATAATAATACCTTTCACTCCAGTATTCAGATGTCTCCTTATGAAGCCCTTTATGGAATGAAATGCAGGACTCCAACTTGCTGGGATGAAGTTGGGGAAAGAAAGCTATTAGGACCTAATCTTATTGATGAGATGGTATAAAAGATCTGATATATTCAACAACACATAAGTGCAGCTCAGTGTCGACAAACAAAATTTATGCTGACAACTGAAGAAAAGACCTAGAGTTATAAGTGGGTGAAAAAGTGTTCTTACGAATACCTCCTTGGAATAGAGTAATGAGATTTGGAATGAGGGTAAAGTTGAGCCCTAGATATATCAGCCATTTTGAAATTCTGGATCATTTTGGGAAGGTAGATTACTGATTGGCGCTTCCAATGAATCTATCTCAAGTTCACGATGTGTTCCATGTATCTATCTTGAGAAAGTACATACCCGATCCTTCACATGTACTCAGCTCAGAAGTTGTACCGCTGGAGCAAGATATTTTTTATGAAGAACAACCGATAGAGATTCTGGATCATAGTGAAAAAGTTCTACGGAACGAGACCACTCAATTGGTGGAAGTTTTATGGAGGAACCACCAATTAGAAGAAGCTACATGGGAACTTGAGGATATTATGAGGGAGAGGTATCCTCATCTGTTTGTAATGAAGTGAAGAATTTCAAGGGAGAAATTCATCTTAAGGGGGGTAGAATGTAACACCCTTAGATTTTATGAGAAATATTTTTTTTATGTCTTATTTTATACGCAACACCAATGGAATCTTTCACAACACACAATACATACTTGGCTTGCATTACACACAATCATGACCTTCCTCGATAGCGTGTGTGGTACGCAATATTGGGTTTCAATAAACAATGATATATTATTATGGACTAGCCGTTATGAATAGTATTAACTAAATTTTAAATTTTATAACTTTATTATTCATCTTACACATTTTCTAGAACATAGTAAGAGAACAAAATAAATTTTTCGGGTAAAATAAGTATTTTAAAAAAAATGTAGTTTTGTCACCTTTTGATGGCGCACCCACATTAAATTTAGTTTTTGACATGTTTATAAGTTAAAATTGAAAAAATAAAATTCTTCTTTGAATGGTTTTAAAGTATAAATAGAATATATTTTTACCATTTAATATAATATATGTCATTATCATTAATTTCACATTGAATTCATAGGTAAAAACATTTCAATCATTGGCAATGTATTAACTTCTAATACCTGTTTTCTTAACAACGGGATTGATTTTAAAATTATTACTGCAACTTATGTGTTTTGAATTTTGATAAATGGATTTCAGATTTGGAATCAGTGGGACCAAATTATTTTAATAGGCTAATTTTTTATTTTTGGGCATTTTGAATAGTAACTACGGTAAATTTTATTTACCATAGTTAAAGGTAAATCAGGTAATCGAGGGTAAATATAATATTATAAAATTACCCTAAAACCTACCAAAATCCTATTGGGTGACTAATAGTTGACCAATACCACCTAAGGGTAGGATTAGATTCATTTAATAGACTTTTGTCCACGAAAATAATTAATTATTATTAGAACTAATGAATGTGACAACTTTTCACTTTCTTAAATATTATAGGTATAATAATTTTACATTAGTGATAAACTTAATAAAACATAGAAAATGAATAGTCTACAAAAATATAATACAATTATCGACATCAAATGAATTTATTTAGAATTTTTAGAGATTAAATAATTATCATTAATTATTAAACAATAGTGATGTTGAAATTATTTTATTAATTAAAATATCAAATTAATGGTTTTAAAAATATAAAAATAAATATTATATGAACTATTAAATGTGGTCCACTAATTTTATAGATACATAAGACATTTTATGAATCTATTAAATATTTTATTTCGAACATATCTTCTGTATATATTTTATTTAAATTCATATAAATGAATAGTGTCAAAATTGACACTATTGTTATTTTATAAAAATAACATATTATAAATTTTTTTAAAAATCACAAAAATATTGAATATTTATAAAATAAAATTTATATGGTAGAAAATGTCATAAAGTGTCAGATTATGGAAAATTAACAACACATATGTAGTAATTTATAATAATTTAAAATTTAGAATATTATTACCACAAATAAAATTAAATTGATAAATAAGGATAAATAAAGTTGATAATGTTTAAAAATAATTCCTAACATATCTAAATTTTATTGGTTGGAGAGATTACAAACCTATCTCATCTAATCTTCGGATATGAGTCATTTGGAAGTTTTTATGTGGGGTTGGGATTTAATATAAACTAATATTTCTTATATTTCTAAAGGTGCCCCTCTCCTCCCTTATAAAAAGGCACCTCTTCCATATCCTCCTCACACCAATTTGAGCCTTCATTCTCGGAAAACCCATGACCATTTCACTTCCCCACTTCCCTAGAAACATCCTAGAGGTCCTGGTCTTCTTCAAAGACCAATTATAGTTCCCTAAGAAGAGGTCTCAAAGAGGCGCTTCAAAGAAGAGGTAATTTCCGTTACCGATTCTTTCAACTTTATTTCTTCATCTACTTATTCTTCTTTAGTTTTATCATTATGAAGTTATAACATAAGTATCACTCACATACTGATATTTATTATAAGTATGAAAAAACCCTATTTCACCATCCATCCATCCTATGGAAAACGAAATCACCGCGCGTGCGTACGTATGGAATACCGTCTTCACGCCGTGGAGTAATCTATTTTCCACCACCACCTTACATGTATGGGTATAATGGTGTACAGAATGACTCTATATGATTATTTTAATGTGATATTGATTCAGTAATAGTATACGTACACTCCAATACAATTCCACAATAATGGGAACGATATCATCGCTCATGCGTACGTACGGAATACCGTCTCCACGATGTGATGCGACTCGTTCTACATGATTTTCATTGCATAATGATTATATAAATGAATTGAATGAATAAATATGATATATATTACACTAATACCATTCTGTAAATGAGGTGTATATAACCTAAAAATAGGAATAAGAATTTATTCGACAAAACACACATACGAACATAAAGCAATAAACACCCGAATAACAAGTAGCAATGAAATATTACTAATAAGAAGCTAAGAATATGACCATATATGATATCATAAAAATAATTATGATTCTGGAATAAGTCAAAAAAATTATTTAAGTCATTATACAGGATGTTCAGACACATACGAAGAAAATCGGACCTAAGGTAAGGGAAAATCTCACAATCTCATTTTTATCCGAGATTGTTTATACTTCAGAATTTACGGGAGAATATTTATCATCCACATCCATGTTTCCTCAATATGTAATATTATTTCAATCCACCTACAATTGTTTAAATCTTATATTATCCTTCGGTGAGTTTTGAGTAAAATATATGAAATGAATCTATTGTCGTTTTTCGTACGAGGTACTTTTTGACTTTTCCGGACAAAGTACAGGAAGAATGTTTTTTAACTTATACGGCATGAATGTATTTTTAGAACATTATTTCCATGAAGCTTCCTTTTAAAGTTTTCAAGTTTATTTTTAATCAACTTCTTTTTGTTCAAAATTATTTGACATGTTAAGAAAGGAAAATGTTTTTGAAGTAGAAAGGATATTTTTCTCAAGATTGGAGTTCAAGTGTTTTATCAAAATTATTTTACAGATATGAAAATATAGGGTCCTATTTATATCAAAATTATTACATTGATTTATTATGTTGTGATGGAATTATTTTTATGAAGTCTTTTATCTTATATGAATTGTTTTATGATGTCATGATGTCTAAGAATCCCATTTTTTACATGGTTTATGCTATGATGTATGGTTTATGATATTGTGGCACAAATAAGAATGGTATTATTATAATATGGGTGGGACCTATATCTCCCTCCAATTCATTGGGTAAAGAATTATATCTCATTATATAGACTTGTCTTGAACGACAGGTTAAACCAGTTCAGTGAAAGAGGACTGAAACGAGGAGTGAACTTGGTTCAGAAAAGGACTTTGTACACTAAGATAGTCTTGGAAATGATTCTTGACTACTAAGAAATGATTTTATATGATTATGTGTGTATGTCACAAAGCTTCATGTTTTATGTTATGATTATTGGAATTACTTTTCACGTCTATGATTTATCCCATGTTATGATCTCTTTTGCAGGATAGGATTTTCAAAATGTTATGTTCTTATAAATATGATATGTTTGATATTTCTTTTGTTTACCCTTACTGATCATTTGAGCTCACCCTTTTGTATGTTTTCTTCTCCCTAGGTTAAGAAGAAGGATATTAATTAGGGTATGCCAAAAAGGGACTCTAGATATGATGCAATAAATTGGAGACAACATAGATGATTTATGAACCAATTGTTTATGTTACCTAGTTTCTAAAGAAACTATACCTATACGGTCCTTTCATGGTTTTGTTATGTGTTGAATTAATTATGCTCTAATTTTTATATAATAACCATGTATGTAATGTATGTGTCATTATAAAAGATCTAAGCGGTAAGCCACCTCATATACTCTACTGAAGACCAGGAAAGGTCCGATTAATCTATGAGATAACTTTCTGCCTCGACCAAATATCAGTAAACCTCATCAGGGTGAGACCCATAGAATAATGTGGTCTCTATCCTCAAACCCTATAGGTCTACATCTCTAGTCAGCATACGACTTCTGCCTTCTCTGTGTAGTCTTCATCCACTCCTGGATAATCTATAACATCTCTGTGGTAGCCCGTACCATCTCTGGTCCCACTATTGCTGACTCCCCAGGGTCTGTCCATCACATTGCAGATATTCAAGGTCAACCATACACTCCCTCAAAATGTGACATCCCGATGGTGGGGTGATCTATATAGTTGTAGTAAAAATCCACCATCGGTAAGTGATCCTCCTAGCTATGACCAAAGTCGAGGACACAATCACGTAGCATGTCCTCAAGGGTCTAAATGGTCCGCTCAGTCTGACCATCTGTCTGAGGATGGAAGGCAGTGCTCAGGCGAACCTGGATCCCGAAAGCCTCCTACAACCCCCTATATAGCTTGGAAGTAAATCGTTGGTCCCGACCGGAGACAATCGTCCAAGGTATACCATGTAAACTCACAATCTCATGCACTTAGAGGTGTCCTAAGCTCTCTACTTATCCCTGCTCCCTGAACGGTATGAAGTGGGCCGACATTGTGAGTCAGTCAATGATCACCCAAATTGAGTCGTGTCTAATGGATGCACGTGGAAGACCCATCATTATGTCCATGGATATACCATCCCACTTCCACTCTGGGACCTCTGAAGGTTGTACCAAGCCTGCTAGTACCTGGTGCTCCACCTTCACTTGCTGAAAAGTGAGGCATCGAGAGACAAACTCTTTTAACGCCTACTTCATACCTTTCCACTATTAATGTCGCCGAAGGTCCTTATACATTTTGACACTCCTGGATGTACCGCTAGAGGGGATGTGTGGAACTCCCTAAACACTTACTTCTGAATTGATACTAGTACCATGGTACGTCCTCGGAAGAGGATGACATGCTCCCCACCTTCAGAAAATCTATCAGGTGCCTGCCTTGTGGATATCTGAGCACGTCATGTCACGCAGTCAACATCCCTAGGATATACCTCCCTGACTCGATGAATAAGTGGCAGAGTGATTGTAAGAGAATATAGAAAGGATGCTCCATCTTTATCCACAAAGGATATCTCTAAAACATCTATCTTGTATGTCGCTTCACCTAACAGTTGTATACCAGTTCTCCTGCTGAGTGCATCTGCAACAACAATCCCCTCCTCAGGATTATAGACTATCTCGAAATTATAGTCCTAGGGAAACACAAGCCAACATTGTTGTCTTAGGTTTAGTTCCTTCTGATAGAAGACATACCTGAGACTCTTGTGTTCAGATTACATGGTAAAATGCTCCCCCATCAGATTGTGTCGCGACATATTCAAGGCGAAGGCTGCTGCTGCAAACTCGAATTTATGGGTAGTGTATTTGTGCTCATGTTGTCTCAACGGACTATAAAAATAAGCGATCACTACTCGATCCTACATCCGTACACACCCAAGTTTGGTCCCTGATGGGTCACAATAGACTACATACACTACGACTTCCTATGGAAGCCTCAATATGGGGGCACTAGTCATCATTTTCCTCAGCTCCTGAATGCTCAAATGGCTTCTCTCCGACCACATGAAGGGTTTTACCTTCTTCGTCAAGGCTGATAGTGGTGCTGCAACTTTGGAGAAGTCTGGTATGAACCTCTGGTAGTAACTAACCAAACCCAGGAAACATTACACTTCCATCACACTCCTGAGTGGCTCTCAAGAATGTACTGCCTCAATCATTGCTGGATCCACTGCAAATCTAGCTTCCAAGATGACATGACCTAGAAAGTAACCCTCTCAGATCTAGAACTATCACTTCAAGAGCTTACCATAAATCTCGTTCTCTCAGAGTGTGTCCAATACTACCTGAAAATGGTTGGCATGCTCCTCCTCAATAGTCGAGTTGATCAGAATGTCACCGATGAAGAATATGACAAAGCGACCGAGGTATGACTTGAAGATCCTATTCATTTGTCCCATGAACACTAATGGAGCATTAGTTACACTGAAATGCATAACCAAGAACTTTTAATGGCTATACTGACACCTGAAGGCTGTCTACTGCACATCCTCACCTCGAACTCTGAGCGTGTAATAGCTTGACCTGAGGTCTATCTTCGAGAACCACCATCCTCCCTTCAGCTGATCAATGAGGTTGTCAATCCTAGGGAGTGGGAACATGTTCTTTATGGTCACCTGGTTCAGGCGACGGTAGTCGAAACAAAGCCTCAATCTCCCATCCAGATTCTTGGAAGACAAAATCGGGGCTGCCCAGAGAGAAGCACTGGGCCGGATGAATCCCTTCCCCTGTAAGTCCTCTAGTTGTACACATAGCTCGTGAAGCTCTATGGGAGCTATCCAATAAACTGGTGTAGATATCGGTGTCATCTCAGGGTAAAGGTCAATGTAGAAGTCCACCTCTCTGTGAGGAGGTAGACCTGGTACATCATCTGGGAAAACATCCGCATACTGGTCCACCACAGTAGGATAGCATGGACCCTCCACATCTACTACTCCAAGGTTAAGGCATGCCAACTGATGAGAGATCAGCTGAACCCTCCTCCGAGTAAGTCTATCATATTCTAAAAAGGATACCTTCTCACCGGTGAAGGTGAACATGGTCCCATTAGTGTGCACACACTGCACTATGCGCCTAATACAATAGATCTAATCATTGACTATAGATGACTACTCCATACCAAAGATGACGTCGTAAGGCCTCAACACTGCTATGAGGAGATCCCAGCCCAAGCTCTCACCTAGTAGAGTAAGCTCACACTACCAGAACCAACACATAATCATCAAGTCTACTCCCTTAGGAGTCTCTAGACAAAAGGATTAAGCCAATGGCTCCATCAGAATCTTCGTGCTCCAAATGAGGACAGTGGAAATTAACGAGTGACTAGAACCTGTGTCTATAAGAACTACATATATGGTGGAGTAGACACAGATTGTACCTCGAATAATCTCTAGAGCTCCATGATAGTAATCCTTAGCTTCCTGTAACTGAGCTCTCCCCGATCCACCAGCTCCTTGCATTCGGGGTGGGCCTCCTAGAGGTGGTGGCAGTAACACCTCGAATCATTGTCCATAGCATGATTCGCGACTAGCTCCTCTACCACGTTCGCCTGCTCCTTGAAGACTGCCTCGATCGAATCTATGTCTCTACCTGGGCGGTCCTTCTACTGTTTTTTGGTCATTTGAAAAGCGGGTTGGACAGTCACGATCCATGTGACCATGCCCGCCGCATGAGTAACATGGTGTGCTCCTGGCATGTATGGCTCTATCTCCACTCTGGGTGCCCCGCACAACCGATTCAGAGTCGTGTGGTTGTCCTCCTATAGGACTGTTCCTCTTGGACCACTGTGACATCTGTCTACTACTAGCCACCGAAGACTCCGCTGCCTGTCGACTAATGGTGGGTCTCACTTACAGAGAATTGTTAGCATGGAAACTCTCCCCCAGTAGGGCTCTCTCTATCACCCTCGCCTACGTCGGGATACTGAGTGAGATCATCGAAGCCCTGATCTCTCGCCTGAGCCCCTGCTCGAAGGTATAGGCCCAGATGAATGGGTCCTACACCATATATGTGGAGTATCATGAGAGGTCGGTGAACCTCATTGAGTATTGAGCTACAATCATGATGCCCTGCTGTAGATGAATTAACTTTTATATATGCAGTGCACAGAGAGTGGATGGGAAAACTCTGCCTGAAACAACCTCTCATAGTCTGCCCAGAGGAGTGTTGCCTCATCATGAACTTGGAGCATCAGACTCCACCATCTACCTGCTGCTGCCTGAAAGAGACACGTGGCATGAATCACCATAATGTCAGCTGGTGTCCCTACCAATCTGAATACTCTCACCATAACCTGCATCCGATCCTCAGCTTCCTTTGGGTGCATATCTCCCCTGATCTCCGGTGGCCACGGGCACTGGATCTCATTAAATGAGATCACGCGGTGTGCATCATCTACTACGGGGGTTGGTGGCATCTGTGGCCCAATGGGAAGTGGTACCGATGGTACCTCCATTGGTGCCTCTACAGTAAGAGGGCCCTGCACCGAGGCCTCATTGGTCGATGGACTACCTGCGTGTACAAATCTCAGGTCTCTAGCTGGTCATCTGCGGGGAGGCATACTGAACGGAATAGATGTTACATGGTCCAATTATTTTTACCTTGTGAGATGACCTAGTTGAGCTGAAACATAGAAAACTTTTGGAAACACACATACAATCAGTGTTTCCATGAACTGAGTCAGAAATCAGTAGTTAGGGACCTATTGTATGGATACGTCAGCTGCAACACCAACCCTGGACTCCCTGAACTAAAAAACACAGTCAGTACCCTTAACACTAATGCTTCACAAAAAATATCAGAGTTCTATGTTCTACGGTAGAACTAATGTCTTCTGATACCAATTTGTCACAACTCGTCCCCCGGGGCCCGTGCCTTGACTACCCCAAGCCCACCATCTATAGGCCAGGGGATGGAAACATTCCGCAATGGCTTAAATCCCTAAAACTAAAAAGTCATTGCATTTATAAGGTGTAAAGACACACACAATAGAGTACGAGCTAGAAGTAAACCACTAAGAAAAATTATAAACAAAAAGGAGTGATGAAAAGTAAAGGAGTTCAGAAATACAAGCCAAATAGAAATGTACAAGTACAGTTGAAAAACAAGTACAAGTGAAGAAAATAAAAACAAATTTCCGGATTTCCATCAGGGAAACCTACCTGATGGGTAGGTACAGATAGCCCCGACAATAGTCAACATCCGTCCGTCTCCCCTGTTTACCGTCATGCCGTGTGGTGTGCATCCGGGTACCGTCCAGTCCTGCTATCCTCAGCCTATGTCAGGGATGTCCGTCGTCTGTAACCAATACAATGAGGTCTGGGCATAGCCCATGTAGGGGTGAGTATAATGATACTCAGTAGGGACCCCGAGACCCTCAAGGTCTCACAAAATCAAACAAGGATAAACCAAAAAGTAGGAAATCAACAGATAACCACACATAGGTATACTCCCATACGTATAAATAAGATATCAAGTAATCTATCTCGATCATGAGGTAAACAAAAAAGTTACTGAATTAGCTCAACCATGATTTTTATTCAAAAAGTCGAAACCACAGCTGCAGGAGAACTCCCTCTCTGTCGAGTATAGTGGGCCTGCCCCCACAACCAGGCGCTTCCTGCTAACCTTTCACTGCTAAGGTACTCCTCCTATCATGTATTGTGGGTCTTCCGCGCTCACACAGAGGTGCTCCCCACTATTGGTTTGCCACCATCTACTAGGTACTCATCTTCCATGGGTCTGCTGCCGACCACCAGTCGCTCCCCACCGAGCTAGTTGAATCAATCCGATTCGAATCGGCCATGTAGTCGTCAGGTCTCAACCATCTACAAGGTCTCAATACTTATCTCTCTCATCTTTGGGAGGGTTTTCTCCATGAGCTACAGGTCGATACTCCAACTATCGTGAAGTCCCACATAGAAGTATCTCAAAGGTCCGCCATGTCATAGGGGTCTCAATACAATAGACGACACGTCATTTGGACGCCCAGTCTGTGAGTTTTAGCCTTTTAGTCCCGGGGGCCCGTTTGGATTCGTGTACAATCCAACCTGACGGTATCTCAACATTAACCCGAACTCCAGTGGGGTATACTCCAAGTGACGTTCGTGATCTATGAAAACCATCACCGCTGATAGTACATCAAACATTCTTCTAGTGCCAAAATATATGGCTAAAGGAAGTAATGGTTAGTAGTGGGCCAGGGTCTAGTCCTACTCGGTGGGACCGACTTGGCCCAACCCATTCTGGGCCGACCCTGTCAGACTCGCTGGGTCAGACCCGACCCTTTGGGTGGGTCAACCTAATAGGTTTGACCAGGTCCGCTTGGCCTGACCTGGCGGACTGCGAGGGCGGTTTGGCCCTAAGGTCATCGCGTAGGCCTCTCGGCCCAGCGGTCGGGGCCGGTTCATTTTTTCCAGTACCGTGAGGGGTGCATTTCGGGTGACTCGGCCCGAAAGGGCATGGTATGGGCCGACAGGCAGCCTGAGTAGGCCGGCGGGGTGCAGGGTTAGTGGCGGGTAGGCCGCGTGAGGCTCGAGAAGGCTGTAAGGGCTATGGGGAGGCCACTGCTAGGGCGGGTGGGGGTGCGGGTAGGCCGGAAGGCTAGCAGGAAGGCCGCGTGGGGTGCAAGAGTGCCGCGCAGAGCACCGGGATCCCACGGGTAGGCCAACGGGAGGCCGCGGGTAGGTGGGACAACGTCCGAGTGGCTGTCGGGCATGCCAGATTGGTGCTGCTCGAGTCGGCGTGGGCCGACGGTGTTCGGTCGGGAGCACCATTGCGTCATGGGGGCGGCTCGATTCGCTGAAGCCGTGGGTAGTGCGGAATTTGTGATTGCCACCTTAATCACCTCGTTTCTTCTTCCTCGCTGAAATTTCAACATAAACAAGATCGGCGGAGGGGTCGGGCCATGTTTGTTTGGCCTGTACCCTCCATGTTTAGGGTGGTATCATTTGGCTCATCAAAGAAAATAAGTTGAACAACATATGATTTACAACCACACAAAAATTTCCTTTTAATCTGTAGAAGTGGAAAATGAAAGGAAGATTACACAAAATAAACCCCCTACCATTGTTGCTCGTTTGTCATTCATTGACAGAGTTGCAGGAAGAAGATGAAGAGGATCATTATTCGTTGCATCCGCCAAGAACATCCAAACCCGAGTTTCATTGGCTAGTTGAAGACGCTCCACGCCGGTAGGTGCCCAGGGAAGAAGTCAGAGAAGGATCATCGAAAACATTATTCATTGGAAGAACACATTTTTCTTTCTTCTTTCTTCATTGGGATAATTGTCTCTTCTCCCAATAATCATCTTTCTCATCTTCCACCCAAATGCCAATTGAAAATAAAAGAAGAATGAGTTTGTCTATTATTTCTTTGGCACAATAATTCAAAATGGAGAATTAATTTAAGAGGCTCCCCCTAAATAATTTATGATAGTTTGTATGAATTAATTAGGGGAGATTGGTAGAAATTAAATGTTAGGGGAGTTGGCTCCATTAAGGTTGGGGGTGGGGATGGTCATGGAGTTTCTCCCCATTTAATGGGGAGTTGAAGAATCAAGTGGCTCTCCCTTATTAATGAGGGAGAGTTGAGTGGTTTTCCTCCCCTCTCATTAATAGGGGGGTTACACCCCATGTGGTCCCATCCACATTAATCATCTCAGGGGAGGTTGGGTTAGGGTGGGACCCACCACTATAACTTCTCATTGGAGGTTATGGTGCAGTGGTCCTACAGCCAACCTCCATGAGTAGGTTTTAATCACCACACACCAAATGGAAGCTCAAATAAAATAGGTCTAAGGCACTTTATTTTATTATTTTTTTAATGAAATCCCAAACACTATGTTCTATCCTCGACTCACTGCCGTTGAAGTGAAAGACTTCTTAAGCGAATACTGGTGCTGCAAGTTCAATGGTGGCCTCAGATTTTAGTTTCGTGAACCAGTTTAAATGTTATAAAATCCCGCTCGTACATTTACTGAACGTACCCCAATAAAATCAGAAATTGATTCTGGTCACATCGGGCCTCAGAATCATGCGCCATCAGTTGTCGCTGACATGTAAAATTCCCATGAATTTATGAAAAAAATTAATTTTCCACGGAAATTTTGGGTATTTACACCTAGGGAACCCATGTCACTCATTAGTATTCATTATTCGCTCAGTGTAATATATATGGGAAGCTAACGCATTACTCCCAATGCATCATGTTAATCCATCCGAACACGGAGAGTCTATCCACAATGTCCTTCAAACGAGACTTCTGTTCTCTCTCAGCTCATAGTAGGTGTGGAATAACAATACAAGGACATCTAATGATACATATAATATATATATATATATATCCATATGTCATAAAAGGAAATTCAATATCACAAGTTATACAATTATATAACTCAAACATTTCAAGCCATAAAAAAAGTAATAAGTAATATAACACAAGGCACCAACTACAAGCATAATAGATGGTATTAGGCACAGGGATCATGGCATAGTATAAATAATAACTAGTGATGAGGCAATAACATAGGAAATTACATAATTTACCAAAAAATGGGTGATAAAATTTAGTACATGACATCACATGAAAATCAATGATATAACGTATAATTCATGTGACCAATAAATAATCATTAAGAAATGAGATACATGGCATGTTTAATTTAATGTGATTTATCAAGTTCAATGCCATATATCAAGGTACATCATTCAACAGAGTTCATTTTCTAAATATAAGGTATTAAAGCACGGTGTGACACACACGAACACAAGATGATTATCAATTTGAAACATGTGAAAATCCCAATCTAGTTTGGAACACCCAAATATGTATAACAAGATGGGATGAATGCACTGGGAATTGGGTTTTCTATGAGATAAGGTAAAGCATTACATGGGGAACCAATCTAATTAATTTTTATAAAAAAAATTAATCATCTTTAGAAAGCTAAAAAGTGAGGCACAACTAAGAATCATTTAAAAAGAAATTAAAGGATAAGGAAGTACCTAGAACACATACCTCAATGTATAATCCCTCCACTCATCTGTTTTGGTGGCTCGATTCGACCTAGAATTGGACAGATAAAAGGATTGGTCAAATTCACTAATAATAAGGATAAAATATTCACAAATAAAAAATAAAAAATAAAGGGAATAAGAGCCTTGAAATAATAGATAGATGATGAGATATGTTACTGAGGACTTCCCATTCCATCAGATGATACAATATTTTATGGTCGGAAGGGTGATATAGAAGAATGCCAAAGAATATGTGAGTAAAAGGATCACTGATATATGTGGAGGAATGAATACTAGATATGGATGGGAAAATGAGGGTTTAAAAGAAATCATATAAGAGGGTAAAATAGTAAATTTACTCACAAAAAAAGGCCTCATGGTTTAGCTTCATGGTTTTCTAAACCACGTTCCATCCATTCTTCCTTTACTACATCAAAGTGAAACCCCACGTTATTAGACATACAGTTTACATAATCATGCAATAGTCGTGTGAAATAACTCTATCCCAAAACTACAGTTGGCCTCATGGGCATTTTCTTATGGTATAATGGTTTCATACAGACCATTAGTCCCCCAACACCCCACTATCTACAACCACACGGTTTAGGGAAACCGTGAGGGATGGGATTCACCGTTTCTATGAACCATTTGTCCTAGCCTTTTCTTCCTATTTAGGGGATCCAGGCATCTAATGATCCCTAGAGACACCCGAGTACCCCACGACTCAATTATACATGAATATTATGTCCATTTAAAATAAATTAAATTAAAAATAAATTGTTTTAATCTTTAATAAAATATTGTATTTTACAATATTCAGATTGTGTAAAAAGTTTGGATATGACTTAAAAGGCCATATTTGATGCATATTTAGTTTTTGAAAAGTTTTATCACCCAAGACCCACCAATAACAAATTTTTGATATCAATCCTTTATGTCATTCATTATTACGTGAGCCCAAATTGTGCCTATAAATTTAGGGACAACATGTTTCTGTTGAGAGATCGTGGTGACCAAAGCTTGGATTGAGAAGTAGTGTTGTGTAGAGTCCTCCTTGGTTTCATATCTATCTTCATTATAATTCATTTTTATTCTTTACTTCCCTCTTATTATCTCATCACTAGTAAAAGGGTTAAAACATTCCTTATTCTACGGTTAGGTTATATGAGGTATAAGATTATACTGGATTGATTTATTTCCCTTTGTTTATGTATTTGGTTTTCCATAATTTCTTCAATCAATTTCGATTAAGTTTTTTAATTTTATGGAGTAAATTAATTTTTGAATTTGAATAGAACCATAAAATTTAAAAAAAATTATAACCCTACAAGAGGCATAGTAATTATGAAATTTAGGGGAACATTTTTTAAATATGGAACTAAGAAAAACTTGATTCGGAGAAACCCTAAATTATCATACCTATCAAAATAAGGGATTTCTTCATCAAGGATGGAATATCTTGACTATTGGTTCTCCATTTTATTATCTCCAACATAAATCATGGATCAATCAACCTATTTTATAAAATCCAATTACCCTTAAATCCTGAAATTACAAAATAGAAGAATACTTTCTCAAAACTACTTCAATAAATAGATCTATTTTTCTTTCATCATTTGTTTTCTTAAAAAAAATTAAAACTGTCATTTCTTCACCAATTTCATGAACCCAATAAAATCAATTATTTTGAAAACCTAATCAAACTAATTCATTTTATCTATGGGTTATACCTCAAACATTACCATTAATATGTTTTAATTAATTTATTATCAGTGTTTTAGTATTTTTAAATTTTGTATTTTTTAGACTCGTAGGGGAATAACTATGACTCGTGGGTGTGTTAGACATATATGGTTTAAATGTGTTTAAATCCACTTATATATTTGTTGATTCCATGGAACATATGATTTTTGAGAGTAAGACCAATTGGGTTCCTGAAACAGTTAGATTTGAATGCATCTTAAAGAATGTGGTGAAAGAATAAATGAACATAGTGGAACTTCTAAAACAATACTATGATATTGAGTGGTCATGCATGTATTTTTGTATTGGTTAGTCATCAATAGATTTTTGGAGCATCGAGAGTGATCTACATTGGGTGATATTTTTCATGGTGAAGCATGTCTAGTGAATATTTCATGAGTCATGTTTTCATGAGATGTGAATAACAAGAGTCACAAATAGGGTTTTTGTGGGGTAACACAAGAGATTTTAATAGTTGATCATAAATATGATCATGGAGGAATGATCTCATGCTTACACACTATGTAGTTTTTCTTTCAGATTGGTTGTCATAGGAGTGTTCACCCAATGTTCTTTATTTTTAAATGCATACATGCGCAGGTTGAATATAGAAGTTGGGTTAATTAGATTTAACAGATTTGGGAGGCCTATGGACTTTGAATGTGTTGGACTGTACGTATTTAAAGAGGGTACATTTGAAATAACTATTTATTTAGTGGTATTAAATGAATAAATAATGGTGTAAACTTAGTGTAGAGATGATGATGCCAAACATATTGACATTGTCCGGAGTATACACATATAAAATCAACAATAAAAATGTCTATATAAATTTATTTTTTTCATTTTTTGAATGGAATCTGTGGATAATACCCTCATAAATAGTGTATGTGAATCCTTATGGTTCAAATTTCATAATCATCCATCTATAAGAATGGTTATTGTGGTAGATCATATGTCAAAGAATGTTTTGGGTGTCATTCTCAAAAGTAAGGAATTGGTGATAGTTGGAATTTTTTATTGTCTATCATGTGAGTGTATGATATCCACCTCCAATTCGTAGGTTAATAGTAAAAGGAATGTGGGTTGTGGCGGTATAGGTTTATTGTATGTGGAGATGAAAAGGAAACTCCTTTTATAGGGAGTTATGTGTTGGTCATGGTGGTTTTAAACTCATTATATAATTGTCATAGGTGTGTAGAATTTTCCATGGATATATCATGGTTGAATTTTTAATCCAATGAAGAACTAATGGGGTACATGATTAAATTTGATAGTGAGTGGTAACATGAAAAAAATATACAATGGATGATCAAGTTGACTATTGTCTTTATGATCACAGTAATTCTAAAGGAAATATGAGGTGATTGTTGTGGAGGTGCATAGAAGGGTGCATTAGGTTATGAAAATAGATTTTTTCAATGGAGAATATGACTCTCTATTTTCACTAAAAGTTGGGTGAGAACTTTAGTGGGTGTTTTCAGATGATCACATGATGCAATGCAGTGTGAAGGCATCATGTTCTGGTATGATGTTAATGTAACAAAATTGGGATCGAAGTTATTTTAGGACAATCTATTCGATGATATCTTGACATGGGTTTATATACTTAATTGATGCAGAACGTTTCAAACCACATCTAGCGGGTCATCATTGAAATTGTGGATTCATTTACTATTGTATGCTTTGATTTTGAGGAAAATACAGTTTGTTATTACCTCATGCATGGACTATGGGTATGCATCCAATCCTGTAGGTTTTTGATGATGGGGGTCAGTGTATATTCTCATCACTTTTGGGAAGGGGAAGTTTGGAACTGTGTTGTGTATGTTCTCGGAGCATTATTTGGAATTATATTGGAATTATCTGATGGAAAATGAAACAATAATCATGTTTTTGAGGAAGAATGATGGAGCTAATAGTGTGTAGAATCATAGCTCTAATAACAGATTAGGGAATGGTATAATTGTTAATTATTTGGATTGTCTTAGACAATTGTAGATATGGCATATAGATTTTGGGGATAGGTGTTGGAATATATTTTAGGATGTAGATTGCATTGAGTTAGAGGTTATTCCATGGTTGTGTTTCATAAATTTGAAAATTGAATGTGGTTTTTTCATTTAATTGGTGTCTGATGTAGGTTAGGTGGTGCTGATGGATGACTAAAAGTAGTTCTAGGGGATGATATGTATTATGTTGGTGGGGGGGGGGGGAGTTGTAAGATCCCATTTTAGTATTATTTTAAAATTTATGAAGGAATTTGAATTTAAATTTACTATAAATGTCAAATTTTTAATCAATACATTGAATGTGAATTTAAGTGTTGGAATTCCATAATGTGATTCATTGAGATAAGAAATGAATCTAGGAATGTCGCTCAACTATTTAGATGATCCTTAAGATCATTGGGGTTATGTTTCGAGAGTTTCCGAGTCACATAGTTTGAGATAATCGTTTAGGATGTATATTGAAATAGAAATAGTGTATAACACCAGGATAGTCACAATGTTATCAGTTTATTTTTAATTGATCATGGGGATGCTTCCTAATTAGTGCAAGGATTATGGTAAATGTGCGAGTCAAAGGAGAAATCATGTGAGGTGATAGAGATTATAAGGCATGGGTCATGATCTGTGAACAATATTAGACCAACCGTGTTCCTTGATATAGAAGGGAAGTAGTACTATCAATATGATTATAACATTGTTTGAATAACCGTGGAGCCTAATTATACAATGTATTATGAAATTACTAGTGAAAGACACAATATTGGAATACAATTTGGAAATCCAGGTGGCTAAACAATGTGGCTTCCCAAAATTTCATTAAAAGGGGGAAATCACCAAAATTCATCCTTGGTTTTTTTCTAGAATCCTCTCTCTTCCTCCAACATTATTCCCACATGTACTAGGATTTATCCCAAACCCTTTATTCCTCCCCACACCTTATTTTAAGGTGTGTTTATCATGAAATTTGGGAGAATATATGGTTATAAACACCCTTACTTCTACCTCCTATCACTTCTTTCTACCACTTGTAGAATTTCATAAGAATACATATTAGGTTTTTTAACAATTACACCATACAATGGTTTAATTTTCCACTTCACATAGGGATTTTTCTCATCTTGAATAGAGGAGATTGTAATATGACTTATACACATCAATGCTTGAAGTTTTGTTAAGTTATGAATTCATGGTAACCTTTATTAGGTTTTTCTGTAATGATTTAATTTAATTAATTCTTTGCATGGTATAACATCATAGTTATTTGATTAGGTATGGTTTTAGGGTGACCATTTTGGACCTCCCATAGTGGTTATAGGGAGTTACAATAATGGGTGAGTACCTGATGATTTTTCCTCCATTATACCAAGTTGGGGTTTAACTAATTAGCCAATTATAATTTTTATAATTAATTAATTAGCATTTTTTGGTGTGTGGTTTGCGATTGGGTGGTCGAGATGAGGTTATTTGGACACTAAGTAGTTTGTATGTGTCTTTGACATGCCTTGGAAATTCTAATGGGAATCAAAAATGTTATAGAAAACATTTTTGATGAGGTATGTGGTCTAAGATCATTACCCATAGTCACATTAATTTATTTACTTGTGTTTATGGCATGAGACTGAAATCCCTTGTGTGATTTTTTTTCTTTTGTCTCCAAGATTAATGGTTTTGATATTTAAATTGACACCTTAGACAAACCAAGCATCTCTTCCATTATGTTGGTGTTTATAAGACCAAAATTATGGGTTTACATAGGTTGTTACATCTTGTGAAAAGGGTAAATTGGGGTTTACATGGGTGATGTAGATGGGTTATGAGATTAACCCATTTAAACCTGGTTGATATATTTATGGAATTTTTAAGGGCTACAAGGTAGTACTAGGGAATAAATGTTTTATTATATGTAGAGTTAGTAGATATTAATGTATTTCGGGATAATATTTTATGAAACAACAATGGGGATTTTTAAATGGTTGTAATCATGTGTGTGGTATTTTTATCTTGTTTTGGGTTCAAATGATCGAAACTGTGTTGTAAATGGTTTATGTTTTAAATTTATGTCTTTATAACAATGTTGTTTTTTATAATGTGGTATAAAAATGAAATTCCAATGTTGATTTGAAATGGGTGTATAGTTTCATCATTGGTGAAGATCCTTAATGGATATTTTAATGGATTTTGATATAAATGTTGGAGTTGTATTTGTGTCGGTGTTGAGTAGGAATACCCATGGGGTAAGGGTGGCTTCAAAATGTATTAAATGGATATGGGAGATACATCATTTTAAAATGGTAATGGAATAGTGTAATTTGTGGAAAGGGATCATATTTCCAAGAAACATGTTTTTTTTGAAGTTCAATTCGGACCATTGTAAATGATTAAGTTAATAGAAATAGTGTTAGTTTGTGGATTTGAATATTTTTGAGGTCAATATGTTTATCCACGATATTTTTGAAATAAGGAAATGAGTGATATGTCGAACTGGTTTTCCAGACATGGGTAAGAAACTGTAACGATTTTTATAAGATTAAGTCCATGGACCCTGATAGTTTTAATTATAAATTATGTTCAAATATTATGCTCTGGTCAATGCTGGTATACCAGATGGAATGTATGGATGAATGAAAATTTTCATCCATGGTTGTTGTGATGAGACGATGCTCTAGGAACTATTGTTAAAAAGTATGGCTTCATATGTCTCGCCAGATTCTCTATATATAAAGCTTAGAGAGTTTGACATGATACTCCATAGGTATAGTTCTCAATGTTTGACCTGACACTCCATATTGAAGGTTTAGAGAGTTTGACATGACTCTCTATGGGAAGGAATCCAAATTCATTACATGGTGCTCCAAATCCGAGGTATGGACGGTCAAAATGAGGCATTATTATTTCTTGAGTTAGATTACAGATGAAAAGTCCCTTACTTTTAAAAAGAATGTTTTTTCATATATTTTATGGCTTAAATGACCATCATGACTTGTTGCATATTTGGTTGGCCTAGATGTTCTCTTATAGATCGAGGGATAATGGGATCCTATATAAATTGTTATTTTGTTTAAGATTATGTAATTTTTTACTATTTATTTATGCCATTGTTTATATTAATGTACTGTTACTCAGAATGGTTTTTTATTTAGTCATCATTGCTGGTGTCCTATTGAGCAATACACAAACCCTACTAGGGCCTTCACTACACATGGGTACCTGAGTAGTACTTATATGTTTTTTTTTTCAATAATAGATTTGAGGAAGAGGTCATAGTTGTGTTTTTCATGGTCGAACCTAATATCTAGGTAGGTATCAGGCGACTAGATGTGGTTCGACTTAGAGATGTAGCAGATCCACATTTGTATGGTTTATTTAATTTTAATATTTTCATGTGACTAACCTAATGAGTGGTTCGTTGTATATATGACATGTATTTTCAAGACTTATATCATTTGATTAGTCAACCATGCATGTTTACATTTATCTTCTATTATTTCATGTGTATTAGGGGATGTTGATATTTATTTTTTCATGTAGACTATGATGCTAATCATTAGTATAAAATACCTGGTAATTTGATTTAGTATTTCCCACTATGTTAAGGGGGTATAGTCTCCCCTCATTATGACCATGGACCTTTGATACTAGTTAATAGGCTGCAGTGTAGGGGATGTCAAATCACATATTTAGAACTATCTAAGGGAAATGGTTCAATGGATTCTATATCGCGATATTATAATAAGGGGATGAAAATAATAACATAAACACAAAAAAAGTATATTTCAGGAACCGTGGTTTCTACTATTTTATTTTAAAGGGTGATTCCATAATATTTCAACAGATATTACATGGTTCTTTTATCATGATTTATAAATTTACACAAAACCAATTCATAGATATATAAATGTTAATATACTCTAATTATTGGTGAGATTAGACAACAAATCCCAACATGTGTTCATAATTCATAGATGCATCAACATCAATATTATAATAGTATTAATGTTTTTGGAATGAAAAAAAAAACAAAGAACTGGTTACCACATGTTTGTACACCCTCTCCCTTCAACAATATTAATGATGATTTCATATACCCAACCACATATCTGGGCAATGGATGCACTTACTTTTATCAATGCTCAAAAAATGTTCTAATAAAAACCTCATGTTAGTCAGTGTTAGCTAAAAGTACCGATAAATGCAACAATTTTTATCACCAAACAAAGCACTGATAAATGTATTTAATAAAAAATATTTTTCTTAATATATATATATATAATTATTATATTTATATTCAAAAATAATTTTTTATTACATACATGAACTTAAAAATGATTGTTTTTAATTAATAAAAATATGATATATTATTATATGTTTTTTAACAACTAAAATATATATAATGTTTTAAAAAAATTATTTATAATATTATAAGTATATATATTTATATATTTAAATAATAATAAAATTATTAATTTTTTTAAAAAATACATAAATTTGTAATATTTAAAATGATATACTTATAATTATATATAAATACATTTTAAATAAATTCAATTCTTATTCTAATTATATATATATTATCTAAATAAATATTTTTATAAGGCCTTGACCATAAACATTACTTGATCTTGATGTAAGTCAACAATTTTAATTTTATTCACATAGAAGATATTTTCATGTTTAGAGATTTAAAAAATTAGACATTTATTATTACATATCGTCCCATTATCATATAGGACGATACTGTAAATATATTATACAATTTTTCCATTAAAGTAAACCTTTTTAAAAATAAATCCTGATTTCTTTTCATGATAAATATTTTCTCAAGTTCTTCCTTTCTTATACTTATCCTTATACATAGTGAAAACATTTTTTAAAACGTAGGATGAGCATAAAAATCTCAGTAAGAGATATAAAAATAATGAAAACTATTATCCGTGCTATAACCTGAAAAACATGAATACATTATCATAATGTAATACTTTTCACTTTTATGAAGTAGAAAATATTATTCAACGGAAACATGCTAATTTCATACACATTGTAACCAATATATTACCATAAAACCAATAGAAAAAATACATAACATATAAAAGGTAACTGGGACATAATCATACATAAATGGAATAACCATATGGTGACTTCCTCACATATCATTCTTAATAATGGAATATCCATATGGCTTACTTCCATACCAAATTAATTATAGGTTATAATGTAACCACCCATCATTTTTTTATCATGGAACCACCCATAATTTGTTTATCATGTATCCACCTGTCAAATGTCCATGTATCATTATATACTCATAAAACATAAATGTCATCAATTATCAACATTTCACTCATAAAATTTTATTTTCAAAAAAAATTATTCATTTAAATATGTTGATATTGTCAATCCACATTCACAAACATGTTCAATACCAATAAACAAAAAAATGTAATAAGGGATTTCTTTTTCTTAAAAAACAGTAATGAATATAGAGGAATCCTAATATCAAATAACAGTTATGGTGGCGGAGAAGCCATTGCCACCCATACGTTAAAAAAATTACATTTTTCATTTAAAGAAATGCTTAGTATAAAAAATAATCCTTTTGAAAACTATTTAATGTAAAAATTTAAATGGTTTATTATACAACATATAAAATAATTTAGTGTATATTATCAAAATATACCTCAATGAATGGAGATTGAGATGAAGTCCCTTACCTCGTGTCCAAATCATCTCATACGATCATTATGTTCATGAATAATAAACATAGTTTAATTTATACTTTATATAAAACATTTTCCCTGTTTAATATTTCTTTTATATTACTTTTTACAATGTTATAAAAATTATATAATTATTTATGTTCATATCGGTAGTCTTGTTAATATTTGGTAATTGAGTAATAAATGAACTTGTTTTTGATGTAAATTGACCATGTGGTAAAATTACAATAATATATAACTATATTTACGATAAAAATATCAAATATATCTAGTATATATGTATTTATAAAAATCATTAATTTATGGAAATAAGAAATGAAATGCACCGTTCATGTAGACGGTATATTGTACGTACGCAGGGATTCTACATTCATTTCTTAGTCATAATAAATGAATAAGAATTAAATTTTATATAAAGTATTATATTAATTTTATATATGTCTAATATTTTTAATAGAACAATCTTTTATTCATTCAATGTATATATTGAATGAGTGATATCACTTTGAGTGGGTAGTGGTCCACACTTCCTCAAATGAAATTAGTGTATAACAACAATATGTAAAGAATAATGTTATTTTTAATATAAAATATAATAATTATTAAAATGGATATAATATATATATTGAATTATTATTTGAACATAATAATGGTTTCAAGACCCGCCTTGAAGGCAGTAAAGGGAAAATGATCAAAAACATTATTCAATGAGGCGATTAACTAGCATAACATAGACAACAATTTCATTTATTTGAATAATTGGAGTTGTGAAATTAAATGGATACAAGATATTATATTATAATATTAAACTCTAGTATATACAATAATTTGGAGAAATCATGCACTGATGGTCGAAGGAGGTGAGGGAATATTAGAAATGAATTAAATTATGAGAGATAGTTTGAGAAAATTACCTTTTGAATATCCCCTCCATGAAAGACACTTGAGGATCTTGGATTTCGTCTTTTGTTTCCCAGTAGCATGTGGACATTGGGAGAGTGATTAGGATATGTTAGGGAATATATTTGTGGAGATATATGGTATCTTGGGTCAAAATAGTGTGGTGGAGAGGTCGAATTTATACTTGAGGATAAGTGGGTTCATGTTATTAATAAATTAACTATTTTATATTAAAAGAAAACCATATATATGTGGCATTAATTTTCACAACATTGAATTGTAATTAAGGTTATATAGGACATTTAGGATCAATTAACACATCAAAAAAACCAGTGAAAGTTTTAGAATTTATGTACGTTAATATTTTAACTTTTAACATTTACCCTTGTCAAAATTTCACTTTTACTATAATAAATATTTTTTTAACCACAATAAATTTTTTATACTTAAAAAATTTGACCTTAAAACCAAATTTTGGCCTTATGATTATAAATATGTAATCCATTTTTTGAAATTAAATTCACATAATTGGGAAATATTGATTTAAGATTAATTCCACAAAAAAACTAAAAACGTGTTTTTAATGTGAAACGTTCAAAAATTTGAGATGTTTTAATATCTATTTTCAACTTGAAATTGTTTAAAATAATCAAATATGGATTAAATGTTATGGAAAGTTTAATTAAACTCTGAAAACATGTAAAATGATAATCTAATAATATAATAAAATTAGACAAAAAATCTGTTTTTAATTAAAATACATTATTTTTCACAATTCATTAAAATATGAATGTTATCATAAAAATTTAAAAAATTATTCAAACTAAATTTTGTTGTCCAAATTCTAAATAAGAAGTTTATTATGTCAAATATAACATTAAAATTTTCAATGACTAGATTTAAGAAGGGTTTTCCATTAAATAGCAGTAAAACTACCTTTTAAAAATATTAGAGTATTTAATGCTTAAATTGGATTAATTCTAATTTCATGCCACTAAGATTTATTGGATAAATGTAAAAAAAATTATGAAACATTTTTAATCATATATTATTTAGTTCTATTCATTCTTTCCCGTATAAATGGTCAGATTTCAATACCATTTAAATTAATAATTTAATTATTTTATTATTTTTTAGTATAACACTGTGTTGTGTGCAATGTAAGATTTTGGAGAAACCCATTGTAGTTTATTAAGTACACTATTAGAAAAATAATCCCCTTTATCATAATATCAATACTATATTCATAAATTTTAATCAATATAAAAATGTATTATTCTATAAATACTTAGGATGTCATATCCTTCCCCCTTTTAGAAATTACGTCCTCACAACATTGTTTACTTATCAAATATGTTGGGGTATTTCTCCCTCATTGAATTTTATATTCCCATGTTGCCTCTTGATCCATTTGATTTTTTTAAAACCATTACCTAATGAATCACCTTATTATACAACACTTTCTCTCTACGGTCAAGAAAATGTATTGGTTCTTCCTCACACGAAATATTCTATTCCAACAAAACTATATCTGGACTCAAAAAATGATATGGATCTGAAAAATACTATCTTAACATTGAACAATGAAAAATATTTTGTACCTTGGATAAACTGAGAGGTAAAACCACTTTTTAGGTTACTGATCCAACTTTTTCTAGTATTTTATACGGAGTAACAGACCTTGGACTCAGCTTCTCTTTCTTACCAAAATGCATAACACTTTTCCATATAGACACTTTTATAAAGACGTAATAACCTACCTAAAAATAATGATCCTTCATATGGTTACCCACATTACTTTTATTCCTGATATAAATATCATAATAAGTTTGTGAATCAATTGAACATTTTCTGCTATATCTTCTTCCAATTCTAGTCCCATCACCTTTTTTTCACCTACTTAATCCCAAAAAGCTGGAGTTCGACACTGCATTCCATATAATGCTTCAAATGGTTCCATATTTATACTGGAATGATATCTATTATTATAAGAAAACTCAACCAAAGAGAGATATTGATCCCAACATCCCTAGTAATCCATTCTAAAAGCTATACTAAAATTTAATTCAGTACCAAACTACTACTGAAGTCCCATCCGAAGGTAATAAGTGCCACTAGGATCATGATCAGAAACAATGGATATGGGAACACCAGGTAACCTCACTATCACTTTATGTTTCTATTGAGAAAGTTGATCAATAGATAGTGTATCTTGAATAGGAAGCAAATGAGAATATTTAGTCAATAAATCAATAATAACACTAATTTCATTATTACCTTGAGATTTATTTTGTAATATTACAACAATGTCCATGGAAATATATTTCCATTTCCACTCTGGAACTGGAAAATAATGAAGCATCCCCTATATAAACATTCATTCTTCTTTCACCAATTGACATGTTAATCATTTCATGGTAGTGTAAGTAATATCTCTTTTCATTACATCCAGCCAGTATTACTCTCTAAGGTCAGTGTATATCTTAGTGCTTCCTAAATGAACAGAAAATGCAGAACTATGAGCTTCATACAATAACTCTTTATTCAACATTGAATCACAGGGAAAACATAATCTCTTACCAAATATCAAAACACAATCTTTCTCTATGTAAAATTTATGAAACTTACCCTTCTGAACCATTTCTACATTTTTTCGCAACTCACTGTCTTCCTTCTGCAATTTCATAATTATATATGATAGATATGATTTCACTAACACCTGAAAAAAAATAGAGGAATATATTGCGCCAAAAAATACCAATCTGAAATAAATAAAATCATTAACTAAAGGATATCGTTCCAAATGTATCATGGTAAATGAAGCAATACTTTATTGGTCTCAAATCATCATCCACTTTATTTGAATTTCCTAGAAGATATTGAATTGTGAAATCATAGTACTTTATTATTTCCATCTATATCCTATGTCTCATGTTCAATTATTTCTGAGTGAATATATACTTCAAAATTCTGTGATCAGTATATATTTCATTGTTTTCTCCATAAAAATTATGCCTCCAAATTTTTAATGAAAATACAACAAGAAAAAATTATAAATCACGTGTATGGTAATTTAACTCATGATGTTTCAAATGACATGAAGAATAATAAATTACAAGATCATTATGCATTAGAACACAACTATTTATTTCTATGAAGTGTAACTATTGGTAACAAATTTACAATTCATAGACAGCTGCGCCAAAATTGGTGCTTTTTCCAGTCTTCTTTTCAGTTCTTGAAAACAATAATCACATTCTTTTGTCCAGATGAACTTATCTCTTTTACATTTTAACATAGTTCATAGGATACATAACATAGAAAATATTTCAAATATCCTTCGGTAATAACATGAAAATCCAAGAAAACTAAGAATCTCTGTGATATTGGTAGGTATTGTATAATATTCAACAACTTTTGTAACGAAAGGGTCAACAATTATAACATCATTAGAATCAATATGACCAGGTAATTATGTTTTTTGAAACTGAAATTCCCCCTTACTAAAACTTATATATAGTTTATTTTCATTTAATGTTTTCAATAAAAAAATCCTTAAGTGACCTTCTTGTTCCTCCTATATTTTAGAATATACCAAAATATCATCTATAATCACAACCAATAACTGATCCAAAAACTAAATAAGGACTCCATTAATGAGATGAATAAAAATTTAAATTGTACTAGAAAACCTAAGGGGAATAAATCCAAAATCATAATGCCCATATCTTGTCCAGATAATTATATTTGGAATGTCATCTTCCTTTAACTTCAGTTGATCGCACCGGAACCTGAAATCAATATTTGAAAAATACTGAGCTCCCTGGAGATGATCAAACAAATCATCGATATGAGGAAAAATATATTTATTATTAATAGTGATGTTATTAAAGGCTGTATAATCAATAAAATGTCTCTTAGATCCATCTTTCTTTTTCGAAAATAAAACCGGAGGCCCCCATTATGAACTGCTAGGTAGAATTAATCATGTATCATGCAATTCATGAAACTATTTTTTCCATTCCAATAGTTCTAATTGAGACATTCAATAAATGATTTTAGAAATAAACCTATAATCATGAACTAAATCAAGAATAAATTAATTATATTGTTAAGGAAAATACCATAAAATGCATTTAAACAAACATCTATAAATTCTTTCACTACTAAATGTTACAGGGAAAAAATGTTTCATTATTTTCAATAGTATGAGCCATAAAACAATAACAAACATCATTAATAAATATTTCAACTTCTTGGTATGTTATCAATGACATAAAATCATAGAATAATACTTTATTGGCTTTACAATCTATTATAACATGGTAAAATAAAAGCCAATATATATTGAAAATGATATCAAATTTTTCTATGGGTTGTTCAACCGGATTTGCAGGAAAGACTATTCCACTAATGGAAATAAGATTACTTCTATAAATACTGGTTTCTATAAAAATTCCACTTATCAAAACATAATTTTATAGTCCCACATAAACCGTAGTATTAGTAAATTATTTTTACATGGCTTTTAATTTTTGATCTTGCTAGTTTCCACCCTGGGTAATAATATTTGGACCCACATTGGCATAATGTCCTAACACATTGGAAATAAAAAATCGCACAACTAGTTTTTCATTTCACGCATGATCATCTTATTTACAGTTACGAGAAATTTGTCATATATTAACACATAAAAATCACTTCCTGTACATTTAGAGAAATTCTCTAGGATGCTTTTTACCACACTTCTGAAAAGTTGAAAAGTGAATTTTCATACATAAAGTCTTCTTTGATAAATTATTTCCCAATGTATTCCAACTGGATTGATTCTTTTTGTTTCTCTTATGGAACACTTGATCATCATAAAACTATATTTATTCCTTTTATTCACAATAGACAATATTTTCATTTCATTTGAACTCACGAGAATATATTTCCCTTCGATATTTATGCCTTAATCATTTGTAAAAAACATTTATCATATTATCAATATCCCAGATAAAATTTGGGATGTACCTTGACAAACTTGTGAAATATTCTTCATATATAGACACAAAATCTCCATCCTTTTTTCTTAATTCCATGAAATTATTTTCCATCCTAAGTCAAATAGCCTTAGTAAAATATCTCTCACGGAAGATTTTATTATATTCATCCCATTTCACGACATCTATCTATTCACTTCCTTGGATATTTATAATCATTGACCACAACATTTCAGTTTCACCTTAAACATGATAAATAAAAAGACTAGTATTTTGATTTTTTTACCACCCCATTAATTAAAACATCATTTCTAGTGCATTCATCCACCCTTCAGCTTGCATAGGGTCAGATGATCCTGTGAATGATGAGAGTCATCACCTCATTAAATGATCCATTACTGACATATTCTTCTATGGTTGATCTTGTTGATCTCAAGAATGGGAACCGTCACCATTTATCTCCTAAGTCAACTGATCCGTCACTATAATAAAATATTCATTTCTTACTTGACCATCCCACGATGTTGATTTTGAAGGTTGTTTTCTTATATGTGCCTTTCTAGCACAGCTGCCCTATTTATTTTGTGAAAAACATTTTGGAATAGACATGTCTTAGATGAAGAAACATGGTAATATTAAAATTCAATATCATTTAATTTTTAATAAAAAGTAAAAACCCTTTTAGGGATATTGTTTTAAAAATATTTTAACTCCTACAGATATCTAAACTGACCGATGATACCAACTGTAAGGACCCATCTTTAAAAATTATTCAATATTTAGTTAATTTAATAATTTTACATTCATTCACATTAAATATCTTTTCAGGTTTAGAGTTATAGAAAGTCAGGCCTTTATTATAAATGGCATCTCATAATCATACAAGAGGATACTATCAAAACAATATCTAATTTTTCCACCAAAGGAATCCCCTTTAAAAATAGAACATGATTCCTTTTCATGATAAAAATATTCTTAAATTCTTCATTTCTCTTAAACATAATTATACTATATGATAATAATTTAATGAACATGGGATGAGCATAAAAAGCTATGAATGGGATACACAAATAAGGAAACCTATTGGCCTTGCTAATACAAGAAAACCATGAATACATTATCATAAAGTAATACTATTCACCATTAAGAAGTAGTAAATATTCGTCCCTGAATATAATCTCATTGATTCTCCTTTGTATAAACAATATTACCATAAAACACATAGAAATAATACATAACATATAAAAGGTAAATTGGGACATAATCATACATAAAAAGAATAAACATATGGTCTACTTCCGCACATATTATTCTTACAAATGGAATAGGTATACAAGTGACTTCCATACCAAATATAACAGAGACTGTATTGTGACCACCCATTGTTGGTTTCTCATGGAACAACCGACATTTGAATTATCACGTAACCACTCGTCAAATGTCCATGTACCATTATATAATCATAAAACATAAATCAATGCAATTATCAACATTTCCCTCATAAAATTTCATTTCAATAAAAAGAATTAATTTCACGATATTGAAATAGTAATTCCACTTTCATAAAAAATTTCAATACCAAAACACCCCAAAAGGGAATTATTTATTTATATTCATTAAAGAAAATAAATATTATAGAGGAATCCAAATATCAAATAATGGTTATGGAGGAAAACAAGTCATTGTCACTGCATACGTTAAAAATATTTCTTTTAGAATTTTATGAATGAATTCATAAAAAATGATTCCCTTTTAAAAATGATGAATGAGAAAACATACTGTGTTGATTATCCAACGTATAAAAGAAGGCAATGTATATTACAAAACATGCCTCAATGAAAGGAGATTGAGATGAAGTCCCTTATCGTGGCTTCAAGTCATCATGAACAATCATTATGTTATTGAATAATAGACATTTGTTAATTTATGATTAGTTGAGAATCATTTTCATGTTTATTATCTCTTTTTTATGAAAATTTGTTTCTATTATGATAACTACACATTTATTTATATTCATATCAGACATTTTGTTGATATTTGATACTTGAGTAAAAAAGATCTTATTTTGATGTAAATTATCCATGTTGTCAATAGTATATCATCTCGAACTATATTAATGAAATGAATATCATATATATAAAGTATATATGTAATTAGAATAATCTATAATATTTGGAGATAAGAATTGAAATGCATAGTTCATTGAAACGGTAGGCTGTAAGTACACATTAATGCTACTTTCATTTCATTTTTGTCTTAAAATTATAATAATTAAATTATAATTCCATAATTATATTAATTACATATTTGTCTCATAGATTTAATAAAACTATAATTTATACATTCCATGTATAGTGGGACCATGTCATATCTCTTTGATGGGGCAATAGTCCATACTTCCTCAAAATAAATTATTGGATATCATCAATATGGAAAGCATGATGGTTTGTTTAATAAAAAATATAAAAAATATTAAATAGATTATAATATAAATATTAAAATATTATTTGAGAATAATATTTTTTTTAAGACCATCCATGAAGGCGGTAAAAAAAATGAACAGAAGCACTATTCACAGAGGTAATTTACCGACATAACATGGACAACAGTTCCATTTATTTGAATAAGAGGAGGTGAGAAATGAAATGGAAATGATATACTCCATTAGAAACATAAAAATATTGTATATAAATTATTTTTGAGTAATCATGAATTTATGGATGAGGGAGGTAAATAAAATATAGAAAAATAAATAAATTAATAGAGGTACTTTGAGTAAATTACCTCTTGAATATACCCACCATGAAAGACCCTTCAAGACATTGGATTTGGACTTTTGGTGATACCAGTAGTAGTTTTACATGTTTAGTGTGAGGAGGAGAGTTTTGGTTAGAGATTTTAGGATCTACAAGGCTTTTTGGGTCCAAAGAGGGTGGTGGAGAGCTAGAATTTATACTTGAGGAGAGGTGGGTTCAAGTCCTTAATTTGTTAATTATTTTATATTAAAAACCAACCATATAGACGAGGAATTTATTTTCACGACATTATAGGATGGTTAGGGTCAAGACACTCCTCAAAAAACCATTAAATTTTTTAGTATTTATCCAGGTTATGAATTTAAATTTTAACATTATCCCTAGTCAAAATTTCACTTTTACTATAGTAAATAATTTTTTACCATTGTCATATTTTTGTACCTAAAAAATAAAATGATCATAAAACCTGATTTGAACATTAGGAATCAAAATATAAAATCATTTTTAACAAATTAAATTCACATAATTGGTAAAATATTATTTAAAATTTGGTCTCAAAACAAAACAAAAAACAGGTTTTTAATGTGAAACGTTCAAATGTTTCAAATGTTTTTATATATATTTTCAAATTGGAATTTTTCAAATGAGATAAATTTGATTAAATTATAAAAACATAGGTTCATAATATATTAAAAAAAATAAAAGTATAATATTACAATATTAAAAAATTTGACGAAAAAGAATTTTTTAATTAAAATTCTTTATTTCTCACTATTCATTAAAATATTAATGTTATCAGAAAAATTCAAAAAAGGTATCCCAACTAAATGTTGATGCCTCTATTCTAAATAAGTACCATATTATGTCTAATATAACTACAAAAACTTTTGAAACTTGATTTAAAAAGGGTTTCCCATCAAAAGGTGGTAAAGCTACCTTTTAAAAATATTAGAGTATTTAATGCCTAAAATTGGTTTTATCATCATTTTAGGCAACTAAAATTTATTGGATAAATGTAAAAACAATTAACAAACATGTTTAATAATATTTTAATTGGTTCTTTTCATTCCTTCAAATAAAATGGTTATAATTTAACTACCATTTAAAATAATAATAATATTATTGTATAATTTTTCTGTATAACACAATGTTGTGTCGAACTTTAAATTTCAGAGAAACCCGTAGTTGTGTGTCGTGTACTATTCAAGACAAAGAATTCCATTTAACCAAATATTAATATCTAATTAATAAATATTAATAGATATAAAAATTTATTATTCTATAAATACCTAGAATGTTACAATTTTTCTCGAAGTAATTGTGTCAATAAACACACACACACACACACACATATATAAATATATCTCATGAGATAATGATATATTAATGGACATGTTGATGTTTATATATTTATATGTATGAGTATAATTGAAACTACCTATGATCATATATTTATTTTTAGTGATGGTTGGGTTTCTATATATGTTCTAAATGTTAGATTACCTATTCTTAGGATGACACAAGCTTATGTTATGTATTGATGACACATGTAATGTTAATTTATACATTGACACACCCTTATTATTAAGGCTTCAATGTATGAGATGTCTCATTTTGTATGATCTATACTATTCAGTCATGTCATACCCATTAACTAATTAGGATCTAATAAATCTTTTTAATATTATAATAAATATATTTATAAAATTTATAATTATAAAATTTGAATTATATATAAATACTTTTTAAATATATTTATTTATATTTATAATTATTAATTTTTATATATAATTAAATAATTATAAAATTAAAATAAATAAAATTATTATCATTTTATAAATATATATTTGTATATATTAATAAATATAAATATAAATATATATATATATATATATTGATAATTATATATAAATACTTATAAATATATTAATATATATATATATATTTAAATAATAAATAAAATTACAATAAATAAATTTATTATTATTATAATATATATTTATACATTAGGTGTTGGGGGTATAATCATATTAAACACAAACACAGACCACACACACAGGTTGGAAAGGAAGTTTATAGCCCCCCAAGGATTTCTCATCCATAAAGACTTATTTATTCAGTTAATGACCCGAAGACCCAGTGGACATGAATCCCACTACATGTCCTAGAGGAAAAAAATCTGTCCCAAAGCACTAGTGCAATGTCATGTATGTTTCACCTTCTACATGCATCATGGTTGCATCACCACCTGCCTACGACATACCGGCATCACCATCTACCTGAGGAAATTCCCTCCAACTCGAATTTGAACTTGGGTATGATGCATAATCACAAAGAGCCTCTAACACTAGGGACCACAAAAAATAATATATATATATATATATATTTAATTATATAAAAATTAAGATAAATAAATATATTTAAATAAATATAACATGGTTATTTTGTAGGATTGGTGGTTGATTTTACCTTTCTGAATCCAAGGCCTAAAAATTTTATTTTACTTGTTGATGGCCAAAAGGATGAGGTTGTCTTAGAATATGAATTTTTATAGAATTTTTTTAAATTTTTTCTAAGTGTTTGGATTTAAAATTTTGAGATAAAACCATGTTATTATGATTGAAGTGAATAAATTAGGTTCTTAAAATCATAAAGAAGGTGGGAATTTATGATTGAAAAATATTGTAATCTAGGTTTCTTCTTAACATAATGAAGATGGTGTGGGTAGGGAGCTTCCATATCCCATGTTGGGGGGTTAATCTTAATGGATTACAAATCTACATTCTAGGGATGAAACCATATCTTTTATGGAGTGGAACTCCTAGGTTAAAAATGAAACTGGACAATACACTTTTTCTAGTAAGAAATGCAAATCTACATGCATGTTTTTTAATTGAGAGCACAAGGTGACAAGGAGGACCATATAAATTTCAATGGATGTAGTGAGAACCAAATTCTATTTTCACTTCATGAAGCAACATGGATCTCCTAGATTCCTCTACTGATATTTTTGTTCTTGGAAAATACCTTAAAACTACTTGAAAGTATTCGGAATATGTGGTCAGTGTGTAATCGAATCATGAATATTCAAAATGAGAACTTGAAATCTTGGGCATGATTGACATACAATTGATTCAGTAGAGAAATATAACCACCTATTTTGTTAATAAATGTAATAATATACCTTCCTTTGATTCCATTTTTCAATAAAATCAATAAAAAGATAGTACATGTAATAGGAAGTCTTGGATGGAGTTCCAAAATATTTTGATATAATCAATTGTGTCAACCAATAAAATGACCACACACCACTTCTCTAATCGAATAGGGTTAGTAGCCATGGGAATCAAGGTCTATATTTTACATCTTAATTTTCTAGAATAATAAAATTTATATGTGATAGAAAAAATATGGAGATGTTTGAGGAAGGTGTGAGGTCAAAGGAAATTAATATCAAATGTAAAATCAATCTATAATACAATTAAAGTGAAAGGTAACATCAAGGCATAACAAAGGATATGGAAGAATATTTTGACCTTAAATTTGGGGTTATTTTTATAAATTTGGATCACAATGAATCCATCATTCCTGAATATTTTGGTACTATTGAATTTATTTCAAAAAATATGGTATATGTAATTAATATTAACCCCAACCATGACATTTGGTACCATTCATGAAAAAATGGATCATTCTTCCGAATTGTAAAAGATCAAAATTTCATTTCATCCTCTGATTATGATAAAGAGCCTTGGCAGAGTGAAAAAGTCATGGAGGCATGGTTGTCACCCACATGGTTGAGGTCCTTCTCGAGGATGGAGCAGATGATGATCACTATAATGTTTTTCTATTCCCTTATTGGTTTTTATGGTTTTGTAATTTGTTTTGAGGGAAATCATGGTTTAAACCATCCTTATTTTCCTGTATCATTTTCATTTTATTTTTTTTCTTACTAAAGGGGCATAACCCCATACTATTCCTAAATAAATATACCAAGGAAGTGTGTCCAATTTTAAATTATCATATAAATATATTTATAATTACAATGAAATAAATTTAAATATATTTAATTATAATTATAATTAGAGCTAATTAAATATATAAGTAATTATAACATTATAATAAATATATTCAGATAATAAATATATTTCTATTTATTTTAAGAATATATATTTATATATTAATAAATATAAATATAATTGTATAAATATATAAATATTCATATACTTATATACAAATATTTTTAAAATAATAATATATTTATTTTAATAATTAAGAAATTTATTATATATGTGATTATATAAATATATATAATAATGTTAAAATATATAATTATATAATTATACTGATATAATTATTATAAATATATTTCAATATATATATATATCTGTATTTTTAGGCACTGATAGAAATTCCTATTTATTAGCACTAAAAAAGCATTGATAATGGTTAGTTTTATCTATGTTTTTTATTTTAGCACTAATAAAATTGCCCTTTATCAGTGCTTCTTGGAAATCACTGATAAAAACCATTATTTTTTTAAAATGAACCATAATAGATTATCTAGCTCCTCACCCCTTCACGATTACAAAGAACCAATGTTATGTCACCCTGCCTTCACTTTCGCCATCAAAATTGCTCCCAGCCATCAATATTTCTCCCTGTTATTACCATCGCCAACACTCCATATAGAAATCTCATCGCTCTATGAATCATCGATTCTCTAATGTATATGATTATTGCCTCTCATATTTAATAACTTCTTCTATATAGGTCTTTACTCCTTCCAACCTCGATGCATATTTTTCAGACAAAATCCATTCTTGTAGTTTCTTCCCCATTGCCATGTTTATTGGTGGCAAAACCCAAGGGTAATGGTTTCCCTTGTTTCCTGTGATTTATTTTTCTCTAGGGAATATGATTTATTTTTTGAGCTCATTTTTTCCTATAGATGAATTTACAGACCATTTTCCATATATTTTTTATAGGATACCCCATGTTTTTCCATTGAATATGACAAACCAATATTGTTTCCATGTTTAACTCAATGTTTTGTATATCAAATAATTGAATGAAATGTGTTTATGTGTTATTGTAATGTTAAAAAGTGTTTTCTGATATTTTCATTTTAAATTCATGGACTTCCCAATTGTAGAACCTGTTAAAAACTATTTTTTAACAAACTATGCAGACCATGTGTTTAAGAAATTGTGTGAATTATTATTTTAAATATATTATGCAATATTATAACGGGTTTTGGTAATCCTTTTGAATTATTAGTAGACAAAATATTGTTTCTTTTCAGTTCAAGAAATACTTGATATTCGAATAACTAATAAAATATTGAAATATTTCATTAAAATAAAATGAGAGGTTTAACATTTTTTAACAACATTTGATTTATTGTATTGGAAAATTAAGGAAATGTTTTAATCAGTATAGTGATATTGAATGGTTTCCTAACTTAAAAATTTTTTGGAAGGGGTTTTTTAAGTGAAATTTTTCATGAAATTTATTATAAATGATTTCAAATTATTATATAGAGAATTTACCTCTTGGTGTCTTTCTAAAAGGCCAGTTAAGACCATTTAAATGGTCTTCTGAATATATGGGGTGTGTTAGACTAAATTTTTCCTTTAATTAATCATTCTATTGTTGGAGGTTTTTTATTTATTTAGTGATCAGGTAATGGATTTAAAGGTCCTATTTATTGTGAGAGTGTTATAGGTGTGGTGAGTTATTATTTATTCTTAATGATTATTTTTTGGATTATTGATTGTTTCTCAACATTACTATTACAATGGTCATGGGAACCAGAGTAATTATGCTTTAATAATTTATTTATTATACACTAGATAATTACACACATCTTGTGACCCATAGATATGTATAAGACTAGTGGGGAGTTCCGCTTAATCTATGATTTGTGTAATATAGAAATGTTACTTGTGTTATAATGAAACATAAGATTGGAGTTAGTGATAATTTTATAAATTCTATGACCGTATATGATTAAATAAAAGGTTTTATCCCATGTAATCATTTCCCTAAATGGTGGTTTTGTGTTTCTATAGTATTTTAAAAAATGGTTAGAAAAGTGTGTTTCATTAAATCCAAGGGTAGATATCCTAAGACTCCTTAGGTAAACTTAGTGTTTTATGTTTGGACATAAAATCCAGATCAATCATATCATCAGTGGACTAATGTAGAATAATTTTATACCTTTATACATCCTTAAATATTAATTTATATACTATATGTTTATAATATTATTAATTTGTATAACTAGATACATTTATTAACTATGTATACATTTATAACAAATATTTACTTTTATATAGTTTTAAAAATTTATATACATTTATATATTATTAAATTTCTATATATATATATATATTCATTTATAGATTACAATACATTTTTAATTTATAATTTTATACCTATAACCTTTTTCAATTTATCAATAGTTTAATGATTTTATTCATTTAAAAATTCAATTTTAGGGTTGAAAATATTTTAAAAAATATAATAATTTTTGTTTTTTATTTGACAAACCATTATTAAATTCAGTAGTGGTATTTTTTATTATGATTTTTTTTTCAAATAATATATATTACTATATTTTCATTATTATATTCATTAGACATATTTGATTGGGTTTTTATAATTTAAATGTTATTTTATACATCATTTACACTCATACAAAAAAGGGTTTTGATCATAAAAAATATAAAGTGAAAATAGTTTTGAAAAGTGAAATATCCTCTACAATATTAATTAATTACCTTCAATAAGTTTTAGTTTTTTACCATATGGGATGAAAACCCCTTTTTCAATATTTCTATTTTTATTCATGTAGTTCAAGAGATCTATCTTAAATTGAACTTCATTTGTGTATTTATTTTATTAAATAATAATATTTCTGAATCTAATAGGATGAATATGAATAGTGAATGGACATATGCCAATAAAAGGAAAATAGATTATGAAGATGGGGTTAAAGAGATCACAATGCTTCTAAAAGATCATGCATATGACCCTTCTCAAAAAAAATTTCTACGATTTCACTATTGTAATTCAATAATAATTTTTCTAGAGAGTTGGAAGAATACTGGATCTATCATAGAAGTGATCTATGTTATAAATTTTGGAATAGAAATGGGAAAAATAGAATGTATTTAGTGAAAGGGATAACACTCGGTTTTATGGGTCATCTGATAATATTACAATTTTGGAAAATGAAGAAGACTGTATCAAGGAATTGATTTTAGGTGTGAATAAAGATGAAGATACTATTGAGAAAATTAAAATGATATTTGAAGTTAAAATTGGTGATTGTCCTTTTTTTGAGAAGTTAAATAGTTGTGGAATAATTCCATTATATGCTGGTTTCACTAAAAATAAATCATTTTTATTCATACTGAAGACATAATATTTTATTGATGGAAATAGATTGAGTGACACCAGTTTTACTATACTAATTTCTCCCATAAATGATATTCTCCAAGAAGATTTTGAGGTATAAAGATGAACATATGATGCTACATGAATGATATGTTCAATGTGTATGATCTTTAAAAGAATACATGCATGTCCAAAGGATTGTATATTTCTTCAAAAGGACCAAAAATCACTAATATAATTCCCAAAGTGTGGTGATTTCTTGACATATGTTAAATGAATTAGGTCCTATAAAATATTTATGGTACATTCTAATCATTTTATGGTTTAGAACCTTTTATAGAAGTGAAGAGACTGTAAGGTAATTAACATGGAACACATATAAAAGAAATAAAAATAGGAAATATCTTCTCCTAGTAGAGCCTCCTCAATAGAAGAGAATTTATCATAAGTATCCTTAATTTGGAAACGAGATTTGAAAACTTCATCTTACATTATAAACATATGGAGTGGATCATTTTTGTTTTAAATTTAGAAATCAATGTATATAGAAGGTGGTGTTGGTAAATTATAATTTTCTAGTGGTTTTTGGACTAAAATGAAAATGCATTATGTTATTTATGAATATATCTAGACCAAAACATCCAGGTAAAGATAATGATGTTTATTTGGATCACTTTTTTAGAGATATAAAATTATATTGGGATTCAGGTGTAATATTGTCTAAAGTTTAAAGAAATGAATATTTCATATTGAGGTACATGTTGTAGAGGATGATAAATTACATTTCTTATAAACTAAAATCTTCAATATATATAATTAATTGAACTCATGGGTGTCCAATTTGTGAACAATGTATATAATAAATTAGGATTATGCATTCATCAGTGATTATGTTTCTTGGACATTATAGATTTCTACCATGAAAACAAAAGAACTAAAATTAGACAACATCATTCGATATAAGTTCTTAAGATCAAACAACACCATCTCTGCTAATAGTTGGTCAAAAGTTTGAGAAATTAAATGACGTGGAAACAAATTTTGGTAAACTATTTTAAAAATTCATATGATTTTTATTGAAAAATGGTTCAATTTTTTGAATTACCATTCTATAATTATCTGTACATTAGAAATTTTATTGATGTTATACATGTTGAAAAAAAATTATGTGATAGTGTATTTGGATCCTTTATAAATGAACCCAAAATAAAGAAATAGGGAAATAAGTCTTGTTTGTACATGGTTGACATGGGAATATGAGTAGATTTGGAACTAGTGAAGGGTGAAACAAAAACATCCTTCCTACAAATACATAACCTCTTTAAGTAGGGATATTAGTTGTGAATCATCTTGAATGATATAATGGTTCTACAAGGGTATCCATCGAATAACAAGAATATTATGTCAATGACCGATTTAATGTTAAAGGCTATGAAATAACATGATGTTCATGTTTTGATTAAATATATAATTCCTATAGCTTTACATTTTATCATACCCAATATTTTCCATCATCAAATAACAAAGCTTTGTTTACTTTTCAAATCAATATTGAGTAAGGTTATAGACCTGGGAAAATTTCTAACAATGGAAAATAAAATTTCCATCATATTACATGAATTGTAACTGTTATTCCCACGAGAATTCCTTGATATGTTGGTTCGATTTATGGTTCACTTGGTGAGAGGGATTTAACTATGTGGTTCTGATCAATTTTGATATATATACTCCATTTAAGGATTTATATGAATATTTTTTAAAGGGTATGTCAAAAATTGAATTTACCCACACTGTTTTATTATAGAGAGATATATTGTTGAAAAATCCATTTATTTTTTTACTGAATAATTATCTCATGTCGAAAGCATTGGTCTACCAAAATAACATCACATATGACATATTGTGGGTAAAGGAATTTCTAGTTGAGATATTTTCAGAATCAATATTACAGATTGGGAGTGGGGACACCTATTCATTTTTCATAATAGTTTATGGGTTTCCAAAATATTCAAACCCACAATTAAAATATTATGAATTTGAATCCATCATTGGATAAAAGATGTATATATACTACACATAATCGTCAATTTATATGATGGGTATAAGACCATATTTTTAATGTGTTGTATGAAAATAAATAATCAATTTTAGAACCTGTTCGATGGATAGCCATACGACCAAGTGTATTTGTATTATCTTACAATGGTTATATTATAAATTGTTTTACATTATATAAAAATGAAAATTATTAATATACTATAATAAAAAATAGTGAAGTTACACTTGTGGCTAAAGTGACGCATGTTTGTGGTACTAAGGAAAGAAATTCAATTAATGTTAATATATTATACTTTGAAATAATCAAATAAATATGAGATCTCGATTATACAACATTCTTACTTCAAATTTTTCAATTTTTGGGGATTGATAAAAAGAGTCCTATTAAAATAGACGAATTTGAATTCCTGAATATATATTTTAGTATGGAAGGGTACAAATAAGAACCATTTACAATGGAATCATAGACAATATAAGTATATTTTGTTCTAGATCCCATAATCCTGATGTGTTCAATTTAATTTTGTTGACCAAAACCACTAAATTGATAGATTAAAATTCAATTGAGGATGACCCTTTCATTGGGATGTTTCAATCATGTCGTAGTTGTCCCAATGTCGATGGGGTTTTGTATGCAATGGAAAATACAATGAATGGATTTGGATACTGGATAGATGGGACAAATATCATCATCCTTTAAAAATATATTGTTTAATTGTTAGGTTATATTTTTTTTATAATATATATTATGTTACCTCATTTTATTATCTATCACTTCCGCATTTATGAAATCTAAATTAAATGTTAATAAACTTTAAAAGATAATTAGTTTTTCATATGATGGTTTCTCCAATCCTGGGGAAAAATAGGATTCATATCCTACTGGTTCGACCGGTATATATGAACAATGGACTTCTATATATTCTGGTGCTCTCAATCTAGAAGAGTAATAGGGTTTTCAACCTGTTGTTGCACCCAAGGAATAGATACAACAACCTTTTTCACATTCCAATTCAACCAATCTAGAGGAAAAAAATATTTATGATGATAAATTCAATGAAATGGTAGGCAATGAAAACTGATGATACCGAAAAAATAGTTGTGTCATAGAATGGTGGTCTTAAAAAAATATTTAGGTGAAAAGAAATGGCATCAAATTCATGGTCTTATTGAATTCTTTGGGAGATGATATTAACCACAATAATTCCATGTTCAGTAGTTACATTGGACTCATCAATCATTAGCATGTACTAATTGATATATCATCATGTAACCATGTTGTAACAATTCTTTAAACACTCATTTGGGATGAAATTACAGTAACATTATGATATAATTTCATTAGTTTAGTAAAAAATAAAATAATGAAACATTGAATTATTCTTCATTTTCAAATTGAGAGTGAATTTTTTGTAGATGACACCCATACTAAGTTTTAAATAAATATTGCCGGAAGGAGTCATAGAGTTTTTTAAAGAATTATAACAATATTTAATATTAAATATGCTTACGGGAAAATAGACCTACACCCACCATATATTTATTCAATGATGATAACCCAAGAAGCATGGGATGGTTTTTACTGGATTTAATTTGGAGATTAATTTTCATGTAAACTATGTTTGGTAATAAATTATTTTACAATACATGTGTAAATCACATTGATTGAAAATTTTTATTTTATAAAATAGAAACATAGTGATTAAAATAGGAAATAGGAAGAAAAACCAATGTACCACTACCATAATGCATGGATGATGTATGATTTACTTGAAAAATAATTAATACATATTTTAAATCTATCATAATAACTATTATGTTACATGAAACAAAAAAAATAATTATGTTCCTCTATTTATATGCAGATTGATGATTCCAAAAATAAATCTACATGCATCCCACGTCATGTGATATAAAAAGAGGCATGTGTAAATAAATATGGGATGCCAGTAGTTGAAGTAACACAATAGTGTGGAAACATGTGTATGTATGACCTAATAATTTGTTTTCCATAAATCACAATTACATAACAATGATTACTTATTTTCCAATATTTTCTATCTGACATAGAATGTGGAATCCACGAAACTTGTATTAGATGTACAACTACTATCAGTGGACTCGAAGATGAATTTTTCTGGACACAATAGTTATGTAGGTTTTTTGGTGGTGCCCTGAAAATATATTGAGGGTAAAATAATTTTAAGGAATAGATAATGAAATGGAAGAGTTGAAATGCATATTATCTTTCAATAAAAAAAATTTTATTGAAAGAATAATTTTCTATGAAATGTTGTGAGAAAATCAAGGTGAAGAAAAAAATCAAGGAAAACTGGTGCATTGAGATCCCACCCCACCCCCACTATCATTTAGGCAAGACATTCCCCATTAAAATATTCCTTAGTTGAGGTAATCTATATTACAATAACTTCATCTGTGAAATGTTAATCATACATACACTAATACCATTCTTGTACTGATATTATATGGGGTGAATATAAGGACACAGGATTAAACATTACATAATCTCGAGTTAAATAAAGAATTCACATTTAGGATCTTTTTTAGGTTTATAGTTTTGGGGAATTAGGTCATAAATATTACCTAAGAGCTCTAATATTACAAATTATACACTTCTACTCACAATCAATTTTTTTCGGAAACTAAAATTCATTAACATAAAACATGATTTCTTTTTCTTGAAAAAAATCTTCATAACATTTATCTTGTATTATTTCCTTCTAATACCCATCCTAGTACCATATGTAAATTATTTAAAAAAAATTTATAAAAAAAAATCTCAAAAGGGATATAAAATAAAGAATTAACTTGTTATTCAAGGAATATTTCAAACTCATGAAATCATATCCAAAAAATCATACATTTCACCCATAAAACATAAGGTATTTTACATATCTCATGAAGTAATAAGATTCCTAAAAAACATATTAGAAATCAGAAATAATAAAGGTAAATTGTGGCATTTATATCATACTTAAATTGTAGATTTAAAAGCTATATAGGACACATCCATCATTTTTACATTATGTATACCCATCATTGTAGATTCTCTAAATATATTAGGAGATACCCAATCGTTTTACTATGTCTCATTAACTAATTAAATGAAGAGAAATCACGGGATCACCTACTCTAGGTTTATTATTGAGCCACTTGTATACATAAAAAATTCCTAAGATCCATAACATAAACATTACACTAAAAAATAATCATAAATGAAAAATAAAATTTCCACATTGCAATCCCAAAATATAATTTCAAGATATTGATATAGTAAATACATATTAAAAACTATTTTCTATACCAAAATAAATGAATAGTGATAATTGTATTTATTTAACTTTTAAAAACCTTATGTCTTGTAGAGGTATCAAGATACAAAAAAATGGACACGACGACGGAAAAGTTGTTGTCACCGTATAAATTAAAAACACAATTTTTTAATTTAGTAGAATTCTTCATATAAAAACGTTCCTTTTTCTGAAACTAAAACAAAAAGGGTTTTATTATACACCTTATAAATTATGGTGGTGTATAACATCAAAATCTGCCTCAATGAAAGGATATTGAGAGGAAGTCATTTACCTCACGTTTGACTCATCTCGTACATTTATTATCATACTGAATAATACATTTACGGTAATTAATACTTTATGTAGAACATTTTTCACATTTATTATTTCCATTATAAAAATTAGTTCAATTTTTTAACAATTAAATAATTTATTTATGTTCATATTGGATGTTTTGTTGATATTCAATACTTGAGTCTAAAATGTACATTTTATGATCTCAATCGTCCATGTGGTCATAATTTTATCATATCCATAATAACATTAATGAGATAATTTTAACATCTATATATCAATTATACCTTTAAATCAATTCATTAAATGTGGATATAAAATATGAACAATGTTACAATCATGGAGACACTAAGCCGTACATACAAACACGTAAAATTTCAATCTTTCATTAATCATTATAGAAATAAGGTAAAAAATATTTTATGCTTCCATAATTATCATAATAATATTAATATCATAATAATCTTTTAAATATACTTGTATTTATAGTACAAGTTATTTGGTGAATAAAAACCATTCACATCGCCTCGTGGAGGTTATAGTTCACACAAACGCATGGACAAAGCTATGATTTTAATTTGTATGGAATGTTAGAAAGTACTTTATATATTATTATCTTATAATAAATAATATGTCATTATATAATATATAAACATTAATTCCATCATTATGACCAGTCTTGATATACCATAATGAAAAATGAACTATAATGGTTTGTGAGGCAGTAGTACGTCATACACACGAACAAAACGTTCATGTACCATTTGATGAAAGTAGAGATGGATTTATGTGATGATATTAACATAAAAACATATAATTGTACTATGAATATTTTAGATATTATTTCATCATGAATGAATTTGAATTGAAGGATGTGAAAGAAGAAATAAAATATAAATACCTATATAAAAACATCACCTTTTCTTCAAGTGATCACATTTGTTAACACATTAACACATCTAAGGGTGGTGTTATCAATAAAATAAGGATTAAAGAATTTGGGGAGGTATTATATGAAGGTTTATTATCAGATATTGTGAAAACAAAATGTTTTTTAATAGTTAGGAATAGAGATGAATGGGTACCCTTTTATTGGAGAGTAGAGGGAACCCTTGGAATTATTAAATGTATTAAAATAATGTAATTTCCTTTTTTGATTCCAAATGTTTCCCAACATATTACAATTGAAAATAATATGATTATGGGAATAAATATTATCATACAATTAAAATTGGACAAGTTTTGAATAAATTTTAATCCTTCTATTTCGGTTGGAACCCTTTTAACTGTTACACATTTATCAAGTAACTTATAATTTGAGAGTTAAAATAATTACCATAATATGCCAAAGGTCCAATGAACAAATCATTAATGAAATTTAGAGACATATAATAACCATTTATTGAATATTATATTTTTAGAAAATTTATAATATTTAATAAAATATGTTATATTTTAAAATACCAATAGTGTCAATTTTGATGTTATTCATTAGTTGACTTTTTAGAAATATTATAACAGAAAGATATAGTTTAAAAAAAATTCTATAAATTATCTACCACATGTCACATTAATTCAGAAAATTATTGGATGGTATAAATTTCATAATATTATATTTATTTTAGTATTTATAATATTCTTTTTTTATTCTTTATTAATAAAGAAGTTACTACATCATCATTGAGTATCCATTTAATTTAATTATTTATTTTGTAAAACTTCTAATTAAATTAATATTATATTGTTAATAATTTTATATTTATAAGTAATATTTATATTCTATGATATCACATATATAATCCCATATTAATATTTTTTATAGTTATGAGAGACATGATTATATCATATGGGTCTTCACATTAAATAAAATGTTTATAAATTTATTAATCACACCCCCATGGAATGAAAAGGCCAAAATTAAAGACCATAGAATTAATTGGTTGAAAATAAATCATCCAATACAATTATTAAAGTTTTTATGGTAGTTTCATAATATTTATAATTTAATTTTAACCTTTAATTACCTCATTTACCCTTAATCGTGTCAATAAAAATAACTTCAAAAGTTACTATTCACCAAAAACTCATTTATACTATTATATAAATTTTTTCAGAATGGTAAATACCATGTATGTCCATTTTTAAAATTAAAAACAAAAAAGTGGCGAAATTTAATTTAAAATTAATTTCATTGATGAAACGAGAATGTGGGTTTTAAAACTAATAATGTTAAAATGCTCAAAATGATTTTATATACAATTTTGATATGAAATTGATTATAATGACAAAATTTGATTAAATGATAAAATGAAAATCAATTTATCCTTTAAAACTAATTAAAAGGATAATATAATGATACAATAATATAATATGAAAATGTAGTTTGGTATTAAAACACATTGTTTTTCCCTATTAATTAAAATATTAATTTTATATAAAAAATTCTATAAAATATACCAAATTAAATTTCGATTTCCCACATCCAAAGAAGATATATATTTTTTAAAATAAAACTTCTTAAACTGTTATAATCTATATTTAAAATGTGTTCTCCATGAAAAGGCATTAAAACTACCTTTTAAAAATAGTATAGTATTATATGGTTAAAATTGGATTTATTCTTATTTTATGACTATAAAATTTATTATATGAATGTAATTTTTTTTTACATTTCAAAAAATAATATAGTTAGTTATATTCAATCCCATATATACAATGTCAATGTGAAAACTACTACTAAAAATAATAATATTAATAATATATTATTTTTTGGTAAAACTCAGTCTTATGTGCGATAAAAGATTTCAGAGAAACCCATTTTTTCATATCGAGTACACTATTGGACATAACATACACTTTTAAATTAAAATTAATATCTTATTACAATCACAAATAGAATCCTCTCAAATTTAAATACACATGACTTACTCTATAATTTCCTGTGATGTTACACCCTTCCACCGTTTTTTAATTGGGTCCTCAAAATTTTATTCACATATCAAATAGGTATGGGTTTTTATCAATCATATAATTTTCAGATTCCCTTGTTTCCTCTTCATCCAAATCATTTTTCTGCAATACATTTACCTGATTAATCACCTTATTCCACAACACATGCTCTCTGCATTCATTAATCTGGACTACGAAATCAACATCCATTTATTACCCAATTTCATCACACTTTTCCATTAAGAATAATTGAAAAATACATGATGACCTACCTCAAAAGAAAGTTCAATCAACTGGTTATCCAGTTAACTTTTCTACTTGCTCTGATCTATCTTCATAGTTTCTGAATTTTTTGAATTATTACTACCATCTATTCAACATACTCTAGTCCCCTCATCTTCCTTTCCTCATTATCATCCCACAATTATTGAGTTGGACACTACATTCTACAAAATGCCTCAAATGGTGCTGTATGTATATAGGAATTAATACTGTTATTTTAAGAAAACCAATCCAAATGTTGTTTTTATCACAACATTCATGGTAAACCATTGAACAAGGACTTGGCAAATCCTCTATGGTCTGAATTGGTTTTTCTGACAACCCACCTTATTAAGGATGAAAATATATACTGAAATTTAATTCAACACCAAAATACTAATGAATTACTTTAGAAAATATAGAGGGGAAGCAGAGATCATGATGTGATATAATGGAGAGAGAAACTCCATATAACCTGGATATATCTTTAAGATAAAACCAAGAATGTCTATCTAGATATACAGTGTCTTGAATTGGAAGAAAATGTTCATATTTAGTCAATAGATCAAAAATAACACAAATCAAATTATCACCTCATGTTGTTTATGGTAATCCTACTGTGAAATCCATGTATTTATTTTCCTATTTCTACTCTAGTACTAGAAAAGGATGTAGCATCCCCTTGGGAAAATATCATTCTTCTTTAATCTGTTAAAAAGTAAACACTCCCCATTAAATTCTGTAATACCTATTTTTATTCAATCCCATGAATAATATTCTTGAAAGAATATTTACATCGTAGTGCTTTGAGGGTAAAATAAAAATGGAGAACTAAGATCTTCACAAAAAAATCCTTTCTTCAACTGTGAATCCCAAAAAACATATAATCTCTTACAAAATCTAAAAAAATCGTTAATAATATTTTATTCCAGAATCCAACCCTTATGAACCAATTATACCTTTTATTGAAATCCGCTCTCTTCCTTTAGTTCCAACATAATTATGATAGATATAGATGATTGAATAGACACAATAAACAAAACGGAGGAATTTCTAGCAGCAACAACATCCAATAAAAAATTCACCAAATCATTAACCAAAGGTTCACATTACAAATGTCGAATGGTTAACGTAGAATTACTCTTTCAACCCAAATCATAATAAACTTTATTTAATTTTCAATACAGCAAGGAATCATCCAATAATAAACCTTGAATTATTCCAACCATCTTCTTTGTCTCATATTCTATTCTTTGTTAGTGAATATTTAATTCAAAATTTTATGGTCACTATATATTTCGCATTTTAATATAAATAGATGATGCCTCCAAAATTTAAAATAAAAAACAATAGTATCTAATTATCATTCATTTTTATCATAATTTAGCTCAGGATATTTCAATAGACGTGAAGCATAAGCAATTATATGATCATTAAGCATTAGGACACAAAAATGCGCTTTCAACGGATCATCATTGTAGATAACAAATTCACCATTTTTGTAAGGTAGTTCCAAAATTGGGGAATTCAAAAATATTATTTTGAATTACTAAAATCATTCATAAAATTATTTTGTATCGTTAAACATAACACATTATTGAGTTAACATAGTCAGTGAACTAGATACTCATGAAAACTTTTCAACAAACCTCTAGTAGTAGCCTTCTAAACTCATAAAACAAGAAATGTTTGTAAAATTTGTGAGAAATGGTCATTATTCAACAAATTCCTTTTTAGAAGGATAAATATTTGTTTCATCATTAGAACCAATGTGACCAATGAATGAAATTTATTGAAAACAATTTTAAATCTTAATAAAATTTCCATAATGTTTATTTTCTTTTAAGGTTTCAAAAAACAACCCTTTGATGTCTTTCACGCTACATTTTACTTTTACAATATAACCTAATCTATTCAATAAAAACAGCCACATACATGACCAAGAACTCATGAAATATTCTATTCATAAGATCCATGTATATAGTAGGTGAATTAGATATTCCAAATTACCTAACTATAATTTTAAATTAGCCATATCTAGTTTGGAATGATGTCTTTAGAATGATTGCTTCCATTACATTCAACTGAAGGTACCCCAACCTCAATTCAATAATTGAAAAATATAGATCTCCCTGGTGATTATCAATCAAATCATCAATATGAGGTATAGGATACTTGTTCTTAATAGTGATTTTATTAAAGGCTTTATAATCAATGCAATGTCTCATTGAACCAGGTTTCTTTTTAACCAAAAATATATGAGCAACCCATGGTGATGTGCTAGGTCGAATAAAACCAATATCTAACTTATCATGAAATGACTTCATCAACTCAAAAAGTTCAACTTTAGCCACTCGATAAGTGTGTTTCTAAAATTGGACTAGCATCAGGAAATAAGTAAACAACAAATTCCACTTCTGGATTAGGTATAATACTAGCCAAATCATTAGAAAAAAAATCAAGATACTCATTTATAACTAGCACATTGTTTATATGAAAAGATCCATTATTTTCAACAATATGTGAAAGAAAACATTCATTTAATTTTTTTAATAGGTTCTCATCTTTCGGATTTGTTTTCAATGTTATGGTTTCATTATTTTACACAAAATTAAACACTTTCTAAAAACAACTTATTTAGGTATTTAGTAAATCATATCATGGTAATCAAAAAGCCAATCCATAACCAGAATAACAACAAATGATACTAGAGGAAAAATAGATTTTCAGGTAAATTATTTCCACATACAATGATATAATTATTCTTTTAATTTCTTATTTCTCTACACTCCTCCCAGGTGTTTTACCGTAAGTTTTTGATACATTTCTTCAGGTGCAATTTCCAATTTAGTAGTAAATTTTGTATAAATGAATAATTATGTAGAACCCAAATAAAAAAATATATTTTCATAATATGAATAAAAAAACAATATACCTGAAACCACTTCATTTGATTGCAAAAATATATTTTGAATTAGTTTCAAAATATTACACCATACCTTTTTTATTATAGTCTGGCTCTATCCCATCTTTCTAGTTCTTTATCGGACACTCATTTAAATAATGACCTATATAATTTCACATAAATAATTTTAAGAAATATAAATCAGATTTTTTCTTTCCACTACCATCACCTTCATCAATGTTGTTCTGACCCTTATTTCCCATTTTACCACATCAGAAGCACCTAATAGAATTTAAAAGGCATTCTACAGTGTTTTTTACCACAATTTTTACATGCTGTAATCATAATTTTCATACCATATGACATTTTTTATGTAATATTCCATGTTTCCTACAACCTAGTCCTTTTATTATTATTATTTTTTGAATATCACAGGATCCTTGAGAAACTCCATTTCCACCTTATTTGTACATCGAACAAGTTTTTCGAAACATTTGCACTCATGAGTAGCAAACACTTATTGATACTTTGGATTTAATACTGAGTAAAAATGATTGAATTTACTATCAATATACTTGATAAAATTTAGATCACACCAATCCATTTGAGTGAATATTTCTTCATAAGTAGTAATCGAGTCATCCTACTAGATAAATTATAAGAATTTCACCCCATCATATGTCGTACTACCTTTGGAAAATAATTCAAAACCAAAATAATATTTAATTCATCACACTCAATGGCCTAAATCTCTTTATTATCCCTAATATTAATAACCATTGACCACAACTAATTTTATTCACCTTAAAAATGAAAAAAACAATAATATCCTTTTTTTAACACCCTGTGACATATACATTTTTTTCTATGTAATTAATCCACCCTTTAGAAAGCATATGGATATATGATTATCTGAATGATAGAGGATGTTGTCTCATGAAATGACTCACTACCAACATGTTCTTATATGTTTGATCAGGCTGGTCTCATGAATGGATACCACTTCCATTTATATCCTGTGTCAACTATAACATCACTGCAACAAATGGTTTAGTTCCATTTTTGACCATCTATAGTTTCTGACTTGGAGGGTTGTTTTCTCTAGATGTTGTTCTAGTACAGGTGCCCTACTTTTTATATGGAATGTTATTTTGAAAAAATGTATCCCAGATGAATGAAGGTGTTATTAATTAAATTCTATATCATTTCAAATGTACTATAATAAATCATTTATAAATATTCTACTAGAAATATCCTAACAACTAATGTTATATAAACTGATAATGGATACAAATAGTAAGGCCCAAACCATAAACATTAAACAATCTTATGTTAAATCAAGAATTCACATTTAGGATCATTTCAGGTTTACATTTTTAGATAATTAATCCATAACTGTTAAATAACAACTCAAATATTACTAATAGACACTCTACTAAGTATTCAATATTTCCAAAAAATAAAACTCTATAACATAAAACATGAATTCTTTTTCTTGATAAATGTATTGATAACATTAATCTTGACTTAATAATTTCTCTTAAAAATCCTTATACCCTAGTGAAAAAATTTCATAAACATATGGTTGGCACAAATAAACTAATAAGGGACATAAAATTAGGAATGAAACTGTTAGTCTAAGAATATTTTAAACTAATGAACTTGTTTTTCCAAAATCATACTTTTCACCCACAAAACATAACCCCTTTAGAGACCTCATGAAATCATAATATTCTTAAAAAACATATTAGAAATTATAAATCATAAAGGTAACTTGTGGAATCCATATCATATATACATTGTAGCTTTCACAACTACATAAGGAGTTACCTTCATGGTTACATTTGGAATACCAATTATAGTATATTCCATAAATATATAAGGATAAAACCAAAAATATTATCTCTATCTCATTAACCAATGCATTAGAGAAAATTCATGGGCTCGCACTCCCTCAGTTTACCATGGAGCTACAAGTATACATAATCAGTTCCCCTGATCCATAACATAATAATGAAATATAACAAAAGAATAATGGAAAATAACATTTCCAATTTTCCATCCCAAAATATCATTTCAAGATATTAATATAGTCAATCCAATCTTTAAACCATTTTAAACATCAAAATAACATAAATGGTAAAAATATATTTTTTTTATTTTAAAAACATTATCGCTCGTATAGGAATCCAAATACCAAATAACGGTCATTGTGGTGGAAATGTCCTTGTTGATGTACACGTTAAAAAATTAAAATTTTCTATTTATTATAATGATTTATATATATATATATATTTTAAAACCATTTAATGAAATTAAAATCCAAATATTTTAGTTATACACTTTATAAAACAAGGTTGTGTATAACATCAAAATATTTCTCAATGAAAGGAAATTGGGATGAAGTCCCATACCTCGAGTCTAACTCATCTCATATATTCTTTATATTCCTGAATAATAAACATAGGTTAATTTCAAAATCTTTGAACAAAATTTTCAAGTTTACTTTTACCTATATATCTTTTATTTCCAAGTTATAAAAATTACATAATTCATTTATGTTCATATCAAATGTTTTGTCGATATTTAATACTTGAGTTGAAAATGAACTTGGTATGATGTCAATATTCCATGTGGTCATAATTCAATAATCTCATAATAATGTTCATGACATAATAATCACTTTCATATATCAATTATATCTTTCAATCCATTCATTAAATATGGATATGAAAAATGAACAACATTACAATCATGGAGAGGGTAAACCGAACGTACACATGAGTAATATTTCCATTTTTCAATGATCATTATAGAAGTAGTGTAATTATTATTTATTTTTATGAAATGGTAATAATATTATTAAAATAATTATATAAATTTAAATATATTTATTTATATATCATACAAGTGATCTTGTGAATAAAAATGATTCACATTGATTCGTAGAGATAATAGTTTACACGTACACATGAACGACATTATCATTTTTATGCGCATGGAAAAAATGTATATGATATTTTTTGTCATATAAGTATAAATATTTCATGATATCATATATTAACATTATTTACTTCATTATTACTAGTCTTGAGAGGCAAAAATGAATAATGAATTACATTTGTTTGTGAGGCGGTAGTCCATCGTACACACGAACAAAAAGTTTATTTCCCATTTGATGAAGTTAGAGATGGATTTAGGTGATGATATTAACATAATTACATCTCAGTATATTTAGGATAATGTAAAATTTTTTTAATCATGATTGGATAATAATTTAAGGATGTGGAAGGAGAAATAAAATACAAATACTTTAATAAAAACATTACCTTTCATTGTGATGTTCACTTTCCTGGTCACATTAACACATCTAAGGAGGGTGTTATTCCAAATATAGGCCTTAAATAATGAGTTCATGTATTCTAGGATTGGTTATGGGTATACATTGGTCTTTAAAGAAGGGTTTTTAAGTGTGGGTAATAGATAGTAATTGGTGCCCTTTTATAGAAGAGGGAAGGGGCTCCCTTGGAATTTTGAAACGTATTAAATTAATATAATTTTATTGGTGATATTAAATGGATTAAAACATATTAAGTTAGAAGATAGGATGATTAGGGGTATAAATACAATCATACTATGAAAATTATACATGTTTTTATAAATTTTAATCCTTTGATTTTTGTTTAACTCTCTTTTAATGCGTACTATTTTATCATATAATTTTAACATTGATTGTTAAAATAATTACCATAACAATAAAAAAAGACTGTGGAAGGAGTAATTAATAATATTTTTAGAAATATCCTAACCATTTATCCAAATTTTACATTTTTAATAAAATTATAACATTTAATTAATAAAAATTACCTTAAAACACCAATAGTGTAAAATTTGACACTATTCAATAGTTGGCTTGTAAAAATTACATAAAAGAATGAGAAGTTAGAAGAAACTCCATTAAAAATTCCAAAACATGTCAAATAAAACAATTAATTGTTTTTATCATTTTTCTCATAATATATTTATTTTATTATTTATAATAACCTTAATTTTTTTATTTAACTAATAACGAAATTATTTCATCATTATTATGTAACCATTTAATTTAACTATTTATTTTCTATAAATTATAATTAGATTACCTTGATGGAGGTAATCATTATTGATTTCTAAAAACTATTTGTAGTCAAAGATATATCGTATATATCCACATATTAAAAATGTAACATTTATGAGAGACATGATTATGACATCTGGGTTTTTACATTAAATTAAAAGCTTATAAATGTCATAATCACACCCATGTGGCATCAAAATTCCGACATTTCGGCCCAAGTATTTTATTGGTCAAACATTACTCACAAAATAATATAATTTCATGTGTAAGGGTAGTTTCAAAATATTTTTAATATTATTTGAACCATTAATTAACTGATTTAACCTTTACCATGGTAATAAACTTAATTACCAAAGTTATTATTCACCAAATATTAATTTGATCAAATTAAATCCAATTTTTCAGATGGATTAAAACCATGTATTTTATTTTTTGAACATTAAACACATAATCGTGGCTAAAATTAATTTAAAATTAATTCCATTCGAAATGAGAATGCATGGTTTAAAAGTAACACCTTTGTAATGTTCACAATGTTTTTATATGCAATTTCAATATGAAATTGATTACAATGACCAAAATTTTATTAAATGATAAAAATATAATCTAAACATAATTAATAAATAAATAAAAAAGTAATATAAAAATAAAAATATATTAGACAAAAAAGAAATTTTGAATTAAAACATAAAATTTCTCAATATTCATTAAAAATATTACTTTTAAGAGAAAAAAATTTCAAAGTAAATTTTGTTTTCAATATTCTATTGAAGATTTTTTTTCAAATATAATTTATTAATGTTTCAAAAGCAATATTTAAAATGGGTTATCAACCAAAAGGTTGTAGAAATACCTTTTTATAATATTAGAGTCTTATATGCTTATAATTGGATTTATTCTCATATTCAGCCTAATTTTTTTAGATGAGTGTAAAAACATTTCATAAACATGTATAAACAAAATATAGTTATTTCGATTCATTCTCCCCGATACAACGACTATGATAAAACTAATAATAATAATTATTATAATAATATATTATTATTATTATTGGTATAACTCAGTCTTGTGTGCAATGTAAGATTTCATATATCATACATAACAAATAATTTAATGTTAAATTTATATCTAATTAATATAATAAATAACATCCTCTATATTTTATAAAAAAATTACTTTTTCTCTAATTACATGGGATGTTATATTGATAATGATTGTGATTTATTTCCTTCAACACCCACTAATAAACATATTGCGAGGGTTTTAGTGTTCAATTTCAATGAAGACGCTTAGCACAACATTCCACATCAAATATGCCATGTGAGAGTTGTGATTAGCATAGTTCATGTGCCAATCTTCGAGATGCTTGTTCCACATGATGATGAAGATAATCATACAGTCCACCAAGCTGTTGAAACATTCATTACATGGCATCTTAATCTTGTAAAAACTTGTGTCTACAAGGAGGTATTCATTTGTAATTTAGTTTTCAGGATAAATCTTTAACAATTAATGAAAAATGGTATAAAAGGATGAATGCTATTACTAACGGGAAAAGGGAAGGGGTGAAATGAATGGTCGACTCAAAACTATCTAAAGGATAAACTAACCAATAGAAAACATATTCCAAAAATACATTTACCCCAGTCATTCAATATCCGCATTTACTAAAATTGATGTTTCATGATGATACAAAGTTAGAAACATTGTATTATAGTCACATAATTGATTTTTGAATAACAAATGTAAATAAAGGAAGTTACAGACTACATTTCATTTGAGAATGTAAATGAAATCATCAACTATGAATGGCTTGGGTGATTAGTTGTAAATGTATACATGAGGTATGCTTTCACAATTTTGTTTTTCCCAAATATGATATACTATGTTAATTATGAAAAAATACATTTCATTTTTTTTCAGGAGTATATATCAAAATCAATTTATGGGATTACCCCCATGAACATATATTTGGACTCGTTAGACCTCACGTCACTTATATATAACAAACCGAAATACTTTAAAAAAATGAATGAAATAGTGACAAAACTAACTAAATTGTTTGGATTAAAACCTATGGATGGAAGACACTTATTTATAACAATGCTACAAAGGTAATCCTCGAAAATTTAATCATATGAAATATATTTTCATTTATTTCCTTATTTATACCTTTTATATATATATACAACATTAGATGCTCATTAAGGTCAATTTGGATTCCTTAATTATTAGTTTCATAGATCCAATTCATGGATACCTAATAATCCAACCACACATAATGACGTCGTTCAGTTTGTAATACAGTATATACAATGTTTAATAATTAATCATCATGTTATATATTTTATATTACATTTTTATGATAATTTTTTTTTATGATAGGGAGTGTTATAAATATCATTAAAATCATGGAACAAGGACAGTAAATGTGCACATGGTTCCTAATAATTTTTACTACTGGAAATGTATAATTTCCTATATAATAATATATCACTATCCAAACCATTATCAAAACAAATTACTTATTTTTCTCAATGTTTCTATATTATCTGAAATAAAAAATATAATATATTGTGGTTATTATTTTTCTAAATTAATGAGAGTGATCATATTCTATCAAAAATGTAAAATCCCCAAAGAGGTATTTTCTATGATAATTACAATTATATTTAAAATAAATATTAATACATAGATTATTTATATTTTTATAGTATTATTATGAGAGTTGAAAAAAAGTATTCACTAAAAGGTATAGATTTGATTAGAAATGAAGTGGAAACATTCCTAATTGAAAATTGTACACAAATTGTATTAAATGGTTTTTTAATATAATATTTTTTCCTCCAAATATTATCTATTATATAATTACTTAATATAATCTAAATAAAATTTTTTATTACTCATGTACAAAATGTATTCTATACATGAAGATGTTACTAATATTGTGGATGAAATGACTATAATGAATGAAAACCATTGGGAAGATATAAATGTAATGTTACAATATACATTATCTATTTTACCAAAAAAATATTTAATGAAATGTTGATTTAATTTTTTATTATTCCTTGTCGATATTTTTTATTTTAAAATTTTTATATCCATATCTTATGACATTCTACACCAAAACATCCATATACTTATTCTCCCTCAATACCTTTTCACTGATGTTGTGTTGGCATTTATCACATTCCTTCAAGTTCTCTAAACTGCTCAATCATAGGGGTATTCTTGATGTTTTCAAATGAAAATAAATTTTTAAAGAATTAATGTAATGTTTCATATTTATTTTAGTTTTTTTGTTTTAGTATTACTCACATATTAATTTTTTTCTTATATAGATGGATTCTATAATTCCAGTTTCGGTGGTTTGTTCGAAGCGAGTCATACTCATGAGATATTTGACATTAAGGATAATAATAAGATAATGAAAACAAGGAAATAATTCAATAATTCATACACCCATAATAATATGGGGAATACATAATGCTTATTTAATTATTTTGGTCATCATTTTATCTATTATTTCTAAGTTAATTTCCATATCATTACTATATAATCCTTATTTTGTATTTTTAATTGATCATTTGGAATGTATTATTTTGATTTCAACTATCTACAACAATACTTAAGAGATTTAAAAAGTCCCTTGCTACCAATTTATCCATGATTTCCATTTACATTTTTTATCGAATCAAAACACTATATATTTACTCTATGTTCTTAGCTTAAATGGGTTTTCAGCTAAGAAAATCGAGTCAATATTCCATGATGTTAGTTGGAAAAATAAATCCAATGCAAATCATGGAAAAATTGGTAATTAATATTTTTTAATAATTTTGATTGTATTGGAATCGTTTTCACCTCAATCTGACACACTATGTGAATATTTTTTCTAAAAGTGCTTCTTTTTATTTTAAAATTGACATTAATTTTAGTATAAATGAAAACTATCATTCTCAAAACTGAGAAATCATATTTAGATTATTTTGATAATTTAGGACAATGATCTATATGTGATTTTTGATGTTTATGAATTTTTAACACCCCAATCTGATGCTTGGTTCAACCAGTATATTTTAATGATTATATTTATTTAAAAATGGAAAACATTAGTAAAAAGAATAAGTGATATATAGAAATAATTATAATCTTATTTGGATTATTTTTAAACTTTAGGGAATTTATCCATAATTCATATATGATCTATAATAATTAACTACATCTCAATATGATGCATGATTTCATTAGTATAACTAAAAAAGAGTCTTTTTATTTAAATATAACAATAATTTTAATAAAAAGAACATGTGACATGATGAAAACTAGGAAAACACATTCATATTATTATTATAATTTCAAAATCTATTTCATAAATCTTTTATAACATATATAAATCAACCAAACCTCTATCCGGCACACAGATTGATCAGTATGACTATAAGTGTGTCTTTTTATTTAAAATTGTCATTAATTTTATTAAAAATAATTCATGACATACTAAAAATAAACAAAATGAATTCTAATTGTTTTGATACATTAGGAAAATGATTCATAAGTCAATTATAATGCATAGGAATCTACTTGACCTCAATCTGAGATGTGGTGTGACTAGTATAATTCAAAGTGCTCATTTTTAGATTAAAATTGACATTTTATTTAAAAATATGTCACTCACTAAAAACCAAAAACAATTGCGGATTTACATGATAATTTTTGACAATGATTCATAAGTTGGTTGTTATTTTTAGGAAGTAGTATCAAATAAGACTAACACATGATGTGACTTGTATGACTCAGAGTGTGTGTTATTGGTTTCAAAATGTTTTTAAATAAAAAATAAATAATAAAAACTCAATATATAAAAAACTCGTTTATATTGTTTTGATACATTATGAAAATTATCTCTAAATCATTCTTGATATGTAGGAATCAACGTCACCTCAATCTGATGCACGGGGTGATCAGTGTAATCCCAATTGTTTCTATATATTTAAAATTTCTATTAATTTTAGTAAAAAGAACATGTCACCTATTGAAAGTTGTGAAAATTATGTTGACATATTTTTATACTTTAGGAAAATTATTCATAGGTCATTTATATCATTTACTAATCAACCAAACCTCATAATTATTCACTTCGTGACTAGAATAACTCAATGTGTGTCTTTTTATTTAAAATTGACATTAATTTTTGAAAAAATGGGACATACTAAAAACTTATATTATTCATTCATATTATTTTTATAATATATTAGAATGTTCCATAATTAATTTCTATCAATTATAAATCACCAATACCTCAATCTAATTCATGGGGTCACCACTGTAACCCCAAGAGTTTCTTTTTTATTTAAAATTGACAATAATTATTGTAAAAATGAACAAGTGACATACTGAAAACCTAGCTGATGTGTTCAAATTATTTTTATTCTTAAGAATATGATCTATATGTCATTTCTGACATGTAGGAAATAGTTTCATTCAATATAACGCACAGTGTGACCATTGTAAATCCAAGCCTATCTATTTATGTAAATTTAACATTATTTTTAGTAAATAGAACAACTGACATACTGAAAACCAAGAAAATGCATTCAGATTGGTTTGATATATAAAAAAGAAACACAATAGTCCTTATTTATATTAAGTAATCATTCACACCCCAATCCTACACATGGTGTGACTGGTATAGCTCGTAGTGTTTTATTTCATTTATAATGGATATTAATTTTTGTAAAAATTGTATGTGACATACAGAAAATAAAGAAAATGTATTCATATTAATTTAAAACATTAGGAAAATTATCCATATGTAATTTGGAGATGTATTAATCATAATCACTTCAATTTGATGGACATCATGACTAGATTAATTCTATGTGTGTGTATTTATTTTAAATTGGCATTAAATTTATAAAATTGAAAATGTGACCTATTGAAAACTGATAAAACGCCTTCATATTGTTTTTATACCTTAGGAAAATAAACCATGAGTTCATTTTGATGTGTAGGAATAAAACACACCTCAATAGGACACACAATGTGATTGGTATAATTTTAAGTGTTTCATTTTATTTAAAATTGACATTTTAGTAAAAATAAAAAGTGATATAATTAAAACCAAGAAAATGAATTAAAATTGTTTTGATAATTTTTTAAAATGATCCATATGTCATTTGGGATGTGTATGAATCAGGTTCACCTCAATAGAACACATGGTGTGACTTCTATGGCCCCAACATTGTCTATTTATATAAAGTTGACATTAATTTTAGTAAAGGACAAGTGACATATAAAAAGATTATAAAACATATTAATATTGTTTATTTCAATAGAGAAATGATTCATAAGACATTTATAATGTATATTAATCAACCACACCTCAATCTGATAAATAGAGTGACAAAAAACAACTCAAAATGTGTCTTTTTATTTAAAATAGATATTAATTATTAGTAAAAAGTACAAGTGGCATACTAAAAACCAAGAAAATTATTTCTGATTATTTTGATGTATTAAGAAAATTATCCATATGTCATTTTTAATGTATAAAAACCACTCACACATAAATTTTGCACATAATGTGGCTGGTGTTACTCCAAGTGTGCCTTATTATTTTAAATTGACATTAATTTTAGTTAATTAAACAACTAACGTACTAAGAACTGAGAAAAACTATTCATATTTTTGGATTCATTATGACAATGACCCTGGAGTCATTTGTGACTTGTAGTAATTACCCACACCTCAATTCAATGCATGTTTTGAACTGTAAGACTCAAAGTGACATTTATCAATTTAAAATAGACATTTTAGTTCAAAACCAGTGTCACATAGTGAAAACAATGAAACCATGATCTAAACATCTTGATAATTAGGGAAAATGATTCATAATTCATTTTTGAAGTATAGGAATTAGTCTCACATCATGCCAAAAAATGATGTGATCAGAAAGACAAAAAATGATTTTTTTCCAATTTGAAATGAAATTATATTAAAAAAAAGAAATGACATACTGAAAATGGATAAAATTCATTTAAATATTTTTAATACTTTAGGATAGTGATCAATAATAAATTTCTGAATTTTATGAATCATCGACATCTCAATCTGATGCATGGTGTGACTAGTATAACTCATTGTGTTTCTTTTCTTAAAATTGATTATAATTTATTAAAATGAATAAGTGACATACATAAAACTGATAAAATGCATTTGGATTGTTTTGATACATTAGGAAAATGATAAATACCACACTTTTGATGTGTAGAAATCAACCCCACATCAGTAGGAAACATAGTGTAACCTGTATAACTCCAAATGTTCCATTTTATTTAAAATGGAAATGTTTTCAACGTATTGTTTCATATTACTATATTATTTTTTATAGTATTACTAATATGTGATTTTTTTCTAATATATTTGAATTCTTTTTCCCAAATTGATGTGATTTTTTCATAAACTAATACCTTGGGAGGAATTTCTTGAGAGGGGATCACATATGCCAAATTATAAACTATTAATTATTTATTTGTTTGTGGATAATTATAAATTTAATTATATAATTTTTTTTTGAAAAGTACATTGTAGTTTATTTATATTCATGATGTAAAATTTATTTCAACTAAAGTATATATTTTTCCTAAATAGGTTACTGGTTTTTAATAGATGTTTTGTAATAAAAACATCACACTACATCATGTTGGGCCTTTATCAGTGATAATTAATTCACATATAAAGGGGACACATTATCAGTGCTAAAATAGTGGTCTAACGGGTGGATTTATCATCACTTTTTAGCACTGATAAAGGGGACCCCATTTAACGACATTAAGGACAACATAGTTTTTAGCTTTGTTAATGGAATTATTATTCATTGTTAAAGGGAATATTTGTAGTAGTGATATTCGAAAGAGAATCCTTACCATACACCAAATGGATTACAAAATCATGATAATTTTAAATATTCAAATAATTAAAGAGAGGACTTCAGTTCTAATCCTCTATTAGGTAATTCAAAATTGCTAAAAATGAATGAAGTTGAATAAATAGGGAATCCATGAATTTTTTATTTTCTTCTAGGAAAAACACAATTCACAGTGTCATAGGATCCTTCACAACCTAAACAACTAGAGTATAACCCATATTAAAATTCTGGTTTCTATATCATACAAAACTGAAACAATCCATTTCAGGAACATGTCCTATAACACTAACAATACCCGATACATAGCCACCAAAATCGTACCCTCAATGCTACATGTTGTGAATTGATTTTTTTTCATAAACTATCCTTCAAAATTTGAATAAAAAATGAATATAATTCTATAAATTCCATCATGAAACCTTCATGCAATAAACAATTTTATGAACATCAACTCATTATCTCCAACTGAAATTCTAGCAACAACATTTTCCAACTTCTTCAATCCTTCTCTGCACACCCCATCACCAAAAACAAAATAATTAATGGGTTGGTAAATACATGAAGTAACATGTTTCCTAACATGATAAGCATTCATGAAAATTATATTATTTATAAAATGAGTTCCATTAATCATTCATCAAAATTTACAAAAAAAAAATCTCCCATATATTCATTATCTAGAGGTGAAAAACATATGGAAAACCTCTAATTTGAGGAATAACATGTGAATATAATCATTTGATATGATAAATTGATACAAAACAAAGAAACACAACTATATAATTTGATCTAAATATATCATAAATAATAATTAGAAAAACTTTAAACAAAAAATATTTAAAAAAATTATGCTATACAGTTTCACACATAAAGGTCAACATATAAATTTTAAATGAAAAATTTTAAAGATGAAATAATGTAATGAAATGATCTATTTTTATACATTAATAAATCTAAACGAGAATAAATGAATAATTTTTTATAAGAGTATGTCAAAAAAATGGACAATGATGATAAGAGATTAAAATAGATACTTTATACTAACCAAGGATCAAAAAATGATAAAACTCTTGTGGAGGAAAACTAATTTTATAAATATCCAAGTGAATTGAGGCCCTTAATTGGAATAATATAGAGCTCAGTCATTAACTATAATCAGGAGGCTATTTTGGTCTTCAAAAGTCAGCCTCGCCATAAAATATATGGGAAAAAAATACAATGGTTATATTATTTTTTATTAGATGCATAAAAATTCAATAATTGATATCAATAAAAACTGAAGAAATGAAAATGAATATAAAAAAATATTAATGGTAGAAAATTGAAGTAATTCATTTCAATGATTCCCACGAAAATTATACTCTTATATTAAATGTAAATATAAAAAAATTATTGTGATTATATAAAGAAGATTCTTAATAATGGGAGAGAAAACATAATGAGTATGTTGATTTTGGGAGAAGGATATAATGGTATATATGGGACAAATAGAGGGGAAATAAGCATTGGAAATTTATAGAATGTGAGTAAAACTATCCCGAAAAGGGTCAATGAGCATCAGACACTTTAAAAAATGATTATCATCTATGAATTATTATATGGTCATATTGTTTCCCTTAAGAGTAACCATAAATTTTATGAATAGTCATTAAACCATCCAAATAAATCAGTTTTGATGTAATATATATCATGTACCTTGTAAATAATAATGATATCGTAGGAAATAAAAAGCAAAAAATTTAGATGCAATAATATTAAGAGGTATACTAGATTTTTTATTTAATAAGTATTTTTAATGAAATACCTTATCATATATATAATTTATTTTATAAATTGGAAATAATATATTAAATTTATGTACCAATAATAGTTAACAATTATTTCATTGGAAATTTAAAAAATAATTTTAATATATAAATTTTATCTAGTGATAATGTAATTATGGAATCATCATTTCTAAACACCATTTTGTAGATAATCATTATGTTGGGTATAGCTATGACGTACTCTTCTTTTAGAAAATTTAGCTAACTATTTTATAATTTTTATAATAAATTAGTAGTTCTTTAGTTTGTTATAAAAAACACATGATCATTTAAATAACAATACAACTTTTGAAGGAAGTGATAATTCTAGAAAAGTATCATAAAAATTATATAGAAAAAAAGATTTATTTGTTATCCTAATGAGAATCCCATTACATTGTTTGTTTTTGTATCCTATAAGAAAAAATCTATTAAAAATTTACCATTGCCTCATGGTAACATATTATCATAAATATACTATATAAAAATAATATTAATTTAATTTATATTATTATATACTTATGTAATTGTTAGTTATATAAAATCTTTAAAATTATACTTTTCTAATATGTTAAATCTCAAACAACCATTGACCTATTATATAAATTTTTTTAAAACAAATATATCCTCAAAATATATTAATCCTAGAAGGATTGGAAACAAAAACAATGAATTTATCAAATCCCAAATTATAATAGATTTCATAACTACTATAATTTATTTTAATAGGTGACGTAGACACATTACATTGGTGTCCATATTAATTTATGATAATAACATTTATGATAGTGAGATAATTAGATTCTACATTGATAGAATTTCATCCACTATATTTTGTGAAGATCAGACCAGAAAGCACAATGTGTGCTACAACAATAGCGAGTACCCAAAAGGCTAGCCATGATTCCTTTTTGGTTGTAATGATCCTTCTGCAATTGTCAGGAACCATCAAACCAACCCATATAACCACATACATAGAAATATAAGAATATACATTTATGTTGAGGATCCATTTAGGTGGGATCCAATTAGCATCAGGTGAGCTAGATAAATACAGCATGTTCTGCCCATTTTTATGATTCTATGCATCAATCATGGTGGTGGCCCAATAAATCAAGAGTGGACATGATTTTGTTGTGTGATTAGAAATTAAATCATTCCATCATACAAAAATTTTAAAATCTAGTGAACAAAAAGATTCAACCATATCTGTAGGGAAGGTGGATGGGCATATCATCATTAGTGATGGGAGATATGATGTTATATCCAATAAATGATCTGTATGAGATCCCCATGAAAACCAAACCGCCTTATACCCTAGATAGTGGATGAATGAATTTAAAAAATATTCCATCTTTTCTAACCACAAGTGTCATCACTCCTCATTAGAAACAAATTATAAGGAGAATAAATTCATAGTGGGAAGAACACATGTGAAAATATGCTACCAGATGTAGCGTATCTTAGATGGAATTTCCATTTCCCACTTTTCTTCTAGATCCCATCCCCATCTGATACATGAGAATTATGAGTGACAATATATCCTGATTTCACATAATAATATATTGAAATGTTTTTTTATCAGATTGATATAATCATGCCCTATATCTATAACGCGGAAAATGATATGGATAATAATTTTATTTATTTATTGGACCCAGAATAAAATTTATACATACACTAATTTTTACCTAGATCATTTGAAAGGAAGTGTACAATAGAATTCTCATATCAAAGAATAGTTGGTGACATAACCATCATACAATTTTTATCAGAAAAACCAAGTATCATTTGATATATTGACTTTCGTTCCATCCTCGATCCTCTAGCCAATTACGTTACAACGTATGATTTGAGATCCCCAAATATTTCTGTAGAGGAAGCTAGGGAGGAGGCCTTAAAAAATCATAGAAGCCTTGGTGGGGGAAGTATTTTGTACAAATAATATTCACATAGAGTGATGAAGGTTTATCCATTAGATACCAACGCTTTTTTTCAAATAGAAAATCATAAAAAGGAGGAGAATTTGAAGACCCATTCCCTCAACCTATTTTAGGGGTGTAAAGTGATATCCACCTAATACATTAGATTTTATTTTTTCCATTATTTTGTCCCAAAAAATAATGGAAATATAGGAGTGAATATATTCAAATCCCGAAAAAGGATGATTGAAGAGGGACATAACATATCTTTGGAAATATTGAAAGGAATCCTTGATAATAGTTTATTTTCACACTTTAGATATTCTGTTTAGAGTCCAACCTTGTATTTTTTTCTCAATTCTATCCATTTTGGAGGAGAAAATCGAATTTTTTTAACATTCGACCATCATTCGTATCCCAAGGTAGATATTATTCTTATCAACCATTTGAATTCTTGCAGCAAGACTAAGATCCTCTCTCTTGTTAAGTTGAACACTAGAACTGAAAGAAATATTCAATTGTCCATGACTAACTGTCCATCTGAAATCCCACTCATTAAGGAGAATCAAATGAAAAATAATGTAGCATTCTTCATGTCTGGCTCTTTAAAAGCAAAGACATCCATCTTAAAAAATTAGATAATGGTTGGGTATTCTGTAACACCTTTTCCCAATGAATAGTTTTAGACAAAGCTTCCAAAGAAGTGACATTTGAAAAAAAAAATCCATGAAGATGAAAAAGAAAGAGGAAAGGTGGTCTCTTTGTCGAAGACCATAATTTGGGGTAAATCATTGGGTGAGTAGACTATTGAAATTGATCCTGGATGAAATAGATGAAACAATGCGCATGATCACCTCCATCCATATAGAATGGAAATCAATTTTTTTCATGAAAAATCAACAAAAATTCCATTCCACTCTATCATACGCCATAGTCATGTCCATTTTATAGGACAAAATTCTACTTATCACAATAGATCCTGCATCTATAGAGTGAAACACCTCATTCTTCGTGGTAAAATTATCAATGACGAACCATTTCATAAAAGAATTTTCTTATGAAACAATAGTTGGTAACAACATGCACAGTCAATTGAATAAAATATTTTATCAAATCATGTAGGATAAATTACATAAGTTAATTTTTCGGAAGTCTGAATCCAAGAGAGGGATCATGATTTTTGGGATGAGGGTTAGAATGGAGTCATTGATATTGAAACGATTGATTTTACAAGCCCATATATCCTTCATTATAGTAGATATGTTAAGGAAAATGATTTTGTAGTATCATTCGAAGAAAAGGAATGGAAGCCATGTGGGACTTGGTATTTAATGGAATGGATTTTCTTAAGATCCCATAGGATGTCATCATCATAAAAATCGCATGTGGGATGCTGATTCATTTCATTAGTAATCACTTGTTTAATACATATGTCAACCTCATTATAAATATTGTAATCCCCTTAAATGTAGATATTCTATGAAAGAGACACATAATATCATAAATTCCACAACAGTAGTTGCAGTTCATACATCATGATATAAAGTGCATGAGAAATTGTTTTTGTGTAACCTATCGGAAGGCTTCAATTAGAAGTAATGGGTGTTTTCATCCCATTAATTAATATTGGATTCACATGAACGCATTAACTAGAACCACTACTTAATGAAGAGGGATTATTCCAATTCACCTTCTATGTAATTAATTCTAGAGATAATAGCATTAGTAGGAGACCAAATAAAAAGATAATTTAATTTTATATCAATAGAGTCACAATGCTTGTCGGGTTGGCGATATTTATGCTTACTCCAGAAACATAGATTAGAAGCCACCTACTAAAGGTTGTTACATGTGTCCGTATTTCCCATCTTACAGTATGAGTGTGATATTTTCTCACATTCAAAATATTTCATGAAAAAAATTCCAATATTAAAGGTCTCATATATATTGGGTTCTAAAAAATATGATAAAAATCAATGGTGATCTTGATGACCATAAATTTAAAAATATTAAAAAATTTACTAATATTATTTATTTTAAAATGATTATTTATTTTAATGATTCCACAAACACTAATACAGATAAACCCTATAAAAATGTGAAAAAATTATTTAACAGCACTTAAAAGTCATTGCTGTCATTAGTGACATTAATGGGGGGTCCAGTTTATCAGCACTCAAAAAAAGAACTGATAATGGCAAAATTTATTCTATGTGATGTTATAAAAAAAATCACCCAACATCACATAAAACTATAACCTATATGAAAATACACCTTTATGTAAATATATAATTTAATTGAAGTAAATTTTACATCATAAATAAAAAACAATACTACATACATTTCAAACAATGTTTTGTTTAATTACATTTAGAATTACTATAGACAAAAATTATAAAAAATAATGTTTCATAATCATCAGAACCTGTGACCCCTATTATAAAATTACAACCATGGTATCAATTTACAAAAATATCACCCCAAACTAGGAAAAATAATCATCCTATATAAGGAAAAATTCCTTATGTTAGTAATAATATAACAAAATAAATTAAACATAAATTTGAAAAAAATACATTAATTACATACCGATTAAAAAAAGTCACACATAGAGTTATTCAGGTTACTACATTTTCTGTATTGAGGGATATTTGATTCATACATTTCACAAATGATGCAGGGATCATTTTTTTAATGTATCAAGAAAACACAAAGGGGTTTTCTTGGTTTTCAGCATTTCACTTTTTCTTTTTAATAAAATTAATGTCAATTTAAATAAAAAAGACTCACATGATTTTATACAAGACTCACTATGCTTCAATATTAGTTTAGGTTGATTAAAACACACCAAAATTACTTATGGTATATTTTCACAATCTACAAAAACAATCTTCATGTGTTTACACAATTTAGAGTATGTCACTTGTGTTTTTTTTCTAAAATGTTATTTCAAACTAGAAACACACACAATGAGTCTTACCAGTCACACCATGTGTCAATTTGAAGTGAGACTACTTGGTAAATGTGATAAATGACGTATGAATCATTTTCATAAATTATCAAGCCAATCAGGTATTTTTTTCATGGTTTTTGTGAATTTCAAAATTTTTGATCTAAAATGTCAATTTTAAACTAATAATGGATATTCTGAGTCATACTGGTCACACCGTGCATCAGATTGAGGTGAGGTAGATTTCTAAAAATCAAAAATGGCATATAGATCATCTTAAAAATGTATCAGAACTTTAAGAATGTTTTTTCTCAGGGTTGAGAATGTCACATTTACTTTTTACTAAAATTAATGTCAATTTAAATAAAAGGACTCATGTAGAGTAATATCTGTCACCCCGTGAATTAGATTAAGGTGGGTTTGATTAGTAAATTTCCAAAATGACTTATGGACACTTATCCTATATTATCAAAAAATTATGAATGAATTTTAGTAGTTTTAATATGTAACATGTTCGTTTTTCTAAAATTAATTTGAATTTTGAATAAAACAACACACTTTGAGTTATACCTGTCACACCGTGTGTCATATTGAATTGAAGATGAATATTACATGCAAAAAATGTCTTATAGAAAATTTTTATAATGTATCAAATAAATCCAAATGTTATTTTTTACTAAAATAAAACTGAGGTGAGGGTGATTCCTACAAGTCCAAAATGACTTATAGAATGTTTCATAAAGTATCAAAACAATCTGATTTCATTTACTCTATTTTCATTATTTCACTTGATATTTTTATTAATATTAATGACAATTTTAAATAAAAAGAGTAACTTGGAGTCATATTGATTACATTGGGTGTATGAATAAGGTTTAGTTTATTCATACATGTCCAAAATGAATTATAGATCATTTTCATAATGAATAAAAATAAATCTAATACATTTTTTTGGTTTTATATATGTAAATTTCTCTTTTTACTGAAATCAACATCAATTCAAAATTAAAAGACACACTAGGAATCACACTTGACACACCGTGAATTAGAATGAGGTTTTGATAATTACAATATGTCCCAAATTACATATGGATTGATGTAATAATGTATGAAAATAATCATAATGTGTTTTCTTGGTTTCATTTATGTGTTGTGAGGTTTTTACAAAAATGTAAATTATAAATTAAAAATTTATATTTTGAGTCATATTGAGCACATTGTGTATTGAATTTAAGATCGACTGATTGTGTATGTGATATGTATTTTTCATTCAACTATATAAAAAAATAAGAAAAAGAGAGAAAATTTTCCACTATGATGGATGAAAAGATCAATGATCCCTAAAACACTTCACATTTTAGGAAGAATGGGGTTTCCACATTCATCAGAAAGGAACATGTTCAATATCTCATAGGTTGTTGTATATAGTTGAGAAAAATATGTCTTCCCAAATGATCCATTAAATAATTAAATATGTACTAGTTAATAATGATATGTAAATTAACTTACAAATAGTAGATTAAATGATGAAAATATAAATTAAATAAGTAGTTTGAATTCACCATTTCAGGATAGTATTATACATTCTTAACCCATTTCCCAGTTTTCATTATCTCAATTGTAGCCTCGATGTCCAATATCATCTGAGAATGAGTAACTTCGAGAGAACCACACCAACATGAGAATAAAATTCCAACTATTTAATAAAATAATTCAAATAGTTGTAATACTATAATGAAATAAATTAAAAATAAATATGAAAGAATACATTAATAAGATTTGAATTTTAAACATAAATTATAGAATCTGAGTAAAACCAGGTTTTCTGTGTATCATATTGAGTGCATGACCATTATAAAGAAGTGAATCAACCTTATTAAATGAGCTATTTATTTATGATCTCTCTAAAAATGAACAAAATAAGTACCAAATAGAAATATTGAGGATATTAACAAAAAAGTGGATAAAATTAATAGAAAATGAACTTAATTAGAAGTACGAAGTCACATCTTGATGATATATTTTTATATTTGGTCATCAAGTATTCTTCCCATTTATTTCTAAAAATATATATTTCATATTGGGAATACGAGGATTTTCAATATTCATTGTAGTAATGAGAAATATAAATACACAATTCATAAGTATTTATTATAAATAAAATAGTAATTATATTAAAAATTACACTTTTGGGATGCTAGATGTTTAATGGTATATGATATCTCATATTCATTGACAAACATAATAACCAAAATATTTTCCATTTTTTGTACCAAACAGTAAAGAAATTTTGGAAAAAAATAAGTTAATATTTCTATATATTTTTCGACAGTGAAATCTTATTATATATACCATAATAGTTTACAACGTGTAGAATTTTATAGTCTCCTTATGCCCAAGGGATGTCCTCATGCCATAATTTTAATTATATTTAAAAACATACTTATTATAATAGAATTCTCAAAAAAAATATAATATTAAATATATAACCAGATTTTTAGTGATAAAATATTAGATGTTGTGTATTAAAAATTGAAATATAGTATCACGCGTGGTTGGTTTTTGGGTATCCAGATAGTGAATTTAGAAAATAAATCATTGGAGTATCCAAAATGACCCTAATGAGTACCCAAATTTCCTAACAACACAAAAAAAATATTAATTTATTAAAGTAATGAAAATATATTTTATTTGATTATATTTTATATTTTTACCCCAACATCATTGATATTAGGACGTGTTTTTCATCCATGTGTTTGATTTTAAAATATTTGGCTAGTGATTCTACTATTTTTTAGATTTTTTTCAGTCATTTTCTCTTTCATGAATAGAAGTGACATGAGAACTAGTGAGTGAATACTTATGTTCCTTGGTTAATCCCTTTAAGTGATATTAAAATATATTTTTACAAAAAATAGAAAATGTATTTATCCTTAATTAATTTTATATAATAGTTATTATGAAAACAAATAATGAAAATACACTTCATGTATAAATTCAAAATTGAGTATCCTAGTCATTCATACTTGAGGATTTCATTTACATTATAAAGATCAATATAGTCTACTATAATGTTCAAGTTATTAAATTATGATATTGAATCGGTGGGGAATAAGTGTTGTCAATAGAACATTTCAAAAGGTTGGTTGTTCATTTAGATAGTTTTGATTCGACATTTTGTTTCAATCACTTTCATTTGTCTGTCTTTAATAATATTCATTAGTTTATACCCTTTTTCATTAATATTTAAAGGATTAGAATGAAAAATAAATTATAAATGATTACCTGCTTATCAATATGTTTTTACAAGATATGATGGAGATGGTATGAATGATCCAATTGTTTTCTAAACCGTATGAAAATATGAATCATCATATGGATCACGTAGCTCAACGCTCAACTCAAAAGATATAGTAATCCCCACTATCAAATGACCTATTGGATGTGGAATGTTCTGTATGTTGTCATCATGGATATTAAACATGGTAGCCTTCACAACATGGCGTGAGTGAGCATTGTTAGTTATAAATCGCAATCATTTTCAACATTTATACTATCTGCACAATAAAGGTATCATTGTCGATCTGAGTTAAAATTCAAATAAACAATTATGAGAATATTGATTATCTAATCTAAGAATTCTCTTTAGGGGAATGAATCACATCAACGCTGGTTGGTGTGGGGATACTATTTATCTATTGGTTGTTCTTAAGTTTTTTCTTCTCCTTTTCCCTTACCAAAACATTTTCTAGAAACATAGATAACTAATGAAGTATTCCCATCAAGGGAAGATAATATTACATTCATCTATTCAATTTATTTATCTTTATCCCCCAATTCTTTTATTTTCTCAAAATATGTTTGGGGTGTTACCCCCAAACACAAACCTCTAATGTGACCATTCTATTTTTGAAACATTAAGTCCACCAATAATATGTGTTTTTCAGGTATAGGGGATAATGAATCTCGTGTCTATGTCAGATAGAAAATATTAGAAAATAAGAAATAAGTATCATATACATATTATTTAATGTAATTTTTTATTATTTCATAGTTACACATGCTTCCCACTCTTTTTTGTGTTTTATCTACTAGTATACAATCATTAATTACACATTCATCCTTCCATAGCACATGATGTGGGATTGAAGTGGCTTTGGTTTTTGATTCATCAATTAGTATATAAAAATAGTATCATATTTATATTGTTATCCAGGTCACGTAATAGTATTATGGTAGATTTAAAATATTTTTTCATTTTTTCAAGTGAATCATACCCCATACTTGCTTTCTGGTAGGGGTACATTTGTTTTTCTTCCAGATCATTATTTTCTGAAAAAATTTATTACTTGATAAATTAAAATTTCTCAATCAAAATGATTAATACACATACTATAAAACAATATTATACCTTCTATAATGTACCTAAAAATTTATCTCCCCACAGAGTCTAGTATACACATCCCACACTTCTTAGCTTTTCATGTGCATATGCATAAGCATTGGGTTCTGGTTTATTTAGCCTTTCACATTATTTATAAGACATTTTTTTAGAATTGTGGGGAATCCAATATAAGCCATTTTAGACAGAATAAATGAAAATGTTTTGTGGGATTCATATACTATAAATTCACTCTACATGGTAAAATAAAGGGTAATTAAATGTTTTGTTATTTTATTTTTTAGTAAAATAATGAAATGATATTGAAATGTGACCCAAATTCCTTCCAAAATTACTGGCTTATGTGCGGGGTCAACATGGTTTCATTAATCTCCATCGAATTGAAAATTCTTCCATGTGAAAAGCCTAATGAAAATATTGAACATGATCTTGTTGGGTTTAACAGTATGTCCATGTGTATTACATCCAACCTCGATTTTGATTTCATTTCTTTTAACTTTAAATGATTTTTCTAACACCCTCAAGTTTTGATGCTCAAATATTTTAGGATACATTGGTTATTCATCATCTAACATTTACAGAAGATCAACATCATCAATATATTGTTTATATGGATTGGTAACATTGAAATGTGTATAAGTTCTTTATTCCTCTACACTAAGAGAATAAATAGATTTTGAAACCGGTTGTTCTTCTAGATTGGTATCATCAACATGTGTATAAGGTCATTGTTCCTCTACAATAGGAGTAGCAGAATAAGCATCTGAATGTGAAAAACTCATTATATATAGAATTGGTTCAATATTTAATTAATATTACATAAATGAATCAATGAAATGATAATAATAAGAGGTAACACAATGTATATTACAAAAACATATCACATGATTATTGAGATTTTTATCAAATGGTTTAAGGGATTTTGACCCTCTATCGAGTATCCAAATCCATTTATTAGGGCAACATATAAAAACAAACTCCATCAACATTGTGACCACTTTGATATGTTTGAGACGTCCCTGTGATAGGTTTATCCTCAATTGAATTTTCATCTGAGACATAAATGGGTTTTTTCAATAACAAAACAGCTGATCACTTTCTGTTTTTGGGATCTAGAATATAAAATATGTGTACAACTCATGATTTCATTATGAACAGCTTATTTTTGTACCTCTCCTTACTGGAATCGACATTCATAAATCCCAATTCACATATTTTAACACCTATCCTTTTATCAACATACATTCATTGAAAAATAGTCACTTGGATTTCTATATAATTGAACTCCCATATTTGATTACTAATTCAAATCTATGACATATTTTCATAAATTGGATTTCTGCCTTTGGTACCTGATACATGCATTGCATCAGCCACAAGTGTAACTCCACCATTTTCCATTGTACTTCCATTATCATGATCATTTATATAAACCATATAACCATTATATGATAATAAACTCACACTAGGTCCTCTTTCTAAAAATCAAAGTCATTCTGAAATTTAAATTGGATTTTCATATGCCTCTTTAAATATATAGCCGCAAAACCATCCAATAAACTATGGACTATGTTTATTTGATATGCATATTTCATACCTCAATATATTTAATTAGTTAGTAATTTCCTTAATGGTATCAACATATGGGGTAGCCTCTATACTATTATAAAAAACGTAAAGGTGGGCCTGATCCTCATCTATAATATTGATTCTGACAACATATATTCTAGAAATTCGTTCACCCACAAGCTACCCAATGTGAATAGATTTTGGTAGACAAATTATTTACTCACTAAAAAAGTAGTCAGTACATAATTCAATGGCTTCCCCATTAATATATCTCTCTCAAATACAACCCTTATGACAAATTCAATTTTTGAGATTCCCAATCAAAATATTAGTATAGCGTTAAATGGTGTACATCCATCTATAATATACTTGAACAAAAATTCAAATATCTCTAACCAATTGAACAATCATGTTAACCATATTATAAAAGAATGATGGTGGTACGAACATTTAAAATTCATATAATATGATCGTAATTTCCTTTTCCAATGGTTGAAATATAATCGTGTTTATAAATTTCCTACATATAGCTTCAAAAAAGTAACTTATCTTTATTAACATATGGCAGATATTCATTGAAAAAATTAAAATATAATGTGACAAGATTTCGATCAGGCATCAAGACGTGATAATATTTTTATTTGAAACCATTTAACATTAAATCACTCATTGAAATGATAATATTGATATTCTATGGAAAACTCTATGCAACCTTTACATCATTCAAGAACTTTCAAAACTGATATATGTCTCTCGTGGAAAGAGTGTATGCATGTTGAGGAATATAATTCTGTTTTTACCCTTTAATGGCACCAAATATTCTGTTATTTCCATTTCAAGCATTTCTAAACAATAAATAATTTCATCCTCTATTTTCTAGTGCATTTAGTGATGTGCTAGTGGCACTACCACATATAGTTTTTAACATACATACACCAAGAAAATTTATGGCTTATAGAAAGTTCCAATATGTTAATTCAAAAAAATGATCCATTTTTATACCAATTTTTATAATGGTTTTCAAAAAATGTTTACCAAAAAATATTCTATATCTATTAAATTTTCAATCATTGGATTACCTATTAGTGAGGATGGTGTAGTATGTTCTTCTGAACTCGCATTGAATGATGTCGTACAAGATGGGTACTTATTCAATCGAGGTAGAAATATGTAAAGTCCTAGAAACACATTTTTTGTTAAATGTATCAAACTAATTTATTATGTAAAAAAAGGACACCCTTGATTTATTTTAATGCTATATATCGAAATTTTTTCATAATTCGGAATTTAATTTATTATATTGTACAATATGGTGCTCAACATGAAGTCCTTATTTCTGAAATCATCATACAACATAACACATGAATCGCAAAATAATTTCAAATCATTGAGAAATGGAGCCAAATAAACATTAATAGCATTAGTAGATTATATAGGTCCTAATATAAGCATAGATAACATAATTTATTTTTGTTTCATGCATAAACATGATGTAATGATATAATTTACCATCATAACTGGCCATGTACTATGAGTTATTCTTTAAAAACCCAAAAGAATTACTCAATATATACAGAATGTAAGAAAAATGTTTGTTGGATCATTTCTAAATTCAGAATACTCATGATCAATTATCTCCCACTGATGAGAGTCTCCCAGGTGAAAAAGACTTTGACATTTATTTCTTCAATATGCATGTCACGAAAACATCCTTAAAAATTCTTTACTTCAATAAAGGTGCCTCAACCTTGGATGGATTGAAATGTACCAGAAAATGATCATATAACCCAATTTAACTATTTCATATTGATAATCCCCACACTTTAGGCATTCTATAAGATATTTTTGGTCCTTGATAAATAGTAAATAATCCTTTAGAAAAGAATGTATTTTTTGAGATATCATAAAATTTTAACATACCGTTGGTTTAGTGTTATATGTTTGCTAATGGAGGTTATTATCATTTGGGAGGATATCATTTAATAAATAATGTAATTCTGTAAAACTGGAGTCACTCCATCTATTTCCAGATTTTAAATTATATTGATTTGGTATGGATGAAAATGTTGTATATTTAGTTCAACCAGGACACAAAGATGTATTTTGAAAACTCTTTCACGACTCAAATTGTTTTTGTACAATCCCAAATTTCATCTTTAAAATTAATTTCCATTTCCTCAATATGATATTCATCATCATTTAAACACGTAATCACATCCTTGATACAATTTTCTTCATTTTCAATTATTGAAATCATATCAGATGATCCATAAAACCTTGGTCTCTCCCAGTCACTAGATACATTATATTTTCCCCTAGGTTCATTATAAAATTTAAAACATTAATCTATTCCATTTAAGATCAAGTGTTCTTCCAAATCATCTATACTAATTATTCTTGAATATAAATAGTGGAAATGCATGATCTTTTAAAAGATGATGAAATATTTCACCTCTTATTCAAACTCTTTTTTTCATAAAATTGGTAACCATTCATTCTCTATTCATATCCATCTTATTTGATTTCGTAATATTAATATTTAATAAAATAAACAAACACAGACAAGGGGAATTTTGATTAAGGTGAAAAAAACATTTTAATGTTTCAAATAATTTAATCATTCTTTGAAGGAAATGGGTTATTGAGTTTAAGAAATGAATTACTCCACTTGTTGATGGTGTTATCCTTTTAATTCATCCACACTGTTCACGAGTACCTTGTATGGGATTACCACTACTCATAGTAGTTATTGAAACATAATATCATTTATATAAGAAATGGGATTTATTATTAGGAAACAAAATACATAATAATTGTTTGGGATAAGAAGGTGATGAGGAAAAAATTTATTACTACCTTTTATTTCCTGAGACTCATCCCCTTAGAAGCTAACTCCAAATGATAGTGAATATGTAGTTATAGAGGAGTCCTCTAAATAAAACCATGTAGGCGATGTGGGATGCAAATTATGTTTAAGAGTTTCAAAGGGGTTAAACATTAATTTACATTTAGTGGGAGTGAGACCGTGATGGATATCCTATTGGTTGGATAGAGTTATTGACATTCCATTTCCTTGTTGTTATTATCAATCCATATTATGTAGATGGTGATATTTTTTTATCTAAGAGGTATCTAAAAGTTAATATTGTAATATAAATATAGACAACACTCTTTATGAGTATACCATGGTCTACTGATGAAAATATAAAAAGAAATTGAATAAGGCCCCCCTTTGATACATTTTTGAAGAAGAAATCCCAAAAACCAAGATAATTTGGAATCTCATTCGATACTCAATTAAAATAATACAACAATCGTTTAATCCATTATGATTTAAAACATAAAATTTTTCTTATAATAATAAAAACTCATAATTATCCTAATGCATTTGTTGAAAACATAATAACCATATTACAAAAAGAAAATAATATAAATGTATAATTTTTTGAAATAAAAATTATGAAAGAATAAAAGTATTAAACTATTGATAAATTGAATAACATATACATCTTTAAAAGTAAAAATTTCAAATGTATATGTATTTATATCAATATAAAAAATAAGAGACGTATATATAAGTATATAATTATAAATAATTTTAAAAATAATATATATTTTTATGGAATATAAAAAATTTATAAATGTATAAAAATTTATAAAACTATATAAAATTATGTATATGTTATAAATTAATACATAATATATAGAACTATATAGTTTTATAAATTTATAATGTATAAAATTAATATATACAAGTAAAAGTTACCAATGTATAAAATTATAATAACTTATAATGAGTAAAAATATATTTTTATATTAATTTATAAATATATAAAACTATAAAATTATAAATAAAAAAATTATTTACTCTATATATATAAATATGATATACTAATTCATTTTTAAAAATTATATAAGTTTATAAATGTATAAAATTATGAAAGTATGTAATAACACATGGATATGTAACTATGAATCTTGAGATTACATAAAGTTCATCAGGTAGTATGTAATTTCCATTTCCATTAACAATTGATGATTTGTAAGAAACATTTTCTTGATACAGTGGAGATGCAAAAGGTTCATTCAATTTACTATTTGAGGTGATGTGTCAGCCACACCTTGGATTGATGGCCAAACCATGAAGGAAAAAATGTAAATGTTTATCAATCTTAAAACATAATTGATATTTCAGAAAAAATACCATGGATTATATAATTTAATTTTTTTATCAATTATTTTACAATATTGAAAAAGATTAACCAGAATTTATGATTCAATAATAATTTTTGTTTAGTAAATTTACTGTGATATTTCTTTATCAATTAAAACTTAATAGAGTTTTTTATTACTAAAATTTTCTTCCAATAATTTTATATATAATTATAAAATAATATTCACTATATAGAGTTTTGAAATATATAACAATATTTAATTATAAATTTAAATATACATTTGAATAAAACATATAATGATTTAAATTATTTCAATATTTATTTCAATTTGAAATTAAAAAACATATTATATTACACATAATGGTATTTTATTTTAGTTGAAATTTAATGTAATATATTGATATATTTAAGATGATAAAAATATATTCAATTCATTAATATAATGATCCAACTATATTTTTTTTAAAATTTTAGAATGATTTTAAAAAATATATGTCATGTATATTCAATTGAAAATATATACACCACATATTAAATTCAAGGATAAAAATATATATACATATATAATAAATTTATTAATTTTGATACTATTTTTATTTTTCTCGTTTCAATGATTTATATTAAGAATATTTTTTATGATCAATATAAATTTCTCATTAATAATATTATTTTGTTTCTTTAATAGATTATGAAATTGTAAATTCAATTTAATCTGTTAATTAAAAAATGAAAATATAATACTTAATTTTATATAATTAAACATTATAAAAAATATAATAAATATTTGGAAAACATTTGTGGGATAAGGGATGATGGAAATCAGGAACCATTGGCTACATGCCTTAGTTGCATGATCATGTGATCTTATCCTAGACATGTAATCCTAGAAAAAAACTCTAAATATTTTGATCTCAGGAATAATTATTAATCATTTGATCTGCTAATATAGGAAAATTATATCCTAGCCCTAATCCTTCACATAAGCACTGAAGAAATGGTATCGATGATGGCACCCTCCTATGGTCACTCAAAATCAGATGGCGCACAAAACATCCCTCATGTTATGGTTTTCATTTAGAAAAGAGGAAATCAAGGTTATTGTGAGGTGCCGAAGGGGTACAATGAGGTGTAAGGATTCATGTTATGTAGGGGTGGTTCGATGTGGTGCAATGATTCATCACATGAATTAGTTTTAGATTGAGAGTGGCAGTGGCAGTGGGAATAGTGCTCAGCAAGAGAGACAACACTATGATAGTGGGGTTCATCCAGAGCAGTGTTTGTGGCAGGAGTTGGGTATGATGAAAGTGGATGCATGACAACAGTTGGGTTTGGTGAGAACTGCAACAACGACGAGCATAGGGTTTGGTGATAGTTGTAGCAGTGGGTTTTCACTACAGCTTGAATGCGTGCGAGAGAGAAGACATCTGACAATGGTTCTTTTATAATACTGGCTAGGGATTTCATCGTCACTTTCCAAAAAGTCACTGATAAAGACTAGTTTTATCATTGCTAAAAAGTGGCAATAATGATCTAATTTATATAATTTATTAATATTTTTATAAATGTTTCTAAAATTATGTATATAATATATTATGTATTTCATTTTTAATTGTAATTAAAAAAAATAAATATCTATTTATTTATAATACTAATTAAAAATATATATATAGTTATTATTATAATTATAAATAAATATATTTATAACTATTTTTATATATATAAATATATATTTCAAATAATAAATTTTTATAAAATTATAAATATATTTATTATAATTAATTAATTATTTAATTATTACTGACACTCCTTAAAAAGATTCGAAGAGTAAAAGAGAAACATCAACAAATAATCCCATGATCGATGCAATAAAGATCCATCAACTATGTGGTCGAGCTTCACGAATAAGCTACGTGGCCTCACTGTGTGAGGGAGCTATGCGACCAAGCTTCGCGAACCTGGTACGCGGCCGAGATATGTGCGGAATAATTTGTGGTGCCCCTAAACGGAACACCATTCACTGTGGATCTATGGGGATGACCTGTGCGGGCAATGATTCTTCAGCCATCCCCATCTATGCCTATAAATAGGACCCTTGGTCTCCCCTTTTTCAGACTACAAAAATTGAAAGATTTTATAAAGCTCCCATTGCGTAGCTATTTTTCCAAGATCTCTCAAATTGTCTCAATTCCTTTTCTAATATAAGAAAGAAGGGATGATTAAATGGGATAGGTATGTTTTGAAGTTCTTAAAATTTTCTTCAGTCCTCATCCATACCTATGAGTGATACTTGCTCTGCACACCTGCGCACCATACCTGCGCAATAGGGAAACACGTGTTACCTATGTGGCAAGCCTGAGCGATGTACCTATGCGACCAGTTCAAACACCCTTTGAAGCCTTTCATGGATGGTTATCTCTTTTCATGGTTCCCTTATTCGAAAGGGGATAAGTTGAATCCTCTCCCAAAACCACTTGACATCTTAGAAATTTGGGTAAGGCACATTAGTGTGTCTCCAAATTGGGTTTGTATTTCCGCAGTCAGAGGTTTCACACATTTGTTTCACAATGGGGTTAAGATTCATGGTGTGTTTGTGTGTTTTTATATCCACATTCACATAAAATTTTCTCCTAGAAAATGTGTTTGGACGTTCCTGGTGTGGAAGATGGTAGGCTTCTGACCTCACTCTTTTCAAAGAGGTGACCTGGGACCTCAGTTCTCTAGTTGGGAAGGTACACATCACACTTTTCATTCCACGCAAGTATAGAAGAAGTATCCCTCCCCAATGAGAACCAATTTCAGGGTAGCCATCTTGGTATATGCCCCTCACCTTCACCACTTCTTCCTTACATTGGACCCTTGTCCAATGTAAATAGAAAAGAGGGAAGGCTCATCGCCCCACCTCTTCCACGGTTGACGCGACCTCTTCCATCAGCAGATGAGGAAATGTGTGATGTGCCTTTCTTGAATCTTTCACATCCTTTTATTTCTCAGATAGAGAATGACTCACATGGGCTTAGAGATATGTGATGGTTGCAACATATTCCCTACCACTCATGTAATGAACTATGATAACTCTGATTCCTATTCAAGCTAGGATATGTTGGAAGCCCTTTCAGGTCCTGAGCTCACTGGATAACCACGTCAGGAATCCAACATTAATTCCCCCAATTTGGGCATCCTTCTTAAGAAATAACCCCCAAATTCAATCATCAAATCATCAAGGAATCCTTTTTCACAATGTAAGACCGAACCCATCCATATTTGGTACGTAGGAATCCTCCTTGAGTTTCAAATCCAACACGTCAAATCAACCCTATTCTCTTTGGTCCATATTCAGAATAGATTCTGATCGTACTTCGAAACCTATATCCTTTCCAAAATTCCTTGGGCTACTTCATCATAAGTCCCACACTAAGTCTCAACTAATCACCTTTTTCTTAGAGGTCCTTATCACATGACATTAAAAGGCATGATGCATCCTATTAGGTTGCACCGAACTACGAGGGTTCTGATTTATTTCAAAAGGATACTTAAGTATATCATTATATGAGTATGATCCCAAGATTTAATTAAAATTTCTTCTATCTGGATGACAATAAATTCCAGTGTTCCCAACTCTGTGGCTTAAAAACAAGTATCTCCATAATGATGATTAAATGAATTTTTGATAATTAAGTGATTGTAAATTCCAATGGATACTTACGATATACTTGGTGAATTAATAAGGATTCATAAAAAAATATTTTAATTTTCCAAAAAGAGTGTCCCAGAGTAGCCAATAAGTCCCCAAAAAAAGGGTGTGATGAGTCCGACCTCCAATCCTGTCGACAAATGCATGTTCTTAAGTACCGTAAAGTTCAAAACATAACAAATGCCTGCCTTTGGAAAGCAGGACCTATTTGGATAAACAATTGTTGGATGTTTTCGGTTCCATGAATAAATCCAGTGGAATCTTCCTGGAAATAGTGATTCTTAATTCTACAATGCATGTTTGAAGGAACTAGGAATTAAATATGTTGAACCCAACGTGAATACTTAACCAAGTTAATAAGGTTTCCCATATGTTATGAACCTATCAATTGATAAAGGAAGTCGAGACAGAGCAAATAATCACACATTATCCATCTGAAAAGATGTCACTTTAATAGAACTTGTTTTTGTTCACAGTTTTCCACAGAATTCCCTTCAATCCAAATAATGGCTTTCTCTAAGACAACATCTATAAACTTCCTGACTACTGCTCAAGTTGGATCTCCATCCAGAAGAAGGACATTATCACCAACCCAGTGTCTTCAATGTGGGGTCTCTAAAGTGCTGATAAAGTAATACAACCAACATAGTACAATTCCGACTTTGGAGGCTGTTCGACAGGCCCTCCAGGTCAACAATATTCCTCGATCATCTGGCCAACAACAACTGATGACCAAGAATAAAATGGTGACAACCACCGTTTCCAACCATTTCATTTCTTTATCACCGGAACACAACACTAAATTTCTCCCATACTATAGGGAGGTAGATCAACAGGTTACTGGAGGCCACACCTCAAAAATACCACAGTCCTTCCTGAGGACTCCCACTAGCAATCACCACCCAAATCATGAAGTAGTATATCCCCAACATGATGGGGGTTTTTCCTCTGGACGTTTTTTCCAAGACTCTCAGACTCGGACACACAAGAAAAACCGCTAGGGATAACATCCGATTTAAAGGAATAAGGTTCTCACCTCTACCTCCCTCGGAGAAGTCCATTCATCTAACTTGATGGAAAACAATGAGTGGGCACATACACAAATTCGTCCTAATTTTTTTTCTCATCAGTCTCGTCTAACATCAACCAATCAATCCTACCAGGTAAACCAAGTGGAGTACTGTGAAGAGGCACATATATCTGTTTAAAAGATATCAGCTAATCTGCAGTCTCATTTGACTACATTAAATGAAATTTACCAATCTCATACAGTGGAAACTGGTTAGTGGGAACATACACCTGTTTACAATCACCAATTCTGTCTTAGTCTCGACATCCAATATTGAAGGAAACATGTCAAACAGACTTGATGGGTAATATCCAATAGGCAGATACACCTACCAATGATCATCAAGTCTGCCAACTGTATCATTTGGTAGCACCAGGAGAGGTCAGTCGGAAAGCTCCAATGAATCATTTGGAGAAGACTCAACTCTCCACCCCTATGAATAAGTACAATCAATATCGATTGACATGAAAATGAGGACATGAGAAGGCACAAAAATCTACTCCAGATACATAATGGACTTATATTCCCATTCCGGATACTTAATTCACTAAAAAGATCTTGTCAATGATGAAAGAACAGACTCATATCCTATCCCATTTTCTGGAAGCATGTCATGATATTTTGACAACTACATTAGAAGTATCAGGGGAACAAACATATAAATCTGTCCCCACAAATGGTATTCCACATTGGCATTCCATCCCAAAGAATATACACCTATGTTACAGTCTAGCAGGGTCATGGGGCATACTATCCCATATCATACGGATATCAGAATTTGGAACATCCAACCTTTCCAATTGGAGGTAACCAGTCTGTTCTGGTAACTAATCCAAGACAGGAACATATACTTACCCATGATAACCACTTTTCTCAGCATGTGGCCCCAACTATGAATAAGAGAACATCCAAGAATAAATCTCCCCAAATACCATTGGAAAATCAAAAGTCAAGCTTATATTCTCTTAATTATGAAGTTCTCGAATCCCTAAGATATTTATTCTTTTTCTTCTTAGGATCCTACCATCTCATTACCATATTTTGGGAATAGTAGTTGTAATTTTGACGTTTCTCACTAGAAATTTCATCATGATGTCTTGATTCATGAAACTTCGGTCAATCCAGAGTGACTATCATTGGATGAGAGCCATGGAAACCCTCAGTGTGGCCAAAAGAAAAAGGGCCATGAAGATTTATCCCTTTACGTAATCCATCACGGTGATCCTCCCATTGATGGCATGAGCTACAGAAGTCTTATCCACTGTTGTTTTTCACATTGTCAAGACATTTTTATAATTTAAAATGTAGAAATAAAAAATCCCTCCAATATCAAGGAACATACAAACACAGGGCCAGTCATGTATGATGCCTTGTCATTGACAGGTGAAAACACTTTCTCAATCAAAATATATCTTAAGGGAACAGTGATTATCTGAACCTCCCTTGGGTCATTTATCCTCCAATTCATAGAATCCACTTTGGTAAGACAAAGTGGAGAAACCACTATTAGAAGATTATGAAGATCTGTTGGACATGAAGAAACAAATAACTAATGGAGAAATAGTAGATATGTTCTGGCCCTCAACAAATTCTCAGTTTGATATTTCAGAATTGATGACAGAAGATTTCATTCATGACATTCGTCTCATCTTATGTAAGACTCTTTGTCATTTTAAAACTAAAGTATTACAATATGAGGAATATCAATATCATATAAAGGTAATATAAGGTTTAAAGTGCCTAATTGATATGGAATCTCTTTTAGTTTCCCAACATCCAAGTGTTGAAAAATAGCAGATAACCCTTCAACACGCATGTCTCAATGCTTTGAAGAGGCTACGCCAATTAATTTCTAATTCCCTATCTAATGTTCACGTCAGGGAATGGGGTTCATATGGAGAATTGAATTTAACTACACATCAAAATCCGAAATTTCCACCCAATGTGGTTTCATGAAATGTTATTTCCGATGACCGGCCATAGTAAAATGGTTTTGTGTTTAATAAAATGTACGCTCAAGAACAGTCCTCAACCAGTTCTCATCCGAATCATGCCCAAAGAAAAAAAATTGTTGAACTAATTCTACATCAAGCATCAATAAATTTTGAGAAAGCATCCAATTTAAAGGATGTCAAGCGTCAGAGGATGAAAATTTCCGAAATAGCATTTCTATCTCCTAAAAAGGGTGTTTTATGTAATTTTTGGATGATGCCTCCAGCTAATGTTCGATCTAAAATCCACAAAATCAGAAGAGTTGTTGCAAAAATTTCAGCTATAGCAGTTCAACAATCACTCCAGCTTGCCGGGATGAGGGCTCATTTAATGAAACCTTCAATCTATTTAAACAATAATCATATATTTTAAGAATAATAATAGGTTCACCCCCAGCCAACAAGGCTAGGGGGTATTTCACTCTTCAATCCCCTCCTCAACGGAATTCAGTTTTCTCCCTATAGGGGAAGAATCCACAAGGAAAGAATACAACAGAAATATCCAACGACTCCCTTCATGTTAATATCCATCAAACAGTTCCAGGTAATTCTTCATATAGAAGAACAGTGTTTCGTGAAAGACAAAAAGAGAGATGATCTACCAAAAACACTGACAGAATCCCATTAATGCATTATACATTAATGAAAGTTATTAATACCATTTTAGATGATCCTCCAAGAAATAAGTCTAGTTTAGGGGAAACTAAATATGAAGTTCTTGTCCACAATGCGGTACAAAGTGAGGAAAATGATGAAGGTGTGCATATATGTAATCAAAGGATTACCTAGAATCTAGGTACACCATCAAATAACAAACTCCCTCTTCTCTGAAAGGCGTCCAACAAGGGGAAAGGAAAAAATGTAAGATTGCATCTCACTTTTCTGCTAGAGAATGTCAGTCATTATCACTTGAAGAGGGACTTTCACAGCAAGACGAGGAAATGAAGGAGTTGAAAGGACTCAACACAGAGATACATAGAAATGGAATTTCTGCTAAACGGTATCCCCAGGAAAGTCCTGAACATGAAAATCCTGTAGGAGCTCCTCATCAAAGAGGATTTCTAGTAACTAAAGATGTAGATAAAATATTTCCTCCGTTGGGTACACAATCAAGATAAGATCATGTACATTCTGATAGACATATTTCTTTGGGTTATCCAAGACTGAAATCATCACCACTGTCAGTGGTCTTACCAGTTATTGCACCAGCTCAAGTTCAAGTTGCAATACCTCCACAGAATACAACACTTCTAGATATTCCCCAAATTCTTATTAACTCAGTTGAGGCATTAACGACTCGATTGGAAGCTATGGGAGAATGAAATGCACTAGTTCAACTGGAAAAGAGAGCTTACCCTGAATAGGTTGATGCAATTCCTCCACCATCAAATTTTACAAATACCACAATCTAAATTTTTAATTATTCGGGAGATCCGGAACAAAACATAACACATTTGGTTTCTTGCTGTGATCCTATAATGGGAACTCATCAATAAAAAGAAGCAGGTAAGCTCAGGTGTTTTTTGCAATCATTACAAGGACATGATTTTGTCTAGTTTACAACTTTGCAATCTCGATCATTTACTCGGTGGGAAGATCTCTGTCAGAAATTCCTTCTTCGATTTAGCTCAACATTACCAAAGATGACCGTTTTTAATCTTACCAATTGTAATCAAAATGAAGATGAATGCGTTTCAGATTTCATTGCTCACTGGAAGGGATTTACATATTCCTTAAATTTAGCACTCCCTCAAGACGAGTTGCTGCCAATCTATGTAGAAAATCTGCCTGATGAATTACGCACACCATTGATCCTTGTGAAATACACAGGAGGGTTTCGAGACCTTACTTCAATCTCTCAGCAGATAGAAGAATCTTTTATAGAGACTAAGGCTAAAACTCATGTAATTCCATCAGTTCCAAGAAGGAGAATAAGAATGGCATAAGCTGCTACAATTACAGTCAAACGTGCACCTGTATTTGATTCTACCTCAACACCTTCATCATACAAATGGGCTCCACTTCCGGAGCATCAAAAACAACGACCACCTCATCAACATGATCAAAGATATCAAAATATAGAAACAGTATGAGGAATTACAGAATAAAATATAATCTTTAAGGAATGATCATGTTCATGACTACTTCATCATAGCCATAGAAAAAAATGTCGTTCAGTTTCCAAGACCGAAGAAGCCAAATAAAGATGGAGATGAAGATCATCCGAATTATTATTCCTTTCATCAGCTGTTGGGACACCCCATTATGGAGTGCTTTTTTTCAAAGATCTTATGAAAAATATGGTAGAATCTGGACAATTGAAATTGAAAATTTCATCAGCTCAAGTTGCATGTGTTAATGCAACTAATCTAGAGGAGGAGTGGGAATGGAAAGATGTTAAAAGTAAAATGTGCAAAAAAATGATGATTGGATTATCAAGAAAACGATCAACCGAACTCATTCTATTTTACTAACATAGTTGAAACAGCCAATTGTGTCTTCTACCAATCCTAAAATAGGAAAACGATCTTCATCAATGGTTATTTTCTCAAAGAAACAAAGTGTTCATAAGGATAAATAGAATTCAGAAGATGATGAGCTTGCTTGAAGGCCATAGTTTTCCTTAAACATGGAAGATTTCATGACATATGTCTCAAAATCACGAGCACCGCCCCACTAAATGGTACAACCAGAAGTAATCTGTCAAGAAGAATCCTCATCAGACGAAAAATTGATCTTTGGTTCTGTTAATGTTATCCATTTAGCAGATCCATATGATAATGGTGATTCTAATTGTGTTGAGCAATAATTATGTGTGCCTATGTGGGGGATTATAGGAAGAGGCCAAGGTCGAGGATACATGGGATGCCATGTGAATTCATGAAATAATCAATTTAACTCAACCCATGCTCAAACCATATATGCAGTAGAAACTCATGGAAGAGCCCTTTTGTGAGCTCAACAAGAAAAATGAGTTTCTTCCATGAAAAACAAATCTAGTTCTGGCACAACTATTCTAGAGGATCAACAAGAAGCTATACCATATTCTTCTCAACAGATGAATAGACATAGTCAGTCTAATTTGACAAATTCAATGGTATTTCCCACTTCTGTTTCAACATAGAACACATATACAACAGAAACATCAATGTCCAAAGCACCTTCAAAACCACATCTCCATGTAGGGAAATAGATACCTTTGGATAAAATGTATGATGCAATGAAACTATTGGTCCAAGTACCGACCATGTTATCAATTTGAGATGCTTTGAATCTGCTAGATGATATTCGAGAAGCACTCATTGAGGACTTGATAAGTCCTCATGAATTTGAAACTAAAGTTGCTACATCTGAGGTTTACCGTATAGAGAATGATTCTACAGAATTTCATGTAGTCATATCTTTTATAGATGAAGATGAAGACCATGTGGTACATGGACACATCAGACCTTTGTATCTACCTGGCAAGGTCAATGATATGGATATCCGATGACTCTTCATTGATAATGGCTCCAGAGTTAACCTCATTCCTGTTGTACACTTCATCGATTGGGCCATATTGAATCTGACTTATCTCTTTTGACTTTAATGTTGTAAGGATATGACAAGAATGAACATGAACCTCTGGGAAATATTACACTCAGAACTCAATTTGGAGATCTTGTGTGTAATTCAGATTTCATGGATGTTCATTAGGACCCAACATTAAATATTATTCATTGAAGGCCTTGGTTGCATCAACATACAACCATACCTTCATCATACCACCAATGTCTGAAATATTGCTTCAATGGTCAAATCAAAACATTGTACGGTGACAAGGCTCTGTTCAAAACATGTTAATCTCAATATATTGAGGCACAGTTTTATCACACAAAAGGTACAATGACCCAGGAAATAACTATAGTTAATGATCCAAATGGAATGGAAAAGATTCCAACACATAAATTAATGTATTTGGGTTCAAATTATCTTTTACCCACCAATAGATTTGAAAGGGTAATACCAAATCCATGCACTCATCCAATAATTCCCATAATGTCAATTACAACAATTGAGCCAGATAACATGAGAGAAATTATTGATGGAACACGAAATGATTGATGCTTGAATGGAGATGTTTTTATTTCATCTAATGAACTAAAACGAGCGTCTACATCTTTAATCAGAATAGATTAAATTGTAGAAATATTAGAGGGAGACAACGATGTTGATTCTAAATCCATCAATCCCTCTTCACCATAGGAAGACCCTTCATCGTTACTGTGGTCGGATGTGGGGGATTCTTCTTTTAGATATTCAAATACTGATTCCCCCTTTACGCTGGGAGAGTTTCCTTGTCACCTACCATGCAAAGGGAAATAGAAGAAGTGTCACATAATGAATAAGAAGAGGAAGATCGTAGGGATGCTCCTACATCATTTGAAGAAGGTGTTTCAATAGTCGTAGATGTACTCAGAGAAATAAATATGGGTATAGGAGAAGATCCACGCCCCAACTTAATTAGTGCGGCAATAGCCTCTAAGGAAGAAGTGGTTTATACATCCTTTCTAAAGAAAAATCAAGATCTAATTTCTCGGAATTATACAAAAATGACAGGTCTTTACCTGGATGTGGCCACCCATCATTTGAGTTTTCCAGAAGAACATCATGGGTTCAAGAAAGCAACAAGAAGAACACACCCAAATCATGACTCAAAAAATGAAGATGAAGTTGATAAGATTATAAAATCAAATTTTTTCAGAGAAGTTCAATATCCCAAATGGCTGACCAATATTGTCCCAGTGAAGATGAAGAATGGGGAAATTAGAGTCTACATGGATTTTAGAGATCTTAACAGGCATTGTCCAAAAGATGATTTTCCAGTCTAGATTACCTAACTTCTAATTGATGCAACAGCTAGATATGAAGAACTTTCCTTCATGGATATATATTCTGGGTATAATCAAAATTTAATGGCCCTAGAGGATGAAGAATATAAATGCTTTAGAGCTCCTGAAGGTGTGGTTTTCTATCAGGTAATGCCATTTGGCTTAAAGAATGCATGCACGACATATCAACGTGCAATGCACCATATCTTCAAACCCTTCTTATGGAAATTTGTTGAATGTTTTGTGGATTATTTTTTAGTCAAATACAAAAAATGTTCCAATCACTTGGATGACTGGAAAACTATATTTATCAAACTTAGACAATATAATTTGAAGATAAACCCCTTAAAATGTGCTTTCAGGGTAACCTCAAGAATTTTTTTTGGCTTATTTGTAATCCATCGTGGTATCAAATTTGATCATGATAAAAAAAATCAATCCTTGGTATGTCACCTCCTCGAAATTTGAATGAATTGAGAGGAATTAATGGAAACTTGGCCTATATTCGGCGCTTTATCACCAATTTGGCTGGCAAATGTTTACCATTCCCTAGATTAATGATGATGGGAGTCGCTTATCAATGGACTGATCATTGGAAAAAAGCATTTGATATACTCAAGAAATATCACTTGATTCTATTAGTATTGATGCCACCTATTGAAGGGAGACCACTCATTCTTTACCTAACGTCTTTAGAGTGATCACTAGGTGCCTTCCTCAACCAAAAGAATGATGCTGGAAATGAAAAAAACATTTATTATCTCAGTCACAATATGATTGGTGCGGAAACTCAGTATTCAAGTATTGAGAAGTGATTCTTGACCTTAATAATTTCTATTCTTAAATTGAGACATTACCTAAAACATCATGAGGTCCAATTACTGTCACGTAATAAACCACTCAAATTTATCCTCAGCCGTCCTTGGATTATAAGACATCAAGCACGGTGGGAAATATTTTGTAAAAGTTTGATATGCAGTTTGTTCCCCAGACGACAATAAAGGGTGAAGATCTGGATGATTTCCTTGCTGACCATCCATCCATGGAAGAAAAATCATTTAATACTAAACATCTTGATGAAGAGATCTTCTCCGTTCAAGATAATTTCCAAACCTGGGAAATGTATTTGGATGGAACTTCTAGAATACAAATAGGGAAGTGAATGTAAAATCCTAAACTCAACAAGGATGGATTAGCAATAGTCCGTATTTCCCCCTAAAAGGTTGTTTTACTTATTCTTTATTATTATCAGAAGGTGGTACCAACAATGAAGCAGAGTATCAAGCTCTCATCGCAGGTTTTGAAATTTCCCTTTTGGGGTGAATGGATCATTTAAAGGTAAAAGGTGACTCAGAATTGGTAATCAAAAAAATCAATGGTGAATAATCTATCAAAAAAGATGATTTAATACCTTTGTGTGACTATGTCAGATAATTAATGGCTGAATTTCCCTCAGACCCAACATTTTCCTATGTCCCGCGATCACAAAATTCCAAAGCAGATGCACTGGGTAAAGATGTTATATCCTAGGAAGATCCAAATCAGGATGAGATAGTTATCAGCATAACCCATCGCCGCGTGGTTTCACCTTTTTTTCAAACCATATGGGAGCAAATTAATGAAATTTTCCCTATTTCTGAAACGTATGGTCATACTATAGGATGGAGAAAATCCATCATAGAATATCTTCAAAGTGGGATACTTCGACAAAATAGGGCTGAGAAGGAGAAGATCTGGCGACGAGCGGCTAATTTTACACATTATGATGGTACTATCCACCAAAATATCCTTTAAAAGCATATATTTGATGGAATTATCCTTAGATGTATTGATAGAGAAGAGACCATAGATATCATTAAAGAAGTTCATTCATGTGCTTGTGGTGCCCACCAATCTGGGCACGAACTCTCCGATCAGATTCGATGTCTTGGATACTTTGGGCCTTCAATGACACAAAATTATAAAGGATTCAAAAAATATGTCATCCCTATCAATTGCATGCCATCTTCATTCATTAACCCTCATAGTTTCTACATACAGCTAATACTCCTGGCCATTATCCACATGGGGAATGGATATAGTAGGGCTTTATCCTTCTACCATGGCTAAGAAGTTCAAGTATATTCTCACTCCAACTGATTTCTTCTCTAAATGGGATGAAGAAATATCTGTCATAGAATTTGGAGCTAAAAGAATAATTTTTTTTTCAAAACTAATATCATCACCAGATTTGGTGTCCCTCATGCTTTTTTGAAGGAATATGACACCAATTTTTGTTCTATTAAAGTAAAAAAGTTATATTAGGAATATAATATCAAATCCAATCATTCATCTCGTTATCATGCGATGACCAATGGACAGATAGAGGATTCCAATAAAACCCTATAAAACATACCTCAGAAAATGGTGGATAAATATAAGAAATCATGGCCTGATATACTTTTGAATTTTTTTATGGGATTATTAGAAAATTATATATACATCCAACCAAGAAACTCCTTATTCATTTTTATATGGAAATGATGTGGTTTTTCCAGTTGCAATACAGTTACCTTCACATAGAGTTGTAATATGTGATCAGTTATCCACATATGAAAGTTCTCAGAAACAGTTTAATGAGTTGGAACGATTAGATGTGAAAAGATTTCATACATTGCATCATCTAGAAGTCTATCAGAACTGAATAGTGTGAGAATTTAATAAGAAATTTCGTCTTAGTTCATTCCTTCGAGGGGAATTGTTATTAGTCATTTAGACTATAATGATACCAAGAAATAAACATCCAAAACATGAACCAAAATTGGAGGGACCTTATTCCATACATAAAGTATATAAAAATAGATATTAAGCTGTAATCTCAATGGAATGAGAGCTCATTAAATCTCCAAAAAATGTGATATTATTGAAGAAATACTTTGTGTAATTATACATATTATTCCTCACTAGAAGGAATTAAACTGCACAGTACCATTTCCTTACTACAAGACTTAAAACTGCATAGTCCCCACGGCCTATTTTCAAGACATTAAACTGCATAACAACCATATGAGTCCATGTTTCATGATGTTAATGTGCATAGAATTGTAGTTGTTGTCTCATGATGTTAAACTGCATGACATGATTTACACAACTAACATTTTCTCTATAAGACATTAGAAGTCTCCATAAGCAAACATCATTGACAACATCACTACTCCTTTGTAGTACATGTGTCCCTATATTTCCTATGTCGGAGTCAGATCTGCATAGAGACCAAGATTCAAGAACTACATTTGGTTTGATTCTCATTTTGAATGAGATACATAGAGATGCCTGAATCTCCAATTCTAGGCCTAGCCATAACCACAAAATTTTATTTTCTCCTCCTGTATATGAATCAAATCTATACAGAGTATTTCATTAAGATATATGATTTGGTCCATATACCATTTTATATGTTATGATTTATCATTCTTTCAGAACATATCAAAAGCCCCATTCCTCATATCAAACTTTGTGCGAGGAATGATCATTTCAAGAACTACGTAGGGCTTTATTCTCATATATTTTGAGTCACATTGAGAGGCCTAGATCTCCAATATTGGGGATAACCACAACAAAAAAACCATATTTATTTCTTGTATAAAAATCAAATGTTCATAGGGAATGTTTTTAAAAAATATGTATTATTTGATTATTTCACCACAAGACATATAGTGGCACTTGGGTTTTATCGTTTAATCTAGTTACAATATGCCTTTCCATTCATATCAGGTCATTTTCGTCCTTACCACATGAAATTAAACTGCATGGAAATCTAATACCCATATTCTTCATTTGCATCACTAATGAATTATAAAAAAAACCTTACTAATATTTGTTTCTCAAACTGACCATAGCTCACGTGGTATTAGGAATTGAGTAAATGGATTCTTTATATAAGGTGTTTTAATTTCTTATAGGGTTAATTAATGTTCTCTCTACGTGACTCAAAACTTCATAGTACAATCTCCTCACTACATGACTCAAAACTGCATAGTACAATGTCTTCCCTGCATGACTTAATACTGAACATCATTTTATCATTCAAAGGAAACAAATAATGTGTCTAATTTACATATTAGTCATATATATGTGAAGGACATCAAACTCATAGTCAATCTTGATTCAAATATTACTCATATACATTGATCATAACCCACTACCATATCTCACACTCTTAATCTTGAATTCTTCTTTCATGTTTTCATAATCATTCTTTGGGTTTCTGGTAACAGGGTATTCAATATCTAAGAGATCTTTTTCCAGACTATGCATCACGTGACCTTAGGTGGCCTTGGATAAGTTTCCTACACAACAGGCATGTTACCTATAATATGCCACTATTTGGCTATGCATCATATTCCCCAGTTGTCCATGCATAATACAGTCCCCATTGTGGGTTTTTCAAATAATGGTAACTTCGTTCTTGGTTATAGTATCTTTGTCCACTTTAATCTTTAATTAAAATATACAATAATCTGTATTTTAAAACAGTCACTCAAGTATACTTGTCCCATTATCATTCTCACTATCTGAAAGTCTTCATGAACATGGTTTACTCATTTCTCTCATCATGTATTTGATACACTATGAAACAATTTTTATATCATTGGGACACATGTTATATATTGTTTCCATTCAAAGTCCTAGTTATATTACCTAAATCTAAAGACACCATTTCGTTTAAATTTTCTTCAGAACTTGGTAAATGTCATATTCCTATGATTATTTGGATATATTGATTTGAGATACCACTTTCAATATGTAGGTAACTTTCTCCATAAACCAATCATTACACTCTAGAAAATCTGAATATCCACAATCTTTCATAGACTTTTAGCAATAGAACGTCATGTTTCTGAGAGCCCTTTTGCATGACTATGCAACACATGCCCTTAGGCGGCCTTGCATAATTTTCCTACATAACAGGTCTGTCTATCAGTCAAAAGATGCCACTATTTGGCTATGAATGATATTCCCTAGTTGGAACTGGATAATACAACACACATAATGGGTTTTTCAAATAATGGAAACATCATTCTTAGAAATGACTTCATTTAATGTTTCTAGCCCTTTTTCTATACCATTCCCCATTTTTAGAAATTCTCAAATCACAGTATACAATTTTCACTTTCATACCTGTATATGATAATATATTTCCGATGAAATTATTAAAAAATTGGTAGTGTCTTGTACATTTGGTCAATGCTAAAGACCTTAAATTAAAGTTACCAATGTCCTCACTGCATGACTTAAAACTGCACAATACCAATGTACTCACTACATGACATAAAACTGCACAATATCAATATCCTCACTGCATGACTTAAAACACCATATTACCAATTTCCTCACTAAAAGACATTTAACTTCCACTAACAGAAGACTTAGTACTAATTAAATTGAGAACTTTCAGGGGGAATTATAAACAAAATTCATGTCCTAGCTGATTAAACATTCAATTTTGTATGATTCAGGTAATATTGAACAATAAAAAAGGTCAAAAGACACAAAATCTGTAGGGTTATTCATATGAACCTAGAAATAGTCAAATTATGCTCATTAGGTCCCTCGTCTTAATATGAAAATTTTGAGCACTAAATTATTATTATTATAAATAATGATTTTTTAATATAAGGGAATCATTATCATTATTTACCTTTCATATTGCTATCATGAAAAACATGACTGAAGATTTATTTGGTTGAAAACCAAATTTCTTTCATTTAAATAAAAATAGAGGGACATCCACAAAATGGATTCTCTCTATCATTTGATGGAATAATCTTTCAACATGGATTTTCATTTGATGGACTGCTTCATATGCTCTATAACCTGGTTGTTTATGTTGAGATAGTTGAGCAACTCCAGCCTCCTCTACATGATGTAGTTCATCCTTAGCCATTAAAATGGAAGTTATCCTCTCTAATTGGGTTTCTAATAATGTATGATTCATTTTATCAAGCATGTTATGAACAACATCCAGTTTCTTTTGAAGATATAATAACTCCTTTATGGATTCATTGATTTTTTACCTAATCTCAGGTTTTTCTTATTGTGATTTGCCTCCGCCTCAACCAATGCAGCTTGAATGCCCTTAACATTGATGAGTCTTTTAGCCTCTTCAAAAATCATGTCTCAGCTTATTCTCCTACTCCCGTCGGTGAACAGTCTCATTAATGGCATCATAGACTGACCAATAATTGAACCCACCAAATGAAAAAACACAATATAATACTGGGAGTTTTGAAAAATGGGTTGATAATTCATCTAAATCATTTTCAGCAATTAATCACTAGATCTTCCACCATGTCATTTTACATGCCATTAAAAGAGCATATTGCATCTCTAGATTCGAATCTTAGTCACTACCAGGAGGTAATATTTACAATGGAAACATGTCTCTTAAAGGGTTGTTTTGTTCTTCTACTCTTTGGGATGTAGAAGCTTCACCCTTTGATCTAGGAGCCAATAAAAATAAATAATAAATCATGGTCATTATTAGTTTCAAATGGGGGAAGCAAATATGATTCAGACGACTGAATATATTTACACAAAAGTAAGTCAACTACTTGATTGGATTCATCCCCTGTCTTCTCAGCTCCGATTTTTTGAGTAAGTGTGTCTTGAGAGGGGGGATTTCCTTGATTTTGTTATGGTATTCCATTTAAAGGCTCTGGTACATCTCCTGAGGAAGGATCCTCTATAAGTATTTCTTTATCCCCTGTAGAAGGATAAATTGGAACACCCAATTAATGAATCTCCTTTGTGAAATTTTCTATAGATATAGCTACATAATGTGAATTTTGAGGTAAATAATCAAGTTTAAGAACAAATTATTTATGGAAAATGCTATAATAGGAACTTACTTCCTTGCAATTCCTCATAGAAATCTCCAAACACCTTGATGGAACCTAGAATATTAATATTCAGATTAAGGGTGTCCATTATTTCATTGGATAAGACCTGAAATTATACAAAATCCTCACCATTTAATGTATCCAACAAATATTGGTTGATTCCCAAATGGGCTCTGCTGACATTTTGTTCCGCTGACTCTTCAATTGGTATTCCAGCATCATATCATTTTGGGTTTCGGTTAATCTCAGCAATTGTTTCAGTTTTCCCTGGATCTTTAGTCCTTTCTTTTGAAGCAATAGAAATATCAATATTGATTATTTTCAGTATTCTCTGAAAAAAGTAACTGGGGAATGTATTTAATCATACCATGGCCATCCTCTCTCTCAACATAGCTTGGAGTAGGTATAGCTGAATATTTTGATGGTATGGATATGTCAGCATGGACCTAGGTTTTCCCTATGACTTCTTTTTCTAGTTTCGAAGCATCACCTCTTAATCCCTTGAGAGAGGAAAGAGACATAGATCCTACAAGAGGAAAAACATGGTTACTAGAATGTACTGAGCAAGTAGTTTACCTTTAAAATTGTATAAATACTTACTCATTCAGCGAACACTTCATTGAAATCTCATTTCTCTTTTGCATTTCTATTCAAAAGAATGAGGAGAGATTGAAACACTTCTCTTAGTAGGGAAAAAATAAGGTAATGGTTGAGGATTATCAGTCTCCATTACCCCAGTCATTATTTTTCTCATGGATAATGATCAAGCGACATGGGAGGATTATTCGTTCTGCCAATGGGAGAACCTGCAGATCTATACTAAGGCGGTTCATGAATCGGTCTAGTTCTTACTTCTCTACATTTAATCTTCAGAGATATATTCTCATCAAGATTAATTATGTAAAATGATAAAGTAGATTTGAGACAAATAAAAAGGGAAATACATTCTCAGTATTAACATAAATATCCCAATCCTCCCCAAGGTCAATAATAGCCCCTTCAAAGACTCCTAAATCCATCATATGAGATACTAATTTAGAGGCTAGGATTTGGTCATCAGTTGCATATATAAAAGTCTCTAATTCCGCGATATACTTCTGTACATCAACCATGTTATTTTCTAGATTGAAATCAGATGCTGCCTTGATATCACCAATATCTGGTATTCAAATACCATGCTGAAGAAATGCCCAGGCATCCCTGAGATCATGAGTTATACTCTCCCAGTGATGAATGGATGAAGGTCACACATAATTTGATCTTGTCCTGGATAACCAAGGATGATGTTAGACACCTTCGGATTGAAGAGATTCTTCAGACCATTCGTCCTCATAAAATTCAATAGGTGGAATAGTAATCTCTGTTTGACTGCGACGACTGGATCGCCTTAGCGTGGGATGTATTGCTTCTTTAGATTTGGCCTTCCTGGTGTACTTCCAGTGAATCTGTTTTGAGTGCTCCAAAACCTCTTAAATATCTATATGATCTCTAGCCTTGAACTTCTTTCCACGATTTCCACATGCAACAGTTGTTGTAGCCGCCACCCGATATACTCCTTTTGTACGTTCCCCATGAGGATATAAAGAAACCCATGCTTTGGAATACTCAGCTACCAATCTGATTGATGCATCTGGTGGAGGTAATGTAATTGAAAATTTGGATACCACTAAAGCTGTGAGAATACATAATTGTCATGTTACCATTGGGTGCTTCTCATGTCTGTAATATGTGGGTGGAAAGGTTTTTGATTGTTGAGGACACCTGAACTGATGAGAAAACCTATAGGGAACATAAGGCTCGTAGAATATTTGACCATCAGTCCTGGTTGATAGTACACCATCCCTTAATTCCATCATATAAGGTCTCATCTCATAATTATTTTCTTTACCATCATCGATAAATGTTTTAGTCGGTGGATTACCAAAAGTAAAGAAGTTAAATTATCTTGAGACATTAAATACCATAAGTACCTCATCTGGTCTAATGTTTAGAGGTTAAATACCAGAAACTTTCTGTAAAAACATGGTGAATCGACCTTTTGTAACTCTGACTGAGTTCAATACTGAGTATGAAGAAAAATGTGCAACAATCTATCCCCACAACACTAAAAATGGCCCCAAAATTCTAAATGGAGGCTTCCCACTGTATAAATGCAGTAGGAGATGGTAAATTATTTTTAAAATAGGGGTTCCTATCCCAATATACATCCCCTCTACCAATTAAGCTGAAATAATGAATTTCCTTGATCTTACACCCCCACTGGATTCACAGACTGGAAGCAAATAAACACATACCCACATAGTAAGGAAGGAAGTTAAGCGTACTTTTGTATCTATATCAGGTTTTACTTTATAAACCCAGTGCTTGTAATCACCTCTTTCTAGTGTAGGACAATATTTGCATGAACTGCCTTGGTTATCGACAGAAGGACAAATAGTAGGATGTCACAGGTTGTACATTTCTCTGTTGTTGGTTCTAATAAAGCGTCTATCCACACTCTAGCGTGAATATATTTCTTATCCTTGGGTAAATTTTTCGATTTCTTAAATAAATCATGGATGAGTGGTGGTGTTCTAGTAACATCACCCCATTTTTAAGTAGGCAGGATGAATTTATCATACATTTCCCCATGAATAGGAATTCTAGCTATTTGGTAAACATCCGAGAGACTAATACCGACATCACCAAGAGTCAAATAAAAGGAACTTTTTTGTCAACTCCATCTACTCAGTAATTCAGGAATGAATTCAATTTTTGTAAACATGAGTTTTCCCCATCTAGACAACTTCATATATATGAACGTTTGATAACTCTTTTCTGAATTCTGTATAAGTTCGACGTACCCAGAATGCTCACATCCACTCAGGTTTTACACCCCCTCTAGAACGAAGGTCCCAATCTCCTTTCCAACCAATTGATTGATCTGTTTGAGAATCCCAAAAATATGAATCATAATAATGTGGTCATGGCTCTACAACACGATCCTTCATGTCTGGGGTTCAAACACTGTTATGAAGGATGCAACTAATTGGGACTGTGCCTTCTTGTATCATAATACCCATAGCACTAATATTCATGCTATTAAGGTTGGAATACTGAAGAAACCAATTCTTTGGAATTTACATCCTAATAGATGGAAAATGGGATCTTGAAAAGGCCCATGCCCATACAGAGATAATTAAGGACATTGTGGATAGTTACGCTGGCACAAAATTAGACACTTTCATAGCCCATGAAGAGTACTCTCAATAGTGTCATAATAATCTGGCCCAGTGATCCCCATTATTTCATTTTGACGAACCGTAGCTTATTCAGTATGGGTCATCAAATGAGTCATTCATTCCTACAAAAAATGAATTATCAAGACATTCAAAGTCAAATTTTAATAAAGAATGTGATCACTTTTCTGGAAAAGGACACTATTCGCGTAGGTCCATCAACAAGGTTCTTCGCTTAGGTCCTTCGACAAGGTCCCTCAGCAAGATCCTTCAATGAGATCAATCGCGTAGTTCCTTATAGAAAGATCCTAGCACAACTATATCAGGGAAGTCCCTTTGGTGTAGCTCAAATCGTGTAAAAAAATTTACCTTGAAGAAAATTGAAGAGAATTACGTGAGAGCACAATGTGATAAAGATAAGAAAATGAGCTACACAACGAGAGCTCTAAATTTTGGAGAAATCACAAGTTAAGAAAAAACACGAAAGGTTGAGACCTATTTATAGGCAACAGAAGCCCTACGCGTCATGACTACGTGCTGTATCTAGGTGACATACTTGCATGCCATACCCGTGTAAAGTGCTTCCTCGACAAAATTGATCTATTCATTAAATCCATTCTGATCATTTTCCCAGACATTAACCTTAGGACTTGACCCTCTTTTTATATTTCAGATCCAATATTGAAGGAGGGATTTTGTTGACAGTCCATAAAATATTCAAAGAGTACAAGGGAAACATCTTCAGATACTCTGAAGATAGATGAAATAAACATCTAGAAACTATGTGGTTGAGCTTCCCAAACAAGCTACGCGACCTCAATTTGTGAGGGAGCTATGTGACTGATCTTAGAAAACATGATACGAGGCCGAGAAACATGAAAAATAATTTGTGGTGCCCCTACGCGGAACACCTGCATGGTGGATCTTGTGGCAGAACAGCACGAGAAAAAGTTCTTCGGTTAGGCCCCATCCATGCATATAAATAGGACCCTTGGGCTCACCATTTTCGGACTAAAAAAAGTGAAATATTCTTTGAAGCTCCCATTGCATAGCTCTATCACCTAGATATCACAAATTGTGTCAGGTAGTTCTATAAACTACATAATAAGTGATAATTAAAGGCGATAGGCATGTTATTAATTTCTTCACATTCTCTTCAGTCATCATCCATACCAACACACTATACCTGCGCGGCACACCTGCACACCATACCTACAAAATAGGGCAACGCGGGGTACCTACACGTCACACCTACGTGAGGAACCTACATGACCAATTCAAATGCAAATTGAAGCATTTCATGGTGGGGTATATATTTCATTCGTTCTCTTATTAGAAAGGGGATATGTTGAAGCCTCTCCCAAAACCTCCTGACTTCACTGACCTTTGGGTACGGCACATCACTGTGTCTCCAATTTGGTTTTGTATTTCTGTACTCAATGGCTTCCCATGTTTTTTTCACAATGGGGTTAAAATTCATAGGATTTTTGTGGGTTTGTATATCCATAGTCAAATTGAATATTTCCCCAGAAATAGTGTTGGGAAGTTCCCGGTTTGGAAGATGGTAGGATTCCGACCTCGCTCTTTTCAAAGAGGTGACCCAGGACCTCAGTTCTCTGGTATGGAAGGTATACTTCGCACATTTTATTCCATAGAAGTATTGGAGAAATCTCCCTCCCCTACTAGAACCAATTTCAGGGTAGCCATATTTGTATAATCCCTTCACTATCATCCCTTCTTCCTTACATTGGACCCCTGTCCAATGTAAATAGAACAGTGGGAAGGATTGTCACCCCGCCCTCTTACACGGTCGATGCACCCTCTTCCATCAGCAGAGGAGGAGATGTGTGAAGTGACACTGTGAATCTTTCACATCCTCATGTTTCTCACACCGATCATGTCTCACATGGGAATAGATATATGTAGTTGTTGTAGTATGAGAACAAACTCTCATGGAATGAACTATGAGAACTCGGATTACTGGTCAAGCCAGGATACGTAAGAATCTCTTTCAGGGCCCGAGCTCACTGGATATACTCCTTAAGAATCTAACATTAATTCCCCCAATTTGGGCATCCTCATTTTTAAATAAGCCCCAAATTCAATCCTAAAACCCTCAAGGAATCATTTTTTAGTAAGTAATCCCAAACCCATCCATATGGGATAAGTAGGAAGCCTCTTTTAATGTCAAACACAACACTTCAATTCAACCCTGTTCTCTTTGGGCCATATTCCCAATAGGGTTTGATCCTACTTGGAATCCTATATCCTTTCTCAAACTCCTTGGGCTACTTCAGCATAAGTCCCACACTATGTCTCAACTAAGAACCATCTGCATGGAGGTCCTTACCACTTGACCTTAAAAGGTATGATGTGTCCTATTAAGTGGCATCGAACTATGAGGGTTCTAATTCTTTTCACAAGGATACGTGGATAGATCATTTTATGAGTATGATCCCAAGATTAAAACAGTCATTCGTCTCCCTGGATGAAAATAAATTCCAGTGTGCCCCACTGAGTGGCTTACAAACCCGTATCATCATAACAATGATAAATAATTTTTTTGATAAATAAGTGATTGTAAATTACAAGGGATACTTATGATATACTTAGTGAATTAATAATGATTCATAAAAAATATGTCAATCTTACATTGAGAGTCCCGGAGTAGACAATAATTTCCCCAAAAAAAGGGTGTGATGATCCCGACCTCCCATCCTCTCAACCCATGCATGTTCTTAATAATTGTAATGTTCAAAACATTACGAAATCCTGCCTTTGGAAAGCAGGTCCTCTTTGGATAAAGAACTGTTGGAAGTTTACAGTTCCATGAATAAATCTAATAGAAACCACGTGGAAACTACGATTAATAAATCTTGATTTCATGTTTCAAGGAATTAAGAAACAAATATATATACATATATATATATATATATTTGTAGATGGGGGAACAACATAGTTGTGTGGCATGCCCCCTTGCATCCATTATCGCTGGGCATAATTCACATATGATACATCCTTTGCCCCACATTTATAAAATGGTGGTTGATTGGATATGGAATCATTTGACTCTAGATGAGGGTGGGAGTGTTTTGGGAGACACCGTGAAGGATGCCAAGGGTTCTGGAAGTCATATGGGAATCCTTCTTCCTCATGAAAGAAAGGACACGACGCTCATCAGTCGCGACAGAGGAAGTGAGGCGGGGCTTGCCGATAGCGATGAAGGTATAAAGGTCGGATCCTTATCAAATAGGGACTCCTCAGTATAGGTTGTTCTTTGGGTCATGTATAGATGAGGTAAAGTATATAGCTGGTGATGCTTTGCAGGAGAGATGTCTTCTTGCGGCTTCGGACCGGGTTGTGTGGTGTGACTTGGTAGTCATCCGATAGGTAATGCACGAGAAGGTGAAGTGTGGGTTACATTCGATAGCTAAAATGGTTTCGATTATATATATATATATATAATGGTGTTATCTGGTCTATCCCTAGGGGGGCTATAGACTAGGTTACTACCTGAGTGCGTATGTATATGAGTTTGAATGTAATTGTCCCTCCAACACCTAATATATATAAATATAAATATTTATAATTAAACATAAATATATTTATAAATATAATTAAACAAAATATTTAAAAATATGTATATATAATTATAAATATATATATATATATATTCATAAAATTATAATAAACATAATTACTGAAATTTTAAAAAGTTTTTAAATATATATATTTATATATACATATAAATTAAAATATAATAAATATATATATACTATTAAAATATATTTGTATTAATTTAATAATTATTTATATATTTATGTATTTTTATATAATTATAATTATAAATAAATGTATTTAAAATCTATATATATATATTTTAATGTGAATATTTAATTATAAATATATATATTGTAATTCTAAAATCAAATTTTTTAGGAGAATAGAATGCCCACTCCTATTTTATTATAAAAAAAATTGGAAAAATAGATGAAAAAAACATGGATTGGGTAAAAAAGTGACATTCCATCATCCAAAAGAAAAAATACAAATTAAGGACCTGATCATTATAAAAATCAAGGACAGAGACATCATCATCGTCAGTATATTGCCAGATGATTGTGACTTCTTTTGACTGAATATCACAGAGTACATCTCCTTGACATTTTCCTACTGTAGAGTGAGCTCCTGTGAAGAAAACCTAGTAGAAACATTTTGGACACACCCTTGAGCAATAGCCTAATCATCTCAGCCATGTTCTCCACCAGGATTTTTAGGATGTTGGCCCATCTCCAAGACATTGGTTGTAGCCAACCCGTTCTTGACTCTTCCCTCACCACATAATGGATGTGAACATCTTTGCAAGTATCTATGTGAGTAGGCAACATTTTAACCAGATCATAATCCATAGATTCTCAAGAGGTAACCAATCCTACCGCATCCACACTCACAGGTGTAGTCCCAAGGGATGGTTATAATTCATTATCATTCATGCTGTTTAAATATCCATCCACATAAGTAGGGTAGAAGGCCTCTTTAACTCTCCCTGTTATGGGTTTTTAAGAAGAGAGATATTCATTACCCATCAGTTTCATTTTTCAACCTTCTTCTGTTAGAAAAAAACTCTCTAGCATGGGTTGGGCATCTATTTAAACTTGCACAGAAACCACACAACCAAATTCCTCACCTCCGATCACATGCTCAGATGTTCCAAGATCTCCATTAAATTATTCGGACGTCCATGCCTCCCCACTAGAACCTCACCACTCTCCTAGTCACTATATCTCACCATTATATCCATATTATGATTCAACTAATTCAATGCTTTAGAAATCTCAACATTGGTGAGTAGAGAATCCATAAAAGAGAGGGACTGTTGATTTTATACTGAGTTCCATCCAGATTTTCATACCATCACTTATTTCTTATCATTCTCTTCTACTATTTTTCCAATATAGAATATCCAATACCAATCCCTACATGTTGTAGCTCAAACATAATATCCTTAAAAAGCTGCAATATTATTTTTTTGGGATCCGCACAACCCCACCTGACACATGTATCCTAGTGTGACCAGTCGGATTTAACAATGTTACATCCTTCATATCAACCTTCAATCATTAGTGGTTAGTGATGTGACCCTCTATTACACACTTATCATAGGATAAATTCCTCCAATAGGAAGTTATAAATTGACCAACAACTATAGAAAAATAATATTTTATTCTCATACTCAGCATCAATTCAAATATAATCTGTAGGGGTGGAAAGAGAAAACATCTCAACAATGCTGAAGTGAATATAAATCTCCAACAACAACCAAGAGATGTTTCTAAAACACAAATACTCCGCCTCATTGTCATCTCGAATAGGAGTCTCAATTGTTCTAACAATATTGTGAAGAATAATCTAGTGCGAAAGGACCCAGATGAGTCTTTGAAGAGGAATCCAAACATACACAAACATTTTACATGCTAGTGAAACATTGATGCCCTTCGACCCCTCATGTAAATATAGCCAGTTAGGTTTTAATAATAGAGATCTTAGGCTACACACTCAATTCACATCTTCTTTTGAACAAAAATGGGAAAGAAAAAATCCTTTATCAAGGTAAAAACAACATCAACAAGATAATACCCATATAAATGAGATATAAAGGCGCAGTTCATCAAAATTTTAGGGCATTTCACCCTTAGGATATACAATTAGTGCAATCGTTAATGTTTCCCCCATTTCAATCATCTCTGAAAAAGAAACCATATTTGCTTCAACATGCTCCACCGATCCCTTTCAAAGTATTATCCGAGTACAAGAGTCCTTGAATGCTTCTAAACTCGATCTGACCCCATCATCTGTAGTAGATCTACACAAACATGTCACAACCGTAGGATCATTCAACATTGATCGATGTACTTCCACACCAGCTAATGTTGTCCCCCTGGAAGATCCATGAACATTCTAAACCGATTGATAGGAAGTCCCAACAATTACATTGATCGTCTTGGTAATATCCTATTGAAAAAAACTGTGCCCCATCGATTGGACATCATCTGCACCGCCATCCGGAAGAATGGTTTTAACGTAGTGTGGAAATGTTGAGGCATCAGATTTGATTTCCATCATGGTTGAGGAACGATAAAAATACATGGTTTCCTTACTACCATTGAAAAGACAGAAAAGAGAGCTCCCAAACCCCCACATATTATCTCTATGCAATGTTATAATTATTTAAACATGTATTTATTTATTTTTAATGATAATTAAAATTGAATATATTCAAAAATACATTATAAGTAACTATATATATATATATATATATTTATAAATATAATAAATACATTTTTTTAATTTTTTTTATAATTTTATAATTATTTAAATATATATATATTTATTTAAAATTTAATAATTACTTTTTTTAATATAATATATATTTAGAATTGTATAATTAAATTATTAATTTAAAATATTATTAAAAAATCATTTAAAGAGGTTAATTATATAAATTGTAAACATATTCAAATTGTTAAAAATTAATAAATTAAAAAATAAATATTATTCATATAAATTATATTGGAAATATTAAATAGCATATATAGTTTATAAATATATACATAAATATATTAAATAGTTGAATTAGAGAAATGGTGACCGAGAGATGATGATCAAATAACCCCAACTCATCTGAGAAGCCTGAATCTTCATTCCAATGTTTTGAATCAAAATACTAATTGCCAGAGTTAGTCTACTCTAGTATAGATGAAAAAGTGTGAAAATGTATTTTGAAGGAATTTTTACTTTTCACTAATTTCTCTAGGGGTTCAGTTTTTCCAAAAATGAATCGTACATCACAGAGGATCTTAAAAAAGGATCCATATCCCATGTTTCAACCCCATATTATTCCATTTCATAGTGGGTCAACTTATATAATCATTCAATTATTTCACAAGTTTCTTTATTAAAGGGTATGAACACATTGAAGGTTATTTTTTTGGTATCTGGAATCATTTAGATTTGAGATTTTTCATATTTTAAATGTGTCTATCTGGGATTCATTTTCTTCCACTTACTTTTTCCAACGGTGGAATTGAATGGAATATCATAGGGACAGGGCTTGGTCAACCTTAAACCACATACATTGGGAATCCATGAATGGAGTTTTAACATTAAATTTAATGACTTCAAGGACACATATGGAAATGTTTTGGTAAAAATACATGACACTAATTGGGATTTATGAAATACAAAAAACCTTTTTGATATTGCATTAGTGATTTTTTTTCTGATTAGGTTGGATAGTAATATAGAGATGGTTATTTATGGCCACAACTCTCGGGTTTTTGTTGAGGTATATTTGATCACTATGTTAGTCTATTGGGTAGTTATTTGAACACAAAATGATGTTATAAAACATCGAATTGAATATGAGATAAATTCTTAATATTGTGATGTCATTCGAATTATTATATCTGTGAATTATTCTTGTAGGAATGATCTTACCTATTACAATTGCCTAATAAATATACATGATTTTCAGTAATATTGAATATTGGGAAATAATGAGACTGATCAATCCAAAAATCAAGTCATTGACACTGGGAAAACCTCAGTTGATAGAGTTTTAAACTACCAATATTGTTTGTTTGCTACTACATTTTAATGTCCGGTGTAAGGATACCAAAATTCATGATTCTTATTTTCACTCCCTGAATGAGGGGTGCACTAAAACTCTTAATCCAATACATGTTTCTATCCTTCCAATTATAGTTGGTATTTTATCTATTTTTTTTTACCACAACCCCCAGTCGTAAGATAATATTTTTAAGTATAGAAATAATATTTTAAATGGTTTTTATTTTAAAGAATCCATTTCTAAATGAATTAATGAAGATTATGATAGCGAGGATTCTAAATATAGGAAATAATACAAATAATCTGAAGCATGATATGAGATGGATACTAACCACTGGTAGTAAAAATAAATTATTTCATATAGGAACAAAAAGTGGTATATGAAAATTAATGTTTCCTATTATAAGAAAGCCCAATCACAAACTAATCACACATCTCATTATATGATTTTTATGTCTGCACCTAAAAAGGGTAATAAAAAATATTTAAGTTCTATTAAGAATTTTTTCTCCCCATTTCATGATGATTAACCTATTAATTCCAAAATTAATACTCTTCTAATTAAGGATTATCTTGTACTTTCTATATAACCTAGTGATTCTATGAATAAATTGGTTGGTGTAATGTAGGGGAAATATCCTTAGACTGTTCATGAACCCACAATGAAAATTGATAGTATTTCAGTGGTTTCTGGATATAGTTCTATGAAAGGGTGGATGCTTGGATCTAAGCCAGCACAAACCAGTGAGCTCATTAAACATGCTATTGGAATATCCTTGGATTTCCTAAAATATGTTTTTGAAGGGTTTGGATCAGTTGAGGCTCTCTATAAATAGTTGGTTGGTTCTTGTCATGACCTTAGTGGTATGAAAGCCTCTATACTGCATCCTTCATTTGGAATAACCTCTAAAAATGCTAAATGAAAAGGGAAGACTGTGGCTATTGTTTTTTCCACAAACTCTACTTATATTCAACTAGAGAAGGGTAAATTTATTTCCAATGAGTGTATACACAACTCCTTTACATTTATGGCTTCCAGAAGTATTGAAGAATATTTTCAAGATAGTGTTCATGTTTTTTGGAAATGAAGATACAACCACATTCATGGATGCTGGACATTGGGATAATAGATGTGGGCATGAATACAGTTGAAAACATTGAGATGAGGTTGACATCCTCGTGGAATTGTTGGGAACTCATCACACCATAGCATTATCACTCGATCTTGAGTGATTTAATTTTATGGTTTCTTACTTTTGATTGAAGTGTGGACATTTGTGGCTTATATGTTCCTCCTTTTTTTGATTACACACCTTTTTTATTTTATTAAAATGGATCTTTGAGAATATAACTTTAAAAAAATGTATGAATAAATATTTCAAATGATTAAATATATTTTTAATAGTATTAGTCATTGAATAATAATAAATTGTTAAATTAAATTAAATAACTTACAAAATTATTAAAAATGAATTTATAACATTAACATGAATTACAAAAATCCAAATGTACACATACACATCCACAGACACACATGTGTATACACATATACACATACAAACATGTTGTTTTATATGTACATATATTTTAAATTATTTAATTTCAATATAAAATTATATCTAAAAATCATATTAATTTATATATATTATATAATTGTTTAAATAATAAATTTAGTGTAAAATATTTAGTTAATTTTATACACATGTTGTAATAAAATCAAATAAATAAAATATTAAAAATCTTACTAAAATAAATATAATAATTTTTTATATATAAAATTATTGTCAAATATATAAATATGTATATAAATATAATTATAAATATAAATAAATACATTTATAAATATATGTATATAGTTATAAATATATCTATATGGTTATATATATATATAATTATATATATATATACATCTATATGTATAATTATAATTATATTTGTTAATATATAAGTATTTAAAATTATAAATATAATAAATATATAATATTTAAAAATATATAATGAAATTATATAATTATTAAAAAATATATATATTTAAAAATATAATTATTAATAAATATAAGTATAAATATTTGTATATAATTATTAATATATTTACATAATTATAAGATTTGGGGTCCAACCTAGTTTGTAGAGGCACCCTATAAACTTGCATCAAACCAGGATCAAATCATGGAATTTCAAATTTGTTTTGTGTAGTTTGAATATCCAGGGTGACTTTTTTTCCACTGAAACTATGTGTGGCCCATAAAGCGAGCATTTCTAGTAAAGGGTGCTGTTTGGGTGACTCTGATGTGACATTGGTTATGAGAGATGAGGGTGGGCCTCTGATGTTGGATGGTTATGGGGTTTCACTGGAAACAGACAGTGCGGATGAAAACTCTGATGATATGGAAGGAGATGGAGGCTTGTTCAATAGGGACTCATCAGTGTCATGAAACTTTAGGATCTCCAGTGCATTACCTGGGGACAGAATGTGGGGAGGAGACTCAGATGAAAGGTTGCAAGATAGAGGTAGGTTAATCCAAGACTCATCAGTCATGAAAGGATCTCTGATGGTGGTCATTGGTGTATAGCGAAGTGTGCCAGTTGTGGATCGACATATACTGGGATAGTTTTTAGAGAGACAATTTTTCATCGTAAGATCTTGAAATATTAAAAAATATTTTTCAATGTTGGGCATTGAGACAGTGTGGGATTTTGAGGCCTGGCCTGGCCAGAATTAATTTTTACAAACATATTAAATATTTATTATATTGTGTGTGTGTGATTAATTAAAGAAAACATGATAACTCTTAAAAAGTTGATTGGATCAGAAATCTAAGACAACAGCTGTGTCTAGATCATGGTGTTTACCCTAGGCGTGACATATGATGTGTCAGTATGAGGAATTTGGAAACATATTTATTTGGAAGTACATTTAAGTTAATTAATTAATTAATTAAATTAATTGCTTTTGAACTAATAAAACGTCTATAAATATGTAATTTGGGAGAATTGGCCTTGTTTGGCACATAATTATTCTATATAACTGTGATATCTCTTCCCTCCTACGTTGACGAAGAACAACAACTCTATGGATCAGGGTGTATTAAACAATAACGAACTTAGAAAATCCTTCCTAATTCTTTTGTGAGTCCGTTCTTTAACAATGATTGATCCAATATGATGTATGACTTGTTATATGTGGTTGTTCGAATATAATTAAATGATTGTGTAGATAGTTATTATTCCTTTGTTCATTACCTTGAAAAAATGTTCATGCACCCAGGAATGATGATTTAAATTTATTTCTTTATTTTTTCTTACTCTAGAGCACAATCATGATCGTTAGAAAAGAATGATTGGTCAATGAATTCTTAAATCATTGTTCATGTGCTTTTTCACCCTGATGTTATTCAATTTCTGCACCGATGGAACCCTTTGGTTCCCGGTTCGATAGTTTTTGGGTGACCTGAGCTCGATTGGGTACCCATATTCGTAGAAAATCAAATAAACGATGATGGTTTTGTGATGAAAGTGTAGATATGGAATTGTTAAAGGAGATGACAGTTGATCATGTGTTCAATATCCAATATCTTCACAAAAAGGTGGAACGATGGTGAGAAGTATGTAAAATGGTTCACCAAATATCCCCCAAATGAAATTCTCAAGGAGGGATGATTGGAATGAATTATTCACATCTAGATCTATGAGTTTCTGGAGGAAATGATCCGGAATATATGGAAGTTTGAATGGAATTTATGAAGGAAGAATAAATCTTAATATATGGTGATTTTGGAAAATACTAACTACACACCATGAATAATGAAGAAAACAAGACATTTAGAGCCTTCCGACGGTTGAGCTAAGGGTTTGGGAACCTATAAGAACATAAAAATGTTCACTTCCTTTGAAACACCATGTACCACCATTCCATGTGAGTGAGTCATGGGGTGGACCACGTGACCAACCACACACAGCGTATCAAAAGTAAAAAAGACACATGGTCCGAGTACATGGACACAACCTCAAGACACAACCCCAGATCTGTTATCTACGATAGGGCATGTTGGAAACCTACACGGCATGTTATAATAAATAGTTTGGTGATGTGTTCCGGTCAGGGATGCAACCAGGATATATAGAGGGACCACACGTCGTGTGGGTCACCCACAAAAAGTGTATCCCTGGATCACTTCTGAGATATTTTCAATCGTTGGTATCTTCGTCATTTGATATTAGATTTTAGATCATCAAAATCCGATCTTTACTGTTTTTCCATGTAGAACATTATGGTTCCCATAATAGTATCTTCCACAATATGATGTGAAATTTTCGGGTTTGGAACATGCTGAGGTCAAACTAGATTATGGCATCGATCATACAAAATCACCAAATCATCATGGGTGCAACCCTCATGTAGGACTGGGTAGTGGTGTTCCCTGAATATAGTATTGTGGTTACACTCTAGTAGGACTGGGAATTGGACTTCCCCGGTGATCTTTCTATGTTAACCTCCCACCCTGATGGGCAGTATTTTTCCTTGATGGTTCGTGCATACCCTATTGTAGGATTGGGTATTGGTGTTCCTTGATGATATCTACCAGGTGTGACCCTCAAACTGGACTAGTTAGTGGATTTACCTAACGACTCTCTATGCTTACCCTCCAATAGAACTCTGTATTGGCATTCCCCAATGAAAATCTTGAGCATAACCCCCTTCTGTGTTGGGTAGTAGAGCTCCTCTACAACTATCAGAGTAGGGCCCTTTTATTTTACCAGGGCATGGGATTATTACCTAGAATCTTTTGACCCTCTAATATGTGTATGTTTAATGATATGAGGTTTGGAATAGAATTAATCTCACAAGGAATAGAGATACTACCCCAAAGACACGTTCTTGTGATGCAACCAAAAAAAGTGGGGGAAAGTCAGTTTTTCCCAATGTGTAAAGTATCATTGTGTTGTGATTGATTCCGTTAGACATTTATGTTCATGGAAGAGTCATGTGGTTATGGGAATTGTATATGGAATAACATTGTAAATATTAACTATTATTCTTCTTGGTATGATCTATGAGATAGAGATCCCCCTACTCCCTCATTTAGGCTTCTTTGAATAGCCATATATATATATATATATAATTCTTCAGTATCCAATCTATGGGTTTTTAAATTCCCCTTCTAGGAGAGGGAATGAAGTGGCAGGTACTCCATGTCCTTTCCATGTTTAGATTCAAATTTTTGGATGGGTCTAGTCTCTAGTTATAGGTAGTGAAGACTCAATGATAAGATCATCTTCTCACCATGTTGTGCTCCATGTGTGTTGATGGGTTTTTTTCATTCTCTTATTGGGGGGAGATATACTATTTTACAGTACCATGTTCAATCTACTAATTTCCTATTTATTTTTTTCTATTATGGATCCCCCTTCACCACTTTTAAGGAGTTCTACAGGGTATATATATCCTCACCCCTGCATGTGGTTTTCCTATATGTGTCATGACTTTTGCAGATGACGGATAGGTTGACTATCACATTATAAGAGCTTGGAGGTGCTGGGTTCTTAGACCATGCATGGTGGTCATAGATTGGGATACAAGAGGTAAGATCTCTCATCTATTTACCCTTTTCCTAGTTTTTTTTGTTTTTGGAACATTTATTATTAGGTTTGGATTTCCCCTTTTACTTTCAGTTTATAATATCATAATTTGAACTGTTTAGAGGTCTGTTCATGATTGGTTTATTTATAAAATTTATTCCTCTTTTTTTCTCATTCCTTATGATATTTTTCATTTATTGGGTGTGTTTGTGTAAAAGTTCTTAGGAAATGTCTTCCATAATATAGTTATTACTTGATGAATTTTACCACCACTTGCATATAGAGGTGGGATTTGCATAGTTGTGGCTCCATCCACAGCTTGGTTTGGGTCATAACTGATTGGTATCAGAGAAATATCATTCCATTGGATGTTGTTTGGACATTTATCTTTATGCGGATTGGTTGGGCTTAGGGAATATTGTCAAACTATCTCGACTGAGGTGCTCAGGACAGGGAGTCAAATGATGGTATGGTGGCTAACATATCCATTCACCAGGACATTGACCACCTGCTTATCATCTCAGCATGGAAAGACATTTAATGCAGGGACAAATGGAACATGTATGATATTGGATTGATTCCTTGACTTTCCTTATTTAGTCCTCTACCCATAACTGTTGATATATATATATATATATATGTCTTCATTTGACTCTTGTTTTCTTGATAGTATTATATGATGCCTCCACGATGACAACCAGTCAGGATACCAGTTCTAGTTCATGTTGTTGAACCTATATGATATCATACCTCAGTTCATGGTTCATCTAATGATCCAATTACACTTGGTGGTAAGATATAATCACCTCTACCTCTAATAATATCATCCTAATAGAGATGGCAAATGATGTTTGTAGGTTGAATGCACACCACAAGTTCTAGCATTAGAGACTACTAAGGTTCAATAGTGAGCTAGAACCTTATGTAGTAGAGTATTTATTAGAGATAGTGTTTTATATATTCAGGTCTATTCAAACCCATCTATATTAGATAGTTGATTTGGAAGACAATATTTTTGATGGAGTAAGTGGGAATTGGTAGAGCTGAGTTACACAAATGCATGATTAGTTGACACTATCATGGGAAAACATCCAACAACAATTTTGTGTGGCGTACTACCCCTCCTACTTATACTTTGTCCGGATTCAAGATAATTTACAGCATCAATAAGGAGGAATTATGTTAGTTGAGTATGTATCTAGGTTCATATAACTTATGTGGTACTCTCTGGACATGATCTGTGACTGCTACTTTGGAGCTTCTAAGTTTGAGAAGGAAATCTGTAGAGAGATATGAGCTAGCGTAAAACCATTGAAAATCAGCACCTATGTTGGGGTGTTGGATCGAGCACCTGTGAAAGAGAGATTTCTATTTCATGGGATGTCATGTAGCCTGATCTATCAGTGGATGATATATATCTGAGTCATTTGTAGTAGCTGGGAGGCACCAAAGATCTCAAAACATGAGACCCTTCAATTGGAAAGCTCATAAAATGGTTATATGAGGCCAATATAGTGCAAAGGACTGGACAAGCTCATATAGGTGGGGTTCATTTGACATGTGAGGTCAAATGGCATGGGACTACCCGGCCAGGCATATAGAGAAGCCCACAATGATAGATAATGGACAACCATAAAGAGACAACTCCTTGATCTGGAATCTCCTAGGTAGGGATAAGTTGGTCCCCAAGGAGGCAATGCTGAAAGTGGATAAGGGGGAGATACAAGTTGGGGATGACTCTATGATATCCTTTCACCAAGATCTCCAATTATCTCATGTCAGGTTCAAGGATATTGTAGTTGAGGCTTCATATAGTTGTAGGGTCTTGATGTCTATGATACCGTAACACACAAGATGATTCGAGGTATGATATGGGTTTATTCTAAACATTCATCTGTATTGGTAGACACAGGTGTCGTCGATTCCATTATATCTCAACTCTTGGTGAGAGGGATATATCTCCCAATTTTGATTCTATCATAACACCTTTATCTTGAGGTTTCGATAGTGAGAGATTCTTATATATCATTAATATGCCTGAAGTGAAATCTATCTCTTGGAAGAGAATCGTTACAATGGAACCTCTAGGTCATCATGATGGAACCTTACAAATTCATTCGATGTATGGTTTTTATTTCCATGGTCCTTTCATTGATTGAATATATGAAATGAAATGTCATATTCCTTCACCCTGATAGGATGAGATTATAATTTTCTAGAGAGAGAGATCACATGATGATATAGGTTTTATCTGTGAGTGATAGGTTTCAACCAATCACGAATCCATTTGAAAGTGTAATCCTTGATACATAAAAATCATCAAGCATTTGGGTTCATTCATTTGTGGAGGCTTATATGGATATATTTCTCAAGTATGTTATATGACTACAACAAAGGTGATAGATGGTGTTTTGAATTGAATCACAACCACTGACATCCTTGATATCTTGTGCGGAAAATCAGATGGAGTCTACCTATCTTTAAGAGTTACTATTGAAATTGAAGACCGTAATGAGAAAGGTTTTTTCAAAAACCATTGTGTTCCCCTGGGAGACAATAGTATTATTCATGAAAAAGGAAGATTAGATCTTGTGAATATTCATGTATTTTCATCATATGAATTAGTACAAGATAATGAACAAGTACCCCATGCCAAGGATTGACGTCTTATTTTCTCTATTTTAAGGTGTGATATGGTTTTCCAAGAACAATCTCATGCCTAAAAACCAATAGTTGACTGTTCACGAAGCTAATATTTTAATGTTGGCATTCTGATATCTCTATGGACACTATGAGTTCTTAGTCATTCCCTTTGATGTGAAAATTTTCCCCTCCATTTTTATGAATTTGATAAACTTTTCCTTCCAACCATACATAGACCAGTTTTTTTCTTCATTAATGAAATACACATTTACACTACAACACAGGAGGATCATGAAAATCACTTGATGATGGTTGTGTATTTTAATGATACAATAAGATTTATAGAACATTCTCAAAGTTCCTGTTTTGGAGACATTAGGCTCACATTCTGGGGCATTTTATTTCGGAAAAAGTATTTCCCTTAGGTCTAGAAAATATAGAGGTATTTATTTCAGGGAAACCTCCTAATATTATATTGGATTTGGGAAGTTTCATTCAAATTGTGGGGTACTACAGGAGGTTCATGGTGGAAATATCTTGAACCACATCCCCTTTGGCCACCCTAACATAGAAGGGAAAATAGTTTACCTATTGTGAGTAGAGATAGAGTACATTTGGGGAGTTTTGGTATAGGCTGATGATTTAAATATTGTTGAGACTTCCCAAAGAAGGTGTTCAGTTCGTAGTGTATTTATATACCTCGGGATATGGATTTGGATACATATTGATGACATGGTGGGTAGTTATTTCATACATCTCAGTACAGTTGAGACCCCTTTATTAGTACTATCAGACTCATGTCCTGGAGTTAGCAGTGGTAGTATTTTACATGACCATGTGGAGACACTTCCTTCTAGTAGAGTGATTTGTGGTTTAGTTAGACCACCAGAGTCTTCGGTATTTCTTCAGTCAGATAGACCAAAACAAGTGAGGGCGACGCTGGTAGGAGTTTCTTCTGTACTATGACTTCAATATAGTCTACCCTCCAAGAAAGGAAGATGTTGTAGAATATTAACTTAGTAGAATACATCAGAATCTCCTTTTGTAGGATTATTGATAATAGTTCGATTCCATAATGCTGAACCTAGTGGTGCAGGAGGGCACAACTTTTATTAAATCAATGGTGATGACTGCAACACATCTCGAGCATGTGAAGAAGTCCTAGTTGGGAGACATTGACTACATGATATTTAATGATTTCAAATAAAAGGGTGACACAACATATAGATATTATTAAGGACAAAATAATTTCATCATGTTCCAAGGGATAGTAGTGGATCCAATCACAATTCATGAGGAGGTTTTGTAAGTGTTCCACACATCTACCTTATCATTACATCCAGGTGTGGGGAAAATGTTCAGATATCATCAACAATTGTTTTGGAGTTCTATCACGAGATGAATAATAACTATGTTTATCTCTCAGTCCCTCAAATATTAGTAGGTGAAGGCTGATAACCATGTTCTTTAAGGTTTGTTTCATCCCCTTGAGATCCCAAAGTAGATGTGTGATGACATATCCAGGGGGTTCTTCATAGGGATTCCACACCTAGAGAAGTTCCATGACACCATCTTGGTGATAGTAGACCAACTCATGAATTCAAAACAATTACTTTCCATTATTTAGCAGACTTCGGTGAATAGATTTGGGGTATTTGTACATATGAGAGATCATCTTCCTTCACAGGGTACCCTCAATGATTGTCTTAGATCATGTAATTTTATTTAAAACATGATCATAGAGGGACCTATGAGAGGCATTTCTGACCAATGAGATAATGATTATAGACATTACCACCCATATTGATGGGTAGACTGAGCACACTATCTAGGTACTGGAGGATATAATGAGGTATTGCATAATGAATTATGCACGAAGCTGGGAAGACCACATTCCCTTAGTAGAGTTCATATAAAACTAATTATATAACTCTACCATAACCAAATAACCTTTTTAGGATCTATATGTGGTACCATAATGGTCACCCTTATACAAGATAGAGATTTTCGAGTCATCTCTTATGGGACCAAAGTTGCTGCAGGAGATAACAGAGAAAGTGTAGGTCATCCATGAGCAGATGATGATGGCCCATAACAGACATAAATACTATGCATATCGTTGTCTTAGGTCCTTGGAGTTCGATCATGAATTCTATGTCTTCTTGAGAGTCTCCCAATGATGAGTAATGTGGAGGTTCGGCTAGGGAGGCATGTTATCCATAATGTTCAATGAGACGTTCGAGATCATGCAGATGGTTAGTGAGGTTTCATGATGTTTCACCATACCCACACAACTAGAGTGGGTGCATGAAATCTTCCATGTTTCGTAACTGAGGAGATATGTGCATGATTCTATTCAAATAATTGTCTGATTCATGTAGGACATCGAGTATACATCCACCTTTGTGGAGAAACCGATGGTGATCGAGGTTCGATAGGAGATTACAATGCATCGACATTCTATCCCTTTGAGTTACATGTTGTGTTAGCATGGAAACATATTGGAGAGTTCTAGGGAGTGGAAGATATTGATGTGGGCTTAGTATCTCATGTTTTTCCATATTTTTTCTTTTCAATGATGAAAATAATGAAGGAGGGAAAGATGTTAGGACTGGGTTTTCTTTCATGTGTTACATTCAAAGATTTTTAAAAATATTTCCATATCAAAGCAGTGATATAGTGTGCGATTCTGATCCCCAGTGTTCTAGAAATTAATATTTATAATAATATTAAATATATTTTATATTTCACATGTGTATTTAATTAAATAAAACATGATAACTCTTAAATAGTTGCTCATATTGTAAATTTGAAACCATGTATGTGTTCATAATGTAGTTTTTATCTTTTCTGTGACATAATATGAGTAAGAACAAGAAATTCATACCCCTAACTCATTGGGGGTGCCTTTAATTAATTTAATTAAATAATTTATTAATTAAATTCCATTTTAATTAATAAAAAGTTTATAAATAGTTCTTTAGAGGTAATTGTCCATGTTTGGCTCATAATTCTTCCATTCATCAGGAAGAGCTCATTCCCATCCTCTGTTGATGATAAATGACAACCCTTTGGATCAAGGTGGATTGAAGTGCAATGAATGCAGCAGATCCTCCCAAATTTATTAGCAAATTTTCTTAAATAAGGATCGATCAAAACTGAGGTTGGATGCGTTATATAAGTTGTTCTAAAATATAATGAAATGAATGAGTAGATCATTATTATTCCTTCGATCTGATACTTTGAAAAACCTCTCATACACCCAGGAATGAAGATTAAAATTCATTTTTTTAGTTTACCAAAATCTGGAGAACAATCTTGATCACTAGTATCGAAGTCTTTACCAATTATTAGTTAAAACCATGTTCTTTTAATTTTTCTCCCTCTCGTTGACAACTTTCTTCACTGATGGAACACCTTGGTTGCTAATTTGACAGTTGTTGAGAATCCCATGCAAGATCGGGTGCCCGGATCCATAGAGAATCAAAAAAATGATGATGGTTTTGTGAGGAAAGGATAGATCCCGAATCATTGAAAGGTGAGGATGTCCAATTGGGTGTTCAATCTCAATGATCATAAAAAATTGATGTGAGGTGGTGTCTAAAATGTATGATGGTTCACCAAATCGCTATCAGAAGAAATTCACGGCAAGCGATGGCAGGAAAACATAAGTCACGACCAAATTTATGAGCATTTGAAGGAAGAGATCAAATATTTATGGAGGTTTTAATGGATTTTTAGTACGACTATTATATGTAGAAATTTGATGATTCTAGAAAACCCCTGACTACACACCATGTATAATGATGTACACACGACGTGTATCCTGTTATAAAAGAAAATCTAGGTTTTTTGAAACCATTAATGTAGGAACAACATGTAATTCCCTTGACACGCCATGTATCTCATTTTTATGTCAGTGAATCCTGTGGTGGATGTAACAACCCGATATTTTATGATAAGTATTCTTTTTAATTTATTTTATGTCATGTGTTTTATGCTACAACAAGATTATCTTGTGCTATGAGCAACACTATATTATCTTGAAGTATACGCAACACAATTCTTAGATTGTGTTACACATAATTTCAAGTTCGTTTTATAATAGTCATTCTACGCAACATTGAGTGTATATATATATAAATATATATATATATATATATATTCAATGTATAAATGAAATATGGTTGGATTCTGTTATACGAAAAAACGAAGGATTCTTGCACAACACGCAACCCGGACTCGGCGTGCTTTATACGCAATCACGACTTTCCTCGATAGCGTGTGTTGTACGCAATATCAGGTTTCACTAAACAATGATATATGGATATAATATTATTATGAACTAGCTATTATGAATAGTATTAACTAAATTTTGAATTTTATAACATTATTATTTCATCTTATACATTTTCTAGAACATGGTATGTGAAGGAAAAAAATTCGAGTAAAATATGTATTTTTCAAAAAAATGCAGTTTTGCTGCCTTTTAATGGCTGACCCACATTAAATATAGTTTTTGACATGTTTATAAGTAAAATTTTACAAAATAAATTTATTATTTTTATTCAGGATATAAAAATTTACATTGGATAATGTTTTGATAGTTTTTTGATAACTTTCATATTTTAATGAATAGTAAAAACATGCTATATTTTAATTAAAAACTACTTTTTTCATCTTAATAATTTATATAGTTAAGTTATAATATTGAATAGTTTAAATTATAAATAGAATATATTTTTACCATTTAATATAATTTATGTCATTAGTATTGAATTTACCTTGAATTCTTAGGTTAAATCAATTCAATCTTTTGCAATGTTTTAAACAAAAACCATTTTTCTTTCGACAACGGGATTAATTTTAATTTAATTTCTGCAACTTTTTTGTTTTGAATATGGAAAAATGGATTCAATATTTAAAATAAGTGGGTACAAATTATGTTAATAAGCTACTTTTTATTTTCTGCGCATTATGAATAGTAACTAAGGTAAATTTTATTTACCCTAGTTAAAGGTAAATCGTTAAATTAAGGGTAAATATAAGATTATAAAATTACCCTAACAGCTTATAAAATCCAATTGGATGACAAAAAGTAGACCTATATCACCTAAGGGTCGTATTAGATTCATTTAAAGGAATTTTGTCCATGAAAATAATTTAATTAGTATTAAACCCAACGAAAGTGACAACATGTCACTTCCTTAAATCTTATATGTATAATATTTTTAGATTAGTAATAAACATAATGAAACTCCGAATATAAATAGTATTCACAAATCTAATAAAAGTATCTACATCATATGAATTTATTTAGAATTTCATGGATTAAATAATTATCATTAAAGATGACATAATAGTGATGTTAAAATTATTTTATTAAGCGAAATATCAAATAAATGGTTTCAAAAATATTAAAATAAATATTATATGAACTATTTAATGTTCTCCACTAATTTTATTGATAACTATGACATGTTAGGAATCTAATAAATATTTTAGTTCGAATATATCCTCTATTTAGATTTTATTTAAATTCAAATAAATGAACAGTGTCCAAATTGACAATATTGTTATTTTATAACAATAACATATTATTAAATTGTTTAAAAATCACAAAAATATTTAAAAATTATAAATTGAAATTTAAATAGTCGAAAATGGCATAAATTATCCAATTATGTAAAATTAACAACACATAAGTTATTATTTAAAACCATTTAAAATCTAAAATTGTATTACCACAAATAAGCTTAAATAGATTAAATAAGGATAAATCAAAATGATAAGGATTAAAATAAGATCAAAACATGTCTAAATTTTATTGTCTAATGAGATTACAACCCTATCGCATCTAATCTTCAAATGGATTAATTTGTGGAGGTTTTTATGTGGGTTTTGAATTTCTATTAATCTAATATTTTTGAGGATTCCAAAGGTTCCCCTCTCCTCCCTTATAAAAGGGAACCTCCTCCCTCTCCTCCTTACACCACTTTGAGCTTTCAAGCTCAGCCAACCCATGCCCATTTCACATACCCACTTACATAGAAACCTACAAGAGGTACTGGTCTTCTCAAAAGACCAACTCTAGTGCTATAAAAGAAAGTTTAAAGGAGACACTTCGAGAAAGAGGTAATACCTTCTACCGTTTCTTCAAGTTCCATTCTTCTTATAGTCCCTCTTCATTAGTTGTTTCATTATGAAGTAATAATATAAGTATCCCTCATATACTTATATGTTATTATAAATATGAAAAAACCCTATTTCACCTTCTATCCATTCTACGGAAAACAAAATCACCGCGCATGCGTACGTAAGCAATATCATCTCCACGCCGTGGTGTAATCTGTTTTTCCACCACCACCTTACATGGATGGGTATAACGGTGTAAATAATAACTATATATGGTTATTATAACATCATAATTATTCTAATATATTATACCATCCACTCCAATTCTATTCAATATTTATGGGAATGATATCATCGCTCGTGCGTACGTACGGACTACCGTCTCCAAGACGCGATGATATTCATTCTCCATATTAACTGTACATGAATGATCATAAAGTTGATATAATGAATAATAATGAAATATATGAAACAATCATTCTACTAGATTTATGTGTATATATATATATATGTATGTGATCTATTTATTTTCATTCAATTCAATAAGGAAACGAAAACAACATTAATGCGTACGTACGACCTACCGTTTCCATGAACGGTGTATTTATTTCCATTTATCGATCTATTATATATATGTATATTCGAAATATATATTATATATAAATCATGTTTTACATTATGGATGTATATAATAATTATGTAAGTAATCATATGAAAAATTACAATTTAAAACACGAACGACAAATGAAACGATTTTACCCAAAAAGCTACTTTAACATGAATTTACAAAAGAACAGGTAATATAAATTCATAAGTGAAACATATATGATATAATAAAAATGAATATGATTATGTAATAAGTCAATGAAATTATTTAAATCATTGTTCAGGAGGTTCAGATCCATACAAAACATATCGGACCTAAGGTAAGGGATAATGTTGCAATCTCAATTGTTTTTTATCCGAGATTGATTATATGTAAGTATTTACTGGGGTTATATTTATCATCCATGTCCAAGTTTTATAAAAATGTTTTCATGTATGTTTAAAGTCCTTTTTACACATTTTTGACTTTTAGTACATGGTATGTATGGAATCATTCTTTTACGAGTTAATTTTTGACTTTTCTGACACAAGTACGAGAAGAATGTTTTTTTAACTTATACGGCACGAACATATTTTTACAGTTTCATAACTCCTCATTTTCAAGAAGCATCCTCTACATGATAGCATGATTATTTCGAACAAACCCATTTTCTTTTAAGATTTTCTGGCATTTTTTGAAATGAAAATTATTTTTATGAATAAAATATATTTTCCTCAAGAATTCATTTCAAGTGTTTTATCAAAACCATTTTTCATCTAAGATGACGTTATTTCATATGAGTTTGTTTCAAGTAATTTCAAGTGTTTTATCAAAACTATTTTCCATCTAAAAATGAAATTATTTAATATGTTTATGTTTCAAGTATAATGGATCCATTATTTACATGGTTTTATTCTTCTTATGATGAAATGATATCCAATTTTTCATATGGATTATGTTATGATGCCATGATGTTTAAGAATCCCATTCTATTACATGTGTTATGCTATGATGTATGATTTATGATTTTTTGGTACACAAAAGAATGATTTCATTATGAGATGGGTGGGACCTATATCTCCCTCTAATGCATTGGGTAATGATTTATATCTCATGATATATACATGGATAGAATGGTAAGTAAATCTGGTTTAGTGTTACAGGACTGAAATGAGGAGTGAACTCGATTCAGAAAGGGACTTTTTCAACTAAGATGGTCTGGGAAGCAATGCCTTGGCTACTATGGAAATCATAACATGTGATGAATGGTTTCCACAATTACATGTTTTATTCCCATTATATTTTATCATGGTTGATGTTCCATTATGATATATTCCTTATGTACTTCCACGATTTATGTCATTGATCAAGATTTTGATGTTTAAATTTCATGTTCAAGTTTTTGCTTTCAAATGTTTATGGATTGTTTTTTGTTCTCTATGTTTTCCCTTATTGAGCATTTGAGATCACCCTTTTTATGTTTTATTTTTCCCAGGAAATAAAGAAATGTTTTAGGTAAGGAAAAACGGGGAAGATTGTTATGGGAGTTATTGAGGATCTTTCAACATGATTAGAAGTTTATATTCCAAGTTTCCAAAGACAATAAACTATTATGATCCTTGAGTTTTGGTTTTTTATTATGTATTAAGTATTCCGAAAATGTAATTTATTGTCCATGTACATCAAGCTCCGGGTATCTATAGTTGGTTTCAGAGGAATGGTTTTGTCATCCTTTGGAAACTAGGATGTGAAAAAGTTAGTGAGGTTCCTAGAGATATTTCTATGGTATGTCTATGGATGTCCCTAGGGATAAGTATACGTATAGGATATAGTCCTAGAACTATGGTAACGATCATATAATTTAACCTAAGATGTTAGATATTGATGGTACTTTCCCGTTACTATGTTGTTTTCCCGAGCAAGATTTTTTCCTCTCACACTATTCTTTTTGGGTTCTAGAAAATACATGGAAACAAGAAGATTCAAAATAATGGAGGATATGATGGACAATGGAATGATATTATTCATAAGCAACCAAATGAAAATGGATCCAGAGGTCCACATGTAGTTATTATTCCTAATCAGAAATCTCATAATATGATCAATAATATCAACTTTGGTAAGTTTCCTGACTCAGCTAATAAGAGAAAGATGGAGTTTCATGATGATCATAGAGGAAAGAAACTTCAATTCCCCTCATGTAAATCATGTGGGAAGAGTCATCTGGGAGAATGTTTCAAAGGAACTGGAAGATGCTTTGGTTGTGGAAAATAAGGACACAAAGCCAGTAATTTCAAAGGAAAAGGTTTAGTTAACACCATGGACAAAGATAATGGTATTTCTAAGACATCAATAACAGTTAGATGTTTAAATGTGTAATGTACATGCATTATGAAAACCAATACCTTAAGGGAAAATCTGATCAAGAGAATCAACATGGTCATATGGGTAGTATTTCAGTGGATGATATGAGGAGACTACAAATAATATATGAGATGAAAGAAGTGTTGGAGCTCAGTAAGTTGTTTAAGAAGGTAGTGGAATGATTGTATGTTTATCAATAGTTATGTTGTATAGTTAATGGTACTATGGAATAAAGAATCCTCTAAGTATTGTTACACTATTGTTTTTCCGAAAGTATTAGAAAGTATATGTTGAATGGTACTGGTAACCATGAAAGGTTATTCAGATATTTTTGGAAAGTAGATGATATGCGCATAATGAAGGGATAAGAAGATAATGAGATGTTTGAATGTATTCATGAGCTCATGATTGATATAGGGACTAAGTGATATTATGGTTTGAGTATATAATTTTTTTGGGATTTTGGTATGTGGAAAGTGTTAAAATTTAACAACACTCATGTTTTTACTAAGGTTCGAGGGGTATGCATTCTTCAAAAGAATACATGATTAAGGTATTGAAATTTTTGGAATGTGACCAACAAAAGGATATATCTTATGATATATGGGGGACAAATGAAGGAATTAAGATGTTTGGTAGATGACATTTCTAGTAATCAGACAGAATTATTTTGGATAAGACTAATGATTTGAAATTGATTATATTGGACATAAGTTAGTATTGTTTAAGGCTATAAATATTTTCGATATTATTGATGGAATGTTATAATTATGTAGTTTTAGAAAAAGGACAACCTGAAGGACAGACGACAACCCATCGCGTCAGAAAAGGCTGTGGGAATCAAACCCAAAACTGAAGTGCGATAGGCCTTTATTGCCTACCACGGGCCTACAGGAAGTCCCTGTGTAGTACAAACTAGTTTTATTATATTAAAAAGTATGATATATGAAGTATACGTCTATATATGATTAATCTAACTATAGATGTACTTATGTATATTTGATAACTTTTGCTAACCTTTTGTTTGAGACAGATGGAACGACCTATCATTCTCTCACAAGATCTGCTAACATTTCACGATTGACAAATTCAACTTCATTTCTTTAATAGATGAAGTAGAAACTGTCCAAGGAACGACCAACGGTGATATTGTACAAATATCAAGTAAGTATTTCTTTTTCAACAATTCTTCGACATAAGGAAAATGATCTTGAATACAAAAAAATGTTGTCCTAGTTAACTTATATCTGATGAATCAGATGATACCTTAGATCATCACAAATTTTTGGCTTTGTGACTGATGGCTTTTTAATAGCCATGTTCTCTACCACTCTCCATCAGAACTTGATGGTCAGATTTTTTCCACATCCATATTTTCACATATGGTCACCTATGTGGAAACCCAGGGATGATTCAATTTGTGTAACCAATATGTTTCATCCTTCACATTATAAAATTATGTTTTTGTATTACTTTTTACGTTGTGGGTTTCTATTAAAACTTTCGATTAGTAAACCATTTAGAACTCTGACGAATTTCATGGGTGAAATTAATTTTAAGGTGGGTAGAATGTAACAACCCAATATTTTTTGATAAGTATTATTTTTAATTTATTTGATGTCATGTGTTTTATGCTACAACTAGATTATCATGTGCTATACGCCACACTATATTAGCTTGAAGTATATGCAACACTATTCTTAGATTGTGTTATACATAATTTCAAGTTCGATTTATAATAGTCATTATACAAAAAATTGAGTGTGTATATATATATATATATATTTAATGTATAAATTAAATATGGTGGGATTCTATTATACAAAACAACGAAGGATTATTTCACAACACGCAACCCTAATTTGGCTTGCATTACACGCAATCACGACTTTCCTTGATAGCGTGTGTTGTACACAATATCAGGTTTCACAAAACAATGATATATGGTTATAATATTATTATGAACAGGACGTTATGAATAGTATTAACTAAATTTTGGATTTTATAACATTATTATTTCATCTTATACATTTTCTAGAACATGTTATGTGAACAAAACAATTTTTTTGGGTAAAATAAGTATTTTTCACAAAAAATGCAGTTTTACCACCTTTTAATGGCGCACCCACATTAAATCCAGTTTTTGACATGTTTATATGTAATATTTTACAAAGTAAACTTCTTCTTTTTAATCAGGATATAAAAATTTACATTGGATAAAGTTTTAATATTTTTTTATAACTTTCATATTTCAATGAATAGTAAAATCACGCTATATTTTAATTAAAAACAACTTCTTTCATCGTAATAATTTATATGGTTAAGTTATAATATTTAATAGTTGTAAAGTATAAATAGAATATATTTTTACCATTTTATATAGTGTATGTCATTAGTATTGATTTTACCTTGAATTCGTATGTTAAATCAATTCAATCTTTTGAAATGTTTTAAACAAAAAACCGTTATCTTTCGACAACAGGATTAATTTGAATTTAATTTCTGCAACTTTTGTGTATTGAATTTGTAAAAATGGATTCCATATTTGGAAGAAGTGGGTCCAAATTATGTTAATAAGCTACTTTTTATTTTTTGGGCATTATGAATAGTAACTACGGTAAATTTTATTACAATAGTTAAAGGTAAATCGGGTAATTAAGGGTAAATATAAGATTATAGAATTACCCTAACACCTGGAAAATTCCTATTGGATGACTAAAAGTCGACCCATATCACCAAATGGTCGGATTATATTCATTTAAAGGACTTTTTTCCCTGAAAATAATTTAATTATTATTAAAACCAAATAAAGTGACAACATGTCACTTTCTTAAATCATATAAGTATAATAATTTTAGTTTAGTGATAAAATTCATGAAACTTAGAATATAAATAGTCTCCTAAAATCTAATAAAATTATCTACATCATATGAATTTATTTAGTATTTTTAGCGATTAAATAATTATCATTAAAGATGACATAATAGTGATGTTGAAATTATTTTATTAAGAGAAACATATAATAAATGGTTTTAAAAATATTTAAATAAATATTATATGAACTATTTAATGTGCTCCACTAAATTTATAGATAAATATGACATGTTAGGAATCAATTAAATATTTTATTTCGAATATATATTCTATTTAGTTTTTATTTAATTCAAATAAATGAATAGTGTCAAAATTGACACTATTGTTATTTTATAAAAAAACATATTATTAAATTGATTAAAAATCACAAAAATATTTATAAATTATAAATTAAAATTTATATAGTCTAAAATGGCATAAATTATCCAATTATGGAAAATTAACAACACATATGTGTTTTTTTATAACCATTTAAAATTTAAAATTTTATTACCACAAATAAACTTAAATAGATTAAATAAGGATAAATCAAAATGATAAGGATTAAAATAAGATCAAAACGTGTCTAAATTTGATTGGTTGAAGAGATTACAACCCTATCTCATATAATCTTGGAATGGAGTTATTTTTGGAGGTTTTTATCTGGGGTTTGGATTTATATTAAACTAATATTTTTTAGGATTCCAAAGGTACCCCTCTACTCCTTTATAAATGGGAACCTCCTCCCTCTCCTCCTTACACCACATCGAGCATTCAAGCTCGGCCAACCCCTACCCATTTCACTTCCCCACTTCCTTAGAAACCTACTAGAGGTACTGCTCTTCTCAAAAGACCGACTCTAATGCCCTAAGAGAAAGTTTAAACGAGGAACTTCGAGAAAGAGGAAATACCTTCTACCGTTTTCTTCAAGTTCCATTCTTCTTCTACTCCCTATTCATTAGTTGTTTCATTATGAAGTAATATCATTAGTATCCCTAATATAATAATATGTTATTATAAATAATAAACAAACCTTTTTCACCTTCTATCCATCCTACGGAAAACAAAATCTCCGCGCGTGCGTATGTACGGAATACCGTCTCCATGCCGTGGTGTAATCTGTTTTTCCACCAACAACTTACATGGGTGGGTATAATGGTGTAAAGAATAAATATATATGGTTATTATAACATCATAATTATTCTGATATATTATACCATCCACTCCAATTCAATTAAATAATTATGGGAATGATATCATCACTCGTGCGTACGTACGGACTACCGCCTCCACGACGCGATGAGATTCAGTCTCCATGTTAACCATAGATGAATAATCATAAAGTTTATATAATGAATAATAATGAAATATATGAAATAATAATGCTACTGGATTTATGTATATATATATGTATGACATCTATTTAGTTTCATTCAATTCAATAAGGAAATGAAAACAACATTCATGCGTGCGTACGACCTACCGTCTCCATGAACGGTGTATTTCATTCCATTTATCAATATATTATATATATGTATATTCGGAATATATATTATATATAAATAATTTTTTACATTCTGGATGTAATTAATCATGACTTAAGTAATCATATGAAAATTTACAAGTAAAAACACGAACGACAAATGAAACGATTTTACCCAAAATGCCACTTTAACATGAATTTACAAAAGAATGGGTAATATAATGTCATATGTGAAACATATATGATATCATAAAAATGAATATGATTATGTAATAAGTCAATGGAATTATTTAAATCATTTTACAGGAGGTTTGGATCCATACGAAGCATATCAGACCTAAGGTAAGGGGTAATGTTGCAATCTCAAATGTTTTCTATCAAAGATTGCTTATACGTAAGTATTTACTGGGGTTATATTTATCGTCCATGTCCATGTTTTATAATTTTTTTTCATGTATGTTTAAAGTCCTTTTTACCCATTTTTGACTTTAAGTACATGGTATGTATGGAATCATTCTTTTATGAGGTACTTTTTGACTTTTCTAATAAATGTACGAGAAGAATGTTTTTTTAACTTATACGGCACGAACAGATTTTTACAGTTTCATGACGCCTCATTTTCATGAAGCTTCCTGTACAATATTTCATGATTATTTTCGAATAATCCTTTTTATTTTATGATTTCAAGGCATTTTGTGAATAGAAAATTATTTTGAAGAAGAAATGATATTTTCCTCAAGAATTAAATTCAAGTGTTTTATCAAAACTATTTTCCATCTAAAAATGACATTATTTAATATTTTTATGTTTCAAGTATAATGTCTCAATTATTTACATGGTTTTATTATTCTTATCATGAAATGATAAACATTTTTTTATATGGATTATGTTATAATGGCATGATGTTTAAGAATCCCATTCTATTACATGGGTTATGCTCTGATGTATGATTTATGATTTCGTGGAACATGAATGAATGATTTCATTATAAGATGTGTAGGACCTATATCTTCCACCAATGCATTGGGTAAAAATTTATATCTCATGAGATAGACATGGTATGAATGGTAAGTTAATCTGGTTTAGTGTTACAGGACTGAAATGAGGAGTGAACTCGATTCAGAATGGGACTTTGTCCACTAAGATGGTCTTGGCAGCAATGCTTGGCTACTATGGAAATCATAACATGTGCTGAATAGTTTCCAAAATTAAATATTTTATTCCCATTAAATTTTATCATGGTTGATGTTCCATTATGATATATTCCTTACGTACTTCCACTATTTAGGTCTTTGCTCAAGATTTTGATGTTTAAATTTCATGTTCAAGTTTTTGCATTCAAATGTTTATGGATTGTTTTATGTTCTTTATGTTTTCCCTTACTGAGAATTTGAGCTCACCCTTTTTATGTTTTATTTTACCCAGGAAATAATGAAAGGTTTTAGGTAAGGAAACAAAAAGGGGAAGATCGTTATTGGAGTTGTTGAAGATCTTTCAACAAGATTAGAAGTTTATATTCCATGTTTCCAAAGACACTAAACTATTATGATCCTTGAGTTTTTTTGTTATGTATTATGTATTGCGCAAAAGTAATGTATTGTCCATGTACGTCATGATCTGGGTCTCTATAGTGGACCGCACCGAAAGCCACACACCATGTACCAAATTACGCGGACACAGGGTCTAAGTACATAGACATGACCATAGGACACAACCCTAGTCCTCGTAAACATAACCCCAAAGTGTAGTCCACCTATACAGTCGGTTCTACAACATGGGGTGGAGCTGTGAAACTTCCAGGGACATGACTGGGCTGTGTAGATGGACCAAAATCTATTTGGTTCCACTGCCATGTAGTGTTCCCCTTGATCTCTTCTGAGCGATTTTCAATAGTTCACATCTTCTTAATTTAAACTCAGACTTTAGCACAAGAGTAGCCTATCCTGAGAATTTTTTTCACGTTGAAGGAGATTTTTTCCATTGAATAATATTGTGATATATGATGTGAAATGTTTTGGGTTTGGTATCCACTAAGGTGACATGTGATAATGTTAGATATGATACAAAATCACCAGAGCTTCCCTGACATAACCATCTAGTAGGGATGGGTAGTATATTTCCTTGAATACAGTAACAAGATTACCCTATATTAAGACATGTTGGTATAGTTACGTGATAATATTTCTGATTTAGCCTCTATCCAGTATAGGTAGTGGAGTTCCTCAATGTTTCGGGCTTACCCTCTTGTGGGACTGAGCAATGGAGTTCCCCGATGGAATCTCCTTGGTGTTACCCTTCATCCGACATGGGTAGTAGAGTTCCCTAACAACTCATTTGTATTACCCTCTAATAAAGATAGGAAGTGGTGTTCTTCAATGTCATTCCTGAGAATAACCCTCCAACCAGGCTAGGTAGTGGAGTTCATAGGTGACTATTAAAAGAGGTACCTCCTTTCAAACGAAGGCATGCGATCCATACCAAGAATATGTGACCCCTTGACTATATGGAATAGTGATGACATGTGGATTGAGGTGAACTTGGACTCACAAATAAGGGGGAAAATTTCCCCACCCATACACATTATTTTGATGCAATCTAAAATCATGTGGGTGAGTCATTGCCACCCAACATGAATAGTATCAATATGTGGTGATTGAGTCCCTTAGAATTACGTGTTTAGGTGAGAGGCATAAGTTCTTAGGTATCATTGATGGATTAACTATTGAAAATTTGGAAACTCTTCTTATTTGGTTGAGCTGTGAGATGGATATTCCCTTACTCTCCCATAAAGGATTCTTTGACTAAGTATATTCATCTGTCATTGTTACCCACTCCCTCAATTTTTTTACTCTCCTTATAGGATTGTGATGATGCATGCAGTATGCCACTTTCTTTCCATGTTTATGTCATCCTGGATGGATGATTCTACTATCTAACTATAGGTTGATAAGACTCAATAGTAATTTTATATTCTCACCATGTTTAGATGCTTGTGTTGGGATGAGTTTATATTCACTCTACAATTGGGTGGATCTATACTATTTTATGGTACCTTGTTCTACCTATTGCTTTCCTCCTCAGTTTTATCTCTTAGTACATTGCTTTCACCCCTTTCGGGCATTATACTGGGTATGTATATAGTCACACCTTCATGGAATTTTCCAACATGTGTCATTTCTTTTGAAGAAGACGGATAGGTCAATAATGATTTTAGATTGGCTAAAAAGTATTGTGTGATTGGACCTTGTACGGTGGTCCTGAAATTTGATATAGGAGCTGGGGTATCTCAATTGTTTACTCATTTCCAGTTTTTCCATGTTGGGACACATTTCTGGTTGGGCATGTATTTTTCAACATTTTTTTTCAGTTTACTCTATCTTAAATCGTACTATATAGAGGTCCATGAATTTTTGGTTATTTTATAGCAGTGTTTCACATTTTATTTCTTTCCCTCTGTAATATTTCATTGAGTTTTTTGTGTGTGTGTACAAATTATTATGAAAAGGCCTCCCCATGTTAGTTATTCCATCAGATCTTGTCACTACCCCTGGATTATGGAGCCTTTCTTGGGGTAGTAGTGGCTTTAGACCCAACTTAGGTTGGGTCATGACATAATTTATGAATGGGATTAGTGAGTGGTAGTATTAACACAACTAAAGGCATGAGGTGGCTACATAGAGACTCTAACAGCATAAAAGGTGGTTCTCATTCTTAATGGGCATTCGAGCAAACAATATATAAATAAATAAGGCATGATGGGCAGGTTATCCCTAAAGGGGGATATGGCCTACCATTTTGGCCTTTGTGTGAGGTGTGTGAGTGTGTTTGATGTAATTGTACCCCCACACACCTAATGTATATGTTTTTATAATGTATATATATATATATATTATTTAAAATATAACGAAAATATGTATTTTTTAATAAATTTATTATAACATTATAATTATTTAAATATTCAAATATATACATTTATAATCTTATAAATATTTTTTTAAACAATATATATATATCAATTATTAAGACATATATATTAATAGATCATATTTATATTAATTATAAAAATGAAATTTGTAATTAAAGTATATAAATTAAAAAAAATTAAAATATAAATTTAGTAATTATATATATAGATAATTAATAGTTTTATTAAAAATGTTTATTAGAATTATGAATACTAATGATAAAGATCCTTCATTATCAGTGTTAAAAAAAGTGTTCATAAAGGATACACCATTATAAATGATTTTTTTGCCTTGATAATAGATACATATAATAATTTTATAACTAGCAATGATAAAGGAAGTCTTTTTATCAGTGATTTACTTTTAACATCGATATAATGTGGCACTTTGTAATAGGTGTACCATGGCAGTGAAAAATAAAATTTTAACCGTTATTTATTCATTAATGTTTATATTTTATTATATGAAATGACGAGTTGGGAAAAATTTATATTTATAGATTTTATTTTAGTTGATTTTTATTAGTACCTATGTATAAATTTTAAAAATTATATTAAAAATAAAAGAGGTAATTGAAAAATCATCCGTCTATCTTAGATAATATAAATACCTACATGTGGATAATTATTTTACATAATTTTATACACTTGGGTCCTCAAAAATACATGTGAGTAACAATTTGAAATGTAACAATCAGAAGAATTGGTTATTCTTGATACAAACTAATGTAAATATAGTAAAGGACAATCATAAAAAACACAAGGTGTTAGAACTAAACTGAGATTGATATGAATTAGTTATTTCCCCTAGTTTTTATATTGGTTTGTCAATATTTGATATATCCACAACTATTTAAATTAAAATGATATTGAAATACCTATTTTACCATTTAAAATTAGTTATTAATTTAATAAAAATCACATATATTAAAATAATTTACAAGGACACAAAATATTGTAAATAATTATATATTATAATGTTTAGGGTGCATATTTAATAATTTAATAATCCTTTATGTAGAGTAATAATATATTATTTTATATATAAAATATGATTTTTAATTCTATAATAATTAAAAAACTCCAAATGAAAATGTGAAGTCATTTAATCCCTTCTAGTGCATTAAATGGAATATATTATTATTTTACATGATTGGTACTACATATACACGAATACAAACATATGTTGGAGATTTATAATTATTTTATTGATCGACATATCCAAATATTTATAATAAAAAGTGATCACATCATGCCTTGTAAAATATGGAAGGATGTGCTGGGAAAATAAATGTATATGATCCATGGATCGAGTATAAAACTCAATAAATTAATGATATATGTGTTTATATAGTCAGAATGATAAAAAACTATTTAAATACATTAAAGTATAAATATCCATCTGAAACATCAAACAAACCTTCATTATGTGAATTGATAAGTGGTGAGATAAAATGACCATAATTTAGACATGATCAATATGTAATTGACATTATATTGTGTAATAATGTACTCTAAATATAATTTTTCTATCCTATAGTGAGGTTCTAGACAACTATTTCATTATAGGAATGACACGAAATGTTTATTAAGGAAAATAATTCATGAAATTAATTTTTTTCCTTTTTCATTCATTAAAAACATGATCATGAATTATTTACAATATTTTTTTAGTTTGGTGGTGGTGCAACATAATGAAATGGAGTTATATTTTGGATGAAAAAATCACAATGTGAAAGATGATGTTCATGACACAATAAAAATAAGTTAATCACATGTTTGAAGGAATTTACCATACATGATAATGGAGTTCCCTTTTGTTATTCATATACTAGAAGAAGATTTATATGATATAAAAATGATATCTCCTTTTCTGGTCATTCTATGATTATGGTGTTAATAGTATTAGTTAATATTACATTATATAATTATATAATTTATTTAATATTACATGAGGTTAATAATTTAATAATAGTGTGGATTATGTAGTGAGAATATATTTTGAGGAATTAATGAGAGTTTACAATTTTGTAAAGAGTACATTGGGAGAAGTTTTTCTAATTATTGATCATGAATACATGTGTTATAATAGTATGATGAAATATTTCATGATATATTGTAATAGATCTTGTCACATTTCATATATCATTAGTGATTCATGTTTCAAATGAATAAGGGAAATTAAATTATTACACCATGAGAAATATTGGTATACATTATGATATGGATAGGTAAGAAAAATGTGGAACAATAGGAGATACCGTGTCATGAATAGTCACAAAGAAGATGCATGGTAGTTTAATGGTTTAAGATAATTCATATCTCTCACATTAAAATCTATATGTATTTATACACATATATTAAAAAACATTACAATATACTCTTATAGATATAATATTTACCATTCCTTATATCTCAAAGGTGATGTTCCTTCCACTGTAGGAAGCATCACTCAACAATATTGAATGCTTCAATAAAATTTGATAATCTACCAAGATACATGTTAGTGTGATGAAAATTAAAAACTTTGAGAGCATAAGTTGGTATTCACAAAAAGATATACATGCCAATTATATAGTGACCCAACTTATTTTTATAGAACTATTACATCATTTTATGATAAACAACATAATAACGATAAAATATATGATCTAAAGGAAAAGCATCTTGTGAAAATTAGGCACATACAACCATTATAAAAAATGAATGTTAAACATTATATAATTCATATTATTTATACCTCTAAATATATTATTTTCCCCTTATTACATGTAGTCTCTTGAGGATATACAATAAAGAATGGGGTGTAATAAAATCCTAGAAGGGGGGGGGGATAAGGGTAATTAATCAATAGTAAAAGGGTAATCATAACAATAATAATCAAATTATAAAAAAAGGTAAATCATAAAACTCATCATAGAAACAATTTATAATGGAATGTAATTTTTCATATGAAGGATAATGAAACAACATAACATAGTGGAAAAATACTAAACATAATTGTGAACAAAGCCAGCATCATGTTCACACATACATATGTACATAAATCACAATATCAATAATGTGAAAAAATATTATCATGTTCTTGAATATTATATATATTCACATGATATATATCACATTATCAATTTCATTGAAGGGATATAAAATTCTTGTCCCACCTATCACATCATTAAATGATCATAATCTTGCATATTTCATTGTAGGATAACAATCATTGTCATGAAATAAACTATGGAGAGGAATGGGTTCTATAAAATATTTCACATATATTACTTAATGAAATGAACTATTTGATTACAAAATAAAAATTTGAGATCATACTTTTTTTTATAAGATAATTTTTTGAAACCACTCAAAAGGATTCACTGATTGATTTAGAAATCAAAGACTTTTTTGATAAATCATTATAAATGGAATAGAACTTTTTTGAGGGGTAAAAATATTTATAACCCAAAAAAGAAAAGACAATTAATATTTAAGGGGAATATTTTTAATATTATAAGAACATTCAATCTGAAATCAATACGAAATATGTGTAAACCCAAAAGAATGATTTTTTATTTTAGAATCCCTTTACCTTAAATCCTGATTTATTTTGTCATCATTGTGCCTAATGAATAATAAAATGTGGATTATTAGGACATTTATCCAGAATTTAATTATTGTAATTGTTTACTTATAATCACTTATAATCATTTTATTATATTTCTTAATTTGTGTTATTGAATTTTATGTTCTTTTATATCATGTTTTTCTAAAAAAAATTCAATTTTATTTGATTTATCAATTTTTTTGTTGTTCATTTATAAATAAGAATAATTATTTATAGAATATTAAAATTAATATATGTATAAATTTATCTATCATAAATAATTTTTTATAACTCATGTTATTTTTTATGAAAATAAAATTATTGGAAACGTCCTAGTTAGTGATTAGTTGATCGTTAACGAGACATTTTTCAACGACAACATATAAGAGTTATAAAATATAATTACAAATTATATATGAATATTGAAGTAGGATAAAATTAATAATATAATGATAAAATAATAATTAATCAATATTTTAATATTTTAATTTGTAAGGAATAGAGAAAAAGAGGATGACAAGAGAAAAATACAAAGATGAGTTGATGAAAACGTATACTCTTCTTAGAGTTACTTCTCCTGTATGACATCAAACAACCTTGAATCATGGATTTGGTTACTCTATAAAATACATAAGGATTCTAAAAGGACATAGAGAGTATATTTTGTTATCATTCTTTCTTTCGAAAGTTCAAGTGAAGTGGTTCTCCATGGGGTGGGGGAGGGGTATTTTTTAGTAAAGATATTGAATAAAATACCACATCCAAGGTCAACAATGTAATAGTAATTTTTTTTACATCATGAATCAAATATAAATTTAATATAATGGTTTTTGGACTTTAAACCCATTCATAATCACAATTAACAAGTTTATTAAAAGAGAAACTAGAAAAATGAAAAAAAATTAATTGAATAATTTTTAATTTAGATTTTGTAATGTAATTTTTTATGATTGGATGGAATTTTTATTGTAAAATGATGACTCATTTTCTAAAACTGAATATGTTTTTATAGAAAAATTTCTTGAATTTATTACATCATCATGAATTTAATTTCAAATACATTGGATAAGGATGAAAACTGTATTTTTACTATTCACACAAAAATTAATGTTTCATAGAAATTTGAAAAAGTATATTCCTTATAAAATTGTGATGTAATGATTTAAAATATGAAAATTATTTTATGAAAATTATTTTTCTAACATAGGTTATTTTAATCTTTAAATTTTTTTTTGATAAATACCATAAAATGCATTTTATAAAAATGTGCTTATATTTCTATTGAATTTTTAATATAAATATTGATTTTATAAAATTATAATATTTTTACATTCATAAATTACTCATGATAAATTTGATTATATCATATTTTAATAATTTTAGGAAAAATTACTATTACAATTTTCAGGATACTACTCCCAATGGCGTGGTTATTATTCCGATGGTCACATTACTCTTCCAATGGTCACATTACCTCTTATAAATACTACAAAAATCCTCCATTAATTGTTGACCTTAATTCTTCTCAAATATACACATTCCTGTTTTCTATAATTTCAATTGGTTTACAAATATTCTATTTCATTTCTAAATTTTTATTCATACGAGGATGATTCTAGAAGATTGGAAGTATCTAAACATTTCCATTCTAATTTTACTTATTTATATTTTTTCCCATTGTAATGTTTGGAATTTTCATGGGGTTAGATTTTGATTAATTTAATGATATTTTGTAATGAAATAAATTATTTTTCGTCAATCAATGTGTTTTATGTGTATAATACTATATAATATAATATTACACACATTTATTTTAAGAAAAAATTTAATTTATAAAATATGTGTTGTCATATTCTTCCCACTGTAGAAATTTCATCCTTTAAATTTCAAATCATATTCTTCATTGAAAATTGGTGATGATACGTTAGTTTTATTTATTATATGTCTCCCACATTCCATCATCATATGTATTGTTCTTCCGTATCACTTTGACAAGGATAGTAATGTTTTAATATAGAAACGTTTCTCCACTATCAATGATGTTCGTTGGCTTCACCTCATTCGTGAGGTCATTCTCCAGTTTTACCACCTATGTATTTAGTACATGTGAGGGATAAAGTATGCACATCTTTATGAGTGATAAAGGAAACACATCATGAATATGAACCATATTTGGTGGAAGTGAAAACTGATAGGACACTTCTCCTATGAAATCAAGGATATTAAAGGCACCAATGCACCTAGGGACATGATTCCCTTTTTTCTAATCTGGATGAATCTTTTCCATGCTGATATTAAAAGAATATTTTTTCCCAAACGTAAAATCTCAAATCCCCTTCAATGGTTTTCATTATATCTCTTTTTTTGAATCTAGATATATTTTATATGTTGTTTTATGTATTGAACCATATTTTTCAACTCTTTTACAAGATCATGTCCATGTATATTTCATTCCCCTGCATCATCCTAATAAGTAGCAGTTTTTCATAACTTTTCTAATAGATATTATAAGGTTATATTTAAATACCTGAGTAGATGTATTGTTGTATGATAAATAAAAAATGTGAGATATTGATCCCATCATCCATTAAATTCTGTTGAAAAAGTCCTCATCATGTAGTTGAGTATCTGAATATCCCTTTTATATTGGCCATTAGTTTGGGTTGCTAGGTCGTACTGAAATTCAATTGAGTATTCAATACATATTGAAGACATATTCATAATTTAGATGTGAAAACTAGATCTAAATTAAATAGGATAAGAATTGTTGCCCAATATATCCTGAACACTTCATTTAAATATAGATTAGAATGCAGTTCTAATGAGAAATCATCACAAATAAAAATAAAGAGGGTAGTCTTTGTGTGTTGATCCACCACAACCCATATCACATTGTTTCCTTTGGATTTATTTAGGAGTCTATTTAATGTACAAGGTGATGTTATTAGATTTCCATATGAATTTGGGAAATGGTTCTATCATGCCCTTGGACTTCTATCACTCGGATTTAACTAGATGGCATACCAAGAACTTTGAGGTCTACTCGTTAATCTCTTTCTTCATGTTGTCCACATAACTATTTCTCGAGGATCATAGTACATATTGTTACTTAATGGATATATGTAAAAATATTATTTATGTACATTATCCAATATAACATTTTTTTCAGTTGTTGAAGACACACATTGTTTAGTCCAAAATCAAATGACACCATCTTCATTGACGTGGGACTCCTGATGCTTCACATCCTTTATTGCTCTCACATTTTTTGAAGCTCCAAATCATCCCATTATTCCACCTGATCTTATCTTAGATATATGGTTGATAAATAATTTTCTAATTGTTTTATTTATTCAATAGTATTTTTATTTAATTATCCATACTTGGAATATCCAAACAGATAGGGTCTTTCTCAATCTGTATCCTGGATAAAGTAGCATGTTATTTTCTACTATGAGAATAATATACCTTGTTTATTCTCTTGTATGGTAGTCAGTAGATAAATAATATTTGTTGGAATCCTCATGTATTAATCATGTTTTAATGGTCAGAAATACTATTACTATTAATTAATCCCAATCTTAATTGCACATCAAGTTAATGATATTCAGTATCAATAATAACTACACATCATGTATCAATGATAACAAATCTTATAGATGTTAATTACTCTCTTTATTATTTAAAAGTCTTATGCATGATCACAAATCTCACTTATATTATCAGACCTTTATATTTATGATTCAAGATCTCTTACTCTCTACTGGTTAAACTTAATTCATTTTATTCATATTTTTGTCTAAGTCTAAATATAGATATTCATCTAAGTATAGAGACACCATGAAGGAAAAACTATGACCCAGAAACAGTGAAGGAAAAACTGTGACCCAGACACCATGAAGGACAAACCGTGACCCAGACACCTTGAAGGAAAAACTATGACCCAGACACCGTGAAGGACAAACCGGGAAACATACATTGTGAGCTACACAATGTGACATGGAGACACCGTGAAGCATATACCGTGAACCACATATCGTGAAGACCATACGGTGAAGAAGAAACCGCTTACATAATCCATGTGACACCATTTCTTAACTTTTTTGTCAATTATAATTATATAATGCTAACGGTCATATTTGAGGTTTTTAATGCAATTAATGTTATTTAATGATAGCTGTTTTCATGTCAAGAAACCGTATCTCATACCTATAAAATGGGAATCATTCCTACTGCCAGAACTCATGGAATATAAGGAAGATTGAGATGCAGTACACGTGCAAAAGTTTGACGATACAATAAGAAGAACTTACATATGCCCGAGAGCACTATGCTGAATAGAAAGAACAATCCTAATCAATAAGGAGATTTCAAGACATTCAAAGAACTCTCATGAGTGAAATCCAATACCACTGAAGAACACACGATGAATCAAGAGATCATTTTCACTCTTGTGGAACACAAGCTAGACTACGAAACACTATTTTTCAATAGAAAAACTAGAGAAGGACTCAGAAGCAATTATGCTAAATCCAACGAGTCCAGAGCTGCATTACTAATCACTAGAACCTTCTAAACTCTTATCTATTCTCTCTAAGTGATTTTTTTATTTACATTCGAGTAGTGTAGTGTACTCTGTATATCATACACATACACACTGTCTCCTACAATGAACTAGAGGATATCCAAATCCTCACTCCAAAAATCTTAACTCTTTTTTACCCACTTCAACTATGGAAGTGGTCCTTGTGTGGCCTGGTCTTCGTTTTGTTTCCTATGAAGAATCTTGGTAGAGGTCCCTACGTGGCCTGAAATGTTTTTTAAACTGTTGTTAACCCCGATATAGGGTGTGGATCAAATTTATATAAATTTTAGAGGACTAAGTCTCAGCATGAAACTGAACCTCTTGTTATATCTGATGTGCATCTTTAGATTATGTTTAATGTACACTACATATATATTTTATATTCCACTGTAGTTACATTTAAATACAAAACTATTTTAAAGATACTTTGATAGTTAAATTAGAAAGTGACTATACTTATTGTAAACCAATAAGTTAGTTTCAAAAGTTAATTTAATCTTCAAGTTAAGTTAACTGAGACCTAATCAATCTTTTAGAAACTGATTGAACATTTACATTCTATATAGATTCACTATAGTTTAACTTGTTTTATAAATTAGAGGATTTTAAATAGACAATATTTTAACAGAAATTTTAATTGGAAGTCAATTCACCCCCCTCTTGAGTATCCACTCCGACCAACATTTGGTATCAAAGGTTGTTTTTGATAAAGGATTTTTTAAATACTTTGTTTTTAAACTATGATTTTAGTTGCATCTATAAAGATCTTAGATTTCTATTAGTTCTAAATTTTTATCTCTTTAAATTTATTTTCTAAAATCTAGTTATAGATAATAGACTATAGGGTGATGCTACTAACATGCCACCTTTCTTCAATGGTACAAACTATGCTCAGTGGAAATTGAAAATGAAAATTCATTTAAGAAGCATGGGTTTTGATATTTGCACTGCTATAGAATCTCAATATAAAATTCTAGAAACCGAAAGAACAACTTGGGATGAACCTACAAATACTTCTTATAATAAAAATTGTAAATTCATGAATGCCCTGTATTGTGTTCTAGGAGATGAGGAATTTAACAGAATTTCTGCCTGTAAAACTGCTTTTGAAATTTGGGATACTTTAGGTGTTTATCACGAAGGAACAACTAATGTTAAGAAATGTTATTAAATAATTATACTATTAAACATGATAATTTTAAAATGAAGACTAATGAACCTATTTCTGATATGTATCTCAGGTTCAATGAGATAGTCAATACAATGAATTCACTCGGAAAGGTTGTTCCTGTAAAGGAACAAATTATGAGGATATTGAGGTGTCTACCAGACCGATGGAGAGACACATCTATTTTAATCAGAGAGTCATGTGACATTACTTCTCTACCTGTCAAATAACTCATTGGTATGCTTATGATGTATGAGGAAGAACTCAAGGTGAATAAAGAGTAAGAGGATGAACCAAAAAGAGAATCAGTGGCTTTCAAGACTACTTCTTCAAAGAACAAGGACAAAGAAAAAGATCAAATACAAACTGACAGTTCAACAAGTGAAAGCTCAGACTCTGATAGTGATGCTGAAATGGCTCAGATTTCCAGAAGGTTTAAGAAATTTTATAGGAAGAATAAATTCTTCAGAAAATCAAATTACAAGGGAAAGTATGATAATAAGGGACATTTGAAGAAGGAATAGAAAAAGCTAGATACAAGTGATGAATTTGTTTCCTATGACTAAAAAATAAAAGGACACATTAAAGTAGACTACCCACAGCTAAAATTCAATAAGAAATATTATTACAAGGACAATATGTACAAGAAATCTATGAAGGCTACCTAGAGTGCTTCTGAAGACAACACAAGTGAATCTGAAATGTCTGATTCTGAAATTAAACGTGCCAACATGTGTTTCCTGACAAACACATATTAGGTAACCTTAGGTACTCCTACTTTAATTTCTTATTATTATGGAGATAATGCAGAATCTGATTCGGATTCTGAAAAAATTACTAGTGGGGAATTATTTGAATATTGTAATATATTGGAAGAGACATCCAATGAAGTTAAGGATAAATACAAATCATTGAAGAAACAACATGCTCTCACTAAAACTGTTAAAACTGAACTTACTATTAAAAAAGAGAAGAATGATCAACTGTTAAAGGAAAATACAGAACTGAAAATGTCAAATGAGGAACTTAGAAAGGACTTAGAGAAGTTCACAAATGGAAAGGATACACTAATTGAAATTATTGGAAAGAAAGTGGTTGAAAAATACACTACTGGAATAGGATACAATCCTAGACAGAGACAAATTACTAAGAATAGATTTATTCCTAAATCTAGACAGAATAGTACTAGTTCTAGTTCTGGAGAGTCAAATGCTTCAACTAGATATTCACATAGTTATAAATCAAATAGAGTTTATTTTTCAAAATCTTTTGATTCTGTAAATTATATGAGACCCATAAGAAAAATTTGGATACAAAAATCATTAATTGAAAACCTGTCTGGCCCCAAGAAGATCTGGGTACCAAAATCATATTCTATCTAAAAATGTTTTGTAGGAAACCTGCTTGAAGAGTTCCCACAAGAAGACATGGTATTTGGACAGTGGATGTTCAAGACATATGTTCGGGGATTACTCATGCTTCAAGAGTTTAATAATGGTTGATGGTGGCTATGTCACCTATGGTGATAATTATAAAGGACAGATCATCGGCCAAGGCCAAATTGGTATCACTAATTCAGTTTTAATTTCCGAAGTTTTATTTGTTGATGGACTGAAATATAATATGTTAAGTATTTCTCAATTTTATGATGATGGTTTTAATGTCATGTTCAAAAATGATTCTTGTAATGTTTTTAATTCTAATAATGTTTTAATCTTTCCTACATTAAGAAATGAAAATATTTATGAAGTTTATTTAAATTCCCCAGCTAAGAAAAATGTTACTTGATTAAATGCTTTTCATAAAGAGTCTTGGCTCTGACATAGATGATTAGGAAACTACAACATCCATTCACTTAGAAAACTGACTAGGAAGAAATAGGTTAGAGACCTACCTAAACATGAGTTTCCAAATGAAAAAGTGTGTAATCCCTATCAAAAGTGAAGGCAACATAAATTTTATTTTAAATCAAAGAAAGAAGTCTCAATATCTCAACCTCTCAAGTTGGTTTACATGGAATTGTTTGGACCATCTAGAGTTTCTATCTTAAATGGGAAGCACTATGTCTATGCCCTAGTAGATGACTTTTCTAGATATACATGGGTATACTTCTTAGCTCACAAAAGTGATGCTTGTTCTTACTTTATTAAATACTCCAAGTCTGTAGAAAGTCTTAGTGGAATTAAGATTAAAACTCTAAGAAGTGATCATGGTCGTGAGTTTGAAAATCAAGTGTTTGAATCTTATTGCTCAAATATTGGCTATAATCATAACTTTTATGTTCCTAGGACACATCAGCAGAATGGTGTAGTAGAAAGAAGAAATAGAACCCTTCAAGAAATAGCTAGAACCATGCTTAATGAGTATGACCTGCCTATTTATTTTTGGGCTGAAGCTGTAAATATAGCTTCTTATATCATCAATAGAGTCTTGATTAGACCTGTTCTTAAGAAGACCCCATATAAACTTTGGAACAATTGAAAACCTAATGTCAATTACTTTAGAGTGTTTGATTGCAAATTCTTTATTCTTAATACGAACAATAATATTGATATGTTTGATTCTAAGAGTGATGAAGGAATCTCTTTAGGATAATATATAACCAGAAAAGCCTATAGATTTTTCAATAAGAGAACCAAGTGTGTGGAAGAATCTGTTCACATCAAATTTGATGAAACTGATCCACATGAGTCTAAAACCACTATTAAGAATCTTGAAGAATATTTGAGTGTTCTGGACCTTAATGAAAAATCTACAGAACCTGCTATAAAGACAACCTATTCTGGACTTATTCCATTATCTGCTTCTAATGAACCCGAACCTAGAGAAGAGCCAGAAATTTCTAGTCCCACCTTTACTAGATCAACTAGAACTCCAATGAATCATTTGTTAGATGCAGTTGTAGGAAATCTGGATAGACGAACACAGACTAGAGATTCTCTTCTAAATTAGGTTGAACATCAAGCCTTCTTGTCACATCATGAACCAAAAAACATTTATGATGCTATTAATGATGAATTTTGGGCGATTTCCATGCATGAAGAACTCAATCAGTTTGAAAGAAATAAAGTTTGGAATCTTGTTGAAAGACCTAAGGAAACATTCACAATAGGCACAAAATGGGTGTTTAAAAATAAAGAAGATGAATATGGAATCATATTTAGAAACAAAGATAGGCTAGTTTCACAAGGCTATAGTCAAGAGGAAGGAATTGACTATGAGGAGACTCTTTCTCCAGTAGCCAGATTAGATTCTTTTAGGATTTTACATTCTTATGATGCACATCTAAATTTCAATCTATATAAAATGGATGTCAAGAGTGCATTTTTAAATGTATATATTGTTGAGGATGTTTTTGTTGAACAACCACCTGGATTTTCAAACCCTCAATTTCCAAATCATATTATCAAATTATCAAAAGCTTTATATGGTTTAAACCAAGATCCAAGATCTTGGTATGACATATTAAGTATTTTTCTAATTTCTAATGGTTTTACAAAAGCTATAGCTGACCCTACTTTTTTTATAAAACGAATTTCTAAAGATGTTATAGTTGTAAAAATTTATGTAGATGATATTATTTTTGGATCTTCAAGAAATTCCCTATGTACTAATTTTTCCAAAATGATGTAAAATTAATTTAAAATGAGTTTAATGGATGAACTAAAATTCTTTCTTGGATTTAAAATCTTTTAAAATGATGATGGAATTATTTTAACTCAAAGTAAATATACTATAGATATTTTAAAATGTTTTGGAATGTATAGCACAAAAAGTAGTGACACTCCCATGAGTACCAACTGTAAGTTGGTTCTTGATGAAGATGGTAAATCTTTTGATCAAACCACTTATAGAGGAATTATTGGAAGTCTACACTACCTAACTGCTAGTCGTCCTGATATTATGTTTAGTGTGTGTATGTGTGCTCATCTTCAAGAAAAACCTAAAGAGTCACATTTAAATACTGTAAAGAGAATTTTCAAATACCTCAAGCATACTCCCAATTTAGGACTGTTCTATCCCAAAGCACAATCATTTGATTTAGTTAGTTATTCTGATGCTGATTTTGCTAGATGTAAGTTAGATAGAAAAAGCCCCTCTGGAACATGTCACCTTTTAGGAAAGTCACTTGTATCATGGTGTAGTAAGAAACAAAATTCTGTTTCATTATCTACTACAGAAGTTGAATACATAGCTATTGGAAGTTGTTGTGGACAAAGTTTGTGGATGAAACACACATTACTAGTCTATGGATATCAATTCAGACATGTCCCAATAAATTGTGACAACAAAAGTGCTATTAATATTTCTAAGAATCTTGTATCTCATTCTAGGACAAAACATATTTATGTAAGACATCACTTTTTGAGGGATCATTAACAAAAATGTGATATCACTTTGAAATACATTGGTACTGAATATCAACTTGCTGATATATTTACTAAACCAGTAAATTTTGAAATATTAGACTACATCATACATGATCTTGGTATGATTAATCATAAATAGATATCTTACTGATATTAATGTTTAATAATTTACTGTATTTTACATTACGGTTTCATGCTCACTATTTTAAAGTTACTGTTTAATGCATACAGTCTCACCATCAAGACCTTGTGCTCACGATCTGTCAACTCACTATCTCACCATGACTGTAAAGAATGGTCACTGTCTCACCGTGATGACCCTAACGTTCTCACTGTGTTGACTGGTTTTCATCACATCGTAATGCCTACTCACGGTCTCACCACGAAGAATATTTATACTCTTATTTTAACCTGTATCGTGGTAATTTTTATTTCACCGATATTTAATATCATGATTTTTTATTTTCATTACGTTTGACATTCCCAAATTATAAAACTTAAAGGTTTCATTTGATTCCTTACCCGAACACTCTCATGAATATTCTCACTCTTTAAAAACTTCTCCTCTCTCTCCTGATTCTTCAGTGGATGCCTAGGATGAAGCGTCCGTCTTCACCTTCATCTGAGAAGCGTCGCTCTAACAAATAAATAAGAATAGTGAGGATAGCTTCCTAAGGACCTCTAAACCCAAACATGGTAAGCCGTACTATTGTACCTGAAAAAGAGATTTTCCCTTAGTGGCTGCTGTCTAGCAAGTCATTAGTCTCGAAATTTTTAATAGAACAAGGATGGCTTGAATTCTTATCTGGAGAAAATAGACCTATTTACCCGAGGTTGGTATCTCAATTCTATCAATATGTGATGTTTTCCATTGATTTTGGAGAAAAGATTATGGTGACCAGCTGGATCAATGGTTAGAAGTGTTCTTTCACATCGAGGCTGTGGGATGCATGTCTACGGATTCCTCATGAAGGAGTGAGTGACGAATACCAGAGAGACCCTCCTCAATCATCTGATATCTTCAATATGGAAAATGCCTTGGAAATTTTAACTGGTAATGGCACCAAGAGAAGGGATATAGCTGTAGAATTAGATTGAGAAACTAGACTTCTCTTCAAATTTGTTCAGAATTTTATTAGTCCCAGAAAAAGGGATTTTTCTATAATGAAGTATCAGGATGTGTTCCTGATTCACCTGTTGAAGAATGTCCATACGATCAACCTATAAAACTATGTTATTAACCATATATGTGAGCTGATTAAAGTCACTTCCAAATCCACCTCCTTGTTTTACTCAAGCATGATTTCAGCCATGCTATTTGCCAATGGAATGGTTTGACCGAAGGAATAAAATGCAGAGGACAATGATTTCTGCTTATCCAATCCTATCATCAAAAGGATGAAGATTAGTTGGAAGCCCTGGAAGAATCAATGGATTGAGGATAATGATCAATTGTATATGAAGATTAATCCTATTGATTATCCCAGAAGACCTAAAAACCTAGCTGATCATAGTTTGGAACCATATGAAGTGTCTGAGTATTCAGAAGAAGAAGAAGAATAAGAAGAGGAAGTGACGACTGATGTTTCACCTAGAGAAGAAGCTGGAATACCTCCAATGGAAATAGCTCCTGTTGAAAAATAAAGGACGGATGTCCCTACTGTTGTCCCTACTATTGTCACTGCTGAAATACCTCATGGAGTGGAAGTTGATGTTGGTTTGAGAGAAGAGGAATCTCCTACTTCTAGTGAGGATGTCAATCCAGAAACTCATCCTACGACTGCAAGAAAATTTATTTTTCTTGATTTAGAGCAGAAAGAAACGGTAGAGATAGATCCTGTTGAAGAGGATCTCCCTGTAGAAAAAGAAGCAAGTCTAGAAGCACAACCAGTGGAACAATCAGTTCATGAGATAATTCCTTCTACTGAAGAGAGGATAGAAATTTCCTTTCAGCTGGTAAGGTAAGAGTTTTATGGAGAGATTAGATATGATCCTGTGGAACCTGACCATGTTTCTGAGCCTATAGTCTCTGAAATGGAAGCACAACATGAGGGGGAGGAACCTCAAAACCTTGAGATTATAGAAGCTAGATCTGCTGATGCTTCTCAACCTACTTTCTCATACTTAGTGTACACTCGATATGTTTTCCCAAGATTTTATGATGTGAATGAGTCACAAAAAGTGACTAAAACTGGATTGGATCTCTCATCTGTGTTTAAAATGAAGTATGTAGCTCATCCAGAACCAGAACTAGAACCAGCACCTCAATCTGAATCAGAGTCTGAGTCTGAAGATGACTCAGAACCACAACCAGAACCGGATCTACTACCTTCACCAGCACTCTTACCCGAGCAAAACACTTTTGTAACTAAAGTTGATTTGAAAGTCTTTGGAGAGACTATCTTGGTGGGTGTTGAGAAGATTTTATCCACTCAACCTCTTCCAGTGACTCAACTGAGTATAGAAGATGCATAAATTCTCTTGGAAAATATTATATTGCATATTCAACCAAGGTTGATCTGAGAAATTCAAGAAGTCAGAAACGAATATAAGCAACTTAGTGCAGATTTTTCAAACCTGAAAAGTATGGTAGCAAACTTGGAGAATGAGTTGTCTTTCAGATCAGAGCCTACTCTTATTTCTGCCCCTGTACCTGTTGCTTCTTCTCCTCAGCCAACTGATTCCACCTTTTCTAGAGATATTGTGTCTCAAGTGCATCCATATCTACTATATTTCGATGAAAATATTGGAACAAGACAAACCAAGATGCTAGACCGCATGAGGGATCTTGTAGAAAATCTAAATAAGCTCACAAATGAGTACACTGGATGTCTGCAAAAAGTTTTGAAACAGCTCAATGTTCCATCCATAGCCATAAAAGCTTCTCCTGCTTCAGGTCAACCTTCTATTCCTCCTTTGGATGATTCTCTACTGAGATCCATAATCAAGGAAGAACGTCAGAATTCCTTCAGTGGCTTGGAACTGTATTCTTTGTCGGAATTAGTTAAGTACAGTGATCGAGCATTGGACTTGGTTAAAATTCATTCTATGATATCCAATGATGCTCAACATGAGATCACTAAGAAAATAAATTTTTATCTCTCCCGGATTTTCTCCCAAAGTGACATGAAAAATCACTTTAATTTTCTTATGGAAAACCTGAAAATCCCTCTTGTAACTCGTGATTTTAAAGATAATGTTCAAAAGCTTGCAGAGTTCACTAGACTTTTGGACAAATTCATGGAGAATAAAGAAGATTTTGAAAAGGATATGCAATATAGTGGATAAATAATTACTGATTTCATCAATATTTTGAATCCATATCTTCATGTGTAGAGTACTGATATTGTTGCTCCAGCTATTTCACCCCTTAGACCTGGTCTGCCTACCCTTGCCTCAACTTCCATGATAGTCAGCCAAGCTCTTTCTCAGATCCGGCTAGTCATTCTTGACCAACCACAACCTAGATCTTCTACTGCTCCTACTTTGGCTCCATCCATTTTTGAAGGTCTACCCTTACCCTCTATGTCTACAAAATCTATTCCTTCTTCTACATCATCCCCACCTCCTACTACAGCTAAAGGAAAGGAAAAGGTAACTCCCTGAAGACTCCAGGGACAGTTTTCTTTTTTGATGGGTTGTCATTTATTGCTAACTGTTTTTATTTCTCTTGTATGTTATATTCTGACCCTTTTAAATGAAAAATGCAGTGTTTCATTTCATTTTCTCTACTTTTTTATAATCCCAAAAGAGGGAGAGAAAAAAACAAGTATGAGTACTATAATGAGATATGTTATTATTGAATCTATTATTCTCAAATTTTTGATTTTCTAATATGCTAGTTTCCTTAATGTTACATTTCATTTATATTTTGACAATACGTGATTTGTGATCATCAAAAAGGGGGAGATTGTTGGACTCCTCATTTATTAATCATGTTTTAATGATCACAAATACTATTACTATTAATTAATCTCAATCTTAATTGTACATCGTGTTAATGCTCTTTAGTCTCAATAACAACTACACATCATGTTTTCATGATAAAAAATCTTATTGATGTTAATTACTCTCTCTATTATTAACAAGTTTTATGCATGATCACAAATCTCACTTATATTATTAAGCCTTTATATTTATGATTCATGTTCTCTTACTCTCTACTGGTTAAACGTAATTCATATTCTGCATGTTACTTTCTATGTCTAAATACAGATATTCGTATAATTATAGAGACATCGTGAAGGGAAAACCGTGACCCATACACCGTGAAGGACAAACCGTGACCTATACATCGTGAAGGACAAACCGTGACCCAGACACAGTGAAGGACAAACCATGACCCATACACCGTGAAGGAAAAACTGTGACCCAGACACCGTGAGCTGCACACAGTGACATGGAGACACCATGAAGCACATACCATGATCCACATACCGTGAATAAGACACTGTTTACATAATCACTGTGACACTGTTTCTTAACTTTTTTGTCAATATTAATTAAATAATGATAATGGTCATATTTGATGTTTTAAATGTAATTAAAGTTATTTAATGATAGTTTTTGGCATGTCAGGAAATTGTATATCATACATATGAAAAGGGAATCATTCCTACTTCAAGAACATGTGTAATACAAGGAATATTGAGATGTGGTACATGTCCGAAAGTGTGATGATACAACCAGAAGAACTTACATCCACCCGAGAGAATTGTGCTGAATAGAAAGAACAATCCTGATCAATAAGGAGATTGCATGAAATTCATAGAACTCTCATGAGTGAAATCCAACACCATTGAAGAACACACGACGAATCAAGGGATCATTTTCACTCTATTAGAACACAAGCTAGACTACGAAACTCTGTTTTTCAACAGAAAAACCAGAGAAGTATTCAGAAGCAATTCTGCTGAATCCAACGAGTCCAGAGCTACATTGCTAATCATTGGAGACTTCTAAACTCTTTTCTGTTCTCTATACGTGATCTGTTTGTTTACTTTTGATCAGTGTTGTGTACCCTATATATCTTACACATACACACTGTCTCTTGCAATGAACTGGAGGATTTCAAAATCCTCACTCCAAAACTCTTAACTCTTGTTTACCCACGTCAACAGTAGAAGAGGTTCTTGTGTGGCCTGGTCTTTATTTTTCTCCAATGATGAACTATGATATAGTTCCCTGCGTGGCCTGGACAGTTTTGTAAACAGTTGTTAACGCCGATCCTGGGTGTGGATCAAATTTATATAAATTTTAGAGGACTATGTCTTGTCTTGATACAGAACCTCTTGTTATATTTTTTTTGTGCATATTTAGTATATGTTTAAAGTATACTACATATATCTTTTATATTCCACTGCTGTTACATTTAAATACAAAACAATTTTAATGATACTTTGATAGTTAAATTAGAAAGTGTCTGTACTTATTGTAAACCAATAAGTTAGTTTCAAAAGTTAATTTAATCTTCAGATTATGTTAACTGAGACCTAATCAATCATTGACAAACTGATTGAACATTTACATTCTGTATAGTTTCACAATAGTTTAACATGTTTTATAAATTGGGGGATTTTAAATAGACAATATTTTATATGAAATTTTAATTGGAACTCAATTCACCCCCCTTTTGAGTATCCACTCCGACTAACAATATTAATTTATTATCTTTAACCATCATATTTGACTCATGTTGATCTCCATATATGTGAATATATAATTTATATTCTTTTGATTTGTATATATGTCACACTTATAACCATTTATTAATTTCCACAAAATCATCAAGTTGAAGATCATATATGCTTACTCCATATCATGCATCAGGTAGTTCATTTCATGTATATTAAGCTATCATGGGGAATATAGTATCAATTTTTCATTCTTCATGATTAAAAAACACCATCCTTTATTTGAATCATAATTTTATATCAAAAAATATTATCCCTTGAATTATAGTGTGAGTATAGGTGAAATGAATTGCCTCTTCTAGAGGATTACGAAGGTTTCCTCACATACTTCCATCTATACATACATTACCAGTTTCAATGTAAAATTAGTCAGAGGGATATATAACATTGATAAATTTCTCACATAATTTTTTTACCCTTTTATGATAATAAAAATAAGGATTTCAATAACACTAGTGTGTCTGGGAAATTCCTCAATTTCCATTGACGTTGAAGGGTCCAAAAAAATTCTGTCACTTGTGATTGTGTGCCCCAATAATGTGACTTGTTGCCTTCAAAATCCACACTTACTAAACATAGAATAAATTTTTACCATTTATCATTGACTCCAAAATAATCATTACATGATCTTCCTGTTTCTCCAAGCCCTTAGATAAACTGGGTATTTCATTAATAAAAATTAACAAATATTTATTTTAGTAGTCTCTAAAGACTCTTTTCATCAAATTGATTATGATTTCATTGGAAATGGTGATCCTAAATGGAATCAATCTGAACTCAGAGTGTCTATAACTTCTATATACGCATATATTCTGAATATATTCTTTCACCACCATATGTTAATGATATTCAGAATGACGATCCACCATTTAGAAGTATTGATCACTTCATTGTTGATCAAAGAAGTCATCAATCATTAGAAGTATATACATTTCTTATAATGTGAAATTATTGATCTCTTTGTAATTTATACACAACCTGATTGATCTATCCATTAATTTACAATGAGAACTAACACACCCGAAGACGATGTACTAGGGAATATGAACACTTTGTCCAAATATTCTGGAAGTTTCTTTTTTACTCCTCTAGAAGGATATGGGACAACCTATAGGGGTATTTTTAAATAAAGGTGGGTCTAGGTATAACATCTATCAATAAATGTACCACACAATCTTGTGGATTTCTTGGAAACTTTTAATGAAACACAGAAATATATTCCCATACCATTAGACATTACTTAAGGTTGTTACATTCCTTGAAATCAACCAGTTGTGAATGGTATGTGTCATTATAAGGTATCATCACCCATACTATCTGGGGATTATATAAAGGAGATTAACGATATTCTTTTAATTTAATAGGACCACTAGATGGTTACTAGTAAAAAATAAGATTTAAATTTCTTAAATGTTGATCTGCACTCTATATAACGTGATCCAATCCATGCCCAATATAACATCAAATTCCACAAAGGTAAGTATTATGAGATTCAATGGAAGAATATTCAAACATTTTTCTAATAGGATAAGATTCAAGGGCTTAGGATTCAATGATCACCCAACATTGATTCCTTACATATATCTAAAGTTCAAGGAATTAGGTTTTTTATTCAATATCTATAGAAAACATGTCTTATATAAACAAATTCATAAAACCAAAATAAATTTTCTTCCATTATTGAGTGAAATGAAGTTTTACCTTATACAACGTCATTTTATAGTTTCACCATATATTGTGATGACATATGATTTCCATTTCTCCCTTTTTATTGGTGGTAGTTGATGTATATTACCCCCAATGACCCATATATTTGTGAATTGACATGCATGGTTCTCCTACTACATAATGTTGATGAATTGAACCCTTGGTGGTGATGTAGGGGGTTACCTCTTTTCCTCCATCATGTTGGATGACTTCTTAATTTCTCTTCTAAATTCATGATATCTATGGCCATCTTTACCACATGTAAATAATTTTCCAATCCATTTGAGGAAATTCAATTGATTCTTCTTCCCACATTTTTGAAACGTGGGTTGTTGGATCCTCTTACATTCTTTTTCATTTGAACCACTAGATTTAAAATCCATTTATCTCTTCTCATCTCTATAAGAAGTTGTCTATTAACTAAAATCCATCTCTACTTTTAGAGGACATCAAAATAATATCTTGTAAATACAATGTATAGAATAGATAGATCATCTTAAAGGTGTGGTTTTAAAACCCTTAATAATATATATATTTTTCTATCATTGTTGATAAATAATATTGAAGAATAACTTAGGATCCTAGTGAGGTTTTCCTCATAAACCATGATATATTCCCCCTCCATATTCTTTTTCTATAACAATTATCTATCTATACTTTTTTACTATTCTAGGGTAAATCTAATTATTCAATATTTTCATCATGTCTCTACACTCCAACTCTTCCATTTCATACACCTTCTTTATTTTCATTACGAGTTCCCATTATTGATCATATTCTCCCTGAAGATTATATGAATTCATATTCACATTCTTCAACTCAAAAAAAGGAGCAAAAAAGGATTTTATGTATTGATATAAACCACTATTTGTTGAAAAGTAGATCAGAAGTCACCGAAAAATTTTGTGGTTGTTGGTGAATAAAATATTCAATATCCAATTGATCCATCTTAGGTGGAGGCATATGTTCTACATGGTACTAGTTATTACTCATAGCTGGAGACAACACAGTAAGCATTTCTATGAAGCTTTTAGCTCAACCTCTGATGTCACTGGGGATGTTGTTTGGACAATCGTTGTATTTTCCCTCCAAAAGGTTTTGTAATACTTTTTCTCATGGTTTACACCACTTTATAATATAGAAATGTTTTGAAAAAAATATAATTCAACATTCTATGAAGAAATAATTATTTATTATGTTAAAATTAACTCTATAAGAATATCTTATGGAATTATTTTGTTTAGAATTTCTCAAAATTTATTCCACTAGTGTGTTCACTAATACATAGAAATATACTTATAGTTTTCACTGTTGTTTTCTTAAAAATATTTTATAATTAACTAAACTATGATCCGATGCCAACTATAGTGACCCAATGTTTCTTATAATATAATTACATATTTTTTTAAGATAAAAAACATTATAATGATACAGTCAAGTTTACAAAGGACTAATGTCCTAAAAAATCAGGCTCATACATCATTTTTATATAACAACACATTAATATTAGTAAAATTAATTTTATTTATCCCTACAAATATCCCAATATCTCTTTAGTATCATTAATCACCAGAGGATATACGTCTAATAATGCGGCGTGCTAAAATCCTAGTAAGGGGAGGAATTAAGGAAATGAATCAATAGTATATGGGTGATCATAATCAACATCATCATATCATAAGCACGTGTCATTATAAATATCATGAGGAAATTTTTTTATAAATTCATGGAATGTGGAATATGCATAATAATGAAAAACCATAACATAGTGGTCAAATATCATATATAGTTGTGAACAAAGAAAATACCATGTTCACACATAACATATGTTCAAAAATAATAAAACCAACATTGTGAACAAATATAGAAACATGTTCATACATAATAAATATAATATCATAAGATATATCCCATTACCCAATGCATTATAGGGAAATATAATTCCAGTCCCACTGATCAGACCAGAAAATGCTCATAATCATGAATTTCAAATGGAAGGATAATAGTCCTAGTCATGGAATAACCCATGTATGGGAATGGGTTCAATAAACTATTTCATATATAATACTTTATAAAATGAACATTAGAATTATTAAATTAATAATGGAGATTATACTTTTTCACATATGATGAATTTCATTTTTAATGGAGATACAACTCAAATGTATTCGTGAGTTGTTTTGGAAATTGATTTCTTTTTGAAAAGGCATTATAAAATCCATAGAAACTATTTTGTAAGTGTATAAACATGTATAGATGAAAAATTAAAGATGTATAATATAAAAAAGAAATATTTTTAATATTATAGCAGAATTATTACTGAAATCAATGTGAACTAGTTAATAAAACAAATTAAAGAGTTTGGTTTTGAGAATCCCCTTACAATAAATCCTATTTTTTTCATTATTTTTTACTTCCTGGATAGTAAATATAAGATTATTAAAAAAATTAAATAAATGATAATTATTTCCAATTTTCCAGTATTTAACATTATTGTTATTTTATTATATTTCTTAACATCAATTTATAATGTTCAAAATGTTTATATCATGTTTCCCAAAATGTTTCCTATTTTTCTTTGATTTCGGTATTTTGTACAAGGTAATATAAACATTAGAAGAATAAATAAAATAAGATTAAATTGTATATATTTTTAAATTCATATATGATATGTAATTTATTATAAAAATTCACAAGGTGGTTGATATGTAAAGAATTGTAAATTTCTTCAATGGTGGTTAACCGACCATTAACGAGGCATTTTCTAACATGGAGGCAGAAGAATTATGATATATTATTTCATAATAGATATGATTTTTTAATAAGGATAGATTTTTTAATATAATGATAAATTTTACATAATTAATTTCAAAATATTTTAGTTTTAATGAGATATGGAAAAATAGATATATAAGGGAAAATTTCAAAGAAGAGTTGATGAAGACATACCATCTTCGCCGTGTTTCATCTATTATACTACACTAAAAAACCTTTAACCATGGAGTTGGATACTTCATAAAATAACTAATTATAATAAAGTTATTTATATATTTTTTTTGTTAGAGGTTTGTATTTATATAATCAAAGTGAAGTGGTATTCTTAGGGGAGGGAATGGGGTTATTTATAATTGAGGAGAGGGGTGTTTTTGAGTCAAAATCGGTAATAAAATTATATATCCATGGTAGACCATGTAATAGGGTTATGTTTGACATAATCAATCATATAAAAATATGATATATTGTTTGTAGTACTTTAAAACCATTTAGAGTTTGTATTCATTAGTTTACTAAAAAAGAAACTGTAAAAATGAAAAAACATGTTTTTAAAGGAATACTTATTACATTAGATGTTGGAAATTATATTTTATGTTTTTAAGAAACTCCTATTATATTTTAGTGACTAATTGTTTAAATTAAAGATGTTTTGGTAGATACAACATTTATTTAATTTATTTACTCAATAATAGTTTAATTTAAAATACATAAGTTTTGAAAAATAACTATGTTTGTAACATTCACCTAAAAATTATTGTTTTTTTATAAATTTACCAAAAAATAACCCTGAGAAAACTTTGAAATTATGTTTTCAAAAAATATATTTATTTTTAAAAATTAATTTTCTATAATATGTTATTTTTGGATTTTATATAAAAATTATGATTTTATATGAAATACCTAAAATATATAAAAAATGTGTTTATATATTATTTGAGTTTTTAATCATAATATTTATTTTATGGAATTATATTATTTTAATTTTCATATTTTAATAATTTTAAATATAAAAAAAAAATTATATTTTATTATTTTTAGGTCAAATTAGTATTCCAATAGTCAGGTTACAATTCCCTGGAGTCAGGTTTCTATTACAACACACCCATTAATATTTAAACAGTCACATTAACTCTAATAAATACTACTGAATTCAATTAATTATTATTAAAATATATTAATATCAATGTTCAACATTTACATTTTCTATAATATCTATTTTTTTACTAATATTCTATTTCTTTTCTATAGTTCTGTTCGTGAGGGTGATGATTCTAGAATATTGATGTGTCCAAATTTACCCCTTCTAATTTTCATAATTTATATTTATTATCTCATTATAATGTTTGGAATTTTCATATATTTAGTTTTTAATAAATGCAGTAATATTTATTAATGAATATTTTTTTTCATTACTTGTTTTATCTGTATAATAATATATAATATAAAAACAGACATATATTTGAAAAGATGTATAATTTTTAAATTCTTAGTTGTTAAATTTTGAGGAGAATAACAATGATTCAAACCAATTAAAAATTACATATTTAATTTAGGTATGGTATGTGATGATCATTATATCTACTGATTTATATCATTTATCTTGTAATAAACAATTAAGAAAATTCTATTACTTATTTTATTAATCCATTAAAAATAAATTGAAATATAGATAATAGGATTATAATTATTTTAGAAAAAGGATTAGCCACATAATAATATGTGTGAGTGTACCATGTAAAAATCCTTATTATTATAGGAATAATTTATTACTCCTTCTCTTTTAATAAAAAAAATAAAAAACAATATATATTAAAAATGTCAATAGATATGAATCATCTAATCAAAGTGTTTTTATTTTTTATAAAACCAGTTATAAACCCCCACCCTCTCAATGGTAGAATATAATCTCATAAGACCCACATTTGGTCTACTTGTGTTCTTCAAATGGATCAACGTCTGATTCTCATATATGATAATTATTTTCAAGTAATTACATTATGGATCAATGAGATCTATTTTTTTATAATAAATATTTTTAATAAAAATGTAACCATGTTTTATAGAAAGGTATTACATCTATGGAGAGAGAGTATAGTTCAATATCATCGATTAACGTGCTTTTAAATTATTTATATAACAGATAATATCGTTAATTTTCCCAAATCATGGACACCATATGTACTATATGAAATGAAATGTATTTAAGAAGAAATAAAAAATCTTAATGTGTTATCTCAATAACCAAAAATAAAGAGCTGATATGATTTATGAGAATTAAGAAAGGAAATAGAATCTAGATGAAACTATTTGATATCAACAAATGAGAAAATAAGGTGAATTATTCACGTTTAAAAATATACTAGGCCCATAGAGATGATTTCAGAATAAGAGAAAATGAATTAATGGTTGCTTTATTCTTCAATTAGTAATAATATTCATCTCGATATAATGTTATTATGAAAATCATTAACAATATAACACTATTAAAAATGTGATCTAAATCCTCACAGATAAATTATTACATATATTTATTCCCCCTGAGGATCAATATATAGAAGATTGCAGCTTCATAAACCTAATAATTTTATTTATTTATTATGAATTTATAATTTGAGAATCTCAATGGAGAAGTGAAAAAATAGAGGGATCCTATATTAAAATGAATAGATCACGTTGATATGATGGATTATAATGTTGATCAAACTGATGCTGTTGATTATTTCAAGGAATTTGTAGAATTTATATCCTTATTCTCAAAAGTGTTATATTAAGGCAATAGAAAATATAAAGTAAATCTATGATATAAATGATTTTACATTTTTATGATTGGTAATTATTTACTGGGTTTATCACAGAGGAAATAAGTAATGTAGAAGGATGATCATCACAAAAGATCATCATAGAAATAAATTAAGGGTTCTTCTAATATTAGAGGACTATTCTTCAAGGGAAAACTTATATCCAATATATAATTTAAGGGAAATCGTTTTCCATAACCTGGTTCCACGTCCTGAGATGAGGAAAGTTGAAGAGACAATCAAGACTCTAAGAATTACTAGGAAATAATATTTATGGAAAAATAAAAACAACGTAAATATTTATTTAGTGAAAATGAATATATATGCAGTAGTGAATAATAAATATGCATTTATGAGATAATAAAATAGATTTAATATAGAGTAGAGCTCATTGGGTTCTTAAAATAAAATATAAAAACTTAATAGTTAGAATAAAAAATTAAAGTCTGAAAATGAATAATTATGAAAAGAACTTGAGAATTACCTGGAAAAAGACATCATAAAAATGGGGATTATATTTATAAGAAAATATAGAGAGATTTATTCAAATAATTATACTATATATAAAACATATTTCATTAACAATGAAATTTTAAATTCCAAAAAATTGTATTATAATGATTTTATGGAAACCCTTGTTGAAGATAAAATTTACATGAGCATAACCAATTTTTTTGAGTAAAAATTATTTTTAATAAGGCTAGGGAATTTTCCAAAACATAATAAATTTTTTTAAATACGAAAAGTTAGCATAGTTATTATTACGTAAATTTTAAAATAATTATTTTATATATTGAACATTTATTATTTCTGTATGATGCATGGGAATGGGAAATAACATGTGGTTATATATCCTAGAAACCAGAATGCATCAATTTCTAATATTTGGGATGATTAGAAAAATCACAATAGATAATTAGTGAAGAGAGAAAAAAAATTCCAAGGTTAAAATTAATGGAAAGGATAATGTAATCCAATTAGATTTTAATTGTGAAAATATCATAAAAAATATATGATTTCACTTCATAATTTAACACAGGGAGCATATTTTTAAGAACATATTTTATATATGAGGATATCTCCCTTTAATTAAATATGTTGCTGTGGTGGAGTATGGCACAAAAATCATATATGTTTTGATATAATCACCCACTAAATCAAATTAATTATATATAATTAATAGTGGGTGAGTTAGAAACAAAATAAAAATAGCGTCAAAAAAATCCAGAGGAAGTTATACATTAATAATACCTGTAGTTCCCTAACAGATATTTATTGGATATGCGATCAACCCAAACACATGGGCAACAATAACATACCATGATATGAGTTCTATTTAAGAAAAGAAATTAGTTTTAAATATTCTATGATAATCCATAATAATGAAAATTTATTTATGGTGAAGCGGTATAATAGTATTTTAAAGGGATAGTTTGGATGGATACATGATTGTGGGTTCTATTCATAAATGATTGGGAAAAAAATGGATTCTGTGAAATATGAGGGTATGATGATGGATATTAAAATTTCAAAAAAATGTATTAATCAATGTGAAAGGAGTTCTATACTCCATTATAATAATGAAAAATACTGTAATGTTTTTGTAGATTTGGGGTAATGGTTCATTCTTTGTATTATTTCCCAACATTTTGATAATGGGTATGAGGTGAAATTTTGAAACATTGAAGGAGGCATAATCTTTTTAATGGATTATATGATTAAATTAGTGAGATAGGAAATAAATAAATTATTATTGATTTCTAATTATCATAATTATATGTTACATTATCTAAAAAAGGAAAACTATATTTTACTTAGGTGAGTTGATAATTTTTTGTAGAAGAATATGTATATGTTTGTAAATAATGAATCTATATTTTTTTTACCAAACCTATAATCTAATTGAATCAAAACATATGATACATGTATTTAAGAGAAATAGTGAAATAAAGTAACATTCGAATATAAATTTTAAATAAGAATTATCTTATGTTAGTATAATTATATGTGTTTGGAACAAGGTGCTTCATGTTTTATAGTGGGGATAAGAATTCCATGAATTTGGTAATGATTTTTCAAATATAAATTATTTCAATTTTATATATTTTAAATCACAAGTTCTTGAGATGTTAAATATCATTTTAGGAATTTTTGAGAATTTAATAGCAACATTTATCAAAAGTTTTTAATTCGGGAATTGATAAAAAAACAACAATGAACACTTCAAGGAAGATAAAGTGAATACTAGGATTAGACACAAACATATCATATTATACACAACCCATAAAAATGTATTCGATGATAGAAAAAATATGATATTTTTTAATATTGGATTAAGAATATTATTAGATAATGGAAGTTAAAAATTAATTTGGTGAAAATTTATAATAGTATTTATTTATAATCAATACCATGGTCTTCTAGGAACTAATTCGTTAAATATACAATATGTTTTATGGTTCAAAGAAAGTCATGATTTGAGAACATGATGGTGTTCAGTAGCATAATAATTATAAAAATGATACAAAAACATTTGGGAATGTTTTATGATATGGTCAATTAAGGAATATTTAAAGGGTGTACACAATGTGGAGAAATTTATCAAATGTAACTCAAAAATATGATTAAAATTACTAATATATTTATTAAAATTATTAAAAAAAATTATAATTATTAATATGAATCACTCTGTAATGATAATGATGAAGGATATAAAGATAGTGAATAGATTGAGATTATTCCAAATCATTGATCATATTTTCATGACTTGGCTTAGGAAAAAGAAAATTATAAGAATTTTAAAGGACTAGGGTAAGGAAATTAAATGTTATAATTACCTCAAAAATATACTATGCCTAAAAAATATTATAGATAATAGAAATGCGGTATAATATGAATGGTTTTTTAGGATTTCCATCATACCATCTTCCTGTCACATGTTGAGGAAAAGTGTATCAAGGAATCTTATAACGATCCACAGTTTAATCAATAGAAATTTCTTTCTTATAATAATATAATAATAGGAAATCACCTCATAATTAACCACTATGTATTATATGACCATTAAACATAATATTTTCACCTCTGTGATTTGAATTTTTAAATGCTGGCATACATGGTTGTGATCAGTATGATGTTTGGTGTACCATAAGTTAAACCTAATTTTTGGCGAATAGTAACCTACCCTTATAAATTGTAATATGACCCTTGTGAATATTAAATCTACCAAAATAATGGCATTCTCTCCCAGGAATATATAAATAATATTTAGGAATCTTATATGTGATAATATGTCCATAGTAAATGTATTGGCATTTTTTAAGTCATAAGTATTTAATTAAAAATAATTATTCCATTTAATAGAAAATGTATTTTCCTAAAAGGTTTTCATAAATTAAAAATTTTATGTTTTATGGATTTATGATAATTTTAAATGTCCTTATGTAATTTTTTAATTAATTATAAGGTCGTTTATTGTTTTAAAATCTATATTTTTTCAAGTAAATTATGATTTTAATTAAAAATTTAAATTACTAATATTTAGAAAATTATTTTTGAAAAATGGATTTTATTTTGTGACTGTACACATTTAGAAATGGTTGGGGTGAAGTTTTTGGATTTTTCTAAAATACATCAATTTTCATAGAACAGTGAATTACAATAATTAACAGTAAAGGCTAAAACTTGAATTTTTGCATCTCCCTGAGTTAGGGTTGAGTTCAATGTCCATTGGTTCAAACTAAAATTAAAAATATTACTAATTTTGGTCATGTAATCATCACTATTTCTTATATTTAGGGAAATTTATACACAACAGAATTAAATATTATGAAAACCCACCACTCCTCCACTATAAATACCACACCTCCATGCCATTATCATCAATCCTATCAAGTCTTTTGACTCGCATAAATTCATCCCAAATATCTCCTCGAGCCCCTCCCCCACATTCAATATCCTTTTGTCCCCTCAAAAGACCAAATCCTCTCCCCTTAATAGGATCTCAAGGAAGATTGATTGAAGAGGTAAATTATTCTTTTCAATTCTTTTACTTTCATTTCTCGTTCATTTGTTTACTTTTATATCATTACCTCTCCTCATCAAAATAGTATTAAAACTCTATTACCATACATGTATTTTAATTTTTTATGATAATGGAATAAGTTATCATAATCTCTCATTTACCCTCCTTTTTTTAGTAGTAAAGACACCATCCGACCGCATGTAGGAGGCAGCACCACCCTGGGTGCCGCGCATTGGACGAGGCGGCCGACCCTCACTGGCTACGCTTGAAGAGGCGGAATGCTTGTTCTTTACATGGTGGAGGATGTCATGGCCCGTCGACCCTGATAGAGGATGTCATGGGGCTACATTGGTTCTGTGTGGAGGTGGCAGCCCGCATCCGAGAAACCCGAGTGATCTAGTGAGCCGTTGTCGCTCGACCGCGGCAGGAGGGAGGCCACACATTTGTGGGGAAGCGGAGGAGCCGAACATGGTATCCATCCACATCTCGGCTAGCACCACCACCGGTATGACCCTGGTGGACCCAAACTTAGCTAGCGAGACGCGCCCCCTGCCAGTGGTCTATTTCGAAACTCAATGGTAGGCCTGACCTTCACCCTTTGCACCAGGTCGTATGAGACCAGGTCCTTGGGCGACCTGGTAGGCTAAACCCTTGACCAAAATGGGCCGGGTTTAGTGAGGACCATTGGTCCTAGAATGACCGGACCGATCCAGAATGGAATCAGGTCAGATTGAGTCATTCAAATTAAACCATGATATGTCAAACCCCCGGGACGAGTTGGTCGGGTCAGTCTGACCGAGTCAGGCCGAGTACAGATGCAACTTACCCTTATTTACTAAAACGCTAAAAACATGCAAACTGGGCATCCGAATGATGATCCATTTTCATCAGTAAGATTATATCAATGAGGTGGAATGTTTTATATGATTTAAAGTGACTATAATTAATGTTTAGATGTGAATAATGGTTTGAGGAGAGGTTCTCCCAAGCGCTCATTGTACAAATCCTACACTAGGATGAGACTTGAATACTATAGACAAGTTACTCTATCTGACACGACAATGGTCCAGTGGGAAGCACATATGTGTGTCATTGCCAGACCACAGTGGGAGGGACACTGTGTGACTCGAAAGACCCACGGTACACAATGGGGAGGAGTAACTAAGATGGACATGGTGGGAAGGACCTCTATGTGACATGGAAGGCCCACGTTGGGAGAAAGACCATGTGACTTAGCATACAAATGGTACTTATGAGGGATGAGTACAACATCAGTCCAAGGTTAGTGGGAAGCATCTTCTATGTGACCAAGAAGGCCCACTATACTCACAGTGGAAGAGTTATCTATGAGATGAGGTGTTCGATGATATGACTGTTGATTCTTATTTCACTACCCTAGAAGTATACCTGTTGAGACATTTCTTGTGATTTATGCATGTGATTCATGATTATGATACATACTTTTCTTTGAAGATTTCATTGCGATATTTACTTGTGTTTTGGGGTCCCCTGCTGAGTATTTTGTTACTCACCCCTAAACAGGATTTTCCCTCACGTGCTGTGTCTGGTGTAGACTATTGGCACCTAGACTGAGGACATTGTGGCCTTGGATCCAGAGGGCCCCCGTAAAATCAGGCAGACATTATGTACTACTTCGGCTTCTAGTGGCTACACTACTCTTCCCTCATGTGTGGTTTTTAGTTTATGACTACCTGAGTCCCTTTGTACATTACTATTTTTAGTTCTTTATTTAGGATTATATTATGGACAAATTGTTATTAGTTATACTTATACTCACGACTCTTTTCAGTATACATGTTTTCCCCTTTAATATTGTGGGAAATGGTTGGTCATGTGTGTGAGTATAGGTACATATTAAAATGTTTCCCACTTACATGTTGACGCCTTCGGCACAAGTTGCCAGCCCCTGGCCTTCGGGAGGCGGGCTTGGGGTAGTCATGACATTGGCCTCAGGCATAGGGTCATGACATTTCCGATGATATTTAGTTAGTTGATGTGGTGCCAGCAGTAGTGATTTCCTTCAACATTTTTGAAGGATTATTTAGAATGAGTTTATTCAATAGGATAGACTTTTATCTTCTTAGGTTCAGGTGTCCTAGCATCAAAAGATTAGTTGGTACATTTTGAATATGGTGGATGTTTATTTTTATATAAATTTCATTGATTTCTCAAATTTATCAGTCATATGGAGGATTTCAACAATATATCAGTAGTGGAAATATTTTAATGAATACACTCCCACATTTCACTGTTGTTGCTAATGTTATATGACTGGATGGAACTCCTAATATATATGAGGGTGGTGCCACCATAATTTTAATGAGAATTTAATGTGGTTAAATGGATTATTAACTTGAGCAATTCAAGAGTTTCACTATTATAAGCATTAACTTTTGAATATATGAAAAGTTTTAAATTTTCTCCCAAGGTCTTATTTTATTCAGTCATATCCAGTTAAAACTATATTGTTTTTTTCTTTATTTCAAGTAAATCATTTTCATGAATGTTTCTCAATCTTTTGGAGATAATGTGGATTATGTTTATTTGACATAGTTAATTGATTTGGGATAACAGTTTTTATCCAATTTACAAAATAGAAAGCTATAGAGAGTTACTTCAGGAATCTATTTCCCCTAGTGTGATTTTGGATCAACTTCATACTATTATTTTTTTGGAAGGATAATATATATCTTCAAAAAAAATTATATTAGTGGTATTATTTTATATATTTCATAATAGGTTTCTTATTTTTTCATGTAATATTTTTTTGCTTAAGGGTTTTTCAAATTTTAGTGGGAGTCAAAATTTTATGGAATGGTGGAATCATAAGATGGTAATGATTGGATGGACTGATTTTATGGTATGGATATTAGTTTCTAGAAAATAGATATATAATAATATCTTCATCAAAAATATATAGATATTATATTAAATAGTGTCAATTTAGTAGAAATGGTTAAAGGTTGTTCAGAAAATTCAGATTAGAAGGAATATTTTGTTATATAAATGCCACTTGTGCAGAATATGGGATTGAAAATTCAGGAGAATAAAACCATTGTAGTGTTGAAGTAATTCCATGTGGATTTGTTTGAGAAACCCATAATATTTAATATGGTGTGCTTGATTCTGAGGTTATTCTGATTGAGGTTTTCGAAAGGAAGATCTTTATTAGATCGTTTAAATGATTTCCTCATAATCCAACCCCCATGGGTATTTTTTAAGGATATATTCATTTTTTTGGTTTTGATGATTTTTTTCTATCATCATTACAAAAATAATTTAATTCCAAGGTAAATTTAGTGATTATTTTAAATAGAAATAATGACTTCTTTTTCATTGATATTATTATCTTGATTCTAAATATAGTGATTTGATGAAGTGAGAGATTAGCTACATCTAGTGGTGTATTTAATTAAGAAATAAGTGAATGATCACCTCATTAGAATAATAATAAAATACTTGAGAAGAAATAAAGGGACAAGAGAGTAGGAAATTCTTATAAAACATGGCATATTTATTGTAATTTTTGAATGATATTTCACCTAATGAATGATATTTGTGATTGGAAGGAAACAACTTGAAGCATTTTATATATAGAACCTAGTGATATAAAATATATTAGTGTAAATATACATTCATATGTTTATAATCATGTGAAATATTAAATAATATATTCTTCATCACTATTCTATTTCAAATGAGAAAAAATATGTTTTTGAAAATATGTATCTATAAATCATTGAACAAGGCATCATACAATTAATGAATTCATAACAGTTTAGGGAAGAGAAAATTCAATATTATGTTAAAGAATTTTTTCCCTGTTCTAAAGGATGTATAAAATTTTCTAGGACTTTATAAGAACATTATTTCAATTGGAATACTAAATGATGTGGGTTTTGGAATTTTTGTTGCAGAAGTGAGAAGAAAAGGTTACATGGGTTTCTCTTATTCTATCTAAGAGTGTAAATACTATGTTATTATATCTAACCATAACGGTATTGGGAAGTCAATTTCAATAATACTATATTTTGAATGATTGAAAAATTTGAATAATCAATTTTGGAATATCACTGGAAAAGGTAAGAAAATTCTTACAGAAAAGTATATATTGTAGTTAGATCATTCAATAGAAGGGTAGTGTGAGTGTCGTATACATAGTATACAAAAAATGGGTCTTTTAACCTATTTAAAAAACAAAAATATTTTAAATCATAAAATTGGATCACACATATGTATAAGGACCTTCTATAACTCATTCTCATAAAAGAGATATTTACTTTGGTACATATATTAATGAATCTATAGTAAAATTATATGTATAATATATAAAACATACGTGTGAAGTGTTTTGGATCATTGATTAATTAAAGGATATAGAGGAATGAAAAACCATAATAAAAGAGAAATTTTTGTGGATAGATAATGATGGTGATATTTCTGGTATGTGTTTCCAGAATTACTACATACATGATGGAATCTGACATCAAATACTGATCATGGAACACCATAACTATTTTTTTCTTCATGATAGTGATTAAAACTTATACGGAGATAACAACAAGTAAGAGTCCACGTTACAGAATACATAAGCATTTTTGGTTAAATGAAGTGGGAATAAAAATATACTTATTAAATAGAATTCCATCCACACTATTATGAAAATAATTAAAATATAAATGGACTAGAATGATTTGTAATGTGTTTCATATTAGAGTCGTTAGATGATTATCCTATTAGCATGTGGATAGAAATGATTGAAATAATCCTGAATAAAAATCTAAATCTTTCTTCTTTATAGGATGTGGAATTAAATAAACTATTTTTTGGATATGGGATGATGAAACGAGGAATTTTTTCAGTAGATGAGATATTATATTCAACAAGTAGATATTATTGAAATATAGAAACATGAATGGAAATGATGTTGAGTCAGGTAATTTAACATCATTTGATTTTTATCTGAATTATATTTCTAGAAGATGATATGATCTTGAATATTTACATTTTTCTTTGTATATCAGAAAAAAAAATGTTTAGAAAGGGATGTTCAGAGGGATTTATAGAATTTTCATATTTTCAACCACTGAAATATATATATGAAATCTGAGGAAGCACAAAATCATAATAATGATATCGATAAGGATAATGTACTAATGTTATAGGTACAAAAGAAGATGAATCACATGTAAGTTTATTAATATTTTCAATGGTTATAAGGTTGGTTCATAGGCATGGAACTTGACATATTGTTTATCATTTAATGTATATAGTAGAATAAGAATTTACATAAAAATATATTTATCTAATTGATATAGGAACATGGGAGTTAGACATGTAAGATGGTTTTGATTCACAATGAGTTAATAAAACCATAGAGAAAACAAAATTACCTTTAGTAAATAATTTATTTGAATAAAGGGTATTCTTTTTGAATGTCTAAAATGACATAATGAAAATATATATAGTCACGCTAGTTATGAAGGGTCTTAGGTAGAAGGAAGGTATTTACTTATATAAAAAATATATCCAATAGTTAGATATACTACTATATAAATTATTTTCCTCTTAGTTACATCCATAAATTAGTACCTTGAATAAATGGATGTAAATATAGTTTTTATTAATGGGGATCTGGAGAAATAAATTTATATGAAAAAACTTGTTGGTTTAATAAAAAACATGATAGTTAAATTTTGGAAAACTAAAATGCAGTCATTACGGTCTGAAGAAAAAACCAATATGTATGTTCTATAATTTTTATTATTTTATCCGAAATAACGTTTTCTGATTAATTAATCATAATAATTTTCTTAACTACAAGTATTTTAGAAAAAATGATTTCATAATATTTATATTATACATGAATGATATTTTATTGATGGGTCTAAATATTTATAAATTCGTATGGTATTGAAATAATATTATGAAATATTTGAGATAAATGATTTTGGTGATGTAAAGAAGTTCTCGGGCATGAGGGTTGAACATGTTAGGAAAACAAGGGTTGTTGTTTTAATATAAAGGAATTTCATCTCAATGATTACTGAGTGATTTATAATGACTAGATGTAAAATAATTTCAAATTATCTTGATGGTAACATTTAACTATCATGGGATAATTCATGATGAACGTTAAAATAAAATTATTACATTGAGAAGATTTCATATTCTCTAACTTTCATAATTTTTATGTATATTAGGCTTCTTATGTGTTATAATATTTATCACAAAACAAATGTTGTCAGTGGGTTCATAGAATATCGAAGAACTAATCATTGGGATGCTACAATTTTGATTATTCTATATCTCCATGTAATGAATGAAACAAATATATGGTTTAAAGATTGTGATATGTTTTTTTGGAATGTATATTCTTACATTAGGGGTGATACTTATTCTCCAAATAGCACAAATGGATATGTTTATCCATTCAAAAAAACTATGACCGGTTGGATGTATAGGTTACATTAAGTAATTTGACATTCTGTAACATAATTATAGTATGTGGATGTTATGTATAGTAGTAATGATACAATGAGGTCAAGGAATTTAGTTAATGAAATTTATTATAATCAGGGGACAGATTTTCTCTAATTTTATATTTATATTGGAACCCCATTGGGAAGATTATATTGTTTCATTCAAGAAATAAACACATTGATTTTATGTAATGTTAAATTAAAAAGATTCTTAGAGATTATGGTTTGGAGTTTTAGAGGTTAGTTATAAAAAATAATTTTGTTTAAATTTTTACCATGTGTTTGGGTATGGTAATATTGAGGATATATCAAGGCTCAATTTACGTTATGTTACCGGAATGTGGTGGATACTATTTATTCACAACGAATGTTGTAGCTGATTTCATGATTTTCTCTGAAGTAGTATTCAAGTGGGATATTTTTGGGAATATGTGAAAACCCATTTTATTGAATTATGTAAATTGAATAGATTGAGTGGTTTTGTAAGATAATCAATTCATTGAAGTAGTGTTAGGGGCGGTGTTTTAATTCATGATTTCAGAAGGTGGTTTTTTGGAAGAGGATGTTCAAAAATTATTATCTTAAAATGTTAACTATATAAATTATTATAATCTCATAATTTTTGTTTTTTTACAACAAGAATATTTTTTATATTTAGTATGTTGTAGAGATTTCCAATTTTTAAGATGTTTCAGCCACACTATGTATTGCTACAATAAATATGAAATGGGTGTTTTGGAATGGTTGAATCCTATATTTTGGAAAGGATGCAGAAAAAATATAATTACAGGTCACTCTATATATATATTTGAGGGAGTGTACATCATTTATATAATGTTAATTGAACGTTATTACTTTTCATAGGGATCTGAGTGACTCAATAGTTGCACTGTAGGAAACAATACATTCAAGAAAAATAAAAGACACCAATGTTCCTCCTATGGATATATGACTTTCAGTCCAAATCACATGAATCCAATATGTTATTTTTTTATTTATGTATTACTTTACATGAATATATTTTTTTCAACTATTATAGTGAATATAAATGTTGTTTTAATGAACGTGAATGGTGATTTGTGTTAAAATTAATTCTTGCATGTTCTAAAACACGATAATTTAGAGACTTCCTTTTAGAATGTGTAACTTCTAATATGATTTTGTATCGAATAATTATAACTTTTTTAAAGGATATTATGGATGGATATTCCATATTTTGTCCCTAGACTAATTTTTACATCATCGTGGTTTGGTTACCCTACTAAAAATCTCATATTGTTATGCGAGATGGTAGCATGGGTTTATAAATGGTGGTTTACTATTAATATAATTGAACCAATTATACTTCCTAATTTGGTGGGCATTTTAGAGAGAATTGGGATACCCTTATGGATTATAGTGATTAAATTACTCTTGGATATGTGATAATTATTTTTTCCTATAATATTTCAGATTCCTCGCTAAATTTATTTTTTATCCATTATGTTTTGATGTTGTTTATGGATATTAAAATTAAGGGTCTGTGTACTCTTCAATTCATTAACCACCTATAGTTACATGTACGATTGGTATTTTAGGATTGGAGCTATGATAACTAGGAATTATATGTGTAACACCCCGAGCTTCCATGATACGCTTCTCATTCAATAATGCAATAGCTTGCATTGTATGCAACTTCGAGTTCTAAAACACTGCGACTAATCAAAGTAGCCGTTATGAATAGTAATAACCACTTTTTAAAATTATAGAAATTTTATATTTCAAAATGGACTTCATTTTTGGATTCGGAATATCGAAATTAGCCTTTGTTGAATTTTTGGTATTTTTCAGAGAACTTCTAATTTTTTATGAATTGTGAAAAATACTTAAAAACAACTTCTTTAATCAAAATAATTTATAGTGATAAATTATACTATTTAGTGGTTTTAAAGTATAATTAGAATATATTTTTACCATTTTATCCAATGGTGGTCATTAAAATTAATTTAACATTGAAATTGGACATAAACAATTGCCAATCTTTTGATATAAATTGTTTCTTAAAAACACGCTATTTTTGTGACAGTGGGAATTAATTATAAAATTAATTAATGCAACTTATATGTTTTTGAATTTTGTAAAATAGACATCATTTTTGAATTATGAATATCAATTATAGAGTAGGGTGAAATTTTGGCATTGTTCTGAAAAACTTCAATTTTTGATGAATAGTAAAACCACTAAGTGGTAGTTAAAGAACCAATTTTTTGTTTAAATGAAATATTACCACTTCTGTGATTTGATTTTCAAAAATGCGACATACATGGTCGTCATTAACAAGTAAAATGTGGTTCAATGAGATCAAAATAATTTTTTGGTGAATATTAACTTTTAAGTTCTTAATCGCGATTAGAGGTAATTAGTGTAGTTTAAGGTAAAAATAATGTTTTAATAATATGATATGGGATTGACACTTGTCCTACTCCTATTGGATGAGTCATGGCTGACCCAGAAAAACCATGGGTCAACTTGGGGACCCCATGGAGCCACATTAGTTGGAAAATGACATAAATACCTTTTATTTAATGTTAAAGTAAAAAATGACACAAACATGAAATGTTTTACTACAACAATTTTTACATGGGGTTATACAAGTCATATTTTTTACTATAAATATTCATTGGAAGGATAAAAATATTTCCTACATTATAGTAGTTTTTTATAATTTTTAGACATTAAATAAATTATATTATTTATGACATCATTATGATGCAGTGATGACCTCATTATTTAACAATTTTAATAAAATGAAAAGATAATGTACAATCCAAGGCATACACTAGTCCAAATACTATTGGATGGGTAGCTTTCGAACCCTTATCACCTTAGACACTAATTATATAAGTGTGGGACCTTTAGAATCCGAAAAGCATTGTATAATAATGTAACAATTCAATCTTTCCAAAAGAGCCCCTCCTCTCCTCTTATAAAAGGACCCCACCTCTACCACTTCATTCACACTTTCAAGCCATTTGGCTCGGCCAACATCTGCCCAAATACTCTCCCAACTTCCCCCTATTACTCCTAGAAGCCTCACTTTGGGTAGAACTCTTCCCAAGGAAGCTTTTGGCTCAAATCAAAAAGAGTTACCCGATTTTGAGGTAATGTCTTCTCTAATGTTGTTTTGTTTTATTTTTCTTCTCCAACCCCCTATAATCTTTTTATTCATTTCTTTTGTAACAAAACAAGTATCCTCAACATACTTGGATGTTGTTATAAGAAGGATTCGAGCTACACTTACACACACCTACATCTAATTGTTAAAGAACATACGGTTTCTGTGGATGGCGAATTTCTGCCTCACGAAACGATGATTGTTCAACACTCATATAACACCTTCAAAGGTGGCCATTAAGATGTCAATATATTTATAAATGATATATTATATGTTTATGTTTTACTTATGATTCTGTATTTCTCATTTATGGCATACTTTATGATTTCCATTATGGGTAAAACGTGATAATTTCATTTTAGGAAGTGCGGACTACCGCCCCCTCAAAGTGATTTGAATCGTTAATTCCATATTTGAGATGTATAAAGGATGGATTAAATGGTATTATACACTATATCATACTGTAATTATATTATAAATTTATATCATTATGATTTCATTCCATTAAATATGAAATAGAAATGAAAGTAGCGTTCATGCGTACGTACGGCTTACCGTCTCCATGAACGGTGAATTTCATTTCTTACCTCTAAATGTTACGTGACATTATGAATGAATGTATATACTGGATATATATCATATATATGATATTTACATCATGAATATAATTCTGGATAAAATAGATATTTCACCACATGAACAACTTGTAATTATAAGAAGTTTATTTTTGACTCAATTACCAAAGATCGACAAAACGACCGTTATTAACTTAAATAATTACATAATGTTCATAAAATGGTAATAAGGGATATAAAAGGAATAATGAACATGAGAAATGTTATTATGTAAATAGGAATTAACTCTATTTTATTATTCAGGAGGTTAAAGAACGGTCGAGTCAGGACATGACGCAAGGTAAGGGAATTTCTTAACCCAATTTCCATTCTTTGGGTTAATCTCCTACTTTCAAATTATGTCATGATATTATTATGTCTTATTTTGTCTTTTTACTTTCTTTATGTGTACCTATAGTGAATACACATAATATATCTATTTTATTTTAAAAATGATCTTTGTATGGACTTCGTCTCAATCTCCTTTCATTTAGGCATATTTGGTTTTATAGACAAATTTCTTTTATACGGTGTATAAACCACTTTGAATTTTACGTTTATTCAAAAGGAATCTTTTTATACGAAGCATTTACTAAACGACAAAAGGGAATGTTTTTGTCGTCTGTATGCGGCGACAAAGACTTCTCCGCCGCTGTGACCACTATTTGAGTTTCGGCTTCCTCTACAAGCCATACCCTTTTTTTAATGAAAAATAAATACCATGTTATACTTTTCTTTTATTTTGGTATTGAAAATGGTTTTAAAAGAGTTTTTATTATATCAATGTGTTGTATTGATATCTTGTGATTGAAATATGGAAATGTTATGTTTCCTTTATGCATTTTTTATGTGATACGATTATGTTATTGTTTATGAGATGTTTAAACCTGTTCATATGAGGAATGTATTGGACTTAATAAGTAACGGGTGGAGACTGCTATAGCTCCTCGATGCATCGGTAGGTCTCATGAGACAACTAGACGTGGAATTGGCCGAGGCCCTTTCTAAATTTGATTTATGGATTTGGCCGAGGCCTTAATCATTTTAGATGTCTTGGCCGAGGCCTTGACAAAATGTTTCAGAATATCCGGCATTATACATTCCCTCATTATGAAAGTGGTTTTTGATCTTTCTTGTGATTATTAGTCTAGTAGAATATCCATGTGAGTAAGTAAGTGGCATTATTTGATTTTACTTTTTCCATATTATGCTGAAGTTCTAGTTTAATGGGGCTTTTGTTTAGTTATACATTGACTTAAATGTTTATGTTTATTTATGAAAGATTCCGCAATATTGTTATCCTTACTGAGCATCTGATATCACCCCTTTCAACGTTTTGATATTTTCTAGGATGTGAAGAAGTATTTTATGAATGACCTGCAGGGATAGTCAGAAGAGGATATGAGTGTGGACTATGAAGACTTTGTTATTAATTTTTCACTTGATGATGTAATGTAACAATTATGAATGTATCTATTGTTTCCAAGGCTACTAAACTAATCGGTCTTTCGAGAGTTAATCTTTTGTGATCATGACAATGTTATGAAGTAACGCACCGGATCTGGGTAGCTGGGGTCGGGGCGTTACAGTTGGTATCAGAGGCAGTTTAGTACTAACCTTGGAAGCTAGATTTAGATAAACTCTGATTAGAGCACATAGCCCAATGATAGACTTTGATGATTAGTAAGGAAGAACTTCCTAGAATTTTGGTATTATAGAGATTTTATGAGTTTTCTGAGCAATACATCCCTGTCTGGATACAATCAGGTAGAGGCGGTTCTGGCACATATGTACCTAGGGGTAAAACCCAAAAACGCCGCTTTGAGCAAGACTCGAACGGGAACTGGTGCACGACAACAGGCCTTGCTGCACTCTTGGTTATGACACACCCGGAGGATATGTTTAGGATAATTCTCATTTTATTTACAAACCACTATGAAGGGTTATGAGTATATACTTTCTCAATGAAAACATTTCTTTTTATGATTATGGATTATATCGATAAATAGTTTAATTTATGTAAAGTGTTTTACAAGTATGTAATTATGTATTTTGATTCATAAACTAATCTAGTTTATGCCATTGTTTAGAAATGGCGCCTAGTGGAAGGAATGGAAACCGTATCAATGCACGAACTCCGTGTAGGGATTGCCCTCCTGCTCAAGATAATTATTGTGGATCTGGAGATACAACTGGTGCTGATCAAGTTATTACCATACTGGGACAACTCACTCAGGTTATGAATAATAACCTTACTCGTATGGATCACCCTGATCCGCAACGTGGAGGATCAATGCTAGACTGTTTCATTAGGCAACAACCACCAACCTTCAATGGGAGTACAAATCCTATAGTAGCTGAGCAATGGATAAATTCCTTAGAGAAAATATTCCATGCCTTGGGGAGTAGTGAAAGGGAGAAGGTTGTCATGGCAGTTTACCGCCTCACTGGAGATGCCGATCAGTGGTGGTCACTGATTCAAAACACAAAGGAAGATGATGACGTATCCAATATTGAATGGAGGGAGTTCAAGGAGATTTTCATAGAAAAATACTTTCCTCGTGACCATCGAGTAGATATGGAAAGGCAATTTCTGAGTCTGAGGCAGAAGGAGGATGAGAATGTCGCAAAGTATGAGGCTAACTTTACAAGGTTAGCGAGGCATGCTGCCAATTATATACGTAACCCAAGGAGTAAGATTGATCATGTCTTTGATGGGTTAAAACCATTTCTCCGTCGAGCTTTAGTATCACAATCCTTCTCATCATACGAAGATATTGTATCGTGTGCTATCAAGACAGAAAAGGAATTCACTAAGTATTATGACAACAATGTAAAGCAAGAGAAGAAGAGAACGGTGGAACAAGAGACAGATAAAGGGAAAAAGGGAAAGAAGGATTTTCCATTATGTGATAATTGTGGGAAGAATCACCCTGGTACTTTCCTAAAAGGAATGGGATTTTGTTATAAATGTGGAGAAAAGGGTCACCAGGCTCGTGATTGCAAGGGAAAGAATGAGGCTATCAATGTTGAATGCTACAATTGTAGGGAAATGGGGCATTATGAAAATGAATGTCCTAAGCGTCAAGGAAACTTACCTCAGAAAAGGCCAAGGGATCAAGGCCAATCTTATGCTGTGACTACAGTTGAAGCGGAATAATTAATGTATTGGTGATTTTGGACTCAAGGATTATATTCTGGTTATAAGAATAATGTGATATATATAATGATTGTAATGCAGTACTTTTTGATTTCAGTAAGGTTTTAATATGATTAAGGTAATCATATTTTTAGTATGTAATAATAAGAGAAACTTTTCTTTGTTTGGGGAATCTGCTGTTACAATTGATTTTGGAATTTAGAGACCTTTTAGAGAAAGTCTGGACGGAGGTATTTTGGATAACTATTAAGGTTGGAATGGATTAAGTTGAACCATGGATAGTATTGTTTAAGGTTAAATCATTTATGAAGATTATTTTTGGAATATTATAATACTATAGTTTTAGGAAAAGGACAACCTGCAGGGTGGGTCATAACCCGTCGCGTCGGACAAAGCTGTAGGAATCGAACCCACAATCATAGTGCAACAGGCCTTTATTACCTACCACTAGCCTACAGGAAGTCCCTGGTTATTATAAAATAGTTTTACTAATCTAAATTGTATGTGTTAATATTTGGAACCTTATACAATTAGGATAAAAAGAATATTTTTGAGTTCCGTTACCATTTGGAGTAAAAGATGGGTTTGTGGTAAAAATTTATTAACGAATTAAAGTATACATAACAAGTATATATATTCCCTTACGTTCTTAATAAATCTCTTAAATAAATTCCTCAACATTATAAAAGGTAACTTAAAACAAAAATGTTGTCGGTTAACTTTTCCAACTGCGGATTCAATGACCGTTTAACCGATCACAAGTATGTGATTTTCATGTAGTTAAACTTTCTCCTAATCCTGTTTTCTATAACTCTCCATCAGACCTTGATGGTTTTTTTCTCCTCTATATCCATATTTTCATAGAATCCTAGAATGGGCTATATCGGGTGACCTTTGTACTTATCTTGCTTTATTTTAATGTTATATATTTATTAACCTTATTTCTGATGTGGGTTTTCCACAAAGGTATTTTCTATTTTCAACCTTTTGTTTTCAAAGAAAATTGTCAAATTGCGAGGACGCAATTTATTGAAGGACGGTAGAATGTAACACCCCGAGCTTCCATGATACGGTTCTCATTCAATAATGAAACAGCTTGCATTGTATGCAACTTCGAGTTCTAAAACACCGTGACTAATCAAAGTAGCCGTTATGAATAGTAATAACCACTTTTTAATATTATAGAAATTTTATATTTCAAAATGGACTTCATTTTTGGATTCGGAATATCGAAATTAGCCTATGTTGAATTTTTGGTATTTTTCTGAGAACTTCTAATTTTTTATGAATAGTGAAAAATACTTAAAAACAAATTCTTTAATCAAAATTATTTATAGTGATAAATTATACTATTTAGTGGTTTTAATTTATAATTAGAATATATTATTACCATTTTATCCAATGGTGGTCATTAGAATTAATTTAACATTGAAATTGGACATAAACAATTGCCAATCTTTTGATATAAATTGTTTCTTAAAAACACGCTATTTGTTGTGACAACGGGAATTAATTATAAAATTAATTAATGAAACATATATGTTTGTAATTTTGTAAAATAGACATCATTTTTGAATTCGGAATATCAATTATAGCTTAGGGTGAAATTTTGGCATTGTTCTGATAAACTTCAATTTTTGATGAATAGTGAAACCACTAAGTGGTAGTTAAATTACTGATTTTTCATTTAAATGAAATATTACCACTTCTGTGGTTTGATTTTCAAAAATCCGACATACATGGTTGTCATTAAGAAGTAAAATGTGGTTCAATGAGATCAAAGTAATTTTTTTGGTGAATAGTAGCTTTTAAGTTCTTAATCGCGATTAGAGGTAATTAGTGTAGTTTAAGCTAAAAATAATGTTTTAATAATATGAGATGGGATTGAAACTTGTCCTACTCCTATTGGATGAGGCATGTACGACCAAGAAATTCCATGGGTCAACATGGGGACCCCATGGAGCCACTTTAGTTGGAAAATGACATAAATACCTTTTATTTAATGATAAAATAAAAAATGACACAAACATGAAATGTTTTACTAAAACAATTATTACATGGGGTTATACAAGTCATAGTTTTGACTATAAATAGTCATTGGAAATATAAAACGATTTCCTACATCATAGTAGTATTTTTATAATTTTTAGACATTAAATAAATTATATTATTCATGACATCATTATGATGCAGCGATGACCTCATTATTTAACGATTTTAATAAAATGAAAAGATAATGTACAATCCAAGGCATACACTTGTCCAAAGACCATTGGATGGGTAGATATCGAACCCTTATCACCATATACACGAATTATATAAGTGTGGGACCTTTAGAATCCGAAAAGCATTGTATAATAATGTAACATTTCAATCTTTCCAAAAGAGCCCCTCCTCTCCTCTTATAAAAGGCCCCCACCTCTACCACCTCATTCACACATTCAAGCCATTTGGCTCGGTGAAACGCTTCCCAAATACTCTCCCAACTTCCCCCTCTTACTCTTAGAAGCCTCACTTTGGGAAGAACTCTTTCCAAGGAAGCTTTTGGCTCAAATCAAAAAGAGTTACCCGATTTTGAGGTAATGCCTACTCGAATGTTGTTTTGTTTTATTTTTCATCTCCAACCCCCTAAACTCTTTTTATTCATTTCTTTTGTAACAACACCAGTATCCCCAATATACTAGGATGTTTTTATAAGAAGTATTCGAGCTACACATACACACACCTACATCTAATGGTTAAATAATATACGGTTTCTGTGGATGGCGAATTTCTGCCTCACGAAACGATGATTGTTCAACACTCATATAACACCTTCAAAGGTGGCCATTAAGAGGTCACTATATTTATATACGATATTTAATATGTTTATGTTTTACTTATGCTTCTGTATTTTTCATTTATGGCCTGATTTATGATTTCCATTATGGGTAAAACGCGATAATTTCATTTTAGGAAGTGCGGACTACCGCCCCCTCAAAGTGATTTGAATCATTAAAGACATATGTGGGATGTATAAAGGATGGATTAAATGGTATTATAGACTATATAATACTGTAATTATATTATAAATTTATATCATTATGATTTCATTCCATTAAATACGAAATAGAAATGAATGTAGCGTTCATGCGTACGTACGGCTTACCATCTCCATGAACGGTGCATTTCATTTCTTACCTCTAAATGTTACGTGACATTATGAATGAATGTATATACTGGATATATATAATATATATGATATATAAATCATGAATATAATTCTGGATATAATGGATATTTCACCACATGAACAACTTGTAATTATAAGATGTTTATTTTTGACTCAAGTAACAAAGATCGACAAAACGACCGTTATTAACTTATATAATTACGTAATGTTCATAACATGGTAATAAGGGATATAAAAGGAATAATGAACATGAAAAAGGTTCTTAAGTAAATAGGAATTAACTCTATTTTATTATTCAGGAGGTTAAACAACAGTCGAGTCAGGACATGACGCAAGGTAAGGGAATTTCTTAACCCAATTTCCAATATTTGGGTTAATCTCCTACTTTCAAATTATGTCATGATATTATTATGTCTTATTTTGTATTTTTATTTTATTTATGTGTACCTATAGTTAATACACATAATATATCTATTTTATTTTAAAAATGATCTTTGTAAGGACTTCGTCTCAATCTCCTTTCATTGAGGCATATTTGGTTTTATACACAAATTTCGTTTATACGGTGTATAAAGCAGTTTGACTTTTACATTTATTCAAAAGGAATATTTTTATACGAAGCGTTTACTAAACGACAAAAGGGAATGTTTTTGTCGTACGTATGCGGTGACAACGACTTCTCCACTGCCGTGACCACTATTTGAGTTTCGGCTTCCTCTACAAGCCATACCCTTTTTTTAACGAAAAATAAATACCATGTTATACTTTTCTTTTATTTTGGTATTGAAAATGGTTTTGAAAGCATTTTTATTATATCAATGTGTTGTATTGATATCTTGTGATTGAAATGTGGAAATGTTATGTTTCCTTTATGCATGTTTTATGTGATACGATTATGATATGGTTTATGAGATGTTTAAACCTTTTCATATGAGGAATGTATTGGACTTAATAAGTGACGGGTGGAGCCCACTATAGCTCCTCGATGCATCGGTAGGTCTCATGAGACAACTAGACGTGGAATTGGCCGATGCCCTTTCCCAATTTACTTTATGGTTTTGGCCGAGGCCTTAATCATTTTATACGTCTTGGCCGAGGCCTTGAAAAAATGTTTTAGAATGTCCAGCATTATTCATTCCCTCATTTGAAAGTGGTTATTGATCATTCATGTGATTATTCGTCTAGTAGAATATCCATGTGAGTAAGTAAGTGGCATTATTGGATTTTACTTTTTCCATATTATGATGAAGTTCAAGTTTAATAGGGCTTTTGTTTAGTTGTACATTGCCTTAAATGTTTATGTTTATTTATGAAAGCTTCCGCAATATTTTTATCCTAACTGAGCATCTGATCTCACCCCTTTCAATGTTTTGATATTTTCCAGGATGTGAAGAAGTATTTTATGAATGACCTGCAGGGATAGTCAGAAGAGGATATGAGTGTGGACTATGAAGACTTTGTTATTAGTTTTTCACTTGATGATGTAATGTAACACTTATGAATGTATCTAGTGTTTCCAAGGCTACTAAACTAATCGGTCTTTCGAGACTTGATCTTTTGTGATCATGCCAATGTTACGAAGTAACGCACCGACTCTGGGTAGCTGGGGTCGGGGCGTTACACTATGGGTCCATAGTCATTTAGTTTTGATTATATCTGAATTATTATTATTTAACATACCTTTTACATACTATTTGTTTTTAAGAGTTGTGATCTATCTTTGTCATACTTTTCCCTTCTTTCCCTTTATTATTTTCAACCTGAGTACTATGATATGGGTGGGCTATATCATTGTGAACATTTTATTATGTTCGGGGATTCATATAGGGTATATTTATACTCACACATGCATTTTTCCCACATATTTTTTATATGTGCATGAGATTTATGGGTTTTGTGATGGGATAGATAGATGGAGAGCTAGCACAAACTATTTTGAGCCAATTATTTGTGATTATTACTAGTGTATTATGAAACATTGTGATTCATTATAGTGGAGGTAATAACTCTGGATGGAGTTTGATCTATAATATCATGTGGCAGACACAATCTTCGTAGTGGATTTTTATTTTAGAGGCATGTTAGATGCACTATTTCCATTTTATGTATCTTATAGAATATGTTATAATTCATTTCATTGTGGAAAAAATGCATAATTTTTAGATCAATACATATATATTTATTTTATGTTAAATTACATTGTGTTGGATTTGTTTTTATTGAATGTTGTTATCGGTTATGTCCACCTATATTTTGATATATTCATGATAAGTCTTAGTCAACTACCCCTAGAATTTTATGGGAGGATTGGGATTTCCCACATGGATGACTACAAACATAGATGGGGACCTAGTGAGTTCGGTCATGTTATTGTGGTCCATGTTCATTTGGGTAATCTATCCCTCAAATAATTCATGATCTGACATTTCACTTACTTTTCCTCACCATACTTTCGAGCTACGTCATCCACTACCCCATAGATAAGAAATAGTTAGATCATTCCATATCATTCATCAGTGATACAATACATGATAATCAAATTTAAAGGATTTGGAATTAACCACATAATAACAAATTGTATGACTCCACTATTTATCTACAAATAGAACCATTCAACAATGTTGTAAAAACAATTCACACTATACTAAATCCACGGTCATGATAATGTACATAAAAATACCTAAAAAAATAAAAGGATGTTACCCATTTAGATACTTCCCACAATTATGTAAGCTATACAATGAAATTAGAACTAGGATTGTTCAAAAAAAATGATAGTGAACCATATTTCCCAATCCCCCCAACATGACATTGAATTTACATAGACTGTTTTGTAATATACAAGGGATGGTTATGACCTATCTTATCTTCACTTACCAAATTAATATCCCAACCACATTAAAATGATGGAAATTCACTATAGAAGATTTTAGGATGACTCTTTGTGTGTTGATATTGATATGAAATTGAAATAAAATAACAGCTACATTCCCAAAATAAAAGGTAATTAACTTCATAGATAAGGAATTCATCAAAATCATGACCATGGTAAAGGGTATTGACTATAGTGGATAATATAGAACCCATAATATCTTGATTCCCATGATATGTCATAATCCCCATCCTTTAATCCATAATTTATCATAACCTATTATTTCTATTAAATATGTTACATCTTATCATATAACAAGAATAACAAGGAAATCCAATGAAACATGGATAATAAGAACACAATGTAATCCAAAAAAATAGGATATCCTATAGAACAAGCATAACAAAGATTAAAAGTTACCCAAGTAAATAATATTTGCATATTTTTTGGTAATAACAACTCACTACTTCCCATCGAAGAAATCCATTTTATTGTTTCATTCCAAAACAACACCATGTTAAATCAATCTCCAAAAAACCACATACAATTTCTTAAAAAAACTTTAAAAAAATTGCAATGTTATCACTATCCTTTTCCATTTCTAAAAAAAATTTATATAAATCATTATAAAATCCAAATACTAATTTCGTTTTTATGTGATCCCTTTTTATAAAACCACATTACAACCATCATGAAAAATTTACACTTTCAGAAAACAAAAAATTTCATCAATATGAATATTTTAAAAACAAATATATGAATTAAAACATTTTGAAAAACCATATCACCAAACCACAAACACGTAAATAATGAATGATCAAATAAAAAAAATAAAAAAATGCTTCAATTATTTCATATATTGAAAAAGTAAATAAAATTAATCTTAAACTCTTGATAATTCAAAAAAGTAAATATAAATACTAATTGTGTTGTGTTTTGAAGATCATATCCATTTGAAATTAATTCCGACCATGAATAAAAAACGATTATATGACACATACTTTACATCTGTATTTCATTACACTATATTCATAGAATAATAATATTACACAAAACATTCTTTTAACAATTTAGCATTCTAAAAGAATGAATAAATTAGATAATTAGTTAACTTATAATAACATTCAATGTGTTCTTATAAAAAATTAACAATCAATTAAAATATTCACATGCATATTAACCATTACCATTGTATATCCCACTTAAACAAAAACACTATTATATTTGTTATGATAATCATTCTTTAAACATTCTTATCTAATGTTTTTATTATCATGGAGTAATAAAAACATGTTAATATGATTTTTATATTATTCTCAGTATAACAAAAATACTAACAAGTCACTGTTCTCATATTCCCTTTGAATAAACCTAATAAATATTCATCATAGCCTAAAATAATGAGGTTTAAGTCAATTAATATAATATCATTAAATCATTGAATTATTTTTCAAAAAATATTTATTTATTAATTATAAGGTGATTTATAAAATAGAGAACGAATAATAAAAAATATTTAAGAATATAATTTTAAATGAAATTGTTAAATTAAGTACAAATTCCGGAGTTTTTAACATTCTCTTAATCATTTATTCAAATTACCATGAATAAATTTGTTATAATTATAGTCATTATGTGTATATATTATAGTTCCAAAATAATATCATGTTCATATAATCTAAATAACACATCAAAAGAATGAAAAAAAACTACACACAATAATGTATCAAGACCCAACCCAATGATAAACCTTATTTACCTCGTTTTGAAATAAATTCTTATAAGAAAAACTCAATAATTTCAGAAATTATTGTAATAATATAACAATTTAACAATGCATAACCAATAAAAAACATGTTAATGCCAAGATACTATTGTATTGTGCCTTTACTTTTGAAAAATACAAAACTCCAATAGGTTAAACCCATGATTATGATGTGCTAATAAACCATTAAGTTCTTAACACAATTTTTCTTATGCTAACAAACCTTGTAACATGATATTCCATTTAATTTGGTTACATATTAATTTTTATACTCCATATTTATAATTATAACAAATCCAAACCCAATACCTTGAATAACTAGTGATAAACTGTACAAAATTGTTAACATTAGTGACATCCCACCCCAACCCATTGGCATAGGAATGACCAAAATTCAACAAACCTCATGTGTATTCCATGAACAAGGCTAGAAATAAATTCTCTTAGTAATGGAATTTATATGGGATGAGTTCTCCTTATATATGAATCAAATTAAAATAGAAAAACAAAACAAAATACATATATATATATATATGATCCATGAATCAATAAAATTATAACTCCAGTACATAATATCAATTAATAATAATTAGAGTTATAGGAAAAAAAAATGAAATAAACTAAGACTATATAACCATGACTCAAAAGGAATAATATGTGAATGTAGGGCATAATTCCAATCTACAAGATAGTTAACTCTATGCTCTAAGAATAATTTCGCAAGACTAGATAATTCATATTCTACTATAGTTAAGTGAGGTATATCCCCTTAACTTTAGCATATAAAACAATGACTACATAAACACAAATACATATATGTATATGGGTGAGCATGATAAAAAAACAATTTAGGTAAAGTCTTACCACACATTCCTCATAAAAACAACATTTTATATCACAAATTATATAAATCACGATGAAATCATATCTAAAAAAATATATTATATATAACTCACACAAAATATATAAAGTTTTAATTTAAAATCCATTATATCCATGAAATATACCACACACATACTCACATAGGAAATAAATGATATCACACAAAAATTCATTTGTCCCTCGCTAAAGAAGAGCTGCCCATTAATAGACCAAATTGATATTGGAAAACTGTTAAACCTGACAATGTCCATTACATGGCATTGTAATCCATTTATTCCACCGAAAAGGAAATCGAAGAAAATTATGATCTAATAAGGTCTCATTGAAATTCATTATAGTGAGACATGATATATAAACATTAATATTACATTGATTCTAGGGCTACATTTATATATCTCACAACGAGTGTCGAAACACAACTACCAAAACGATTAGTGTCATTAAGGACTAGTTTCATAAGAAAAAAAGTGAAAATTTATATTTAATTGAATTCCATTTGAATCCATTATTTATTTTGAATATTTTATTCTTATCATCATTTCTTCGAGAATATAAAACATAAGAAAGGTGTGTGCTTGAAAAAATAGTATGTAAAAAATCAGTGATTCATTATTACTAGTTAGACCTTTTGTTTGCAGGAAAACATGACGAAGGAGTAAATATCAATGGGAAAAAATGAAACTATAATATTTTTTAATAATTCACGATGAAGGGAATTTAATCTAAAAATAAAATCATATTCCATGGAATATGATTATGGAATCAATAGTTTAATTATAATGTATATATTGTTTCCATTTAGGACTTTATAATATGTTTAGAGATAGGTGCCAAGACAGTGTAAGATTCTGAGGCCCAGTGAGCCTGGAATTTTTATTTGAAAAAATAAATAAATATATTTTTATCATGTTTTCATTATTTTCCTAAAAAAGTGGAATAAATCCCAAGATGTGTCTTGGAACAGAAATATTATACTACTGTTGAGTTGAAACCACGTGTTTACCTTAGGCACGAAATAATCTTTTTCATCATTGGATGGTTTTTATAAACTCATCACATAAGTAAATAATAAATTAAATATATATATATATTTATATTATTTTATTTTATGATATAGTTTCCTAATAAACGTCAATATATTTTTCTTATAAAAAAATCATGGTTCATCAAATAAACATGGTGTTTGAGAGAGGAGATGATGGAGGAACTTCTATAGATGAACATTGACAAATCGATCCTTATAAAAATATTGTGCCAAAAAAATAAATGATCTCATAAAAATGATATAAATCCATTCTTCATCAGTGATTGATCCAAATTGAGGTAGGTATGTTAATTTTCTGGTATTTATCCAATTTTGATTGACTCATGATGAATGTGAATTAATTGTCTAACAAATTAATTTGTTTGTCTATTTTTTAATTTCGATAATTACTATATGCTATTATGGTATATGAGTTGATATTTTTTTGGTTTATATATTTCTATTCATTATTATTTCTAATGGAAATGAATCTAGGACAACTCTACCAATGATTGATATTTCTTACTTGAATTTCTAATCATGATTTCTCTATCCTTTCTTTACATATTCATTGTCGGTAATTATTTTTACTATTGGTTTGATAAATTTCATATATCCAATAATTTTACAACCATTTTATTATGGATAATGTATCCCTCTAAGAGGCATAGAGTGATCCTTTTTTCCTTTGTGTTACCCAAGGATGTTTTTTTTAGAAATGGAATGAGTTATATTTACATGGTCAATGACCCCCTATCAATAATGACATTTACAGTAGGATCAAGTGTCTACCAGGGGAGACATGGGAGTTAAACCCCAATCTATGCATTGAGATATAATTGTTTCGATGAGGTGTAGTCCAACAGAGTGTCTTTCTCGGATGAACCCTATGTGTGTACTTCATGATTTTTATTGGCTAGAGAAAATGACAATGGCCTCTATGATCAGTGTTATTAGTGTTAGTATATCTCTGAGATAATTTCATCCCATATTATGATGAACTCTGGGATGACTGTCATTAGTGTTATTATATATCATGGATTGTATTCTTCTATACGAGTGTTGTATGGATCCATCGAGCATAAATACTAGGTTGGAAATGCGGCTGTGAACATACATTGACACTTTGAATCTACTATGGGTATATCTGGATGTTTATTGTATGTATCACATTATTATTGAAATATATTGTGATGATTTTACTAATATTGATGCTTTATTCATAAGGAATTCAAGGTTTCATAATAGTTATTGTTATACTAACCCTTGAATGGTCTATACCCACTCACGTCATGTCATATGATGATGAAGGAAAATTTTAAAACACCTTTAGTGGACCAAGTGATTGTGGATCCCATTTTAGGCTAAATTGATTGAATTATATAATGTGTTTTCATATGAATGTAATCCCCCCTTCTGTGTGGGCTAGACTTTTTTCCTAGTTATTTTGGGTGGTCTTGTATTTGGACCGTGTTCATTCATTCTAGATTGTTATGTTAAAATATAATAATAGAAAAATATATATATATAAATATAAATATATATGAATTCATTGTTATCATTTGTTTTTAATTCTTGGATTTTTTTATCTTAAAGATGTGAGTATACATAGAGGTACAATATGAAAATGCCTCCCTTATTTCTAATATTCCTTCTCGATAATAGTTATCATCCCCTCACCTATTGGACGTATGATTGGTGTAGTTGTGGCTTATACACCAATAGGTATAGTCATGATATAATGTTATTATAGGGGATACAAATATTGAAGTTTTATGACACATCTTGGTTTTTAGATGATATTTTGGAGATTATTTTATCTGGTGGTGGGGTTTGGTTTGGGAACTAGGGAAATAATGTTAATGTGTTTCGAGATTGGATCTCAAGAAACGTTATCCAATGTCATTGTGGTGGATGAAATATCCATTCACTGGGACCATGATAACCTACATTTTAACTCAATACATGTAGGAATTAGTTGTAGGTAAAACATTGGTATATGCATCATATAGGACTAGGTTGTGGTTTCCATGTCCTTCTTGATTCATCTCCCCCAATATATCCAATGGCCATGGAATGTCTTGATAATGATTATGATACCTCTATGATGATAGAAAACTAGGATTCTGAGACAATTTCATGATGGAGACAAGATTAATGATGAGTCCTCATTCAGAGACCTAGTCATGAGGTGTTTCCTCAAGATTGGAACTTAGTACTGTTCCCAACTATTGATCAGTTCTTATATCATTCAGTGGTTCCGAAGGATGTATTACGACATGTTTTGATGTAAATGGATCAAGAATGTCAGGATGATGATACCTATAGTCTTTGTGTATTATTTGAGATAAAGTGATAGATACTACATATGTTTTTTGGTGATGCAGACCATTAGGTAGCGGAGGATTGAATCAAGGTGAGGGTCTAGAATTTTTAACTTGTAAGAAACCTCAGCCATTCAGTTGGGTGCACTTGGGACCTATTTTAATTAACAAAATGTTGTTTACATTTTTTACCAGAGGATGACATAGCTATGATGATTGTTCATCAGGAGTTCTAGTATTAGATATCGCCTAGATTAAATAATGGGACAAACACTTTTCTTCGGTTATGGAGGATTGGAACGATCTCTTGGTGTGAGTATACTTTTTGGTTAGTTCCCTTATGGATAATGGTTCTAGTAGTGAGGCATCTATAGGTTGATAATGGGTGTCAGTAAATCCTTATATTGGGGAATTTTTACATGAATTTAGACATGCATGGAAGCAGGGAAATTCCACGACTTGGCCACATTCTTGAGATGCAATCCAAAATAATGTGGGTGAGATAGTGTCACCCAAGGTGGATAGTGACGAGGTGTGGTGGATGTGTGTATATGACTTGTGTGTTTATTATTTTGATTTAATAAGGTGTTGTATAAATCCACGGTTTTAATAAATACTTTGTAAATTGAAATTATGAGTTCCAAGAAGTTGGATCTCGTGGGAGATTTTTGTATGGTTCAATGAATGACGTGTGTGTTAGCTATACCAGTTAGAGGTTTCACATATGTTTTTGAGCAACATTCCCTTGAGAATATTCATTATTCGAGACATAGATATAAAAGTGGATCCTTTTTCTTAAACATTGTCTCTGAGGCTCCTGTAAAGAAGATAAATGACTTCATTCTTCTATCAGCAGCGTTACATGAATATAGGAGGAGAGAGATATCCTCACATGTAATATATTCATTTTTGAAGTGAGACCCTATGTTGTTTTCCACAGTAAGTACTAGTTTCACAAAATCAATGATTTGTTGTCTGCTATCTGTGAGTATAAAAGTTACTCTGGATTAATGGGAAATGGTTTTCCTCCTTTGATAAGAAATTATCACAAGCAGAGAAGGACAAGATCAGGTATAGGATGTTATAACCTATATATTATTATTTATCTAGTTTTATATTGGGACTAGTAAATTCTATGAGATTTAATTTTCATATATTGTTGGTAATGTATGAGTATGTCTTCCCTAGATATGTTATGGGATTATCTCCACACTAAGAGTTATAATTATGCAATGAATAAAACCAAGGAATAACCCTCATTTTTTTAATAGGAAATCAGATTCTATCCATCGATCTTCGGAAGAAAAATGTTTAATTTGGAGTTTGTAGAGAAGGAGTTTTTTTATGACCCCGTGTGTTCACCTGGAATTCATGTTTTTTTTCAGATATGTGGATGAGTTCTTGGGGTTGGGAATGTATTGATGTCATATGAACTATGTTATATGTGGAAAAGAATCACATGCAATTATTTAGATATAATACCATTAGTTTTGGTCAATGTAGTTCTCTAAATTTGACCAAGATGTAGTTTATCTACAACTCTAGTTTGGAGATGAATATACCTGAAGTGTCTTTCCGAAACCACTATGGATGTTTTGATTTTGGGGTGATAAACATCGGTGTGATGTATGCCTTAGATGGTTTTTTAGACTTGTGGACTAGATCCTTAACCCTTTTCAGATTAGTTATAGGTATTCGTCTATGATAGTACCTAGGTGTACTCCATTTAATAGTTAGAAAAATGAGACACATAATTTTGGTGATAGTGATGGTTGTGAGAGGGGTCTAGTTTAACCCAGGGTGAATGAGGGATTCCCAAAATACTCGAGGATTACATTGTATTCCAATGATGATGGCCTCTAATGTTTTATGCATAGAACATATATTTCAAGGTATCTATCCATATCAAGGATTATATATTTTTGGATTGGATGGGAGACTATATCCATGGATAGTATACCCTTATTAAAATTTTCATGACTGGTAAGCATGGTGGTGTACCGTTTAACATAGTAACCATAGTTTTTTTGGATGACTTTTTTCCACATGATGCATATGAGCATGTATATCATTCTATAATATCAGCATAAGTAATATGGGATGTGAGAGTGGTGTTTCCATTTTCATGGCGTGATCAGTTTTGAGAACTAGCATTTAAAATACACTTAATGGGATATTTTTTTCCTTAGGATCATGTTTCTAGGAAGCATATGAAATAATTTGGGGATCTCGTGTGAGTGGGATACCAAGATGAGATAATAGTATCTTCACCTTATTTTTTAGTTTGCTATTTTCAAGGATGGAAATCCTTAATGAGATTAATAATTTAATAACCAAGTTTTTTCCATTTATGTCTTTGAAATATATCTAGAAATTATTAATGATCTAGGAGTTGAGACAACGGGAGATTCTGAGGCCCAGTGCTCTTAGAATCTATAAGTGAATTATATTATATATATTAATATCAAACTCATAAAATTATCATGGTAAAGGGGAATAAATTCCAAATAGTGTCTATGATCAGAAATCTGACACAATCATTGAGTTCAGAACCTGGGGTTTAGCTTAGGTGTAACATAATAATTATGGTGTTAGAAATTTAGAAAAATTTATCACAAGATTAAATTATAAATTAATTAATAAGATAATTTTTTTTGAAATATTAACCTAATAAACATATTTATAATACTAGTTATAACATAATTCTATTGTTAGACTCACATCCTTGGATTTTGAGAGAGGATCTGGTGGTGGAGCATCTGTAGACTAACATCAACAAATTGAAAATTTGAAATCATTGTGCCATTTGAAATTTAGGTTATCACCAATGAAAATGATGTATAATTGTTCTCTCCCATCAATTGATCCAAATATATGTTGGGATTTCTTGTGTGGATTAATCCCACTTTGATATACCCCAGAAGAAAACGAATTAATTATTTAACATATTAATTCATACATCTATTGTTTAATTTTAGTAATTCATTTTTCATCCTACAGTATAGAAATTGATATTATTTTAGATTATTTATATCTATTCATTCATAATTATAATAGAACTGAATTGAAGCCAACTTGAATAAAATCAAACCTTTGTTCCTCAGTTTTTTCCATGCACTTTCCCCTTACATATTCGCCAATTCATCGTTGATATCTACTTTGAATAACAGTTCTATAAATACCTGATAAAAAATAAATGTGAAACCAATATTTGGTGGAAAATATTGTTCAATATTGGTTCAATAATTATATTGGAAACACATTTTGCAGTGTGGTGGAAACCTAAGATAGATTTAGGATTTGGAAATTTATGAATCGATGTCATATTTGTTGTACGGATCAGCATGAGGTAACCAAACAATGCATGTTGGTACTCAAGGAAGATTGGCCACAAGAGGAGTCATTTTTTATTGAATTTAGGGTGGTTGGACATGATTTTGTGGATGAATATTTCTTTTCCATATTGTGAGGAGCAGCGAACAATAGAGAGACATGATTGTAGGGTTTTATATTTGTGATTTTTGGATGTAGTGTCTGAAGGGGAAGTGCGATAGGTGATGGTATCCACTACATGCATTGAACTAGTCTAGGGATAGGTTTTCACTATGGAAACAACTGGATTTTGCGACGTGCTTTTTTCAACTAGATTAATTCTCATCACAAATAGTCCATCCAAGAGGTTATTTGTGATGGGATTTTGGGTCATGTTGCAAAATGTTATACGCAGCATGGTGCGGGTTGTGCGCCAAATCGCAGGAAGGTTATTTCTGACGGAAAAATCTCCACAACTCAAATACCAGCAGCGGTAAATGGGTTTTTGGGATGAGATGTTGTCCCATAGAAAAAAGTGTGTCAGTAGGACACTTTTACCAACGGGTCCCATCGCAAATACTGGCGACTGTAAATGGGTTTTTGGGACAAGATTTTGTCCCATCGCAAAAACAGTTCTAGTCGGACACTTTTTGCGACAAGTCTCGTCACAATTAACTCTTTAACCACCGACATCAATTAATGCGGACAAAGTTATTTTCGACGGGTCTTGTTGCAAATAGTTCTGTCACAACTAATCTAACCTATATACACCCCCTCCATTTTACTTTCTCATTCCCACAATTATTATTTCATCTATCTATCCAAACTCTATTTTTTTAGTGAAACTTTTTCTCAGTTAGTTTTTTACGGAGAAGTTGTGAAGTCGTTTTCATCAATAGGAGATCAAGTTTAAAGGTATTTATATTGTTATTAATTTACTATTTATTTCATTTTTTATGATAATTTTAATGATTGTTGATTAGTTGTAATTACATTATATTTAAATTTTTTTTGTTATCAGTATTTATTTGTAATAATAAATTGAAATTAATAGTACTAATTATTACTAATTAGTAATAATTAAAAATTTATAATAATTAATAATTAGTAATAATAAATAATTATTAATGAAAATTAGTATTGTATATAAATAATTACTTGTAATTAGTAATTAGTAGTTTTAAATTGTATTTATTAATATCAATTAATTCTAATTAGTAATAGTTTTGTTTAATTAGTAATAATTACGGGAAGTTAGTAATAAATATGAATAATTAGTAATAAATAAAAGTAACTAGTAATAAATAAAAATTACTTGTGACGGGATACCCATCACAAATAGTCCTGTCGCAACTAATCTAACCTATATATACACCCCTCTGTTTTCCTTTCTCATTTCCTCAGTTCTTATTTCCTCTATCATTCTAAACACTATTTTTTGAGTGAAAAGTTTTCTGAGATATTTTTTTTGTATAGAGAAGTTCTGAAGTGGATTACATCAATAGGAAATCTAGTTTAAACATATTTATATTTTATTTAATTTAGTATTTATTTCATTTTTATGATAATTTTAATTATTTTTGATTAGTTGTAAATAAATAAGATTTAAATTTTTTATTGTCAGTATTTATTTCTAATAATAAATTAAAATTATTAGTACTAAATATTAATAATTAGTAATAATTAATAGTTATTAATGAAAATTAGTATTGTATATAAATAATTACATGTAATTAGTAATTAGTATTTCTAAATTGTAGTTATTAATATCAATTAACGTTAATTAATAATATTTATGTTTAATTAGTAATAATTACGTTTAATTAGTAATAAATAGGAATAATTAGTTATAAAGAGGATTTATTAGTAATAAATAAGAATAATTAGTAATTAATAGGAATAATTAGTAATAAATAGGAATAATTAGTAATAAATAGGAATAATTAGTAATAAATAGAAATAATTAATAATAAATAGGAATAGTTAGTAATAAATACGAATAATTAGAAATAAATAGGATTAATTATTTATAAATAGTAATTATTAATAATAAATAAGAATAATTAGTAATAAATATGAATACTTTGAAATAAAACGGAATAAATAGGAATAATTTAGAATAATTAGGAATAAATAAGAATAAATAAGAATAATTAAGAATTAATATGAATAAATAGGAATAATTAGTAATAAATAAAAATAAATACGAAGAAATAGAAATAATTAGGAATAATTAGTAATAAATAGTAATAAATAGAAATAATTAGGAATAATTAAGAATTATTAGGAATAATTTGTAATAATTAGTACTAAATAATAATAAATAGTAATAAATAATAATAAATAGTTATGAATAGATATAAATAGTAATAAATAGTATTAAATAGTATCCAATAGGAAAAAAAGTAATAATTAGTAATAATTATTAATAGTTTGTAATAATTAGTAATAATTAGTAATAATTATTAATAATTAGTATTAATTAAAAATAATTAGAAATAATTTGTATTAATTAGTAATAATTAGAAATAATTATAAATAAATAGTAAAAAATAGTAAAAAATTATAATAAATCGTAACAAATAGTAATAATTAATAATAATAATTATTAATTAGTAGTAATTAGTAATAATTAGTAGTAATCAGTAATATGAGTGATTAAAAGCAATAAATAGTAAAATTACTAATAATTAGGAAAAATAAGAAATAATTAGTAATAAGTAGTAATAATTAATAATAATTACTAATAAATAGTAATAAATTGTAAACAATTGTAATAAATAGTAATTATCAGTAATTTTTAGTAACAATTAGTATTAATTAGTAATAATCAGTAACAAATAATAATAATTGGTAATAATTAGTTATAATTAGTACTAAATACTAATAAATAATAATAATTAGTAATAAATGGTAATGAATATAAATAAATAATAGTAATTATGAATAATTAAGAATAATTAGGAATAATTAGTAATAATTAGGTATAATTAAGAACATTTATTAATAAATAGTAATAAATAGTAATAATTAGTAATAAATAGTAATTATTATGAATAATTAAGAATAAATAGTAATAATTGGGAAAAATTTGTAATAATTAGGAATAATTAGTAATAACTAAGAACAATTAGTAATAATTAATAACACTTAGTAATAATTAGGAATAATTAGTAATAATTAGGAATTATTATTAATAATTAAGAACAATTAAGAATAAAATCAATTGTAACAAATTGTAATAACTTCTAATAACTTGGCACAATTTCCAATGGACTGACGTCACTGATTTTGCTCGATGAATCTTATAATTTCATGTTTCACCGAATCCAAATATTATGAAAAGTATGATTCTATGCATGCCTCTCCAATATCGTAAGCACAATTTTGAATATGCATTCATAGGACCACATTTTTCATAATGTGTTCAGGCTGTGACCATTGCAAGAATATGATTCATTGAATAAAAGGGGGCACTTTTGTCCAACGCCTCATTTACTTCCAACATTCTCACAGAGAAATCACAGTGAAGAATCTGCTCAGAGGTATGAATATTTATTATCTTGTGCATGAAAATGAATATGCGTACCTCTGAGCAGATTCTTCATTGTGATTTCTGTGTGAGAATGTTGCAAGTAAATGAGTCTTCGAAAAATTGAGTAGCAAATAATATACCGGAAATTGTGTCACCCGTAACTAATGGTCTTTATTAAGAAGTAGTTGAAATGATTTATCCTTTTTTTAGATAATGTTTCTATAATTTCAAATTATCCAAAAATAGTAATGATTTTATATTTTGTAGAAAAATATGGAACAAAGATGTCACCAACAGTCATTATTAAATGATCGTACGTGGATAAATCTACATAGAAATCTAAATAGTTCTGGTTTAAATCCTATATATATTGTGGGTGTTGAATATTTCTTATCATTTCCATCATCAAAACTAGAATATGTTTCAGAAGGAGCAATAAAGTTTCACTATAAAAAATGTGCTCATTGAATGTTTGATGCATTTGAAAAGGTTGGGGGAAATCTCTTGGGGGTATGGTTTTCAACCAGATTATTTTTTTTGGTATCAACACGGTGAACATAGTTTTATAGAAGATACTAGTATCTTTTTTATGGGTCATTTGCATTTTCAAAATTTAGTGCATGATGTTGCAGGTCCATCTATTTAACAAACTGAAACTCAAGATAAAATTTATTTAACTCCTGAGTTGGAACCATCAAAATTTTATGATTTTTTGAGGTTTGCTGAGGATGTATTATATCCTGGTAGCAAGATTAGAAAATTATAAGCGGTTGCAAAATTTATGTGTATCAAATCAGATAATGTAATCTCAAACAACTGTTTTGATCAGATATTTTCTTTGGGAAAAACGTTGTTACATGAAGGAAATTTGTTGCCTCAAAATTACTATGAGAGAAGGAGGATGGTTCGTAATCTGGTCAAAGTTATCGGATGATTCAAGCATGTCTAAATGATTGCATCTTGAATTCTGGTGATGTTGAGTCATTGGATAGTTGTCCCACATGTGGACAATCAAGGTATAAAGAAGTTGAACAAGGGAAGTCTGGAATGATTCCAGTTAAACAGTTGAGATATTTCCCCCTTACACCCAGGTTGCAACGTTTATTTATGTCTCAGAAAAACAACATCAATGATTTCATTGCAGAAAACCAAGATTTCAACTGATTAAAGCTTAAATTATCAATCTGATGGTAATTCATGGGAACATTTGGACTGTATGAATACGTCTTTTGCTTTAGAAGCCTGAAACATGTGATTGCGTCTTTTACTGATGGTTTCTGACTATTTGGTTCTTATGGTAGTCAGTATTCATGTGGGCCTATCTTTATAACTCTGTACAATTTAGCTCTATGAATGTTGATGAAGGAGACCTATATTATTTTGACCTTAATAATCCCTGGACAACCGAAAAAGAATATTTATGTTTATTTGAAACCATTGATTGATGAGTTAAATCCATTGTAGAGTGATGGTTTTGGTACATATGTTTTTACTGCAAAAAATTTCATATTAAAATATGCATTGATGTGGACGATTAGTGACATTCCGGCTTATGGCATGTTATTTGGCCAGAGTACACATGGCCCAAAATCATTTCCTTACTTAATGAAAGAAAACAAAGCCTTTATGCTCATCAGTGGAAAAAAACTTACTATTTTGACTGTCATCATAGATTTAATCCAATCGATCACCATTTTCGGAGGAAAAATTCTCATTTTAGAATATGTACAATTGAAAGGGGTGAATCTAAAAAACGATCTTAGGTATAGAGTTAAAATCAGCTGTAGTTTCATTACCTCCCATCACATTTGGGTCAATTATAAACCAACAAGAAAATTCATTTCATTAAGAAAGAATATACTTGGATAAAAAAAATAATTTTATGGGATCTTCCATATTGGTCTGAGTTGTTGGTCTGCCACATGTTATATGTCATGCATATTGACAAGAAACATTTTCTTACTTATTTCATATTTTTTCGGATACACCAGGTAAGACCAAATATACATTAATGGAATGATTAGATGTTTCCCAAATTTCTAGGCGACTAGATCTTGAACTATTAGAAAATTTCAGATCGTAGAGGTTAATATAGCCAAAAGCAGCTTATACTCTTTTCCAAAGAGAGTTTCTTATTATTTTGTTAGTGTATTACTGATTTGAGACTTCCAGATGGCTATACGTCCAATTTAAGAAGATGTGTTATGAATGGTTATATTACCGGATTAAAAATTCATGATTTTCAAGTTATAATTGAAAGACTTATGTAGATTAAATTCAGAGGTTTTTTGAATTATATGATTTCAGATTCGATAACAGGCATATCATATTTTTTATGACATTTTCGTAGTGACAACAGACTACGATGTGCTAAGAAAATGGGAAAAATATGTTGTTGTAATTATATGTATAATGGAAAAAAACTTTCCACCGGCTTTCTTTGACTCAATGAAACATTTGATATTAATTTTTCCACAAGAAATTTTTTTTGAGGTTCAGTACAGTTTTGATTGATGTACCCATTCAAGAGATGCATTCCAAAATTAGAGAAAAAAGTATGTAACAAAGCATCAATTGAAGGCTCAATTTCTGAATATTATTTGCAAGAGGAAATTGCTTTTTTCTGCTCTCATTTTTTTGAATATGAATATCCATAAAAAAATAGTATGGGATGAAACGAGGGTAATTTTAATGACAAAATGGACAATCATTTATCAGTTTTCAATCATCCAAATCTTGGTTTCAGTCGTGTACATGAACAATGGATTTTTGATAATGAATATCACAAATCTCAAACATATGTTCTTCTCAACTATGTAGAAATGAAATCATTTGTACTATGGGAGCTTCTATCACATATTCTATAATTGAAGGTATAGTATGTAAAATTATTTTATTTGTAGTGTATATGATAATAATATCATGAAATAACTTCCACATATTACAACATCTTCTCTTGAAAAATGATGGAAAACAATTTCTCAATTGTTTCAATAACTGGTAACATAAATTATTGATGGTTTTATATGTATTCCATTTATTATTTATTATATTGAAATTTGTTTTACAAATTTGCAGGTGTCTCAACATACTAATAAAACTGATATGAGACTATGTATATTGAGTAACCTTCCATCCAAAATGGTTATATCTTATAATTCATATGTGGTGAATGGTTTTCAATTTCATACACGTGCATATGGAGAATCAAAAAAGAATAAATAACATTGGTTTTTTTTCTTGAGAGGATAACATCAAAGAGAAACATAAGTTGACATCTATGGCATTATGAATGAAATTATTGAACTATGTTACCTAGGACAGAATTAAACAACGATTCTTAAATGTTGGTGGTTAGATAAAGAGAGAGGATTGTGTGTTCATCAGACTCACAGAATCATATATATTAAATATAAATGTCTTCTTATAGTAAATGAAACATTTTTACTGGCTCAATAGGCATACCAAATTTATTACACAAATTATTGTGAAACATTAAGAGACTTGAGTGATTGGTGGAGCATAATGTAAATGAAATCTTGGGAAAATCCGTTTACTCAAACTGAATGTGGTTCTTCTGAAGTGGAAGGAATTCAAATATTTCAAGTATATTCTCAAAATCCACCTTTATTATAATGAGACGTGAATATCGATGATGGCACACCATAATTAAGGATCGATGGTGACAAAAATGCTAATGATGTTACAATTGAATTTGAAATGAGATGAGATGATGAAATTGAATCTCAAATGGATATTGATGATGCTAAGGAGGATGATGATAACATTGACAATGATAGCTATGAAGACCAGGATGAGGATGGACATTGACATAGTTAAATGCTGGTTGTAATAATAACTTATATTTATCTATATAAAATATTTATTTTCATTAATCTGCTAACAACAATCATTTTTTGTTTTAGATGGATCCAAACCTACTTCATGAGTTGCTGGGGGCTGAGATACCTTTGGATGAAGGGGATTTTGCATCATCTGACCCTCATCTTACTGGAAGATCAAGGGGTACATGGAGGGCGCATGGTCTTGCATGACTGATTATTCCTGACCCTATCCACAAGTGAAGTCCACATATTGGCTTCGATCCACAGACAAGGAGGTATGATAACCAGTATATTTTAGTTAACTTTAATTAATTTATTTATATATATACTAATTGTTTGATTATTTATTCCTTTTTCATAGTTTTAAGGTTGTAGCTGTTGGATAGGGGAGCACTATCTTGCATAATTATTTTTCACTACCATGGATCACAATGGAACATATTCTCATTGATGTGCGGCTCAACATTTCAATCATTGGCTGGTACGTAAATAAATAATATTTATTTTGGTATTTATTTTATTAGAAACATGATATTATAAATTATTTGTAGTGTTTTTGGTATCCCATCGATGATAGCTTGCGTGATGTTATCCCCGCAGCATGATAGGTTTCTATCTGTGACTGTTTCTATCAGTTTTTGCCCAATTTGAGAAGAATGGCCATTAAGAAAGTTGGAGTGGCTGAATTTGATGAGTAGTGTAGAGCCCACCAACCAGAATACATTTCATCTCCTATTTGGGATGGATTATGTTTACACTAGTTGGGTGGTGGATTTCAGAGGGGATCATCAGTGGGTTGGCAGAACCAGAGGAGACAGGAGGTGACACAATGAGCTGGTAGTCTTTCATTCAGTACACATAAAGAGCATCTGGTAATTTTATTTTTTAAATATTATTTACATCTTTAAATATAAACAGTATATCTTATATTTTTGTAGGCTGTCGAGCATCCCGATATTACGTTGTACGATGTTTATTGGAGGTTGTACAATGATCCAGCCACTGGAGAGATTACAGGTGATTGCCAGCGTCATATTGTGGTTAGTATTATTTTTTTATTTTGATAAATAACTGAATATATTATTTTTACAATTTTAATTTCAAATTGGAATGAAAGGTGTCATATAAGGTTGATACCTCTCAGACACAGGTTGAGAGTCAGGACGAGATGACTGAACAGACTAGTGACCACGATTGCTATGAGGCGACATGGATGCATGTCACTTAGTTTGGTTTTGAGAAGGGCCAAGTACTTGTTATCGACTCCCATTTGACTCATACTACTTAATATGGTACTGCGACGATGTCGACATCCTGCTCAAGAGGAGCTCATGGAGAGGCATCATCTTCTGCCTCACAGTATCAGGAGCAGTTGTGAACTTAGACTGAGCTTATAGAGAGTTTGCAGAAACAGCAAGAAGGGATGTGTTTGGAAGTAGCAGCAGCAACATTAGCAGCATATGGAGAAGATGCATCTATGGCAGTAGCAGCATCACGATCAGATAGAGTACATGCGCCGTCTGACTCGTAGTTTAGGGATGGAGTTTCCACCACCATCTCCTACAGCTCCTCCACCTCCTCTAGAAGACGACCCCAGTGATTTTTTATGTTAAAAACATTTGAATTCACGATTTGTTGTAATATAAAATATTTAAAGATTCTGTCTTTTATATTGGTGAAAATATTTCAAAATTTAATTTTATTATTTATAATATTTTTTTATTTATTATAATATTTTATTTTTTAATATTTGTTTATTTTACTAATATTAATAATAATAAGAATATGAATATTTTTTTATTTCTTTATTTTTCTTCGTAAATGTTAATATTTTTATAATTTTTTATATTTTATTATTTTAATAATATGAATATTAATTTTTCATTAATCATAATTTTTTTAAATATATTATTTTAGTATTATATTTTTTATGTTTTTTTATTTTAATAATACAAATAATAATATATAATGTTTTCATTATAATTTTTGGAAAATATTGAAAATTTAAATATTTTTTATTTTTTTATTATTTTAATAATATTAATATAATTTTTTCATTAATCAAAATTTCATTAAATATATTTTTTTATTTTGTTTACAATTTATGATGGGATATTTTGCGATGGGCTTCCATCACAAATAGTTTCAATATAAATTTTAAAAAATAGTATTTACAATTGGGCGATGAGCCCATCACAAAAGTTTTTTATATGTAATGTATTTAATTGGAGAATTATTTGCGACGGGCCCATGACAAAAGGTTTATTTATTTATAATGTGTATAATCAGATATTTTTGTGTGACTCCTTGTGCAACAAGATATTTGCAACGGGGCCTCGTCGCTAAATCCTATTCGCGATGGGATCGATTCGCAAATAGCCCGTCGAATATACCTCTAATTCAAGAAGTTTATGATTAATGAAGATAACTTAAATTAAATCGAATAAAGAGAGAGAGAGAGAGTGGAGTCATCCAGGTGGGACATGCTAGTGGGGACATTACAGAAAAATGGGGAAGGGGTAGCATGTCTATCTAACCCTTTAACATAATAATAATAATAATAATAATAATAGTAATAATAATAATATGATTATTATTATTATTTATCAAAAAAAAATTCCATCCTACCTTCCTAATATGACATCAGATTGATGCGCATAAGATAGTAGCGTGGCCCTTGTACCGAGAAAATGATTTTATACCAATGTTGGTTACCTTTTCTAAATTCATTTTATGGGTCCATGAAAACCCATTATTATTATTATTATGGAATCTAGTATCTGATCTATCTTCTTCATAAAATTTCGAATTGAAGAACCCTTAGTGAAATCATAACCTTGATATTAAGATGGATATTTCCATTTTAGTATCATGTACTTAATCCAGGCTAGTGGATTAGGACCATGAAGAATCAATCATGCGTGATGTCGTAAAATTCATCTTTTTCCCCAGGTGTCAGTTTGGGGAAATCAAAAGGTATATCTACAGTATTTTTCCATGAAGATCACTATCTTGTGAGACATTAATAAGTTCATGTCCATTTGAAGATAAATATTTTTGGATTTGCTTTTAAGCCCGTCAGAACGATGAAAATCCGCATGTGCTCATCAGGATTTTTCTAGACTCTTATGTAGAAACAGAAATATCCCAATTAGAGTAGTTTTCCATGTAAAACGTAGTGATGAACATTATTTTGAAAATAGTGATATGAACTATGGTGATGTATGAGAGAAAATTATTTTAGATATGCTTATTTAGTATCTGTTGAGTGTGTTCCCTTGGTCCAATCCAATGAGGGTTTGGTGCAACATTCCTCCTCGTCATAGGATGCTGACCCCTTATGGCTTCTTGATTACCCGTGTAGTTTGGTAGAGCTACCATAATCTGGAGTAAGTTTTCTTGGTATAATTCTATATGATCTTTTAGTGGATTATAACTTGGTTTCCTTCACTGGGATTGGAGTGATCCTCATTTCCTTCATGTTATCCCTAGGTATGTTGTTTTTTTGAATTCATGTAACCTATATTTACATTGGATTCAATATGTAATCGATGAAGATGTTTCCAGTCGGTTTTGGTGTCCCCTAATGAGTCCTAGGAATTGATACCCTATTTTTGTATCAAGATACGATATTTCGAATAAGGTGTAGTCCAATTGAGTGTGATTTTTGGATAATCCAACTCAATATCCTTTGTGGTTCTTCTTGCATAGACCTCTTGATAATGACATATTAGATGATTGTTTTATGTTTAATTATAGATTGTGGATTGGTTCATCCAATATTATGATGACCTCTATGATTAGTTTTTTTAGTGACAGTATAGATAGTGGAGTGTGTTCTCGTATAATAGGGTTGTACAAAACATTTGAGTAGAAATATATGACTTGAAATGTTTTTTATCCATAAGTTGGGAATATGTTTCTAATATGAGTATATCTAGATATTTTTTGAATGTCTTGGATTATGATTGACATATCCTATTATGAGATGACTACTCTTGATGATTTACACTTAGTGACTAAATGGTTTCATATGGGGTATTGCTATACTCACCCCTTCACGGGACCCACTAGTACATGTAAAGCCTTATTCAGATGATATACCAATATACAAATTCCTTGGAGGACATAGAGAAGGTAGATCTTATTTTAGTCAATATAGAATAATTTTTATATCGATCTTTCATTTGATAGTAGTCCCCCCCCATTTTGAGAGGATATAGTTAATTTTCTAGTTTTGTGGGTGAGATTTTATTAATTCACAATTTCTAACCTCTAGTACACTATATCATACTATGATTGTGGGAATATAGAATTTTGGAATCATTTTTATTAGTAAATTAATATTTTATCATTTTATAGTCTTAGAGACTTGTGTGTGTATACATATAATTTTCAAAAATGGCTCCCATGTGTGTGATATACCTTCTCTGTAATAGTCTCCAACACCTAGTCTATTGGATTTTATATTGGGGTAGTTACAGCTCGAGCCCTATCATTTTAGGTCATGATTATAATAATAATTTTCTATATATCATAACATAATAATATAACATAGAATTATGGAATATGAATAAAAATATGTATTAAAATTATCTACATAGATAACTATATTGAGTTCATTCAAATTCATGTGAATTACCCAACCAAAAATTATTCACACTCAATCATGTGAATGTAACTTATATTCATTATTTTCATACATAATATCATGAATGTATCAAATCTATATCATGTTCAATCATTATCCAGTGAATTTATCTAGACCATATTGTGTTAACATTCAACTTATTTTCCACATGAGATATAAAAACATCCCCAATGAATTGTATGGTGATATAATACCCCACTATTCTCTGTTCATAAATATGTATTATACTTGATAAAATAATTAATAACATTATAAAGAACACATGGAATGAAAATTTGGTTTCTGGGCCATTCATTAGGTTCTCACCAAAAGTTACCTCATGAATGTAAAGGGTTGTTACCCACCCCACAAACATCCAAACAATAAATATTATAAATTTTTTTTATTGTGATTAAATACAATAATTTTATAGAGAAATCATGCCTTTATACATACAATACAATTGTGGATAGATCATCAAATAATTTTTATTAAATTCATTTAAATTTGGCATAAAATATATTGTTGTAATCATATTGAGAAATAATTTTTTAAAAAGTCTTATTAAATATTTTGAAATAATTAATTTTTATTAGACAGATATTGAAATAGTGTAGCATTGAAAAAATCAAATTGTTTTCAAAACAAATTAGTGAAATTACCATGAGAACATCTAAATTTATTTATAAAAATCAACTATTTATATTTAGAAATACAAAATGGTTATTTAAACGAATGTGGCATGGATGATAAACCATATTTTGTTTGAAAGGTTGGGAAACAATTTAAACATTTGAAAAATCCATAGTCAAAAATACACATCGGAGAAAGGTAACCAAAATAATCATTTAGAATATAATAATACATTTTTTTGGTCACATGAGAAAACACATATTTTTATTATTTTGTATAAAAGAGATCATTATAATTATAGGAAGATATGGACATGGAGGGAAAATGACCATATGGAGGATGTATGTTTTTCTAAACATAATTTCATTTTGAAGAAGGAATATTAATAATCAATAAGGAAAATAGGAATCAAAATTGATCTCCCATGATATAAATAATTTAGAAAATATGAATGGAAATATAAAGATCAATAAGAATTATTATAACCCAATAAGAATATCGAGTTATAAAAAACCAGTACATTTTTAAAAGATATCAATCATAGCACAAAATAGGGAAAATGATAAATTAATGTGATTATTCAATGATCAAAAACAATTTAAGATATTATAAGTCAAGGTGGAATTAGTTTTTCTATAAAATGTTATGATATGTGTATAATTTTTACATATAACTCAAAGAAGGGTTATTGAGACATAAACCAATATCTTGTTTCCTTTTTTTCAAAAACACCCAAAGAACCTATATTAAAACATAAATATCATAATCACCTATTTCAAAAAAAAATTAATATCCGTAAAATTTTATAATATTCATTTATATAGATATACATGAATGAAATTAGAGTTGGGGATTCATAGAATGATGATGGATAGTCATGGAATGATTTTGATTGCAAGATGGGTATTCAAAAGGTGGATTTTTTGAGTTTTAAAGGTAGTTTATATTTAATAAGAAATCAAATGTATTTTAATGGATTGATTATGAAAATGTATAATCGTACGGACATGGAAGTCAAAAGGCTTATAAAAAATAATGTTCTTGAATTTAAATGATGAGGGAGAGAATCAATGAGTGAATTTAAGAGTATGAAAAATATAATAAAGGGATTATGAAACAAGTATAATTGTAGAAAAGGATAAGCTATGATAATTAATTAATAATTTTCAAATTAAAGGATATATTATGAACACATGAAGATTTAATAATATGGAATTAAAAAGTAAACAACAATATAATAACTTGATTTGCAAAGAGTAGTGATAGAATCAGATTGTTATTTTAGTGGCTTGAAGACTACACAAAAGGGAATATGAAATAGGATTAATATGAGTGTAGGATATCCTATAAAAAATGAAACCTTTAGAAAATAATGAATTTAATATGAGAATATAGATTGAATACCATTTTTAAATCCAATGGTCATATCCCAAAATCAGGGATTGAATCAAAATGAGGAGCGGGGGGGGGGACCATTACATTACTATGTAGTTTATTAAAGCTTGGGGGACTCCCTAAAATCATAGAAACTCATATCTAGATACTTAGAGAGATAGTTTGATATAAATTAAATGAACAATTCCTTAGTAATGGAGAGAGATTTAATAATGGTTGGTGGTGATATCGTTTTATTTGGGAAAATAGGGTATTTTCCATATAAACAATAGTTAGGTATGGGGTATGAATAGAATCACAGGTTTTTTAGGAAGGTTAGGTGATTTGGGTAGAGAATGTTTAGTTGAGACCTTTTTTTGACTTAAATACAAAAAAAATTATTTAAACATGGGGAAAGTGACCTTTTAATTATTAAAAACATGAGATACAACATTTACCCACTTTTTATTAATTTGGATTAATGATCAATAATGAAAATAATATTCATAATAAAATTATAAGAGGAAGATTAGTAAAAATAGTCGAAATTTTAAATGAGAATTTTGGATCCATTTAACCTAATTAAAATTTTTAATCGGATAATAGTAATATAACAAAAATAAAATTTAGATAAACTATTTCTTGATAATGTTAATGTTTTAATTTCATAGTTTTCTTTATTTTATATAACACCCATTACTAATAAAATAAGTGTCAATTTATTTACATATATATTTAGAAATTATATTGTAGAAATATTTTAAAATAGACCCATTTTCATTCAGAATAATACACAATATTGAAAAAGGTATCATTATTTGAGAAAATAAAAGTTTTACTCTGGCAACTAATTTTTACCTATGGTAACATAATTTGAATGCTTAAAAATAATGTGGTATACATAAATAATATAGAAAAAATTATCTAAATTAGATACTCATTTTTTCTATTCATATTTCTCTATGTTTTAAAAAATAAATGTCAATATAATAAATATATAATGTATTTAATCATTTTTGGACTATAATATTAGTTGAGCTCTAAAATATCAAATAATGTTTTATAAATTATAATAAATAGTTTACAACATATAATGTTGATTATAAAATACATATATTTTCATGAAAATGGTTATATAAATATGTATGTCATACTAATATTATAATATTTCTAGAAAAGTTGTCGTATTTTTAAAAAACATAAATTAATCAATTGACATAAAATTAAATTTCTCAGAAAAAAAGAAAAAAATATCTTAAAGAAATATCTAAATTTGATATCATAAAATGAATTTGATTTTCTAAAAAAAATTCATTGAATTTTTAATTTACCAATAAAATAAATAGATGAGATATATTGTAAAAATATTAGGGTAATAAAATTAATTTTTAAATAAATAACCATTCTCATTGATATTTCCAATAATTTAAAATTTTCATTTTTACTTACAAATAATTCATATCAAATATATTTAATAATAACTAATAACATTTTTATTGGATAAGAAATACATATATCGTAATATGGAAATTTTTATAAAAACATTTCTAATAATAAAATGATCATATTATTTATTTTAATTATCATTAAAAGTTACCATTTTTTATTTATATAATTTTATTATAAATAACATATTTTTATTTATTATCAATAATTTATTGGGTGGGTTTTTATGTTCATACATAATATTTATATATTTTTGTAAATATATTATGGCTTTATTAATGTTCGATGCTTCAGGTGGAGAATTCTTCCAAATAAATTGACTAATTTAAATGTAATCATATATTAAAATGTTGAGGTGTTACATTGTCCACCTTAAAAAATATATTCCTTTAAATTTAAATGATCACTTACCAATGTAAATATCTAGAAGTATCTAAATTATAGATTTGACTTGGGATATAATTTCTATAGAGATTTCAATGATTGAAACTAGGAAAATATATTCCTTTCCTCAGAATATGCATATCCCTAATATTTAGTATTCTATTAGAATTTGGGGGAAAATTTTGATGTTATTCAGTATCAAGTCACACATTATATAATTTTTTAAATAGTTTGTTTATTAAATTCATTTAATAGATAGAATATCCTAAGAAAATAGGATACACATTTTATATACATAGATAATTATTCCACTTAGTGGAAGGACAACTCTATAACTAAAATCAATTTAATTCTTTCAAAATATAAGATAATAAGTCATGCATAATACATATCCATTCAAAAATCTATTTTGATTACAATATGTATACCAATAGTTTATTTTTTGTACAATCAAACCATCAAGGTCCTAATTTTATAATCATAGAAAATATCTTATATTATATGAGATTTCCTGTAATCAAAATCCAATAAAGAATTTTAAACTATATATTAGATTTTATGGGTCCCTAAAATATCAGGATATATATCTATGATAGTTCTTGTATTGGACTTCCATTATTCAATTGGTTTTGGATATTGGTGTTTGTAATTTTCATGGTCAGTCATTTGATCAGGGACTTAACATGAATAATTATAAATTTCCCCACACACAGGACATTGAATTCAAAATTTCACCTTATGATGAACTATATTTCATTCAATCGTATTGACCAAACTCATTATTTTTTCTCAATATTTTGACTCTCAATTCCCCCTCTTTCTAAAGTAAACGAACTTCCTTTCCCATTGAGGAATTTCAATTTGTGGTGTCTTCCCTATTTTTTGACTTATAAGAAATTTAGAGTCCATTGCATTGTTATCTTCATCGCTTAATATATAATGAGACACCATGTTTATCTTCTTTGGTTTGTTTTCTACATTGAATATGTTCATTGTGTTAAAATTTTTTCATGAAAGTTGGTTTACAAAAATCACATGGTTTCTCTCTCCAAATACCATTTAGATGGTAATTCATTGATATAATCTTCACATAGCCCCTCACACCCTTGATTCCTTCAAGTCCAAGACATTTCCAAATATAAAAGGTTTTACATGAGTGATGATATTTTAATAATATTGTGGAATTTTCATTATTAATAACATAAAAGTGAGTAAACCATATATCCTATTACCCTTTTATATCATTAAATTATATTCTATAAATATTATTTCAACAAAAATCAATCTTATTTTTACTTATGATACACTAATTTGGGTTATACTATTCTTCTCAACCTAATCCCAAAAGAAATCAAAAAATCAGTCCTCAGTGGTTTGTAAAGAGAATGTGATCTGTAATGACCTAGCATCTAATGAAGATATAAAAAATTAGGTTTATTGTTTCAATTATTATTTTCTCTTGGTAAACATGAATTATATCCTAAGGAAGGATTAAAGGGGAGTACAAGGCTTGTTCAAAGCCAAATGTTTTGAAAATTTGAAAAATAGAGTGGGCCACATGGTTAGTTCAAACTGTAAGACTCAAAAAATAGAGGTACCCAGTGCACAGGAGATGCATCATAGTTTTTTTTTCAAATAATGAAATCCATGCCACATGCACATATGGAATTGAATAAATTTTATGAAAAAGTCGTTTTTCTAGGAATGATTATAGTTAAGAAAACCATGCACCTAGCCTGTGCGAGGGGTTTTCTTATAAAATGGATGCATCACAATTGGCACACAGTTTAAAAAATGTGTGGCCAAACTGTGTGACCATGTTTTGAAAGGTGAAATTAAATTTTTTCACATGAATTTTTTTTAATCAAATTTCCCTATTTTCCGTACACCTTTAAATAAAACCTTCCAATCCTTCTCTCTTGGAATTTCACCTAAGCTGATGCTAGGGTTCTCAATTTTTCATCCATCTAGAATATTATATAATCACTTTCAATCACATGAGATCCCAAATGGTACGATCTATAAGCCTCTTGCTTTATATTATAGTTTATTAACCCATATCATGCACTATTTCGCAGTTATCTCATTTTCCCTATTTTTTTGGTAATTTTTAAATTTTTTAAATTTGTTCTTTTATTATTCAAATAAATGGTCTATAATAGATGATAGGTCATCTAATGGCCAAATATAGGTGGTAAATATATATTTTCCAAATGTTTTATTGTTTTTGTTTGTATTTTCCAAAGTGTTTCATGTTGTACATTCTCACATGTTTCCTAAAATGTATTACCACTTTTTTTTATAATTATTCCATGTTTAACTACTCACACGGACCATATAAATTAATTAATGGATGTTGAACTCATTGGTTATACTCATTTGGGTGTTTAAAATTAATTTCACACTTTATTGTAATTACTTAATGGACTCAACCACCACTTAAACAATCCACATTGACATGTAATTGTAATTACCATTCAATGACAATCAAATTTGTTGAGCTAATTAAATAGAAGTAGGTGGAACGGCCAAACCACATGTTAAACATTTATAAATGTAAAATATATGAAGTAATAACTCATGGAAGAATGTGCTCTTTGATTAAGATTTTTTTAGAGGTAAACCATCATATAAATTATTATAAGTATTCCATGGTTATTAGATTTTGAAAAATGGTTAAGGGACTTTTTGATCTTGATAATTCATGCTCCCTTATATTAAGTGGTGGGAATGATGTCTCACACTATTATAAGTTTACCAAGATTATGGGAATGATGCTCCATGTTCTTATAATTCAGGTGTGGTTCATGATGAATCACCCAACATCTCGAGTTATTGGAAAGATGACTCACATTTATATGAATCCACGGCTTATACCCTATTTTGGGTCTATATCTCATTAGACTTTTTTTAGACTCCTTAGTTATACCCTTTGTCTAGCTAGCACATAGTATCCATGTATATTCCTATATATGTCCACACATATTTTGTTCATATACAATTATAAATATTATATATGATTAATTATATGTATATATAGATACACATGGTTACCATGATCAGAAATTCCAACCAATACTGAAGCAGGTAGAGATTTCCAGGTGTTTACCCCGATGCAGCGGTGAAGGGTATTTACTTTTCCACCACTATATATAATTTCATTAATCTTCACACTACTGTGCTATGTACATTGGCTGGATAATTATAGATACCTTTGTTGGTGACCAACTATGTTTATCTCATACCCTACTCGGTCTGCCATTGGTAGCCGAGTTGGCTTCATGAGTGCAGGTGTGGATAAAGGATTGCACCCTACCTCTGATGCTTGATTTATTTTACTTATATCTTAGAGAATTGGAGTAGGGGACCAAGCATATGATCAGGATTTAGTAGAGATACATTCTTTTTATTTTCTATTTTTGTTTATAATGTTGTATACAACTATACTCCACATTGCTAATTAGTCATTTTTTGTATATCAACATGACACAAAATCATCACCTATATGACTCAACCTGTGGCTTCTAATTAGTATTACAGTTTCTTGGTAGTTTATGCTTCCAAAGTTAAATATATTACATGTTTTTTTGTTCCATTTTTTTACCATGCTTCTTAAATTTCTATTATTGTATCTTACCTTTGTGACACTCTGATATGGATGGTATATATTTACCACTCTACCACCTTACATACTCAATACAATCTAGCAACATTCAGAAGATGGGGAGGCCTACTTTAGGCAATGTGACCTATTGACTTCGGGCACCGTATAAGTGTCCCCTAGGTCATGTTATTTCAATGTGGTATCAAAGTGTATTTTTCCCTTTTGTCTTACTATTGGGTGTTTGATTGGAGACTATGATGTAATGGGGTTTGATAATGATCCAATTCATTGGAGTAGCTAATGCACATATAGGGGAAACACAAATTACCTAGGATATGTTATTACTGATATTGGATTATTCCTGTCATAGTTGAAACAATTTCACCATTGGGTGACACACATTTTTTTTTATATTATTATTATTGATGTTATGAAACAAAAATTATTCATTAGCATGTCAGAACTTAGAGTTATCATCTCATGTATTATTATACGAATATTTTGACTAATATTACATGCATATTTCTATGACACATTTACATTCTGTGTGAATTTTCCTACTACATATAGTCAAGTGCCTGAATTCAAATATACTGAAATGTGCTAACATTTCATATATGGATAATATAACTAGACTAATTAATGTTCATACATCAATCTAAAAGTGGTTTTAAAATATTTATTGGTGATTACATAGTAATTTATGAATTATACTATGTTATGGGTTGTATAGATACTACTCTCATGGTCCAAAACAATAATAGTGGATTTTATTACTTTAATTTGAAAGGTGATTTATATATCTAGTAATTATATAAATCATGTAGTTCATTCATGTAGTTAAAACATTACTTATGACTTGTTACATCCTGATACCAGATGTGATGGTTAGGTTACAGTTAAATGACATTCCAATTGAATATTATAAGGAGCATAACTTTGAAAAATTGTAATTTCTGACACATATAATTTTACCATGATATATATCTATATATTTATATAATAATGATGAACTTAAACAAATTTAATATTTTAAATGAAATGGTACCACTAATTAAGATTCGAATTCCCCATTAAAAGGTATTTTCCTTCATTCCTTACAATTAAAACATCGTATATCAGAATTTATGTTGTGTTATATGTGTGATAGACCCAATCCATACCTTATTAGTTTGTAGTTGGTAGTGAGTATTACGTTCATATACCCTATTATAGTTTTTAATTTCCATATAGAATTGGATTTTGGATATGTAAGAGAGGTTTTAACTTTTCTATTGGAAGGCAATATACCTAAATTGTTATCTATTTGTGATCTTTTGAACCATTAAATTATTTTTTGAGATATGTATATTATATTTTAGAATCAGGACACCACAAAAATCCTAGTGTTATTTCTAGGAGGGAAGTAGACACCATGCCCTGTAGGTGGTGGTCCCTAAACCTCCAGTGATACCTCCTATAGTGACTCATATGGAACAACATTATTTTATTAACATGGTTATGAAAACCTAATTTTGATAGGGTTTTATTCACATTTTATATAATAAGCATGATGTTTATCGACCTACCTTGACTATAGAAGAGTTTACTTGAGTGTTTTTGTAGTAGAATCCTCCCAAATTCTTAGGGGATGGTGGAAATCATGGTGAAGATTCATGGCATGAGAATATATTTTGTATACCTAAGCATCTGGTGATTCCTATAGAGTGGAGGGTGAAAATCAATGCTTATATGAGGTATAGTACCTTCATGTGATATTGGTATATCATTACCAAGGAAAACCAACATTGGGATATGATCTAGAGGGATTTGCAGATGTGATTCTACAATTAATTATTTCCATTGACCCTATGGGGTGATCGAGATAGAAGGTTATAGACCTGTATTAGGGATCCATTTATATTATGGAATAATATAATTGTTTTACAGAGCTATAATATTTTCCACTAACCTTATCTAGGGATGATCTCATGGATGCCCAACGATTTGAGGACGTATTGGTATACAACATCTGATTTTTTGTTAAAGATTTAGGGATAAACTCTATTTAGAAGATAGTAAAACAAGATATCATTAGTTATAGGAGATTTAGAGAACATGATTCTGGGAACAAAGTAAGGTCATCACCAATACTAAGTAGTTTTTATTTTAGAAGGGAACAACCTTTTGTGGTATCATGTGGGTGTAGAAGCAGTCAGACAACTCCTAATGATAGCTTATTTATATATAACATGTTTTGAAACCTAGGTCACAAAAATCTCAAGTGTATGATAAACCCATTTGATTGTATATTCTTTGGTAGGATGAGGAATATACATTGCATGTAAAAGAAATTTCCACAAGTTCCTTGAAAGAGAGGGTCTACACCTACCACACATTCTAGACAAGGTCTAATAGTATCTCACTAGACCCACTGCTAGAATACCATTGGATGTATAGAATGATGAGGTTTTTGAGGTAGAGGGAATTAAACTCAGGATAGAGATAGTAGAGTGGGCATACTTAGTGCAATCATATTGTGACTCAGGACTATGTTACAAGCTAGTTATGTGAATTGAAAACCTATGCCTGAGGAGTAGAGAACCAGACCTTCTACTGTCAGAGATACTATTATAGTTGTCTCTACATTTTTATCTAATTTATTTTACACAAGTTTGTGAAACTATATTATATATGATTAAATTATATAGTGTTTTTTCCTCGAGATAGAGTATCTCTATGGAGTCAAGAAACTCAAAACCCATTAGGGTATCTGATAAGAGAGCGTTCACTAATTTAAGTATTTTTCCCTTGAGATAGGTGGATTTATATTCAAGAGAATATTTTCATCCTCGACATGAAATGGATTGGTTTAATTTTTAGGATGGACTGATTAGGTCCTTATTGATCCCATACTGAGTACTATCATTGAAGGTTGACATTTATATCCCCAGAAGGTGGTCGACATGTCCAAAAGAGAGAATTATATGTACATGTTTCTCAAACTAGATCTGTTAATCCGGGGTTAGGTAGAGTGATTGAAAATATTTTCCTTCACTTCTTATAAGATCAGGGGTTATGAACCAATTTTTCATCCTATAGAGGATTTTTTCACAGATTTTTTCCCTGGTGATTTTTTTGGAAACCACTTGCATCCTCTACATTAGTGTCTTCTTTATTTGACACAGGTGTGTCACAATATGTTAAATATATGGAAATTATGGAGATCCTGGTGCTTGAAATAGAACATTTCTATGGAGTTATGTAACTCAAAAACCCTTTGGGTATCCAATTAGAGAGTTTTCACTGATGTATGTATTTTCCCCTTGAGATAGGTGGATGTATTTTTGAGTCGAATCATTTCATCCTGAACATGACATGGTTTTATGTAATTCATAGGATATACTAGTTAGTCCTTTATCAATATAATATTTACTACTATAGTTAGAGGGTGATATTTAATTGAATATAATGTGGTCGACTTTTCTAAAAGAGACAATGGAATATACTTGTGGCTCAAACTATTCTAGAGCATCAGGGGATATATAGAGTGACCTCACATATTTATATTCTCAAAATAGATGATCAGGGGTTATGACCTGTTTTTCATCTCCTATGGTGGATTTTTTCATGCATGTTTTCCATGAAGGATTTCGAAGTATACATTAAGTGAGATAGGTAAAAATAATCCCTGTGATAGTTCAAAGAGTGACACCAATGTCCATTCCTCCTTATAGGAAGGTACCTATAAGGATTCTAGATCTCATAAATTATTTTTAAGGCCTGGAATCCAAGGGTTTTATCTAATCTAGTAACATTCCATGTATTTCATGAATCCATTTTTTCAAGAAGGAAATTAGTACCCTGAGTCATTGTGTAGATTACTGATGGTTGAACCATCTTTCTGTAATGCACTAGTATCCACTAACATGAATAACATACCACTTTTATCATCTTAGAGAATCATGGGTGTTCTAAAATAAAAATTTGAATTTGGTATATTATTAGTTTCATATTAAGACTTCAGACATACCTCATATAGCTTTATGAAGCAAATGTGGTATTTATGAGTACCTTGTAATGTCTTTTAGTCTCATAAATGTGCAATTTATTTAGTTTTCTTTGATGAATTCGGTTTTCCACCCATATATGTATTCAGTCATGGTAGTATCTAGGGATTACATCTTAGTGTATTATATTAATCTACATGGCTATATCAAACATCATACGATCATTCTAAACACAATGTGAGAGAACCAAAATTACAAAATCTCACCAAATACCACTTTTGGATCGATAAAGTTCACTTACTCGGTTATATCCTCTCAATTATAGGAGTATCAATAGATCTAGAGAATGTGAGAGATATAGTTTCCATTGATAATCCCAAGAAAGTCATTGACATATAATGTTTCATTGGGATAATTAGCCATTAAATATCAATCATCCAAGATTAATCACACATAGAAGCACCTCTTACAAGCTTGACTAAGAAGGGTGTGAAATTTTTGTGGTCATAATCCTATGAAAAATACATTTAGGAGTTGAATGGTTAAATGAATTCAGCACTGATCCGAATTATTATAGATCTTGGAAGAAGATACACAGTTTATTATGACACATTAAGTATTGGGATATGTGTAGTTCTGATGCACAATGAGAAATTCGCAGCATACAAGTAATTTTTAGAAGAGGCCTCATCTGTGGAATTACCTAAATCACAACTTCGAGTTAGCTATGATTTTTCATGATTTATGTTGTTGGAGGAATTATTTACTTGTGGAGTATTTATTGGTGTTCACAAATCAAAAAATACTCAAGTACAAATTTACACATTATGATCTGCATATTAGTTAGCACATATGGGCTAAATACCAACAATACATTGATTTCATGATTACCTATGCACCCAAAAAAATATTGTGGTCACCAATTATCTAAGAAGGAATACTCCAACATAGGTGGTTCAGAAGGTCAGTAGTGGGTGGTAGTTCATGGACTTGTTTTCGGATATGCACGATGAGATTTAGCATGATCACAATAAGAGAGTCCTCATAGCCATAATTGAAAACTATATCCTTCTAGAACATGTATATCTGAGGAAACTATTAGATCCTAAGGGATTATTTCTAAATAAATGTATCTTAGACAATGATTCATCTTCTAGTTGGGACATTATTGAGGATGAGACATTATACTACCATGGGTACATATGGGTCCCAACAGACATCCGAGATGAGCTATGGAAGAATGTCATGACCCATTTTGGGTAGTACATACTGATTTTACTAGGACGTATGGTACTTCCATTTCCATTAATGGTGGCCTTGTATGAAATTTATGATAGCCAACATTTCCACATGGTGTTCACCTTTTTAATAGGTGAACGTGAAAAATTATTGACTGGAAGGAATTATATATCCATTTTCCATTACTATGTAAAAGTATCATGAGGTCCCCATGGAGTTCATTAAAAATTTTCTTGAACACTTCGAGGAAACTATACTCTTAGGGTAGTTTTCAATCAGTTGATGAATGCCATACACTTGATACCTATTCGGGTTACATTCCTGATAGACGAGATTGAAAGGATATATGTAAAGGAGGTATAAATCATTATATATATCCACTATCTATCATATTATTAAAGAAAACACATTTCATGTCATAGTTATGCAAGGGGTTTCAGAAGGCATTAGGAAGACATGTGCTTCTGGGCATGGCATATCACCCTTAGACCAATTAGAAAAAGTAGTGTATGAATCAAGTGTTTCATGAAATGCTTTGTCCATCTATCCTTGACATTGGGGTTTATTGGGAGAAACAAAAAACCCTATTTGAGTTTTCCTATAATAATATATATTATGATGTGATTCATATGGATCCTTATAATTCCTTATATGGTAGGCCTTATTTATCACCTTTTTGCTAGTCCGTGGCATGTGAGGAAACTTTTCGTAGACCACTTATCATCCAATAGACTAAAAAGTAGGTATATTAGAATAGGAAGAGCATATGGAAAGCTCACTCTAGACAATGATCATTTGAAAATATTCATTGATGACCACATGAATTTAATTTCAAGGATGAGGCTTTATTTCAAGCCTCTCCTAGGTTGGCACATTAATGAATTTGGAAGAAGGGTATGATTTAACCCCCAATTAATTGGAAGCTTTTAGGATTTTTATCAAATTGGACCAGCGTATTAATAGATAAAATATTCTTAGAGATTCCTATATATGAAAACTTTCTACCACATATCTCAACTTTTCCAACATTATCAAAACTCAGAACATTTTCTGCTGCCCAAGGAGGTTGAGTCAGATGTGGATGCTTCCTTTGAGGACTGCCCAATGTGTATTATAGATCAGACTATGAAAGAAATCCATGGAAGGACAGTACCTTCAGTATAGGTTCTATTGAATAATGTAAAAGTACACGAAGAGACCTAGGATTTGGAAGAAAATATTTGAGCCCTGTGGCTAGATAGTTTCTCAGAATATCCCTCTTAACCCTCTGAATGCCTACCTGGGGAAGTGTTTCTTTAAGGAGGTTAGGTTTTAATTTCAATTATTATCATTAAGGTATAGTCCATGTTTTCTAGTTTGAATTACTATTTTCTATAGGTAAACATGACCTATGAGATAATGGGGGTTTTGGGAGCATCTAGGTCCTGTTTAGAACCCATAGTTCAAAAATTTGGACCAAAATAGTGTGATTCATAATTAGCTACCAATTAAACTGTGAGACATAACTATATAATGTACACAATATATAGGAGATTCTGCAAGGTTTGTCTACAACTATATAATCCAAACTCCATTCCCCATAATAATTGTATAAATTTATTTTTATAAGAATTTCTCACTTCTTTCCCATGGTTACTAAAACTATGAACCTATCCCATATGGGTATGAGGGTTCTAGGATACTTGATGCTGCCTAATTTAAAACGATTGGGACAATCGTATGGTCAAACTATATCACCCTGTTTTAAGGGGTACATTACATATTCACCCCTGAAATGTTTTAATCCTATTTCATTATTTTACTTCATCTTCTAGTATATAGCCCCCATTTTCTTCTAACATGTTGTTTCTGCCAATCTGATGCTAGTTTTATCGAATGATCATCCACTCAGACTCCATTATCATCAATGATAGTCATTTTGGATCAAATATGGATGGTTATATGATAATTTCACTTCATATTGAAGTTTATCTTCCTATCTCTTATACTATTATGGTGCAATCTCATTTTACCTATTTTCTGGGAATTCATCTATTTTTTAATTTCTTCTATTCAAAATTGAATCCAATCACAAGATTTGATGAGTGATATTCCTTCAACCTTGGGTAAGTGGGGTCGAAACCATTTCCAAAATATTAATTTTTTTCCTTGTATTTATCAATAGTGTTGTGTGCCGAAATTTCTTAATCATTTCCTAAAACGATTCAAACCTATTTTGAAAATTATGTCACCTATAATTAATCCCATAGAAAATATTAAATAACAAGGGGATTATTTCTTTTTTTATTTAAATGCCTTTGGTTGTGTTAAAATAATTTCACTACATATTTTAATTTCTTAAGGTGCTGAACCACCTCTTAAGTGGTTAGACCTGACATGGAATTTGAATTTACTTGATTTGATATAGACTATGTTAATTAAATTAATCTTGGTAGAGTGAACATTTCAAATTTTATATATTTACAAATGTGAATTATATGAATTTAGGACCCTTAGTTAAATGTGATAAGTGGTTATGAATGTTTTATAGGTAACCCCTAATTGATATTATTTTTAGTATGCAAAAGTTATTGGTATTTGAGAAAATGTTAAGGGAATCATTGAGCATGATTTTTCATGATATCATATGTTAGGATCTAGTTATGATTTCTCAAACTGTTATACATTTACCTGGACGATGGGAAGGATTCTCTATATTCATATGATTCTGGGTGTTGCGTATGATGACTCACCCAAACATATTAAGTGGTTGGAAATATGTCTCAAAATCATATGAGATCTAATTCTAGTACCATATGTTATAGACAACAGCTTGTTAGTCTAGTTATATACACCTGTAATATGTTCTGAGTCCAGCTACCACCACGTATCCACAAATATCCCAATATATTTCCTCCAGAGATTAGTGATTATACAAGTATAAATATTGTATATTATTAATTATATATATATACACACATGGTTATCATGATCAGATATTCCAAACTATGCAAACATAGGAAGATTCCTCCATGTGTCTTCCTAGAACCTATGTTGAATAGTATTTTATTTTGGAACAATGTTTATTATTCCTTATATCTTCACAGTTCAATGCTAGGTAAATTGGTTGGATTATAATAGACATCATTGGTGGTGTATTAGTAAGTTTATACCACACCCGAATCGTGATACCTTTAGTACCTATGAATAATTCATAACTGCAGGTGTGGATAAGGGTACGTACTATGTTAGGGAAGCATTAATTATTTTAATCATACCTTCAATCATGGGATCATATGACCGAGTGTATTCTTTTGAATATAGTTGAGAAATATTTTTCCCTTTATGTAGTTTTATAAGGAATGATTAATATTCATGAACTTTGTATCCCATGTTTCCCTTTCATGTATATTAGAATTACATTCCATCATCATATATATGACCCAAACAATGGATTTTGATTACTATTATAGTTTCCTAGTTATTTTTGTTTCATCGATTTCTTATCATACTTCCTTCTACTTTTCCATATGTTATTCAATTATTAATATATTTATATATATTTCTTCTTACAACTATGCCCCTATAACATGTGGTTATAGTCTCCAACAATACTACCTTAGAACCACACAGATAGTCATTAATCTCTAGTTTCTGGGGATGCATCTTGATGCAATGTGATTCACCAGATTGGGGCACCATTTAAGTGACCCCAGGTCCAGATGTTATGTGATCAAATAATGAGTATCCCCTAGGACACTATCTATAGTTTTTTAGTCTCACACCACTCATCATATTTTAGGATAATGATTCAATAAATGTTGAAATAACAGTTTTTGGGAGGATTACACCTAGCTACATCTATTCCACAACCATATCCACTTTCTAGTATCTAGAAATTCATGTTTTTCTTGAAAAACACATACTCATTAATTTAAAACTATTTGTTGATAACATATTGTACATAGACTCATCTCTACGGTTTAACAAATTTTCTCTAATCCTAATAGCCATGTTACGTACACTAATAAAAAAAATTACAAATAAATCCCTCTCACTCCAACTATACTTAACAAATATAAACATAAATGAATATTAATTTTATTGTATTGTTAAATTGATACAACTAATATGTAGTTACATTAACCATGTACCAAAATGTTTAGTTTCATTGTGGACGAGATACAAAAGGATAAAATTTGATCATTTCTCCTTAATTTAACTCAAGTAGAGTCCCTTTTATACTTCCAAAAAATAATTTTTATTTTCATAACCTAGGAAATATAAAATATTAAAAATGGGAAATTCCATACTCGTAGTATAGTAAAAACACATTAAATGGTAACAAATAGTTAGATTAGAAGCAAGATAGGAAATGGAAACTGATGATAAATTCATTATTAAATTTATTATGTAACAATAATATATGTCTATAATTAATGGTTTAAGGAAATGTAGTATCAGAATAACAACATATACCATAAATAATGAGTGTGGAAATATTTTACAATGAATACGATCCATGGAACATGGAACAAGAATATAAAATAGAATCACGGAATTAGGATATGAGTTTGTATTCAAACAATTTTGTACATAACTAACAACATCGAGTTCATGCTCATTCTAGTGAACGTAGCTAATAACATTCAATAAAATATTAATATTATGAATTTAGCTAATCTATATTTTCTCCTTGGTAAATACTATGAAAATTTATAATCATCCCCTTGTTCACACAGTATCCTATTAATATAGATAATCCACATTGTGTTCATTCCTAATATATTAATCTCATGAGGTATAAAATTGTAACAACTTAATTGGAAGGTGATATATGTCCCCACATATCCTCATCCTTAAATATAAGTTCCAATTGAAAAAACCATTAATTTAATCATTAATATCCCAAGTAATGAAAATTTGGATTCTGAGTATTTCTAGATCATATCACCAAAATTGACCCAAAAAATGTAATTAGCTGAGAACCCCCACACAAACAACCCGAATGATTATTTCATAAAAACATTAATAAGGCGATTCATCAATAATAATTTCAAAATAATTATTCCATATAGATATAAATAGGAAAATAGTGTTGAAATCATAAAAGTGTTTCTAAAAATGTTTTTTTGAACTAAGAAATGAATCTACAAACTCATTAACTATTCACTTTTAAAAGATGAAGTGAAAATTTTGAAAGAGTTTTAAATTTATTTCCAATGGAAGAAAAAATAACATAGCCTCTAAAAATATATTAAATATTCAAAATTGGGATGTGATTTTGAAATATTTTACTTTTAATAAAATTCACAATAATCGATCTATAAAAAGATATAATGTTTATAAAAATGGAATGTATAATATGAGATAAAACATTTGATTTTGAAAGGATAGAAAACCATTTGATAATTTAGAAATATATTTTCTGAAAACCTGCACCATAATTTTTTTTAAAATAATCCTTTTTGAAATATAAGAATGGAAATTTGAAGGGAACGTGAGAAAACACTTAACTCTATCTCCAAGCATACTATAAAAAATTAGTTTCAATGAAAAATTTGTACAAGGTGAGGGAATAATCATTAAAGGTGATGAGAATTCTTATTAACATAGTTTCACTTCAAATAAGGAAGATAAGTCATTAATAAGGAATATATGAATCAAAATTTATATCCCACAATAGTAATTGGTTATGTCATATAAAATGAAAGATGACACTTAGGGATAAATATTATACCTTCATAAGTATATTCGGTTATGAAAAAACTATTTCATTTTAGGGAAGATATCAATCATAGACCATAAATAAGAAGATAATGAATGGAAGTGAAGGTTCCATGATTGATAAAAGATTATGATATTTTAGGATAGGGTAAATACTTACCCAATACAATTGATGTTTGGTGCGTAATATCAATGCATACCTCAAGGAAGGGTGATTGAGATTCACACCCTTACCTCATTTCCCTTAGTTAAACATTCACTAAGCTCCTAAATAACCAACATAAATATCTTAATTACCTTTTTTATAACTTTTTTCATATTCCTAACCTTGTATAAACTTCATTTATATGGATACCATTTTATGATATTATACTTGGGAATTCAAAAAAAAATTATGGGAAATAAATTAATGATTCTTATAGCATGATGGATATATAAAGGGATTATAGAATGGGTTTAATGGGTGATAAAGTTAGGTTATCATTAATAGGTAATAAAATGGGTAGTAAGGGATATATTATGGAAATGGTGGATTATAATCACATGGAAATAAAATTTCTTATAAAAAGAAGTGATTGAACTGAAAATAGGAGGGAGAGAATCAATGAGAGAGTTCTACAACATGACGACTATAATAAAGGGAAAATAATATGGGTTTAATGATAAATAAGGTTCATCACCCATCATTAGGTAATTTTTTTTTTAGTATTGTAATTATTATGAACCCATTTATGTATAATCATTTTTAGTTAATTTTTTTTAAAATAATGGATATCTATAATTAAAAAGTGTTAGGTGAGAATCATGGGGTGGTTTCAACAACATGATGACTATTCAAAAGAAAATATGAAATTGGATCAATTTGATAGAAGGATAGTATGCCATCCATAGTGAATCATAGGATGGTAATTAAATGGAAATTAATAAATGGAATGAAGAACATATTAAAACAAAAAATAATTATCCAAAAAGTATTTCTTGAATAAATAAGAGGATGAGGAGAACCCTGATCATAGTAAATATTGTTTAATGATTTGGAGAATTACATAGAACCATATAAATATCTATAGAGTAATTTATAGAGGTATAGGGAGGGGAAAATCATGAACAATTTTGTTTTAGTGGAGAGGGATGAGATAATTTCATGGAGTGGTATCCTTTTATATTTGAAAAGTGGGGCTTTTACATTGGAATTAATGCAAAAGTAATGTGATAAAATAGAATCACATGGGTTTTAGGAGGGCTTCGTGATTTAGGTGAGTTCAGATGAGAAATGTTTGGTGACACATGTGGGTATGAATTTCATACATATCAAGTCATTTTGTAAGGCATAATTGAACTTTTAATTATTAAAAACTCAAGATACTTCATTTACTCATTCACACCATTATAAATCACGATTAAAAATTAACCATGATAATTATTTTAATGCTATTAATATATGATGATGATTATAAAAAATTAAAATTTGCTGAATGAAAATATATTCAATATTTAATATAATTCCATTTATAAATAACATAAAATTAACATTTAGGTCAAAACATATAACATGTAGAAAAACCATTTTTGAGGAATGTTAATGTTTTAATTGTTAGGAATTTTAATCTCATTTAATATTTTTTAGAAATTAAATAAGTGAAAATATATATATATATATATATATTAAAAAATTAAATTTGAAACAAAATTTGAATATATCAATTTAAATTTTTAAAAATTCACATAATTTAAAATTGCATCTTTCTTTTAAAAAATATTTTTTATCATTGTGACTAATTTTTACCTTAGGTAAATAATTTATTATTCAAAAAATAAAGTGGTAAATAATTCTTAATTAAGGCTAACTAATTCTAAAAATTAAATCCATTATTTCAGGTTTAAATTATACTTGTTTTAAAATTTAATTTAATATAATAAATTAATATTTTATTGAAACAATTATTTTGAAAAACAATACCTTTGAGAAAAATTCAAATATAGGTTTGGAAACTATAATAAAAATTTAAATTGTATAATTTCATATATAAAATAAAAAAATTAAGAAAAAGGGTTCCTAAATATCTATTTCATACTTATATATTATTAATTCTGTAATAGTTACAGTATTAGTAAAAACTATATAAAGTATAAGTCAACTAAAAACAATATTTTTAGAAAAATAGGAAAAAAATACTCATTAAATAATATTGATATTTTAATTCCAAAAATGATATTAATTTTTTTAAATTTATGATCTAGAGTTTTTTAATTTATCATTTAAATAAAATAATGAGATATAATGGAAAAATGAATCTATATTAAAAACATTTTCGATATTATTAACAATTATAATTAAATTTTACTATAATTTAATAAATAATTTTTTAATTAAAATTTAGTTATAGATAATAATTTTTATCATCCTTTATCACATATATCATGGAATAGAAATTTGTATCGAATAAAAATGGAATATTGAGATCAATACATTTCAAAAAACAAAATGTTCACATTGCTGAATTTCATGGGTATTAAAAGTAACCATTATGTCCCTTTAAATAAATGTTCTATAAAGTGGAAAATTATATATATTACATACAAATTTATTATATAGGTTTTAAATTCTATACATAATAATTATATTTTTATCAAATATATTTTTGTTTCATTTATGTTAAATGCAGCAAGGGGAGAACACTAGTAGACACATTTACATTTTTTATGTAATCATATATTAAAATTTTAGTGTATTACACTAATCGTGAATTTACAACACCCATGAAAAACCCACATGCCTCAATCTTAAAAATGAATTCCCTATATAACATAAAGTGTCTACAAAAATAAAAGTTATAAAATCACACCAAACTATATTTTCCAATATACACTACCAAAAAAATTACATATAAATAATGAGTTAATGATAAATCCTCTATCAAATCACACCAACCCTTTGGAAAATCATTATCCTCAGGAATACATTAACCAATTATGGTCTAAAAAATAGTAATCGCATAAAAAAATTAATTTGAGTTATAAATTAAATATGATTATATGATATTGTCATAGATAGTGTGAAATTGATGTCACCAATGTCATTCATTTTTGTCTAGGAGAAACCTAAAGAAGAACATATAGAAGAAATACACCCCATAAATTGTCTTTAGTGACCTCTTGTTTAATATACATTGACAAGATGAAATTAAAAATGTTTTATAGGATGTTGCTAGGTCCAAAAATTGAATTTTTGATGTACTGAAACATCACAAATTATTTCTCATATTTATACTGTTTCCCCAAATAATAGTAGTGATTTCTACCAAATAAAAAATATTTGACTACCATCGCGGATTATACTAAGGTGTAATTAATCCTTCTAAGCCATTTAACTCCCACAATGCAGAGTAATTTTAAAAAAATATCCAAATACATGCATTCAAAATATATGTCCCACTTCCTCCGCATCCATTTTTTCTATTTAACATTTGATGGGACACAACTATAGGAACCCCTATGCAAAAGGGAAATTCGCCATGTCATTTTGACATACCAAGTATCCACTATAGTTGAAATCATAGTGCAATGGATCCTAGCTGTTTGTTGCGCAACCTGTCTAAGTAACATTGAAATATAATAAAAAAAATCACTATAGATTCATACCTTTTAATTTAATTATCATTATTTCTCTAAGAAACACTCTAAAAACTCTTTCTCCACTATTTCCAAAACAAATAATGCAACTATGTAGTGTAATTCAATAAACATGACCAAAGGTCCATATAAACCATTTCCATAACTAAAACATAATACACATCCCTTTTTATATTGTGAATCACCTAAACCGACCATGATTTATAAAAAACATAAAAAAGGGATGGTGTCCTCCCACTATATACTAGGTCACACCATTAAAGCAACAACACCATGATAGGTATGAAAACTATCAATAAGACCACCTCGATAGAATGTTGAAACACATCGAACCAAAACAATCCATATCTAATGAAAAACCCATATAAAACCTCTATATGAAAACCAACCCACCCATAACCTAAAAATACATAGTAACATAGTGACACTCCCAAAATTGTGGGTGAAATATATATTTTTAGAGTTGTTGTTTTCAATAACTAATGATTCACCCCAATCTTAATGGTGGTATAATATCTTGTATTATTTAGAGAGTTATATAATTTTAATATTATATACAATAATAAGAGAAATATATAACTTTTAAATTAATATATCTCATATATTATATATTTTAAATTCAATATAATTGGATATAGATATTTGAAAAAATAACAGTTGAAATGTATATGAATAGTCAGTCTATAATGATAACATTATATGTCTACTAAATATTAAAAAATAATATTAACATTGATATTTTTAATGGATTGTAATATCTCCAAATAATTATTTTTATGTTTAATATATGATTATTAAACAACCCTCATAAAGGTCAAATTCTACGAGTGATAGTGAAACATGTACATCATTGTTTGACATGAAAATAAATATAATGTGTTTACGTCTATAAAAATAAATTTTAATCCAATAAACTCCATTTATGATGACAAATATGTATACTATATAAATATGGATGATTAATTATATGTTCAAATAATCACATTTCATCCATGTATAGTGAGGAACATAACATGTAATGAAACAAATAATTAATAATATTTTCTCATATCTATTATCCATATATAAATAATGATAGATAAAATAAATATGTTATCTATAATGTACTTTTGATAAAACAATTAGAGAATAAATCTCTATTAAACTTCATGTTCTATGTAACTCCATGACCCCAGTTACTAAGAGTCGGTGTATTATTACAAAACACTGGCATGATCACAAAAGATCATGTCTTGAAAGACCGATTAGTTTAGTAGCATAGGAATAACTAGATACAATCATATTGTTTACATTACATCATATAGTAAAAAACTACAACAACATCTTGTCTCCATAGACGACACTCATATCCCCTCATACTATCCATGTAGGTCATTCATAAAATACTTTGTCACATCCTTGGAAAAATAAAACATAGAAAGTGGTGATCTCAGATGCCCAGTAAGGATAAAAATATAGCGTAAACTTTCATAAATAAGCACATACATTTAAGGCAATGTATCACTAAAACAAAAGCATTTTAAACTTGAACTTTAGCATAATATGGAAGAAATAAAAAGAAATAATTCCATTTAATTATTCACATGGATATTCTAATAATCAAATAATAACATGTAATATCACTAACCACTATCATAATGATGGAATGCATAATTCCAGACTATCATAACGACATAGTCAAGGCCTTGTGCCAAGACTGCAAATAAGATTTTGTCAAGGCCTTGTGCCAAGACCCTAGTTTTTCTCATGAGACATACTGATCCATCGAGGAGCTATAGCGGGCTCCACCCGTCACTTACTATGTCCAAAGCATTCCTCATATGAAATGTTTGAAACATAAACATAAGCATTTTTATTAAAACTAGAGTACAAAATGTCAATACTTTATCCACAAACCTTGAATTGTATCAAAATAGCTCATACCTAGTCAAACGTAACTCGTTCAATACAATAGAGTAGATTGTATTGTAAGTTATTAAACTCAATATATAATAATGAAGGATATTGACATAGATGAAAAAAATCATCAAAACTATTTGAGAGAAATACCCCCTTTTTCATGAAAACATTTAAAAGTCACACTATTTATCCAGAAGCCGTTTAAAATAGATTTTTAAATAAAAGTGTCCCATACCACTTTGAATCATTCAAAACGAATTTTATTTTTTAAACATTAATGTTCATATAAATAAATCCTTAAAACCCTTTTTAAAACATGGACTTTAATGAGAAAGATTTATAATAAAAAATCTTTAAAACATTTAAAATGATATTTTAGTTAGAGTTCCTAACCATAAGAGAAACACTTGAATACAAATAATTAAGGTAATTAAAACTTTATAATATCATGATAATAATGGGATTCATGATATACTATGTCAATGAACATTATATACACCATATAAAAGTGAATTGGTTTATAACAACAAATAAGACTCAATAGAATGTCAATTGAGATGAAATCTATTATAAAGACCGTATCCTTAGGTTAAGGATAAATCAACGACATAAATATGTGTGAAAAATATAAATACACTCAATATGATTGGGTATTAAATGTAAATAAATCAGAGTACATTCAAATATATTCATGTAAAATCAACACCAATCAATTGGATGTTTAACTCAAAAAATGGATATTGAGTTAAAATTACGCTTATCAAGTTCATATTTGATGACTTGAGAATTTATCAATGAACTGATTATTTGTATCAAAAGTTTATCCATAGAAAGGGGAATGGAAATTATGACATAAGAAAATGAATAGTTATTCCACACATAATCTTGGAGTAAAAAAATAAATGAAGTATGCATAAAGCCGAATGAGTGGAAATTGAAATTTCAAATTCCCTTATTGATTTGGAAACATAAGAAACATTAAACCATGAAAGTAGTATCAAACAATGATGATGTAAATATACATAAATTAATGTATATTAGACAATTAATATAATCATGGTTAGTACACACACCACATGCAATAAATAAGTGGTGAACAATGGAAATCTCATGGAATTAAAAGTGATATAAGAAATCCCATACCCTGTACTTTTCATTGGTTGTGGGTAGTTTAACCTCCTGTGTAATTGTGAAATAATTATTATTAAATTATAAAATAATCATATACATTATTATGATATCATATATGATATTTTAACATTTCATTGTTAATAATATCTTAGTATTATCATTGTTTCAGGTGTTAACGTACTCATTTTTGTTTATTTTTGTATTATCATTGTTTTTGTTTTTTTATGCACATGTTTTATCTTATTCATATCAAGAATGATATAAAGTCCTTAAATGTTATTTTTAATCATCAAATGAGTATTAGAATTGAATGGTTACGATGGGGAATGAATCACATCGTGTTCGTGGAGACAGTAGTCTATACATACGCACGAGCAAAAATATCATTCTTTTGATATTAAAATAATATATAATTGGAAGGTATATCTTATATACAGAATCATTATAATGTTATATTTAATATTTACTTCAATTACACATCATTATCATACCCATCCAAATAATAATGTTTTGAATAACAATTACACCACGACGTGGAGACGTCAAGCCGTACATTCGCACGTATGGTGACTTGTCATTCAAAGGATGGATAAAATACTGAATATGGGTGTCAGATATTTATAATAACATCACAGTATATAGAATATACTGGATTTATTATTTTATAATGGAAATAACGAATAAATAATAAGTGGAAGAAGAAAATAACTTGAAAGAGGATAGTGAAATAATTACCTCTTCTTCAGGTTCTTCCTTTTGATTTGATCAAAAGGTCTCCTTAGGTTGGCTTTTTGATAATACTAAGGCCTCTAGGTTGAACTAATCGAATTTGAGAGAATATGTGGGTAGGGGTTGGATGAGCCAAAAGATTTTTGAGTGTGAATTAGAGGGAAGGGGGAGTGCCTTTTATAAGAGGGGTGAGGGGAACCTTAGGAAAAGCTAGAAATATTATTTTATAATAAATTACTATTCGTTTTCTAATTGCTCCAAAGTGGATTATTTAAATTTTATGTTGGGTATAGGTAGAAAACACTCAAACAATAGGTTTTTGATAGGTTTGGGTCACTATATTATGTTTATCTTTTTGATTTAACTCTTAGTTAAATAGTATGACATTTACCGTGTCTCCTTTTATTTTTATATTATATAGTCAATAACCATACTATAAACTTATATGTGACACAAAAGTGGTCCATTAAGAATAAACCTGTCATTATATATGTCCTTTGTCCAAACTTTATATTTTTAGGAATAGAATATCAATTAATAATATTATATTGGTTTAAAAACTCATTTATGTCAATTTTGACAATATTTAATAAATGATTTTTGTAATGTCTTAACAAATTTTTTAACTCAAAAAAACTAATTTAAGAAATCATAATATGTAATATTAACCAATAAAATTCGTGGATGGAATCAAAACTTTGAAATTATATTTATTTTAAAATCAATAATACTAATTATTTTATTCTTTCATTAATTAGGATGATACTGCATTATTATTGTGTCATAAATAAATTTAATTATTCAATGTATAAAAATTATAAATAAAGTACCATTATTTAGGATATCCTGTAGTATTTATAATTTAAATTTATAGTCATAAATATAATATATATAACCTTATGTAAAAATTGTTTTTCTAAAAGATATATGCTTTAGAAATTTTTGTTTTTACTTAAATTTAATTAATATAAAGTGTCATTATCACTTACAAGTGGATCCATGGGGTCCCAAAATATACCCAAAGATGCCAATTGTCTGACATGTATCAACCAATAGGGTTATGACACGTTTCAAGGTAATTTATTATTATTATAATATTATTTTTTTACTCTTATCTACCAGATTTAGCCTTTAACCATGGTAAATAAAATATTTACCGAAGTAATTATTCAAAATGTATAAAAATAAAATTACCTATTTACAAAATTTGGGAATCCTGATTCTAAATATGGAATCAAATTTTATAAATTCAAAACACAGAATTGGCAGAAATTAATTTAAAATTAATTCTCACCGTCAGAACAAAAAGCATGTTTTTAAGAAATAATAACTATCAAAAGTTTGGCACTTGCTTATGGAAAGTTTAAATGTGTAATTATGGCCAATGACCAATGTTGGATTAAATGGTAAAAATATAATCTAATTATACTTTAACATCACTCTAATTCATAATTTTTCACTATTAATTATTTCGATTAAAAAAGTTGTTTTTATTAAAAATTTAGTAATTTCACTATTCATTAAAATATGAATGTTATGAGAAATGTACCAAAGATTTACCCTAAGCTAATTTCGATATTCTGAATCCAAAAATGAAGTCCATTTTGAAGGTTAAAATGTATAAATTTTCCAGAAGTGGGTATTACTATTCATAATGGCTAGTTTGATTGGTTGTGGTGTGTTAGAACTCGAAGTTGCGTACAACACACACTACTATATTATTCAAAGAAAAGTGTACCATGGAATATTGGGGTGTTACATTCTCCCCTCCTTCAATAAATTACATCTGTGAAATTTTTAAAATTGGGAATGGGAATATAATGGAATGCCCCACATCAGAAAAAGAGTCAATAAAACTATCACTTTAAAAGAAAGAAAGGGAAGTACACAGGTCACCCAAGATAACTCATACAAGGATTCCATATAGGAAAACATAGATATTGATGATAAAAAAAGTTTCATGTTATGATGGAGAGGGTTAAGAAACACGATCAGTAGAAAGTTAACAACAAGAAAACCACAAAATTTTGATGGGACAAATGGTCATTAGTCTCCCAGTAGGAAAATTAAATGTACAACATTTTTTTATGTTACATTACATAAATATGAAGAATTAATTAATGAGATGGACTAAGAACATAAAGAGATAATCAAAATTTATGGAAAATGACTGTAAATGTATTCTTGGGATCATTTTTTTTCTTCCATAGTACTCTTCATTCTTCTTCAGCAATTCTTCACATTATGCCCTTCTTTCATGCACATAAATAATTTCTTTGTTCCATTGAGACACATTCCTGGGTGTCTCCTTCCACATTTCCTCCATGATGGAAATTTAGGATTCTTTTCTCCATGGTCTCCACTACTGGAGCTCTTATCATTCATCACCTTTCTCTTCTTTGTTGATTACAGGAGTTGGTTTATATATATGTTGTCGATCATATTTTTGGAAAAATGATATGGAATGAACACTATATCTTTTACGCCTATCAAAATTCAATTTTGTTTCTCATTTCCACCACCGTTACCACCTTCTACATCATTTTCAACGTTACTATGACTTCCTTTGAATCCTTCCATTGACTAAAACCAGAAAGCATTGTGTGAGTAACATTAGTCAAAAATTCATTTATAGAATATCATGACAACATATTCTTAATTTGAAACACCATAGAATTAACCAAGGTCATTTATTCTCATCTTATATTAAAATACATCAAATCAGTTTGTAACGACAATGTAAATTATCTTAAGCATATCCCCCGGGAGTGTCGTAACCAAGAGTGCAGCAAGGCCCATTTTTGTGCACCAGTTCCTGTTCGAGTCTAGCTCAAAGCGGTGTGTTCGGGTGTTACTCGTAGGTACATTTGTGCCAGATCCATCACTACCTGATCGTATCTAGATAGGTATGTATTGCTCGGAAAACTCACAAAATCTCTACAATACCAAAATTCTAGGAAGTTCTTCTATACTAATCCTCAATGTCTATATTAGGGCTATGTTCTCTAAAAATAGTTTATCTAAATCTATCTCCCACGGATTGTACTAAACTTCTTCTGATACCAACTATAACGCCCCGACCCCAGTTACCCAAAGTTGGTGAATTATTACATAACATTGGAATGATCACAAAAGATCAAGTATCGAAAGACCGATTAGTTTAGTAGCCTTGGAATAACTAGATACATTTATAATGATTACATTTCCACATAAAGTGAAAAACTTCAACAACATCTTGTCTCCACTAACCTCACTCATATCCCCTCATACTATCCTTGCAGGACATTCATAAAATACATCTTCACATCTTGGGAAAAATAAAACATAGAAAGTGGTGAGCTCATATGCCCAGTAGGTATAACAATATAGCAGAAACTTTCATAAATAAGCATATACATTTAATGCAATGTATAAAAAAACAGAACCCTTTTAAACATTAAATTCAGCATAATATAGATGAAATAAAATGTAATAATTCCATTTAATTATTCACATGGATATTCTACTAATCGAATAATCACTTGAAATATCAATAACAACTTTCATAAATATGGAATGCATAATGCCAGACTATCATAACCCAATAGTCAAGGCCTTCTCCCATGACCACAAATAAGATTTGGTCAAGGACTTTTGGTAAGACACTAGTTTGTCTCATGAGTCCTACTGATGCATCGAGGAGTTATAGTGGGCTCCACCCATCACTTACTAAGTCCAATGCATTCTTCATATGAAATGATTGAAACATAAACATAAACATTCGTATTAAAACTAGCATATGAAATGTCAATACTTTATCCACAAACCATGAATTTTTTAAAAATACAACATCCACAGTCAAACACAACACATTCAATACAATATGGAAGATTGTATTGTAACAGATTAACCTCAATCAAGAATAATGAAGGATATTGACATAGATGAAAATAATCAACAAAACTATTTGTGGGAAATATCCCCCTTTTTCTTGAAAACATTTAAATGTATCACTATTTATCCAGAATCCATTTAAAAAAGATTTCTGAATCAATGTATCCCATAAAATATTGAAACATTTAAAAGGAATTTTAATTTTATAACTTTAATGTCTATATAAATAAATCCTTAAAACCATTTTTAAAACACTGATATTAATGAGAAAGATTTAGAATAATAAATCTTTAAAACATTTAAAATGATATTTTAGTTAGAGTTCCTAACCAAAAAAGAGAAACTAGAATAAAAATAATTTAGGTAATCAAAACTTTATAATATAATGAGAATAAAGGCATTTATGATTTTCTATGTGAAAGTACATTATATACACCATATTAAAGTGAATTGGTGTATAACAACAAAGAAGTCTCAATGGAATGTAAATTGTGATAAAATCTCTTATAAAGACCATATCCTTAGGTTAAGGATAAACCTATAACATAATTATGTGTGAAAAATATAAATACACTCAATATGATTGTGTATTTAATGTAAATCAATCAGAGGAAATTCACACATATTCTTGTAAAAACAACACCAATTAATTGGATGTTTAACTCAATAAATGGAGATTGAATTAAAATTACACTTATCAAGTTCGTATTGATGACTTGAGAATTTATCAACGGAGTGATTATGTGTATCAAAAGTATATCCACAGAAAGGGGAGTGGAAATTATGAAATAAGAAAATGAATAGTGATTCCACACATAATGTTGGAGTAAAATATTCAATGAAGTATGCGTAAAGCCGAATGAGTGGAAATTGAAATTTCAAATTCTCTTATCGATTTGGTAAGATAAGAAACACACACCGATGAAAGAAGGATCATACAATGATGATGTAAATATACATATATTAAAGTATATTACACAATGAATACAATCATGGGCAGTACACACACCACATGGAATAAATAAGTGGTGAACTATAAAAATATAACGATATTAAAAGTGAGATAAGAAACCCCTTAACTTGTACCTTTCCTTGGTTGAGGTTAGTTTAACCTATTGTATAATGGTGAAATAATTTTTATTAAATTATACAAGAATCATATACATTAATATGATATCATTTATGATCTTTTAACATTGCTTTGTTAATAATATCTTAGTATTATCGTCGTTTCAGGGGTTAACATAATCGTTTTCTTTTATATTTTTAGTTACATAAGCTGTGTTTTTTATGGATAGGTTGTATCATAATCATATCCAGAATGATATCATGTCATTAAAAATTATTTTAAATCATCAAATGAGAATTAGACTTGAATGGATACGATGGGGATGAATCTAATCGCGTTCGTGGATACGGCAGTCCGTTTGTATGTACGAGCGACAATATCATTCTTTTGATATTAAAATAATATATAATTGGATGGTATATCATATATAAAGAATCATTATAATGTTATATTTATGATTTAATTAAATTACAAGTCATTATCATACCCATCCAAATAATAATGTTTTGAATAACAATTACACCACGACGTGGAGACGGTAAGCCGTACATACGCACGTATGGTGACATATCATTGAAAGGATAGATAAAATACTTAATATGGTTGTACCAAATTTATAATAACATCACATTATATATAAGATACTAGATTTATTATTTTTGAATGAAAATAACTAGGAAACAATAAGATGAAGAAGAAAGTAACTTGAATGAGGGTGGTGAAATCATTACCTCTTTTTCGGGTTCTTCCTTTTTATTTGATCAGAAGGGATCCTTATGATGACTTTATGATCAAACTAAGGCCCCTAGGTTGAAGTTAGTGATGTTTATAGAATATTCAAGTAGGGGTTGGACGAGCCATAAGGCATTGAAGGTATGAATTAGACAGAAGGGGGAGTGCCCTTTTATAAGAGGGGTGAGGGGCACCTTACGAAAAGATTGAAATATTATTTTATTATAAATTCATATTCAGTTTCTAAAGGATACATTGTCGTTTATTTAAAGTTTAAGGTGGTTATAGGCTGAAAACCACTCATCCAATAAGTTTTAGACTAGTATGGGTTACAATATTAACATTATCTTTTTTATTGAACTCTTAGTTAAATAGTTTGACATTTACCATGTCTCTTTTTATTTTTATATAATATAGTCAGTAAACATACAATAAACATCCAAGAGACCCCCCCAGGTTGTCCAATAATAATAAAAATATCATTATATATGTTATTTTCCCTAACCTTATATTTTTAGGAATAGAATATAAATTAATAATATAATATTTGTTTTAAAAACTCATTTATGTCAATTTTGACAATATTTAATAATTTATTTTTTTAAAGTCTTAACAACATTATTAATTCATTAAAAATTCATTTAAGAAATACAAACATGTAATATTAACCAATAAAATACATGTATGGTATCAAACCTTTCAAATTATATTTATTTTAACATTTATAAGTCTAATTATTTGATTCATTCATTAATTAGGAAAATACTGCATCATTATTGTGTCATAAATAAATTTACTTATACAATGTCTAAAAATTATAAATAAAACAAAAATATCTAGGAAATCAATGTAAAACTTATTTTTCTAAATGATATATGCTTATGTCATTTTTTTATTTACATTATCTTAATTAATATAAAGTGTCATTATCACTTACTAGTGGATCCATGAGGTCCCAAAATCGACCCATAGATTACAATGGTAGGACATGTATAAACCAATAGGGTTACGACATGTTTCAGGGTAATTTATTATTATTAAAAAATTATTTTTTTACCCTTACTTACTGGATTTACCCTTTAACCATTGTAAATAAAATATATACCGAAATAATAATGTAAAATGCCTAAAAATAATAGTTACATATTTACAAAATTTTGACCTCCTGATTATCAATATTGAATCCATTTTTCAAAATTCAAAAAACAGATGTGGAAGAAATTAATTTAAAATTAATTCCCTCTTTCAGAACAAAAAGCATGTTTTTAAGAAATAATAACTATCAAAAGTTTGACACTTGCTTATGGCCAGTATAAATGTGAAATTATTTCCATTGAGCAAAATTGGATTAAATGGTAAAAATATAATCTAATTATACTTTAAAATCACTATAATTAATAATTTGTCACTATTAATTATTTTGATTAAAAAAGTTGTGTTTAATAAAAATTTAGTAATTTTCACTATTCATCAAAATATGAATGTTATGAGAAAAGTACCAAAAATATACCCTAAGCTAATTTCGATATTCCGAATCCAAAAATGAAGTCCATTTTGAAGGATAAAATTTATAAATTTTCAAAAAGTGGTTATGACTATTCATAATGGCTAGTTTGATAGGTTGTGGTGTGTTAGAACTCGATGTTGCGTACAACACACGCAACTATATTATTCAAAGAGAAGCGTACCATGGAATCATGGGGTGTTAAATTATTTACATAAGAGGTAACATTGAGTGTTTTATTAGGTTAGTATTCATACCGTATGAGGAAATATGAACTGATATCATATTCTAATTCTTACATAATTCATTCTCTAGTTTCAATGTTAATTTTTTGTTAAAATCCATAGAAAAAATGTTTTTGGAATTTTATCGTGGTTATAAAAGATAATTGTAATTTGAAGATAAATAGTTTGTCTTTACATATATCCAAGAAGAAACATGTAATGAAAAAATTTCCAATGTTGGGATTAGGGGAAAGGAACCAATGAATCTTCTGTATATGATTCAAAAAAATTAGAAGGAAAAAAAATGAGAATAATTCAATTTTAATTGGCTATGAAAAAAAGCACACATGAAGAACATAAATATAGAGGTGATATAAGGGGAAACCTCAGGTATATTTTAAATTTAATTTAATCTGTCTACTTCTATTAAATGGGTTTTATATTCATCTAGTGTTACATGACATATCACATTAATACTCATTTAAGGTAGTGATAATTCTAGTGTTCCACAATATTCCTCTATTAAATATGTCATGGGCTAGTCACATTCACTGAGTAAGAATATTTCAAATGATATGAGGCCATATACTAATCATGTTCCTACAACAGAAACCATCACATACAAAATATTAATTTAAATTTAAAAAATTAAAAATATATATATATATATATATAAATATATATATTAATATATATCAAATCTAAGAACCACTAAGATCCAAAAGGAGAAATCAGTACATAAAAATTAATGAAAAGGTTAATGATACCCAACCAAAAACAAAAAGAATAGTGTAATTAAAAAAGTTTATGTAAACAGTTACTCACTGTGTTCAGGAAATAGATACATATTCCATCTCCACTACCACCTTCAGGCACTGGTATTCTCTAACAACACCATTTCCACTATAATTGATGTTTAATGTTATATCATCTACACAAGAAAAGAAATTTTTGAATGATAATACCAATTCATGGTTACTATATACATACCCAAGTGGATTCCATAATAACCCCAATGGAATAATAATAATAATAAATAAGCTCCAATCCAAAAACTAAGAGTATATAAAGAACCATAAAAATTTCATATATGATTCAAATAAATACCCTAGGACATAAAAGAAACAACTTATCTTCATATACCAATTTTTGATGAAACATTATGAAACATTAATAATTTATAATACACAAACAAGAAAACTGACATCCACAATAAATAACATATTTGGTGTAACTATGATTCATAGAACGATAAGTATAGGTCAAGGTGTAAATTGACAACATGGGAGTTATTACACCTCATTAGCTTACAAAAAACAAATGAGGGAGGAAAATTGTTCATAGAGAGATCATTATTACCCATAGTAGCACACAATAGATGAGGGATGGCCTGCCCTAATATATAATAGACCCACACTATTAGTAGAAAATACCTAATAAGGAAGTAACCACATATAACTGAAGTACATGGGACCCGCCCCTTCCAAAATAACACATTTTTGACAAGGGAATACGTAAACATGGGATTTATATCATAACCATTCATGATCCCAATCCATCATCCCCATAGAACTATAGAGGCAAAATAGCTTGTCTATCCTTATGTCTCACCAATGATGTAAATGAGGCCTTCATGTTACACATCTTATTGTATAGAAAACCTCATGACTCACTAATGCTGGTGTATTGAATCATAAAATCACATCCTACATAGAAAAATATTAATTATGGAAAACTCACACATCTAAATATAACACCCATGAAAATGATATGATATAACACTGGTGATGGAATAGTATATGGTATATTACTTGGTGGTACATCACACATATCCCTTCTGAGGTATATAGTTATTATACTATCTTGTTCTATGGAATGTGTGAGTCCACCTCTATGATGTTTTTAAGAGGAAAAAAGTGTTATTTAATTTTTGGATTAATGGTATAATTTTTATTTCTTTCATATGGGGGATTTTTTGGTTGGTATGTGGGGTTTTAATTTTTTATAGCTAGGTAACTTATTCGATGCCCCCTTTCCAGTATTTTTGGTCATTGTAATATAATTTTATTAAAAAAAAATTTTTAAATTACTTTAAAAAATTCTATAAGGATGGTGCAACTAGATAGGTACTCATGTGGACCACCATGTCTTGTGTCACATAAAAGAAAAAAAGACACGGTAATTCTTAGAGGGTATATTGTGTGCAGACCCATTAATCTCACTTGGTGTATACCTAAATGGTTTATATTTCGTGAAAGGGTATGTTTACATGATATGTGGTTATGATATACAATGAATGTGTTTCCAACTAGACACATAAGGTATACTTCATATAAACAAAATACATATGAGATAAGGGTAACATGACATATTTATCATGGTCACACATCATATGGTCCTTTTCCACATAGAAGCACAAGGAAAAAAATAATGATTTACAAGGGATTTTTTTCTTCTAAACTATATGTCTTCTAGTCATATCCATTTCCCAATACTAACAAATATTCCAAACTTCATCAAGTTCATTTTTTCACACTCATTTGATACCATATCATCATAAAATTATTCATCTATGAACTTCATGAATCTAATAATCCAATTATAGTGATTAATCATCACAAATAATAACTTAAATAATATCTCACAAGTCTCATATTATAGATTTTCACTACTAAAGCGAGACTACATAATCATGAATTCATAGTTCTTTTATCACATTTTCGTATTTCAGTATACCATGATCATTATTTTTTCAGCCCAAATCAATTGATTTTAGTTCTAAATAATGATTTACTGTTAATAAATATAATGATTTCTCGAACAACCATCCATATTGGTGGCTGATGATGAATGATTTAAGACAAGGATGGAATGTTAATGGAAAATCATATAATGAAATCAACAGAGACTATTTTAAAACACAAACATTGATCATTTTTCATGAAATCCTTATAAAGATGGGAATGTAAACAAAGATTCTTAAATTTTAGGAAAATAAAAATGGTAGATATACATAGGGGTTTTTGAGTGAGAAATAAATTCAAGAAGAGAAATATTTTATTAAAATCATGAAGAATAAATAAATATAAAAATAAATAGTTCGTAACATATTAATTGTTTTATTTCAAATAACAAACATATCAGTGTTTGGAATCATTGTTGATTCATCATCGAGTATGTTCATTATATCTTCTATACCCATTAATGATATTATCCCCTTTCTATATCTCTTTGTCTCACACACTCTTTCTGGAAAGGGGGTTTTCTATATAATCTCGGTTATATCGGTAGAAAATGAATATAATGGTGGATTTTAAGTCTATCATCATTGATTAATTAATTAACTAAATAATAAAATTTTATCAATTGATATTATTATTTAGAAACATAACATAGTGATGCTAATTAGAACTAAGATTACATTATATCATGGATAGCATCCAATTCTAGATGTAATTAATATATTAGTTTCCCCATCCAACAAAAAATTTATAAGGAAATAACATTACTTTGTGAATAACATTGTGAAAACTGAAATTAATAAATATTAATTTTAATTTATTATATTTGAATCCTATGGATAAATTTTTTTCAATCATTGTAGTAGAAAATATAAAGTATATAATGTATAATATTTCAATTGATCAGGTAGAAAAAATCCATTGTAGCTTCATCTATCTCACTTTCATGGTATTTCTATATAAAAAATAACTTACTAAGATATTTAAAGGTATAAATTATGAATCTTTTTATCACCCACAAAAGATATCTCTTGAAGGATCTTATATAGCTAAATAATTTCCACAAGTGGAATACCTCTTCCTTAAAGAGTCATTTCATGTCTTTACTCAATCACCACTAGTTATTACAAGATTGTGGAATCATCATTGACGCCAATATCACCCCATTTAATCACATGGGATAAATTATTCATCTATTTCATCAACTAAAACATGTTTAAGATATAGTTCATACTTTCAAACTGAGGAGGAAATTCCATTATGAAAGCATTACTGATACCCTCCATATGATATGGAATGAACTGATGATATATAGGGATTACATCAATCCATTAGTAAATATCTATAATCTAAATCATGGAGATACCTTCAAAAACACATTATCTGCAACATTGAACTCCATAGGCCTCTATCGTTGATTAGTGTAGGAAATTTTATGGATTTATGTTTCCATGTCTATTTCTGGATCACTTGAACAAACACCATCATTACACTTTACAACTATGTTACCATATTTTAAAACATTCAAACCACTATCAACTATAAGGTTAAAACAGAGGTTTTCCTCTACAGTGTTTTTTATGATTCAATTTGAATTGTTTTATTATATCTCTTTTTGAATGTGACATCCACTAATGGAAAGTGATAATCCAAGATGAAGTCAAAATAAAACATTGGATCCATATTAATATCCTCATGAACCTGAATAGTTCACTTGATCTGGTAATAAATCTATGGATGGTAAACTATACTCATCTACAACTATGTACTCAATTCCACCAAATGTATCCTCTATAATTGCGATAGAAATCACTCATCATGGTAAAAATGGTTATTGAGGGGATCTCCAAAAGACTATATGACCTCCTCCACATATAGGTATCCAAATATCTCCAAAAAATACATATCTAGAATTAATGTATTTGGGATGACATGGTTAGTAAATTGATTTAATGTAGATAACATCATGTCCTCTTACTGATCATGGAATTACTTCCATAAAATCAATCTATATGCCGTTCTAAGTCAACATTAAAACATCAATAGATTCGAATAGACTATTTGAACATGGTTTATTCCATAAATTATTGAAAAGTATTAAATAATGAGATAAAAAATCAACTAATATTCATTTAATAAACACTTGAAAACCAATTATGGAGGTAATTTGATATCTTTATCACTCTTTGACTAACCATTATGGGTGCGTTATGAAAATCTATCACTACCTCCTTGAACATCTCGTCTAGAACTATTTCTCATCGATAGAATAGAACAAAATGATCCCCAAAGTGAAAATATTATGCTTTTGAATAGACTAAGGATATATAGCCATAAAAAAATCTTTTAATAAATGTCTCCATATTGGGAATCCACAACATGATTGACATGTCAAGTAGATCCCATCATAGATCCTTGGTCAACAAGTTCTAGCATTTCCACTATGGCCATATTAAATTTATCCCACTTCCTAGAATCCTCTACCAAAAAAATATAATATAAAAGCCTTCTAGAGTAATTGACTACCATGTTTCCCTAACCATAAGTATATACGATCTAGTTTTCATATTATTTCATGAACTCCACCAAATGACTCTACATTATATAATGTTCTCTCACTATAGCAATGTACATGAGACTTATATGGGATGTATTGTCTAGAAATATATATATAAGTAGGCATTACTGATAATTCAATATGGAAAAAACTACCAATGAAAAATCAATACCACGGTTCATTTTTTTTTCTGATGATGTATAACCTCTCTAGACCAATAAGAAACCACTGGCTATATTTTCATTTACATGCAACAAATATATATTTTAGGGAATCAATAAACACAATGTACTATACTCATATATATAGAAACCTCATTATGATGTATCCCTTCATCCTCTATTTTATCCACCCAAAATCCCTATTGAATTTCTCAAACAAAAAATTTGGTGAATCCTTAATGTAAAGGAATATATGAAGGTGGAAATGTTGGAGAAGTGTTGCTTGAATCAATAGTTGTCCCTTTCTAGGAAAAAACCGTACACATAGAACACACTCTTTGGTGGATCCTAGTATATCACTACCTCATTCATCAACAGGTCTTATGCCACTCCTCCTATTTAGATGAGATTCACATGGATGGGTACCTTTTTATTATAAAGCATATGGTTTGAGCATTTTTTCACTATACATTTTCTCTCAACATTGGTCTACAATGAACATTGAATTCCCAACTTGATTTTCCAAGAGTATTGAATAGTCATGGATTTTATCAAAACATATAACCTTGAAATATTACAAGATAGGATGAATGATAAATTTAACAAGACACATTAAAAAAACATGGTTGTCATTCACATCCAAGGGAGTAATGATCATGATATAATAGCCATATAGGCACAAAAATTTCATCTTCAGAATATCCACCTCATAAACCTACAACATGTGATTTCTTGACATAGGGTATATTTTTTAGATGTAATATTATCCCAGCCTCAAGTTGAATTGGTAATTCATCCTCGATAGATGATAATTGTTCATGACTATCCCCTATTTTAGTTGGTAATATTTAATCAAAAGTCTAAAGTTCTGTTCCTCCACCTTCTTTAATCATAATTGAAATTCCTTGGTTTCCAAATAGGATTGATTATTTATTTCTCCATTAGATCCAAAAAATTTACCTTAAGATTCTAATGCTTAGGTGATTTCTTCAAATAATCCATAGAATATATTTTTTGGGTTATGTTCTAAATAACAATACAGATGTTGATCTATCAATAAGGGGAATCCCTGGAATATCAATAAGAAAAATTTTCAATATAATACCCTAGCACAATGTGAATTCGATTATCCAAGGTATCTTTTATACATAGATAAGAATATTCCATCAAATTAGCGATTGACTATAACTTACAATGAAATAAACATTCTTATCTAGATTAACGAATTTTATTATACATCATTTATAATGTATGAGGATCGAAAGATTCTTTATAGGAAACATAATTCTTGATTCTTGATTTCACTTAACTATTTATAGATAAAGGATTTAAAATCATCCATTTTGTGTTTGATAGTACTATCTATAAATAAAAAGTGGGAAAACATCTTGAATATTGCTAAAAACTGTTATTACTGATGAGATCATCCTCATGTTAGTGACACATTCTATGTGAGTGTGATGTATTTTATGTAATGATTTTCAAAATATTTATGTATTTATTGATATGGATGTTCAGTCTATCACCGGAAATCCTTATAAATCTATATTTTAATTGATTCAAATTGACTGAAAGATAATTTAGATGATATTATCTAACTTAGTGATTCCAAAATTCTAGTTAACAACACATAATTTGTCTAATTTTTTAGGATAAATTTATTATATCAAAGTTAAATAGAGATATAGTTCAAAAAAGAAGATTTATTGGAATAATATATCTTGATTATTTATTATATTGTTATAATTTGGAAATATTATTATTTGGATGGAAATATATTATAAATACTAAAATTATATAGAGTTATTTAGTAGTGATTTGATGTGAATGGAAGGGCCCATACATTAATTAATGATATTAGGAATTTATTTGTAGTAATTACGGATTTATAATTTTTGAGATGGAATTTAGAATTATATAAAAAGAAATTAACGTATATTTTTGTGATGTGATCCTCATGTTAGAAATTTTATCCCATATAGTATAATTTGAGCTAAACATAAATATGGAGAATCTTGATATGAAATTTTTTCCATATGAATGATATTTTAGTAGTTCATAGGATATTTCATTAATACCTATGTTTATTAAAATGTGTGTAAGAGTGCTCATTGAACCTAATTATATCATCTATGAGGATGAAATTTTGGCCACCCTAATATATTTGAAATACACATGGGAAACCGATCTACCCATTATATATTTATGTTTTGTTCTAGATAATTATCCATTGAGTACATGAATTGATAATCTTTAATGATATTTTAGTTTGTTTTACTTTGAAAAATGATGACATTGAATGAATTTTTGAGGACTATATAATATTTATAACCACAAACTAATGTTTACATAGATATTTGTTTATATTTATATAGAAATTTAATATATATTATAGTTTAACATATTATTATTTTTATAAAATTTGAGTTTTCAAAATTATGTTATTGAAAAAGATTTCATGGGTATTTAATTTTTTTATTATGAAATTCATGTTATCTCGTATAATTTCTTCATTTTTATTTGTATATTGAGGAAAAACTACATGACGTCGATACTTTTTGAAATTTAAATAATTTTACTTGAATTTTTTTTTCTAGTTTTATTTGTGGATACATAATTAATTTTTTTTACAAATTCCAAAGATAATATTATGTTTCATAAAAAACATGGTAATGAATAGCCTGGATTTAAAAATATGAATATTACCATCCAGTAATCATATTACAGCATGATAAATGACTACCATATGAAATGCATGGATGTGATTTTATTGGTTTTTGGAGAATAATGATGATAACAATTCATCATTGATAAATTTTTTCATTACAATAATATAGATTTTTTAAGTGAGATCTTTTTAAAAAGACAATGTAGACATTGAACAGGACGCTTTTCATTGGGCTACATGATAAGTGAAATTTCCCCAAACAAACTCTACAAAAAATGAATAGCCCCATAGGAGGATTCAGAGAATGCACACTCACCCGAGAAAACCAGACTAATTTGGAAGAATGAGATGGTATGGCTATGCCTTCGGGACCAGCTTATGTTTTCACAAGAAGCTTAGCCTGATGACCATATAAAGGTGGTGAGCTACCATCATGATATTGACGTTTGAGAGGGTCAACTCCTTATAGTTATATTATTATTTAATTAGCTAAGACCTTCAGGTCCTGTATTTTATCTTAAGCCTTTGGGCCATGTAATCTATAAGCCTGCGAGCCTTCTAAGGATTCACCCTCATCCCTTGGAAGGGGGTTTATCAGAAATAAATAAAAATGAAGGCCTTTGGGCCATTTTGGTCATAATAATGGCTATTAATATTATAATATTATTTTCCTATATATGGGGATATTGAATAACTGATATCATAGAGTTTATTTTGTGGGATATTTTATCAAGGATTTTGAATAGTAAATTAAAAAATAAATGTATCTATTTTCAAGAATAAAATTTATAAATAAGAAGAGAGTATCTTTTATAATATTGATATAAATGAGAAATTGGATAATATAGAAGACACTCCAATGTGATTCCATTAAATGATAAATATCTATATATCATGGGAGGTAATGAAAAATGTGGTGGAGCTAGTGTTTGTGTTATATGGGATTGAACATATTCCCATGAATATTTTCATTAATGGAAATGTTATAAGACTACATGAAATGGTTTCATATTACTATATTGTAAACATATTTGAGTCTATCATTGAAATCATGATGTGTTTCATAAAAATTAATATATAGTATAATGAGATCAAATAATAGAGTGTAGAGAAAACGATAATGATCATATAAGAGAATGAATGGTCTTTAAGAAAAAGGAATAGGGGGAACCAGTAACTACTATTGTGAGGAAGGAAGAAGAATCTAAACCATAGTTGAATAATAAACAACTTTTGTGATTTGTAGACAATCAAAAAAGGCTAATATTTAATATAGATCATATATAATCTTTGATTTTTAAAGAATGAGTTAGAGTTCAAGAAGTATAATTTTAGTGTGTTGTGATAATATTTTATACCCAAACTTATAGTGTTTTATTTGAGGGAATAATGTTTGAATTCAGTGTTTTACCAATATATTTAGATAAACTAGAAGCTTTAATGATTCAATTGCCTAATTTCTGCTGATTTATTGAAAATGTGATGGATGTTGAAGACACTTTAAGGTGATTTAGTTGATCAATGTGAATGGTAAAATATTATCAATTGAATTATCTGATTAATATTCTTATAATAAATCATGTTCTTGATGGGTGGTAATTTTGTTTTGAAAGTTTTAAAAACATCTATATAACGTTTATAGATTAATTAAATAATATTCTAATTGAACTGGTGAGATATATATTTAAAATAATCATGGGATAATATGATGAAATTTTATATGGAATTATAATATAATTCTATAATGAAAAATTGGTAAAAATTTATTAACACAACACTCCTGCAAAAATTATAAAATTAAATATAAAAAACCATCAACATTTAAAATAAATGGGTTTTCAAAGGATTAGGAAGAACTAAAATGAATTTTATGTGAGGAGTATGTGTTTCTAAAATTTCTTATATAGGTCTTTAATTCATTTTAGATGTTTCATAGGATCTCTATTGATGTCGAGTCTTCTTGGATTGATTCCCTGGAAAAGAGAGTGAAATATATCTACCATTAATTATATAAAGTAAATAATGTAAATCAAGATGATTTTGGATGGATTAAATGGATGTTAGAAGAAAGAATAATTTATTTTAGGCTGAGAACTAAAATCTCAGTATTATATTCCCATGGATGGATGTGATCATGATAAATTTGGAACCTAGAAAATAATTATATCCCCAATCTGAAAATATTAAATGATATACCACCCAAAAAAACATAAATGATGAGACTAACAAATATGATGACTTAAAATTGTTTTCAGATGTAATTCAAATTATATGGAAAATAATCCACCTCATGATCATTCAAAAATATAACAGAATTGATGTTTTATAAGATAAATTTGAAAATAATTTTTCTTGAAGTGTAGTAAGAATTTCATATTCTATACAGATGTGGATGTGGACACTTTCTAGAAAATAAACTAATAAGTCATGGTTTGTGACAAAAATAATTAAGATAATTTTTACGTTAAACCATCCAAAAATATTTTTACACCAAACCAAAAAAATCAAGGATTTAAATCATGAAATTATTGATAGATTATACCTTTATTGAGATGAAAAATATTAATTGATATATATTGGTGTTGTAAAAGATTCATTCATGATGCTATTTACTACTTGTATAATATGTCTGTATGTTTAAATAAATGATATCCTAATGAACGGGGAGGAAATATAAAATAATGAATATGAAATAAACCTAAAAATGTAAATTAGAAAAAATATATAATGAAAAATATTTTAATGAATACTAGATGTGAATTAATTGGTAATTTGATTTATTTTGGAAATCATTGTGGTTACTATTATGATGAATATTGGGAAAACAACATCATGTATCATTAATATACTAAATAGATAGTTGGATAATCATACACTAGGAATCTGGTGATGAATTAAATCATGCCTAACATGTAAGCTAACATGGAGAAATCATTGAAAAAAATAAAACAATTAAAAAAGTGAATAAATTTTTCAATTGTGTTAAACAAACTAGAATGAAGTGATTTTATTATGCTATAATATGAAACCCCATGAAAATTTTCAAGATACCAATGAATATCAATTTTAATTAGAGAAAAATAAAATCATTAATAGAGTAATTATAAACTAGAGACATATGAATTGGATTGGTGGTTCATACTTATTATGAAGAAGTATAAATTTTACCCAAAAACACTTAGTTTAGGTGTTAAAAATATGTGTGTGGAAGGTGAAATATGGTTGAACATGTGGCAGTGAAATGTATGAATATAGTACCAGGCCGTCTGAAAAATAAATAAAAGGGTTAATTAAACCCAGTTATCCTGAATTCTGTTGTACAAAATGAGTAAACAAACTCAATGAAGGTATACCTTATAAAGAATGTATATTTTATCAAATTTATTCACTAGGTGGAAGAGTCTAGAAGATTATAGAAAGTTGGTAAGAATAAAATTTTTGTATTTTCTGATTTTAATTTGGCCACTCTTGAAAAAAATGTTTTAAACTAAGGGAATACCATTATGGGATCCATCCATTTTATATCTGAAATATTTCATTACATGAAAAAATATTGTATCTTTTAATGTTTAGTTTCATGGAAATAAATAACATAATATTTGAATGTATATAAAATTCTTATAATACTCATGATATTATTCTTCATTGGTTCACCCTATATTACTTTTATCACATCTCATATCCCAGTGACATATATCAAACAAAAGGGGTGAGCATGAGCCAAGTAAGAGAACAATAAAAGAAGACCTTTAACATGTGTTCATGAGGAATATTAGTATGGAAGTGAGGATTCAAAATATAACATGGTCAACATGAAATAAGGTATACAATAATAAGAATAAAATCAATCCTAACATGTTTAGGTGGAAAAAAATAAATATGATCCATTCATAACCATATCACCATAGTTTATCTCAAAGGATTCACAAATGAATATCACAAATATTATTCACTAGGGTATCGTAAAACATGTTATATATAGAGATTAAATTATTTCTCAAATTAATTGTAGGACATTCAGGGAAAATAAACCATATGTATTAATTCTTTTTAAGCATCATAGATTATATTAATCCATTTCATTAATAACCCATGGATAAAAGAATGAGTTTCTAATCAAAATCAGGGAATAGAAAAGTGATTAAAGGAATGATTATTAAATTATTAATTTCTAATGAAAATATAATGTGCATTAAATATATGTAAATAAATGAATAAATAAATCATATTAAATATAGGTGAATATCCATTGAAAATGATGTGGTTTGGGCATTCACAACAACAAAATAAATGATAATTTCAAATAGAAAAGAGAGAAACTAATTCATCATCATGATGTGTATAAAACAAGGATTACCGAAATTGGACGTGATACTGTAAAAGGGTATAAAATTCCTGAATTTATATTATAATATTAATGGGATAATATAATGTCGAAAAAATGAATTATTTTTTAAAATAGAAGGAATACCAAAAAAACGGGAGTTGAATGGAAAATCGAAATAGAGATTTTCCTTACATTGAAGAGTAGTTATTGAAACTGGAGGATGTAACCTTGGGTGAATAATGACACCATAGGTGGAATCTTAGGGAGGAAAATTGAGTAAAAATTTGTAAAGGGTGAATTTTTAGTAGAGGGGAATGTAAAAATCTGCGGGTATTTAGAGAAAAAGCGAAGAAATTATTTAATAATTTAAAAATATGGGTATTGGAAATCTAGGTCGTAAGAAATGAATGACCATTTTATTACACATGGATTTATCTCTTGGTTTCATAAATTTACTCATATTTTTTAAAATTTTTATCCACAAGAACAGAAAACCTATTTTAACACTTTTTTTGTCATGTAATAAAATTTTAAACAAAGTAACTCTTTTATAATCAAATTTTCCATTTTTGACTTTAGAATGAAACTTATGTTTTTAATGATTTATTAAAATCAATTAAAAAATTATTAATAATAAAATAACATATTTTAGGTTGTTTAATTATTTTAATTATTTATTTAATCATTATGGCATATAAATGATGTCATAGAACATAAAAAAACCAAAACTATATTTTAACTATTCATAGAAAAATAAAGTATTTTAAAAAATTCTCATCAATTCACTATAACTTAATATTGACATGATAATTTCAAATATAATGTTTTATTTATCATAAATATATTATACATATTTTAATTAAAAATTTCAAATATAGTAATCTATGTATATTGAAAAAAAAATTAAAGGCGTAATCGTATTTTAAACACTAACAAAAATTTACACAGACATTATAAAATTATTTTATCAATTATATTTCAATATAAGTTTTTTAAAAGTATATTTAAATAATAAAATTACTATTTAAAATACCCTAGTTTAATATTAAAATTTTATTTGTTTTCTAAGAAAATAAATTCTATTTTATTTCTGTCCAAAAATCAATTTATCAAATTCGTCCCAATTAAATATATATTTTATTCTGAAAAAATTATAAAAAAGTAAATTATTGAATAAAAATTCTATTTATACAACGGAATTACACTTTATATAGCAGAGGGCTATAAATTTAACCCATTATAACTCTCGTGTATGTACTAATGATATTATGTGTGATGATGGTAGTTCCATGTGGTTGATCAGATAACATTAAACAACTGGTAATATCCACTAACATGAACTTCTCCCATAGATTTAATGGTTAATTCATCCCTTTTTGATTATCTTTATGGGTTTGGTCATTAGAGAATCCCAATTATTAAATCTCCCTTCCATGTTATGAAAAATCGGCTTCCGACAATATGACTATACTAGTTGAGGCCATCATCTCTCCTTTTAATAGAAATTATAATTTTTCATTACTAATTATATAAACTAATTATAATATTAAAATTATCACTAACTTGTATAATCACCTATGGTCAAATTGATCAATGGTTGTGTTGACCAACAATCATATTCGACAAAAATTCATACTTCTGTCTAATCCGAACTATCAAATTTCCCTTTATTCTTTATAAACAACACTTCAATATTTCAGTCAGTATTCACAAAAATTTCTCCCAATGATATATATTTTAATTTAATAATATTTTTATTTGTTTATTAATATATTGTTTATTTTATATAGTATCACAATGAGGATGATGATTCTAATGGATTGGGGAAATCCTTTTTTCATAATTTTAGGTTTTTAATTTATTATTTGTGTTCTATTTATAATGTTAAAAATTGTAATGGTTTTAATGGTTGAATAATGTAATGATAATTATTAATGTAAAACAGTTTTCTTGGTTCCCATATATTTTTTACAAGTACATTATAATATAATTTAAAAAATATTTGTTCATTAAAAATATTATTCAAAAATCATGAATTGTTACATTATTACCTCCTTTAGAAGTATCATCCCTAAAATTTCAACTCATATTCATTGTTTAGAATAGGTGAGGTTACTTCTGTTTCATTGATTTCTATAATACTGATTCCACCACTTCATACTTATAGCCCCCCAAAAAAAATTTCAATGTGGTTAGTATTACTGCTTTTAACATTGTTTCTACGGTCCAAAATCTAAATTTGATGCACCTCATAAAAGAGGTCTTGTTACAATTCTAATCCCACCAGATTCATTAAATGTATGGAATCTAGTGTGTTCATCCTTAAGAGAGAAACATGTAATAAATAATGATCATGATCCAAATTTTTCGGAAGTGTTACAGATAGACCACTGTTCTTATACGGTTAAGGATTTCAAGGAGGCCAATGTATCTATATCTAAGATTAAATTTCTTTCCAAATCACATTACCATCTTCCAGGGTGATATCCAAAGGAATTCTTTTCTCCAAAATCAAAATCTAATTCCCTTTAATGATTTTCAACATAGATATTTTAGGGACACTAAGAATCGTTTATATGTTGTTGGATGGAATAAATATTTTCATTCATCACATTAAAAATGTCAGGCCAATGAAAATTTCTCTCAGAAACATCTTCACACAAGACGTATTTTTACATCTCTTCCCATATATAGCTTCATAAGGCACCATTTGAATACTCAATTGGAAGCTCTTATTGTATGAGAAATCAACTAGTTTTATGTGTTGATATCATCAAACATCAAATTTTATTGAGAATGTTATTAGTTTGTCATAAATTTTCAAAATATTCCATCTAGATAGACAATCATTTTCGGAATGATATGGCATACTAAAATTCAATTCAATATTTAGTTAAGGTTGAATAATTAAATAGAATTAATTTTTAAAACATTGATCATGATAAAAAATGACTGAATGTGTCACCCCATTGAGCCTCACCACTTCTTATAAATATATAATGGAATGTTTTTACAGTGAGAAATATTCCTAAATAACAATGAAACAGTTAGACATGATGGATCTATCCACTATAAAGCATATCACATTATTTCCATTGGTTTTTCTTGGGAGACCAGTGATTATGTACATAGTGATATTTTTCCACTTCAATATTGGTGTGGGTAGTATTTAAAAAACCTCTTTTGTATTTTTTCCACTTTACATTCACTTTTTTGCATGTCACGGACCTTGTAGTGTAGTAAAAAATATCCAGTTTCATATTATCTCACTAATAATGACTGTGAACGTCCTTATAAAAATTTGTGCATCAAGGTTGTATTGATAATTTTAATCTATGTGATTCATCCATCAGATACTTTGGTATCTTGTATATAGATGGAACACTTATCCTTTTATGAAATTTCAGTGCACATTCTAGATCCTTATTGAACTCAGGATAATATTCATTCCTCATAGCATATAACTTCATGTCTATAAAATTATATTTTCTTTGAGCTCTCTTGATATTATTTTGAAATTATGGTTTAAAAATCATTTGGGACGAGATTAATGATGTCCCTAAACTCATGATTTCCATGACCATATTTACTAGATCCTTAATCTGAGGATCGTCATGAATCCTGATCATTTATAACCTAATAGGGTATTTCCAACTAAATTCATTAGAAACATTTTTTTCTCTCTAGTTGATATTGAAATGAATAATAATAGTCATTAAGAAGTTCCACTAGTCTCATATTTCTCATGTTGAACTCTCTTTTTTGTGAATATATACATTAATTCTTGATGGTATGTGTATATATAAAATTTATCCACATAGATAACAGTACCCAAAATCATCATATAAAAAATAAATAAAGATTACTATAGGCCACACGTAGGAAAATTTTCCTCATGAGGCTTTAACATTTGAGATTCATAAGAGTTCACCTTTTTGTTTTTCCTGAAAAGGCACCTAATCTATTTTAGAGATGCATATCTATAAATATAAAACTCTTATATGATAGAGGTTATAGATAACAGAGGTGTAATAACCAATCTATCATTCTGTTCTTGGAAAAATTCTCAATACATATTTTTTGAGATGAAAATATATCCTTTTTGACTTATTATTGATAGTGGATGATGAACTCATATATATTTTTCTATTACCTAATATAATATACTATTAAATAAGAGAAAATATTATTGTTAGTTACTTTTGTAGGATGAGGAAACCCATCTACATCCATTGCCTTAGTAGGGCCGACTGAGATATCATTATTGGTTACAATGTTCCCCAAGAATGCATCTTGTCTTAACCCGAATCTACATTTTCATAATTTTTAAAAGCTGTTATAATAACATGTAGTTTTCAATATGACCCTTATATGATCCAAATGCTCATAATGACTTTTGGATAATTTGATAAAATCAATAATAAAAAATACCCCATATTTATCAAGGTAGTCCATAAGCATTCTCATTATCAAATCCATAAATATTATAGCAGTAATTGTTTAGATGGACGTGATAAAAAATTCATAATGCCCATATTTTGATTTGAGGATAGTATTCTGAATATATTATTTATTCCCACTCAATTTATGATTCTAGAATGGAGGTCAATCTTAGAGATGAATTGAGACCCATGAAGCAGGTCAAAAAATTCATCACTCATTAAGAGAGGGTACCTTTTCTTCACTGTGATCCAGTTAAGTTCCCTATTATCAATTCATAGCTTCAGTAATCTATCATTATTATTTAAAAAGATAATAGGTTATATCTAAGGAGTAAATCATGATTAGATAAATAAATTCCCCAAAAGAAAACTAAGTTGATTCATTAATTCCTTTAACTCCACATTTTCCATTTTATATGGCGTCTTCCATATTGGATTGGATCTATAGAAGAGTTCAGTATATAAATCAACCTCTCCTTCCATGGGAGATACATTTTACTCATTCCAAAATATGTGAATGTAGTCCAAAATTATGGGATAATTTTCTATCTGTATACTTTCATTTAGATCTACCTATTCAGCAATCATATCAATAAATAATACTATGGGAGGTTCTTCTAGAAAAATATCATGCTATAAAATCACTACCTTTTAAATAACTATAGATATTCCATTCAATACATCTATATTTTACTTAAATAAACAATTGATCTTATAATTTTATATTTAGAGTTAGTCCATCCCCATTATAGTGATGAATTATACCATGGGAATGACTAATAGATTTTTGATATGATTGTACTTTGCAGAATTAATACTAGAGTTTCTATACATTGTTTGTGTTAGGGTAATCACCCTTTGATTCTTGAGGGATAACTCTACTTATCATAGGTTAGATATTGATTACATATTCTTTGAAATCATGTATGAAATAAAAGAATGAATATAACTAGAATCAAAGAATGTATTTTCTAACGTTGAGGGAACAACAAGTGTACCTTCAACCACATCATTTCGAAGCTCTACTTCATCCCTCATGATTGAAAATTCATGAACATTCTCCAATGGCCTGTAATGAGGTTTATGGTGGTTTCCATACATTATATTATCATTTATAAATTGATTGATAAAGTACCAAAGCTTCCCATACATGAATCATTGGATTTCAAGTTGCACCTGCACCAGCTTCCCTCTTTTATTAGTGTTGAGAAGTCAATGCTTCACCTCAACATGAACATTGTGAGATATATAGAAATATTTTAAACACATTTATCTCATTACACACACAATCAATAACTTCCATCAATTATTTCCTACATTTTCTGCATGTTATATGTTTGACTTTCTATACTCCCCTTTTATGATCAAATTTTTAACCTATGTTTTGATCTATTTGTCTATTATTTTCATTTGAACTATGTCACCACTACATCCCTCTAAACTTCTTTTCAACCTTTATAGAACTACTCACTATCTCCATATAAATTTCATAGTCCAAAGTTTTCAAAATTCCTTAACAGATGGTATCCCAGTCTAGTAAAGAATCTGTAAACCATTACCTTAAGACCCATATCAAATATTGTGGTGTATTGGGAACATCTTATAATGTCAATTTCACAGCATCCCACTGATTAGTTTTCATTATTCTTTATCACTAGTAATTTCTTCACATTTATTTTATCATAGAATAGGGAAAATATTTAATTTAAAAGATTCCCCAAAACTCTTATCACCCAATGGCCTCAATCTCCATTATTACTGTCATGTTTTTAATCAATGTCTAACATTGATCAACCTATCTGTCATAGTGTTATACTTACATGGTGACATTATCTAGCTCTGAATAGAGGAGTACTAAAAATATCTTTTCGATACTGGTAATCCATTGATTAGTAATCAATGGGTTAGAATATCGACATAAATAAGGTGGTTGTTGACACATGAATGACTCAATTCCATGTTTTCCCCATTGAGGTAAATTTAGTCAGTCAACTATATTCTTGTTATTATTCATACCTTGGTAAAGATGATTCATCATCCTTATGATGCTTTTTTATTTCAGATTCCATCATAATTCTATTAGTGCATCGTACATTTCACTCATCATTGACACAATTCCTTGCATTTCCATCCATTTAAAAAAATATATGAAAACAATATTGATAAAAATGATCCTTTTTTGAATCATATAATTAAAATTGGAGTATAAGTATAAAAAAATAATTCTTATGAATTTTATTCTTCAATACCAATTAAATATTATATATATATCATTTATAATTGTACATAAAAGATTTTAATACAAAAAAACATCACCTCAGACTTGTAAAAGAAGTGAGAAAAAAGCATAATTTTCCGTTCCACTTCTCGATCAAGCCTAGTTAAATGTGGTTTTTCTAGGTGTTACCCCTAGGTACACCTATGCTATATCCACATCTAATTCTAGTATCCAGTGTGGGATGTATCTTCATGTAATCCAATTACTTAATACTCAACAAAATAACAAGATATCATTATATATTTAGACATTAACATAGGGTTATTAATAATGTTTTTATTAAATAATTTTAAAAAAATAACTAAATAATCATTGGATACCAACTATGGAATACATTAATTTTTATTAGATAAAAATTTAATTATACAGAAGAAAGTATTTGATCTTTTAATGTTTAGTTTCTTGGAAATCTGGAACATAATAATTGAAAACATAAGAAATTATTCAAATCCAAAAGAAATGGTTTTTTTATATGTTAAATATAAGTTACATTTATTGAATCTCATTTAATGTGGATATACATCAAAAGAAATGGGTGATCAGGATCCCAATAATGGAATAAAAATGAATAAATTTATTATGTGATCATGAGGAATACTGGTATAAAGATGAGGCATAACAATATAACATGATCCGGAGAACATGAGGCATATCCTTATAAAAATAATGTGAATCCTAACATTGAAATATGTATAAAACATAAAAATGTAGGATTCATAATCATATCATTACGGTTTATCACTACAGTTTCATAATAGAAAATCACCAATGTTATTCACCAAGTAATAATAAAAAATGTAATCTCTAGAGATTAAATTATTTATCCAATTCATTAGAGTTATATCATGGAACAAAATTATTATTAAATAATTTAATTTGAGTCACATAGAATATAATAAATCATTTCATTTATTGCCCATAAAAAATAACAAATGATTTTCTTATCAAAATCATGGCATGGAAAAGTTCTTAAAGTCATGATCATTTCATTATTCATAATGCATGAAAAAAATAATGTGGGTTAAATATATGTAAATACCCCCTTTAATAAATTGTTGTACATATATGTGAATAACAAAATGGAAAGGAAGTGGTTTGGGTAATCACAAAAATAAAATAAATGTCAATTTATCAAGTAAAAGTGACAAATAAATGTTGCAACACCATGGGTATAAAACATGGATTAAGTGAAGGGAAAATGAGATTAGACAAGAGGTTAATATTTATAATAGGATATTATTAATGTAATGGGAAATAATTAATTCAATAAAAATGAATTATTTTGGAAAATATTTAGCATACCACAAAAAGGGATCATGAAAAGAACAGATAAGTGATGATTTTCCTTACCTAGAAGAGTTGTTCCTAAAACTATAGGATAGAACCTTGGGAGAATAAAGAAACCTTTTGGAGACTCATGGGGAGGAAATTAAGGAATAAATTATTGGATAATAATATTTTGGTAAAAAAGAATGGTGAAATGTTTGTCTATTTATAGAAAAATCATTTGATTAAAAATTTTCAAATATATGTCTTGGAAATCAAGGTTGTGTAAAATTAAAGACCATTGGATTCTCAATTGGATTTTATCATGGTTTTTAGAAACTGTGCATAATTTTATTATAGTTAATTACACTAGAACAAAACACCATTTTTTAATATTTTGTGGCATGGAAAAGTAACATTCCAACAGAGTAATGTTTTTTAAAAAAAAATTTGTTTTAGACTTTGGAAATTCACTTATAGGATTAGAAATTGATTAAAATATATGAAAATAATTATTATAAATTAAAAAATATATTTTAGGTTTTCAATAGGGGATAATAATTATTAAATAATTATTTAATAAATATAATGTTATAAAACACACAAAAAACCTAAAACAATATATTTTACTATTCATAGAAAAATAACTTATTTTAAAAAATTATCATAAATTCAACCTATCCTAATTTCAAAATCAGGATTTAAAATATAATGATCATTTTATCAGAATAATTATCTAATTATGATAATTTTAACTTCTACATATATAAAATGTTATTTATTGATAAATAATAGGTTTTAAGGCAGAATCAAAATTTGGACAAATATGAAAATTTCCTAAAAAATTCTAAAAGTATTATATAATTAATATTTATATAATAAAATATTAAAAGAATATTTCATTAAATATAAATAAATTCAAAATACCAATTTATATTATAAAAATATTTATTTTTTATTAAAAAACTTTTATGTTTTATTTGTGTCCATAAATCAATTTATCACATTCAACTCAATTAAGCGTATATTTTATTAAGAAAAACGATTCTTAAAATCAAATTTGAGGAATAAAAATTTAATGTGTACAATGAAATTACAATTTATGTAAAAATTTCTTGGACACACAACCCCTAATAATAACGACATACACCCTGAGGGTTAGGTGTGTGTTGGAGGTAGTTTCAAGGGGTTGCTCTACTGACATTGACCAGGTGTTAATCTATAATAACATGAGGTTATATCATAGTATATTTAATTCATGATTTTAATTTCTAATATCAGATTTTTAGCCAATGGTGAGCCCTTGTCATTATATCTCCCTCGCATGCTCTAAAAAATGGGCTTCAAATTGCATGAATCAACAGGTTGAAGGCATTGTATCTAATTTTTATATAAATCATTATTTCTCATTACTAAATAAAACACTAATTATAATTGTATGATTATCACCAATGGTTATATCTCTCAATAGTGAAATTGACAAACAATTATATTGAACTACAATCACAGTTTTCGAATTATTATATATTTTTTAAATCCCAACTGTGACATTTCCATTTAAACCCTATAAATTCAACGTCACTATTCAACTAAATATTCACTAAAATTGATCCTAATGTTATATATACTAATTTAATTATATTTTTATTTTATTAATAATATTTTATTTCATTTATATGATGTTTTATATAAGAGAAATTATTCTAATGTATTGAGATGATCTATATATTCCCATTTTAGCTTTTCTATTATTATCTTATGTCTTTTGTAGTGTTTAATTTTTTAATTAGTTTCACAACTAAAAAATATAATTATTATCATTATTGATATAATTTTTTTCGGGTTCTTATATTATTTTGTGCATAATTAATATAATATAACATAAATTTTCTCAGGAAACAAATATCATTTTAAATTCCTAAGACAACACAATAGTTCTACAAAAAGGTCAATAGATTATGAAATTAAATATTTAAGGAATAATTTATTGTTCTATTCACCTTATAACATCATTTAATGGAATCCAATGGTTGGAAAAGTTGTCCAAACCCTATGGCTCACATTGATGTGTTGATAGAAGATCCATCTTATTCCAATAGTGGATTCCATTTTTTATTAATAGTGGATAATTTATGTTAATTAAGAATTGAGATCATCCCCTATAGGGGATCTATAATATGATAAATTAAGGGGAAAATATTTAATATTTCTTATTAGTCTATAATTTTTTGATGACGCCTCTTATTATTACAGATGAGGAATGATTTTAATTCTCCCATCAATATTTTAAATTAAACATACATATATATTATATAATGTTGGACTGACTATTTAACCAAATGAGGATGTAAACCCTTTAAAATAAGTGTTTTTATATGTTTTCTAATCTAACTACATCTTTTAGATATTACTAATATATATTTGGTCATCGACAATGATGTGACTTTTTGTTGTTGTGTAAAATTTATATTGATTAATGGATAACAACATTTACTTAATTGATTACTAATATTTTATACACTGGTTCATCCCATAAATTCATAGAGTGTGTAGGTTGATATAAAATTGCTGAAAAGTGGTATATATCCAATACCATAAGGAATTAATGGAGATCATGGATTTTTATTGGAAATGAAATGCAGAGAAGATGAATTTTCTAAAATTAGAGTGGTTGGTTTAAGAATGCATCCTTACCTTGGATGTTTTGACACTAGTAAAGAGGATATAGGTTATTATTAATCATTCCATACAATGTAATTTATGGGGAGTTAATATTACTCCATTAATAATTATTTTCAATAACGGTGAAAATGGGAACATTAACTCATGTCTAAATATTAAAAACATGAAATAAATGAAAATGGGGATACTAACGTTACAATGAATTTGGAGAATCATAAATTATATTTTTTTAATTACTGTGAGTAAATTTATATAAATGTATAGAAATATATAAATTGTAAAATGAGATTAAATATTTTGATACACCATATAATGAGTTGTATGGATTGAAAATTGGATATAACTAAAATATGTGATGGATTTTATATAGACCGTCATGTGAATTTCTTGTAATAAGTGAGTTATATGTCGGTATATTGTATTTCACAATGTTTTTATGTAGGTGAAGTTCATTCTTATGAATCAACCATTAGAAATATTTATAATGGTGTATATAAAATTCATGAAACAATGTCTATAGAGAATTTATTATAATTATTATAGAATTAATCCTTGTAGTTTATATTATTTGGGATTTTAAAATTAGTGGGAAAATATATTTGGAAGGAGGTTGAAAAATTTCAATATTGGTAATGAAGAAGATTTATTATAATAATTTCTCATGTGTATTTACTATGAAACAATATTTTGGAACAAACATTATTTTTTTGGAATTATTTAAATAATTCTATGAATTATTTAGAGATAATATAGTGTTATTTTAATGGAATGGAATGACAAATATATGATTTCACATTGTTCAAAATAATTTTAACCAATTCTATATTTACTGTTCTAACACTGTAATTTGAAAAAATTAAAATTTTCATTATGTATGTGATTTTATCCATATATATGAAATTATTTCCCATATTTGAGAAATTTTTAGACACATAGAGGTAAAAAAAACTAGTAAATAATAATTTCTTATGTATAAGAGGTTTCAAAATGATCATAGGATATTTGTGAAATGCATAAGTAATTTCATCAATGCAAATGATATTCTATATTCCCATATGACATTTTTGATATATATTTATGATGATTGATCTATTAATAAGATATTTATGCTCTGTGTGACAAAATTATCCTACATGTACATTAATTGGTCATACCATACATTATCTGACTTTTCATTATTTTAATTAGTTATTTCCCAAATAAATTTCTAAAAAACCTGTAATTTAAAACATTTTATGAATTTGGACTTAGGGATTTTTTTGAGAAATCTAGAAAATGAAAATAAAAAAAAAGATCAATATGCTACTTCGTGAAAATGTCATGTTTCCATATTTATGAGATGTTGGGTATTTTTCTATGACTCTAGTTGTTTTTATAAAAATTTCATGTAATTATATATGATATATTCATTTTCATAAAAAAATTCATGAAAAATAGTATAGCTTCTAAACATAGTTAAACTTCATTGTGTCGGTAGTATAATAATATGAGATTTCCAAATTTAATATTTTATAAAATAAATAAATTTTGGGATGATTTTAGTGGTTTCAATAATTGCTATAAACATTATTAAGTTATGAGTTCAAACGATTCAATCACGAGAGTCTAATTATCATGATGAAAGATAATAATATTAACGAATGATGGAGGTTATACAATATTAAAAGTACATAATTAATTCTTTAGGTTTTCAAGAATAATAAAGATAAATATGAGTCAAAGATTGATATATTTATCGATCTCAAATTCATTCATGTCACTAATATTTGAGAAATAGAAAGAATATTTTGAGATGATATGGATATGTATCATATTTAGCTCAGGTATAATGTATTTATATTTGGTGATCTAACATCATGAGAGAATAAGTTTAAACTATGATCTATTGTTTCAATTATATGGTTTTTATACTATAAGTGTGTTTTATTTAAAGAGATCCTAAATAATATAATGTGCGAGATGAAGTTGATCCAATTAATGAATAAAATATGATATGAAATTAGCTACGTTTATTGAATAAAAATGAGAGAGAAAATGAAGACATCCTCTGTAATATTTATTGAACTAAACCAATAAAGATATTGTAGGAGAATCGTATGTGTGGCTAATAATTGATAAATAAAAGCATATAATGGGTAAAAAATGACATGGGGGGTATATAATATGTATGTGAAATATTGAATTACATAATTTCCTAGAATATTTTCTATTTAATGATATGGGATAAGTCCCCAAAAAATAATTTATGTACTAGTACAGTAAACATGTCTATGTTTCTTAAGGAATGAAAAAAAATCTATTTAGAAATATGACATATAAAAATAATAAAATATAGTTTTTTACTGTAGTGGAGACTATTCAGTCAATAGAAAGTGTTATATTAAGCAAATAAGGAATTTTAGGGAGAGATGGATGATATCACAAGGATGGTGGAACAAACTGAACTAGTGTTCCATAGAAAAGATATCATTTTTATTTTGATGAGGAATAACTAGAGGAATTTTTCAATTATTTATATAAATTTATGGAAGTGGGATGAAGAAGATATATTTTCTAGAGGTGAGTATGAGTATGCTATAAAAATATTCAATACACGAGCCAAGAATATTGATTCATTTAAAACAATATTTTTTCAGTTTCATCTAATAGATTCAATAGAGTTGGATGTTGTATAGATTCAAAGGTTGAGTTAAATTGGTTTTTATAAAAATCATGAAGGCCATAAAAGTCACTCTATGGTGAGGAAGAAGATTAATATTTACAGGTATAATTAATTATGTGTGAATTACATTTTAACAATATCGAGAGGGTAAAGAGTATCTGAAGAGGAACTAGTGGGATGTAAGTAGAGATGAGGGTAGTTGGATGTTTCATCTATCACTTGTGTGATATAGTGAGATCCTAATATTTTTATATGGTGTTCCTAGTTTTAGGAAGATACTTTGAAAAATTACATTGTACTGATAAATATATATTATATAGAGAATATATGGCTTGGAAATCCCAAGCATGATATGAAATATGATTCCCAAGAGCATCCAAACCATATAAAAACATAACAATACATACATTATAGTACTAAATAGTATATAAGTAGTAATTATATATCAATCCTTAATGTACCCTCTTTAATTGAATTAAATTCTTTGTGTAAATCCATAATGTTTTAAATTATTCAAGATGAATTTTTATACTGTCAAATATTGTACAAATCCTTGTTACCCCATGTGTTTCTGCATTGTTTAATTGGGAATAATAGCATCATGCCTAATATCACTCAACTATTAATGTTTAAATGTTTTCAAAATAGTGATTCTATTTTGGATGTGTACTATTCATATATTTTCATTCATCCCTTGAATTCCTCCATTATAGAGGCCTGTAATCAGTGTGAATCTTCTAATAATTCTTTTGTCACACATTTGTTGAAGGTATGAGTGTTTAGGATCATCTAATCCTTTTGAGGGATTATTACCTAATTCAAGTCTCACTTTTATATTTTATACATGTTCATGAATCCTCTTTAAATCCTAGTAAATGGATTGTTACCACTGTTTCAATTATTCATCAATACCATGTGTTGATTTTATGATATTAATATTTTAGATGTTATCTATTTTTCTCTTTTTAGTTGATTATGCTACGGTTTAAAGAAACATTATTTGGAACATTATAGTTTTTCACCAACCAAGGGGGTGTTTTGTGTTACTGAGTTGGTATTGATCCCATGGGAGGGGATTCCTATATATCCACTTGAATGGAATCATAATTTACAATGTTAATTCTACATAAATGAATATTTTTTACATTTTGGAATCATGTGATAATGACTATAATGGTATATTTTAGGGTCATTAATCTATGATGAACTGAAATTAATTTTATGGTTATGTGTCCATGACCCTGGGATTGTTGGGTTTTCTCCTTAGTGGGGAATCATACATTTTTTAACTAGTATTAGAGCCCCGGTAGTAGATGATCTATAGTTTGAAAAAGTATGACATGACTATTCTGCGAAATTTAACACCATAGAGTAAGAATGATTATTTAATTGTTTTACATCGTGAAACTAGGAACACATATATAAAGGTGTATAAGAATGGTTTTTTGGGGGATTATACACATATGGACCATTTAGGTCCATCTTGTTTATGTGACCTAAAAATATATACATATACTCCCTAAAATCAACTATGACCCATCAAGATTGGATTTGATTGATGGAATATGAAAAAATAATGAGGGTTTCATTTTTGATTTGGCCATGTGGGAATCAGTTGGGGATTGTGAATTGGAAATCTATATCTTTATGGATAAATAATAAGACATTATGATGAGATCATTAATAATAGAATGACGGGAGAATATAGAAAGTATGTGGCCAATGAATATTTCTATATCAAACAAATTAATGGAAAATAACAAAGGATATCTAGGCATGTGAGTGATACTGAAACCAGATAAAGAGGTTGGATAATAAAATTCATAGCTCAACCATAACTTAGTAAAAATATAAATAGATTTCACCTGGAGAGTCATGACCTGGAAGGTGAGTAGTGTGAATCAATGTGATTTGGGATTACACCTAGTAAGACATGCTAGGAATATCACTGGATCATTAAGTAGAGTAAAGGATTCCACAATGTTCCAAATTTATTTGGATGCTTGATATGGGTTAGCTAAGGTGTAAAGTATGATATAACCAAGTATTCACATATTTCATTGTGATATGTTCCATCATTATCCTGTGATTACATGATGATGACTTCCCTAAGGCTCATTGGAATTATGGGGACTCATGAAGACTTTTTATTAGAAAAATTCATGATCGATGGAGTTAATGATAATATTCATTACCTGATATATAATTTTTTGTAGTTGTGGATGGGTAGTTATTAAATAGGTTATTATATATGAGACCTAGGAGAATATGTTTTTATCTATGGTGTTCAATGATGATTTTTATAATGGTATTAAGATGAAGTTGAAGTCATGTAATAGATTGAGGCATGGGTGAAGGGTTATCCTAGTATGGTGTAGATCATATGAGTTTCCCTAGACATGTGGTAGGGAAAGGTATTTCATTAGTATAATATAGGAAAGGGTTGAACCTAGATTTAAGGGTAATATAACATATCACACACGTATTGAGGTTATAGAGAACTACCACCATAGAATGAAATTTCCCTATATAACTTTGGTATGTTGAACAATATTGTAACACATCTATGTGAGATGAGAACCTGTAGCCCTAGTTTTGATAATATAGGATTGTGGCCCTTCACCCAATTTAAATAAATATTGTGTAAGTGTTATTTCAGGAAATATCTATAAATTAAATACATTATATGAAAAAGATAACCACTATTTTTGACAATTCCATTAGGTTTTAGTATAATTATGCTACAAAAATTATTTTAAAGTCTATAATGAATTTATTTACTCTATCACTAAGAGAATTTCTTATTCCACTATTCATTCCTCATTTTATTACCATAATAATCATCATGAGGGATTAGTAATTGGAAAACATGTATATATAGATGTTATATTGTTGTATTAGGAAAGGGGCATGAAAAGTTTATTTATGTGAAGGAGATAGGAATGATGTTGTACTCATGTTACTGAACTATAGTGTATCCACTAGGGTGAACCCTAAAATCTATGATAATTAACATAGGTTCATTCCCATATACATCCACAAAGTGGCCTTAGGAATCAATCCAAGAATTTGAATCTTTAAAATGTTACCTTAGTGTATTATGCTTTGGTGATCATTTAGAGATCACCTTAGTGAAAACCCATATTTTCACAAAACTCCATCCAACATCAGAGTACCAAAAAATATCATTCATGTTTATGATTGGGGTCTAAATACTATCAAATTTAATCTTATAATTTTAACCACACCCTTAGATATATGGTTCACCAATATAATTAATTTATGAAGAAATGATGTTCCCTATGGACCCTTAAAAATGATATTTATGGACTTGAAAACCCATTCCAAAATAAATCCATAAAATAAATTGATTATTCTCGATGGGAGGCTTTGAATACCACAACCCAAAGAATGAAATGATTTTGATTTGTCTAAATCCATCAGTTTCTTACTAATAAATTTCAACATGGAGATCTCATTGTTTTCCTCTTCATGTGAACTGATACATTTCTATCCACACTTGAGTTGTGTTTTTTTAATGAGGACCATGTCACTACATCTATTGAAAAAAATAAGGAATAATTTTCATAGTTCTGACACCCAAAAAAATAATATCATTCCATTATCTCAATTGGAAATCACTTTTCATTATTATTCTTCTATTCATGAATATACAATAGATAACTATTGCATACTAATGATGATGTCATATGACATCATCATAGCTAAATTGATTTCTCACTAATTTCTCTATCCACTAGGTCAATGATCACATCATAAGTAGATTTGGGTGAGTAAGTTATCAAATATAATAGAGGCATCAATCCTCATTGGATTTCATATGGGTTCTGTATAATCTATTTTTCTCAAACTCGTGTAAAAAAAATGGAATGGATTATGAAATTGTAATTACGTACATGTTCCAAAGTAGAGTAGACATAGATCAGACATCAAATGATATATGGTGCTTCATGTTGATAACCCTCCATACCATGTATTATCCACCCTCTATATTTTCTAGCCCTAAATTTTTTCGTGACGACCGTATTTATTATTAGGTGATCAAATTAGATTATAGAACCATTCTCCTCTTATTTCCCCTCTATAAAAAACACGAACTCCTCACTAAAAGTTTCATAATTTAGGGAAACACTGTCTACCTCGAGGTTGTTAATGTTCACATAACTACCAATTTTATTGACGTTCAACGTTTTCCTACATAACCACTATTTCCTGTCAGGTCCGTTAGTCATACACCACCTGACCTCATCCTCAACGAGAATAACAAATCCCATCCCTTTTCTTATTGAATAATCTTTGTAACCTGTATGCTTTTTATTATTTTTACACAATATATTAACCTTAAACCATTGTCATGATCCTGATTAATATTATCATCCAAACACATTACATAACTCTTCTCCAAGGCCAACTTTACGTGAACTAGCTACCTTACCTCCTATTCCAAGAATCTATCAATAACCATGGATCTATCGAGAACCCAGATTAAAGTGGGGATAAATATGGAATTAATTATTAATTGGTTGTGTCTGTTAATGTAATTCTTGAACATCAATGTTTGGAAGAATATTTTATTGATTATTTCAAAGGAGTAGATCATGAGATCAATAAATACTGAAATGTAGATAGAAACAGACATGTAATCCTAATGTAACTCTAAAATATCATATATTTTCATGTAACTGAATGTTAACAGGTATTAATCCTCATGTAAATTATATAAAAACGTTATATAATGAACATTGTTCTCATCTTAGTTTTTTTATCAGGATAAACTATTGTAGTTTCACGCCATAGATAATTATAGATTCAGAAATAAAAATATAATTGGTTTCTGTATGAATAGTGGTAAATACAAGAACCATCAATCATGATTTTCTTTGGCTGCTTGAGTATCAGGATCACCTCAAACCATGTAATTAAATATCATCTGAAATATTGTAAGATATGTATCCTTTGTGTATACTCATCTATTCAAATAAGAATAATCATTTTTATAAATGTGGATGAACATCTTTGTGAACCATAGAAACTAGTTCTTGTGACTACACAATTGGTGGAGTCACTTCCCCTACATTCACTATAGAAAATATACACTATATAGACATTGTATGTTAGCATCATCATCCATTTTTTTAACAAAACAAGACTCAATAAATAACACGAGCATTCCATGTCCATACCTCAGTATCCTAGTTGGTTATATGTGTGGTGAATGATAATAATTTCACAAGATAGACCATGAAATTCAATTCATATCAATAAAGAAGGATCAAGATCCACACCAAAATTAATAACATTTTCTTATATGTTTCATTTACCATTTATTATTCTCAAAAACCATTGAATCAATATATAAATTATACTATAATGTTATCCATGTATTGGTGAATATATATATGATAATCCTTAACAACATTAGATTCCCTAGATAACAAGTCATTTTATTGTCCCTTAAACACAATTTCAATAAATTTTCAATATAATAGCATCAATAAATATAACTCATAATAGTTTCATATAAAAACCCTCTCTTATAAAACACTAATATAAACCAATACACCAATTCCCCTTTCGATTTTTGTTAATCAGAGTGTTCCATATCAATCCGACATATAATAGAACGTGTTCTAGTTATTACTGTAGAGTAGGAGTGTCACACATTATGGGAAGCCTTATCCTATTGTAATTGTACACCACATTCCCTATCACATATGGATGAATAAGTAAAAATAAATAAATTTATAAAGTTCAACACTTAAAACTAATTCAGTTTATAAAAACATTGATCTATAATGAAAAATCAATATATAAATAAATACGAAATGGAAATGATACATTATCAATGATATAAAGAAAAAAATAAGGATTATTTGTGGTGAAGAGGTCCCCATAATGAAAAAGATCCATATATGAAAACTATCCATTAATATAACCTTTAGGTAACACTATGCTAAACCCACAAAAAATCACCTAAGGTCAAAACTAAAATATTTATCACATGGATAAGAAATGAAATACGTTAGAAAATACTCCAAAAAAGGTGTGATTATATTAATATTTAGTATAAAGACAAAAAAATCATAAAATAATAATAAGATAAACTAGATCTCTCAAAACCACTTAACAGTAAGGAAATAATTACCCATCAAAATATTACGTATGAATAAATGAAAAGTATTCATAACACTAGTGAAAGTAAAAGTCTTCACAATTAGAAACTAGAGAAATAAAAAATCTTCCACTATAATAAAAAGAACTATACAAACTACCATTAATGTACTAGATTGATTCCCCTCCAACACATAAATATAGGTCTAGTTGTATGAACAACCCCAGTGAATTTCTAGATATTTATTATGTATCGAAAAAGATACATGGGACGTTATAACATAATAGAAAGAGGAAATGTTGCCAAAATATCACACAATATACATGGGATGGCCTCTCCTCATAGATAGAGGGAATACATTCCAACCCAAAAACTATTTGAAAAGATAGCACCTACATTTATTAGTAATATTTGTGGATCATAACATTTCCAGTAATATATTCATGAAAAGGGAATACATGACCCTATAAATTATTTAATCACAATTAAAAATCCCCAACGTTATCCCACTTGAGAAAATAAGGATAAGCATCTCATATCATCTAATACCTCTCCAATTATTTTATAGAGAACATTGTATCTCACATATAACATTGTAGATAACCTCAAACCTCACCTATGATGCTACTGATAAGTATATCATCGTATCCACTATGGGATAAGACTCATGTTATATTACTAATATAATAAAATTTATGCCAAGGGTAATGAAAATATGTATTACATTATGGATATAATAGTACATAGAATGTCCCATTGGGGTACATGACATGTAATGCTTAAATATTAGCCTAGTCTTGTACACACCCAACACATTGTTTGTATAGATTTACTATGATTCCATATGAAATATGGTACATGGAATATGGGACCATTGGGGAACATATTTTGTACTATAATAGCACATGTCTTAAAATTTCCAAATTAAAAAACAAGTTTCAGAAGATAAATGGATTATAGACACTGTCAAATCATTAGAATCACATGGTATTTACCAACCAATATGACGATTCATATAATTCCTTGGATTCATAATGTGTGTTTCTAATACACAATGCTTGTGTGGCCAAAAAACACATGAGAGTTTAATCCTTATAAATTTCATAGTGGTTGGATTAAGAGAACACGGCATATGTACCATGGTTACAGACCATGATATCATTAAATGAATTGATACCCCTTCCACTACAGAAAGTGAGTTACTCATAATGTATTCTTCTTAACTACATACTGTATATTATTTTTCATCTACAAGGATAAGAGAATGCACTAAACATCAACACCATATACATTTTTATCATTTATTAAGATCGATTCATCTTCCAATGCCACTTAATAGGATTTCATGACACCAATTGTTTATTTTAAACTATCACCCACCAGAACCATAGTATAAAACAAATTTACATGATGCACATATTTTTGATTTTCCACATCCCATTTGGAGCCCATACCAACACATTTCCAATGGACTTTCATTACATGATGTTCTTTCTATATAACTATTTCATAGTTGTTTTTATTGAAAGTGAGTATCCATATAGGGTGGTGAATAAAGTAACCAATAGAAATTTTTGTCTACAAATAGTTTAAATAAATGTCCACTATTTAAAAAATATTTTCCATTTAATCATAGTAGTTGAAAAATATATGTTCTAACTGTTTAAAGGGCTTCTAAAAGATTTATTAATTCTCAGTTAAAATAATTATCAAAAATATATTATCTTTTGAAATCAATTTAGATAACATAAACTATATATAAACACCAGTTGCGATTGACTATCAAATTATTTATTAGTTTAAAATATATTCAGTTAAAATAATAGAAATAAAACCAAAAAAACACAAAACAAAATAAAACCATAGGTTTAGCCTTAAGGCAGAACATAATCTTCTCCATATCGAAATCACATGTTTTTGAGAGGATAATATGAAATAATATATGATCCATTGACTAGATCAGGTGTACAAAAAAAGTTCTAAACTACATCGGGACAACTTCTATAGAAATATAGGGAATAAAACAAGGATATTTCACACAAGGACCTCTTCATAAAATACATTGGGAAACAAGGAGTAAAGAGAGTTTAAGAATACATTAAGTATCATCCTAAAAAAGAACAGTAAATAGTGGGTGTTTAAGAAACAATATATAAAAACATTTATCATAATGTATGGGTAAATAAATCTTAATAGTAATTATATAATTAGATGAAATGATGTGATGATCTATTTGATATTCTTTTTGGCTTGTGGCTTCAGGAATGTAGCTTGAAATGAAGCTCCTTTTATGTTTCTGAATTTCATAATAAAATAAAGTGTTCTAAAAATCATTCTAATGAGTCTTTAGAAACTATTATGAGTGTTAAATGTGATTCAATTTTTCATCAATTGTTGACTAGAAAATATTCCTTATGTAAAGAACACATTATATAATGCTTTTTATATTTTTCATTTTTAATCTCATTCTCGTTGTGTCTGTATCATGGTTCTCTTTTTCCGTTTTGTTATCTGATCACTCCCATATGAGGGGTCCTTATACTTATTCTAAAATTAACATGCATGAAGAATCATCTAGATCCTCTACTCCCCATTCTTTGATATTGACATAGACTTTAATGAATATCTGAAAAAATAATTTGGGAAAATAATTAAAATAATCATTTAAATTAAATTAGATTATATATCAATTATAATTATATAAGTAAATATAATTATAAAAGGGGTCGTGGATCTTTTTAAATGCGACATAGTCACTGTTGGTGAGGCATCATATTACAGAATTAAGCTGTTCATGATTCCTCATAGTGATAATATGAGATTGTAGTGATTCAGGCCAATAGTAAGCCATATTGGTAGTAGGTCATTCCAATACATTATATTATTTTCATTATTGAATCTTATTGTATTGTAAGTCTTCATAAAAATTAGTTAATTTGTATCATTGTTTGAGGTCATATTTAATGGTTCACTTCACTGATGGTAGGTGTTTTAAAAACATATCCATATTTCTAGTTCAATAGCGAGTCAGCCTCTGGCGGTAGGTAATAATCATAACTTCCCAAATATCCATTCATGCATCATGACATAGACGACATATGGGGATTCTAATACTTGATAAAATTTTCAAAAAATAAATGAGATATTACTAGTGGTGACTAATCATTAATGGAGATTCAGGTCTAGGGGTGACTTGACCTCAATGGTGAGTCATGTTTGTCAGTGACTCAGCCTCAATGGTGAGTCATGTCTAGCTGAGACTCATCTTTAATGGTGAGTCGTTCCTAGATTTAAAAAATGTTTCTAAAATATTTTTTATGATATAAAATAATACATCACCACCTAAAACTAATTAATATCATAAGAAACATGATTTTGTTACCATTAAAACATGGAGGTTCCATCAATATTCTAATTTTTTATGATCACAAATCATGTAATTTTATACAATATATAGAGAAAAACATATGGTTTGGAAAATGATTTACTTATCAGGTGAAATTTTTATCATAGAGAAGAATGGAATCAATGAAAAGAAAGATCCTATAATGAAGGTATCAATTGATAATATTATTTTATGAAAATATAAAATCCTTAGATCCATTATCCCCATTTTGGGATTATGAAAACATTATAATGAAAAGAGTAAATTCAAAGAAATAAAATAATATTAAAAGATAATTTACATTGAAAATAATGTGATATAAATCAAAAAAACATATTTCAAAAAGTTAGAAAAAATATCCCCATCAATGAATAAGAGCATAATGTAAAATTAATTTAGGATGGGTTAAAGAATCAGGTTGTTTTCTAACCTTCCAATTGTCCAGAGTAGAATTTTCAATAGTAGTTCATAAAGGAGATCAAGGTATGGATATAAGGAAACTAGTCAGAGAATGAGTTTCTATGATGATGGTTGGTAAAAGGTGAAAAAAATATTCCCAATGATAAATAGAAAAAGGATGAAAATGAACTAGAAAAGGTGGATTAGGATCTCAGGTTACACTTGGCTTGAATAACTCTAAATCATTAGTTGGAGGTGAATGATGGTAAGTAATAGAAATGGGATCCACATTCACCCAATCAATTATAGAAACATGTAAATATAGTTTAATCAAATTTCTAATGTCTATAATTATGCTTCCACATGTCTCTATATCACTTAAGAAATATTTACTTAATTCCCGAAAAAGCATAATAATTGGAGTATGGACCTTGAAGTGATTAACTTATGCCTTAAACACTTGAGAAATTGGAGGCATAATTATATTCTCTTCAATGAATATTAAATGATCATTCTATTCATGCTTAGTTTATATCCTTTAATGATAATACATAAATGTATTTGTGATTTTATCTCTATTATCCTTTATGTAATTCATATACTCCCATACCATCATGTGAATATGACCACTGTTATGCTTAATTTTCCACTATCATTCCGAATGAAGGGATGATGCAGAAATCAAAACACCACTATGATAAATAATTAAAAATATACTGATCAAATTAACATCGATGTGAGGAGGATGATATCTAAAAGATCATTCTATAAATGTAAGGATCTACACACTATTTGACAAAATATCATTCTATGATATATCACTAGCTCACAAAGATACCTTCAATCCTTCTCTCATAACTTAGTGACATAAAGGGATTGATTTATTATAAGTATACTGTAATAAAAAATCATCCTTTCATGAAAGATTCAATGTCATATATGGTGAAAACACACCGACATTGATGTAATGGAAAGTTCAGTTACTCTATCAATAGTATTTGTAGGAACATAAGAAGAAAAACCATAAAATTACCCTAAAATATCAATCCCATTTACCAAATATCCCATAGGATCCACCACTTTTTGACTTGATGGTCACTCATCATTAAAGTCTGAGTATTCTAGTTCCAATCTGACATACCCTGGTAACCAATTCCATTCTAAAAGAACTGGTTCCATCACATTCTGGGATATCATAGCACAAGTCTTCAAAACATGAATATCTTCCAATATAGGCTTTATAATGGTAGGTATAACAAAACATTTCTCATCAGATCTCTACACAACCACTGTCTGCTCAGCAGAAGTAGGTGCATCCTCCAACATCTTACTAATTGACTGTTTAATAATAATATGCTCATCAACAATCTGTACACCATCTGTCATAACACTAAGATCAAAAACAACATTTGTTTATACTATATGACATTATATATTTAGGAATTCCTCCCCCTCAACTGATTCTTCCATTTCTGATATAAAATCCAGGTCCACATTTCAAACTAAAATAGGTATCTCTTCTAATCTAGAATCACATGATAATCCTAGAGAATAATGATGATCCATAGGAATATGAAAATACTCATTTCTAAAATGGATAGTATGAAAATCATGGTCAGATCCTCAATCATTATCATCCTCATCTCTATATTCCTTATCATATACGCCTTCTTCTCCTTCTTCTTATTCGTTTTAATCACCACTCTTATTATTTCGAATATTCTTCTAAAGACTTAGAAGATATTTTAAACTGATATTCATTTGAAACATCTATTTCACCCTCTTCACTTTGTTATTTTAAGAATTTAAATCTAAAATGGAGTGTCTTAATTGGACTATGAGAACTATATGTGATGAGATATTCTCCTTGAGTAATATCTAGATCACTTTCATCCTACAATAAATATTATTGTTCCCCAATACCAATGGGATAATCCTCTTCTTCCTCATGATACTACTCCAACATATCATTTGGTTCTAAATAAGGATACACAGGGTTCTTTGGCATAGATGGATGACCAGATGGATTTAAGACCTCATAATACCTATCATAATCACAAACCCAGTATTTCTTTCATTGCTTACAACTAAATTTTATCCTTTCAAAAATCACCCTCATGTTTCAAAAACATCCTCACTTCACAACATATTATTCACCTACATTATCCAATCCATTGGATTCTAGAATTGTTTAAATTTAGATTAGGGTAGATTACAAAAATATATATCACATAATACTTTCAAATTTACATCATATGTAATATCAAATTATACAAAGGTTGATATTCTAACCTATCTTTATTAGATATAATGTATAAAAAGTTTGATGTATCATAGTGGAAAAATCTCCTTTTCTTCCAGAATAAGAAATACTAGAAAAAATAAAAAAGAAACTAACAGTCTCAATCTAGCACAAAATATTTTGGTCTTCCATCTACAATTAATGAAATCAAATAATTCTCATAAACAATGTTCTCACCACCATCGAGAATAGTTCCCTTATAGTATTTTTCAATTCCTTCATGAGGACCTTTCAAGCATTCATCCAATGAATTTGAGTAGAATATAACGTTATTTCTATTAGTTATATTTCTCACTCAGTCTACATTATCTTCTAAAGAGAAAAAAAATGATACAATAACCTAGGATAGAAGGACCTCTAATTAGATGGAAACCATTCTACCAATCCATGGTATTTAATGAATTTATTCACCAATAAATTTCTTTACAACAACCATTAATAATGGAATTATTTTTCAGGGAACAAAACTCTCATTGCAAGGTCTAGATTCACTATCTAAAATACAATTGAAAAACATGATTCACCATTTTTTCTTCATTGTAAGATTCAGATCTTATGGAGAATAATCCACCATTATCTTTACTATAACCATGAAAATTATAATGAAATGTTCACGTGATGGTGAGGAAAGGATTGTTATTGGGATAGAAAATGATATCAATGTGGTTCTAGAAAAAATGCATGATAGAGAAATGCATTGAAATTATACGATTGTATAATTTAATATCACTTCAGGATTTAATGAATTATATGAAATTAAATATAAATCAAAATAATAATTAATTAAATAAGTCATATCATGAAATAAGAAATTCAACATTGATGTCAATAGTTATAAATTGATGATGATATGATGTTTACATGGGTAGGTAATTCAAATGGAGGTTAATTACAATGGTGATTAATTCCAATGGTTAGTAAAACTCAACAGTGGTTAAAACACAAGGGTGGGTAAAAATCAGTAGTGGGTAATAATAAATGGTTGGTTCCAAGAAATTTATGCTTAATCAATGTTAGTCATGCCTCATACATGTTTAAAATAAATCATTCTATCATAATTCAAAGGATTAGTGAAAATATCAGAAACCAGATGTTTATTAACAATGTATTCAAGATTTATTTCACACTTTTGTAAGTGATCTCTAAGAAATATGAGACGTACATGAAAATAATTCGTCATAGAGGGATATAAAGGGTTATTATAAATATTTTTAGAAATTTAGTTATCATAGTTTATTGGGACGTGTCAGAATTGATGTCTATTGTCTAGTATTGTGTTTTTCATTCACAAAATCTGAGTTGAATAAATACCTACAACATTGAATTTAGATTCAGTTGTAGAAAGAAAAATGTAATTTTGTTTCTTAAAACACCATGAAATTAGGGAAATTTCAAAAATAAGACATGTTCCCTAGCTGGTTTTTCTATCTAGCTTACAAAACCCAAAATCAGCATCTAAATAACTAACTTTTTCAAATTCATGTCTTCTAGGGTAAAACTGTCACAAATTGGTAGTAAATTTTAGGTATTTGAAAATTATTTTTACAAATATAATGTGTGACTCTTTTCGGTATTCATGAAAATGAAAACACATACACAAACTAAACATAATGTCCATTCGGCCAGAAGTTAGGCAAAGAAGACTTCCAATAATAACTCTACAACTGGTTTGATCCACTAATTTCCTAACTTCATCAAGATCTAACTACCTGGTGGTACTCATTACAGTATCACTAATTTTACATCTATAAGAAATAAAGGAACATTAAAATATATTATGTGTATTTGATTTTAAATAATTCTTTTTTTATTTTGAAAAATATAAAAACCACGAAAAAATCTCAATTCATCCACTAAACTCATTTCATATCAAGTTTTCAAAATTGATTAAAATAAATAAATAAATTGTTTTTAGAATATAAAAAAATAATACCATCTACATAAATATGAAATATTAAAACATATTTTAAAATTATTTTTATAAAATGGGTATGATAAGCTATAACGTTTGAAAAAATCATTATAAATTAGAAAAGATCTGATCATATCATACAAATATCTATGAGATTTTTATTAAATAATAAAAAACAATTTTTAACATAATAATTTTTTTGGGAATATGTGGATTTTGAAATATAGGTTGTCATTCAACATAAAAATTCTAAACTAAATACTCATTTAAGATCTAAATTTGGACATCCATTTGATATACTTTGAAATCTGGAAAATATATAGTGGCAAGTAGTATTTTAATGGATTCAAATATGCCTACAGGTGAAAAGGTATCTCCATAGATTACACCTTCTCCTTGAATGTATCCTTTTGTGACAAGTCTTGACTTATTCCATTATATTATTCTAGATTTTTCAACCATGTTCCTAAACATACATTTAGTGCATATAGTCATGTTGTCTTTTCATCTGTTAACTTGTTCCCACAGTTTTATTCATTCAATTTGATTTAGTTCTTCTTATAAAGACATTAACCAGAATTCATCATTAATTACAACACTGATGTACTTATGTTTAGGATGGTATCCTAAATCACGACGTTCATCCTTGTTTCATGGAGAATATCCAATTTTTGTGCCTCTATATAAGTATCGAACAATAGAATATAATAGATGGTATTTAAGATTCCTTACATATCTAGAAATACTACCACAAATCGGGTAAAGGTAATCAAGTCGTTTTATCATTGTTAAGCAGAAAGGCCAGATAAGGGACAATATCAACACTTGGTAAAACCTATGCTAAATCTACCATTTATCATCACTAAAAAATAATTGATAAAAGTGTACCATTTATCATCAATTATAGCCCTGATAATGGGTAGATTTATAAGTGCATGTATTGGTGATGATACAAGTTTTTAATAATAATTTATATAAAATTATTAGATTTATATTCAAAAATATTTCGTAGTTTTATATATTTAATAGAAAACAGATGTTTATAATTAATATATATTTTATAATAATTCAAATATATTTGTATATAATGTTTTAAAAAAAGTATAAGATTATAATTAAATATAAATATTCTTTTCCAATGAATTTAGTCAATTAATATATTGATTATGCATGCATAAATATTTTATATCATCAGGAATGTTCTTGTATACATTACACCCTTCTTATTATTTATGTTTTCCGTTGATGGATAAATTTTTATTATGTATATTTTACTAGGTGAGTAACACCCCAAGATTTCATAGTGTGTTATTTCTTCAAAATAATTCAATAATTGGCATTGCACGCAACACCAGGTTCAAGCGCACCATGAATTACCAAACAAGCCGTTCAAAAGAGGTTATGAATGGTATTAACTAAATTTTAAACCATAAATAATCCTTATAATTTTAGAATCCATATTATCAGTTTCTTAGATATAATGTAAGAACAAATTCATTTTCAGTATTGCACTTTTACCAACTTTTAATAATGAACCCTTTTTAAATACAATATATTAAAATTTTTGACTAAATGGGGACTTCAAAAATTTAAAATGTAACACCCCAAGCTTCTACGGTACGCTTCTCTTCGAATAATGTGATAGCGTTTGTTGTACGCAACAACGAGTTCTAACACACCACAACCAATCAAACTAGCCATTACAAATAGTAATACCTAATTTTTGAAATTATATATATTTTATATTTCAAAATAGAATTGATTTTTGGATTTGGAATATCAAATTTAGCCTAGGGTGAAATTTTGGAACTTTTCGGATAACACTTATATTTTGATGAATAATGAAAATTATTAAATTTTAATTAAAAACAACTTTTTTAATTGAAATAATTTATATTGATAAATTATGAATTTGAGTGGTTTTAAAGTATATTTAGAATATATTTTTACAATTTAATATAATTTTGGTCATTGTACAAAATTTTACAATTAAACCGAACATAAACAAGTGTCAATATTTTGATAGTTATTATCTCTTAAAAACACGTTTTTTTGTTTTAACAACGGAAATTAATTTTAAATTAATTTATTCCACTTCTGTGTTTTGAATTTGGAAAAATGGATTCCATATTTGGAATCAGGATGTTCAAATTGTGTAAATAGGTAACTTTTATTTTTAGACATTTTGAATAATTACTGCGGTAAATATTTTATTTACCATGGTTAAGGGTAAATCCTGTAAATAAGGGTTAAAATATAATATTATAATAATATTAAATTAACCTAAACGTGACCTATCATTATTGGTTGATACATGTTCGATAATAGGCATCTTTGGGTCTATTTTGGGACCCCATGGAGCCACTTGTAGGTGATAGGGACACTTAATTTTAATTAAGATAAAATAAGTAAAAAATGACATAAGCATATATCTTTTAGAAAAACAATTGTTACATAGGGTTACATATGTTGGATTTTCGACTATAAATATTCATTATAAAGATAAAATTATTTCCTACATAATGATATTTTATATATAATTTTTATCGATTAAAGAATTTAATTTATATATGACACAATGATGATGAAGTAATTACCATAATAGTGAGAAATTAAAATAATTGATATTATAAATACCAAAATAAATATAATTTGAGACTTTTAATGAATTAAACTAATTTTATAGTATAATATGAAATATTAGTATTGATTCAATTAACTTTTGTCGAATTAATCATTCTGTTATGAGTTTCAAAAAAATCAACTATTGAATAGTGTCAAAATTGTCATAAAAGAGTTTTTAAAACAAATATTATATTAATAATTGATATTAAATTCCTAAAAATCTAAGGGTCGGACAAGTGACTTATATCATGATAGTTTAATTATTAATGGACCACTTGGGGTTCTCTTGGATGTATATGGTATGTTTATTAACCATATTATATAAAAATACAAAGAGAGATTGTAAAAGTGAAACTAATTAAGATAGAGTTAATACTTAAAGATAAGGTTAATATAAGTACCCAAAACTGTCTAAATTCTATTGGTTGAGTTTTTTTCGACCCATCCCCACCTTAATATTTAAATAATCAACTTTGGAGCCATTATAAACCGAATATGAATTTATTATAAATTAATATTTCTAGCTTTTCCAAAGGTTCCCCTCACCCCTCTTATAAAAGGGCACTCCTCCTTCTCATTTCATCACACCTTCAAAGCCTTTTGGTTCGGCCAAACTCTGCCCAAATACTCTCCCATATTCCCTCACTACAACCTAGAGGATGTAGTTTGACCAGAAAGCCATCCTAAGTATCCCTTTTGATCAAATCAAAAGGAAGAACCCGAAGAAGAGGTAATGATTTCACCACCCTTTTCCATGTTTTTTTCTTCTTCCACTTCTTCTTCCTTTGTTTTTACCATTCTAAAATAATAACTCCAGTATCATATATATACTGTGGTGTTATTATAAATATGGTACAACCATATTCATTATTCTATCCACCGTTTTGAATAACATGTCACCATACGTGCGTACGTACGGCTTACCGTCTCCACGTCGTGGAGTAATTGTTATTCAATATATTATTATTTGGATGGGTATAATAATGATGTGTAACTCATATAAATAATAAATATAACATGTTAATGATTCTGTATATATAATATACCATCCATTTATATATTATTTTAATATCAAAAGAATGATATTGTCCCTCGTGCGTACGTACAGACTACCGTCTCCACGAACGCGACGAGATTCATTCTCCATCGTATCCATTCAAGTATAATTATCATTTTATGATTTAAAAATTATGTTTAAGGACTTGATATCATTCTGAATATGAATAATATACAACCTATCCATTAAAAACAAGGCTTACGTAACAAAACATATAAAAGAAAACGAGTAAGTTAACAACCGAAACAACGATAATACTAAGTTATTATTAACAAATCAATGTTAAAAGATCAAATATTATATCATATTAATGTATAAGATTCATGTATAATTTAATAACAATTATTTCACCATTATACAGGAGGTTCACCTACCCCATCCAAGGAAAAGTACAAGGTAAGGGTAATTTCACAATATCTTCATTATCCGAGGTTGTTTATACGTAATAATCTACTTGGATCTCTTTATCATCCACATCCATGTTTCATAAAAATGTATTTCAAAACATTTTTAATATTTAAAAGAATATTTTTTAAAGTCATTTATACCCTTGTTTGACTTTTTATAAGAGTTTTATAAAGGAATATATCCGTCGTTTTCCAAACAAGGTGCTTTTAACTTTTTCGACAGAATTAAGGTAAGAATGTTTTTTAACTTATATGGCGGGTGTGACTATTTACCACCATTATAAAATTTTCAAAGCTTTCCTTATAAGATTATAAGGATATTATCAAAGTAAATGTTTTATTTTATATTTATGTGACTTTTAAATGATTTCAAAATGAATATTTTATGAATTTCTGAAAGGTACTCTTTATCAAAATCAGAATTTTAAATGTTTTAAAGATTTATCTTTCTAAATATTTTTAATTAATGTCCATGTCTTCAAAATGGTTTTTTTATATGGACATGAATTTTTTTAAAATGTTAATTCCTTTCAAAAGTTTCAAAGTGGTATGGGACACTTTGATTCAAAAATCCCTTTTTAATTACTTCCTTTATGAATGTGTGACTTTTAAATGATTTCAAAAAAAGGAGATATTTCTCTCAAATAGTTTTGATTTCATCTATGTCAACATCCTTTGATGGATTTTATGATTATATGAAGTAGATTTATTATGATACAAAACTTCCATAACATATTTAAGGTTTTGTGATATTTTTGACTGTGGATGTGTTATTTTTATACCATTCATGGTTTATGGAGAAAGTATTGACATTTCGTATGCTAGTTTTAATATGAATGTTTATGTTATCTTTAAACCTTTTCATATGGGAATGCATTAGAATTAGTAAGTGACAGGTGGAGCCTGATATAGCTCCTCGATGCATCGGTAGGTCTCATGAGACAAACTAGTGTCTTGGCACAAGGCCTTGGAAAAATCTTATTTGTAGTCTTGGCACGAGGCCTTGGCTATGTAGTTATGATAGTCTGGCATTATGCATTCCATCATTATGAAAGTGGTTATTGATATTGCATGTGATTACTAGATTAGTAGAATATCCATGTGAATAAGTAAATGCCATTATTTCATTTTACTTTTCTCATACTATGTTGAAGTTCATGTTTAAAAAGCTTTTGTTTTAGTTATACATTTCCTTAAATGTTTATGATTATTTTGAATGTTTCCACTATATTGTTATCCTTACTGGGCATTTGAGCTCACCCCTTTTCTATGTTTTATTTTTCCCAGTATGTGAAGAAGTAAGTTATGAATGACCTGTAGGGATTTTAAGAGGGGATAATAGTGTGGATTATGGAGACAATATGTTGTTGTAGTAGTTTTCACTTCATGATGTAATGTAAAACTTTATGAATATATCTAGTGTTTCCAAGGCTACTAAACCAATCAGTCTTTAAAGATTTGATCTTTCTTTTGATCATGCCAATTATTTGTAAAAATGCACCGACTCTGGGTAACTGGGGTCCGGGCGTTACAAGGTGCATGTGATTAATTCAAGTTACCCATATATATACTATATTACATTGTCAATACTTATAAAATTATATTAAATATATTTAATCAATATATATATTTATTATATTTAAAATTATTAAATTTTATGTAAATATGAATACTTTTAAATATATTTTTTTTGTAATTATAATTATAACTATATTTATTTAAATAATTATAAAATAACAATAAATACATATATTATAATTATATATCTATATATAAATATATTTATAAATATAAACAAATATTTATATATACATTTATTTATAGAAATAATTATTACAATAAATACATATATATTGGTAAAAAATTATAAAATTATAAAAAATATGTTTTTTATGTTACTTATAATGTTATGAATATTCAATTAAATAAATATATTTATAAATATGTACAAATATTTATAAGTAAACAAAAATATTTATAACTCAGATTCATCAAAATATATAGATATATTTTAAGTGTTAAAAAATTACAATAAATATATTAATTATATATATTTATATACAAATGTTAATAAATAAATACAAATAGTTATAAATGTAATTCTAAATAAATTTAAATATATTTAATTAATAAAAAATTATATAAAATATATTGATTATATATATTTACCAAATGATGAATATATTAGTTATTATTTTATAATTATTTATATATATATATAATTACAACTATAATTAATTTTTAATTATAATCTTTAAATAAAAAAATAAAAAATTATTTATTAGTTATGAATATATATATATTTTTTATTTAAATAATTATTAATTCATAATAAATATATTTATTATTTTCATATATATTTTTATAGATAAGTAAATAAATATATAGAAATATTTAGAAATAAATACAAATATATAGGTTTATAATTATAAATAAATAAAAATATATTTAAATAATTATAAAATTATAATTAATTTATTAAATAAAAATATTAATAAAATTATAAATATTAATTATTTATAATTTTATAATTATTTAAAAAAGTAAATATATATTCATTTATAATTACAATTCTAAATAAAAATATATTCATATAAATATATATAAAAATAGAAGAAATATAGATTTATACATCTATAACCTTAAACATATATATAATTAATATATTTAGTATAAATATTTCTAAGATTATAAATATTATAAGTATATTTTATATAATTTTATAACTATTTATATTATAATTTTATAAATATAAATACATGTTTATCATGTATATATTTTAATAAATATTATAATAATAGAAATAAATTATAAACATTATATATATTAGCGCTATATTTTTAGCACATATAATGACTTCCTTTATCAGTTCATTTTCAGTGTTGATAATGTACATTCTTTATTCAGTGCTAAAAAAGCATTGATTAAGGTATGTTTTATCAGTGATTTCCATTTTAGCGCTGATAAAACACAACATTATCTGCACTTTTTAGATGGTGTTGATAAAAATTGTACTAGGTTTTATAAAAAATCACTAACTTTCTCCTCGTTCTTCACACACCTCATGCTCATGTCGATGTCGATCACTACCACGATGCCTCCTCCTCCTCCTCCTCCTCATATCACGCCTTCTCTCCTCTACCATTAACCACACCTCCACCGTGAACCACTTATCCACTCTGAATCAGACTGTCAGGTACCACTCCTCCCCCTTGCCCCACCCCACCACTGTGTGCGAACCAGACTCTTGTGCACCTCTCCAATACAATGCTCCACACCCATGGCACATGCCACACCTCCGCTATGTACCAATCCTCTACTTCATGCCACATGTCCATCGTGTTCCTATCTTCTACCATTTATATCTCCTCTGGTGGGTGCCTCTCCTCCCCTTGAGGATTCCTCTAATGCGTGCCTCCGCTCTATCGTAAACGCCCCTCCACTATGATCTAAACAAAACCTCTATAGTTGGATTTATCCTCTTTTTATTTGTGTGATGGTAATGTTATGAATTATGTTGGATAAATGACCTTCTAAAAACCATGGTCGTTGGTGGTCTGGTTTATGAACTAAATGAATTGCATATTGGATGGTTTCTTAAATGGAATTGGTTATTCTCAAATGAAACGTGATTTTATACCCAATAATGTGGTGTCTGTGTGAACAAGGGTTTCCTAACATTCATTTATTTTTATATTGTTAGAACTACATTCTATTTCACTCGATGTGTTTTTTTATATTTATTATTATCCCATTTCATGGAATTATTTTTTTAAATAGTTGTTCAAGCCACCAAATTTCCATGAATCATTTTCTATAACTTATAAATTACGAATTCTACTTCATTTATTTTTTAAATGATTATTTTTTAAAGTGTTTTGATTGTTGTTGAACTTTTGTGTTTTTTTTGTTATCATTTTATGAATCCTATATATTATTTTTATTTATTAATATGTAATGATTTATTATATCATTTTTGGACACCCCGTAATGTATGTTTGAAATATTTATGTTGTAATTTAATTCATTTATTATTAAAGGAGTTTTTCATTATTTTTTGAATCGTTTTTGGTCTCCAAAAAATGATTTTATGAGTTGAAATTAAGTGAAATATTAAATGATCATTTGGAAAATTCATAAAAATAATTTCATGTTTTTGTTATTATTGAATTCTCAAAGGATTAGTGGGAAATTTATAAAAATTATTTTTGATTTTGGAATATTTTTACTATAATATATTTGGATTTAGATGGTTCTATAAAATGGGTTAATTTTATTTTTTAATGTCTTATACATGGGTAAAATATTATTGTTTTATGGAAGGTAGTTTAGAGGTGGGATGAATTTTTTTTATGTCATTCAGATTTTACATGATTGGATTTATAATTTATTTTCATCTAATACATGTAATTTATCATTAGAACCTCAGTAACATAGGTGGGACCTAGGAAATGTACAATATAGAAATTGATCCAATATCCCTAGTATGGTATAACAACCCAAAACATACTATGAATCTATATGTTCTCCCATGATATTGATCAAAACACTTAACTTTCTAGGCATTGATACAGTCTCACTGAGAACCACTATTGCACAAAAAACTATAACCAATCATACTCTTTGATCCCTCCCTCTACTATAAATCATCATGTAATGTTCAACATCATTGAGGTCTTTTATTCTTCCCTCTAGGATCCATATTCTCATGGACACTTCTTTTAAAAAATTCTAATTCTTTCATCCCATGGTTTCCCATTATACTGAACACCTCACTTTTAACTAATTTAATTTCTATGTATCTTTTGAACTCCCCTAGAAGACGAAGTAAATTTTTCCCCAATGTTTGAATCCTTTATCATTTAATATCAATCCAAAACTTTACTATTTCAATGGAACCAACACTTTGTTACTAGTGGAGTTCTACTAAATATTAGAAATCCACTTCACTAGTGGAAACCCAATAGTAATGAAACCAAGACTTTCTATAGAGTCTTTATAAAATAATCACATGATGTTATATCCCAAATATTTAATACCACTCGTTGATTACTGATAGTATAATAAGGAAAAGAGTTGATACCACTATTTGTATTTGGTAAAACTGAACAATCCTATTGTTAAACTCCCAAAACAAAAAATAATCCCCTCAAACTTGTAGATAGAAGAAGTAATTCCTGACATACAATAATTTAAACAAATCCCCAATCCTAATATACCATAACATTTAATTAAATCTATATCAAAGTCAATACATCAGGTCTCTACCTTCTATTTCCAATAACTTCATGGTTTATAAAAAACCTCCACTAGAGGAAAATTAACAATAAAGGATAAACACATGACATAAATGAGATAAGCACACACCATAAAATTTATGTTGCTTGGATTAAAATACTACTTAATAGGGGAATGCATTGATATTTTTTAAGGGATAAATTGAATTATAAGGGAAACATATATTTTGTTAGCCATACCTATCAAAAGCTACATGAGATGTTTTTTTGACACCTAGTCAAATAACCATGACAACACTTATAATGAATCCTTCCACTCACAAGGACATTGTGGTGAATCCCCTCAAAGGTAAAAATTTTATAAATCAAGCTTCTATCAAATAGTATTTCTTCGTAGAAACATATTATATATAAATATATAAATTATTATTTTATTGTATCTTTAACAAATTATATGATTGAATTATTAACGATTGATATTCATATTTATTAAGTGGTCATGGAATTTAGGATAATTCATCCATCGAAGGTACCAAAGAATGATTTTCATTGTGAAATGTTCATGAAAAGGTTATAGACTATTTTGGGAATTGATGTTGTTAAACTCTTGAATGAGTTTTAGAGGGGTATGAATTCTCTTTATACATATAATTTTACTATCTTCACATTAATTATAGAGGTTACTGATATAATTTTAGTGAATAATTTTAGAATGACTAGTCTTTTTAATTTCATTTATATAGTTTGTTTGATGAATTTAGAATATAGACAATGAAAAATCATACCATCTATTAGTTTAGTACCATCGTTCTTTTCTTATATTGACATGAGAAATTATTTACTTATAAGGATATGGAATGAAACATAGTTTCTTCTAGTGATGTGTGGCATATAGAATTTCATTGTGTGAAAGGAATGTAAGATGAGAATGTTTTGATTATGTAATTGGTTCATGCTTATAAATTTTTTTACGTGTATTTATAAATGAATGAACCAATAGTACTTCATGTGAGGGACATATAGATTGTTCATTGGGTGTAAAACCAATTGATTTGGTGTGTGCTAAGGATCATTTGGATAATTAAGTGTTTGTTGAAAACTCGAACATGAGTGTTTCAAAGTTGCGATTGTGGTCACAGAATATTGAACATATCATTTTGGACTCTTGTGTTGTGGTGAAGGATAATTGATATAACTGGAAAATGAAAACATGGATAAGGGTTATTAAATTGTGGAGAGAAAGATATCAAATTCTTATGGAAATTATTATTATTACACATATATTATGAGTAATGTTATGGAATCATATAGAACAGATTGATTTGGTGTGAAAGCATTCACAATGTTTGATGAGAGAGTATGAAGATTGAGAGAAATAGTTCAAAATGTTTTCAAAAGATCATACATATGACCCATCTGAAAACCTTTTTCTAGGTTTACATAGTTTTTACTCCTGAATTATTTGTCCAGAGGAGTTTGAATAACACTTGACCTGTCATGGAATGGATCAAAGTTATAAATGTTGGAATAAACACAATGAAAAGGGGAATGTAGCTAGTGGATGGGATGAAAGTGAATTTTATGGATCATCTGATATGATTACAACTGTGGACAGTGAAGAATACCGTACCGAGGATGTGATTACCAATGCGAATGATGATGGATATCATATTGGAGAAATGAAAAGGATTTTTGAAAATTTACTTCGTGATTTCAAAAAATTGTTTGACTAGTTAAAGTGTTGTGAAAAGATTCCTTTTATGGTATATAGACTAAATATATTGCATTGTTAGTCGTACTAATTATTTATAATTTGAATATATGTAATGAATGAAGTGACACCCATTTTATGGAATTACTTGTTCTCTTGGAGGAAAGGATCTTAAACGATAATGAGCCCCCAAGCCCAACATACAATGTTAAATGAATTCTACATTTGATGGGTATGATATCGGAAGGAATAAATACCAACCCAAATGATTGTATACTATTTCAATAGGACAAAAAATACCATAGACAATTCCGAATGTGTGGTTATTCTCAATAAATGAAATATGAATTCGGTCTATTGAAGGTTGTACGGTACTTTCAAATTATTCCATGTTTTAGGCACCTATATTAATGTGAGGAGACCCCATGGAAATTTACATGGAAAAAATACTTAATAAATAATGATTAGAAACCACGTCACCCAGATGAATCTACTCAGTGGAACAGAATTGATCATGAGTATCCTGATTTTGGAATCATGTTTGTGAAACCTGTGTTTTTCATTATTTGCTGATAGAGTGAATCATTTTGGTTTTCAAAGAATCACTCACAGTGCATGGCCAATTATGTTGGTAAATAATAACATAAAACTATGGATATGCATCAAACGAAAACACATCTTATTATCTATTCATATATCAGGACTGAAACAACCATGTAATGGTATTGATATTTATTCATCTCCATTGATCATGGATTGGAAATTATTGGGGGATTTAGGTGTTACCTTGTATGAGGATTATAGAAATGAATATTTTACATTTAGATACATGTTTTACGGGAAAATAAATGACAATCCTTTATAGAGAAATAGTTTAGGATATTGAATTAAATAATTCATGTGGGTCCTAACTGAGAATAAGGTACATATTCAATTAGGTTAAACCATTCATTGGAAACCATTTTTCTATGACATCACATAATTCTACACTAACGACATATGTACCTATCTTGGACGACATCATTTAATGAAATTTCAGAATAACGTTCTACTTAATCTCAACTTATAAGTAATCAACTATTTGAGTATGTAAAATATTTGGAATCTACATTTGGTAAAAAAAATTCAAAAAACCTTACAAAAACCAGTTATAAGAAGATGTTAGTTTTTGTTAATTACCATAATATAAATGTATATATGTCAGACACTTTCTTGATGTTATTCATGTTGAGAAAATGTTTGTGATAGTTTCATCATCACTTTACTAAATTCCCTCGAAAAAAATTGATGAAAATAAGGCCAATTTGTACAAGATTTACATAGGAATACAATAAGTGTTTGCACCCATGAAGGATGGAAATTGAATTTTTTTTCTCCAAATGCTAAAACTCTTTCCTTTCCAAAGAGATATCAGTTTTCCATCTTCTTGAATGATGTAATATTTCAAGAGGGGTATTCATAAAATATCAACAACACCATGTCGATGACCAATTTAATGTTAAATGGTTTAAAATCACCTGAATACAACTTTTTTATTCATGATATAATTCTTATAGCCTTAAATTTCATTTTTATCAACAATGTACACTATACACTATCAAAGATCTATTTCCTCTTTAATGATATATGTAGCAAACAGACTTACCCACTGAAATTTCTGAGCATCGAAAGAGAAATTGTTGTCATATTCTATGAATTATGATTGTTTTCCTGCCAACATTCATTGATATAATGGCTCATTTGATGGTTCAATAGGAGAAGTAGATTCTAAAATGTGGTCTGATACACAATACATGGATGTACCACATTGAATGGTATAATTATATTTTGAACAGATATGTCAAAATTTAATGTTAGCTAGATGGTTGTATTGTAGAGCGATATATTATTGAGGAAGATATTGAAATCTGTACTGAATACGTATCTGGTATAGAAATCATTGGTCTACTGAATTATTTACTCATTGGGAAGCTTGTGGGTTTAGATATTTATGATAGGGAGGTTGTCCCAATCAAAATTATAGATCAAGAGTAGGCCCACCCTTACGTTCTGTATTACAGTTTCGAGGTTGATCCATATGTCAAAACCCACAAATAAAATCTTATGCATTTGAATCCATAAGGTGTGGAAAAGTTATATCAAATACACATAATAAATAGATTATAGTATGGTATTAGATGATATATTTAATGAGTTACATGAAAATTTGGACTCAATTTCAGAACGAATTCAATGGACACTTGGAAGAACACGTTTGTATGTATTATCTTATAATTTTTATGTAATTAGTGGTTATAATTTTTATACAAATGAACTAGATGAAGATAATATCATGTAGAATTGTGGAGTTACAATTGTGGATGGAGTGATTCATGTTTTTGGTACTATGGACAAAAATCTAATTTACTTGATTATGTTATATTTTGGAATCATCAAACAAATATGGGGCTTGGATTATAAAAAATTCCCATTCCTGATATTTCAAAGAATATGGGTTGGTAACATGAGTTCTCTTAAAATAGAAGAGTTAGGATTTGTGAATTTTGATTTCTGTTATGAATGGTATAATAAAATCCCATTTATAATGGAATCATAGGCAGTACAACTATTTTATGTTTCAAATAGAACAATCTGAATGTGGTCAATTATTCTGTAATTGACCAATTCCAATGAAGGGTCAGATAAATATTTAACAGAGGATGAGCCTTTCATTTGGATATCACAATCATTTTGCAGGGGTCCCAATGTAATGAGTGTTTTGATGTTCAAAGGATACCCCAATGAAGGGATTTGGATTGTCGATATAGGGGTCAAATCCCTTAAATATATTTATAAAATAGAGTTTAATAATCAGGTTATAGTTATTTGTAATATACATCAAGTTACCTTATATTATTATATGTTCGCTAATTACTATATTGAAACTAAATTAAATGTTAAACAACTTTTTCATATTATGGTCAAACAACATTAGAAGATACTGACTTTTTCATAAAATGGCGCACCATTTTTAATGGAATTAGGAATAATACTTGAGGAACAAGTGAGAGGAAGAAAATACGAGGTCAGATGGAATAAGAGGGGCCATCATGTTAATGCCCACAAGGGAATGATCATTAGTTATATTGGAATCGTAACTCGGAAATACATGCTGATTGATGTACATCGTGGAACTATGTTGTCACTGGGCATATGATACTGATGTGAGGAGTTATTGTAGTAACATTATTATATCTTTAGATTAATTTATTAAAAAATAAATTAATTAAACATTTACTTACTCTTCATCATCCATTCTAAAGTTCATTTCTAGTGGATGAATCACACATGCAATTTTTATTAAGGGTTGTTGGAAGGATTCACAAAGGAATTCACAAATTTTTAATGATATGTTATCATAATGAACATTAAGAGAAAATAAACATGAACCCAAATCTTATTTTTGCACACCAGATAACCCAACGAGCGTGTGATGCATTAACTAGATGTCATGTGGAGTAGTCTTTTTAGTTACATTTTGTTTGGTAATATGTTGTTTGATGATACATGTATTTATCACATTAAATGAATATTTTTTATTTATGAAATATAAAATGAGTGCTAAAAATATGGAACAAGTAGAAAAACTATCATACCCCTACCTTAACGAAAGAAAAAGATGTACTTCACTTGAAAAAAAATTGGTACGAATTTCCAATCTACCGTAATACATATATATGACATAAAACAACACCATAACTATTTTACCATGTTTTTATAGATTAATGAATCCAAATCCACGGTCACATCCATCACAAACCCTATTCTATGGAAGTAGTTTTTTATAAATAAAGATGAGATACTAATATATGAATGAACACAAAACATGTGGGAAACATGTGTATGTATGGAGAAATAAATATTTGTTTTCTATAAATGGATATTACATATCAATGATTACTTATATTCCTATATTATCTATCTAATATCATCATTGGAATAAAAAATATCCAAACCAAATGAAGACATATATTTGGTGGCCTTGAAGAAATAATAAAAGTATGGCCGTGTCAGAGGTGCATGTTTTTGGGTGAAAACACAAATAATTTTTGAGAAAAAACAATAGGAGGATCAAATTGAAGAAATAAAAATGACGAGATAAAGAATATATATCCTAAAGAATATATGCAATTGTAGAGATATTTTATTGAAAAATTAATGGTGTGGTTGATGAGAATAAACAACTCAAGAAAAACTAGCGCGTGAAGATACCACCCCATGCCCACTTGCATTGAGGTGAGCTTTTCCACTCAAAATCCATCTTAGCATTGTTAATAAGTGTTATAATAATTGTTTCTATGAATTTTGATTCAAATATACACTGATAACATTTTTGTACTTATATTGTACAAGGTTTAAATGACTATGAATTATATCTATCAACACCCTCCCATCGCCTTGTAGAGAGGGCTATGCAGTTCAATACCCAGAATGCCTTCCTACACAAGATACCACTTCCAACCAGATAAGTAAAATTGTTGATTAACGTATCCCATTAGCTGAGCTCCAATATAACTATTCTAATTCATGATGATGAAATTTATAAGTTCAAACAAGCTCTTTGAAAATTCATCATTTGGATGTCAGAGATTGTATAAAAACATGATGACAAAAAGGTATTCATTTCCAATTTATTTTTCAAGATAAAAAATCAACATTTAATGAAAAAATGTCTGAAATGATTAATGTTATTATAGACCAACAATGGGAATGGGTGAAAACAAAGAATGGCTCAAAACCATCTCAGGTATCAAACAACTAATCAAATCAATATTATGAAATCACCTTAAATCGAATTGTTCTATATTCACATTTAATATTAATGCAAGATCATGTGGATATGAATTTGAAAGATTGTGGTACTAAATTTTTTTTATGAAAATATGTATAAAGGGTATGATACATATTTCATTAATTTTGAATATTTAATTGAAAACATGGAGTATGATCGGATAGGTGGACCAGTTTAAAATGTATGCATGTGTTATGTTTTCATGATTTATTTTAAAAAAGATTATATACTATGATAATAATTAATAAATACATTACATATTTTTTATAGGCGTATATATGAAAACAATTGAAGGGATTTTTGGACTTGTTAGACCTCACGTCCCCTTTAAAGAAAAAAAATAGAATCCAAGAAAGTTGGTGAAATATTGGTGGGCCTGGTAATATTGTTTAATATAAAAATTACAGATGAAAATATATTATTAATACAAATGATGGATGGGTAAAACTATAAAATTTTATCACATAAAATATATTTTAATTTATTTCCTTACTTTTTCATTTTTTTTATATTAAGCATCATTATATACTCATTACCGTCAATTTGGATTCTCCAAAAAATTTATATCCTAGAATAAATGCATGTATATTGAAAAAACCAACCACACATGATAGCATTTTTCAATTTTTAATACACTAAATCCAACATTATAGAACTGAAAATCTAGTTATATAATTTATATTATGTATTATTGAGGATTATGTTATAGTAGGGTAATGTGTTAATTTCATCTACATAATGGAATTAAGCAAGGGGAAAAGGATAAGAAACATCGTAAGTGCTACGACTATATACAAATTAGGGTATATATTATAAGTATTAAATTTCCAAATACATACACCAAGTTACATATTTTTCAAAATGTTTCTGCAGTGTCCAAAACAAGAAAATGATAAAAAAAGTGGTTTCTATGTTTGTAAATTTATGAAAGAGACATTATTCCATGAATAAACAAGATTCCTTGAAGAGGATTTTTTAAAAATAAATACAATTTCATTTATAATTATATTAATTATTTGAGTGTTTTTATCTTTTTAGTACTACAAATGATTTTCAAAAAGAATAAAACATAGTTTACGTTACAGATTCCTTTAGTACCGAATGTTCAAAATACCTGATGGAAGAATGTACACAAATAGAATAAATATGTTACAGGTATGTCTCAAAGTGTATATTTGTATTTAAAATATATAGTATTTTTTGTAAAAAAAAGTGACATACAGATAATTGAGAAAACACATTAAGACTGATTTGATACTTTAAAACAATGATCCATAATCAATTTTTTTATAGTAATCAACCTCGCCTAAATTATATGAACAATGTGATTGTTATTACTTTAAATGTGTATTTTTATATTAAATTAACAATAAATTTAGACAAAAAAACACAACTGACATAATGAAAACTGAGAAAATCAATTCAAATTGATTTGATAATTTAGGAAATGTTCTATCATTCATCTATGATGTATAGGAGGAAAATATAACACAATCTAATGAACGGTGTGACTAATTTGTCTAAAAGTGTCTGTTATCAGTTTAAAATTGAAATTTTAGTTCAAAATGTGTCACTCACTGATAACCATGAAAACATGCTTCAATTTTCATCACAATTTTGGAAAACAATTCATATGTTATTTTTGACTTGTGTAATGTATTCTTATGTCAGAAAAAACGTACTATTCAACTGGAAGCACTCAAAATGAAATTTTCCAGTTTCACATTTTTTTAGTAAAAAAACAAAACTGAGATACTAAAAACCTTGAAAAAGCATTAATATTGTCTTGATACATTATGAAAACTATCTATATGTTATTTATAAAATTTTGGAATCAACCACACCTCAATCCAATGACCAATAAGACCGATATGACAAAACGTGTCTATTTTTATTAAAAATTTACATTATTTTAAGTAAAAAGAACAAATGACAAACTGAAAACTGAGAAAACGCATTTATATTGTTTTTATACATTAGTAAAATGATCAATGAGTCCATTGTTATGTATAAGAAACAACATCACCTAATTCTGATTCACAATGTGACTCATATAACTAAAATTGTCTCTTCTCAGTTTAAAATTTAAATTATAGCTCAAAACGTATCAGTTTCTAAAAAACAAGAAAACACTTTCTTTTTATCATTGTAATATAGGAAAGCGATTCTTATTACCTTTTTGATGTGTATGAAGTATTCTCATATCAAATTTATGCATGATGTGACCGATATCACTCAAGAATCATGTTTCAGGTTTGAAATGAATGTTTTGTAAAAAACACAACTTTTATACTAAAAACATAGAAAACATATTTGGATTTTTTGATATCTTTGATTAATGATCCATGGGTCATTTTTGATGAGTAGGAATTTACCGCACCTCTATCCAATTAACGATGTGACTAGTATAAATACAAATGTGTTTTTATTTAAAATTAACATTAATTTAAGTAAAAAAGAACAAGTGAAATAATGAAAACCATGATAATTCATTCAAATTGTTTTTATACATTATGAAAATGATACATGAGACATTTTTGATGTTTTTTAATCAACCACACCTGAATCGGAATCATGTTTTGACTGGTATGACTAAAAGTGTCCATTATCATTTTAAAATTGGCATTTTAACTCAAAACGTTTCACTCACCAAAAACCAAATAAATTCCTTCGTATTGTCTTCATAAATTAGAAGAGCGATTATTATATCCTTTATAATGTTTATAAAGAAGTATCCCCACAAACAGATGCATGATGAAACTAGTATGTCTCAAAATTTGTGTTTCTGGTTTGGAATGATATTTTAGTAAAAAACAAAACTATCATACTGAAAATGAGAAAAACATTTCAGATTCGATTGATACATTAAAACAACAATCCATGAATCATTTGTGACGTGCATGAATATACAAGACATCCAGCCAAAGAATGTTGGGACTTTTGTTAATCCAAATATTTCATTTAAATTTGATATTAATTTTAGTTAACAAATCAAAGGACATACTCAAAAACAAGAAAACCCATTTGAATTGTTCTGGTATTTTTGGAAAATTATATATAATTCATTTTTGGGGTATAGGAATCAACCCTACCATAATAAAAATCATGGGTGGACCTGTATTATTACAGATGTTCATTTTTTATTAAAAATTGAAATTTTATTAATGTATTCTTTCATATTAATGTTTAATTTATTTCTTCATTTTATTATTAACTTAATAGATTTTTTATTATATAGGTAGAACTTTTTTCTTGTGTCGAGTTGATTTCGTCCAAAAATATTACCATTGGCATAAATTTTTGATAGGGGATCACAGATGTCAATGGATGAAACCTTATAGTTGTAGCTATTTTTTTAATAATTGTAAATTCAATTATATAACACATTTATGAAATTTTATAGCAATGTTTTCCAAACCCTATTGTGTGATGCTTTGTTCTAGTATGCACTTTGTGGGTGGTTTGTGTGTTTTCTCTATAGGTGCCAGCGAGTGTACTGTTTTATAAATAGCACATCACAGGTAGCTTGGCCATTTTCAGAACTATTTAGAGTGATAATAAAGTCCCACTTTATCAGTGCTATTTTTATCCCTAATAAAGGGGGGGGGGGGATTTATCAGATCTTTTTGTAGAATGTATAATGGACACCCTTTATTAGTTATTTTTTAGCACTGCTAAAGAGGTTCTCCTACATTTTTCTTCTCTAAGTTTAATACAACTTTTCTATCACTATTAAAAGATTTTTATTTTACTTTTAAAAGAACTATATTTATTTGGGAAAATGAAGGTTTGAACACATCATGGTCTTCTACAAGTTCAGGTTTAGGCTCTTGATGTTCCTCAGAACAAGATTATTTTTATGCATGATTTATAGAATAATCATAAAGTTTTTAATTTATGTTCTAAGAGGTTAAATCATCCTAAATTTTTTATAAAGTGTTCTTAGGTTCATGTGGATATATCTCATCAAATATGACATGAAGAGACTCTTCTTTAGTCTTGGTCCTTTTTTTAAAAACACATTGGGATTTATGAAAAATTAAATAACCCATTAACATTCCTTCTTCAGTCATAGATGAAAAACTATCAATATTATCCTTAGAGTTATGAATAAATAATTTGTAACCAAAATATATAATGTAATTAACTTTTGGCTTCATAAAATTTCAAATTTCAAAAAGTGTATTATTTATGATAGGTTTAATTTTGAATCTATTAATTATATAGAAGGTTGTGTTCAAAACCTATTCCAAATGTAGTTTGTAATGTAACATTCCATATGTGTACTCTGAGAAATATCTTATAGTTTTTTATTTCATCTCTATATAAATCCATTCCGCTGAGCTGTCCTAGGAGAAGAGAAATTTCAAATATAGCCATTTTTTAGAAATCAATACAAGGTATTGATTTTTAATGTCACAACCATGGAAATTTCTGAGCCCATAATTCTATGTGAAATTTTATTTTCTATAACATTAGCATGCTTGGAAAAATAAGAACAAGATTGACATTTATGAGAAAAAAAGAACGCACAAGTATACCTAGAATGGTAATTTACTAGGGTATATATATAATGATTCTCATTTAAACTAGAAACTATGGATAGTCTCAAAAAATCCATGTGAACATACTCAAGAGTTTGATATATTGAAAATAGATTCATTAATTTAAAAACACTTATTCTTTTTCTTTTTGACAAGGGTTTCAAATTTATCATTTCAGAAATCAATTTTGGGTGGATCCCTAACTAACTCTTTCATATTAATCTTTCTATGTGATTTAATGTAACAGTATCTTCATCTCCTATAAAAAAGCCAGGATTCTCCAAGAAATTCACATAAGAAAGAAACACTTTGAGAAATCAAAGAATTATTATTTACAGTATAAAAACTATCATAACATAAATAATTAAATACTAAAGAATTTTTAGTATTAAAAAAACTGATATAATTGTTCTCAAACATCTTAGGATTACCATAGTCAAATAATTTTTTTTGTTATTGAAATTATATTTTAAACAATAAAAAAATGTATATTATAAATTAAAACTGAGTTATTTTTACAAATTATTCCAAGGATGACGATATTTTCTTTAGAATTATCACAAAAGGTAACATAACGTTCATAAACCAGTAGAAGGTTCCTGAAAATTCAGTATTTTCTTTTCATATGACTAAAACATCATCTACCAAGTACCATATATTCTTATTAGAATGACTCCAGCAACTTTCCTAGAAAACAATGTTTATAAAAGAAATGATTTTGGTTTCAATATTTTCATGCATTAAGAAATATTATTAATTGTGGAATTATGAACCGATATTCCATTAATATGTTTCCTCTAAATAGATTATAAACTCTTTTGAAATAAATACATTACTTGGTCCCCTTGAAATTTACCTAGAAGTAGTATTTATAGAAGTGGATTTAGAAACTAAGGTGGTCCTAACTAAAATTATCTATCTATGTCTATATCCTATACTAGTAATGTATATAGAAAAACAAAATTTCCTAATATTTGATTATGTGGTTCTCTGAAACTATTATACTTTTCTGAATCATTATTATGTTTCTCACTTTATACCATATATTCAGTATTTCCTGTTAAATATTGGGTAATATTTTCATTTTATACAACAATATTAGATTTAGAAATTACAGGAAAACATTTTTTTCATCATAATTTTATATTTGAAAGGATGATAGTTAAATTTATCCTCTATAATGCTAAAAAATTTAAATATTTCTTATTTTTAGATATCATCATTATTTTCATTTTTACAGTGATGAAAATTAAGTACTAGAGAAACATCTGGAACATCTAAAATGATTGTTCGGAAGAAAATTTAAGCTCCATTAGGATTTTCATTATGAATAGAATCAGTGTCACTTGAGAATTCTTAGAGGAACTCCATAAGGATTTAATTACATTTTTTATATTTCATATCTTTTCCATCGATCTTCTTCTAGTAAATCATCTTATTCCAAACATCTTTCACTTGTCCTTTCATCTTAAATTCATAAAATGTAATCTTATTTTAGTTCTGATCTCATTTTTTTACCATTTAACAAGTTCCTCTACTATCATAATTTGTTTTATAGCTTAGGAACCTAAATAATTTCCTCTTCTTATAGAACCTCATAAATCTTTTACCCAAATGGTCTATTTCTTCATCATTATCAGCTTCTGAATCATTCTCACTGGAGATTTAAACATGCACCTTTTCCTTTGATTTTTGAATTTCCATATTAGACTAAAAAATATATTTCTTTCTTTGTTTCATCATTCTCTTAAATATTTAATTTTAACGCCACATCAGATATCAGTAATTTCCCAATCAATTCATTGATAGTTTTTTTCTAATGTCATAGGAATTTTTAATTGACACAGATACCCCTATCTATCTCCCAATAAAGCATCTTAGTGGTCTCTTGATTTTTTCTATATTAGACACTGGATTCCCTTAGGATCTCATTATATTAATTATCTCATTTAACCTAAGATACATATTTTACTGTAACTCATCAGTTATAATTTTTAATAAATCATATTTAATCATATTGGTATTAAATATCATCTACTTAACATTGTTTATTCTTTCTTGTGAAATAGATAATGCATCATACATTTCATAAGTAGTTTTACTATTCAACATTCTATTTAATTATTCACCTCCTAATACAATATAATGGGCATTCTTATCATTGTAATTAATGTTGTAATCATTCATAGTAAACTCTTGTCTGTATTTTCTAATAGTATTATATACCTCATAATTATCCCCAACAGTTTACCAAATTTTAAACCCATACATTATATATTCATTTTCATTTTTATATTACAAAGAGAATAATTGTTTCTATTAAATAAAGGAGTTCATTTTGTAGAAGAAACTTCTTTTATATTGTCTATTTTAATAAGTAAATTCCGAATAAATATAAATTTAAGATCAATAATGAAAAACTAAAATGACAGTTGAAAATTATTTAAAAGACCATCGAGACCAAATTTGGGTCTGAGTGAGTATATTAAGAGGGAGGTGAATTGAGTACACAATAATTTTTTTTGTATAAAATATGATTAAATAAAATTCCCCATTTTAATTAAATTCATCCCAATTAATCAAAATAATAGATCAATATAACATATGATTGTTTAAAAGTATTCTCAATGTTTTATAAATATTTAGCTAAATTAATTATGGAAACAATTTATCTTTTGAATTCAATTTACATATTCTAACACTAATATTAAAACTAATCAATATTAAATAACAAATCAGTGGATATTTTTTATTTAAAAATTGATTTAGTTTAATGCATAGAAATAAAAAAAATAAAAATAAAATAAAATAAAACTGTAGGTTTAGTGTCAAGCTGAGACATAATCTTATTTTCTTTTAAATCAACCGTTGTCAAGTAGTTTATATAAAATAATATATGATTCATAACCTCCAATTTGTGTACAAAAAAATATTTCAAGGAAAAGAATGGAAAATTTACACAAAACGAATGATAATAAAAATAGGATATTCCACAAAGGGAACTCTTTCACAACACCATGGGAAAACTGGAGTAGCATGAGTTTAAGAAGATATCAATTATCTTCTAGATAAAGTGCATGAGACTTTTTTCTCTATGATATAGAGTATACAAACACTGCTGAAAATGTAAAGATTCAAAAACAGAAATAGAAAATAAAATATATGTATAAATTCAGTATCTCTCTATCTGGTACACTCTGTGGTGTTTGACTCTATGAATATGTCATGAAATTATGCTACAATAATGTTTTTGAAATTCATGGTCATACAAATTTTCATAATTGTTTATGATGAGTATATATGAAGTTGTATGATTTCATATTGTGATTCACTTAGTCTATAACATATAAGTAGAAAATAGTCTTCATGTAAGACCCACTACACATAAATATTCATTTTATTTTTCAATGTTAATATATAGCTCTATGTGTATGTATCTCAGCTCACAATTGTTCAATGTGTTTTTTGATCACTCCCACATGAGGAATTCTACACCTTTTAATAGAGTTATGTTGTATGAATCATCTGAATCCTCTACTACTCATACTGGTTGACTGATACATAATTTAATGAATATCATAAAAAAATTAGAATTATCATGAAGATAATAACTTTCATTAATCTAAACAATATATAAATTTTAATAATTTAATTCAATATCATGAAAATAGTGGTGGTGAATCCTTTGAAGGCGAGACAACACTGGTGGTGAGTAATATATGTGGTGACTTGAGATAGGGGTTACTCATCCTAGCTACAATATGAAATGGTGTTGAGTTAGACTAATGGTAAGACATCTTAATAGTAGGTCATTCCAATAATTAATTATATTTTCATTTGATGACTCTTCTCTTGTTGTAAGTATTTATAAAACATATCCATATTTTTATCCCTTCATATGTTCATCCTCTATGGTGTTCACTGATAGTATGTGATTTTTTCAAATTTCTAGTTTAAGGATGAGCCATCCTCTAGATTTAGGTAATACCCATTATTGAACAAAAATCCATTCTATTGGTGTAATATAGAAAATAAATGGGATTACAATACATAATAATAGTTTCACTCAACCGTTGAGTTATTACAAGTGGTGGCTAAACCTCTATGGTGATTCATGTCTAGCAGTGACTCAACCTCAATAGTGATTCATGTCAGGAAGTGACTCATGATCAATGATGAGTATTTCCCAAATTTTTCAATTTTTTTTCAAACATTATTATGAATTAAAATGCTATTATAACACATGATACTCACTAATAATGTATGAAAAATTATTTATTAATCCTTAAAACAAGGATGTTACAATGGATTCTGATGAGAATTTTATCATACACAATAATAAATTTTTATCTTTCTTAATCCAATGAAATATTTATCAATACAAGAACCATGTAACAAGATGGAAATGATCATTTTATGATTCAGAAGGGAATGAAATGGAACAAAATTTATGAAAATTTATGATGATTTTTGAAAATAATTACCACAGATCATTAGGTGAAAAATCCAAGAATCCAGGGAGTGGAAACCCAGAGTCATAACATACTTGCCAAAAATAATTTCAGATAATACATAGGATCATGAAATTCAAAAATAAATTAATAAAATATCAAGATATGCTAAAAGTCATGATGAATATCTAAATATATATGTTTGAAACCCATTATTTACCAATGGATCTATAATTGATAAGGAACACATTTACATCAAGAATCATTTGGTATTTCTCATTGAGAACATTTTTAGTATCATCCATCCCTCCTAATGTTCTCTCCCATTTCCTATATCCCATTATCTAAAATAAGGGTTACAAGTGGCTAACGTAGAGGGAGATATTGATGATGAATTTATGGTGGGATTTGGGAATATTTTCTATAATTAAATAATTATTCAATTATATTAATTAATCAATTCATCTCCTGATATATCAAACCCAAGTCCCCTGCTATAAACAAAAATTATCACACTTCTATAATAAAGTCTCTATTCTGGATACAAATACAACATTAAACATATACTCTAGTGTATTTTACAAATAATATAAATTTATCCTATGAATGTTCATATGTATAATAATCAATCCTTATATATTATTTTTATTGCCTTTTAACTCAACATATTGATATTGTGGATCAACTCCTAAACTCTAATTTATATTATTCGTAATAGTTAACTCTTTCAAATAGTATAAAACAATGGTCACGGGATTTTGGATAACATATTTATATCTAAATAAATGTATATTTTCAAATTTAGATTATTGTTAAAGGTTATTTAACTATTTTATCTTCTAATAGAGAGAGGATGATAACATTTTCAGTAAACTATTACAAATTAAAATTGAGATGTTGAATAATAATTGTTTTTGAAAATATATTTCTTATATAATAGTATAAAAATGGTTTTTAATAGTGCGTAATAAAACTGATGGATGTTATTTTTCTCCAATAAATTATGTCTTGTTATTTAGAGTATAATTTTATTATAGAAAATTAATTTGATTATAATTTATTCGCTATAAATATTGAATAAAAAATCATAGACTCATGTTCCCAAATTTGGTGGGTCTATATGATTAAAAATTAATTGATTTATTCTATTTTCAAATTCTAATTTATGGATGTAGTGTGCCGTAAATATTCGGTGGGAACCAGAGAAAAATTAAACCCATTACACATTTAAAAATTAAAAAATATCCACAACAACTAATGAGATCAAGATATGAGAATAACCCACATCATCATCACATGTACAGAAATTTTTGTCACCAGTCAGCAACATACATGAACCACATTTTTCATCTCTATCCATCACCATGTCATCATTATAATCATAACACCACACATTACACTGGGTATTTTCCAAGACCGTCGGTACCACCATAAATATTGGACCATGTCGTCGTTCCCCATCAAGCTAACAAAAACCAAATCACCAAAAAAACATAGTATTAACAGATAATCAAAAAGAAAAATCATAAAAATTCCACTATTGAGATTTAAAAAACTAAAAAACTATCAAAAACGCAGAGAAGAATCCCGATAAACAAAATCCAACTTTGAATATCGGTGTTTCCAATGATGGTGGCCATTAAACCACACCTCCCCAGAAGTGATTGTTATCACTGTTATGACTCCAACCAGGATTGGAGACATAGAAAATAAGGTCATAGTAGTGGTATTGAATCTGAGATATCCAATTTGTGGTCATGAATATGAGGATAAAACTAGGAACAAAACAAATAGGAGCAACCAGCCCTGTATGTTTTAGGGACATCATTAAGAGATTGTTGAAAAACACTCACCACCAAAGGTAAGAGTGGATATTCATTTACACAAAATAATTCAATCATATTTCATGATGTATTATCTCATTATATAAGTGGAAATATCTATATGGGTAATTTCTCAATTGATGACATGATCTGAAACATGCCTTACCACCCACTTTCTATCTTTAACTCATGGTCTATGTAAGAAATGTATCAGTATAAATGTTATGTTGGTAGGTATCTCACAAACATATGGTAATGGGTATTCATAATAATCAAATACCATTATGTATTTAATTAATGATATAAAATTCCATGTAATATTCTATTGTGGGTCGGACCAAAAAATAACACATGACTTGTTGTCTCATGAGTCACTATTTTGTAATGTATTAAACTCATTGTATTGATTAAAAAACTATACTATTTTTAATGATAACATTTCTTCAAAAACAATAACAAATAATAATGATAAAAAATATTTCACAAATATATGTATATTATCGTTCCACTATTTATATAATATTAAATCAAAATTTAATAAGGAATAATAAAAGAATTTTTAATTTATTATAGATCCATGATTTGTTTCATGAATGTAATATTTCCATTATCATGTCCCTTATTATAATAGATTCAGTAGGACCCTCTTCTTGTTACTATAATAATGTTTATTTTATTGGTTATGTAAAATTTTAATTTGTATCAAAAAAAGATATCATTACATCACCCATAATTTTAACTTATTGAATGAGATTGTTTTTATTATTGATGCATTTGGTATATGTTTTGAATGAGGTATGATGACCTACAATATTACTCCCTTATTTCTATTGTAAATCCCAATTTACCCCTCTATTCTAAGAACCACAAAATGTTCTATGATGAAATGTTTGATCTATAATTAATGTTACATTTATTATGATGGAGTTGTGTAGTTTGACTCTATTTAATAGTCTACAACGGGTAATAGTATAATCCCCTAAAATATAGTAATTTAATTTTCCCAAGACCAAGAATGTATTCATATATCAATATATGTACATAATGATATTCTTGATATAAATCAACTAAAATATCTATGAAAAGACTTGTATCTATGTGAATTATTCAATACTTAAGAGATATTGAGATAAGTATATAATATAAAATACATGATATATCCCATTGTAGACGCATAAAGAAACCTATCCATACTCTCTAATAACGTAAAAGGATTTTGAATCATTATATGACTTATGTCATGAAACATTGAAAATTAACTATATTGGAGTTATCAATACTATATTTCCATATCAATTTAAATAATATATATATATATATATTAAATCAAGTAATGGAACATCTTTAATATATATTTTAAACATAAAACCCAGTATGTAGGATATTTCAAGCATGAATTTTATCTAGATAAAATTTCAAAAATATTTCATTTTATATTGTTAATTAAGGATAACATTTTGGTTAATGATAAATTAATCCACATAAAATAACAAAAATCCCATAACACTCGCAATAATTTGATTATATACACTAAAACAATATGGGGTTCAATGAACCCAAACTACTTGACTAAATAAATAATCAACATATTCTAACTCTAGAAACCATTCAATAATCCATAAATAAACATTGATTTTTCCAAAACATATAAGACTCATTCCAAACATTGAATACAAGGTTTTATATAACATACATATACGGGAATAAATTCATAGTAATTAAATACATATTTTCTCACATATATTTTTATGTTTTTATAGTAAATTTGAAAATGATTACCATCAGGTTCATAGAGATGTAATGTGTCAGATCCTGAGTGTAACCCCATATAAAATATCATTATATTCTTAGGGTGAAAAATATTGTTTTTCTGAAGATTATGATATCATTGTCTTATAGAAATTTATAATAAAGGATATATACTACTATATTCAACTTCTGTCATGTATAATGAATCCCTACAATGTACATGAGGAATCTATTCAGGACCAAATATAGTAGGAAATGGACTAATGTGTAGAGAAATTACCTAATAAAAATTTTCTAATAAGGAATGTATGATTTTTACCTCAATAAAAACTATGTTATAATTATTACATTGGGTGAGTCAACTAATCTTGTCTTGGGATTCTGTGATAAAAGAATTAAATTTTTGATATATAGGACTGATGGTTAACATTTGAGATCCCCTAATATCATGGATGCTTCATCCCCCTCTATAATTTATTTATTTCACGTAAAATTTTTACTTAAATTGAGAATTTAACTGGATTCATTCCATCGCACCCAACCTAAAAAATAATACTTATAAACATTCCATGTCCAATATGTGATGAGGGAGAATATTCATAATGAGATGATAGATTAACATACTCCTAATTTTAAAAGAAAGATCAAGATTATGAGAAATAATTTTAATTCATATAATAGGAGAAATATACCACACCCCTAAACCATAGATATGTAGAGAGATTACTAGAATATATATAAATATCCAAATATGATAATATTTATTTTGTAACAATAAAATATTTTTCCAAAATATTTTCATATAATTCATGATACATTCCTCACTAATATGGCCCAATTAATATATATGATGAAATGAACAATTAAACCTAATGAAGAAATAAATGGGATCTCCGTATCACATATGACAGTTCATACACCATGGGATATAGTTTCCTAAAATAGGTTTCCAAAATTGGGGGGATGGTGGTGATAACCACCAATATAGGTTTGGGGATTTATTCATCCAAAATGGATGAAATATTGTTATGAGACTACATTTCCCATTATTTATTTACTAATAAAAACATTTTATCTTGAAAAAACACTTCTGATGGGGAAACCTGAGAGTGGGTGTCATATTTATATTCTTCTTAATTGATTTATTTTATTATAATCTCCACACATTAATATAGATTCAATGGTATGCTTGTTTTTTATTTGGATGGTGTATTATAAAATTCTGGCATAAAACGATGGTAAATCCTTCCAATATTCTCCACCTCACAAGCATGATCCATCTCATGTATGATTATGTATCCCATACTTATACATACACCAATGTTCATACTCTAAAATTCCATTATCCAGACTATAGGAATGTGTTCTCAAGTCGCACACTCAACTCTCAATCACACAAACAACCTACATGACCTACTCACACACTCAGCATCAGTATATGTGAACCACTGGTGTGCATGTTTCATTCACCTAACTCCCCTATATAATTTCCATTCAAGTATTATAGTAGGAATGTTTTATCTATTGGGTTCCACCCAAGATCCCCCATTCTAATTAAAAAGACACTCATGCCCTTATTGTGGTATTTTTTTAATATGGAGAGACATATGATATTCCAAGAACACAATACTTTACTCATTCGTGTGAATCGTTTTCCAAAATGTAAATAAGGAAATGTTTGGGTATCTATCCAACCTATCTATACCAGTGGAACTAAACAAGGGATTCTTTCTCCATAGATACCATATATGCTTTATTAGGGTTCCATATTCCCTATAGGTCCCAATGATTAAGTAATGGTCCACTATGAGCCCTGAAAATATTAGAGCTAACCGAATACTAAATCAATTCACGATACCATCATATTTTTGTAATTATCTACCTTGGTAACCTGAAATAGAGACACTTCCCCCAAATCATTATTCTAGGGAAACACATTACACAACATTCATAATATGCTGAGGATTCAAAGAAATCCCATGATTGTGGGTTCCCTCACCTAGGTCCATATACATTTCATCCTTCAATTCCATTATAAAAATAAATTTTTTCAACTTCTCCCAAATCCTATATATGGTAAACCATTATGTGTATGATTACATCATGTTTTTCACTTCAACAAGCCCTTTTAATTGGGATCCATAACCACCTATCAATCCTAACTTTGAAAAACTTATCATGAATGTCCACAATAGGTTTTATCCCTAATAATGTTTTCATTATTAATAACATATCAATGATTTATTAATAAGGCATACACACTCTATGGTAATAATAATAGGTGTAATACAAATCTATTACTCCATACCATCTTCATCTAATTATAAATATATTGATGGTTTATGACCATATATCTACCAAATACCTGGTTTATTCCCAATCCATGTTTTATTTTTTATACTTCTAAACATAATGGATTGATTATAAATGGTCACTCATGAGTATAGTAACAAATGACCAATTCTATAAATCCATCACCATATATTATAAGATTCTATACATTAAAAACATAGAATATGTCCTCACAATATGATGTTGAACTCCATGGGCTTTTCATGTCACGTGAATGTAAACGCTGAAGCTTAAAAAATGATCGAATTGATTCTTATTATATAGGAAACATATGATTCCTCTATAATTTTAATATCCCCAAATAATCATCATTTGACCTCCCTCATAGGTTATGACCCTCAAAAATATGCATTGTCTTATAGTATAGACCTAAAAATTTCAGAATATACCCACATCAGGATAAAACACGGACACCATTATGTGAATATCACAAGTGGATCACCATTAAATTATTTTATTATCTTGAGAACCATACCTTATCATGAGATAAGAATGTATTTGGTGATGATATAAATATTTATATAGAGATGTGTTTAGGTTACCTCTCATGATAATCCTATTAAACCATTGGTGGTGAACTAAGGATTCATCTATTTATGATCCAAATATTCTTTTAGTGATTCTCCTTGGATTCCTAGGGTGATGACTCCAAAATGTCTCTAGTAGTGACTATAGGTTATATTTGTTTAGGATTCAAGGATATACTATATGACAAGATTGCAATTCCATATTTGAGGACGATATGATAATAAATTTTTCATTATGTAATGAAGGTATGATTTCTTCATGATACAACATGAGTAAGATACAATAGCATCCAATTGGGTTAATAAAAAACCATAACCACTATAGTTTCATTACAAAAAAACCATGATGAAAAAGAAAGGTATATCCATTCTTAATCCCTACACTAAACATTTTTAAGAACCTTTTCGGTAGTATTCCACTATGAAAAATTTAAAACTAATGGATGTTGTCAGAGATAAATGATTTTAAATGTTCTTATCATCGTCCTGGACCCATGAACTCTAATGTTATGATGTGTTCCTCTATATTTCACCGAAATTAATAAATTATAATTCTCCTAATTGAAATATGAAATAATCCCCATTTATAAGACTGATACTAACTACATAAAACCTTATACCTCCTTAAAAATGATCTAAGTTCCCAATTATATAGTTTTTATATCCTATATTGATTGATTCAAACTATATAGTATTTAGATTCACTGATAAAATGAGAGATAATATAATTAGACTACGTATTGTCCTCTTAATTACCCAGTGTCATTAATAAAAAAATTATATTAACTTATATCATTGTTATAGATGATTCATAAAATGAACTTAAATCCTTAATATAGATCTATAATGAAAAATTATTCTCTTATAGAAGTTGACATGAGTGTGGGATTCATTAATATTGAGATACTCACAATCCCATGAATTATTTGGAATGTCCCAAGAATTTCATTTCATTAGATTTAATGTACTCACTATATTCAAAAATCATAGGTGTGGGGTAATGTTGGAAAAACTATGACCTTATATATTTACAGGTGATCCATCATGGTCATGAAGCCGTGATGACATTAATAAATATAGCGAACATAGATGGTTTGTGACCCCAATGTAATCCCATTGTAGGTACCACCTTAATTATTCCAACTCCAATTCAAAAAAGAGATAAACTAATTATTTTTCTAGAGTTATCATATTAAATACTTCTAATATATAATTGTATAAATTTACATTACACTTTATTGATGATGGTAATGAAATTGTAATGAAAAAAAATATGAAATTTTTCATGGATGGTATGGCTTTACACTATAGAGGATTTTCAAATGCATCTATATCTAGTTTTATGTGCCTGCTATTTTAAAAATTGGAAACAATTTATGATCATGTTCCCATAATAATAAACACATAGAATTTGGGGTACTTTAAAAAATGAAGTCTTAAGAATATAGTATTCTAGTCATTGTTATGAAAATAATTTTTGAATCTTCAAAATTTTTTACCTGCATAAAAAGTGACATACTGAACAATACATCCTGGTATGAATAATGAATACCCTAACCAACTACAATTCAATAATGAAATGTCACCCCAAATAATGACCCAACATGATTGGTCATATAGTATGCTATGTGAACTATAATGATTATACCATAGACGATTCTTAACAGTAGTCACCTTATGAAAATGGTTGTCATGTTTCAAATATTGATCTTTGATATACCTTGTTGATAGAGATTGAAATTCCTGTACAACCTATTCATTATTCACCAATTAGAAATTCAAGATTCCATGAGGCATTTATTGGCCTAAGACAGGGTTAATACCCTGAGAGGGGAGATAATGAATTATGGTATGTCAATATCAAATTGTCTCTTTTGATGATAATATTGAATAATTATTAGGAACACCACTTTATACCTCCCCATTTATGAATTAAATGTGTAAAATATATGATGCATGGACATGCAAAATATTACATGGTCCACCATAACTAGTTCACACCTAGGATCATTCAAATGAATTGTTCCAATACACCTGAAACACTAAATCTCACTTCTATGTTATGTAATATATGTAGTTGCAATGACCCTCTTATTTTTCATCATTAACATAAATGATAACTCACTATTATCATGTGTTTTATTATTTTAATAATAAATAAAGAACTACTAAATAAATTCCATTAAAAATAACAATAATTCAACAACAATAATAGTGTCGAAAATTCTTCCACCATTTTGATCATAAATAACTCTACCAAAAACAAGTGATATTGATCGTAGAAAAAAATTCTCCTTAGATTTATTTCTAATACAGAACTAGAATCCCACTAATTTATCTTCCATCCACTACATAAATTATATAAATTCTAGTTTATTACTTTTTATGTTTTTAAAAATACTAAAATATATTTTTGTAATAACTATGAAAATAAACCATTAATACATTTAATATGATTAATTCATACATTCATGAAAATATGAGAGTATGCTATTTATATGCCACAACGCATAGTTGACATTATTTTACAAATAATATAAGATAACCCTTCAAAATTCCTACCGATAAATTAATTCTCGTATAATTTCTCTGTTCAAAAAGAAATCATACCACCACATAGAATTCATTACTATTGTGTGAGATGACATTTCATAAGAAATCCCTTGAATATGTTTTTATTCGTTAGTGTGATGGTTTTTAAAAATATCTAAAAATTCATCTAAACATATACTGTTTAAAATTTTCTATGACCTTAGTGATATTTTATAAATCTCCATCGGTCTCTACTATAGTGACAATGAAACCCATTTTCTATGGTGTGCAGACCATTAAATCCCCCCAACCATATAATTTCAACAAATTTTAATTTTAATCATATATTTCATTCACCATGGAATTGAAATACCTAATTATTAATAACAACCTAAAATAATTTTATACATATTAGAAAAATTATAGTTCCTCTATTAGATAAAATATTTATATTTCAAAATTCTAATGTTATCATACATATCCAGTTTCTAAAAAAAATCACCATAATGTAACAAAATGGATGGAATCAATGTTTATATCATGTTTAAATAACACCCTATAATGTATCCAAATATCCTCTATCCCTTTATATGAAATTGGATATTAATTAGGGAGAATTACGATAAATTTTCAAATATTATTTTCAAATATCAGAACCTACACAAATATTAAAATGGAACTTTTAAAAAAATCCCTAGGGGTATATTAAAATTTTTAAAACTGATTCAACAAATTAGTATATTGAAAAAATCAGACTACTATAGAAACATATTTTATAACCACTTTCTATAAGATATATCATTAATGATTTACTATTCATTCAATCAAATAACACTTGATACATGATATATTTGAGAAAAAAATAGTTAAATGAAAAAAAAACTCCTGAAACAATAACTGATTTATATGTTATTCAATCATAATATACCAAAAGTTGTCCCCTAAATACAAATTCATGTACTCTTCATCATTATCAATAATTATAATATAATTTATTCACCTTTTAAAATTATAATGTACACTCCCTAGTTTATTATAGTTAAAACATACTCTCCATTTGATCTTATGGACAACATCTATCCCTATGAAAATGATCCAAAATACCACTTTTATAAAATCATTCAAACGAGTGTTTGAAAAATAGGAGTTTAATTTATGATAGAAAAAATACTTTTAAATAGATTAAAATTACCCCGGGGGTGTAAGGATCCCTTTTATAACTCATCATGTTGGAGGGAGTTAGTTAGACTCATATAGACTATTGATGCCTATCAAAATCTTATTTGGGTTTTAAATTTTTCAAAACATTGGTATCATGATCTTGTGTAAACCTAAACACCATAACCACAAGAACATTCTCAAAATTATCATCAATAATATGATATTTTATGTTTATATTCTTTTCCTTTAAATAAAAGGTCAGATATTTTCTCAATTAAAAAGAACGTGAAATATCACAGATGGTATATATTAGATAATCCTTACCCACGCCAATATCAATTTGTTATTACTTTGACCATATAAAAGAATTATAGTATTTAGAAGACTATATGTACTAAACATCCATGATGCTCAAATAAATGCAATATGTATTTATAAATTGAAATTAATAAAATAAAATCTATGATTTATATACCACCATATGTTACATTCTAGTAATATGATTAATCCAACCAATCTACATCATTGAATCACAAATATTCCTAAAATTGTTCACTTTGATAAAATAGTCAAAAATATACCATAGGAATAATGTATCAATGGATCTTATTTATAGTATCATGTGACAATCCTTTGGACATCATTGGTATTGGGTAACATGTTGGGTAGAAAAAATAATATCATGTACTTTGGTTTTTTGGAACAACATGCTTTTGATAAACATTATATGGTCCATCACATTGACCATATTTTCATTATTATGCATTGGAAACATAATTTGTGTATCTTTTGATGATGGTATTCACAAAAAATGTACCGTGTAATTTTTTTAAATATCTATTGAATTTGTTTTTTTTTAAACAATGTTACATATTTTCCATGAGTTAGGTGTATTCCAATGAAATATATATCATCGAAAATTATGGAAATATAAAAAATCATATATCGAGTAATTTTAGTGCATCATACAATGTCACTCATGTGAGCATCCAAAAAGTATTTCATCGATATATATGATGACAAGAATTCATTGTTCATATACATTCATGATGTAAAGTATATGATCAACTCATCCACTAGGAAATCCAAGGATCATCACATTTCAATATTGATGAGCGTAATAATACATGGGAGATTATTTTAGGACATATAAACCATTCATTAAGAACCCAATTTTTTTATCAAATTCATCTAGAATAAACACATAGGATAGTTCAATGTATACCTCCGCATAAGGGACTCCATTTATGAATACTGATTTATAATCCTTTTTATATATCTTAAATCCGCGGTACAATATGATATATAAGAATAAATATCTACTCCAACTAAGTGATGGGTGGAAATATTTCATCAATCTTAATACGTGTCCATAATGATCCCACTACATGTTGGATGGTTATCCAATATTATCACTTTCAAAAGATAGGAATCCTCTATCACCATGGTTAAGGATGTTGGCTCCATGATCTGAACATGATGATGGGATGTCGATTCCTCCATTAATGGATAATTCCATATAGACCAATGCCTCATTAGGTTATCCCTCATATATTTGATTCATGATTTTGGAACTAGTTACTAACATCATATTGAAGTGGGAATCATTTAATGACACAAATTTGATTATGATAGGGAAACTACAAGCATTCAAAGATGGTGGTTATGTCTAGAATTCTAGGGATGTGGGGTGTGTTAGGAATTAATTAAGACACCATCATTAAAATTCAATGACATCTAATGCATGAGGAATCTATGTTGTTTAACCCATGTCACCATATTTATATCATAGAACTACATGATCTCAGTGCATATTGAATACAATGATCAAACCCTAGGGAATATCATGTTTTCAATGCGACTTAGATATGTTGATGTATCGGGTGGGGTCATAGGTATATGGTCTTTTGTAGACATGGACACATTCTTATAGTAATGAGGAAATATGGTCAAATGTTTAAATTTGGTGGGTATGGGGTCATTGTTTTAGAGTCATATGTGGACATTTCTTATGTAATTTATTAATGTATTGGGCAGGTTATTGGTTAGAGTCATATGGAAATGACGAGTTTTGGTATAAAAATTATGTTTTGGTGGTGTGGTTATGTGTGTTCCCTAGAAAATTATCACACCATAAAATTTTCACCTACCATTGGTGATAAAGATAAATGAAATGGTGGTGTTGGGTTGTCATGATTGAACCATAGGTAAGAGTCTTACAAACCCTGTTTTGAGAAATAGATCAAACCCCACGATGTTCATGTACACATTTTAATGTTATGTGGTAGGACTAGTCCATATTACATAAATTAATGGGTTATGTAATATAAAATTATAGAAGAGAAGAAACATGCGATTGTGGGGAAATCTCTCTTATAATATTCCCATAGTTTATATATTAACTCATGATTATCACAGGAGGAATCATTTTTCCTTCACACATGTAATGGCTATAGTTAAACAGATTGCAATTATGAAATTATTATGTAGTTTAACATAATGTGGATATTATTTAGTTGTGTAGTCTAAAATCATGTTCCTATGAGTTTTTCATTAAATTTCACTTCATGAGTCTAGGATGATAAACTATATAGTTTAAAGGCATAAATTTTAGAATTGAGTGTTATGCAGTTTATTGTATCGCAATTCGGATGCGAGGGAAATAAATATTTATGTCTTGAAGATCATATTGTGATGTGGTTTAAACTAGGGGATACCCACTCTAGAATATCGAATGAGGATTATATGACACAACACTCTACCTCGTTAAAAGAAAAATAAATTGTTTTCCCTTAAATATGTGACAAATGGTGCAACTTGTATGGGTGTTGATGATTGTGTGCATATACCGACGAGAAAGGTGTGACAAAAATTTCCAATGAATTTTCCAAGTATTGGTCCAAGACATAGTGTTTTATGAATCTGATGATGTTATTTCATGAGTAATAATCTATCCCCACATGGATAGGAGAAAGTCATGTAAGAACTAAATTCTCATAATGGTATGCCTACTGAAAGGAGGCATCTTATTGGGGTATTATAGGTGAGTTTGATGAATGATATGGGGATTTCAAAGGATGGAATCATGATGATGTGGACATTATGAAACATGGTTTCCAATTCAAGGTTTTCTACCCTAGTTCTTATGGTTTGGGTTTTCTAAAATTTTAATATCTCATGGAACACCATTAGGTGAAAAAACATTTCCAGTATCATACAGGGAATAACACTTCACAATGGTCACCTCCAACATGAACCTAATTAATATGGTATTCATGGGTGGATTTTCTGGAAATATGGATACTTGTAGGATTCTATTTCTTTTTTGGAACAATAATTATGTAGTTTAATGATCTCATAAATTTTTTTACAAGTGAAAATGTTTGTGATATCCTAGAATGTTGGTTGAAAGGGGGTATTTATATGAACCATGGAGGTTGAATAATACATTTCACGAAGGATAAAAATATTTCTTTTAAGATGTTATTTCATAATTATCTATTAATTTTAATGAATATCATTCCATTCACTAAAGATTAATCATTCATGAACCCATATCCTTAGTGGATATTGACCCTGTTTCGGCCTATATATTCCTTGAATAGTATATCATCTCTTTGACTACTTCTATAACATTTTGTTTCTATTCCACTAATTTCCCACAACATTATTGTAATTTTTGTGGGAGAGGTGGATCAAATTATGAGGTTATAACACTTAAATGGTGTACAAAGGCTGGTATATTTCATGAAAATAATCCCATCATTGGACTATAAATAGGAATAGAGGCCCCATGTAGGACCATGAAATTCTCACAGAATATTGGATGATCCTATGAATTCATTAAACTCAATTCCTTAACAAGGGTCATATGAACTAAATTCTTAGTGTTCATTATAATTTATTCCTATGCGATAGAATCTTCCATGAAAATTCATCCTTGAAAATTTTCTACAAATTCCATCACTTATGTGTAATATTCCATGAAATAGAACTAATCTAAGAGAATATTCAATGTCTTTGTGATAGTAATTGAGGGTTTTGAAGCTGGTGCTCCCTGAGGAAGGGAAATTGAATGAAACATCATGATAAAAGAATGATTCTAAATGGATTCATATCATGATAATCTATCCAAGATATTGAAAGAGTATAAAAAGAGTTGCACAATTTATTGAATGCTTCTGGCGTATTGATTTAGGATGGGGGATGATGTCTTCATCCCTAGTTCTAATCAATAATCCCATTACTACATTAGAATATCTCTATGTTTGTATAAGTGTAATGGAACTACATTGATTTATTGTGATAAGGATCAAAAAATTATTACTAATAACACATTTTAGAACCTTTTAAAGATGATATAATCGGAGGAACCATATGTAGAGATGTCTTCCTGAAATATTGGAGAATATTTAGGGAGGTCCAAAGGGACTACCTCCAAGGATGTACCGAGAAGTACGAATTATGTTCTGGTGGAAACATCCTAGAATAACGTGAATGGGAATACATAGTATACCAGTCATGCAATAAATTTTAATGGAAACTAAAGATGAGAAGGGTATGAGATTTATCTTAGATGTCTCAATTCCACATATACTAAAACCCAAATATCAAACACGATTTTCTAATAAGTTATTTTTAGGGATCAAAAGGATTCACCTACACCATAGTGAGGTTGTTATTAACCAATGTGACCTCTTCCATATCACTTAGATCTCCATAGAGGGGCAGATGTATAGATAGATCATCCTTACTAAGAAAATATGAGATAACACATAGTGTCTTCTGATATTAGGAAAATATCTAAAATAGATGGTGCATAGAGGAAGGTTTAATAAGCCTAGGATAAAGGATCTCCCATAAAAGAACTATTTTGTATACTTATTTAATAAACCTATGAATAAGCTACTTGGGAGACCCAACCAATGTCCATGATAATTGTAGTACTAAAAATTACACTATTGCGGGTGATCTTGGACATGATCATGTTTTATCTATTTGGGTACATCACGGAGGAACTTTCTCCCAAATTCCCATTAAAATGGGTTTTTATATAATTCATTAGTGGTTTAATTTTCCTCATTCATGGTGTTCATATAGAGATCCAGATGAGAATGTTAATAATGGAAATGATTCTACTAATGGTGAATCACATCAACATGGTAGTCCTAGTGTAGTGAAAATTGTACAAGGTGATGAGGAACATCAGTAATCAGAAAACAATATTCTAGATTTGTAATGAATTTCAATTTTCATATAAATGTGTCCCCACAAACATGGGAGGGGATGAATATTAGAACTCTATCTGACCTCCTTGAATGAACATCAAGAATTGATGTTGAACATTCTTATGATCTTCCCCATGTAGCTTGTGAACATTAGAGCAGCGGTGATGAATATGATTCCATATAAATTCATTTTTCATCAATTCCCTCTCCCAATAGAGACCAATATAGATTATAGTGATGGAAATATTAAAAAATAGTCATAGCTTCAAGACATTCGAGGTGGTTTTTTGGTGGTGATGTTGGAATGAAAGCTATTCTGTGAACCCTATGACCCATACTTGGAACACTCCAAGATTCCACAGTACACTTCTCTTTGAATAATACAGTGGCGTGTGTTGTACCCAAATTTTAGTTCTAACACACCACAACCAATCAAACTAGACATTATGATTATTAATACACACTTTTTGAAGTTTTATAAATTTTATCTTTCAAAATGGACTTCATTTTTGGATTTGAAATTTCAAAATTATCATAGGGTGAATTTTTGGGGTTTTTCTGAAAACTTTCAATTTTTGATGAATAGTGAAAAACACTGAGTTATAGTTTAAAAAAAATTATTTAAAAAATTATTTATTTTATTTAAATTTATTTAGGACAAAATAAATAAATAAAACCTATATATTATCAATTTAATTCATTGATTCAGTTCACAATAATATTAGATATATAAAAATTTTATTGAACTTTTCACCATCTTTTACCCATCTCTTTGGTGAATTTGTAAATTCACATAAAACTTAATTTTACCTCTTCCGTGAGTTAAATTTTGAAAATCCGAGAGACAAGATTAATATCAATGAGAAAAATGTGGTTACATAAGATAAAAACCTTTTTTTGGTGAACAATAACTTTTTACTTTTATTTACCACAGTTAAAAGTAAATAGGGTAATTAAGGGTAAAAATGACATAATTATTACCCTAAAACATGTCCTAATTATATTATATAATTATAATTATACCAGAAACAACCTTAGGAATAATATATGAACCTATTTGGTCCACTTGGATTATATTAAGAAATTTATTATTATTTAATATAAGAATAGTTAAAAGAGTTAAAATCAATTATTAATAACTAAAACATTTTTAATATAGGGTTAAACATAAGATAAATTAAATTATAAATATTCATTGTATATACATAAAGATTTCATATATAATGAAATTTCATTTTTAATTCTTAGATATTATATAATTTTATTTATTTATGACACAATGACGATGCTGTAATTACGTAATTAATGAAATATTAAAATAATTGATATTATAAATATGAAAAAAATGTAATTTGAGAAATTTTATGAATTCCAATAATTTTCTAAGTTAATATTTCATATTAGGGTTGGTTATATGATTTTATTTCGAAGTAATAATGTTGTTATGAATTTAGAAAAAACAAAATACAAAATAGTGTCAAAATTGACATAAAAGAGTTTTTAAAATAAATATTATATTATTAATTGATATTCTATTCCTAAAAATATAATGTTTGGAAAAAGGACTTATATTATTACATGTGTATAATTAATTAACCACTTGGGGGGGTTCTCTTTTAAGTATATAGTATGTTTATATGACCATATAATAAAAAAATACCAAGAGACGTAGTAAATATCAAACTATTTAACTAAGAGTTAAATTTAAAAGATAAAATTAATATAGTGACGCAAACCTGTGTAAAACATATTTTTGAGTGTTTGTAGACCCATACCTACCTTATCCTTCAAATAATCCATTTTGGAACCATTATAAACCTAAAATTATTTTATTATAAAATAATATTTCTAGCTTTTCCTAAGGGGCCCCTCACCCCTCTTATAAAAGTGAACTCCCCTTCTCTATAATTCACACCGTTAAACCCTATTTTCTCGACCAACCCCAGACCAAATATCCTATTAACTTCCCTAAAATCATCCTAGAGGCCTTCTTTTAGTCAGAAATCCAACTTAAAGATCCCTTTTGATAAAATGAATATGAAGAACCCGAAGAATAGGTAATAATTTCACCACCCTCTTTCATGTTATTTTATTCATCCACTTCTTCTTTCATTGTTATTTCCATTATAAATTAAAATGTATAGTATCTTATATATAAAATGATGTTATTATAAATATCGTAAATCCATATTCATTATTCTATCCATCTTTTGAATGACATGTCACCATACGTGCGTACGTACGGATTACCATCTCCATGTCGTGGTTTAATTGTTATTCAGTACATTATTATTTGGATGGGTATAATAATGATTTGTAATTTATGTAAATAATAAATATAAAATGATAATTATTCTGTATATATGATTTACCATACAATTATATATTATTTTAAAATAAAAAGAATGATATTGTCTCTCATGCGTATGTACGGATTACCGTCTCCATAAACGTGATGGGATTCATTCCCCATCGTATCCATTCAAGACTAATTTTCATTAGATGATTAAAAGTAATGTTTAAATAAATTATATAATTCTGTATATTAACAAGATACATCCCATCCATTACAAATATGACTCACAAAAAAATAATATAAAGGAAAACGAATTCTTTAACACCGGAAACGACAATAATACTAAGATATTATCAACTAAGCAATGTTAAAAGAACATATATGATATCATATTAATGTATATGCTTTTTTAATAATTTAATATCAATTATTTAACCATTATACATGATTTTAACCTACCCTTGACCATGGAAAAGTACAAGGTACGGTTTTATTTGACAATCTCTTCATTATCCGAGGTTGATTATACATAAGTATCTACTGGGAAATTTTTATCATCCACATCCATGTTTCATAAAAATGTATTTCAAAAAAATCTTACTATTTTATAGACTACGGGTTAAATTCATTTATTCCTTTGTTTGACTTTTTATAAGATATTTTTAAAGGAATCGTTCCGTTGTTTTGTAAACAAGGTTCTTTTTAACCTTTTCGACAAAATTAAGTTAAGAAGGTCTTTTTAAACTCATACGGTGGGTGTGGATATTTTCTGCTCTTATAAGAAAGTATGAGAATCACATAAATGCTTATAAGAATATTTTAAAATTAAAATTTTTCTTTTATAATTATGTTAATTTTAAATGATTTAAAAAAAGAGATATTTCACTCAAATAGTTTTGATTTCATTATGTCAAAATCCTTTGATGGATTTTAAGCTTATTTGAAGTAGATTAGTTATGATACAAAACATCCATATTGTATTTAATGTTTTGTGATATGTTTGACTATGGATGTGTTATTTTTATACCATTCATGGTTTATAGAGAATGTATTGAAATTTCGTTTGCTAGTTTTAATACGAATGTTTATGTTATGCTTAAACCTGTTCATATGAGGAATAAATTAGAATTATTAAGTGATGGGTGGATCCCTCTATATCTCTTTGATGCATTGGTAGGTATCGTGTGACAAAATAGTGTCTTGCCACAAGGCCTTGACAAAATCTTATTTGTAGTCTTGGCACAAGGCCTTGACTACGTGGTTATGATAGTCTATAATTATGCATTCCGTCATTATGAAAGTGGTTATAGATATTTCATGTGATTATTCCACTAGTAGAATATATATGTGAATAAGTAAATGTCATTATTTCATTTTATTATTTTACAATATTATGATGATGGTCTTGTATAAAAGTTATTTGTTTCAGTTATACATTGCCTTAAATGTTTATACTTATTTATGAATGTTTCTACTATATTGTTATAATTACTGAGCATCTGAGCTCACCCCTTTCCATGTTTTATTTTCCCCCGGATGTGAAGAAGTATTTTATGATTGACCTGCAGAGATAGTCTGAGGGGATATGAGTGTGGTCTATGGTAACAATGTTGTTGTAGTTTATCATTTTACGTTGTAATGTAGACCTTATTAATGTATCTAGTACTTCCAAGGCTACCAAACTAATCGTTCATTCGAGACATGATATTTTGGATCATTCCAATGTTTTGTAATCGTGCACCAACTCTGGGAAAATCGGGTCGGGGTGTTATAGTTGGTATCAGTGGAAGATTACTTCAAACATTGGATGCCAAATTATGATAAACTCTGATTAGAGAACATAAACCTAAGATGGACTTTGAGGATTAGTATGGAAGAACTTTCTATAATTTTAGTATTTTTGAGATTTTGTGAGTTTTCTGGGAAATACATACCTATCTGGATACGAAAAGGTAGAGGCGGCTCTGGAATAGATGTAACTAGGGGTAAAACCTGAAAACGCCTCTTTCAGATAGACTCGTACAAAAACGGGGGCACGAAAACGGGCCTTGCTACACTCTTGGTTACGACACTCCAGGGGGATATTCTTAGGACAATTTTTATTTTCCTTAAAAACCATTATAAAGGGTTTATGAGTATATACTTTATCAATGAAATAATTTGTATGATTATGGATTATATCTATAAATAGTTCAATTTATGTTAAGTGTTTTACCAGTTTTGATTTATGTATTGCGATTCATAAACTAATATAGTGTATGCCATTATTTACAAATGGAGCCTAGTGGAAGGAATTGAAATTTCATTAATGCAAGCACTCCATGTAGGGATTTACCTCCTTCTCAAGATAATTATAGTGGAGCTAGTGATGAAACTAGTGCTGATCAACTAATCACCATACTGGGAGAACTCACTTAGGATATGAATAATAACCTTACCCATATGGAGCACGCTGATCCGCAACGTGGATGATCAATGTTAGATCATATCATGAGGAAACAACCATGAACATTAAATGCGGGTAAAAATCAACTAGTAGGTGAGTTAAGGATAAATTCATTAGAGAAAATGTTCCACGCATTTGGGAGTAGTGAAAGGGAAAAAGATGTCATGGATGTTTATCGCCTCACTAGAGAAGCAGATCAATGGTGGTCATTGATTCAAAACACGAAGAAAGATAATGAAGTATCAAATATATAATGAAGGTAATTTGAAGATATTTTTTTAGAAAAATACTTTCCTCATGACCATTGAGCGGATATGGAAAAAACATTTCTGAGCCATAGGAGAAAAGAGGACGGGAATGTTGAAAAGTATGAGTCTAACTTTAAAAGGTTAGCAAGGAATGTTGCAGATTATATACGTAACCCTAGAAGTATGATTGATTGTTTATTTTATGGGTTAAAACCATTTCTACATCGATCATTAGTCTCAAAATACTTCTCTCCATATGAAGATATTGTCTCATGTTCTATCAAGACAGAAAAAGAATTCTCTAATTCTTAAGACAATTAAGTTATGCAAGAGAATAAGAGATCTGCTGATCACTTTGGAAATGGAAATAAGGGGAAGAAATGAAAATTTGAATATCCATATTGTAGTAAATGTGGGAATAAACACCCCAGTACTTGTTTCAAGGGAATGGGATTCTGTTACAATTGTGGTGAAAAAGGCCACCAAGTTGGCGATTGCAAGGGGAAGAAGGAAGTTACTGATGATCAATGCTACAATTGCAGTGAGATGGGACATTATGCAAATGAATTTTTAAGAGTCAAGGAAACTTACCTCAAAAAAGTACAAGGGATTAAGGCCAATATTATGCGATCAATACCACTGAGGGTGACACTTCAAAAGACATTGTGGCAGGTAATTTAATGGTTTTCTCATGTTTAGCCAATGATTTATTTGATTCTGGATCATCGCATTGTTTCATATCATCCCAGATTGCTAAGAAAATTAGATATTTACAATTTCATTTAACAAGGGGGTTGTCAGTAGAATCTCATAATGAAATTATTATTGCTACAAAGTTCTATGAATCAGTTCTCATTAGGGAATATAAATGTTCGTTATCTGATGATCTCATCGTCATACCCATGATTGAATTTGATATAATCCTCGGTATGGATTGGAATTCATACCTTGATTCAAAAATTTATTGTATGAATAAGGAGGTTACTATTTTTTATGATGATGATAAATAACACATTATTTTTAGAGGAGAATCATCACCACAAAATTCTTATCTAGATCCACCCCCAGTAGTTCGTCTAAATTCAAGTATTGGGGAAGAAGAGAATGAAATGGATGTGGGTGAGGAAGGAATGTTGAAATAGAGGATGTACCTATTTTGAGAGAATATGTTGGTGTGTTTCTAGAAAATTTTCCTGGACATCCTCCAGAATGAGAAATTGAGTTATCCAATGATTTAATTCCAAGTTCAAGGTCCAAATCGAAGACACCTTATATAATGGCCTCTGTAGAATTGGTGGAACTAAAGAAACAACTAGAGGAATTGATTAATAAGGTATTTATTCTCCCTAGTGTTTCTCTATGGGGATCCTCTGGTCTTTTTGTTAAGAAGAAAGATGGATCTATGAGGTTGTGCATTGACTACAGGGAGATCAATGCTATAACAACAAAGAACAAGTATCACCTACCCTGCATTGAAGATTTATTCAACCAACATCATGGATATCAATATTCTTCAAATATTAACCTTTGATTTGGATATCATCAGTTGTGTTTGAAGAAGGAATACATTTCGAAAAAAAAATTATTGAACCAGGTTTGGGCATTACGAGTTTTCAGTAATACCTTTTGGGCTGACGAATGCACCCTATATTTTGATGGATCTAATGAACAATGTTTTCTAGGAATATCATGATTACATTGTAGTGGTATTTAATTATGATATCTTGGTATACTACAAAATCTATTAATATACTGAAAATCACTTGTGTATTATCTTGAAGACTTTGAGAAAACATGAATTATATGAGAAGTTTAGCAGGTGTGAATTCTGGCTTCAGGAGATTTCTTTTCTATGACATATTGTCTCTAAAGATGGAATCTATGTTGATCCTTCTAAGACAAGATAAATCCATGAATGGCTATCACCAATGAGTATAAATGAGGTATGCCGTTTTATTAGTTTATCAGGTTATTATCGATGATTCGTCTAGAATTTTTCATGATTGGATAACCCATTAACGAATCTCACACGTAAAGGGGTAAAATTTGTTTGGACAAAAGAATGCAAAGAATGTTTCTATGAACTGAAGAGGAGATAATTCAATGATATTATATTGACTCTACCGTCAGGGAATGATGGGTTTGTTATTTATAATTATTCGTCAAAAAAGAATTTTGTTATGTCCTTTATCATAATGATAGGTTTATTTCCAATGCATCACAGCGGCTAAAAATTCATGAGAAAAACTAACCTAATCATGATCTTGAGTTAGAAACTGAAATATTTTCTTTGATGACATGGAGACACTATCTATATTGTGAAAATTTGAGATTTATACTGATCATAAGAGTTTGAAGTATATTTTCTCAAAGAATGAACTCAACATGAGGCAATGTAGAAGGCTTAAACTACTCGTGTATTATGATTGCACGATACACTACCACCTGGGGAAGAAAAATAAGTTGGCAGACTCTTTGAGCAGAAAGCATCATGGAGTTTTGAACAAGATGAGAGTTGAAAGGGATCCTATTTTCATGGATCTAGTAATGATGGATATGGGAGTAACCATGGAAGGTGACCCATCAATTATTTTTCAAATGGTTTCCAAACCATTTTTACTAGAAAATATAAAAGTTTCATAGGATGATGATGAGGAGTTTCAAAAGAAGATTAAAGTTGTGAATGATGGTAGATTGTGTGACTTCATATATGAAGATGGAATTTTGAAATTTGGGAAGATTCTTTGTGTTCTCGATATACCTAATCTAAAAAGAGAATTGTTGGATGATTCTCATAGTTCCAATTTCTATATACACCTTGGTAGCACTGAGATGTATAAATATTTTAAGGAAAATTTTTTGTGGGACAACATGAATAGAGAGATTGTTGATTTCGATTCAAGATGTATGGTTTTTCAACAAGTGAAAGCTACAAGGAAACAACCGGGAGGAGTATTTCAACCTCTTCCCGTACCTGAGAGGAAGTGGGATAATATCACGATGTACTATTTCATGGGACTATCACTGACTCCTATAAGGACAATGCAATATGGGTCATTGTTGAGTGTCTTACCTAGTCATCACATTTTCTTGCTATAAGAGAAGATTTACCACTTGAACGTCTAGCATGACTATATATTAATGTTGTAGAGAGACTTCATGGAGTACCCCTATCGATTGATTCTGAACGTGATCCACGTTTTACTTAAAAATTTTAAAAAAAGTGTTCTGAAAGAACGGGATACTGAAAATCATTTGAGCACTGCCTACCACCCCCAAACTGATAGATAATCTGAACGAACTATTCAAACCATAGAATACATGTTGAGATCATGCTCACTTGACTTTCACGGTATGTGGGATCAATATATACCACTGGTAGAATTTTCATATAACAATTGCTTCCATTCAAGTATTTGTATGGCACCATATAAAGCGTTATATGGAATGAGATGTCGCACACCAACTTGTTGGGATGATGTTGGGGAAGGAAAACTTGTTGGCCCAAGTCTGGTGGAGGAAACTATGGAAATTGTGAAGGTAATCCAAAACCACATCAAATCAGCTCAAAGTTGGCAAGAGATCTATAACTATAACCAAAGGAAGGATTTTTAATTTCAAGTAGGAGATCATGTTTTATTGAAGGTATCTCCATAGAAGGGTGTTATATGTTTCGGTAGGATAGGAAAATTGATTCCCAGGTACATCAGACCTTTTGAAAATCTAGAATGAATTTGGGATATAGCTTACCGTTTGGTAATGCTTCCAAATCTATCCCAAGATCACAATGTGTTCCACATATCACTATTGAGAAAATACATGCCTCACCCAATGCATGTACTCACCTATGAGAAAGTATAACTAGAACCCGATCTTTCTTATTGTGAAGAGCCTATTTGGATTAATGATACCATAGAACAAGTGTTTGAAATTGGATGACTCGTCTAGTAGAAGTGTTATGGAGAATCCATAAGATGGAAGAGGCAACGTGGGAAACTGAGAAACATATGATAAAGAACCACCCAAGTATTTTTATGTAGTAATACTCTATAAATTTTGAGAACCTAATTATTTGATGTAGAGGAGAATGTGAAACCCCAAGCTTTCACGGTACACTTCTATTTGAATAATACAGTAGCGTGTGTTGTACACAACATCGAGTTCTAACACACCACAACCAACCAAACTAGCCGTTATAAATAGTAATACCCACTTTTTAAAATTTTATAAAATTTAACATTCCAGATGGACGTAATTTTTTGGATTCAGAATGTCGAAATTAGCTTATGGCGAATTTTTGGTCTTCTTCTGAAAACATTCAATTTTTGATGAATAGTGAAAAACATTGAGTTATAGTTTAAAACAGAATTTTTATTTAAATAATTATATATTTTATTTAAATTTATTTATATCAAAATAGATACATAAAACCTATATAAGTTCAATGTAATTCATTGAAGTCAATTTATAAAAAATTTAGATATATAAAAATTTTATTTACCTTTTCACCGAATTTTACAAATCTCTTAGGAGAATTTGAAAATTCACCTAAAACATAATTTTACCACTTCTGTGAGTGGAATTTCAAAAATCCACGAGACACGTTTAATATTAATAAGTAAAATGTGGTTCAATAAGATAAATTTTTTTTGGTGAATAGTAACTTTTTACTTTTATTTACCACGGTTAAAAGTAAATCGGAAAATTAAGGGTAAAAATGAGATTATTATTACCTTAACACATTTCTTAAATCTATTGGATAATTATAATTAGACCAAAAAATCATTATGAATAAAATATGAACCTCTTTTTCCACATGGATTTGATGAGTACATTTATTATGATTTAATTCAAAGAAGAGTTAAAAGAGTTAAAAAAAATGTTTAATAACTAAATATTTTTCAATATAGGGATAAACAAAAGATAAATTGGATTGTAAATATTCATTATAAATATAAAATAATTTCCTACATAATGGTATTTTATTTATATTTTTTCTACATTAACTAGTTTAATTTATTTATGACACAATGATGATGGAGTAATTACCTAATTAATGAAATATTAAAATAATTGAAATTATAAATATCCAAATAAATGTAATTTGAGACTTTTTATGAATTCCTATAAATTTTTAAGTTAATATGACATATTAGGGTTGGTTTTATGAGTTTTTCTCTAATTAATAATGTTGTTAAAAATATAGAAAAAACAAAATACCAAATAGTGTCAAAATTGACATAAAAGTGTTTTTTTAAAATATTATTTTATTAATTGATATTATATTCCTAAAAATCTAAGGATCCACCAAATGACTTATATAAGGATAGGTGTATCATTAATTAACCACATGGGGTTCTCTTAGAATTATATGGTATGTTTATTCACCATATAATATAAAAATACATTGTGACGTGGTAAATGTCAAACTATTTAACTAAGAGTTTCATCTAAAAGAGAAAGTAAATATAGTGACACAAACCTATCTAAGACCTATTGGATGACTGGTTTTCAACCCAACCCCACCTTAGACTTTAGATAATCTATTTTATATCCATTAGTAACCGAAAATGTTTTTATTTTAAAATAATATTTCCAGATTTTCGTAAGGTTCCCCTCATCCCTCTTATAAAAAGGCACTCCCCATTCTCTCTAATTCACACCTTCAAATCATTTTATCTCGACCAACCCGTACCCAAAAATCCTATCAACTTACCTCACTTCTTCACAAGGGCCTTCCTTTAGTCATAAATCCATCTTATGTAGCCCTTTTGGTCAAATAAAAAGGAAGAACCTGAATAAGATGTAATAATTTCACCACCCTCTTTCATGTTTTTTTTATTCATCCACATCTTATTTCTTTGTTATTTCCATTATAAATTAATGAATCCATTATCATCTATGTAATATGATTTTATTATAAATATTTTACTAAAATATTCATTATTCTATCCATCCTTTGAATGACATGTCACCATTCGTGCGTACGTACGGATTACCGTCTCCACGTCGTGGTGTAATTGTTATTCAATACATTATTATTTGGATGGCTATAATAATGATTCGTAATTCAGGTAAATAATAAATAAAACATGGTAATTATTCTTTATATATGATATACCATCCAATTATATATTATTTTATTATCAAACGAATGATATTATCGCTTGTGCGTACGAACGGATTACCGTCTCCACGAACGCGAAGAGATTCATTCCCCATCGTATCCATTCAAGAATAATTTTCACCAGATGATTAAAAATATCTTTTAAAGACTTGATATCATTCTGGATATGAATAATATGCATCCCATACATAACAAATATGACTCACATAACAAAGAATATAATGGAAAATGAATCCATTAAGAACTTAAACGACAATAATACTAAGATATTATTAACAAAATAACGATAAAAGATCATATATGATATAATATTAATGTATATGATTCATGTATAATTTAATAACAATTATTTAACCATTATACAGCAGGTTAACCTACCATCGACCAATGAAAATTACAAGGTAAGGGTTTATTTCACAATCTCATCATTTTCCGAGGTTGTTTATAAGTAATTCTCTCTTGGGAACACTTTATCATCCACATCCATGTTTCTTAAAATTGTATTTAAAAAAATTATAACTATTTTAGATACTATTGTTTAAAGACATTTATACCCTTTCTCGAATTTTTATAAGATGTTTATAAAGGAATCAATCTGTCATCTTCCAAACAAGGTCATATTTAAAATTTTCGACTAAATTAAGGTAAGAATGAATTTTTTAAACTTATACGGTGGGTGAAGCTATTTTCTGCCATTATAAAATATCCAAATATTCCCTTACAACCTTTTAAGAATATTTTCAAAGTAAATGTTTTCTTTTATAATTATTCGACTTTTAAATGATTTAAAAAAAACAGATATTTTTATCAAATAGTTTTGATTTCATCAATGTCAACATCCTTTGATGGATTTTAAGCTTATTTGATGTTTATTTATTATTATACAAAACATCCACATTGTATTGAAGGTTTTGTAATATATTTAACTGTGGATGTGTTATTTTTATACCATTCATGGTTTATGGAGAAAGTATTGAAATTCCATATGATAGTTTTTATACGAATGTTTATGTTATGTTTAAACCTGTTCAAATGGGGAATGCATTTGAGATAGTAAGTGATGGGTGGAGCCCGCTATAGCTCATCAATGAATCGGTAGGTCTCATGAGACAAAATGGTTTCTTGGCATAAGGCCTTGACAAAATAATATTTTTAGTCTTGTCATAAGGCCCTGAATATGTGTTTATGGTAGTCTGGCATTATGCATTCCATCATTATGAAAGTTTTTATTGATATTGGATGTGATTATTTGACAAGTAGAATATCCATGTGAATAAGTAAATGGAATTATTTCAATTTATTTTTTTGCCATATTATGTTTATGTTCATGTTTAAAAGTCTTTTGTTTTAGTTATACATTACCTCAAATATTTATGCTAATTTATTAAAGTTTTTCTATATTGTTTTCCATATTGAGCATCTGAGCTCGCCCCTTTCTATGTTTTATTTTTCCCAGAATGTGAAGAATTATTTTATGACTGACCAACATGGATAATATTAAGGGATATTATTGTGGTCTATGGAAACAATGTTGTTTTAGTATTTAATTTTATGATGTAATGTCAACCTTATGAATGTATCTAGTACTTCCAAGGCTACTGAACTAATCGGTCTTTCGAGACATGATATTTTGTGATCATGCCAATGTTATATAACAATGCACCGAATCTTGGTAACTAGGGTCTGGGTGTTACAATACTGGTTTACATTCAAGTATTGGTAACATTAGAGGGTCATGCTAATGGTATTTATTAAGGATCCCATGGAATGAAAATTGATGGTCCTATAACAGATATAGAAGGTGTTCATGGGGTGGGGATAGTATAAGTATGACATAGCTTCCACCAAATGATTCCCCATATGGTCTCTACCATAACTATACACAAATATTGTAGAGATCATATCCTATGAAAATTTTGTGTTTACTTGTGATCGATTCATATTTTGAGTAGTTCGCACAACTAAATGGATAGAGGTATTCAATTGTTGGTGAATCACAGCATGGAGGAAGAGTTTTTACAGCCATGGAAAGTGTGATATAGAATCATAGGTTCCTACCCTTACCTGGGGTTTGACTCCTAAGGGAGGAGAAATTCTATGCCCACATCTCATCTGAAATTAGATTTTGGGGTCGGGTGATTCCTATGGAGAGTTTATAATGGTGAATGTTGTTTCTCTATGGAAGGTATTGCATTGTGAATATGATCAGGACAACATGGTATTTCCCAATATTTTGAGGGACTAAGACATTTTCTATATGTTCAACTCCATATAGATGAATATGTATAATACCTAGGGTGAGGGTATTGAAAATTGAATTATAGGACATGATAAGGTTTGATTCTATGATATGTGATCCGATGTGATGAATTTCATTCTATATTTAGAAAATATGAACCACTCCAATGGAATTGAATGCCCATGATCCTTTGGGTGAGGAATTTACTAGAATATTCTTCTCTTGAAGACTTAAATAGGGGTTGATTAGGTTTAGGCATGAAATTTAATGAGGGATCATCCAAGAAGGATTCTTTGTAATGTTACACTTTCCTAATCTCTGTACATGAAGAATAATCCAAAGATGAATTTGTAAAACTATTAATTTCTTATTAATTTAATCAAGATGTAAATATTTTGGGATTTCATACTCATTTTTATTAATATATGTTGGGATCAGATAGTGAATAAGAGGGGGATATTCATGTTTAATATCCAGTTTTTTATGATAAATACCCATCTCCTGAAGGGGAAATTATATTATCCTCATCTGATAATATGGTCACATGAAACAATATCTCTGTTTTCGAGGGAATACTTGTGGCTGAATGGTTGGTTCAATATCTCCTAGGGATACTTGATAGCTTAGAGAATTATTTCATTCATAGTAATTTTTATAATTTTTATATAACAACTATTTTATATGTTTTTCTTTTAATCATATCCAAAAGATCTGGCTTTAAAGAATCTTTGGGAGAGTGAGGCATCTATTACTATAGGGATCCCATCACCAAAAGAAATTCCAGTTAATATTTATGAACCTCCACCATGATTTTACTCTTTATTTCAGTATTCTACATATACCATCATTTTTTATTTCTTACAACATGTTGAGAAAATATAACTATTCATGTAAATGGAAGTACTTCCTATGTCGGGGAACCAACCAGTGGTGGAAATACTAGAGCAGATAGAGCCATCACTTGAGGCAATAATAAAACAATTAATTGACTCTAAGAGGGATTATGAATATACTTTGATGTTTCATACCATTCAGGTCATTTCTAAAGTGGTTGGAGAGGTTATATATATAGGTGAAGAGTCATAAAAGATATACATTCCTCTATACATTGATCCCGACCTGCCTGATATAATGATTCATGTAGATATGTTTGCTGATGTTCATCAAACCTTATTGGAGTATGAGACTTTACCTCCTATGAATCATAATTACTTGGTATTTGTAATGGATTAATAAAATTAGATCATTTAGTACATGACATACTGGGGTGTTTAGAGATTCATCACCAGCACGCCATGGATTGAATTGATATGATGGATAGTGTCTCTATGTTACTTGAACGTGAGGTTGAGAACAAGTGGGGTGGAGTCATGTATCATCTATATTATAGATTAAAACTTCGTTATAAAGTGGTTTTGTATAAAATGGTAGTATTTTGAATCTTTATATCACATGATAACCTGTTAGGGTTCAAGGGTACTACATACGTATAAACATGAGCACTATTATCTATAAAAATATGCATAATAGTACGAGGTCATCGTTACACTAATGGGAGATATTATCATCAACCTCTGGAAAAAACTATCCATGGATGAGGATATAGTAGAATAGTTGGAATCAACGAATGTCAAGTGAATGAACGAATATGTTCAAGTTTAAATCTAATTTTATGGTGTTCAAAAAATATATGAGCAGGAGTTAATATAGTTGACTAGGTAGAAAAGGCTCTTGAATCTAATAGGAAGTGGTAGGATGAGATGGAGCAGTCCCTCTCCCATACTGAGGCATAGTTTAAATTTTCTTTTTCTAGGTTATTTTTTTAGTTTAAAAAAAAGGAGAGGCTCTAGACTATGGATAAAAATCCTATATGAATGAAATATAATTATTTTTTTACAATTCTGATTTTCATATTTTTTGTTGTATCTATTAACATTAAAAAGATGAAAAACTATAAAGAACTAAATTTTTTTATTTATGGTCAGTGTGATAATCAAGAGATAAAAAATAATAATTGATTTCCTGATAGTTCATAAGATGGAGTAAACCATTGAGGTTTAAATCATCCATTGACCACTATAGTTTTCCTGATAAAGAAAACATGGGTTTGTGAGATATAATATGTTTATCCTACTTAATTTTCCAACATGGGATGGTGGATAAGCATGGTAAATCTTGGGGAATTAAATTCTACCAAAATAATGGGGAATATGGAGGAATTTAATCGAGTCCTCTAGGACATGGAACACAAAGAGGGGTGACATGCTGAATGAATATGACCACTAACCATGTTCAAAATGTTGGATCCACAATTATTTTCCAATATATAGTACATAAAAATGATGTTTTATCATTTATCCTTTTTGAATCAAAACATGTATATAATTATCCTTGAATATCCATTGAGAAATGTTCATATGGTGGGATGTGATATAGTTTTTCTAGAAACCATCACTAAGTTTGGGCTTGTTTGGATGTGGAGGTTAGTTGGAAGGTAACACATGGAATATAAAATCCTTCTTTGTGAATCAATTCAATGTTCAAATGGATCTCAACACATCAAGAATTATACCATCAGGTAACTAAGAATATAGAGTGGAATTATCATCCTTAGAGGAAGATATAATTTCCTTCTGAGTCGTGTATCATCTTAGTTTCCATATTAAATTCAAGGAGCATGAGTGGTGTGATAGGTGACTAGTACTAAATTGGGAAAATTTCCTCTCTAGCGAGGTAAAAAATAATTCACTATTTCATGTCAGGAAATGAGGATAAAAGTATTGACATTTAACATCTTCTAGAATGAATTTTGAACACCCGGTTTAATGTTATAGGTTGAGGTTGATGAATTTTACATTTAAAGTCCTTACAACTATTTGGTTCATATGAAATTTTATCATATTATGACAAAGACATGCAAACCAATAAGGAAAAAATCCTCTGTATTGTTGTTTTTAGAGGTATGATAGGGAAAATTTTTTTTTTACCAAATGGTTTACTGTGTGATGAAGAGGGAATAGGGGAAATGGTTTAGATATCACTTTTTCCAGATGTAGTGGATCTTGTAAGGTCAAATTGGTAAATTAGGGGCCTTTCCGTGTGTCCCACAAGCATTGTACCTTCTCCATTCACACCCCCACTTTTTGCAATGGGTGTGGGAGAGAAATTGTAAGTGAATGAATGACTTTATCTCAGATATCCATTGTGGTTTTTAAACATGATAAAAATATATGATACTTAACTTTGATATTTTAGGGTCGTTCTAGTAATAAATAAGGGGTAAACAGGTATGGTTATATGCATAAATTACAACAAATGGATTAAGGTCATGATTCTTGGACTCGGGTTTCCGGTTTAAGGTCATGTAACATAGACCAATTAATGAGGGGATTCATGGAGTGGCTTTTATGGAATGAGAAGGAGCACAGAACAAATATAATTTGAAGGAAAATGGGTTTTTTCAATAAAAAAACTCCAAATAAATTACTGATAATTTAATTTCATTATTATTGGACCACTTATGTCAAATAATTGAACAATATTAGTATTCACAAAGGAACAAATATAAAAATGTGGAAAATAAGTGACAAGACAAGGAAAGGGAGATGAGATGATTTACGGCTGGTCTCATGATATGATATCTAGGCAATGCTATATATCCTAGTGAGTGGAAATATAGCCACACATATTTCTAGAATGTGGCGTGGTAGAATATTAGAACCAAAAGGGGTATGTACACTCATGATAGAATATGGTGATAGAGGGGAATTAATCAAATAAAAAACTAAAGGTAATGTGAATTTTATGAGGGAAAAAAATTATATAGTTATTTGAATATTTTTGGGGTCATAACGCTTGGATAAAATTCAGTACTTGAGAGTAATTAAATCTTCAGGGAACAGGGTAAAAACAGGTCATAAAAACAAATTAGGAGGCCTTATGCAACACAGAAACCTCCAAGTTAAGTAATAAACAATTTATATTCATGATTAATGGACCATTGGGTTTCATAAGGGGAAATTCACACAATTTATGGTCATGATGTTTCGACTATGGTGGGGTTGCTACTAGTTTAATTTTATGGATCAAGGAATGAATATCAGGGATTCCAAAAAGGTGTATGTGGAGCCATGGAGTTTTACTATATATATGAATATAGGGCGTAATAGACCTCAAGCCCCACAAACATCATTGGAGATATATGAACATAATTTAATGTAATGATTCTTGGACTATTCATGAGGGTGAGATAGTTTTGTTATATAGTTACTCGAAATACTATCATAAACAGAGGGGTTGAGAGAAAAATTCAAGTGGAAATGATCACACATGATGGAGGTATTTGTAGTTCTAATTGGGAAACAAGATCCAAGGTGTAACTATATATCCCATAGATATTTTAATTAAGCCTCACATAGTTATAGGTTGTGGTATGTTGTAAGACCAATGTTGTAAGTGGATGGGGGTTATACAACCAAGAAAGGGTGGGAATCACATTCTTATAATTAAATCATCATACAGGATGATTAATTCTATGAATTTAATGTAAATGAATTTTGGACCAAGGGACTATGGTTTGTTTCTATGGTTTTATATCTTGGACCATGGGGGAACCTCGAATAATATTATTTTGTACATATATATAGTAAAACGATGTGAAAAGAGGGTCAAATTAAGATTGAACCACACAAGATATTTTTGAAATAGGTTTTATATAGTGTAAATTAATAATACATAGACTATCATTTCTATAATTTTGTGGTCATATATATTACACCACATATTTCATACAGTTTAACATCTCATAGCAAGGATGTTCAATGATACAGTTTAATGTAACATTTATTTTTACCAAATATATTTACATTGATTATGGTCTGAGTTTTCATCACAAAATTTGACTACTACTAGTTTAAAGAAAATGTGTTTGGACAATAGTTTTGGGAAAAAAATTGGTCATTATTCTTAGACCAAATGGGTTTTTTTTCATGTGGATGTTCATGATGTATAAAAAAATGAATACAATATGAAGAGGGAAAAGGTTCTATAATAACACAAAAAAACTTTTACTTAAAGAATTTCAAATTTTTCAATGTCATGCTACGTAGAACAAAAGAGGATCACTAATAGTTTAATGTTATGGAAATTGGACTGAACAAGTGGATGGAATTATAGTTTTGAGTGATTTTGTTTTCCATCTATGCTTAGGGAAACTCCATCACAACTCATAAGAACACATTATCTATACTCAGTTAGAGAAACAAGTATCTATGAACTATTCACCTTTTTCAAGGGAGAAAAAGAAAAGGTGAAGAGATGCTCACCTTGGAATGTCCTAATGAGTAAATATTTTTTCTATAATGATTCATGGATGATCAGGGAGAAAAAATCATCTATGTAGAAACTCAACATGAATAAAGGGGGGTAAATTGTGAATTTTGAGATATATATAGTGAAAGTGTAGAATGAAGTAGGTAATGACAATTTATAATATTTGAAACTGTTTTTATACTTCTACACCAATAAAGGATGTGGTGAGGAAATTTAGGATGAAATATTTACTAGTTTTTAACATGGAAACTATAATTGTTCACTAGTTATCCTATGAAGAATGTCTGTAATAGGATAGATGATCCATATTTTCTATGAAATATTAATGTTAAAAGAATTTTTTTAGAATTCAAGGATGTTTAGGATCAAAAAAAGGAATATATGAGGTGGGTAAGTGAAGAACATAGGATGTTCTTGTGGTTTTAATCTATTTAGGAGTTATTCCTATATGAACTCAGATTCAATGGATGATTATTTTAATATCAAATAAATGGACCTATTTGAAAGGGGAATTTCCCATAAATAGGTTGGTGATTAAGATAGTCCAAGTACATGTGATCTATGTGTCTTTATATATCCTATTTCAAATGGGGAATCAAGTTATGTGTAGTTCTGGAATATAGTGTGGTAGATGATGAACATCAATATGGGTTATCAATTATGTTTAGGATCCAAGGTTTCACTCTATTCTATATCTTATAATTGGGACATGGAAAACTCTTCTAATTTCATGGAACAAAAATCTTAAAACATGTAGTTTAAATTAATATAGTGACCCTGTTTGGTTGGATTAGTCCATGGTCATATAAATTTGAACATGGTTTAATATAGATTAATGTCAAATGAAGAGGTAATCTCCACAATTTTTAAATTCACATTATCGAGATGATGTCATTAAGTTTATCATCCCTATAGCTAGGCTATCATACTTCATTTTATGTCATATAGACAGGACTGCAGGATTAGTAGTGTAATGTCTTACAGCTCTAAACCTTGGTTTTTGTGATGTAACTCTTGAGGAACTGATCATTGGTGGGATTTGTGATGTACTGCCAATCCATGTTGACCATTGTGAATTAACCATTGGAGTAGTCTTTATAAATGAATTAAGGTAATTTAAATTTATATTATCTCATTGTTGGATTCCTCCATTTCATCATTAATATTCTTAGAGACAAAATAATGGAACCCTAAAAGAAATAGTATTGGTGAACATTTTTATTTAATTCATATGCCACAAGATTCTAATGTTTTTATTAGTTATGCAACACTTGGAGAATTGTTTTCTTCATGGGATTATTATTTGGAAAAATAAAATCCAGTCTCATATATTGCCAATGATCTGATTTAAGGCTACCCAATGTGATTTAAGATGGACCTTTATATATAGAACTGCCTCTATATCACCAACATGTTATTATGGAGTCACATGTGTTGAATTTAAAGTCATTATCTAATATGAAAATTGGTAATTTAATATATTATATGCCCAATCTTCTTATTTTTGACCACCATCTTTGGTAGGATGATAGTGATGATTATTTTGAAATCATCAATCAACACATTATCCAATGATTGATAATGGTTTATTTGGGTATACCATATCATATACTTATCCTACGACTTCTTTATCTTAGCATCTCAAAAATTTGGTCCCATTTTTAGTGAGAATAGTGTAACGAATTCGGAATCAATGGATGATATTAGACTTCTGAAATTCAATCATAGACAGGGTCGTGAACTCATTAAATGGGATGGATTCTACGAATATGAGAATAATTCTATGTTAGACAGGATAAACCTTCACTCTCGAGAAGTTTCTGGTATATATGGGCCCCCAATGCCAAGTCCCAATATAATAAAGGGCTAGTGGTACATAGTGGCCTGAAGAAGCTCTAGTGTCTAGTTCAATATGTTGGAAATGATTTGACTTGAATGAAACAATATTGTGAACTAAATATATTCATGGACCACGGTTGTCGAAAATTAACCCTACCTTCGAATATGGTGAGAGAGCTTCAACCATACATGAGGTCCCCGCATGACATATTGTGGGAATACTTCATAACATGGGGGACATCCTTTCAATTGATTATTCAAAAATATGCTTTTATTAAAATCACACATATAGGGGATTTTTTAGATTGGAGGTATCCTAGAGGGTAAATCACTCTCGATGCAGATGGATTCTCTCACGATCGGCTTGATATGGTGGGGATATCTAATATGAGAGACACTACAAAATGGGAGTCATCCAATGAGAAGTTTTTTACTGTCATGGTTTTTTAGGAACCTGATTGGTAAGCACTAGTGGCATTCCAACTTATTCATCTATATTCATCATCTTAATTGATGAGTGTTAATGAACCTCTGATGTTCTACATGAATGACCATCTAATATTAGTCTTGATCCTTAAGTGATTCAACCATGATTTCCATTGAATAAAATCTATTATTATGTTATTAGGGCACTTGAGTAACCATTACAGGGGAATAGAAATAGGACATTAATTAACAATCCCAATATAGTTGTGGGATCAAAATATTATCTTGATGAAATAATAACCAGCGATCGTCTTCATGAAATTCATAGAGTCTCCTTTCACATTGTACTAGGGATTTCAATCATTAGGTCATACTTAGAGATTGTGATAAGAGAAAAATACTCAACATCATTTTTTCCATCCTTTTAATGAAAATAATGTGTATGTGAAAATGGGTTGTGTTGAGGTGTTGAAGACAATATCAAATTACACAATGTTGAATATGGATTTATTATACATATCCGGACCGAGCTATGAGAGGAACTATTGAAGAACATATTATATCATAGCATGGCCTGATACATTGAGAGGATGGACCCATTTGGGAATTGGACCTATATGGGATGCTCTTTATGGGTCAAATTCATAGATAAAAAATCATCTAGTGCATGTACCATGATAACTTTTTATGGAAAAAAATAAATAACAAATTGCTTCATTATTAGTTCCCATAATTCCACGAATATTAACAACATAGAGAGGTTAAAGATACTATTAAATAGATCAATACATGATACTAGACATATATCATGGTGCATAAATTATTAAAATAATTTCTAAATCATGAAGACCATGGTAAGGTAGCTCTTGTCGATGGGAGAATATATGTTCTCTATGTCGAGTACCATGTAGATGCGGTAATACACTGTATTATTCCTAGTTTAATTTTTTAATGGGAGCGAATGGAATAAATGGACCATTCATGGGTGGCCACATAAATAAACAGAGCCTTCCCAAGGAAATGTGGCATCAAATCTGTAGGATGTATTAGATAACACTAGATGTCCATGAATGTGGTCTGGATGTTTTCATCCCATTTGAAGGAGGCCCATTTCATTATGAGCCTTTATAAGGGAATTAAAATACTGGAATGTTTCCCTATGAGTCAAAAAATGTATACCATGTGATCCTATAGGCTATAAAAACTCAAATTTTGTGCGGGGGAGACATATAGTTCTTGCATTTGATCTTATCTAGATTGATTTCATTGCCTATATACATAACAATTAATCTACGGATCATTATTAGGGTTGTCTTAACTGCACACATTAGTGGGTTCATCTTCAATTGGTTAGAGTAGAGAAAGTTTAACAAATTATCATAGATCTTGATATGGTCTGGAAACTGTTGGTATTTGGCCACCAAATCATCCACATAGCAAACTTAAAAAGCCCCAAGGAGAGGATCGAATATTTGGTGTTTGGAATAGTAGTTGGTATTGCCAATTTTCTTCAAGATGAATGGTATCACTAAGTATAAAATAGAATTTTTCGGAACTCTAACGGCTTTAGAAAATTCATCCTTTGTTTAAATTTGAATCTAATTATTCCTAGAGCATCATCCCCAAAGGACTTTTCCTTCAAACAGTCTAATTCATTTATCAATAGATTTTTCATTAGAAAGGGAAATTCATCTTTTAGGAAGATTTAGATTAGGTCATGAAATTCAATGGAGAATCTGATTTGTCTATTCTTATTCATGACTAAGATAATTTTACCCACCTCTTAGTTCTCTAAACTTCCATAATTATATTATTCATGATATGGTTTTGAACATTAGCCTCAGCCATGGCACTGTGGGAATTGTGATACTGAATGGGAGTCAATATAGAACCAAAATGGCCAAATAGGATACCCTCATGATGGAAACCACTTGATCAATCCATTACAATTATTTAATTCTTTAGGAGAACAAAACATAGTTATATTTTAAGAAATACACATATTACAACTAATCCGTCAAATACATGACTACAATGATCTGCATCAATGTCCTATCATCCTTAGAGATGAGATTTACCTGATTCTAATCATCAATAGTGGTATTGAAACAACATAAAAATGTATGGGAATCATCTAAATCATCTTCATCAGCTACAATGTGAGTATTAGTGGAACATGGTTATTCCTCTTGAGCTGGATACCCAAAAATTTTGTTATTATATAATCTTGTGGGGGAAGGATTCTCAATTAGAGAGTCATACTATATGGATACCATAGTTACAAAATCCAAGGAGAAAATCAAATTTGGGTTTTGGCTATAATATCAAAATTTTATATCAACTAAATAAGGTCGGTTTATCCTCCATAAAGTCATCCTTTAATTATGAAACATGTGGTGGTTTTGTAGATCATTGAACATTGGGTGTTATTCTATATATGATACATGATTTGGGATTATATCATTGGACCCGCATTAATTTATAGAGTATTATTTACTCCATATGAACTACTAATACTTGGGTACTATAAAGAACTCCAAAGATATAGGGATGTGTTTTCTATTTGGTAGATTAGTAAGCTGAATAAAATATTCAAATCCACCCAAGGATATGCTGAACTTGTTATCAGATTTTTGGATGATTTTATATGTTTGTCATCATCATGCTGGAAAGTTTTTCCCTCAATTTAGTAGTACCTATAATTTAGGTTGTGGATCTCACATGATTTTAAGTGAATAAAATGACCATGGAGTACAACTACTTGACCATTGATGGAGTATTGGAGACACTAATGGAATGAATAAGGGACCACCACATGATGTTGGAGATATTTCCTTACCAATATGAATTACTGTGTTGTATCCCATGAGATTACCATGAACATTGTTCATTATTTAAAATCTTTTAATTAAGTCTTTAGAAAAAAATTACATCGATTCTGATCAAACTTATTATACCCCAAAATTTACTTATTAGAAGGTGTAAAATATTATTATAAAACCCCATTTTATTGAGAATTAGAGTTTTTATGAGATTAATCCTATAGCTGGTATTGAATAGAAATCAAATAATTTCTATTCCATTGAATTGACTTGTGACACACAATGGGCATATGTTCCCCTATACAATAGAACTTTCATCCTATTTAGATATGTAAGTAAAGGAATGGAATTTTTCCAACTCATTTTACTCTCCATGGTATTCCATCTTAGTATCTACCTCATTCTCAAACTAGTGAGGGATCTCAGGGAATTGATATAGATCTCATTGATATCCTTTTGTAGGTGGAGAGAATCATGGATTGAGAGAGTCATTTGAATTCCAATGTTGTGATTAAGCACAACATACTTTTAGGGAAGGAGAATATTTCCTCTTTTCTAGTGCCTTTATTTGAAAATGATCATAGTGGGATCTAATGGATATGGAATTAGGGATTTACTGTCACTTTTCAGGTTACAACAGTCATTTTATGACTTAGGATAAGAATTAGATGGATGAGGTCTTTATTTGGATGACCATGGATGAGAAATATACTGTTGTGGATGAGTTGCATGATCAACCAACATAGTTGGTGGTGGAGGTTCACCCAATGGAGAAGCCTGAGAGGACTATTACTTGTTGGCTCGGAGTGAGGCTGGTTGTTTGGTCTTAGTTTCATGAAGTATAAATTTTTATAGTACTAGAGAATACATTTATTCTTCCAGTATTGAGCCGCCCCCTTAAAAGGTGTTAGTTAGTGGTTCCTGAGGGTGTGATATTGAATTCCTTTTTTTAGAGTATTTTAAAATGATCCACTAGCCCACCAACATTCACAGAAGCATACCACTATCCTTCATTGATGTAATGATCCATGATGTGATAAATTCTAGTGGTTTCTCCCAATTTAGGAGGCATGAAATCACTGAGTTTACATACCGGTTTTGGAAACAAATAAAAATATGATTTCCTTGAGGCCATTAATTCATATTGTTCTTTGACTTGGACGTATATATCATAGATTTTGTTGATGGAAGAGGCATGGTGGCCATAGGAGGTGCATGATTTCTTATGTGGGGATGAAAAATTCAATGGGAAGGAATGATCATCTTACGATCTATAAATTCATGGTAATTTTTTGTAAATCAAGTATTAACCCAATTCCACCCACAAAAATTTTCATTTTTAGTATCAACTTCTGTAGAAACATAGGTCATATACTCAAGGACATCACCAATCTCGACTATGCCATTTTCTACCAAGTCCCTGGAAAAATCATTGAAGTTTAATTACTCTTTGATTTTACTTCCAAGGACCCAATGGTATGTGAAATAATTTTGACCTAAGTAAGTTATGTATATTTAGTTATTTTACATTCCATTAGTTTTAGGATGTTATTTTCTAATACCTAGATTTACCCTAGGACGTGTTCTTCCTTGACGGTGTATATCATGTTCTTACACTCCATGAAATGAATTCTCAGAGCCTAAAACTAACAAGGGGTTTATAAAGTATTATCATAGAGATGATATGATTGATAATTTTATGCATTTTGAACGGTGTCCATAAGAGGTTCCTAAAGGCAGACAGACTTAGGGGCCTCAACTTGTACAGTGGAGGCTATTTCTACACTGAAATGCCTTTGTATAGGATGTATAAGTGTAACCTCTCGGATATAGGTGCCACACAATGGGTGCCCTAAACCCGGTTGGTCACATGACCTATAGAACATTTCCCCAAATGCCATAGTATGTTGACTAGAAGCCAGGGCCTTGGACTGATAGTTGGGAAACTATGCCCTCATTTGTCAATGTGTAGTGCCACTGAAAAAAAATATAGACATACAATAGTAGAAGCAGAAAACAAAATAAACCTGAAATTGACAACGAAACTGATGTAAAAGATAACCAGCAGTCATATATATGATGATTCAACATGTCTCTAATTATAATAAAACATCAAAAATAGGATACATGATAATATGATACAATAAAGAATAAGGTACAAAGTACAACAGAGCAAAACCAATGTAGTGAAACAGGAACACAAGAACATATCAAGCCAAAGCTCGGTCTCCTGCTCTCCAACTCCTCTGAAAAAACATGTACCTGTGTAGGGACCCCTTCCCTTATCAACACCTGAAGCAATATAATATGTTTGGGGCCAAGACATGACCCAAACAGGGTGTGAGAATTATATCCCAGTAGGCAACCACCTAAAGGCCCGTGCCTAACTGTGAGTGAAAATGATCAACAACAGTGTGAAATAATGAAATGCAGTAAACTAGGATGTACTCTAAAGTAACCATTCCTACCAGTTACATTATCATTTTAATAATTATTTAAAAATTAAATATAATTAAAATATGAGTTTTCTGAGACTCAGCCTTGACCGAAAATCTCCTATAGTAGTGCCACAAAAGAAACCACTACAATATGTCTAACAAGTAAATGATTATAATAATAACATCCATGTTCTATATATTGGAAGTTACCACAAAATAAACTACCATAGTGTATATTCAAATTAATCATTTTCCTCGGACATGCAAGTATTTACCCTCAGGAAATAAAAAACAAAACCCTCAGGTGACTGCCCTTAGGGATAACGAATATTTCCCTCATGGATATGAGATATTTCCCTCAATCACGGATGCTACATCCCACACACATATGAAATGTTTCTGTTAGGCTAAAAAATCATTACCTCATGATAAAACAACACTACCCTCATGAATTCCATAAGAAAAAAGTAACCAGGCCAAGCCCATCATATATGCACACAATTATATATGTCTCCTCTCACGATAACTCAAAACATGCTATAATCACGGCATACCCACAGGTATCCTAGAAAAATGACTAAATAAGGGAAACACACTCTCATGGTGGCCCTAGTTGAAAGAAATGATCTCAAATATCATTTTATACTTAATCATTAGATTACCTATGAAATTATAGGTATCTCAACAATAAATGTCTCAGACATACGACACCCCAAACATGGTCACATGGCACAAATGTACATAAAATCACTCGACAGTTGGAATAAAAAACAAGACCACCTACCTCGATCTACTGTGATTGATATACGTGAAAGGTGACTCCCGAAACAACCAAGAACGATGTAGATCTGAGATAAACAAGTACCCGTTCCAAAATAAATTACTTCCCTTTGGGGAATAATTGGATGGAACGATTCAAGAAGAGGGAAAACCATACTCCCGCGGTATAATAGAGACCGAAAAAAGATGAATAGGAGTCCCAGTGAGCGATCAAGTGCTACTCTATGTCATGGACTCCTCTAACACTGCTCTTAGTAAGCCATCTGCCTCCTCTGCTGAATGAAGAGGCTGCGACCTGTTTTAAATGAAAAAACATAACTACACAGCCTGTACACTCAGGTATACAGTGTGTATTATCTTTTTTAATAGTTCCTCTAGAGGATACATTCCACCACCTCTCTGTTCACCAGACAACTAATTACACGGGGTGTATTACTAAGTACTCACAGCATAGTTAGTTTTTACACCCTTAATCGTGGACAAGACTACACACCTAGTATTCTCATCCCACACAGCCAAATTACTTGGTGTGTATACAAAAGTACACAGCATGTAGTTAGTTTTTAAACCCTTTATCGCTAATAAGCCTACACGCCCTGTATTATCATCCCATATAGCCAAAGTACACGGCGTGTTTACAAAAGTAAATGGAATTTAAAAATAAATTTTGGATTTTTCCTACATTTCCCTTGTTTTCTCAAAAAAAATTAAGGAAAAGGAAAAGAAAAATCTGGTTCCTCATGAATAAGAACTAGGTTCTTAAACCCCCCCCCCCCCCCCATAAATCAATTCGTCCCCGAATTTACCTTCCAAGGGTGGTGAAGATAATAATGTGAAAAATTCTTTCCACTGAGCATGTACGTCTGTTTCTCAATCCCATGTTTCATCCTACACTTGACCATGCTTCCATAGAACCTGTACGATAGGAAGTGACCAGCCTCCAAGAACATTCATGCTCCTATAAATAATACAGATCAGATTCTCCTCGAAGGATTCATCAACTTGAAGTTCAACCTCCTTGGGTTGAAAAATGCGACATGGGTCTAAGTGATAATTACACAGTTGAGATATGTGGAAGCCATCTTCCATGGCCTGATACATCTATTGTAATTGAAACTGATAGGCAACTATCCCAACTATCTATATAATCTCAATTTTCCCTACATACCTTGGTGAATGTTTACCTTGTCTCCTGATTTTCTTGTGTCCCAACCTCGGTGAAACAAGAAAGAAAACCTGATCCCCGACTATGAACTCCATGGATCATCTACGGCGATTAGTATAAGATTTCTGAAAAGACTTTGTAGTAGCCCTCCTCTTCTAAATCAACTAGGCCTACTCTAAAGTCTACTGCACGAGACGTGTCCTAGTAAAGCTACCTCACAACCTCTAACCAAAACAAGGGTGATCGGCATGGCCTACAATATAAATCCTTGTAAGGTGCCATCTAAATAGTTTATGGAAAACTATTATTGTAGGAAAACTCGACCGAGGGTATGTGTTTCTACCAAGAGCCCCTGAAGTCCATGATGAATGCATGCAGCATGTCCTCTAGTACCTGTACTATACGCTCTGACTGACCATCGGTATGAGGATGGTAAGTTGTGCTCAGAAGAACCTATGTACCCAGCACCCTCTAAAAACTCTACCATAAATGAGATATAAAATGGGAGTCCTTATCTGAAATAATAGAAAGAGGGACCCCATGAAGATGTACTACCTATCTAATATACAACATCCTGATCTCTTCAACTCCGAAGGTCTCCTTGATCGGAAAAAAGTGGGCTACCTTCATAAGTATGTCCACAACAACCCATACGACATCATTGCCATGAGGTGACCTCGACAACCCAGTCATGAAGTCCATTGTGACATACTATCATTTCCACTCCGGAATGGGTACCTGTTGTTACAGTCCGACTGGCCTCTGATGCTCCGCCTTCACCTGCTGATAGGTAGAACATCTGGTAACAAAACCAGCTACCTCTCTTTTCATACCCGTCCACCAATACTGACGTCTCATGTCACGATACATTTTGATAACTCCAAGATTTACTTAAGGCTTGATTCGACCTCTGATGTCAAATTGTGATGTCCCGGATCGGGGTGCCACACAACGGGTAGCCAGAACACGGTTGGGTACATGATCTCAAGCGTATTTCCCCAAATACCAGAGGCTGCCGACTAGCTGCAATGGCCTAGAACTTATAGTGGGGAAACAATGTCCTCATTTTTCAAAGTGTAGTGTAGCAGAAAAAAATAAATACATACAAAATCAGATGTATTAAACAATAAAGACCTAAAATGGACAACAAAACTGGAGTAAAATATAACTAATCGTGGTATATATGACGATGAAACATGTCTTTAATTTTAAGAAAACAGCCCAAACAGGGTAAACTACAATAAGATACAATAAAAAATAAGGTAGAAAGTACATAAAAACAATTCCAAATCCATGCAACAATAATATATCAGCATCAAAATCCTATGCTCGATCTCATTCTCTCTTACTCGTCTTCAGAAATCATGTACCTATGTATGGAACCTTTCCCTTATTGAAACGTACAACAATATAATCTAATTGGTCCCAAGACATGACCCAAAATGGGTGTGAGAAATGAATTCAAGTAGGCAACCAACCAATGTTCAGTGATCAACTGTCAGTGAAAATGTTCAACAACAGTGTGTAAAAATAAAATATAGTAAACTAAGAAGTACTCAAAAGAAACAATTCTTACGAGTTAAATTTCCATTTTATTAATTATTTAACAATTCAATATTATTGAATTCTGAGTTTTCCGAGGCTCCACCTCGACCAAAAATAGTCTATAACTGCGCCACAATAGATACCACAACAGGCTATCTAACAAGTAATAGAGAATAATAATACCAAGCCTGTGCTTTAGCTTGGATGGTACAACCTAAGAAATAACCATAGTGAATATTCAAATTAAACATTGTCCTCAGACATGCATGTACTTATCGTCTGGAAATCAGAAACAAAACCCTCAACTAACAGACCTCAGGCATAATGAATATTTCCCTAAGGCATATAAGACATCTCCCTTAGGCACTGAAGCTACTACCCACGGGTATAAGAAATGTTGCTCTCAAGCTAAACAAAACCTTTCTCTCAGGCTAAACAAAACACTACCCTCAGGCATTCAATAGAAAAAGTAAGTAACCGGGCTGAGCCAATTGCATAAGCATGCAGTAATATATGTTTCCTTCCATAAAACTCAAAACATGCTATAATCAGTGCATACCCATTGGTATCCTGGTCAAATGGATAAACAAGGGAAATGAACCCTGGTGGTGGCCCTAGATCAAAGAAACCATCTCAAAAAATATTTTATTCTTATTATTTATATTACCTATGAAATTATAGGTATCTAAACAGTTAATTTCGTAGTCATATGAAACCATGAACATGGACGCGTGGCACAAAGGCTCAGAAAATTAGCTAACTATTTGAATTAAATACAAGACCACCTACCTTGATCTCCTCTGATCAATATACATGATTGTCGCCTCCCGAAACAACCAAGAACAACATAGATATGATATAAACAATTAACCATTCAAACCAAAATAACTTCCCATTGGGAAATAATTGTATGGAACGATTCATGAAGTGGTAATTCATTACCCGCGCAGTTCAAATGTGACCGACGATAGATGAATCAGAGTCCCGATGGGCGACCAGGAGCTCCTCCAATTCTCTGCATCCTCTCCCGCTTCACCTAGTGAAACCTCTACATCCTCTTTCAAATGAGGTGTCTAATTCCTATTTTTAATGAATAAAATAACTTCCTGACATTTACTCACAAGTTTACAATGTGTACTATCAATTTTATGTGTTCCTATAGCGGTTACTTTCCACCGCATATCTGTTCACTTGCCGACTGATTATATGGACTGTATTACTATGTACAGAGCATGTAGTTAGTTTTTAAACACTTAATCGCCAGCAAGCCTATACACACTATATTATCATCCCACACAGCCAAAGTACACGGTGTGTGTACAAAAGTACACGATGTGTAGTTAGTTTTTAGACACTTAATCTCCGATATGCCTACACGCCTTGAATTCTCATGCCACACAGCCAAAGTACACAGCTTTTGTACAAAAGTACACTGCGTGTACCCTTAAATTTGGGATTTTCCAAAATTTTCCTTGTTTTTAAAAAAAAACTCTTAATGAAATTGAAAAGAAGAAACCCATACCTCATGAATAAGAATTGTTTTCTTACAATAATTAATAATGGGTTTGGTCATTGTTTATTCCACTATAAATTTTATTCATGATTCCAATATCTCATAAAAAATATCTAAAATTGACAACAATACATTATCTATATGAGTTTTTGAAATAGATTATTTTATTAACTCTATTCACACTTAACCATCACTTGTTCTTGAGAAATAAAAATAATGGGGGAGTATGCGAGCCCCTTCCATCGACAAATGAATTCATAAAATCTGTCATAATCTATATACATACAATTGGATATGTTATAGATGATGGAATTTCTAATTGTGGTGATGAATATGTAGGGTATTTGAATAAGGATATCCTCTATATTGGAAATGATTCATAAGGATAGATTATTATACCAGGAACATATGTGTCCTTCCATGGTCCGGATGAAACACTAGAGCTTTAAGCCTCCTGTTATTTTTTATTTCCATTAATTGGTATACACCATTAGGTTAAATGGGTCATGCACTATAGAATATCACCCATACCATTTAATAGGGTATTTTATATAGTGTTTAAATATCGTTATGGGAGAATGTGGTCCAACCATACCAGATATGACATCCAATAAGGTGGGATCTAAACCTGCTACACCTCCAATGCCTTAAGGCTAGAAATGTGACTGTATATCACATCATTGTGGTGAGGTTTGATAGTCACCAATGATTTGATAAGAATATTGTTCTAATAATAGTAGATATCATGGTTATAATGAGGAAATTCACATTGTTGTGGAAGGTAATGTGGATTATATCTTCACTACTATCCTTAGCTAACTCAATTTACCCAGATTGGGTGCCTGGGAGATTCCATCAAAATCATCGGTGTCCGAAAAAAAATGTTTGGATGTTTATCTAGAGGATGTATTGGATCCTCTATAAAAATTTGATTATATAGGTTTTGTTTGATGTGGATCTCTATATTGAGTCTCTTTTATTCTTCATGATCCTATAGTACAGCTGCCATTTTGGGATCTAAACTGGTCTATTTCATGACCTTAAATGGGTCAGTTGGCTTGGTGACCCCTTTTACTTTATCAAACATATTGACAGACATGTGATATCACCCCATTGTCGAGACATAGATGACCCACTTTTATTCTATATTGATGTTATGGGAAACTATAAGAAGATCTTCCTGATATAGTGTCTTCCTGGGGATGGTTTCTCTCCATCAGTCCTTGTTCCATTGACCCTATTTCTATGATCATGGTAGGGTTTAATAATAAATTTCTATACAGTGTTGGTGTTTAAAGAGTAAAATTCACCATCTATGTCATGAAAATCCTATAACAAGCTGATATTTTATGAAGTAATTTTTTAATCAAATTAATATAGTTTTTTCGATATCTTGAATTACACACATCACTGCGTTTTAAAAAATTGTGATATACTATTAATATTATTATTGAAACTATAATGATATGACATATACATTAAATATTTCATTATGTATAGGAATAACCAAATTTTCAAAATTAGGTTATAAGATTTCAGATAAATTAATAATACTGATAAATAATTACTTATTTTTTAGTGAAGGCTTTGTCGCTTGAAAAATGAATATTTTCTAGAAAAAATAATTTTTTTGATATGAAATAAAAAAAAATTTATAATATTAGAAAATAAATTTGATAAAATAAATTTTTTTAAATCTATTTGTCAAAATTATCTTTCACTATGTTTTGGAGAATTTTCTATAATGATTAATTTTATTATGAATTGTAAAAAAATATAATTTTTACAAACCAAATCCTTTTTAATTTAAATAATTTCTAGTATAAATTATAAATTATTTTAAATAATGTAAAATTATTAAAACTATATATTTATTAATTCAATTTAGGCCATTGGAATCAATTTCAAATTTAAATTTCATTTATAAAATTTTTCTACTTTTGATTTTTTTTCAATTGAAATTCTATTTACATCGTGTCTATGAGATTAGTTTTTAATTTATTATATGAATTAAGGATTTAAAAATAGATATAATATTTAGAGTTGGAATAATTTATAGTATATAATATGGTAACTTTAATTTTTTTAATTTATTGTGAAAATAATAAAAACTAACAAACTAAGATTACAGTTAAAACATGTATAGCAGGGTTAAACTAAAAAAATAAGAGTTAGGATGAAAATAATACATGTATAAATTTTATTGGTTATAATTGTTTTGACCCCAATTACCATAGGACTACTTTTATGTTCTTTCAGCCAAATTTTCAGTGAAATGACCAAAATAATAATTTATGTTAAGAAAAAGAAAAAATGTCACCCTCTTGCTTATAAATTTCAATAATATGTATATATAGGGAAAATATCAAATTTTGAATGAATATTGATATTCATTTTGATCAAAATGAAATTAATTTCATGAGGTTAATTTTTTTATTATTAATGAATATATAATTAATTTATATTCTTAAGAATTTAAAATTTAGTAATAATTTAATTAATATTAAAATAAAATAAATGAATAAAAAAGAAATATAAAATGAATGAATTATTTTATTATAGAATTTTTTTATACAAATATATTATTATATAACAGGTTTGAAATTATATATTTTAATTCCACCTTTTAATTCTCTTTTTAATGTAAAATCAACTGAATAGGGAAACAAATTACATTAATGATATTTTATAATAAATAATATGTTATTAAATTATTTAAAATTACAAAAAACCATATACTATTACAATTTTTTTTTAAGATTCAAAATTTGAACCATTTTCCATTCCAATATCAATGATATTTGTTAACACTTATAGTGACCCCTTAATGAAAAAATATTGTTACCAAGGTAATGGTTAAAATGGGTTTTATGTGTCACATGAGATTGAGTTAAAATTATTTTACCACAAATAAAGGTTTTTTTAATAAATTATATTTAATATTTACGACCCGTGGGTAAAATTTATATAGTAAGGAATGTTTTATTTGCTGTATTAAATGATTAATTACCTCAGTAAATGGACTAGATACCTCAGTGATACCTAAAATGGTAAAAGTATGTAATCATTGAAGTTAAGGAATAACATGTTTAAAACATGTGTTTTTGTATTATTGTGGCATGGATCAACCATATGTTATTTAAATACATTATTTATCAATTTTGGTTGCATTTGGGTTAATGGTGACTCCCAATTATTGATTAGTTTTGGGTATTTAAAAAAATGTCTCTTCAATTCAATTATTAATGGCCACATCCTTCCCTCACATATTCACACCAAGAAGGTCATTTTGATATTAAAACCACCAAAATCCCTCCATAAATTTATTCTACATGTTCTAGAGATACTATCTTTTTAAACAAGAATCATTGGGGTTCTTAATAATAGATCTAAGGGAGGTTGTTCTAAGAGAGAGTAATTATCGTCACTAAGAAATTTATTTTTACGCAACCTCTTACCACCTTTAACCATGTATTAATAATTAAAAAAAACAAAAATATTATGAAAAAAATATTATTATATATTATAATATTTATTCAATAACCTATATCCATATAAACATCCATTAATTGAGAAATAAAACCGTCAATCATGTGAACAATAGAGTATCGCCTCACGAACCAATGTAATTGATTTTACATCACCACCAGTCAATGATATATATGATTAAAAATTTAAATTATTCATATTATATTAATGAAATAACTGTATTCTTGAAATTATAATATCACATTTACCTTCTTAACTTACAATCTATTGAAAAATGTTATAGTCAATCATGTGTATGTATGTACTAATGCCTCTACAAAGCGATGTTAATAATGTTTCATATTATTTTAAAATAGATGGTAATAAGGATAGATTAACTAAATATACATGATATATATGATAAAAAATGATTTTTTAATTTTTGATTAATATTTCTCCTTTTTTACCTGTCAATGAAATGGAAACAACATTCATGCATACGTACGACCTACCATCTCCATGAATGATGTAATTAATTTTCACTCTATAACTTTTAGGGATTAATATAAATACATATATAATCAATTTTTATGATATATAAATTGTGATTAAAACTCTTTATATAATAGAACAATGGTTAATTTAATCATTCTGAAACAACCAAAACACAATATGCATGAAAAATGAATCAATTATTACCTGAAACATGGTATTGACAAATAATTGTTATAAATAGGCGGTAAAATATTATAATTAACTCAAATATGGCATTATATATTTTATTATGGTAATATAATATATATATGATAAATATATATTTACTATACATATAGTTCAAATACGTGAAAAGAATGTTGAGACTTGTGGCAAGGGATTTTTAGTCTCACATCTGTTTCTGGGAGATACATGCCATTATCACCCCTAATTCATATTTTTTGTTGTATATAACACCCATGAAATAATTTTATGATTAATATGGGTAGTTTATGGGATATAAATATCTACCTAATTTTATTTCATTCATTAGTATTACAATTCAAAAGTTAGCAATGTAGTAAAGGTAGTATGTTACAATTTCATTATTTATCGGGATTATTTATGATTAATTTTATTATGTTGAAATATTTTTATCTAAATCAAAATAAAATAAATAATTATATTATAATATAATTAATATGTGAAATCAAATGTTTATATTTCATTTTTCTACATTTATTCATTATAGAGTTTAAAAAAAGCTTTAAACGAAATCTGATTTTCATTCTCTCTTCAAAAAAAAATCCTTTTTCATCCCTGACAATGTTTTCTAAAAACGTTTTATATAATGTTTTTAATATTGTAAAAATATAATTTAATTTTTAACGTTGTAATTTTTTTAAATTTTTTTAATGTATTTTTCATGTCAATTTATGAAGGTGGTATAATTGAAATTTACTAAAAATGTAAAAAGAAAAATTAATTTAATAATTATGACAAGAAAAATAATTTTTTCCATAAGAAATACTCAATATTTTAATTATTCATTTATATATTCACAAGATATTTTAATTAACAATAATTTATACATTTATAAGAGTAATTATTAAATTTAAATGATGATTTTCATAGTGGATAGGTTTTTTTGAGAAATTTTCCAACTGATATTTCAAAATAATTTTGCATAAATGATGTCACCATTTGAAGTTATTTAATAATTATTAGGGATATAATCCAATGATATGATAATTATTGATTCAGTGTGTTGTCCAAATTCATAATGGTAAAATGTTTATGAAGCCCTATCCGTTTAAATGGGTTATGCTATAATTAAATGATGAATTTTTTGACAAAACTGTTTATTTTCCATGGGTTATGCTAAGAGGAAATTTTTTGAAAACCCAACAATATTAATGGGTTTTTAAATGATGAATTTTTTATTATATTGTGTCGGAGATGTTTATGGTTTCATTTATTTGATGGTGGTTATTTTATAACCATGGACGTTAGTGACACTATAAATAAATATGGAGTGAAATTATAAATAATGGTGGGTGGGATCTATTATCACTCCAATGAATTGGGTAATAATTGATAACTCATTAGAAAAATAAGTTATGTGTGAACCTATATTGAGGTTCAGAAGTTTATGTGTGGATTGATATTTCATCGATAGAAGGTTGTTTCGCTGACAAAATTTCATATCCTAGAAATAATTTTTGATATTGTTTATATTTATACATGTTCACCATGTTATAAGTTAATGTGTGTGAAAAAATATATTTTTAGTTTACTAGTTTTATGTTCGTATTGCTCGTGCTCAATGATTCCTTTTGGATTAATCTCTTACAAAATGATAATAACAATTCAACTACTCAATACGATGTCATATGATATTGTTTTAATATAATATTCTCATTTCCCATACCCTTATCCTCATGTAATCTAGATATCTACCATTTTTCCCTTACGGATCATCTAATATCACCCTTTCTTATGTCTCTTTTCAATAAGATGTGATGAACAGTATTATGAAGGGTTTGTTAATTATGATTACTTTGTGGGAATATTTATTTTAGATATGTTTAAGAGATTCCATGAAATAAGAATATTCTATATCTAGTATCAAAAGACACTAAATCTTTATGATCCTCAATAATGTATTTGTGAACTTTATTGAATATTAATCTGAAAAGATGTAATTTTATGTATGAAATACCTGGGTTATTATACGTTTTATTAAATAATGTTTTTTTTTTAATGAATAGAAACTAGGGTGGGAATATATTTTGAGATTCTAAAGGATATGTGTTAGTGTAAGTCTTATGGTGAGTCAATGTATAATAATATATACTAGAATTTGGGAAAAGGATACATTTATTTGTTTTAGTGAAACTAAAAACATATTTTAATACTACTAGAGGATGTGGCACTAGTATAATTTTACAATGGTGTAATAAATATGGAATGAAACATTGGAATTTATCTCCATCATAACATGATGCATTAAAAGAGGCCTTGCTGCACTCTCGGTTCAAAAAGCCTATGGGATATGATCTAGAAATTAACAAATCATTACGATCTATCATGAAGGATTTGAAAAGATGAAGTACATGAATGAGAAAGGTAAAACCTAGGGTGTTATATATAGAAAATAATATTTTGTTAATTTAAAATATAATTTATCAATTTTTCGGTCAATTTAGCATTCCAATCTGAGTATTTTTTATCACATAATGATTTTTAGTATTAGTTTGTAGAGGGAACCATAAAGAACTTGGATAACGTTTAATGCGATGGATAATGTGTTGATGTGAAACCAACCGAGTTGATGACTAGAGAAAGAGATAGATTAATTATTCCTAATCACTTATCTAGATATTGATTATAAAATTCCACCTTAACCAACTATCAGACACACCGAAGAATAGAATGATAGAGTTAATCGAGATTTCAGGTGGTGGATACCATGGAGGAAAGAAGATTCAGTTTCCTATATGTTAAGAATGTTGGAATAAACAGTCATGGTAATGTTTCAATATAATAATAAGATGTTTTATATGTTGATAAGTTGGTCATTGATTATGTTATTTACAATAGAAACATCAAATTTTAGGATATGAAATTGAATAAAATATTTATTTTCTATAGGAATCTACAACGATTAAATATTTTAAATGTGAATATTTTTGGCATAATGAGAATCAATTTTTTAGTGGAATAGATCAATAAAAGATCAAAAAAGATTCATGAGTGATGTTTCTTATTTCGACAATGAAAATGAGACTATTGGAGGATTAATTGAAGGAGTTATTATGTAATAAAATGATGAATCCAAGTTAATAGACTATGAATAGAGTGCAATGATTGAATACTTCGTGTATTGGAACTCAATAAGTACATTATATGAATTATGAAATATTAAAAGATTATTCAATAAGAAAACTTCATTATATATTTACAAGAACATATTAAATGGTATCGATGTTGTAGAAATGTGTATTCATATAAAAGTGTTATTTTATTTAAAAAAATATGATGAAGGGAAATATAAAATTTATTATATTTTTGGTGATGAGGTAATGTTGTTAAGGTAGGAGAAATGGATTTTTTATATTGATAAATTAAATTGTTTAGTTTTTATGACCACATAACTAATTAATTATTTGATAAAAGAGTGTTTTATGTTATCATTGATGGAGTTTACATTATATTGGGATTTATGGAATATATTCAACAATATATTATTTATTTAAGGTATTCAGAATCATGTATGTATTTTTAAATTTTTTATGGTATTTTTTGTTATTACCATGTTGTAAGAGAATATATGACCCAATTATTCCTATATATGGTGTGTGATAATTATGATTTACATTATTATATTTGGTGGATCAATGTGACATTTATTTTCTAAATTTAATGTCTTTATTTATATATTTTATCAGTTTTGAAGAGTCTTAAGGTTAACCAATTATGGACGGGTTTATTATTAATTTTATAAGACATTTTAGATGTTAATGTATTATTTCATCATTTGAAGATTCATCCATATTTTATAACTTATTCTATCCATTTTGGATTTGAGGATAACTAGATATTGTAGGAATGAATTATCATTATTTATTTGGATATGGTGATATGTTATATGTTAATTTTAGTGCTTCCAGAATAAAAAAACATATCTATTTCTTGGAGTATGATATGATGTTAAAATTGATCAACTCACAACCAATGTCTGAGATTGTTATTATGGAATGTAATGCAATCAAGTATGAATAATTTATCATGTTAATTAATAAACACAAGGGAACGTATCTTTAAATAAAATTATGCCTTAGTACCTTCATGTTTGATGAATTGAGGGTATTTATTCAACTTATTGGTTTATGGTTTGGTCATTAACTTTATTATGATCATATTATTTTGATCAATGATCTACATAAGTTAATATTATTCCGTGTTAATATTTCACTTACTAATAACGTTATTCAAATTGGAAACCTTGTTATGAAGAAATTTATATGTATTCATTCCTAATTTTTATAAGTTATTTTATTAACCATTTATATTATATAGGATTTTAACTATTTTATATTTAAATGAAAAAACATAGTTAATCGAAATCAAGTAAAAATTGTGAGTTTAAAATTTATTTTAGAAATATAGATGGAAAATCCTTCAAATTTTATAAGATATATTGTTTTAAAATAAATATAATTTCAATGATATTGTTCATTACATGCATCCTCTAGTTTTAATGAAGAAAGATATACTAATAATATTATTATTTAAACAAGAGTGATATAACCTAGATTTTAAAATTGGTGGTATTAATAGGAATAATTACAATTTTAAAATTAGGAATGAATATTTTAGGTGAATTAAATATATTGATAAATAAGATATTATAATTAGTTATGTGTTTATATGCTTTAACAAAGTATATTCTTTAAAAAAAGGTTTTATGTATTATATAAAAAAATAATTTCTTCTAATTTGAATAAATTTAGTTGAAAAAAAAATATGTTTTTTAAATATTATCCCTCAAATTATCTTCGATTTATTTTTTATAATTATTTTGAAATGAGTAACTTTTTTTATAAACAGTAAAAAAAATATTGATTTTCAATAAATGATTCCTTTTTTTAATAATTTGCAATATTTATTTTATTTTATGATTTTTGTAAATATAACACCAGTAACAATAAATATTTATTTATAAAATTTAGTTTATTGTGTGAAATATTATATAGAATTTTTATATTCAATTTCTATATAGTTTTGAATGTTTTTCATTGGAATGTTTTTTTCATCACGTTAATGGGATTCATTTTTAATTAAATTCTACGAAATATATGATTTTTTTAGAAAAATTGATTACATATTTAGAGTAAGAAGAATTTATATTATTAAATATGTTCAACATAAATATTTATCATAATTAATATTGAAAGAAACATAAATTAATTACCATAGTTAATGTTAACACAGGGTTACCAAGGGTTTAAACTAATAAGATAAGCTTAAAAATGACCAAAATACATGTCTAAAATATTTTTCATGTCCATATTATAACTCTTATTACCTATAGATCTATTCTATACATTAAAAAATATCACCCTCATGATTTTGAATTTCAATTATGTATAAAAAAGGGGAAAATAATGATGAAAATAAATCATTATGATAATTATTTGAACACTAAAATTTTATTTAATAGGGAAATTTTTTATTTTTTTAAATTAATAACCAATGCCAAATAATAAGTATTTACATATTATTAATATAAAATTAATGGACCAAAAAATTTTAAAATTAATAAATAATTAATAAATAATTATATTCCATGAATTATTTTGTTTAATATAACATTAATTTTTTTTTGAAATAATATATTATAATTAGACCATATTATTTATTTTTTTAACGTCAAATTAATTGAATTGTATAAAAATTGATATTAATGTTATTTCATTATAAATTATATTTGATTTGTTTATTTAGAATTCTTAAAAATCTTATCCTGTGAAAAAATTACTAGTTTATGTTTACAAATTTTCATCTTAGTCCACTCATGGATCAATGGCCAATTTCTAATAATTATAATGACCCTTATATATTAAAAACATTATTACCATGGTAGAGGGTAAAATAATTTTTTGATTTTTACATGTGATTGTGTGGAACCTAAATTTTCATACACTTTGGTTTTTTATTTTTCAAATTTGCTTTAACATTTAACTTAATTTTTAATATTTATTTAATAATTATTATTTTTTCAGAAAAAAATGAAAGTTTTCATAGGTAAAAAAGTAAAGTTTCCATAGTTAAATCTAAAAATATAAAAGTAAATAAACAAAGATTTTAATAGAAAACATGTTTAAAAAGTATGTTTTGTTCGTGGTTTAATCTTTTACAAAAATGAGAGTCCTCCACATTTATAAATTCCACATCCTCCCCTAAGTTATTCGCCCTATCATGATAATTATACCATCAAATACATACATAAATATCTCATGAACACCCTCCACCATGTTTTATATCAACATTTCTTTCCAAAATTCCATCCTGAAGGTCCTTAATAAGAGATCTGATTGTTATTTTAGGGAATGGTTATTTTCTTCAGTATGCAATTTATTTTTACTCCTCTTAAAAAATTAATTCATGTATTTTTTATTCTAATATATTAACAAAAATATCTACAATATAATTATATGATATTATTTTGATGGAATAAATTTCTTCCATTTCATCATCCATCTAATTGGAAATGAAACTGACGATCATGTGTTTGGAAGACCACCGCATTGCAAACTAATGAAATTCATGATTCATTACCACCACTCATTGCTTGATTTAATGATGTAATTAAAATATTAAAATTATATTTAATAAATAATTATAACACTGGTAATATTACATCACAAACACTTTATTACCTTTCAATCTTTTGGGAATCTGTAATGTCACTCGTACAAACATGAGGACTACCACCTCTATGAAGTGATGTCATTCATTTTCCATTATATTTTGAAATAATTGGTAATAATGATATATTAACTAAATAAATATGATATATATGATATAAAAATAATTATAAAAAAGGATAATTATATTTCCCTTTCTTTATTTTCAATCTTCGTGGAAACGGAAATAGTATTCAAATATAGGTAAGACCTACCGTATCCATGAGTAGTGTAATTAATTTAAAATAATTTTTTATGGAATAATATAAATAAATATATAATAAATATATATGATATTTATATCATTATAAAAATTCTATGTATGATCTAACCATGAATAAATTAACCACATTGAAACTACCCTATGAAAACATACAATAAAAATAATGTAATTATTACCCAAAAATGAGTTTATCAACAAATTGATAATAAATAGGTGATAAAATTTTGTATGTAAATCATAAAATTTATGATATACATTATTATTTAACTATAATATATTTATAATAAACATATATTTAATATTCAGGTTGTTTTGACATGTGAAAATAATGTCTATAATTATGGTAATATATTTATATTCTCACATTTGTTTGTGGGAGACATATTTGATATTCATTCCTTATATATTTTTTGTGGTGTATATAGAACCAATGAATTTATTTTATTATTATTATAATAAAATTATTGGATTAACATATCCATCAAATTTCATTCATCCATGTTTCTTACTGTTCTAATGGTTCCAAAGTAGTAAAGATTGTATGTTACAGTTTCATTGTTTATCACGATTGTTTATGATTATATTCCAACAATGAAATATTAATATCAATATTTAAATAAAATAATAAATTTCATTTTCATAACATAATTTCATGAAAAGAAATGTTCTCCTTTCATTATCATTATTTTATGTACTCAAGAGTCTAAAATAATGGTTTTAATGGAAATCATTTATTCCTTTTTCTGCAGTTGATAAAATTTTTTTCAATAAAAATGTTTTCTAAAAAATTTTGAAAATGAAATTTTTTATATTAATATAATATTTTTTATATTCTTTCTAACAATGTTTAATTTTTTTAAAAATTTATTTAGGTGATATTTTTTTCATATTATGATTGAGGTGATTTGACTTACTAAAAATGTGAAGGGATATTTATTTTAAAGTGTACGACATGAGCGATATTTTATTCCATAACGAACACTAAATATTTTAATGCTTACATTATAGGTTTCAAATTATATATTCAGTTGAAAATAATTTCCTTAGTTTTATGTTGAATTCAATTTTTGAAAATTTTATTTACAAATTCTATGTTTTATTTTCCAAATTAAATTTTCCAAGTAATCATTCAAAATAATTTTACATATAAGAAGAAATAATTTTATTTTTATTAATAATTAGTAGAGTTATAATACAATGTCACCATCCAAATTATTTTATTGAATGATTTTTGTTTATTATAAATATATATTTACAAAACCCAATTATTTTTTCTATTCGCAATACTATGATGATATTTTTATGAACCCCATTTATATTCCATGGGTCATGCAATGTTTAATGTATATAAATCTTATTTATTTTCATTGTTTTCGATATAATAAACATTTTTTTTTCTTTTGAAACAAATATTTATGGTTTCCATTATGTTATGTTGGTTGTGTAATAACCAATGAAAATGGTTACGTTATAACCCATGACAATGTTTACGTTATAACCAAGTACGGTGGTAATGTTATAACCAAGGATAAGTAGGTCTGATATATAGATAAAATGTATTTTGTAATTAATGATAAATCATGAGATACAAAATTTATTTGTTAACATCATTTCATGATCGCGTGTTTATGTGTGGACCTGGTTTTCATGACCATAAGGTTATTGGAGGACCTTATTTCTTGTCCTTAAATTAATGAGTAAATTTGTTTCTATATAACAATTATCACAATTTTATAAGATTATGTTTATCCTAAAAATATAGGTATTATTCTAATGTTATTTTATTATGGATAATATTCATTGATTATTTTATGATTCATTTCTTCTATAGTACCATGATTTTTCCATGTCTCACATTTATGATCTATGATATGAAGGGTATGGTTTCAAAAATGTTTTTCACATGTTCTCATACCCCTATAGTGAGGTTATATTAACATAAACCATGTTTACCCTTAAAAATAATATGAATTCACCCTTTCTTACGTTTCATTTCCCAATGTTATGAAGAAAGGTATTATGTTTGGTATTTCTATAATGGTTACTTTATGTGATGATCTTTATGGAAGATGTTGAAGATATTTCATAAAATAAGAATATTATGGTACAAGTCTCCAAAGACAATAAACTTTTGAGGTCTTGAGGCATATATTTTTCAAATTCATTGAATATTAATCTAAAATATGTAATATTTCTATATGAAAATAATGGGTTGTTAAAACACCTGAAAATCCAATTTCATCCATGAACGGGGATTGAAATTGAGGGTAGTTTACTACATAAAATATGAGATGAAAATGGTTGGATACCTATTTAATGACCCACTAAAGTAAAATGAGGCTCTTAATATAGGTCCATATAAATCTCTGGTGACACTAATAGGATTTAGTAAATTGAGACACTAGGAGTAAAAAATGATGAACTTCGGAAACTACTGATTTATGGACATGATATGCTCAAGGATTCCTGGATAAGATAGGTGAGGATATCAAAGGAGGTTTAATTCCAATTAAATACTTATGAGAAGGATGTCCACATGATCCCTAGTGGGTAACTGTAGGATAGTTAAGTGTAGGTCTACGAGTGGTGAGAATCTAATCAATAACAAGTTGGTAGAAAAAACACCATACAATTCTTACTCATGTTAATTATACAAGAAGATAGTTACTGATCTACCCATGATCTAATGGTCATTGGAAAATAAATTAAGGGATTTAAGTGATGAAAACATTCTCTCCTATAGTCTTTCTAGAAGAGGGGAATGACATGAGCATACCATCCCAAGAATATAGTAGCGTCTTTTAGAGGTGGGGTCAAATTTTTGACTATATCCATATAGGTTAGGGGCATATATTCCCCCATGATGACTGGGAAGGAAATCATCCCTCTATTTCTCTATATGGTTTTCACCATCATAAAAGGGTTCCAAACTATAACATGATGCCTCTCCAATTTCTAAGGTAGAGGTAGAGTGGAGGGATGCTTATTGAAGTAGGTATGGTTGCACATAGAGAACCCTAAAGGTTATTAGAACATATTCTACCTAGAGGTACCTACATAGGTATCTACCGACATTATGGACTATTTTATTAGAGATGGTTAGTCTCAATTGATAGGTTTCTTCCTCAATATCTGGTGGTGAGGGAAGGAGAGTTTCCAATAATTCACCTATCAAATTGGATCATAATAGGTCAATGATGATGTGATGATAACGCAATTATTACCTTGTATAGTTTGTGAGTTTATTAAGGGTGATTCCATGGGGGTATCATAGATTTATTCCCCATGTTCTACAGTATATTCCATGGGTATGTCCCCCTGGTAGAAGTTTTCCCTACGGCCCTTAGATGAATCTTTTGGGAAGGGGATGTATTAAGAATATGGTGAACCACTATGTTCATTGAAGGTAGTATATGGATGGACTCCAATATGGATTATTAATAATGTGAAGTTTAATGATGGTTTTTTTGTGCCTCCAATGATAAAGATACTCTACCTCAACTGCTTGGTGGTCCCCCAGGGTCTCAATATCAATAGGGTGAATACGGGCCAGCACACAGTTGTTTTGAGGAGGTAATGTTCATCAACAATGGAAGGGTACACTAGTACCGATAGTGAGTCCTCTTATCAAGAATTTTTATTGTCTTAGCCTAGGATTCATTGATATGTATTTTGGACTTGCTATGATAATGGAAGGATTAGATTAGAATTCTCACTGGCCTAAGGAAGTGCTCAGTAGTGTTGGGATGTCCAATTGGGATCCCTCTTAGGTTACTCTCAAGTAGTTCCCATGTAGAGTGTGACCCAAATTTTGAATACATAGTCAATGTAGGGGAGACGTATATATTATAAAATTTATGGAATAATTTGTTATAGTGGTTCACTATCAGGACTGGGGGGGGGTTAACACTGCATGAATCATAGGGGTGGCGATTTTGGTGTAATTCAAATGCTTCTAGGTTGAGTTGGGAAAGTCACTTTTTGGATGACATCTTCCTATTCATATTGACAACCTAGTTAATTGATCAAACTATAATAACTGATATTATATGGGATATAGGACATGGGATCTTGGATTCTATGAGATTAATTTCCTTCTTTTTAGGAGAATAGTTATTAGGTATTGTTACATCATTAGTTCGCATATAGCCATGCCTATTAAAATTGGGCAATCTAATGTTTCGTGTAGCTTGGGTCACGTAGGATTCATGTTGTGAACCATTAGTCTAGGTATTATAAATGTGATTCATATTGTTTAAAATGTTTTTAATCCTATATAAGGTTCTGGAAGGATCCTGTTAGGTGATTTCATTGAACAAGGATTCAAAAATTTTTCATTTTCTCATAGTTATAAGATAATTATTTTATATTGGTCCCACTATTTTAATAATATGGCCAAATACTGTAGGTATGGATCTGGTGATGTTAAAATCCTTGGGTGAATTAAATTATTGATTGAATCACTATTTATGAAGAAAATATTCATGTTAGGATCAACATTTTCATTCCAGATTATTTCTACTAAGGCACACATCGGGGATTTCAAAGCACTCTTTATTTCCTCTCATAATGTGGTTCAATTACTAGGACTAGTCTCTCCCACCAAGAGAATCTATTTTCCACACTTTTCCTCTTTCAAAAGGAATATGACCTCCTCCAACATAAATTATGACATTTTCTCCTTAATCAAAATATTATTATGGGTTTTTAGTTCCTCTTTCCATGGATTCTCCTATTCAAATAATTTCCTCATCCTGGAATATCCAATAGATTTTAGTCATGTTTGTGGTGCTCATTAATATATCTAGCTTGATGTGGGGACTAAATAATTACACTAATTCATTATTAATATGGATAATGTGTTCATTAAGTTTCATTTGTTTTCATTTACATGTCTAGACATCTATACACAATGGGTGTGTCGAGTATCTGTAAATTCATCATCTTTTGAATATAAATGAATCTCATATAGGAGATGTCTCAAGTCTATAAGGAAATTAATCTAATGTTAATAAAGGGGAACATTTCACCATGGTTGTACGTCATATGAGTTTCATTTTCCAAAGTATCTCATATTTTTTAACATGCGGTGGAGATTATATGGTGTTTATAGGGTTCATAGGATTATGGTCTTATAGGGAAATATGCACATGTTTAGAGTCTTGTGGGGACATAGTCACATGTTTAATTTCATGTGGGGATGTGATCACATTTTTATCATATTGTGGGGACATTTCCCATATAATATTGTAAAGTGCTATGATGGTTATGGGTTTTCATCAAAAGGAAACACTAAGTATCTATGGGGTCCTCGTGTTTTGGTATTGAGGTAGAGTGTCTTTCTAGGGAAAATAATCCCATTTCTTATTTTCTACGTCATAGGGTAGATTTAAAGATTTAATATTGGGGATAGGGTATAAGGATTGAATTGTGGGAAGGAATAATACATATCTTGTTATGGGACAAGAATCCAACCCCGCATAAGTAATGCACATATTTTATGTTCCAGTGATATGACTAGTCCTTGGAATATGAAATCATTTGTTGAAGAAGAATGAATCATAGATGGTGAGAAAAAATGGACCTTGTGTCAAATATTCATGTATAGTAACGAGAATATTTGACATTATCTCATGCTTATCACATGAGGAATCCAATGTCCACCACATAGGGTAAGGATATAGTTGAACATCATGTGATGTAGATATTTTCATACAGTTGAACATCATGTGAATTGGATGTTGTTGTATTGTTTAACATCAGGTGGTAAGGATGTTGTTGTCCAGTTTAACATCATGTGTCTAGGATGATTTGCTATTTAGTTTAATTTTATGAAACTGAAACATTATTTATATGAATTTTAATGTATTTTAGATTATATTTGATTTTTATAGAGTTTAAATTCATGAATCTAGGACATTAATGAGGACTACAAAAGGGTAGTCCCCCACTATTCCATGTAAGGTAGATAGGAGGATTAAACACAATCCCCCTTTAGAAGTAAAATTATGTGGTTTCCCCTAATGAAGAAATTTTTGGGGAAACATGCAGGGGTGACAATGTTAGGGGACCTATGATTATGATAAAAATTGGACAAATGTCTCTAGGAAATTATTGGAATAATGGGTATGGACACAAAGGATATAGAAACATTTATTTTGGATGATCTAGGCCTTACATATATATGTTTGGATTTGGGTATATCCCATAGGCACTCATCATTCACAAAGGTATGTATATTGAATTGAGGCATCACATAGTGTCCTGTATTGGAGTTTTTTAAAGGATGTGGGATTCATGATGGATGGGCAGCTGAGGATAAGGCCTTTATAAAAAATTTGATCCCTTCCTAGGGGTGGTACCTCAGTTATTATGGTGTGGGATTCATGATAGATAAATGCATCACAATATCCCATTAGGTATTAATCATTTTCCATTTCTGTAGAAGAAATTGCCATTTGTAAACATCTCTCCATCATATCCCTAGATGCTATTGTACTCATGGAGGTTAATCGTGAATGATGGATATATATTGGGCACTATTTCTCTTTTATGTCACTATGTATATAGTTTTTAGGGCCAATAGATTATATTTGAAATAAAAAGGTTGTGACCCCGTCTAGTGAAGGATGTTTTTGATATTTATAGGTTACATAGTGGCAGGAACCTATATTGACTGAAGGATTAATGTCTTCTGATGACATGATCTATCATAGAACTCAAACACATTTCACAAACACCATTCATAAAGAATTAATCATTCTTGAATCCATATCCTTTTTTGTATTTTTACCATATTGTATCCCTTATTCCACTCAAATTTTCCCTTAACGTTTATATTTCACACGCAACATGTACTTTTAAATTTCTATAATCATCATTATGATTATATAAAAAAAGTGTTCAAATGATTTTCTTTTCCTTAAACCATAGAATAACAAATAAAATGTGGTTTATCTATTTATTTTATGTTTTTTCAATAATAACCATAACAAAATTATCATCCCTACATTCCATTATCTCCACATGTGATAAAATAGAGGCTTACTATTTATCATTAATTCTTTTTGTTTTAAGTAAATATCTACAGTCAATGATAATAAATTTATCACTCATTTAATCCATTTTAACTATTTCCGTTGTTCTTAACATTTAATACTTCTCTCATCATTGTTGATTTTTCAATGTCATGTATAGCCCAATGTGATACTACAAAAAATTTCAAATCATAAAAAATTTCTAAAAAAACATAACAATATTACTATGATGTCTTATCACCAATATGTAAATTATTTACATTTTCAACAATGGATACATATTTGATTTCAATAATTTTCATAATAAGTTTCTTTCAAAACATGTATTCATATACTTTGGATATATATAAATAAAAAATAATCCCATAAACACATGATTAAAACATCCAATTAATTTAGTTTGGTTGGATAAATTACTTACTTTTGAAAACTGAAAATTAAATCAATTTTGAATTCTTCCCTTTCCACATCCCTTGAAGATACTATCATAATTAATATATAAAAGGGAAATGTGGGAGGATTATACTAATGTAAAAAAATCATTATTTTAAATATTATCTATGATATTTTTAAATATAATCATTATCAGAGCCATATTATATAAAATCTAGTTCATATTCTCAATGAATATTCTTTGTGGAGGAGTCCAAACAATTAATACATGTTGAATAATTTAAAACATGTCAATATGCCCTTCCACCTAGTAATTATTATATTCTATACAATTATAAACATAGAAGGGTTTATATTTTACACCAAGACTCATTTCTAGTAACCTTTTTTATAGGTTAATAAATTTGAACACATTGGATTTGTTGGAAATGACCAGTAGCCATGATATTCAACTATAATCATAAATTTAAAATATAAAATACCATTTAAAATAATTGGATATGGGTGTCATAATCCAACACACATCCTTATATACTAACTTTAAAATATTTATATATTTTTATGTGGTCATATTGTAGTAATTTTAAAAAACATATTCTTATGAAAGATATCACCAAAATTTGAGTGATTACTTTATATATTATGCATATTTCATGAACCTATATACTTCATTATGTCCTAAAATTATTTTCCTTCTAAAATTAACAATATATTCATTAAAAAATATATTTTATACCAGATTATAAAATATTCATATATATTTATTTCCCAAAATAGAAACATATTTTATTTCCATGTGGATTCCCTATAAAATTACTATGTTACTTCTTCCATTGATAATATATGACTATTTTTGGAATGTCACTCCATGTTCTAAAAAAAATATTTTATAGACGCCATAAATTTTATGATTGAGTCTATCAATAATCAAGACATTGATGCACCATAGTTTTTTCCACTAATTGTTTCCTTTGAGGAGGTTATTCTGTTCAGCCCTAAATGGTGTGTAACCGAAATACTCAATCATCATCATATTTCATCCCTCTGATAAGAAATTTTTATCTATCCTGAAATAAGTGAAAACACTATAAAAAATCCTTGTTCATTCTCTATCAATACCATTTAATATATTTTATTGACATTTCCTTCCACATATATTCCATTATGGGCCCATGTACTCAACTTAGTTCCCACTAATTGTGAATTTACATGTTCAAAATTAAAATCACTTGATTCTTCACTATCATTCAATGTTACAAATCTATTACTAGTGTTTTTATCCAGCGTGATTATGTAACAATCTAATGCAACTTTATTCTATGGGTCTATAATGGTACATTAATTTATAACAATTAGAGATAATTCAACTCCTTATGTCCATAACCTCCATATAAATGTTATAAGATCAAAACAATATCAAATATAAAAAATTCTAAACATCAATTCTTGTTTCTCATAATCCTCATAATTTCATTTAGATATATAATTTACACAGATTGTATGAAATATATTTATGAAAAGAAAAAAACATTTTAGTGCATTATCATCAATATTAATTGTTAAAGTTGTGGATATTTTGGTCCGTTTAGTGCTTCCTAAATCAACGTTTTTTCATGAAGATTTTTATAGAGTCATTTCATTAAATACAAAAAATTACATTATATAGTAAATATATTTAGAATATTTGACCTTTTCTTTAATGTGTTTTTATTTTTGTAAACCAATAACATATTCATAAGGATCCAAATAAAGGTTCATATTTTTTTTAGGATGGTCCGGTAAAACATCTTGATCGAATAATAGGACAATGAAGTGTTTCTTGATTAACACTATTCAATCACAATGTCATGAATTCACCTAAATTTTCCTCTATTTTATTGAAGAATTATTTTATTACGTTTTTAGGAATTCAAAAAAGTTATCTTATTCTTCAATCATGTAACAAAACTCAATAAAACATTCCATGATTCCAAAATTTCACTTTTGCAGTTATCATTATATTTTTTATGTTTTTAATTATCATATACTTATTGTTAAATATAGAGTTTAGTGACACATATTACTCAATTATAATTATTTATTCTATACCAAAATAATTATTATTTCCTCATGAGAAGCCTTATATTCATATTTTTGGTCAAATATTCCCTCGATTTTAGACCCTTCAGTATTATTTTCCCATACTAGTGGCTTGTCTAAAAAACCCAAGAACTTATTCCCTAATGTCTCAATATTACTTAACTAGAACAAGTTTTATCTCCTTCTATCCTTCCACATAATTATATAGTATATTTTTGTATATTAATGATTTATAATATTTCTCCTTTTATTATTCATTCATTTAAATTATTTCCTTATCAATATTCTTCCTCAATGTTATCCAAAAATTTATTATAACAACTAGAAACATTATACAAAACATTCCCATAATGAATGCATGAAATTCGAAAAATTACATAGAATATATATTTAAATTTTATGGATTAACGGTGATAAATTTCATCACATCATCAACATATTTTTAATTTGTAATCTAAATAAATGAGGGATTCATCATTCTATTTAATTACACCTCCATAAAATTTTTCTTTTAATACAAACACATTTTAATTATTCATCATCACATATGAAAAAAGGGTGTTATGGAGGCGGTCCATCATCAACATGATTAAATCACATTCTTAAAGAACAAGTAAATCTAGAATAAACACTGAATGTGATCATCTCAAGATTCATTTCACTTTTTTATATCATTAATGATCTCTCAAAAATACATTCATAACATTAATAATAATATTGATCTGACCAAATTACTCATCAACTATAAAACATGGTATCATTCTAAAACATTCATTAGTAATACATATAACATGTAAAATATTTTCTCAAAAATTTGAATCACCCTCATAAATATTGATATTTTTCTCTCACATAAATTGATAAGTTTTCCATGAAATCACAATTATGTATATATAGTTTATCAATTTTCCTCCTATTTAATTAACTGATTCGATATCACATTCAAAAAAGTGGGTTCTATATAAGATAAGGAACTAATCAACATGCTACATGATATTCTATAGGTACAATCCATATAGATATTTACTACTATCAATTGAATGTGGTGTTCAAGTACTTTCTTAGAGAAGAGTAAATTGAGTCCTTTTAAAATAAAAACCCCACTATGGTGTAAAATCACTTCCATTGCATCATGATGAGAATAAATTCATATGGATTCACATGTATATATACAAATTATTAAACATAAAAGGTATAATACTCTTAGGTTCAATGATCCATCTTAGTATGTAAATTTAAAATATTTCATTTCAAATTTTCTTGTTTGTATTTATTAGGAACATATCTATATCTCCCTCATGAATGATAAAAAGAGATAAAAGTATAATGGAGTGGAATATAATATTTTATATGATATACCCTAAACATATAAATTAAATGATAAAGCTATTAAATAATATAATGTACCAAAAATAGTAAATCTTATAATGTTATTACATGTTCAATGCCACTACATTGACACTTAAAATTTACATCCTATTCCATGATGAGAGTTCATTACTGTCATGTTCTTAGGGTTTTCCCAACACCAATAAGTACTAAGGACCACTATTTTTAGGATCATTGAACTTGAAATCATTGTTGGTTTATTGAAAATTTTAACCACTTTAGTTTTCATGAATATATATAAAACTATTTGTAAGATGTCTCCTCAAATACCCTTCTAAATTACCTCATTATTTGATGTGCCTCTGTATATTATCTCTACATTATTTTCTAGTAATTATTAAAACTCATTTTTTTCACATCTATTATTGAATAAGTTTATAAAAGATATAAAAATTGTTTTTTCAAATCTATATAAAAATTAACCCTTTTCAAATTTCTTGGATTAATCCATATTTTCATAAAACTATGAGATCATACCATGTGTATAAAACATCAAAATGGGGCCATAATTTTCAAATTAATGATGTAAACACTTTAATATCTCTTACCTATAAATAATTTTCAAAATAAATATATAAGTGGAAAACAGCATAGCCAAGACATGAAACCTTCACCAGGGTGTCATACATCTCGATTTTAGAAAACCAATGTAATTGTACATATTTTATAGTATAATTCTTAGTAAAATAATATTTCCAAAAAAATATACTAAATAACTTTTAAATTAATTCACACATAATCTTGGTGTGATTTTAGCATTCTCCCACAATCAAAATGTTGGTTATGGAACAACCCATTCACTACTATATCAAAAAACTCAAATTACCAAAACCACTAATCTTATCATGATTCACTATCGTAGATTTTATTCTATTCACTATATTGTAGAGGTACCTAATTTTACAGTATAGATACCCATGGTAATAATTTGAGGATATTACATCTTTTTAGAAGAATATTCATGACACTTCATGAACAGACACATCATGGCCATAATATTTTTGTGACATTGGAAACATGGAAAAAATATTCTAAATTCATGGATTATATTCAATGTCTCCTATAAAGATCATTCCATTTTTTAGTCCAATATAAAAACAGTTCTTCATAATCGAGATTATAGAAACCCAGGAAATGGTTTTATAAAATACTAAAATAGGGTAACCAAGTGATATACATAATCACGACATGATCATACGGGTATGAGAATATGTGTATAAAATTTTGAAACCCTATCTTGAACAATAAGGTTCAAAAAATTATGTAATTGAATAAGGATTGGTAGTTTGTAAGACATGAATCATAAGAAAGTCAATGAACATGAAACATGAGAGCGTGAAATTTTTTTAACACATTTAATTTGTTGAGGACACATAATAATATAAATTTATTTCCATTTTAGTCATGGCTCTTAGCCAAGATGATCATAGAGGAAATATTAAATTACATAACCATGTTCACTCCCTATTCCAACCATGTATTACTGAATTGGGGTCACCCCCCATTTCATCCCTATCTTACTGAACTGGGTTCATTCCCCATTATAACATTTTGTAACTAAACCAAGTTCACTCCCAATTCCAACCATGTCTTACTGTACTATGTTCACTCCCTGTTTCAACCATGTATTATTGAACTGTGCTTACTCCCTATTCAAGTCCTATATTACTAAATGGGTATCACTCCCCATTATAGTCCTATATATTCAATTATATATAATTATTTACCAATTCATTGTATAAGGATATAAGTCCCACTCATATTTGGTTATAACATAACAACTGATACATAAAGAAATTATTACATATGCTATCTTAAAGATCATAAAACATTCATTATATAAGTACTAATGAATGTAAATGGGATTTATAAACATTACATCATAACATAACTTGTGTAAAATAAATAGGTTTCGTAATCATTTTAACATTTCAATAAATAATAACCTATTTGAAAAACAGTACGATTAATAATAATTTTATCATGCTAGAAAACATGGTCGGTAAATTGGTTTCATAAACATATTTTCATCATAAAATGTAAACATTCAATGTAATATTTAGAATGGTATCCTTGGACCCTATCCCCAATAAATCATAATGAATCTCAAATGATTTTTATATAAATGGAAACTAATTTTGAAAGATTGCATGGGACATTTATTGAGTAAAATATATTTTATTTAAAAAAATAATTTTGAAAAATGAAAAAATTATGAAAATACTTTTCCATTTAAAAACCTTGAAAAAATATAAAGGATTCTTTTAAAAAAATTAATACATTTTTAATGGAAACATTATTTCGTATTTTAAATGTTCAGTTAAAAATATAAAAAAATTGAAATAATATTTCTTCCAAAATATCATTTTGAACATGTAAATGATGCTTTGAAAATCATTTGAAATAATTTATAGATATAAAATATTTCCAAAAACATTTTCATTGAAAATTACAAAGGAATCATAGAAAATCATTTTAAAAAATTTTAAAACATAAAACATTTTTCAAATATTTTTCATGAAATTGATCGCAAAAGATAAATTAAATATATTTTTTAAATAATTTTTATAAATCATGGATTTAGATAAAAAATCGTTTTAGACCAAAAAGTTCAATTTTCTTACAAACATTCTCTTTGAACCCTTGAGTTCACAAAGAGTGTAAAATTATGGGAAGAAATTTATTCTTAAGACATAACTATACAAAAAGATAATTTATGATATAATCAAGATATATATAATAGGATATAGTCATTAGAAGAAAAATCATAAAAAATACATTTAAATGATGAGATTGTAACAAAAAACACACACCACTTAGGTAACATGGAATCATATGACCAGTGAAGGAATAAGATTAAACGAAACATAAATATAACAATTGTTAATAATATCGTGATATTACATTTCATAGGGCATTTATATGAAACTCCAAATGAATATGAGTGAATAAAATAACATATGTCTCCAAAAGTCTAATTATCAAAGAATTACATTACAAATTTATTAATATTTTAACTGCAATGTCATTTATGAGGTATCAGTTTGAGGTATTTTATATATTATTTTTTCAATTATTTATTTCTTGGATTACAGGAGAGTTTTTGTTTTGTGTAAATAGTGGTTTTCAGGCCTAAATAAAGGTAGAACATGGTTGGTTTCCGTTTAGAAGAAACTCTGTTCCATCCTAGTGAAAAATGTGCACCCTAGACATTGTTATTGTCTATATCACACAGGCTAGCTCATGGATGAGCATTATAATTATGTATCTAATTAATTAGTTCTTTCTGAGGTACATGGATAGGTTATTGGGTGTGTGTACCCTACAATAAAGTTATTCATCTAGTATTCCTCTTTGACATAGGTGTCACACAGTATGAATATAGTTATGTAAACCATGATGTCAAACCATGTGGCTAGCTAGATCTTTTAAATGTTTTAAATACCTAAACCAACCCTACTTTATTATAACCCCAAATCACCCCTAACTCACCATGTTCTTATTTCCAAACACCAGGGGTACCACCCACATCCTCATTTTTCCATTGGGGTTAATGTTTTCACTTATTTTGGTGTGAAATATCTATGAAATAATCAAGTAATAATCTTGTTTCATTCTATATTTATTCCACATGGTATATTGTAAATTATTATTGAGATATAAATTATCTTGAATATTTTTTAGCTGATGTGGGTTAAATCATGTTTCATTTATTTGGATCATTTTGGATTTATATTCTCTTGACTTTATTAGATAAACATTTGATATGGTTGTGGTTTCCATCTTATCTCTAAATTTTTTTAAGAATGTGGTAGGTTGATCCAAAATTAACTTTTCTTTATGACTTTAGTTTAATTTCTGTTGTTTCAAAATGGGTATTATGAATTTATTATGAGGTACTAACCATGTTTTCTAGTGGATTTGGTGTGAGTAAGGGGTAAAATATAATTTTACAACTAAAAATGGTTGTTCTTAATGAGAGTTTCCATTTTTGGAATTATTTATATGTAATACATGGGTTGGTTACATGGGGAATTATTTTCAGAACAAGGAAATCATAGGTATTAAGTTGGATAGGCGAAGTCTAGTATGTTATGTTATTCGGAAGGACAGAGGCACTGTCAACCTAAAATAAAACTACAAAAGTTATATATATTTTTTTAAGTAATATTTTTTGTAAAAAGTGAGGAAAAAGAAAGTGAAAACAGGCAATAGAAACTATATAATATAACAAAATTCATAAAGACCAACTTAAGGATATTAGATGGGACTTTCCTAAATAATTTCCAAGATAAAATCTGTTTCCTATGTATCCAGTTCATATATGATATTCACTTTTAAATAAGAATCCAATTTTTCCTAGGCTTGCAAGAAGTCATCCACTTTTATCATCTTCTCATTATAGCCTCTAGTCAAAATTATATGTTTTTTTAATCTAATCACTCTGTTCAGTGTTGGTAACCACCTCCATTGGTCTCTCATTCATCCACTCCACAGTCTCCTTGGAAGCATGAATGATCAAAATCATATCCAGAATTTCGTCTTAGGAATGCATTAAGGGGTCCCATGAATCTTCCTTGGCCACTGCTTCCTCACCTGGCTGCGGATCATCCATGATCAACAATGGATATTCAGCGATTTCAAAACTTGGTCCAAACAACACATATATCCCCTCTTCTATTTCTACTGTATAGACCATATTCTCTTACATCTCAACCTCACCCATGAGATACTTACATCCCTTTGAAGGTATCTGCTTCAATCTATCAGAGAACAAATCCATATTTATGTACAAAGAGGGGTCCCCTAATTTGGCCTCTAAGCCATTACACTTATCTTTGCTTTCCAATCTGGTTACAATAGACATTGGGGTATTTGAGTAGTCTTTTTGGGGGCTTTGTTGTCCTGCCCTTGAGGACCGAGATATTTCATGTCAATAGGTTCCCTTGCTTACCTTTCGTTGATCTAGGTCATAATAGAGCCTCAAACTCATAGTCCGAACTTGTTGGGAGACCAACTACTGAACACCATCCTCCCCACATTCTGACAGTTGACATCATGCATACTTTACTTTCCTTTTTGGGATGGCAGTTTCCCACCCTCCAGGTTCCTCATTTTCTTTAAGATCAAAATTCTGGGGTGATAAATGTTTTTGCACCAGGATTGGCTTTTTATCATTGCATAAAACTACAACCCGTTTACATGGGGACATTGACTCATATATGTTAGATACATTCGAATACTTTAGCACACTAGAAGAATCATGAGGATCAACATCACCGTCCTTGGATGGAAGATCAGAATCCTGAGGTTCAATCCCCCTTCTTAACTAAAGAATCTCAGAAAATCATGGAGTAGTCCAGGAGTAGGGACGTCCTGAGGTATGTTCGTTCGAATTTGGCACACCCAGATCATGAAAAAATATAACAAAACTATCAGTCACACTCGGGTCTTAATTTCTCGGCTTAATGAGTGGAAGTAGGGAAGAAGGACCCTCCCCACTTGGTGCTATAACATTGTTTTTATAATCCCACACCCTCCTGTGTAATTATTTTCCTTGTTCCACGCCTACAGGAATCCAATGGGTGACCTAGTTTCATGTTGGTGAAACTAAATTCAACCCAAAATTCATAGACCACAAGCTGTTTTCAATGAAATACCTTACACAATGTGATCTAGAAAAACTCGGAAGGAAAACTCGAGACATCCACTTCTACATATGATCCTTTACCAAGTCATGTTTTTGGTTAATGGATTGGATTGAAAATTTCAAGAGAATTTTTTTGGGTTCTTGATACTCTAATTGAGGTTAATATGGAGTGTGATTCATTGATGTTAGAGGGTCCTTGTCTCATGTGGTGGTACTCAGTGGTTCAAAATAGGTAACATGATAATATGTGATGGAATTACATCAACGTCCACTTCATTGTGTAGTATTTATCTGAGATTTTGGACAATTACAAATCTTGAGAGTTTATGGATCTTTATATGGGGGATTATACCTTTTTGGGGTACAAAATTTGATTAATTGAGTTGGCCCATTATTCACTCAAGGATGTTTCTAATGGGAATATAAAGGATTATCTATTCACAACATGTTTGCATCCAGAAATTACGTCTTATTTTTTATTGTTCAATGTGACGATGTATGATGAGATAGTCTATTGGGCCCCGATGGTGGAGATTTATTGAGCCAAAAAGTATTTTCTTTCTTTGAATACTTTAGTATTGGGATAGGGATGTGGTGGTTGTTATGAATAATAAAATTAAACCTAATGTGTAGGAAAAAATGGTAGGGTGCGGCTTAAGCCACCCATCCCATCCTCCTTCATTTGTGTCTAGTGGTGGGACATTCATATGCTACCAATGTGGGAGTCCATTTAACTTACATGTAGTATGTATTTTTCTACCTATAACCATCCATGAGTGTCAGTATTTTGGTATGTTTCCAATGTTATTGTTTGTTCCAAAATGTTAGAAGAAAAGAATGAATAAAAGGAGGCCCCATGACATGCCTCGTGAAGCCACAGTGCGGAGCTACACCAAGCAACATGGCCGCCGTGAAGAAAAAGAACCAGGACACTCTGCGAATTCCCTTAACGTTTGCAAGCTCACCGCGATGAAAAAGAGGTGGTACACTCCACAAACGCCCCTGACATTCACGAGCCCACCGTGATGCAAAGGAGTTGGTACCCATCTACAAACTTGGTTGGCGTTCACAACCCGCCGCAGAGCAACTGATGCCCTTTTCACGCCGCATTAGCTGTTTTCTATGGTGCCTCTTGCTTATCAATATCGAACTCCCCCTGAGCCCAACAGACAGATAATCTGACCTTTCGGATTCACAGCTCCCAAATCGCGAAGCACCATTTTCATTGAGAATCATGAGCTATGCGAGGTATTTTTTCTTCATGAGATGCCTCCGCATTGTCTTGATTTGATCCCCTCTTCTGATAGGGATGCCATTTATGAAGCCTAAGGGAATTCGTGACAGAAGGGGATCCCCAAGGGGACCCGAGTAGTCACAGAGATTTTATGCTTCACGAAACACCCATCTTGTACATGTGATCCATAGTCCAATGTAGGGACACTGTACTTCGTGAATCACATTGCTTCCTGACACTTTTCTTCGTGAGGTACCTATGCTTCGTGAGGTAGTGCTCCGTGGACACTCTTCTACTTCGCAAAGAACCTCCCATTGTCACCTCCACCCCATGCTAAGGCTAAGGCACCCCACATCGCGAAGCACACCCCTTTGCCAGTGCCCTCCACTATACAGCACAACCGAAATCCACAAGGCCCCTGCCTCTGGACCCCTCTGCTTGGAAATTCCTTCTCCAGTGAGACTCTCCAGGTTTTCACGATGTGACATCAAAGTCCCTTGGACGATACCACCCATGGTGTTGCTTCACCTAATGCTTCTTTGCATATGCACACAAATAGCTATTTCTTCTTTTCATATCCACGCTAACATGGACCCCTCGATGGTTCGCTCTTAGACTCCCCATAAGCATGGTATTTCATGTGCCATCCCTCCAAAAGGACTGAGGGTACCAGTCATGTAAGTCCTAGGGGTGTAGAGTAAACCCACCTCATCTGAGCTACAGGATGTTAAACTACCAAGAACCCCCATCCTCAAAACACGACGTTAAATTGTGACATCACCTCATGCCTCTCGCATGGGTTTCCCCCACCATGGACATTTTCCATGCCCACTGGCCTCCAGAGAGGATGATATGCTCCTTCTGGGAGTGGCGTTTGTCTGTGGGGAAGGGAAGCCTTCTTGGTGTAAGCCCCTAGAAATTCTTGAGGGAGGTAGCACCCATGCACCTCCATAATTCCCCTCGCTCTGTGCTTTTTCGCCCTTGGGCCTCCATCCCGGAGTAAGTCCCAACACCATGGGCCGCCCAATGCATAAGCCCCTCTTCACTTCCCATGGATGCACCCTTCGAGACATGAACGTCAAGTCCATACAAATTCTTGTTTCTCACACTGAGCATGACTCACGTGAGCTTAGAGTAAGCAACGATCATGACACACCCTAGGCCGCCATAGAGCAGAAGCCCCAAATTCCCCCATCCCGTATGATGTTAAACTGTATTACTGAACTACGAGGACTTTTATCCATGTCAAGGAATGGTACCTAGGAATCCACCCAGAGGTTCAAGCCCAATACCCATCAGGCCAAGGCCCATCTTCACATCGGTTAGCTGACACTCCACCATCCCGCAAGATGTTAAACGGCATTCCAATCCAGTGTTAAGCCATTGTGACGACCATCCAGTTCTTCCAATTCCCATCTCATGTCAGTTCAATAACCCCTTTCCATTCTGAACTATGTGGTCTTTGATCCATGTCAATCCATGGTACGTAGGAAGCCTCCCGAGGTTCAAGCCCATCATCCATCAGACCAAGGTCCATCTTTACATCGGTTCACCAGCATCCATTCTGAACAACGTGGTCTTTGATCCATGCCAAGGCATGGTACGTAGGAATCCTCATGAGGTTCAAGCCCAATACCCATCTGAACAAGGTCCATCATCTTTTCAGTTCTCCAACACTCCATCTCGGACAACGAAGACTTTGATCTATGTCAAGGCATGGTACATTGGAAGCCTACATGAGTTTTAAGCCCACCTAGACCTCTAGTCCCTTCACGTCGGTTCACCGACCCAAATCCTTGGGCAGCCTAGAGTGTAAGCCCCAAACATCCATCCTGAACTACGTGGACTTTGATCCGTGCTAAGGCATGCTACGTAGGAAGCCTCCCCGAACTTCAATCCCAACACCCATTGGACCAAGGTCCTTATTCACGTCGGTTCGATGAAAAATAACCTCGTCCCGCACGACGATCAACTGTACTCTTGAACTATGAGTACTTTGATCCATTTCAAGTCATGGTACGTAGGAATACTCCTCGAGGTTCAAGCCCAACACCCATTGGACCAAGGTTTATCTCCATGTCGGTTTTCCGACACACACCCTTCCGAACTATGTGGACTTTGATCTATGACAAGGTATGATATGTATGAAGCCTCCCTGAGGCTCATTCCCACCACCCTTTGGTCACTCTGACCCCCTTCACGTTGGTTATAACCAACCAGACTATGCGGACTATGATTCCCTGCCACGAGGATACGTAGGAGGTCTCTTCGAGGCTCAAGACCAACTTCACTGTTTCCCTTGCAATGGTCCCATTTCATTCCCCTCCACTTCATTCATCCATACATCATCCATCCTGATTCTCACTCGGGCCGCCACATCCTGTTGAGATCTTTCCATCCCAGTCCCCTCCATAAAATTCGAGAATCCCCCCATGCGTTGGCCCCAATATCGGTGGTCCCTCAAGGGGGTTCCTCAATCTGGTCCACCTTCATCGGTGTTCTGATTAGTCTTATCCATCTCCACTAGATGTTAAACTTTCATTATACCCTATGTTAAACATGGGAATCTGAGGAAAACCTAAGATAAATGCCCATGTAATATGATTCCCCATGATCGATGTGGGATTCCTTGGGATTCTGTGCACTCGAGAAGCCCTTTAATATGGGGAAAAGACAGACATGCCAATTCCCCAGCATCCAGACATGCCAGTGATGCCTTGACGTGAGTAATATACCCACTGAAGGTTGTTCCTCTGACCAGACCCAATTAAATGTCCTGACAGAAGTAGTGAAATATATCGGCATCCATGAAAACATGGTACTAGGAAGAGTTTCATGAACATTGTATTAAATATATAAGGGATACCCGGACTAGGTGATGAGTTCCGGGGAGGAATCCACGGAAGGAAGAACCGACATCCCATCATCCCGTTTCAATCAATGTGCCGACGTCACTGAATAATGAGTGAATGTTGCCCAGCATTGGAAACCAGGAATGCTGGGAAACAGTGCCGCGCCGACATTCCGTGAACGCAACAGACGCATGCGCCCTAGTGAAAGCATCAGAAATAGAAATGGTGAACCCGATGTGAATGTTCTTATCCTCAATGTAGAGATTAGTATCTCTTGAGAAATCAGTAGAGTTACGTGTCACTAGATCTGGATATCTGGTGTTGGGTCCCACCAAGAAAATAGCAGGCATGGCATGAAACTCACCAGAATTTGGGGAAGTAGAATGTTGGGCATCCCGTTTTGTGACGTTGTCAGCGTGGATCCTTCTTACCAGCCACAAAAGATATAATGACGCCGGTGCACTAGATTTTGACTTCTTTTCCTAGCAGTGCTGATGACTTAATCTCCATGCTTCTTAGGAATAAGGTTTCTACCACCAGAACATGATCACCGCTCACCCAGCTATGCAGAGGAAGGGGCAATGCTAGCATAGCCGCTCTGCATGGCTCCACTACTGCCGCAATGGAGTCTACGTCTGTGAATGTGGGACGCCCACGCCCCATCTCCCCATCGGAATTCATCCATAGAAGGGTGATTAATGACTTCGTATGTCATTAATAGGAGGAGGGAATAATCCCAACCCGGGATATGGCCCCCCTGAACCTGGTGGCATCCAGGCCCTCCGTCAACGTGGCCCTCGAGGGCCACGCAGGGAGCCACGTCTTCCCACTCCAACCTTCAACCATTTCGAAAGCCTCTCCCTAGATCTCCTCGACAACTACATACCCTATGCCGATGAGGTAGGGGATGCTCAAGCTAGCCCAGCTAGAGTTTTATCCCAGGGGTTCCTAGCGAGGGTCCCCACTGGGTTGAACCAGCACCGCCACCCGGTTCCCAAAGCTAAAGAGTAGGTAGACTACCTACCTGCACCACCGGCACCAGCCCGGTTGACCTGACGCCAACGTCGGGCACAGGCAGAGGAGGGCGCTCGTTAAGGGGTTTCGACATTAGCGGTTACTATGTGCCGAGCCACCATCGACATGCATCATCACTCCCCTGCATACGCCAATCAAGGGCAGTTGTACTTCCAACCCAAATCGAGGCCCCAACCACTCCATGGTAATGTTGATTCGACTATCCCGGTCAGAGGCACAGCCTGTGGCCACCGCGGACTATCCCGCAACAATTCCACCCACTATGGGGGCCGTCCCCGTGCAAACATCACAGAGGACGCGGGCCTTTCCAGCTCCCAGTACCGACTCAAAGGTATGCCCTAGGCCACATTTGACTAGAATGAGGGCCTTCCCTATGGAGGCAACACCTCATATGGGATCCTCTCTCAGGCTCATTACACTGGGTATGGAGCCATCCCTCCTTCCATAGACCGCCAGGGTATGGATGTTGTACATCTAGTCACTCTACGATGTGAGGACCTTCCTCACATCCTTGTAGCAGCCGATGGAGGTCATTTTCATCCTATCAACCAATAGGGGTGAAGATCAACTTTACTTCACCAACACACAACATAGAGGTCCTACCCATGTTCAATCCGATCAGTATGGGGACCTACCTCGCACTGACGCCACCAAGGGAACCAGGCATGGAGGTCCTACCCGTGCTCCTGTAAGTTCCATCGGGGGTCCTACCCACACCGAAATCCAGCATGAATTTCCTACCCATGTCCCCTTTAACATCTGCCCTAGTTCTCCTAGCACCCCAGACCACACAGGAGGAAGCACTCTCCGCCCCAACACAAATACGGGTGAAGGACCACCTCATGCCTAGAATTTTCCCCTCCCCGAAGATCCATCTCGGGGTAGGTAGGCGGGTCACCGCCACTACAATATGAAACTACAAAGCATTATAATGAGATCAAACCGGTCTGTTTCATAGATTCTGAAGCAGAGTAAGATTCAGTGGTGGAACCCTCCCCTCGGTTATCTGTGTCAAGGACCGGGGCAGGAACAAGGCGTATCAGCCTCATTCTTTTAGAGTGTGAAGTCCACCAGATTCCTGCCTATCTTCGCAGGTATGTCCTGGAAGAGGAAATTTTGGGAGTCCCACAGGTTCCGACCATGAAATCACCATCATCGTCACCAGAAGTTCCCTCTACCTTGACCAGAGATCACGTAGAGCTACTTTGGGGATCGATTGGGGTTGACTGACATCATGTCCCTTCACCAATAACTGTGATTACTGCAATAGAAGTTGTGACTGTCAGCCTGTTGTATCCTGAAATTGTGGTCAGGTCACCTCACTCCTCAAAGGATGGCCCGGAACTCAGTGTCCAGTCGGCTGGTTCTCCATATTCTCCGCCGCCCAGTCTACTGTCTCAATAGTCTGCTTCAGTACCGCTACCGGTTCCTCAGCCACCTCCGGTTGATGAGTGGGGCAATACAGGGCGAGAACTTGAATCCGAGCATAGGATCTTCTGGAATAATCTTGATGCAGATAACTTCTCGGAGAAGTTCTGGCCGTCGGTAGCGTTGAACTTCTGTGTGCTAGAATATCTCACACTAGAGGAAGTTGGGTGCTTCCATCAGACACTATGGGCGATGCACTTCCATCTTCATTGTCATTGGGTGGTGTACCCCAGGAGCCAAGTGCACGTTGAGGAAATCAGTGAGCAATTACATATGGTAAATTTGGATGTACACCCTGTGGCCCAGAGCCTAGAGTCCCCAGGTCTCCAGAACACCCTCCAAAAAAATGTGTTCAGTGTTACAAGATACTCAGCAAAATCATTAGGGATGCTACCCCCACGTGCAAGTCTATGGCTGGGAGAAGTACACTGCCCTACTCTTCAGCCCTATTCAACTACAGCCCGACTCAATATGCGATATTGAGTACATGCCCCTGGGAAGAGTCATAGTTCTCATGGCCGATGTCATGGAAAAAGAGGACGATCTGGAATTTCTTGATGGAGACTTTCCAACTGAGGGTGTGCCACCGTTTTTGGACCTTCCAGGGAGGATTACTCATTATCAGAGGAACCTCTTGGGTCTCCCTATGCCCACCGAGTCATTGGTACTCAGTCGGAATGCTGGTAAGGGTAAAGAGCATGTCAGAGCTCTCAAGAACTCCAACCCATCTGCCTCAGTGTAGAATATGGAGGAAGACCTCGAGAAGGCCACGTTGTGCCAGTAACATGATGATAATAAGAGTCTGGTCGACGATCTCCTGGACAAGCATGCTATAGAGCGATGACCTGACTATGGTGATCCTAGTCCAGGGCAGTAGGGGCATGAACAACTCCCCCCAATGAGATGCCTCCAGGAGACCCTGATCATACTGCTCCTGCGGACAGGGTTGAAGTTAGAACTCACAGAAAGAGGGTATTATATGTGTCACCAAACCCTCATGAACAGTGCGACAGTCCGAGGAATCCAGCTCAGGTTCCCCTAGCTACCCCATAGAATGCTCCGCCAGTCGGTCCATGAGTCGCTGAACCCATCTACTGGGTTGAGGAGCCCCACAACGCACTCATGGTTAGGGATCACCGCTATGATAGGTAATCCCAACCAGATGATCCTATAGTGGCACTCATCACGAGGCTCGAGGTGTTGGAAACATGGAAGGTGGTAGTCCCACCAGATGGAAAGCCATATCCCACGTGGGTGGATGATATGCCTGTACGCCCGGGTTTTGGAAATCCCACATTCTCTCCCATTAATGGGACAGGAGATCTACCGCAGAACCTGGCCCACTTTTCCTCAAGGTGTGGCCCCATGTTGAGGACCCCAGCACGGTAGGAAGCCGCCAAGCTCCAATATTTTGTGCAAACATTGGAAGGTCTTGCATTTTTCTGGTACAGCCTACTCCCCATTGGATCGTTGATAGGCTAGGAGGATCTTCTCTAACAATTCCTATGTCAGTTCAGTTCCACCAAGTGAAAGACCAGCATCGCAGACCTCTTAAAGTGCAAACAATGTCCAGGTGAGAGAGTCGTAGAATTCATCACCCGATGGAAGGGGCTCACATAATCCCTTGACCTTCCACTAAATAAAGAGAAACTACTAACGATGTGAGTAGGGAATGTCAAAACAGAACTGGTTCCTTCCTTGATCACTCAGAACTACCATGGAGGGTTCTGAAACTTCTCAGATGAGGACCAGCATCTCGAGGAAGCTTGGAAACAGGCCAGTCAGGCATGCCCACTACCCCCTGTGATCCCATCATGGAGGGATGCTAGAGCTAAGCCCACTGCGGTGGCATATATAGAATCCCCAACGCAATTAGTGTTTTTACTAGCAGCACTAGCTCCACAACATCGCAGAGGCCCGCCACCTCAGGCACAGCCTCCTGTCTAGCAGCAACTGCCTCAGAATCGATAGGTTCCCCTGTGCAATGCACTGCCGCCGCCTAGGCGGGATAATCAGGCTCCGCCTTCTCAGTAGGCTCCTCTGGCCCCTCAATAGGGCCAAGCTCCTAGAGCACCCTATCATTAAAAATTATACCAGACATACTCGTTCATTGAGGATCAGGTCCCTGGTTACTTCCGTATTTCCCTAGAGCAGCGGATTGTAAGCTTACATGAGTGCAGAAGGCCGACAGAGGCAAATCTCACCAATCGCCTCAACTACTGCCCCTATCACCGGATTATGGGGAACACCCTCAAGCAGTGATATGTGTTTAATGACTGGCACCAAGACCGGGTCAATAACAACATAGTCAGAATGGGCCCAGCCACGACACAAGTGGAAGGTGTCTTCGTCAGATCAGAAAGCGGTAGCTACGATGAAGGTCAGTGGCAGCAGGTTCCCAACTGCATATCGCAGAAGTACGATGACTAGATGGCTCATAAAACAGTCACCTGCACCCATGGTATAATTCGGGCATTCCTAATTCAGCCGAAGCCTTCAGAAGATGTGACCAGCACCTCTAAGTCATCATATCAACCATCATCTTCCCAGAAGTTCAAGCATTAGCGGCACAAAAAGAAGAAACACACTCCACCAATACCATTGTCATCTTGTAATCTAGGCGACTTCATGCCCGCCTGAGATGGGAATCCCTCCCAAAATCTACCCAGTGGTGGATGACTCCTCAAGCGACAGTTAAGTGTACACTTCGGTTAATATCGTGGTGTTGGTAAATCCCTATATGACTCTCGATGAGGGGGAATTCCAGGCGAACCTCCCTAATGTCCCCAGTCGGCATCAGCTTCGGCGGAACAACGACCACAAGGGTCATCAAGGTACGTTAGCTGGCGCTTTCTGCCAAGCCGTGCAAGCCAATGAGATTAGATAGCAGGTCCAACGTAGAGCTCAGCATGCACAACCTCCTCATCTGGAGTCCTCAGATCTACCTCCCATGCCGTTTCTACTGCTAGATTAGGCAGATCTTCCTCATTTATACCGCGGCCAATCTCTCTAATCCATAGGACAATCTCAGTTGTCCAAACCATGTCTAGAAGCTAATATTCCGGCAATGACTACTAACCAACGGGGTGTACGTAGCACTAGCCAACCACCAGTCCATCCGGCATGGCCCATCATGCCTCTGATCGCAGAGCAGCCTCTTGTAAGTAGAAGTTCATGATTAGAACGTAAGTATTATGTCCTTAAGAATCTTGCCAGAAACCTTGTGAGTAATTCTATCCTCGAGTATCTTTGCTTGTCATCAGACATGCATGAGGCGCTCGTCGAGGCCCTATGTAACCCCCTTCAGTTTTGAGACAGAGGTTGCAGCTGCAAAATCCTTCCACGCTGAGGCAATTGAGAACACTGAATGCCAAGAAGTTATCTCATTCTCTGGTGAAGAAGAAGACCCTCCCATATAGGGGCACATTCGTCCACTATACATCATGGTCCAGCTCAATGGCATGATAGGCTTCCATTGTCTTGTTGACATGGGATCTTGGATTAACCTAATCCTAACACGGACACTACGGATGCAGGGGTTGTCAGAGGATGATTTAACTCCCTACGCCCTCAGAATCTCGGGATACAACAGGACCGGGCAGACCTCAGTTGGCAAGATCCGTTTGAAGACCTTGTTCGGGGGCCTAGTTGATAGTACTGAGTTCATGGTTGTCTCCAAGGACACCATGTACAAAGAATTGATGGGAAGGCCATGGCTCTACCTACATGCAGCAGTCCCTTCATTATATCACCAATGCCTCAAATACTCCCCCAATGGTTGAGTATGCATGCTCCAAGGAGATGTGTCTCCATTTGTATCTTGTAACGACCATTATCTGGACGCTGACTATTACAAGAGCAAGGATAAGCTGATTCTGACAAGAGAGGTTGAACCCATCACTGACACAACTGATCCTTGGGCAGTTCTAGATTACTCCAACATCTTCCCGATCCATCGGTTGGAGGCCACGACCCCCGACATGGGGAAATGCAATGTTGTTTTGGGTGCGAGAGGAAGGCATATTCCCACGTCCAAGAGACGATGAAAAATCACCTCGTACTCTTACACCAACCATGCTCGGGTGATCCTGGAACCTCCAACCCCATTACGGTATCGGGACGTCAGGCTCATGGTGACCGAGGTATGTCATACATGTCTATTCCGTCAGGCTGGAATTAACAGGCTCAAGGGGACACACCACAACTGCTTTGATGTTATCAAGCATAGAACATCGGGCCAAAGATGAGATGGGATTGGATCAAATGACTTAATCGCCATGGTATCAATAGTGCATGAGTCTGCTGATGTGATGAAAAATGCCGCTCAAGTCGACACCAGCCTCCCATCAGACTCTGGAGGCTCGGAAGAAACTCCCCCCCACGAAAGATCCCTCTACAATTGGAGAAGAGGATCTATTGGATGCTACCCTTGCCTTAAAAGAAGGCTTTTCTTCCACGGTTAATGAATTGGTACAGGTGAACCTTGGTAGCGAGGCAGATCCAAGACCCACATTGATCAGTGTTGCCATCTCCCTCGAGGAGCAGTAGAGGTATGTGAACATCCTTAAGAAGCACAGTGATGTGTTTTCCAGGAGTTATGGCGAGATTCTAGGACTAGATCCCCAGGTAGCCGTCCACAGACTTGGACTCCCAAAAAACCATCACGAGTTCAAGTAGCCTCCCATAAAGATGCACCCTTCTCACGATGCCATGGTTGAGGCCAAAGCTGACAAGCTGAACAGACCCAACTTTTTCAAGGAAGTCCAATACCCCATGTGGCTATCCAACAGTGTTCCAGTTAGAAAGAAGAGCGGGTAGATCATAGTCTGCATCGACTTCAGCGATATCAACCGCCACTGTCCGAAGGATGATTTTCCCCTCCCTGTGACAGAGGTGTTGATCGATGATACGGTCGGGTTCCTAGCCCTCTCCTTCATGGATGTGTATTCTGGGTAAAACCAGATCCTGATGGCCCCTGAAGAAGTGGATTCCACCACTTTCAGGGCCCCCCCAAGGTACTCTCTATTAGCAAGTTATGCCCTTTGACCTGAAGAATGCAGGTTCCACCTATCATCGGGCCATGCACTGCATATTCAAGACAATTCTCAGGACATTGGTGAAGGGCTATGTGGATAACCTGGTTGTCAAATCTCGCTAACACCAGGACCATCTCAACGACCATGAGAAAGTGTTCGGTTTTCTCCATTCTCGCCACCTGAAGATGAACCAGCTAAATGTGCCTTCGGGGTCACATCCGAGAAGATTCTTGGATTTCTTGTCAGATATAGAGGCATCGAGATCAACCCATATGAAATCAAGGCAATCATCCAGATGCCTCCAACGGGCAATATTCGGGAGCATCAGTGTCTCCAAGGCCACGTAGCCGAAATATTCTGATTCACTGAAAATATGGCTGGAATGTGTAACCCTATTTCCAAGATCATGAAGAAAGGCTCTGCCTATAAATGGGATGAAGATTGCCAGACCGCTTTCGATGAAATCAAGCAGTATCTGCTCCAGCCTCCAGTCTTGGTTCCACCCATTGCAAGAAAGACGCTGGTCATTTATGTGACCACCCTGGAACGGTCTCTCGGTGACTTCCACACCCAGAAGAACAATGAGGGGACAGAGAATAGCCTCTACTACCTCATCAACATGCTCCTCGATACGTAGACTAGATACTCTCCTATTGAAAAGAGACGACATGCGCCCGTGTTTTCCGTACAGAAATTGCGACATTACCTGAAATACCAAGAGGTATAGTTGGTCTCTCAGGAAGACCCACTGAAGTATATTCTAAACTGTCCCATGTTGACTAGCCGACTAGGGCGGTGGGCGGTAATTCTCCAGTAGTTTGACATCATGTTCGTACCTCAAAAGGCTATCAATGTGCAGGCATTGGAAGACTTCCAAGTTTCCCATCCAACCAACACAGACCAATCCATGTACATAGATTTCCCTGATGAGGCAATCCTCTCAGTCGACCATGCCATCTTATGATAGAAAATGCACTTCGACGGTTCCTCCTAGAGCCCTACTTGTAGGAGAATCAGTGATCCTAGGCTCAAGAGAGTGGGTCTGGGTATGGTTTTCATCACCCCGGTGAAAGCCGTTCTTCCATACTCATTCCTGTTGTTATAAGGATGCACCAACAACGAGGTAGAGTATCAGGCTCTCATCACTAACCTAAAGTTGGACATTGAGATCAATGTTCCACATTTCCATGTAAAATGAGATTCCGAACAAGTCATCAATTATGTCAATGGTGACTATGTTGTCAGGAAGCCAGAGCTTGTGCCATTTTTGGAGTGCACCCTCCATCTAATGGCCCAGTTCCCTTCTCGACCATAGGTTATCCAAGTCCCTCGGTCACAGAATGGTCGAGCGGACGCTATGGCCAGCTTAGCAACATCGCTTGAAGAACCCGAGCTAGATGATCTGATAATACATTTGGCACACCAGAGAGTCATTTCCCCCGCCCCCCCAGAGGATGACGATAGCCTGGAAGTAAGCCATCTAACCACTAAACCCTCCATATCGGGAGCCCCAGGTTCTTCTGATGCAGTGGATGAGAAGGCTCCCAACTAGAGAGCACCATTTTTCGAGTATCTCCAAAGTGGTTGCCTCCAGATGATCGGGCAGAGCACGAGCAAATCCGACACCGCGCACTACTGTTTACCCTCCAAAGCAGTCCCAGTATTGAGTAGATCCTCTATAAGCAGGGATTCGATGGTGTTATCCTCCATTTCATTCAAGGAGTTGATATTTCTCATGTCATGGAGGAGGTTCAGGTCGGTTCCTGCGAAGCCCACCCAGCTGTTCCAAAGTTGTCCCATCAGATCTGGAGACTGGGGTACTTCTGGCCTTCAATGATCCACGATTGTATCGAGTTCCCCAAGAGATGTCACGTGTGCCTTGATCAGGCTAATTTCCTGCATCAGACGCCAGAACATCTCCAATCCACCAAGTACTCTTGGCCCTTCACGGTGTGGGGGATCGATGTCATGGGGACGTACCCATCAGCGACATCTCACTAGTGTAGGTTCATCCTGACTACTACGAACTTCTTCTCCAAATGGGCAGAGGCTGTCCCACTAAAGGATGTCAAGGGTCGATCCATTGTCGATTTTCTGAGATCCACCATAATCTACCGATTTGGAGTCCCTCAAGCTGTGTTCACTGAAAACGACACAAACATCCAAGCAGCTGAGCTGATGAAATTGTACGCCAAGTAAAATATCTGTTCGATCCATACCTCTCGCTATCATGCACAGGAAAATGGAAAGATCAAGGCCTTCAATAAAAACCACTCTAACATTTTTCAGAAAATGGATGGTTAAAACAAGAAGATTTGGCCGAACAAGCTCCCCAATGCCCTCTGGGCTTATCGGACGACGACTCGCAATTCAACCCAGGTGACTGCATATTCCCTAGTGTCTGGGGCCAAGGTCGTCCTGCCCATTGAGATCTATCTGTAATCATTATGCTCTACGGTCTATAACCAGCAGGACCCAAATAAGGTGGCCAAAATCTGTCTTGCTGAATTGGATGAACTCGACGAGATTAGGCTCTATGCCCTACACAATCTGGAAAGGTATCAGAATCATATAGCTACAGAATTGAACAAAAAGGATCCCCTCTGCTCTTTTCTACAAGGAGACCTGGTGTTGGCTCTCCGAGCGCCAATGATCCCTAGCAGGAAACCACCCATGTTGGATCCCAAATGGGAAGGACCTTACCTCATTCATAAGGTTTACCCCAATGGAGAATACTCCTTGGTGAGCATGGACGGTGAGTGCATAACCCCTCCAACCAATTCAAAATTCCTCAAGCAATACATTTCTTGAGCCTCTGGGTCGTGCATGAACAAAAACAATATCATCCTGCATGACCTTAAACTGTGTGGTCCTGTATTACTTTAAACTATGCATCATCCTTCATGACATTAAACTGCATTTTGAGAACTACGTATGGATTGATTCTCATCATCATGGGATACATAGAAACGCTGAGATGCTTTTTTTGAGACCAACCCCGAACACTTCTCTTTGACTATCCCCATGGGTATAGCTTCCTCAGAGGGTCCTCGTATAATTCATAGTAGGATCCCTTATCCCCACTCATACGATGATCATAATGGTCACACCATTTGCCCACTCCCATTCTTTTATCCTCCAACGTCTTCACCGCACGACGTTAAACTGCATAGCCTTCAAGAACTGCATATGGATTGATTTCCATCCTCATGGCATACATAGGAACTCCCAGACACTTCATCTCTTGGCCCAGCCCAAAAGCCAAAATCTCCCCCCCAGGTCAAGACATATGGAGGGGTGCATACTTCTGCCCCAATTCACGTCGAGCCAACCTCGATCTGGCTGTACGTCCCCCTCCCTAGATTTGTTCGCTTCTTTCATATATGGGTATAGCTATCCTTCACCCACTCCAAGACTGGGATTCCATCACCTTCCCAATCCAAAAGGGCCCCTGAATTGTATGGATGATAGGACTAAGGGCCCTCTTACCAATTTGGGCCAATGCCCTCGAGGATGTCGAGCAACAAGCCGATACAAGTAAAGCATTTCCAATGTGTTCAGTGGTCAATGCTCATTTGTTGCTCCCATTTTGGGCCACTATAGGGGCACTGTGTTTCAAACATGGTCAACAGCTGCACTAAATCATTTGGTCCACTAGAAGATGTCCCAAACATCTAGTGTAGTTATTCGTTCTGCCCCGCCCCCGAGTGATGAACCCTTTCCAGGCTGTGCCAACTTTCGGCACCTGTCCTAGGTTCTCTATGATGTGATTGTGTGGTGTGGTGTGAGAATATGTCCTCATTCATGTTGTGTTACATGCCATGTCATACACATCCCCGGATGAGATACCTTCTTTTTACCTCATCCTTACTACAAGATGTTAATCTGCAAGCTGGTCAGGCCTCCCGCATGGAGGCCCAGCCTCAGGCCCCATGGCCTTTCCGGTCCCCGGCCCTCATCCTCAATACAAGACGTTAAATAGCTAGTAGTTCAGGCCTTCCTAACTGAATCCAAAAATCAGGCCCATTGACCTTTATGGCCCCCAGCCCTAGTTCTATCTGAAAGGATTGTACGATATGGTGTGGGATTTTTTTCCTCATTAATGTCGTGGTACTCGTCATGTTGTACATATCCCCAGATGAGACATTCCCCCTTTCCCTCATCCTCACTGCAATACATTAAACTGCAAGCTGGTCAGGCCTACATGACAGAGGCACAGCCTCAGGCCCCTTGGCCTTTTCGGGGCCTAGCCCAAGTTCATACCCGGAGTATACAGTGTGGTGTGAGATTATGTCCTCACTCACATCTATTTATTCACCATACCATACACCTCCATTATTTGGGGGTATCCTACTCCCCTCCTCATCCTGCATGATGTTAAACTGCCTTTTTAGAACTACATGTGGCATGATTCCCATCGTTAAGGGATACGTAGGACCACCCGAATGTCTAGACTTCGGGTCCATCCCCAGCACCTGAAAATCTCCATTTCACCATGCCCCCTTGGCCTACACTTTCCTGGAGAGGGGAGTATATGACATGGCGTGGTGTGGGATCAAATCCTCATGTGCGTCAGGCTTGTAACGACAGTTCCATGTACCTCTCCCCCCTGAGTATTCGTGTCGACCGTCTTCGTCTATTCATTAATGTTACTATGTATACTCTGGGTTAGTACCTGGAATGCTAGGTTCTACTCGGACATGTCTTCATCCACTTTTCAAGTTGTGTGTTCCCCATCATTTGGGCCCCCGTTAACTTTCACACCCAAAGGGACCCCCATGAAGGGCCTGGATACCATGCCTAAGGGCTCTCCTACTATTACAGGCCAAATCCCCTTAGGGTTTCAGAAAAAAAATTGATACAAATCCCGCGTTAGAAATATGGTCAGTGGTCGATGCTCATTTGTTGTTCCCACTTCAGGGGAACAAAATAGAGATACTGTCTTTCCACCATGATTAATAGTTATCCTACATTTCCACGCCAACACCATTAAGACCACTGTTTCAGTTTCATGATTCACATACTTCCCCATCCTCTCATGTCCAAGAGGATCATCGACACTCTTGACTATATTCCTTAGTGTGCATCTGCATGTCAGGTGAACAAAGCTGCGGCAAGGGTGTCCTTTGGGGCTCTGCACCGATTTCCCTTTCATGGACGTTCCAAGTATTTCAATAAATATCTTCCTCCCTTGTTTCCCAAACTGAGTTTGACTCACGTGGGCATAGGGTTCAGGTTGAGTTCTGCACTTACATGGAAATATGCCATCCCTCCATAATCTGAGCTCTAATACCATAAACTAAGATCTCCCCAGAACTATGTTTGTCTTTATTCCCATCCTGTTGGAATGCATTGGAACGCCCAAACCCCTTGTCTATGGGTCCAGCTTGAGGTTTGTTAATTTGTCTATTCTGTCCAACCTTCGAGACTGTGACTATGGGACCGCGTGGCGTGGATCGGTATTTTGTCCTCATTCATGTTGGATTTGCGATTTCCACACTGTCGTGCACCCCATTCTAATAATTATCCCTCGTATTTCCTATCCCACGTGACATTAAAAGGCACCCTCCAGAACTACATTTGGCCTGATACCCATCCTTATGGGATACGTAGGAGCTCCCGAATGTCTAGACTTCTAGTCCAGCCCCACATATTAGATATCTCCCGATCCTCCTGTCACCTAGTCCCCTTGGCATGTCCCTCTCTAGGATGTGGTTATTTAAGTGTGGTACATGGTTTCTATTCCCATGCCCCCTTCTCCTGGGAATCCGCCATCTCTTGACTACCCTCAAGATTGAGTACCTCGACCCCTTTCAGTGGTTCTATAATATGTTAAGAGTACATTGGTCTAAGACCAGGAGTGTCATATTAAACTTAGAAAAGTTCCTTTCACATTTCAGGCTTTGTTTCTCCCTTTATCAGGGATTTCATCATCTTTAAAACCTATAGGGTCCCCCAAGAATGGCCCAGATACCACGCCTAAGAGCTCTCCTACCGTTACGGGCCAACTCCCATGAGGGTTTCAGAAAAAAAAAATTGATACAAATCCCCCGTTGCGAACATGGTTAAAGGCCAATGCTCGTTTTTTCCCATTTCAGGCTAACACGATAGGAGGCTGTGTTGCGAACATGGCCAGCAGTAATCCTATATCGTCACTCCAGCCCCTTCAGGCCTTGAATGTTGGTTTCATGATTCACATTATGTTCCACCCCATTATATACAGGTTGAATCTCGACACTCTTGACACTATTCTTCAGTGCGCACCTACAAGTCAGGGGGACAAAGCTGCAATACGGCATCCTTCGGGGCTCCCACAGTCCGAACTCTAAGACCATAAACTAATATCATCATTAAGGGATATGTGTGGCTCGATCCTCATCCTTATGGGATATGTAGGACCACCTAGATGTATCAATTTCGGGACCAGTTCATCTGGGAGCTAGTTTCTATGGCCCCTTTCGCTCTCACCACTATTTTGAGACCCTTGGCCTGAGTTTCCCCTCTTGGAATTGTGTATGGTGTGATGTGGGATCATGTCCCCATACACGTCGGTTATGTTTCGTGGCACGGTACACATTCCCCACCTAGCATCGTCTCTGCTACATCTGCGCTATGTGACATTAAAATTCATGCTTGGTTCTATCACCTGACCCTAAACGGTGGCATTATCATCATGGCCACACAAAAATGAACGGAACTGCATTGTGATGATCTCATTATAGAGGATGTCATGTTTGGATATTGGTCATACGCCATGCCATTTCTCAACACCTACTACGGCTTGATTATTGTGGCAACACCAGGGCTTGCTACCCTAAGCATGTCGCATGACAAAAAAAAACCACTTACCTTAAAGGAAAAAACAAGATTTATCAAATACTACTTCTATTTGTGCGCGGGATTGACCTGCACACCTCTTTCATCCTTCACACTGGTAACTTACCATGCCATTCCACCTTTCTGGAACATCATTTGGCTTAATTCTCATCTTCATGATATACTAATGAGTGCCCGAGAACATCCACGTGGGCCCAGCCTAACTTTCGTGTTCAGTCCCTCGACTTAAGCACTTCCCCATAGAACACATGGTAATTAGGGATTACTTCCTACTTCAAGTTGTGTTTTGTAACCACATTACCATGTGTCTCCTTCTCTCCTTACCCATTCATGGTCCATGTTTTAAGACCTTAAACTATGACCCTTTATATAACTACGTGCGGCTTGATCCCTATCCCTATGGGGTATGTAGGAAGGCTTTTTCACTTTGCTTCAGGCCCCGCTCAACTCTCGTTTTTGATCCCATGACCTGAAACCACTTCAAGAAACATGTGATGGTCAGAACCCATGGTTCCCATTCACGTCGTGTATTTGAGTTACCCCACCACATGCCTCCTATGTTTCCCCCCATCCATGTTCTGAATTCTATGACACTAAACTAAGATCTCCCTATGGGATGGGACCCAACTCCCTCTATCTAATACGTCTCATTAACATATTCAGATGTGTTTTGACGAAGAGCCCAAAATGTGGAATTTTTATGGATACATTCCTCTCGTTCCATTACCAAGATTCATGCACTCTCCATTTGGATCCTCATCCTCTTCCATATCCAAAAGGACCCTTAGACGACATGGATGCTAGGATTAAGAGCTATCTTGGTATGACATGCCTAAGGGCTCTCCCACCGTTCAGGTCTAATGTCCCTAAAGATCCAGGGCGACATTTATGACATGTCCTGTGTTTCGAACATGGTTAATGGTCGGCCCTCATTTGTTCGTCACCATTCCAGGCTAATGCGATGCAGATGCTACGTTTCTGCCATGGTCAACAGTTATCCTCCATTGTCACGCCACCATTATTGGGATCCAAATTTCGTGCATCATGATTCACACATTTTCACTTCCTCATGTTGAAGTGGAATTACAACATACTCCACTTTATCTCTTCACACATCTAGGTGCGCTACATAGACGGGTTAGCATCATTGGGCTGGGATTCACTGAGCATCCCTTTTCCCCACCATTACCTTCCTGTGTCGGGAATGTCCTACCACTACTTCTTGTTTCCAACATCGAGCAAGACTCGTGTGGGATTAGTGGTTTTGGTAGGATGTGTACTGGCTCATCCAAGCTTCTCATCATCCAACATGACGTTAAACTGTTCTTCCATAACTATGTGTGGCTTGATTCCCATCCTTATGGGATACGTAGAGTCACCCTGGTATTTTTCCTAGGGTCCAGCCCACATGAATCATAAAGTCCTATTCCTCCCCATTTCTTGCCCATGGCCTGACCCTTCGTAGGGAACTATGTAACTAAACTTTTTCCTCGAAAATGTTCAGGATACCCCAAGATGACATTGGGAAGCAATGATTACCTCACCAGAGAGGCTCCGTCTGAAGGAAACAATGATCCATGATCATACCGATACACCATCCATTGTGCATCCGCCATGGTGGCGTAATTTCAAGAGTGTTGGATTCTATTCGAACAAACCCTCACTCCACATTCCATGATTTTCCTGCCCCTTATCTGGACCCTCGCCCTCTTTCATGTCTGGAGGAACCCCCTAATAGTATGGATGCTCATCCTATGGCCTGCCTATTATTCTGGGCCAATGTTCTGGAAGACTAGTGGGTTACATTTTGAGTCAGGCCCTATGTTTCGAACATGGTCAACAGTAGGCCCTCATTTCTTATCCCCATTTTAGGCTAACACAACAATGATACTATGTTTCTAACATGGTCAATAGTTATCCTTTATTGTCACGCCACCCTGAATAGTGTTCTGAATTTGGGGTATCATGATTCTCACCTTCCAATTCTCTAGGATTGAACGAATCCCAATGCCCCTGTTGTTACCCCAATCAAGAAGTTGAGCACATTGGATGAACAGATCATCAATTGTTCTGTGGTCCTAATCCTTTGATCATGTCTCTCCCATGTATTACCAGAAGATCTGGATTTGATACATAAACCCCAGATACCCGAAGCATGGTCGACACATTATGTTCAGATGGAATAGCATGATGATCACCCCTTGTTTCACACATTGGGCTCGACCCGTGTGAGCATATGGACTGAACACTTGACATTTCATGAATATAACAGACGTGTATAAATCCAACAGTGATAATGAGACTCAGGCATGCTACGATATTAGATAAATCCAATCATGAAACTACGTTTGAGAGTTGTGATCCTTACAACACTCGGGGGTTATTCCTCCCATGGACAGTTTGACCCCATTAAAAGAGAGTTGCGGTTCCACCACCCTTCGACTTGTGGCATCCAAGAGTTTCTACTGGTAGCTCAACTCCCACTCCTCCTCTACAACGATGGGGTGAAATTCATCAGCCTCAGTTTGGGCTCGCACTATGGCAGCCTGAATGATGGAAATTTCTTTGGAAGCTAGCCTTAGACACTCTTCTGCCTCCGCCTGTTAGGCCTTCACTTTCAAGATCAGCTCTCAGTGTGCATTAAGAGAGGCTGAGTGCTCATCCGTCTAGATCCGTTGCCATTGGATCTCATCTTTAGACTCCCGGAGCATCTTGATGTTCATCGCCTTCCTCCGCTGCGAGCCCACGTTGAGGCCGCGATCATACTCCCAAATCTTCTTTTCCATGAGATCTCAGATGAGCAGATGAGGGCGCTAGGAAACCACTCCCCCATCACACATTTCGCGCAGCCGTGAGTAAAGTCTATCGAAATCATCCAGCCATAGTCCTTGGGGGGTCTTTTCGATAATGTGTATGATCATCTTCTATGATCAGCGTTAGACTATGTCATTGTCCTCATCGTCAGAGGTCATCTCATCCCAGTCCACGTGGTTGGCATGCTAATATGTGGGGCATGCACTCAATAAATCTTCAGGGGGATCATCATCTGGTGTGGGATTAGCTGCGACATCTGGCGCATGATCAAACGCGACCTGACTTGGTATGACAGGAAGATCCTCATCGTCGGACCCCACCTCAATGACCTCGGGCTTGACCCTGATCGTGGTCCCGAAAATGATAGGGGGAGCTACAGCTTGGGTTGGCTGGGTAACTATCTCCACGATTACTAGCATACCCATATGGGGGATGCCGCCAGAAATCCCGAGCAGCCTCACTGGAGAAGCCCATACTAGTCGAAGAACTGTACGTATCAAAGAAGGTTATGGCTGTCAGTTGGCACGATCAGAGTGTGACAACATTAAATTTAGTGGAGAGGACATACAGAGATTGAACTCCTGGTACTGGTCCTGAGTTGATGCTGAAAAGGCCTCAATGCGTGGCCCTCTGTATATTTTCAAAAGGTCTAGAGATTCTGGAGGAGCCACCTCAAGTGTCCTAGCCACGCTAGACACTGAACTAGACACGGCCACAGGTGCGGGTTCTGAGGGTCCTGCATCATCACCCACTGAGGGGCCAAAGATAGGTCTGTGTACGAGGTCCTCATGTGCAGTTTAGACATTGGTAAGGAGTCCATAATGGACTGAGAGTAGACCTTGAGGAAAGAAACATGGAATGTTACCTCGAGAGCCTCTGCAAAATCGTCGAGACCTATGTCATGATCACCGACTTCACCTCCCTCCAAAGGGATCCCTCCACCGGCCTTGTCCTCCCTAGAGGATTCGTCTGATTCTTCCCGTAGGGGTAATCTCTCTCTCAGCTCAGTATTGACACTGAAACCCCAGGTCTTCCATTGGCTATCCTCCAAGAGCTACCAATAGGAATTGTCCTTGCCCCATTGATCCCCTATTTCTAAAGTTCGAGGCCTCACGGGAAACTCTTGATCCACCGGAAAGTTCAGGAACTTCTTGAACCACTTCTTGAAGTGGAAATCCCTCAGTGCTTCTTTGTCTTCTCTAGGGACCAGCCCCATCAAAGCCAGCGCCAGCCGCGGCATCTGCTCTAGATCCTTCCACACACTCATGACAGGGAGGAACTCATCATACATAGCACCCAAGATTGGGACCCCACGAAATCTGATGGACATCCCACAGACTGATTCCAACCTCCACATGGTGCATGTAATATCTATTGGTCCTGGATGACCATCTGCTCAATAGCTCCGACATCAGCTGTTTTGGTTGATATATGTGGAATTGGGAGGCCCAGGCCACCTCATACAAACCCATTCTTCTCATATCAGCTCTGAATTCCTCGCATGAGGCACCTACCTAGTAGGCCCATGCCCAGTCATTTGTGAAGTTGCCTCCCTAGCGCAGGTCCCGCTCTTTGGACCACACCTTCTTCGAATCCCTCAAGGATACCTTCTGTACTGTGTGTTAAATGGGTGGGGATGTCTCCGGCTGAAATGGATTCCCAACAACATTATTGAGGTGGTTTTATAGACAGTCAGTGGTGACAGGTATGAAGTCCTCCCGCGCATGACCATAGGCCGCCCCGAACCATTGGTTTTGGCAGGACGTGCTTATAAACCAGCAAGCGGCTTCATCCTTACTCGCCTCAGGAATGAAGATGTCATCCCTCATAATGAATCTATACAAAGGAAGCCTCTTTCACAAAGGGTAATTTTTTTTGGATCACCGACAGCAGCTCCACCAAAGAATTTTGGTCTGAGTGGCTCTGGACTAGCTCCCCCAGACCCAGACAATTTTCCATCTCATCCCTCCGAGTGGCGTCCACACGCACCCATTGGGAAGATTTTCGATGGGCCATTTGGTTTTAAATGCTCAGACAATTTTCAGCTTGGATCGTGAAGCATGTTCATGAAGATCGTTAGTGATGTCGAATCGTGGATCCTGGCCTCGGCTTGCATGCGCAAGGTCGCGTAGCGCTGTCACAGAGTCAAAGGCTCACTGTTTGCCGCGAACCTAGATTCACAGCGAACAGTCGCAGAGCTTCGTGAATCGAGAGTGAAAAAGGTAAATTTCGTGGAGGAGGGAAAGGAAAAAAGAGAGGTTATCCCCCATATTAATAGGTGGCGTCCTACAGAGATTCGCGGTGCATCCATCCCACGCGGAACTTCACGGCACGTCTGGCCCGCGCAGCCCCTGTCCGCCTCGCACGCCCTCTTCACAAGTCAGTACCACAATCAACCGATGATTTTTGAGATTTACCTCATTCATCAGCCCTTGATCACTCGGTGGCTCTAAGTCAGAGGGGTGGTGGGGTTTTTTTGGCACCAAAATGATGGAAGAAAAGAACGAAGAAAAGGAGACCCCATGACCTGCCTCGCGAAGCCACGACACAGAGCTCCCCAATGAAATGTCGTCATCTCAAAGCAAAGGAGGCGGGAAGATCAGAAAATTCTCCTGACGTTTGCGAGCCCGCCATGAAGAAAATGAGGCAGTACCCTCTGTGAACACCCTTGACGTTTGCGAGCCCACAACGAAGCAAAGGAGACGGTACCCCTCCGCGGACATGGTTGATGTTCGCGACCCACCGCAAAATAACTGAATACCTCTTCACACCACGTCAGCTATGCTCCGCAGCGCCCCTTGACGATAAATACTAGACTCACCCTGAGCCCAACAGATGGACAATCCAAACTTTTGGCTTCCCAGCTCCCAAATCACGAAGCACCCTTCGCTCGGTGAATCATGAGCTACGCGAGATATTTTTTCTTCATTCGGTCCCTTCAAATTGTCTCGTTTTGATCCCCTCATCCGAGAGTGATGCCCTTTGTGAAGCCTAAGGGTATTCATGACGAAAGGGAATCCCCAAGGGGACCTGGGTAGTCGTAGTGCATTTATGCTTCGTGAAACACCCCTCCTGTACACATGATCCACATGCCAAGGCAGGGTCACTATACATCATAAAGATCATAGCTTCATAAAACATTGCTTCGCAAGGCACCTATGATCCCGAGGTAGTGCTCCACGAATGCTCTTCCACTTCGCGAAGCACCTCCCATTTTCACCTCTGCAACATTATAAGGCTGTGGCACCCCACTTCGCGAAGCACATCCATTTCCCAGTTCCCTCCACTACGCAAAGAAACTGAGCTCCACAAGGCCCCTGCCTCTGGACATCTCTACTTGGAAATTCCTTCTCTTGTGCGACCCTCCAGGTTTGAATGATGTGAATTCAAAGTCCCCAGGACGATATCACCGGTGGGGTTGCTTCGCCTAATGCTTCTTCGCATAGGCATGCTAATAGCTATTGCTTCTTCATATAACCACGCTAACGTGGACCAATTGATGGTTCACTCTACTAATGCCCTTCAGCATGAAATTCCTTGTGCCTTCCCCCACCCCACAAGGAGTAGATGGTATTGCTCATGTATGTCCTAGGGGTGCAGAGTAAACCCACCTCGACTGAGAGGTAGGATGTTAAACTGTCATGCAACCTTGTCCTTAACACATGACGTTAAACTGTGACATCACCCCATGCCTCTCACATGGGGTGCCCCACCTTGGACATTCTCCATGCCCCTAGTCACTATAGGGGATGATATCCTCCTTCTGGGAGTGGCGTTTGTCCGTGGGGAAGGAGAACCTTCTTGGTGAAAGCCCTTAGCCTTTCGTGCAAGAGGTAGCACCGATGCACCTTCGTACTTCCCCTCTCCCTCTGCGCTTTGTCTCCCTTGGTCCTCCATCCTTAAGTAAGTCCCAAAAACATGGGCCGCCCAATGCATAATCCCCTCTTTGCTTCCCACAGTCGCACCCTTCGCGATGTGATTGTCGGGTTCATGCAAATTTTGTTTCTCACAACGAGCATGACTCCCTTGAGCTTAGAGTAAGCACTGACCATGAAACACACTAGGCTGCCTCAGAGCGTAATCCCCAAATTCCCCCATCCCACATGATGTTAAACTGTATAACCGAACTACGAGGACATTGATCCATGTCAAGGCATGGTACATAGGAAGCCTCCCTGAGGTTCAAGTCCAATACCCATTGGACCACGGTCCATCTTCACGTCGGTTCGCCGACACACCCCCATCCCGCATGACATCAAACTGCATTCCAATCCAGCAGTAATCCGTTGTGACCCCACCATCCAGTTGTTCCAACACACCCTCATGTCAGTTCAATAGCCCCTTTCCATTCTGAACTATGTGGTCATTGATCCATGCCAAGGCATGGTACGTAGGAAGCCTCCTGAGGTTCAAGCCCATCATCCATCAGACCAAGGTCCATCTTCTCATCGGTTCACCGACATCCATTCTGAACTACGTGGTCTTTTCTCCTTGTCAAGGCACATTACGTAGGAAGCCTCACAAGGTTCAAGCCCAATACCCATCGGACCAAGGTCCATCTTCACGTCGGATCGACGATAGGCCATCCCGAACTACGGGGACTTTGATCCATGTCAAGGCATGGTACGTAGGAAGTCTCCAAGAAGTTCATGCCCACATGGACTCCTGGTCCTCTCACATTGGTTCACTGAGCTCATATCCTTCGGCAGCCTAGAGTGTAAGCCCCACACATCTATCCCGAACTACTTGGACTATGATCCATGCTAAGGCATGGTACGTAGGAAGCCTCCAAGAGGTTCATGCCCAATACCCATTGGACCAAGGTCCTTATTCATGCCGGTTTGGTGACAAATACCCTCATCCCGCATGACACTAAACTGTACTCCCGAACTATAAGGACTTTGATCCATGTCAAGGCATGCCACGTAGGAAGCCTCCCCGAGGTTCAAGCCCAACACCCATCGGACCAAGGTTCATCTTCATGTCGGCCCTCCGACACACACCATTCCGAACAACGTGGAATTTGATCAATGTGAAGGCATGGTACGTAGGAATCCTCCCTGAGGCTCAATCCCACTACTCATTGGTCGCTCCAACCCCCTTCACGTTGGTTATAACCAACCGAACTACACAGACATTGATTCCATGCCCCGGGGATACGTAAGAGGTCTCTTCGAGGCTCAAGCCCAACTTCACCGTCACCCGTGTGATGGTACCATTTCATTACCCCTACACTTCATTTATCCATAAATCATCCATCCTAATTCTCACCCGGGACGCCACATATCAGTGTGATCATTCCATCCCATTCCCCTCCACAAAAATCTGGAAGCCGACCATGCATTGGCCCCAATAAAAGTGTTCCCTCAAGGGGGGGTACTCAATCTGATCCACCTTCATCGGTGTTCTTATTAGTCCAATCTGTATCTACTGGATGTTAAACCTGTGGCATTCCCAGTGTTAATCATGGGAAGCTAAGGAACACCTCAGATACTTGCATATGGCATATGATTCCATGTGCTCGATGTGGGATTCTTTGGGCTTCTGCGCCCTCGAGAATCCCAATAATAAGGGGAAAAAGGAAGTCATCCCAACTTCCCAGAGTCCAGACATGCCAGTGATACCTCAATGTGCATACTCCCCCAACTAAAGGTTGCTGCTCTGACCAGACCCTTTGGAATGTCCTAACAAAAGAAGTGTAATTAACCAGCGTCCATGGAACCATGGTTCTGGGAAGAGTTTCATGAACAAAGTATTAAATCTATAAGGGAGACCCGGACTAGGTGACAAGTTCTGAGGATGAATACACGTAAGTAAGAACCAACATCCCATCATCCCATTTCGATCAAGGAGAAGACAACCCTTTATAGGGAGCGAATGCCACCCGCCTTTGGAAAGTGGGAATGTGGGGAAACAGAGCCGCACCGACATCCCTCGAATGCGATGGACATGCACACCTCAGCGAATGCATCAGAAACAGTTATATAATGATGTTGTTATAACATAGAGTGGTGGAGTTTCTTCTGCCCATAGGTAATTACTAAAACAATCTATTATATCAATGGTATAGGTTATTAGTCTTCTAGGAATGGTTTTATGGTTGGATATCCTTATAGAATGATTCATCTGAATGAATAACATAAAATTGGTAATCGATATCAGAAATTTGAAGAGAATGAGAACCTCCAATCTATAGATAATTCACCAATGTAATTAGATTCAAGACTTCCAAAAAATAAAGTTATTTTTTTTGAATCATTTATAACTATTATTGTTTTTGTTAAGGGTGATCCCAATTCATTCCTTTCATTCATTCTCATGAAACAGTTGAACATTCATTCCTATTTTATGACCAATACGATGGAATTAGTGAAACCACTTGACATGAAAAGAGTGTAGGATTTTAGGTGTACATCTTCGGATATCATAATGTTAGTGTTTGATCTATAATGGGACTTCGTCGTTCTATAAATAGACCTCTTTGATGTGATCCATGGTATGGACTGGATTGTTCATTTCATGGTTAAAATTGATTATTATCATCAGTTCGTTATTATATTTTTAATTCAATGGGATTAATATTTTTCTTCCAAGTTGAATGTAATTCTTGGTTACGGAGAGATATAACTCCACTTCAAAAAATTGGGAAATTTCATTTTATTGGTCTTCGATCACATGTTGGAGGATTATGGTCTAGGTTTTGAGGATTTATTAACTCTTGTGGTTGATGACTTCATTGACATGTTTCTTGATTATTTATTAGGATTTACTACGAAGCGGGATAATGATTTCACCAATGATCTAACAATATGAAAACAACTGATACTTATTCCATTGTACTGTATCTCCTCCCAATGTTGAAGGAATCAATGATATAGTTAAATGATTTATTATCCAAAGGATCTATTTGGCGGATTATCATTTCATGTGCCACCCCATGTGTTTTTTTAAATTAATGATAGATCACTACAATTGAGAATTGAATACCCGATGTTGAAAATTATAATAATCAAGAAATAATTCACATTTCCTCACATTTGTGAGCTTTTTTATCAAATCTAGGCGGAATTTTTGTTCTCTATGATCAACCTATGCTCTGGATATCATAATGTCCATATCTATGAGTTAGATATTTCAAAGACAAACATCTATAGAATTTAAGCACACATTGAGTATTTTTTCATTACATTCTGGTTGATGAATTCTATAGTGGGTTCAAAAATATTTATGAACTAGGTGTCCCATAAATACCTTGAATCCTTTTTTCATGGTGTTTTTATAAAAAATCCCGATTTCCCTTGGACTAAGGAATAATATGTGAAGTAATTGAGGAACATTATTGGCATGGTTTGTGATCACAATCTCTATATAAATCATTTCAAGTAATATTTTTGAATTTTAGAATTCAGGATTCTACGGAATGTAATTTGTGAAAATGTTAATTCAATGGTCCCTAATAAGATATAAATAGTGATGTCAAGGAAGAATTTGAAGAATGTTTTCAAGATCAAGAAATTTTTGGATATGGTGGGGAATTATATGAGGGTTTTTTTTGGAATTTATCTAGGATTTCATCACCCATAACAATCCTTACCCTGATGGGGTTATTGTTTAAATCGAGATTAAAATTTCAAGTGTCCTTTGAGGTGATTATATAGAATTTTACCACAATATATATCCTAATATTTCTATAATCCGGAAATGGATACATGTTCTTATGTGCTTCCTTGAATATGGGTCTTCAGTGTATCTTGATGCATGAGTACCAGGGGATGACTAAGGCTCTATCCAACTCTAAGAAAATGATATAAATTATCCAACCCAAAATATTGAATTAGTAGTACATATTCACCAATTAAGATGTTGTTTCACTATGTCTTAGAAGATAATTTTTTAGTCTACTCAAAATTTAAAAGTGTGGCCTACATATTCAAGTATATGAGTATGTGGTAATGGTAATGGGTTTAGTATCTATATGGGTTAGATTTTGACATATTATATACAATGGGAAGAGGGAATGTCGTAGAAGATTGTCTACGTATAAAAATAATAGTAAAATATTTGAAAGAGTCCAGTGATGAGTGCCACATATTTGGAATTTTTCCCAGATACATATGTAAAACAAGGACCATATTGGAGGCGCTTTCTTGCCTAGTGTTTAATTTAATCACTCCCTTATGAAACTAATTTTTGATAAACAACATATTTATGATTTATTTTAGTGATCTATGTAGTTCCTAAATAGATGAATGGTCTTTAGGAAGTGGTCATTGACTATTGAGGAAGATCTTTTCTTCATGGGTCTCATTGTGGTTCCATTGTCTTTATAGAAGGTGGTGACGTAGGAGATACAATAGTCTCAGTGGTACATTTATCCTAGGACAACCAAGATGTTTAATTGGAAATTTTCCAAGTTTTGGGGGATAGGTATGAGGCATGATATATATGAATTTTTATCTTTGCGTTATACCAATCATTAAGTACAATTTGAGAAATATAGGACCTCAGGTTTTCTCTAGACACTAACCATTACTAACATGAATGAGAGGAGGTTTATATGGAATTTATTATTGTCTTTCCACATACTCCCCGACTGGTGATTTCCATGTGGGTGGTCATCAACCTTCTGAACAAATAATCCCACATTAGTACAATCTAGGGCTCTAACAAGGTGGATGAGAAGAGATGGAACTATGAACTGGAGATAGTGAGGCTTCAAGGTGTGCTGTTAGCTTCTATTTTATAGTGGAATCCGCTTTTAAAAATCTATTTTGGGAAGTCATTCAAAATTTAATGGTGTCTCATGTCATGATGAGCATAGAATACCATCATCAAAAGGATGGTCAAATGAAGAAAATGAACCAGATCATAGCGGATATGGTTGGATCATGTTACTTGGATTTTAGAGAATTGTGGGGCATCTATTTTGGATTTGTCAAATTTTCCTATAAAAAATGTTTAAAAATATTCAATTATAAATATTCCTTTTATGGTGATTTATGGTCAGCCATTTAAATCAACTTTGTTCATGTTAGAGGTGGGTGAAACAACTTTTCCGGGACCAAACCTAGAAAAAGATACATCTAAAAAGGTTTTTCTAATCATTCAATGATTATAGATAGTATAGAGTCTACATAAGATTTATAATTATTAGTAGAGAATATACTCGGATTTTTCAATTGGTGATCAGATGTTTTTAATGGAAGATGACCTAAAGGTATGTCAAACCTCGTGATATTACAGATATAATTGGTATGGTGGAATAATAATTATCTTTTGCAACAAAATTGACATAAATCCATGATTTTTCCTTATCTCACAGCATAAGAGGTAAAATTTGTACCCCATTCGCATGTTTAATAGGAAGGATTTGGATCTTGAATTGTACTTTTCTATGTTTGAGAGATTGGTATGCATTGTAGAATCCAAAGATATATTGATTGGAGGAATATCAATAAAGTTAGTTTAAATAATTTTGCACCATATAAATGATGGGCATAAGTAATGGGAGAAAACATATTTTTTCTAAGACAAGTATCAAGATTTATTATATAATTATACATTATATTGAGGTTTTGATGTTGGAAATTTTTCATGGTGGGGAGAATTATCACATTTTTTGTTTCATTTTTATGTTTATTATATTTTATTTTTGGTGATATCATTATTTCATGAATTTACTGGGTGTTTTCTTGAGAAAAATGGTGGGTTTTTACTGACCTAATGGTGGTACATGGTTGGAAAACGATTAGTAGAAACTGGGTGCCAGCACCGTGGACCATGGTAATATCTAGGACACAAATACCCATTCATGGGCATGTGGAATAACTATGCACATATGAAAGTGGATCTATAAAGTGTTCATGGCTAGGAACATAGGCTTACTTCCCCTGATGGATGCCCATGAATCCATTGTTCCTCTTGGGCAGTGTTGACACACAATTATTCCATGGTATGAACAAAGGAGCCAAATCATGGGGCCTATTAGATATTTTAAATGATATACATTATTAAAGTAACACTCTTTGATTATAACCACAAACCACCCCTAGGTCAATGAAGTTAGCTTTTCCAGCCCTAGGTGCACCAAACACTTCCTTCTATCTCCATTGGGATTCAATCTCTGGTAGTTTTTCTATTGAAGCATTAATAAATCCTCAAGTAAGACTCTCCTTTCCTATTTTCTTCCTTCATATTAGTCTCTTATCCATTATTTCATATATTATCCCATCTCACATGGATAGTTTGACATAATGTGGGTTCAATCCAATTTTACATGGTAGTATCATGATGAATGTGGTGTGATTTTGGGTTAATATGGTATCTTTTTTGTGCGGTTGTGGTTTTCAACTTGTTTTTAGACGTTTCCAAGAAAGAGGTTGGTGGGTATATGTTTTAACATTTCATGATGATTTTAGTGTTATTTATATGGTTTTTATATCGGTTCTATGAATTGTGTGGGTTGTTTTAATCTTGTTTTCAAATGTTTTTTCAACCTAAAATTTCAGTATGATAATTTTTGAATTTAAAATTATTGTTCTTCATCTATATTTATATTGATGAATTGTGTATGTGTAAGTGGCGGTACATGTTACATAAATAATGATGTTGATCACAAGGTAATATTAGGTAGCTAGTTGGGACTACAGGGTCTTGTATGTTATGTGATTCGGTAGGGCTGAGGCCCAGTCTCCCTAACAAGGGTTGATGTAACAACACCAACTAAACATACTTGTCATAGGGATTGGTGCATTGAGAAGGATTGTTACACCCATTAAATGGTTTTATCACCGAGAGTATGATGATCCTATAACCCTAATAAATTGAGTACCTTAGGAATTTCTTATGGTATTCATGCTTTGCTTACCACTATACATGTATTATCTTAACAATTCATTTTAATATCAAAGAATGTGTGTTTTAAACTTTATAATTTTTTTTGAAAAATATCATGTTAATTTTATGTTAAATTATATTTCATAGAATCTATATTAGTGGTATTGTAACACCCCAAGCTTCCATGGTACACTTCTCTTTGAATAATACAGTAGTGTGTGTTGTACGCAACATCATGTTCTAACACACCACAACCAATCAAACTAGCCATTATGAATAATAATATAATTTTTTTGAAATTTTATAAATTGTATCATTAAAAATGGACTTCTTTTTTGGATTCCAAATATTTTAATTTTCTTAGGGTGAATTTTTTCTTTTTTCTGAAAACTTTCAATTTTTGATAAATAGAGAAAAACACTGGGTTATAGTTTAAACACAAATTTTTTTGAATAATTATTTATTTTATTTAAATTTATATAGGTCAAAATAGATACATAATACCTATATTAGTTCAATTTAATTCATTATAGTCGGTTTATAATAATTTTAGATATATAAAAATTTTATTGAACTTTTCACCGTCTTTTTCCCAACTCCTAGGAGAATTTTCCAATTCAAATAAAACTTAATTTTACCGCTTCTGTTAGTGTAATTTCAAAAATTTGAGAGACACAACTAATATCAAGGAATAAAATGTGGATCAATAAGACAAAAATAATTTTTGTTGAATAATAACTTTTTACTTTTATTTACCACGGTTAACAGTAAATAGGGTAATTAAGGTTTAAAATGATATAATTATTACACTAAAACATGTCCTAATTAAGTTATATAAGTATAATTAAACCAAAAAAACCTTAGGAATAATATATGAACCTATTTCGTCCACCTTGATTAGATTACGACATTAATTATTTTTTAATTCAAAGAAGAGTTAAAAGAGTTAAAATCAATGTTTAATAACTAAAACATTTTTATAAAAGTGGTAAAAATAAGATAAATTAGATTATAAATATTAATTAAAATTTAATAAGATTTAATATCTACTAGAATTTTATTTTTATTTTCGAACATTAAATAATTTAATTTATTTATGACACAATGATGATGCAGTAATTACCTAATTAATGACATAATTAAATAATTGATATTATAAATATCCAAATAAATGTAATATGATATTATTTATGAATTACACTAATTTTAAAAGTTAATATGACATATTAGGGTTGATTAAATAAATTTTATTTTATGTTATAATGCATTATAAATTTAGAAAAAACAAAATACCATATAGTTTCAAAATTGACATAAAAGAGTATTTAAAACAAAGATTATATTATTAATTGATATTCTCTTCCTAAAAATCTATGGTTTGGACAAAATACTTATATAATGATATGTGTATCATTAATGATTCTTATTGGGGTTCTCTTGGAATTATATTGTAGTATTATTAACCATAGAATATAAAAATACAAAGAGACATGGTAATTGTCAAACTATTTATCTAAGAATTAAATCTAAAAGACAAAGTTAATATAGTGAACAAAACCTGTCTAAAACCTATTGCTGGAGTGTTTTTAGACCAATCCCTACCTTATCCTTTAAATAATATATTTTGGAGCAATTAGAAACCGAAAATTAATTTATTATTAAATAATATTTCTACCTTTTCCTAAGGTGCCCCTGACCCCTCTTATAAAAGGGAAGTCCCCCTTTTCTCTAATTCACACCTTCAAAGCCTTTTGGCTCCGCCAACCCATGACCAAATAAACTCTCAAATTCCCTTGAAACATCCTAGAGGCCTTTCTTTAGTCATAAAGCCGACTTAAGGAGCCCTTTTGATCAAATAAAAAAGGAGGAACCTGAAGAAGAGGTAATAATTTCACCACCCTCTTTCAAGTTCTTTTATTCTTCCACTTATTCTTTCACTGTTATTTTCATTCTAAAATAATAACTCATGTATCTTCTATATAATATTATTTTATTATAAATATGGTACATCCATATTCATTATTCTATCCATCCTTGGAATGACATGTCACCATACGTGCATACGTACGGATTATCGTCTCCACGTCTTGGTGTAATTGTTATCCAAAACATTATTATTTGGATGGTTATAATAGTTATGTATAATTCATGTAAATAATAAATATAACATTATAATTATTCTGTAGATATGATATACCATCCATTTATATGTTATTTTAATATCAATAGAATGATATTGTCGCTCTTGCGTATGTATGGATTACCGTCTCAACGAATGTGGTGAGATTAATTCCCCATCGTATCCATTCAATAATAATTTTCATTAGATGATTAAAAATAATGTTTAAAGCCTTGATTTCATTCTGTATATGAATTATATACATCCCATCCATAACAAATATTACTCCCATAACAATGATTGTACAGTAAAATGAATCCATTAACACCAGTAACGATGATAATACTATGATTTTATTAACAAAACAATGTTAAATGATCATATATGATATTATCTTAACGTATATGATTCTTGTATAATTTAATAACATTTATTTCACCATTATACATGATTTTAACCTACCATGGAAAAAGTAAATGTAAAAGGTAATGGTTTATTTCACATTTTTTTCATTATCCGATGTTATTTATACGTAATTATATATTGGGACCTCTTTGTCATCCACATCCTTGTTTCTTAAAAATGCATTTCAAAACATTATTAATATTTTATAGACTATGGGTTATAGTCATTTGTAACCTTTTTTTAATTTTTATAAGATTTTTATAAAGGATTCTTTCTGTCGTTTTCCAAACATGGTACTTTTTAAACTTTTCGACAAAATTAATGAAAGAATGTATTTTTAAACATATACGGCTAGTGCATCTATTTTCCACCATTATAAAATCGTTTAAGATTTCCTTAAATGATTATAATAATGTTTTCAAATTAAATGTTTTCTTTTATAATTATGTGACTTTTAGATGATTTCAAAAAAAAGAGATATTTCTCTCAAACAGTTTTGATTTCATCTATGTCAACATCCTTTGATAAATTTTAACCTTATTTGCAGTTGATTTATTATGATACAAAACTTCCATATTGTATTCAAGGTATTGTTATATGTTTGAATGTGGATGTGTTATTTATATACCATTCATTGTTAATGGATAATGTGTAGGCATTTTATATGCTAGTTTTAATACGAATTTTTATGTTATGTTTTAAATTGTTCATATGAGGAAAGCATTGGACTTAGTAAGTGATGGGTGGAGCCCACTATAGCTCATCGATGCATCGATAGGTCTAATGAGACAATCTTTTGTCTTGGAAAAAGACCTTGAGAAAATCTTATTTGTAGTCTTGGCACAGGGCCTTGACTATATGGTTATGATAGTCTGACATTATTCATTCCATCATAATGAAAGTGACTATTGATATTGCATATGATTATTTGACTAGTAGAATATCCATGTGAATAAGAAAATTGAATTATTTCATTTTATTTCTTCCATATTTTGCTAATGTTCATGTTTAAAAGTCATTTTTTAGTTATATGTTTCCTTAAATGTTTATTTTTATTTATAAAGATTCGGCTATATGGTTATCCTTACCGAGCATCTGAGCTCGCCCATTTATATGTTATATTTTTTCCTAGATGTGAAAAATTATTTTATAACTGACCAATTGGGATAGTCTGATCGGATATGAGTGTGTACTATGGAGAATATGTTGGTGTATTTTTTCATGTTATGAAGTAATGTAAGACTTATGAATGTTTATAGTATTTCCAAGGATACTAAACTAATCGGTCTTTCGAAACATGATCTTTTGAGATAATTCCAATGTTATGTAATAATGCAATGACTCTGGGTAACTGGGTTCAGGGGGTTACAGTTGGTATTAGAGGAAGTTTAGTACAAACTATGGGAGCTATATTTAGATAAATTCTTATTAGATCATATAGACCTAAGATGGACTTTGTGGATTATTATAGAATAACTTCCTATAATTTTGGTATTGTAGAGATTTTGTGTGTTTTTCAAGAAATACATCCCTATCTAGATTCGAGCAGGTAGTGGTGGCTCTGGCACAGATGTTCCTAGGGGTAAAACCTAAATACACCGCTTTGAACTATACTCGAACGTGAACTGGTGCACGACAATGGGCCTTGAGGCACTCATCGTTACGACACTCCTGGGAGATATGGTTGGGATAATTCTCATTTTCTTTACAAACAATTTTGAAGGGTTTATGAGTATATAATTCCACAAAGAATTAAGTTTTATTAATTATGGATTATATCCATAAACCGTTCAATTTATGTTAAGTGTTTTACAATTTTGGATTTATGTATTGCGGTTATAAACTAATCTAGTTTAGGCCATTGATTAGAAATGGTGCCTTGTGGTAGGAATGGAAACCATATCAATACACACACCTCATATAGGGATTTTCCTACTGCTCAAGATTATTATAGTGGAGTTGGTGATGCAACTAGTGGTGATCAACTGATCACCATACTGGGAAAACTCACTCAGGATAAGAATAATATCTTTACCCGTATGAAGCACCCTGATCTACATCTTGGAGGATCAATGTTCGATCTCTTCATGAGGGAAAAACTACCAACATTCAATGGGGGTACTAATCTACTAGTAGCTGAGTAATGGCTAAATTCTATAGAGAAAATATTCAACGCGTTGGGGAGTAGAGAAAGCGAAAAAGTTGTCATGGCAGTTTACCACCTCACTGGAGATGCTGAACAATGGTGATCATTGATTCAAAACATGAAGAAAGATGAAGAAGTATCAAAAATGGAATGGAGGGAGTTTAGAGATATTTTATTAGAAAAGTACTTTCCTCATGACCATCGACCGAATATGGAAAGAAAATTTTTAAGTCCAAGCCAAAAAGAGGATGAGAATGTTGCTAAGTATGAGTCTAACTTTACAAGGATAGCAAGGAATGTTGTAGATTATATATATAACCCAAAAAGTAAGATTGTTCATTTCATTGATGGGTTAAAACTATTTATCTGTCGAGCATTAGTTTCACAATGCTTCTCATAATATAAAGATATAGTCTCATGTGCTATCAAGACAGAAAAGGAATTCTCTATGTCTTACAACTATAAAGCAAAGCATGAGAAGCAGAGATAAGATGATCACTCTAGAAATGGAAATAAGGGGAATAAGGGAAAAGTTGAATATCCATCCTGTAGTAAATGTCTGAAAAAACACCTTGGTACTTGTTTGAAGGGAATGTGGGCATGTTACAAGTGTGGTGAAAAAGGACACCAAGATCATTATTTCAAGGGGAAGAATGAAGCTACCAGTGTTCAATTCTATAATTTCAGAGAGATGGGACAATATGAAAATGAATGTCCTATGTGTCAATAAAACATAACTCAGAAAAGGCCAAGGGATCAGGGCCAATCTTATGTGATGACTACTGCTGAGGTTAATGCTCCGAAAGTTGTGGTGGAAGGTAATTTAATTGTTTCCTCATGATTATCCAATGCTTTATTTAATTCACGATCATCACATTATATCATATCTTCCCAGTTTTCAAATAAAATTTGATATTTCCAATGTCATTTTACAAGGGAGTTGGGAGTCAAAACTCCTAACGGAATTATCATTGCGACAAAGTTCTATGAATTAGTTCCCATTAGGGTATATAAATGTTCTTTATCTGCTGATCTCATCATCATAAGCATGACTGAATTTGATATAATCCTCGTTATGAATGGGCTTTCGGACCATGATGAAAAAATTTATTATATGAAGAAGGAGGTTACTATTTTTTAAGACAATGATAATGAAAACCTTATCTTTAATGAATAATTTTCATCACCGAATTATTATCTAGATTCACCCCCAGTAGATCAACTAAATTCAATTATTGGGGAATAAGACAATGAAATGACTATGGGTGAGGAAATGAATGTTCAAATAGAGGATGTACCTTTTTTTAGAGAATATGTTGATGTGTTTGGAGAAGATTTACCTAGACATTCTCCAGAATGAGAAGTTGAGTTTCCCATTGATTTAATTCCTGGTTCAAGGCCCATATCAAAGACCCCTTATAGAATTGACACTGTAGAATTAGTGGAACTAAAGAAACAAATAGGGGAATTGAGTAATAAGAGATCTATTCACCCTAATGTTTCTCCATGTGGAGCCCCTATTCTTTTTGTTATGAATAAAGAAGGATCAATGAGGTTGTGCATTGAATACATGGCGATCAATGCTATAACAATAGTGAACAAGTTTCCCCAACCTCACAGAAATTATTTATTAAACCAACATCATGGAGCTCAATATTTTTCAAAGAATGACATTCGATCTACATTTCCTCAGTTGTGTGTGAAGAAGGAAGATATTCTGAAAATAGCATTGCGAACCAGGTATGGGCATTACGAGTTTACAGTAATTCCTTTGGGGACGACAAATGCACCCTTTGTTTTCATGGATCTAATGAACATAGTTTTTAAGGAATATCTTAATGACATTGTAGTGGTATTTATTGATGATATCTTGGTATACTCCAAATGCTACGAATATCATGAAAATAAATTGTGCATTATCCCGAGGACACTAAGAAGACATGAATTATATAGGATGTTTAGAAAGTGTGAATTTTGGATTTATGAGATTTCTTTTCTTGGCCATATTGTCTATAAGGATGGAATCATTTTTTATGTTTCTATGACAATAGAAATACGTGAATGGCTAGAACCAACAAGTATAACCATTTTACATAGTTTTATTGGGTTATCATGTTATTATCGACGTTTTGTCCATAATTTTGAATGATTGACTAACCCATTAATGAAGCTCACACATAAAGGGTTTAATTTTTTTTGGACAAAATATTGTCAAGAATATTTCGAAGAACTGAAGAGAAGATTGGTCAATGCTCCAATATTGACACTACCATCGGGGAATGATGGGTTTGATATTTATAGTGATGCTTCAAAGAAATGACTTGGTTGTGTCCTTATGCATAATGATAGGGTTATTGGCCATGTATCACGACATCTAAAAATTCGTGAGCAAGACAATCCTACTAATGATCTTGAGTTAGTAGGTGTAATCTTTGCATTGAATATTTGGAGACACTATCTATATGGTGAAATAATTGAGATTTATACTGATCTCAAGAGTTTGAAGTATATTTTCTAAAAGAAAGAACTCAACATGATTCAAAGGCGATGGATTAAACTACTTAAGAATTATGATTGAATGATAAACTACCACCCATGGAAGAGAAATAAGGTGGAAGATGCTTTCAGCATAAAGGATTAGGGAGTTTTTAATAAGATGAGTATTGAAAGGGATCCTATTTTCATAGATCTAGTAATGATTGATATGGGAATAACCATAGAAGGTGAAACATCAATGATTTTTCAAATGGTTTCTAAACCATATTTAGTAGAAAGGATAAAAAGTTCTTAGGCTGATGATGAGGAGTTTCAAAAGAAGATTAATGCTGTGAATGATGGGAGATTGAGTGACATTGTATATGAAGATGGAATTTTGAAATTTTGGAAGAGGCATTGTGTTCCCAATATACCTGATCTAGAAAGGCAATTGTTGGATGATGCATGTAGTTCCAATTACTCAAAACACCATGTTAGCAATAACACGTATAGAGATTTTAAGGAACATTTTCGGTTGGACAACATAAAGAGGGAGATTGCTGATTTTGTATCAAGATGTATGGTTAGTCAACAAGTGAAAGCTGGAAAGAAACAACCTGGAGGACTATTGCAACCTCTTCCCATACATGAGTGGAAATGGGATAATATGACGATGTAATTTTCCATTATACTACCAAAGACTCATTGAAGGAACGATGCGATATGGGCCATTTTTGATCATCTTACCAAGTCAGCACATTTTCATGTTATAAGAGTTGATTTACCACATGAATGTCTAGAAAGACAATATATTAATGATGTAGTGAGACATCATGGTGTACCCCTATGGATAGTTTCTGATCATGATCCACATTTTACATCAATAGTCTGTAAAAGTATTCAGAAAGCCATGGATATTGAACTTCGTTTGAGCACTTCCTACCACAACCAAATTGATTGACAATCAGAATGAACTATTCAAACCTAAGAAGACATGTTGAGATCCTTATCACATGAATTTCAGGGTATGTGGGATCAATATTTACCTCTGTTAGAATTTCCCTATAACAATAGCTTCCATTCAAGTATTCTCATGGTACCATAAGAAGCATTAAATTGAATGAAAATCCAAAACCACCTCAAAGATGATAAAATTATGCAGAAGATCTATGCCGATAACAGGAGGAAGGATTTCGAATTTTAGGTAGGAGATCATGTTTTCTTGAAGTTATCTCCATGGAATGGTGCTATACGTTTTATTAAGAAGGAAAAATTGAGTTCTATGTACATTGGACCTTTCGAAATTCTTGAACGAATTGGGTTGTAGCTTACCATTTGGAAATGCCTCCAAATCTCTTAAAAGTTCACGATGTGTTCCATGTATCACTGTTGAGAAAATACATTCCTTACCCAACACATGCTCTCACCATTGAGGAAGTAGAACTGGAACCCGATCTGTATTATTGCAAAGAGCCTATCAGGATTCTTGATACTAGAGAACAAGTGTTGAGAAACCGTATGACTCATCTGGTAAAAGTTCTATTGAGAAACCATAAGATGGAAGAAAAAACGTGGGAACCCGAGGAACTTAAGATGAAGAACCACCGAAGTCCTTTTATGAAGTAATAATATAGATATTTATAGGACAAAATTATTTTAAATAGGGGAGAATGTAACACCCCATGCTTTCATGGTACGCTTCTCTTTGAATAATACTATATCATGTGTTGTACGCAACTTCGAGTTCTAGCACACCACAACCAATCAAACTAGTACTTATGAGTAGTAATACAAACTCTTTGAAATTTTATAAATTTCATATTTCAAAATGGACTACATTTTTGGATTCATAATATCGAAATTAGCATAGGGTTAATTTTTTGTATTTTTCTAAAAACTTTAATATTTTGATGAATAGTTAGAAACACCGAGTTATAGTTTAAAACTGAATATTTATTTAAATAATTATTTATTTTATTTAAATTTATTTAGGTAAATATAGATACATAATAACTATATAAGTTCAATGTAATTCATTGGATTCAGTTTATAATAATTTTAGATATATAAAAATTTTGTTGAACTTTTCTTCGTCTTTTATCCATCTCCAATGAGAATTTGAAAATTCACATAAAACATTATTTTACCGCATCTGTGAGTGGAATTTCAAAATTCCATGACACATGGTTAATATCAAAGAGTAAAATTTGGTTCAATAAGATAAAAATAATTTTTGGTGAGAAGTACATTTTTACTTTAATTTACCACGATTAAAATTAAGTAGGGTAACTAAGTGTAAAAATGATATTATTATTACACTATAAAATGTCCTATTTCTATTGTAAAAGTATAATTTGACCGAAAACAACCATATGAATAAAATATAAATCTATTTGGTCAATTGGGATTAGATTAGGACATTTATTATTATTTAATTCAATTAAGAGTTAAAAGATTTAAAATAAAAGTTTAATAATTAAACATTTTTCATATTGGGTTACACATTAGATAAATTCAATTATAAATATTAATTAGAAATATAAAAATATTTCCAACATAATGGTATTTTATTTATATTTTTTAGACATTATATAATTTAATTTATTTAGGACACAGTGATGATGATGTAGTAATTACCTAATTAATGAAATATTAAAATAATTGATATGATAAATATCCAAATAAATGTAATTTGAGACTTTTTGTGAATTCTAATAATTTTATAAGTTAATATTAAATATTATGGTTTTTTATATGACTTATTTTCAACTTAATAACGCTGTTATGAATTTAGAAAAAACAAAATACCAAATAGTGTCAAAATTGACATAAAAGTTTTTTTAAGAAAAATATTATATTATTAATTGATATTATATTCCTAAAAATCAAATTATTTGCCAGAGGATGTATATAATGATATATTTATCATTTATAAACCACTTGGGGTTCTCTTGGAAGTATATAGTATGATTACTTACCATATAATATAAAAATACAAAGAGATGTGGTAAATGAAAAACTATTTAACTAAGATTTAAATCTAAATGATGAAGTTAATATTTTGACCCAAACCTGTCTAAAACCTATTTTTGAGTGGTTTCAAACCCATACCAACCTTATAATCTAAATAATTTATTTTTGAGCCATTAGAAACTGATAATGATTATATTATAAAATAATATTTTTAGCTTTTCCTAAGATGCCCTTCACCCCTCTTATAAAAGGGAACCCTCCTTATCTCTTATTCACACATTTAATGCATTTTGGCTCAGACAACCCCTACCCAAAAATAATCTCAAATTCCTTCAATTCATCGTAGAGGCATTACTTTAGTCATAAATCCAACATAAAGAGCCCTTTTGATCAAATCAAAAGGAAGAACATGTAGAATATGTAATAATTTCACCACTCTCTTTCAAGTTTTTTTCTTCTTCCACTTCTTCATTCATTGTTATTTCCATTTTAAAATAATAACTCTAGAATCTTATATATACTGTGATGTCATTATAAACATGGTATGACCATATTCATTATTTTATCAATCCTTTGAATGACATGTCACCATACGTGTGTACGTACAGATTACCGTCTCCAAGTCATTGTGTAATTGTTATTCAATACATTAATATTTGTATTGGTATAATAATAATGTTTAATTCATGTAAATAATAAATGTAACATGATAATGATTTTTTAAATATTATATACCATCCAATTATATATTATTTTAACATAAAAAGAAATATATTTTCACTCGTGCGTACATAAGGATTACCGTTTCCATGAACGCGATGAGATTCATTACCCATCATATCCATTCAAGACTAATATTAATTATATGATTAAAAATAATTTTTAAAGACCATATATCATTCTACATATGAATAATAAACATCCCATCCATAACAAATATGACTCACATAACAACGAATATAAAGGTAAATGAATCAGTTAACATCCAAAACGACGATAATACTAAGATATTGTTAACAAAACAATGTGAAAATATCATATCTGATATCATATTAATCTATATGATTCTGTTATAATATAATAAAAATTATTTCACCATTATACAGGAGGATAACCTACCCTAGACTAAGGAAAAGTAAAAGATAAGTGTTTATTTCATAATCTCTTCATTATTAGAGTTTTTTATACGTAATTATCTATTGGGACCTCTTTATCATCCACAACAATGTTTTTTAAAAATTTATTTCAAAACATTCTTAATATTTTATAAAATATGGGATAAATTAATTTATACCCTTGTATAAATTTTTATAAGATTTTTATAAATAAATCATTCCGTTGTTTTCCAAACAAGGTCCTTTTTAACCTTTTCCAATAAATTAATGTATGAATGTATTTTTAAACATATATGGCGGGTGTGGCTATTTTCCACCGTTATAAAATCATCGAAGAATTCCGTACATGATTATAATAACATTTTTAATTTAAATGCATTCTTTTATAATTAGGTGACTTTTAAATGATTTCAAATAAAGATATTTCTCTCAAATAGTTTTGATTTCATATACGTCAACATCCTTTGATAGATTTTAAACTTATTTTTAATTGATTTATTATGATACAAAACTTCCATATTGTATTTATGGTTTTGTGATATTTTTTACTATGGATGTGTTATTTTTATACCATTCATGGTTTCTGGAGAATGTATTTACATTTTGTATTCTAGTTTTAATACGAATGTTTATGTTCTGTTTAATCCTATTCATATGTAGAATGTGTTGGACTTTGTATGTGATGGGTGGAGCCCGCTGTAGTTCCTCGAGGCATCATTAGGTCTTAGGAGTCAAACTAGTGTCTTGGTACAAGGCCTTGACAAAATATAATTTGTATTTTTGTAAAAAGTCCATGACTATGTGGTTATGATAGTCTGGAATTATGCATTCTATCATTATAAATGTGGTTATTGATAATGAATGTGATTATTCGACTCCTAGAATATCCATGTGACTAAGTAAATGGAATTATTTAATTTTATTATTGCTATATTATTATGAAGATCAATTTTAAAATGCTTTTGTTTTAGATATACATTTCCAAAAATGTTTATGCTTATTTATGAATGTTTCTACTAGATTATTATCCTTACTGAGCATCTGAGCTCACCCCTTTCTATGTTTTGTTTTTCCCAAGATGTGAAGAAGTATTTTATGATTGACCTCCAGGGATAGTATGAGGGGATATGAGTGTGGACTATGGATATTATGTTGTTGTAGTTTTATTACTTTATGATGTAATGTAAGGCTTATGAATGTATCTCATGTTTCCAAGGCTACTAAAATAATTGGTCCTTCGAGATATGACCATTTTTGATCATTAATATGTTATGTAATAATTCACCGACTCTGGGTAACTATTTTCGGGGAGTTATAGTAAAATTACTAGGAACATTGTCTCACACCTTAAAAACACCATTTGGTGTATGTAGACCAAGATATATTTGTCCTAGGTAAAAGAAATGATCCTTTTGGTAGGGATGAAAGTTCTATGTGCTATTGGTTCCTTCATTGGTAGGTGGTGGTGGTTGAATTGGATTTCTACTTGCATACCACATGGATATTTTGATGATATTGTTCTCCGTTAACCTTTATATTTTTAGTATTTATTTATAATGAAAATTTCATAACCGAGACTTGTGTTTTGGATGTTGGTTTGTGAAATTCCTTGGTTGTTTCATAGTTTTATATTATTATTAATAATTAGATATGGTTGTTTATTATGGATTAAATAATTTATGATGTTTATAATTGATTCTTAGTCACTATTTTCTAGGCCATAGGGATCTGTAACACCCTTTATACCATTCCACGGACCGAGTCATGTGTCGGGTCTTGTGGCTGCCTATGCTAGTTTGTGACTTGTAAACCCCATGAAATATTGATCCTCATATGGATATGTAATCCCAAATTATCATTAGGATAATAATCATAAAATATATTCCTAGGATTTATATACACCAAATCAATTAAATACATGGTGAAAATGGCTACTCTTTCAAAAAACTAATGTTGAGAGGAAAATCCCTTGCCTTATATCGTTAATCCCATCGTACTCATTCAAACATCCAATATAAAAATATTATTTTTACTATACATATATTATAGAACCATATTTCTATATATCATACCATATATTATTTTTATATATCTATTTATTACCCTTTTATTAAATTTTCCATGTTAAAATTATGTTTTGAGTAAAAATGACATTATTTTTCATATATTTTTTCATTTAATATATTTTTTTATATTATTACATTGATCATGGTTTTAAAATATTCCTTATATAAACAATGATATAAATAAAATTCATATTTAGAATATATGTATTTATAGAAATCCATAATATTTACTAAATGAAAATTAAATACATCATTTATAGAGATTTTTGGCCATAAGTACACCTGTAAACAATTTATAATTTCAAATTGGAATGAAAGAATAAAATTTAAATAAAATATATATTATAATTATAGAATCATTTATACAAAATATATATATAGTATTTTTAATAAACTAATCCATAATACATTCTATGTAATGTGTGAACGAATCACATCACATTGTGTGGCAGTAGTCCGTCGTACACATGAGGAACCACATTATATTCTAATATAATGGAAATAATGATGTTATGTGTGATATAAGAATTATAGTATCATAATATCATAATAAATATAAATCATATAAGATATAAATAATAAATATGTCATTATTACCATCCATTATAATTTCAAATTAAAAAACGAATGACATTCGTTCGTTAGGCGACAATCCATCTGACACATGAATAATGATTTAATAACCCATTTAATGGATGTGGATATGGTTATAGGTCATGAAATTGACATCATAAAATCTATGTGTATGTATAATTGTGATTTTATTATACAATCATGATATAAATAAATTTTCAAGTGGTGGAGATTGAAATTTAAAAAAAATACTTATTGATGAACGTTACCTCATCTTCTGGTATCCTCCTTAGCTTCGCTCTAAAAACCCTCATAGTATGTATTTATTCTAAAAATAAGTCTGAGTTAATTTTTAGAGGGATTTTTCAATGTTATTTATTATGTTATTGTTAAATCTAAATGGCTTGAGATGCGTGAAGAAGGGAGGGGAGTGAATGCCCATTTACAATTGAAGAGGAGTGAATTTCATGTAAATACCCAAATGAATTAATTATTTAGAGGTATCACATACTTCATGTTACTCCAAAATTTATCATTAATGTAGGGGATGGATGATCAGGTCAATAAAAACCATAAAGAATAAAATCTAATCATTTTTTATCTTTTCATTACATAGTCTTTAAGTTTACTCAATTTTACAATTTTAGATTTTTTCCATAGTATCAGGTATCTTTTTGTTTACTAAGGTAATTTATACATTAATAATAGAATTAAAATTAGTTTTATTAGATAATTTATAACAAAATATAATAAATATTAAATCCAATTTATTAAATAATAATCCCATGTGTCTGTAAAATTAATTTTAATACACATGCATTTATGTAGAAAACCCTCATTTTAACATTAAACACAATATTTAATTTTAATTATTTTCACTAATGATTATAATAAAAATCTATGATAAACATATTAGATTATATAAATTATTCTGATTTCAAATGTTGAATCTATTTTGATAAATTTAACTCACATATGTGGTAGAATTTAATTTAAAATTAATCTTACAGATGCACGAGAAAGATAGGGTTTTAAGAGAAAATGAGTTAATGTTTATGAATTTTTTAGATCTAAATTAAATATGAAAATAATTCAAATGTATTAAATTTTTTAAATTAATATTAAATGTATCTAGTATTAAATTTAATCCAATTAAAAATTTGATTTAACATTTCAAATTATTTAAATAAAATGTTTGTTTTCCATTAATATTCAGTATTTTTCAGTATTCATCAAAAAATGAAACAACTCAGAAAACTACAAAAAATTAACCCAAATATAGTTTTGACATTCTAAATTATAATATTATGTTTCATTTATCAAATCGCATATATAAAATTTTTAAAAGGTAATTTTATTACTCTTGAAAAAAATATATAATTAACATAATTTTTTTAGAAAATGGTTTTTTGATACATATAATGAATTTCCCAAAGATACTGTATTTTATTATAAATATATTTTATTTATAAAAAGTATTTATAATCAATATTTTAAAATTATTAATTCATATTAATATAATAAAATTTAACAGTTTGGTTATATTTGTTACATTTAAATAACAATTTTAATAATATATTGTGGGTTTGTTAAAAGTTAGTGTTCTCTGTAATGCAAGTTATGCTCGTGTTGAATATAGTAAAAGCATAACTAGTGATTTTATTTAATTAATTACATAAAATAAAATTAATTTATTCATAAAAAATAATGGAAACTCATGATGTAAAATTCTACTACCTTAAAATTAATTTCTTCATCAAAATTCATCTCACTCATCAAATGTTTAATACTTAAAAGTTCCTTTCATTGAAATTCATATTTTTGAAAGTGTTAATAAATAATCCTATTTAAATAGGGAATGGTTTTTGAGAATGTTATCTTGAATAATAAAAACTAGTTTTCCAAATATTAGTACATATGCGAGAAATGAAAACATGTATATAAAAGAGAAAACATGAAACCCAATACGAATGGGGAGTGATAGAGAACAAGGTCAATAAGAAAATTGACAATGAAAAACACACACACCATCCAATATTAAAAAATGTCTTTGATATCATAATAATGACATTGAAAGGAAATATTTTTTTTATTACAAGACCATATTCTTATATTTGAATAATTTTCATGAGATGATATGCTAACTTAATTTGAGCAAATTTTATCATATCAATCACACCCTATGGTTGAGCCTTGATCAATTTACTCTTCATCTCTACGAAATAAAAGTTAATTGGTTATTCTCTGAGCATTAATAAATCATATGATCCATAGATAAAATGAATATTTATTCATTGTATCTTTTATTATCATAAAAATGGTTAAGTATAGGTTATCCACTGCACATAAATAACCATATGGTGAAATAATACATTAATCTATAAAACCCCATTCAATGTTTTATGTAAACCATTTCATAAATACTTAACCTTTTTAAACTTCTAAAATATTTAAATCCAAAACATTATAAGTGTTTTTACTAAATCTCTCCAAATCATGTTAGAATTTAACCCCCATATATCCTACTGTTTCTCTTGATTATCACATACCAAACATGTGAATACCTTACTTGTGTATTTTCTAATAACATGGTAATAACATAAATTACTTTAAAAAAATATTTAAATCATATATTCCTCTTCATTACATATATAAAAAATTAATTTTGTATATATTAATTAAATAAAATAATGTTTTAAACTCCGTCCATGATATCATAAACCAATTTTTCAAGAAATCATTAATATGTTCTAATGTAATCAATATTATACAAAATAATTTATTCTTACCCAACAACTCTTTATCCAAAATAAACATATTTTTCTGATAATTGGGAACATATTAAGGTTTATCTTCTCTTAATCGTGTTCTTTCCATAAAAATATATTATTTCAATTAAATCAATTTTCATAGTCCTCGGTATCATTTAACATATTCTTTGAAGTCTTTTATATAAACCTTATACTGAAGAAAACTTAAATACTTCATAATTAATGAATTTCAATATGAAAATAATTAAAACATACTGCTTCCTACTAAAAATATTACCTATGCTTCACTATCGTATTCTATAATACCTATTTCCACTAATATTTCAACTAATTTCTCTTCATCATATGAAATATATTCATTACTTGTAAAATGTTTCTTATTTTTTTACACGATTTCCCCTTTAGGAATATATTTTCATAATACCCAAACATTCAACATTTAAAGAATTCAACCATAAATTATATCTCTAGGAGACTAATATTCCCATATGTATTGATAACTAAAATTTTCATTTAAACTTTTTCGTATCTTTTCTTCTTTTCTATACTCAAAACATCTCCTCATTCCTCTTTGACATTCACTTGGGTGTTTCATCCCACAATCTCAACACATAGTAAATTGAATCTTCTTTCACCTATGGTCTCCACTAATAGAACTCTTAGTGCACTATTTATTTCACATTATTGGTAAGTATGATAGTTGGTTAAGGAGTACATTGTTAATAATATACCATGAAAATTTATTGGGCAAAATTGAATCATTCTTCAATCCTATCAACGTCACATTTGACTTCTCATTAGGAAATCTGTCATCACACCCAACATTAACACGATTCCAATGTGATTTATCTATCATCAAAAACTACATTATATTATGAGAAACACTAATAAAGGTAGGGGACACCATTATCTGGACAACTCACATATATAAATTCTAAATCATGCAACCTTCATTAATCTATGACTTATTTTGTAATTCATTATCAAAAACTATTGAAATCCTTTATTTTAGTAAATAATGTGTTTGTGTATTTCAAAATAATATACCTATGGTGTGTTAAACTAGGTTTTTTGAAAGGACCATTGTCATCAACCAGTCTAGATATATTATATATTGAAATGGTGTTTTCAGGGTTGTCACCCCGTGGTACATCTATTCCAAAGACACATCAATTTTTAGTTTCTATATATTGATGTAATATAATGGAAACCACTGAATATATCCCTTACCCAAAACCATTCACACTTTCTTTTACATTAACTCAACCAAAATCATATCCCAAGATACATCCCTAGACAGATAATAAAAATTTCACTAAGGATCTTAGTATATTTTTATCACCCCAGTTTCTAAGGATTAACTAAACCAATCCTCTTATACCATCTAAAGTAACCAAGACTTCTCATATATGGATATTATAACTTTTTAGATGAATATTTATTATATTTCAGTGAAACATGGTTTATGACCATAATAGTTCCCTACAATTAGAAACTGAGATCACACTCTGCTTACTTCATTGAAAATTTTCAATGTTGGCCATAAATATCTTTCCTTTTGTACTTCAATATAAAAAACAGTATTCATATCCCGAAGAAAGAAAATATAAGTTATGGTGAGCTCAAATTATTAGTAAGTGTATCCAAGGAAGATACATAAGGATAATATTAACATAAGGGTATGAGAACCTGAGCATTCCATTTGAAAAACCATACCTTCATATTAAAGATCATAATATCAAGTTATGGAATTAATATTGGCTGTTCATAAGAAAATAACCATAACTGTATTAAATAACATTTCCACGCGAGCATAAAATTCAAAAAATACTTGAAATTTGTGGAACAAAAATAAGAATAGGGAATCATTTCCATATTTTCCAAGGCTCACTACTAAAACCATTATAATAGAGAAATTCCATTATTGAACAAGGTTTAATCCCCATTCCATCCCTATCTTACTAAATAATGTTCACTCTCCACTCCATCCAAGTATTAATAAACATTGATCACTCCCCATTCTATCACTATTATATTTAACTACGGTTTATGCCCCATTGAAGCCCTATTTACTGAATTAGGCTCACCACACCCCCCATTCTAGCCCTATCTTACAGAACCGAGATAACCCCACATTCCATTCCTATCTTACTAAACTGGGTTTTCTCATTCTATTCCTATATATCTCCAAATATATTAATCATTATAAAATATATTTTGTGGAGATATATGTCCCACCGATCATTTTTTATAACTTAATCACCACTAAATAATGAAAATGTCACATATGCATTCCATAAGATTAGAAAACCTTCATCATATCAGAACCCATGATATGTAATGGGTTTCAAAATATTTAAATCAAAACATATCCTATAAAAAATAAATATGTTTTATAATCATTTATTAATTTTAAATAAATCATAATATAATGAAAAAGATGCGGGTTTCATAAAAAGTTTATCATTTTATAACATGTCGATGATAAACAAGTTTCAAATACATATTTTATTCATAAACATAAACCACTAAATGAATTAATAAAAATGTTATCATTGGACCATATCTATAGTAATTTATAATAAATATAAAATAATTTCTCATTAGAAAGAAAACTTATTATGAAAAAAATAGTTGGTACATTTCTGGAGGAAAATGTCATTTCTTTAAGAATTAAATCCTAGATCATACCAAAATATAAATATAATTTTATATAAAAAGAACATTGAAAAAATATAATCAAATCTTTAAAAAATTGTTTTATACATTTTTTGAGGAAAATAGTCATACCAATTTTAAAATATATAGTGATAAAATTTAAAATTTTGAAAACCATTTTCTTTGAAAATAACATTGAAAACATAAACATAAATGTTTAAAAATCATAAAAAAACTTTTTAAAAAGAAAAATTATTAAACACACTTTTGACTGAACGTTAACTTTGAAACATTTAATGTAATATTATAAAATAATCTAAAAATAAATTAAAAAATAAATCATTTTAAAATCCATTTCAAAGAAACATTTCTTAAAACAAAAATAAAAAAATGTAAAAATTATTATAATACATGGTTTTTGAAGACAAAATGGGTTTTTGACAGAAAATATGATTATTATTAAAAACATTAGTTTTGAACTCATCAATACATATATAGAGGAAAATTAATAGAAGGAATATATTGTCATGAAATTTATAGAGGAGAGTGAAGATTATGTGTTTTGACAGATATATCATAGATTTGAAACTTTATAAGAATAATTATAAACAATACTGATAAATGGGGAGATTGTAACATAAAACTCAAACCACATATGTAACACTAAAATGAAAGATGCATGGAGGAATAAAATTAAATGAAAATTTAAATATAATGATTATAAATAAATTAATAGTATGAAATGTCCAAGTGGATGTATATACACCTCATAAAAGAATATAGTTGAAGAATATTACATGTCTAAAAGAATGATAATTGAGAAAAAAATACCTTACCAACTTGAAAACATTTGAACTGTAAACCCCATGAAAGAGATATCCTAAAATGGATATATAAAAAAAGGTTTTATTTATAAGAATAATAATATATATTCATGGGAATCAAATACACAACATCAATGAAATAAATGGTGAATATTTCTTATATCTCAATGGAAGAAATGGTGTGATAGATATCCATTACATAATGTTTGGAAACCCATCATACTTGTTGAAACATCTTTTGTATTAAATTTATGATTATTATAAATTTATTAAAAACCATTATTAATTGTTTATTACAGCATATATAAATTTATTATGACATTTATTACCCATATATTAACAAATCCATGTTAAATCTCCGTTTCGGGTAATAACATATTCATTTTTAATATCTATTTTTTATTCTATGTTTCTTCTTATTTTCCTTTATCCAGTTAAAAATAGGTATTTTCTTTTCTTTAATAATAAATATGGCTTCGACCCCATCTTTTAAAAAAACATTTTACCTAATAATTTGATTATGGTTTAATCATACAGAAGAAAGAAACATAATATATATTCAGTATATATTTATTTAGAGTCATCAATATTATTTAGATATAGAAAATGAAATGCCCTGTTCCTAGTTTTAATAGGTCATACGTACGCATGAATGATATTTAAATTTTTTTGTTGGAATGAAAATAAGAACAGTAAATAAGCTATTTTACCATTATAAAATAATATTTATTTAATATATATCACTTATTGTTATTAAAACCATTATTAATACATTCTATATAAAACATGAATGAATCAAATCACTTTGTGAGGAGATAGTTCGCCCTACAGATGACCTATATTATCATATTCCAACAAAATAGAAATCATGATGGTATGTGTGATATAAAAAATAAATAATTCTAATAATATAATTTGTATAATATTTTTAATATATTTAAAAATCCATCAGTATTACCATCCTTGAGAGGTACTAATGGAAAAATAATCAACACTGGATTGCGAGGCGGTTGTCCTCTGTACACATGATTGATGATCTCATAAACCATTTGATGGAAGTGGAGATGGTTATAATAAATTAATATATATATATATATATTATGTAATATAGTGATTTTTTACTCAATAAACATGTAAAAAAATTACATGGGTGGAGGTATAAAAAACACTCATGGATGAACATTAGCTCTTCTTTGGAAATCCTCTAGAGGATATCCTTAAAATCCATCCTATTATGGATTTAATCACAAAAATATGTAATCTAAGATGATTTTAAGGAAGATGGGATGTTATGTTTTTAGGATTTTGTTGATCCGAATGGCTTGAGATGTGTGAATAAATGAGAGAAAATTCCATTTTATAATAGAGGAAGAGTGACATTCTTTAAATACCCAAAAGTATTCACTAATGGGTGTATCCATTACCTAATGTGCCTAAAAAATAGATAAATATAGGAGGGGAGGGTTTATGTGGTAGATAAAATACACCATCACAAAAAAATAAACACATTTTTATCATTTAATTATTTATTCATTATGTTTACTAAATTTTACCCTTTTCGTTTTTTCCATGATAACACATATATTTTGATTCTATAGGTAATTAAAAATTTCATTATAGAATTAAAATGAGTTTAATTTGATAATTAATACCTCTATATTTAGAATATTAAATCAATTATTTAAATAAAAATATTATTTTGTGATCAATTAAATTTAATAAAACACTTTTACGCGGCAAAATCCCATTTTATCCTTAATCACAGTAATTAATTTTAAATCTTTTTACTAGTCATTATAGAAAAAATAAGGTTTCAATTATTATATAATATAAATTTTTTTTTACAAATATGGAAACTGTTTATTCCAATTCAAATCACAGGAGTGTCATAATACAATAAACAATTAATCCCAAAGTCATAATAATAAAACATGTTTTTTAAATAGAATATGTTCAAATGTATAGGGATTTTTTATATGTCAATAAAAATATTAAAATTATTCAAGTGAACTGAATTGGATAATTGATTTAATTTTAATATAGAAACAATTCTAAATATGATATTACATTCTAAATAATTTAAATTACAAGATAGTTTTTAGGAAAAATTTATCATTTTAAACGATTTATCAGAAGAATGAAACTTTTAGAAAAATCATAAAAATTCACCAAAAGATAATTTTTATATTATAAATTCAAAAATTAATTTAATCTTACGAAATTATTTTTAAAAAACATTAACAAATTAATTTATTATTATTTCATAAAAAGATATAAAATTTTTTATTATTATTTTTAAATATAATTATTTGACCAAAAATTATTTATTCTATTATAAATATGTTTTATTTGAATAAAACCACTATAAAAAATATCTAAAATTTAGATATAACTATTCATTTCACTAATTTTAGTGGCGAGGTTATAAATGTATAATTTAGATAACTATATTACTAATATATCATGGTTTTGTTAAAAGTCAGTGTTCCGTGTAATGCTAGCTAAGCCATTGTGGCATGTCAAACAAGATTATCTTGAATATTTATGTATTGTAAAACATAAAATAAATTCAATTTATTAGAAATATAAATTGACCAAAATTTATTGTATTATATATACAACCATAAAAAATTGTCTCATACATATTACAATGTTGTCAGTTTCTATACAGTGCAACATTTAGTCTCTATAATCCTTATATGATAACATTTTTATATTTTCTTGAAAATAATAGTTTATATTACCGAAGGGATTAAAATGTGGTTTATATAATTATTAATAAACCTCTTAATATTACTTACAAAATAATTCAACACTCATAAATTATTATTATGTTTCCTTCAAAGACATATAGATATCACTTACATAAAATTTTCAATAGAAAGACATATAAAAAACTAAAATGATATATTTGGAAAAATATTATAAAATAGATATAATAATAATAAATAGGTTTTTCCAATCAAAACAATATATTTTGGATTCATAATCCCTTTAGATTTTTGTACTAATGAAATCCATTTATTACACCTTCTATGCAGGTACTGATAGTTTATTGAACCCTAATAATATAAATAACACACATGTGAATAGATTAAAGCACACTATTGATGAGATTGTAATTTCTTACAAAGGATAGAAACCTACCATTCAATATAGTGATTAAAATAGTGATATTATAGTAAAATTATTCAAGGTATTATATTTTTATTCTACTTTAATTGATTATAGAAATCATTAATCAATTTGAATATCACCTAATAAAATTCCAATTAAATATCTAATCATATTCAGTCAGTAAGGAATGAATTTATTATAAAATTCCCCATTTTCTTCCCTCCATTGATGCATTGAACAATCCATCTACTGCATTCATTCAAAACACTACTTAAACATTAAAGGTAATTTTACCTTCAATAAAGGAGGTAAATGGGTTCTCATCTGAAAATTATATCTCATAATCATAATGAGAAACATTTTCATGAAATATATGAATCAAATTGATAATAAAAATTAATTAAGTGGATTATTCAAAATAAACAAAATGAATTGTTTTTGTAATATATTTCCATCATGTTACAAATATAGTTAGACACTCAACCATCTATGATATTATTCTAGTTTAACAGAACTTTCAACATATAACTATATAAGATTTAGGTGATTTTAATATGACATTGATTCAGTAATAATACATTGAGTATATCTTAATTTTTATAAAATCATGTAATTTCCAAAAATTCCCAATGGCCTTTTGGTAAGAACAATATTCATCAAATATGAATACTAAATATTCATTATATTTTATAATAAGTAAAAATTTATCAGGCTTCGGATGTATCCTACAAGGCCATGGATATCCTTAGGGTATGAGATTCAGTTCATCATCAATAACTTTTTCTGGGAAAATCTATACATTCATCATAGGAAAAATTCCATTTTTATTGAACTAAAATATGACTATGATTAACATTCCTCCCATTAACTCCACAATTCATGTGTTTTCCATAAAAATAAACACATAATATACCCACAAACATGTTTTCTATAGTAGGTTTATAAAAAAAATTCATAGTCCACCCGAAAAAAAATTCCACATGTTTATAATTTACAATCAATTTCTATAGAATAAAAATATCATAAATTTTTTTCACAATCTTAGATCACCATGAAACATATATATGGATTTTTCTCGATTTATATCTCATATAAAGACCATATGACTTTTTATATGAAATATAGTGAAATTTTGTAGTTTAGAAAATAGTTAAGTGCATGAAATAGAAATTTCACACAACATCATCATCAATCGATCCATTATTATTATAATATTTCTCCTATTATTATGCTTACCAATCATTGTTTGTGTTATATCATGTTTGGGTTGTGAAAAAATACTTTAATCTATTAGAGGATAAGTGAGTTCTAAATATAAGTATTCAACACCATAAACCAATTATAGAATCATTATAATTTTCTATCACTAAATCAATACGTAATTCACAATTACCTTGAACATTCCATTGTTTCAATGATTTTTATCATCTTAACGACATAAAAAAATTTGATTCCATTTTTAATTCATTAAATGTAATTAAAAGAATTAATTACACGATTAATCATTATTTTACATACAAAACAATGTTTTAGAACCCATAATCAACTAGACCATTCCCATATTCAATAAAAATTTTCATTGATCATTTAGTATAACATACATGAGTTAGTTTAATGAAATGAATCATAATGAAATTTAATTTACACACCATATCTCAAAAATATGTCTATTAATATCTTAATAATATTTCCAAGGAGTCAATTCCAATGGTAAGTTGGGTTATAAAAACAATTAATATATATTTTTTGAATGATATACATAGTTTTTTTATAAATTTAGAATGTATAATACACATACCATATTCTCAATGACATAAAATATTTAATTCTCATAGATAGAAAACAAATTATTTATAATGAATGAAAATATAATAATTTAGTTGCAACATAATAATTGTTTTCATTTTATTGAAATATTACACTATATAGACATAGATCATCTATAGTGAAATCGTGTGATGAAACACATTCCTCATTTACTGCACATATCTCTATATTAAATTTATTTAATATTCTCCTATTTAGTAGTTTTTTTTATCGTCAAAATTTTCTATGTATTTCTGATATCCAATAACCAAGATTTGGAATAATTTATGCTTTTCTATATAACTTTTACATCTATATACGTATAATTTATATCGTTCAAAACAAATTTAAACCTTAGATAATTATGTAAAATAATTTAAGACACTAAAAGATAAGATTCCTTATAATGATAAACATGATTCATGTAATAATATATATGAAGAAATATCTATGGGTGAGTCTCTTAACGTAAATTTTTTAACAAGGATGTTCAATTAAATAAATCCAATTAAAATGATGACCATATACATCAAAAAGTTTTTTTGGGAAAATATCTACAATTCATTATATTTTTATCACATGTTCTTTTGTATCTTAATTCCTAGCAATATAATATAGAATTCATCAAAATCAAATCAGACTCTACTCTTGAATTTTTTATAAGAGTGGTATTTTTAAATACATAAAATTTATAAACTCATCTCCATTTCTATGATATCCCATTGCATTGTGTTTTAAACCAATAGTACACTTAAATTATATTGTGGTATTCCATTAAGAAATCTTGAGGTTAAATATTTCTATCATGCATTACTCAATAATATATATGGGAACCCAAATATAGCATCAAACTACACTGTTTGTTGATATTGTCAATGAAATTCCTTTTCAAAAGAAGGAATCTCATGAATAGTTTTTTGAGTAATGTCCTAATATTTCATATTTATTAAGTATATTAGAAATATAACTATGGAATCACAAGTAATAATTTTTTATAATTATTTATTTGTTTAGTTTTTAATGATTCTAACAATATATTTTTAGAATTACTATTTAAACAACCCAATTAATATGTCCAAACCATATTAATTTTTAACTCTTTACCAGATTTTTATTTTTTTTCACTAAACCTAATGTATATAATAAAAATATTTATACATATAAAAATGTTTCATATTCATGTGATATGTGAATCTATTTTCATGTATGGCCTTCAGGCCTACTCAAGGCATTTAGGCATCATGAAGTTTCCCCAGACAGACTCTACAAAAAAGGAGCAGCCTCTGAAGAGGATTCAGAGTAGGTTCACACACCAGAGCATAGCCAAATAGATTTTTCAGAATGAGACTGTATGGCCATGCCATCTGGACCAGCTTGTGCATGCACGTGAATCTTAGCCAGACTGCCATGAGAAGGTGGAGAGCTACTATCATGATGGAGATTCTAGGGAGGGGTAGTTCCTTGTAGATAGTTTGGTTTAATAACTTAAGACCTTTGGGTCATGTAATCTCTTAAGCCTAAGATCTATGTAATCTCTAAGCCTACAAGCCTTGATAGGGTTCCATCATATCCCATGAAAGGGGGTTATAAAAAATTAATAAAAATAATGGCCTTCGAGCCATTCAAGTTAAGAGAATAATCATAGATACAATAATAGCCACCCCCACATTTATGTATAGTGATAAACCCTTCGGGTTGTTGATAAGTGATTCCAAAATCCATTATAACATATCATATATCACTCAATATAGTTTTCAATTCCCTAATAATTCTAAACAAAAAATATATAACCCATATTCAATAACCAAATCTTTTTAAGGACTTTAATTGTAAACTAATATAAATATATATTTGAAATAATTTTTTTTTACACAGAACAACAATAAATTTTAAATATTATAATATGAATATTTTCATATAAATTATGAGTAAATATTATTTAATTAGTATAAATACTATTAAATTTTATAAATATTTAAATAAGAATATATAATAATTAAATAATTTATGTTTTTCTGAGAATTATATATTAAAATGAATGTTACAATATTAATTTAGGCATATCAGTAGTCCATTTATAATTTATAACAAAAATTTATGTACCTTTTATAATCTATATTTAAACATACATAAAATGTTAATTTTTATAATGTTTAAACCATTCCCTATTTTCAATATTTAATTTTGATTATCATACAAAATAAATGACCTAATCACGTCACATAACATAAACTTTTTTCATTATGGATATTAGAAATTATGATATCTTATATATCTCTAATAAAATTTGATGAATTGTTTCTTAGAAAATTGGGATAGAAGACACTGAATAAAATATTTATTATCGTATCTTTTGATATATTGTATTCCATAGGTATTTTGATTAATTATATGATATGTTTCATTTTACTATAAATTTTTTCTCGAAAAAACATTGAATAACACATTATGAAATCATATATCATATATAAAGGTAGAAATATTCAATGACTAAAAATTTTATGAACTGTTATATGATATGAAATAGGTATAAGTAGCATATGATATATGTTCTTCATAAAATGATCAATAAAATATGATGACTTGCTAATGAAATTGAATCTTATGAATCTAGTTTTGTAGGATAATATCATGTTAATAAAAGTTGAGGGAAACTATTTTAATTCATGATAGATCATTATCGAATCTACAATAAATGATAATTATAAATTAAACATGAATATCGAATGTCATAAAATCTCTATTCTGATTGAGTATGTGTAATGAAGATCATTATGAGAAAATTAATGGACTAATTTTTCTATCGGTTGTACATAAACAACTTTAATCAGCATATACTATTATAAGTCTCTCTGATAACAAATGGTGTACTAGAACCATTTCAAAAATGATAAATATTTAAATTGTAATGATGTATGATACATGTTTAGAAAATTATTTGCATGAAATAACCAACATAATGATCAAATCCTTATGAATATTTCCTTCATCCAATGATAGAAATGATGAAATGTTTACTAATTCATGGTAGGTATATGTGTTACTCAATATTGATTGACTATTATATATTTTTTTCAAATAATGTTTCAATGATGAAAGTATATTTGAATTTCTACAAATGAATCATCCAAATGATTAATAATTGATCAATCCCTATTTAGAAGAGAAAAAATTATTCTAGAACACTTTATCAATATATAACTTTCCAATCATACAATATGATATATGTATCTCATGCACTTAATGAGAGTTCGAAATCATAGGCCAGATATGTAGCTCATAAGTATCTAGTTTTTTGGTAGAGATAAATTTTAAAATATAATTGAACAGTTTTAGTGAATATCCATCATTGGTTGTATGATACAGTTCGTTTTTAACATTTTTATATAAATTCGAAACATTAAGAATTTAATATCCCATATTTATTTCGTTTTTCATAGAAAATATTATTATTTATTTCATCCCTTGTTTCATGGTATGAAGATCGTGAAATATTTAATTTAATGGTGAGTGAGCATCAATGCTTAAAGAAATAGATTTAAAATTTGCATGGGAACTATTTCAAGTAGAATATTCTATAGATTATCTTAAATTATTTAATTTAGTTTTAAAATTAATTTATATTTATATTTAAATTTAATGTTAGAAAAATATAATCCCTTTTTAAAATTTTAGGACTACTAGTCAAGAATAGAGTCGATATTAAAAAAGGTCACGAAAAATTGATCACACTGAGGTGCGGAATATCTTGAAAATTATTTCTTTCATTATCCAAATGAGTATGTCATATTATCTAAAAATATTATAGATTATATGCATAATATGAATTTATATTGTAAAAGTAGGAAAAAAAATCCTTTTAAATGGTGAGAATGACAATTAATCATTAGAACATTCAATTATATTATTATATATAAATTTAGTTAAATATACACATCACTATTTACAACCTAAAGTCATATATGAGATAATAAATGAGATATTGTGTGTGAAAATAACAACCCATGTTAGTTATATATTTACATGGATGTTATGAAAATTAAAATATTATTGATGGAATCAAAAACGCACCTTGAGATAAAATGTGAATCGTTATAGGGTATCATAAGGAAAAAATGATTGTTAACCATAAATTGAATTATTTCATAATATAATATTCATGTAGAATATAATAATTCTGGAATGAAATCTTGATCATATATTACATAATGTTTGAATGATGGAATTAAAATAACAAATGCCTCTATAAACAAAATATTACAAAGATTTGGTGAAAGATAAAATATATGCAAATCCGAATAAAATGAGATTCTTTAAGAAGAATATTTACAATATAGGATTTTTAGGGATGAAATAGATCCAGGATACTGTTTTTTTAATGTAAACATTGATGTTAATATATAAATATCCCATAAAGAATTAATTAATTGAACCCAATCAGGTAGATAATAAGAAACCATGAGTTCAGTTGGGGTTTTAGCCTAGTGGAAAGAGAAACCCCATAATTCTACATCAACCCATGTTACTGTTTGGGAATAAGCATATTTTCCGGGGTGCTTTTGGTTACCCAACTTTTTTGGGTTGGTTGACTGCATTTATCTTGATATATTAATGATTTTCGTAGGTAGGAAGTTCAAATCATCTATACAAAGTAGGTGAGATATGGGGTCATTGGACAGTTTCCTGCAATGAAGTCATGTTGGTCCGGTGTTCTGTCAGTGGGGGATGATGGAAAAGGTAATGCTCATGATCAGGGTGAGATACAACAGAATTATAATGTATGATGGTGTTTTATCCTCTAGTGGGTAAAAAGACCTGTGTTTCTCCATATAAAATTTAATGGGAGGCTCCGAGACGACCCGTATGTTGAAACAGGCACAATAGGACATGACAATGAGTAGTGACAGACCAACCGAAAAATTTAGGAAGATTCCAAACCATGCCATTATTTATGGGGTTTAAAGAATTGAATCCGTCATCACTAGGCTATTATATTGTAAAAATTTGAGGGAATGAAGGAATATTAAATGAGGAATAGGAATTGTGCCTCTCTAGATTGGCTAATGACCTATGACCCCTTGCAAATATCGGGAGTTTGTATAAAAACATATATGCTAGGTTGGTATTCTTCTCTTGTTTCATTATTGAAAATTTAATGGTTATTTATTAAGGCCTATGTTCTACAAGGTTTATAATCCATGTAAATTATCCATCAGGGCAATATAAATGATACAAAAATAAATAAATTAATAATATCCCTCGGGCTTTGGGTATAAGAAACCATATGTTCAAATCCAAAATAGAAATAAATTATAATATCTCTATATTAGTATATTATCTGTTAATAGTGATTCCCAATCATATCAAAGTATAATAAATATTAATTTCGATAGGGATCAAAATGTTATTAATTATTAACCATGATTGCATACTGAGGTATTTGACCAATATCATTATATAAAATATGATGAATCATTTTAACTAGTTATTATAAAATAACTGATTAATATTATTCATATGATTATATATCATCATTAGTTATATATCTTATAGATTTTTTGGTTGAAAACATATTTTTAACAATAAATTGGTTGAACATTAATTTATCAAAAAATTATAATGGCATGTGACTCTAGTGGAATCTAGTAATTTATTAAATAATTACTGTTCATTTTATATATTTAATAAGAGATCAATATAATGGAATGTTCATTTTGATTATAATACATTAATATTTATTTTTATTGGAATGAATTTATTTTAATTTTATTAAATGATTATTGGGAATAAAATATTATACCATTTGATATATATTCATGATGTATTATTAATTTAAAAAATTAAACATGTCTTATACTCAGTTGATGTTTTGTTTAACAAAATATTCATTTTCAAGGATAAAAAGATTTCCTATTTTATTGGATAAACAACTATTTAATTAAATCATAAATGGGTATTTTTCTATGTCTATATACACACATAAACTATTTATAACAGTATAATAGATAGAACAATATAAGAGAAGTTAACAGACTCTAAAACATGTCTTAAATCAACCTTAGAAAATGTGTTTCCAAACCAGGGTAATAATGATAGAATAAATTGAACTCCAATTCATTTACTAATTAGATGTATCATATTTTTTATATTTTACAATACAAAATTATATTGATTAATATTATAAAATAATGGAAAATCTGTTCTTAATCATAATTTTTTACATCACATTTGAACATATCATTTAGAGAGGATATAATAAAAGGGATATATAGATGATATTTTCCATATAGCTCATGTTAATATATGATCATAATTTGTCGTTTTTTATTAAGTATCTAAATAAATATTTTTCAATATTTTTATGGAAGCTAAAAATTATTATATATATAAATTGGAATCATTATATCTTGAGTGTTACTTATTCATGCGGGAGAAGTTAGTCTTAAGCTAATTTTCCATAGTGGGTAATGTCAAAGTCCCAATAAATAAATCAATTACATGTTAGAATCATGATTACCATGTAACATATCAATTATTAATAAAATTAATAGTTAATACTATTGAGAGTTGGAGTTTTTTAGGTTTCCTTATCCACAACAAAAAATTTCATGAATTTTAGAATCCTATATATTATATTTAATATCTTATCTAAAATTTTATTCAAATATTTTATTTTATTTTTTCGATATAGTCTACATTATAATGTCCATAGATTAATTTCTTCCATCAATTTGATATATTTGTTCTTCATAATATTAAAAACCTATAGATATGATGAAAACATTCAAAAAAATATCATATGATATTGATGAATCATTATAAAATGAATGAGATTAGATATTATTATCATATTCTAGGGGCTCAAGAGAATAAAAACCTTCTATAATGTAACATAGATGTTATGAAATCCATGATATGATGTAACGCCCCGACCCCAATTACCAATTGTCGATGCATTATTTCATAACATGTCCATGATCATAAAAGAACATGTCTCAAAAGATCGAATAGTTTAGCAGGCTTGGAAACACAAGATACATTCAAAAGACTTACATTACATTATAAAGTGAAAAAAACTACAATGAAATAGTCTCTATAGGCCACACTCATATCCCCTCAGACTATCCCTGCAGGTCAGTCATAAAATACTTTTTCACATCCTGGGAAAAATAAAACATATAATGTGGTGAGATCAGATCCTCTGTAAGGATAACAATATAAAGTAAACTTTTATAAATAAGCATAATCATTTAATGAAATGTATAAATAAAATGATAAACTCCCATTCACTTATTAACATTGATATTCTACTAGTCGAATAATTAGATGCAATGACGGAATGCATAATGCCAGTCTATCATAACCACATAGTCAAGTCCTTGCGGCAAGACTACAAATAAGATTTTTTCAGGGCCTTATTCCAAAACACTAGTTTTTCTAATGAGACCTACCAATGCATCAAGGAGCTATAATGGGATCCGCCTGTCACATACTAAGCCCAATGCATTCCTCATATGAATAGGTTTAAATATAACATAAACATTCATATTAAACATAGCATAAGAAATGACAATACATTCTCTATAAACCATGAATGGTATAAAAATAAATTATCCACATTCAAACTTATCACAAAGACCTCAATAAAATATGGATTTTTTTTATCATTATTAATCAACTTCAAATAAGTTTAAAATCCATAAAATTATGTTGACATAGATGAAATCAATACTATTTGAGTGAAATATCTATTTTTTTAAATGATTTAAAATTCACATAATTATAAAAGAAAACATTGACTTTAAAAATATTATTATAAGATTGTAAGGGAAGCTTCGACGATTTTATAATGGTGGAAAATCGCCGCACTCATCATATAAGTTTAAAAACACATTCTTACAATATTTTTGTCAAAAAGGAAAAAAAGGACCTTTTTTGGAAAATGAAGGAAAGATTCATTTATAGATGTAGTATAAAATTTCAAACAATAGTATAAATGACTTTAACCCAAAGTCAATAAAATAGTAAGAATGTTTTGAAATACATTTTTAAGAAACATGGATGTTGATGAAAATGAAGTCCCAGTAGATAATTGCATATAAACAACCTTAGATAAGGATAAGATTGTGAAATAAAACCACACCTTTACTTTTAATTAGTCAAGAGTTGGTTAAACTCTTGTATAATGGTGAAATAATTGTTATTAAATTTTAGAAGAATCATATACAATAATATGATATCATATATGATTGTTTAACATTGTTTTGTTAATAATATCATAGTATTATCATCGTTTCGGGTGATAACAGATTCATTTTTCTTTATATTATTTATTATGTGAGTCATATTTTTTATGGATGAGATGTATCTTATTCATATTTAGAATTATATCAAGTCTTTAAACATTATTTTTAATCATCTAAAGAAAATTATTCTTGAATGGATATGATGGGGATTGAATCGCATCACGTTCGTGGAGACGGTAATCCATACGTACGCACGAGGGACAATATCATTCTTTTGATATTAAAATAACATAAAGTTGGATGTTATATCATATAAACAGAATCATTATCAATGTAAATTTATTATTTATATGTATTAAATATTATTATTATACCCATCCAAATAATAATGTATTGAATAACAATTACACCACGACGTGGAGACGGTAATCCGTACATACGCACGTATGGTGACATGTCATTAAAAGGATGGATAGATTAATGAATATGAATGTACCATATTTGTAATAACAACACAATATATAAAATATAATTGAGTCATTATTTTATAATGGAAATAACAAAGAAATAAGAAGTGGAAGAAGAAAATAACATGAAAGAGTGCGATGAAATTATTACCTCTTCTTTGGGTTATTCCTTTTTATTTGATCAAACTGTCACCATACGTTGGATTTATGACTAAAGGAATGACTCTAGGATAAACTGAGGGAAGTTGAGAGGATATTTGGGCATGGTTTTGCTGAGAAAAATGGCTTTCAAGGTGTGAATTAGAGAGAAGGGGGAGTTCCCTTTTATAAGAGGGGTGAGGGGCCCCATAGGAAAAGCAAGAAATATTATATTATAATAAAATACTTTTCTGTTTCTAATGGATCCAAAATGGATTATTTAAAGGCTAAGGTGCGGATGGGTCGAAAACCACTAAAACAATAGGCTTGAGACAGGTTTGGGTCACTATATTAATTTATCTTTTAAATTTAACTCTTAGATAAATAGTTTAACATTTACCATGTCTCTTTGTATTTTTATATTATATGGTTAATACACATAATAATACATAAAAGAGAACCCCAAGTGGTTAATTAATGATACACCAATCATTATATAAGTCCTTTGGCTGAACCTTATATTTTTAGTAATAGAATACCAATTAATAATATAATATTGGTTTTAAAACTCTTTGATGTCAATTTTGACACGATTTGGTATTTTGTTTTGGATAAAATCCTACTGCATTATTACTACGAAAAAAAATCTTATAACCAACACTAAGATGTAATATTATCTTAGAAAATTTTTTTAATTCTTAAAAAGTCTCAAATTACATTTATTTGGATATTTATAAAATCAATTATTTTAATATTTCATTAATTAGGTAATTACTGAATCATCATTGTGTCAGAAATAAATTAAATTATTCAATATCTAAAAAATATAAATAAAATACCACTATGTAGGAAATATTCTTAGTTTTCTAATGAATATTTTTAATTGAATTTATCTTTTCTTTATTCTTATATTAAAAATGTTTTAGTTATTAAACCTTGATTTTAACTCTTTTAACTCTTCTTTGAATTAAATCGTAATAAATTTCCAAATCTGATCCACGTGGACCAAAGAGGTTCATATTTTATTCCTCAGGTTTTTTATGGTAGAATTACACTTATCAAATAGAATTAGGACATGTTTTAGGGTAATAATAATATCATTTTTATGCTTAGTTACCCTATTAACTTCTAAGCGTGGTTAAAAGAAATAAAAATGTTACTATTCATGAAAATTATTTTTATCTTATTGAAAAACACTTTTCTCATTGATATTAACCATGTCTCTCAGATTTTTTAAATTCTACTCACAGAAGCGGTGAAATTATGTTTTATGTGAAATTGAAAATTCTCCTAGGAGATGGGTAGAAGACTGAAAATTTCAATAAAATTTTTATATATCGTAAATTATTATAAACTGAATCCAACGAATTACAATGAACTTATATAGGTATTATATATCTATTTTTACCTAAATAAATTTAAATAAAATAAATAATTATTTAAATAAATTTTTTTTTGAAACTATTACTTAGTGTTTTTCGCTATTCATCAAAAATTGAATGTTTTCAGAAAAATACTAAAAATTCACCCAAAGCTAATTTCAATATTTCGAATCCAAAAAATGAAGTCCATATTGAATGATAAAATTTATAAAATTTCAAAAATTGGGTATTAATTTTCCTAATGACTAGATTGATTGGTTGTGGTATGTTAGAACACAAAGTTGCGTATAACACCAACTACTGTATTATTCAAAGAAAAGCGTAACATGGAAGCTTGCTGTGTTACATTCTTCTATCCTTCACAAAATTTCTTCCACAAAATTTTAAGAGTATTACCGCGTAAAACTAATCGGGTGGTTCTTGTTCATAAGTTCATCGGGTTCCCACATTACCTCTTCCATCTTATGGTTTCTCCATAGAACTTTCACCAGAAGAGTCGTCCTGTTACTCAAAACTTGTTCTCTGGTATCAAGAATCCTAACGGGTTCTTCGCAATAAGATAGATCAATTTCTAATTCTGCTTCCTTATAGGTGAGTACATGCATTGGGTTAGGCATGTATTTTCCCAATAGTGATACGCAGAACACATCGTGAACTTTGGAGAGATATGGCATCATTTCCAAACGGTAAGCTACAACCCCAATTTGTTCAAGAATTTCAAAAGATCCGATGTTCCGGGGACTCAATTTTCCTTTCTTACCAAAAAGTATAACACCTTTCCATAGAGATGCCTTCAAGAAAACATGATCTCCTACATGAAATTCCAAATCCTTCCTTTGTTTATCGACATAGCTCTTCTGCCTACTTTGAGCTACTTTGATGTGGTTTTGGATTACATTCACCTTTCTAATGTTTCCTCCACCAGTTCTAGGCCTATGATTTTTTTCAGCAACATCATCCCAATAGGTTGGTATGCGACATCTATTTCCATATATCGCTTCATATGGTGCCATAAAAATACTTGAATGTAATCTATTGTTATTGGAAAATTATAACAGATGTAAATATTGATCCCATATACCCTGAATGTCATGTGAGTAGGATCTCAACAAGTCTTATAACATTTCAATTGTTTGTTTTGATTGTCCATCAGTTTGGGGGTGGTAGGCAGTGCTCCAACGAACTTCAGTATCCAGGGCTTTCTGATGACTTTTCCAAAATCTTTAACTAAAACATCGATCAGGATAAGAAACAATCGATAGGGGTACTCCATGAAGTCTCACTAACTCATTAATATATAGTATTTCTAGATGTTCAAGTGTTAACAACTTCTCTTGTATCATAAAAATGTACGGACTTGGTAAGATGGTCAACAATGACACATATTGTATCATTCCTTCTAGTAGTCTTTGGTAGTCCCATGAAAAAGTCCATCGTGATATTATCCTATTTCTACATAGGTATGGGAAGAGGTTACAATACTCCTCCAGGATGTTTCCTTACAGCATTAACTTGTTGAAATACCATACATCTTGACACAAAATCATCAATCTTCTTCTTCATGTTGTCCCACAAAAAAATGTTCCTTCAAATCACTATACATCTTATTGCAACTTGGGTGTATAGAGAAATTTGAACTATGAGAATCATCCAACAATTCTCTTTTTAGAACAGGTATATCGAGAACACAATGTCTATTCCCAAATTTCAAAACACCATCTTCATATACGAAGTCACTCAATCTCCCATCATTCACACCTTTAATCTTATATTGAAACTCCTATCATCACCATGAGAACTATTTAACCTTTTTAGTAAATATTGTTTAGAAACCATTTGAAAATGCATTGATGTTTCACCTTCCACGGTTATTCTCATATCCATCTTTACTTGATCCATGAAAATAGGATTCCTTTCAACTCTCATGTAGTTCAAAACTCCATGGTATTTTCTACTCAAAGCATCTGCCACCTTATTTGAGTTCCCCATGTGGTAGTGTATCGTTCAACCATAATCCTTAAGTTGTTTAAGCCATCTCCTTTGCTTCATGTTGGATTCTTTCTGTGATAAAATATATATCAAATTCTTGTGATTAGTATAAATCTCACATTTTTCACCATATAGATAGTGTCCCCATATATTTAAAGAAATGATTATATCTTCTAACTCAAGATCATGAGAAGGATTTTTTTTCTAATGAATTTTTAGATGTCGTGATGCATAGGCAATAACCCTATAATTCTGTATAAAGACACAAAAGAGTCTTTTCGTTGAAGAATTACTATAAATATCAAACTCATCATTCCCTGATGGTAGAGTAAATATTGGATCAATGACTAATCTTATCTTTAGTTCTTTGAAACATTTTCACAATATTTTGTCCAAAAAAATTTACCCCCTTTACGTGTGAGCTTCATTAATGGGTTAGCCAATCGAGAAAAATTTTGGACGAATCATCGATAATAACCTGCTAAACCAATAAAACTGTGTACCTCGGTTACTCGTTGGTGCTGGACGTTCTTGGATTGCTCTTGTCGTTGAATTATCAATAGAGATTCTATCCTAAGAGACAATATGGCCATGAAATGAAATATCAAGATGCCAAAATTCACACTTGCTAAAATTCCCTTATAATTCATGTCTTCTCAGAGACTTCAGGATAATGCACAAGTGATTTTCATGATCTTCATAGATTTTGGAGTATACAAAGATATCATCACCAAATACCATTACAATGTCATCAAGATATTCCTTTAAAACATTGTTCATTAAATCCATGGAAACAGAGGGTGCATTATTTAGACCAAAAGGCATTACTGTAAACTCTTAATGCTCATACCTGGTTTGAAATGTTGTTTTCAAAATGAATTCCTTCTTCACACACAACTGATGATATCCAGATAGAAGGTTCTCATTGAAAAATACTGATCTCCAAGAAGTTGGTCGAAAAAATCATCAATGTGAGGTAGGCGATACTTGTTCTTTATTGTTATAGCATTGATATCCCTGTAGTAAATGCATAACCTCATAGATCCATCTTTCTTCTTTTCAAAAAGAACAAGGGATCCCCATGGAGAAACACTAGGGAAAATAATTCCATTATTAATCAATTCCTCAAATTGTTTCTTTAGTTCCACTAATTCCATAGTGGCCATTATATAATTTTTCTTCGATATGGGCCTCGAACTAGGTATTAAATAAATGGATAAATAAATTTCCTATTCTGAAGGATATCCCTGTAAATCTTCTGGAAACACATCAACATATTATCTCACAATATGTACATCCTAAATTTGAACATTCCATTCCTCACCCACAATCATATCATTTTCATCCTCCCCAATAATTGAATTTAGTTTAGCTACTAGGTGTGGATCTAGAGAATAATTAGGTGGTGATGATTCTGCTCTAAATATAAGGGGTACATTATTATCGTCATCAAAAATAGTAACCTCTTTATTCTTACAATTAATTTTTGAATCATGGTACGAAAGACAATACATACCGAGGATTCTATCAAATTCAATCATGGGTATGATGATGAGATCAGCAGATAAAGAACATTTATATTCGCTAATGGGAACCGAATCAAATAACATTGTAGAAATGATAATTCCCTTTGGAGTTGTGACCAAAAACTCCCTTGTTAAATAAAAATGGAAATATCTAATTTTTGTAGAAAACTAGAAAGATAACAAACTATGCTATGATCTAGAATCAAATAAATCATTGGTTAAACTTTTGGAAACCATTAAATTACATGTCACCATGTCTTTCAGAGCTTCAACCTCAGTAGTAGTGATCGCATAAGTTTGGCCTTGATCTCTTGGCCTTTCCTGAGGTATGTTTCTGTGACGCATAGTACATTCATTTGCATAATGTCCCATCTCCCTGAAATTGTAGCATTGAACATCGGTAGCTTCCTTCTTCCCCTTTCCATCACAAGCTTGGTGGAATTTTTCACCACACTTGCAATAGACTCACATTCCCTTCAAACATGTACTATAGTGTTTCTTCCCACATTTACTATAGGACCGATATTTAACTTTTCCCTTCTTCAAGTTATTTCCATTTCCAGAGTGATATGTCGATCTCTTCTTCTCTTCCTTCATTTTAAAGTCGTAATTCTCAGATAATTCCTTTTCTATCTTGATAGAACATGAGACAATATCTTCGTATGATAGGAAGGATTGTGAGACTAATGGTCATCAGAGAAATGGTTTTTACCCTTCAAATAAATGATAAATATTACTTCTTGGGTTACATATATAATCTACAACATGCCTTTTTAAACTTGTATAGTTTGACTCATACTTTGCAACATTCTCATCCTCCTTTTTCCTCAGACGCAGAAATTGTTTTTCCATATCAGCTCGATGGTCATGAGGAATTTATTTTTCTAAGAAAAAATCTTTAAACTCCCTCCATTACATATTTGATAATTCATCATATTCCTTCATGTTTTGAAACAATGACCACCATTGATCTGCATCTCCAGTGAGGCGGTCAACTTCCATGAAAACTTTTTCCCTTTTGCTACACCCCAAGTCGTCGAATATTTTATCTAAAGAATTTATCCAGTGCTCAGTTACTAGTGGACTTGTACCCCCAATTAATGTTGGTGGTTGTTTATTCATGAAGTGATCTAACATTTATCCTTCGCGCTGAGGATCAGGGTGCTCCAAATGGGTAAGGTTATTATTCATAACCTGAGTGAGTTGTCCCGGTATTGTGATTAGATGATCAACACTAGTTCAATCACCAGCTCCACTATAATTATCTTGATGTGGAGGGAAATCCCAAAACTGAGTGTGTGCCTTGATATAGTTTCCATTCCATACACTAGGTGCCATTTCTAAATAGTGACATACATTAAATTAGTTTATTAATCACAATACATAAATCCAAACATTTAAAAAAATCACCTAAATTGAATATTTTATGGATATAATCCATAATCCTAAAAACTTTTTTGAGGATGAATATACTCATAAACCCTTCATAATGGTTTGTAAATAAAATGAAAATTATCCTATTCATATCCCTCGGGAGTGTCGTAACCAAGAGTGCAGTAAGGCCCGTTTTTGTGCACCAGTTCCCGTTCAAGTCTAGATTAGAGCAGTGTTTTCAGGTTTTACCACTAGGTACATCTGTGCCAGAGCCGCCTCTACGTTCTCTTATCCAGACAGTAATTTATTTCTTGGAAAAATCACTAAATCTCTACAGTACCAATATTCTAGGATGTTCTTCTATACTAATCCTCAATATCCATCTTAGTTCTATGTGATCTAATCAAAGTTTATCTAAATATAGCTTCCAAGGATTGTACTAAACTTCATATGAAAACAACTCTAACGCCCCGACCCTAGTTACCCAGATTCGGTGCATTATTACATAACATTGACATCATCACAAAAGATCAAGTCTCGAAAGATAGATTAGTTTATTAGACATGGAAACACTAGATACATTCATAATTCTTACATTACATCATTAGGTGAAAAAACTAAAACAACATAGTCTCCATAGTCCAAACTCATATCCCCTCAGACAATCCCTACAGGTCAACCATAAAATACTTCTTCACATCCTGGGAAAAATAAAACATAGGAATGGGTGAGCTCAGATGCTCATTAAGGATAAAAATATAGCAGAAACATTCATAAATAACCATAAACATTTCAAGGAATGCATAAATAAAACAAAATCATTATGAACATGAACTTCGGCATTATATAGAAAAAATAAAATGAAATAATGCCATTTACTTATTCACATGGATATTATACTAGTGGAATAATCACATGAAATATCAATATCGAATTTCATAATGATTGAATGAATAATTCTAGACTATCATAACCACATAGTGAAGGCGTTGTGCCAAGACAAAAAATAATATTTTTTGAAAAGAAAGACATATAACATTAGTGATGAAGATCAGCCGATGTACAAATGAAAATACATGAAGTGAAATTATCCAGCCAAAGCTGGTTGACATCGAAGGGTCTTGAAGCCACCAGTTGATGGGCTACATTGTTTCCTTCCATTTTTGTCATGGAGAATGTGCAGCAAGAGAAGCCTTGTTGAAGCAAGATAATTCTCTTGATGATAAATCTAAATGACTGGAGTCCTCCTTCATTGTGGTTTATAGAATTGATTATGGTGAGGCAGTCAGGATCAATGATGATATCAACACATCCATCTTCCCTAGATAGCATCATACGTGCCATGATGGAAGAGGCGTCAGCTATTACTTGTTCCCAGAAGGCATGATGTGATTCATATTTTGCAGCAATGATTTTCCCAAGATGATTTCTGGCTAGGATACACAGATCAACAAGCCCATCCTTGGGGAGAGATGCGTCCACCTTTATCTTAAGAATCCATTCCGGTGTGGGATTCCAATGAGGTGGACAGGAGGGGGTTATAACTAGCATAAAGTGACTTTATGGTCCTTCCATCCCCCAATCCATGACATGGCCCATTGAATGCAGAATTCAAGAGGTTTATGAATTTGATGAAAAACAAAATAGTTAGGCCGAACCCAACTGATATAGGCAAGGGTGTAGAGTGAGGCTACATTGTACGATGAGAGAGAGGAGCACCAATGCATCAGAAGATGGGGGAGGTCAGAGGCAATTTTCATTGAAGCATCTGAAGCTGGGCCCCATTTATTCCAAATTTCCTTAGCTCTTGGGAAGTGAATGATGGCATGAAAAGGAGTTTCATGAATATACAGGTAGAAAGGGCAGGACTCATCACTGGCCATATATTGGTAAACGAGCAGGTTTATGGTAGGGAGGGTTATCGTGCATACCTGCCATCAAAATTGGAATATTTTTTGGGGGAAAATGGGCTTCCAAAGAAATTTCCATTGTCCCTCTTCTCGGTCGCCAGAGTGGTTTCCAAGAGCAAGTTGGTAACCGGATCTCACCGTGTAGTCACCCAATATGTCATTGGTCTAGAAACGATGGTCAGGGCCTACATCTGGGACCCAGGGGATACTCAGGATAATTATTTAGTCTCTTTCATTAAACCATTCATGGATCTTTTCCACACACCACCTTGGTCCCTGGTCTGAAAGGAGGCAGCTGAAAGTGGCGTCTTCAAAACCCAGTTGGGCGAGGGATGTATCCCGCATACCATCCTTATTGATCATCCATGGATCGGTCCAGATGTTGACAGATGAGTCATTCCAAATCCTCTAGCCCAGCCATTTTTCTAGGAGATTTCGGGCACCCCAAATACTTTTCAAGAGGAAGCTTGGATGAGGGCCAAGCGACCTACCAATGTATCGAGGAGCTATATTAAGCTTCACCCGTCACTTACTAAGTCCAATGTATTCCTCAAATTAACAGGTATAAACATAACATCAACATTCGTATTAAAAATAGCATACAAAATGTCAATACATTCTCCATAAATCATGAATTGTATAAAAATACCACATCCATAATCAAACAAATCACAGAAACTTCAATACAATATAAAAGTTTTGAATCATAATAAACCTACTTCAAATAAGTTTAAAATCCATCAAAGGATGTTGACATAGATGAAATCAAAACTATTTGAGAGAAATATCTCTTTTTCCTGAAATCATTTAAAAGTAACATAATTATAAAAGAATAAATTTACTACTAAAATACTCTTATATGTTTGTAAGGTAATCTTCGATGATTTTATAATGGCGGGAAAATGCATCACCTGCCGTATAAGTTTAAAAATACATTCTTAACATATTTTTGTCGAAAACGATAAAAATGAACTTGTTTGGAAAATGGCAGAAAGATTTATTTATAAACATATTATAAAAATTCAAAATAAGGTATAAATGAATTTAACCAATATTCTATAAAATAGTCTGAATGTTTTGAAATATATTTCTGTGAATATTTTATGTGGATGATAAAGATGTCCTAGTAGGTAATTACGTATAAACAACCACGGATAATGAAGAGATTGTAAAATAAACCCTTAACTTGTAATTTTCCTTTTCGAGGGTAGGATAACCTCCTGTCTAATTGTGAAATAATTGTTAATAGATTATACAAGAATCATATACACTAATATTATATCATATATAATCTTTTAACATTATTTTGTTAATAATATCTTAGTATTATCGTCGTTTCGGGTGTTAATGGATTTGTTTTCGTTTATATTCTCTGTTATGTGAGCCATATTTGTTATGGGTGGTATGTATCTTATTTATATCTAGAATGATATAAAGTATCTAAACATTATTTTTAATAATATAATGAAAATTATTATTGAATGGATTCGGTGGAGAATTTATCTCATCGCGTTCTTGGAGACGGTAATCCGTACATACGCACGAGCAACAATGTCATTCTTTTGATATTAAAATAATATATAATCGAATGTAATATAATATATACAGAAACATTATCATGTTATATATATTATTTATATGAATTGAAAATAATTATTATACCCATCAGAATAATAATGTATTGGATAACTATTACACCATGACATGGAGACGATAATCTGTACATACACATGTATGGTGACATGTCATTCAAAGGATGAATAGAATAAAGAATATGTTTGTACCATATTTATAATAACATCACAACATATTGAAGATACTGGATTTATTATTTTAAAATGGAAATAACAATGAAAAAATAAGTGGAAGAAGAAAAGAACTTGAAAGATGGTGGTGAAATTATTACCTATTCTTCGGGTTCATCCTTTTTATTTGATCAAAATGGCTCATAAAGATGGATTTCTGAATAAAGTAAGGCATTTTTGTTGAATTGAGGGATGTTGAAAGGATATCTGGGTAGGTTTTGGCCGATCCAAAAGGATTTGAAGGTGTGAATAAGAGATAAGGGGGAGTGCCTTTTTATAAGAGGGTTGAGGGTCACCTTAGGAAAAAACTAGAAATATTCTTTTATAATAAAATAATTTTCCGATTCTAATGGCTAAAAAATGGATTATTTAAAATCTAAGGTGTGTATTGGTAAAAAAACTCAACCAATAGGTTTTAGATAGGTTTTGGTAACTATATTAACTTTATCTTTTAGATTTAACTCTTAGTCCAATAGTTTGACATCTACCATGTCTCTTTGTATTTTTATATTATATGTTTAATAAAATTACTATATACTTCAAAGAGAACCCACAATAGTTAATTAATGACACAAATATAATTATATATTTATTTTGGAAGATCCTTATATTATTTAAAAAATAATATCAATTAATAATATAATATATTTTTTTAAAAACTATTTTTTGTCAATTTTGAAAATATTTAGAATTTTGTTTTTACTAAATTCATTAAAGCATTATTACTTCGAATAAAATTCATATAAACAACCCTAATATGTCATATTAACATATAAAATTAGTGGAATTCATAAAAAGTATCAAATTACATTTATTTGGATATTTATAATATCAATTATTTTAATATTTCATTAAATATGTAATTATTGCATCATCATTGTGCCATAAATAAATTTAATTAGTTAATGTCCAAAATATATAAATAAAATACAATTATGTAGGAAACATTTTTATCATTATAATGATTATTTATAATGGAATTTATCTTATTTGTAACCCTATATTAAAAATTATTTAGTTATTAAACTTTGATTTTAAATCTTTTAACTCTTCATTGAATTAAATAATAATAAATGACCTCATCCAATACATGTGGACCAATGTGGTTAATATTTTATTCCTAATATTTTTTTTGGTCGAATAGTACTTAACCTATAGAATTAGGACATGTGTTATGGTAATAATAATATCATTTTAACCTTAATTTCCCTATTTACTTTTAATCGTGGTAAATAAAAGTAAAAGGTTACAATTCAAAAGAATTTTTTTTATCTTATTGAACCAAATTTTACTCCATTATATTGACCGTGTCTCTCGGATTTTCAAAATTCTCCTCACAGATGTGGTAAAATTATGTTTTATTTCAATTTACAAATTCTCCTAGAAGATGGGTAAACGATAGTGAAAAGTTCAATAAATTTTTTATATATCTAAAATTATTATAAACTAAATCCAATGAACTAAATTAAATTTATAGAGGAATTATGTATCTATTTTGACCTAAATAAATTTAAATAAAATTAATAATTATTTAAAAAAAATTTGGTTTTAAACATGGACTCAGTGTTTTTCAATATTCATAAAAAATTTAATTTTTTTCGAAAAACATAAAAAATTCACACTGAGTTAATTTCGATATTCCGATTCGAAAAATGAATTCCTTTTTGAAAGATAAAATTTATAATATTTCAAAAAGTGGGTATTAATATTCGTAATGGCTAGTTTGATTGTTTGTGGTGTGTTAGAACTCGAAATTGCGTACAACACAAGCTATTGTATTATTCAACGGGAAGCGTACCGTGGAAGCTTGGGGTGTTACATATGATATTATAAATATTGTATACTCATTCTAATATGCACATATTATTTATGTTATAGGATATTTTTTATCTATGAGAATCTATCTCAATCATTGAAATTGATATAATTTTACTTTAATATCAAGAATTTCTAAATAAATGAATATAAAATCATTGTAATATTTTAAGTGTGTGATGAATCTATTTCTTTATGAACAATATGTAATTTATTGAGTAACCAGGTAAAAATCAATTATTTAGTTTTCGAAGAATATGTCTCTATATCCTGGACCCCGATGAACATGTTTGATATAAAAAGTAGGTTCATGGTGTTTTCATAAATTTTATTCACTGTAAGTCCAAAAATGATATAATATTTTATAAGTGTGGAAATATTTTTTTTCAAATTTTATAATGAGATTTCAATAAATCAATTTAATTAAAATCACATAATATAATTTATATGATGGTGATCATTTATTTTACTATGAAATATCCCTTTTTACATGGATATATCATGCATTTCTAAAAACAATTACTAGTAAAAGGGATATATATAAAACCAGGTTTAACATATATGGATATTACATCATTTTAGAGGAATATTTTGTACATTACAATAAAACATGGCCCAAGACCATAACAGTTTATTGTCTTTGGAAGCATGGAATTATAATATTCTATCTTGGTGAATTGTGTCCATAATATCCAATAATGATCGCCACCTCTAGTAATCCAAAATAAAACCATTCATTTTAACATGGGGAAAGGAAGCATATGAAATGGGTGAGCACAAATTCCTAGGAAGGTTAAATGTGGGAGATATGTGAGAATAATTATGATCATAAGGGAATGGGTCCATGATTGTGAAAATTGAAGATCATACAATGCATATCAAATATCATATAAATGAATCATTGAATATAGGATAGCAGTTAATAATACATGAATAAAAAAAATAACATAATCCATAAAATCATAACATATGAATAAAACAAGGAATTTTGACAGAAACATAGGCATATAAGATGATTTCCAAAGTAGCAAAGGAATCACTACCAATACCATATTTGCAGTATTGGTTTACTCCCTATACCATCTTGGTAGTCATGGTTCACTCCCATGGAAATCATAGTAGCATGAGTCCACAACTCATACAATCCTGTTAAACATGGTTCAATCTCATGGACATATTAGTAGCAGGAGTTCACAACTCATACTATCTTGTTAGACATGGTTCACTCCCCTGGCTATCTTAGTAGAGGGAGTTCACAACTCATACTATCATGTAAGATATAGTTCAAACCCATGTCCATCATAGTAGTCAAGGTTCCTTCCCAATAACATATTAGTATATCTCAGGAGATATAAATCATTACAAAATTCATTAGACTGAGATATTGGTATCACCCATATCATAATGAAATCATACATTCATGTTCCAAAAGATCATAAATAATCATATACTAACATATGAAATGAAATGGGAATCATAAACATTTAACCTCATCATAACCTATGTCAAAATAAAGGTTCATAATAAGCTCATCATAAACTAACTCATAAAAAGAAGCGAGATCCCATTGAATATAACCCATGAAAGAGTAATAGGTTTCATAATGACCATGACATTAAGCCTAACCAAATCATAGATATAATATGAACGAAATATTTGTAATTTTTTTTAAAAGTGCATGAGTAGCATTACAATATGTCATCATAGATGGAAAATATTTTTGAAATAACATATAAAAACATTTCTTAAGGAAAATATCCATCATTCACTAAAAAGTGATTTTTAATAGAAAAAACCATTTGAGAATAATTTTCATATGAAAAACATTTAAAACATATAATTAATACATGAAATAAGATGAAAACATTTTTACTTGAAACCCTATTAAATAAGCCTCAAAACATTTTATCAAACTTTATAATTGAAAACACATTGAATGCATATAAATAAATCTTGAAATTATTTCTAAATCATTGATTTAAAATAAAATAAAATCATATAAATATGCCATCAATTTTTTTGAAAAAAATATTCCATAAAAATATTTTGAAGTAATATAAATAAAACCATGAAACTTATCAAAAACTCTTTTCCTTGAAAACATATAAAATAATCATTAAATAATTTTGAAAACCATTTTTTCATGAAAATACATTATAAACTCATTCATAAAAATTAACCCTTTAACCATTCAATGTATCATTCATAGATGTTATTGTGGGTAAAACCATGCATTTCGTATGAGGTAAAATGAATATTCAATTGTCATGGTAATATGGTTATAACATTTCCCTGGTCATAAAGCAAGAATAATATTCCATTGAAAATTTCTAAAAAAGTGTATAATTTTTAATTATCATTGGATATTATAGGAATATACATGGAAACTATTTTTAGAATACTTGGTTTTAAAAGAACATAATTTTCGTAGCGAAGAGAGGGTAGTGTTGGGATTTCCTAAAAAACAGTGTCATCTATCCTATGTAAAAAATAGAAAAATGGTAAAAATACATGATTATATTATGAATATCAATATGATAATAAAAATAATTAATTTTAATGTTATATTGAACATTACATTCCATCAATGAAATCATAAACCCAAATAATCTCCAAAAGTGATGAGATTGTTTCAATAAAATCTTATAACATGGTGACATGGGATAATATTATTCATGTAATAAAATTGGAATTAAATGAATCTTAAAATATCATTTAAATTTTATTATTCAATAAATAACATGTGAAATTAAATTATATATACCTTGAAAAATAATTTGGTTTTATAAAAACACATGTGTCTCAATGATGGCAAATTGAAACATATCTATTTAACTGATTTGGTAACATTGGTCACATAAAAACATTAAAAGAATGTTAATAAAATGTCTATGTGAATAGAAATAAAACTTATTGAAAATTAAAATTAATACAATCATGGTTAGTATATATATGACAAAAAATGAATGATTATTTAACATAGCATGTATCTCTATGAAATAAAAGGTAAGATGACATCCCCATACCTTTGGTATTGACTCTCGTCATTCTCATTCAATAGACATTTATAATAAATATAAATTTATTATACATATTTTAAAAAACAACATTATTATATGTAATTTCATATATGGTTTTATTATAACCTTATTTTACCCGCTCGTTAACCATCATATGTTAAGGTTTCTATTCAGGTAATATTTCCTTGGTCTTCCATATGTGTCTTAATTTGTTATATTGTTGGTCTTTATAATTATATCAAGATTACATTATTTAAAACATGATATATATATTTTGGATACATTATATTAATAATATATTAATCTATATAATATATGTATGAAACACATTACAATGTTCATGAAGACGATAGGTCGTACGTAGGTATAAATGATATTTTTATTTAATTGTCATGTTGAAAGAAGGAAAGTAAAAGACATATAAATGTATATATCATTACTATAGAATCTTTATGATGTCATATAAATCATATATTGTTCACAATAAAAATCCATAATATAATCCATGTAGAGTAAGAACGAATCGTATCTCTTTGATGGGCGGTAGGCCACAGTTCTCTATATGAAATTATCGTAATTACATGAGATCAAAAGTGTAAAGAATGTTCCAAATTAAAATTACATAGTTATAATAAAATTATAAATATAATATATATCATATATAAAAATAATCTCCATCATAATTTACACCATTATAGTTTGTAATAGAAAAATGAACAATCATCGTTTCGTGAGGCAGTAGTTCACCGTACGGAGAAACAATATGATTATCACCCATTAAATGGAGGTGTGTGTAAGTTTAGATAAAAAAATTTACATACCAAATTAATTGTATATATAAGATTTTTTTTGTTATATATTCATATAATAATGTGTTTTTTATGCGATGTAAATGGAAGATAAAAGAAATAACTTGAGAGAAGATGTTACCTCTTAATTGGGTAACTCCTTTTGGATTGTTCCAAAAGGCTTCCATGGGTTTCCTTATCCAATGTTATGTCTCATAGAAACAATATTAGATTATATTTTAGTGTATTTAGATGGTATTGGAATAACATAAGAGGTTTTGAAGGTATGAGGATGGGGTAGGGTTGGGGGATTTTTATATGGATTTAAAAGGTCTCACTTGAAATATTTAGAAACAAGTTAGGTGTACATGTGTTATTACAAAAAAAGTCATACCAAATAAAGTAAATCAATAATTTAAGGTTTATGGAATATCTATTGAGAGATAATTTTGTTTCTATTAGTGGATAGGGAATTTGGTACCCTATTTTTAAGGGTTAGCCCTTAATTTAATTAAATTTGTCCTTAAACAATTTGATTAATTTTAATAAATTATGAAAATAAATTTTGTAAAAATTTAACATAAAATTATTAGAATATAAATATTATATTGAATATAATTTTTTTATTTGTGTTTTTTGAAATTACAATCACTTAAGAGGAAAACTTATGATCAATTATGTTAACACAGACGAGACATAATAGCGTGCGTTTGAAGTAGATTTTTTTGGAAATTTTGTTAATATTTTATATTCAATTTCAATGTGAAATTAATTCTAAATATTTAAATAATATTAATATATATATGATTTATCTAATTTTACATTAAAAATTTTTGAAATATCATTTACCATTTATAATAAATTAAAATGAAAATTTATTTTTAACTAAAAAGATGTATTTTTAACTATTCATCAAAAAAATGATATTTTAGAAAAAATATTCACATGAAAAGAATTATGAAATTGTGAATTAAAAAATAAATTTTATTTTATCATATTTTATTTTTTGAAAATTAAAAATTATTTCTATTTTTAAAAGTTGTTAATTAACAATTAGTTTTTAACATAAAAGGACTTTAACAAAATCATATCTTTCATTATCAATATGTATTATTTATATAAAAAAATTATAGATAATATTTTAAAATTAGTTATTACTATTCCTATAACTATGTTTATATTCTATGTTATAACTATATCATTTAAATAAATATATAAAAAAATTATTTTTCATAGAATCGTAGTATTGTGTGCATCATATTGCAGGTCGGTGTTGCATGTAACTATGAAAATTCATTCAAGATATCATGTTGTGTGTAAAATACACCTTGTCATTTCCAAACGAAAAAAATATTTGAATTATTGAATCTAAATACATAAAATAATATTTAATTTTTTAGGGTAAAATAGTTAAGTGACCATAATAATATTTCATTATATATTCAATTGGATTTCATATTCATTTATAATTAATTGGTAACCTTTGAGTGGATATTATATTGTTTAAAACATTACTTAATACTATTCATAACCACTAATTTATTGTCACAGTTTTATCTTATTATATTAAATAATAATTTTTAAAAATATATTTTTGTTTGGTAAACCTTGATACTGCGGGTTACACAACTCATCTAGGAAAGTCATTGTTGCATATAACATAATTAAACCTTGGTTTTCCATGTTGATCTATCCAAAGTATATATTTCATATAGTGTATGATTAACATGTTGTTCCATATAATATGAGGAAAACATAGTTATTTAATATAAAATTAATTATATTCATTGTTTTATGAAATGAAAATTTTAAAAAGGATAAACTAATTCGAAAACAAATAAGAAAATCTTTTGGTGTTACATTCTACCCCCCATTAAATGAATTTTTCCTTCCAAATTTTTCTGGGTTATCAAAGGATTAAAATATGGAGGTTTCATTCATAGAAACCAACATCGTATAAAAGAATATCTAATCTTCCTTTAAAATCGTAATTTTTGAACCATAACAGTTACCGAACCAAACATATAAATAGGTTTCCACATAGGAAAACATATGATGGGAGTTTTTATTCCACATAGTGGAAAAATTTTAAATATATATAGTTAGTGATTGATGAAATAAATCACAAACAAGTGAATAATCATTGTAATGTTGATGGCCTCAATGTCATATATCTCTGATGATTTCAAATTCCATCGATTCATCATAATTATGGCATTAAGATAACACATTTTCTTTTCAAAATTATCCTAACATTTGGTAATAACATTATTGACCAATAATATAATAACATATAAATTATTGATATATTTCTATAAAAAAATTCATTCTATAGTATTTCTTTTCTCATTTTCAAATACATCTATTACTTCATGAAAATAAATTCCAAAATATAACATTGATGCCTAAAGTGATAAAATACACATTTAGTAGATCTTAATGCATATCAATGAATGAAAAATATAACTATTTAAAATTATTATTAAAAAAACTTATATGGTTAATAACATAATCTCTAATCATAATAGTGACACTACTGTTTCATCAAAAATAGTAATTGATCAAAAATATTTACACATAAACTAAGACATCTCATAGGCCAGTGGTAGGCATAATGCTCTTATCATCCTTTTATCATGGGTTCAATATGCACAACCTTTCTGAACATGATTGGTTTTCACCCAACATACATGTTGTCCTTTTCTAAAACCACAATAAATTAATTTCCAAAATTCGATTTACATCCTTGAAACAATGTTAATCACTAATTATCCTTTTTACCTCAGATTTCAATAAAAAAATGAAGCATAAATACTTCCTCTAAAGTTCATATTAATGTTTTAATTAATGGATAACCATTTAAGCCTTCTTAAAGATGAAGATAAAAATTAATAGAAAAAAAATTCATGAAAATAGATTAACTTTGAATCCCCATATATCTCAAAGTATCTATTGGTTGTCACATTCCAAACATGTGAATACCCATGTGGTAAATTATCACAGAACATGGAAATGACCTGAATTACTATAAATACTTTTGGAAACCAGGATTGATTACGTATTCCAAAGTATTTTAGATATATTACTCATATAAAAATATTTTGTAAACATCATCCTTGATGACATGGAAAACTTTTTCAATATTCATCTATAGGGTAATTCGTACCATCCAATTTAAATATTTATAACCCTCAAAAAAATTTCTATTTGTAATTATATTAACATAAATAACATATTAATGGTTTACTTCCATTAATCAAAATATATCCTTATCATTAAATCACATCTGTAGTATATTGAGAACGTTCAATAGAAACATGTAAATACATAGTGATAAACATATGTTCAACAATTGTTGTATACTTCGTCATTAATATTTTTTTAAAAAAATACATCAAAACACCTATTACGCCTTCCTAAATCTATTTTCAATGCTACCTAATCCAATTAGATAATATGTTTTAACCTTCACATTTCATTTGCAGTCTCTTCGTCACCAGTAATGTAACAATTATTCACACGAACATTCTTATATTATTGAGGATATTTCATCTTTGGATATTGTGTTTCATAATTAATATTTATAACAAAATTAAAACACTTATCATTTGATGAGGATATAAGGAGGAAAAAATTAGCATACAATTTGTTTACCTAAATGTTCATTTTTTCCTTGTAGTCATGGGATTTGTGTACTTTTTTTCTATTGTCAAAAAAATTCTTTTTCCTCTAAGAAATTTTCTTGGGTGATGCGTTCCACACTCTTGACTCAAAGGAAACCAAAAAATCATTCCACCATGGTTTCCATCACCCGAACTCTAAACAAACTCCTTCTTTATATTCCTTGGTGAGAAAGAGAGTTGGTTAAGGTACACATTTGTAATCATGTTCCATGAATTCTGATTAGTTTTGATCAAAAAATATTTCACTCTAGTGATAATCCCACTTGGATTCTCATCAACAAATCATCCATCACATTCAACATTAATCTAGCTTCTTCCAGTTCCCACCTTTTACTAAAACCAAAATCATATTTTGAGCATTAATTATCAAATTCGAAAACCACATAATAATGAAATTATTTAATTATGGGATTTATAAACCCTAAAACGTAATAAATATAAGACACCCTAGGTTATTAATAGGCTATTCATATACATTATATATCCAAATCCTTCATGATGGTTTGTGAAGATTTTTATGATTTAAAAAGCATATTTCCCAGGAATATCAAATTAGGTTTGGAACAAGGCCCACATTTGTGTAACATATTACCCTGAGTTAGGCCCAAAACATCTATTTGGAGCTTTTACTCCTAGGTAAAACTATACCAGATTTATATCCACTTGTAGTATCCAGATAGGGCTTTATGTTTTAGAAATCACTCACTCTACCATTTACCAAAAATTTTCTACATATTCCAAAATGTTGAAAAATCCATATACCTATCCATAGAGGCATCCCTAGATATATCGTTTCAGATATACTTACGAATATAACCCATGTTTTCTCATCTTAGTTTACAATGGTTGATGTAACATATCCATTTATAACAACTATAATTACCCATTCTTAACATACATAGATATTACATCATTTTTTATTAAAATTAAAAAAATTACAAAAAACATGCATGAGGATAACAATAGTCTAGTGCCTTTGGAAACATGCAAACAAAATTTTATATTGTGGTGAATGATATGAAATATATCCCTTAATGATCTCTACCTCTAGTATTATGACATAAAATATTTCTTCATAACCCGAGGAAAGAAAAAATAAAATGGTGGTGATCTCAAATGCTTAGTAAGGGTAAATGGGCGAGACATGTTAGAATATTTATGAGCATAAGGGTATTAGAACATGACCTTGGAAATATAAGTTCATAACCTACATATCAAAGATCATATAAATGAATCGTGGAATAAATCACGGTAGTTCATAATAGATAAATCATACTGAAATAAATATTATAATCCAAAAAATCACAACATAGGAATAAAATAAGGGATTATAGTGGAAATATAAGAATAAAATATGATATCCACAGTATCCAAGGCATCACTTGCAGTACCATCTTGGGTGTACAGTTTGAATACACATATAATCTTGGTAGTCATGGTTCACTCAAATGGTTGTCTTAGTAGCATTAATTAACTCTACATACCATCTTATCAGTCATGGTTCATTCCAGTGGCCACCTTAGTATCCATGGTTCATTCCCAAGACCATCGTAGTATATCTCATGGGATATAAATCATAGTCCAATGCATTGGAGGGAGATATAGGTCTTATCCATATTATAATGAAATCATTCTTACATGTCCCACATGATAATAAATAATAAAATAATATCTCATTAAATGAAATTTGTATTAAAATAATTTAATGTTATTATAACATGTGGACAAATACATGTTTCATAATTATTTCATTATAAACATAACCCATTAAAAGAAGCGGGTTTCAAAATAATTTTATGCATGAATGTGAAATGAGTTTCATGAAGACCAAGACATTAATCATAACTCATTTATAGAATGAATATTAAAGGATACTCTAAATCATTTTAAAAAAAATTATGATGGAAATCAATGGATGTCATCGTAGATGAAAATAATTTATAAATATGCTTCAAAAAAATTTTGTTGGGAAATATTCATTATTCTATGAAAAAGGGGTTTCAAAACATCAAACCATTTGAAAATATATTTATTTCAAAATACCTTTAGAAATTAAAAATAAGACTCTATGTAATATGAAAAAAGGAATTCATGAGATGTTATAAAATAAGACTTAAACTATTTTAATACCATTTTTATTTGAAAACACATTGAAAACATTTTAATAAAGACTAAAAACATTTTTAAAACAATTTTTAAGAATTTAATTTAAAAACATATGAATTAATCATGAAATGTTTTTGAAAAAAAATTTAATTTAAAAGACTTTGAAATCTTATAAATAAATCTTGAAATCATTTTCAAAACCATTTTCCGTGAATAATTATAAAAGGAGTTTGAAATCATTTTGAAAAAAATTTCATGAAAACTTATAAAATAAGCATGACCAATTTTTTAAACCATTTTTTAGGAATATAATTAAAAAAACACATTCATAAATATTAAACCATAAAACACGCAAATGATTCTTGATTGAAATGTAAACTGGTGGAACTATACAAGTCCTAAAAGGTAAAATGAATATTCATTTTTAGGGTAAAAAGTTTAGGAAAATGTCTTGATTAGATAGTAGACATAATATTTCATTGAAATTTTTTTAAAAAGGGTAAAATTTTATTTTAATTATCATAGGATATTATAAAAATATTTAAGGAATCTTTTTTTATAAAATATGGTTTTCAAATATCATATATTTCTGAAGGAAGAGAGGTTAGAGTTGGGATTTCCTAAAAACACATTATTAATGATATTATGTAAATTGAGTAGAAAAATGGTACCAATACATAGTTATGTAATTAATAATAATATTATAAAAATATTAACTTATTTTATTGAGATATTGATCATAATATTTCATCAGAGGAAGCATAAACATAAATAATGTCGAAAAACGATGAGGTTGTTTGAATAAACTCTTATAAATTAGTATCATTGGATCATATCGCTCCATATAAGAAATAATAAATTAAATTAATCTTAAAAGGCCATTATATATATTATATTAATTATATAACATGTAAAATGGAAGTATATACTCATAGAAAAATAATTTTGGTGCATAACAAAACAAGAGTCTCAAATAAGGCAAATTGAGGCAAAGATATTTTACTAATTTGATAAATTTTGAAACATAAATCCAATGAAATAATATTCATAAAATGTATACGTGAAATCCCATATATTTATGTAAATTAAATATAGAATACAATCATTATAAGTACATACACCACACAAATTTATTGAGTGGAAAAAATATCATCTATGTCATAGAAATAAAAATTGAGATGAAATCCCCTTACCTTGTGTCATGACTCTCATTATACTCAATCGTAACACCTTAATAATAAATATAAGCAAGTTATAAATATTTTAAAGAACAATTTTATTATATAAAATAGAATATATGGTTTTATTATGACCTTATATTACTCTCTTCTTAACCATCATATGTTAATGTTTCACTTCGGGTAATATTCGCTTTGTTTTTAATATATGTCATAATTTGTTACACTGTTTATCCTTATACTTATATCCTGATTAAAAAAATGTAAACCTTGATACAAAAATAATTTATATAATTTATATTTCTATTATAATAATAAATATAATATGTAATTATGAAATTGAATACACCGTTCATGGGGATTGTTGGTTGTACATACGCATGCACCATATTTATGTTTACTTTTTTTGTTGTGAGAAAGAATGATATATTTATATATATATAATTATTAAATTTGATTTAATATATCATATAAATCATATATATTCACTAAAAATTTATTTAATACAATCAATGTAGTGAAGGAATGAATCATATCTCTTTGAGGGGTGATAGTCCACCCTTCCGTGAATGAAATTATCATATTTACATGAGATGGAAATCATAAAGGTATGTTCCAAAAAAATAAAATAATATTTAATAACATATAAATATAATATATATCATATATATACATATTTTACATCATAAAGGACATAATTATATTTGATAATGGAAAAATGAACAATAATCGTTTTTTGAGAAAGTAGTTCTCCATATAGAGAAACATAATGATTGATACCCATTAGATAGAGGTGTGTTTAAGTGTAGGTAAAAAAATTTATATAAAAAAATTATAGAAAATAGGGGACATTTTTTTAATATAATCATAGAATAATTAGTGTTTATGGGATGGATAAGGAAAATGAATCAAAGGACGTGAGAGAAGATGTTGACTCTTAATCCTGTAACTCATTTTGAATTAGGCCAAATTTATTCCTTTGATAGCCTTCTATCAAAGGTATGGGATATAAGTGGAGGATATGATTTCTAGAATTTGTAATCAGAATTTTTTTCTGAACATAAGGGTTTCTAAATGTGTGAAAAAGTGTGAGAGTTTGTGGCTATTTTAGGGAAGTAAAAGGAATCACTTGGAATTCATAGAAGCAAGTCAGGTGCACACATTTGATTGTCTAAAAAAGTCATAAAAAACAAAAATAACTTAATAATGGAATGTTTATTGATGACATATGAATATATAATATGTTTTTGACTAGTGGTTAAGTAACTTGGGTCTTTAATTTTAATGTTTAGTCTCTAATTAAGTTTAATTTTTCCTTAATCGATGTGGTTAATTTTAGTTACTTTAAATTATCATATCATTAAAAAACCATTATATTGTTAGACTCTAAATATTATAATAAATACAATGGTTTTTGTGAGTTTTTTGACATTCAAAATAGAGACATAAATATTTTTTGGTTATTGTTAATCCATCAGATGGGAATAAATGATAAGTTTTTAAAGTACATAAATGTTTAAATGTTTGTATGGATTTTATATTCTTATTCAAAGATAAATTGATTCTATTTAAGTAAACTATATTAATATATTTAATATTTATCAAATGTGTCCTTCAAAAAAATTTATAATATCATTTAACATTAATATTATTAAAACAAAAAGGAAATTTTTAACTAAATAACATTATTTTCCACTATTAGTCAAAAAATAATATTTCTGAGAAAAATATCAAAATTCCATAGTTAGATAATTTTGAAGTTATGAATTAAAAAATAATGTTAATTTTATGAAATTAAAAATCTAAATGTTTTTAAAAATATAATTATTATTAAAATATGTTCATTCAAGAAAAAATTATTTTTAACATAAAAAAACATTACCAAAAATAATATAATTCATCATCAATATGTTTTATTAACATAAAAAAATTATATTTTTTTATTAAAGAACTTATTAATTTTCATATAACCATGTTTAATGGATATGTTGTAGTTATATCATTTAAATAATTATATAAAAATAAGGTTTTCTATATATTCAATGTTGTGTGAATCGTACGCCAAGTCAGTGTTGTGTGTATTGTACAAAACATCCTATGCCTAGTTAGTGTTACATGTAATGTATGACAAGTCAGTTCCATGAGAATAAAATGTTTTACCTAGTGAATTACAATACATAAAGGAATTTTTAATGTATTTGGGTGAAAAAGATTTTTGAAAGTAATAATATTTCCTTTTATATTAAATTTTTTTTCATATTAATTTATAATTAATTGGTATCCTGTGAATTCATATTATATTTTATAAACCATTTGTTAATTTTATTCATAACCTCTAATTTAATGTCAATTTTTTATCTGATTATATTAAATAATATAATTTTGATAATTTTTTTGGGTAAACCTCGGCCTTTCAAGTTACAGAAGTCATCGTGGAATATTATTATTGTGTATAATGAAAGATAACCCTGTTGTTCCAGGTAAATAAGTACAAAGAATATTTTTGTGAGGTGGACTATTATCATGGTATGGAATATTGTGAAATCCAAATATAGTGCATTAATATAATCTGAACTATATTCAGTGTTGCATGAAATAAAAAATATTAATAAGGTTAAATTAATTCAAAAATAACTCAAAAAATATCAGGGTGTTACTGGTTAGACCTATTAACAATAATAATTATTTTTAGTGAATCACACAATATGTGTAAAAAAATTCTACTAAATTTAGTGAATCTAAATTTATGAATAGATATATTTAAGGCCTAAATGCTAATATTTAACAATGTTGATACTGATCATAATGAAATCACTACTTATTAAATTTTATAATATATTAAATGGAATATATATTTAATGTATTATAATCTTTCATAGGATATAAATGTAAATATAATATTTCTTATTTAAGGATGCTAATTGTTTTATGGTTTTGATGTTTAATAATTTATGGGAGACCGCATGTTGTGTTAATGATCCATATCTATATGTCAATGTTAGTAATTAATTATTTTACTTTTTGTGACTTTTATTTTATATATATTATATAAAATAGTTATTTATTTTTACATTTTATATAGTTAAATAAATATATTATACTCGGTTAAATTGTTTATTTTATTTTCATATAATTACCTTTAAACAAATTTTTATAACTTAATAATAGATAGGAATTTATATCCCTCTTCATAATACATAATTGTATCATTAGTTGTATAATTATATTATCATGACATGGAGAGATAAATTGAGGAAATTCACCTATATTCGATTTTAATCTAAATAGTAGATGAATTTGAGATAAAATAGAAGTGATGAATTAGATCTTGAAATAACTTTTTTTCCATATGAGTACCCAAAATACAATTATCATTGATTATCAAATTAAGGAAGAAACATGGGTTTTTATAAAATAATTTCCTTTTAAAATATAGAATAAATGAAATTGTCATATTAATATATTTTCTAATTTTGGTTTAAATGACGGGAAGAAATCAAGTTAGAAAATAAACCATAAGCATAAATTTTTAATTAAATAATAGAAAATAATTTTTTTCTATGTTTTTATCAATATAGTAATTTTTTTATTTTATAATATTTAACGATTAATATTAAATTAACTTAACATTACACAACTATTGTTATACTCAGAAAAGTTTCAATTTATCTCCCTCTTTCTTTAAAAAATGATGCAATGAGGTGATTTATGGAATTACTCTAGAACATAGTTTTATTTAATGAGGATTTATAAATTGTATATATACCAATTAATTAATGATTAGTTAAAAAAATTTCATTATATGTGTGGATAATTTTTTTGGAAATATTTAAAACTTGTGGTTCGTCCCAAATTTATAAAATCTCTCAACACATATTCTAATGGATACATATTATTTTACGATATCTATGGGGACACTATTGGGTTCATTGGAAAAATCATTATTTTTTCATTCAATGTGATAATTATCTTAATGATTACATACATTATTTGTATTATTTCCATCAATATCTAGATATTATGCATGATTATTATATATTTTCATTTGAATGATACACCCATTACCTTTTTTTACATCATTATGATTCCCCAATCAATAAATTTAAATATAATTACTATTACTTAACTTTTAATATACCTTTACACCTTTATTATGTCCAATTGTAGTTTTAGGATTTATAAAGAACATAGTTGAGTTATATGAGGCTTACAATGATGGTTCCAACAAAAGTTCATTATTTTATATGTTTGGATTAAATTGTATATAATTACATTAATGCGACAAATAAGAATTTTTTTGCCTGTTTAATTTTTTTTAAATGATATTTTATGAAAAAATAATATTAAAATTTTTTCCTGAGACATGAGTTACTATATTACATTATCATATATTGTCTATTAAAATTTCTTATCGAACGTATTAAATATGAAGATAATGTTGATATACACTTTTTAAATTTTTAAGCTATATATGTTGAAAGTCACAATTCCATATTACACAATATTATATAAGTTATTTGATATGTATAAAGTCTATGAAAGAATATATTTAAGACATATATAGTCTACGAGAGAATACAATATATTTTCCATAAAGGACTCATAATTGGCATGGGCGTGGTCTTGTATTTTTTTGTTATAAGGGAATTTGTTTTTGGCCCTTATAATATTCATTTTTCATACATAATTATGATATGTATTATGGGTGACCTTAATTAAAATATAATTTACATCCATAGATAACTATCCATGCCGACTCAATACAAAAGCATGTGGGAGTCACCTAAACCCTACCTATGGAGCCTGCGTGGCCAACTAGCACTGGCAGAAGGGCAACACATGGAAGTGAACACACCTGAGGATAAGAGCTACCCACCAAGGTGGAAGAATAATAGTTTTTTGGGATGACATGAGGTGGTGAATTTGATAGTTTATAGTGTAACTAGATAATAACTTTTGTTGATCAGTAGATTCACGGTAACGTATTATGTGTAGAGATTTCATTTGGAAAGATGATGTGGGATGAAACTTTTCACATGTATTTTCCACCATAAAAATATGGATAGAATATCATATATATTATCAATATATTCCAATACATCTTATAATGGTCTCATAATTCCTTCAACCTCCCCCACCATCCCTTCTCATGAACACTTTTGGTTCGCCACAGTGAGTCATGTCTGACATCTATATGACTCCACTGCTCAATAATCATTATGAAAAATGTCTCCAATGATCAAACCCGACACTAATTAATCATCCTTGATGAACTATATCCATGAATTTGGCTTCAATTTAGATGCATATAAATTTGCTTAAGGTAATCATGTCATTATATTTTTCCATCGAACAATTCATGATGGATCACATGATCGAATAGAGATGATCTTTTAGCCATTATGCATACATGAAACACTGTATACGATCCATGATGATTTCCAAAAATTCCAACACTTGAATAATTTGCGCTATCAAATGAAGATGATCATGAAACCATGTTACATATATATATACGAGTTTATAATTATTACAAAATGAGATATTGATGATCAGGTGAAGTAGTTCTGAAATCATCAATATCACATATTAATGAACATAACTCGTCGTCATGAGATCCTTTTTCATTCAACATTTTAATCTCTATATTATCCCATGATGACTTTGAATGTATATTCATTAGAGTACCATAGTGAAAGTAGAATACCATTATTCAATCATGTGAGGGAATTTTTGGTCTTATCCCACCCTATCATATGAAGGATTGGAAATCTGGGGCCATTGTTTCCTTGCATACATATGTTCATTCAAAAAAATCCCTAATGAGAAGCACTGTGAACCAAGTGTTAAATTGGTGATGATTTGGAGAACCTGTTTGGAAATTACTATAAATTCACATGAATAATAATATAACTCATTATCATGATAGTATTCAAAATTTAGTAATTTTATTTTTTTAAGGTAAACACAGGAATGAGAAAAGTTAATAAAAATCCATTTTACCATCATAGGGTGTTGATTATTCAAAGCCACCACCAACTGAAGCCGGTTAAACCAGAATATTATCCATTATAATTGGTGATATAGTAGGCCACCTTAACCTATATAGACCCCTATAATAATTGAAAATATAGTAACATTAGATCAAGGAGAGAGAATTCCATTTCATAATATATGAGAACAACTAAGGATGTGTAAGAACTCGGTTTTTTCTGTGAAAGACTTTATAATATTCTTGATGATATTCCAGAGCCACGCCTTCAGACGGCATGTGATTCGGAGCCCCGGAGTGGCCATAATTAAATTTTCAGTGTATTCACACTAGACACACCAAATAAATTGGTTAACTCATAAACATTTTTTTGGATCAGAGATCAAAGTGTATGGATGGGTCCGGAATGGGGTGTTTACCCTAAGAATGACATAAAACATGTCGATGTAGAATGTTTGGACCCCTCGCTCGTTTTCAGAACGTTAAACGGATAAATTAAGTAATTAATTTTTACATTTAATGGTGAAACTCATGTATCTCTTAAACGGTGGCTCGGATTGGAAAACCGAGTGAACCGTTGAGTTCGGAGAGTGCCGTTTACCCTAGGAGGGGTGTAAGTTTCGCGGGCGCGAGCTGTTTGGGAAAATGGCTCTAGTGGTTTTTCCGTAATTTGGCGGCTTTGGGAATATAGTTTTATAAATTTTGAATGGGGCCTCGAAATAAAATTCCTAGACCTCCATTGTGCTCTGGAGGTGGTGTTTGGGCTAGTGGATTCTTATCCTCGACCCCGCCGGAGGTTCGGGATCAGGACGGGGGGCGGGTGGTTAAGTGTTTCTATTTAAACACATAACCCCCCTCTCTCCCCCCATTCTTCATCTCCTAGCAGGAGCTCCACCTCCATCCTCCCCTCCTCCACTCTAGTCAGGCAGCTCTGGCGAGGCAGCTCTGGCAAGGCGGTGGTTCGGCAGCGAAGCTCAGGGCAACGCCCATGAGGTTGGGTTTTGTTGCGTTTTTCTTTACCACACCTACTTTTAGATCGTTTATATGCGTCAATTTGTTGTTTGATCCTCGAGGAAAGACCATGGTACTGTAGTATTAATTTTGGCCTTTACAACCCAATTTTCGGTTTGTAAATTCGAGTTCGGAGGAGGCTGGGGTTGATCATCGAACGTTGCGGGTTTTTTTTCGGCGGGCCATCAGTAGAGGAGACAGCCAGGGGCGGCAGCGTGGGTCTTCTAGGCAGCGCAGGCGGATGGCGAGGCGACGGGGCGCATGGTGTTGGCGGCTAACGTGGTGGTTGGGCACTGGGCATCGGTGACCAGTGCGGTGTGCAGGGCGAGGCGACGCCCGCAGGGGTGCAGGGGAGCACTGGGGCGCGGCGACCGCGGGGTCGCGACACGCGACCCCCGTGCGGAGACAATGACCCGCGTCGCGCGGGTTTTCACGCAGCGACTGGCCTCATCCGGTCATCCACGCGGTGGACCGAGTTTACCACCTGCCCACGTGGCCAAGCCGCGGGCCTGGCGCTGCTAGCCGGACCATCCCAGGCCGGGCGGACCGGCCAGTCCAAGCCGGTCCGGCCCATGGGGCTTTGCCCCTCATTTTTCCGATGCCTGTAACGTTCGGTACGGGTGTCCGTTTTGCATGCCACCAACGTAATCGTGGATCTTGCATAAAGTCGGGTCTTTTGATATGGTTTTGGGAATATTTAATTCCAGAAATGTGGGGACTAGGATGTGACATGATGTTAAGTGGTTTGACGTTTTACCCGAGAGTCCTTGTTTTGGACGGCGTAGACGCGCCCGAAGTCCGTTTTGAGCGTCGTTAGTGGCGTTGGGACCCTAGCATCGGGGAAAAGCTTTCCAGGGTGGTTTAATGTTCCCCTAGAACTCTCAAATACGAGGAGATCATTCCACACCAAGACGCATCTTTGTGATGCGACCTAAATTCATGCGGGTGAGTCAGTATCGCCCAAAGCGGATAGTTTCGAGGTGCGGTGATTTGACCCCCTTGAATTGTTGTTCGGGGCAGACATGCAAGATGCTAGGCATCGATGGTATTTACTTCTTGGACTTTTGGCTACTCACATTCTTAGGCTGAGGTACAGGATAGAGATCCCCTTACGATCTTGTTTGGCATTCTTGATTGATCATATGGATATGTGTATACCCTGTTCGAGTACCCACTTCATGGGTTTGGTTACTCTCCTTCCAGGATAGGCGAAGACACGCGGGGTATGCCACAAGCTTTCTATTTCTATCTTCTAGTGGTTGGACGAGTCTACACTCCTGCTATAGGTTGCAAAGACTCAATGTAAAGTTCATCTTCTCACCGTTTCCAGCTCCTTACGTCTGGACAATTCTACCTTCATTCCTCTTGTTGGGTGGAGCTGGACTCTTTATTCTACTCTTTACTACACTTTTAGTTGTACTCCTTTACTTTCCTTATTCGATCTACTGCTCACCCTTTGGTACCTCCTTTGTTGCTCCATCGAGCCTTTAGGGTATCTTAGTGAGTATTTTTATATTCACCCATGCTCGGGCTTTGCCCGCACTTGGTGTTCCCTTGCAGACAACGGACAGGTTGGTCGTCACTTCAGTAGAGCATAGGAGTTCGAGAGCTTGGACCATGTGCGATGGTCTAAGTCATGTTCCATGTGGGGAACCCTTCCAGCTATTTTTCTTTTTTTCACCTGTTGCTGGGTAGTGGCACTTTTCTAGCTCAGCGCGTGTTTTTCCACTTTACTATTCAGTTTACCTTCAACCCATTCTCATTTCTGTTTAGAGGTCGATTCACTTTGGGGATTATTTACAGTATTTTCCCTTTTTCATTACTTGTCTTTTATCTTTTACTCTTCACTTTTCATTGAGTGTGTTGCATTTGTGTGTCTACAGGTACATAGGCAAAGGGCTCCCCGAGTTATTGTGCCTTCGGCGCTGGTCGCCAGCCCCTGGCCTATGGAGGTGAGCTTGGGACATTGTGAGGATGTCCCTAAAAGAGGAATTGGTTGGGATTTAGGGCAACAATGTTAATGGTTCTTGAGAGCGGCTCTCAGGCCAGGGAGTCTAGTGATGGTGCTGCGGCCGACATATCCATTCACCAGGACCCTGATAACCCACTTGTCGAATCGGCATGCTAAGATACTTGTTGCATGGAAAATTGGTTTGTGCATCACATAAGATTGAGCCTTTGACTGTCCTTCTTGAGTCAGCTCCCCATCGTTGTTATTGGTATATACATATATGCTCATATGATCGTGACACTCCTTGATAATATTCCGGATGTCCCCGCGAAAATAGCCAGCCAGGATACCAGCTTGGGTTCCTGACGATGACCATGTCATCTATGAGACCTTAGTCCAGGACCCATCATGTGATCCCCTTTCTCCGGGTGGGCCGGTAGCATCACCCCCACCTATTGAGCAGCACATAGCTTTAGCAGAGCAGGTCGGGCTTGAGCGCAGGTTGAGAGTGCTCCATGAGTTCCAGCGGAAGAGACTGCTAAGGATCAGTGGTGATCCAGACCCATAGGTAGCATAGGTTTGGCTAGAGGCTGTGGTTCCCCTTTTCAGGCTTGTGCAGACACCGACAGATCAATGAGTGGATTTGGAAGCCATCTTTTCGTGGAGCAGCTTGGCATTGGTGGAGTATAGTGGCATAGTTTCTGGCGACTCGTCGCTTTCAGCGGCGAATTTCAGTTGTTGTCCTGTGAGGAGATTTCCCCCTCCTGCTCTCCCTCCGTTCGGATTCAGGAACTCTTGCTATTTATTCAGGGAGGGATGACGGTGGCCGAGTACGCTGCTAGTTTTGCAGACCTTGCATGCTTTTACCCGGACATGGTTTATGATGACAACATCCGAGTGCGGAAGTCTGAGAATGGTCTCTGTTGGGAGATTTGTGCTGTCATAGTACCCTTGGGTATTTTCACATATACCGGTGTGCTAGATCAGGAGATGGTGATAGAGAGCTTTCGGTCACATTCTAGAGTTGGTGGTGGAAGCATGCACATTGGAGCTGAGACGTCTGCCGCAGCTAATGGGCGTCGGCACGTAGAACCTCGACACATGTGGCTTTTTGACAACCAGACTCAGGGGAGTGGTCGTACACCATAGTGGCGCCGGAGGGCACCAGTTCAGCCCGAAGAGATTCTGTGCTATTCTTGAGATGAGTGAGGTCACCTAGCACGGGACTGACCAACCCAGTATGCAGAGAGCTTTGGGAAGGCAGCAGGTGCACCATGACGACGGAGGCAACGGCATGATCAGAGTAGCGTCCAGAGAGGTGGTTCTAGTAGAGGTGCGAGAGGAGCTGGTAGTGGGGGATGAATTTATGAAGTCTTCTCATCACCACTAGGCAGTCCACGTTAGGCCCCGTGATGTGACAGTTGGGACCACTGACAACAACAAGCTCTAGATGTCTATGACCCTAGAGAGCATGCGGTGATAAGAGGTACACTGTACGGCTCTTCTACTTCTTATGGTAGAATTTTTCGGTTCTATGTGTGAAATTCTTTCCTCCCTGTTCATTTCTTGAGGTTTTACCAGGGTGGTGCGGGGCGTCAGTGTAACCCTATGATGGTATGATAAAAGGCGTGGGGCCGTTTCCTTTATTCGATGGTGTCGACTCCATCGCTTTCTGAGTGTGTAAGAGAGTATTTGTTTCGAGACATCAAATGTGAAATCATGTGTGACCATATATCTGTGGGTGTTTCACCATATGGATATTCTGAAGGAGGGAATCACCGTGCCTTGTTCCAGGTACAGGTGGTGAATCCAGTCACGGCATGTTACATAGGGGTTCGGTCGGGGGGGGGGGGGGGGTGAACTACCCCTTATAGACTTCAGGCCATTTGAAACCGTGCAAATGGATGGCGAGGTTCCCTACCACCTTGCCCTAATCCCAAGGTCGGGTGTGGGTGCACGACGTATCCCGCGTGACTCACCTGAGGAGATGTGTGTGTGCTCCCATGAACGTCATCGGCGAGGGCAGACCTCACGTGAACAGATCAAATCCTTTGGTCTATGTGCGGTGGCACAGAGCTGTGCAAGAGTTCTTCTGGGTAGGGGAGAGCCAGGTGTAGGATTAGTACCCTGAGGTGTTCCTTGGTTTTGCTTTTCAGGGATGAGAATCATGACGGAAAAAATAATGTAAGATCATGATTTTTTCTACAAAAGGCTTTGAATTATTCTTGATGATATTCCAGAGCAGCGCCTTGAGACGGCGTGTGATTCCGAACCCCGGAGTGGCCAGAATTAAATTTTCAGTGTATTCACAATAGAAACACCAAATAAATGGGTTAACTCCTAATAAGTGTTCGGATCGTAGGTCTAAGTGTATGGATTGGTCCAAAATGTGGTGTTTACCCTAATAACTACATAAAACATGTCGGCACGAGATGTTTGGACCCCTCGCTCACTTTTTGAACGTTAAAGGGATAAATTAATTAATTAATTAATTCGTTTAATGTTTAAACTCACGTATCTCTTAAATGGAGGCTCGAATTGGAAAACCGAGGGCACCGTTGAGTTTGGAGCGTGCCTTTTACCCTAGGAGTGGTGTATGTTTCGCGGGTGCGGGCCGTTTGTGAAAAATGTATCCAGGGGCGTTTTTGTAATTTGGTGACTTTGGGCGTTCAATTTTATAACTTTTGAATGGGGCCTCAGATTAAAATTCCGAGACTGAAGTTCTTCTTGGGAGGTGTAGATTCTCATAGGGGATTCTTAACCCCGACCCCGCCAGAGGTTCGGGTTCGGGCCGGCGGGCGGGTGGTTAAGTGTGTTTCTATTTAAACACTTAACCCGCCCCCTCTCTCTCACACTTTATTCATCTCCTGGAAGGAGCTCCTCCTCCATCCTCTCATCCTCCACTTTGGTGAGGTGGTTCCGGTGAGGCAGCTCCGGCAAGGTGGTGGTTCCGCGTCGAAGCTCCGGGCAACGTCCACAAGGTAGGGTTTTGTTGCGTTTTTCTTTCCCGCAGCTACTTTGAGATCCCTTATATGCATCATTTCATTTTTTGATCCTTGAGAAAATCCCATGGTAGTGTAGTATTAATAATTTTCTTTCCAAATCAATTTTCGGTTTGTAAATCCGAGTTCGGAGGAGGCTGCGGTAGATCATCGAAGTTTGCGGGTTTTGTTGTTTTTTGTCGGCGGGCCTTCAGTGGAGGAGGCGGCCAGGGGTGGCGGCTCGGGTCTTCCAGGCGGCTCAGGTGGATAGTGTGGCGGTGGGGCACATGGCATCGGCGGCTGGTGCAGGGGCGAGGTGCTGGGCGTCGGTGGAGAGAGTGGTGTGCGGGGCGAGGCGACGCCCGCCGGGGCGCGGGGGAGCACCGGGGCGCGATGACCGCGGGGTCGCGGCGCGCGACCCCCGTGCGGAGACAACGACCCGCGTCGTGCGGGTCGTCACATGGCGACCGGCCTCTGCCGGTCGGACACACGGTGGACCCAGTTTACTGTCGACCCGCACAGCTGAGCCGCGGGCACGGCGCTGCGAGCCGGGCCGGCCGGCGCAGGCCAGCCCATGCCGGGCGGACCAGCCGGTCCAGGCCGGTCCAGTCCAAGGGGCTTTGCCGCTCAATTTTTTGACGCCAGTAACATTCTCTACAGGCGTCCGTTTTGCGTTCCGTTATTGGTAGCATGGACCTTGCTTCAAGGCGGACCTTTTGAGATGGTTTCAAGAATTTTTAATTCCCTAAGCTAGGGGCTCGGGGCGCGACACGTTGTTAAGTGGTTCGACGTTTTTCCCGTGAGTTCTTGTTTTGGACGGCGCGGATGCGCCCGACGTCCGTTTTGAGCACCGTCAATGGCATTGGGTCCCTGGATCTAGGGAGAATCTTTCTAAGGCGGTTTTGGGCATTGAGGTCGAAGTTGAGGTGCGGGCCCCATGGCCCGTCTTTCGATCTGCGTGCAGCGTTCCACGACTTTTTCATCGAACATTCGTTCAGGGTGTGCGAGCAGTTTTTTTCGGTGTTTTTCCGAGTGCATTGAATTGGCGTAGTCTGCCCGCTATAATTTGGCACGATGGTGCGGGCCCCACGAGGTTCGTTTGGGCGTTGACGGTGATTTTTCCTTCTCTATCACTGGTCGACCGTTTTAGACAAGTGAATAGTCCATCTCATGTACTTTTTTGAGAGGATTGCAATGGTGTGATCTGTTCGTTGTGTTTCGGGACTGGGTTGCGGGTCCCACGAAGAGCCACTCATATGCGGTGCGCCAGAATTCATCCTTTTCTCTGGATATCTGTTCCACTCATGTTAGTAGTTCTTTTCATGTGTTGTCATGAGGGGATCTCAATGGTGCGATGCGCCCGACTGTTTTCAGGTCTGATGCTCAGGGTCACGGGACATCGTTTGGGCGTGAGGCGGTGTTGGTGAATTATCCATCGGATATCCATTTGAGGCGAGTAAGTAGTCGATCATGGGTGTTTTTCTATGACAATTACAATAGTGTAATCTGTTCAGGCGAGGGAAGCCTCATACGTGATCTTATTAGATATGGAAATATGAAAGGTGCCCCGATGGTGGTTCTTCTACCGTGTTTATAGCAGACCTTTGGCGTTTGATCTCCTGCACTCCTAAGAGAGTGAGGTAGGTGTCTAAAGATTTATGGTTGGCTGTTCCTCAGTTGTTGAGGTGGCAGGATGGAGTTGTTATGTTTCGCCTTCACGTTGATGTTGGGTGCCGGTTGTACGTTAGCCTTTGGGATGGAGATGTGGTATACTCTGGAAGTATACGGGAGCACTGGGAGGTACATGTGGATGTTGGTACCTGAGAACGTTTGTGTTCTTGGTTGGGGTTGAGGTAAGGCCACACGTTGTGTGGGCCCCACGTGCGTGCCTTGTTCTGCTTTGCGTACTTTTGACCTATCGTGATGTAGAGGGTTTCTCTGTTCTTCTTTGTTGACCTGTGGGGTTGAGTTTTTTCCCTGGCTCTGTGATCGATGATTTAGATCACCAGGGTTGAGTGGTTTCCCATGTCTTTGTTCCAGAGTAGGTTGGTTGCGCGATACCCACTCCGTGTTCATTTGGCCCATGTTGTACCATCCAGTGGAAATGGCGAGAGCTGATTCAGGCTTACCCTCCAGCGGGGCTGGGCAGTGGGTTACTAATCGATTTATTCAGGTTTAACCTCTAGCAGGGCTGGGCAGTGGGTTTCTCATGGACTTCTAGGGTTTACCCTCCAGTAGAGACTGGGCAGTGGGTCACGTGACACTCTTAGGGTCTACCCTCCAGCAGAGACTGGGCAGTGGGTCATCTGACACACTTAGGGTCTACCCTCCAGCAGAGACTCAACAGTGGGTCACCAGACACTCTTAAGGTCTACCCTACAGTAGAGATTGGGCAGTGGGTCACCCGACGACCTCTTAGGGTCTACCCTCAAGTAGTGACTGGGCAGTGGGTAACCTAACGGCCTCTTAGGGTCTACCCTCTAATAGGGCTGGGTAGTGGGTCTCTCGTTGTCTAGTTCCAGGTCTACCCTCCAGCACAGCTGGGCAGTGGGTCACCTGTCGAATTATTCCAGGTCTACCCTCCAGTGGGGCTGGGTAGTGGGTTGCCCGATGATGCATTAGGGTTTACCCTCCAGCAGGGCTGGGCAGTGGGTCGCCCATCTTCTAGTTCCAGGTCTACCCTCCAGCAAGGCTGGGCAGTGGGTCGCCTGTCGACTTATTCAAGGTCTAACCTCCAGCAGGGTTGGGCAGTGGGTCGCCTGATGATGTATTAGGGTTTACCATCCAGCAGGGCTGGGCAGTGGGTCACCATATATCTGGTTAGTGTTTACTCTCCAGCAGGGCTGGGCAGTGGGCCACCCGAGGACATTACAGACTTAGTCCTTTCTACTAGGATAGTCTGTGGCTTTACTCCGTGACTACCGGAGCTGGACCCTCATTTGTACGGGTCAGTGATGTGACAAAATTGACTATGAGCAGACCTCTCGACTGCAGTGCAGTGACGAGGTGTGCTTTATGTTCCCCCAGAACTCTCATGTACGAGGAACACTTTCCCCAACGAGACGCGTCCTTGTGGCACGACCTAAAACCTTACGGGCGAGTCAGTTCCGCCCAAAGCGGATAGTTTTGAGGTGTTGAGATTTCACCCCCTTGACTTGCAGTTCGGGGCAGACATGCAAGATGTTGGGCATCGATAGTGTTTACATCTAGGACTGTTGGCTTCTCACTTTCTTGGGATGAGCTACGGGATGGAGATACCCTTAAGATCTTGTTTGGGCTTCTTGATTGAGCATATGGATATTTATATACCTTGTTCCATTACCAACTTCTTTGGTTTGGTTACTCTCCTTCCAGGAGAGGCGATGACGCGCGGGGTACGCCACGTGCTTTCTGTGTCTAGCTTATCATGGTTGGAAGAGTCTACTCTCCTGTTATATGTAGAGAATACTCGATGGTATGTTCATCTTCTCACCGTTTCCAGCTCCTTGTGTTTGGACGAGTCTACCTTCTTTCTTCTTGTTGGGTGGAGCTGGACACTTTACTGAACTCTTTACTTCACTTTCGGTTGTACTCCTTTACTTTCCCTGTTCGATCTACTGATCACCCATAGGTACCACCTTTGTTGCTACATCGAGCCTTTGGGGTATCCTACTGAGTATTTTTATACTCACTCCTGCTTGGGCTTTGCCTGCACATTGTGTGTCCATGAAGACGACAGACCGGTTGGTCATGACTTCAGTGGAGCATAGGAGTTTGGGAGCGTGGACCGCGTGCGGTGGTCATAGTCGTGTTCCAGGTGGGGAACCCTTCCAGCTGTTTTTATTTTGTTCACCTATTGCCAGGTTGTGGCACTTTTCTAGTTGGGCGCATGTTTTCCCCTTTACATTTTAGTTTACCTTCCTCTCCTGTTTTGTAATGTTTAGAGGTCGATGCACTTTGTGGTTTATTTATAGCAGTTGCCCTTTTTCATTACTTCTCTTTTCTCTTTTACTCTGCACTTTGCATTGAGTGTGTTGCGTGTGTGTGTGTACTGGTACTTAGGAAAAGGCCTACCCGAGTTATTGTGCCTTTGGCACTAGTCGCTAGCCCCCTGGCCTATGGAGGCGGGCTTGGGGTAGTTGTGGCTCGTGCCCGGGTAGGGTCGGGTTGTGACAGGATGAGCAACTACCATTAGAGAGATTCACGATGTAATTGTGAGCTCCATCTCTTCATACCCTTTAAATGATATCATAATTCTATAATCAATATGTGAAACTATCATTTGAAAACCCTAGCCTGGAAAACATTATATTTTCCATATATTATGAAATTAATTCTTGTGAACCCTAATCACATGGGATGGACCCCAATTTTGAATGGCATGGACAAAAAACCCTCAATATATTCCATCTTCATGTGTGATGCATTTATTCGTATTTGAATATGAGATCACACAAACAATAAAACTTATGATGTTTTACAGTATACCGAGATGTTCCTACAATGATAATCATGCCCCCATTGAAATGCACCAATAGTTACGCGATGGAGTCATGTGCCTATGATCACCAAAACATAAAGTCATAACCTCTCTCATGTGACTCCCTTAGGGTTTCATGGAAATGTTTATGTAACCCATGGTAGAAAATTGGGTTTTCATTCCACATTCACGTAGTTTAATATCATATTGAACCAATTTTTATCCTACAAAAATATTAGTAGAAACATTATAATCACTCACTTAAGGACTGACAATCACATGAGAAATTCAAAATCATGCAATGCCATCATGCCTGCACCCTTCCACATACATGTGTCCTTGAAATTAATGTCAACCCATATTCAATGTAACCCACCTATATTTTTATGAAATATATATTTATATAATCAAATGGATTTCATTTCATGGTATACAATGAAAATATTGTTCCACAGACAACAACATCTTAGCTTACATTACATGTAACACCGAGTTGCTAAGAAACATCATTCTATTATTTGAAATAGGAAATTATCAACTATCTCATAGAATGGAGGGTATGAAATTTCATAAATGAACAATGAATATATGGTTTATGAATTTATGCAAAATTAACTCTTCATAGGACAACTAATTATATATTAATATAGATATTTCTGAAAAAAATAGATGAAATGTTTTTCTGTAAAACTATTAAAATTTGTGCAAATGTGTTTTATACCAATAACTATTCAAATAATTATTTTTGGATTAAATTAATGGGAAATAAATTCTATATAAGGATAAAAATTAAACTTAATTGTTTTATAGACTTTATAAATAAACAAATTTAACTTTACACAAAAATATTATATACTTATAAATAAGAAGGTGTTGACACCTTTTGGGGGTGAAGAAGTTTTTACTATTGTTTTTTAATAATATATAAATTATATTTGAAGACATTAACTTTTTATTTGAAATGGGAATATCATTATTTACCTTGGTTTATGTTTTTTAATTTTTTTAATAAGTTTCTTATTTTGATTAATAACAGAAATACATAAATTTATCTGAAACCATTCTTTTTTCGTCAAACTAATTTTTAGTGTTACATTATATTTTGATTGTATTTAAATTATAATTACAGAAATTCTATTATATAAATAAATATATGTAATTTAATGAAATTGTAAAATTGGATATAAACACATTCCAAACATTTTTTCATTTTTACCTTAGAAACATATTATTTAATCACCTCTAAATGAATAATTTTTTATTAATTTAGGAAATGTATTTTATTTAATTTTGGGAAAATGGGAAAATATTTCAAAAAAAGGGAAAAATTAGTTATCATTTCCTTTTTATTTTTAAAAAACATGAATATTTATCTTGGTAATTTTTGATACCACGATAAAGGGAAAATATGGAAATTATGGGTAAAAATCAATTGATAAGGACTATAAAATAATCCTACATCTTTTAAAAATTTTATTGGATGAAATTATTTAAATACATAACATATAATATTGGAAATTTAATTATTCAATGGTCGCTTTTCCATGAAAATGACTTAAATGTTATTAAAATCAATGAATGTGAGAAAATGTCACACTCTTAATTTCTATTAGTTTAATACCTTTAAGATAAATTTAAGAAGAATATATACATGAAAAAATAATATATGGAATGATAAAATATTTATCTGTATCATGAAAAATTATTTATTATTTTTAGTGAATAAAAAATTACCTTTATTTATCACACAATGTTGATGTAATAATTTTTTTATTTATGGGAATATAAAATAAATGATATTAAATGTATTAAAATAAATATAATTTTTCATAACTGTTATCACCGATGTTTTTATAGAATAAAATTATATTATAGGGATATAATAATATTATTGTTAATTTAACTTATTGTTTCTCTAAATTTAAAAGTCAATATAATGACTTGTATAAAAATTGATATTAAAAAACATAAAACATAAATACTATTTTTTAAATGATGAAAAATTCTTAAAAATATTAAATTCATAAAAATAAATAGAATAAGGTTTAAAATTTCATTAATGATCTATTTATGGGAAGATTTTAGTTTTATAGTAACTATATTATCCTTATAATATTAGGAAGTCATGTTGTTAAGGTAAGAGTTAAAGTAGTTAAGTAAATTTTAAAACAAAAGAATAAGGTTACAAAAATGACAGAAATATTCCCAAAAAAATTATTAATGAATAATTTAGACCCTTTTCACCATATACTCAAATTAGTGTTGTTTAATGGTAGAATTTTTAATGAAATTGGCTTATATATTTTTTAAATAAAAGATAGTTACAAAATGTCACTCTCTTGGAATTTAATAACTTTTATGTATTCATAAGGGGACACAGTCAATATATTAATGATAATAAAAATATATTTTTATCTTAAAGAAATTTTGTTTCATTATAGAAGTTTATTTTTAATTTTTATAAATAAAATTGTTAACATAAATTCATGTACTATATTAATATAATATTTATTTATTTAACAAAAAATAAAATAAATGGTTTGAAAATATTAATTTTCATATAATTTTTATAATTTAATGTATTAAATGAATTTTATAGATAAATATGACTTATTAAAGAGGTTATAAATCATTATTTTCTTATTTACCCATTTTATTGAAGCATTAGAAGTCGATTTAAATGAATAGTGTCAAATTGATAGTAATGATACTTTATAAAAATACTATATTATTAATTTATTTTAAAATAATAAAACATAAATATAAATAAAAAAAATTAATATGATCCAAAATGTTTTAAATTATTCTTATATATTTTAATTTATATCACATAAGATAAAATATTTTTCTTTTAAATATTGAAAATGTAGTTACAATAGTTAAAATTAAAATAGGTTGACTACTGGTTAACAAAATTATAAGGTTTAAAATAATACCCAAACATGTATTAACAATACTGGTAGATGATATTACATGTATAACTCATCTTATATTCTAATTCATGGATTTTTGGATTTAATTTTATTGAGATTTAATTTAATGTAATTTAATATTTTTAAAAATTCAAAATGTGTCCCTAACCTCAATTATAAAAGTGGACGTCCTCCCTAACATATTCAAATAACGTTGTGCCTCAACACTTGACCATCCACTACCAAAGTCTATTCTAGGCTTCCATGGCCACATTATATTGGTTATTTTATCCTAAAAATACATACAGTAGTATCCATATAAAGATATATAATAGAAGTTCACCAAAGAAGAGGAGTTTTAGATATGTATGAAGGATATCAGACCTATGGAAAGGGGTAATATTATAACATCTTTTTTGGATTATTTATATATAATTATCCGATGAGGAATATTTGTCTTATATTTTAATGTTTTTTTTTAAAAATTCAAACTATTTTTACTATTCCTCTACAATTATATTATGTTTTTTACCTAAGTGATACTTTTTACTTAAAGGTTTGAACGGAATATTTTTGTCATTTTCCAAATGAGGAACTTATACAGTTTTCTAGAAAATGTACAAAATGAATTTATTTTAGGTTATACATCATGAATGTGTCTTTCTGCAATCATGATTCCTTAATTCCTTATAACATACCTTATAATCATATAAGGAAATTTTCAAAGAAAAACATTCCTTTATAATTTGTGCAGAATTTTATATATAGAAAATGATTTCAATGAAGAATAGATATCTTTATTAAGAATTATTTTCTAGAGATTTATCAAATTATTTTCCATCAATGAGAAAACTATATAATATTACTTAATCATTATGGGAATATTTTTCACGAATATTTTCCCTACTATTTTAATCGATGATTTTTATATATGATGGAATGATATTTATAACACACATTTATTTTTCATGGGTAATGTTATGATTGAATGATGATTATGAAAATCATATTTATTTGAGGGTTTTGATATGATGAATGATTTCGGTTATTTTGGAACACATATATGTGGTTTTCATTATGTTAAGGATAGGAAATACATACCCCTCTAATGCATCAAGTAAATATTTACATCTCATGAGATTGAATGGACTGGAATGGTGACTGAACTAAATTCAATAATAGAATACATGAATGGGGAGTGAACTGGATTTAGTAAAAAAATTGTTTTGAGATGACGGATTATGGAGTGAAACTATTCCACTATAAAATCTTGGAAAATATCCTTGACTACTGAATAAATTAATTTCTAAAATTATGTATTTTTCACAATTCCATATTTTTTCCCAATCATATTTTCTAATGGCTCATATTCCATTATGAATTTTTTCTTCTGAACTCCGATGATTTATTCCATGACTCAATATTTTGATACTTGTTATACATGTTATGATTTTCAATTTTTATGTTCATGTTTTAATTTTATTATACTCATGTTTTGGTGGATATATTTATTTTTTAGCCATACAAAACATCCATTCTCCCCTTTTTAAATGTTTATTTTCCATATGTAAAAAAGTAATTTTTTAGGTAGGAATATTAAATGAGATTATATTTATTGTATATGTCGGAAATATTTCATAAAATTAGAAGAATGTGTTCCAAAATTATAAAGTCACTAAAATAATATGGTCATTATTTGTGTGGTTGTGTAATGAATGAAATATTCCAAAACAAAATTGATGATATTTCTATGTACGTTAATCCTGGGACATTATATTTGGTTTCAAAATGAATTTTTAGTCTTCCATTGAAAACTAAGATGAAAAAACATTAGTATGGTACCTATAGAAAATTATAAGAATATGTTACAATACTATAATTTTGGAATCAATGTTGAATAACCTAGGATTCAACCTATGATGTTATAGATTTAAATTACTTCCCATTGATTATGGGGTATTACCACTACTATTAGTGTTTCTCACTCTACACATTTTCTTTTAGTCAATGTCTGAAACCCAAAGGAACCACATTAATGTTCAATGTGATTGGCAATTCAATGACATTCCTCCTGAGAAAACAAATGTTATGGTATCAATAATGAAAAATATTGTTTCGAGGTTCCCACAATGTTTCCATGAAATGAATCATACTAGAATTCCAAATGAACTAATGTGGGTACACACTTCTATTTATTCCTTCATTAGGAAACTTCCACCTTCTTCTAGTGAATATTCTGGTTCACTATTGGCTGAGAAATGGTTTAGTATCACTAAAATGGTAATTTTAATTATTCAATGTTTAGAAAATGAGAAAGACATTTTGTAAGTATATCATTTGTGAGGTGTCATAGATAAGGTGTGAAATATTATCAATAATATAAGGCAACGTGATGAAATTGATTCCATGGAATGGGAAATGTTCAAGACGAGTTTAATAACTTATTTTTAAATATGTAATTTATTAAAATTATTCATAAAAATATAGAGAAGGAGCTAATTGTAGTTGGGGTTTGGCTTAGTGGTAAGCACCCCGTAATACTACATGAAAAATGGGGGTTCAAAACCCATTGGGCGCAGGTACTGTAGCAGTACTATAGCCGGTACTGTAGCAGCGGCGGTACTGTTGACCGGTGGGTACTGTAGCGGCCGCAGGGCACTGTAGCGGCGGAGGTACTGTGCGGGTACTATAACAGCCGGGTTACAATTCACAGAATAGGAATTTGGCCAAAAATTTGGGCCTACGGGCTATGTAATGGGATACAAGCCCACTGGGCCTTCGGGCTATGTAATGGTTCTCCCTCTACCCAGTTAAAAGAGGTCTTTGCTTTGGTCTATTAATAAAAATGAGGCTTCGGCCCCAACCTTTAAAAAAAATAGAGAAGGAGCTAATTGAGCTTCATAATAAGGATGAATAATTAATTGGTACATATGAAAAAAAAAATTTACATGACCTTTGAGTTACGCTACTGGAATTATCATCCGACTTAAACGTAAGGATGATCAATTCATTAGTTTCTTAAAACAATGTCTTTGAATGGAGTTAAACATAAGTTACTTCACTAGTAATGAAAAAAATTCTCCTATGTTCCATCAAGATGTATATAGAGGTTGATGTTAATTATAAATCTCATAGTTTTTATAAGAAAATAGATATATAGTTTAAATGAAAATATAAAAACAACTGTGAAAAAAAGACGAGTTTTACTTTTTATTAAATCTGTGGGGAGTATAATGGTTGATATATTACAAGGGGGATTTGTAAAGGTTTAAATTTTTGAAAAACAAGGTCATATAGAAAAAAAAATCATATTTAATTTTAATATGTTAACTAATGATGTAAATTTATAGAAGGATTTGAATAATTCAGTCTCAATCTTCAATGCTTCAAGTGTATGGAAAATGGGTATTATGAAAATAAATGCCCAAATCATTGGGTTAACGACAATGGTCAACTAAAAAACCACCTAAAGCTAATGAAAAAAGGAAATAACATGTTTCCACTATTAAATATGTGGTGTAGAAAAGTGAAGTGGAAGAATAATTGAGTGTTTATGTTATGGACATAATGAATAAATTTGTAGAAGCACATTTATTATATTATAAAATAATGAAGCATAGAAGTATTAGTACACTATAGTCTTTCATTGAATATTTCAAATTGTATGCTGAATGTTACTAGATATCATGAAACATGATTTATTTTTTGTGGTTGTATTTTTTGAGAACTCAAGATTAAATGAAGGATAACCCTTAATATGTCCATGATGTTGGCATAATGAAATAAATTATTTTTCAATTATTATTAAATAAATTGGATATTATTAGTGACCTTGGGATTGATATAATAACATTGTGGTTTATGATATTATGTATTCAGTTTATATAATTTTTGGATTTATGGTATGAGGAAGTATTTTTTTAATGTATTCATGTTTTCTCTATGGTTCTATGGTCATTCAATTTATTAACAAGTTTCATGAGAATACATGATAATGGTCTTTACGTGTTTGGTGTTTGACGATTAATAGAAACATTAATATCTTTGGAGAGAAAATTATTAGTTTTTTGGAAATTTATTGAATTTATTTCAATAATTATTGATTTTAATTAAGAAATTTTTTACCTTGTAATTTGCATGAGGATTCAGATATTAAAAGTATTATCTTTTATATGAATATTTAGGAATATTGGATAACTTGTGTCAAACTTTTTTAATTTTGAAATTTACTAAGGAAATATTTATGATCGATCATTCCATTTATAGATCTCATTATATTCTAATGCTTTAGGAATTAAAAATGCACATTTATATCATGGAATATTATATTAAATGTAAATTCATCAAGAAAAATGATAAAATGAGATTGTGCTTATTCAATGTGGTGATATCAAGTAAATATTTCCTCTCATGAAAATTATTCAACAATAGGGAATGTATCTTGACAAAAAAATGATATTCTAATACCTTCTTATTCAATGAATTAAATGGTCCCTTACATCATCTCATATTCTTGTCGTTGTAATTTTTAACTTTATCCAAACTATGTTCTGTTTCACTAATGTATGATGTGTATTTTATGTCCGTGTTTGAAATTTCCACCAATGTTCTCCCATGTGGAACCCTAGGGATGAGTTATATTGGGTAACTGTTATGTTTTCTAATTTCCCATTTTAATGACATTTTTAGTAATTATTTTTATGATGAGGGTTTCTACGAAAGAAACAATACATTATTAAAACATTCATAACCTAGAAAAAATTCAGGGGAGAAATTCATATTAAGGGGGGTATAATTTAACACCTTGATATTTTTATGAAAATATATTTATATAATCTGATAGCTTGTATTTTTTTATAATACATGTTAATATTATTCTACATGAAACATCATCATATATATTTTTACAGAAAACACCATGTTTTTACAAAACATCATTTTATTATATAAAAAAGATAATTATAATATATATGATAGAATGGAGGATATAAAAATTATTAAATAAATTATGATTATATGTTTTTGAACCTATATATAATTAATTCCTTGGTGATCAAATAATTATAAATTAAAATAGAACTTTTTTAAAAATAAGAAACAGTTTTTTTATTAAATAATTTGTAAATGTGAACAAGTGTGTTTTATATAAATAATAAATAAAATAACAATTTTTTGTTTATATTAATTTAATATATATTCAATATAATTTTTATCATTCATATTATGATTTTTCTATACTTCCTACATAAAAAACAAATATATTACACATAAATGGTAATTTTTTTTATAAAAGAATGTTTTTTCACCTTTTGATGGAGCAGATATTTTAAATCTGGTTTTTTAGATATTTATAATTAATATTTTTTTAAAAAAAATTAAATATTTAATATAAACATGTAAATTTAATTTGGATTATTTTTTTCTAATTTTTTAATAAGTTTCATATATTATGAATAGGGGAAATACAAAATATTAATTAAAAGCAGCTTTTTCTGTTCAAAACATTTAAAGTGTTAAATTATCCATTTATTGATTTTAAATTAAAATTATATATATTTTATCACTTAAATAACAATATTAACTTAGAATAAATTTCCAAATTGAAAATAAAAACATTCCAAACATTTGAACATTTATACATTAAATAGTCATTATTACGTCCTTCTTATGGGTGTATTTATTAAATAATTTGTTAAAATTATGTAGATTGAGTTTGGAAAAATGGATTTTATATTTGGAATGATATGGTAAAAATTCAGTAATTAGTTGTTTTTTATTTTTTTTTATTATGAATAGTATTCTTGGAATTTTTTGTTACCAAAGTAATGGGTAAATATGTTAATTAAGGGTAAAATAAAATGATAAAGACTATAAAATGACACTAAAAATTTATAAAATAATATTGGATAAAATTAGTTCGACCCTTAACACATAATGTTATGAAATTATTTATTTAAAAGAATATTTTCAATGAAAATGACAAAGAAAATATTAATATCCGAGAGAGTGACATTATGGCAGACTATTATTTTTTATAAGTATAATACTTTTATATATAGTTACCCAAAATATATAATCAAACAAAAATAGTATTTCTAAATATTTTATATTTATCTACATCATTGAAATTTATTTATTATTTTTTGTGAATAAACAATAATCTAGATTTCACACATAACTCTAAAGATCAAATTATTTTATAAATGGAAATATCAAATAAATGATATGAAAAATATTAAAATAAATATAATTTGAATACATAATGTCAATAAATAATTTTATTTATGAAATTGATGTTTTTTTAACATAATAAAATATATTTTTTTCAGGTTACCATGTTATGTTGATATTTTTTAATATTAATTTAATGAATAGTATCCTTATTGAAATTAATCATATTTTAAAATAAATAATATTTTATAAAATGATATAAAATTATTGAAAATATTAAAAGTGAACAAATAATTAGGATAGGGTTTCACATTAAAATAATGATCCAATTATTGGTTATTTTTAATTTTATAGCAAATATTTCCAACAGTGAAAGTGTAAAAATTAACGTTGCCAGGGAAAGAGTTGAAGTGCTTAAATACATGTTAAAACTAAAATATATGGTTATAACCATGACACAAACGTGTCCAAAAAATTATTTAATGACTAAAATATGACCCTTATCACCTTTTTATGAAATTTTACATATTTAAAGGACGCTTATCCAATAAAAGAACAAATATATTATTTAAATCAAATATAGTTACTAAATTTCACTCTCATTTTATTTAAAATATTTTATGAGTACACATATGACCAAAAATCTAGATATGAATGAACCTAAATTATATTTTGATATAAATGAAATTATTTTAATTATATATATTAATTGTTAAATTTTCAAAATAATGTAATTATATTAAATTCATGTTCTATACTAACACAATACTTATTTTATTTACATAAAAATAAAATAAATGATTTCAAAAATTTACTTCAGACATATTTTGAATAATTTAATATTTAAGTGGATTTTATTGATACATATGACACATTAAATAGGTTTTAAATAATTATATTCTAATATCACATTTTTCATGATGTATTTGAAGTCAAATTCAATGAATAGTTGGAAATTGACCCAAATTAAATTTTATAAATATAATATTTTATTAAATTAGTTTAATAAAACAAAACATCATTAAAAACATATTATAATATGATATATAATGTTATAAATTCTCCATTTATGATTTAATTGACAAAAAATAAGTAAAAACTACAACCATTTAATATTGAAAAAGATTTTACCTTTATTAAAATTAAAATATGTTAACAAATAGTTAACCAGATTTACAATTTTAAAAAAATACCAAAATTTGTCTAAAATATATTGGTTAATAATATTACTTCCAAATCTCAAATTAGATTAAAATACAATAAATTTTAGAGGTATTTTTAATGATATTTAATTTATTATAATTTAATATTTATTGAAATTACAAAAGAGCCCCTCACCTCTATTATAAATGGGAACATACTACCTAAAATCTTCACATAACATCGATACTTCAATATCATCAATCCCCTTCCAATATCTATTCTCAACTTCTATAGAAAAATTCTTCTTGTGCTGGACTCCTCAAAAGACCAACCCTAGTGTCCCTTACGAAAATATCGAGAAGAAGTTTTCCAAAGAAGATGTGTCTCAAATACATATGATGGTAATCTGAGGAAAGGTAAGGCTTAATTTTACAATCTCATTTCTATTTAGGATTGTTTATATATAAGTATCAGCTGTGTAATATTTCTCTTCCATGTCCATGTTTCTTAAAAATGATTCACAATATATTTTTACTATTCTTCTACTATTGTTTAGAGGTTTTTGACCCATGAAAGATTTTTAACTAATTAGATTGAAATAAATATATTTTATTATTTAACAAATGAATAACATTGTAAATTTTATAGAAAATTTAAAGAAGGAATTTTGTTTTAATTTATACAACATGAACATATTTTTATTCATCCATGATGCCTTATTTATATAAAACATCTCTTAGAAGGATACGTAGTTATTTTGAAATGAAATTTATTATTTAATAATTTAATGGAATTTTAAAAATAGAAAATGTTTTCAAATATTAAATGATGTTTACTACACGAATTATTATTATGAGATTTATCAACTTTATTTTAATTCTAAGATAACATTATTTAATATTCTATATACTTTACTAAGGGTATTTTTAATCAATTACATCCCTATTATTCCTAAGGTTTATTTACCGATATGATTGAATGATATTTAGGAATTACATTTATTTTCCATGTGTTATGTAATGACTGAATTTTGTTTATGAATCTCATTTCTCTTCTAGGGTTTTGATATGATGAATGATTTTTTTGTGGAACACATTTGTATGGTTTTGTTAATGTGACTAGGGATACCTATATCTCCCTCCATTTAATTTCATACATATTTATATATTATGCGATAGATAGGAGTTGAATAGGATGCGAACTTCGTTTAGTAATATTTCACTAGAAGGAGACTAAACTTAGTCCGATAAAGGAATTTGTTGGCTATGATGGTTTGGATTGTGAAAACATTCCACCATGATAGTCTTGGAAAAGATATTTTACTATTAAGGAAATGATTTTAAATTCTTATTATTTTTTCCACAGATACACATTTTATATGAATTTTATTTTATCATGGCTCATGTTACATTATGAATTACTTCATAAAAACATCCATAATTAATTCCATGTCTCGATATTTTGATATATGTCATACATTTTATGATTTTCAAAGTATATGTTCATTTTTTTTAATTCATATGCTCTTTTTTTTTTATATATAATTCTTGTTTATCGTTGATGAGCTTCTGAGATCAAAATTTTCATATATTTATTTCCCAAAAGATATAACAAAACAATTTAGGTTGGAATAAGGTTGGTGAAGATTTTTAAGGGGGATGATGAAAATCTTTGACCTAATTAAAGGAATGTGTTCCATGTTTCAAATGCACTAATCTAATTTGGTATAAATGAGTGTTTTTGTGTAATTTTTATAATATTAGGATAATAAATTATGTAATTTCTATGAAAGTTAAGAATGGTTCAATATAAATAACTATAATCTCTCCATTAAAAATATAATAAGAGAGACTTCAACATGATCCCTCATCAATGAAATCATCCTATAAAAATTATGGTCTTTGAATCCTTGAGACATGATCCATTTTGAATATGTGACATAAAAATTTGGATGTGTGCATCATTCTATATAAGTTATTGATATCCTTCCACAAAACACTCTTAATATCACATGATCATAAGACTCTTTACTATTATTGTGATGCCCTTACACAGCCTCAGATGGTCCATGATGGTCATGCGAAAACCTTTTAACTAGATATGTTTATAATATGATACCATATGGACAAGAAAATTTGGTTATATGGCAGCCTGTGGGTAAGCCGGTTTAAACATGAGACAATCTATGGAGGATCCATCTTTTCATGCAAAGGAATCTAAAATAATCCACACTAATCATTTGACAGACCATGACACGCCTGAATTATATTTTGATAGTATATTCATATGAAAATATTATCATCTAATAGACCATGGATATTTCCACACTGATCATATAATGAAATCTTGGAAAAGTCACATTGATCATAAAAATATGTCTTGGAAGTGTCTGTTGATCATTCAAATGGCCTTGGACATGTTCAATTTGGTCATGAGAAGTTGTTGTGGACATGTTATTTGGATTGCATGAAGATATCTCTATCAATTAATATGGTCATCTAAAGCATCTTGGATATGTTAACTTCAATCGTGTGAAGCATAACGAAAATATTAGCTTGACTCTATTAGATGTGTCTTCAATTTGAATACAAAACCTTGAACGAGTCAGGTAAATAATCATGAAATGTCTGGTGGTGATTCAAGATGTGTTGGGTAGATGATTAATACATGTCAAGCAGACAATTGAGACATTTCAGATAGAAAATCAAAACATTTCAGGTAAACATTAAAGACATATATAAGAGGCATCAAACCCAATTATGGAAGACACACTTGGGATTACACCATGTGAACCCCTATCTTGAATCGTTTTAGAGATTACCTTATTTATAAGGGTAGTTTACTTATTTATATAGGGATGGGCACTCATGTGACCCTATTTGTGGTGTTCTCTTAAGAAGACCCTCCATTTCATACCAATTATATTTAAAATATATATTTTTTTCATTACCTCTATTTATTCATCAATGGATAATTGTTGAATATGATTAATGGGAACCCATCCCTGAGTAATCCTCTAATAATACTAAACCTCATTGATAAAAATAATTTCATTAAGATTTATCAACCACCCTAACACATTTGCGGGTTAGGTGGTAACTAAACAATGAGAAATCTATTCCCTGTCGAAACAGGATACATAAGATTCATTATTTATTCACTAACACCAATGATCATTCATCATAGTATAAGCCCATATAATTCATAATCCTCATTGAAAATAATAATTTCTTTATTTTTAATCATTCAACCATCCCGTTAGTGAGATATGGCGTCACTAAACTACAAGAACTCTCATACATATCCAAACAGGGTATATAAGACACCTTCTTAACATATAAGCACCAACGGGGATCCATCATAGTATAAAACCCTTGAATTCATAAACCTAAAAAATATTTCCAATTGTAATCACCCACCCAAACCCCTAAACGGGTTAGAGGGTAACTGAACTATGAGAACATTAATTCCTATCTGAAGAGGATATATACAATACATTCTTAATGTCTGAGCATAAATGTGAATCCTCCCTGGTTCATGTCTCTTCATTTTACAAATATTATTGAAAAATGGGACTACACACACTTATAAGTCTACCATACTACTTTGTTAATCCGTGGATAATATGTGGGCTTGTGGGTGAGATTCCATTTATGTGTTAGCCAAAACAATGACCTCAGGTACCTAAAACCCATCCGTGGATTAGGGACAAAGTGAACCAAAATGAATCTGACTACTATTATATATAGGATACATGGGACACCTGTGTAAGGCCCTAGATCTATATCATATAATCTATGAAATTGGTAATCATACATCTCAAAGAGAAACAATAATGTGTAATAACCGTACATATTTTCTACAATGTGGTGTCTCCAATATTCCAATATCTATTTCTTTCACATTGACCATAATTAACATGGTCCAATATACTGGTGAAGATTATAAAAGTAGCAGGGAATGTATGACACAAGTGTGGGACCTTCATTTGAATGTAATTCTGACTATAAAACATCATTACTCAAAAGGTCATATTTCTATTGAGGCAATTTAGGGTCGCCTTATATGAATACACCCCACTCGATACCCCTATAGAAAAATCTTTTAAAATTTCAGTGCCCATAAAATGAAGTATGTTAACCATAATTATTATCTTAATTGGATGCATCAGATTCCACCACGGGGCTCAAGACCATTATTTTCATCCTTTCCTCATGACATCGAACTGCATGGTAAACACTGTTCATACAACTTTAGAATATGTCAAATGAACTGTGTGGGTTTTTATACCTTTTTCAATGGATATTTATTACTCCTAAATGAATTTCAATCCCATTTCCAAGACACAACCGACTCATTATACATAAATAAACTCCAAATCACTTGAACATTGATACAAACTAACCTATCATAAATAACTATGATACTGATGGAAAACATGTGGCACACGTAGTTTTTACCATCAACACCTGGTATGAATCAAGTCATTAAAATTGAGGTAACTGATAATTTAACATGGAATGGGATGGAATTCATAAATATATCTTAAATCTATAAGTGATTCCCAAATTAGGAAATAGTTTCCCCTAAAATGGTGTAATGAACTCAATCCTCCATCCTCTTGATAAATGATAGTTTCGAAACATCGTTTGGGTCTAAAATTCATATTGAAAACATACAATAAAAAACTAATATTGTACTTTGTTATTTATGCTAGTTTGATTGGTAGTTTCTAAGAGATTATAGTTGTGAACTATAATTGAATGATTATGCATCCAAACCCAAATCCCCAGAATAAACCCTCAAAATGGAAAAATTGTATACCTAGTTTGAAGGCACATAATGGAAGAATAAATGACTAATTATAGGTGTTACGTACCTTGTCTCGTACTCCTCAAACACCATGTATTCTCTGAGAAAAAATATGGTGAAGATGATGTGAAATATTTTCAATGTGTCATCAATTTCATGTGTTAAATAGAATTGACAACCCAATTCCATTTAGGTCGTTTTTATTTTTATTAAACAAAATGGTAAACCTAGAATGTTTTTTTAAATGTAATAAAACTTATTAAAAATGAAGGGACCACCTCATTATACATTAACATTGAATATAACTGATCGGACATGTACTCTTATATATTATTCTACATAAATAAGGTGTCATGTTTCCTCTATATGACATATTATAATACCTATAATAAAAATGAGATCATATAATATTATAATTGATTTTGAGAACAAGTTAAATGATGGTAATGTCGATAGAACGCCTCAAGGTATTAAGAAAAACCAATTAACATACCAATTACTTGAATCATCTTTCATGGAGGATTTGGCCCCAAGGCCCTGATGTATACAACCACCAACACAACACATCTAGTCCCATTTGTGGAACATATTGCTTTGGGAGTAGCACATCAATAGATCCATCTAGCCATTGGAGAAAAATTATGAAATCATTTATAGGATGAATCGTCACAGGAAAACATTCCCCGGGCTGGATTCCAATGTTGAAGTATCCCTTGTTCCCACATTAAACCTCTTTGGGATCTTATCTATATAGTGCAACAACACATACCTTCCTTACCTAAGTGAGGTGAATGATGAAAATCACCATGTCACATCATTCACCTTGTAGAGGAATAGTTTTGGCGCCATCCATTATCTTCATTATCATTAACATGCTTCAAAAATTCTACATTGATATGTATAAAAGGTTATGCCTACCTATAAACCCCCGACCCTAGTTACCCAGAGTTGGTGCATTATTACATAACATTAGAATGTTCACAAAAGATCAACTCTTGAAAGACCGATTAGTTTAGTAGCCTTGGAATCACTAGATACATTCATAATGTTTACATTACATCATAAATTGAAAAACTACAACAACTTCTTGTCTCCATAGACCACACTCATATCCCCTCATACTATCCCCACAGGTCATTCATAAAATACTTCTTCTCATCCTGGGGAAAAAACATAGAAAGGGGAGAGCTCAGATTCCCAGTAAGGATAAAAATATAGCATACACTTTCATAAATAAGAATAAACATTTAAGGCAACGTATAACTAAAAAAAGCCTTTTAATCTTGAAATTCTGCATAATATGGAAAAAATAAAATGAAAGGATGACATTTAATTATTCACATTGATATTATACTAATCGAATAATCATATGAAATATCAATAACCACTTTCATAATGATGGAATGCATAATGCCAGACTATCATAACCACATAGTCAAGGCCTTGTGCTAAGACTACAAATAAGATTTTGTCAAGGCATTGTGCCAAGAAACTAGTTTGTTTCATGAGACCTATCGATGAATCGAGGAGTAATAGAGGGCTCCACCCATCACTTACTAAGTCCAATTAATTCCTCATATGAAATATTTGAAAAATAAAAATAAACATTCGTATTAAAACTAGCATACGAAATGTCAATACTTTATCCACCAAAAATGAATGGTATAAAAATAGCACATCCATTGTCAAACATAATTCATTCAATAAAATATAGAAGATTGTATTATAATAGATTAAACTCAATAAAGAATAATTAAGGATATTGAAATAGATGAATGTAATTGTCAAAACTATTTGAGAGAAATATCCCCCTTTTTCTTGAAAACATTTAAAAGTCTCACTATTTATCAAGAAGACTTTTTAAATATATTTTTGAATCAAAGGTTCCCATACCTATTTAACAATGTTATAAGGGATTTTAATTTAAAAACATTAATATCCATATAAATAAATCCTTAAAACCATTTTTTAATCATGGACATTAATGAGAAATATTTAGAATAATAAATCATTAAAACATTTAAAATTATATTTTAGTTAGATTTCCTAACCAAAAGAGAGACACTTGAATAAAAATAATTGAGGTAATCAAAACTTTATAATATCATGAGAATAATGGGATTCATGATATATTATGTCAAAGTACATTATATACACCAGATAAATGTGAATTGGTGTATAACAACAAAGAATTCTCAATGGAATGTAAATTGAGATGAAATCTCTTATAAAGACCGTATCTATAAGATAAGGATAAATCAACGACATAATTATGCCTGAAAAATATAAATACATTCAATATGATTGGGTATCTAGTGCAAATTAATCTGAGGAAATTCACAGATATTCTTGAAAAAACACCAATCAATTGGATGTTTTACTCAATAAATGGAGATTGAGTTAAAATTACAGTTGTCAAGTTCATAACGTTGATTTGAGAATTTATCAATGGAGTGATTATTTGTATCTAAAATATATAAACAGAAAGGGGAGTGGAAAGTATGACATAAGAAAATTAATAGTGATTCCACACATAATCGTTGAGTAAAATAATCAATGAAGTATGTGTAAAGCTGAATGAGTGGAAATTGAAAATTCAAATTCACTTATTGATTTGGTAACATACGAAACAAACACCCATGAAAGAAGGATCATACTATGATGATATAAAATATCCATAAATTAAAGTATATTACACAATTAATACAATCATTGGTAGTACAAACACCACATGCAATAAATATGTGGTTAACAATGGAAATCTAACATAATTAAAAGTGAGATAATAAACACCTTTCTAATGTCCCGGTTCCTTGTGCCACTCATTGGGTTCACTGATCCTGATTCACCACATGACCTTAAGCACATTTCCCCAAGAGATAGAGGCTGCTGACTAGAAGTGAGGGCCCAGTTCTGATAGTGGGGAAACCATGCCCCTATTTTTCAAATTATAGCGCAACAGAATATAATATAAACATAGAACAACAGTGGAAGCAGTAACAACATGTATAACTGAAATGGATAACTGATAAAAAAAGGGGAAACCAGAAGTCATATATATATATGAATATTCAGTTTGTCACTATTCTATAAAACAACAATAAAATGTTAAACTACAATACAATACATTACAACTGAAGTACAAGTATAAAAAACCAAACAGAACAGCCAGCGAAATTGCGAGCATAGGCTCAGTCCCATGCCCTCCTACTCCTTAGCAAAAAATCAAGTACCTGTATAGGGACACTTTCCCCTATCCACACATGCAGCAATATAAACTGTTTGAGCCGAAGACATGACCCAAATAGGGTGTGAGAAATGAATCCCAGTAGGCACCCACTAATGCCCCATGCCCAACTGCGTGAAAGCATGAAACAACAGTGTCCAGTAGTGAAATGCAAAAAAAATAAGCAGTACTGAAAAGTAACTAACTTAACCAGTTATATTTCCATTTTAATATAGATTTAATCATTTACTTTAAAATATAACCACATTGAATATTCTAAGAAAAAATCATATGTCCTCAGACATGTAAACCCCTACCCCTAGGTAAAGCTAATTCAAACACAAGAATATTCCCACAAGCATACGGATATTTCCCACGGGAATAAGATGTGTCTCCCATAGGCATGGAAGAAGTTTCCCAAAAGCTAAATAGTACAGTGCCCGCATGAAAATCACAATGCTGCCCTCAGGCTAAACAGGTAACCGAGCCATGCCCAACATGTAAACAAGCATTACATAAGAAATTCCTCTCAAGGAAATTATAAAATCATTACATTAATGGAATACCCTCAGGTTCCCTGGATAAATGGATAAATAGAGGAACGCACCCCCGGGGTGGTCTTGGATCCAAGAAAAGATCCCAAACAGCAGTTTATTATCACAATTAATTACCTATTCAATTCTTGGTATTAATCAATAGTCCTGGCCTCAGCCACATGACACCCCAACACGGGTTCATGGAATAAAGGTACACAAAAAATCACAATATATGGAATATAAACACCAAGACACCTACCATAAACCCCCAAGAATGGTATACTCGAATGACGATCCACAAATCTCCCCAAAACGAGGTAGATCTGAGGTGAACTAAAACTCTCTTAAATGCAAATAACTTCCATTAGAGGATGAATTGGAAAGAACTACGCAAAGAGATTAGAGGTCTTACCTGTGCGGTATCAATGAGATCATCCAAGGCAGAAATGGATTCCTGACACTCGATCTGGAGATCCTCAAAGATTCATCCATCCCCTCACGATCTCCAGTCCGGTTCTAAGCTAATCTTATGAACAGTGTTGTCTACTGCAAATTTTAAGTGAAACAAACAAAGTACATAGCGTGTACTTTTGAGTACACGGCGTGTACATCCTTCATTTAACTATTCCTCTGAGTCACTGCCAAACTATACCTCCATCGACATGATAACACAACATTTATTCCCGACTACATAGCGTGTAATGTTGCCTAGCTGGCAGCTGCTCCCATTGCCTTACTGTTTCGTCTGCCAACTGACTACACGACGTGTAAAGGACCACTACATGGCATGTAGTTGGTTTTTACAGCCTTCCTCACCAACATGGCTACACACCATGTGTACTCATCCCACATGGCCAATAATACATGGTGTGTGGAATAGTACAGGGTGTGTAGTCCCGAAATTTATGAATTTTCCCCATTTTCCTTATTTTCTCAAAAACAATTAAGGAAAAGAGTAATGAAGAAACTCGTACCTCGAAATAAGAACCAGTTTCATACAAAATTTCCCCCTTAAATCAATTTGTCCCCAAATTTCCATTCTAAGGGTGGTGAAGATAAAGGCCAAAATAACTCTGGCCATTGAGCACATACATCAGTCTTCCGCTCGTAGGATTCATCCTGCACTCGGCCTTGCTTCCATAGCACCTGTATGAGAGGAACTCAATGGCCTCGGAGAACCTTCGTGCTCCTATCAATGATACGAATCAGATTCTCCTTAAAGGACGCATCTACCTGATTCTCAACTTCCTCAGGCTGAAAGATGTGAGATGGGTCAGAATGATAGCGGCGCAACTGGGATACATGGAAGACGTCGTACATGTCCCAGTACCTCTTTGGTAACTGAAACCGATAAGCAACCAGCTAGACTCTCTCCCGAATCTCAAATTGCCCCACATACCTCGGTGAAATTTTACCCTGTCTCATGATCCGTCTTAGTCCCAACCTCGTCGAAACGCATAAGAAAACCTGATCCCCAACCACGAACTCCAATGGTCGTCTGCGGCGATCAGCATAAGACTTCTAACAAGACTGCCTCATATTCATCCACTTCTGAATCAACTGGACCTACTCAGTAGTCTCGTGCACGAGCTGTGGTATTAGTAAAGCTGCCTCACCTGCCTCTGTCCAACACAAAGCTGATCATCATGGCCTACCATATAAAGCCTCGTAATGTTCCATTTCAATAGTTACGTAGAAACAATTATTATAGGAAAACTCAACTAGGGGTATATGCTTTTTCCAAGAGCCCCCAAAGTCTAGGATGCATGAATTTAACATGTACTCAAGCACCTGTATTGTACGCTCTGACTGGCCATCGGTCTGAGGGTGGTATGTTGTGCTCAGAAGTACCTGTGTACCCAATGCCCAATGAAAACTCTTCAAAAAATGATACGTCAAATAGGTTTCCCTATCTGAAATGATAGAACGAGGAACCCCATAAAGACGTACGATCTCTCATATATACAACCTTCTGATATCATCAATACCAAAGGTCTCCTTGATTGGAATGAAGTGAGCTACCATCGTGAGTCTGTGCACAACAATACACACGACATCATTGCCTCAAGATGACCTTGGAAAACCAGTCACAAAATCCATCAGGACATCATCCAATTTCAACTCTGGAATGGGTATCTGTTGTAACAGTCCTGATTGCCTCTGATGATCCACCTTGACCTTCTAATAGGTGGAACACCTCGTTAAAAAACTGACTACATCCCTCTTCATACCCGACCACTAGTGCTGACGTCTCAAGACTCGGTACATCTTGGTAACCCCAGGATGAACTGCCCAAGATGAAGCATGAAACTCCCGCATCATCTCCTAATGTATATCCCATGGAACCCATACTCATCCTAGGAAATGCAGAACATCATCATCACCTATCATCCAACTAGGAGGAGGGTCCTCATTTTACACTGATTCCTGTAGAACTAGGCCTTCTATATTAGATAGTTGTCTCATCCACACACTATCCAGGAGGGTAGAAGTCACAGATAAAGAGGAAAGATATGTTTTCCCCTGACTGTCATGCACCTCTAAATGCATCTTAGAGAACAAAGCCATGAGCTGCCACTCATCACTGGCCTCCTGCATAGCCTGTATTTGAGTCTGCCTTCTCAGTGTATCAGCTACTGCATTACCTTTACGAGGTATATAGGCAATCTCAAAATTGAAGGACTGATGGTATTTGACCCACCTTCGCTATCTCATGTTCATGTCATGCTGAGTAGAGATATACTTGAGACTTTTGTGGTCGTTGAAAACCAAAAAGTGTTCTCCCAAGAGATAATGTCTCCAATAGAACAACGCATGAAAAACTACAGCCAACTCGAGATCATGAATCGAGTAATTCCTCTAATGTGTCCTCAACTGCTGAGAACCATACGCAACAACTCGATCACCCTACATCAAAACTACTCCCAGCCCAATACCTGATGGATCACAGTAAACTGTATAGATCTTCCCTTACTCTGGAAGTATCAGGACTGGTGTTGATGTCAACCTTCCTTTCATGTCTTGAAAGGCTATCTCACAATCTTCCGAGCAAACGAACTTCACAAACATCTTAGTCAGACCCATCAACGATGCTTATAAGGGGTAGAAGTCCTATATGAAGCATCTGTAGTAACCAGCAAGCCCAAAGAAAACTCCATATCTCAAACACGATCTTAGGATGCTCCCAGGAAACTACTGCTCTAACCTTCATTGGGTATACTAAAACACCTTCCTTTGAGATGATATGACCCAGGAAGTGAATCTGGTCCATCCAAAAGTGGCACTTTGAGAGTTTAGAATTTAGCTGATGCTCTCTTAATGTACTCAATACGATCTCAAGATGGGTGGCAGGGTCGTGTCGAGTTTGAGAGTACACCAATATATCATCGAAGAATACTACCACAAAAGAGTCCAAATAGGGATGAAACACACAATTCATCAGAGCCATAAAACTGATGGCACATTCTTGAGTCCGAACGGCATAGTCGTATACTCAAATAGACCATACCTACTCCTGAACGCTGTGAGAGGTATATCAGATGGTCTAATGCACAACTGATGATATGATGACCCCATGTCAATCTTCGAGAACACTCATGCTCCACGAATTTGATATAAAATATCATCAATCCTCTATAAGGGATATCAATTATTAACCATTAACTAGTTCATCTTCCAATAATCCACACCGAGTCTAAGGGTACCATCCGCCTTCTTCGAAAAAAGGACCAGAGAATCCTAAGGAAAAGTACTGGTTCAGATGAAACCCTTTGTCAGTACCTCCTCTAACTGCCTCTTGAGTTCTTGAAAATCAGGTCTGGCCATCCTATAACGAGTAATGGACACCGATGCTGCTCCTGGAACAATCTCAAAAGAGAAATCCCCCTCACACTCAAGAGGTAGACATGAAAAGTCGTCTGGGAATACATCCCTAAAACGATCAACCAATGGAGGGAAATCTGTCTGACACATCTGCTGGTCATCCAGATATAAACTCACAATCTGGGATGTGACTCCACATCGACCATGATGCTCTATTCCAGCTCGACTCGCCTGGACATCCCATTATCCCTTGTATAGAAACTCTCTGCCCTCTAGGGATGTGAAACTCACCCTAAGACGATAGCATTCTACAAAGGTTCGAAAGGTAACCATCCAGTACATCCCGAGAATGACGTCATAAGCTGCCATAATTAAGAAATAGAGGTCCCAAAGGTAGTGACACCCACCAAACTCAAGGGGGAACTCCTTAAACTGACACACACCGACCGTTCTAGTCCCCAGCAGAGTGCCTAGCATTATGATATCAGAAGAAGTAGAAATGCATAGACAATGCTCTCCACAACAGGCACAGATATAAGACTATGTGTAGCACCCGTATCAAAAAGTACTGAAGATAAGACAGACGCTACTATAATAGTACCTCTGACTATAGATGGTTTGGGATCCTACTCTTACTAGGTCTCTTGAACTGCATATGCCTGACCAATGCTACAACCCTGGGACACATCTTGGCTTCCCTGAGCTGTCCTGCCCTGCTGCCTCTGAGTTCCTAGTGTCTGTCTACCACGGCCATGACCACCATCTCGACATGCATTCCCTAATGTGTTCCAGTTCCCTGACTGGTAAAGAGGCCACTGGTCTTTCTCCCACATGTAGACACTGCACAGAAAACCTCTCACTAGTCACTGGTTGGAATTCCCTGTAGAAGCCCTGAAGATGACCCATCTTGCTGCAAGCTCAGCACTCCACTGGGTCTCATGGACACTATGGCCTCTTGTGCCACTCTCTACCACACTGGTAGCACATGAACTGGCCAACTGAATCATTCTTCTAGCTGGTACTGCCACCCTGAGAGAAGTCCATCTGTCTCTTCCTCTTACCAGTATAAATAGTGCCGGAAACTGGTGATGAACTTCCCTAGGCCACACCTCTAGCTTCCCACAGGATCCCCTCTGTAATCAGCACCTGATTCAAAATATCAAATACTGATGGAAACCTGAAAACATTCACCAGTTCTCAGATGTCATATCAGAAACCATCGCCAAAGCGCCTGACCCTCAATGTCTCATGACCCTCCAGAACGGGTGCAAAATGCTGGTTCTCAGTAAGGCGAGCAGAAAAATCCATCACCGACATAACGCCCTGCTGCAGATTCAAGAACTCTAAAGCTCTATCCTCCCTCAATATCCCTGGAAAAAATATGTCATAGAATACTGCTTGAAAATCGTTCCACTCCATGTCTTTGTGATGCTCTGACTGTGTGGTATCATCCCACCACATATTGGTGGAGTCATGCAGCATATAATTTGTGATCTTGACCTTCCGCCCTAGAGGTGTCTCAAGATGCTCGAAGATAGTCTGCATAGACCCCAGCCAAGACTCTTCATCATGTGGTCCGTCATCCCCTGAAATCTTCGGTGGATGTTGCTGCTGAAATATACGAGTCATCTCATCCATGGATGTGGCAGCCGGCGGTGCTCCCTAGAAGGTCTGCACGAACCTCATAAAGCCTTCAAGGAACTGCGCCACCGTGCCTGTGTCTGGTATAACAGCAGGTGCCGCATCTGGCTCTTCTGGAGGATCCACAGCTTGCCCACGACCCACCATCTATCGATTATAATTGTTTCCACTCTCCTGGAGAACAACGCGTGGTCTTCTCGGTGACATGACAGTAGATGGTCAAAACACGCCTTAGATTAATGATTATTAATGACTGAAAACGAAGGAACTAAAGAGGGAACAGGAGAATCAAGGCATTCAATGTTTGCAAAATGAGACTACACAGCATGTATACTGACTACATGGCATGTACTAGACTTATCTTCCCCTGCCCGGGTCCTTCTACACGGCTAAGCCACACGGCTCCCATTGAACAAAACTACACGGCGTGTATATCATCTACACGGCATGTACGGTGTAAATTTCCAACTACCCTTGTCGTTTGTGTCATGACCGACTACTCGGCTTGATACTACACGGCGTGTGACACCTAAACACAATGTGTACACCACCCTATTTTCCAGCCACACGGCTAAGTCCACACAGTGTGTCCTCAGTCAAGACTACAAGGCATGTCCCAGAGGTACACAATGTGTACTAGACGATCTTTGCTGACCTGTGTTGTAAGTTACACGGCCGGACACACCTCTCACACTACACGACATTTTCTATATACCTATGGCATCTAAACAAAAGGATTACACTAACCCGTGTTGTTAGTTACACGGCTGGGTCCCCAGGCCAGACTACACAGTGTGTTCCATAGTGGAAACGATGTGTATGTCTTAAGGTCTCCTCCGTCCGTGTTTTTTTTTACACGGGCAGACTCCGAGTCAACACTACATGGCATATACAGAAGCTACATGGTGTGTTTTCTCTAAGCTCTTCCCTTCCCCGTGTCGCCACCGACATGGTTTGTTACACAGGAAGAGACTACAAGGCGTGTACTCAGGGTACACGGCATGTACTCAAAAAGTTTTCTTTTCTTCGCAAATAGAAGGCCATACACGGTGTGTTTAAGGTACTACACAGCATTTATACTGGGTGTTTCCAGACAGTATGCCTCAAAAACTTCCCTGGAACCCAGAAAATACCGAAAAACAACACTAATGTGCCAAATTCCAATCTCTGAGGGCCCATACTCCCCACGAATCAATTATTGAAATCTTATTTGTGTTATATAAAAATAAACAGCTAATGATCCACCAAATTCTGGTCAATGGGGGCCCATACTCCACAAAAACCAATGTTTGGTGTCCGTTATTTCAATAGACATATTAAGAAATACCCTATCATATAGCCAATATTTATCAAGAAGCTATCACAACAGCAAGCTCTTTCTAACAAAACAATTATCACAACAGTATGAAATTTTTAATGCACCTACATGGCATGGAACTATTCATGGCATGTGATTTCTAGCATGTGCCTAAATGATGCATGAGATGGAATACCCTCATCTCATCAGGTTGCAACTAAATAGAACCCATGAATAAAATGTAAACATCCCGATTCAAGTGTGTCAACCAACGGTGAAAATCAAATCAACTGTAAAATTTTCAAAATCCATAAAATAGAAATATGAGGTAAATTGGCTTTTCCCTGTACATGAGTTAGCTACGCCCGGGCAATGCTTATTACCATCTACCATTTCCATCCTATCCCTGACTAAGGCTACAAATAGTAAGTAAAATAAAATAACCCCTCTAATACAATTTTGTAATGTCCCAGTTTGAGGTGGCACTCAATGGGTTCCCCGATCCCTGTTTTCCACATGACCACAAGCACATTTCCCCCAAACGCCAGAGGCTGCCGACTAGCAGCAAGGGCCCATTTCTTATAGTAGGGAAACTATTCCCTCATTTGTCAAAGTGTATTGGAACAGAATATAATATAAACATACAAAAACAGCGGAAGCAGTAACAGTATAAATAACTAAAATGGATAACTGATAAAAAAAAAGGGAAACCGACAGTCATATATATATAAAGATGCAGAATGTCAATATTCTATAAAAAAACTAGAAAATGTTACACTGCAATACAATACATTACAAGTGAAGTAAAAGTACAAAAACACAAACAGAACAGCCAGAGGTATCATGAGGCTAGACTCAGTCCCATTCCCTCCTACTCGTCAGTAACAATCAAGTACCTATATAGGGACTCTTTCCCCAATCCAAACCTGTAGCAATATAATCTGTTTGGGCCAAAGGCATGACCCAAACATGGTGTGTGAAATAAATCCGAGTAGGCACCCACCAAAGGCACGTGCCCAACTGTGTGAAATCATGCAGCAACAGTGTGCAGTAGTATAATGCAAAAAAGTAATCATTACTGAAAAGTAACTAACATTACAAGTTATATTTCCATTTTAATATCCATTTAATCATTTATTTTAAAATATCACCACAATGAATATTCTAAGTAAAAAACCTATGTCCTCAAACACGTAAACCCCTACCCATAGGTAAAGAGAATCCAAACACAAGAATCTTCCCACAGGCATACGAATATTGCCCATGGACGTAAGAAGTGTTGCCCACAAGCATAGAATCGACTACCCATTGGAACGGAAGAAGTTTCCCACATGCTGAATAGTACAGTTCCCACAAGATAATCACAACACTGCCCTTGGGATAAACAGGTAACTCGTCCATGAACAACATGTAAACAAACAGTACACAATCAATTCCTCTCTAGGAAATTCTAAAATCATTACCTTAAAGGCATACCCTCGGTTATCCTGGAAAAATGGCTAAATAGAGGAACGCACCCCCCGGGGTGGTCCTAGATCCAAGAAACGATCCAAAATAGAAGTTTATTATCAAAATTAATTATTTATTCAATTCTAAGGATTTAAAATATCCATGGACTCATCCACACGACACCCCAACATGGGTTCGTGGCACAATGGTACAAAACAATGCACAACAGTTGAAATATAAACACCAAGCCACCTACCTTAAACTCCCAAGAACGGTATACTCGAACGAAGATCCATGAATCAACCCAGAACGAGGTATATCTAAGATGAAATAAAACTCACATAAATGCAAATGACTTCCATTAGAGGAATAATTGGAACGAACTACATAAGGAGATGAGAGGGCTTACCTGTGCGGTTCCAACGAGATTGTCCGAGATGGAAATAGATTCCTGACACTCGATCTGGAGATCCTCGAAGATTCATTCATCCCCTCCAATGCTCCTTTTCGGTTCTAAGACATTCCTGTGAATAGGGTTGGCTACTACCCGTTTTAAGCGAAAAAACAAAGTACACGACATGTACTTTTGAGTACACGGTGTGTACTTCATTCATTTAATTGTTCCCCTGGTGGCACCGCCAAAATTTTCTTCTGTCAACATGAGTACACGGTGTGTATTCACGACTACACGGTGTGTACTGTCGCCCAGCAGGCAGCTTCTCCCACTTACTTACTATTTCGTCTGCCGATTGACTACACGAAGTGTAAAGCACCAATACGCCGCGTGTAGTTGGTTTTTACACCCTTCGTCACCGACATGGCTACACACATTGTGTACTCATCCCACACAGCCAAAAATACACGGTGTGTGGAATAGTAAATGGCGTGTAGTCCCAAAATTTAGGATTTTCCCCATTTTCATTATTTTCTCAAACACTTAAGGAAAAGAGAATAGAAGAAACCCATACCTCAAAATGAGAACAGTGTTCTTACACCATACCATGTACATTTACTTGGTTTAGGGTAGTTTAACCTCCTATATAATGGTTAAATAATTGTTTTTAAATTATAAAAATATCATATACATTAATATGATATCATATATGATCTTTTAACATTTCATTGTTAATAATATCTTAGTATTATCATCGTTTGTGGGTTAACGTACTCATTTTTTATATTTTCTGTTACATAAGCTGTGTTTGTTATGGATCGATTGTATCTTATTCAAATCCAAAATGATATCAATTACTTAAAAATTATTTTTATTCAAAAAATTATAATTAAACTTGAATGGATACGATGGGGAATGAATCTCATCGCGTTCGTGGAGATGGTAGTCCGTACGTACGCACGAGCGAAAATATCATTTTTTGATATTAAAATGATATATAAATGGATGTTATATCATATATACAAAATCATTATAATGTTATATTTTTTATTTATTTCAATTAAACATCATTATCATACCCATCCAAACAGTAATGTTTTGAATAACAAATACCCCATGACGTGGAGACGGTAAGCCGTACGTACGCACCTATGGGGACATATAATTCGAATAATGGATAGAATACTGAATACGGATGTAACATATTTATAATAACATCATATTATATAAAATATACTACATTTATTTTTTTAGAATGGAAATAAAAAATAAAGATGAAGTGGAAGAAGAAAGGAACATGAAAGTGGGTGGTGAAATCATTACATCTTCTTCAGGTTCTTCCTATTGATTTGATCAAAAGGGCTCTCTAAGGTGGCTTCTGATCAAAATAAAGCCTCTAGTTTGAAGTGAGGGAAGTTGAGAGAATATTAGGGTAGGGGTTGGCTGAGCCAAAAGGCTTTGACGCTGTAAATTAGAGGGTAGGTGGAGTGACCTTTTATAAGAGGGGTGAGGGGCACCTTAGGAAAAGTTAGAAATATTATTTTATAATAAATTCATATTAGGTTTTAAATGTATCCAAAGTGGACTATTTTTAAGCTAAGGTGGGGATAGGTATATAAACACTCAAACAATGGGGTTTATATAGGTTTGGGTCACTATATTAACATTATCTATTTGATTTAACTGTTCGTTAAATAGTTTGACATTTACCAGGTCTCTTTGTATTTTAATATTATATAGTCAATAAATTTACTATAAACTTCCAATAGACCCCCATGTGGTCCATTAATAATACACATATCATTATATAAGTCCATTTCCAAACGTTAGAATTTTAGGATTATAATATCAATTGATAATATAATATTTGTTTTAAAAACTCATTTATGTCAATTTTGACAATATTTAATAGTTGATTTCTTAAAGTCATAAAAACGTTATTAATTAGAACCAAATTCATTTAAGTAATCATAATATATCATATTAACCAATAAAATTCGGTTATGGAATCAAATCTTTCAAATTATATTTAGTTTAACATTTTAAATTCTAATTATTTGATTCTTTCATTAATAAGGAAAATACTACATCATTATTGTGTCATAAATAAATTTATTTATTAAATGTATAAAAATTATAAATAAAATACCATTATATAGTAAATAGTTTTATATTTCTTATGAATATTTATAGTCAAAAATATATCCTATATATCCCCATGTAAAAATTGTTTTTGCTAAAAGATATATGCTTATGTAATTTTTGTATTTACTTTAAATTAAATAATATAAAGTATCATTATCACATACAACTGTATCCATGGTGTCCCAAAATAGACCCATAGATGTCCATGGTCGAACATGTATCATCTAGTAGGGTTTGTACACGTTTCAGGGTAATTTATTATTATTATAATATTATGTATTTACCCATATTTACTGGATTTACCCTTTAATCATAGTAAATAAAATATTTACCGAAATAATTATTCAACATGTCTAAAAATAAAAGATACTTAATTACAAAATTTGGAACTCCTAATTATATATATGGAATGAATTTTTCTAAATAGAAAACACTGAAGTGGTAGAAAGTAATAGAAAATTAATTCATGCTCTCAAAACAAAAAGCTTGTTTTTAAGAAATAATAACTATCAAAAGTTTGGAACTTGCTTATGACTAGATTAAATGTGAAATTATTACCAATGACAAAAATTGTATAAAATGGTAAAAATATAATCTAATTATAATTTAAAATCACTCAAATTCATAATTTCTCACTATTAATTATTTTGATTAATTTTTTTTAACATTAAAATTTTGTAATTTTCACTATTCATCAAAATATGAACGTTATCACAATTGTACCAAAAATTTACCCCAAGCTAATTTCAATATATAGAATCCAAAAATAAAGTCAATTTTGAAAGATAAAAAATTTAAATGTTCAAAAAGTGGGTATTACTATTCATAATGGCTAGTTTGATTTGTTGTGGTGTGTTAGAACTCGAAGTTGCGTACAACACACGCTATTGTATTATTCAAAGAGAAGTGTAACATCAAATCTTGGGGTGTTACATTATCCCCTACTTCAATAAATTCCATCCTCACAATTTTTAAAATTTGGCTTGGGTATATAATGGAAAGTCCCACATCATAAAGAGAGTCAATAAAACTATCACTTTGAAAGAATGAAAGGGAAGTACAAAGGTCATCCTAGATCACCCATAATAGGATTCCATGTAGGAAAACATGGATATGGATGATCAATTAAGTGTCAAGTTCTGATGGAGAGGGATAGAAAACATGATCAGGAGAAATTTAATAACAAGAAAACCACATACTTGGGATGGGACAAACCATCATTAGTCTCCTAGTACGAAAAGAAAACAGACAACATTTTTTTTATTTTATGTTACATTACATAAATATGTGGAATTAATTTATGAGATTGACTAAGAACATAAAGATATATACTTACATTTTAAATAGAGTTTCATTCTTTAATAAATTTCTACCATGAACTCATTTTTTTTAAACGATGAGTATTCAAGAAGATATGGTTACACTAGAAGAGCTAGAATAAACTACTATAGAATCACATGATCCATGAAGGATAAACTATATATTTACCTTGTATTTAGAGATTAATCAAAACCAAAACTGTTAATATAAAATCTGATGATCCCCCAAAAGAATATTCCATTATAGAAAGAAACACTAATCTTAATTTCCAAAACTAAAGAAACAATTCCCCAAAGATAAATAAATACCATTCAATAAACAATTGTACATAATATCCTTCAAAATAATCTAAAATAATATTGAAACCCAAATCATAGAAGAATTTGGTTATGTAGTCTTCCACATTAAATTGTATCTCCAAATGACTTCAACTACTCTTAAAGTCACATACTAAAAAGTAATTAACCTAATAACATATTATCTATTAATGTTTAATTATTTCCATAAATAACCCTAATAACTATAAATCCACAATAAAAAAATAGATACAAATCCACCATTACTCCTTAAATGAAATCCCATAGTATTATGTTTTCTTTGGGCATATAGTGTTCCCATCAAAGTGAACATCTTCCAAAATAACATTTATCACTTAATCACTAAATCATTTTCTTATACTAAGGGTATTCATTTGATAATACATAAGATCCCAAATCAACTTATTATTGATCAATAAAATTATTTAAATAAAAATAATTCGTCACAATAACTAGGGACTTCACATAGTCCAGTGGTAGGCGACAAATCACAATCGCACTTTGGTTGTGGGTTCGATTCCCACAACTTTGTCCGACACGATGGGTTGTCACACGGTATGTGTGTTTCCCTTTTTTTTAAAACTATATTTTAAAACATTACCAAAATTAGATAAATTCTTCAAAATAACAATAAAAAAATTTAACAACAAATGTTATCTCATACCTTGCATTTACATCCCAAAAAATAATTACTTGTAATTACCTCAAACCCAATGATAATATAAAACCAAATTTTTATTTATAATTATATATGTAAGGGAAAATATTAGTCTTCCACAAATATCATTTTCACATGACAAACTGAAGGTTTTCAAATAAAAGAGAAAATTATTCCAATGTAGTCCCATCAACAAGGAGTACTTATAATTTTAAAAATTTCTCCAACGATTTATTTCCACATAGCTTCTTCTTTGACAAAGAAAAAATCCTATAGAATATGGAATTCACGCGGGTAATGGCCAGGTCCCCTAAATTAATGGAAAATGACTATAAATGGATTCATGGGACTATTTTTAATTTTCTTCCATAGTAGATTTTATTTTTCCTTTGAAATGCTTCACTTTATGTCCTTCTTTCCCCAACGTAAAGCATTTTGTTGTTCCACTGAGACACTTTCCCAGGTGTCTCCTTCCACATTTCCTGTATGATGGAAATTTAGGATTCTTTTCTCCATGGACTTCACTGCTGAAGATCTTATCATTCATCACCTTTCTCTTCTTTTTTGAGTCAGGGTGTTGGTTGATATATACATTGTTGATCGTATTTTTGGAAAATGGATTTGGAATGAACACTATATCTTTTACGCCTTTCAACATTCCATTTTGTTGCTCATTCCACCACCATTTAAACCTTTTACATCATTATCAAATTTACTATGACTTCCATTGAATACAGCCATTTACTAAAACAAAAAATCATTGTGTGAGTAACAGTTTTCAAAAAATAATTAAGAGAATATCATGACACCATATTCTTAATTTGGAACACCTTAGGATTAAACATGGTCATTTATTCTCATCTTATATTAAAATACATAAAATCATTTTGTAAAGAAAATGTAAATTATCATAAGAATATCCCCAGGAGTGTCATAACCAAGAGTACAGCAAGGCCCGTTGTCGAGCACCAGTTCCTGTTCGAGTCTATCTCAAAGCGGTGTTTTCGGGTTTTACAACTAGGTACATCTGTTCCAAAGCCGCCTCTACCTGCTCGTATCCAGACATGGATGTATTTCTTAGAAAACTCACAAAATATCTACAATACCAAAATTCTAGGAAATTCGTCAATACTAATTATCAATGTCTATCTTAGGGATATGTGCTTTAATCAGAGTTTATCTAAATCTAGCTTTTAAAGTTTGTACTAAACCTCCCTCTGATACCAACTGTAACTCCCTGACCCCAGTTTCCCAGAGTCGTTTCATTATTACATAACATTAGCATGATCACAATAGATCTAGTATCAAAAGACCGATTAGTTTAGTAGCCTTGGAATCACTACATACATTCATAATGTTTACATTACATTATAAAGGGAAAAACTACAACAACATCTCATCTCAATATACTACACTCATATCACCTCATACTATCCCTGCAGGTCATTCATAAAATACATTTCCAAATCTTGGAAAAAATAAAACATAGAAAGGGGTTAGCTCAGATTCCCAATAAGGATAATAATATAGAGGAAACATTCATAAATAAGAAAAAACATTTAAGAAAATGCATAACTAAAAAAAGCCGTTTAAACTTGAAATTCAACATAATATGGCAGAAATAAAATAAAATAATGTCGTTTACTTATTCACATTGACATTCTACAAATCGAATAATCACATGAAATATCAATAACCACTTGTATAATGATGGAATGCATAATGTAAGACTATCATAACCACACAATCAAGGCCTTCTGCCAAGACTACAAAGAAGATTTTGTTAAGGGCGTGTGCCAAGACACTAGTTTGTCTCATGAGACCGACCAATGGATTGAGGAGCTATAGCGAGCTCCACCTGTCACTTACTATGTCCAATGCATCCTCATATGAAAATTTTGAAACATAAACATAAACATACATATTAAAACTGGAATAAAAAATGTCAATACGTTATCCACAAAACAGGAATGGTATAAAAATAGCACGTCCATAGTCAAACATAACACATTCAATACAATATGGAAGATAGTATTGTAATAGATTAACCCCAATCATGAATAATAATTGATATTGACATAGATGAATATAATCATCAAAACTATTTGAGAGAAATATCCTTTTTTCGTGAAAGCATTTGAAAGTCTCACTATTTACCAAGAAGCCATTTAAAATAGATTTTTGAATCAAAGTGTCCCATACCACATTGAAACATTTAAAAGAAATTATAATTTTAAAACACTAATGTCCTTATCAATAAATCATTAAAATAGTTCTTAAAACATGTACATTAATGAGAAAGATTTAGAATAATAAATCATTAAATCATTGAAAATGATATTTTAGTTAGAGTTCCAAAATAAAAGAGAGACACATGAATAAAAATAATTGAGGTAATAAAAACATTATAATATCATGATAATAATGGGATTCATGATATACTCTATCAAAGTACATTATATACACCATATAAAACTGAATTGGTGTATAACAACAAAGAATTCTCAATGGAATGTAAATTGAGATTAAATCTATTATAAAAATCATATACATAGGTTAAGAATAAATTAACGACCTAATTATGTGTGAAAAATATAAATACAATCAATATGATTTGGTATTCAGTGTAAATCAATCAGAGGAAATTCAAACATATTCTTGTAAAAACAATACCAACCAACTGGATGTTTAACTAAATAAATGGAGATTGAGTTAAAATTGCGCTTGTCAAGTTCATATCGATGACTTGAGAATTTATCAATTGGGTGATTATGTGTATCGTAAGTATATCGACTGATAGGGGAGTGAAAATTACGACATAAGCAAATGAACAGTGATTCCACACATAATCGTGGAGTAAAATAATCAATGAATTATGCATAAAGCCGAATGAGTGGAAATTGAAATTTTGAATTCCCTTATCGATTTGGTAACATACGAAACATACAACCATGAAAGAAGGATAATAAAATGATGATGTAAATATCCATAAATTATAGTATATTACACAATGAATACAATCATGGGCAGTACACACACCACATGCACTAAATAAGTGGTGAACAATGGAAATCTCACGGAATTAAAATTGAGATAAAAACCCCTTACATTGTACATTTCCTTGGATGAGGGTAGTTTAAACTCTTGTATAATGGTGAATTAACAGTTAATAAATTATACTAGAATCATATACATTAATATGATATCATATATGGTCTTTTAACATTTCTTTGTTAATAATATCTTTGTACTATCGTCATTTCGGGTGTTAACGTACTCATTTTCTTTTATATGTTTTGTTACATAAGCCGTGTTTTTTTGGATAGGTTGTATCATTTTCATATACAGAATTATATCAAGTCCTTAAAAATTATTTTTAATCATCAAATGAGAATTAGACTTGAATGGATACGATGGTGAATTAATCTCATCGCGTACGTGGAGACGGTATTCCGTACAAACGCACGAGCGACAATATCATTCTTTTGATATTAAAATAATATAAAATTGGATGGTATATAATATATAAAAAATCATTATAATTTTATATTTATTATTTACATCAATTACACATCATTATCACACCTATAAAAATAATAATGTTTTGAATAACAATTACACCATGACGTGGAGATGGTAAGTGGTACGTACGCACGTATGGTGACATATCATTAAAAGGATGGATAGAATTATGAATATGGTTGTACCATATTTATAATAACATCACAGTATATAGAAAATTCTAGATTAATTATTTTAGAATGGAAATAACAAATAATGAAGAAGTGGAAGAAGAAAGAAACATGAAATAGGGTGGTGATATCATTACCTCTTCTTTGGGTTCTTCCTTTTGATTTGATCAAAAGGGATCAATAGGTTGGCTCTCTGATCAAACTAAGGCCTCTAAGTTAATTTAAGGGATGTTGATATAATATTAGGGTAGGGTTTGTTTGATTCAATAGGCATTGAACATGTGAATTAGAGGGAAGTGGGAGTTCCCTTTTGTAAGAGGGGTGAGGGGAACCATAGGAAAAGATAGAAATATTATTTTATAATAAATTCATATTCGTTTTATAATGTATCCAAAGTGGATTAATTTAAAATTATGCTGGGGATAGTATGAAAAACCACTCAAAACATAGGTTTTAGACAGTTTTGGGTCACTATATTAACTTTGTCATTTTGATTTAACTCTTAGTTAAATAGTTTGACATTTACAGTATATCTTTGTATTTTTATAGTATATAGTAAATAAACATACTATAAACTTCCAAGAGACTTCCAAGTGGTACATTAATAATAAACCTATCATTATAAAAGTCCTTTGGCTGAATCATATATTTCTAAGAATACAATATCAATTAATAATATAATATATTTTTTAAAAACTCATTTATGTCAATTTTGACAATATTTAATAATTGATTTTGGTAAAGTCTTAAGAACATTATTATTTCGAAACATATTCATTTAAGAAATAATAACATGTCATATTATCCAATAAAAGTTTTTTATAGCATCAAAAAATTCATATTATATTTATTTTAACATTTATAATAATAATTATTTGATTCTTTCATTAATAAGTAAAATACTGCATCATTATTGAGCCATAAATAAATTTAATTATTCAATGTCTAAAAATTATAAATAAAATACCATTATGTAGGAAATAGTTTTAGCTTTATAATGAATATTTATATTCGAATATATAACATATATAACCCTATGTAAATATTTTTTATATAAAAGATATATTCTTATTTAATTTTTGTATTTACTTTAACATAATTAATATAAAGTGTCATTATCACTTAAACGTGGATCCATGGGGTCCCAAAATAGACCCAATGATGCCCACGGTCGGCCTTGTATCAAAAAATAGGGTTAGGACAAGTTTTAAGGTAATTTATTATTATTATAAAATTATTATTTTACTCTTATTTAATGGATTTAGCCTTTAACAATGGTAAATAAAATATTTACAGAAATAATACATCAAAATATTTAAAAATAATAGATTCATATTTACACAATTTAGACCTCCTAATTATAAATATGGAATCCATTTTTTTAAATTCAAAACTCAGAAGTGGAAGAAATTAATTTAAAATTAATTCCCGTTGTCAAAACAAAAAGCGTGTTTTTATGAAACAATAACTAACAAAAGTGTGGCACTTGGTTTTCGCCAGTTAAATGTAAAATTATGTCCAATTACTAACATTGGATTGATCAGTAAAAATATAATCTTATTATACTTTAAAATAAATCAAATGAATAATTTTTCAATATTAATTATTTCGATTAAAAAAGATGGTTTTTAATTAAAATTTAGTAATTTTCACTATTCATCAAAATATGAAAGTTATCTAAAAAGTACTGAAAATTACCCTATGCTAATTTCGATATTTCGAATCTAAAAATGATGTCCATTTTGAAAGATAAAATTTATAAATTTTAAAAAATTTGGTATTACTATTCATAATGGCTAGTTTAATTGGTTGTGGTGTGTTAGAACTCGAAGTTGCGTACAACACACACTATTGTATTATTCAAAGAGAAGCATGCCATGGAAGCTTGGGGTGTTACACTACCCCAGCCTTAAATTTTTTGAAATCCAACATGTGGTCCCACATGGGGTATTAAATCCATAATTCTTCTTATTAGTATTATATCGTTATTATAATGAATCCACATAAGGAATACTTTTGAATCCTAATAGTGTCCCAGAATCCACCCCAGATCATCACTATATAGGACCTTCTGACTTCATCACTACTAGAATTGGTGACTGTGGAATCTTAGGGAGCACCCCATAAAAAATAAATGAGGGTATTTTTATCATATTTTACCCTAGGATCATATTCAACATATTAACCTAACCAAAAAATGGTATTATGTGATCTAATCCACCAAATATTACAGTGGCTGCTGATACACCAAATTCTATTGGGGGAATCATCCTGAAAAATGACATATCATGAAACAATGAGTGAAACATGATACTCCGTTTACGAGGATAACTACCCCACTTATGTCTCTATAAATGTGTTTTCAGTCTAATTTTAATACGTTTCTTCAAAACTAGATGATCACAATCTTAAAAAGTATAATCATAATCTCCTATAGTCATCCGAATTACAACATGTCGTCCCACATTCTCACTCCAAGATAGGAAAAGGAATCTCAACATTAACATTCAAGGATATAAAACAAGTACTATTGAATGTATTTTTGTATCAATGTGAAATTCCAATGGATCATAAAAATATTGGAAAAGATGAATTCATTCTTCGGGATCCACCATCATACACCCTTTATCATAACACTAACCCTACCATTGATAGAGGAAGGGGTGTTTTCATAGATCCTATTAGTCATCTAAATATGTATGACTAGGAAATTACAAGAGGAAAAAATTTCTCAAATATAATGATAGAATAATTATCTTTTGGAATTTTTTTGGAATTCAATCTGGGTCATTTCTATATAATCACATACTGACACCTTCCTAATGAATAATTCCTTATAGTGATGTAGCTTTTTCCACACAGATGGTGGAATTTTCATATTTTTTATCCCCCCATATGGTGAAATCCATACACTATTCCACCGCACCCCATCCGACAGGCCTTGGTAAATTTAAATATTTTTAAGACCCTCAAAGAATTTTTATAGTGGAAATTACATATTTTACAACCCTCACTAGGGGTACTCCAGAAACCACCATTCCTTAGTAATTTCAAAAAACATACTCAAGGAGATTTATTGTTTTTTAATTAGGGGCAGAATCGTAATCACCCAAGAACCCCCAATTCCTCAACACCTACCCTTGAACCAATGAAGACTGGGGCTCTGCAACCCAAAATCCAAAATCATATGTGTCTCATGATAATATATTTATAGGTAACACATGGAAAAAACAGCCTAGTCTCTCATCTTTTGATGAAAAAATGGAAAAGGTAAAATACATATAATCAAAACATATTCATAGGTACATTAACTATTTCATGTATAAGGATTTGATAGTCGGATTCATGTTGAGGCATGGTTGATATGCCATGATAAATACACCCCTTACCACTAATGTCTTGAGTACACAATGGAATGTTGTTCTGGATTTAATGATTGGTTATATTAATGTGTGAATGAAGGCATGTCATTGTTAGAGGATATTGAAACTCATGAAATATTCATTAGGTTCATCTGAGCTTCATCAAAAGAAGATTGATGCATGCCTATAATTTTGGGACATTATACATCCTACTCACATTACATTAAATTGCATGGAACACATCTATGTCAAATGATGTTAAGTTACAATGAAACATTCCAAGTCATCTCATGTAAAACCCTAAGGAATACATCCAAGAATCATGAAATTAAAATGATCAACAACGTATGAGTAACATGCTATTAAACTATAAGGAACATGCCCTAGTCCCATGACATTAAAATTCATAGAATACATACAAGTTTGACAGTGTTAAATTACATGATACATCCTAGTTATATGAAATTAAACATCATGATACATACTAGATTCCTGAAATTAAATTACTTGATAACATCTTTTTAAAATGAAGTTATACTGAATGGAATATGTCCCTATCACATGACTGTAAAACTTTGTGATATATTAATCTGTTAGGGATATCTTTTGGATTAGGTAGAAGTTAAAAAAAAAATATTAATCATATATTTAATGATAAAACCTAGAGGTGCTTATCTAGGCCCTTCATATCCCATAATATTTTGAGATTGAAGTTTTTACAACAGAAATTTATCTAGTGGTGACTATACAATCAGAATTCTGTATCTCCATCTCATTCCTATAATGGGATCAAGAATATGTTATTCAAGGAAATATAAATTTTTAAACAATTTCTAAAAAATCGATGATGATGACATATATAGGGATTTGATTGAAAATGTTGTAAACCAAATCCTAATACAAACCTTTTCATGCATAGAATTTATTGAGGTAAATTTATCCTTGACAATGCTAACCATTCAATGGAAAAGTAAGAGAGATACACATCCTCTAAAGAAGAGCATGGCCAAGGATTAGATTTGGGACCTCCCATATGACAAAGATTTAATTTTTTTCTATTATCACAAAACATAAAATGTACTACATGGAGTACCATGGAATCATAGACACATAATGATTCAATGTAATGTTCATTGTGCAACATGGTTATGGTCGCCCCTTAAAGTGTTGTGAAACCGTATATGTTAAATCATGTTCCTTCAAAATTGAATGAAAACAACCAATAATGGATGGAAATATATAGATTCCATCACCCAATGGCTATGGAATGACCCCTTTGAATCCATGGAATATTCCCTACAATGATTAAGTGATTCCCAAAATGATGATTAATGGAGTAGGATTTATCTCAGTTGTCCAAGCTTCACCCACCCTTTGTGATAACATAAGAGAAAAAATTCCACTTCAAACTCTATTTTTGTTGGTTTTGTAAATTTATTATGCTAATGTACTTTTCAATGGACTCTGTTTCCTTGAAAATGATAGAGATTATCTCATTTAACAAACCATGTCTGAAAATTTGTACATGGTCATAGAGATAGAAGAAGAAGAGGATGACCTTAGAAACGTTCCCCCCAAATTCGAAGAGGGTTTCTACGCCACCATCAATGAGATCATTATGGTGAATTATGTATCATATGAATACCCACAACATTTATTGATTTTTCCCCAATTTATAATAATTATTATGAGATATAAATTTCATTTCAATGGAAACATCAACTTGTGTTCACAAGGAATTATAAATAAATGAACGAGTTGAACCATGATGTGGTGAAAAATCAACTTCGCTTACTCTATGACCACCATGGATTCATGTAGACAACTAAGAGGATGAACCTCAAAAATGATACAATTATAGAATCTTAATTTGGAAAATTAATCAATACATACATTTTTAGGGAAGTGAAATACCCAAGATGTCACACCAACATCATCCCTGCAAGGAAAAATAAGGAGAATATTATGATATTTATCTATTTAAAATTCATTAATAATAACTTCTCAAATGATGATTTAACAATATTTATTGTATAACTCTTTATAGATTCCATTTATATCATACAATCCCTTTCCTTCATGGACGTGTATTCAAGGAATAATCGAATAAATATGTTCCCTAAAGACGAGGAATCCACTGACTTCAGAGAACCTGGGGTGATCTTTTCCTATCAGGTATTAAAACTTTGTTTCATAAATTATAATGGTAACTACCAATTCTATTGGTATAATATCTATAGCCCTTATTGGGAAAATAATGGAATGTTATTTTGATGATCTGGTTGTCAAATCTTGATAGAAATTTGATCACTTCACAGATCTTCAGAAAATATTTAACAAATAGTAGTTGCATTGTTTGAAGATGAATGAACAGAAATTATATTTTGGGGTAAAATTTATCAAATTCCATTTATTTTTTTGTGACAAAATTTCATTGAGTTTGTCCCTTAATATAATTGTGCAATACTAGGAATGTCATCCAATTAGAATCTCAAATAATTGAGTCAAGTCCAAGGGAACCTAACTTATATTCATTGTTTTATAGCTTTCCTGGATAGAAAATAACTCCCCTTAATCATGATAACGAGGAAGAGAGTAACCTAACAATGGGATCATGACTTCCTATAATCCATTTAGAGATTAAATTATTACTTTCTACACCCATTGCTCTTGATGCCTCAAGTGGAAGGAAAATTGGTTGTCTTATATTTGGGATCTATGGAAGGATTAGTCGGTGCTATCATTACACAAAAACATATTACAAGGAATGAAAATAGTATATTTAAGTTCATTTGAATGATTCTAGGTACTGATAAAAAATATTAATACATCGATAAGAAATGCGCTGAATTTATCTTTGTAGAGAATATTTAATGAATTACTTGGAACACCTCAAAGACAACTTGGTATATCGTAATGATCTGCTCATATATATCCTTGGAAGACCTATGTTGAATGAAAATTTGGACTGATGGGTACTCATTCATTAATAATATGACTTCTAGTTCACGTCATAGAAGGCAATGAAAGGGAATACATCGATGAATTTCTAAAAGAACATGTCGTCCTAGAAAGCACACCATTGGACACCAAAATTTTGGATGAAGAGGTTTTATATTAAAATGACACTATTTGAACATGGAATATGTGTTTTAATAGTTCTCTTAAATTTACTATTGGAAGGAGGCAGGAAAACCCAAAATAAAATTGGGTTTGGTAATGGATTGTATTTGTTTCTTTGGGGAAATAAAAATTCCCTTCATGTCCTCTCTATTTAGAGATTCTAATAATAATTTGGAAGAATATTAAGCCCTCATTTCTTTGTGGGAACTATCCCTTCAACTATAGATTACATACCTAAATGTCAATGGGAGATTAAATCTATTTTTAAAGTAGTTCAATGAATAATATAACACCGTGAAGGATGTGTTATCCCCATTCATCATCTACGTTAGCGTGATTACTGAAGTGTTTCCTTTTGAAAAAATTATGCATCATGTACGTTGATCACAAAATTATCATTTCAACACAATGCTAATGTAGATATTGTTTTGGAAAAACCTAATCCGGATGAAGTGATATTCTACATCACACACTGAATGGTGGACTCCTTATTAATCATATATGACATGGAGTAAATCCATCAGGTCAAATCTACCACATAACATGAATAACATATATCCACCCCTGGGCGGATGTAGAACATAATTTATTATCTCCAAAATGGGTAACTACCAAGCTATAAGGAAACAAACTCAGTGGAGAGTATCAAACATTACCCTTTGGGATTTTACAAATGAGAAAAATACTTCTATAAACATGGATTCAAAGGAATATAAAATAGATTCATAATAGAAATAGAGATTCACGTCATCATCATTATAATTTCTTTATTTATTAAAAAATAAAAAGGGGGGCACCAGACTCTCCCACCAAATTATGATGTCTGGTTACAACTAGAAAACATTAATACATGAGTTTTTGGAATTAAACATCAAATTTCAGGCATATTAGACTACTGAAAACTTCTTCAGTCATCACCCAAAATTTGTACATACAACTAAACATTCTACGCCATTTTCTATATGGGTAATGCATGTTTTGGCACCATCACATCTATCTGTAGCTAAATAGTTTAAGTGAATCCTTATTTGTTCCAAATTATTTTCATAATGTGATATAGAATTACACCTCGTTGAAGTAAAAATTAATAATATCATTAAATTCATGAAATCAAATATCATAAAAGTATTCAGATACCCACTCTAGATATTCATGAAAAATATTTCCAAATTATATTCAAATGAGTTCAATAAATTATATCAGGAGTGAATATTGAGTCTAACCATTAATACTTATATCATGAAGTAGAAATAGGAAAAAAGAGGCCTTTAATAAGATTATGTCAAATATAATACATAACATATTGTGTCCAATTCTATCACCATGATGCACATCCGTATGTCAAGGACATGCTGTGTTTCCACATATTCCCCCATTCCAATGGCAGGCCGCATCTGTCGGTTATTTAGGGATATTATCCCCTTGAATGAAATGGGATGATCAGATTTCAGTTCCTCCTTATGAAGATTCCAAATCAAAGATCGTTACATAGTCCAGTTCTCCCTTATAAACTTATGACCTTGTTCATGAAACTCCTCCCATCACGCTGCTTCTGTCGGAACATTCCAAGGGTTGTAGTAAGGGAAATAACCTTCACTCAGGGGTGTAGTCATCTTGGACATCACTATCATGATTGGATGCTCGAACACTGATGCCACTTGGTTTATTCTGATAATTATAAGGCTTCTTGTAGGCGCAAAAGCTAGAGGCATCCCATGTGGAGCACAAGCAATTAAATTCGATAGGAAGCCCTATAAGTGTTTCCATAGCTTCCCATGACTAACATAAGCTATTCCATGAGTTTAACGTCTAGATAAGAAAAATAACACTGAAAATAAAATTGATTAGAATGTATTAGATGGGTACAACTACCAGGGGGAACAATGATTCTAGGGATAATGCATGCATAATTTCCCAATTTCTGCGAGGAGAAGTGATAAAGTGGGTGAAATGACCTCACCAAGATGTTGCAGACTAGGTGAGAATCAGGAAAAATGAGGACGGTTGAGGATGGATGGATAATGAGAAAGAACTGACGTGAGGATGGTGGGAATATTGATCTTGAGCCTTATATAGGCTTCCTACATATCTTCATGGTATCGAATCAATGTCCATGTAGTTTGGTTTGGTGATGGGACACACGAGTAGGCGGCACGTGAGAATGGAAGCTTGGATGTGACCTCGAGGAAGTGGAACTTCTGGGTCGGGGAGTGATCTTACAGAAACGCAAAGGATCAAGGGAGAGACCAGAATGGGACATGAGTGATGGGATTGAACCTCAGAGAGGATTATTATTTATCCTCATGGTAGGGAATTGATGTCCACATAGTTTAGGGTGGGGATAATAATCTGGGTGTACACATAAAATAATGACCTAACTATATACTGGGGCTTACATGTGGTAAGCAGCCCAAGAGGATCTGACACCTGTGGTGGGACCAAGGATGTGGTTCCCATCAAAGGTGACTACAATGACTTACCGTCGATTTCATAGTACAATGGCTTACCACTGGTTAAGTATCCAACAACTTATTGTAGGTTGAGGTTCTAATGGCATACCACTGGTTTGGGTTCACAATCATTCATCGTTGATTGAAGATCAGAATGGCTTACCATCGATTGTGGATCACAACATCTTACATTAGATTGGTGTTATTAATGGATTACCGTTTATTGGGCATCACAATGGCTTCCCATTGATTAGGGAACACACCATATTATTATCTATTGGGGATCACAACAGATTAATTTTGATTGGGTATTACAACGGCATACTGTTGATTGGGGTTGGACCTCATGGTGGATTCCAACATTCTATATCATGGATACAGGGATGAAATCCCATGTAGTTATAATGCGTATAGTTTAACGTCATGTAAGTAAAATTTGAACCGATGTGAAGTGGTCGTGATGAGTAGGTGTTGGTATTTAACCTCAAAGAGGCTTCCTACATACTATTCCTATGAAGATGGATAAATTTCAATTTAGTTCGAGATGGTGGATATAGATTAACATCATTAAGGACAAATGTGAACTATCATGAATGGGTCAGGACAAGTAGGTGTTGGCCTTGAACCTCAGGGAGGCTTCCAATGTACCGTTCCTAGGAGGAAAGGATCAATGCCCCCGTATTTCGGGATGAGGGATGAAATTTAATGTCATGTGAGATGAAGGTGAACCGACGCAAAGGGGTCAAGACATGTAGGTGTTCAGCTTGAACCTCATGGATTATTCCTACATACCTTTCCTAGGAGATAAGGATCAATGTCCATATAGTTTGGGATTGTTTGTGGGAATACTTGTTAAGGCATCCCATGAATAATTCATTGGCCAATTATTACACTAGGCCCGCTTCAGTCATGCTGGTAGTGAGAAACAAGATCTATCCACGACATGACAATCACATCGTGAAAGGTGCATCCACAGAAGGTGGAGTGGGTCTTACACGTGTTTAGAGCCCAAAAAAGGAAACATGGGATTATGTGTGGTTAGTGGCCTAGGGAGATGGATATTGGGACATACACAATGATGGGGGGCCAATGAAGAAAATGATCAAAGGGAGAGGGATGGGGTAACAAAGATCCCTATTACCATATCTCCTCTTCTCTTTGGAATTGAAGAATAGAGGAGGAGCAGGGGTGATACCTCCAGCAAGAAAGGCTAGGAACTTAAACCATGATGATTTCCCATACACGTGGATAGATTTCATTCCAGAAAAGAGGATCTCATTCCATGTGTCAGAAATCTCACTCTTGTGGAGATGGGTGGGTGTGGAGAATTTCGTAGGTGGGGCACCACATGACTATTTCATGGGGTAAGTCCAATGTTTAACATTATCTACTGAGGACAATGGTTCTTTTAATTTTAATGTCCTGCAGCTCGGACTAGGTGGGTTCACTCTGCGCCCCTAGGACATACAGAACTGATACAAATCCACCCATGGGGAAGGGATGGCATTATCAATGTCATGGGGAGGTTTTTTTGTGTAGTTATCCATTGAGGGGACTACATTATCATGGTTATATGAAGACACAATAACCGTTAGCATGCCTTTGCGAAGAAAAATATGGCTAAGCATCAAAATGTGAATCAATGCCCAAGGGACCTCTAAATGACTTCCTACTAACCTAGAGGGTACACAGGAGATGGGTTTTTGAGTAAAATGGGTTTACAAGAAATGAGGTTGCGAAACTATGGTGCTCCACGTAGTAGAGGGACTTTGTGAAGGGAAATTCTTCGTGAATTGGAATGGACTAGCCTAGGAATAGGTTATAAGAGCATATGGAGGGGCTTCACAACGTTTAAAGGCTTTGATGGATTATTAATTCTTACGTAAGGTTACATTACAAAGAAGAGCACTGTGAAGGAATGTGCTTTGCGAAGCCGAATGACCATGGCTTAGCATGTGGTTCACATGTCTATAGAGGGTAATTCGTGAAGAATTAGAGCTTTGTAAAGACCTGGGCCCCATTAGGGATCTCCATCCTTTGTGATGGAAAATGGGATCCATGAAGGGAGTACCTAATTGATGAGGAATTGTATTTGATCTAAGGGAAGGGTACATTGTAATGCTCCAGTATTTTGATGAGCTCATTTTTTCCCAGGTTTCTCCAAGCAGAAGGTGATTCATGATTTGAGATTTGAAAAGGAAAAATGTCGGGGTATCCATCCTTTTGGATTGAGGGGAGCTAGATATTTATAGGCTAGGGGTGGCGTGAAGCAGGGATAGCTCAGTGTGAAGCCATGTGGCACTCCACGGATGACCGCGGATTGGTTCCAGTTCGTCGTAACCAGGGATTCTAGAGTCATCCCCTCTTCGTTATGGAGATCTCCCAGGTTCTCTTTGTGGTTCTCTTAAAGGATTCTTTTCAGTTCAATATGCTCTCATAGGTTGATTCAGCTACCTTCGTGGTGTGCAGATTTCGGTCAATTGTGTTGTAACATCGGATCCTCTCGCATCTTTACTCCATGGTAACCGAAACGGGGGATTCAGATTCTCATTGGATATGGTATCGTGGGGCTCCGTGAAGGGGTTTTTCTAGGAGAAAATTTTGGAATTCATTTTTTCATTGACATATTTAACTGCACATATTTTGGTTCCAAAAACTTTCCCCCTCATACTGGGACCAAGGAGAAAATGATTGTCCATGTTTGACGCTCATTCACCAAAATTTTTAGGCCATTCACAAAGAATGACCACAAAGTAGGGTTGTGATGTGGGGAGGTGACGCGTGGGTTGATATCACCACAAAGCTCGCTTTGGTGAGACGCATCAAAAAGAAAATGGGGCCATTGCCTATTAATAGGGTAGATTAAACACTCTTTTATCATTTCTCATCATCACATTTTTGTTCTTTTGTGCCTGACCTCTCAATTCACAAATCTTCGAACACTCTACAATTACTTCTTTCGAATCGGGTATTTCTTCTCTGGGGAACACAATAAGTTTTCATACTCTCCTAGGGTTTTCCCTACAGTTCGTGTCTGCCCAGCCTGTCGATGGGATCTATGAACTATCTCTATGATCGATCTTCTTGATAGAACATCAAGATCGTGTTCTGTGATCGAGCTCTGCAATATTGTAAAAAATTTCAAAAAACATTCATGACTAAATGACTCATTAGGAAGCTGCCATGGGGGTCCTTGAAGATGATGCTCAGAGAAAAGAAATAGCATATAACCTAGGAATTACTGAGTAAGTTTGCAGCCATTCAGACCATGATTCCATAGTGGAGCTGCTGCCAGAGATTCATAATAAATACCCTCTATGCAAGAGGTTGCCTTTATATATATCTGGTTTGAGGGAAGACATATTCATTCCTGATGTGTACATGGAAGGAATGACTTACTGTTTCATGTTTACTCCATGCCATTGTGATTTGTTCAGGGAAGATAATGGACATACATGTGAGGATTTCACACCTATCAATATTGATTTCTTATAATCACATTTTAACAACGTTGATGGGAAGGTGTTCCCACCAGAGGTATCTCCACCACGGTATAACACCATTATGAAGGAGGCCTAGGGGAACTACGAAAAGGGGTGGATTGATGAATGGGTCCTATACCGGGGTGAAAATTTCATGGATTATTGGGCATGGTCCTACTGGGTATGAACCTCGTGAGTGGAGTTCTGGGTGATGATGAGGTGAGTGGGCCAATATGAGGTGACATGGACTTGGCGATTTCACATCTACCAGCTGAAGCAGATGATGTCAGATTTGTTGAGTAGGTGGCTGTTGAGGACAACTAACTTCAATAATTACCATGGGGAGGTTTGTATCATCCTCTAGGACTTGTACCAAATCTCTGGGGTTCCGATACTGGTAGTGATGTATGAGGAGTTCTTCCCCGCCGAGAGTATATGGGAGGAACTAAAGAAGAATCCACCACTAGAAAATGCATTGTTGTATCAAGTGTCGAGAGAGGACAAGCATTCAGTGTGGTATGTCCACATTAAGTGTTTGTTCAAGTAGTTCCAGAATTCTCTTGAAGATGCGTAGTTTCCTGTGAGGAATCAGTCCTACATAAAGGGGGTTTAGTCAGGCATGAAGAACTCATATTGTCAACTCTTGGAGGACAACTAATGGATGAAATGGGGATTCAGTAACATTACTGAGAAGAAACTTGTTGTTATGTTGGCTATGTTCATATAGACACATATTTGCAGCTGGATTATGCCGGTAAGGGACACAAACTAAGGAGTGTGACAGAGAACATTCATCATGGAGTCCACATTGGCGACATGGGGCATGTCAACCTGGGGACAATGATGCTCGCCAAGCTGTATAAGGTGATGTGCCACATCGGTGAAAGGAAAAAGCCACATAGGATATGCGGGCCATTCCATCTTTTTTTTGGGAGGATAACAGTACATATTAAGGTTCATTATGAATATATGTACTGTATTTCTCCCCCATGGTCAGTCTTCTGACTAGACACTCTAATTGTGGTATGGTGTTTCCCGGCCAAGCTAATCCTACCACTAGTACTGAACCGGGTCTGGAAGGTGGATGAGTTAAACCACCACTCGTTCTGACATCCAATAGGTGTGTTCCCTAATGATGTCCAGAGAATGGAAGAGCATCAGTCCAACATATTGGCCTTTTGGGGTGGAGTCTTAGTGGCGTGGGTCTACTACAAGCTAATCTATGATCCATACACACGACAACATTTAATGAGATAGTTTAGGTTCATGTAGAGTCTCACCACATAGGATAACATGAGACTGATCCATGAGGATCACAATTTTTTGATGAGACAAATGTGTCACATGTTCACACAAGATGATGTTATGATGTGGAATGAGCTGCATCATCCCAGAACTGTCTATGGGTTGGTGAAGGAATATTCCAAGTGTTTGGAGGTAGCTTTAAAGGGGAAAATGTTGAAGTAGAAGACTATCTTTTCTAGTGAGGGGGTGCCTCCCCAACACTGAAGATGGGGTCTGAATGTGGTGAGAGCATACTATGGTGGCAGGGTTGATGTGGGGAGGTAATCACACATATTGAGAGGTAGGAGGCAGCTACGGACCTGAATGTCCTAGTGGAGCAGAGTTTTCTAGAGGTGAGGATGCCCATGTGGTTCTGTAATCTATACACCAAGGCTTCGAAGAATTAGTTGTGCCACATAGATATTCTTGATAATGCTATCTTCCTAGAGGATTGGGACATCTGGGATGAAAATAGAAAATTCCAACACTAGTCTGAGATGTGTCACCATATAAACCATATCCAGATATATTTTACAGGGATTGGTGCTGTTAGGGCTGACTTTTGCAGTATCCCAGGCACAGGTAGAAAATACCTTGCTGAGATGGAGGACATTATACACTTTTGGGGTGCTCTTCGTCCAAAGACTGACCTGTGAAGGTGATTCTTGATCGAATGGCCCTCCATAGTTTTCAGACACCAAATTGAGAGAGAACATACCTCTAATGGAATAATCAGATGAATCCTCATTTTGGGAGGAGGATGGTGGAGGGATCCCTCAGGAGGAAGCTGAGGTCGGAAACATAGACCTGGAGCTAGATGAGTTTATGGATGCTCTTCAGGTAAATCCTTAACCACATCCCCATAGTCATAATCTAGCTCATATAGTTCATCCTAACTAAAATTTGACATGTGTAGGGGGAGTCATATGCAAAACCGACTCCCACTCAATTATATATTCAGCTGCGGGAACATCAAGATCTGCACCTGTGGCTATGAAGATCATTATGCAATTAAAGGCCATGACAGCCTGTCTGGTTCTCCCTAAGTCATCAGACTTCCCAAAAATATACAAAGGGACATTCTTTGGGGTTCTGATGACATCAATTAAGGATCAAAACCAACTATTTGATTTCGGTGAGTATTATTCACTGAATTTTTAACTAATGTTCATTAGAACATGCCAACTTACATCTATGAATTCTCACATGTGTAGTTATACAAATAGCATGGGCTACATTGGTGATGTTTTCTAGAGTTCCATGCCACTGCATTTCCCGAGGAAACACTAGTTTTCAAGGAAGTGGACACCCAAACTGACCAAGAAGTAGAGATCTCGATCATAGGTGGGGATTTCAGTAGCACAGAACTTAAAGTAATCGAGGAGAATTCTAATGACGAGTAACAATCAAATGACATGGGTACTGACCAAGCTGATCAAACACCAGATGAATACTCTGCTGACAGGTTGTTGTTGGTGTTCCCTACATATGAACTTGTCGACCCCAAATACTAGGATGATATAGCTTTTAATGAAGAAGATAACAAGGTCGTTTGTCTCCGGTCATGGAAGCTAATCAAGAGCTTCAGCAGGGAGACTCCTCAAGTGAAATGAATATAACATATGTAGAGGCTTCATTTCTGGATTTGCGAGATGTCAACCGGGGGTGTGGAAGCCCAACATCCTCATATTCTCATATAAATCATCACGATAGAGAAAATTCAAGAGAATTATCATGACCATGGTGTGGGATGGAAACATCAGAATTCAGTGAACATCAAGAGGCTCCAGCCAGCTGAATGTATGATTTAGTGGTTGTGGGCATGAGCTAACGAGTAATCCACCTTAATAAATACAAAATCTTATCTCATGTCATGAATAAAGGCCTAGGTGGTAGATTCTAATGGATGGATGAAGTGAATCTATGAGGAGATGGCTATCATCTGAACAGACAATGAGAGGGCTCTTTTGCAGCTAACGAAATAGGCCCCCTTGCCGCCGAGGAGGAGTGGGACCTAAATAGGTGACAGTGGATCCAGGATGGCACAATACAAATAGTTACAGAGTTTTAATGCTCTATTGAAGAGGAAAACCCATAAATTGGAGGGACCAATCCTTAGGTGTTGTAATGTGTGTAAAATTTGAAACATACATTCATGATTTGATTATTTATGATGGATACATGCATGAGTTCTGCTATTTTTTTGGTTTACAACATTTCCATCACATTCGTGAGATATCCATTGATTGATCCATACACTCACATGGGTCTTTCCCCATCTCATAAATAAGGAATGACTACTTCATTATTCCATATGTATATAAGAGTGCTTACCACAAATAAGTGGTATAATGCTTGAACAAAAAATTTGTATTTCTTGAATGAAAGAGGGAGGTCTGAGTGGAGGATGATGTTATCAAAATAGTCAAATTTCCATTTTCCCAATGTACTCTGGTGCTTGAGCAAGGTAATACCTTGGTTGTTAGAATCAATCAAAACAGAGGGGTGTGGAAGGTGTGAATCATGATACCGAAAATTCAGAATAGTGTAGGGATGTCATGATAATGAGGGAGAACTATTGGCAGTGTTTGAAACACAGTATCCCTATTGTGTTATCCTAATATTTGGATACAAAATGAGGGCTGACATCTGATCATGGTCGAAATAAAGGTCCTAACATGAAATTTCATCCAACAGTCTTCCGGAACATTAGCCCAGAATAGTAGGCAAGCCATAGGCCAAGTATCCTTACTATAAGGGGGTTCCATTGAACGTTAAAGGGAATGAGGATCAAGATAATAGGTATGAAAAGCATGGATCGTGGAGGGATGGATTGTTTGGATTGATTCCAACACTATTGAAATTACGCCACCATGGTGGAAACACATGAGGTGGGGAATTTGTCTGATCATAGATCAAATATACTTTTGAATAGGACTTCTATGGTATGGAAATGGAATGACATGCAGTTTAACATCATACGTATAAGGATGACAGACATATAGTTTAAACATCATACGAAGATGGTAGTTTATATAGATTAAAGGACCTGGGGCTAGGCCCATGGAAAATGGTCTCGGCATCTCTACGTACCCCATGAGGATGGGAATCATGCCAAACGTAGTTCTCAAGCACAATGTGGCCAGAGACTAGCACTGGTAGGGGGTCTTCTTTGGTGAGGTAGATGACATATCCCATAATTAACATGGGGTATCTTGAACTTATTAAGGGTAAGACCATAGTTTAATGTCATGCATTGAGGACCTGTGGACTCTTGTAGTTTAACATCATATAGTAGGACATAGAGGGAAATGGGAGATCCCAAAAAGGGAGTATGCAATGTGGTAGATATAAAATCGATGAAAATGTGGACATAAGGATTAAACACCACACCATGTATACTCAAGTGAATTTTTTTAGTTCGAGGGACCAAAAGTGAATGTTTGGCTGGGCCCAAGTCAATGTGGACGGGCGTTCCTACATATCCCATCATGATGGGAATCATGTTGCACATAGTTTTGGGATCACAGTTTAACTTAATGTAAGACGAAAAGAATGTGTGGTAGAGCTTCTCCAGTAAACACCACCCCAAAACTACTATGCCCATCTTAGTCGTGTCAATGTGGGAAACAAGGAGCAACAAAGGGATTTCCCTTCTACATGGAGGCACACATTATAAGCAATGTGCTACTATGTGAGTGATGTCCCACAATTTTTTACATGCCTATTTGACACACATAAATTGGGGGGAGGGGGTTTGAACCAAGTGTGATGGAATTCCACTTGAACATAATAGAGTGGAAGGTTGTGAATCATGGTGCCCGAGACCAGGATCACAATAATGGTGGTGAGATATGAATAGATAGTTACTGACCATGTCCAAAACACATCATCCATTTTGTGTTAGACTATAATGGGGATCGAAAAATGAGGGTCGACTGCTGAACATGTTCATAACACATTACACCTCACAAAATGTCATCTGAGGTCATCCAGGGAATTGGCCCAAGATGGTATGTAAGACAATATGCACATGACTAGACTATAGAGTGGGTAACATTAGGTGTAGAAGAAGAAGATGATCCAAATAAAGGAATCATAAATCATGGACACGAAACAGAAGAATTTCAATGTGAAAATTCCACATTTGGGGTTCTATTCCACAACACATTTGAGTATTCTAATAATACATGTCAGATAGTGGAGGTCCAATCCATTTCCAAGGACAAGGGTCTAGGGGTCGCATGATCCTAACATAAGGTCTTTGGGTGGACCATTACAATGGGACATGGATTAATGGAATGTGGTAATGGTAGAGAAGAATCCAAACCCAGTAGGTAGTTCATGTGAGATTTTCTTATTTAATGGTCTCAGAACTCGTACCATGTTGGGAAAAGACATGGGAGGCACATGGTGCAGTTTTTGCGAAACCCGATGTGAATGAGAGCCCAAGATGTATTCACCACACCACATGCTACCAAATGTGATCGGTTGAGGGGATGAAGATTGTGGGGGAGGATTTATGATTCTTAGGTATAGACCTTGTAGATAGAATATTAATATGTTCATACATATCCCCTGAGCATGTGAATCAAGAAACAGATAGTTCTGGGAAATGGGGTTCATTTTTATGTCTTAAGGAATGGACTTTGAGAGAACATAGTTTTATGGTCATTGAACTCAGACCATAGATTGAATTGAATGATGGGTAAATGGTTGTGGTAATTATTATACGTGACATGAATGAGGACATGGAGTCTATACCACCGTGTGATGTAAGGGGAGGTTTTAGGTTGGGGTACCAAAAATGAATGTTAGACTGCGATAGAGGAAAATCGTGTGGTCATCACTATGTACCCCATGATGATTGGGATCAAGCCTTACAAAGTTTAGTATGTGTCATGGTAGGGCACTAATGAAATGGAAAATACTGACATGTGGGTATGACCGACACAAAAAAAGAAGCATCATTTATAGATCTTATTTTTCCTTGAGGATGGATGTGTGTGTGTTTTTTAGCCAAATAAACCTAGGGAGAATAAACCAAATGAATATATAGGACAAAAACCATATGAAGGCCTGAAAAATAGGCATGGGGGATGACTGATACAAAACATGATGTCCCCTCGAGTAAAGACATCACAATGCAATGCTATTTTTCATCGTGCGGCCAGGATGATAACTTTATCATTTAGGGTCATATGATAGGACAAAACATTGTATTTTATTGTCTTGTAGTAAATATAATATAGTATAAAGTCTTGTTTGACTAGGAATCATAGTTTTAAATTCATTAGACTTGGACACATATAGAAGATATGATGTTTTTGGGGTGAATGCGCCTGGTGTGGTAAAGAATACCCGGCGTGAATGAGGACGAGGTCCACAGCACAACCTGCGCCATTCCAGGGAAGAAAACATGGGACAATTGGCCAAAAAATGTCATAAAATATGGGGTTGGACCCATGGATGAAGCTTCTAGATGTTCCTTCATATCCCATGAGAATGATAATCAAGACATATAATGTTATGGGGGTGTTATTTAACGTCATGCTAGAGAATATGCATGAGAGACTAGATCCAAGAATACCAGTACGTGGTGTAACCATTTCACACCCAACATGTAACAACCCAACATTTCATAGTATGTTATTTTCTTTAAAGTAATTCAATATCATGCGCTACCCGAAACACTGAGTTCGAGCGCACCACAACTTACAAAAATAACCGTTCAAAAGCGATTATGAATAGTATTAACTGAATTATGAATTTTATATACTCAATAAAATTTTAGAAACCATATAATTTTTTTACTAGACATAATTTAAGAACACATTCATTTTTTCCGATAAAAGAAGTATTTTTCAAAAAAATGGAAATTTTTCTACTTTTTAATGGAAAACACTTTTTAAACCCAATATTTGACACTTTTATATATTTAATTTTATGAAATTAAATTTATCTTTAGAATTGGGACATAAAAATTGATTTTGGAAATTTTTTTGGTACTTTTCTAATAACTTATATATTTTGATGATTACTAAAAAATACTAAATTTTAATTAAAAACAAAATTTTTAATCGAAATAATATATAGTGTTAAATTATGTAATTGAATGGTTTGGAAGTATAATTAGATTATATTTTTATCATTTTAAAAAATTTATGAGATTATATGTAATTTAACATTTAAATTTGACATAAACACATTTCAATCTTATGATAGTTTTTAATTTTTAAAAACCCATGTTTTGGTTTTGACAATAAGAATTAATTTTTAATTAATTAATTAAAAATATATGTTTTTAATTTGGTAAAATATAATTCAATTATGAATTCGGAATATCAAAATTTTCTTAGAGTAATGTATTTGTATTTTTTTGAAAAAATTTAATTTTTGATGAATAGTGAAAAACACTACGTTATAGTTTAAACCCGACTTTTTATTTAAATAAATATTTATTTTATTTAATTTTTTTAAGTCAAAATAGTTTTATAATACCTATGTATGTTCAATTTAATTCATTATTGTCATTTTATAATACAATTAGACGTATACAATTTTATTTAATGTTTTACCGTCTTTTACCCACCTCCTAGGAGCATTTGCAAATTTACATAAAACATAATTTGACAACTTCTGTGAGTTTAATTTAAAAAATATTAGAGACAGGGTTGATATCATTAAATAATATGTGGTTTAATAATAAGAAAATAATATTTGGTGAATAGTAACTTTTTACTTTTATTTACCACAGTTAAAAGTAAATCGTGTAATTAAGGGTAAAAATGATATTATTATTACCCTAACACATGTCATGATTCTATTGGATAAGTTTAATTCGACCAAGAAAACCTTAGGAATAAAATATGTTCCTTTAGGTCCACTTGGATTAGATTTGGACATTTATTATTATTTTATTAAAATACGAGTTAAAAGAGTTAAAAGAATTGTTTAATAACTAAAACATTTTTAATATAGGGTTATACATAAGAAAAATTAGAATATAAATATTACTTATAAAGAGAATAATATTTCTTACATTATTGTATTTTATTTATGTTTTTTATACATTAAATAATTTTATTTATTTATGACACAATGATGATGCCGTAATTACTTAAATAATGAAATGTTAAAATAATTGATATTATAAATATCCAGATAAATGTTATTTGAGACCTTATATGAATTAAACTAATTTTATAGGTTCATATGAAATGTTAGGGTTGGTTAGATGAAGTTTTTTTTCGAAGTAATAATGCTGTAAAGAATTTAGAAAAAACAAAATACCAAATAGTGTCAAAATTGGAATAAAAGAGTTTTAAAACAAATATTATATTATTAATTGACATTCTATTCCTAAATATTTAAGGTTTTTCCATAGGTGTTAAATAATATTATATATCTCTTTAATGAACTACTTGAGGTTCACATAAAAGATTATAGTATGTTTATTAACCATATAATATAAAAATACAAAGAGACATGGTAAAAGTCAAACTATTTAGCAAAGATTTAAATCTAAATGATAATGTTAATATAGAAACCCAAAACTATCTAAACCCTATTGGTTAATTAGTTTTGGACCCATTCCCATGTTATCCTATAAATAATTATTTTGGAGCTATTATAAACCTAAAATCTTTTTATTATAAAATAATATTTCTAGCTTTTCCTAACATGCCCCTCACCCCTCTTATAAAAGGGCACTTTACATTCTCTCTAATTAACAACTTAAAAGCTATTTATATCGGCCAAAACATTCCCAAATACCCTCTCAACTATCCTCCCATAATCCTAGAAGCATTCATTTAGTCAAAAATACAACCTAGGGAGCCATTTTGATCAAATCCAAAGGAAGAATACGAAAAAGGTAAATATTGCGTCACCTCTTTCAAGTTTCTTTATTCGTCCACATCCTCTTTATTTTTTTCCATTTTAAAATAATAACTCCATTATATTCAATAAAATATAATGTTATTATAAATATGGTACAACCATATTCATTGTTCTATCCATCCTTTGAATGACATGTCACCATATGTGTGTACGTACCACTTACCGTCTCCACGTTGTCGTATAACTGTTATTCAATACATTATTATTTGTATGTGTATAATAATGATGTATAATTGATTTAAATAATATATATAACATGATAATTATTCTTTATATATTATATAGCATCCAATTATGTATTTTTTAGTATCTAAAGAATGATATTGTCGGTCGTGCGTAGGTATGGATTACTGTTTCTGCGAACGCGATGAGATTCATTCCCCGTCATAACCATTCAACACTAATTTTCATTAGATGATTAAAAATAATGTTTAAAGACATAATATCATTCTTAATAATAATACGATACATCATATTAATATAAAACATTACTTACGTAACAAAGAATATAAAGTAAAACGAATTAGTTAACACCCGAAAAGATGATAATACTAAATATTATTAAAAAAGTAATATTGAGAGATATTATATGATATCATGTTAATATATATGTTTTATTTTATAATTTATTAACAATTATTTCACCATTATACATGAGGTTAACCTATCCTCAACCAAAGAAAATTACATGGAAAATGTGTTTCTTATCTCAATTTTAATTCAGTGGGATTTACATTGTTCGCCAGTTATTAATTGGATATGGTGTATTGTGTTCTGCCATTTGATATATATTATAATGATTCTATTTATATTCATGTAATAATGTGATTCATTTGGATGTTATTAACTTTTGATCATACGACTCGATTGATTACAACAATGTAAGGCTTTTCATCTCACTTTTTATTCCCCTTGAGATTCATGCTATATTGGCCAATATTTCCTTTTGTGTGGTGTATATATTGTCCATGATTGTATTAATTGTGTAATATACTTTAATTTATGGTTATTTACATCTTCATTGTATGATACTTCTTTCATGGTTTTTATGTTTCATAAGTTACCAAATCATTAACGGGATTTCAAATTTCAATTTCCACTAAGTGGGATTTATGAATACATCATTGATTATTTTACTTAATAATTTTGTAAGGACAAACTATTTATTATTTATGTAGTAATTTCCACTCCCATTTGTGTGGATATATTTTTGATACACAAAATCACTCCATTGATAATTTCTCACGTCATTGATATAAACTTGATCTTAACACAATTTCAATTCATTGAGTTAAATATCCAAGTCATTGGTGTTGTTTTTACAAGAATATGTGTGAATTTCCTCTAATTAATTTACACTTAATATCCAATAATTTTTATTGTATTTATATTTTTCATAATCAATTATGAAATTGATTTATCATTTACCTAAGGAAACGTTATTTATAAGGGATTTCTTCTCAATTTACATTCCCTTGAGACATTTTTGTTGTTATGCACCAATTCACTTTTATATGTTGTATATACTATCCTTTGACATAGTATATAATGAAATCCTTTATTCTCATGATATTATAATGTTTTTACTACCTCAATTATTTTTATTCAAGTGTCTCTCATTTGGTTAGTAACTCTACCTAAAATATCATTTTAAATGTTTTAAATATTTATTTTTCTAAATCATTCACATTAATGTCCATGTTTTATAAATGGTTTTAATTATTTATTTATATTGACATGAATGTTTTTCAAATTTTAGATACATTAAAAATATTAAACGTGGTATGGGAAACTTTGATTCAAATATCTATTTTTAAACGACTTCTTGAAAAATAGTGCGACTTTTAAATTATTTCAAGAAAATGAGGGATATTTCTCTCAAATAGTTTTGAGGATTTTTTTCACCTATATCAATATCCTTCATTATTCTCTATTTATGTAAATATTTTACAATACAATCATCCATATTGTATTTAATGAGTTATGTTTGACTGTGGTTGTGCTATTTTTATACCATTCATGGTTTGTTGATAAAATGCTGACATTTCGTATTCTAGTATTCATATAAATGTTTATGTTATGTTTCAAAATTTTCATATGAAGAATGCATTAGACTTAGTATGTGGTAGGTGGAGCCTTCTACAGATCCTAGATGAATCGGTAGGTCTCATGTGACAAAATAGGGTCTTGGCACAAGGCCTTGACAAAATATTATTTGTAGTCTTGGCACAAGGCCTTGAAAATGTTGTTGTGAAAGTATGGCGTTATGTATTTCATCATTAAGAAAGTGGATATTGATATTTCAGATGATTATTTAACTAGTAGAATATCCATATGAATAATTAAATTACATTATTTGATTTTATCTTTTCCATATTATGAAGAAGTTCTTGTTTAAATGGCTTTTGTTTTAGTCTTATACATAGCCTTAAATGTTAATGCTTATTTATGAATGTTTACATTATATTGTTTTCCTTAATGAGAATCTGAGATCACCCCTTTCTATGTTTTATTTTTCCTTGGATGTGAAGAATTATATTATGACTGACCAGCCGTGATAGTTTATGGGATCTTACTTTTGTTTATAGAAACAATGTTGTTGTAGTTTTCCATTTTATTATGTAATGTAATCATTTTGAATGTATCTAGTACTTCGAAGGCTACTATACTAATCGGTATTTAGATACATGATCTTTTGTGATCATGCCATTGATATGTAATAATGCACTAACTCTGGGATTCTAGGGTCAGGGCATTATAGTTGTTATCAGAGGATGTTAAGTACAAACCATGGAAACTAGATTTAGATAAACTATGATTAGAGAACATATCCCTACGATAGACATTGAAGATTAGTATAGAAGATCTTCCTAGAATTCTGTTATTGTATAGATTTTGTGAGTTTTCTATGAAATACAACTATGTCTGGATACGAGCAGGTAGAGGCGGCTCTGGAACAAATGTATCTAGTGGTTAAACCGAAAACCCCAATTTGATCTAGACTCGAATTGGAACCGGTGTACGACAACGGGCCTTGCTCCACTCTGGGTTACGACACTCCCGAGGGATTAACTTAGGATAAATAAAATTTTATTTAAAAGAAGATCTAAAAAATTTTAATATAAGATGAGAATAAATAACTGTCATTAATCCTATGTTGTTTTAGATTGAAAATAAGATTTTATGATACTGCCTAAAGGATTTTATGACTCACACTATGCTATCTTGTGTTAGTCAATGGCTGGATTCCAAAGCAGTCATGGTAACATTGAACATGATGTACATGGTGGGAACGATTGCTGAAATGAGAAATGGACTGGAATATTGATAAGTGTAAAAGATATCATGTTCATGCCGAATCAGTTTTCCAAAAATATGATCAAAAACATATATATTTACCAACATACGTACTCAACAACAAAGAGAAAGGTGGTGAATGATAATATCTTTAGTAGTGGAGACCATGGAGAAGCAAAATATCAACATCTATCATGCAGGAAATGTTGAAGGAGACACCTAGGGATGTGTCTCAATGGAACAAATAAATGCTTAATGTGTGTAAAAAAATGACATAATGTAATGAATTTTCGAGGAAAAATAAAGAGTAATATGGATGAAAATAAAAATAATACCAAGAATCCATTTACTGTCATTTTCCGTAAATGTAGGGTCCTGTGTATTACCTGAGTGAATTCACATTCCATAGGATAACCCCTTGGTCAAGGAAGAACCTATGTTGAAATAAATGGATGGGGAAATGTTTAAAAGTATTACTGATCTTTGTTGATAGGATTACTTTGGAAGACATTTCTCTAATGTCTAACCCTGTAGATTATTATGTGAAAATAATATTTTAGGAATAATTGCATTTTATATTTATGATATATTTATAAATAACCATTTTGGGTTAATATGATCCTTTAATTTGAGGCAATTACATGTTATTAAATTTTTGGATGAAAATGCGATGTATGAGATATCATTTTTGGTGAAATTATGTTATAGTTATTTTGAGGAATTTATCTCATTTTGGGGACATTTTAAAATAGAGTTTTTGAAAAAGGAAAACACACAGACCTGTGACAACACATCACATCGGAAAATGCTACAGGAATTGAACCCACAACCATAGTGCAATTGGGATTTATCACCTACCACTAGACAGCGTGGAGTCCCTAGTTAGTGTGACTAATTATTTTTAGTTAAATAATTTTATTGATAAATAATAAGTTTATTTGGGATCTTATGTCTTATCAAATGGATATCCTTAGTGTAGGAAAATTATTTGGGGATTAAGTGATAAATGTTATTTTGGAAGACGTTCGCTCTGTTGGGAATACTATATGCCTAAGGAAAATAAAATACTATGGGATATCGTTTGTGGAGTAATGGTGGATTTTTATCTATTTTTTATTTTACATTTATATAGATTTGGGTTATTTATTGAAATGATTAACATATCATAGAGAATATTTTATTAGGTTAATTACTTTTATATATGTGACTTTATTATTAGTTTATGTTGTTTGGAAATACAATTTAACGAGGAAGACTGCGTAATCAAATTTTTCTATGTTTTGGGTTTCAATATTAGTTTGGATTATATTGATGGATTTTAATGACAATTGTTTATTGAATGTTACTTATTAAACCTTGGGTATTGTTTTTTTAATTTTATAAATTAATATATGTATTTCTTTCACTAAAGTATTATCCTTTTTGGGAACATTTTCTATTGTAATAAAAATTTTCGTTTTAGTTAATCTCTAAGGACAAGGTAAATATATATAGTTTATCCTTTGTGAATTATGTTTTTCTCTAGAATTTGATTCTAGTGATTCAGGTGTGACCTAGTTATCTTGAATACTCATCGTTTGAAAAAAATGATGATTTAGTTGTAGAAATTAATTAAAGGATAAAACTTTACTGAAAAAGTAAGTATATCTCTTTATGTTCTTAGTCAATACCATAAATAAATTCTCCTACTTTATGAAATGGAACTAAAAAATGTTATTCATTTAATTTTTCTAATAGAAAACTAATGAACGTTTATCTCATCACAAGTTTGTGGTTTTCTTATCATTAACTTTCTCCTAATAATGTTTTCTTTCACTCTCCACCATAACATGACACTTATTTTATCTTCCATATCCATGTTTTCCAACATGGATTCTTAGTGTGGGTTATCTCGGGTGACCTTTGTACTTCTCCTTCATTCTTTTAAAGAGATACTCATATTGACTCTTTTTCGAATGTGAGACTTTTAATGAAGTTCCCAAGAGCAATTTGAAAATTGTGAGAACACAATTTCCAAAAAGGGGGGATGAATATTACACCCCACGATTTCATAGTAAGATATTTTCATTAAGGTAATTCTATAGTTTGCGCTATACGCAACACCGAGTTCGAGAACACCACGACTTACAAAACTAGCTGTTCAAAAGCGATTAGGAATAGTATTAACTGAATTGTGAATTTTATATACTCCATATAATTTTAGAATCCATATAATGTGTTTCCTTGACCTAATATAATAACAAATTCAATTTTTTCAGATAAAAGAAGCATTTTTCAAAAAAAAACATTTAATTTTACAACATTTTAATGGAAAACCTTTTTTAAACCAAAATTTGACACTTTTATATAATAAAATTTATGAAATTAAATTCTTCTTAGAATCTGGACATAAAAATTTATTTTCGATACATTTATGGTACTTTTCTAATAACGTTTTTATTTTGAGGAATATTGAAAAATACTCAAAATTAATTGAAAACAAATTATTTAATCGAAATAATATATCATGTTAAAATGTTTATTTGAATGGTTTGAAATTATAATTAGATTATATTTTTATCATTTAATACAATGTAAGTGATTATAAGTGATTTATCATTTAAATTTGACATAAACACATGTCAATGTTTTGATAGTTTTTAATTTTTTAAAACCTGATTTTCAGTTTTAACAATGGGAATTATTTTTAATTTAAATAATGCAACTTCTGTGTTTTGAAAATTTTAAAATAGAATTAATTTTTGAATTCTGAATATCAAAATATTCTAAGGGTAAATTTTTGGTATTTTTCTGAAAACATTCTATTTTCGATAGATAGTGAAAAATAATGAGTTATAGTTTAAAACCGACTTTTAATTTAAATATTTATTTATTTGATTTATATTTATTTTATTTTAAAATATATTTATAATATGTATAAATGTTCAATGTAATTAATGGGTGTCATTTTATTATAAAATTAGATGTTTTAATGTTTATTGAATTTTTTACCATCTTTTATCTATCTCTTAGTAGAATTAGAAAATTTACATAAAATATTATTTTACCTCTTCTATGAGTTGAATTTGAAAAAACCGAGAGACACTATTTAAATCCATAAGTAAAATGTTGTTCAATTAGATGAAAATAATTTTTGGTGAAAGGTAATTTTTTACTTTTATTTACCACGGTTAAAAGTAAATTGGGTAATTAAGGGAAAAAATGAAATTATTATTACCCTAACACATGTATTAATTATATTGGATAATTGTAATTCGACCAAAATCAACCTTGGTAATAAAATATGATCCTTTAGGTCCACATGGATTAGATTAGGACATTTATTATTATTTTAATTAATGATGAGTTAAAAGAGTTAAAATCAATGTATAATAAATTAATGATTTTTAATATAAGGTTATGCATAAGTTAAATTCTACTATAAATTTCAATTATAAAGGTAAAAATATTTCCTAAATAATTTTATTTTATTTATTTTATTTGAAATTAAATACATTAATTTATTTATGTCACAATGATGATGCCGTAATTACCTAATTAATGAAATAATAATATAATTTATATTATAAATATCTGAATAAATGTAATTTGAGACTTTTTATGAATTTAACTACATTTATAGGTTAATATTACATGTTAGGGTTGGGTAGATGAATTTTGTTCAAATTAATAATGTAGTTATGAATTTAGAATAATCAAAATACTAAATAGTTTCAAAATTGACATAAACGAGTTTTTAAAACAAATATTATATTATTAATTGTTATTCGTTTCCTAAATATCTAAGTTTTAGCCAGAGGTCTTAAATAATATTATTTATGTCATTAATGAACCACTTTAGGTTTTATTGAATGTTTATTTTATGTTTATTAACAAAATAATATAAAAACACTAAGAGGCATGGTAAATGACAAACTATTTAACTAAGAGTAAAATCTAAAAGATAATGTTAATATAGAAACCAAAACCTATCTGAAACCTATTTGTTGAGTGGTTTTAGACCCTTCCTCACCTTATCCATTAAATAATTTATTTTGGATCCTTTAGAAACCAAAAATTGTTTTTTTTATAAAATAATATTCCTGGCTTTTTCTAAGGATCCCCTCACCCCTCTTATGAAAGGGCACTTACCCTTCTCTCTAATTCAAACCATAAAAACCATTTGGATCGTCCAACCCTGACCAAATACCCTCTAAACTATCCAAAATTCAACCTATAGGATTTAGTTTAGTCAAAAATCCATCCAATGGAGCCTTTTTGAGGAAATCAAAAGGAAGAACCCGAAGGAGAGGTAAATATTTCATCACCTCTTTCAAGATTCTTTCTTCTTCCACTACCACATTCTTTTTTTTAAATTATAAAATACTAAATCCAGTATATTATATATATTGTGATGTTATAACATATATGGTTCAACCATATTCATTATTCTATCCATCCTTTGAATGACATGTCATCAGACATGCGTAAGTACGACTTACCATCTATACGTCGTGGTGTAATTGTAATTCAATACATTATTATTTGGATGGGTATAATAATGATGTATAATTGATTAAAATAATAAATATAACATGATTATTATTATGTATATATTATATTCCATCCAATTATATATTATTTTAATATCAAAAGAGTGATATTGTATCTCGTGCGTAAGTACGGATTACCGTCTCCGTGAACACGATGAGATTCATTCCCCATCGTATCCATTCAAGAATAATTTTCACTAGATGATTAAAAATAATTTTTAATGACTTAATATCATTATGAATATGAATAAGATAATTCCTATCCATAAAAAACATTACTTACCTTACAAAGCATATAAAAGAAAATGAATCAGTTAACACCAAAAATGACAATATAATAAAATATTTTTAACAAAGATATATTGAAAGATAATATATGATATCATATTAATATATATGATTCTTTTATAATTTAATAACAATTATATCACTATTATAGAGGCGTTTATCCTACCCTCGACCAAGGACAAGTACATGGTAAGGGGTTCATTATCTAACTTTTAATTCTGTGATGATTCCATTGTTTTCCACATATTTATTGGATGTGGTGAATTGTGTACTGCCATTTGATATATATTATCATGATTCACTTTATATTCACTGTATTCTGTGATTCGATTTCTTTTTATTAGCTTTTGGTCATACGACTTGATTGATTACATCGCATTAATGGTTTTTCATCTCAATTTTTATTCCTGTTAGATTCATGCTATATTGGGCAATATTTCTATTTGTGTGGAGTATTTATTGTCCATGATTGTATTATTGGTGTAATATAAATTAATTTATGGTTATTTACATCTTCATTTTATGATACTACTTTTATGGGTTTTATGTTTCATAAGTTACAAAATCGGTAAGGGAATTTCAAATTTCAATTTCCACTTAGTGGGATTTACGCATACTTCATTGATTATTTTACTCAAATATTACATGTGGAATAAATAATTATTATTTTGGTAGTAATTTCCACTCCCCTTTTTGTGTATATAATTTTGATACATATAATCACTCCATTGAAAATATTTCAAGTCATTTGTATAAACCTGATCTTAACACAATTTCCATTCATGGAGTTAAACAACCGAGTCCTTGGTGTTGTTTTTACAAGAATATGAGTGAATGTCCTATGATTAATTTTCACTAAATATCCAATAATATTGAGTTTATTTAAATTTTTCAGACATAATTATTTAATTGATTTAACCATTACCTAAAGATACTTCCTTTATAAGGGATTTCATCTCAATTTACATTCCTTTGAGACTTCTTTGTTATTATGCACCAATTCAATTTAATATGGTTTATATACTGTCCATTGACATAATATATCATGAACTCCTTTATTCTCAAGGTATTATAATGTTTTTATTACCTCAATTAATTGTATTCAATCATCTCCCATTTGGTTAGGAACTCTAACTAAAATATCATTTTAAATGTTTTAAAAATTTATTCTTCTAAATCATTCACGTTAATGTCTATGTTTTAAAAATGTTTTTAAGTAATTTTTATATGGACAAGAATTTTTTTAAAATTATAATTACTTTCAAAAGTTTAAAAGTGGTATGTGACACTTTGATTCAAAAACCTACATTTAAACGTCTTCTTGAAAAAAAGTATGACTATTTAATGATTTTAAGAAAAGGGGGATATTTCTCACAAATAGTTTTGATGATTATTTTCATCTATATCAATATCCTTCATTATTTTTTATTGAGGTTAATCTGTTATAAAACAATCTTCCATATTTTATTCTATGTTTTATGTTTGACTATGGATGTTCTATTTTTAAACCATTCATTGGGTATGGATAAAATATTCACATTTCAAATGATAGTTTAGATATGAATGTATATGTTATATTTAAAAAGTCCCATATGATGAATGCATTGGACTTAGTTAGTGATGGGTGGAGCCCGCTATGGCTCCTAGATGCTTCGGTAGGTCTCATGAGACAAACTAGTGTCTTGGAATAAGGCCTTGACAAAATCTTATTTGTAGTCTTGGCACAAGGCCTTGACTATGTGGTTATGAAAGTATGGCATTAAGAATTTCATAATTATGAAAGTGGCTATTGATATTGAATGTTATTATTCGACTATTAGAATATCCACCTGAATATGTAAATGGAATTATTTGATTTTATATTTGATATATTATGTTTAAGTTCAAGTTAAAATGGCTTTTTTTAGGCTTATACATTGCCATAAATTTTTTTCTTATTTATGAATGTTTCCACTATATTATTATCCTTACTGAGCATCTGAGCTCACCCATTTCTATAATTTATTTTTCCAAGGATGCGAAGAACTATATTATGTCTGACCTGTAGGGATATTCTATGGGATCTTAGTGTTTTATATGGAAACAATGTTGTTGTAGTATTCAATTTTATGATGTAATGTAATCCTTATGAATGTATATAGCACTTCCATGGCTACAAACTAATCAGCCATTCGGGACTTGATCTTTTGTGATCATTCCAATGATACATAATAATGCACCGACTCTGGGCTTTTGGGGTACGGGCGTTAAATGGAATGAGTGAGGACATGAGCCCACAAATGCCACACCACATGATCTAATAAAATTAAGGGAAAAACATCCGAAAAAAGAGGTAATAGGTAGAACCTGATCTAGACCTGAACATGAGATGATCCATCATTCTTTCGACTCCCATGAGGATGGAGATAAGGATGTATATAGTTCTAGGAGATGTTATTTTTTACACCTTTCATAATGGACGTTGAGGTTAATTAGTTTTTGGTCATAGGGCTTAGACCATAGAGAATCGTGACTCTTCCAAATAGGCTCAAAACATCACCAAATACCTAATCCCTAGTGAGCCATGCTTGATGTGTGAAAAAATGTAGGAGAAGGGATTTTCAACACGTGGAATGCCTGAAAAGGGAAAAATGGTGAGGAGCACCAAAATACACTTCACCATGACTTCATCCACCAAACACGCAAACACACACTGAGCGATATCACCAAAACTGTTGAAAATCCACATGGACATGATGGATTCGAAATGGATGTGATCCATGTAACCAATATTTTGGGCATGATGGGGTTGCGTGGGGATGGAGGTTAATAGTTGACCGTGTTTGAAATAGCACATCTATATCAGGTGACCTCAAATGGGAACAAAAAATGAGCGTCGACCACTGACAATATTCGCAACGTAGGGAGTAGTATCAATTTTTCATTCTAAATTTTCTTGGATGTTATCCCTACATCCTAGGAGGGCTCCTAGGATGATAATCCATGTCGTTTTATGGTCACTTAGAATGTGGAATATGACGAAATACTAAATGAAGAGGAACATGAATCATGGAAATGGGTTCTATCAAGTCTATGTATAATCCAACACTCTAGGTCCTGAACTAGAGTTCTCCTACGCACATTGGTGATTTATAAAATAGAGTTGAGGGGCCCAATTCAAGATAGGCAACTCAAATACTATGATTATAGAATAAGGGATATAAGTGATTTTACGAGTGTGATGTATGTGGAGTGTCTATTTAAAACATTACATGAATGAGGAAATGTAATCAATATACGCCACATATCTCCTCCCGTGGAACTCATCCCAGGGGGCTAGGAAGATCAGGAGGTTTCTATGAAATAGGTCAGGACCCAAAGGTTTAATGTTCGGGTATTGCTAAGAATACCATGGGAATAGGAATGAATCCATACATAGTTCTTGATGTTGATGTGCAGTTTTAGGTCATGCGGTGAGGACACTATGAGAAATGTGTACGACATGTTGAGTAACCCGACAAGAATGAGGACATAATCCGATATATGCAATGCCATTCATAATTCCCAGAGAGAATTTAGACAAGGTGGTTGAGAGAATGGGGAGATAAACCTAGGCTGGAACCGAAGACAAAATGATTGGTTTTTCTTATATATCCCCTGAGGATGGGAATCAAGAAATACATAGTTCATGAGATTCCATACAGTTTATCATCCTGTGGAAAGAACGTGATAGATCTTAGTTGATGGTTAAAGATCTAAAACCATAGATGCCTTGTTTAATGTCATGTGCATGGCACATATGCGTGGAAAGGGTGATTCATCGTGACTGCATTATAGGAGGCCAAAAAATGGAAGCAATGATCGGGGATAAATACTGACCATGATTTCAAAACTATGTCCCTATTTTGTGACCAGGGATTGGGTGAAAACAACTGAGCGTCGTCTGTTGACCATATTCACAACATGGGAATTGTATCAATTTTCTACTCGAGATCCTCAGTGACATTCTCCCCATATGGTAGGAGAGCCCTAGGGCCTATCATCCCTTCCGTTTGGTGGTCCTTTTGGATGTTAAAGATGATAAAAACTGAAATTATAGGATGCATGATGAATGGTGGGACATGTGAAAGTTACTTTCCTACGACAATGACGATGGATGAAGGAGGGATGTCTCAAGGGGATATGTGTGGTATAGAAAAAATAGCCTAATGTGAATGATAGCATGGATCCCATACCACACCACACAACCCTAAATGATAACTTGTTGAAGGGGGTTGAAAGGGATAAGGGAACTAATATGGGATGTCTGAGCCAGTTTGCAGTCTAACGTCTTGAGGTGAGGATGTTAAAAGATCTTAGTTTAAGGCCATGTATCTTGGACCATTGTAACATGACCCTTTATACGGGTATTGCCTTGCCAAAGAACCTAATCCCTTGTGAGAAACGCTCGATGTGTGAAACAAGGATGAAGACTAGGCTCCCCCCAATATATAAGGGTACGACAACGAGGGGAGGAGATCAGGCATGGTCGATCCCGACCAGATCAACACTTCTTCCTAATGCAGATAAATGTTTGATGGGATAGAAATACAAAATGAACCACTGCCCCTAATAAATGGGACATATGGGGGTGGTACCAAAAATGGGGGATGGCTGTTGACCATGTTCTATACGCAACATCCAGATCGTGTGACCTAGAATGAGAACAACAAATGAGTGTCGACCACTGACCATATTCGCAATGCAAGACCTATATCAATTTATCATTCGAGATCCTCAACGATGATAGACCAAAATGGTAGGAGATCTATAGGGTATAAAATCCATGCCATTTGAGGGTCCTTTTTCATATGAAAGGTGATAGAGAAACAAATAAAAGGGTATGCATGAAGAATGAATATGGTTGCATAGTTTAAAGTCATGTGCGACGAAAAAAGAGAAAGAGATCTCCTAGGAGGGGAATACATGGTGCATTCATGTTGAACTCATAGTGAATGATGGAATATGTTTGCAGCACACCTAGTGTTTTGAACCATGTGGAGATCATTGGGTATGGTGTTGGGCCTACAAAGTTAATGTTTAGGTGTTCATATGTATCCCATGAGGATGGGAATCAATCCATACATAGTATGGAAAGGGGCATGTAGTTTAAAGGCATGTAGTGAGGGCATGGGAGGAAAAAAGAATGCATTAGAGAATATGGTATTTTCATCATATCCTTGACATGAGTGGAGCCAAATAAGTCTATGTTACACCATGTTGGATCCTACATGGAATATACACCTAGGGGTGGACAAATGGGAAGAGTTTAGGGGTTGGAATCTATGTCAAAGAATATGAGCATTCCAATATATAACATGAGGTTGGGAATAAATCCATATGTATATCATGATGATGTTGTGCAGTTTAACATCATGGAATAAGGACATGATAGATCTTATTTTATGGAAATTGATCTTAGACCATTTTGTTGTTTTTTCCCACTCATAGTTTAATGTCATGCAGGATTGGTTCTGAGTACTTTTACATCCTTTATCATTGACAGATCACTCAGTTTGACTTTGTGGTGAAGACAAAATATTTTAGGGTCTTATAGGACCATTTACTCAGGAAAAGTATTCTTGAGGAATTTGGCATTGGTGGAGGCGTTATATGTTCACCATCCATGTTAACCGAGGAGTACGTAACATTGTCGAAAACCATGTGAATGATGTATGATCCATCCAATTTGGGATCTAGCAAGGGTGGTTTCCTACTAGGAATAATTTTTGTTCTCATTCCCAACACCATGTCACCTTACTAAAAAGAGTGGAAGAAAAATTTCTTATTAAAAGCTCTGGATATATTGTTCTGATTCCTTTCCAGATTGTGCAGGTTATCCCTTTCTCAACGAGCACTTCATGTTAATACAAACAGAATACAATTGAATTTTTCTGGAACATGACGATTGTAGTTAGTTGTGCCTAATGAAGGCGACTAAATTGTGATTAGAAGGACAACCTTTGTTTTGTACACCAGGGAGTATGGTTCACTTATGTGGAATTACAATTCATTTTCTGATAGGAACAAAGGGAATTGAGGGGTTTTTCACGAGAAATATTCTTGTTCAAACCAAACATATTATTCATAATTTTAGATGTGGTTTTGTTGAACTCCTCAATATGCCCATTTTCTTATGTGTGATAGTAAGAGGTATGGTTAGAACAGATGTTCTAATTGGTATTCCACTTCATTATTTTGACTGCTTGGATATTTGTGCTATTATTGGCGAGGATGACGTGTGGGACTCCAAATTGGTAGATGATATTGGAACTCATAAACTCAATGATAGAATGTGGCTACACCTCTTTGAGCAGAACTTCCTCTGCCATCTAGGAAAGGAAATCCATAGAAGTCCGAATGAACATTCCTGGAAAGCTGTCGTGGATATGTTCCCATGACATTGAGTACCCAGACCACAAAGGGACAAGTGTACTTGGTAGTGTGGAGAGGCTTTGTTGGATGATGCACAATATAAGCATTGATTTGAAATGCATGGAACCTTTTGGAAAACTCGATACAATCATTGCTCATGGTGGGAAAATAATACCCTAGTCTTCAGATCTTGTGAGATAGATTTTAACTCGAATGATGATCCCTAAAGGAACTAGCACAAACCTCATGAGTGACCTGAGAAATATCACCTACTTGAATAAAATGGAGGAGGAATCCATCGAAACCACATTTTAGAGGATATGATCCAGACCTGGGTCACTCTGGAGGGTAAACGGCATTGCCTGGCATCAGATTAGCTTACACACGGCTCGATCATCCAGGAGATTACGGTGATGGAGGTACGCAATAATGGGGGTCCTCCAGGCGATAGTCACATCCATCACTAAGAATGGGGGACCTTGGGGTCCTGACATGGAGGCACCGATGATAAGGTGCATTACCTATGGACAATCATTGTCGTATAGAGTGACAGGGGTGATGGCACTCCGGTGTGCTATGTGGATAATCAAATCATCCTAATCAGGCTGTGTGAGAGATGTAGCTAGGCTAGACAAGGTGTCAGCTCGACTGTAATAGGATTGAGGGACATGGGTAAAATCCGGCCGAGTTGGGAACTAGGCCATCAACTTGTGGGTATGTTCCAATAGTGGTAAGAGAACTGGTTTTCTGACGGCCTAGTAACCATTTATCTGCTTGATGACTAGTTCAGAGTCCCCTTTCACATGAACGTTTGGTACATCAATATTGAAGGCCATTTCAATTCTAGTGATGATAACCTATTACTCCACCTCATTTTTGGTACTACCATATGAAAAAATTAATGAATGTGGAACAATGTCTTGTTCTAGCATGATAAAGATGATACCCAAGACAACTATGTTGAATTTGGGTTCATTGAGTCTTCTTCATGTAGGGCTTTGGGAAACTCCAAAAAATTGATTTTTAAAAAATTGAATGGATTAGTCCTCTAAGAGGATTTCATCATTTGGAAAATAAATATCCAAAGGATAGTCTGCCAGACCTATATGTGCAACAATGATGTCCTCCAATGCATTCCCATTGATGGATTTCTAGTGGAAAACCTGATCTAAAACATTGGAGGATCACTACCAACCGAGCTAGATGGCCTGTAACATGGGTCGATTCATGATGTGTAACACCTCATTCTTCCATGATTTGCTTCTCATTGAATAATATAGTATTGGGTGTTGTACGCAACTTCGAGTTCTAACACACCATAACAAATCAAACTAGCCATTATGAATAGTAATAACCACTTTTTTAAAATTTATAAATTTTATCATTCAAAATGGAATTAATTTTTGGATTTGGAATATCAAAATTAGCTTAGGGTAAATTTTTGGTACTTTCCTGATAAATTTCATAATTTGATGAAGAGTGAAAATTACTAAAACTTAATTAAAAACAAATTTTTTTATCAAAATTATTAATAGTGGAAAATTATGAATTTGATTGATTTTAAAGTATAATTAGATTATAATTTTACCATTTAATCCAATGTTGGTCATTGGATATAATTTCACATTAAAACTGGGCATAAGCAAGTGCCAAACTTTTGATAGTTATTATTTCTTAAAAAACGATTTTTGTTTTGAAAGCGGGAATTAATTTTAAATTAATTTCTGACACTTCTGTGTTTTGAAATTAGAAAAATGGATTACATATTTAGAATTAGGAGTTCCAGATTTTGTAAATAGTTAACTTTTATTTTTAGAAATTTTGAATAATTATTTCGGTAAATATTTTATTTACCACGGTTAAAGGGTAAATCCTGTAAATAAGGGTAAATAAATAATATTATAATAATAATAAATTAAACTAAAATGTGTCATAACCATATTGGTTGATACATTTACAACCATGGGAATCTTTGGGACGATTTTGTGACCCCATGGATCCACTTTTAAGTGATAATGACACTTTATATTAAATAAGTTAAAGTAAATACAAAAATGACATAAGCATATATCTTTTAGCAAAACAAATTTAACATAGGGATATAAATGTTATATTTTCGACTATAAATATTCATTAAAAAAATAATAATATTTCATATATAATAGTATTTTATTTATAATTTTTAGACATTGAATAATTAAATTTATAAATGACACAATAATGATGCAATATTTTCCTTATTAATGAAAGAATAAAATAATTAGTATTATGAATGTTAAAATAAATAAAATTTGAATGTTTTGCTGCCATACATGAATTTTATTGCGTAATATGACATTTTAGTATTGCTTAAATGAATTAGGTTCGATTTAATAAAGTTTTTAATACTTTACAAAAATCAATATTAAATATTGTCAAAATTGACATAAATGAGTTTTTAAAAAAATATTATATTATTAATTGATATTCTATTACTAAAAATATGATTTTCGGCCAAAAGACTTATATAATGATTGGATTATTATTAATTGACCTCTTGGGGGTCTCTTGGATGTTTATAGTAAGTTTATTGACTATATAATATTAAAATAAAAAGAGACATGGTAAATGTAAAAGTATTTAACTAAGAGTTAAATAAAAAATATAAAGTTAATATAGTGACCCAAACCTATCTAAAACCTATTGGTTGAGTGGTTTTCGACCTATCCCCACCATAAAATTTAAATAATTCACTTTTGAACCATTTGAATCAGAATATGAATTTATTATAAAATAATATTTCTAGCTTTTCCTAAGGTTCCCCCCTCCCCTCTTATAAAAGGGCACTCACACTCCCCTCTAATTCACACCATCAAAGTCTTTTGTCTCGGCCAAACCCTGCCCGAATATTCACTCAACATCCCTCAATTAAACCTAGAGGCCTTATTTGGGTCAGAAAGCCAACCTAATGTGCCCTTTTGATCAAATCAAAAGGAAGAACCTGAAGAAGAGGTAATGATTAAACCAACCTCTTTCAAGTTCCTGTCTTCTTCCACGTCTTATCTCTTTGTAATTTCCATTATAAAATGATAAATCAATTATCTTATATATATTATGATGTTATTATAAATATGGTTCAAACATATTCTGTATTCTATCCATCCTTGGATTTACATGTCACCATACATGCGTACGTACGACTTACAGTTTCCACGTCGTGGTGTACTTGTTATTCAAAACATTATTATTTGGATAGGTATGATAATGGTGTATAATTGAAGTAAATAACAAATATAACATTATAATTATTCTGCATATATGATATAACATCCGATTATATATTATTTTAATATCAAAATAATGATATTGTAACTCGTGTGTACGTATGGACTACAGTCTCCACGAATGTGATGAGATTCATTCCCCATTGTATCCATTTAAGTATAATTCTCATTTGATGATTAAAAGTAATGTTTAAGGACATGATATCATTCTGGTTATGAATAAGATACATCCTATCCATAAAAAAACATGGCTTATGTAACAAAACATATAAAACAAAATGAGTACACTGACTCCCGAAACGACGATAAAATTAATATATTATTAACAAAGAAATGCTAAAAGATCATATATGATATCATATTAATGTATATTATTATTGTGTAATTTAATACCAATTATTTCACCATTATAAAAAAGGTTAAACTACCCTCATCCAAGGAAATGTACAAGGTAAGGGGTTTTTTATCTCACTTTTAATTCCGTGGGATTTCCATTGTTCACCACTTATTAATTTCATGTGGTGTGTGTACTGCCCATGATTGTATTCATTATGTAATATAATTTAATTTATGGATATTTACATCATCAATGTATGATCATTCTTTCATGGGTGTATGTTTCATATGTAATCCATTTGATAATGGAATTTGAAATTCCAATTTCCACTCATTCGGCATTACGCATACTTCAATGATTATTTTACTCCAAGATTATGTGTGGAATCAATATTAATTTTCTTATGTCATAATTTAAACTCCCCTTTCATTGGATATACATTTGATAAACATAATCACTCCATTGATAAATTATCAAGTCGTCGATATGAACTTGATAAGCGTAATTTTAACTCAATCTTCCTTTATTGAGTTAAACATCCAATTGATTGGTGTTGTTTTTACCAGAATATGTGTAAATTTACTCTGATTTATTAACACTTAATTCCCAATCATATTGAGTGTATTTATATTTTTCACGCATAATTATGTTTTTGATTTATCCTTAACCTATGAACATGGTCTTTATAATAGATTTCATCTCAATTTACATTCCATTGAGACTTCTTTGTTGTTATACACAAATTCACTTTTATATTGTGTATATAATGTACATTGAAATAGTATATCATGAATCCCTTTATTCTCATGATATTATAACGTATTTATTACCTCAATTATTTTTAATCAAGTGTCTCTCTTTTGGTTAGGAACTCTAACTAAAATATAATTTTAAATGTTTTAAAGATTTATTATTATAAATATTTCCCATTAATGTCCATGTTTAAAAAATTGTTGTCAGGATTAATTTATATGGACATGAAAATTTTAAAATTAAAAATCATTTTAAAAGTTTTAATGTGGTTTGGGACACTTTGATTCAAAAATCTATTTTTAACGGCTTCTTGATAAATAGAGAGTCATTTAAATGTATTCAAGAAAAAGGGGGATATTTCTCTGAAATAGTTTTGATGATTATTTTAATCTATGTCAATATCCTTCATTATTCTTGATTGTGGTTAATCTGTTACAATTCAATATTCCATATTGTATTGAATGAGTTATTTTTGACTGTGGATGTGCTATTTTTATACCATTTTTGGATTGTGTAAAAAGTATTGAAATTTCATATGCTAGTTTTAATACGAATGTTTATGTTTGTGTTTAAAAATTATCATATAAGGAATGAATTGGACAATGTAAGTGACAGGTGGAGCCTGCTATAGCTCCTCGATGCATAGTTAGGTCTCATGAGACAAACTAGTGTATTGGAAAAAGTATTTGACAAAATCGAATTTGTAGTCTTGGCACAAGGCCTTGACTATGTGGTTATAAATGTCTGGCATTATGCATTCCATCTTTATGAAAGTGGTTATTGATATTGAATGTGATTATTCGATTAGTAGAATATCCATGTGAATAAGTAAATGGAATTATTTTGTTTTATTTCTTCCATATTATGCTAAAGTTCAAGTTTAAAATTATTTGATTTTAGTTATACATTTCTTTAAATGTTTATGCTTATTTATGAAAGCTTCCACAATATTGTTATCCTTACTAGGCATCTGAGCTCAAACCTTTCTATGTTTTATTTTTCCCAGAATGTGGAGAAGTATTTTATGAATGATCTGTAGGGATAGTATGAGAGGATATGAGTGTGGTCTATAGAGACAAGATATTGTTGTAGTTTTTAATTTTATGATGTAATGTAAACCTTATGAATGTATCTAGTGATTCTAAGGAAACTAAACAAATCAGTCTTTCGAGACTTGATCTTTTGTGATCATTACAATGTTATGTTATAATGCACCAAATCCGGCTAACTGGGATCAGGGCGTTACAGTTGGTATCAGATGATATTTAGTACAGACCGTGGGTGATATATTTAGATAAACTATGATTAGGGCACATAGCCCTAAGATAGACTTCGAGGCTTAGTATAGAAGATCATCCTAGAATTTTGGTATTGTAGTGATTTTTTGAGTTTTCCATGAAATTCATCCATGTCTGGATATGATTAGGTAGAGGTGGCTCTGGCACAGATGTTCCTAGGGGTAAAACCCGAAAACACCGCTTTGAGCTTGACTCTAACGGGTACTAGAGCACAATAACGGGCATTGCTGCACTCCTGGTTACGACACTCCCAGGGGATATTCTTATGATAATTTACATTTTTATTAAAAAATGATTTAAATTATTTTAATATTATATGAGAATAAATGACCTAGGTTAATCCTAAGGTGTTTCAAATTTAGAATATGGTGTCATGATATTCTCTATATGATTTTATGACTACTGTTACTCACTCAATGTTTTCTGGTTTTAGTTAATGGTTGGATTTAAAGGAAGTCATAGTAACTTTGAGAACGTTGTAAAAGGTGGGAACGATGGTGGATATGAGCAACAAAATAGAATATTGATAGGTGTAAATTATATAATGTTCATTCCAAATATGTTTTCCAAAAGTATGATCAAAAATATATATATTAACCAACTCTCGGACTCAACAAAGAAGAGAATGGTGATGAATGATAAGAGCTATAGAAGTGGAGACCATGGAGAAAAGAATCCTCAATTTAAATCATGTAGGAAATATGGGAGGAGACACACTGGACAGTGTCTCAATGGAACAAAGAAATGCTTTACATGCGGGCAAGAAGGAAATAAAGTGAAAATTACTGAGGAAAAATAAAAAGTACTATGGAAGAAAATAAAAATGGTCCCAAGAATCCATTTACAGTCATTTGACGTAAATATATGGGACCTGGAAATTACCTGAGTGAATGCCCTATTCTATTGGATATTTTTTTGGTCATAGAAGAATCACTGTGGAAATAAATGGTTGGAGAAATTTTTAAAAGTACTAGTACTACTTGATGATGGGATTACATTGGAATAATTTTCTCTTGTATTTGTAACCCTGCATTTTGTCATGTGAAAATGATATTTGAGGAAGACTTATCATTTCTATTGCAGATGTAGTTATAAATAACTATTTGGTTTTATATGATCATTGGGATTGAGGAAATTACAAGTTATTATATTTTGGTATAAAAATGAAAGGAATGAGATAACATTTTAGGTTAAATTAATTTATTATTATTTTGAAAAATTATTCTCATTTTGGTAATGTTATAAAATATAGTTTTTAAAAAAGGACAACATGCAGACCGTGTGACAACCCATCGCGTCGGAAAAAGATGTGGGAATTGAACCCACAACCAAAGTTCAATTGGTATTTAATGCCTACCACTGGACTACATGAAGTCCCTAGTTAGTGTGAGTAATTATTTTTAATTAAATTATTTTATTGATCAATAATAAGTTGATTTGGGATACTATGTCTTATCAAATGAATACCCTTATTATAGGAAAATGATTTGGTGATTAAGTGATAAATGTTATTTTGGAAGATGTTCGCTTTGATGGGAACCCTATATGCCCAAGGAAAATAGAATACTATGGGATTTCATTTGAGGAGTAATGGTGGGTTATATCTATGTTTTTATTATGTATTAATATGGATTTGAGTTATTTAGGGAAATTATTAACCTATAATAGAGAATATGTGATTAGGTTAATTACATTTATGTGTGTGACTTTAAGAGTAGTTTATTTTATTTGGAGATATAATTTAACGTGGATGACTACATAACCAAATTCTTCTAAGATTTGGTTTTCAATATTAGTTTGGATTATATTTAAGGATTTTAAGGACAATTCTTTATTGAATGGTATTTATTTATCTTTGGGGTATTTTTGGTTTAGTTTTAGAAATTAAAATTAGTGTTCTTTCTCTAATGGAATATCATATTGGGGGATCATCAGATCTGATACTAACCGTTTTAGTTTTGATTAATCTCTATATACAAGGTAAATATATTTTTTATCGTTCCTGAATCATGTGATTCTATAGAAGTTTATTCTTTCTCTTCCCGTTTGACCATGTCTTCTTGAAAACTCATCGTTTAAAAAACGTGTTAGTGGTAGAAATTTATTAAAGAATTATACTCTATGAAAAAAGTAAGTATATCTCTTTATCTTTATATTCAATCTCATAAATTAATACCTCATCTTTATGTAATGTAACATAAAACAAAAAAAAAATTGTCTGTCTACTTTTCCTACGGGGAGTCTAATGACCGTTTGTCCCATCACATATTCATGGTTTTCTTGTTGTTAACTTTCTCCTGATCATATTTTATATCCCTCTCCTTCAGAACATTACAATTATTTTATCATCCATATAAAAGTTTTACTACATGGAATCCTAGTATGGTTTATCTTGGATGACCTTTGTACTTCTCTTTCTTTCTTTTAAAGTGAATGTTTTATTGACTATTTTTCCGATATGGGACCTTCCATTATATTCCCATGACAAATTTTAAAAATTGCGAGATTACAATTTATTGAAGGAGGGTAGAATGTTACACCCCAAGCTTCCATGGTACACTTATTTTTGAATAATAAAGTAGCATGTGCTGTATGAATCTTATAGTTCTAACACATTAAAACAAATCAAACTAGCCATTAGGGTGAATTTTTGGTACTTTTTTGATAACATTCATATTTTTCTGAATAGTAAAAATTACTAAATTTTAATTTAAAATTTTTTTTAATAGAAATAATTAATAGTGATAAAATATTAATTTGAGTGATTTTAAAGTATAATTAGTTTATATTTTTACCATTTAATACAACTTTTTTCATTGGACATATTTTCACATTTAAACTGGCCATAAGCGAGTGCCAAACTTTTGGTAGTCATTATTTCTTAAAAACACGCTTTTTATTTTGATAGCAAGAATTCATTTTAAATTAATTTCTGCCACTTCTCTGTTTTGAATTTCAAAAAATGGATTCCATACATAAAATTATGAGGTTAAAATTGTGTAAATATGTAACTTTTATTTTGAGACATTTTGAATAATTACTTCGGTGAATATTTAATTTTTCATGGTTGAAGGGTAAATCCGGTAAACAAGGGTAAAAAAATAATATTATAATAATAATAATTTATACTAAAACGTATCCTAACCATAATGGATAATAAATTTTCAACCATTATCATCTTTGAGACGATTTTGGGACCCCATTTATCCACCTGTATGTGATAATGACACTTTATATTAAGTTAAAGTAAATACAAAAATGACATAAGCATATGTCTTTTAGAAAAATATTTTTTACATAAGGTTATGTATGTCATATTTGTGACTATAAATATTAATTGAAATTTTAAAATGATTTCCTACATAATGGTATTTTATTTATAATTTTTATACAATGAATAATTAATTTTATTTATGATACAATAATGATGCAGTATTATCCTTATTAATGAAAGAATAAGATAATTAGTATTATAAATGTTAAACTAAATATAATTTGAACTTCTTGATGCCTTCCACGAATTTTATTGGTTAATATAAATTTTTTTTTGTTGCTTAAATGAATTTATTTAGAATTAATAACTTCTTTAATACTTTAAGAAATCAATTATTAAATATTGTCAAAATTGACAAAAATGAGTTTAAAAAAAATATTATAATATTAATTGATATTATATTCCTAAAAAATATATGGTTTGGACAAAGGACTTATATAATAATAATGTTATTATTAATGGACCACTTTGGGGTCTCTTGGAAGTTTATAGTAAGTTTCATGACAATATAATATAAAAATGCAAAGAGACATGGTAAATGTCAAACTATTTAACTAAGAGTAAAATCAAAAAGATAATGTTAATATAGTGATCCAAAACTGTCTAAAACCTATTTTTTGATAGGTTTTCGACCTATCCCCACATTAAACTATAAATAATCTACTTTTGAGCCATTATAAACTGAATTTGAATTTATTATAAAATAATATTTCTAGCTTTTCCTAAAGTGCCCATCACCCCTCTTAGAAAAGAGTTATCCACCTTCCCTCTAATTCACACCTTCATAGACTTTTTTCTCGGCCAAAACCTACCCTAATATTTTCTCAACATCCCTAAATTCAACCTAGAGGCCTTACATTGATCATAAAGCCATCCTATGGAGCCAATTTGAACAAATCATAAGGAAGAACCCGAAGAAGAGGTATTGATTTCACCACCCACTTTCAAGGTCCATTCTTCTTCCACTCTGTATTTATTTATTATTTCCATTATAAAATAATAACTCCAGTATATTCTATATATTTTGATGTTATTATAAATATGGTACAACCATATTCATTATTCTATCCATCTTTTGAATGACATGTCACCATACACGCGTACGTACAGCTTTCCGTCTCCATGTCGTGGTGTAATTATTATTCAAAACATTATTATTTGGATTGGTATGATAATGATTTTTAATTGAAGTAAATAATAAATTTAACATTATAATTATTCTGTATATATGATATATAATCCAATTATTTATTATTTTAATATCAAAAGGATGATATTGTCTCTCGTGCGTACGTACGGACTACCGTCTTCACGAACGTGATTAGATTCATTCCCCATTGTATCAATTCAAGTATAATTCAAATTAGATAATTAAAAATAATTTTTAAGGACATTATAACATTCTTTATATGAATAATATACAACCTATCCGTAACAAACACGTCTTACGTAACAAAACATATAAAAGAAAATGTCTAAGTTAACACCTAAAACGTCGATAATACTAAGATATTATTAACAAATCAATTTTAAAATATCATATATGATATCATATTAATTTATATGATTCTGGTATAATTTAATAAAAATTATTTCACCGTATACAAGATGCTAAACTACCCTCAACCAAGAAAAAGTACAACGTAAGGGGTATCTTATCTCACTTTTAATTCTGTGAGATTTCTATTGGTCACCACTTATTTATTGCATGTTGTGTGTGTACTACCCATGACTGTATTCATTGTGTAATATACGTTAATTTATGGATATTTACATAAAAATTTTATGATATTTCTTTCATGGGTGTATGTTTTGTATGTTACCAAATTGATAATGGAATTTGAAACTTCAATTTCCACTCATTCGCCTTTACACATACTTCATTGATTATTCTACTCCAGGATTATTTGTGGAATCATTTTTCATTTTCTTATGTCATAATTTCCACATCCATTTGTGAGGATATACTTTTGATAGACATAATCTGTCTATTTATAAATTCTCAAGTCATCGATATGACTTTGATAGGCGTAATTTTGACTCAATCTCCCTTTATTGAGTTAAATATCAAATTGATTGGTCTTGTTTTTACAAGAATAAATGTGAATTTCCTCCGATTGATTTACACTAAATAACCAATAATATTGAGGGTATTTATATTTTTCACATATAATTAAGTCTCTTATTTATCCATAACCTAAGGATATGGTCTTTATCAGATATCTCATCTCAATTTAAATTCCTTTGAGACTTCTTTGTTGTATAAACCAATTCAGTTTTATATGGTGTATATAATGTACTATAACATAGAATATCATGAATCCATTTATTCTCAGGATATTATAATGTTTTGATTAACATAATTATTTGTATTCAAGTGTCTCTCTTTTGGTTAGGAACTCTAACTAAAATATCATTTTAAATGTTTTTTCAGATTTAATATTCTGAATATTTCTCATAAATGTCCATGTTTAAAAAATGGTTTTAAGGATTTATTTATATGGATATTAATGTTGTAAAATTAAAATTCCTTTTAAAAGTTTCAAAGTGGTATGGGACACTTTGATTAAAAAATCTATTTTAAACAGCTTCTTGATAAATAGTGAGACATTTAAATGTTTTCAAGAAAAGGGGGATATTTCTCTCAAATAGTTTTGATGATTATATTCATCTATTTAAATATCCTTAATTATTCTGGATTGAGGTTAATCCGTTACAATAAAATCTCCCATATTGTATTGAATAAGTTGCGTCTGACTGTGGATGTGCTATTTTTATACCATTCATGGTTTGTGGATAAAGTATTGACATTTCGTATGCTAGTTTTAGAATACATTTTTATGTTTATGTTTCAAAATTTTCATATGATGAATGCATTGGACATAGTAAGTGATGACTGTAGCCTTCTATAGCTCATCAATGCATCGGTGGGTCTCATGAGACAAACTAGTGTCTTGGAACAGGGTCTTGACAAAATATTATTTGTAGTCTTGGAACAAGGCCTTGACTATGTGGTTATGATAGTCTGGCATTATGCATTCCATCATTATGAAAGTGGTTATTGATATTGCATGAGATTATTTGATTATTATAATATCCATGTGAATAAGTAAATGGTATTATTTCATTTTATTTCTACCATATTATGATGAAGTTCATGTTTAAAAGGCTTTTTTTGAAGTTATACATTGCCTTAAATGTTTCTTCTTATATATTAATGTTTCCGCTATATTTTTATCCTTACTGGGCATCTTATCTCACCCCTTTCTATGTTTTATTTTTCCTAGTATGTGAAGAAGTATTTTATGAATGTCCTCTAGGGATAGTATGAGGGGATATTAGTGTGCTCTATGGAGAAAATATGTTGTTGTAGTTTTTCTTTTTATGGTGTAATGTAAACATTATGAATGTATCTAGTGATTCATAGGATACTAAACTAATCAGTCATTCGAGAATTGATCTTTTGTGACCATGCCAATGTTATGTAATAATGCAACGACTCTGGGTATCCAGGGTCAAGGCGTTACAAGAAGTACTTCAGAAGATCTACCATGGACACTAGTTGTATCTCAATGTGCTATATGTAATGTTGTAATTTCTTCACTACAAATACCAGCGCAAGGAAGGTTTTTTAAATATAGTAGTGTCTGGTATCCATAATGAGAATCATGCTACTTTGATAGTATATATTGTTATCAATTACCTCATTGTTCTTCTAGGTGAGAAGTGTGCTGAGTGATCGTTCCATTGAAGTTAGCTAATGGATCAACAGTTTTCCGAAAATTGGGGGCATCATGAATGGAGGCTGTAACAGGAACTCCATGATTTTCTCGAAAGCTGTTTTATATTCTAGGTCCCACTAATAGAGAATGAATTTCATCATGCATCAAGAAAAGGAATTCCACATGCTGAACAAATTCATGATAAATCGATGTATGTATGCCAAGTGGCCTTGATAGACTCTATAGAGACCGAAGCATTTCCATATAACATTATATGATTTTAAGCATAGTTAAACATCAGAGTAGAAGCCAAAAATTGTTATGTCTAGTGTCTTAGAAGACTGGGTACATAAAACACAGACATGGGGATTAAAAAACTTCTTCCATAAAGAGCTCCTAACATTCATTGATCCCTTACGTCTGTATAGGGTACCCTAGTTAACACATGAACAACGGGTGAGCTAAAAATCCCTGTAAGGGAATGAACATAAGGATACATCATAAGCACATACTTTTTGAGGCATGAAATAATGATATACAAATCATGTAACATATGAAATCAAATAATATAAGAATGTGTACATATAAACATGGAATCATATAAATGTGGAATAATCATAATACATTTATTCGGGATGGTTGAAGTCTAACCGCCAATCCTGTTTTCTATTTTTGTATGGGCCAAATCTAACCTCAAATCCCATTTCACATCGCATCTCACGAGACATAACCTGACCCAATACATTGGAGAAATATATAGGTTCACCCATATCAATATTCCCATTAATATTCTTTCCACATAAATAATCATACATAATCAACCAAACATAAACATACATATACCCATGGAAAGAATTAGGTACAACAATCATGAATTATATCATAACCAATGAGCATATCATGAAAGTCATCATGAAAGGAAAGGATTAGAATGTACATGGATATGAATATGGTAAAATAGGAAAATAACATGGTCTGTAGTGTCATATAGAAGTGACACCATATAAGAAAAGTATTTTAGAAATATTGGCATTAAAACATCTTTGTGCGGTTTTAAGAGAATTGCTATAGAGATTTTAAAATAGAGATGAGGCAAATATTTTCAATAAAATGAAAACTGAACCAAGTATTTTTTTCATAATAAATATACATATTTTATAAATAAAATGGTGTCATAAATCATAGGATTTACTGCAAATGAATATTTTTTAAAAACTCGGGAAGTTTCATTTAAAACGAGTGTGCTTATTGAGAAGTATCGAGGGGGGATTCACTTAAAAGAATGTATATCTCTAAAAGGGAATGAGAGTGGATCTTGAAACATGAGTTTGGAGAATATGAAAATAATTTTTATGTTATAAATAAAACAAAAATACAACTCCATGTTGGTAAAAATTACGATAGATCAACCTGAAGTAATAAAGGAGGTTCGGGTAGAATTCCTTACGATTTATCAGAATTGTATCTGGTGTAACTAAGAGTGCTTGATGAGAGATATAAGGGGTTTATAATCACTTATAAAACATATGGGAATTATGGAGGAGGTTAAAAAATATGCAATACCATTTAGGATTACCCATAAAAGTCGTAGATAATTGGATAATCTTCATTAAGATAAAAATTGAGAGGATCCCTTACCTTAAATTTGTTGGTGTTCTCCACTTGTAGTTAAAGACCTAAATAAACAAATTAGGATTATTAATTAATAATTAAAGAACCTATTATATATCTAATTGATTTATTATAATGATTTTTAGTTCATTCAAGGCCTTCATGATTAGTTTTAAGGTTCAATTTCATTGTTAAGGCTCATTTGTTTACATGGATTTAAAAGATCGGTTCAGTTATATTCAATTTCAGATAAACATGAAAGATGGAAGTATTTTTCCAGAAATGAATTAATATGATATTCTATATAATCCAAGAGATCACTTGGTTTAAAATTCAATTTGGTTACTTATATTGAAGTCAAACTATTTTATAAAACTATAGTGATAACCGTTTTAGTTAATGGGTGGGTTTGATTACAAATAACATGTATTTCATTATAACTTAATACCATTTGTACAAAAGGATTACAGAACAAAAAATATGATATATTACATATATAATAATCTTGTTCAACCATAAAACATATGGTTTAATGACCATAATTAATGATTACAATAGAAATTTATAAATTTTTGTCCTTGAATGTGCTAAATTAGCACAACACAAATGGTGCTTTAATTTATTTCAAAAAAAATGGTGGGGAAGGGAGAGAAGAAAATGAAATATCTCATTAGTATGAAAACATTCCAGTACATGTATGTTACTGTATTTATCATATATTTTTGGGTGAAGGGAGGTGAGTAAAGATACAAAAAGGAAGGATCATAAAATAAATTAAGGAATTGGGAAAAGGAATTTATATCTTGTGACTTCCTACTTTGAGAATTCATAAAGGGAGAGATTTTGGTATTTTGAAGTTGTTGGGAGCTTTTGGACATGGGGGGTTCATTGGGAATGATTTTGGAATAATGTTGGTAAGGCATAATGGATGAGAAGAGTGAAGAGAAGAGGGAGTGAAGGGGGGGGGGTGTTATTGTGGACGAGGGAAGGGATTTCTCAATATAAAATTCATTAATTTATTATTTTCCCACAAGACAAAGAATAGGGAATCTTCCATTACCAAGAATAGTAATTATATCATGTGATCATGAACTAATTTTTCTTACATTAGCATAACATCATCAATGACTCAATAAATCTATTATTTAGCATTTATTGTAAATTATCATATTTTTACTATTCATAAAAATTCATGTATTTCAGAATAATCCCAAAAATTCAGCCCATCCATTATTCGACTTGTAGAATAAAAAATGAATTTCATTTTTCAAAAATAATTTTCTTTGTTTGATTATTTTAATATTTAATTAAAGTTATAATTTATTATCAAAAACCTTTTATAAAACATTCATTTACTCAATCTAAAATATAGGTATATCATACATCCAACTTGAATAATATTTATATACTATCATAGGTGTGGTTACTATTCATTACCTTTATATCACTATTCATTTGGGTATGTTACTTTAAAATAGTGTATGTTTATATTCACCAAAAATTAATTTTTTCTTATCGAACTCCAAATAACTTAATGATTACAGTAGTGTATGTAATATTTTCAGAATTCCAAACACAGAACTGACATAATTATGTTTAATAGTCACTTAGAACTCAGAAGTTCATTATGTTTTGTTTTCATGTGATTTTTATGACATATTTATAAGAGAGGAATTTCTATTTAGTAAAAATTGGGTCCTTACATTCTTCCCCCATAATGAAATTTCACCCCCGAAATTTAGTTTTACATTCTAAGACAAAAACATGTGTGGTTACATTTCCTTCATTGCTTCCTCCAGTTACACTTTTGCCTCTTTGTACTTATGGTTTTTCCATAGTACATTTACTAGAATAGAAGTCTTGTTGCATATAACATTGTCTCTACAATCCAAGATAATCACTAGATTCTCTTCATAAGATATATCATCATCCATCTATACTACCTTTGAAGACAGTACATGTGAAGGGTCTGGTAAGTACTTTATAAAGTGGGATACATGAAAGACATCATGTACATTCGACATGGTATGTGGATGTTCCAGTCAATAGGCCACTGATATGACTCGATAAAGGTTCTTGAAGGGGCATATATACCTTTTACTTATCACTCCATTCTTTCCGAACCTCATGACCTTCTTCCACTGAGATATGCGTAGAAATATCATGTCTCCAACTTTGAACTCAATGTATTGTCCAAGGTTATCTGCATAACTCTTCTTTCGACACTAGGATTCCTTGATATGCTTCTGAATGGTTTTCAACCATTTCATTGACCATATCACGTCCTAGCTACTTACAATCCCCATCATCATCCCAACACGCCTGTGTTCTGCACCTTTTCCCATAATGGTCATCATATGGAACCATTCGGATGATCGAGTGGATACTGTTGTTGTTGGAGAATTCAACCAGTGGAAGATGTTGGTCCCATCCTCCTTTTAATTCCATTGAACATGCTCACAAAAATTTCTCCGATATATGAATAGTTTTTTCAGATTGACCATTCGTTTGAGGTGGATAGGCTGCACTAATGTTTAATTTTTTTTCTTAGAGAATGTTTGAGATTTTTCCAAAAAATCAAGATGAATCTCAGATCACGATCAGATACAATAGATATTGCTACTCCATGCATCCTTAACACTTCTTTGATGAAAATCTATGGCAGTTGATCCAAAGATAATTCTTCTGAAACCAAGATAATGTGAGCTCTTTTTGTAAGACGATCCACAATGACCCATATAGCATTTTTTCCTCTAGATGTCATAGGAAGTCCAGTGACAAAGTACATGGTAATGTTCCCCCACTTATATGCTAGAAGGGGTAGTGGTTGAAACATCCCCTTAGACTTTTTCCCCTCATCCTTCACTTGCTGATATACCAGGCGCATTGACTAATATTCAGCCATCTCCCTTTTCATACTATCCCACCAAATGTTTTCTCGGAGATCTCAATAAATCATTGTGCTCCCTTGGTGGATAGATAAGGTCAAGAGATGTGCATCATTTAATATCTCCTTCTTTATCTCAGGATTGGTTGGTACACATAATCATGTCCCAAATACTACAACTTCTTCCTCATCAATTTTGAAATCAGAGGATTTCCCATTTCTGATAGCTTCCACCCTTTTCTGAACTTCCAAGACAATTCATTGAGCATTGTTTATTTTCTCCACGAGGAATGTATGAGAAATAATTTGAGAAAGGATCGGTGATTTTCATACCTTAATGATTCCCATGTTCATCCATTTAAAATCTAAGAATATCGGATCCTTTTCAATTCTCATCAATGATAATGATGCAGAGCCTTTTCTACTAAGAGAATCCGGTACCTTGTTTGTCTTACCGAGATGGTAGTGGACTGAGCAGTCATAATCCTTGTTGAGGTCTATCCATCTTCACTAGCACATATTACGCTCTTTCTGTGGAAATGTATATTTGGGACTCTTTTGGTCAGTATTTATCTCACATTTATCCCCATATAAATAATGCCACAATATTTTCAACACAAGGATCAAAATTTCTAGCTCCAGATCATTCGTGGGATAGTTTTTCTCATGTATTTTCATCTACCTTAAGGAGTAGGATATCACTTTATAATATTTCATAAGCACGCTTCCTAATACCATCAGAGAAGCATCACTATACACAAGAATGAGTTCACAAATTGATGTGAGTGTAAGTATTGGTGTAGTGATAAGCCTCCTTTTCAACTCTGTGAAACAATATTCACATTCCTATGTCCAAACAATCTTTACCCCCTTCCATGTCAGCTTGGTCATTGGGATTGAAAATTGTGAAAATTTATTCATGAATCCTCAATAATACCGAGCCTAACCTAAATACATGTGGATCTCTATTACAGAATTTGGCCTAGGCCACTCTTCAATTTCTTTTGTCTTGGAAGGTTCCATAGATATACCTTTTTCTGGTGATAACATTCCCCAAAAATGATACTTCCTCCATCTGAAACTCACATTTACTGAACATTACAAACTACTTCTTTATTCAAAAAGTCTTTAACATAGCTTTCAAATGATCCTCATATACCCCCTTTCTATAGAGTATATCAAAATATCATCAATAAAGAACACCAGAAATTTTTTCAGGTAATCTTTAAAGACTCTATTCCTTAAATCCATGAAAATTGTGGGATAATTATTGAGTCTGATGGGAATCACTATGAACACACAATGTCCGTACCTCATTCCAATGGAATTCTTGGGAATATCTTCCTTCCACACAATTAGTTGGTGATATCATGATCGAACAATTCATCTATCTATGGAAGTGGATACTAGATTTTTAAAGTGATTTTATTGAGCTCATGATAATAAAAGTAGAGAACCTTTGATCCATCCTTCTAATTGATGAAGATGACTAGAACAGCCCATGGTTAAGCACTCGGGCATATAAAACCCTTCTCCATATTCTCTTGTATCAACTATTTCATCTCTTCCAACTCTATGATGGCCATTATGTATGTTGTCAATGAGATAAGGAGAGATCCAAGGATAAGTTTAATTGAGAACTCTACCTCTCAGTTAATAAAATGATCAGGAAACTCTTTAGGGAATACCTCAGTGTAATCCCTTGTGATGGGAACATATTCTAGCATGATTCTCTCTTTTATCTCAATAATTTTATCTAGATATGCTTTCTAATAAGGAAACAATATAAACACTTGAGACGAAGATTATATAAGAGGTTCATCATCCAAATTACACTTGTAAATAATCGGAGGATTCTTTTGTATGTGATGAGTGATTTACCTTTCCTGAAAGTTGATATTGTCTTTGAATAAAGATAGAAAATAAATTCCCAAGGTAGTGTCAAACTCCACTAAAGGAACTGTACTGGGAGGTTCAATCCACAAATTTTAACCAAAGAGGAGTTATAAACCACGGAGGCAATAATGGCTCCAATTTATCTTCTAAAAAATAACATTTCCTCCAAATTTTATGGTTGTTTTTAAATAGTTATACAATACATGAATGATATGAAAGAATGCGGTGAACCATATTGAAATAGTATGTTCAATTTTCTTGAATGAATAACTAGAGTACCTGTCACTACATCATTTTCTGACTCCACCTTAGTAGTAGTGATATCATAAGACATTCCTTGTTTCCTTGGACGTTGTTGTTGATTGCCTCCAGCAACCCTCAACTTAAGGAAATTGTTCGCATAATTCCAATGATCCTTGCAGTTGTAACACTGCACCGCGGGCTGAGTGTTGGCTTGAACCTTTCTTTATTTTTCTGAATTAGTGGGATACTTCATATCTTGGTGATAGTTCTTTTCCAGATGACTAAAATATCCACATTTGATTAAATTATTGGGTCCCATCAGATAGTTACCAGGATGCTTCTTCCCAAATAAATTTCATGGGGAAATGTATGAATTCTTTCCATCCGGGGATTTGTTTAATGGACCACCCATGTTGTTGGTCATTTTTCTTTTATTTTCACTAGGCCCATGAGTGCACAGAAAGTCTGAAATCTCTATTTCTACCATTAGGAAAAAATGTAAAATCTCCACATAACTGTCAAAGTGTTTAATTGCCAACTATTTTCATAGACATGGCTTTATTCAACTAAATATGAGATTGACCTTACTTTTGGTTTTCATGACAAAGCCACATGCATACCTAGCAGCCTTGTAATATATTTTCTATATGCCCCGATGGACTCATCTTCCTTCTTCTAGAGTCCAAGTAACACTCTTTCAATCTTGAGATGGAGGGTTCGAGGAAAATATTTGTTGAAAAACATCCTATTGATTTCCTCCCAATACTAGGAATCAATTTCCACTCAGGACCTAGTATGCATTATTTGACTCCTCCCCCGATAAGCTTCCCCATCAAAATGATAGTCTGCCAGTGCCACCTTTTCATCTACCAAGAACTAGATGATGGAGACTATAATTTTAATGGAGTTAATCAATTATTCTGCGAGAAGGGGATTAGAAGATACACTAAACATGGGAGTCCTTTTACACATGAAGGATTATATAATAATGTGCCCTTTCCATGTAAGAGGAGGGAATTCCACCTGATTCATGTTATTACTCATAACTCGAGCCAGCTAGGCAAGTACTATCATGATTTTTTGAGCACCCACTCCCATAATATCCGGCATATCATTAGAGAAATCATTATATTGACTATCACATTTGTTTTTGGAACGTTTTCTTCTATTTCCAAAAATTAACTCAAAAAATAACGTATAATTAGAGGTCTTGAATACATAGCTATTGAGCATAAAAAGAAAACATTTACCATAAATCGATAAACATATAGAAAATAAGTATATCCTAACTTTTGATTCCTTATGATTATATCCAGGTTATCCTCAATCTATTTCATAACATAAATTATTATGGTATTTTTTTGTCCCTTAATAATGGTTGGTTCTAAACTCATGAATCTAAAAAAGAATATACCCCATGAGTGTCATAACAAAGAGTGCATCAAGGCTAGTTGATGTGCACTTTTTCTTGTTTGAGTATAGCTCAATGTGGTGTTTTCAGGTCCCCCCTAGAAACATCTATCCCCCAGCCACCTCTACCTGCCCGTATCCAGAAAATTAAGTATTTTCATGATAAACCACTTACTGAATTATTATCAAAATTTTGGACTGTTATCTAATAGTTATTGTCAACCCTAAGTTTCTCAATAATCCTCTTTATTCCTAATCTCTAAAATTTCTATATCAGCCTATGATACCAACTATAGCAACCCTAGCCTTTTCTAGAAAATTTACATGATTTTAAGCATAGTTAAACATCAGAGTACAAGCCAAGGATTGTTTAGTCTAGTGTCATGGAAGACTAGGTACAAAAAACATAGAACATGGGGATAAAAAACAATTCTTACATAAAGAGATCCTAACATCCTTTGAGCCTTTACATCTACACATGTTACCCTAGGGAACACATGAATAAATGGGTGAGCTAAAAATACCAGTAAGGGAAATAATATTAGGATACATCTTAAGCACATGAGTTAGGATGTATGACATAATGATATCCAATGAATGGAACATATGAAATCAAATCGTATAAGCCTGGTATCAAATTAACAAGGAATCTTATAAATGTGGAAAATCCTAAAACATTTATTTGCTACGGGTTAAGGACACCTTCCAATCATGTTTTCTATTTGAGTATGGTTCATGGCTAATCGGCTATCCCATTTCACATCACATCTCACGAGACTTTACCTTACCCAAGGAATTGTAGTTCTATCTGGGCGCACCCATATCATCATTTCCTTGAATATTCCTTCCAAATAAATAATATTTCCACATAAATAATTATACATAATCAAAAATACATAAACATAAGGATACCCATGGAAAGAATTAAGTAACAAATCATGACATAAATCATATCTGATGAGTGTATCATGAAAGTGTCCATGAACGGAATGGTTTAGAACAAACATGGACGTTCATAGGGTGAAATGAAAATATAACATGGTAAGTGGTGTCAGACATATGTGACAACATATAAGAAATTTATTTTAGAAACATTAGCATTAAATCATCTTTGTGCGGTTTTATGGAAAATAATATAAAGAATTTAAATTAAAAAAGATGAAAATATTTTATATAAAACCAGAATTTAACCAAGAAATGTTTCATAATGAAATTTATGATTTTATAAATATTATGGTGTCATAAAACAGAGGCTATATTGCTATTGAAATTTGGTAAAAATTCAAGAATTTTTTTTAAAATGAGTGTGCTTATTGGGAAGTATTGAGGAGGGATTCACATAAAAGCTTGTATATCAATGAAAGAGAATGAGAGATGGATCATAGAACATGAGTTTGGATCATATAAACCAAATTTATAAGTTTTACAAAAAATAAAAAGGAAAATAAATTTTGGTAAAATTAATGACAGAGAAACTCGAAGGAATAAATGATGTTTTGGTAGAATTCATTTAGGTTTATCAGCTTGTCATTGGGGGGAACTAAGAGGTATTGATGAGAGATATAAGGGGTTTCTCATCACTTATAAAACATTGGTGATGTATGGGTGATGTTAAAATATATACCACACTATTTAGGATTACCCATAAAAGGCATAACATAGAGGAGAAACATGATTAAGAGATAAATGGAGAGGATCCCCTACCATAAATATTTTGGTGTTGTCCACTTGTTATTAAATACCTGAATAAAAAAATTATTCTTTTTAATTCAAAAGTAAAAAACCTCTTTTATATGTAATAGATTTATTATAACCCTTTTTAGTTCATCTGAGGCCTCCTTGATTAGTTATAAGGTTCAATTTCATTATTCAGGCTCGTTTGTTTACATGGTTTTAAAAGATCGCTTCAATTATATTCAGGTTCGGATAAACATTAAATATGGAAGTGGTTAAAAAAATAAATTTATATTCTATTAGTGAACATAAAAAAGTTTTCATTGTTTAAAATTTAATATCGTTGCGTATATTGACGTAAAACTATTATATAAAACCATAATGACAACCTTTTTTGTTATTTGGTGGGTTTGATTACAAAGAACATGTTTTTATTTATAACATAATACCAATCATACTGAAAGATTATAGAACTAAAATTATTATATATTACATATCTAATAATCTTGTTCAACTATAACACAAATGGTTTCACGAGAAGAATTAATGATTATAATAGAAATTGACAAATTGTTGTTCTTGAATGTGCTAAATTAGCACATCTCAAACAATGCATTCATTTCATTCGAATAAAAGGTGGGTAAAGGAGTTAAGATAATGAAATATCACAATAGTATGAAAGAATTAATGTACATGTATGTTATTATATTTATCATATTATTTTGGTGAACGGAGGTGGGGAAACAAACAAAAAGAAAAGAACTTAAAAGAAATGAGGAATTAGAAAGAGAAATTTACCTCTTGAGACATCGTCCTTGGAGAACCTCCTAAGGGGATAGTTTTTTGTAATTTTAAGAGGATGGGAGGTTTTGGACGTGGCGGTGGACCTTGGGGAGAGATTTGGATAGAATATTGGCAAGGCTCAAGGCTTGAGAGGATTAAACAGAAGAGGGAGTGATGGAAGGTTTTTATAATGTAGGAGAGACGAGATTTCTCACTATAAAGTTCATTGATGTATTATTTTCCTAGTAGACAATGTATAGTGAGTCTTCCTTGACTAATAATAGTAATTTTATCATCTGGTCTAGAAACAATTGGTCTTGTATCAGCAGAACATCATAAATGACTCAATAAATCTATGATTTATCATTTATTGGAAATTATCATATTTTTACTATTCATAAAAAATTCACGTATTTCTAAAAAATCTCAAAAATTCACCCCAAAAATATTTCGACATGTTGAATCTAAAAATTAAGTCCATTTTTCTAAAATAATTTTCTAAATTTGATTATTTTAATATTTAATTAAAATTAAAATTTATTATCAAAGACCAATTTTTAAACATTCATTTACTCATTCTAAAATATAGGTATATAACAATTTCAACTTAAAAAATATTTATATACTATCATATTTATGGTTTCTATTCATTAGGGTATATCACTATTCATAAGAGTATGTTACGATTCATTAGGGTAGGTTACTATTAACAAAAAATTATGATTTTCTTATAAAATTGCAAATAAGTTATTGATTGCAACCGTGTATGTCGGATTTTCGAAATTCCAAACACAGAAGTGACAAACAAATATTTAAAGGTCACATAGAACATAGTAGTTCATTATGTTGTGTTTTCATTTTATTTTTAGGACATATTTATAAGGGGGGAATTTCCATTTATAAAACAATAGGTAGTTACAGCCTCGAATCTCCAGAATCTTGCTTGGAGGAGACATCTTACTGATAAACATATTCTTTTTCAGATCAACCTCAATTAATTTATATCTGACAACAAATCCAAGAAATTTTCTGGAGTGGACCCTGAAGGCAGACATCAATTTGTTTATCTTTATATGGTGAGAATGGAGGGAACCAAAAACTATTTCATGGTCACTGAGATGTTCCTTTCACATGCATAATTTTACCACCAGATTATCCGTGTAGTATTCTAACAATGTTCTGAGGATCGAATTAAATCTGTGATGCAAAGAACGCTGATAGGTGGAACCTGCATTCTTTAGACCGAAGGGCATTAACTGGTTGCATAATGTACCTTGTGGTCCCCTATAGGCTATTGAATCTTCATCCTTAGGGGACATTCGAATATGGTTATACCCCAAATACCCATACATAAATAATAGATCATGAAACCTAGTGGTGGAGTCAATCAACAGTTCTGTCACATGAAGTGGAAAATTGTCTCTCAGACAATGATGATTGATATCCCAGAAGTTGATGAATATTCTGATCTATAAATTTTTTATTTTTGTAGGAACAATATTTGCAAACAATTTATGGTATTGGACCTGCTTGATGAATTTTTCTTTGATGATCTTATCAGCCTTAGCTTCAACCATGGACCCATGACATGGAACCATATTTATGGGGGGATTCTTAAACCCAGAATGATTTTCTGGAAGACCGAGGTGGTGCAATGAGACCTGAGGATGTAGTCCCGAAATCTCATCATAAATCCTGAAAATACATCATGTTGTCTCTTTAGGAATTCCACGTACAGTTGTTGCTCTACAACTTCCATATTAGGAGTGATTAATGTGGGTTTCATATCTGTCTCATTACTAATGTTCAACTGTACCAATTCATCAAATGTGGTGGAGACACCCTCTTCAAATACAAGAGGTGAAGCATAAAAACATTTAATTTACTTGTGTAGGAGGGATCCTCATCTAGGGGAGATCACATTGAGTCAATAGGTCCCAATGGGCCACTAGTGCCAACCTGAGTAGTAGTGGACACCAGATCAAGAGAATTTTGTTCTACCGAAACAATAGCAATGAATATTGTCGACCCAATCTGAACTGGTCTTCAGACAAAGGGCCATTATTAATGATATCAGAGAAATAGTGGGATGTAGTATTGAGCATGTTTATCCCATAATAGCGGTATAAGAAATAATGACATATTACCATTTCCATGGGGAGGATATCCCAATACCTTTTGTGAGTAAGGGGCTCTGGAATCACTTGAGCCAGATTCATGTTGGAATACTAGGTGATATTATGGAATCCCTTATACTGGGAATGTGTTGGCCCCTTGATCTAGAAACAATAAATCATTTCCCCATATCCATGGTCATATCCTCAAATCACTGGATCAGAAAAATGTAGGCATCATCCAGGTATGTTCAAGGGTTGGTCACAGTTGTAGCATGTTCAAGATCATTAGCCCAGATCGTTTTGTCCTAGATCTTATAATAGATAGAATCCAAGTAGAGGGATTGAATAGAAGAAAATGGAGAAACATCACATAGGAGTATTCCCACTCGACCATTAAGGGAGAACTTAAGGCACTAGTGATACGATGAACTGATAACCACAAGAAGGTGAAACCATGGCCTACCCATCAATGCTTTGTAGGCGGTGCCCTGGGATATATAACCATGAACTCGGTGAAGGCTACCAGGAGACTAAATTGGTTCTTCAAGAAGATTTTTCCAATCAGTTTCTATTCCATCGAATGATAACCTTGAATCGTCAGGTCATAAGGACTCAGATCATCCCCAGACAACCCCATTTTTCGAAGTGTCTGGGTCGGGATTAGATTTATCCTAGAGCATGTGTCGACAATACTGTGATGAACCTATACACCATTGAAGTGGATGATGATTTACTATGGAATTATGTGACCTTGTATGGGAGATCCTTCATGTTCCCCATAGAAAGATAGGGTGGTCTAACATTCATCATGCTCGAATATCTTAGCATGGAAGGCTTATGCAGCTGCTACCTCTCTCTCAAACTAAAGGGGGCTTCATAAAGCTTTGGTGATGGAATCACTAATATCTGCTAATTAGGAAGAGACTCAAGTATTTATTTCCTCATACGAATGCATGAAACATGATTAAGGATATCATACATTATTCTAAGCATGAACTTATTCCTATAGGAGGTCTTTTTACAGCGGGTGGTATGATGGGCCCTTCTGGCTGAATCGGTGGATCACTAGTTATGAGAATGACCATCTACATGCTAGTAAAAGTCCATAGAGTGACTACTGAATACGTCCTAGATTACTAAGGAACTTCTATAAAAGAGTGTGGCTAATCATTGCATGGTCGGGGTAGCTCTACGTAATCAAGTAACACAAATGGTGGTGAAAGTGGAGCTGATTACACCAGATGAGAAGGCAATTTTTTTTGAGATCTGTGCTGGGTTTTCTATCTAGTTTTGGTTCCATGCAAAGCCAATCTAGAATTATTGACTGATAAATTCCATCAACCCATATTCCCATGGCTCCGTCAGCACTAACAATAGATTAGAAAATTGGGAGGATCCATCTGGCACCCCTTGTCATCATGAATCATTTAGGGTTTTACCAACTCCACGGTGATACCCAAAGCGTACCCTTGATCGTCACATGATGAATCATCCACCAATGGATGGATTCTGGTGGTAACTTCCATCTAACGGAGCACGAAGACTTCGAGAGTGTGGGATGATGATGTCATAGGTGGGGACATTGTTTTCCCCTACGACGCTGATGTTTTCTCATCGGAGAAGAGAGATGATGATACGTTGACGTAGAAGTAGTGGCTGTGTGTGATGTTGAATCTTCTGGAGGCTCAAGTCAATTTAGATGTGCATGGATAATACAATGGGCATGGGCTTCTTCCTTATGATCCATCCAGTCTTCATAATTTTTGGACCTGCAGTTCTGAACCTAATGCCTCTCACCTTCATTGTTAATACTATTGTCTAGGTTCATGAGTACACATGCCACCAATGTCGGAGCTGGGCCTAACCTGGCTATATTGTTATCAACAATGTATTTAATCTTGAATTAAAAAACATAGCACTGTTTGATGGTGTTCTTCTAGATCTGGTGATATGGGCAGTAATTTGGGAGATCAATTAGATCCACCTCTTTGGGCCTCCTACATTCAGGAAACCGTAGAATTACCTATTCCAAGGCACTTCATAAATTACCAGGGACTTGTGTCTCATTAATTAGTAGGTCTATTTTCTCTTATCCAAGAAGATTTTTAGGGAGTTTTTCCCTGACGAGGTGATGGAGGAGCCTGTCAAGGATGTGGAACCTTATTATCTTGCATAGGTGGTGGTGGTGCATTACGCAGGGACGCCTGCTAATTCTGAGGTAGGCGTTGTTGGGCCAAGGGATTTTCCTGAGGTGGTGGGCCTCTGCAAATATGTAGAGGTGGCTCTAATTATTCTAACTCTAGTTTCATGAGGGCCGATATTTGGGCCACCACGGACGGCTTGGCCTTAGCTACCCTTCTCGGGGGAACTGCCAGATGCAGCAGACAAGCCTGCTTAGCTTACTATTAGGCATCCTCTCGAAGCTGGGTATTATAAAATAAATCACAGATTCTCCCAGGGTAATTAAGAGTAATAAAAGAGGTGATCAATTCAATTTTGACATTCCCCACACACATTGTTAGCAGTTGTTCCTAAAGTCAATGGAATATCAAGGGAGTATGTAAGGATGATCCACAAGGCGATTATGTCTCCAATGCAGTCTTCAGGGAACGTCTGCACCTAAAGTGCTCTAAAATATTCATCTTCAATGTGGTAGTGTTGAATTGGTAAAGGAACCGTAAAGAGATATATAGATAGCTAGTGACTGACCAAATGGGTAGCTTTTTGTACCAGACAAATCTAGGACCTTCCAATGTCTATATGAAATAGTTGAGTTTTTTGGCCTCTTGTTGTGCTGGAGTTCATATCATGGGTTCACACCTTGAGATGAAATGGGACAGATGCTATAGTGGGTCCCCGTCCCATTAATGGGGAAGAAATAAGGGTTTCTGAAACCCATGGGTGCGGTAAAATTGTCCACCCATTCCATATATGGCTTTCCATCAAGCATTATTTCAAACTGCCGGTTTTCTAGCACCTCTAGGTGAGAAATGAGTTCCTTATTAGATCATCTAGGTAGGGGTTCATGTCTTGACGATGGTCCCTGACCACTAGTTCATTGGAAGGTTCTTCAACATGATAAACTGGTCCAATGGATTATGGAGCGGCTGGTGGGATGACCTAGGGAGTAGTTGGGAGAACCTGAGATGGGTCATGAGGATTATCATGCTGAATAGGTGGTTTTTATAACACATATCAGGCCATCTTATGATAATCCCCTTCTTCTACCTTGTCTAAGTGGTCAGGATGGTCAGGGTCACTCGAGGGAAACTCGATGAGGCAATGTTATATCTTCCACTACTATCCAAGCCGAGGATCACCGTAGTTTGGCTTCCACTCTATGGAATATTTAGTAAGGAGTTCCTTGAAAATCTTCTTATGCTCCACATGTTATTGGAAAAACCTATATTTTTTGGGATCAGTCTCTATATTTTTCATTTAGCTAGATGGGTCTGAGGGTTTGACATCCCAAATATTCACTTTTCACTTTGTGGGATTCCGAAAAAAGGACTAATGACTTATTGGGAATGGGAAGACCTTGTATATTTATCTACAAGCATGAAACCCTTCCTGGTGAATCCAATAGGTGTGGCACCCCCCCCCCCCCCCGGGGGTATGATCTCTCCAAGGAGCTCTGTCTCGGTCTATTCCTCTCGTAGGTTGTCAATGTAATCTATGACTCTACCATGAGGCATATCCTCAATATCGCCTAGCAAGTCAGGCTGGTACAAGATTGAACTGAAATGAAGGGAAGTTTACTACCCCAAACCATGGACTAGAACATGGCAGGAATCTTCCTTTATAATTTCACCTAGCACCTAAAAGATATGAACACATCATTGCTGGAGGGATTGGGGGCGATCTGCGAACTCAAGGAACTGGGCCATAGGGAGCGCGACCATGTCGACCATACAAAATTACATGTTAATATCATCAAAGTGTACATCACTCTTGGGGTACTCCACTCACTGATAATGGAGACAGAAGTTCATCTCCTAGAGGTTTTGGTGAAAGCATGCCAATTCCTCCTAGTTAAGCGATTATGGTGCACTGAAGTTCGTGGTTTCCATTAGGAAAAAATATCTGGGAAATATTCCACTAAAAGGATGTACCAAATTCTCCCTGGCACATAATCAGGATCTGGCCCTTTGTTACCCCACTCATCAACTAGGGGGTGGCTACGGGACTTGTAACAGTACCAAAGCAGGCCACTAAGATGTTACACCGGAAAGTTCATAATAACAAGAATGGGATAACAATCCACCACATCTAGGGATATCATGTGATGAATGCAATGATTGTGCCACAACATCCCGGTATGGAAAACTATTGACCATTATATCTAGCGCAAGGGATAAAGATACTTACGGTGGGTCAACATGTTGTCAAACCATTATCATTCCTTAGAATAACTCTCCTTGATATCTCGTTGAGGTAGAGAATGACCCTAATGTCAATAGGGTGGATTTAATTTTCAGGACCTAGTAAGGGGCCCAATATTCCAGCTCTAAGATGTATTTTTGGAGGGTGGAAGAAATCCAGTGGACCTCACGTTGTGGATGGATGAGGATAATATGCCTTGTTCCTTCCCCAACCCTTGATACAGATGATCCAGGTGAGGGTTCCATTGTTGAATTGCATTCCCCCTCAGATATTGAGAAACATATGAGCTTAATTATAGTATGAAACATCCTAACAATCCTCTTATGGAATTGGAAGCACCCCTTACCTTGGTGTGGCTGTTCAGGATAAGGTATATTTTTGAATCAAGGAACACCTTTGGCTGAACTAATGTTGGGATTGAGAGGAGCTCTTCTTGGGTGATCCATGGTGCCAGGAGCACTTGAAAAAATGTCCAAGGTAACAGGAGGAGGACCTACATTTCCATTGGTTGCTGCATATAGGGAGTCTTCAAGGGATGTGCTCGAGCGGGGAAGATATTTTCTAGAGCTATAAGAAGCATTAGAAAGGCCTCCACTTGTTTCCTTTTTAAGTGATGTTATGAAGAATGCCATTATACTGGTCATGATGGACATGGGTATGACATCTATGCTGGGTGCTAATGAAATGGGATAAACCTCTACTTCTCTGATTACTGGGATAAAGAGGACCTTTTTCAGTTGCTGTAAGGACATGGGGAAGACCCCAATGATGACGGTTGACCGACAGGGTTGCATCTTCCCATCAGAATCCTATGTCTAGTGGAACGTCCCCATACCTGAAGTAATGAGTGTGGAAGTGGCTTTTGAACTGGGTTCTAATACAGCGGGGATGACCTTTACTCAGATTGATGGTGTAATGGGGAGGACATCCATGCCGGTATTGGGAGTAGGTAGGACCTGCACTCCATTGGTGATGGTACAGGGGGAACTCCTCACTGGGTTTCATTGCTCCAGATCAGCCTTTGATGGACATCACATGTGTCGGTGACCAGGAGAGCTAATCCATCCAGCATGTGGTGTAGTTAGGCCCTTGACATAGGTCTGGTATATGTGCACCCCTAGTCATCATAAACAGGGAAGTAATGATATTCCTCTATAGTGGTATGGGACACGGTATCTGTTGATGTTGAAATCACATTGTGAGCATCCTCTTTAGCCTACGCCCGACACTGACATCAAGTTAACCAAACTATGACCGGTGGTGCAGGTGCATAAGTCATCTTATCATTAGCCCGTGGGGCAATGTGGTGGCGCTGAAGTGGCCTGATGGTAGCCCTTCTTGGGATCCCCTAGAATAGGTTTCCACCAGGGTTGGCTAGGACATCCCTCATCTCATTGGCATTGGTGAGGGAGTCATCGAAGCATTACCGGGAGAGGCTCCCTAAATGATTATACATCAGAGTGGTGAGTAGTGGCTACATTTCCAATCCTTGGGGGTGGCCATGATGACAGGGCACAAAAGACAGAAGGTCTTATCGGGCCATATCATGGGATGGTATAATCCCCTCCTCCTCATATCATTGAATATGATTATTAATTACCATTCTCTAAATGAATTCATATTGGGATATGGGGAATGGGATCCCTGCATCCATGGATGTGGAGGCTGCTGTGGGAAATTGGGCATCAAATGGGATTGTCAAATTGACATTTCACATGCCCCTATGTCTGTGGGTGGGTGGTGATTGATTTCCTATCATTACATCTTGGGTCCTAAATGCATGGATATTTATCCATTAGTATTGAAATAAGGATAGCGATGTCCAGTGCCCTAGTGTGAATCCGTTTTCCATGGTTGGTATGAAGAATTAACCCTAACAACATTGCAGACGAGGATTTACAATGTTCAACTGTGCCAATTTATAATGAGTTTCACGCTAGGCCCCCAATTTTCTTTTTGCGACCTAACAATTGATAACTAGATCTTTTGACACTCTAATCGGCGGATGTCTTGAATGCTACTAATATCCACATTAAGGAGACGGAATTCACATCAAGTTCACCATTTCTTTTTTTGATTCCTTCCACAGGGCCCAGATCTAACAGTCAAGGATGCATTATTTGTTTCCCCACATTATTGCTTTCTAGAGGTTGGTGGAATCAATATTTTTCCGGGAAGATTTCTCCTTAATATAAATATAATGATGGGATGTCAACTCCTCATTCCATGTATTCTTCCTTAGAGCTCCTTATTGGGTCTGAGACTCTCTTATAGGCTGAAGAAATTATTTGAGAAACTCTTCCTTTTTCCATGTATTCCTAGAACCTATTTAATTACGCTGCTTCTTTATAAACATTCCACGGTGTCTCGTCAGGGAAACAATATTTGTTGGGGGTAGTAGTCAATTTGGACATCGTTGACGTGTCTAGACATTGGAACAATGATGCCTCTGGGTTTCTTCTCCTTATGATATGGATTCTCGAGGTTGCATAATCCCAATGTATCCCACATCGAGTGAGAGAAATTATATGCCATAGGAATGTCTTTGAGGTTTTCTCAGCTTCCCATATTTAGCACATGGTATGATGGGAGTTTAACGTCTAGCATAGAACGCACAAACTGATAAGAACACTGATTAGAGTGGATCATATGATTACAACCCTAGGAGGGAACACTGATGTTGGGTCTATGGTGTGGTTAATTACAGAATTACTACTAGGAGAAGTGTGAAAGTGGGTAACATGATATCACCATGATGTGATAGCCCGGGTAAGAATCATGATAGATATGGATGGTTGAGGGTGAATGGAGAATGAGATGGAAGATACATGAGGAAGGTATCAATGTTGGGATTGATACATATTTATGCTTCCTACATATCCCGGTGGAAGGTTATCAATGTCTACGTAGTTCAGTGGAGAGATGGGACACTTAAGGAGGTAGCCTGTGAGAATTGATGCTTAGATGGGACTCGGAGGAAGTGGAACCTCTGTGTTGGGGAATGATCTTCCCAAAATGCAGAGGATAATGGGAGATACCATGAAGGGACATGACTGATGGGATTTAACCTCATGGAGGCTTTCGACGTATCCCCATGATAAGGAATAAATGTCCAGGTAGATCAAGATATGACCATATAATCGTGGTGTACACATAGGGTAATGACCCGACAATATACTAGGGCTTATGTGTGGTTAGTGTCCCATGTTTATCTGACTCCCATGTGCAGACCAGAGATGTGGGACCCAACAATGGGGATTACAATAGCTTACCATCGATTACAGACTACAATGGTTAACCTCTGGTAGATAATCTAATAGCAACCACTGGTTGAGGTCCAAACGACTTACTGTTGGTCGGGGTTCATGACTACTTAATGTCAATTGGGGATTTCAACGGCACACCATTGATTGAGAATCACAATGGATTACTATTTATTGGGGATCACAATAGATTACCATCGAATGGGAATCATAATGGCTTACCTTTGAATGGGGATCACAATGTCATACTGTCAATATGGGATCGGAACAGATTACCATCAATTGGGGATCACAACAGGTTACCATTGAATAAGTTTGTCCTATAGAGATCATTCCAACATAACCTGTATATGAGATAAATATCAAATCCCACATAGTTATAATTGGAAAAATTTAATGTTATGTAGGAAAAAGGTGAATCTACGTGAAGGGGTCAAGACTAGTAGGTATTGGGCTTGAACCTCTGGGAGGCTTCCTACGTACCATGTTTATGAGTCAAGGATCAAGGTCCACATTGTTCAGGGTGATTGATATAGTTTAATGTCATGAAGGAAATAGTTGAACAGGTGTGAAAGTGTCGATACATATTGGTGTTGGGCATGATCCTCTGGGAGGCTTCCTACGTACCATTCATAGGAGAAAATGATCAATGTCCACATAGTTCGGGATGAGGGATACAGTTAATCGTTCTACAGGAAAAAGGTGAATTGATATGAATGGATCGGGACAAGTAGGTGATGGAATTTATACTCATGAAGGCTTCCTATGTACCATTCCTAGGAGACAAGGATCAATGTACACATAGTTCAGGATGGTTTTGGGCTTACACTCTATGGCGTCCCATGAATGATTCCATGGAAAATCATACACTAATAACATCTGATTCAGGCTCAGTGTTATAAACATGTTGTATCCAAGGCCCAATGATCACATCGCAAAAAGTATATCAATAGAATGTGGAGCGCATCTTAAAAGTGGTTAGTGACCCAAATAAGAAACATGGGCTTCGGCGAGTTTAGCGGCCTAGTGAGAAGAATATTGGGACTTACTCCAAGATGGAGGATCGATGATGAAAATGCCCAGAGGGAGAGGTATGGGGTAATTAATGTCCCTATTCCAATCACTGCTTTAAAATTTGTCACTGAATAGGAGATTAAGAGTAGGGGTTCTACCTCTCGCAAGAAAGGATAGGGGCTTGCAATAAGATTGTTTCCCTTCCCGTAGACAAATGACACTCAAACAAAATGGATCACATTCCATGTGAGAAATATCTCACTCCCATAAAGATGAGCATGCATGGAGAATGTCTAAGGTGGGGCACCCTATGTAAAGTGCACAATGCAAGGCCACAATTTAACGTCCTGTGATGAGGATGATGGGGTGTGGTAGTTTAATGACTTGTACCTCAGATGAGGTGGGTCCACTCTGCACCCATTGGATAAAAATAACTAATACCCATCCACCATATGCAACGGGAAGGCATCGTCAAATTTATAGTGAGGTAGTGTTGTGGAGTGATCCACTGAGGGGCCCAGGTTAGTGTGGCTATGAAAATAAGTAATAGACTTTAGTGTGGCTATTAAAAGAATGATATGGCTAAGCCACTCAATGTGATGCACTTCCAAAGGGACCTTGAAATCCCTTCTTACAAACATATAGGGTTGTATGGGAGAAGGGTTTGAGACGCAAATGGGTTCAGAGGAAGGTACCTTGTAAAGATCTGGTGCTCCATGTATGAGAGAGAATTTGTGAAGGGGTATTCAGCATGATGAGGAATGTCCTATCCTAGGCAAAGGGTATAGGTGCATGTGGAGGGTACATCACGATGTGGAAATAATTTCACATAGTAGGACTTCACAAATCAAGGGTAACATGTAATGCATAACAATGTGAAGTAATGTTCCTCGCAAGGCATAGTGACCCTGCCTTAACATCTGGTTCACCTGTGTATGGAGGGTACTTCATAAAACATTATTGCATTGCGAAGACCAGAGTCCCCTTAGAAATCTCCTTCCATAGCGATGGCCCATATGCTCCATGATGGGGATCAGTGCTTGAAGAGGGGTAGAATTTGAGCTAAGGGAAGGGTACATCTCAATGATCAAGTATCATGACGAGCTCATTTTTTTCAAGGTTTCATAGAGAAAAAGGTGAATCATGATTTTAGAGCTAAGAAGAAAAAACGGCGGGGTATCCATCCATTGGGTGTGAGGGGATCTTGATATTTATAGGCGTGGGGAGGTGTGAAGCAGGGAAAACATGGTGCGAAGACATGTGGCACTCTACAATTAGTTGCAGATTGTGTCTAGTTCATCATAACCACAGAGTCGACCATTAACATCTCAGCGCGGAGCTCTCCTATGTTCTCTGCACGGTGCTCGCAAAGGCTTTTTTAACGTTCAACAGGCTCACCAAGGTTGATTTGGTTCCCTCCATTGCATTAATATTTTAGTAAATTGCATAGTAACTGTGGAGACTCCCACCTCTTTACTCCGTGGTGATCGTAAAGGGTGATCTAGCTTCATGCTGGCCATGGTGCTTTAGGGCTCCGAAAATTGTATTCACAAGGAATACTCTTTGAAATTGGTTTTCTCTTTGGTCATTTGATAATAAACATATTTTCGTTCTAAAAGGCACTGAGAAATTACAATAACTTCTAGATGGAAAAACTCCTTCACACTTTATGGGCCGACTTTACAACAATACACACTATAACATATGAAAATCAATATTCATTAGTGTATAGAACCATGGAAGTGTTTTCCAAACAATTCTAGTTGATGTTTCTCCAATTAAATATATGTGGAATGTTATCAAACAATAATCAATCGAAATAGTGGTTGGATGATTTGGAATGGCTCGATGAGGAAAGGTTACATTTATTACCCAACACTAAATTCTATCAGAATAATATCCCATGATCCTTAGACAAAAAGGATCAACTATGTACATTCCTTCCAGATAAATTGGTGTTCCTCTCAGAACTCCAATGGTTCTATGAAATAAACCCCCAATGTTGTTACCCAAATGGGAATGTAATTACATCATATATACGGTCTATTATAATAGATCTTACACAAAAACCATTATTGATGGGTAATATTTCTATCCCCCCACAAATGTGATATTTCTCAAAAAAATGCATTGCCTAATATACATCAAGAATATATCACCCCAGTCTCATTATACTAAACTACACATGTTTCCAGATTTAAATGATCTGAAACTAAAAATAATATATTCATCATTAAATTGCGGTATGTAAAGGCACATAAAACATCACTTCACAAATGACCTGCTACCCATGATATCGATCTATTAAAAAGTGAAATGATGTTACCCCCATCCTAATATGTGAGTCAGATCTAAATAGTGATTAACTCCATTCAAGAAATAAATGTGGCTTGATTAATACCATCACATGATATGTAGTGATTTTAAAATATCAAATCCTGTTTCCAACCACAATATATTTGTGCCGATTAAAAGTCATTAAAAAGTGTGACAATGTATTTGGCACATGAAATTAAATTGTATTCAAATTTAAGATACAAAGCATGTGATGTCTTGGGGGACCATCATATGAAGCTTCTTATCACAAAAATTGGATGCCTATAATGATATTATTTTACCAAATGTATGGACAATGTTTATAGGGAACCATGCATTTTTTTCATAGTAGGGAACCATTATCAATTTCACATGACATTAAATTGCATGTTTTTCCCAGAAATAAAATATTATTGATTATAATTCCAGTGAGATATGATGAGATTCCTAGATAGTATATGTTGGCCATGACATCACATGATATAAGACTCTCATGTACTCTATATTAATTGTCATTGTATGTTGATAAAAAACATTTCCATTCCTTTTTTCCTCAAATCATTAGTTTATCATGTGTGCATATATATTTTGGTAGGATATTTCCCTCATGATCAAGAATCATTAGTTCACACCGATGTAGTTATTTTTTTTATAAAAGACCTTAAAAAGAATTTTATGAGTCCTTACCACATTAATATTAAACTGAATGGTTAGAATAACTTTCACAACTTAATGTTGCAATTTTAGATGGACCTCCACAGATATGAATAACATCCATGGTGTTGGTAACCCCACACCTCTATAAAATAACTATTCTTGGATTTATTCCTATCTTCATTTTATTTTTAACGATGCACAAATTTCCAAGCCTGGGTCTATCTTAAAAAATCAATGAGAAAACAACTGCCTCTGCCTATGGGTCAGACATTTGTTTAGAGTTTCCTATTTGAGAACTAAGTGTGTCTTGATTCCTATCATCATAGAATACATAGTGACACTTGAATCTCCAATATTGGTTGTATTTTCAAAATTAAATAGGAATAATTCCCCCTATTTTCACATGGTTCAGAATGATGTAAAGAGTTTCATGTTCATGAAAAATGAGTGACTATATTTCATCAATCATGGGATACATGGTGACTCCCATACCTTCAATCCTAGGTCAATCTACAAATTCAATGGGAACAATTCCCCCTTTATGTATGGGTCAGAACTTTATAGAGTTTTTCCCAACCAATAATTAGCATGGATTGAGTTCTATTACAATAGGATATATTGTGACCACTAGATCTCAAATCTCGTGTCCATCTACTACATAAAAATGTATCCCTCCAAAAGTAAAATACATATATATGTAGAAAACAATTATTAATTAACAATGTGTGGATTTATTCTTATCATAATTGGATACATTGTGATTCCTAGATCTCTAATCCTAGGCCCCCCTGTAATAATAAATAGGAACAATCCCCCCTCTGAGTTTACATGTGAGACTTGTATGAATTTATCAACATTCATGAATGTGTTGTCTGATTCCTATTCTCATAAGATATATAGTGATACCTAGATCTCCAATAATGGGTTCATCCATAATATATAAAATTATCATTTCTTATGTATGGGTCTATCCTACACATGGATCATTCATGCAAGAACTATATGTGGTTGGATTCTTGTCAACAAAGGATATGTAGTGACCCTCAGATCTTAAATACTAGGTTCATTTACCATGTATAAAATGATAAAAAGTATCTCCTTACCTTATATATGTTATACCTATATAGCATGTCATTCGAGACCCACCCTTTCCCATCATTATCAGACATCATGTTTTCCCTTATTTCTCTCACCGATCATGGATCATGTGAGATTAAATAACCAAGAGCATTAATCTAGATGGAGTGACTGAAACATGGATTTTAACAAGAAACATTTCATTGTCACATGATGTTAAACAACTTGATAAAAATTCCATCACATGGAACAAATATCCCCCTTATTTGTGTGTATCCAAGAAATATTGGTTTTATTCCATCACATAAAAATGTGTTCAATGTACATCACAATAGACTTAAGGGTTCTCAAAACCTTCTTGAATTTTAAGTTTTCTGGGAAACAACTACATATCATTGATATCTATGAAATTTCATGCATTTCCTTTTTTTGTTACATTTCTCTTAGAAACCCATGGTCCTTGGTCTTCCATTCGCATGGTTCTTTGTTATAGAAATCTGGTAACACAGACTATTTAATTTAAATCGACCCTATGATCCTAGAAACCCTCCCTAAATCTATGATTTATTGTCTTGACCATTTAGAAAAATTTAATATATCTTCATTACCATTAGTTGACATGTACCCCTCATGTTCCCACCCCTAGTTTAATAATTTAGTCTTGGGTTATGATTTGAACCTTCCATAACCCAACTATTAAATAATATTATGATACTCTAGATGTTACACATTTTTATATCATTCCAATTATCAAAAAAGGATTATCAAATCTTATCCTTATTTCCATGCATTTCTGGTGATGCATCATATGTGGTGACCCAATTGATATGAGATAGTAACCAGTATCCATCAGATACATGCTATATATATCATGTGATGTCTACTCAATTGAACCTATTATGAAATTATTCCTTCCGTTAAAATATGTATAGGGTAACCCATGTATTTTTATAAATAAAAGAATCGTATACCTTATTTTAATGATCGGTTAATCTAAAGCCCCACTTTTCCTATACATGAGTCAGATATACATATTAATTTGTTAACTTTAGTAAAAAGGGCTTCATTAAATGGTTACCCATAAATAATATCATGAATGGATAAAATATGTTCCATTTATCTATTTCCCGAACTTAAGAAAATCATCCCCAAATATATCCTTCACAATTTCATATGGGTTCTATTTATTTATTACATGAAATTTAACTGCCTGGGAATTTTCATTAACATGTGATTTTAACATGTTTGGAAAACTCCATGGGTAATGTTTTTCAACCATAAACTTTATCCTGTGATGGTCCAAATTTCAAGACCCTAAAACATATGGTGAGAGATATATAAAACTTGTGAAGCTGAAAACATAGTATGCTTGGCCTGAAAAAAATTAATGTATTTGATTATTAGAATCATCACCTATATAGTTTAGGAAAAGGCTATAGCATATATAAATCAGTCATAAAATAGTTATAAATAACATTGTGGTCCTAATAAAATTCGATATATAATCATTGGACAAATTTTCCATGAAAAAAGTTACATTAATGATTTTTCATTTTTCCCCATGGAAACATGTTCATCAAATAGTTATAAAAAAATTAGGTTTTTAGAAACATTCATAAACAAAACAATTTTTATCAACCACCTTTGTGAATTTAATGTCTGAAATAACACAACCATTTGATTGAGTCGATACCCTTCTCTTGGAAGTCCAAGTACTTTGGGATTCCTTATCTTGGATCTTCCAAGTATAAAACTGCTATCAATGACATGTTCTTCCAAAAACACTATTCAAGGGATTGTCACATAGTATGAGATAATGGGTGACTAAATGGTTAAATTTACCCCTATATGTTCACTTGGGATGAAAGTAGGATGACTCAACCAAATTATTCCACCCATGGGGATGTGATGATATTTTATGGACATAGAATTAGATATGTAATGTAAGATGTTTGTGCAAGAAAGTATATCCCTTGATGAATAAGTTAATTTTATTAAATGTATTGGTGTTTAAAGATAGGTGAATATATTATATTTGAATATTTTTAGTGATATAGTAATGGGAAATGAGAAGTGGGGACAACAGGTTATGTAATTAAAAATGGTTAATGTGTTAACAAATTGAGGAAATAATGTTATTATTCCATTTTTTTAAATTATTGTGATGTTGTAAATGATGTTGGATATGTTGTTGACATATTTATATTTGTGATGAATGATTAATAAACATGTTCAAATGTCTTAGAACATTGGGGTATTGACTTACGGTTCTACGCCCATGGGTTGAGTTGGACTGAGGATCAAGCTCCTCCCCTAAATGCACGGGTAAGGGAAGGGGACAGAGTTCAATTCCCCAAATAATTGCATTCCACATGGACTGTTGCTTTGAGGTGAGGATATTGGTAATTGATATCAAATTATGCCTTGTGATATAGGTCTTTTTAGATTCCCCCAAGATGAGAAAATTGATCATGGATAATCCATTGAACATTTGAAAAGGGTGACAAGACAAATAAGATATCTTAGTAATAAACATGGGTTAATTGGTTTCGTAACATAAATGAACATAAATAACGATAGCCTATTGAACTGTTTACCTTAACTAGCCTTTTTAATCTTTTTCATGCACTATCTACCTTGCAGGATATTTTTCAAACACCATTGGTGCTGGCCTACTGAGTTATACTCACTCCCTGATTGGGCCACTATTGGGTACCTGAGCAAATTTGATGCTTCCAAGTCATGACAAGAGAAAGGAACCAATTCTAGGGAGATGTGTTAGAAATGGGACATGTTTGCGTGAGGTTCTAGACTTGGAGTCTGGAAAATATTGGGGATTCCATTGATTTAATTATTTTGATTTTTGTTCACATGACACTGTAGCAAGTCATGAAATATTTAGTATTGCTTATGATTTTATCTGGTTTTAGGATTTAATTATTTAGACATGTTGTCAATTCATATCTTCTGTTTCATATATTTAAATTATTATATGTTGTGCCTTACTATGGTATTGAGGGTATTGTCTCCCCACGAAACCTATTGGACCCTCTCTACTAGTCAACAACCTTTAGTCTACCGAGATGCCTACATGAGGTCACGTAACTACCTGGCACGAAGAACCAATTTAGTGGCTTCTGGATTAGGGATGTTACAAATGGTATCATAGTAGTTCTTTTATCTTTCTTACAATTCAGGGTTGGTATAAAGAATTTTATGAATGTGTTGGTCATTGTTATTGAACTCGTTATTGGGAGTATCTGACCCATGTATGGGGGAGAACCCATGTCACCCTCAGAGGGGATTGTTGTATATGTTTTGTGTTGTTACATTTGATGATATTTCTCCATTGGGTGATGTACTTTTTGTGTGATTTGATAGTTTTGTGATATTTCTCTCATGGCCGGAAAGGCACATGGTTGTTCATTCAGGCATCATTCTAGGAACCTATGTAATAATGTGACTTTCATAATGATGGATGCACACACAGGATGACTATGTAGGATAAAAATGATAGGATGTATATGTAATCTCAGAAGAAATGAATTAATCACAATAAATTTTTATGAATGAGTAAAAAGGGAAACCGAAAATTTTATGTTTTAATTAGTAAATGTTTCTTGATAAAGAAGTGAATGTGGAATAATTATTGCAAGGGGAAATTGGAATAGGAAAATAGATTAAATGTGAGTAGAATATCAAACATCTAACCATGATAATTAGATACTGTATTGATTGTAGAATTAAAGAGATGGTAGTGGGTAGTGACCCATTCATGAGTAGGCTATTTTGGGTAGCGTACATGATCATATTTGATTATTACAATTGATAATCTTATCTATATCCTTTCCTAATCAAAAAATATTTTTGGTAGTGTTCAAAATCTAGTTTTTTACATTGTAGGGAAATAACACCGTGAAGACGTGCGTCGGTTGGGATACACGAGGACTTTTTCAAGGCCACTACTCGAGTAGTGGAGTAAAAGAATGTGGTGGTCCAAGGAGATATGGAAGAGAAGTTCCGCGAGAACTTTTCTCCTTTTGTTTAGATGATGGAACAAGACCCATGGGGGTTTCAACAAGCATGTTTGAGCTGATGAGGGAGTTTCAGCTGCAACACCCTCTGACCTTTATAAGAAAGGGTGTCCCAGAAGTAGTATAGTTCAGGATATAGCACATCATAAATATTATCCACCATCTAGAGACTCCTCACGAGAAGCGAGTCATGTTAACAACCTATATACTGAGGGGGGAATAAAAGCGTTGGTGGGACATTAAGGTTCAGACAGAGCAGGCTGAGGGGATGCTGTGGAATGATTTTGAGGAGAAGTTTCTTGACCACTTCAATCAAGAATCCTTGAGGTAGGAGAAGGTGGAAGATTTTATGAGGATCACTCAGGGTAAAACATTAGAGATGGACTATGATATATGTTTCATTGATTTGAGACACTTTTTTCCCACATTGACGGGAGATGAGGTAGGTGTGGCGAAAAAAATCTTGGACGAGATGAGTCCTGAAATCAGATCTCATCTCAAAATAATATGTTTAAAAAGGTTTGATGTTGTGGTGGATGAAGCTCTTATCACAGAAAGAACCCTAGAGGGAGGTTCATATTGTGAACTTGTGGGGCATGTTGGGAGAGAAAGTGGTACTACTTCTAAAAGTAGGAAGCGCAACTTTGGAACCTTCTAGCAATGTGAAAACATAATGAGTTGCTAGATGAGGTGGTCGACATCTTAGGGTGGTGATCGGGTCTTCTTTTATCAATGTGACATGATGGGGCACAAGTGTGACCATTTTCCCCATCCACATGTTTAATTTTTAGTGTGAGGTAGGCTAAGTCACATTCAAATTTTCTTCAGGAAAGCATGGTAGTCTGGGAATGATGGAGGTCAGAGGTAAGTGTCGAGTGTTGGTAGGGCGTCAGTCACCCTATATCATGAATGAAGTTGGAGCTCCGTGGTCTGTAATGGTAGAGGTGGTAAACATGTGACTCTTGGATGAGATCACCCTTACCAGTTGTGCATTACAGCACAGTGTACTCCAGATAGAGCCCTTGGTAAAGGGGTAGGTCATCTCCATGTAGTTCAGAATAAACCTGATGGTGGTGAGGCCGGACTATGTACTATGTGAGGTATGATTCTTGTAGATTCCACATTTTCTAGTGAATTATTCCATATTGTTGCAACAAATTCCATTATTTCTACTCAGTTGGTAGTTTTGTTGGGATTAAATATAGATAATTCATGTGGGGTAATGTCCCATGATACTCCACTAGGGGTGCGAGTTGAGGACATCAGGTGGCATAATGGTTGAGCTCTAATGAATGATGGGTATCAATTTCTGTTAGATCTATTTGTCCTAGATATGGTAGGTTTTGACCAAATCTTGGGGATGGATTTGTTGGTGTTATATCAACCCCATATTTACTTTTACTGACATCGGGTAACATTCACATTTCTCAATGGGATCACTCGGGTACTTTGTGGTGAGTGGGATACTCGAGGGGCCATGTATGGAAACTACGCCATTATATGACGGAGATCACATCCCATGTTGCATGCCCTAAGATATATTATGGGAGGAAAGTAAAACCATTATTCCATTTAGTTTTGTACCAATTTCATGACATGTTTCCTATAGACTTCTTGGGTTTAGCAGCAGTTATATATTTTGAGGTTATGATTGAACTATTTACTAGAGTGGAGATTGTTTTCATTCCACCTTACCGAATGGTGCCAACAGAGCTCCATGAATTGAAGGATTAGATAGAGTAATTTCAGAGAAAGGGGTTTGTACATTCTTATACATCACCTTTGGGAACTATTGTGATGTTTTCTATGAAGGATGATAGATCACTGAGGATGTGCATCAATTATAGGAAGCTGAACCAGATGAAAGTTAAGAACTAATACTCTCTTCATAGAGTTGATGACTTGTTCGATCTGTTCCTAGGCAACTTAGTGTTTTCAAAGATTGATTTGAGATCATTGAAACATCATTTGAGGGTGAGACCTTATGATATACCCAAAATGTATTTCCGAAGATGGTATGGGTTGTATGAATACCTGGTAATGCCGTTCGGTTTGACCAATGCCCCAGCTATGTTCATGGCCTTCATGAACCAGATATTCCACACATATGTAGATTAGTTTGTATTTTTTTAAATTGATGACATATTGGTGTACTCCAGAACTCATGAAAATCATGACAAACACCATGACATCGTCTTGAGTGCACTAAGAGAGCATATGATTTATGACAATGTATAAAATTTTAAATTTTGGAATGATGAGGTGTATTTTTTAGACATATCATATCTGAGTCAGGCATGATAGTGGATCTAGAAAAGGTGTAGTCTATGGTGCATTGGCAGAAACCCAAGAATGTCTCTGATATTTTGAGTTTTCTTGGTTTGGATATTTATTTCCAAAGGTTTATTATATATTTCTCTTTTTTGGAAGTTCCACTCACAGTCCTAACCAAGAAGTTGGTTATGTTCAATTGGTCAGAGGCTTGTGAGGATGATTTCCAAGATATGTAGAAGATGTTGACCACCACACTTATTTTGATCTTACCTGAACCAAGTAAGAAGTATACGATGTGCGACGATGCGTCCGATGTTAGACATAGGCTAGTGGTAATATAGGATGATAATATTATGGCTTATGGATTGAGGAAATTGATGCCACATGAAATAAATTACCCTATTCATGACCTTGAGATAGCTACTATTGTTCATGCCTTAATGCATTGGATGAATTAATTTTTGGGGAACCCTATATGATGTTTAATGACCATAAAAGTCTCAAATACATCTTATCTCAGTAGGACTTGAATCTTTGACAGTAATAGTGGTTCGAGTACTTACTGTTCATTGATATTGAATTGGTTTACAAACTGGGAATATGTAATATTGTAACTACTTCTCTAATCCAAAAGGCATAGAATCAGGTAGTTCATGAATACTGTTCAGAGTGTGTGATGATGGCCTTGTTTGCACAGATTCATTTGGAGTTATAGGGGGGCACATGTAGATGACCCTTGAATCAATAACAATTGAGTCCGTGCTTTTGTTTCAAGTTAAAGATGGCCACTTGGAATATCCTGAGTGCTTGACTATGAATAAATGTCTTAAAAGTGGGGAGTAACCTTTTGGATGGACATTCAGCACTGATGATGTTTCTCATGTTCATGGTCATGTTGTGGTTCCAACAAATGTTCGAGAATAGTTTTTTTTGAGTTCCATGCATTAAAGTGAGAAGTTCATTCTAGCTTGATTAAGATGTACTATGACCTACGTATGAGTTTTGGTGTTCGGTAATGACAAAGGAAGTGGAGTGTTTTGTGGCATGATGCTTTAAATGTCCGCAGTTGAAGGCTGAACATCAATGCCCATGTTGGTTGTTGTAGTCATTGCCTATTCCAGAGTGGATGTGGAATGACGTAATGATTTAATTTGTAGGGGGTCTTCTATAAATGCCTCAAGAAGAATGATTATATTTGGGTGGTTGTAGATCGGTTATCCAATGTGGCCAATTTCTTACCAATTCAGGAGACCTATACAGTAGACCTATTATGAGGAATTTTATGTTTGGGAATTAGTATGGTTGCATGGTGTGTCAAGAACCATAGTTTCAGATCATGACCCATGTTTCACCTCGCGGTTCCCAAAGGGACTATAAAAAGAACTTGGTACTTAGGTGTTTTTGAGTATAGATTACCACCCATAGACTGATGGGTAGTCGAAACATAAAATTCTGGCATTAGATGACATGTTGATTACATGAAATATAGATTTCGGTGGTTCGTGGGAAAAGAACTTGTCTCTTGTTGAGTTTTCTTATAACAACAGTTTTCAGGTTATAATTCAGATGATAAATTTTGAGGTACTTTATAGGAGACTATGTGGATCATTGTTTTGTTGGTTATAGGCCAGAGAGTCTAAGCTATTAGAACCGAGTCTTGTGTAGGATACATTAGATATGTTTTGTTTGATTCAAAAGTGTATATAAATTTTTAAGAGTGGGTAGAATTCATATGCAGATCAACATCATATAGCTCTTGAGTTCTTGGTGGGAGATAATGTGTTTCTTCAGGCATCTCCAAGGATGGGTCACTGTCAGAATCAGAATCATTGCATGATGGCGCCAAGATATTTTAGTCCATTTGAGATTGTGGAGTGGATCAGACCGGTGGATTATCTATTGGCTCTTCCACAATGGTATAGTGGGATTCATGATGTTTTCCATGATTTAGAACTCAGACACTATCACCCCGACCCTTCTCAGGTGATAAATGCCGATGATATTGAGACAGAGGCTGATGAATCCTTTGAGGAGCACCCGGTCCGTATTGTATATCATAGCGATATGATATTTCATGGAAAGGTTGTGCACCTAGTTCGTGTTCTATAGAAACATGGAAACATTCACGATAAAAACATGGCAGTGGAAATCTGATACGTGGGTCCAGTGGCCTGATCTCTTTTCATTATTAACTCAATGATGCTCAGAAGATCAGCTCAAGGATGATTCATTATAATGATGGGAGATTGAAAGATCTTGGATTTATCCATAAGGTATGTTTTACTTATGTTCCAGTTTAAGACCTTTGTTTGAGTAAATTATGTTCTTCCCAATTTCCTTGATGAGGATTCGGGTGTTCTGGATGTTCGGGACACGAAATAGGGGAAAATTGAGTTTGATGGGATAGACGCATGGTCTACACATGATTAGTGCTAACCATGTGGGAGCCCAGGTAAACCAGCAAATAATAAGATTTTTCATATAGTATCCACCCCACAGTTTTTGCACGGTTGGGAAAACTGTGTGGGTAAAATGTGCAGCCCAACAACCTTTGAAAAATTACAAGACATACACTCCCTGATTTTATAACCCATTTGGGATTTTACTCCTCCACCTCCCTTTTAGCCCTAAGAACGAACAAAAGGTACCAATATATCCCAAGGATTAATAACCTTCGATTCTTAGGTGTTTGGAGGGTCGTCAGTTGCGGATTGAAGATTCAGGTAAGTCTAATCTCTCTCTTTATTTTCTTTTTTGTTTAGGGTTTCTATTTCTTTCCCATATCCATCTGAAGCTATCAAACCCTACATATCCTATGATTTTTACAATAATGAACCTAAGGTTATTTTTATTATAATCTAAGGCTTTGATTGGAAGTGCGATCTCCATCATATTCAAGGTAGTTGGTCTACAAGTTATATATCACGACATTATTTTTAGATTTTTGCATGTTGAGGTTTCAATTATTTCATCCTTTTTATGTGTTATTGGTGCTTTTGACATAGGATGGGGTAATGGTTGTGTAAATGGTTAAAGTAACATCTATGGATTTCCATGGGATGCCTGGAGTATTAATCTACAAGATTATATTTTAATATTCTTAGAGAGATAGGCATGTGAATGAGAAATGGGGATAAATGGTTAAGTAATTAAAAATGATGAATGTGTTAATCTATAGAGGCAATAATGTTTTCTTCCCAATTTTTGAGATTATTGTCATGTAGTAAATGTTGTTGGCTATGTTGTTGATATATGGTGATTTGTGGTGAATGATAAATAAGTGTGTGCACATAGCTTGGTAGAGTGGGGTGTTGACATGAGGACCTATGCACACATGTGGAGTTGGACCGAGTTTCTAGCTCCGTTATTAGCGCTTACTTTAAAACCTCTTTTTTATTAGCACTGATAAAAGGTAAAAAAATTAAAAAAATACAAAAAAATTAAATTAAATTAAAAAATACATCCAATATGGGGTTCTTTTATATTGCTTGAGCCCCCCATTTACAGCACTTTTCGCCCCCCTACAACACCCCGACACACCACCTCCCCCCTTTATCAGCGCTTGCACACTTATTCCCCCATGAGCGCGCGCCCCTACCTCCACTAGGATTTGAACTCCAGACCTCCCCCCTACGTGCCTAATCCCTTACCACTATTCAATTTTGATTTGTTTTCCATATCATGATATATAAATATAGTCATATTTATTCGTATAGTAATATATATTTATATTAATATGTATATAGTTCTATTAATATGTATATATATATAGTTATATTAAAATATATATATATATATATTTCTCTTAATATATATATTGTTATATTAATATATATCTCTATTTATTGATATATATAGTTAGTTATATTTATTCATATAATAATATATATATTTATATTAATATATATAGTTATATTAATATATATCAATATATATATATATATATATTTAGTTATATTTATTCGTATAGTACTATATATTTGTATTAATATGTATTTACTTATATTAATTTATATATATATATAGTTATATATATATATATATAGTTATATGAATATATATATTTAGAGTTATATGAATATATATATTTATAGTGATATTGATATATATATTTATAGTGATATTAATATATATATTTGTGGTGAAATTAATATATATATATATATTAATAGTAATATATATATATGTGTGTGTATTTATGTTAATATATATTCATATTGTTAGATTAATATATATATATACAGTTAGATTAATATATAGGTATATAAATATTCATATATTTGTATTTTAAATAAAATGGATATTAGTTATTATTTAGATAAATATAATATATTTTATATGTAAATATATTTTATTATTTATATTTACAATTAAATTTTTATCTGTGAATATATAAAAAATATGTATATATTGTTATATATTTGAATATAAATAGCATTGAAATATAAAAAATGATAAAATTTCAAAGGCATAATGTCAATATGAATGTAATACCTTGGAATAAATTCATTCCCCACCAAAAAAATCCAATAATACCCCCTTAATAGAGGCTGAAAATCCACTAAATGTTAAACAATTGGGGTACCGTGACTAAAAACTCATTTTTGAGGCCTTTTGGGCTGCTTTTGGCCATGAAAACACCTTGAACAAGGTTCCTCGAGGTCACAACAACGTAGATCCCATCGTATGCTTCGATTTGATATGTGGTAGAGCTCAAACAGACACCCATGATCAAATGTTATGGTCGTTTGATGTTTGAGTTGCGTTTTCAACATATTTTTGATCTTTTTTTGATTTTTTTTTATTTTTTTAGTCTTCAAATTTTTATTAAATGGCTATTACTCCATAATAATTAAAAAATTATTAATTAAAAATATTTTTCTATTTTTTTTATAAGCCGTTTTTACTAAATATCTTAATTATATATAAATTATATTAACTATAAATGTATATTTATACGTATTCAAAATATATTTAAAAATTATATATTAAATTTATATCAATATAACTATATTTATATATTTATTTTTTAATATATTTTTATATTATTTTTTTGAAGCCGACCCTTTATCATCGCTATTTTTAAAAGCACTGATAAAGCCCCCCTTTATCAGCGCTACTAAAAAAGTGCTGATAAAGGGGGTCCCTTTATCAGCCCTAAAAAAAGCGCTGATAAAGGGGGGTGCCTTTATCAGTGCTAAAAAAAATCACTGATAAAGGGGTGCATTTATCTGTGCATTTTTTTAGCGCTGAATAAGGTACTTTCCTTTATCAGTGCTTTTTTCTAGGGCTGATAAAGGGTGGCGCTGCGAAAAATGGTTTTTGTGGTAGTGTAAAATATAACCGATTGAACTTTTTTCCATAACATTCCATTATTTATCATTCATATGCACTATCTTCCTTGTGGGATATTTTGTAGACACCATTATTGGTGGCCTACTGAGTGATACTCATACCCTGCTCAGGCCACCGTTGGGTACCCGAGCAGATTTCATGCTTGCAAGTCAGGAAAAGGGAAAGGGTCCTTTGAAACAGATATGAGACAGACATGGGAAATGTTTGGGCTGAGGTTTTAGAAACAAAGTCCGGACCATTTTGGGGTTTCAATTTTTTTATTTCTTTTAGATTTTTTTCACCTAACACTGTATTATGGAATGCCATATTTATTGTTTCTTATGATTGTACCCAGTTTCTGGATTTGATTATTTATGTTTATTATGGATTTTTATCTTTTTTTCCACTATTTGAATTATTATCTACTATTAATTACTCTGGTATTAATGGTATAGTCTCCCCACATGACCTATTAAACCGCTACTTCTTGTCGGTAACCTCTAAAGTAAAGGGAGGATCACTTGGGGACATGTAGCTACCAGTCTCGGAGCATTGTTTTAGTGGCTCCTCAGTCTAGGACATTACATATATTGAGAGTTGTGGAGTGAAAATGAAAAAAAAAATTCATTCAATGAAATTAAATTAAAATGGAAGTGAATATTACATCATTATATTCTTCTATTTAAAAACTTCTATAGGGAAATTGGATTTGGACTTTTGTTTACTAAAAAGATCATGTACAGGGGAAAGGCTCTTGGTGAGAATATTTAGTGTAAATTTGACATGTTTCAATTCTATGGAGGTGTGAGGAGAATGGCTGGTGAGAGGTGATTTTTTTAGTTGGGGAGAGGGGTTTTTTTTGATTATTTTATTCATTAGTATAATATTGTTTATCAAGAATATGAATATATTGAACCTCAGCAATATATATATATTAAAATAATTATGTAGAGTTGGAGATTATAGGATTACATCACCCATACATCATTTATGATGCAGTAATTCATATATTTGAAAAATACCATAAATTTTCGTATTTCATTATTCACAAAAAATTCAACTTCATTATAAAAAAATCGAAACTTCACCCTAACCATTTATAGATGATTATAATTAAAAAATGTAATCTATATTAAAAAATTATTTATCTTTGTATGAGAAATTTAATTTTTTTTTAAAATTATCATTTATTTGAAAATTACTAATTTTAAAATTATTTTCAATTTTATGACACTTTGAAAAATTACTTAAGGTCTCATAAAATTATCTTATAATCAGACAAATAAAAAACCCATATTTATGGATTCATTTTACAAAAAATAAACTTTCTTATAAAAAATTATAATAATTATAAAATTGTAACTAAATATTTATAACATAAAAAATATAATCACTTAATTTATCATTTCTAAACCATTTATATACTTATACCGTGATATAAATATTGTATATCATCATTCATAAGATACCCAAATTTTACTTATACATTCATATATAAGGTTACTATACTATTTTATGGAGTATTATTTCTAATAGTTACATTACTATTCCAAATGACTTGCTACTGTTATGTTCGTATAGGTTCATTAACTTCTATAAATATCTCTTATTCTATATATTCTTCATTAATATTATTTCACTATGTCTTTAATGTGGTTATATGTGATCTATAAAATATGGAATATCTATAAGAACAAAGATTCAATTGATATAATTATGGTTTGTTAAATTATTCCTCCTTATGAAAATCTTTCCTCAAAAATTTGATTCAGATTCTAAGGTGAAAAAAAGTTAGTGTACATAACCCCCATCACCTCCTACAGTTTCCATGTTTCTTATTTGTACTTATGGTTCATCCATAGTACATTGACAAGGTGAGAATTCTTGTTGCGTAGAACATTATCTCTATAGTCCAATATATTCAACGACTTCTACTTGTAAGAGATATCTTTTTACAATTATATATCATCTGGATTCAGCACATGTTAGGGATATGGTTTGTACATTATCAATATGGATACATGTAATACATCGTGTATATAAGACATGGTAGGTGGACATTCTAGTTTATAGGCAAGAACTATAACATGATCAAGAATATTAAAGGGTTCGATGTACTTGGGAATCATCTTTCGTTTCTTCCCATAAACCATGATGCTGTTCCAATGAGATATCCATAGGAATACAATGTGTCTGAACTCAAACTCTTAGTTACATCAATGATTGTATACATAACTATTCTATCGACTTCAGGTAGCCTTGTGGTTCGGCTGAATGATATTCACCTTTTCCACAATTTCATCAACCATTTTAGGTCCTTCCATCTTACATTCACTGAATTCATCCCAACATTACAATGTAATTCATCATTTCTCATATAGTGATTCATAAAGATCCATTTGGTTTATTGAGTATAAAATATTTGTGAATGTTAACTTATATGGAGGTATATTTTTGTACCATCTACTTTTGAAGTCCATTGAACATTCCCTCAACCTATCGTCTGGTTTATAAATAGTCCCCTTATATTGGAAATTAGTTTGTGGATGATAAGATATGTTGAATTTCAGTTCATTGTTTAGACCATGTTAGTGACATTTCCAAAACATTTAGGTTAATATTGTATTATAATTAGATACATATGATTGTGGTAATTTATTCTTCCTTACCATTTCTTTTATATATATCTGTGTAAGATGATCTAGTTATAATTCCTCTAGAATTATGATAAAGTGATTTGTCCTTGTAAGATGTTCCAAAAAAACCATATAGCATGGTTTTCTCTAGATGTATTTAGATTTCTGATGAAAAAGGTCATGGTGATATTTTCCATTTCCATGTTGGAATGGGTAATGGTTTCATCATCTACTTAGACATTTGTCTTTCATCATTCACTTACTAAAATACAAGGTACATTAATGAATATCCAGTGATCTACTTCTTCATATTGTCCCCCCAATAGATCATGGAGGGATCTTGATACATCCTTTTATCCTTGGGTTAATAGAGATGGTTGATCAATGTGCGCCACTAATAATTCCCTTTTTTATCTATAGATTATATGTTAGCCATTGTCATGGACCAAATCTTTCAACTCCTTATTCATCAATTTTAAAATTTGAGGATTTCACACTTCTCATGTCTTCTTAATTCTTCTGAATTTCCATATCCTTTATTTGAGAATTCTTTTTTATCCATGAGGAATTGTTGTGAAATCATTTGATAAAGGATTGATGATGTTAATTCCTTAAGTATTTCCATGTCCATCCTTTTCAAATAAAAGAATATAGAATCCTTATCAAATCTTATAATTGATAATGTTCTATGATACTTTCTACATAAATAATATACAACTTTATTTTCATTACCAGTATGGTAGTGGATTGGTCATTCATAATCATTAATGATACCTAACCATCATTGGTGGGACATATTAATCTCATAATATCTTAATATATATTTAAGGTTCTTATGATCATTATATATTTCTCAATTCTCATCATATTGATAATTTTGCCATATTTTCAACATGAGGATCAAAACTGTGAACTTTGGATCATGTGTGGAATATATTTTCTCATGAATTTTCCACATTCATGAGTTGTAGGGTACCAATTTAACATTTTTCAATTTACCTCCGAATACCTTATATGAACCCTAACTGTATACAACAACAAGGTCCCCACTAGTTGGAAGTGTGAGTACCTGAACGATGATAAACCTCTATTTTTACTCTTTGAAGAAGTATACGCATTCACTACTCTTGAAAAACGTTTATCCCTTTCACAGCATCTTGGTTAGGGGGATTGAAACTCATGATATTTTATTCAAAAATCCCCAGTAATACCCTTATAGATAATGGAAACTATGTTTCTCTGTTACATATATTATCTTATTTCATACTTTAATATCTGTTGTATTGGAAGGGTTTACAGATATGCCATTTCTGGTGATAAAAATCCAAAAAAATGATACATTCTCCATCCATAACTCACATTTACTACACATTGCATAAATTTTATCCCTTCTCAATGACTTTAGCAATGTATTCCAATGCTCTGCATGTTCCTTAATTCTCTTGGATTATATCCCAATATCATCAATAAATACTATAACAAATATTTTGAGTTAATCTGTAAAGACTCAATTCATTTTGTCCATTAATATTTTTCTATAATTATTGATTCTGAAAGGAATCATTATTATCTCAATGTTTATATACCTCATTCTAATGGCAGTATTGGTAATATCTTCATTCCATACATTTAATTGGCGATATCTTGATAGAATTTCCACCTTCTAGAAATAAATTCTCCCGCATAGTTGATTGGAAAATTCATCTATCCATGGTAGAGGATAGTTTTTTTTGACATGATTTTTTTATGCTCACGGTATTCAATGTAGACGTGCATCGATCCATCCTTCTTCTTGAAAAACAGAACCGGTGCACCCCATGGTGTAGCAATAAAGTGTATAAAACCCTTGTACAGATTATATGGTAACTATTTCTTCTGTTCCACCATGTAAATTATTTCCACTATATATGGTTTCATTAATATAGCATGATATCCATAAAAATGTCAATTGAGATCTCAACATATCGGTCTGGAGTTAAACGATCGAATTTTTCAGGGAATAGAATAGTATAGTCCAACACAATGAACATGTCTTTGATCATGATTCTCTACTTTGACACATATTTTTATCTAGATATACATTCATATAATGCAATAATATCCACACTTGAGATGATTATCCTAATGGAGTTTTATCCCCATCCATACACATATACAAAATTGGAGGATGCCATATAATATGAATAGTGATATCTGTTTTTCGATAATTGATGGTGAATTTGAATAAATATTTTTAGTCCATATACAATATAATGTCAAACTCAGGAAAAGGGATTAAGAAAATATTTACTAAGATGTTTAGTCAATAAAAATTAATTATATAGGAGTTATATACATTGGATGCAATAATTTCACCATTTAGCGTTTTTATAGATAACTCAACCTCTATATTTTGATGTGGTGTTTGTATATGTAAACTAATCCTCCAAGATGTGATAGAATGAATAGACTTTGAATCAAATATTATATTTTATAATCATGAATAAAACACCAATTTACCAGTCACTATATTATTGTGGGGATCCACCATAGAAATAGTGATGGCATAAGCATTCCATTTCCCCTTCACCTTTGGTGGCTGTAGACATAAATACCTTTATGGACTTGAGATTTATATCACTTGCTTGCATAGTGTCCTTTCTCCCTAAAATTGAAGCATTGAACCCTTGGCAGTGAACTCCATTCATCTACCACATTTTTAAAGCTTCCTCATTAAATTTCTATATCCACGATCTCAATGGACTTCTCTACCACACTTGAAGAAATTGCAAATCACCTTGAGGCAATTCCCATGATTCTTCTTCCAACGTTCTTACAAGTTATTGGATGTGTTTTCATTCCACATTATTTGTTACGTACTTTAAAATGAAAATTCATCTATAGTTTCTTATCTCAATATATATGGGAGCATTATTCAATATCCATCTCAAATTTTAGATCACCTTAGACAACTTCATCATAAATCCCAAAGTCCATAATTTTTAGATCCTTTTGACATTGTCTTTTTAAACAAATAAATAATATATATTTTTTTTTATCATTGTTATTGAGGAAACCCAAAGCTTACATTCCAAGAACTATTATATTTTTTTATTACCCTATGAATGATTCACTTTCCTTTTTCATTAGCTCTAAAAAATCTCTCTCCATAACCATATGAAGAGGTTGAGGAAATACAAATTATGAAATATTTTCTTAAAGTATTCCCACTGCATCTCTTTAATTTTATAATTCAATATGTTTTTCTTAATCAAAACTCACCAATGGTCAACCTCTCCATCGAAATTATAAGAATCCACGATCACCTTCTCTTCCACAAAATAGTGAATGAATGAAATGATCTTCTCTTTTGGACTGACACATTATTCCATGACTAATGGATTAGATGATCTATTAAATTATAATTATAATTTTCACATAAATGTCATGATATATAGTTTCTCACTCCTAGGTGAGGGAGGGTGTTACACATTATTCAGATTATTTTCCATAGCATGAGATAATTGGGTATCCCTCGACCTAAAATTTGGAATATCACCTCCCATGGTATTTGGAATTTCATTTAGGCATTCACTACATTACCCCTGTCATGGATTTTTGGTTTTTGTTACCCTTCTGTTCCAACCATATTCGAAAATAGAAAGGTATTGAACAAAAAATAAGTCATCAAGCGAGGAATGTATGTTTTATTCCTTTATGAAATTAATTATAAAAGAATATCTTCTGGGATCCCAATGTTTATAATTTTTATAAAACAATAAATCATTGGTGCATAGAAATACATAGACTCATACTACATGTTTTCACTATTTTTATCTAATCATAATTCCAAAATTAACTAAACCGTGCTCTAATATAAACAATCAAGACCCTACTTTTTTTATATTACTATTACATCATTTTAAAGAAAAAAAACACCTAATTGTTAAAAAATAAGAATTAAATGGTTTAATATATTGGTAATATTATGTCCAGATATAAAATTCACATTAATTAATTCTTTTGTTATCAATATTATTTGTGGCCCACATGTACTCCATAATAAAAATTATCATCTAAGGATATACATCAAAGAAATAGACGAGCTAAAGGCCTAATGGGTGGATAAATAATAACATGAATCAATATTATATGAGTGTTCATAATAATCATCATCATAACATATGAATTTTATAAATACTACATTCATGATAGTATTCCGTAGATAAATGAATGGAATGTGGAAATGTATAAAAATGAAATACCATGTCTTATTATTCAACACCCCAGATAGTTGTCAACAATGATAACAACATGTACACATATAACATTTGTGAAAAACCATAAAATCATCATTTTAAAAAAATATTGCATCATGTTCATCCATATTGAAAATTATCAAATGAGATAAATCACATTACCCAATGTATTTAAGCTCTATATTATTATGGGAATACACGTCCCAGCATACCAGTTATATAATCATGCATGAAACATAGAACATACAACAATCATTCCCATTAAATAACAAATGTAAATGAAATGGTTTTCAATTGAATTTTGTAAAAATTAATTCAAAATAAACACTGGGGTTCAAACAATAAAAATATAATAACATGATTATTATAAGAATAATCAATCTTTAGTGTAGAAGAAACTATCTCAAGAAAATTAAAATATGTGTTTCAATAAAAAAGTTTTAATATTAATTTTTTTTATTAAAATAGATTTGAAATTTTTATATCATAAAAAAGGAAAATTAAATATTAAGAACAAATTATGAACATTCATTTCACAGAAGAGGGAATAACCAAAATAATGGAATTTGGTTCAAGAATCCCCTAACATTATGTCTGAATGCATTCTTCACAATAATATACTAGATAATCAAATTATATTAATTAATTAAAAAATATAGAACATATTATACATTTAATTTATTCATTATAGTTTTTATGTTGTTTTATGTTTATTTTTATGACTTATTGTTTTCAATTTCATTGTCTAGGAGTGTCAATTTTCTTTGATTTTCATGATCGATTCACTTTTACACATGTGATGAAGATCATGTTAGCTGTGGATAATTATTAAAAATTGATATTATTTGTTATTAATGAAAAATAAGAAATTTTTTGGTCTTATATATTATTTGATTCCAGATACTAGAATTATTCATTAGATAAAATATTAATGATGATAATTTAGATTAATTTGGTAGTTTCCGATCACAATTTACTAATTTTGTTTTTTATTTAATAATATTTATATATGTTAGATCCAAAAAATAAAAAAGGATAAAACATACACTTAAAAATCTATTTCAACCATTATAATTTTTTTAGTACCATTATTAAACATGGTAATGGAAAATGAAATCTTCTCATCCTTGAAGGTGATAAAACAACACCTCATGGTTGACATTTCAATATTCAGTATCAGAGGGAGAAGATGTTTGATGATTGATTCTTCCATTAAAATAACAAATTTATAGTATATATATGATTATATAATGGTACCATGACATTTAGATAAGTATATTTCAAGAGAGAATAATAAAATAAAATAACTTGAAATGAAATTTAAAAATGGAATATGATTTTTCCTCTTAAGACTCATCTCTATGAGGATACTTGACACATGGATGATATTATGTTATATGATTTGGAAGAAATTGGATAAACGTATAGAATTTGGAGATGTGGGGAAAAGGGGTAGTAAAGGTTGGTATTTATAGTGGAGAAGATGGGTGTTTTTATTATTATTTTATTAATTAGAATGTTATATTATCTCAAGATTAGGAATAGTTTTAATATTATAATTATATATTTTAAAATAAATAATTTTCATAATATATTTTCTCTTTACATCATACATACATCATATATGACTCAATAAATCATTTTTCTTTAAAATATAGTAAATTATCGTACTTCACTATCCACAAAAAATAAAACTACTTTAAAAAATCCCATATATTATCCATAATCATTTTTGAAATGTAGATTTTAAAAATGGAATTAATTTTATGAATACAATTTTATAATTAAGATAGTTTTTTTAAAATATATTTATAATTTATATAAAAATATGAATTTTAAAATTATAACCGTTTTTAGGACACATTGAAAAGTTACTAAGGGTGTTATAAAAATTTTCATACAATTATAAGAATAAAAAATAATAATTGATGAATATATTTATTTAAAATAAAATTTATTTTAAATAAATATAATAATTATAAAATTCTAATTAGATATTTATAATGTACAGAAATAAAAACATTACATTTATCAATTCCATAATGGTTATTTACTTATACCATAATATAAATAAATAATTTTCTATTCATAAGATAAATAAATTTTATTTATACATTCATTTGTGAGGATAATATTATATTACTTGGATTACTATTCCTAAGGGTCACATTACTATTCCAAATGTGATGTTACTATTCTGTTGGTGTTAGTTCCTTAACTTCTAGAAATACATCTTATTATATTCATTACTAATTTATAATGATTTTATTGTGCCTTATATTTTATTTTATATGATTTATACACTATGTTAAAATTTTAAGAATGGATTTTCATTGATAAAATTCTATGTTGTTACAGATTACCTCTTATGTACCTTATTTCTTCCACGAGAGAAATATTGTATACCCTATTTTGGGATTGGGATAACATCCAATCTTCCCACTTTTGGGTTGGGGATAACCGCACATTTAACCAATGATCCTGTAATAATTAATATTTACCCAATAAATTTTATGGATATTATATACCCACAGATCAAATAATCATAATCCATTGTAATATATTGCACAAGATCATAAAACATTTATCATTGCATCAAATATTATTTAGTGGAGAAGAAAATAGATTTCATAAATACATCATCAGTAAAATTAAAAACATCTAGATAAATTATAATTAACCTAAAATTTTATCATATCCTTAATAAAACAAATGAATTATCAAATGTCTATATTTTAGATGAATGTTCCATTAAATTACTAATTGAATATTTCTTGAGTAAAATAACAATTCCATTAGAAATCAGTATTTTAAAAAAAATATAAAATATCAAGGATGCTATATTTTTTGAAAATATTCATGGAATCATATATGTGAAACATAAAACTAATTATGAGTAGTGAAATTTTTAGTATTTAAATAGGAATTATATGTTGAATCATTTATTCCACTCATATTTTCAATTAAAATTGAAAAGTACCAGGTTTGGAAAATGATATGAACATCCATTTTATAAATGTTTTTAATGATCTAAACATGGAATAAATTGAATTTAATAAACAAATTGAAATTAAACATATTATTAAAATAATTTTAAACCATACTTGACCATGTAATAAATTCTTCCCAACAAATTTGAGAAATAAAGCATATTTTTCTTAAAAAAATCATTCAGTCTCTTAAAAACAAGAATATAGGATAATAAAAAGAGAAAATGTAATCTTTTGAAATTACCATAGGAGATGAAAATATATATGATTTTTTAGAAATAGGTAATATTATTTGACCATTAAAAAAATTCGTCATAAAAAGTCATGTTAAAAATGAGAGTATATCATAAAATCATTCTCTCAAGTCTAACATTATTCATAAGTGCTCTACTATTATCTTCATTGAGAGTCATTATTTTAATTAATTCATCCCATAGAAATATTGTTCATATTAGAATAAAAATATATTTTTTATTAATAGAAGGAATATAGTATGGTTTATGAGTAGGGTTTGGTTTACCTATAAAGATCAAATTATGAAAATACGGTAGTAGAAGATATTCCCTTTTATTATTTAGGGGAGACACAAAAATAGAATTTATCAAACATTTTATGATATAATGTAGAAAAAATGAGCCTGTGGAATAATGTGTACATGAGATATATATAAGGATAATATTATTTTTAAATACCTATGAACAATAAGAATTAGACATGTTTATGTTTTGTTTATACCCTTATCTTATAGTTTAACCCACAATAAACTCATTTCAACAGTATGCATGATAAACAATTTTAATGGTTTTTTATTATGAAAGAAAATAAATTTTAAACTATTAAATTATTTTTATTATTCTGATTATAAATATTTAATTCATTTTACTATATCAAATTTCTATAAGTGGTAGAATTTAATTTTAAATAATCATGTGAACCAAATAAAAATTAGTTTTGGAGTAATGTTTTTATGAATTAAAATGTATTTAAATATATTAAATTACATTCATTATAAAAACCATCAAACAAATGTATCAATATTTTATAAAATTTATAATATGTTTATTTTATTAAAATCATTAAACAATATATAATTTAATCTATTAATTAAAAAAATCCATAATTTAAAATAGTTTTTATAAAAATAAATATTATTTAATAAATTGATCTTATAAAAAAATAATATATATTAATGGTTAAATTATAATGAAATATATTATTTAAAATTATTGTAGAATTATAACTATTCTTACTTTTTTACTCAATAGATACAATATAAAGGATTAATATACAATGGTTCAATAAGAGTCGGGAATGCTTGTAAATCATGCTGGAAGATACATCATGTTTATTCAAAAATCAAATAATATAAAATATTATGTTGTTACATTATATACCCCATAAAATGTATTTATCCATCAAAATTATTGAACTCTTATAGTAAAAATGTGGATATCTCTTCTTTATCACATCATCAAGTACAAATGTAGATTCATTTAATTTTAAATTACTCAAAAAAAAAAACATTTACCAGGTGGGTAGACTTTTTAAATTGAACAGTATCTCTACTATCTATGATTTACAATGGTTTTCATAAAATGGATGGATCCAAATCTAGTAGTAAAAAATCCAAGTTTAATGCACGTGAAGGATCAAATATATACTTCCTAAAAAGTGAAAAATTAAATTCATCATGAACTAGAGAATGGATCAATAGAAGATCCAAGAGATACTAAATAGTACCTACTCAGTTAGGAATACCAAATAGTAAAATATACAAACAGAACATCTTTTATTTCTCTTGAAATCTCATAAATTATTCCTTGTAAAATTTTATTAGTATACAATCTCACTAACATTGCATTCAATATCTAACCAATGATTTCTATTATAACAATCATATGAAATCTAAGATTCATTGATGTTCAAAAATATTTTTCTAACATTATTCTCTCTTTCTTCATAATAAAAAATTACAAATAGATTTATTTCTGAATATTCTTCCTAGAAATTATTCCTTGAACACATTTTCTATAGAGGGATTTATAATGATCCATTTGAATGCACATAGTAAAGGTAATTTTTAAGAAAAATAAATTAGATTACATGATTGATCCCAAACAAATTTATAATCAATAATAAATGATCTAAACTTTTCTCCATGGGTTTCAATGATTCTCTAAGACTAGAAATCATTTTATTTATTATTAGAATTTCTGGAACCCAACTCTGAATACATATAATTTTGAATACTTCTCAAAAACATTGATGGGAACATCATATATTAGTCATATTCTATACAATATCTTAACAAATGTAACTTTACCACTTTCATAACATATATTTTGGAGAGATGATCAAGAATGATAAATTTTCATATAATAATAATGGGTTCTAACTTTATAAGATGCTCAAGTTCAACCCATCTTATATTATGACCATTGGATATCTTGGGGGAGTCAAATGACGAAATCATGGGTGCTGTTCTCTGATTCACATTTTGGTATGTGTAATGTTTGTAACATCGCCCAGGACTTTTTTTACTTAACCTTAACACTTTCATATAAAAACCACCGATATGTATACTATGTAATATCTATATAAAATTTATCCCATGATATTTACACATTATAGTCCCTGTACATTTTCTTAACTCTTATTTGAATAGAAAATGATGATCTATGAAATTATTCTTATAGTTTATTTATAATGTATTGAATTGAAGAGACACAAATGAAGTTCCTGAACCTTATCATTTTATCCAAATCATAGTTGATCTCTAGAACATTTATCATCTTCTTTTGTAGCTTGAAAACCAAATTTTGTGCTACATTAATCATCACATGGATATATAGTTGAATACCCATTTATATAAGATAAATTTTATCCCTTTCCATCACCCACAATCCATATTTTTATTTTCAAATGACACTTTTAATGGGTACATGCATACCAAATTCTCACTTTCCATCAATATATGAAGTTTTATCTATCATAAAAAAATAAATATGAGATGTTTTGTGATCATAATCATTTTTTTGCTATAATAATCCATTAGACACAAATAATATACCATATATTTTACTTTCATAGTTAGGTAACATCTTGGGAATATATAAATTTTAGTCTCCTATAATCATATTATTTTTTAACTTGTTTAATTCATTATTGGTTAATTCATACTTTAAAAATTTATGATCATTATTTATGTCACACAAATCTCTATAATGAAAAATCATCCAAATTATTATTGCCTTGATCAACACCTCTAAAACGAAATCACGATTTGGTAAATGTTTCCCATGATTCTTCAATTAGAATGATGTATTAGCTAGGACTATATCATTTCTCATAATAACACATCATATCCCCTTCTATAATGCATAATTATAAATAAAAAATCATTTTCCAAATATTTTAGTGTGTGCAGAGGTGCACTGAATGACCTTCTATTTAGTTCATTGATTTATTTTGACATTCATGAGTACAAAAGAACCTGATTCCTTTCTGGTGTATCGATCTGATTGTATTTTATATTTATGAGAAATAGCTCACAATGTTTTGATAATATCAACAAAATCCCTAAAAAATATGAATCTTAGCCTTAATCATTTGTCGGAGCCAATTTTCATTAACATTCATCTTTGAGGAATCAACATATATACATATTATTGGGATTATATAAAAAAATAAATCCTCATGTATGAAATATTAATATATGATATATTTTCCATAAAACCCCTCATTCACTGGTGAATTTGATAAAATCATGAATTGATTTTCATCATCATCATTTATTTTTGTAATAAATAAAACTATCACCTTTAATGAATGCTAGAAAATGATCTTTTTAATCTATAAAGGATAACTTCATAAAATCTGAAAAGATAGTTCGTGGAATTTGTAAGCCCAAATAAATTAACTATAAATTTAAAGACTCTATATCTTGATTGGAAGTCTATATTAGATTTGACTTATCTTTTTTCTCACAAGTGATAGTATTGAGATCAATGATCAATTGTGAAAATATATTTAGGCCTTCAAAATTGATCAACAAAATAATCAATATGGGGAAAGGATAAAAATTATATACTGTCACTTTTTAAGATACACAAAATAAATATATATTTACATTGATCCATATTCATTCATAACATATATAAATGGTTCTCACTAGGCGGTGTACTAGAACTAATGAATACACTCTCATGATTTTCCTATACTAACAAAATCAATTCAATCATCACTATTTGGGCCATTCTAGATATAATCCTTGAAATATGCGTATAATTGGATATATGTTCAATAAAAAACTAAAATTCATGAATCTTAGGAAGAATTAGGAAAATCATCTTGAAATACATCAAAAAACACCAATACAATAGGAATATCATCAATCATTGTTTTCTAACCAATCATTTGTGATAACACTCTTAATGAATTGGAACCATGTCTCATGAAACAGAATTAATTTCCATTAGATGTTCATAAATATATTCATACTGATATAAAATGATAGGTTTGGTTCAGAATCTCATATAAAACGTTCCATGGTAATTGTTATTACCTTTATATAAAAAATTATATTCCATTACCAAAATCACATCAAATTTAACAAGATAGAAAATAACAATACTTGTAGGGTTAAAATTCCAACAAGGTTCAACTAGTGAAGAATCATAGAAATAAGATGTTATCATCGTACAATTAATAATTTTAGTATTATTTGAACATATAATAATTTTGGTGGAAACTTGGCTCCCATAAAAAATTCTTTATATATAAAAGAGTGGGAAGTACTACTATAAAATATGACATTATCATTTCTAGAGTTAATAGTAATTGTACCATTCTATAAATAACTATATTACCCCTCACTAAAAACTATGATTTCCAAATATTTTCTTTTTTCTACATGCTTAGAAGATTAATTATGTTGATAATAATCATTAATCCATTGATTTGAGCACTTATTAGAATAATTCACACACCCCATACATTTGAAACATTGGGGTGTGTGTGAAGAATCATGTGGAGATTTCTGAAAATTTAAATTATTATCTAAATTATTCTCATTATATTATAATTTAATTAACTAGTGAACTTAATTTATACTCATAAATAAATTTCGGGTCCAATTATTGTAATTTCCAACCAGGTTTGTTCCACAAATTGTGCATAATTAAATATTAACGGCCTTTCTTATATGTTTTTTTTGTTACTATAATTTCCGTTTAATACCATAATTCATTTATTATCAAAACAATGAGGATAATGGATTAAACCAATCTCCATTTCAACCATGATAATAAATTTAATGATTAATTTATAACTATTAAAGATTATTATATCTAAATACAAGAAAATTATTCATTATAAACCACTTATGAACCAATCATTATTGAATTTTTATTCAATGAGAATATAAAAATCAGACCTCACATTCCTTATAAAATTTTCCACATAGGTACTAATTGATTTATCATAAATATTTCATTGACTAGAGTACTTCTTTAATCATTTCTATGTAATTACTAAAGGGATAGTAATTATTAAAAAATAAGATGCTAAAGTCATCCCAATACTTAATCCATCTTATTCTTAATGCCTCATATTCTTGGTAGAATCACACCATTGATCCTATTCACCTTCCAAATGATAAATAAATATAATATAATTTTCATATCCAATTCATTATAGAACAGAATATTAATTTAATTTTATTGATTCTTTTTACAGGAATTATTTGATCGATAGACCCACTAAAATAATGTGGGTGTCTACTCATGTCTGGCTCAAAAATAAATTTTTTAAATTTACTTATTTTTAATATTATTAGTAATAATGGTGTATGTATGATGTATAAGTATAAAAATAAGTTATATTATTCTATTTTTCATAATATTTTGCTGGTCAGGAGGAAAATCAATTCATTTTTTATCATTGTTTTCATTAAGATATTTCTTTCTAGTCTTAGCCATATACTAAAATAAAAATCATTGTAAGAGTAACAATAATCATCTCTAGAAAATCATATAATCCTAAAAATAATTTATCGGATGTCAAAATGTAAAGACCAGTACTTCAATATATGAGAAAATTAGTTTATCCTATGTATTCCATTTTCATTATGTTTTAAAATCCATCATAATGGATCATAAATAAAATTTTAATTAACCCATGAATAGCTCCCAAGAGTGTCAAAATAGATGCATAGAATTGTCTCATTCACAGTCTACCAAAATGATATATTAGGTATACATGAACATCATTTTTTCTGGTTATTACCCCTAGACACATCTTGGAAAAACCACATCCACTTTTAGTTTCCAGGCTAGGATATATTACTAGTAAAATAACATATAATTTACCTTACCCCATCTTTATGATGTCATCCAATACATACGATTATCCTAAGAATTCAAAAAAAATTTATATCATCCTAGATTCAAAAAAAAATTAAACTTGATACAATTTCCAATATATTCACCCACACTTTTAATACCTAAAGAGTATATCATTTCAAATGAATAATGAAAACATCTCAACACAATATATGTGATAACCATACATGTTAGTTTTTTTGAAAACATGGAAATATAAATAATTGGAAATTAAAAGATCTACATTATCTCTCAGAACCTTCCTAGGAATATCTCACACAAATCTGTCTTCATATCCTAGGAAAAAGGAAACATAAGAAAGGGTGATTTAAGATCCTTATTAATGGTTAACATGAGAGAATAAATACTAAGATCACATATATATACATATAAAAAACCTAAGGGTATGTGAAAATGTCCTTAATATTTGAAATTATTACCCAACAATCCATATTTTCATAAGGAATGAAATATACCTGATTAGTTCAAAATACATGAGTCTTAAAGGAATAAAATAACTTAAGCCATAAGAGAATAACATTTTCATAAGATAATGTTATAAAATAATTATATAACTTGTGGAATAATCATAATTGTTGAAATATTATATCAAAAATACCCATTAATACATACATCACGTGTTAGTGTCGAGATAATCACTAATCTAATAAGATTTTTATTGGGATAACCACTCATTTACCCTATATGGGGATTGGGAAAACATCTAGAGTATAGGTAGTTGGATGTGGGATAACCTACTATGTAGAAACTTTTTGGATTAGGATAACATCTCATGTCCCCATTGAGATCATAATTAATCATTACCTAATAGATTGGAGGGATATAACAGACCCACTCCTTACAGAATCAAAATCCATTCATATTTATCTACCAAGAGCATGAAAACATTTATAATTAAATAAACAATTATCCCTTGGAAATGAAAATGGGTTTCATCAATAGTTTATCATTGTAATACTATTAATTTTAGGAAATAATAATAAGAGTAAAATTCGATCATATCCCTAGTAAAATAAAATAATCATTATATGGCCTTTTTATATAGAAAAATAACCTTAAAATATTATTGATGCATTAATTGAGGAATAAAATCATCTCATTTGAAATCATTTATTTAATATCAACTTTTTTTAAAATATTGAAGAAAAAATTTCATTCGAAAATAACCATGGGAAGATATATAGTATGATTCAATGTATATAGAATCAGTAACTGGGATAAGATCCATATATTTGGGGTATTTTAAAACAAATATTCCATTCACATTACTTTTAATTTGTAAAAATTACAACATTTGGAAAAAATAACAAGAAGTTTCATTTTAATAAATATTATATAAATTTAAATAAGGGTAACAATTAATTTAACATATATTTGAATAAGAGTAAAATTATTAGAATAAATATATTAAATAAAATATAGATATTATATAAAATATTCTCGATTGAATAGATAAAAAATTTTATTTTCTATATAAACAATATTTCAGTCTCTTGAGTACTTTAAGTGATGAAAATGAATAGAAAAAATTTAATATGTAGTAAAAATTAGTGGATAAGAAAAGAAAAATGAATTAAGTGTTATATATCATATAATTTCACTGTTATAATATTTAGTCTCAAAAAATGTTTATAAAATTGAAATAGTAACATAACACCTTTACCTCGGGTCTGTCTTTCTTTGTGTGCACTCTAAACTACTCTTATTTGAGAGACATCCTTGGTATTAAACCTTAAGGCTCGAAGTTTTAGTCTTAAGAGAGAACATTAATCTCTAATATAAAGGGACAAAATAAATTTAGGTATTTTTGTAGGTCATGGAGAATTAAGATTGCTCGAATTGTTTAAATAAGGTTGGAGAGGAGGGGCCTTATTATATTTGAGGAGAAAAACACAACTAAAATTTCACAAAAGTTTACAATGATATAGGGTCTATTTCAAGATATAGTGGCTTACAATGTCATTAAATGAAAATTTATTATATTATATAGTAGAAATATATTAATAAATTAAGAATTAATCATGTTAAGGTGGCATTTATACACTTATCTCGTAGTTTGACCTCCTAGTAATCCTCTTTAACCATAACCATGGTAACATGTTTTCAAATTTTTACTATTAATTATAACAAAAAATTAAGACAACTCTATAAAATATTATTAATTATTATAATTTAAAATATGGAATAAACATTTTCTTATTCAGGTTCTATATTGGGAATAATTTAATTTTCAATAAGCATTAAATCCACAATGAAAACACATGTTAAAATATTGTATTCAAAAAGAATAAAACTGAATTTCCATCCCATCCATGGAAAAAACAATAAAATGAATGTAAAATAGATTATTTAATAAAAAATTTAGAAATTACATTAAAATAATTACTACATTGATATTATTTTAATTTATTATTATAGAGACACATTGCAATAAAATAAACTGTTTTTAGATAGAATGTTTTTTAATTCCAAAAATATACTTTTATGAAAATCAAGTACAATGATGGTTCCTATGTAAAAAATTAAATAATTTAGAACTAAATTAAAATTATTATACATTAATATAAAATTGAAAACTCAATGTATATTTTAAATGTAACGAAAGGATAATTTTAAAAAAAATGGTATTAATCACTTTTCTATAAAAATTTAATCTTTTTAGAAAAGTATTAAAAACTAACCCAAATATAATATTGTAATGATAATTATTCAAATGATATTTATTTTCTCAAATTATTTTTATAATATTATTATTAATTAATTATACTATCCTTGAGAGAAATATAATAAAATTATTATTTCAATAATATATATATTAAATTTAATATGACTTTACTTAAAATTGTTTACTGATTTAATACGTTTAAATAATTATATTTTCATTATATAAAACATTTATTATTTCTATCTAATTTTATTATTACAATTCATACATTCCAATTTAACAAATAGGTTAAAAAGTATTACTATGTGAAAACTTATTTAGACTCAATGATACATGTAATGAAATCCATCAAATACATTAGGATTATTTTTGTTGAGAAATGTATAAAATAAAGGCGTGTTACAAAGAGATGACTTCCTTCTACCTAGACACCCCTTTTATATTTTTTCAACATGTTGAGTTATATATCTCATTCCATAGGAAATTGTAATTCATATAAGTCATACTCATTAGGTTGAGGATTATGGCCTACTAGTTTTTCCCAGCTGCATACCATTTTTTCTAAAGATACAAGGGTAAAAGGTGATGAAATATACACTAAAAAATATATTATGTTTACCTGACATGATTTGAAAAAGCCTTATCTCACCAATATATATGATCTCATAAATAAGTATATCTTCATCATCTGAAGTAGAATGACCACCACTGTTGATGATTGTGGACATGTACACTCCATGACTGTTCTAAATAATGATTGTGAAATGTAGGTACATTGAAACATGCACTCTACCATTGTAATTATAATATGATCTACAAGCAATTTCATCATTTAATACCTAGGAAGGAGGTATCTGATGTCACCTTATAATTAGGGGAATTCTTTTTATTATCAATGAATTTATATAATAGTGTCATTTTATTTATAACCACATGATGAAGAATAATTAAATTCTATTGGATGTTATTTCAATCAGTAACTTTTGAAATTATATGGACACACATTTTTGAAACATTGGGTGTACTATATCAACTTTAATAGTAGGATTATAAATTCTATAAATCATTCATCAAATATTTTTATTGGGAAGTAATTTATTGTGATACATATGTGGGTGATGACCATATAAAATGTTCAAAACATGTGTTATGATAAAAGGCTTCCCAGACATGTGAAAATTAATGGATTCTATTCTTTAGGATAAAAACACCTTTTGATGATAGGCTCTATTATTAGAGCATATGACTAGCCTTATCCTGGGAACAATATGTATATTTATATTGGGGTGTCATTGGTAGTTCAATGTACATGTTAACATTAGGTATGGAAAGGATTATGATGACTTAAACAATTTTGAATCAAAGAATGTTTATGGAAGGATGAAATATTAAATAATGGTTTTGGGACCCTAAAGGGTACAACACAATTTATGTAATTCAAGATCACTGAGAAGATATATATTATGACATTGTATATTATGATTTTCAAATTATTTTTTTCAACACGAATGGATTGAAATTTCTTATTGAAAAATGATATGAATAATTTGATTTATTCTTTTTTCCTATTTATGATATATACTTTTCTTACTAACATGATGTGGGAGGATTAATTAGTGAAAATTAGAATTTTTCTTGTTATTCCCTTTATGGGTTTTCATCCTGAATGTTTTTTTCCAATAGTCTTTAGGTTAAGGTCATTATATAAGGACCATGTATTATAAGAGTGATTAAAGACACTTGTGAATGACTAGACCAATTGTGGTAAATATTATCTCTTGAGATAATTAATATTATTTTGGGTCTTAGTTCATCGACCAATGGGTGAGAAACGATATGAATTTTGAAAATATAAAAGTATAATTGATATGAATAGAAAACACAATTCTATTATATACCATCCTAATGGGGAACACATATTTTATTGTATTTATACATGGAACATATATATGAGAAAAATATATATTCATTCAAAAATCTATTAATACCCCAACACCTTTTAAACAAGTACTAATATTATAAAAAAATGATCAATTGAGGATATTGGATCAAAATAAATGATGTGGTATTAGCATACATAATGATTAACAATAAAACTTTTTATTAATGGGTTATGTTGGGATGTTATGAGTAAATATGAGATCATATAATAATATCCTTTATGAAGTAGTTGCCTTGGGTTGGGAGGCCACATCAGGGTAGTAATATCCATTTTCTTGTAGATGTTTCATTTTGTATGAAAGAATTATCATTATCAATAGCTAAGGACATCCATATGAAAAATCCAAAACATACTAATTTTGAAGTGTTATTTGTGTCCAAAAATTAATAATAAAGTGAAATGTAAAAATTTTATAACTGATAATTTCATAAAAAGGATGATATAGTGTCATTTAAAAGTTAAAAGTGAATAATGGCTGGTCGATAGTTCCTTATCATTTTTTTTGGACATGTATCCTGATATTATTGGAGTTAAGACATACATAGTCCATATATTTTGGGAGTATATATAAACATATCGATATTATAATGAGAAAGGGGTATTTTTTCTGGAAAACTTTTTAGAGATCTACTCTTCACCTAGTACCATCAAATGGAATTTGATATCATATATGGAAATTGGGAAACAAATTAAAGGCTTCATTGATCTATTTAATTTCATAAATGGGGACCATGTTTAACTCTATTTAATATTCATGATACATGAAATTAAATTACATTACATTAAAATAGATATATTTCATCATAACATAGGTATATATATATATAAATGATTCGTGGATGGGGGAATTATTTAGGTTTTATCTTTTATTAGAACTATTAAACAAATGAACCATCATTGGTAACACCAATAAATAATAGGGGAGGGAATTTTGATGATAAATTTTGCAGCTATTCCCTGTTATAGGATATAGGTTTCACTAAATATCTTATTGTAATATGAATCATGAGACACATAAATCTTATATTATCCTCCATATGCATATCCATCTCACTCACAAGGTTGTAATTTCAAATACGGTTCACAAGTTATGAATTCTAAAATAAAGACGCCAATACAAATCTAGATCTTATATAGGATAATGATAATTATACTAGGAGTCTATACATAAATCAACATGTATATAGAATAATTCATTTTATTGATCCCTACATAGTTCTTTCCAAACCCCTTCTATATAAATCAGACTCCTACGTAGAGGAAGAAAAACAATATTCACCTTTATACGATTTCCTGAGAAAAATGATATATTTTCAATAGGAAATAAAAAATAACATTAATAGAGGAATATTTATTGATATAAATTCTATCTACTCCCTGTATAATATATATATGCATCACTACTTATCATACCAGAGTAGATAGTAGGGAATAAATTATTCACGAAGAGAAATATCTCACATATATATGGCTCATATATATAAATATTGGGAATTATTATATAATTCATGGATTGGATCATGATAAGAAATGATAATTTCACTACGTATTCAAATATAGTATATTTCATTAAACTTACAGTTCATATTTTAGAAGAACCATTATGCATATCATTATTTTTAAAATGGTGTGGGAGTTTTTTCAAGGGGGGAGATTTTTCAGTGAGGATCCCTATATAGATAATGATATGATATATGGTAATTAAAAAATGTGAGACCCTCTATGTAGTTAAAGGTCATATATGATTGAAAAAATTCTGTGATACCCATAGATAATAGGTTTTTTAGTCAAAATAGTAGGAATAAAAAAAATTATCTAATATTATACGTGTCATTATTTATGTGAGAAACAATAAAAAATATTAGGATAATTCATAATAATATGTAAAACCTGTCAATGGAATCTTCTATACAAAAAATGAGAGTTAACATTGTATGAAAGAGTCGTTTTTATGACGTTTCATTTCATATAACAAAAAATTTATCATGAAAGTTTATGTGACCCAACTAGATAATTTTCATGTAGTTTAAAATTATGCGAATAAGATGATTTTGTTCTAATTGGTGTCATGTTAAAAGGATATTTTCCTGTAGATTTGTATAATTTATCATGGAATGTTTAATGAAATTTTATTCAATTTTACTTGGAAATTTCCAGGTAGTTTTACATCATTTTACTAATATATTCTTATGTAGTTTTATGTTATGTGAGTGGGACGTTATCTTGAAGTTATGTATCATGTGCCTTGAACATTATAATTCATTTTTATGTCATGTGAATATGATTATTATTATAGAGTTTAAAATTATTCAGTTAATATTAATATAAAAATGTAATGATTATAAAGTTTTTTTCAACAAAATACATGCACAAGTGGTCTGTGGGATGTGTTATCCATTTACAATTTCCATGAATTAATCCCATTATAATATACCTTATATATAACATAAGTTCCCCGAAATTTTGGTTCATTATTTGGGCATTAAATTCCCGATATTATTGGGGTTTCTAGAAACATTACAAACTCTCCCTAGAATAATGTAGGAAAATATATTATCTTATCAAATGCTCATGAATCCATATTATGATGAACATTTAATTTTTTTGTGTGTATTTAACCATATTTCATCATGTTATTCCAAATAATAAAGTTGGTTATGAGGCTATTATTCTTCTAAAAACCAGATGTAGATGGAAATTTATCAAGTAAAAAGATCTAACATTAAGGGAAAGATTACATTATAACTATATATTAGTGAATATAGAGTATCATGTGTGGTTGTATGAGTTATAGTGTGATAAACCCATAATTCATGTAATTTTTTTGAAGAATATATTTCTTATCCTTTTCCTCCTTCTATTTTTCCATGTTGGATACCATTTTATTAAATACATCAATTTATCCATTTTACACTACATTGAAGGTAGAGGAATTAGGATATTGAATTTCATATTTATGATACAACATTTTCCAAATAAAAGAGTAGGTTTTAGTTCCATAATTCATCAATATTTTGTGATGGACAACAAATCTAATAATGTTTCTTGAATTCATGATATTTATTATAGTGTTTTCAGGGAATTAAATGAGAGATATTGCCTTTAACTAGTTAAAGAATAAATTAGTGGCAAGGATGATATACTTGAACTTTTTTATTGTAGCTAAGGTATATGGATGCATGAAATATATTAAATATAAAATAATATAAAATAATATTTACTAGTGTAAAAAAATATCAGGTTTGATGGTGGAAATTAGCATATATCTCAAATTTAATGAATTTTTAAATAAAATCCACATAAAATTTTCTCATTTATGGATATAAATATCGAGGACTTATATTATGCAGGGATATAATGGTACCTAAAAGATATCAACTACATGTATCATCATGGACGTCTAAAAAAATGTTTATGATCGATCATCCTTTAATAAATTTGAAATGGAATCCATCAATACATCATTTATAAATGTTTATCTATATGTCAGGGTCATTATAATGGAAAAATAGAATAACCCATCACCAGTTTAGTTACTCAATTTCATAGTTCAATGAAGCATTATTGATAAGTAATATTCTAGTATTGGGAATATCTAGACAATTGATGTATCTGTTGGAGAGGATATCCAATCACCTTTCTCATAGGTGGTGTTGATCTCATCTATTACATCCCTAACATTTCATGTGAATTATGACAATATCATGTGGTTCACAATATTGAAAACAATTCTCTTCTTAATTTGGATCTTCTTGGTACATGGTTAAATTATCCATCCTATACACCTTTTTATTTTGTTAACATGGAACATGGGATAGTATAATTTAAGAATTAAAATGCAAAATCATCCCCCGAACAAAATATATCTGGGGGTAAATTCTTATTTATTTATGGTATATTCACTATTTATCAACTAGATCAAAATATCTAAACAATCCATTATATTCATGTGATCTATTGGTATCTTCATTGTCATTTATAAACCTTTAAGAAGTTCAGATTTCATTAATTAATTTATTATGAAAAATTATAAAAATAACAAATAATATATAAAGATTACCATTATGGGGGATATAATAATATTTTCTAACCTATCCCAGTTTAGATTCAGGCTTTCATATACATTACTATAGGTTATCTAAAATCACCATTAAAATACGTCATCCTAGTTTTAAGATCATAATGAATAGATAATACCTCTTTATAAGTTAGTTCAACATCCATTGGTGCACTTATTGTGATGGGATACATCACAATAATATCTTCCATGATTTCTAATTAACTACAATTAGTGTATTAATTTTCAATCAAAATATTATATAACTAATTAAAAAAATATCATTAATCCTACTAATAATGCTTAATTTAATATGTAATTGATTGGGTCAATGTAATAAACTAAATGAACATTGTGATACTCCCAGAAGTACCCCCTCATTTGAACTGCATATTTCAATGTAAAACAATTATTCATGATATCAAAATTTCATATATAAGTATCTATAATAGTTATTTTAAGATAATAGAGTTTATTTTCATTTCATGAATCATTATTTTTTTTATAATGGAATCAAGATACAAATTGAGGGTTTTCTAATCTAATATGGATGGCTTCCCTTCAATTAGAGGAATCATCACTGGTGGACACAATAGGTATAATATGATATTTTAAAATTATTCATTCCAGTCTTCATCCTGCCAAAATTTAACTAACTTATTTATTATCTTAATAAAATAGGGATAATTTCAAACTATGTTCTCTATGAATTATCTTACATAAAGGTTTTTTCTTTTAATTTCCCTTATATCATGGATATTTTGAGGATGTTTCATATTAATGATAAACTTGGAATTCTCAAGGTTAACTTCAATGTAATGATATCAAACCAGTATTTTGATACTTATTCATGATGTCACCCAAAATAATATTTCAATGGATTAATTTTTATGTTTCACTCATATAGCTAATTAAAAAATATTTTTACGTCAAAGTGATGATCAAAAAACTGTCCAGATTTTAGAACTAGATCATCAATGTATCTTTCCACAGTACATCATATAGATGGTTTAAATATATGATGAAGTGTATATTGATATGTAGAAACAAAATTATATAAATGAAAGGTAAAAACGGTATAAATACAAACCATGGTATCCATAAATGTGGGTCCTCAAATGCTATTGGGACTATAAAAAGTTGGTTTTAACTTGAATATCAATACATGAAGAAAATAAAGTTGAAATTTTATGTTACCTAAATTAAAAGTTATATGATTTGAAGTAGGAAGTTATCCTTTAGAAAATTATGTTTGAGATCCCAGAAGATGATGAAAATTTAGATTTTCCCATTTTCATCATGATATAAATGATATTATCAAGCCAGAAATGGCTCCAAACCACTAAAATAATGTAATATTTGATAAGATTTTAAAAAATGGATTTCATTTGTGAGATTAGTTGGATTACTTCTCTTAGATCCATTATTTTAACAATGATTACCTTAATGAAAACATAAATTATGGGTGTCTAGATATGGATTGTGCCACAAACATTATGCGAAACTAAAATTGAATATATCATGATATTTCATGAATAGGCATATATGTCTCTTATTCATTGAATGTCATGGTAACACTAATCATGGTATGTTACGATTCATCCTCAGTACCTAGATTCACCTTTCTATCATCAATAATGTAAAAGAGATAATATATCCTCAAATATTGGAGGGGTATCTATACTATCTTCTTCTACATCTTCATATAAATCACATATAGTGGATGTGGGTGATGATAAAATGATATATAGACTCAGAGAATATATGGGGGCATTTTCAACATCTATGATTGATAGGGACGTGTCTATGGGTCCTGGGTATATCTGTGTATGAGCATTGTGGTCTGTGGTACTCTGAACATGTTTTCTTTCCCCTCCACCTATGACAATTCCAATAGGTGTAGGCGATAAAGGGATATTTTGTGGTCTAATAAATAATGTATAAAAATTATTATATTATACGAATGAGGAAGTGTCATCTAGAAACTCCAAAAGTTCTAATGTGTGGGTATTACATCATGAGAAACCATGATAAACTCTTATTATTTTTCCATTATCATGGGGTAATAAGAGGTGATGATGTCTTTTGATACAAAGCATTTCATAATGGTGTTCTCAATACATGGATATGTGGATATATCTAATATCGCTCATTTTAATATAAGTATGTCCCTAGATTTTGTAAAAGAATTAAGAACATCATTACCTAAAAAATCATCATTATGATTGAGGGCACAATCATCACATTTAAAACTAAGCTCAGTAATTCCAATTATATAATGAAGATGGGGTAAACTATTCTGAAGCCTTGTTCACCCCTCATTTTCTATAGATTTTAGGTGATTTAAAAAAATAGATTAAATTGTTAATTATGATGATCAGTGAGACTGCATCTAGAATAAATACATTTTTTAATGGAGTCTTTTCATGTATCTGGTCGGGTTATCTATTTTTATATCATTGTTGTCTACATTATATATATATATATATATATATATATATATATATTACCATCATATGATAAGAAATTGATAAGATAATATACCCCTTCATAATGAATTCACATTACTCAATGATTCCCTAAATCTTGAGTGAATTCATCAATAGAATTGATGGAAAGTGCATTATCCTACCCAATTTTAATTACTGTCTTAACATGGGATATGTCTAAACTTTTTGGGGTACTTATCTGGTGGTATCATCTATAGAAGGTTGTTTTTCCCACTTATAGAAAGAGTCAAACTCCTATGTGCTAGGATTAAAGGGATTCAAAAGGGGAACCATCACCATATAGAGCACTAACCCATCCATTAATTTAGAATATGAGGCATTGGTGATATGAGGCGGGTATAATTTCATGAGAATGAATCCATGGATTTTAAAATAGTACATTTATGGATGTATCATGATGGATAACCATGACTACATAATTCATGACAGTGTACCCAAATTGGAAACTATGATGTATCAATAAAATATGATTTTTCTCACTTTTTTCATACATACTAAATTTTAAAGTTGAGGGACACAGGTCATATTTACTATATACCAAGCATAAATGAATATACATCAGAATGGTACAAATACTATAACCATTTTCATTGATTTTTTGGTTGATATATTTGTATTCCAACATGATATAAATGTATAGGGTCATGGTATTTCCATTAATGGTAGTATCCCAATCTTACTCAGTTAAAGTTATATATATATATATATATATATGGAATTCAGTGGTATCAGTATATTTATGATATATTTTAGCATAATATACATTTATGATAAATTATATAAGGAATTTAGGAGCATCAAAAAGTGAATTGTAAATATATTTTAGCAAACGAATGGAATAAAATATTGAAATATTTCGATTAATGATATAAATATGATTTATGATGTCATACTATTGGGAAATGGGTTTTAAATTCCATATATGTGGTTGGTCCTTAGCCCAAGGCTTAGGAACTGAAGTTATCTATGACGATGACTATCTTCATTGGTTTGAACATGATGTCTTTATTTTCATCTATGAGGTATGTTGAAATAATTATCATATAGTTTGATGTGGAACTGATGGATATAAATTCTCAATTTAGTAATCAAATATGATGGTTTTTTGATGCGAAATAGAAAATCTAGAATATTATTGGATTTTATATTTATCGAACTAAATGGATTTTATTTAACTGTGAACAATGATTATAAAATCAATTATAACTTGACAAGAATGTGGAAATACGATCCAATTTCATCTTCCTAAACCCCATTAACATCAATGGACACTTACTCACTCTTTTCTAATAAATAATGGTGAACTATAGGCCATAATTTTCATCATTTATCATGAATAGGTTAATAATGTTATTTATGTTGACCGTTTTGAATAAAAATTATGCATATAATATCAATATGATTTGAGGGTTCAATTCCATTAGAATGGTTCGGCCTGTACTATCTCATACTCCAATAGTTAATTGAATAATAACATAGGTTGTTTGAACAAATATAGGACATGTAATATATTCATCATCTTGTGTTTTCTTTTTATTATGATGGTTGTGATAGTTATTGTAAGGATGAATTTTGAAATTATTTAGAGCCAATACTGTTGTCTGAATTGTCAATGAAGAAGTTGGGATTGCAAATGTTTGATTCAATTCTTCTATTATAATTACATTTTTATGGTTTAATCTACTTATGTTTCTACAATAATAAATTTAAAACCAATTTTTTTTAATTTTCATTCTATAATCATTCCTTCTTTGGTGAGGTGGCTGAAACATAAGACACATATGTTGGAGATTTTCCCAATTTCACCAATTAAAAATACAATTTTGGAGAATTTATATGAATATAGTGTACTAATTGATAGTGTTAGCATATATTACATTCAAGGGGAAAAATATTAGGTGTTTATTGAGTCAATAACAATCATGATAACATGGTTTCAGAAGTATTAGAAATTTTTTTTCCTAATCTTTGATAAAATAACTAGGGCCATTATTATTTCATAAAGAATATACATTATTCTTAAATTATGTATTTTAAATGAAGTATTTTTATTTTCATCTATACTCATAATGTTTTATTTTGTAGTTTTTAAATTTATTAACGAATTTTGAACCATTCTTTATTACATGATAATAGGCATTAGAGTGAGTCTTGGAGCCGTTTTAAACAAAACAATTGTAGTTTCTTTTTTTCCACTACTCATTACTGGATTTCATTTTCACCATCCAAGTATTGTGATTGATCAAAAAATGTGAATCAATTATCTATTATAAAATGATAACTATTTAAAATTACCAACATAATTATTTTACCTGGATGAAATGAATTTTTTACGCATTGTAATTAAATTCCATGTGGATTCCTACCAATTAGAATTATGGAAGTTGAATTGTATAGAACTGCAAACTCCATGTAAATATTTATTTTATTTTAATTTAAACCTCTATTCATGGGTTATTGAGGTGGGGACAACCCAAACCGAAATCCCCCGAATTGATTTCTAGTGGTGGGGACCACCCGATCCCACTATAATGGGAGAAAACCTTTCAACTCCCCATTTAATTAATCGAGCCAACAAAAATTAATTAAATGTGTCAAATTTAATTGTTCCAACATCAGGATAATTAATGGACACTCTTATTAATATATTAAAACATAATATAATAATTGGGCTATTTCTTTTTGGTGGGACTTGGGAGAAGGGTTGGAAAAATTGTGAACATGGGATAATTGTGAATGATTATTCTCTCCAATAAAGAATGCGCCATCTTCTCCAATGAAGAACCTACCATCACTAACGAGGTATGTTTTCAATGAAAATGTACCAAGATCTGTCCTTCCATTCACACTGATGTCAACAGACCTTCGAGGAAGGGGTGTGATTTCAATATATCATCATTAATTTTCCATCATATTGAATCAAATACCATGAGCCCCTTGCTACCACTCTAATGCGGAGGGTACAAGCCAGACTAATATTGCCCGACCTCCCCGAAAATCATTGTGGTTCTTGATGTGTTTTTTGCAATGGAGGTGAATGGAGACCGACACCAGTGGGGCTTATTAATGGGGGCCGACACCATGGCCAGCCACGACGAAGGTGGAGGTGCGATCGCACCGCCGGAGAAGGGTGCTGGCCCGTCGGCCGCGACAGAGCACAGGAGGCGTATGACTACACGAAGGGGACTAAAGCAAACATCTGCAGCACCTGGAAAGAAAGAGTTGAAGCCTTGTGCCACACCGTGAAAATGGGGGCTGGCCTCCTGGCCAGCGGAGGCATGCCGCCGCATCGTGGGCTGCCGCATCGCGTACTGCCGCACCACGAGCCCAGCGAGCCCCACCTCACCCCGCAGGTCCCCACACCGTAGACTGCTGCACCACTGGCCGCCACACCGTGAACCCTGTGGGCTGTCGCACCGGCGGACTGGGCCGCGTCGGTGGGCCGGGCCAGAACCTGTAGTCCGGGTCGGGCTGGGTCGTACTGACCCGGTAGGACCGGACACTGACCAACTTCGACCCTCTCTCTTTTAGCCATATCATGTTCTTTGGGCATCCATTTGATGAACCGTCTATTGCGTCTAAAACCTTGGATCAAGGAGGTCCTTTTGGTATACCCCAATTGAGTTTTGGATAATTTTAGGGTACTACTGGGTTTGATTGAACACGAATCCAACCAAGCCCTCGGGACTAAAACGCCAATAACATACAGATCAGGCATCTGATTCATGCACTGTTTGTTGTGTTGATACCTCTTTAACGTTGTGGTATGTTGGGATACTTATTCATGGGACATTGTAGTAATTTGTGTATTGAACCGTGACATGGGGAGTGGACCTCCCGGAATCGAGTGAGCTTAGTGCGAAAACCCTATTGCTGGATGAAACATGAGAAAAGGATCCAATGTGGGTATATGATTGTGATCCTATATGGGTCTGTATATGAGAGTCTAACTTGGATCTGTTCTAGGAATCCATGTGGGACTACTATAGGATCCAACGTGGGACTACTGTATTATGATCCTATGTGGGTCTCATAATTTAAGATCCTTTGTGGGTCTGCCTCTTAACAAAGTAAGATGATTCTGTAGTTATATCTGATCATCTTTGCTACTGAACCAATGTTATACCTGAGTTGAGCTAATTCATCACCTTTGTGGTAATCTTCTATGTGGCTTAACATTGTGATACGTACCTTTGTGGTGATACCTTTGTGGTATTCATCTATATGGCTTACCTATGTGGTACTTACCTTCGTGGTAATCTTTCCTTCATGGAACAGTTTTACTATGGATAAGGAGTTGGGCCTTGTGTTTCCTCATGAATGAGATGGGTAATATTTGATAACATATGTATATGTAAGGTCACATACTTATGTAGGGTTTTCACTAGTTTACATGCTTTTTGTTTTATCAATTGTTGGTTTTGTGACACCATGAGGGTCTCGAGGTCCCTACTGGGTATTGTTATACTCACCCCTTCGTGGGATATCCTCATACCATATTGTGTTTTGTGTAGACGAAAAACACCATTGATCGAGGCTGAGGGTACCAAGTCTATACGGTGCCCGGATGTGGAAGATTTGGCAAGGCGGTACGCATAGGAGACACGATGATGTGGAATGATGTGTAGGCGATATGTACCTACACTTCAGGTAGGATCCTCGGAGGACGACCCAGTAGTTTTCTATCTCTTTAATAATTTGTATTTTATTTGTAGTTGTACTTGTACCTTTACTCTTGGGATTGTTTTCTGTTCCCTTTTACATTCAACTCTCTTTTTTCTATATAGTTTACTTGTGTTTTTATCATGCTCTATGCTTGTTTGAGTGTGTTTACAGGATTTTAAGGCAATGCCATCCCAGTTTTAGGTAATACAACTTTCGGTGCCAGTCGCCAGCCCTGGCCTATGGAAGGCGGGCTTGGGGTAGTCATGACATGCGTCCTGGGGGAAAGGTCCTGACCAATTTGTATCAAAAGAGTAGGTTCTACCATAGAACATTGGAATCTGTTCTTTTAATGAGAATAGTTTTTTGTGTACTGAGTGTGTTATCAGTTTAGGGAATCTAGTGTTGGTGTGGTGTCCAACGTATCATCACACCAGGACCATGACTTCTGATTTCTAACATAGTGCATGAAAACACTGATTATGTGTGTGTTTTGAAACGTTTTCTTGGTGATCTCTTTGATTCAACTAACCAGGTATAACTTATTTACTGTGGCTCACCTATTTGTTTTAGGATTCCTCTACACACACAACTAGCTATGGTTCCAGGTATACTATGTGATGATATCCCACAGAATGACCATGCCTTGATGTAGGGCCCTCTTTATGTCGGAGCACCAGTGGAGGCACCAACAATACCATTATCTATTTTACACCAATTCCAAAAGCCCCAGTATCATAGGGTGCATGTTTCTTGAGCATGTAGAACAAGTTCCTGCACTGGAGGACACTGAGATTCCTGGGCGCGACATACCCACATGTGGCTGAGGATTGGCTGGAGGTCGTGGTGAGAGCCTTCGAACTGGTAGAGACACCATCTAATCTCATGGTGATCCAGGATACCAGTTTTATACAAGCAGCAGTGGGTAGATGGTGTATTTTAATTCTCCAGGTTCATGATAAGGTGACAGTTCTCTGGGTAGACTTTGGGAACCTGTTTCAGGTAGAGTTTGTTCCAGTGACCATTAACGTTGTGCGCATTGAGGAGCCTCTTCATATGCAGCAGAGCAGTATGATAGTGACTCTGTATTTAGTGAAGTTCACCGACCAGTCACGATACTCCACTAATATGGTGTGGGACCCATTATTCAGGGCCTAAACCTTCGATCATGGACAAAGGTAAGGGATCCGAGCTTCTTAATTCCCTCAGCATCCTGACACGGTTGGGGGGGTTAGAGTGAGCCCTCTTAGTGGATAATTTTCTTGCAGAGCATTCACCAGGATCAAGACACGTTATCGGGCATCATGTAGGGGACACTTCTGCAACTGCAAGCAGACATATGTCACAGAGGTCTGAGAGAAACCGACCAATAGGTGGACGACCACATGATTTAGGGTCAATTATGCGGGGCACTATATTGAGAGAGATGATCATGTGAAGAGCATGTAGTGTTACACATGTGGCCGACATGGTTACATGGTTCGTAACTATTTCACCCACCATACAGATGATCAAAAGATGGTCAAATGACCACCTAGGTTGAGATAGAGGTTCGAACAAGGAGGTCCATAGGGAACAGGAAAACATGGAAGAGGATCTAGTCGTGTAGCTGGTGGTGGGTGATGATTCGAGATGCTACCACCACCACCACCATGTGGTCCACCCCGACCACAGAGAGCTGGTGGACAAGGGAGAGCTCAGCTCCAGGCATATGAGGCCTTTGACCATGTCTCTTAAAATATGATATGAGGTATGATATATGTCTACTCCACCTTAGCTTAAGTGTTTATAAAAACATGTTCCTATTATTATTTTATTTCCACTACCCTCGTTCGGAGTTCAGTGATTTCTACGGAGTCGTTGGATCGATCATTACAGCTAGAGAAACCTATGGGACCAGATTTGATGATTACGCACTAGTGTCAGCTGTGTGAGCTTAATCTCGGAGGCCAGAGCTTCTGTTGGGATCTTCTAGAAGCAGAGTCGAGGCCTTACGACCTCATCTTGGGTATGGACTGGTTATCAACATCCTATGATCATATTGAATATATTAGGTGCAAAGGGTTGTGTATTCGTGTGGATGGGACTAGGTTTACCCTCACAAACAATATGGGAGCCTTTGCAGCATATGATTGACTTATTTGAAGGAGGGTGTAGTTGATCCCTCATCATTTGGCTAGCCTTACCCTCGGAGTGGTTGATGTGGAGAGTCTGAGCTATCTTGTAGTGGTGGTCTATTACACAGATGTCTTTCCAAATGATGTTCATGATCTACCTCCTCACAGAGAAGTGGACTTTTACATTGACTTGTACACCGAGTCGGCACCGATATCTACACTAACGTATCAGATGGCTCTTGTGGAGCATTGTGAGATACATGTATAGCTAGATGTCTTACCGGGGAAGGGGTTCATCGGGACCAATTTTTCTCCTTGGACAGCCCTGATTTTGTTCTCCAAGAAGGCATATTAGAGCTTGAGACGTTGTGTTGATTATCAGCGTCTTAACCAGGTGACTGTGAAGAACAAGTACCCACTTCTATAGTTTGACGACCTCTATGATCAGCTAAATGGATCATGGTGGTTCTCAAAGATAGACCTCATGTAAGACTATCACCAACTCAGAGTACGAAACAAGGATGTGTAGAAGTCCACTTTTAGATGTCGGTATAGCCACTAAGAGTTCATGGTTATGCCATTCGGTGTTACCAATGCTCTAGCAGTTTTCATGGTACTCATGAACAGGATCTTCCAGCCATCCCATGATATCTTTGTAGTAGTCTTCCTTGAAGAAATTGTAATCTACTCATCTACGAAGGAGGACCATGCCTATCATTTGAATATTAGTCTAGCCACACTCTGAGTGCACCATCATTATGGTAAGATCTTGATGTTCCAGTTATGGATCCAAGAGGTTCAATTTCAGGGTCACATCATCTTGGAGGATGGAGTTGTAGTGGATCCAGTGATGATTGAGGCGGTACTTTCTTGGGAGCCACCCAGGAGTGTGATGGAGGTGCAGAGTTTCCTGGGTTTGGCCGGATACTATCGGAGGATTGTGAAAATTTCTCCAGAGTTGCAATACCATTATCAGTGTTTATGAAGAAGTGGAAACCCTTCTTGTGGTTAGAGAGATTCCATCAGATTTTTCAGGAGCTGAGGAAGAGGCTTACGAATTCCCTCATCTTGAGGCTTCCGGCAGAGGTGTTGGGTATGTTTTCTACTTCAATTCATCAGGGACCGAGCTTGGATGTGTCCTGATGCAGGACCTGGAATTGATCACGTATGGTTGTCAACATCTGAGACAACATGAGATGATATAAACTACACATGAAATCGAGTTACCAACAGTGTTATTCTCCGTGATGTTCTGGTGACATTACATGATGGTCTAGCATTTTGCAGTTTACTCTGATCACACGAGTCTCAGGTATATCCTCTCTCAGATGTACATGAACCTGAGATTGCGGTGTTGGCTTGAGTTCTCCCAGGACAATGACTTCGGGTTAGTCTATAATCTTGGGAAGGAGAGCATTATATCATATGCACTCAGCAAGAGATCTGGTATACAACTACATAGTGGGGCGATGGGGAAACTAGCCACATTGCAGATATCTATTATGGATCGAGATGGAGAAGCTTTTATTCAGTATCGTATAGTCATTCCCCCACAACATCAGCGAGTCACGGAGGTGCAGCATGAGGAAATTGACTGCGAGGCTTGACATGCTCAAATATCCACATGACAAGCACCAGATGGATTTTCAGAAGGTAGGGAGCATGTCATCCTCTTCAATAGACATACCATGGTACTAGTGTCTCTTCGGGAGGAAGTGTTGAGGGAGTTCCACACGTACCCTATAGAGGTACATCTAGGTGTGGATAAGATGAACCAAGACCCTCGACATCAACACTAGTGGGCAATAATGATGAAATCAATAGTAGAGTTTGTCTCCCAGTGCCTCACTTGTCAGTAGATGAAGGTGGAGCATTAGGTACCAGCGGGCATAGTTCAGCCTTTAGAGGTCCCAAAGTGGATGTTAAATGGAATATCTTTGGACTTCATGACTGGTCTTGCACGTACATTCCAGGGTCATGATTCTATTTGGGACATCATCGACCAATTCACCAACTCGTCGCACTTCTTATAGATCAGAGAGCAGGGTTCAGTAGAGAGCTTGATATGCCTCTATGTGCAGGAGATTGTGCTGGTGCATGGAGTACCCTCGACGATTTTCTCCGATCGTGATGCAAGTTTTACTTCACAAATATGGAAGGGGTTGCAGGAGGCTTTTTTGGATGCAACTTCGTTTGAGCACTGCCTTCCATCCTCGGACAATTGGCCAGACTGAGCGGACCATTCAGACCCTCGAGGACATGTTGCGTGCTTGTGTCCTCTACTTCAGTTGAATCTCATAAGATGACTTTCCCTTGGTGGAGTATTCATATAAAAACATCTATCATTCAACCATTGGGATGGAAACGTTCGAGACATTGTACGACTGGCCTTGTAGACTGCCTATGTGGTGGAATGACCCAGTAGAGTAAGAACTCATGGGACTGGATATGCTACGGGCTTCCACGAAGAAGGTGCATATCAAATAAGGGAGAATGAATACTGCATAGAGCAAGCATATGTCTTATACTAACATGAGACAAAGACCTATGGAATTTGAGGAATGCACCAGTTCTTTCTATGGGTCTCACCTAGATGAGGTTTTTGATGATTTGGTTCTGGAGGCACGTTATCTCCGAGGTTCATCAGACTTATGCAGGTCCTCACCAGAGTTAGTGAGGTGGCTTACAGCTTATCTCTTCCACCTCAGTTGCACCAGGTGCACAAAAGTTTCCATGTATCTCAGTTGACGAGAAACGTGCATGACCCATCACACGTTATCAACCGTAGGGAGCTAGACATCAAGGATGAGGCGACCTTTACAGAGGATACAATGGATATTGAGGATTGAAAAGAGTGGTTTGTTTGGGGGGAATTCGATACATTTGTTATGTGTGTGTTGGTAGCACAAGAATCTCCAGGAGAGCACATGGGGGCGGGAGGCTCAGATTCGCGCTTAGTACCCCATCTTGTTTCCCTAGTTTTTTTGTATTGTGTCTTTCGAGGATTGAAAGGCCTGAAGTAGGGAGAATGAAAATACCCAGATATTCAATGTAAACTTTTATTCTATTTTTATTAAAACCTCTCTACATAGGTTATGGAGGTGGGGACCACTAGAACTAAAAACCACCAAATTAAATTCTTGTGCTGGGGACCACCGGAACCATCTTTAAAGGGAGAAAACGTTTCAACTCCCCATTTATTATTTGAGACAACTAAAATTAATTAAATGTGTCATCATTTAATTGTTCCAGCATCATGATAATCAATGGAATCCTCTTATGAAATTGTTAAAACATAATTTAATGAGTGGGATATTTATTTTTGGTTGGAGTTGGGAGAAGGGTTGGAAAAAGGGAGAACATGGGTTAATTGTGGAGGATCATTCTCTGTAATGAAGAACACACAATCATCTCCAATGAAGAACGTTCCATCTCCAACAATGCATGTCTTCAATGACAATGAACTGACTTCATTCCTTCCCTCCTCACTAACGTCAACAAACCTTCATGGTATGGGTGTGATTTATATTTATCATTGTTAATTTTCCTTCACGTTGAATCTCTTCCCATGAACTTATTTCTACCACTCTAACGATGATGGTACGGGCCAACCGAACATGGCCCGAACTCTCAAAAAATCATTGGGGTTCATGATGTGTTCTTCGCGATGGTGGAGGATGGAGACCGACACTGGTGGGGCTCGGGAATGGAGGTTGACACCACGGTAGGCCGTGATGAAGGTAACCGCACGACCACACCACCGGAGAAGGGTTGAGGTCCTTCGGCCGCGGTGGAGCAAGGGAGGAGACTGACCGCATGAATGGGATGTCGGCTCATGTCTGCGCCACTTGAAGAGAAAGATCCATGGCCTTGTACCGCAATGGTGAAGAGAGAGCGGAGGACCGAGCAGGCCGCAAGTGATGGCATGGCCTACGACCACACCACGTGAAGGGGGAGCGGGTCGTCCGTCCATCCATGGAGGGTCGCCACACCACGATCCCTGCAGGCCACTACTCCACACCGCGGGCCGCCGCACAGTGGGTCGCCGCACCACAGGATGCCACACCGCAAGCCGCCCCACCCCACAAGACGCTGCACTACGATACCAGAGGGCCACCGTGCTACGGGATGGTCTGCATCAGCTGGCCGAGTTGGACTGACTGGGTCAGACTGGACCTGGGACAACATCGACCCATTTTTTCTCGTTCGGTTATATCTTGAGCTTTAGGCGTCCGTTTGAAGAACCATCTAATGTTCCAGAAAACTATGATCAATATGGTCCTATTTGTTTACTCCACATGAGTTTTGCATAATGTTGGGGTACAACTAGGTTGGATCCAACACGAATCTAATCAATCCCTCGAGACTAAATGGGAAATATCTTACAGACAGGGTGTCCGATTGACACACCTTCTTTTGCGTTGAGACCCATTTTATGTGGCATTCCATTGGGATACTTATTAGTGGTTCTTCATTTTAATGGGAGTATCAACCCTTGAGATGAGGATTATACCATCCCGGAATCAAGAAAGCTTAGTACTGGAACTCTGTAGCTGGATGTAACATGAGAAAAGGATCATATGTGGGTCTGTGATTTGGGATCATATGTGGGTCTGTGCATTGGGATCATATGTGGGTCTGTGCTTTGGGATCCTATGAGGGACTCTGATTCAGGATTCTGTGTGGGTCTGTGTATGATTGTATCATTTGGATCCACTCTAGGAATCCCCGTGGGACTACTCTAGGATCCTACGTGGATTTTCTTTACAAGGATCTTATTTGGGTCTAATAATTTAGGATACTTTGTGGGTCTGCCTCTTAATAATGTATGATGATTTAGTAGTTATATATGATCATATTTGATACCGTAAATATGTTATACTTGGTGTGAGATGAGTCATTACCATTTTTTTAATATTCTCTATGGCGTACCTTTGTGTTATATACCATCGCAGTGATACCTTTTTGGAATTCTTATGTGTGGCATACATGTGTGGTACTTACCTTCGTGGTAATATTTCATTCGTGGATCATTTGTTCTTTGGATAAGGATTTGGGCCTTGTGTTTCATGAATAATGGGATGGATAATATTTGATATTTTAGGTATATTTATGGGCATATACCTAGGTATGTTTGTCACTGGTTTACTTGATTTGTGTTTTATGCTTTGTGGATTTTTTGAGATATTGATGGTCTCGAGTCCCTACGGAGTATCGTTATACACACCCCTGCACGAGTTATGCCCGAACCATGTTGTGTTTGATGCAGAAGATAGATAACATTGATCGAGTCTGAGGATACCAGGTCTGGACAGTTCCCGTAGGTGGACCATTCGGCGTGGTGGTACGCAGAGTAGAGGGGCATACATGGAGTGCATATGAGGAGATCATTACCTACCCTTTGAGTAGGAACTTCAGAGGATGACCCCGTATTTGTATTTCCCTTTCTTCCATTGTACGGTATTTATAGTTTTACATTTACCTTTACTGTTGGTCTTGTATTCCAGCCCCTTTTACTTTCAGCAAAATTTTTTCTATACAGTTTACTTTTGTTCGTACCAAGTAGTGTGCATTGTTGAATGTGTTTACAGGATATAAAGGCAATGCCTTCCCGGTTTTAGGTATTACACCTATCAGTGCTAGTTTCTAGCCTCTGGCCTATGAAAGGTGGGATTGGGGTAGTTACGGAACGAGCCCGGGGGATGGGACGTGACATTAATGTTTATGGATTTGTATAAACTTTTACGCTAAGAAATAACATCCATGATTCTTCCATTCATTCACTATGTCCAATTTGACAGATCAAGAACTGCGGTATTTCTCAAGGTTGATCTTGAGTGATTGAGGAACATATTGTGGTGGTTCTACATTCTTAAGATAAATATTTATTTTAAAATTATTTACTATAAAAGATATTTCCTATTTAGTGTTTTTCATAATGCATCTCCACTTAGTTTCCTCTTACTCATAAGGGTTACCATCCTGATACATCATCGAGTTATAATGTGGGTTAGATGATACTTTGGGCCCCTGGTTCCATTGAATATTGGGAAATTTGTGTCAAAATGATTTTGAGGAGGAGGATTATAATCAAAAAATTCATGTAATATATAAATCCATTATGAAATATTTTTTTCAAATAAATTCAATTTTTTCAATATCATTCATTACATGCAACCAAATGTTTTAGTGAACCACACAATACTATTAACATTATTATTTAAACATTCCTACAATAACCTAAAAATTAAATTTTGTTATATTAATAGTTATAAAAAAATTTAAAACTATGATGAAGGTTTTATATAAATAAAATATATAGACAAATTTGTACTTATTTTTAGGTAAAGTCATTATATGAGTCAAAAATACAATTTTTTTAAAGAAATTATCATTATATGTCATTTGAATAAAAAAAATCATTATTTCATATTTAAAAAAATGTATTTAAAAAAATTAAATTCAATTTTTGAATCAAAATTTCAATATAATCTTATCATGGTTTTTTGTGGTTTTCCTAAAAAGATTAATTTTTTAATAAATTTGTGTAAAATGGTGATTTTAAATAAAACTGCCGTTTCTTTTAATGAATTTACTATTTCAAATTTATTTTATGATGGTTTTAAATGTAAAATTATTAAAATTATATAATATTTACCCCAATTTAGATAATGTTTATTAATTTCATATTGCATTTTCACATTAAAACATTTCAAACATACACAATGTTTTTCTTTGAAAAATAATTTTTTTCATTACGTATGCTGGTTAAATTTTAAATCAAATTCTATGACATTCAAGAATTGGACTTGGAAAAATATATTACATATTTTGAATCATCATAGTTAATACTATATATTAAGTATATCTTATGTTTGTTTCATAATTAGTATTAAAATCTAAAAAAATTAAGGACTGTAGTTATTGATAGGACGAGTTTACCAGGGGTAAAAAAAAGATAAGATTTAAAATGACCTAAAAACATGTAAAAATTAGATATAATATATATTATTTTCATATAACATATAAATTCTAATATTGATCCATTTTTAATCATTGTTTTAGGTTTAAAAAGTGGGTATAACTTTTTCTTTTAAAAAATTCATGGTATATCCTCTTCACCATTATAAATGGGAAACAACTCTACCCTCATATTTAAACTCCCATATCCTATTGGTTCATATAATTCATAAAAACATATTTTCATTAATTACCTCCCAATATCAATGTATCGTTATGTTTTTTTATTAAAACCACTTATGAAGGCCTTTGATACAAACCTAAGTAATTCGTCTGAAGAAGATGTATCATTATTAACCGAGTTTTTTATTTCATTTCATCTACCTCATACTAAAAATATTATATAAATATATTTATGTAATAAATTAAATATCTTTGTTGGCGCCAAAAAGTTGCATGAATTGAAGGGACAGAAAAGAAGGCCGGCACGCTGCCTCGCGAAGCACTGCCGTGAAGCACCCCGAGCATCGCAGTCTCGCGAAGCTCCGGAGGTGGTAACTCTCCGCGAACGTGTTTGATGTTCTCGAGCCCTCCGCAAAGCACCCCAAGCATTGCGGTCTCGCGAAGCTCCGCAGGCGGTAACTCTTCTCGAACGTGTTTGACGTTCGCGAGCCCGCCGCGAAGCACCCTAAGCATCGCGGTCTTGCAATGCTCCGGAGGCGGTAACTCTCTGAGAACGGGTTTGATGTTTGCAAGCCCACCGTGAAGCTCCGGATGCGGTAACTCTCTGCGAATGCATTTGAAGTTCGCGAGCCCGTCGCGAAGCAACTTTGGTGCCGCGCGAGTTCGGCTTTGCGGCGCCCCTTGCCTATAAATACTGGAATCCCCCTGAGTCCAGAGGATGGACAATTCGACCTTTCGGCTTCTCCTCTCCCGAATCGCGAAGCACCATTTTCCCCCAAGAATCATGAGCTCCGCGAGGTACTTCTACTTCGCGTGACGCCTTTGCTTTGTCTCATTTTGATCCCCTCTTCCGAGAGGGATTCCCTTCACGAATCTCAAGGGCATTCGCAAAGGAAGGGGATTCCAAAGGGAACCCGGGCAGCCGTGGAGTGTTTATGCTTCGTGAAACACCCAACCTGTACTAGTGATCCCTATGCTAAGGTAGGATCTCTACACATCACGAAGTACACTGCATCGTAGCACCTTGCTTCGCGAGGCCCCTCTTCTTCGCGATGCAGTGCTCCACGAATACTGTTCCACTTCGCGAAGCACCCTCCACTCACACCTATGCCCCATGCTAAGGCCAAGGCACTCCGCTATGCGAAGCACACTACTTTGGTTGGAAATTCCTCTTCCCGTGCAACCCTCCAAGTATTCACGATGTGATTTCAAAGTCCCACCGACAACACCACTTGTAGCGTTGCTTCGCCTAATGATTCTTCGCATAGGCACGCTAACGGAAATTGCTCCTTCGCATAGCCACGCTAACATGGACCCCTCGATGGATTGCTCCACAACCCCCCTTGACCATGGCCTTTCCAGTACCTTCCCTCCACCAAGGACAAGATGGTACCAGTTATGTAAGTCCTAGGGGTGATGAGTGAACCCACCTCATCTGAGCTGCATGACGTTAAACTGTCAAGCACTATGTCCTCAACACATGACGTTAAACTGTGACCCAGCCTCATTCCTCTCACGAAGGGTCCCCCCAACTCGAACATTTTTTACGCCACTCATCTCCATGGCATTGGAATCATCCATCCATAAGGGATGATATCCTCCTTACTGGAGTGGCGTATGTTCTCAGGAGAAGGGCGACCCTAGTTCCCCAACGGATGGTTGCACCCATGCATCTCCGTACTTCCCCACTACCAAGGTCAGTGGAGGACGTGATAGGGAACGAGGCACCTCCCATCATTGGTCCCAAATCGCTCTTTCGCTGCGCTCTATCACACTTCGGGCCTCCATCCTGGAGTAAGTCCCAGCACCATGGGCCGCCTAACGTGTAAGCCCCTCTTCGCTTCTCACGGACGAACCCTTCGCAGCGTGATCGTCAGGTCCTTACTGTCTCTTGTTTCTCATACCATGCATGACTCACGTGGGCTTAGAGATGGAATTGGCTGTGACAATACTTCGTCCAGCATGACGTTAAAATGCAGGCCCTCGTCCAGTATGATGTTAAACTGCACGCCTTCATCCAGCATGACGTTAAACTGTATGCCCTTTTCCCGCATGACATTAAACTGCAAACCCATTTGAACTACGAGTTCTTTGATCCATGTCAAGGCATGGTACATATGAAGCATCCACGAGGTTCAAGCCCACCCGTCATAAAATTCATGTTGAGTTCCACCTTCATTCAGCATGACGTTAAACTGCATCCCAGTTCGACGGCAAGCCATTGTCCCCACCCGAACTATGAGGACTTTGATCCATGTTAAGTCATGGTACGTAGGAAGCCTCCCAGAGGTTCAAGCCCAACAATAATTGGCCCAAACCGTCTCCTTGTCGGTGTTCCAAGAACTCTTTCTCCCTCGAACTACGAGGAAATTGATCCATGTAAAGGCATGGTACGTAGGAAGCCTTCACGAGGTTCAAGCCCACCACAAGTGGACCCCTCGGGTTCACATTCACGTTGGTTCACCGATGAAACCCTTTGAACTACGAGGTCTTTGATCCATGTCAAGGTATGGCACGTAGGAAGCCTCAACGAGCATCAAGCCCATCCATCATCCAATTCACGTCGAGTTCTAACTTCATCCAGCATGACGTTAAATTGTGTTCCAGTCCGACGGCAAGCCATTGTGGCCATCCTGAACTATGAGGGATTTGATCTATGTCAAGGCATGGTACGTAGGAAGCCTCCTAGAGGTTCAAGACCATCTCCCATCGGACAAAGGTCCCTCATTTACGTCGGTTCTCTGACACCCACCGCCATCCCGAACTACGGGGACTTTGATCGATGTCAAGGCATGGTACGTAGGAAGCCTCCACAAGGTTCAAGCCCACCACCCGTCGTTTATTCACGTCAGGGTTCACTACCATCCCGCATGACGTTAAACTGTATTCCATCAAACCTTTGAACTATGAAGACTTTGATCCATGTCAAGGCATGGTACGTAGGAAGCCTTTCTGGGGTTCAAGCCCACCACTAGTGGACCCCCGGGTCTACATTCACGTCGGTTCGCTGATGACACCATCCGAACTACGAGGACTTTGATCCATGTCAAGGCCTGGTACGTAGGAAGCCTCCCAGAGGATCAAGACAATCTCTCATTGGACCAAGGTCCACATTCACGTCGGTTCGCCGACAAAGCCCCTCAGAACTACGTGGTCTTTGATCATTGTCATGACATGGTATGTAAAAAGCCTCCACGAGGTCCAAGACAACCACCACTAGGACCCTACTGGTCCTCCCCATTCACGTCAGTTCGCCGATGATGCCCATCGGACCAAGGTCAACCCTCATGCCGGTTCACCGGCACCATCCTGAACTACACGGACTTTGATTCCCTGCCACGGGGATACGTAGGAAGCCTCTTCAAGGCTCAAGCCCAACTTCACCATCGCCCTTGCAACGATTCCTTATCATTCCCCCCTCCACTTCATTCTTTCATCCATCATCCACCCTGATTCTCGCCCGGACCGTCATATCCCGGTGAGACCATGTCGGTATGCTCCTCTTTATAGCCGCCCATGGGATAGTCCCGGTATCGGCACCCCTTCGAGGGAAATCCTTCAATCCGATCTATTCTAGCTAATGCTCTGATCAGGTTGATCCATCTCCACTGGACGTTAAACTTGTGGCATACCCTATCTTAAATACAGAAAGGTGAGGAAAACCTCAGATATGTTTCTATGTCATATAATTCCTCGTGCTCGATTTGGGATGCCTCAGGCATCCACGCCCTTTAGAAGCCCTGTGACCAGGGAAAATAGACATACATTCCAGGTCCCCAGCATCCAGACATGCTACTGATGGCTCAACATGACTACTCCCCCGACTAAAGGTTACTGCCCTGACCGGACCCTTTGGAATGTCCCGACAGAAGCAGTGTAATTAACCGGCGTCCATGGAAACATGGCACTGGGAAGAGTTTCACGAACAACGTATTAAATATATGAGGGCGACCTGGACTAGGTGATGAGTTCTGAGGAGGAATCCACAGAAGGAAGAACTGAAATCCCAACATTCCGTTTCAATCAAGGAGTAGACGTCCCTGAATAAGGAGCAAATGTCGCCCGCCTTTGGAATGCGGGAATGCGGGGCAACAACAGCGCGTCCTCCAAAGACGGATTTGCGCGTCCCAGTGAAAGCGTCGGAAACAGAAATGGTGAACTCGACGTGATTGTTCTTCTCCTCAATGTGGAGATTAGTAGCATTCGAGACACCAGTAGATTGACGTGTCACCAGATCCAGATATCCGAAGCATGGTCCCGCCAAGAAAATAGCGGGTCTTTCATGAAACCCACAGTATGTCGGGGTAGTAGAATGTGGGGCACTCCATTATGCAGCGTTTGGCATGGATCCTTCTTACGGACATGGAGAATGGAAGGATGCTGGGGCACTGGTTGTCAATCCTTTTCCTCTCAGTGCTGATGAGTTGATCCCTTCTTTTCTCAGGAACCAGGATGTTGTTACAGAGACACGATCACTGCCCTCTCGGCTACATAGGGGTAGGGTAAACACCTCCACATCCAACCCACATGGCACCGCTACCGCCACGACGGCCGCCACATCGCGGGATACGGGGCGCCCACGTCCTCTTTCCCCATCAGAGGTCATCTAGTGAAGGGTGATCATCAACCTAGTATGCAGTTACAAGGAGGAAGGGGTCATCCCAACTCGGGATATGGCACGCCTGGACCTGAAGGCATCCAGGCCCAGCCGTCAACACCGCCCTAACAGGCCGCACAGGGAGCCCCTGCTCCCCACCCCAACGTTCAACCGTTTAGGGAGCCTGTCCCCGGAACGCCTCAAGGACTCCTCGCATTACGCTGATGAGGCGGGCGCCGTCCGGCTCGGTCCGCACAGGGTCATAACCCAAGGGCTCCAGGAAAGGGATCCCGTCCGGCCGTGTCAGCGCCGCCGTCCGACTCCGCAAGAGGAGCAGGCAGGCCATGCCCCTGCACCACCTGTGCCAGCTCATCTGACCCGACGTCAGCGCCGGGCCCGGGCTGAGGATGCTTGCCCAGGTACGTCAACGTCAACAGCTACAGTGGCCTGAGCCACCACCGACGTGCATCATGGGGCCCCTTCATACGCTGAGCAGGGGCACTCCTTCACCCAACCAAGATCAAGACCCCAACCGCCCAGGGGCAGGATGGGTTGACTCTCCGGGTTGCAGGCCTGAGTGGTGATCACCGCGAACTAACCCGTGGTGATGTCACCCCGTACAGAGGCCCTCCCCGTACCACTACTCCATAGATCATGGGCCTTCTCCACTCCGAAGCTCATCATGGAGGCATGCCTCGTGCTACCCCCATCCCGAAGGAAGACCTGCCCCACAGCAGTGACGCTCTGCACGGAAACCTTTCCCGTGCCCACTATACAGGGTATGGAGTCCATCCTCCTACCCCCGACCGCCGATCTGAAGGCATCGTCCATCCGGTCCTTCTCCAACGTGGGGGCCCTCCCTATTTCCTCTATGCAACCGGCGAAGGTCCTCCTCTCCCCAGAAACTCGAGGAGTGAAGGTCAGCCTCGCTCCGCCCGCATCGACCATGGAGGTCCTCCCCATGCTCCTGCCGGTTCCAACAGAGGCTCCGCCCACATGGGTGATTTACATGGAGGTCCTCCCCATGTACCCTTCGACATTTTCCCGGGTGCCCCTCGCACTATGGCTATCTCGAGTGGGGCCCCTCTCCACCACGGTGCCAGCGCCGCCCCGAGGCTACATGATGACAATCAACCGTGTCCCAAAGAGCCACCCCGGGGCAGGAGAGTAGGTCGTCGCCACCACAAGAAGAGTCATGTGAAGGCCCGGGTGGAGATCAAACATGCCCGCTTCTAGGACTCTGAAGTGGAATGCGACTCAGCGATGGAACCTTCTACCCACTCCTTCGAATCAAAGACTGGGGCAGGAACCAGGTGTGTTAGCCTCATTCTCCCAGAATATGAGGTCCACCAGATTCCCATCTCTCTCCAGAGGTACATCCAGGAGGAAGAAATCTTGGGAATTCTGCTGGTCTTGACCACACAATCACCGCCTTTGTCACCAGAAGCTCCCTCTACCTCTACCAGAGATCACAGAGAGCTATTTTGGGGGCCAACGGCGGTAGAGCGACGACATGAACTGTCGCCGGTAGCCGCGACTCCTATGTCGGAAGATGTGGCTATCATCCCATCATATCGTGACATCGTGGCCAGGTCATCTTACTCTTCAGAGGATGGGCCGGAATTCGGCAGCCAGTCAGCTCGTTCGCTGTATTCTCCGCTGCCGAGTTTACTATCCCAGAGGTCCACCTCGGTACCGCTACCGGTCCCTCAGCAGCCCCTGGTTGACAAGTGTGGAAATACAGGGCCAGACCCCAAGTCTAAACCTTGGAGCTACTGCAGTATTCTCGCAGCGGATCACTTCTCGGAGAAATTCTGGCCAACGGCGGCCCTGAACTTTCGCACACCAGGGTCACTTACCCCTGAAGAAGTGGGGTTATTTTGTCGAACCCTATGGTCGACACACTTCTACCTTCATTACGAGTGGGTGGTGTACCCCAGAAGTCGAGAGAACATCGAAGAAATCAGTGAGCAATGCCGCTTGATCGATTTGGCCGCACTCCTTGTGGCCTAGTACACTGAGTCGCTAGGCCGCCAGAGCACCCTTCAACGGAAATGTGTTCAGAGTTTCAATGTACTCCACAGAATTGTCGGGGAATCTACCCCCAATGTGCAAGTCCGTGGTTGGGGACACTATGCCGCTCTCCTCTTCGACCCTATCTGACGGCATCTCGATTCGTTATGAGACATCGAGGACATGCCCTCAAGAGGGGTCGCGGTCCACATGGATGACGTAGTGGACAAGGAAGACGAGCTTGAATTACTTGATGGAGACTTACCCCCCGAGGGAATACCGCCACTGCTAGACCCATCAGGGAGGGTTACCCGTCAGCAGAGGAACCCTCTAGGCCTCCCTGTACCCACCGAGTTGCTGGTACTCGTTCGAAATACCGGCAAGGGTAAGGAGCACGTCATAACTGTCAAGCACTCCGACCCGTCTGCCTCTGTGCAGAAAATGGACGAAGATCACGAGAAGGCCACGTTACGCCGGCAGCTTTCTTAGTAGAAGAGGCTGGTTGACGAACTCTTGGCTGAGCGCACCACAGAGCGGAGACCCGACTATGGTAATCCTAGGCCAGGGTAGGAACAATTTCCACCTGGTGAGATGCCTCCGAGAAACCCAGATCATGATACTTCCGCAGACAGGGAAGAAGCCGAAACTTACGGAAAGAGGCCACGATAGGTCTCGCCAACCCCCCCCCCCCCCCCCCCCCCCGAACAATGGGGCAATTTGAAGAATCCAGTCCGGGTTCCCCCAGTCACCCCACAGGTCATTCCGCCAGTTGATCCACGAGTTGCCGAAGCCATCTACCGTGTTGAAGAACCTGGCAACACACTTGTGATCAGGGATCCTCGTCAAGACAGGGACCCCCACCCAGATGATCTGATAGCAGCACTCACAGCCCGCCTCGAAGCGTTGGAAACACGGCAGGTGGCGGTTCCACCGGACGGCAAGCCGTATCCCGCGTGGGTTGATGATATTCCCATGCCCCCGTGGTTTGGTAACCCCACTTTCTCACCCTTCAACAGGACAGGGGACCCACCGCAGCACTTGGCTCATTTTTCTTCCAGGTGTGGCCCCATGCTGGGAACCCCGACTCAGTAGGAAGCTGCCAAGCTCTGATGTTTCGTACAGACATTGGAAGGTCCATCATCTGTCCGGTACAGCCATCTCCCTATATGATTGGTGACCGGTTTGGTGGATCTCCGCCGGGAGTTCCTATACCTGTTCAGCTCCACCACGCGGAAGACTAACATTTCATACCTCTTCAAGTGCAACAAAGTCCTGATGAGCGAGTCGCATATTTCATCGCCCGGTGGAAGGGACTTACGTATTACCTCGATAAGACACTGAATCGGGAGCAATTACTGACGATGTGTGTGGGGAACGTCAAGAAGGAGATGGTACCCTCCCTAAATACCCAGAACTTCCCTGGAGGGTTCAGAGATTTCTCAGATAAGGCTCAGCGCCTTGAGGAAGCTCTGCAACAGGATAGTTAGGCACGTTTGTTGCCCCCTATGATCCCAGCTAGGAGAACCGCCAGGGCTGAACCCGCCGCGGTGGCCCAAATAGAAGCCCCTAGGCAGCTGGAATTACGGCCAACGACACCATCCCCGCAACCCCGTAGAGTTCCTCCACCTCAAGCACAGGCTCCTGCCCAGCAGCGACCGCCTCAGAATCGAAATGTTCCCCCGCGCAATGCGCCACCACCACCCAGGCGAGACAATCAAGTGCCGCCTCCTCGGCAAGCCCCTCCGGCCCATCATCAAGGCCAGGCCCCCAGGGCCCCCTATCCGGAAAGAAGGCACCAGACTTATTCGTTTAACGAAAATCAGGTCTCTGGCTACATCCAAAGTGCTCTAGAGCAAGGGATTGCGCGCCTGCCTGAGTGCAGAAGCCCGACCGAGGCACATCTCACAGATCACCCCAATTAATGTCCTTATCATCAGATTCTGGGGCACACCCTCAAACAATGCTATGTGTTTAAAGACTGGATTCAAGACCAGGTCAACAACAACATAGTCAGGTTGAGCCCGGCACCAGCACAAGTGGCGGATGTCTTTTCCGGATTAGAGATCGGCAGTGACATCGAAGGCGAGTGGCAGTAGGTTCCCAGCCGCGAATCCCGGAAATACGATGACTATATGGCTCGAAAAACCGTCGTTTGTGCCCAAGGTATCATCCGGGTGCGCCTGAAGTAGCCAGAGCCTTCATAAGAAGTAGTCGGTACCTCTGCATCGTCTTCACAGTCTACCTCTTCCCAAAAGGGAAAGCAGCGACGACGCAAGAAGAAGCAACGCGCTACGCCGGTGTCGTCGTCATGTCGCACTCTCAGCGACTTTATGCCCCCTGAAATGGGGATTCCTCCCAGAATCCGCCCGGTGGTGGATGAATCCTTGAGTGATAGTCAGGGGTACACTTCGGTTAACACCGTGGAGCTGGTAAAGCCATATATGACTCCCGACGAGGGGGAACACCATGCGAACCTCCCCAATGTTTCCCGCTGACATCAACATCAGTGGAATCGCAATCGCGCCGGTCATCGAGGTACATCAGCAGACACTTTCAGCCAATCCGTGCACTCTACTAAGACCATACAGCAGGCTCAGCACAGAGCTCAGCATGCATGACCCCATCTAACGCCCTCAGCTCTACCTCCACCGCCGTTCGAGCTACTAGATCAGGGAGAGCTGCCTCTTTCGTATCACAGTCAGTCTTGTCCGGCTACAGGCCAGCCTCCACTATCCAATCCAAGTCTGGCGACTACTCTCCAGGATTCAACCAGTAGGCAGCAGGATTCACCCAGTACTAGCCGATCTCCGATTCAACCGGCAGGACCCGCTATGCCTCCAACTTCCAAACAACCTGTTGTAGGCAGAGGTTCACGTTTGGAACGAATATATGATGTCCTAAAGCACCTGGACGGCATTCCAGCAAGGATTTATATCCTTGAGGCCCTTCACCTGTCATCTGAAATGTGCGAGGCACTTGCCGAGCCCCTAAGGAGCCCCCTCTAGTTTGAGACGGAGGTAGTAGATGCGGAATCCTTCCATAGAGAGACGATTGAAAATGCCGAATGTCAGGCGGTTATCTCGTTCTCCGGTGAAGATGAGGACCCTCCTATACAGGGGCACATTCGCCCGCTGTACCTCACTGGACACTTCAGTGGTGTGGAAGTCTGTCGCTGCCTCGTTGACACGGGTTCCAGAATCAACCTAATTCCGACTCGGACGTTGCGAATGTTGGGTCTGTCTGAAGGCGATTTAACTCCCTATGACCTCAGAATCTAGGGGTACGACAGGACCGAGCAATCCCCAGTTAGCAAGATCTTCTGGAAGTCTCAGTTCGGTGGCTTAATTTCCAGCACCGAGTTCATGGTCGTCTCTCAGGACACTGCCTACAACGCGTTGATGGGTAGGCCATGGATCCATCTGCATGAAGCGGTCCCTTCGTCGTATCACCATTGCCTCAAATACTCACTCAACGGTCGAGTAGGCGTGCTCCAAGGAGATGCGTCTCCTTTCGTCTCTTGTGAGGCCCGCTATCTGGATGCGGGTTATTACAAAATTAAGGATAAGAAAATCCTAGTAAGTGAGGATGAACCCACCCCAGTCACAAGTGATCCCTGGGCAAGCATGGATGACGCCTACATCGTCCCGATCCACCGATTGGAGGCCACGACCCCCGACATGGGGCAATTTTTTGTTGTTTTAGGTACAAAAGGAAGGCATGTTCCCGTGTCCAAGCGACAGAATAAAATCACCTCGTACTCCTACATCAACCAGGATTAGGTGATCCCGGTACCTCCTACCCCTGTACGGTACCGTAATGTCAACCTTATGAAAATGGCGGTACTCCATACGTGTCTCTTCTTCCAGGTTGGAATCAACTGACTCAGGTCGACACATCACCACTTCTTTGATATCATCAAACGTGGCCCCCTAGGCCGAAGGCCAGATGGGATAGGGTCGACTTCCTTCATTTCTATGGTCTCAATGGCGAGTGAGTATCCTGATATGATGACCACAGCTGCCCAAGTCGGAACCAGATTCCCCTCAGGTTTTGATAGCCCAGAAGTATCTCCCATCGTGGGAAATCCCCCCACGGGTGGAGAGGAAGACCTGAAGGATGCTCCCCTCACCATTGAGGAAGGCGTCTCTACCATGGTTGATGAACCGGTACATGTGAACCTTGGTAGCGAGGCAGATCAAAAACCCACATTGATCAGTGCAGCCATGTCCCCCGAGGAGTGGCAGCAGTACGTAGACTTCCTCAAACAACACCATGATGTGTTTTCTTGGAGTTACAATGAGATGCTAGGACTAGATCCCTAGGTAGCCGTTCACCATATGGGCCTCCCGGCAAACCATCGTGGATTTAGGCAGCCTCCCAGGAAGATGCACCCTTCTCATGGTGCTATGGTTGAGGCAGAATTTGACCATATAATCAAAGACAACTTCATCAAGGAAGTCCAGTACCCCAAGTGGCTTTCCAACATTGTTCCAGTTAGGAAGAAGAATTGGCAGATCGGAGTCTGCATCGACTTCCGCGATCTTAATCGCCACTGCCCAAAGGATGACTTCCCACTCCCAGTGATGGAGTTATTGATTGACGCCACGACCGGGTTCCAAGCACTTTCTTTCATGGATGGGTATTCCGGGTACAACCAGATCCGGATGGCCCCCGAAGACGAGGAGTCCACAGCATTCATGTCTCCCCAAGGTACCTTTTTCTACCAGGTTATGCCATTCGGTTTGAAAAATGAAGGTGCCACTTATCATAGGGAAATGCACCACATATTCAAGCCGATTCTCAGGATGCTGGTTGAATGCTACATAGATAACCTAGGGGTTAAATCATGTCAGAACCAGGGCCATCTCAAAGACCTCGAGAAGGTGTTCAGTTTCCTCCGTTCACGTCACCTGAAGATGAACCCGTTGAAGTGTGCCTTCGGGGTCACCTCTGGGACGTTTTTGGGATTTTTTGTTAGATACCAAGGTATTGAGATTGACCTAGAGAAGATCAAGGTCATCATCCAAATTCATCCCCCGAGCAACATTCGGGAACTTCGAGGCCTCCAAGGCCACTTAGCCTACATATGCCGATTCATCGCGAATTTGGACGGCAAGTGTAAGCCCTTTTCCCGGCTCATGAAGAAGGGCACCTCCTACGAATGGGATGATGAGTTTCGGACCTCCTTCGAGGAAATCAAGCAGTATCTGCTCCAACCTCGAATTTTGATGCAACCCGTCTCCGGAAAGCCACTGGTCCTTTACATGACCGCCCTGGAAAGATCCCTTGGTGCACTGCTCGCCTAGAAGAATAACGAGGGTACAGAGAATAGTATCTACTATCTCAGCCGCATGCTTCTCGATACAGAGGTCAGATACTCCCCTATCGAAAAGAGATGCCTTGCGCTCGTCTTTTCCGTGAAAAAGTTGCGACCTTACCTGCAGCACCATGAGGTGCAATTGGTCTCCCGGGTACACCCACTGAAGTACATTCTGAACCACCCCATGCTGATTAGTCGACTAGCATAGTGGGAGATGATTCTCTAGCAGTTTGATATCAGGTTCGTACCTCAGAAGGCCATTAAGGTACATGCATTGGCAGAAGTTTTAGCGGCCCATCCAACCTCCGCAGATCAATCCCTGGATCTGGATTTTCCAGATGAGTCAATCCTCTCAGTCGATCATGCCGTCCCGTGTTGGAAAATTCATTTCAACAGTGCCTCCCGGAGCCCCACGGGTAGGAGGCTCAATGGTCCCAAGCTCAACAGAGTGGTCCTGGGTATTGTGTTCATTACCCCGGCGCAAGCCATCCTTCCATACTTGTTCCTGTTGTCAGAAGGTTGTACAAACAACGAGGCCAAGTACCAGGCTCTCATCACCAGTCTCTAGTTGGACCTTGAGATCCATGTGCCCCATCTACATGTGAAAGGTGATTTCGAGCTGGTAATAAAATAGGTTAATGGAAACTACGTTGTCAGGAAGCCGGAGCTTGTACCATTGCTGGAGTACACCCTCCACCTAATGGCCTAGTTCTCTTCTCGACTAGAGGTTACACATGTCCCACGGTCAGAGAACGGTCAAGCAGATGCCTTGGCTGGCTTAGCCGCGTCGCTCACAGAACCCGAGCCAGATGATTTGATCATACATGTGGCACACCAGAGATTCATTTCCCCCGTCACCCAAGAGGACAATTATGGCCTGCGGGTAAGTCATCTCACTGTCGGACCCTCTACATCAGAGGTCTCGGGTTCGTCAGACATAGTGGATGAAGCCACTCCCGATTGGAGGGAACCTTTTGTTGTGTATCTCCAAATGGTCACCTCTAGGACGACCGGGCCAAGCGCGAGCGAGTCTGATGCCACGCGCTACAATTTACCCTCCAGAGTGGCCCAGTCTTGAACAGATCCTTTATAAGCGGAACTTCTATGGCGTCCTCCTCCGTTGCATTCAAGGAGTAGAGATTCCTCCAGTTATGCAAGAGGTTCACGCCGGTTCCTATGGCGCCCATCAAGCTGGGCCGAAGCTGTCTCATCAAATCCGGAGGTTGGGGTACTTCTGGCCCTCTATGATCCACAATTGTATTGGGTATGCCAAGAGATGCCCCGCATGCCAAGTTCACGCCAGCTTCCTGCATCAGCCGCCGGAGCCCCTCCACCCCACCATGTACTCTTGGCCATTTGCGGTAGGGGGACTTGATGTAGTGGGACCGTATCCACCAGAAACAGCCTGCCAGTGTAGGTTCATCCTGACTACTACAGATTTCTTCTCCATGTGGGCAGAGGTAGTTCCACTCAAAGAGGTCATGGCCCGTTCCATCGTTGACTTTGTGAGCTCCAATATTATCCACCGGTTTGGGTTCCCTCACGCCGTCCTCACTGATAACGGAACCAACTTTCGAGCAGCTGAACTGAAGAAATTGTACGCCAAGTACGACATCCGTTTGAACCATACCTCCTGCTACCACGCACAAGAAAACGGACAGGTCGAGGCATTCAAAAAAACCCTCTCAAACATTCTGCAGAAGATGGTTGGTCAGATCAAGAAAAGTTAGTCGGATAAGCTCCTCAATGCCCTCTGGGATTATCGGACGACGACTCGAAAATCTACCCAGGTGACCCCATAATCCATGGTGTATGGAGCTGAGGTCGTCCTACCCATTGAGATCCAACTGCCATCGTTACGCACTACAGTCTATGATCACCAGACATCAGATGAGGTAGCCGAAATCCGTCTAGCTGAAATAGATGCACTGGACGAGAACCAGCTTCGTGCCCTGCACAATTTGGAGAGGCATCAGGATAAGGTAGCGAGGGATTTCAACAAGAAGGTTCGTCTGCGCTCTTTTCTACAAGGCAACCTAGTACTGGCCCTTCGAGCACCAATGATTCCCGGTAGGAAACTGCCCAAGTTAGAACCCAAATGGGAAGGGCCTTATATCATCTATAATGTTTACCCCAATGGAGCATACTCCTTGGTGACCACGAATGGAGAGCGCATAACTCCTCCCACCAATGCCATGTTCCTCAAGCAATACTTTGCCTAGGGAAAAAGGTTCCTTCATGACCTTAAAGTGCATCTTGGTACGACATGACCTTAAACTACATGGCGGGGTCCCGCATGACCTTAAACTGCACGTTATAGTCCAACACGACCTTAAACTGTATGGTCCTGCACGACCTTAAAATACATCTTCGTCCATCAAGATGATAAACTGGAAAATGGTCCGAGCTCTATGACCTTAAACTAATATCTCCCCCCGTCTTACTGCAAGACGTTAAACTGCAAGCCAGTCAGACCTTCCTGACCGAGGCCCAGCCTCAGGCCCCTTGGCCTCCTTGGGCCCACGACCCCCATCTTACTAGAAGACATTAAATTGCAAGCCAGTCAGGCCTTCCTGACTGAGGCCCAGCCTCAGGCCCCGTGGCCTCCTCGGTCCCACGACCCCCGTCTTACTGCATGAGGTTAAACTGCAATCCAGTCAGGCCTTCCTGACCGAGGCCCAGCCTCAGGCCCCTTGGCCTCTTCAGGCCCTTGGCCCCCATCTTCACTACGAGACGTTAAGCCGCAAGCTGGTAAGGTCTCCTTGACCGCGGCCCGGCCTCAGGCCCCTTGGTTATCCCTGACTTACCCTCTTGCGGGATTGTACAGTATGGTGTAGGATTACGTCCTCATTCATGTCAGATTACATACTGTACCTTACATATCCCCAAATGAGATGCATCCTCGTCCCGCATGACGTTAACCTGCATCTCAAGAACTACGTGTGGCTTGATTCTCATCTTAATGGGATATGTAGGAATGCTCGGACGCCTCATCTTGATCCTAGCCCCAAGATTTTCTCTTCCACTATCCCCCCTGGGAATAGTTTCCTTGGAGGATCTTTGTGTAGTAGGGAGTAGGCTTTCTTAGCCCGCTTATACAACCCCTATCACACCAGGATTGAAAGGGTCGCACCATGTGGCCACTCTCGTTCTTCTATCCTCCCACTTCCTCACCGCATGACGCTAAAATGCATGGCCTTCAAGAAATACGTATGGCTTGATTCCCATCCTAATGAGATACAGAGGAACTCCCGGGCATTTTGTCTGTTGGCCCAGCCCGAAAGCCAAAATCTTCCCCTCGGGTCCAGACATATGGCAGGGTGCACACTTTTTCCCCAACTCACGTTGAGCAAGCCTCGACCCGGCTACACGTCCCCCCTGGAGATGTTTTCCCCTTTCGTGGATGGATACAGCTATGCTTCACCCTCTCCTCGACTGGGATTCCATCATTTTTCACACCCAGAGGGACCCCCAAGAACGGCCTGGATACTACGCCCAAGGGCTCTCTTACCGATACGGGCCAACTCCCAAGAGGGTTTTCAAGCAACAAGCTGATACAAGTCCCATGTTGCGAATTTGGTCAACGGTCGACGCTCATTTGTTGGTCCCATATCAGGTCACCATAGGAACGCTGTGTTTTGAACATGGTCAATAGTGTCCTGGATCTTCGGGTCCACCACGAGATGTCCCAAACATCGAGTGTAGTGATTCGTTCTACCCCATCCTGAAGTGACAAACTTCCACCCGGGTGATGCTAGCGGCCGGGCCACGACCCTGATTCCCCATAGGGGTGTATGGTGTGGTGTGGGTCTACGTCCTCATTCATGTTGGGATCAGGTACCATGCCGTTCACCTTCTCTTATGAGGCCCAGCCTCAGGCCCCTTGGCCTTCTGGGGTCCTCGACCACCGTCATCATGTAAGACGTTAAACTTTAGACCTGTCAGGCCTTCCGTAATGATGCCTGACCTTAGGCCCCTTGGCCTTCTCGGGCCCCTCCGCCCAACCTCTTACCCAGGGTGTACGGTGTGGTGTGGGACTATGTCCTCATTTATGTTGGGATCATGTACCATGTCGTACGCCTTCCCTTACGAGGCCCAACCACAGGCCCCTTGGCCTCCTCGGGTCCCCGACCCCCGTCCTCATGTAAGACGTTAAACTGAAGACCTGTCAGGCCTTCCTGACCAGTGCCTAACTATCAGTCCCCTTGGCCTTTTTGGGCCCCAACCCAGGTCCTCTCTTATAAGAGTGTATGGTGTCGCGTGAGGTTATTTTCTCATTCACGTCAGTCTCTTAATGACCACGCCATGTACCTCTCCCTACTGGGCTGTTTCGTCGATCCATTTTAGGTAGTTCACCAATGTGCCTAAGAGTACTCTGGTTTATTACCTATAATGCCAAGCTTTACTCGGACACGTCCTCACCCGCTCTCCAGGCTTTGTGTATCCCTGCATCAGGGCTTCCATCATCTTTCACAACCAGAGGGACCCCCAAGCACGGCCTGGATACTACGCCCTAGGGCTCTCCTACCGTTACAGGCCAACGCCCCCCGAGGGTTTCGGACAACAAATCGATAAAATGCCGCGTTGCGAATGTGGTCAGTAGTCTATGCTCATTTGTTGTTCCCACCTCAGGCTAACGCGATATGGACACTGCGTTTCCACCATGGTTAACAGATTTCCTCTATCTCCCCACCAACCCATTAAGCCCAAAATGTCGGGTACACAATTCACACCCTTCATCACTTCATCGTATCCATGTAGAGTCTCGGAACTCTTGGTACTTTTCCTCCGTGCACGTCTATGTGTTGGGGAAACAAGACACGTCAAAGGTGTCCTTCGGGGCTCTTTACCAACTCCCCTCTGATGGACTCCCCATGTATCGCGATAAGGATATTCCCCCCTTGTTTCCCACACTGATTTTAACTCACGTGGGCTTAGCGATCGGGTTGACGTCTACGCTAACTTGGGTGTTTGTTACCATTCATGGTCCGAGCTCTAAGACCATAAACTAAGATCCATCCGGAACTACGTTCAGCTTGATTCCCATCCTCATGGGATACGTAGGACCGCCCGGACGCCCTGTCTTCGGGTACAACCCATTTAGGGAGCCAGTCTCTCCGCCTGTTTCACCTCTTACCTCTATATAGGCCCCTCGGCCTAAGGTCTCCCTCTCAGAGTGGTATACAATGTGATTTGGGATCATGTATCCATCAATTGTGTTTTATAACACTACACATGTTCCCCACCTAGCATCATCTATGCTATGTCAGTGATGCATGATGATAAAATGCATACTTGGTCCTATCATACGACCCTAAACTGTGACACTATCGTCTTGGCCGCATGACGAAAAACGGCACTGCATTGTGGTGACCTCGTTGTAGAAGACATCACATTGGGTATCGGTCATGTTCCATGCCATTTGTCAATGCCTATCACGGCTTGATATTTGTGGCGACAACACGACCTACTACTCTAGGCCTGCCGCTTCACAGAAAAAAACCACTCACCTTAAAGGAGATACAAGATTTATCAAATTCCGCTTCTTTTAGTGCAAGGGCCACGACCGCGCTCCCCTTTTCCCATGGAACTGGTATCTTACCTTGTCACCTTTAAGAACTACGTGTGGCTTGATTCTCATCCTTATGAGATACGTAGGAGTGCCCTGGCACTTCCCCGCGGGCCCAGCCTAACCTTTGTGTTCGGTCCCTCGACTCGAGCATTTCCCCAGAAAACGCATGGTATGTAGGGCTTAGGTCCTCCTTCACGTCGGGTTTTGTTGCCATGTGTCCCCTTCTCCCTTTACCCAGTTATGGTCTAATGGCCTTCAAGAACTACGTGTGGCTTGATTCTCATCCTTATGAGATACGTAGGAGTGTTCGGGCATTTCCCCGCGGGCCCAGCCTAACATTCACTTTTGGTCCCATGACCTAAAACCTCTCCCAATGGGGTTGTGAAATGTGTTATGGGATTTCGTCCTCATTCACGTCATGTTGTTCACCGCACCGTACACACGCCCTATTCCCATTCATGCCAACTATTTGAGTTACTCCACCATGCGCCTCTTATGTCTCCTCCCATCCATGGTCCGAATTCTACGACCCTAAACTAGGATCTCCCTATGGGAACAGAATCCACTCCCTCTATCTAATACATCTCGTTGTCGTATTCAGATGTGTTTTGACAAAGAGCCCAAAGTGTGGGATTTTCATAGGGACATCCTCCTTATCCCATGACCATGCTTCGTGAGCTCGCTATTTGGATCTTCATCCTCTTCCACATCTAAAAGGACCCTCGGACGACATGGATACTATGCTTAAGGGATCTCCATGAATGCTGGACCTAAGGTCCCTCCAATCGTTTCGAGCCAACGTCCCTACGGATCTCTGGAAAAATTTGTGACATGGTCCCGTGTTTCGAACATGGTCAACGATCGACCCTCATTTGTTTGTCCCTATTCTAGGCTAACACGATATGGATACTGATTTTCCGCCATGGTCAATAGTCATCCTCCATTGTCACACCGCCATTATCGTGATCTGAATCTCGAGCGCCATGATTCACACATTTCCACTCCCTCATGTTCAAATGGAATTCCATCATACTCGGCTCTTTCACTTCTTGACTCTAGGTGCACTAAATGATCGTTTTAGTGTCATTGGGCCGGTATTCACTGAGCATCCCTTTCCCCTAACCTGCCCCCTTTTTGTGTTGGGAAATTCCCACCACTACTTCTTGTTTCCCACACCGAGCACGACTCACGTGGGCTTAGTAGTTTCGGAAGGATTTGTACCAACACAGTCGGGCTTCTCATCGTCCCGCATGACGTTAAACTGCACTTCCAGAACTATGTATGTCTTGATTACCATTCTCATGGGGTACGTAGGAACGCTCGACCACTTTTCTTTGGGCCCAGCCTAATTCTCACTCTTGGTCCCTTGACCTGAAGATTTTCCTCTGGGGGTACGTGGTGTGATCTACCGCACCATACACTCCCTGGGATCTTCCCTTTTATTCCACGTCCTATCATATGATGTTAAACTACATGAGTCCATGTGTCCTCAACGGATGACACTTAACTGCGGTTCTACGCTGAACAAGCTCAAGATGCCCCATGTTAATCATGGGATGCACCAGGGCCTCTATCAGAGAGGATTTCACCTGCCAGTGTTAGTCTTTGACTGCACTGTGCTTCCAGAACTATGTATGGCATGATTCCCATCCTTATGGGATACATAGGGACACCCAGACATTTCACCTAGGGTCCAGCCCCAGGAATCGTAAAATCCTGTTCCGCCCCCTGGTCGGACCCCTCATAGGGGACCGTGTAACTATGACTCTGCCGTGAACAAGTTCAGAATGCCCCAGGATTACATTGGGAAGCGGTAAATCCCCTCGCCAGAGAGGCCCTGTCTAAAAGAAGGAATGATCCATGGTCAAACCAATGCACCCATATGGAGTACTCCCTCCATGGTGGTGTAACTACCTAAGTGCTGGATTCTGTTCGGACAAACCATCACACCATATTCCATGCTTTGCGTGACACTTATTCGGACCCTCATCCCCTTTCATGTCTAACGGGACCCCCTAACAGCCTAGTATCATGCCGCATCGGCTCACCTACCATCATGGGACAATGTTCCGGAAGAGTGGTTATGTTTGGAAGGACCCCCTAACAATATGGATGTTTGACCTATGGTTCGCCAACTGTCCTGGGTCAATGTCCTGAAAAATTGACCGAGAATATTTGTGACATGGTCCCGTCTTTCAAACATGGTCAACATTCGACCCTCATTTTTGTCCCCATTACAGGCTAACGCAGTAAGGATACCGCTTCTCCACCACGGTTAACGTTTGTCCTTTATTGTCACGCCATCCCCATAGTGTTCCGAATCTTGGGTGTTGTGATTCACACTTCCCATTTCCATCTGTTTGGACCGATTTCAGCACCCCTGGCATTGCACCGTTCGTGCATAAGAGCACGCTGAAGAAATGGTAATTCGGCTATTCAGAAAAGTTCCTTCTCCGGTCAAGCCTCTCCCATCTTTCGGAAATCCGGACTGGAAATCCGAATCACGGATGCCTGGAGCATGGTCTCTACTCTTATGTTAGGTGGGAAGAGAAGGCAACTATCCCCTGTTTCTCAAATCGGGCTCGACCCACGTGGGCTTGGGGAATTATCGTTGAACATCCCGCAAACATTTTAGGGATGTAACAAGGCGATTCAAACAGTGGAAATCATGCGCACTACGGCATTCAAAACAATGAAAGAAAAAATTGAAGCATGAAAGTACCAATGAAAGTTTTTTGGTTTGTTACAATACCCGGGGGTCGACTCCCCCCATGGACGGGTTGACCCCGTCAAAAGAATGTTTCAGCTCCGCCACCCGTTGGCTTGTGGCGTCCAAGGCTTGCTGCCGATGACTTAGCTCCTGCTCCTCCTCAGCAGTGGCGGTGCGTAGTTCGTCAGCCTTGGCTTTGGCCCTCTCTACGCCAGCTTGAACGACATCCATCTTTCCAGAGGCCTACCTCATATGCTCTTCTGCCTCTTCCAGCTGGGTCTTCAAACATGAGATCCGCTCAGATTGTGCATTAAGAGAGGCTGAAAGCTCATCTTCCCGGGTTTGCATCTGTTGGACCTCGCCTTCAGCCTTTTGGAGCTTCTTGATGTTGGTTACCTTCCTCCGCTGCCAACCCACACTGAGCCCACGATCATGCTCCAGGATCTTCTCAGCCACAAGATCTCGGATGAGTGCATGAGGATGTTGGGCATCCACTCTGCCAGCGCACAGTTCGCGCAACCGCGAGCGGAGGCTGGCCATTTCGGCCAGGCATTGCGCTTGGGGGGTGTTCTTGATGAAGCGCGTGATTAACTTCCACGATCGGCGGTAGACTATGCTGATGTCTTCCTCGTCGGAGGTCATTTCGTCCCAGTCTGCGCGATTGGCAGGCTCGTACGTGGGATACACCCGCAATAAATCCTCAGCAGGATCAACATCTGGTGTTGAATCTAGTACGGCATCTGGCACCGAAGCAGGCGTGACATGACTAGGACCGACCAGTTGATCCTCTTCATCGGAGTCCACCTCGATGACTTTGGGCACGACCCCGCTGGTGGTCCCGCCAGTGATGATGTGTGTTGCAGCTTGAGGAGATGGGGGGACTATCGCCACCATCACCGGCATGCCCCTAAGAGGGACACCACCAGACATCCCGACTAGTCTTGCTGCAGCAGCGCACACCAGTCAGAGAACTGTACGACAGAGAGGGACATAAACGTTAGTTGGCATAGTCTACATGTCACGACAAGGAAACTGGTAGAGGAAACTTATGGAGATCGACCTCCTGGAACTGCTCTTGAGTCGGTACTGACGGGACCCCGAGGCGAGGCCCTCCGTATACTATTGGAAGGTCTGGAGATTCCGGAGGAGCCACCTCCGGTGCTTTGGTCCCACCAGATGTGGAACTGGACGCAGCCATAGGCGCGGGATCTGAAGGTCCCGCATCATCACCCACCGAGGGGCGAGAATGAGGCCTGCGAACAAGTTCCTCCTGCATGGCTCAAACATTGGTGAGATGTCTATAGTGGCCCGAGAACGGATCGGCAGGAAAGAAGTTCAGAATGCTACCTGGAGAGCCTCGACGAAATCGTCGGAATCTGAGCCTTGATCTCCGACCTCGCCCTCCTCCAACAGGCTCCCTCCTACAGCCCCATCCTCCCGAGAGGAGTCCTCTGATTCTTCCAGCAGGGGGAAGCGCTCCCTCAGATCGGCAGCTGATAACTGTGGGGGACCGTTCGATTCAGCAGTACCCTCACCCGGGCTGTCATTGGGCGAGGGACACCACTAGAGTGGACGTAATCCTCTAGCTCATTCAGGTATTGCTCTGCCTCTGCCAGAGACGCCATGAATCCAGCCCGGACTGGGCCTATGCCCGGTAATTCCATCCCAAGGTGATTCAGGTGGGCCCATACCTCGGGTGGACTGAGGAATTTCCGGTTGATGTCCCAAATGTCCCAGGCTTCCGGGAAGATGGCATTCTCTGCCACGTCGATATGATGCAGGCGCTTCCCCATAGCCTGAGTGGATATCCTACGAAATCCACTCAGTGGTTGCCCCTCCGGATGGCCCTGCTCTTCCAGAATCACCGGATCCGCCACTGTTTCCACACCCTCGTCTGGTGCAGGTCTCGCCGCCATGGCAGCCCCGCCACCGCGAGAGGCCCTAGCTGCCCTCCAACCCCAACCTCAAGATAGAGGAGGCCCACCGTCACCGACCCGAATAGTCGGTTGCTTCAGCATTTCCCCTGGGTAAGCAGCCTCCCATCTAATGGCATACTCCCTCACCAATCCGAAAGTGGCGGTTGATGGAGGCAATGCAATTCACATCTTCCCATCTTCCCGTGTGAACATGAGCCACAACTACCTCATCACACACGGGGGATCCTCGTGACACACCTCCAAGTAGACCTACGGGGTCAGCCGCTAGAGGTACCGGAACTGCCTTGCAAACCGATGCGGGGTGTACAGTTCGCAGAGTGGCTCACGATCTACTCGTGCCACCAAAACTCGCCATCAAAAGGCCAGTAGGTAAGCCCGATGTTCTTTCGTTCCCCACCCATCGTCAGTAAGTATCCCCATCGGCAATGGGAAGGGGTGGAAATTAAACTCATCCTCCCTCCACACCCGATTCAGCACCATCGGCACAGCTAGTTTGAATGGGAAGATCCCAACCACGTTCAGGATGGAGGGGTGGAAGTTCGATCCCAGCGGCGAAATAGGGTTTGGATACTCAAAGATCCCCCTGATGTGCGCTGCGATCCACACATACAGGAGGTGGAAGGGTCCGCATATCCTTGGCGACATCTTGCCCTCGCTAATGTGCCGCATCATTCTATACAGTTTGGCGAGCATTGGAATCCCCAGATTGATCTTCTGCCCCATGGCCAACATGGACGCCATAATAAACGAGCTGGGCCGCACCCCCATGCTTTTATCCATCACCAGTAGGATCCAACCGTAGATGAGAGTCGCGATGAAAGCCGCCAGCCTGACTATCAGTTGTTGTTCAGTGCTGACACTGAAACCCCAAGCCTTCCATTGGCTTTCCTCCAAGACCCGCCAATACGAGTGACCCTTACCCCGTTGGGCCGCCCTCGGACAAGTTCGAGGCCTCGGAGGGAACTCTCGATTCTCTAGGAAATTCAGGACTCAATTGAACCATCTCCTAAAGTGGACATCCCTCACTGCCTCCTTGTCCTCTCTAGGGACAAATGCCATCAGCACTGACGCCAGTCGCGGCATTTGCTTGGTATCATCCCATGCGCTCATGACAGGGATGAAATCAACATACATGGCACCCAAGATCGGAGCCCCAGAAATCTGGTGGACATCCCACATGCTGATTCCCACCTCCCCGTGATGCAGGTGAAAGGTATTGGTCCTAGACGACCATCTGCTCACCAATTCCGGCATCAGTTGTTTCGGTTGGTAAATGTGGAATTGGGAGGCCCATGCCGCCTCATATAACCCCACTCTCTTCAGCTCGGCCCCAAAATACTCGCATGAGGTGCCTAACTAGTAGGCCTAGGCTTAGTCATCAATAATGTTGCCGCCCTGGCTCAGGTCCCACTCATCAGACAATCCCTTCTTCGAATCCTGCAAAGCCGTCTTCAGCATGGTACGATAGAGAGGAGGGGACGTCTCCAGTTGAAATGGCTTCCCGTCAATATCGTTTACATGGATGTAGAGACAATCAGTGGTGACGGGTGTGAAGTCCTCCCGTGCGTGACCATAGGCTGCCCTAAACCATTGGTGCTGGCATGGTGTACTCTTGAACCAGTAAGCCAGTCCATCCCTACTCGCCTCAGGGATGAAGACATCATCCCTCAACAAAAAGTCGTACAATGGAAGCTTCTTACATTGCGGATAATTCATCTGACCCTCCGATTGAAGATCTATCAAAGAATCATGGTCCGAATGGCATCGGACCATCTCCCCAAGGCCTGGATAGTTGGCCATCTCATCCCGACAGGTGGCATCTGCAAGCACCCCCAATACGGCTTCTTGATGGGCCATTTCGATTCCGGCCCTCAGAAAAGATTTTTTTCAGAACGGATCATGAAGCTGGATCGCGAAGCCGGATCGTGAAGGTCGGTCACAAGGCCAAACCGCGGAGTCAGACCTAGACCGACAAGCAGAAGTTCGCTTGGCGCGGACGCGGAGTCGGAGACCCGCGGTTCGTCGCGAAGCTCAATTTGCGGAGGGCTATCACGGAGTACGCGGAGCTTCGCGAAGCCGAGAGCACAAAAGACACGAAAGTCGCGTGAAGACAAAAGAGGTCGACCACCCTATTTATAGGCAGCGACCCTAGAGCATCGCGACGTGACTCACCCGCACGATGCATTGTGGCGAATCCGGATACGTGGCCCCTGTCAGCACCGCGTACCCTCTTCGCGAATTCGCATCGCGAACCGCCGACAATTTTGGCGATTTTCCCTCAGACTTCGACCCTTCACCCTCTGCGGCTCCACGTCTGAGGGGGGGAATTTGTTGGTGCAAAAATGTTTCATGAAAGGAAGGGATTGAAAAGAAGGCTGGCATGCTGCCTCGCGAAGCACCCCGAGCATCGTGGTCTCGTGAAGCTCCGGAGGCGGTAACTCTCCGCGAACGCGTTTGACGTTCGCGAGCCCGCCGCAAAGCACCCAGAGCATCGTGGTCTCGTGAAGCTCCGGATGCGGTAACTCTCTGCGAATGAGTTTGATGATCGCAAGCCCGCTGCGAAGCACCCCAAGCATCACGGTCTCACGAAGCTCCGGAGGCGGTAACTCTCCGTGAATGGGTTTGACGTTCGCGAGCCCGTCGCGAAGCTCCAGAGGCGGTAACTCTCCGCAAACTCATTTGACGTTCGCGATACCGCCATGAAGCATCTTTGGTGGTGCGTGAGTTCGGCTTTGCGGTGCCCCTTACCTATAAATACTGGACTCCCCCTGAGTCCAGAGGACAGACAATCTGACCTTTCGGCTTCTCATCTCCCGAATCGCGAAGCACCGTTTGCCCCCTGGAATCATGAGCTCCGCGAGGTACTTCTACTTCACATGACGCCTTTTCTTTTTCTCATTTTGAGCCCCTCTTCAGAGCGGGATGCCCTTTGTGAAGCTCAAGGGCATTTGAGAAGGAAGGGGATTCCCAAGGGAACCCGGGTAGCCGCGGAGCGTTTATGCTTCGCGAAACACCCAACCTGTACTAGTGATCCCTATGCTAAGGTAGGATCACTACACATCGCGAAGCACACTGCTTCGTAGCACCTTGATTTGCGGGGCACCTCTTCTTCGCGAGGTAGTGCTCTGCGAATACTGTTCCACTTCGCGAAGCACCCTCCACTCACACCTATTCCCCATGCTAAGGCCAAGGCACTCCGCTTCACAAAGTACACTCCTTTGCTTGGCAATTCCACTTCCTGTGCGACCCTCCAAGTATGCACGATGTGATTTCAAAGTCCCATGGACAACACCACTTGTAGTGTTGCTTGGCCTAATGCTTCTTCGCATAGGCATGCTAACGACTATTGCTCCTTCGCATAGCCACACTAACGTGGACCCCTCGATGGTTCGCTCCACAACCCCCCTTGACCATGGCCTTGCCAGTACCTTCCCTCCCCCAAGGACCAGAGGGTACCAGTTATGTATGTCCTAGGGGTGAGGAGTGAACCCACCTCGTCCGAGCTGCAGGACGTTAAACTTCCAAGCACCACTTCCTCTACACATGACGTTAAACTGTGACCCGACCTCGTTCCTCTCACGAAGAGTCCCCCCAGCTCGAACATTTTTTACGCCACTCATCTCCATGGGAGTGGAATCATCCATCCATAAGGGATGATATCCTTCTTACTGGAGTGGCGTATGTTATTAGGAGAAGGGCGACCGTAGTTCCCCAACGGATGGTTGCACCCCTGCATCTCCGTACTTCCCCACTACCAAGGACAGGGGAGGACGTGATAGGGAACAAGGCACCTCCCATTATTGGTCCCAAATCCCTCTTTCACTGCGCTCTGTCACACTTCAGGCCTCCATCCTGGAGTAAGTCCCGGCACCATGGGACACCTAACGTGTAAGCCCCTCTTCGCTTCTCACGGACGCACCCTTCGCGGCGTGATCGCCAGGTCCTTGCTGTCTCTTGTTTCTCACACCGAGCATGACTCACGTGGGCTTAGAGATGGCATTGTCTATGAAAATACTTCGTACAGGATGACGTTAAAATGCCTGCCCTCATCCAGCATGACGTTAAACTGCACGCCTTCGTCTAGCATGATGTTAAACTGTATTCCCTTGTCCCTCATGACATTAAACTGCACAACCATTTGAACTATGAGGTCTTGGATCCATGTCAAGGCATGGTACGTAGGAATCCTCCTCGAGGTTCAAGCCCACCCATCATACAATTCACTTTGAGTTCCACCTTCGTCCAGCATGACGTTAAACTGCATCCCAGTTTGACGGCAAGCCATTGTCCCCACATGAACTACGAGGACTTTGTTCCGTGTTAAGGCATGGTACGTAGGAAGCCTCCCTGAGGTTCAAGCCCAACAATCATTGGCCCAAACCGTCTCCTTGTAAGGGTGCCAAGCACTCTTTCTCCCCTGAACTACGAGGACTTTGATCAATGTCAAGGCATGGTACGTAGGAAGCCTTCACGAGGTTCAAGCCCACACCAAGTGGACACCCCGAGTTCAAATTCACGTCGGTTCACCGATGAAACCCTTTGAACTATGAGGAATTTGATCCATGTCAAGGCATGGTACGTAGGAAGCCTCAAAGAGGTTCAAGCCCACCCATCATCCAATTCACGTCGAGTTCTACCTTCGTCCAGCATGACGATAAACTGTGTTCCAGTCCGACGACAATCCATTGTGACCATCCTAAACTATGGGGACATTGATTTATGTCAAGGCATGGTATATAGGAAGCCTCCCAGAGGTTCGAGACCATCTCCCATCAGACCAAGGTCCCTCATTTACGTCATTTCTCTGACACCCACCGCCATCCCGAACTACGAGGACTTTGATCCATTCCAAGGCATGGTACGTAGGAAGCCTCCACGAGGTTCAAGCCCACCGCCCGTCGTTTATTCACGTCAGGGTTCACTACCACCCCGCATTATGTTAAAATGTATTCCATAAACCCTTTGAACTACGAGGACTTTGATCCATGTCAAGTCATGGTACGTAGGAAGCCTCCCCGAGGTTCAAGCCCACCACTAGTGGACCCCCTGGTCTACTTTCATGTCGGTTCGCCGATGACACCCTCCGAACTATGAGGACTTTGATCCATGTGAAGGCTTGGTACGTAGAAAGCCTCCCTGAGGTTCAATACCATCTCTCATTGGACCATGGCCACATTCACATCGGTTCGCCGATGAATCCCCTCTAAACTATGTGGTCTTTGATCCATGTCACGACATGGTACGTAGGAAGTCTCCACGAGGACCAAGCCCACCACCACTAGGACCCTCCTGGACCTCCCCGTTCATGTTAGTTCACCTATGATGCCCATCGGACCAAGGTCCACCCTCATGCTGGTTCAAAAGCACCATCCCGAACTATGCAGACTTTGATTTCCTTCCACGGGGATACGTAGGAAGCCTCTGAAAGGCTCAATCCGAACTTCACCGTCACCCTTGCAACAGTTCCTTGCCATTCCCCCTTCCACTTCATTTGTTCATCCATCATCCACCCTGATTCTCGCCCGGACCGTCATATCCCGGTGAGACCATGTCGATACGCTCCTCTTTACAGCCGCCCATGGGTTGGTCCCGGTATCAGCACCCCTTCAAGGGAATTCCCTCAATCCGATCCATTCTAGCTAATGCTATGATCAGGTTGATCCATCTCCTTTGGACGTTAAACTTGCGGCATACCCTATGTTAAACACTGGAAGATGAGGAAAACCTCAGATATGTGTCTATGGCATATAATTCCCCACAATCGATGTGGGATGCCTCAGGTATCCATGCCCTCGAGAAGCCCTGTGACCAGGGATAATAGACAGACATGCCAGGTCCCCAGCATCCAGACATGCTACTGATGCCTCAACATGACTACTCCCCTGACTGAAGGTTACTGCCCTGACCGGACCCTTTGGAATGTCCCGACAGAAGCAGTGTAAATAACCGGCGTCCATGGAAACATGGCACTAGGAAGAGTTTCACGAACAATGTATTAAATCTATGAGGGAGACCCGGACTAGGTGATTAGTTCTGAGGATGAATCCACAGAAGGAAGAAACGACATCCCATCATCCCATTTCGATCAAGGAGCAGACGTCTCTGAATAAGGAGAAAATACCGCCCGCCTTTGGAAAGCGGGAATGCGGGGAAACAGCAGCGCGTCCTCCACAGACGGATGCACGTGCCCTGGAGAAAGCGTCGGAAGCAATCTTCCATATAAAAATATTAAAATATATTTAATTAAGAACCTAAGTCTATCCCATCCCCTGTGAAATTGGAAGAAAAACTGTTGATCATGTGTAAGGTGGACTACCGCATCATGCACCGATATAATATATTTACCATAACAACCATTCAAAACTATAGATAATTATGTGTTAAATGTATTTTTATTATATTTATTACATTATTATAGTTATATAATTATAACATAACAAATGAAATATTATTTTCCAATCCATTAAAAATGATAATTTTGGCCTTTTGTACTTATGGACTACTACTTCCAAGAATCAATGAGACTTTATTTTCAATTTATTTTAACATGGATTGTAATGGGGGTTCAATTATTGAATATATATTAAATCCATGATATTAAAATGAATATTTAATGTTGAATAAATATTAATATTTCTTTCATTTTGTTTGTTGATAAAATTGGATATAGCCTTCATTTGTATGTATGACCTTCAATCTCCATGTATGGTTTAATAAATTTTATTTAACAACACAAGATTCCACGATATTCTTTTCTTTGAATAATACAGTAGCGTGTGTTGTACGCAACATCGATTTCTAACACACCTCAACCAATCAAACTAGCCGTTATGATTAGTAATACCCACTTTTTGAAATTTAATAAATTTTACCTCTAAAAATGGGGTTCATTCTTGGATTCTGAATATCGAAATTAGTATAGCGTTAATTTTTGGATGTTTTCTAAAAACATACAATTTTTTATGAATAGTTAAAAACACTAAGTTATAGTTTATTACCAAATTTTTATTTAAAATTTTTTTTATTTAATTTAAATTTATTTATGTCAAAATAGATACATAATACCTATATAAGTTCAATGTAAATCATTGGAGTTAGTTAATAATAATTTTAGATATATAAAAATTTTATTGAACATTTCACTGTCCTTTTCCCATCTCCTAGGAGAATTTGAAAATTCACATAAAACATAATTTTACAGCTTTTGTGAGAGGAATTTAAAAATTCCGAGAGACATGGTTAATATCAAAGAGTAAAATGTGGTTCAATAAGATAAAAATAACTTTCTCTAAATAGTTACTTTTTACTTTTATTTTCCATGGTTAAAAGTAAATAGGGTAATTAAGGGTAAAAATGATATTATTATTACCCTAACAAGTGTCCTAATTCTATTGGATAAGTATAATTCTACCAGAAAACCTTAGGAATAATATTTGAACCTCTTTGGTCCACTTTTATTAGATTAGGATGTTTATTATTATTTAATTCAATGAAGATTTAAAAGTGTTAAAATCAATGTTTAATAACAATTTTTTTAATAAAGGGTTACACATAAGATAAATTAGAATATAAATATTCATTAGAATGTAAAAAAGTTTTCATACATAATGTAATTTTATTTATATTTTTTAGACATTAAATAATATAATTTAATTATGACACAATAATGATGCAGTAATTACCTAATTAATGAAATATTAAAATACTTGATATTATAAATATTCAGATAAATGTAATTTTAGGATTTTTATGAATTACACTAATTTTATAAGTTATTATGACATATTAGGGTTGGTTATATAAATTATTGTGAATTAATAATGTTTTTATGAATATTGAAAAAATAAAATAAAAAAGTAGTGTCAAAATTGACATAAACTGTTTTTAAAAAGAATATTATATTATTAATTGATATTCTATTTTTAAAAATCTAAGGTTCAGAAAGAAAAACATATATAATGATAGTTGTATCATTACTGAACCACATGGGGTTATCTTGAATGTATATAGTATGTTTATTAACAATATAATATAAAAATACAAAGAGACATGGTAAATGTCAAACTATTTAACTAAGAGTTAAATCTAAAACGTAAATTTAATATAGTGACACAAACCGGACTAAAACCTATTTGTTGAGTGGTGTTTGACCCATACCCACCATAACTTTTATATAATTCATTTTGGAGTCATTAGAAACTGAAAATGATTTTATTTTAAAATAATATTTCTAGCTTTTCCTAAGGTGCCCCTCACCCCTCTTATAAAAGGGCACTCCCCCTTATCTCTAATTAACTACTTCAAAACCTTTTGTCTTGCCCAAACCCTCACCAAATATCCACTAAAATTACCTCATTTCATTCTAGAGTCCTTTATTTAGTCATAAATCCAACATAAGGATCCCTTTTTATCAAATCAAAAGGAATAACCTGAAGAAGAGGTAATAATTTCACCACCCTCTTTCAAGTTATTTTCTTCTTCCACATCTTCATTATTTGTTATTTAAATTATAAAATAATAACACCAGTATATTCTATATATTTTGATGTTATTATAAATATGGTACAGACATATTCATTATTCTATCCATCCATTGAATTACATTTCACCATACGTGTGTACGTACGGATTACCGTCTCCAAGTAGTGGTATAATTGTTATTCAATACATTATTATTTGGATGGGTATAACAATGATGTGAAATTAATGTAAATATTAAATATAACATGATAATTATTCTGTATATATGATATAACAACCAATTATATATAATTTTTATATCCAAATAATGATATTGTTGCTCATGCGTACGTACAGATTACCGTCTCCACGAATGCGATGAGATTCATTCCCCATCGTATCCATTCAAGAATAATTTTCATTAGATGATTAAAAATATTTCTTATGGACTTGATATAATTCTGGATATGAATAAGATACATCCAATCAATAACAAATATGATTCACATAAAAATTAATATAAAGGAAAATGAATCAGTTAACACCCAAAAAGACGATAATACTATGATATTATTAACAAAACAATGTTAAAAGATCATATATGATATCATGTTAATTTATATGATTATTGTATAATATAATTATAAATATTTGACCATTATATAAGAGGTTATCCTACCATCGAACATTGAAAATTATAAGGTAATGGATTATTTCACAATCTCTTCACTGCCTGAGGTTGTTTATACGTAATTATCCAATGGTACATTTTTATCATCCACTTTCATGTTTCTTTAAAATTTATTTCAATTTTTTTACTATTTTATAGATTATGGGTTAAATTCATTTATACCCTAGTATGACATTTTATAACATGTGTATAAAGGAATATTTCCATCATTTTCCAAAAAAGTTCATTTTTATCCTTTTTGGAAAAATTAAGGAAAGAATGTCTTTTTAAACTTATACGGTGGGTGCAACTATTTTCTTCCATTATAAAACCATCGAACCTTCCCTTCCAACTGAAATGAATATTTTCAAAGTAAATGTTTTCTTTTATAATTATGTGACTTTTAAATGATCTTAAAAAATAGTTATTTCTCTCAAATAGTTTTGGTTATATCTATGTCAACCTCCATTGATGGATATTACGCTTATTTGAAGTTGATTTATAATGATACCAAACTTCCATTTTCTATTCAATGTTTTGGGATATGTCTGGCTGTGGTTGTGTTATTTTTATACCATTCATGGTTTATAGAGAAAGTATTTACATTTCGTATGATATTTTTAATACGAATGTTTATGTTATGTTTAAACCTATTCATATGAGGAATGAATTGGACTTAGTATGTGATGGGTGGAGCCCACTATAGCTCCTCGAAGCACCTTCCACGAAGAGGCTGATTCGTGAAGAGACCGAAATCGTGAGGCACTGGCAGCGAAGGAGTCTTGAACCGCGAAGCACCGGCCGCAATGTTCCGCAGTATTGGTGTGTGCGCACCACGTTTTCTTCTCAAAGAATATTTCGTGAAGGATAGTGGTACCAGGAGTGCGTTTTTCAGGTTTACGATATGTCTGTGTTGGGGATTAGTTGCTTTTACCAGCCGCGAAGTTTGGCGGTGTTGCGTGATCTCTCAGTGGTGAAGCCACATAGGCCCTCTGTTTTGATTTACTTTGTGAAGAATGGGGGGTGCACGACGTGGGTCTCATGCGTGACCATTTATTTGTGGTTAGAATTCCTTGGATTGGGGGCTATCACAGGTGGGAAGACCACCCAAGGAAGACCATGCAAAGAGCTGTGTGAAGGTTTCGCGTCCAGTGACCCCTTGGTTGGACCGGGTCCTTGGAAGTGAGGGTGGCTTGTGATCCGCAGGGGTGCCGTCCCTTCTGGAGGATTGATCACACACCCTCTGACTGGCGTTATGGAAGCCGACATGGTGAATTAGTGGAAGGGGCTGACCCTAACAGAGAAAGAAAATGAGGTGATCGAGGCACTAAGAAATGAAGACGCACTCTTGGAAAAGTGCATGTCTCTGCTCGTTGATGGAAAGTTCGTGGAAAACATTTTGGTTAATTAAGGGGCTCTCAAAAACACCCTCCAGTCCATCTAGAAGCTTGATGCAGGAGTGGCTATTCTGGAGGTGGGGACTAATCGCATGATCATCGAGTTTTTTAACGAGAGAGATAGGGACAAAATCTTGCATGGAAGACCGTGGTCCTTCGATAATCAACTCCTCCTCGTGGAAGACTTCAAAGGGGGAGATGATATCAAGAGAGTGACCATAACTAGCTCCCCCTTCTAGATACGGGTGAAAGGAATCCCATTCCACACGAGAAAGGAACGCATTATGAGGTCAATTGGGGACAGTCTAGGCCACTTTATTGAATGGGATGGCTCAGACCCAATACAATGGGCCCCCGAGGTTCAGATCTAGGATGATATTGAGGTGTCAGAGCCCATGATGAGGGGAATGTTCTTGAAAGTCAAAGACACCAACACCTGGATTTCATTTGAATTTGAGAATCTCCCACTCTTCTTCTTTTTTTTTTGTGGTCGTCTTGGCCACCCATAAAAAATTTGTACCTCAAAACCTAAGAGTGGATCACGTGACATCACCCTCCAATATGACCCTTGGCTTCGTGAAAAAATGAATAAAACTGCTTTCATCCCAGAGATAGAAAAACAAAAGGACCACAGCCGTCTCACGCTTGCACACACCAGTCAGGGGGATCATACACATGGACATGCCATTTTTCTAGGACCCCCGGATTTCTCCAAAGCAGACTATCCCACTCAGAGAGAATCTGAAGTTCATCCAAACCACTTGAAGGACCAAAAGCAACCGTCCACATGGTCGGGGATGAGGCAAAAATATCCACCATGGCAATGCTCAAGGCCAATGCAGATGCAATTGGAGCCACCAGACCCGGATCCGGATCCACAATCACCCGTAGTTGATAAAACACTAACAGAGGCCCATGGAATGATGGGAACTCCAATGATAGGCCCAACGACCAATCACACGTGGAAAAGGGTGCAACGTGGAGGAAGCAATGGTCGCACGAAGGACCCAAACCCTGGGGATTGGAAACGACCAACTAAAACATGCCAATCGGGGAGGAATCTCACCAAAAGAAGGAAAATGACATGTGATGAAATGAGTCCGGAGGAAACAAAGGCGGTGGTGGGCGAGACCCAGCCCTACCTAGAAAAATCATTGTGTTATGCTGGAACTGTGGGGGGCTTGGAAACCCATGAAATGTTTGCATGCTTCAGCGCAATTGTGCTCAAATTCAACCAGATGTGGTTTTCCTGTCCGAAACCATTCTGGAAAACAAGGACAGTAATGGTATTTCTCTGATGTGTGGCTTCCAGGGAAACTTTCCGGTGCCAAGACAAGGCCATTCTGGGGGCCTCTTCCTCCTCTGGAAGGACAATATTAATGTTAAAATTTTGTATTTCCCTTGCACGACATGGTGGCGACTATTAAACGGACATGAACACCCCTTGGACCCTTGTGGGATTCAATGAATGGACATCCCTTTCCGATATGGGGAAGTCATGGGACCTTATCTGTAAGTTGTGACATGACTTACCTAGCCCTATTCTTTTTTGAGGTGATTTCAATGAGATCATGTTCCACAAGGAAAAGAGAGGAATGAGTTTTTGTCACTCAACCTCTATGTCTAACTTCAAAGACACGGTCACTAAGGCGAACCTGGTTGATCTGGGGTTCACTAGTAACCCTTTCACATGGATTCATGGTAGTACCGAAGGTACTCGTATTGCTGGACATCTTGCTCATTTTCTGGGTTCTACTAGCTGGATCAATCTATTCAACATGTTTCATGTTGGCCACTTGGCCCTTAACTGTTCGGATCACTGCCCAATTCTCATTGACTATTTGCAAGGTGAACGAAATCGACAACTTAGCAAACCCTTCAGGTTTGAGAGCTTCTAGGAAAAAGAATAGTAATGTGAAGAGGTGTTCTGATCATGTTGGAAGAGTTCCTGGGATGATGTTGGACTCAACCTCCAACATGTTGCTTCCAGTGTGAGATTTTGGAGAAACAAGAAATTCTACCAACTGAATACGCATTGTGATACCCTTGAACGGATGTTTTACAACTTTATTGGGCAACCCCCATCTAATAGCAACATATCCAGGATGGGTTCCACTCAAAGAGAGTTGGACGGGGCCCTTCGTGTCAAGGAAATATTTTGGGCTGTGCGGGAGCGTGACATCCATATTAAAAAGGGCGATGCTAATACAAGATATTTCCACCAGAAAGTGTTAGCTAGGCGCCGAAAAAACTCTATCAGGAGCCTTTTACAACCAAATGGAAGCAAAGTCTCTGACACATGTGGCATTCACAAAGCTTTGGTTGGATACTCCCAGAACCTCTTCTCTACAGGGACTCCTTTCATATATGCTGAAGTATAAGAATTCATCAGACCTGTGATCACCGAGGAGATCAATCGGTAGCTCACAAAATATGTGACTAATGATGAAATGCATCGGGCAATGAAGCATATCTACCCCACTAGGGCCCCGGGACCAGATGGTTTCGACACCCTATTTTTTAAACAATACTGGCACATTATCGGTCCTGACATCTGTAAAATGATAAAGAACATCTGGGCATGGAATAAAAGCATGTCCGCCATCAATGTAATTGTCCTCGTCCTCATCCCCAAAATCAGAAATCCCTAGGTGATCCCTGATTTCTGACCTATTAGTCTCTGTAGTGTCTCATATAAGATCTTCTCAAAAATACATGTCAATCGGCTGCGTCCTTGGCTTCCTGATATTATTACCAAAAACTAGAGCACCTTCGTAGCTAAGTGGTTTATTACTGATATTGCTATTGTGGCCCATGAAGTGTTCCACTCTATGAAAATGTGCTCCACTGTGAAAAGAGGAACCATGGCCTGGAAACTGGATATGACCAAAGCCTATGATAAGGTGGAATGGAAGTTCCTTAGAGCTGTGATGATATGAATGGGATTCTGCAATAAATGGACAGAATTTGTCGTGCACAGAATCTTGACCATCTTCTTCAGAATCAAGGTTAATGGAGAGCTTACAGGATGATTCACCCCAACTCATGGCATGTTCCAGGGAGATCCTCTCTCCCCTTTTCTGCTCATTTTGGTGGCTGGTGTTTTCTCTAACCTTATTTCTAGGGCTATATCCTCTAAGTCTATTCATGGTGCAATGGTCTGTCATGAGATCCCACAAGTGTCACATCTCTTCTTCGTAGACAACTGCCTCCTTTTCTCCAAATCCACTATTAATGAATGTCGGGTGATCATCCATGCAATCTGGAAATATGAACGGGCGTCCGGTCAGTCTGTTAATCATGACAAATCTGAAATCTCCTTCAGTGCAGGGGTGCCTCTAGACAAGAGAGGTGAGCATCGTGATTCGGCAGGCATCAATATGGTCGACAAACACCAGATATATCTCAGACTCTCTATGGTGATTGGCCTGTCCAAAAAAAACTTTGCAACTCTTGTGGACCGGATTGAGAAAAAAATTCAAGGGTGGACTCCAAAAATAATCTCCAAAGCAAGCAAAGGAACCCTCATTAAAGCTATCATTCAGTCTATCCCCATCTACTTTATGTCAATTTTTATGCTCCTGGCGGCAATCATTAACCTAATACATTCACATACTGCCAACTTCTGGTGGGGAAAAAATGATGGAAGAAATCTACCCCACTGGTTGGCCTGGCTGAAGCTCTACAATCCAATGTCAAAGGGATGGATGAGATTACATATTCTTCTTCTGTTCAATGATGCTCTGTTGGCCAAGAAAGGATGGAGCCTCCTTAACCGTCTATCATCTTTATGTGCACTAATTATTCGGGCCAAGTACTTCCCCCACACAGATTTCTGTGTTTCCTCTATTGGCCCCCACCCTAGCTTCCTCTGGAGAAGTGTTTGGGGGCCCGAACTCTCCTGAAAAATGTACTGGGATGGAGGATTGGAAATGTATCTTCTGTCAACATATTGACCGATCCCTGGCTTGTTGATAAGGATGGTATTCGGGCCAAATCCCCCTCGCAACCTGGTCTAGAAGACCCCATAGTCAACTGCCTCTTTTCAGACCGGGGACCGGGATGGTGTGTGGAAAAGATCTAGGAATGGTTTAATGAATGAGACCAAATAATTATCCTAAGAATCCCCTAGGTCCATGATTCAGGCCCCGACTATCTTTTTTGGACCAATGATTCTTCAGGCGAGTACATGGAGAGATTCGGGTACAGACTGGCTCTTGGCATTCACTCTGGCGACTGGGATGGGGGACCATGGAAAGTGCTTTGGAATCTCAACATCCTCCAAATAATACGCCAATTTTGGTGGCAGGTGTGTATGGGAACCATTCCTACCATGAGCCTCCTTGTTTACCGACATATGTCCAGTGCTGATTCATGCCCCTTCTGCGCAAATATTCCTAAAACTCCTTGGCCCCCCATCATGCACTGCCCGGGCGCTAAGGAAATTTGGAATAAATGCGGCTCGGCTTCGGATGCTTCAACGGACATTGCCTCTGACCTCCCTGATATTCTGATATTCGATTGCTCCTCTCTTTCATCAGCGAATTCAAGCACACATTGCACCCTGGCCTGGATCATTTGGGTTCGGCGCAACGATTCAATTTTCTACCATGTCAATCATCCCCCCGAGTTTTGGATTGAACGAGCCACTTCATGGATTGAGGGCTAGAAGGACCGCAATAGACACCTCTTGAGAGGCGCTTCCCCCTCCTGCCCCCTCATTGGTCCCCCCCAAAGGAAGGATGTCTTAAGCTCAATGTGGATTCTTTTCTCCCCATGGGTGGGCCTGTTTCACTTAGCCTCCTGGCCCGAGATCATATGGGGTAGATAATTGCAAAAAATATAAACTACATCAGGCCTTCTAGGAACCTATAGTTGTTGAGGAGTATGCCATTCTTGCAGGGATGATGCAGGCTATGGAATTTGGATGGGATGATATCATCATTGAGTCGAACTACCTTTTAGTTATCAATTCCATTCACCCTAATGATGCTGGACTTCAGGCCTTTGGCTTCATTGTCAGGAGAATCCACTTGTGGCACCAAAGTTTCTCTTGCTGCACCTTCTCCTTTACCAAAAGGGAAGGAAATAATGTGGCCCATCAACGGGTGGCCTCAGGCCCCTTCGATATCAACCAGCTATGGCTGGACTACTTCCCTTCTTGGCTCCTCTTATGTATTGCTGCTGATATTCGTCATTAATATTATCCTTCCTTCAAAAAACAATGTTTATACCTGTTCATATGAGGAATGCATTGGACATATTATGTGACATGTGGAGCCTACTATAGCTCCTCAATGAATCCGTAGAACTCATGAGACAAACTATTGTCTTGGAATAAGGCCTTGACAAAATCTTATTTTTAGTCTTGGAACAAAGGCCTTTACTATGTGGTTATTATAGTCTGGCATTATGCCTTCCATCATTATAAAAGTGGTTATTGATATTGTATGGGATTATTAGACTAGTATAATATCCATGTGAATAAGTAAATGGAATTATTTCATTTTATTTTTCCCATGTTATTTTGATTTTCATGTTTAAATGGATTTTGTTTTATTTATACATTGACTTAAATTTTTATGCTTATTTATAAATGTTTCTGATATATTGTTATCCATACTGAGTATCTGAGCTCAACCCTTTCTATGTTTTATTTTCTCCAGGATGTGAAGAAGTATTTTTTGACTGTCCTACAGGGATAGTCTGATGGGATATGAGTGTGCAATGTCGAGACAATGTTGTTGTAGTTTTATCACTTTATGATGTAATCTAAGACTTATGAATGTATCTTTTGTTTCCAAGGATACTAAACTAATCGGTCTTTCAAGATTTGATCTCTTTTTATCATGACAATGATACGTAATGATGCACTGGCTCTAGGTAACTGGGGTCAGGGCGTTATAGTTAGTACCAGAGGAATTTTAGTACAAACCATAGAAGCTAGATTTAGATAAACTCTGATTAGAGCACATATAACTAAGTTGGACATTAAGGATTAATATATGATAACATTCTAGAATTTTTTTTTGTCTAGATTTTGTGAGTTTTCCGAGAAATACATCTCTATCTGGATACGAGTAGGTAGAGGCAGCTCTGACACATATGTAACTAGGGAAAAAACCCAAAAACCCTGCTTTGAGCTATACTCGAATGGAAACTAGTGCACGACAACGTGCCTTTCTACACTATTTGTTATGACACTCCCAAGGTATTTGCTTAGGATAATTCTAATTTTCTTTACAAACCATTATGATGGTCGTATGAGTATATACTTGGTCAAATAAAATGTTTTTATGATTAGTGATTATATCCATATGCTGTTCAATTTATGTAAAGTGTTTTATAAGGTTAGATTTATGTATTGTGACTCATAATCTAATCTAATGTATGCCATTGTTTAGAAATGGAACCTAGTGGAAGGAATGGAAACCGTATTAATGAACACACTCCATGTATGTATTTTATGTCCTGCTCAATATAATTATATTGGAGCTAGTGATGAAACTGGTGCTTATCAGCTAATCACCATACTGGGACAACTCACTAAAGTTTTGTATAAAAACCTTACCTTTATGGAGAAACCTGATCTGTAGTGTGGAGAATCAATGTTAGATCGCTTCATGAGGCAACCACCAGAAAACATTCAATGGGGTAAAAATCAACTAGTTGCTGATAAATTGATAAATTCCTTAGAGGAAATATTCCATAACTTGGGTAGTAGTGGAAGGGAAAAAAATTTCATTGCACTTTACAACCTCACTGGAGATTCTAATCAATGGTGGTCATTGATTCAAAACACAATGGAAGATGATGACGTATCAAAAAATGGAATGGAGGGAGTTTAATAATATTTTCTTAGAAAAATAATTTCCTCATGACCATCGAGCGTATATGGAAAGGCAATTTATTAGGCTAAGGCAAAAGGAGGACGCGAATGTTGCAATGTATGAGTCTAACTTTACAAGGTTAGAAAGGCATACTGCAGATTATATAAGTAACCCAATAAGTAAGATTTATTGTTTATTTGGTGGGGTAAAACCATTTCTTCATCGAGCATTAGTCTCACAATCCTTCTCGTCATATGAATATATTTTCTCATGTGCTATCAATACAGAAATGGAAGTCTCTATGTTTTACAACATTAAAACAATGAAAAATAAGAAGATATCTGCTGATCACCCTAAAAGTGGAAATAAGGAGAAGAAATGTAATGTTGAATATCCATCCTATAGAAAATGTGGGAAGAAACACCCTGGTACCTATTTGAAGGGAATATGATTCTATTACAAGTGTGGTGAAAAAGGCCACCAAGCTCGTGATTGCAAGGGGAAGAAGGTATCTACCGATGTTCAATGCTACAACTGCAGCGAGATGAGACATTATGCAAATTAATTTCCTAAGCTTCAGGGAAACGTACCTATGAATAGGCCATGGGATCAAGGCCAAGCATATGCGATCACTACTCCTGTGGTTGAAGCTCAAAAAGACGTGGTGGAAGGTAATTTAAGCTTTTCGTCAATTTTATCCAGTTCATTATATGATTTTGGATCATCACCTTGTTTCATATATTCCCACTTTGCATAGAAAATTAGATATTTACAATTTTATTTAACAAGGTAGTAGTCATCGAAAACTCCTATGGGATGTATCATTGCTACAAAGTTCTGTGATTCAGTTCCCATTAGGGCACATAAATTTTCATTATCTTTTGATATCGTCATCATACCCATGATTGAATTCGATAAAATCCTCGGTATAGATTGGCTTTCAGACCATGATGCAATAATTTATAGTAAGAAGAAGGAGGTTTCTATTTTATATGACGATGATAAAGAGCACCTTATCTTTAGAGCAAAATCATCACCACCTAATTCTTATCTATATCCATCCCTGTAGCTCAACTAACTTCAATTATTGGGGAGGATGAGAATGAAATGACATTGGGTGAGGAAAGGAATGTTCCAATAGAGGATGCACCTACTGTGATAGAATATGTAGTTGTGTTTCCAGATGATTTACCTAGACATCCTCCACAATGAAAAATTGAGTTTTCCATTGATTTAATTCCTGCTTCATGGCCCATATCGAAGAACCCTTATTGATTTGCCATTGTGGAATTAGTGGAACTAAATATACAACTAGAAGATTTGAGTAATAAAGGATTTATTCTCTCTATTGTTTCTCTATGGGGATCCCATGTTCCTTTTGTTAAGAATATATATGGATCTATGAGGTTGTGCATTTTCTACTAAGAGATCAATGCTATAATAATAAAGAACAAGTATCCCTTACATCACATTGATGATTTATTTGACCAACTTCATGGAGCTCAATATTTTTCAATGATTGAACTTCGATATGGATATCATCAGTTGTTTGTGAAGAAGGAAGACATTCTGAAAATATCATTTCAAACAAGGTACGGGAATTACGAGTTTACAGTAATGCCATTTGGGTTGACTAATTCACCATCTATTTTCATGGTTCTAATGAATAGTGTTTTCAAGGAATATCTTGATGACTTTGTAGTAGTATTTATTGATGATATCTTGGTATACTCCAAAAGCTACAAAGATCATGAAAATCACTTGCACATTATCCTGAAGACTCTGAGAAGACATGAATTATATGGGAATTTTAGCAAATGTGAATTCTGGCATCATGAGATTTCTTTTCATGGTCATATTGTCTCTGAGGATGGAATCTCTATTGATCCTTCTAAGACATGAGCAATTCAAGAATGGCCAGCACCAACGTGTATATCTGAGGTACGAAATTATATTGGTTCAGCAGGTTATTATCGACGTTTCAACCATAATTTTTCCCAATTGTCTAACCCATTAATGAAGCTCACATGTTAAGGGGTTAAATTTGTTTGGACAAAATATTGTGAAGAATTTTTTGAATAACTTAAGTGAATATTAGGAAATACTATTATATTGACTCTACCATCGAGGAATTATGGGTTTGTTATATATAGTGATGCATCAATGAAAGGACTTGGTAGTGTACCTATGAAAAATGATAGGGTTATTTCCTATGCATCACGATAGCTAAAAATTCATGAGAAAAACTATCATACTCAGGATATTTAGATAGCAGTCGTAATCTTTTCTTTGAAGATATGGAGAAACTATCTATATGGTGAAAATGTGAGATTTAAACTGATCACAAGAGTTTGATGTATATATTATCACAAACAGAACTCAACATGAGGAAAAGTCGATGGCTTGAACTACTCAAGGATTATAATTTCATGATACACTACCACCCGGGGAAAGAAAATAATGTGGTAGATGATTTTTGTAGAGAGGATCATGGAGTTTTGAACAAGATGATATTTGAACGGGATCCTATTTTAATGTATATGGAAAAGATTGATATGGGAATAACCATAGAAGGTGAAAAATAAATTCTTTTTCAAATGGTTTCCAATCCATCTTTACTAGACAGGAGAAATATTTCTCAAGTTGATGATGAGGAGTTTCAAAAGAATATTAATGATATGAATGATGGGAGATTTTGTGATTTCATATATGAAGATGGATTTTTGAAATTTGGGAAGAGACATTATTCTCCCGATGTACCTGATCTAAAAAGGGAATTGTTGGATGATTCTCATAGTTCTAATTTCTCTATAAACCCTGGTAGCACTAAGATGTATAGAGATTTGAAGGAACATTTTTTGTGGGACAACATGAAGAGGCAGATTTCTGATTTTGTGTCAAGATGCATGGTTTTTCAACAAGTGAATACTTGAAGGAAACAAACCGGAAGAGTATTGAAACCTATTACCACACCTGAGTATAAATGGGATAATATCACGATGTAATTTTTCATTGGACTACTAAAGACTCCTAGAAGGAATGATGCAATATGGGTCTTTGTTGATCGTCTTACCAAGTCAGCACATTTTTTTATATAAGAGAAGATTTACCACTTCAATGTATAGAAGGACTATATATTAATTATGTAGTGTGACATCATGGAGTACCCAGATCGATTGTTTCTGATCATGATCCATGTATTACATCAAGATTATAGAAAAGTCTTTAGAAAGCCCAGGATACTGAACTTCATTTGAGCACTGCCTTCCACCCCCAAACTGATGGAAAATCATAATGAACTTTTCAAACCTTAGAAGACATGTTGTGATCATTCTCACTTGACTTCCAGGGTATGTGGGATCAATATTTAACTCTAGTAGAAGTTTCCTATAACAATAGCTTTCATTCAAGTATTTTTATGGAACCATATGAAGCGTTATACAGAAAGCGATGTCTCACACCAACATGTTTGGATGATGTTACTGACAGAAAACCCATAGACCCAGTACTAGTGGATAAAATTATGGAAAAGGTGATGGTAATCCAAAACCACATCAAAGTAGCTCAAAGTATGCAGAAGAGATATGTCGTTAACTGATGGAAGTATTTGGAATTTCAGGTAGAAGATCTTGTTTTCTTCAAGTAATCTCCATGTAAGGGTGTTATAAGTTTTGGTATGAAAGTATTATTGTGTCCCAGGTACTTCGGACCTTTCTAAATTCTAGAATGAATTGGGGTTGCAGCTTACCGTTTAGCAATCTCGCCAAATCTCTCCAATGTTCACGATGTCTTCCACGTATAACTGTTGAGAAAATACATGCCTGACCAAACACATGTAATAACCTATGATAAAGTAGATGTAAAACCCGATCTATCTTATTATAAAGAGTCCATCAAGATTCTTGAAACAAGAGAACATGTTTTGAGAAACCAGATGACTCGTCTATTAAAACTTCTATGCAGAAACCATAAGATGGAAGATGCAACGTGGGAACCTGAGAAACATATGAAAGATAACCACCAGAGTCATTTTATGTAGTAATAATCTAGAAATTTCAAGGATGAAATTATTTGAAGTAGGGGATAATGTAACACCCCAAGCTTCCATGATAATCTTCTCTTTGAATAATACAGTAGCGTGTGTTGGACGCAACTTCGAGTTCTAACACACCACAACCAATCAAACTAGCTGCTATGAATAGTAATACCCACTTTTTTAATTTTTATAAATTCTATATTTCAAAATGGACTTCATTTTTTGGATTCGAAATATCGAAATTACCTTTTGGTGGATTTTTTTTATTTTTCTAAAAACGTTCAATTTTTGATGAATAGTGAAAAATGCTGAGTTATAGTTTGAAACTGAATTTTAATTTAAATAATTATTTATTTTATTTAAATTTATTTAGGTTACAATAGATAAATTAAACATATATAAGTTCAATTTAATTAATTGGAGTCAATTAATAATAATTTTGGATATATAAAATTTTAATTGAACTATTCACAGTCTTTTACCCACCTCCTAGGATAATTTTCAAATTCACATAAAACATAAATTTACCGCTTTTGTGATTGGAATTTCTAAAATCCAAGAGACATAGTTAATAACAAGGTGTAAAATGTGGTTCAATAGAACAAAAATAATTTTTGGTCAATAGTGCCTTTTTAGTTTTATTTACCACTCTGGGACGTAAATAGGCGAATTAAGGGTAAAATAATATTATTAATACCCTAAAACATGTCTTAATTCTATTGGATAAGTATAATTAGACCAAAAACAACCTTAGGAATAAAATATGAACCTATTTGTTCCACTTGGATTAGATTAGGCCATTTATTATTATTAAATTCAATGAAGATTTAAAAGAGTTAAAATCAATGTTTAATAACTAAAACATTTTTACTATAGGGATAGACATAAGAAAAATTAGATTATAAATATTCATTAGAAAGATAAAAATATTTCCTACATAATGGTATTTTATTTATATTTTTTATACATGAAATAATTTAATTTATTTATGACATAATGATGATGTAGTAATTAACTCATTAATGAAAAATTGAAACAATTGATATTATAAATATCCAAATAAATGTAATTTGAGACTTTTTATGAATTAAACTAATTTTTTATGTTAATATGACATATTAGGTTTGGTTATATGAATTTGTTTTTATGTAATACTTCATTTATGTATTTAGCAAAAAACAATTTCAAATAGAGTCAAATTTGACATAAAATAGTTTTTAAAACAAATATTATATTATTAATTGATATTATATTCATAAAAAACTAAGTTTCATCCAATAGACTTATATAATTATTGGTGTATCATTAATGAACTTCTTGGGGTTCCCTTGTAAGTATATATTATGTTTATTAACCATATAATATAAAAATACAAAGAGACATGGTAAATGTCAAACTATTTACCAAAGAGTTAAATATAAAAGATAAAGTTAATATAGTAACCCAAAAACTATCTAAACCCAATTGGTTAATTGGTTTTCGACCCATCCCCAACATAGACTTTATATAATCCATTTTTTATCCATTAGAAAACAAAAATTATTTTATTATAAAATAATATTTCTAGCTTTTTCTAAGGTTCCCCTCACCCCTCTTATAAAAGGGCACTCCCCTTTCTCTCTAATTCACACCATCAAAGCCTTTTGTCTCGGCCATCCCATTCCCACGTATCTTTTCAAATTCCCTAAATTCATCCTAGAGGCCTTATTTTAGTCAGAAATCCAAATTACGGAGCCCTTTTGATCAAATCAAAAGGAAGAACCCGAAGAAGAGGTAATAATTTCACCACCCACTTTCTAGTTCTTTTCTTCTTACACTTCACCATTCTTTATTATTTATATTCTAAAATAATAACTCGTGTATCTTATATATACTGTGATGTTATTATAAATATGGTACAACCATAGTAATTATTCTATCCATCCTTTGAATGAAATGTCACCATTCGTGCGTATGTATGGATTACCATCTCCACGTCGTGGTGTAATTGTTATTCAATACATTATAATTTGTATAGTTATAATAATGAAGTGTAATTCATTTATATAATAAATATAACATGATAATGATTCTGTATATGTGATATACCATCCAATTATATATTAATTTAATATCAAAATAATGAAATTGTCGCTCGTGCATACATACAGATTACCGTCTCCATGAATGCAATGAGATTCATTCCCCATCGTATCCATTGAAGACTAATTTTCATTAGATGATTAAAAATAAGGTTTAAAGACTTTATATAATTCTGGATATGAATAATATACATCCCATACAAAATAAATATTACTCACATAACAACGAATATATAGGAAAACGAATCCTTTAACACCTGAAACGATGATAATACTAAGTTAATATTAACAAAACAATGTTAAAAGATCATATATGATATCATATTAATATATATGATTATTTTATAATTTATGAAAAATTATTTCACCATTATATTGGAGGTTAACCTACCCCCGATCAAGGAAAAGTACAAGGTATGTGTTTATTTTACAATCTTATCATTATCCAAGGTTGTTTATACGTAATTATCTAATGGTACCTCTTTATCATCCACATCCAGGTTTCTTAAAAATTTATTTAAAAAAATATTAGTATTTTATAGAATATGGGTTAAAGTCATTTATAAACATGTATGACTTTTTATAAGATGTATATAAAGGAATCATTCCGTCGTTTTCCAAACAAGGTCCTTTTTAACCTTTTTGACAAAATTAAGGTAATAATGTCTTTTTAAACTTATACGATGGGTGTGGATATTTTCCGCTGTTACAAAATCATCGAATATTCTCATAAAATCATATAAAAATATTTTCAATGTAAATGTTTTTTTTATAATTATGTGACTTTTAAATGATTTCAAAAAATTAAATATTTCACTTTAATTGTTTATATTTTATCTTTGTCAACATCCTTTGATGGATTTTAAGTTTATTTGAAGTTGATTTATTACGATACAAAATGTCAATATTGTATTGAAGGTTTTGTGATATGTTTGACTGTGGGTGTTTTATTTTTATACCATTCATGGTTTATGGAGAATGTATCGACATTTCTTATGCTAGTTTTATTACGAATTTTTATGTTATGTTTAAACCTGTTTATATGAGAAATGCATTGGACTTAGTAAGTGATGGTCGGAGCCCTTTATATCTCCTCGATGCATTGGTATGTCTCGTGAGACAATCTAGTGTCTTGGCACAAGGCCATGAGAAAATATTATTTGTATTCATGGAACAAGGCCTTGACTATGTGGTTATGATATTTTGTAATTATGCATTCCATCATTATGAAAGTGGTTATTGATATTGCATGTTATTATTCGACTAGTAGAATATACATGTGAATAAGTAAATGTCATTACTTAATTTTATTTTTTCAATTTTATGCTAAAGTTGATGTTTAAAAGGCTTTTATTTTAGTTATACAATTCCTTAAATGTTTATTCATATTTATGAATGTTTCTGCTATATTTTTATCCTTACTGAATATCTGAGCTCACCCCATTATATGTTTTATTTTTCCCAGGATGTGAATAAGTATTTTATTACAGACCTACTGGGATAGTCTGAGGGGATATGATTGTGGACCATGGAGACTATGTGGTTGTAGTTTTTTTTCACGTTATGATTTAATGTAACACTTATAAAAGTATCTAGTGTTTCCAGGGCTTCCAAACTAATTGATATTTTGAGACATGATCTTTTGGGATCATGCCAATGTTATAAAATAATGCACTTAATTTGGGTAACTGGGGTCGGAGCGTTAACTTTTATCTGTCTAATATTAATTTATTACTATAAATATCATATATATAATGAATATTTATGACATTTATATTATTTATATCCTTATGGATTGGAGTAACTATGATCAAGGTAAAATGATCGAAAATAAAAATCCAAAACATGTATGGAAAATTAAGTAGTTATTACCCGAGACCTGAATTTAACAATGAAATTTTTAATTAATACATAATAAAATGTTATAAGTAAATTATATATGCTATAATATATATATTGATGGTACAATAATAGATTTATATTAATCCTTTATTTATTATACATGAGGATCAAACGTGTATGTAGAATGTTGATACTAGTGCTAAGGGATTTATATTCTCTCTATTAATTCATAGAGACATATTATATAGTCTCCATTCATTGTTTTTGTGTATATACTACCAATGAGACATTTAATATAATGAATATATTTATTTTAAATATATTTAATGATTCATTTTATGTTATTCTTTTATATCTATAATTATTCAAAATTATCCAAAGTAGTAATGGATTTTTATCTCATATTTTTTTACGTGGAACACATGCCATATAAACCAATTATTTCTATTGTGTGGTGTATATAATATCTAAAAATTACATTTATTATTATTATGAATAAAATTATATGATGAAAATATACACTTATGGATGTTTATTTCATGTGGATTATGATTCATATGTTACCAAATTGTTAACAGTATTACGGAACAACATCATTGATTATTTAAATAATTTATGATTAAGGTTATATAATGAAATATTATGATCGATTTATATTGAAACTCATTAAATTTTTTATCTTGTATTTATTTTATCTAAATTAAATTTTTTACTTTCATTATCCCTTTTTTATGTATTCAAGGGTCCAAAATATAGTTTTTATGGAAAATTAATTTCATTTCTATATTCTATCAAAATTACTTTATATTTAATTTACTTGTTTTCTAAAAATTATTTAATGAATATTTTAATATTCTTAAATAAAATTTTAATGAAATTTTGACACATTTTTGAATTTAAATAATATGGTTCAAAAAAAGTCTACCTATTTTTATGATAAAAAATCATGTTTTTATTTTTTACCAAAAATATTAACAGAATATTCTTAGTAACATCTAAGACGTGAATGGTATTTCCTATAATCATAGATGTTCATCAATTTAATGATCCCTTTAGAATTTTCCAAAAACAATTTCAAATATACTTTTTATATCAATATATTGATGATATTTAGATATTAAATAAACATTTTAGGAGTGGAAAGATTATTTCTCCCATGAAATTTTCTATGTGGTCTTGTAAAACCATTTTCTATATAAGATGACATCCTTTGATGTTATTGAATATTTAGTTCTGATACAATTAAATAAAAAAATTATTATTATTTATATGGATGGTTTATGATTATGATAACACTATTTTTATAAAACTGGTTCAATCTCCATGGGTTAGGCAATGATGAAATTATAAAATTTTTATTGATCCCATTTGTTTCAGATGGGTTATGCTATGATTAAATTTTTACGAAACCCATTTTTTTCATGGGATCTAATATAATGAATATTTTATGGTCTTATCAAAACCAGATGTTTTATTTATTATATGAAAAGTGGTTCTACCATAAGATGAGGGTGGGTGGTTCTATTTTAATCGAAGGAAATAAGAATACATTATCTATCTTTAATGTATTGGGTAAATATGGGTAACTCATGAGTTAATTATGTGATGTGTGGAGATGGTTTCTTGTCCATAATGATATGTGTGGACCTGGTTTTAGTTCCACAAGGTTATGTGTGGACCATGTTTTATGACCAAAATGTTATTTGTGGACCCAATTTCATGTATATAATGTTATTTATTGATCTAGTTCAATGTACATTTGTTAATGTGAGGGTATAATTTCATTTCAGTAAGTTAATTAGGGACTTATTTATATTTATACTTGTTCAAAAATTTATATTCTTATGTTTTTTTCATAGTTATTTGTCTATATTATGCTATCATGGTTTATGTTTGTTTGTTTTCGATGTGACTCATGTGTAATGAACCTCTAATATTTATGCCACATTTTATAATTATGATCCATGTTATGTTGTATATGGGTTTAAAATGTTAATATCATGTTCATATATCCTTACACGAATGAAATTCTGATGTGATCCCTAATATCTTCCTTACAAACTCTTCATGTGAATCTAGGATCTCCCTTTTTTATGTTTCCTTTATCCAGGACTTGATGAATGGTTTTATGTTGGGTGATCGTATAAATAATACTAAATTAGGAGATATTTGTGGGATATGTTAATGATATATTATGAAATATTATGATTGTGTGTCTATTATCCCAATATAGTAAACATTTACATTCATAAACCATGAATTTACAAAAAGGATTAAATATTCATCTAAATATATTTAATTCTTATGTATTAAATGACTAGGTCATTACAATACCAAATATGGAATTATTTCTAGTAGTGATGATGAATGATACTCTCCATGGAATCCATTCAAGTTGCTTGATAAACAATGAACAACATAAAATATGATGGGATGTTCGGTGGTCAATCCTTTGAGTATAGGTAACAAGCATAGAACAATATGGACATATTTCCCACATTTTATGAAAATGACTTGTATGTGATGAACAGCTGTAACATTTTTGGCATGGTTCTATTTTCCATCCCAATAAAGGAAACACCAAATAACCTCCTACCATCTAGTCCATTTAGAGAGTCTATCTGGACTTTGATTTTATTAAGATGTCCATATCCCCTCGTATGTGTAGAACAAAAACATTATTCTAAGAAAATACTTCCAATAGAGATTCATGAATCACTACATTAGGATTTTACTCAACATAAATTCTACCCTATAGTAGTTCAGTGTTGTGTAACCATAATTCAATTATCTCTACCTCAATTTGTGAAAATATTGCATTAATAGAAACAAGATCAAAAAATTATAGTGGTAGATGTGATTTCCTCAACATTTTTATTTCTATTTTATTGAAGTATGAATATGATGTGTTACATGATCATTCAAGGGAGACCAATGATTATGGTCATGTGTCTAATGTTAGTTACACACATCTTCTAGGAATTTTTTTGTTAATTTAGTAGTGGTTAACCTATTCCAAGCATCGCTAGTACATTCCCATTATCATATCATTTATATAGTGAGTTATTCCTTAATTAAATATACAATTATAGTGTTAATTTTTCTAAATGAATTATTTTACTGTAATTTTACATAGAATAATTTTTCTATAAAAAGATTAAAGATTTTTTTATTCAATAATTAGAACCTAAATATTCTATGAAATTAAAATTAATTATATGTCACCTGGTATAAACCAATCTTATTGACTAGAAATCAATTATGTATTACTATCAATTGTTGGTGGAAAATAAGAATTGATTCTTATTATCATCATTTTTTAACAAGGGTATATCTAGAAGGTGAGATCTTGAGGACAAACCCGCTAATAATAATTCCACATGATTCAGGTTTCATTGGTTGTTCCTATATAAGAACATGTGTATTGGTCTCCTAACATGAGATCATTATTAATTTGTTCCATTTTACCACATAAATTGATGCATGAAAAAAACATTACATTGAAGTCTGGTTGAAGGATCTTATGATGGGTGCATCATTGGTTGTGTTAATTGTTTGAATTATAAGGATAGAATTTTTCACATCTGATTAAAGGTAGTGCTATCTTGAGCCTAGTTGATCAGGATGGTAGTACCATTATAAATACATTGAAAAGGTATTATAATGTAATTATTTCCATTTATCTCTATTAATAATAAATAAATAATGGTTGATTAAACATGTTATACAGCCTGATTACTGATATGATAAGAGAAAAAGAGATTATTTTATACAATGTGTTCTCATAGAATGATTGTTGTTGTTGTGACTATTATTTATATTCATATGGTACTTGCTGGGTTTTAATAATCTACTCTTTGTTTTTTAATAGTCTAAAATTCTATCGAGTTATTATTTTAATGATTCAAAAAATAATATCATATTCATGAGTCTTTACTATTATGGTGAATAGGTGTATAGAATATGGTTTTCCCACCATGTGGTCTGAGAATAGTCTTATTAATTGATCATCGATGAATAAATAGATTCATTATTATTAGAATTTAGAATAATTTGGTTTCATTTATTTATTAAATGTACTCACAAGGTATTATGTGAATACATGCAATATATTAAATGAATTAATATACATTTAATATTCATGGTTCATCTAAAATTGTGTGAATTATGAGTTGACTTAATGACTCAGTATTTTCATGTAATATATTTTTAATATATAACAAGCATGAAATAAAAAATTTAAATTCAATTATGACATAGTTTTTTCCTCATCACATATCATTTAACTCTCATTTAGTGGGTGTTTTATTTCCATGTGTCAGGAAACCCTTTTGGGGTATTTCTACCTCCCACCATTTAAGAAGAAGAGGGACTATCATCCCGAGACAATTCATTCCTTTAGAAATGAGAGATTATCAGTCCCCATGTATCCTAGAGTGTTAAATTATCTATCTTAGTGATTAATCAGAGAATGCCTTTGCAAATCAATGGGATGAGATCTACATGATCATCGTATCATCAAATCACTCAATAGAGCTTTGTACTGGAAAACATAATTTGTAGATCATGATATATGAGGATTCACTGAGAATATATTGATGATCATGAGGTCATTGAGATTGGATCATTCTTGGAAAGATAAATAATGGCAAGCTATTTTTGAACACATTTATGAATCGAAATTGGTAAACATTCTATTAATTTTTTTTATTTGATAATTCATGTATGATCTTTGATCCTCTACAAGATATTGGATAAACAATGAAAATAGTGTTTCATTACACCAACAGTGAAAATTTGAAACCAAAACCCACCGAATTCTCCCACGTACTCAAATTCCAAAAATTGGTATCAGAGAAAAGATATCCGCATTCTGATGCAATGAAAATTATTTTTATTTAAATAGAGTCGAGGAATTTATCATGGTCCCATTTTATATAATTGTTGTTCAATCAGATCTCAGACAACCATGTTTTCTCCATCATAAAAAAATTTATGGATCAAAATTGGGTAATCATTATTGGGTATATTATTTGGAGATTATATATAATAATTTTCCAGAAACTGTTTCCCGGTTGCCAATTTAAGAGAACATGTTTTTCCCAGTCATGATGCAGTTGAAATCCTAGTGATCAAAAAACACTATAGTGATCCAAAATCATTCATGGTTGAACATATTTCCTGAATTTTTTATTAATTATGATTTTTAAAAAATTAACTATAATAAGATCAAATGGAAGGGAGTGATGTGGCCTAGAAAAATATCCACATTTTTTGGCCTAAATTACATTACAAAATGCAAAATGTGGAATAGTTAATTAGTTGTGGCTAAAACGGATCCAAAAATCATAATTAAAATATTTATATTGGATTTTAGAAAAGAAAAAAAGACCATACCTTCTCAATGAATAAACCTACATATGTATCCAATCTAGGATGTTATACTAGTCGTGAACACTACCCACGACCGAGTCATCAGCGCCTCAATTGAAAAAACCTCATCATCATGCCATGTTTTTTCAATTCCGATTATCTTATAAAGGATCACTTCAGGATCTATAATGAATCATCCCTGAGTGGAGCCACCAACACTCCCTAGTCACCCATCCATCTCTTGTTCCACCTCTCCCTCAACAATCATCACCTTGTTGAATTGCTCTACTGAAACCCATCTACATAGATCTAAATAGACCACCACTACGGAGTACTTTTCCATCTGCTCCTAGGTGAATAATGAGATTATGCACACCCCTTATAGTTGATAACCCCATCAACACCACATAAAATGTCTCGCTTGATGTGATATCAGATGTACACCGCTAGATTAGGTGTTCATGACACAGAGGATAGTGATCAACCCATATCATGAACCCCTTGTTTGACCACCACATGCATATAGGAGGACTCTTGGTCTAAATTAAACATTACAAACTAGGATTTGTTAGAAATGGTATTACTAATCCTGATCTACCCTACATAACATATGTATGACCAAAAAAAGGACAAAAAGGTTTCTCTCGACCCATTTACCTTCTAAATAGGTTCACCACGAAGTGCTATGGGGCTGGGTGGGTTTATGGAGCCTGCTGACATTTTAAAATTACAAGGAATTAAATTAATATTTTTTAGAAGTTAAAAAATAATAATTATATTATATTATAAATTAATTTACTTTTGGGTGAAAAATAGTTTAATTTTGGATGAATATTAATTTAATGGAATAATTTTAATTTTGATTTATAAATTAAATTACTTATCATACAAAATTAAATTAAAATAATTTATATTTTAAAATAAATAATTAAATTAATTTTAATTCCCTCATAATTTAATTTTATTCATTTTAATTTGTGTCCCATTTTTAATGTACCCACACACATGTCTTAAATAGCAATTGGTAGTGTGTGTCTTGTTATATTTTATTTAATTATTAATTACTACAGTTCCCAATGATTGTAGTATTTAATTGGGTATTTTTATTTATAGTCAAAACAACATTATTCCATATTCTATATGACTATGTTACTGGATATCCTTCAGTAAGAATTTTTGAAAGTACATACCAATTTTTGAGGCTCCATCACTTGTCTGTGAGTACAAGTGTTCTATCGACGACAATGATGTAAGATGTAGACCACACTAGAATGAGGTGGTATACCATATGAGATGTTAAAAAATAGACTTATGTTAGATGCATCCTGATTTAGGATGCCACTTATGTATGATACCTCTAGATCATTGTCGATCATATGGGACAAAATGGGTTAACCAATTTTAGATACTAAATACTGGTCATGTAATTTTATCTATTTTATGCATTGTTTATTATTTTATGCATTTTATTATCTCTGGGAAACACATAAAAAATTTATAAAAAATTAATAATGTTGTGATGAAAATCATTTTCTATTAATGTTCTGTTGTGTGATGGGTTCACTTAACTAACTATATTATAAAATAAGAATCCATAGATATCTTATTGCATCATTATATCAAAATGTTTATCAAATCATATTTCTGATTTTAGATGATAAAATGTCACTCAATTTAACAATGATCTTTGAGTAAATGAAATAGTATACCCAAACTTATACCATGAAACTTGTAGAGAAGTGACTTTACTATTGCTTATAGAAATGGAGTGGAGGTTTCAATGATTTTTCCACTAGAATAATTAAGAAAGAATTGTTAAAATTATATTAAAATGAGTTTATATAATTCAATAAAATATTGGGATAATTTGATGATATAATTAATTAATCAATAATGTCTAAACCGATAATCAAGATGATGTAAAATATTAGATTTTGTGTCTCTATAAAAAATAGAATGTGATACAATGAGTACAATTAAAAAATATTGTAAATAGTCAATTTCTTCACTAGAATAAATTTCATAGAGTAGTATAGGTGCTTGCCCAAAGTAACACGATACTAAAAATTCAATGTGAAGATTTTCTTATTACTTGTAAAGTGTCCTCAAGAAGATAGAGTGATTTCTTAATTCCATCAGCCATCTCTGATGTCAGTTATCGATATAACATCAGGATGTTGATTATTTTAGGTATTATCTCATCACCGATAATATTATCTGAAGAATGTAATGTGATATATTAATGAGGGATTATTACATTGGTTATGTGTTAATTAAATGGAATATTTCTATCATTCAGGATATAAAATCCTTATATCATTTTCTCCAACATTATATAGATCTATTTTTTATTATAAAATTGATAATATTGAAAAAAAATTGATTCATTAGATTTGGGTAAGGTTATTTACAAAAAAAAAGAAAATTTAAAAACTATTAATAGTTTGTAATTATGGAGAATTAGTTGAAACACAATGAACGAAGGCCAATGGAAAGTGTAATGATAGCGGAACACTTGAAATGTACTTCAATTAAAGGAGTATTATTATCATAAAGGTTGTTATTTTCTCCACATTTTATTAGATACTAATACGAATGTTCTAAATGCAATAAAAATAATTCTGGAAGAATGTGGTCGCTTCTTCATTAGGATTATTCATCAATGTATGCCATGTTTCATTCATGATTCTTGGTTATTAAATAATTTTTTTTTCACATATGAGTGTTTAAATATAGAATCCATGTAAGTATATATATGTTATAAGTTGTACAGTGTGTTCTCCAAGAGTCTGAGAAAAGGAGATTCTTAAGTCAGCAGTGAGAAGCATCAAACATCTAATTGAAAACTAATGGTTCAGTGATTCTTAAATCATTTAAAATAACATATGAATATAAAATATAAGGCTTACATACCAATGTATTTAAAATAATTATTTTTCTTTTAAAACTAAAATTGAACATCATGGATATACACAATATGGTATTTTGACATAGTGTATCTAATTACCATGCGTACTATTGATATATATACATATTTATTTTAGATAATCAATCATTTAGAAATAATGGTAATCCACAAATCATTCAAAATTAGCCCATATAGAGAGAATGTACTATTCTAAGGATATGATAGTTCTTATAAACTTTATAAAATTTATCTTTGTTTTATATAATTAATGTGAATGTGACGCATGGTATATGAATTGTTAGAATATATTATTTTCTTTGGACTATATGGATGAGGAAAATTTTGACCAAGCATTCAACAATCAATATAATGTTTATGGTGTAATTACAAAATTTACATTTAATTTTACACATCAATGAAATGATTCTAATACGAAGTATTGTGGATGAGTATTACAAGTTAACATTGATTAATAAAATTTATAATGGAGTAATTCATAAAATAATATTTCTTTATACACATCAGAGTCATGATTTATGTAAAAGGAGTATTAATGTAAAAATTCATATGCAATACATTTACTTCTGTTTTATGAGATTTTTTTTTGAGAATTTGTATTTTATCCCATGACCATATGCCATCTATAATGAAAATTTGATTTATTATGAGTAATACTATGATATAAATTAAATATTTCATCTTAATATACATCCAAATTCAATGCTCTTGTTTGAGATATAAAAAACATGCATAAAGAGAATCACAATGTCCAACTAAAGTATTAATCTAGAATTTAAATAAGGATATTATTTTAATTCCAATGATTCATAATAGAATGTTTTGTTTTAGAAAATAGTTATTTACAATGGTGCACTTCTCTATTTGAGATAGTGGGAGAAAGAATGACACAAATTTATTTAGTTAAAAAGAATCACAAATAGTTTAAATCAGAAGATGTCCAACAAGATTGTGTGGTAAAGGAATGTTAAACAGTCATGTACTATATTGTATAAATAAAACAATTGTAATGATGTTTATTCACTATGAATGGTGATAAATTATTCATTTAAATTAATTAATCATATAATAATGATATAAATGGAAATTATAAATGATTGAAAATTTTAATTAAAATTATATAATGTATTCCATGTATCAAAAAACACGTGATTATTATTTTGAATACAATTTTGTGAATTCATGTGAAACTATACATTTATGTAACAATTATGGTACCAATAAGATTTGATTGGTAACAAAAATTTCATTATGCTAAAATACCTTGTAATTTAGTTTACAGAGCAACTTTTTAGGAATTTTTTGATTATTTGATATCAATTTGATGAATTGTGGAATTCTACACCCTGAAACATTTCAATTTTATTCCTTTATATAAATTAAATGTCATTGATATATTACAATGCATCCAACACAAAGTTAAAATAAAAAATTATATAGTATTAAAATTTCATATAAACAAGACAATTATGACATAAATGTTTAATTGGTGCATATGAATATGAATAACTACATTATGAAATTAAATATTTTACACATGTTTTTATATATATTTATTGATAACAAAATTAAATTCATCTGGATGAAAATTACGAGTTTTCTAAAAAACACTTTTTTTAGAATGGAAATTTTAGTCGTGATTTGAGAACATAATTTAAAATAATTTTTTAACAATTGAAAATATTATTATGAAAAATATAATAATATTTTTGAATTTTATTATAATTATTTACGTCTAGTAAATTTTTGTTATTTTTCTGTAATGTTTAATTTTTCAACGATTAAGAAAAATGCCAATTTTAATTGAATGGTGTCTATTAATATAAATAATTTAAAAGGATAAATTATATGTTACATTGGGATTAATGTAAATTTATATCAATTATAATATAATTTAACTAATTTATATTATCTTAATCAATTTCATATTATTATTTAATATCAAATACTTTCATACTGATAGTCATTTTCTTATTAAAAACCTACTTTTCTAATGCATCTGCAGGTCTTTTTTTAAATTTAGATTTTTCACTTATTTGAATTTAATTGGGTAAAATATAATCCATATTTTAGCCAATATAATTTATATTCTTTAATAAGTTGAAATTAATTTTCTCTAATAATGAATAGTGAAAACAATAAAAACTAATTATCACAGTTGAGGTAGAAATGGGTTTACCAGGGGTTAAACTAAAAGGATAATAGTTAAAATAACCTATTTACACAAAAAAAAAATTTATTGTAATAATTAAAATTCTCAATATCTATGATTTTAATATTCTATTCGGGACCCTTTTAAATGTATAAAATGTTGTTACATTTTTTTCTTTTCATAATGTACTTCGGTGCCACTCACATTACTTATAAAATGGTTGTACATTATCCTGTCTAATTAACACCATAAAAAAATATTTATTTTATCCAATACCTGACCTAATTTTTACCAAAATCCAATACCATTTTCCTAGAGTCATTTTTTTGTTCATAAGTTCATTATATTAATACTTTAATTATAATCTTATAGATGTTGTCTGTGAATATTTAAAATTCCTAAGTAGTTGTTTTTGTGTTTTTAGTGTTTGACATCATAAAAATATTCTTAATATTATTTTTATTAATAAAACTAGAATACCCACTATTATTATTTGTTATTATATTTAGGTTATAACCCACTTCCATCAATTCTTCTCTCAAATGGGGAACAATAACATCACTCATTTATTTCAAAGACTACGACATCACAAACCGATGTGACATGTTTACATTCAAACCCTCACATGCTTCGGTATGATGATTGGTCAAAATCATGTGCATGATAATTATAACATAATAATTAATGTTGATTAATTATATAATATAATCAAATTTTCCTTTACATTACTTCCTCTATTTGATAATGTCACTCATGTGTATGATAGACTATAACATCAGAAAGCTATGTGATTTGTTTTTCACAGATAGTTTACATGGAATGTAATAAGTGTAAAGTTAATATATATATATATATATATATATGATATAAATTAAAAAATTATGATATTAATTAATTATTAATCATTCAAATAATATAAAATATTATTTTATTTCTTTCATATACATTTACTGAATGATGATATGGTCGTTCATGAATATGTGGACTATCACATTCAAAAAGAGATATGAAAATATTTTCCTCCGCACAGGACATGGTTTATATATTTAAGAATAATTAATTACATAATATTATATTTAAGATATTACTTTATTTATATAAAAATTAAATATTAGTTACCTTTTTCCATATTGATCATTGATAAATGAAAACATTACTCATGCGTAGGTATGACATACCATTTACATGATCATAACATACTTAATTTCTAATGAAAATATCTCAGGATTGTTATAAAAAGAACAATTTTTTATAAATAGGCATATTATTTCATTAGTATTATTCTTTAGATATTGAAATAATTACCTTATAGAGAAATAGTCAACCATCCAATGTCAAATTTGACACATAAGTCAAATATTGTCAGAGCACACAACATAAACATAATTGATTATATAATTTTATATAACAAAGAAACATGTGAAATAATGGGAATAAAAAATAGAATATTTATATTAGTAATGTAAATATTTTACATATATTTATTATTTAATATTATAAATTAAAAACGTGATGAGTATGATGAATGGAAAGGGTATTTCTCTAAATTTCTCTTTATTGTGGAATATTTTAATGTTATGCACCATTTTTATTTTATATGGTGTTTATACTAACCCCTTGACATATAATATCATGATCCAGTAATAAATAATTCAATTTGATATTTTAATTTTAATTATTCATATAAATTGGATCTGGAATTAAAATTACCATGTTGTAAAGAATTTAATAATTTAATTTCTTATCATTGGGTCAAATTACATTTTCATTTTCTCTTATATCAAATGATTATGGGTGTAATGAATTTTTATTTTATTATGTTTTATTCCCTATTATACCTTATCAATTTACATTTCATACATGTAGTCAATTTATGGATTTATTATCACTTCATGGTTTTTATAATTTTAAGGAATGTGTTCTTCTTTTTAGTTTCATTGAGAAACTTTTATTAATATTAACTCATTTACCATTATGGTTTATATACTTTAAAATAGATATATTTAAAATGGATATTTATTTATTCATGATTGTTAATTTTTTAATTCATGTTTATCCATATAATTCTTAACATCGATATTAATATTACCAAATAAATGTACCATTATTACATACAATGTATATGTTGAATGTTGTTTGATTAACTAGGGATATTTTGAAAAATACATGTTCTTTAATGAGTGAATATATTTATTAATAAGGAATATTATACCTAAATTAAATTGATTATTCAATATAGGCTAAATTATTTTAACATGCAATAACAGGTGGGGCTTGGAATTATATTTCAACTTGATAAATATATAGGTCTCATGAGACAAGTCAATTGGACAAACTATGGGGGTTTCTACCACTAGTTTTCACAATGATATTATCTAGAGATGCATTTCATTCATAGTTATTTATTAATCGACATTTATTTTTAGTTATTTACCATTCATTATTGATTATTCCTATCTAGTAGTGAAATTCAATATATTGATTAAATAGAAAGTTTTTTTAGTTATTTATCTTTCAATAATTATTGGATCTCATCATATCATGATATCATGTTATTTAATTGGAATGTTTTTCTATAATTTATCATTATAAGATGATTATACATATTGAATCATTATACTTATTTTTATAATGAACCGCTGCTCTTGATTTAAGATCACCCATATTTTGTTACCTTTTCCAAGGATCCAAAGAATAATTCATGGAATGAGTTCAAGGATTCCAGGTTTCTTTTCATTTTTAATATTTTTATTTGATGCCCCTATGTAAAATGTATATTATGTATGGGATTGGTTCTCCAAAACATCTAAATAGGTCCATAAATTAGGATTTAATGGCTTGTATATATGATAATGTGAAAATATAGGAACCAGATCTGGGATACTGTTTTTTAGTTCAGTACAGTTGGTATCAAAAGATGTTTATTAGAAACATTGGGAACTATATTTAATAAAATATATTAAGGAACATAAACATGTGATAGACATTGAGGATAATTATTGAAGAACGTTCTAATGTTTTGTTGAGGATGTGATTATTTTTTTTAGAAATATTTCACTTTATGGACACTATAAGTGGATTTGGTTTTAACACATATGTACCTTGGTATAATAACTCCTAAAGAGAGAATTTATCTTTACCCAACCATGCCATGGTGTAAGAACGTATACCTTACTGCAAAACATGTCGAAAACTACTATTGGATATACATAGGATAATTCAAATTTTATTTACAAACCATTATTATGGATTTAAAAATAAATGAATCCCCAATGAAAACATGTGTATAATGTAGTGATAAACAATGAATAATTTTTTAATCTTATGTAAATTGTTACAAAAATTTTAGAAATATATAATATGATTTTTAATTTATAATTTTATTAGTTAATACAATATATTTCACTCTTTTAAATTGTAAATGGAACGAAGAAGGGTATCAATAAACCTGGCCAATGTAAATATTTCATTACCGATGATACCAATACATTTAGTATTGCAAGTGAGAAAATTGAGGCAATATTTGGGAAACATAAGTAGGTTAGCAAAGACAATGACGCCCAGATGGATAAACCCATAAACAAACATGATTATGATATATTATAACACATTATGTGATTGAATATCTAATATTTTTGTCTAAATAATAATAAAATTTATACTAAAAATTGATCAAGTCTATGTAAGAGATATTTAGGGACTTGGGATGTGATGAAAAGGAAGAGGATGCCCTTGTGGTGTACTGTCTCAAAGGAAATGATTGTTAGTGTTGTAATTTTATCCATTACACTATGGTGGAAAAGAAAATATAACTCATTACATAGAAATAATTTATTAGAGAATTCATCAAAAATTATTTCCCTCATGAAAAATATGAAATGAAGAAAAAAGATCCTCAAACTAAAGAAAAATGAAGAAAGGTGTTTGGTTGAGTAAGAAGGAACATTTACAAGGTTATATTGGTATTGTATATATTATAAATCAAACTCATAGTGAAATATTAAAAATATCATTGAATTTATTAAGATAGGTATTTTAAGGGAGATGTTATCTCAACCATTTTCATCTTTGACAAAACAGTATTATGTTCTATAAAATCATAGAAGGAATTCTGTATACATTACAAGTCAAAAGTGAATCATGAAAAATAAGTTGTCTAATGTTAACCATCAAAATAGTATGTATATTATTTGAATAAGAGGATTTAATAATTTCACCTTATTAAGACAGTGCAATGATTCATCCTAGTTAATATCAATTAGGAATGGGTTTTTGTCATAATTGTATAAATAATGGTCGTATGTCGTATAAATTCAAGGGGAAAAAATCAATGATGTATAATGATTATCATTTTATTAAATTGGACATTATTCACTCACATTTCCAAATTATCAATTGAAAATATGACAATATAGTCCAAGGAGAGATGGACAAGATTACATGATTACTATAGTAGAGGTGGATTTTTTTAATGATGTGGAGGAGGTTAATTTAATCATATATTTAAATTTTTATAATTCAATATTTAATTCTGGATTCCTCCATTATTTTATATATTTCTAATTGTCTAAAAAATTTTCATTTCCAATTTAATTTAAGATAAAGTTTTCAATCTAAACTCTTAGGGGATGTGTCACTGCAACAAGGATGTATCATGAAGGCCCCATTATGATACGTAAAAATTCATTATTTTCTGAATGTATTATCAAATTTTAGATTGACATGGATTTTATCCTTGGTATGGAATGGATTTGAAAATATGATTAAAATATTTATTGCAAGAATATGGAAATTATGATTCATGATGAAAGTATATAATTTGTTATCATTATAGTAAAGACATCATCATATTAGACATGTGAAGATCCACCCCTTTTAGATCAACTGAATGATAATTCTTGGGAAGAAAAAATAAATAAATCTATAAATGTAGATGATTATATTTAAAATGAGGAAGAAACTATTTTATTAGAATACATTGATGTATTTCCAAAGTAATTACATGGATATCCCCCAATGTTTGGATTTTTGTTTTCATTAATTTATCCCCCGATTCAATAATAATATCAATGACTTCCTATCAAATGGCCACTTTTGAATTAGTGGTGTTGAATAATCCACTATAGGATTTCATTGATAAGGGATATATCCATAGTGTTTCTCCATCTCAATTCCATGTTCTATTCACTAAGTATAAAAATGGATATGTGATAGCGTGAATTGATTTTAGGGAAATCAACGAAATTAGGATAATGAACAATTAAACTCTACCTAAAATTGTTTATTTATTTGATAAAATTCATAGAGCATAATGTTTTCAAAATATTTAACTTTGTTCAATGTATCATAAAATTTTATTTATGAAGGATTAATTTCCAATGAAAACATTTCAATTGAGGGATGGACATTATGAGTTTATAGTAATGTCATATGGATTAACTATTTCACCATCCAATATTTATGTATCAATTAAAAATATTATTAAAGGTCCATCTTGATTATTTTTTGTTATATTGATTGACAATATAATTGTGTTTTATAAAATATATGATGACCCTTAGAATATCTATTAGATTTTTTTGATACTCATAAAAGTTTATAGTTATAGAGGAAATTTAGTATGTGTGTATTTAGGTATTCATAAGTTAATTTCCTTGTAAATATTTTCTCCCAAAATAGAATCATAGTTGTTGATGTAAATAAAAAATAATTCTGAAAATTAACTACACCAATGAAGAAAATTGAGGTACATAGTTTCATTAGTTTTGCAGGTTTCTGTAGATGATTCGATTACAATTTTTCTGATCGGATAACCCATTAAAAACATTATATGTAATGGGATTATGTTTAATTGAGGAATGGAATGTTAAAACTGTTATGATGAACTGAAGAGGAATTTGAAAAGTACTCCAATTGTGACTCGACCATTTGTAAAAGATGGTTATTTATTATATTTTAATAAATAAAAGAATTTAATTGGTTTTGTTTAAAATTAGAAATATTAATATTTTTGAACATGAATCAGGGAAATTGAAGACTGATGAATAGAAATAACCAACCACTGATCATTAGTAGGCAGTTTTAATATTTTAATTCATGTTACGGAAACAATATCATTCTGTTTAATGATGTGAGATATATGTGGATCATAAAATCCTAAAATATATATTTTCAAAAACAGTTATCAATATTAGAAAAATGTGATGCATTACTCTCATTAATATTTTTATTTCTAAATACACTAAAACTCTTTGGAAGAAAATAAGGTATCCTACACATTTAGTAGGAAAGATTATAGAGTTTTGAACCCAATGATGATTGAGAGAGATCCTATTTTTATAGATATAAAAAACAAGGAAATTGAATTTTATTAGGGAATGAGAGACAACAATAATTTTGTAAAAGATAACTAAACTATATTTACTATAAAATTTACAAATTTATCAATAAAATCATGATAGAATTTTGATTATAATTAATGTTGTTAATGATGTTAAATTTTTTGAATTTATTGTGATGATGTTATAATGAAATATAGAATGAGATTATTATGACCTTTTAAACCTACTATATTAATGGAATTATTGGATATTGGTCATTGATTGAACATATAAACACACATTGGTGGCATAATGATGCCTAGGTATTCACAGTAACATTGTTAGTCAGATAACATGAAGCTTTAAATTGTTGTTTATGTGTCCAGTAGTTTGGGTTTTCATCTTGTTGTTATTGTGAGAGAAAAATATATCCGATTTGTGAAATATATTCCAATTCCTATGTGAAAATGGGATGAAATTATAATATATTTTTTCATAGGACTACCAAAAACAACATGAAAGAATGATGAAATATTATTTATCCCTAATAACATAACCAAATATACAAATTTCCTCCAAATAGCAGATTATTTTTTTATTTAGATCTATATAATGATATATATTAATTATGTTTAATGTCTTCAGGGATCACCAATTTAAATTTTATTTGACAATGATCCTATGTTTATATTAAAATTTTCTATGATTATTTAGAATTATCATCATGAGGGGCTTAATTTGAGCAATGCCAACCACCATCAAACCTGTTGATAGTGTGAATGGAGTTTTCAGAAAATTTAATACATGTTGTGTTAATACTCACATGACATTCTAGGTAAGTGGTATCGATATTTAAATATAGTAGAGTTTTTCTATAATAATAGTTTCTATTAATATATTAAAATGGAGTTTTTTGAAGAATTATACCAGAAGATATGTTTTACTCTTACTTGTTTGAATAAATTTTGTGAATATAAACATGCATTCCCATAATATGTTAAAGAGAGAACACCAATGGTAATGGTTTTTAATATTAGATTAAACTAGTTAAAAGTAGAAAAAGTGTAATTTCAATATTCAGAGGAATGATATGGAAATCCTTGTGGGTGATAATGTACTAATGAAGGTATCTTCCTCAAATTATTTCCATGTTGGGTATGATGAAATTCTAACTTAGCCCTAGGAAAATCAGACCCTTTAAAATCCTTAACTGAATAGGTGTTTTCAATATATAATTATTAAAAAAGTATATGAAAGACCCCACATTGGTGTTCACCTTTAATGAAATAGAATTTTACCTTAATATAAATTTGATTTAATAACCCATATATATTCATTATACTAGTGATAATGTATTAACAAATTTGAGGACATCTATGGTAATGGTACTTTAGAGAAATTAAAAAATGTCGGAAGTAATGTGGGAAATATAGGATGTGATGAAGAAAAATAATACCCATCTATTTATAAGGAAATAAACATGAAATTTGTGAAAAATTTTAATGAGGGAATAATTTAATACCGTAAAATTTTAACATTTATTTCCATTTAAATAAATTCAATCTCTTTAATAACATTCAATATACGCAACAACTGTTTTAAATGAAACATGATACTCTATAAAAACATTATTTAAATATAACAATTATAACCTAGCCGTGAAAGTGAAGGGTATTATTAGGAGTAAAAAAATTATTAAAATATATAGTTTAAATACATTGATTTTTTATATACATATTATTAATAAAATTAAATTTATTTAGAAGAAAAATATTTGTTTTTAAAAAACTATATTTTTTTCAGAATTATGGTTTAATCACTCTTTTCACACATAAATCAAATTTAATTTCACTAGATCATTTTTAAAATTAAATTAATATAATTAAATTAAAATTTTAAATCATCATAAAAATTATATTAATGTGTTTTTTTGGATTTTTCAAAATTTCCCTATTTTCCAATGAATAGTTGAAATTATTGAAATTTTTATAGAAAATATTATTTTATTTTCAAAAATTTATAGGATGGATTACATTTTAAATTAGGTATAAAGTAAATTTAGGTCAAATATTTTATAATTTAATTAATTCAGGTCATTGAAATAAATTTATTATTGATTTTTTATATTAAACCCTTCTAAACATTTTATAATTCATTTGAAAACATAATTTTCATCGTGTCTAAAAGTTTTGTTTTAAATTAGGTGATTCTAATTATTTAAATTCAATTTTTTAATATTTATTAAATATTTGCAAACAAAAATATTTATATTTTACTATAAGGAAAATTTAATTTTTAAAATAATTTATAGTAAAAATAGTAAAATTTAATTACTATTGTTATGGTATCAATGGGTTGACAAGTGGGTTACCCTAAAAATATATAGGTTGGAGTGAACTAAAAACGTGTATAAAATATAATTTACATTTGTATTTAAACCTTTTTATGTTTATATATTGAAAATAAATCAATTGTTTCCATTTTCTCATGTCAAAAATTTGTGTACACCGTTTAATTTTCAAAAAATATAAGTGTTCCACTGACCTCAATTATAATTTCCATATCCTATACTATATTATTCTCTCATTATGATATTTTATTGGAAAATATTTTCCCAAATAACCTAATAAATTTCAAAACCCTCTTCCTTGTATTTGTTTTCAAATTCTATTCTATTAATACTAAAGTTATAATCCAAAAAATGTTGTTCGAGTAGAGGTTAAATTCTAAACTATGTGTTTTTGTTATATTTCTTCTTTCACATAAAAAAATATTTTTATTTTATGAGTATATAATAAAACAGTGATATAAAATTTAATTATATTTCATTATTTTAATGTAATGTTTTATATCATTGTTGTATTCCCTCAAATGGTAAAATGACAACATCGCTCAAGTGTATAACAAACCACCACCTCACGAATAGATGTGAAACACATTCCATAAAAAAATTCATAGTTGGGTATAATAATGGTTATAAATTTTATTCCTCATATTTCTAAAATATTTATACCAATGGATTAATTATATCATATATACCTTCTCAATTTCATTTCTCTAGAGGATATGCTCACGTCGCTTGTTTGTATAGTGTACCATTGCCTCATGAAGAAATGTGTTTTCTTCACTAGATCATTACATAGAAGCTAATTAGGATACTTTAAATGAATTTATTTGACATAAATGAAATAATTAGGTTATTAATGAAAAACATATAATTTTAAAAAACAATATATCATTTCTTTTTTTCACATTTGAGTCACTGAAAGATGATAATATCGGCCAGGTAAATATGGACTATCACATTCATGATTTGATGTCCCACTCTATTCATCACTAGAAAACATGGATGATATATATAAGTATAATAATAAATAATAAATAATATATTATATTATTATCATTTGTAAATTAATAAATATTATATAACTCATTTCTATAATTATCACTGAAAAATTAAAATGTTACTCATGTGTATGTATGACCTACTATCACCATGATCATAACATAATTAATATCTCAAAACCATATTTCATGATTTCTATTAAAAGTATACTTGATGATTAAAAATTATAATTATTTCATCCTTAGTATTCTATAGATAATTAAAAAATTACCACTTAGACCAATTGTCAACTCGTTAAAGACATTTTTAACACATAAGTCAAATATCATTGAAACACATGATATGAAATTAATTGAATAAGTATTTGTATATAACATTAAATTAATAAAATAAAATGAATAATCTACCTGATAAATGTTATTAAGAATGTTAATAATTAACACAGGCTCATTATTATAGAAGACAAAAAATGTATGTGGTAGGTCAGACTCAAGGTAATAGAGATTACCTCAATTTCTCTTGATTAAGGAATATTATATTGTTATGCATGTAATTTATTTTACAAAGTGTAATTATTTCCACATTGACATGTTATAAAATTATTACATAATAATTATTGATAATTTATTTTTTAATTTTCATTATTTTATCCAATGTCATTTGACACGAAAAATATCAACTTGTTAATATTTTCAAAACTTAGTTTATTTTTGTTGTTTGGTATTTTATTTTTCATTGTATTCGATATTATTGTATTATTTATATAATAATATTTTAATATATTATGTTATATCTAATATCTTTATTTAAATTTTATACACAAATTCAATTCATTAATTAATTCTCAAATTAGAATTTTGATCATTATAACAAATTTCATCTCAATTTAAATTTCCTTGTGACATTTTTGTTAATATATACCTATTCTATTTTATGTGGTTTATATACCACCTATTTGATATATTCATCATGAATACATATTTATTATTGATGATTAATATTTCAATTAATTTTTATCCATATTATTTATATCATGGATTTGATAATTTCTCAAACCATATACCATTCACACATAATGTGTTTTCAGGGAAAGTTATTTAATAAATTATGAAAATACTGATAAATATGTTTTCTCTACATAATGAAAATACATGTTGAAAAGGAAAATAATTCAGAAATTAAATATATTATTTGATATATAAGGAATTATTTTGACATGTAGTGATGGTTGGGTCCTAAAATATCATTTCTCACTGATTCATCGATATGTCTCATGAGACATATATTTTGTCCAAATTAAATGGGATTAAATCTAAAGTTTTATAATTCCTTATTAATGGTATTTAAGGTAGAGTTATTACATTCATTAAAATATAATGTACAATGATTAATCATTTCCTTTATTTAATGTTTAGTTATTAATATCCAATATATTTTCCCAATGATATAATTATTTGAATAATTTGAATATCAGTTATTGACTCAATTTTATTGGCTTTCAGATATTTATCTTACAGTACTAATTATTCCTTATCAAGTTTTGACAATCAATTTATTGGTAAAATTTAATGTTATTTTTGTTAATTACATTTCCAAAATTATTATTCTACATCCTGTCATGATAATCAAGTTATTTAAATGGAATGTGTGTTCATTTATTTACCTTTACATATTAATTATATTTATTGATTCATGATAGCTTCTAATGTTCATAATTCTTACTGATAAATTGAGATCACATTTATTTTGGTTCCATTCACATGGATATGGATACAAATTATTATAATGAGTTTATGGATTCCAAACGACTTCTATTTTTATGAATTGTATTTTTTATACCTATTTACGATGGTTATTTTGTAGATAATTGGTTCCAGCAAACATCTAAACATGTTATTACTTTAGGATCAGACAAATTTTATCAATTACAATTTAATAAATTTGGTATTGGATCAATGGTACTGGGGATGTGGTCGCTACGTGGAAGGTGTCCATATATTGTAACTCGAAAGGGGTGTTGAAGCCAAATATTTAAAACAAGTGTTTAATGTTACTAAAATACAATTTATGATTGAATAATGTAAAAATATCAAATAATATTAATTTAGTATGAAATTTTTAGATGTTTCTTAAATTGGATAGTCGAAGATCAATTTTTTTCCATGAACAATTTGTTTGGTAATATATTTTGAAAAAAACCTTTTCTCATATAGTTTGTTAACTCCAGAGATTAATTTCTACTACTATTATGTAATTATTTATCATAATACAAATTATAATAATTATACTTCTAGTACTAGTATAGATGTCACATTTTGATAGAGGAAAAAAAGATATATACTTAGGTTTTACATGTCTGGTGGTGTTTTACTCTTAGAGAAAAGGTTAATGATAGTATAATATCCATTTAGTGGATATGTGGTATGCCCCTGACTAAATCCATAACTCACAAAAACATGATAATTTTTAGTGATGGAAAAAACTATAGTTTGTATGTTAGATCTAGTATATGTCAGAGTGTGTGTTATTGGGGGTTCCCAAAACACAACTTGAACAATAATTTTGTATTACCAAACCATGTCTATAATTAGTTATAAATAATGTACATGTACCATTACAATGTTGATATTACTACAACCACTATACTAATAGTAATATCCATATACTATTTTTGATGTTAAAATGTTATAGTAGTCTCTAGGATATAATAATAATCACGAGATACTATGAAAATAACTGTAAACATATTTTATATTAGCATTATACAATTCAATGATTGGATATAGATGATGTCTCGCTATAATTTGGGGGGGGGTCTTAGGCATCATGAAATATACTTAGTTTGTTTTCAGTAGGTGATCTATAGTTTGTGATATCATAAGAGAAATACAAATAATAGTAATACCAATTGTTAGAATTTTCATTTATTATTATTTTCTAGGGAAATGTGTATCATTCTCTTGAGTTGATATTTTAATCAGTGTTTACCATTTTGTCACATATATTGATGAAATTGAAATTCCATGAAATGTAGTGGTGGTGTGGATGATTTTGTTGGGTGAGTCCATTGTGGAGTGAAATTGGTTGAATGATCATGATATAAGATTCCAATTTTGAGTGGAGTAAGTGATATCTCATTGTTGGTTGATTAGGATGGAAGTTCCTTCATTAATCCTTGTCCAACGTAGTTGAAGATATTTATTTCCAGATAAATTAAAAAATATTAAAAACATGATGGTTTAAGACACAAGTTATGCACCCTTCATTATGAGATATCACATGAAATTGAGATTATATTTTAATATTCATGTTCATATGATGAATTTATTTTCAATGAAAATTTATTATATCTGTAGGTGACTTGATAGGTTGTTATTCTACAGTCTTGTTCTATGAATATTATTCACTACTATTTATATAATGACCATGAGTGTCAAACAAAATAGCATATTCAATATTATACATTATTTAATTGAATATGTGTATGGGTCATAATCGTACCCACTATCGGATCTGAAAATTGTCTTAATAAATGATCAACAATAAATAAAATAAAAAATTAATATTCATTTATTGAATAATTGAGTTGAATTTATTTACTAATAATATTAAAAAGGTATTATGTGATTACCTGAAAAATATTATATGAATGGATATTATATTAATTTTCACAGTTCATCTTATACATTAAGAATTATTGGTTGATTAAATGACCCAATTTTTTCGTTAATATATTTATTATATATTATATGTTTGTTATAAAAAATATAAATGAAAATATGACATAGTTCATCATAATGTTTCATTTACTACTCATTGATTTGGAGTTTTATTTGTGGGGGCTGGGGAACCCTTTATGGGTAATTGAACATCCCACGATATTAGAAAAAGATAAAATCTCATCGTAAGACTATTTATTCATTTAGAATTGAGAGATTCTCTCTACCCTTACTTAATAGGGATAGAAATTCACTATCAGACTGCTGGATCCATGAATGACTTCGCCGATAGAGGAGGTGTGATTGAGGTATAGTGTCCCACCCTAGAAGCCACTGAGTGGTGCTTAGAGATTGTTGGCCACATGACCTCATGTGATTCTCCCCATCTGAGAATGGCATACAGATAGAAGAGAGGTCCTAGATTGTGTCCATGGGAATCCGTTCAATCATGTTTCAGAGTATAACATAGTGGTAGATAATAAATTATAACAGTATAAGTTGTAATAAACAAGAAGCAGATAAATAAATAAACAAATAACTATTAGAAGAATAAAAAATCCTTAAAAATGATGATAGTAATCATAAAGCTATAAAAAAATTGGTACATAAGATTCAATGGAGAAACTATATTACACATTCTTAAAAAACACAAAACGTCTAATAGAAAAATTATCTAGAACCATGAGAATATGATTTGTACACTTCTCCCATACACTATCATAGTATTTAAAATCAAGAATTATAGGTAGGAATATTCCCTGTATATATAAATGAAACTTTTTATTGATTTTGGTTAATAAATGAATCCAATGATTGGTGTGTGTTATACTTTGTAGTACACTAAAAAGGATGTCTAGATCGATCTAGTATATGAATATAAATTTTTAAGTGTACACATATAATAATAAATGGATGGAAAATAAAAAATTAAAAAAGAAAGTTTATGTTTATCTTGGTTACCCATAATAAAATAAGTAATTAGACCAAATATTGATTCATATGAGAAATGATAACTTTTTGAAGTGTGATTGAATGTATAAAAATGGTCATCATAAATGAAAATCAAGATGTGGATCATCCCCAAGAATGTTATTATTATTGGTAGGTACTTCAAAATAATTTATGTTACACATTCTAAGAAACTAATATAAAATCCATATTTATAATTTAATAAGAGGTACCTTAATCCTATATGAGGAGATAAAAAATATTCCCTAGTATTGCTCTAGGGGCACTCTAAAAGCCCAATATGGTAAGAGTCTTTCAAAGACGATCCATAAATGGAATACCATGTACCACTACTTGCATGGTATTAAAACACCCATCTAGTTCGTCCATAGTATCTCATGTTGAGGGCCAAGTAACACTCATGACATTGTGTAACCATATAGACACTATGGTAATATATGTTTTATCCCTTAAGGAATTAGTATCACTCAAATGGAGGTAAAGAAAACACATGGTAAGATTGTCTCAGACATAGCCAGTATAACTCTCACAATATATACAAACATTTTTAAAATTTTAGTTAAAAATGAATAATGATCACATCCAAAGAATCCCATAAGGATATATATATATCAATCATATCTTGAATATAATGTATTGTTTAAATATAACAATTCATCTATTTGGAAGGCTTTTGACACATAAAATTTTTAAACAAGTTTTATATGACCTTTAATTAATATATTAAAGAAGGGAGATGTAATAAGACATAATTCATGGATTCTAGTTCATTTCATTGGAAATTGTAGTTAAAAAATAAATTATTACAAGTCAATAATACCTTCATGGATGGAGTAATAAATTTACGTAAGAGGGAAAACTAAGCTATTAAGGGAAGGTGTGTCGATGGGTGGGGGGTGACCCATGTGACAGAGATCTACCAAGGGTCTATTCTTCATTATCATATACTATAGAGGGTAATAAATACCACTTAAATTAATTTATTAAATGTTTTTGATGCATCATCTGGGATTTTGCTGCATATAATGATGTTGCATAATATAAATTAAACCAAACATGTGGTAAAATTATGTACCACCTACCTTAGGTTTGCAGAACTCTCCACAACCATTATCATCCCTTAAATAAAGATAGAATGCGTTATATCAAGAGATTCATCAAATTCATTAAAATTGGGAAAATTTCATCACACCTAAATAGAGAAACATGTGGGAATATTAAAATAATAATACAAGGAAGATGATTATAATGATGAGATGGATTTAATGCACCTGAAAATGATGAAAATGGGTAATATATGAGGGAGATACCAAAATCCATAAAAGAAGAGGTTGAAGGAGATACATACACATGTTAATTGTGAAAATTAAGGAGGAAAATGGATTTGGGTTTTAAAATATATCTGGACAAAAAAACTAAATTTTGCATTGAAATTTGGGGGCCTAGGGTTTTCCTACACGATTACACAATCCATGAAACAACCATTCCCCAATTAGTTTCCATGGACACCAATCACATGGCCTGGGTGTCTAGTTTGACCAACAATCAACAACCCATGAAAAAAACCACTATGAAGGTGAATGTCAATCTTACCTAGTCATACATTCCAGTTTTCATAGTTGTAGACAAACATTGTCACCTCCTACTATGTGTTGTGTTCCCACACATTTGAGGCACATGGTTAGCAAAAAAAATTGAAATAACCATGTGAAATTGCCTACCTTATTATGTTTTGGAGTACCCGACTATTAATGAGCTGCAGAAACTCTAAATCCACTACTTAACAAATATACAACATCATTATCATAAAGAAAGAGGGGTTTAATAGTAACTAAAGGGTATACACCTCTCTAAATATTTAGGATGTTACAACCTAATATCATTTATACAATTCATTCCTAAATTCCCATTCTGAGTGTGAAAAAGAGTTTCCTAATTAAATCATGGTCCATTTCACATGTATATCACCTTGCACTCCTAGGTCTCACTTTATATGTCTTCATGATTTTGAAGAAACAATATAAGTGGAACTAACCTTCCTCTGAGCGCCATTTTTTTGGTTAATGATACATATATGATGCTCTCGAAATGATGAATCTGCCTCCAGCTCATTATCCTCCAGGTCAAACAAATTTGAAAGGTCAACATGATATTGATGTTGCTCTGATACCAAGAAGACTTAATCCATGGACCTGTACCTATGAGTTCACTACAACCGATATTCTAGCATCCCAAATCTCCCCCATATCATAAAAGGACTTTATAACAACATGATAGAATTCGAACTCTTCAGATTCACCTATAACCCAATCTTTGATAAACCCAATGAAATACCTAATGTCCCCCTATGAACTCCAAAAGTCGATAGTGGAGATCAACATAATGCAACTTCCATGAATGAGATATATCCATACATTTCTGAATCACTAACACCTTATTTTATGTAAAATGAATGATATGGGGGCAATGTAAGGATACCTCACCATCCTCTAACCAGTATAGAGTAGAACTATATAACATACTATAAAGGGACCCTTTAAGATCCATCTAAATCGTTTCCCAAAATATGTAATTGTAATAAAAATCTACCAGTGGAATATGTTTCTCCAATGATCCTCCAAAATCAAGACTAAATTGTAGAAACATGACCTCTTGAACAGAAATTTTCCACTCAGATAGGCTATAGGATCAAAGTTGATAGACTATAATCAATAACACTTATGAACCTGATGACTTCTACATTACCTACTAGAACCACAATGTAAAAAGGGTGTATCTATCCAACATGATAGAACATGGAAAATAGTGAATGTGCAAATTCTATGGGTTATATAGCCTTCTAAGATAATCATTAGAGTTGGTCTCTCATAATGGAAAGAAGTGTGTGACATAGGTCAATCAAAAAATGATCAATCTTACTTTGAAACTACCTCGAGAGGATCTCAGAAAGCATATAATTAAATCCATGGTGACATCCTTCCCTTTCCACTAAGTAATGGATAAGGGATACACAGTTTTAGCACTTCATTGGTTCTCCACATTTACCTACTAGAAGGTGGAACACCGCATTATGAAACAATAAATCAGCATCATTACACCTGGTCACAATACTAAATATGCACATATAAGTACATATTGGTAATCCTAGGGTGATCTATCCAAAAAAATGTTGGGAATACCACATAACCTCATCGTGTGTATGAGTAAGACCCCATTCACATAGTAGATCGGGGTCTCATTTATATCAAGAACCCAACATTGCTGAATGTTCTTTCCTTTAATGATCTCCCTTATGATGAGGATGTTGGGATAATAATTCCACCTCATATGAAACCATTCCCTAAATAGAGGATAATACTACTAGATCTGTTAAAATAGACATCCCGTGACATTATTGAACCTCCAAGAGCATCTCCAAAAATAGATCCACCAATTTCCACTAACTAGTGGACACCTAGATAGCCTGTTTCTTTGTCTTCTGGATTAGGGAGTCAACCACTACATTACAATTTCTAGTTTTATAAGAAATCTCAATGTCGAATGACTGTACGTATTCTACCAACAAGAAGTACCAAATATACATGTCTTACTCTATGGAGATGCATTTGAGGATTTTGTGACTATTTATTATAATCGACAAAAACATAAAATATAGTTCCCCTAACAATACAAATCACGAATTAGAGATTTTTTCCTAACGTCATGTATAGGGTAATTATTATCATGTGGTCTCAAATGGCAGGACCTGTATTGTACAACCAAATCACCCTATATAAAAACTACTCCCAAACCATTTCTTATAAAATCATAGAAAATATTTTTGATTCATCACATCTTTAGATGAAACAGGACCAACAATGAAGTTATTCTCCCCATATAGAACCGAATGAAAGTCTCAGAGGCTTTAGAATAGATGAAATTCGAAACCATTTTAATCAATAACTAAAGAGGAACATCTAGGTGTGAGAAGTCCAAGCTGAATCACCTATAATATGAAGACATACTTAAGAATATGAACATATATATATATATAATCAATTGGATACTCCTAAGAAATCATGATGCTGAACATTTCTTGGTAAATAGATATAGTTGCCTCTAAATTGATATAACCAATGAAGTGAGACTTATTGATCCCAAATTTTCATGTAATAATAATCAAATATATCATGTTATCTAACAATTTATTCAGAACAATCTCAATATGGTTTTCGTTGTTTTGTTTGGTGCCAGAATACACGAAGATGTGGTCTATAAAGACCACCAAAAATGAATCCATGTAGGAATGATTAACCTAATTCATCAAGGACCTGAAGAATACTAGTAAATATTTGAGGAAATTAAATAACCAGATACTTTTACATTATGTATGTAATTCAAAACACTACATGGGGTATGTATGATGGTCTCACAGACACTTGATAGAATCCTGAACTCAAGTGGAACTTTGAGAAAACTGTTGGTCCTAAAAGATCAATGATATGGTAATCTACATGATGGAATGTACACCAGATATTCAATGTATATTGGTTCAATCATCCATAATCCACATAAAAAAATGATAGGTGAACCCAACTACGAGTTATTGGGTCATATGAAACCCATTGAATCTATGTCTTTAAAATCATTATTTAGTTCTTGTATCTTAGTAGGTACCATAAAATAAGGATGAAATCAAACTGGCGAAAGACTTGAAACATTATCCTTGGTGACATCCACATAACTTATAAAAGGTGACCCAATAAAATCACCAGGTAAGACTTCACTGAAATGATCTACCATAGGAGGCTATTATACAAGACTCATTCAATGATTTCTCCTGAAAAGGGTATCCAAATAATAATTCACTATTCATATCTTAGATCATCTGGTGACTAGTTTGAATAACCTGAATAACCCATTTACAATTATAAATATTTATGCTACCCTCACTTTATGTGAATGAAATCCTATGATGATAAATATAATTATTGGAAAAATTATCCATTATCCAATCAAAAATAATAATTATGTAGAAGATAATATTCTCTAGGATAAAGAAATTCCATAAGAAGTGGTACCCACCTATCTCCAGGGGCCACACCTTACACCAATGTATGGTCACTGATTTTAACCATAACGGTGTGTCAGTGGTCATAATACAACAAAAGTATTCAATTTATTGGTAATTTTTTATACTTTTAGTAGGGATGAAGAGTGGGATGCTCATATATAAATTATGGAAGAATTTAATCTAGTAGATAAAAAAATAGTATGTCATATAGTAGATGGACCTTGAATATGTTCCTTTGGAATATGCCAAACTACATAAATATTGCATGAACTGTGATCCAGAGATGTAACCTAAAAACCCAAGGTAGGTTTGTTCTACTGGTTTTCTGAATTAGATGAATGACTACCTCAACCATGACCACCTCATCATCCTGATGAACCAGTAGTAGAAAATTTCCCAAATTAATTTGGATTCAATGATCCTGTTCTTGAAAGATGCATCCATATAGATCATTTCTTTATTGATAGAGGATTAAATGAATGTTATTAAAGCTATATATGACCCATATTATTGCAAGATCATCCCTCTATTGGATTCCCCGTACACTTGGTATTCTAATTATGTATCCTACCATATTGGTTACACACCACACAACTATTGATACATGTCTTCTAGATATGATATACCCCACATGAACCCTCAAAATGTTGCTTCCTTCCACTACATAAACATTATCCCCACCTAGAAGCTAAATTAATCGATCCAAAATTTCCGCATTCCCTCAATTAATACTATATTATGACGGTCTAGGTCACTATTTTTTGAAATAGTGGTATTCAAGAATATATTCACTTGTTATCGAAGAGAATATGCCTATCCACTGTCAAATAATATTGTAATTTCTAGATCTTCACTGATCAGAGTTGGTGTGAAACACTAAAACTCCATCAAATGATATGAATAATCTATTACTAAAATAGAACCTTGTTTTACATTTATACAATATCAAGAACAGTATTTTCAAATTGTCTGGGGGAATAATTAGTCATAAAAGCCTATATAAAGTCCCACATAGACCATAACATATTGACGAATAACCTACGAAATCAAATCCCACAACTGTTTAGCTAAATCAAATTTTATATAGGTAGTGAACTTGAAACTCTTAATTGGAGGCATATCTAAATTCTATAATATATGTGTCATTGTCTCCATCCATGACTCAACATGTTGTCGATCTCCATTCCTTGAGAAATTGGAAGGATTCTGCTATAGTAATTTGTGGGTCAACTCAACCACAATATGATATATTTGAGTATATACCTCTACTGACATCCTAATGTTATAGAACCTGTCTCTAAACTGAGCATTAGGGCCTAGTGTAAGACCAATATGAGGTGAATCAGATGGAACTATATGAGGTAATACTAGTGTCTCATAGCCTACCTCCTTTGGAGCATGGTAAACAAAACCTCCATATCCCACGACATGAGGATTTCAAGGGGGAATATGTCTAAAATTTCTAATAATACCCCACAGATATTATTTATAATTAGAATATAATAAATAATGATATAAAGAATGGATAGTTTTAAAATATTATTATAATGAGTCATGCCTCTTAGGATGCTCACAAAGCTAGGTCTATGTGATAAATATGATCATAATTCCCAAGAGAGACTACATACTTTACACTACTATGGTTGGGTATGGGTCATGGTCTAATGAATAATAGTAGAAGTTTCATTATATTTATTGTCAATTGGATGTTATAGAGTAAAACATCATTCACATTCCAATTGGAAAGACACTTAAGGGTAAACTTTTTATTTTAAAAAAATTAATTTATTGATTGTCATAATTAAAAATATATATATATATATATCTTAATACAATCAAAATCATCACATTCACAATTTTATAAAAGCCCATACTGTATATAAATTTGAATTGGTATATCATGTAACTTTGATTATGAATTTACATATAGTATAAGGTTAAAAAATGTAAGGTATAGTGACTTGACTTAATTAACTACGATTACCAATTCACGGAAGTAATCAATTCATAAATTTAAACTAAAATTCATCAATCAAATCAACTAATGTATCATCATGTAGAACCAGTGGTTCATGGCACAAATGGAATATAATTGGTCAATTAATGTTTTAGCATTAATCAATGGGGAAAAATCATATATATATTTTTTTAGGAATTTTAATTAATCCAATTAGTTTATACCTACGTGATATAATGACAAATTTAAATATATATCAAAAAAGGGACACATAATAATCACATGAAATACAAGAAATACATATAGTAATATAAATATGGCATGAAATAATAACTTCCTAAAAAATGTGCATCAACCTAACTATAAAGTCGTGTCAAATTTAATAGGAAAAATCCAATAACAACAATAAACTATCCAAGGAAAATTGGGTTTACCCTACAGGTCAGTCAGCAACTATTACAAACAGGGTCATTGCTAAATTTTTGTAAATACTAGTATCTTTTATAATTCCAAAATATTAAGAAAAAATGAAAAAATAAGTTCTATTATACTACTTTTTAGTATTCCAAACTATAAGACTCTTAATAGTTCCTCGAGAAAGTTGGACACACGTCCTTAATAGAGACTCCCCATACTGTAGAGGATACATACATGTAGTGAGAGACAAGGGTGTGTTTGGGGTTAGACTATGGCCTCATGTTTCAAACTATAACAAAATAATAAATAATGAATAATAATAGTACTATAATCATTAATAACCAAGTAGTGAAATAATGAATAAAAATTGTTTCGATAGAAGAATAAATAATTTATAAAAATTTATTATCAAGATCATGTAGGTGTACAAAATAGGGTTCATAGGATACATGGTAAGATGTTGGGTACCCCTTATTAAAAAAATACAAAAATACCAAAATATTTGTTTACTAGAATCACATGAATAGTATCATTCCTCTTCCCCTATAATCAATCACAATCACAAAAATCAAGCATCAAATGCTAGACACATCAATTTATATATATCATAAATCATGAAGCCTACATGGGCACCAAAGTTGGCCCGAGGAGGGTGTGATACATTATATGTAGGACCCCACCAATGGTGTATAGATCCACCCAGTTTGTGCATATAATATGTATAGTGTAACAATATAATATTAAAATCAAGTAAACTAATTAGTAAAACATAATAGTTCGAGTTCCTACAAGATAACTGCCTGAAAATACCTTCTTTGGCCTAATAAGGATACCAATGAACCAATGTGAACCTATACAAGTATGATATAATGTATAATATTGTCATCATAAATGATCATCAATAGGTAGACTATCCCTAAGAATCATATTTGTCTTGGTAGACACATCCTAAGAATATTAGTTCGATATTCTTATTCATTAATTCAAATTTCATCTATAATTTATGAAGAGGAACCATGAGCCCATCCAAGATGATTTGGAAGGAACCCCGTGTATCACACTAGGGAACTATAAAATTTCAATACTCTATGATTCCATCAAAAAAAATCTATAATATAAATCCCAAGTATCACTCCTAGTATGGAATGAAACAATCCTTTGGATCCCAATCGTGGTATCTCATGTAGGGTATTGAGTATCTCAATTGATAGGGTGTAACCATATATGCACATAGACTATACATAGTGTCACCCTATGGACATGTGTCACTAACTTTGAGGTAAGGCTAACAAATGGAGATCTCATCCCAAGCATAACCAGTATTACTCAAGGCATATATACAATCCATTAAAAACTCTAATTAAAAAGATCGAGGAGTTCATCCTAGTAATCCCCAAAGGATTCTAGTATCATTATTGGATTGGATATATATTATGGATTATCTTTTTGAATTAAACAATTTCATAATTCACTACACATATAACATTTAATCAAATGTTTTCAATGGTATTTAATTAACTAATTCTACAAGGAATATGAAATAATGCCTTAATCTTGGCCTCTCTTTCCTCTCAAATAAATTCATTCTTCTAAAAGAAATTACTACATGATAAAAATCCTTTCTAGGATTCCGCTGTCAATTTACAAAATATGTCAAATTAGGATTTCAATGGAGGGAACACCCATGGGGGTGGGGACCCATGTCAAAGAGATAATCCCAATTTTTATTGACTACAAGATAAAACTATATATTGTATGAAATAAAATTTAAATTAATTTAATGAGAATTTAGTTATCATCACCAATGATTCCAGTGTGGGGAACAATGATTCATAATTTAAATTCAACAAAACTTGATGGAAATAAGCTGGAACACCTACCTTATGTTTGTATAACTATCCTCATTTAATGTTTACCCCTAAATCAATATAGAATGATATATATGAAAAGAATCATCATATTCCTTGAAAATAGGGATATTGTGGTTGAACCTATATAGAAGAGTTAGATGGAAGATAAACTATGAATAGAAGGACAAGGAGTGTACATCTTACTGAGAGGGATTCAATGCACTTGATGATGATGAATATAGAGAACATATGATTGAGATACAAAAATCTATAATGGTGGAGGATATAGGTTATTAGAGCACTTGGTGAAAGATTAAATTATTTAGGATGTGGGATTTTATTTTAAAAAAATTACCTTGGAAAAAATTCATTTTACCTTTAAATTTCATATCACACTATTTTCCAAACAGTTCTCTAGCCCTGATATAAAAACACTTCTACCATGGGCTAGGTCCATAGTTTGAATAAAAAATTATTTAATATGAAAAAACTACTTTCAAGGTGGTATTAAATCCCAAATGTTTGTGGGTGTTGTATCACATGGTTGTCGAAAAACCATGTGGCCTCTGGCTATGCCATGGGTGCCTACATATTTTATTCTGATGATTAGTACAATTCATGTGTTATCTTTGATGCTAAGTCTACCTCAAGTTCTAGATATTTTTGATCCAAACAAGACATAGAATCTCCCAAAACAATTTGTATCCCTTAGGTAACATTATTATCCTAAAAAAATAGGTCTTCAACCATAACTAATGTGTCCATACCACTCTAAAAAGATGGTACATGACACAAGGTGATCATAAAGACGTTGATGGAATCATTAGAGTTCCGCACTATTATCCAAAATTCAATGATTAGAATATTAATGGATTCATGGAGAATGTGTGGATTATGTATATTGTTTCAAGCTCAGATCCTTCATGAAATAATCATTATCATCAATCTGCATTTGAATTCACCACCAATTCAAATGAGGTAAAAATTTCATTAATTTATTTCTTTTGATAAGTCATTCGAGATTATAAAACCACTACTAAAGATAAAATCACTAAATATGACATTGTTTCATTACTATGGGGATGAAAATATTAAATTTAAGGCTCACTAAATTATATTATACACCCAAACACAACAACAACTATGGGACATATTTTTGATAGAAAATTATTTACCTCATAAATATATATGATCTTCATAATCTGTAACATTTGTGTGTCCTATATTGGTAACATTCACTGATATATATTACAGTATAAAAATCCTTTAATTACTATTTATGTAAATAGAAAGGTGATATTTTCTAAATAAATGAAGAATGAATCACAACCCTATTCCATTTTTCATTTCATGAGAGAATTTTTTAGTTTGTGGCAATTTCATGGCCTCGCGGCCTCAATTTAATTACCAACCAGAGTATTTTGGATGACTGATAATGTGTAAATTTCTGGGAACTATTACAGAATGTTCCACCAATGAGAGATATGTGTTTGAATTTTAGTGAAACAATTGTAGTATCACCCGTGACATGTTCTATAGTCTATATAACAATGATATTCATATATTAGGACGAGGTTATGGTAAAAATAACAATAGGCCTATGGCATGGGGATATCATGGTCTCATCACAAAAAATTATTGAACATTGGTGGAGGATTTGATAATCCTTGTGGTGTAAGGGGTAGTATAAATTCCACTAGACCTATGTGATGAGGATTCTAATTAATTCTTTTGTGGATAATAATTCTACACATAAAAGTTTTTAGGATTTTCTAGAGAGTATTACTGATGTAGAGAACATTACAAGCATGAGATTAATTCTATTGGTGGTATTGTTTCTAACAAATATTTTTATTCCCTTTAATAATAATCATGTTCATCAATATCAAAATCATTATTCATGACCCTTAAATGAACATATCCTATCATGTTAACTATTTATATGAATTGGACATGAAAATAATTTATTTATTATTCCAGTTTGTATGAAAATGGATAAGGATTTATATGTTTTATAATGAAATGAAATAGTATGATGTCTTCAAAAGAAGACTCTTATAACAGGGTTATGGAGTGAAAGGTATCACTATATACTCATCCCATCCACTAATACATACATTTTATGGTGTATTAGTGATCAATTATCATAGATCCCATAAGGCATCAAGCATGATGAACATGGGATTTCCCTAATAACCATATCAATATGGGGTTCTGTGTAACTGAACGTATGTCTAGGTCGATCTAATGGGGATATTTATCCATTTAAATAAATTTATTTTCATATTACACATATGGAATGGGTTTTTTTAATTTATTTTATGAAGAATCATTTATAAATTTAGACCATGATTTTGTATACATTTTTATGTAAGGGATTTTGGAATCTCATATCAAGAAGTTGTTATTGTACAGAATATGAATGGAATATTTTTTTTTGATTGTTACTCATCATCACTTCATTCTCTTCATATCTGGTGAAATATTCCACTATTGGATTTAAATAGAGAACTATCTTCCCAACTACATTATATATGAAAATGAAGATTATATTGTACCTTCATATTATATTAAAATCTAGGTAATGTAATGGTAGAATGTAAAATTATTGATTATTTGTGATATCATATTGTTATTGTGAAATATTTATCATTAGAGATCGTGAAATAGGAAAATATTTACTTTATTTCTAATTTTATTCATGGTATAACGGTATTTACAAAACTGATTCAGTAAGAGAAGGACCATATCATTGAAATAAGTTATTATTTTTTTAAGGAACATCCCAAAGAATTATATGATGAGGAGAATAAAAATTATAACTCAATATATAGAAATATGTACAATCCTTAAAACATATTCCATAAGGATGAGTGTTATTTTGAATAATATAAGAGGGAGAAAATTCTTTTAATTTGATCTACTGACATGATGTTGACTTTTAAGGCTAAAATTAAAAAGAATAGTTAATGTGATCATTTTGATTATTTATATTCAAAGGTTATTTTTAAAGATTCTATTTGAATAATCTCATATACATATTATAGTAATTTTGTGGGAGGAAATACACAACTTCAATGAAATCCTTTATCAGATGATGAGTTTTCATAATCTTTATTGAAAATTGAAATATGATACAGTGTCTCAAGGATGCTCTAAAAAATAATGAAAGGAATATTATATTTATATAAATATATGGGTAACACTAGTGGTATTTATTCAAATATTATCATCAATGGGATTTCAGAGTCATGTTTGGTGTACAAATTTCATTATGCACATGATCCTCACTGGGTAATAAAATTATATCTATTGGACTGGGTTGATGGGATTATATAGAATGAATATGATTGGGTGATTTCTTCAAAGAAACCATTAACATATCATGATGTCCTTCTATAGGCTGAATTGGAGTTGGAATCATTTTCTACTTCTAAATAGAAACCAAGAAATGATGGTAATTATGTTATACTTTTTTGGGAATATATTCCTTCCCTAAAATGCATATTAAAATGGGTCATTTATCCACTGTTGGTAAAAGAATGTATTCATGACCATGTTTTTTATTCATCTCATGGTTGTACCCACCTTCCTTCCAAATAAGAGAACAAATGTATGTATTATTTTAATTTACAACTAAAATATGTTGTTGTACTACTATGGTGGATGTTGTTTGATAACGTTTCATCAGTACATTAGCTTCTAAGACGTTTACATGACAATCCTTCTCTCACACTATCAGGTCGTGCAAAATATTTTGTTTGATATGAGAAACAAAATATGAAAACCCAATTATTTACATCATATTAAATAATAAGGATTATATATTAGGAATGTAATGTATGTGGATTCATCAGTGGTAATGGGGTAGATCCTTTCCTCTCTTTATTAATGGGATTTCATTGTTAGCATTAGGTGTGGTGGTTATAATGTTTTCATGCCGCTATGTTATTACCTACATGCTCTGGCATGTTTCCTCTTGGACTGTCAAGGTATACTAGAAATATTGTTTTGTGTGGAAAATAATATATTCCAAGATATTATTTTTTGAAAAGGAATGCCATCATACATTAGTATATAAGAGGTGATTTGGGACTATATCACAGTGTTGGGAACTTATCACCACATATCCAGACTTCCAAATTATATTGTTTGGTTGAATTGATAAGGGCCTCACCGGGGGGACGTCCTTTGTATAGTGTAATGGGATTGATGTCAAGTGGAATTTGTAGAAAAACATGTAAAAAAGCCTTTTGATGTGTTGGATACGTTTCTTTTTTTTTCTATAGTTGACCTATTGATCCCCCTCTATTAGATTATGGATGTATTTATTTTGGTGTTTTGTGGAAACAATTTTGAAATAGTTGAAGGTGGAGTCACTTATCACTAATTTATTCATAAAACTTCTTTAAATGGGCTATTTTTTTGTATTCATGTCAGGGAGGGATTCTTCAAAAACCAGTATGTTGAATACGTCACCATCAAGGTGACACACATACACAAAATCATTCATCAGTGAGTACAAAATGCACTATTTGGGTGAAAATTCCTTATGATTTGAAATTTCACCATCATTGGTGGTGATAAGAATTATGACTACTTTTCTGATGACCCCTTTACTACTGAATTGAATGATGTTCATAGGATCTTTTTGGAATAATAAAAAAAGACATAAAACCCATAAATGAATGATCACAAGGAAAAAATATTTAATTTTAATATGCATCAAAAATAAAGGATTCAAATCACACCTTTTTCATGTGAATCATCAGAAAATTTATTTATAAAAGGTAGCATAGTGGACTGATTTGCATTTGATTCCCTATTTTTGTTTCAATCAGACACCATTGCATTATGTCTTAGGTCCACTAGGCTAGATACCCTGACAGGGGGTGAATTAGGGTATGACAGACTAAAATAGCTGCCCCTTTTGATCTTGTTTTTCTTTTAGACAAAACCCTCTTCACTATCCTTCCCGATGCAGAGTATGAACAAACATTAAAGCATGCACATAACACATCGATTTTTACCTGGTTCCCCCTCACTGAGCTATGTCCAAGGATAATACACCGGTAGTGTGCCGATTTAACAATTCTAATATAAGCGCAATACTATTTACAAGTTCAAAGAAGACTCACTGTCCCTCCAAGTTTACAAACACTCACAATTTGAGAACTCACTGCTCTCTCAACTAAAGTGAGCTCACTACTTTTCAGAATATCCACTCAAAATTTATAAACCTATAGGTCTCTTCATTTTCATGAAAGAATGAATCCTCAACTATTGATAGATGCTCTATTGATGTTCAATGTTCATCCACTGATGAATACCCCTTTTCCCTTCAACACTGGGAAACTCTCTTTGGAAACACCTACGCAAAGCACACAACTTTGCGAGGCTCCCAATTTCACGAAGGTCAAACAAGCCTTTGTGAAGCTCATGCCTTTTTGCGAATCACCCTCATGAAGCACTCTCACGAAGCTCAAGACTTCGCAATTCTTAGGTCGTGGCAGAGCTCCTCCCTCTTCCCGAAGCACACTCCATTGAACACGGGGCCTCGCAAATTGCACTTCCTTTCACAGAGCTAAATTAGCGGACACGAAGCACCTCTTTTTCAGGAAGCACCCGCCTTCACGATCCACCTTCACAAAACGAGTGAAACATATTTTCTTTGAATGGTCTCTTCTTCTCTCGTGGGGGTTGACCTATATTTATAGGAAATTCCACCGACCCTTGACACTTCTATGTGAAGCAAGCGCCACGTCATCACCAATCACGAAGCTCTGAAATTTCCTCCAACATTCAATCAAAATCACGCATCACCACGACTATTTTTCGATCACAGAGCTTAACATTATCACAGAGCATCACAGTCAACATTATTTCGCACCTTCACTCTGAAGCTCCCTCTCAAATCCCTTCACCGCCGCGACGTGCTTCAAATCCTACCATTCGCGAAGCTTGACATAATCGTGAAGAACACCATCATCATTTTTCTGGTCTTCACAAATTCCAAGCCATGAATCCTATCATCACGAAATTCATGCCTTTTATATATTAAAATAATATCTTCATGGATATTCACTTTTCGCGATTCTCACCATCCTCTAAATTTTAGACCCCTAAAATTTGGAAAATACTGGGAAACAGTGCCACCTTGTACTACTCTTTTGTACCACCTCCAGATCGTCCTTTCCTTTTTCATCGTTCTTTTATCAACATGGATTGTCAAAAACTTTTCGGAACTTGGAATTTCTTCATGGAAACCTTCTTTTTCAACAAACACAATCAACCAAAAAATACTACAATGTTACATTGAGGGATTGTTACCCAACAATATCCCCCTTTGGGTTTGTTGAAAACTCTTCCTAACTCTTATCAAATTGATTTTCTGCACGTTGATACCTCACTTATTCTCCCTCCAGCCACTACCACCATTCGCTTCTTGCGATTCTGATAGCATTCAAGGATTCACATAACACGTACTCTAAGTCCACATGAGCAATGCTCGGCATGAGAAACAATAGTAGTATGAAAAGTTCATCAATGAGTCACTTCATGTCAGACCAAATTGTCGATTCCAAACTGATACCAATTTTTCAACCACACTAAAACCAATTGGTGATAGGTGGAAACCATCTCACACTTTTCCAACATCACTATTCTGATTTTATCACGATCCTCAGCTATCGTGATATCTATTCTTTGATCGATCACTTCTAGCATTGTCAGATTTAAAAACTCTCCCCCTATCTCAATACTCTCCCACTATCTTGCTGCTCCACTTGTCATCTTCTCCCCATATCATTCATGATTTCTCAAATAGCCCCATTGTCTCCCCCATAAACCATTACTGTTTTCTCCCATTTTGTTAATGAACCCAAAGTGAACCACTTTCTGGTCTGTAATATGGTAAAAACACATATGAGAACACTAAGGAAAAAAAGATCATAACTCAGGGAGAGACGGGTAGGGTCATTCCACATCCACAGTCTTTTAAGTGCGAGGAGTTTAATGAACTTCTAGTGCCAGTCAATGCCTCTCAAAAGCTGCCTTGGGTAAGACCTTTGTCAGAATGTCTGCAACATGTAGCTATGTAGGGATATACTCCAACTTCATGATTCCCTACACAACCTTCTCCTTGATAAAATGATACTTTATCTTAATGTTATTTGTCCTTGTGTGATGGAATATATTTTTTCTGAGATTGATAGAACATGAGTTATCACAATGGATTCTGATCGGAGAATTCACTTCTACTCCCATATCCTGAAGTTTCTACTTCATCCACAATAACTATGTGCATGATTGAGTGGCCGAAATATACTCAGCTTCTTCAGTACTCAATTAAATGCAGTCTTGCTTCGTACATAGCCAAGAATCACACAAGCCACAAAGATAGAATGCACCTCCAGATATTGATTTCCTATCTTCCACAGAACTGGCCCAATCTACATCTGTATATCCCAATAATTCTGACTGATATTTTCCATTATACATCCAGCCGAAGTCTACTGTTCCCTTGAAATACCAATGTATTATTTCTACTGCAAGCTTCTGGATTTCCTTGGGATTACTTTGAAATCTCGTTGCTTGGAATGTGGTGAATACAATGCCAGGCCTTGATACAGTCAAGTATAGAAAACTTCCAATGATTTTCTTGTATTCTGTTATATTAACTGCCTTGCCATCCTCATCTTTGGACAATTTCATCCGGGTAGCTATCAGAGTCTTCATCTCCTTGGAATTTTCCATTCCAAATCTTTTCAAAACCTCCTTGGAATATTTGGCTTTTGAAATGAATGTTCAATTCCTTCCTTGTGTCACCTGTAGACCATGGAAGAATGTTAGCTCTCCAATCATTGTCATTTCGAACTCAATTTTGATGAATTCGGAGAACTGTCTGCACTGAGGTTCATTTGACCCGCCGAATATTATGTTGTTGACATAAACCAAGACCATAATCCATTGATTAATGTTGTTATTTAAATAGATATTGTAATCACCTCCCCCACGCTGGAAACCAAGCTTCAACAAGTACTTGTAGAGCCTTGAGTACCATGCTATTGGTGCTTGTTTCAACCTATGCGACGCCTTCTTCAGTCAGTAAACCTTGTTCTCACCCTCATGAATGAGAAAACTATCTGGATGATCAATTTACACATATTCCTCTATAACCCCATTCAAAAATGAAGATTTGATGTCCATTTGGAACACATTGAACTTTGGTTGCACTATGATGGATAGAAATAACCATATTTCATCCAGCCTTGCAACCGGTGCAAATGTCACATCAAAATCTATTCCCTAGATATGAGAGTACTACTTGCACACTAGTAATTCATTGTTCTGAATCATTGTTCCATTTTAATTCATCTTGTTGCGGTAGACCCATTTTGTCATGATGATATTCTTATCTGCTGGCCTCGAAATAATCTCCGCCATTTGATTTTTCTCAATTTGATAAAGCTCATCATTCATTTCCTAAAGCCATATTTCAATATTAAATGCCTTAGCGAAGCACTTCGGCTCAACCTATGATAATAGAGATGTATGCTGCAGTGATTTCATTATTCTTGTCTGAACTGGAGATAACTGATAATCTATGATATTTTTCCTATCAATTTCAGCTCGACTGCTTGGCTTTTGTGCAGATAACGAATTTACTTCCTCATGATAATCATTAGTATCTTCTTTTGAATCAACATCAGCCACTTCTGCTCCCCCTGCATTACATTCCTCCTCATCACTTTCATCCAGAAATTGTTCACTACACTATTGAATGATCTCCTCATTCTCAACTATAGTGACATCATTTCTCTCAAAAACTTTTCCATGCCTTTTTTAAAACATTTTTATGCTTTGCTTTTTCCTAAGTACCCTAGGAAAATCTCCTCATCTCCTACTGATTCATATTTCCTATGTTTTTCCTTATTGAGGATAAAGAACTTGCTTCCAAATATCTGAATGTATTTCAGTGTTGGCATTTTTCCATACCACATTTCATACAGAGTCTTTCCTTCTTTCAGACACAACAAAGTCTTGTTAGAAATCAAGACCATTTTCAATACTGCCTCCTTCCAAAATTTCTCTGGTAGGTCTATTTAAATGAGCATCATTCTTTCCATGTTGTTGATGATGAAATTTCTCCATTCAACCACTCCATTCTATTGGGGAGATCTCACTAAGGAAACATGATGCATTATCTCTTGTTTCTTGAGATAATCTTCCACCAGAATGTTTTTTAATTCCGTACCATTATCAGTATGAATATTCATAATTTTTTGTCCAGGAATTCTTTTGCACTCCCTCCGGTAATGTTTGAAGCTGCTGAACACGTCTGACTTATGGGAAATAACAAACACCCATGCCATTATGATATATCCATCAATGAAAATAACATAGTACCTATTTCCATCAACTTCTCTTGGTGTGATAGGAACACAAACATCAGCATGAACCAATTAGAGAAATCCTGATGACTTATTTTCCTTTACTTTATACGTATTTCTGATGTGCTTTTCTTGTTGGCTTTCATCGCACGTGTGAGTAAGATCACGTGAAATATTAGGGAGGTCTCTTGCTGCATCACACATCACCAGATCTTCCAAGGATGGTTGGAATAGATGACCTAGTCGTTTATGCCACAACTAGTTTTTTCCACTCTTGACAGAAAGCACATATCTTCTTCTCCACTTACAACGAAGAGATTTCCCTTTGTCTTTTTTCCCTGTAGAACAACTGCCCCATCTCTTCCTTTGAAGATATACACCTTCTTAGTAAACCTAATAGAATAACCCGAGTTACATATTTGACTAACACTGAGAAAATTGTGACTGATGCCTTCTACTATTAAGAAATCAACATGTCTCATCTCTTTACCCACAAACATGGGCTTTCATTATCCAATTATCTTCAGGCCTTAGTAATTTCCAAACATTGAAACTCCCTGATTGTCATATTTTACGCCTGTGACAAGATCCTGATTACCTATCATGTGAGATGTGAAACCACTGTCAAGGATCCACACACGAGATTGATCTGATGCTTTAAGGGAAATTTCCACCACTACTGCCTTCTCATCCTTTATCTGATTGGTCCATATTTTTTCCTTCAAACTTGACATATATTTAGATATCTGATCTTTCTGAGAGTATGATGGACCCGCTTCATCTTGCAAGGCTGCAAATCTATTTTTCATTTTCATCTCACCTGTAGGTTCATTGATCTGCTGCTTGCGGATATTTTGATTCTCCTTTGGCACATTCCACTGTAGGGTTGAAGTGCAGTACCTAGTCATGTGTCTAAATCCTCCGCACAAAAAACAATTTCCATCAAAATATGTTCTTGAGAACCGTTCTCAATTTGGCTTCAACCTTTGTTCTTGTTCCCTTCGATATATTTTGGCTATCGAACTCACATACTGTGAATGTCCCATCCTTCCACAGCAATAACACCTGATGTAAGGTGCATTCCTTTGAGTGACTTATACACTACGATTTCCCCCTTGGTTTCTCTGAATATTCTGATTCTACCTTGTTCCCAAATCAACATTCAATCTTAGAGTGGGTGCTTGTGGTCTGACCTAAATTTTCACAGCTTTTTGTTTTCGGTCAAGCCCCCCATCAGTCTTAGTATCTGAACAAAGTTGATGCTTATTTTCTGCTGAATCCCTTTTCTACATTTCCAGCTTCTCAGTTTTCTATGTGATCTTCTTTCCTGAAGATCCAGCTGGAGTCAAGAGTTTTTCTTGATCTTTGACATTTCTCTGCAAACCGATAACTTCTCCTTCACGTTCTTCAATACGCTTGATTTGATCTTTCCTTGGGTTGTTCAAGCTATCGATCTCCCTATTCTATTCATCAATTTTTATGTTATACTCACTAATTGATTCTGAGTCCTTTGGTGTTGATGACTTTCTCAATTTCTTCCATCAACTCAGGAGTCTCATCTTCATACTTCTGCATATAGAGTTTGGCATCATGAACAACTTTGTTTCCTTTCTCTGTTTTGGCTCTCCTAACATCTATCTCCTCAAGAGAAGTATCTAACTCATAATGCATATCAACTCTTCCCTCAATATATTCTACTTCTTCTTCAGCTTCAGTTTTATTCTTATTATCATAACTACCGACAACTGCCACAATATCATTTTCTACACGATCTCTTTAGTTCTCTATATCTTCATCCTCCTCAACCTTAGACTCGTTGGAACGATCATATTATTTTGAAAGATGTTTCTTCTTCTTAATGAAATTTATCTTCAAATTTTTCTTTCCTTTCTCATAGGCTGGAGATTTCTTCTTGAGAATTTCGATTTCATCGACATCATCATCCTCTTAGAAATTTTTTGTGCACCTTGCTGCAAGATGTCTAACCATTCTACATAGAAAAAAAGAAAGTATAAGATTCCCTTTAAACATTCATTTTGCGCTTTTAAGGTTTGAGGAGAGGAATTACATCACCTCATATGTCTCTTCTTATTCCTGAGAATCATCAATGGTGAGCTTTTTGATGACCTTGAATGCCACATCTTTGGATTTCCCCTTTTCCACAACATCATTATCATCATTTCTCATTTCATATGCAACAAGGGTGTTGTGCAGGTTATCCAATGTCAACTCTTTTGGGTCAATATCTTCCAAAACCGAAACTTTCGGATTAAACCATGGTGGATGTTTCCTCAGGATGTGCTTTACAATCTTTAAGTCATCAATAATTTCTCCAAGATCCCACATGTCTTCCACCAAAACATTTACCCTATCAAAGAATGTATCAACAGACTCATTCATGTTCATTCTCAGATCTTCATAATTGTCCCACAACACATGAAGCTTCTCTTCTCTAACCTTTGTATCTTCTTCATATATATTTAATAGCTTTTCCCACATAGCATGTGATTTTTTACATTACATCGCCTTTGTATAGATTGGATTGGATATGGCTCCTCCTAAATCATTAATTCCCTTGGTGTCAGCATCCAATTCTCTTCGCTCAGTTTCTGATAATGCACCACTGTCAATATCAGCTGTTATACCATGCATAGCTGCGGTAAACACATCTATTCCCAAAGATCGGAAGTATTATTGCATCCGATTCTTCCATAGTTTTAAATTGTTACCATTGAAGATCAGAATCCCTTTATGATTGGTAACCTCCATTTGAGAGAGAATCACAGATATTAACCATTCTCTCTTATACCAATTGTTAGATCCACTAGGCTAGATACCCTAAGAGGGGGGGTGAATCAGGGTATGACAGATTAAAACAACTAACCCTTTTGATCTTGTTTTTATGTTAGACAAAACCCTCTTCTCTCTCCTTCCCGATGAAGAGTATGAACATAAATTAAAGCATGCACAAGACACATCAATTTTTACTTGGTTCACCTTCACTGAGATACGTCCACGGAGCATACACTGGCAGTTTTCCAATGTAAAAATTCCACTATAAGTGCACTACTGTTTACAAGTTCGAAGAGGACTCACTGTCCCACCTAGTTTACAAACACTCACAATATGAGAACTTATAGATCTCTCAACTGAAGTGAGATCACTACTTCTTTAGAAGATCCACTCACAGTTTATTGACTTGTAGGTCTCATCATTTGAATGAAAGAATCTATCCTCAACTATTTATATATGCTTAATTGATGTTCAATGGTCATCCACTGATGAATAACCCTTATCCCATGAACACTGGGTATCTTACATTGGAAACACCTTCACAAAGCACAGTACTTCGCGAGGCTCCCAATTTCTTGAAGCTCAAGCAAGCCTTCGCAAAATCCTGCCGTTTCATGAAGTAGACTCGCGAGGCACTCTCGTGATGCTCAAGCCTTCGCGATGCATAGGCTATCACGGAGCTCCTGCCTCTTCACGATGAACACTACTTAGAGCACGTGGCCTCGCAAAGTGAACTTCCATTCACGGAGCTAAATTAGCTGCAATGTAGCACCTCTTTTTCACGAAGCACCCTACCTTAGTGAACCACCTTCGCGAAAAAAGAGAAAAAGATTTTCGTTGAAATATCTCTTCTTCACTCAAGGGGGTTGACCTCTATTTATAGGTAATTCAACTGACCCTCGACCCTTCCACGCGAAGTCAACGCCATGTCATCGCCATTTGCGAAGCTCCGAAATTTCTGTCAGAATTCTCTCAAAATAGTGAAGCACCACGACTATTTTCCGATTGTGGAGCTTGACGTAATTGAGGATCATCACTACCAACATTCTTTTTCGCCTTCACCGCGAACCTCCCTCGCAAATCCCTTCACTGACGCAATTCAGTTCAACTCCTACCCTTCACAAAGCTTCATGTAATAACCAAGAACACCATAATCATTTTTTCATCATTCATTTGTTAACATGTATTGTCAACAACATCTTTGGAACTCGATAATTCTTCATGGGAACCGGCTTTTTCACCAATCACAATCAAACCAAAAATACTATAATGTTACCTTGAGGTATTTTTACCCAACATTATGTTCATGGAACCATATATTTAAAATGAATACCACATCCATATTGGTTTTGTGTGGACATCGATGTGACCCAACTATCCAAATGTTTCTAGTCACTAGGATAATATTTTCCATTAACACAATGGGATACACAATAGTTGATAGGGTTAGAGGTTAGGGTCATCATAACATTTTTCTTATGTTATCCCCTACTATGCAACTCTATTATATATTTATGAATTTTTTATGAATACATTCCATATTCTATTATGGTATATGGAATTTCTATGAAATTATTTTACCATTTTAGATTAAATGATGAAAATATCTATACTAATAAAATATATGCTATCAAAGTTAACATCTATATGTATAAATTAATATCCACATATGATAAATTTAATATTTATTTGATTTTATATTTTTTTTCTATTAATCGGTGATTCTTAATTTTTTCGTAGGTATATAGTTGAACATGTCATAGTTAGAAACACTAGTATTTACCTCCATATAATAATGAAATAAGTGTTCATGGTGTTGGGATAAATAATATAATAAGGCAATATTATGTATCCTTATATATGGAATCATATCCAACATAGTTAACATCCACTAAATGAGACACATTGTTCCTTTTACAGTTATCTGATATCTACCAGTATACTCATTTTGAGGTTTTATTTTATTGGAATCAGGGAAATATATTTCTTGAAATGGTTGATGTTGGACTTGTACATGACCTTCCTGTTATGTTTGACCTCATTAGGAATATCACCCCAATATATTAGGTTTGGTTTTTAGGGATTCTGTACTCTAGGATTATAGGCCTCATAAAAAATATGGCATAGTGGAGTGGTACGATATGACCGAGAGGGATTATGGGACACTGGATTGGGGGGAGGTGGGGAGAATGTATTGGGAATATATCCTAAAATGGATAATTTACAAATGAATTTATCATAATTGAAAGTGATTTATATGATTAAAGAAATATCTATAGGATAAGGGATGATAACAATTAACTATTGCAAAATATGACCTCATGAGTATGGGTGAATTTGAGTTTACGATGTTGGGATAGTTCTTTTGTTTTGATGGTGTAATGTTTAAGCTTCTTGTATGTATCCTATATAACCCAATAAAATAATGAAAAAATAACATTTAGTGATTCCACATTTTATGATCAATGATAGGACCATGCCACATATTCTAACATTATACAATATGGATGTTTAAGTTCATGTTTACATCATGAAAAAGGTCATTTCCCACACTATTTAATTTCCTGTTATAGGGTTGAGTGTTTTAGGAAGAAAAAACACACAGGAACGGCTGGAGAATAATTATATAGGGATTACCTAAAATGGGAAATTATTATTTACACCTAACATGAGGCCCTTATAGTGGCATTATAATTACTTTAATTCAAGGATAAAAATATATCTATAAGACCACATGAGTTATGATTAGTGCAAGAAATAATTGATAATATTATATTGGGTATATTTAATTATGGAACACAATTAAATATATAAAGGGATTATACCAAATATGTAATCCCTATGAGGATCATTTATTCACTAATAATTTAATATAAATGAATCATATTTGATATTATATGTGAAGAAAGAGATCACACTCATGTTTTTCCTTTCTATTAGAATGAAATGATAACATCTAATGTAAAGAGTAGTATGGAATCAAGTATGAATGAATATGATAATACTTCATGTACATTGCCCAGTCCATGAGGGAAACCTTTTGATCTCTCCCTATATGGACCCTCATTATAGAGGGAATCCAAAAATTTAATTTCATCAGGAATTATACCAATTTAAAATTATAACTTACAAAATTCTTTAATAAAGAAAATACATGATCAAATGGGTGTATATTGATATGTATGACATAATCCTCTATATATAATTTTTTTGAAAGAGGATATAATTTAAATTTTTTAGGGTTTTAAATTTGATTTGAGGAAAATTTTTAGATCATATGGATTTTTCATAAAGGGAATATTTTTAGATCATATGGATTATAACTTATATCTTTACTCAGTGAAAGGACTCCTTCATAGAGGCCATGTATATGTCTCAATTATTAAAGGGTATCCTTTACCATAGTCCATTGCAATGGTTTCCTAATGAATGCATCAATGAGGGTGAATTTATAATTTTTTGGGGCTATATTACTAGAGGGATGCCTCAGGATGGAATAAAAGTCTCCAGTTTCTTGAATTGTAAATAGTTATCCCCTTATTCTCATTATCATTATTCTATCTGAAACATGACTTTTTTTATAATTAGATAAGAAAATGATATTTATATGTGGTTTTTAGGAAAAAAATTTCCCCATGTATAAGTTTATAAAGAAGTTCATGAAGCACTATGTGATAGAATTACATTAATATTGAATTATAGGATCTTTATAGAACACCCAACTATACGCTACAAATGATAAAAAATACATTGTCGTAGGATTAAAATTACCACCTCCCCATAATTAAAAATTCTTCTATATAGGACATCAATGTAATCCGCATGGGATCAATGTGATATGTATATAATCTTCCATTTTTAAATTTTGAAAATCATAATCGTACACAAGAGGGAAAAAGGAATCCAAATAAATTCAAAAAAAATGTTAAACATGATATGGTTATTTGTGGTCCAGAGATAAAACATTACATAAGAGGGACTAAAACATGTCTACTTGGTTCATGAAGCATATAATGAAATAAAAAATCATTCCATTTAAAATTTTGAATCCCAAAATAAAATGACCATAACGTCTGATCCAAACATTTGTTTTAGAATCCAGACAACTAAATTTAATCTTTTGGAAAAGGTTATGACATAAGATATGGGTATACAACCTACTATGGTGCATTTAGAGGCCAAAAAGTTCCATAAATACCCAAAAAATATGTTTTAATGTTTTTACACCATTTACATTATAAATAAATAAAATAAACTACCTACTCTCATGGGGAGGTTCTTATAACAACATTTCTTAAGAGGAAATTATATTTAGGGATATCCACCCCTTGGTGTCTATGTATTCATATGGTATATAGAAATCCCACTCAATTATTCTTTATTATTGCAATTAATTTTATACTCATTATCTACATATCTTTTATAATTGACTATCACATCATGAATTCGATATAAAAGTTCTTGGAATGATTTTTTCTATGTAAATAATAATTAACTATTTGAAGTATGTTATCAACATCTAATTCTTTAATAACTTATAAACTTCCACAAAAACTATTATTGAAATTTTGATTGAATTCAACTTTTATAAAATGGAATTATATTATGTAATCATAAAAATTAATCTTCCATGATATTTATTATCAATTCAACATATAAATGGTTCTTTATATTTTCCACACCCTATATAAATACACTCATGTCATGAAACATTCTCTTTTAGTTATATAGACATCATTCAAAGGGTTTCAATTATTGAATAATGTCATGAAATCTATTTTCAAAATCCCAAACTCTTCGAATACTATTATAAAATGTTCAATTGAAATAGATATTATAGTAGAAACTTGTTTAAATGGAATTTTATACTCTTTTTTTCAGTGTTTGGTAAACTCGTTAGAAGCTAGTCATTCTTTATAGCTACTATTATTTCCAGGGTTTTATAGTTTACTATGGAATACTCAATTTCAAAAAATAGGATTTTCATTAGGTAGAATATAAAAAAATCTATTCATTTTTTTGTACGTGGGACCCATATTTTAAATTCATGGATTTTTCCAAATTTTTACTTCAAATTTACTTACTAATTTCATGGGGTATATATGCTAATTATTCGATACTATAAATTTTTCAACATCATTGGTGAAACAAATTCATCTTATCTTTTTATTTAACAACTTTTAACTCTAACATAGAACATGTGTCTCCAAAAATACATTATCCACCTTGAATTATAGAATTTTTTCTTTTTCAACCTCTTCTATATCGTGATCATCATCTTCGTCTATGTTTATTATGCCCCTAATATCATATTTTGATATGTATTTCATCCAAAATAATTGGTTCATAAAAACTATTTCCATCCACACTCATTCATATTTTATTATATATTTTTCTTCACATAATAAAATGCATATGGGATTCGATATTCTAATTTAGTTTGAACCCGTATATTGTGTGTGTTATTGATTTTAATGAATTACCCTAAAAGGATAATGAGTTATTTTAATCAATCATCATCTATAACACCATCCATAAAAGTGTGTTTGAACCTTTAAATACTACAATTTATGATTCCCTAAAAATGTACACCCAATTTATAAGATAAAACCACTCTCTTAACATGATCACTTTGATACTAACTAATATGACCAAAATAAAAACTTGATTAATCACTATGTAAATAAAAAGAACACACTCACATACATACAAAAGACCTTGTAGGGTTATTTTTTAGATAATTAAAAAAACATTACACATAAAATCATTTCTTTATTCACCCAAAAAAAATTCCCCACTATATAAATATTTTTTATTCAATATTAAATATTGATAAATATCCAATTAACTTCTCTACACATGATACTCATCTAATCATACATATGCATTACTCATATTAATTATTAGGTGAAATTGATATATAAGAAGTGTGAGATTAGATCTTTATTAATGGTAATCATGGGAGATACCAATTCGAGATCATAATTGAACGTAATATAAGCTTAAGTTTTTCATACAAAGATCATTAATTTTGAAAATCATAAAACAAATACTTTATATACATATATACATTAGTTATGGAATTAGGAAATTTCAAGATAATATACAAAATTCATAAAAGCTTTGAAAACATAGTATTAAATCATGATCCGGGAGAGAATATAATAAGGATAAAAATATGATATAATAGTTTAATAAAATGATGATTATATAAAGTTATTTTATTATTAAATGATATCTATTAATACTATCATCACATTATTGATATGGCCAAATAGTGGATTGGATCACTCCAATATCCCGATTAATCTATATTTAAAGGGGTTCCATATTGGATTAGGTTCAATTAATATTCAATTCCATATTATCTATTAAAATATAATACATTAACCAAAGAACTTTAAGGAAATATAATTCAATACCCAGACTATAGATAATAAAAACCAATCATATGTTTGCCGCATGATATGAAAAATATTCGTCATTCCATAATAACATGACAATCCAATTCGAAAGAAGATGATTTAATTAATTTTTTTTAAAATTTTTATCATAATTCATGAAATGGAAAAATAAGTATGGTATCATTATAATATATTACTAGCGGAGCATAATTAATGATAACGATTTTTACATAGATAAAAACTTTATCTAAAAAAGAATCTTTATCTTAAATTTTTCTTATTTTATAACATATGTTTCAATAATTAACATGATTCCTTTATAAAAAATATTAAATAATACATAATATTAATATAAATATAGAATTTAGCGGGTTATCTTAACCATTAATAAATACTATAGTTTTATTTTAGATATAGATAGGTAAATTGAATCAAAAATATTAAAATACTTTTTCATGCTTCGTAAAAATGGTATAAAAATAAATTTATAAGTCACCAAAAAAATATTTTCTTGAAATATTTCTATGGGTTTTAATTTTTTTATATAAATAATAATAATTTATACTTGAATTAAAACTATTATAAATAATAATAAGTTATAATATAGGATGAAAAGTTAAATAAGTGAAATGAAATAAACTTTCAAAACATTGATGAAAATAATATCTATTCCATTAGATATAAAAAAATTACATAAAATAACTGGTTTAAATATTGTTTTTTAAAACCATAAAACAATGGAAAATATTTTAAATTATAATGAAATGTAATGATGACTATTAATACTATCCATGCGTAAAATTTATAAAAATAAAATATTTTCAATCTTTTGTAAAAATGTAAAATATTAATTCTATGTAAAATTTTGAAAGATATATTTATATATTTTTAATGAAATGTCAAATGTTATTAAAATATATCATTATAAATAACTTCTGTATATATATAAACATTTTTAAAACATATAAATTATATGTTTATGGAAGTGATAAAATCCTGAAACGATAATATTTTGATGAATTTTATTATAAACACTATTTTAATTTATTAGAGAACCAAATTGAGGAAAAAAGTAATGAATAATTGAAAAACCTAGATAGAAATAGTGGATAGTAAAATATATGGGGTATAAATGAGTAATGACATATAATTCCCCAAATTTAAATAGAAACATAAAAAGCTTGATAATAACTGAGATTTTTAAATAAATCCTTATTCTATGGTATAATTTTAATAAAAACCTCCTAAAAATGAAATGAAATATTTTGGAAAATAATTAAAATTTATTCATGAATCAAACTTTTTAAAGTGTTAGTTGGTATAACATTTAAAAATAATACATATTTCATAATATGAAACATGTATTAGCTAATTAAAATTTTTACAAAGTACCTGTAAAAAGATCCAAACACTTGAAGTAAGAATCAACCAATGATATGTTTTTCAGAAAAAGTATAGATCAAAAAAATGGATAATGTATATCATAATTCAATAATAATTCATAATAGACATAATATTTTCATAATATAGTCAACCAATAATGGATAATACATTATGAAAATAATTTTAGTTAATAACACCATTACATTGGATTCCATTTTAGCCGATTGTGTCCAAACCAATTGTATATTATTTTTAGATATATGATCCGTATTATTTAAAAACTAAACTTATATTAATCATACTTTATTCCCTTCACATATATTTTCACATTACCTATTTATTAATATATCATTATCAAAATAATAATGTTGTGTTAAATGTTTTGTTTTCCATGCATTTTTCTATACCGTGGATAAGAAACATGCCCCTTGTTAATGTATTATCATCTACGATATGATAATAATGTTTTAAATAACATATTTATTTATTATATCTACTTTTATGACCATCCTTATTTTTTTCGAGATGAAAATTTGAATACCTCTCTTCATAGAATTGTTAGTCCCCATAGGCCCATGGGTGATGCTTTCATTTCTTGATGTATATTATTAAATGGATGTAGACAATAATTTATCTGTATATAATATATATTATATAAATTTAATAATATTTATTTATTAAATACATATTTATAACAATCCATGTATCTCGGTGTTTAAATATCAAATATTTTTCATTATTTATGCAGTTGTCTATACATAGACATGAGTGATGTTTTCATTATATATTGGATATAAAGAGTTAGATTATGGTTATTCAATGAAACTAACAAACTTTAAGTAAAATAATTAATCTTTTTTATTATATAATCGTTATATTATATTTGGATATGGTTTATTTGGAATGAAACTCGAATGGACATGGTTATGATGATTGAATCTTCTTTTAATATCCCCCATTATATTGAACCCATTGACTTGGAAGATGGTTTACATGGTCATACATGGAGATTAAGTGTGTGGTATGAGATGCCAAAAGAGGTATTGTTTAAATATTTTGAGATAAAAAAACTCATAATTTTCTTTCAAAATGACAGATTGAGACACTTTAATGGGAAAAAATAAAGAGATTATTCAGAAATATTAAAAATTTAAGTGTCAATAAATTAAATATAATAATAAAAAATGGATCATAATTAGACCATTCGTGGTCGTTTAGACCAACTCATAATCCACTAGTCCCATTATATAATTTTTATGTTTTTAAATAAGATAATAAAATATTAATTATCATTAAAAATATTTAATGTCATTTTATTACTATTAATAAAAATTTTATTTAAAAAAATCCAGAAAATAAAGGAGTTTTATCATCAATTATATTTTTTAATGATCTAAATGCTTCCAGAAACACTGATCCCTTCAATTTTAGTGCAATTTTTTTTTTGATTTTTGTAAACATATGTCACTGATTTGAAATGGGTTTTCAGGCAGATTTAATTCTTTAATTAAAATTTGTGAACTAAAATCCGACTAAATATGATTAATGAAAATTAATTAAATTATTAAAATATGGATGTTTGTTTTTTCTAGATAAATTTTTGGATGAAATTTAAAAATTGAATTAAATATTGTTTTGTTAAAAGATTTTTCCAAACCATTTTATCCCTCAACCCAAGTCTAGAAACTAATTTCACTAGTTGAAGAAGGAACATATGTCAAAGAATTAGAATAGGAAAGGATGAAATAGGTGGTAGAAGGGAGTCTATGACATGGAAAAAGTGCATTAATTGGTTGGGGTGTAGACCATGGAGGTTCCATGAATATCAACATGATCCCTTTTGGGTGTGTATTTTTGTTAGTGGGAAACAATACCTACAATAGGCATCTGATTCATTGATGGAATAGTATAGATTACATGTGATTCCTAAAACTCCTTCAATTATGATGTAAGATATGTTAACATTAGGAACTATTAATAATTTATGAAAAGAAAAATAATTCTTCCTCAGCTCCAGTCCCCATGCTTGAACACACACTTGATTCAACCCCCACCAGTTGGCATCATCGAACTACCAAAAAATTGAATGAGAAACCTAATTTCAACAATATAAGATCCCAGGTTTAAACCATGTTCCACAATTGAAGAGAACTATTGAGTCCAAATATAACCAATATTTACTCTAAGAACATCATCCGATATAGTATAAACATACTTTAATGGATAAAGAATCCATTCATAATGAATAGAGTAATTTTCTGCCACTGTGAGTGTGAAATTCTTTGAAGAGGATCCCATTATCGTTTCCACTGTAGTTATGTTTGGGGCAGAATAAATACTTTTTCACTTCATTATGGAGAGGGAGTTGTAAAATGGGAAATCCAAGAATATAAATAATGAATAAAATAAAAAAGCGAATATAGGTCTCTTGAGTATGGGTTGCATCATCATAGTGAGGGATTACAAATATGGATTAGAAGATAGATACACTATTGATCACCATCAAAACCTTATCCATAAATAGGGAAAAACATCCATGGTGACTATATTGTGGTGTTTTCATTTACCCATGGATTATATCACATTGATAGTATCTTTTTTATATGTAAAAAATCATTTAGGTTTCTATGACACAATGTTTATCATACATCTTAGCAGGTTTCAAAATAGTTGTGTAAGGTTTAGAGAAGGATGATGCCACATTGTAGTCATATTTACTATGTCATAGAGGTATATATATTCAATGTATTTAACGTTAATGGAAAAATACATACAAAAAATCTCCACTTGTAGAAGTGGTTACACCGGAATGATATAGAAAATTATAGTTTCATATTTTTTGAGAAAAAATATTTTACTATATGGACGAACTTTCCACTCTAATACCATGTTGTGGCCATACTGGTAGAAAAATCAATATTTTAGGGATATCATTCCATTTAATAGTTTTATCAAGGTAAATAAATATATGTGACTTATATTCTTAAATATTTATAAGATACACCCTATGCCTCATGGGAATAATGAAGGAAGCCCAAATATGGTGCATATTCCACAGTCAAGGATGTAAGAATGATACAAAAAAATATGGATAACTGGATGAAGTATCTTCATTAAAAATTAGAATATATAAATTGAGGAGGTATAATATTTTTCTTCAAAATATATGGTGATTATAAATGATAGAAATTAGAGATAAGTTTGAAGGATTATTCGACTTATATATTCATGAAGTAGGAATCTATTCTTATAGAAAGAAACATTGAATGGATACCTATACCATATGAGAAAAATAATTAAAGGTGGATGATCAACCAATAGTATCTCAATATTATTTACTACTAATCAAGCTCTATAATCATGTTTAAATTCCTTCTACCAATTTTACTAATATGTTTTCTTATATAATTTATGGGACGATAGCTCAAGTGATTTAGTGATGGGTAGGTGGAAATATTTTAAATATTGATTATGGGATCATTATTTAAATTTTTTATCTATTTTAAATAATTTTTGGGTTTAAATAATTAATTTCATAATAAAAGTTTCATGAGTTAAAACTATTATTAATAATTAAAATGTATAGTATAGGATGAAAAGATACCTAAGTGAAATTAAATTCCTTTTTAAAAATTTTAGAAAATAAATTCCTTTCCATTAGATATAAAAATGAAAATACATAAAATAATTATTTTGAATATTGATTTTTAAAACCATAAAACAATGGAATGTATGTTAAATTATGATGAAATGTTATGATGACTATTATTACTGTTCATGAGGAAAACCAATAAAAAGAAATTATTTAATAAATTTGGTAATATAGTAAAATATTAATTCTATGGAAATATTTGAAACATATATTTATATATTTTTAATACAATGATATATTTCCTAAAAATATATCATTATAAATAATTTATGTATATATATGAAAATTTTGAAACCAAATAATTTATATGTTTAAGGAAGATATAAAATCCCAAAGAGTTAATTTTTTATGGATTTTATTATAAACATTGTTCTTTTTCATTAGAGTACCAAAGAGGGGAAAAAGTAATAAATAATTGAAAAACACAGTTAAAAATAGAGGATAGTAAAATATAAGGGGTTAAAGAGAGTAATGATATAAAATTCCCCAAATTGAAATTGAAACCTAAAAACCTAATAATAAGTGATATTGTTAAATAAATCATTATAATCTAGAATAATTTTAATAAAACCCAGTAAAAAGAAAAAATGAAACAAAATATTTTTGAAACTAAATAAAAGGAATTCATGAATCAAATTTTTCAATGGGTTAGTAGGTATAACATTTAAAAATTATTTATATTGCTTAAAATGATACATGTATTAGATAATTGAAATTGTAATAAAGTACTTGAAAAAAGATTTGAACACTTTAAGTTAAAATCATTCAATGATGTGGTTTTTTAGTAAAGTTATAAAAAAATGGTTAATGTTTTTCATAATTCAATAATAGTTCATAATAGACATAATATTTTCATAATATAGTCAAAAAATAATGTATAATACACTATGTAAATAATTTTAGTTAATAATCCCTTTACATTGGATTCCTTTTTAGCAGAGTGTGTCCAAACCAATTATATATTAATTTTAAATATATGATGCATATAATCTAAAAACTATACTAATCATACATTATTCCATTAACATATATTTTTACATTTCCTATTTATTAATAAATCATTGTTGAAATAATATTGTTGTGTTAAATGTTTCGTTTCCCATGCATGTTTTGGTATAGTATATAAGAAACATGAACCTGGTTCATGGATTAATAATCTAAAATATTATATTAATGTTTTAAATAACAAATTGATTTATTTTATCTACTTTTATGTCCATCCATACGAGGGTGTAAATAAAATTTGAATACATCTCTTCATGGAATGGTTTATCCCCACAGACACATGTGTGATGCTTTCATTTTTTGATGGATATAATTAAATGGAGGTAGAAAATAATTTATATGTATATAATATATATTATATAAATGAAATAATATTTATTTATTAAATAAAAATTTAAAACCATCTTGGTCTATCTGTGTTTAAAAATGATAAATTTTTATTTATTAATACTGTTTTCTATACATACGCATGAGCGGTGATTCAATTTTATATTGGATATAAAGGGGTAGATTATGGTTATTCCCTAAAATTAATAAACTTTTAGTAAACTAATAATTCTTTTCGATGATATAATTGTTATGCTATATTTGGTTAAGGATTAATAAGAATGATACTCGAATGAACATAGTTATGATGATTACATATTCTTTTAATATCCCCCTTTATATTGATCCTATGGATTTGGATGTTGATTTATATGGTCATACATGGGGATTAATTTTGTTGTATGGGATTTCAAAAAATTTATTGTTTTTGAGGTTTTAGATAAAAATAATCTCATAATTATCTTTCAAAATGAAAGATTGAGTCACTTTTATTGGAACAAATAATGTTATTTTTAAGAAATATTAAATACTTTCGTGTCAAGATTGTAATTTTAAAATTTAAATATGCATCAAAATTGGATCCTTCGTGGTCGTCTAGACCAATCCCTAACTCACATGTCCGACTATATAATTTTTATGGTTTTAAATAACATAATAATATATTAAATATCATTAAAAATAGTTAATTCTAATTAGATACTATTAATAAATATTTTATTTAGAATCATCTATAAAATTATGGAGTTAAATCATCAATTATCCTTTAAAATGATCTATATAATTCACAAAACAATGATCCTGTTACTTTTAGTGCAATTGTTTTTTATTTTTGTAGATGTATTCCACTAATTTGAATTAGTTTTTTAATCAAATTTACTTGTCTAATAAAAATGTGTGAAATAAAATATGTATAAATATCATTAATGAAAATTGATAAAAAATATTAAAATATCGATGTTTATTTTTTCTATAGAATGTTTTGATGAAATTTAATAATTAAATTACTTATTTTTTGTTAAATTTATTTTTTGAAACCATGTTATCCCTCATCCTAAGGTCTAAAATAAATTCTCCCAGATGGAGAAGGAACATCATACAAAGAATGAACATAGGGAAGGACTGAATAGGTGGAGGAAGGGAGTCTATGATGTGAAAAATGTGCATGAATTGGTTGGGTTGTAGACCATGGAGGTCCCATGAATATCAGAATGATCCCTTTTCACTGTGTTTTTGTGTTAGTGGGGGACCATATCCACAGTAGGACTCTGATTCATGGATGGAATAACATAGATTACATATGATTTCTAAACCTCCTTCATTTCTGATGTGTGACAAGTGATAATTAAGAACAATTATTAATTTATTAAAATAAAAATAATTCTTCCTCAGCTCAAGTCCCCCATGCTTGTACACTCCCTTTATTAAACACCCTCCATTCGTAGGAATCGGGCAACCATTAAACTGAACGAGAAACCTAATTTCTACATCATGAGAACTCAGGTTCAAACCATGTTCCACCATTGAAGGGATCTATCAAGGAATGATACCACCATGATTTAACATAATAATCATGAACAACATCGGTTAAACATATTTTAAAGGATAAAGAATCTATTTATAATGATTGGGACAATTTTTTTCCACTTTGAAGGCCAAATTCATTGAAGAGGATCCCAATATCCTATCCACCGTAGATGTTTTTGGGGCACACCAAATAGGTTTTCACTTCATCGTGGAGAGTGAGTGGTAAAATGTGACATCTAAAAAATGTAAATGAAGAAGAAAATAGATAGGTATTATACGACACAATAATATTTGTTGCATCTTCATAGCAAGTGAATAAGAATATGGATTAGAAGAGAGCTACACTATTGATCGCCAGTAGCACCATATCAATAAATATGGAAAAATTAAAAGGTAACTACATTGTGGTGTATACATTAACCCATTGATAATTTCACATTGGTTGTGTCTTTTTATATTTAAACTATCATTTAGGTATCTATGACACAATTTTCATCATGCATCATAGCGGGTTTCAAAATGGTTGTGTAAGGTATAGAGAAGTATAATTCTACATTGTGGTTATTTTCTGTACATCATGGAGGTACATATATTGAGAGTATTTAATTATAATGAAAAATTGGCTAAAAAATAATCACATGTAGAGGAGGTTACACCAGAATGATATATAAATTATAGTAACATATTTTAAAAAAAATTACGTTACTCGATAGACAAATTTGCCACACTACTACCCTGTTGTGGCCATAATGGTAGTACAATATATATTGTAGGAATATATTTCCATTCCACAGGTTTATCAAGGTAAATAAATATAACAGCATGGTATCCTTAAATTATTATGAGACACAACAAAAGTCTCATTGGAATAATGAAGGAAACACATACATGACGCCTCTTCCACATTAATGGAGGTAAAAACACTACATAAAATATGGATAATTTCATGAATAATATTTACTAAAAGTGGGATGTTATAAATAGAGGAGGTAGAAGATTGGTATTCAATATATATGGTGATTATAAATGACATAAACTAGAGATATCTTTGAGGGATTATTCAATATATACATTCATGATGTAGGAATATATTCTCAAAATAATAAACATTGAGAGGAGACCAATTCCATATGAAAAACATTATTAAAGGATGATGATCTACCAATTGTAACTGTACATATTTTACAACTAATCATGATCTATTGTCATTTCTAAATGACTACTACCCCTTTTACCAATATATGTTCTTATTTAATGTATAGGAAGAAACCTAAATTGATTTGGTGATGGGTAGGTGGAAAAATTTTAATGACTGATTAATGGATCGTAATATAGATTTTTTGATCTATTTTCAAAGTTTTGTTGGTTTAAATAACTAATTTCATAATATAATTTTATTTTTAATGTATTTGTATTTATTTCATAGTTTATTTAATTCTTTGTTTAATGAAACTTTTCTCCCTTCAATTGTTTTGTGAATCACATTGATATATTTTTCTAGGAATATGAGTTTAGAATTTAGTTATTATCGATCGTGTGAGGATGAGACAATGATTTGTCTTAGATGAATGTGAATTTGAATAACTGAATATTAATTTCCATTAAAATTAAATGGAAAATATTATTTTTTTTCACACACTAGAAGGATAATATAACAATAAATGTAAATTGAAACATATTATTCGTGTCCACATTGTAGTTAATTTTTGATGAAAATGGGGAATTTATTGTGAATGAATTAATTTAATAAACATAAAAATATTAGTAATTTATTATAAAAATAAAACTAAAGCATTTTCAAAATCAAATCCTAACCTGAAACTAATAATTTTTATCCTATAATGTTATACAAACCCAATTTTATTTCATTAATAATCGTAGTAATCTTATTATACACATTAAGTTTATACCCGTGACACTAATATTTGAGAACTACTTCTTGGGGGTGACATATTTTATCAATACTATAATACCCCTTAGGGAAATAATTTCTCTTTTAGCACAATCGATGATATTTATGAATCAAATAATGTCACTGTTTACATAGAGTCAGTGAAAATATAACCAAGAACACACAAGACTAGGTAATCAAAAACTGTATTATTTACATTGATTCTTTGATAGTGAGAAAATTTATAAATAAAACTATGAATATTAATATGTATAATAAATTAGAATAAATAAATCATGAATACTCGAATTATTAATTTAAGTGGTCACTCTGATCCCATGATTGTAGAAATAAACAAACAATAAAATGTAATGGACTATTATTCCCCAAAATGTTCTGACAAAAAAACCAAGTTAGGTATGAAAGCTGAGAAAAATTAATTTTATTTATTTGTTAATATGAATATAGAAATACCTAAATTCTATAGCCTTATATGTGATTATCCCAAATTGGAAATTTAGGTGTTCATCTTTGTATGATTATTCGCAACTGAAGAGAGGTAGATAATAATCATTTAAATTAGTGGGTATTTACGTTTTTTTACTTTAGGGTGATACCAAAGAGTTTGTATATAGCCTAAAACTTCAAGAGATCCCTTATTTGGATTACCTCCACAAAATATTTATTCAATGATTCATAGAAACCACATGGATCAATGAAATGTGGAAGGATGTCAACAGCATCGAAAAAATGGAGACACCCTCTATGATTATTGAGAATGAATAAAGAGTATTTATGAAAGATAACATCTTCATCTTATATATGATCATAAATTTAAATTATTCTTTTTACAAGGAATTCTATACTGTTAGAGGATCCTATTAGATGCATTATCTGTTAGAGAATTTGATGAATTTCACCCACATAAACTAGGATCTTGATTAACAAAATAACACAAAACTCCCAGAAAATAGCGATAAGAGGTTGAAGAATATGTATGATATGTATTATTTACTTAAGGAAATAAAAATTTTCACATTTGGATGAAAATAAATGTTCAATTAACATAATTAGTGAGAGAAATGTTTGTAATGAAAGTGAGTGAGTAATTAGACCCACCTCATGTTAGTGGTTTTAATTCATCACTAAACCATATTTTGAATCAATGTGTTGAGATCCATGGTATGATGATATGTAGAGTAGCACATCATCCATGTTAATCTCAATATAATCTACCATGGAGTGAAGTATCAAAATAATAATAAGGATTTTGATGTTAATATAACCATTCTAGACATCCTTTCTTTCTAATACCCAAATCCACCACACCCTTATCAAGTAAATTTTAATGTCTCATAGATTGGTAGTTTAAAAATACATGACCATTTATTTATCAAACAATCTCAGACCTAAAAAAAGTGTTTCATTAAACATCACATTGATTGGAAATGAGATTAAACCACCTTACAGTCTTCATGATAAAATTGAAAACAATTATATCTTAAAATTATTTGCGGAATCATATAAAACAATCCAACAAAAATTAAAAATATGAAAAGAAGGAATAATAATTCAACAAAATCTTTTGGAATAAGTCGACTGAAATATCATTTATAAAGAAACAAAGAGAGTATAAGAATACTCTAATTCAATTATCTCCTTGTTTTATTTTTTAAAATAAGATATAAAAAGATAAAAATCAATGGGATATCCATAAAAATATTGAAAAGATTGAAACTAACATCACTCTCATTGAATTCATTAAAAAAATTTACAAGTATTCCAAATATCTCAATGATATTAAATCCAAATGAAAGAGACATGATGGTAATGAGAGAATAAACATATGAATGAATGTCTCATCCATGGTCATACCATAATTCTCTAATATGTTTCATTATCTATGAAAATTTTATATTCCATACATTATCGATTATATTAAAATTTTTAATGATTTATGTAGTCCTAGAGAATCTATTATTCTCATGCATCACCATTTACATAAATATTTAAAAATAGGATAATCGAATTAGACTAGTGTGTTGGTCTAATTATTAAACAGATCCACTATTTATGTAGTTTGCGTTTCAGATGTTTATCTAGTAGGATTTGAAGGATGGATTTTTCGAATAGACATAATGTGTTTATAATGACCCATAGTTTACATACATTGTTATTACATAAGAATTGAAGCACACTTATTGAAACATATAACAAAACTTGGAAAGGACCGTATAAGTATTCTGTCATTAGAAATTGGGAAACATGAAAAACATGTTCATAAATCATCTACACTATCTCCCTATAATTTTATCATATCTAGAGTCCCTTTTGGCTTATCTTACTTAGTATCCTTCTTCCTGACCTGGAAAAAAGAAAACATACAAAAGTGTGAGCTCAAATGCTCAGTAAGGGTAAACAAAAGAAATATCAATACATCATATTCATAAGAACATATCATTTTGGAAATCATAAACTACAAAAGAGATCATAATTTCATAACATGGGATAAATCACAGTAGTGAAATGTAATCCCAATAATCATAACATAAAACATGAAACTTTGTTGCATACACACATAATCATAGAGAATCATTTCTTAGTAGTCATGACTCAATTCCATGACTATCTTAGTAGACAAAGTCTATTTCTGAACCGAGTTGAATCCTCGTTTCAGTCTTGTTTCCCTGAACCAGTATAACCTACCATTCTAGCCATGTCTATCTCATGAGATATAAATCTTTACCCAATGCATTGGAGAGAGATATATGTCCCACCCATCTCATAATGATACCATTCTTATGTGTGCTACAAGATCATAAATAATACATCATAGCATAACCCATGTAATAAAAATGGGATTCTTAAACATCGTGCCATCATAACATAATCCATATAATATAAAAGAACTTCATAAAAATAATTCCATCATAAAATAATCAAATCAATGTAAAAACAGGGATAGAAATAGAACCCAATATTATCTTAGATGGAAAATAATTTTCATAAAATGCTTGAACTCCATTCTTGAGGAAAATATCCTTTCTCCTTGAAAAACATTTTCCTTTCATAAAATGTCATAAAATGTTAAACTAAAAGAAGTTTATTAAAAATAAACATGAAAACATTTAAAGGATTCTTCATGGAAATAATGTTATAAAAGTCCATTCCGGCAGTATAAGTTAAAAAAACATTTTTCTCGTATTTTGGCCGGAAAAGTCAAAAATCACCTCGTACTAAAAACGACCAAATATTCCTTTAATATCTTTTACTAAAAACTCACCAAGGGTAAAATTGGATTTAAAAAATTGTAGTAGGATTGAAATAATATCAAATATTTAGGAAACATGGATGTGGATGATAAATATTCCCCAGTAAATTATTAAGTATAAACAATCTCGGATAAAATGAGATTGCGAGATTTTTCCTTACCTTAGGTACGATTTGCATAGTACGTGTCTGAACCTCCTGTATAATGAATTAAATAATGTTATTGACTAATTCAAGAATCGTACGTGTTTTTATTATATCATATGTGGTCATATTATTTTCTTATTATTAGTAATATTTCATTGTTACTTGTTATTCGGGTGTTTATTACTTTTTGTTCTTATGAGTGTTTTTTCGAATAAATTCATATTCTTATTTTAGGTTATAGATAACTCATTTCTAGAATTTTATTATTGTAAAATATATCATATTTATTCATTAAATTCATTTATATAATCATTAAGCATTGAAGATCATGTAAAACGAGTCGCATCACATCGTGGAGACGGTAGGCCGTACGTACGCACGAGCGATGATATCGTTCCCATGATGGTGGAATTGTATTGAAGTGTATGTATACTATTTCAGAATCAACAAAACTTTACAATATTAAAATATTGTTATTCTTTTCACCATTATACCCATCCAAGTATGGTGGTGGTGGAAAAAAGATTACACCACGGCGTGGAGACAGTATTCTCTATGTACGCACGCATGGTGATATTGTTTTCCATAGGACGGATAGAAGTTGAAATAGGGTTGTTTCATATTTATAATAACATATCTGTACATTAGTGATACTTATGTTATTACTTCATTATGATACAACTAATGAAGAATAAGTAGAAGAAGAAATAAAGGTTAATCAATCGGTAACGGACATTACCTCTTCTTTGATGTGCATCTTCTTAACCTTCTCTTAGGGTACTATAGATTGTCTTTGAAGAATACTAGGACCTAGAGGATTTTTATAGGGAAGTTTAGAAGAGAAATTGTCAGGGTTTTTCCGAGATCTAAGGCCCAAAGTGGTGTGGGGAAGAGATGGAGGAGGTGCTCTTTTATAATGGAGGAGATGGCCACCTTAGAAAAAACATAATGTATTGTTTCATTATAAAGACATATTCGGTTTTTAATAGCTCAAAATTGATTTATTTAGAAGCTAAGGCATGTATGGGTCTAAATAATCTCAACCAATAGAATATAGACAAGTTTAGGTTTCTATTTTAACCTTAGTATTTAGATTTTACTTTAAGTTAAATAATTTTACTTTTATCGTGTCTTCTTGTTTTCTTACACTATAAGTTTAATAAACATAATATAACAAACCAAATGAACCCCAATTTATTTATTAGTAATATATATAACCTTATCTATGTCATTTGGCCGAAACTCAGATTTTTTGGAATAAAATAACAACTAATAATATAATATTTGTTTTAAAAACAATTTTATGTCACTATTGACTATATTTGGTAATTGATTTTTGTGAAAATCATAAAAGCGTAACTAGTTCAAAAAAAAGTTAATTATATCAATAGTAACAAGTCATATTAACCATGAAAATTATTTTTATTCATATAAAGTCTCAAATTAAATTTATTTGGGTACTTATAACATCAATTATGTTAATATTTCATTAATAAGATAATTACTGCATCATCATTATGTCATAAATAAATAAAATTATTTAAAGTCTAAAAATTTTAAATAAAATACCATTATTAAGAAAATACTATTATATTTCTAATGAATATTTATAGTCTAATTTATCTTATGTATAACCCTATATTACAAATGAGTTAGTTATTAAACATTGATATTAACTATTTTAACCCTTCTATAAATAAATTAATAATAAATGTCCTAATCTAATCCAAGCGGACCTAAATGGTCATATTTTATTCTTAAGGGGTTTTTTGGTCTAATTACACTTATCCAATAGAATTAGGACATGTTTTAGGGTAATAATAATATCATTTTTACCCTTAATTACCCTATTTACTTTTAACCGTGGTAAATAAAAGTAAAAAGTACTATTCACCAAAAGTTATTTTCATCTCATTAAACCAAATTTTAGTCCTTGATATTAACTGTGCCTCTTGTATTTTCGAAATTCCACTCACATAAGTGGTGAAAGTATGTTTTATGTAAATTTGCAAATTCTCCTAGGAGGTGGGTAAAAGATGGTGAAAAGTTCAATAAAATTTTTATATATCTAAAATTGTTATAAAATTACTCCAGTGAATTACATTTAACTTATATAGGTATTATGTAAAATTTTTGACCTAAAATAAATTTAAATAAAATAAATAATTATTTAAATAAATAGTCGATTTTTAAATAGTAACCCAGTGTTTTCACTATTCATCAAAAATTTAAAGTTTTCAGAAATATACCAAAATTTCACCCTAGGCTAATTTCGATATTTCGAATCCAAAAATGAAGTCAATTTTGAAATATAAAATTTATAAAATTTCAAAAAGTGGGTATTACTATTCATAACGGCTAGTTTTAATAATATTTTAATAACATATCGTATTTTAGTGAAACTCGGTATTGCGTACGACACAAGCTATCGAGGAAGGTCATGATTGCTTGTAAAGCAAGCCAAGATAGTGTTGTGTATAGTTAAATATTCATTTGGTGATGTATATAACAACAAAAAATTTCTCATAAAAATCTCGGATGTTACATTCTACCCCCCTTAAAATGTATTTCATCCTCAAAATTCGTCACTTTGTAACAATCAGAAGAGGATACCTCTCCCTCGTAATATCCTCAATCTCCCTTGTAGCTTCTTCTAATTGGTGGTTCCTCCATAAAACTTTCACCAAGCGAGTGTTCTTGTTCCGTAGGACTTTTTTCCTATGATCTAGAATCTCTATCGGCTGTTCTTCATAAGAAAGATCTTGATCTAGGGGTACAACTTCTGAGCATAGTACATGTGAAGGATCTTGAATGTACTTTCTCAGGAGAGATACATTGAACACATCGTGAACTTGAGAGAGATTCAGTGGAAGCTCCAATCGGTAATCTATCTTCCCAACATGATCCAGTATTTTGAAAGGACCGATATACCTAGGGCTCATCATTCCCTTCTTTCCAAATCTCATTACTCTCTACCAAGGAGATATTCGTAAGAACAATTTATCACCCACTTCAAACTCTAGGTCTTTTCTTCAGTTATCATCATAACTTTTTTTCAACTCTGAGATGATTTTATGTGTTGTTGAATAGATCGGACCTTTTCTTCCATCTCATCAAAAAGATCAGGTCCTAATAGCATTCTTTCCTCAACTTCATCCCATCGAGTCGGAGTTCGGTATTTCATTCCATAGAGTGCTTCATAAAGATCTATATGAATACTGGAGTTAAAGCTATTATTATAAGAAAATTCCACCAAAGGTAGGTGTTGATCCCGAACTCCCTTTAAATCCATAGAGCAAGCTCTCAACATATCTTCTAGAGTTTGAATTGTTCTCTTAGATTGACCGTCTGTCTGAGGATGATAAGTAGTGCAGAAACTCAAATCTGTATCCAGAGTATGCGAAAGACTTCGCCAGAACATTGAGGTAAACCTTTGATCCAGATCAGATATAATGTAATGTGGTACTCCATGCAATCTTACCTCTTTCTTTTCATATATCCTGGAAAGTTGATCAAGAGAGAAATCCTCCCTAATAGAAATGAAGTGTGCAGACATTGTAAGACGATCATCTATGACCCAGATAGCATTATTGCCTTTAGATGTTTTAGGAATTCCGGTGACAAGGTCCATAGTGATGTTTTCCCATTTCTATTCTGGTATGGGTAATGGTTGTAACATCCCCTTAGACTTCTATCTCTTAGCATTATCTTGCTGACAAACCAAGCATCGAGAGACATATTCAGCAACATATCTTTTCATGCCATCCCACCAGAAGTACTCTATCAGGTCCCTATACATCCTCTTGCTTCAAGGATGAATAGAGAATGAAGAACTATGATCCTCATCCAGTAGATAGTTCTTCAATTTTGGGATGTGAGGAACACAAACCTTATTCTTTAACGTTATTATCCCATCACAATCAAGGTTGATTTCAGGAACATTTTTCACCTTATTTTGTTACTCTACATCTTATTTCTGTGCCTCTTTAATCTTCACCTATATAGATGGTTTAACATTCATTTGAGAAAGATAAGATTTTTCCACTTTCATTATAATTAATTTATCGTAGAATAATTCTTTTCAAGAAATCAAAAGATAATGTTCTAAATCAAGAAAATTTTTATTTTACATTCCCATAAAAATAAAAGACAATATTGGGTGAAACCGGTGATATGGTTTTGGATAAATTCATTTTAAAAAGTATCAAAGATTAGAGAGTTATTTATAAAAGACTATGATAGCAATAAGAAAAGGGAATCAAACTATAATCATTTTATTTTCCTCTCATTATTATTTCATAACCATTTACTATATCTTATTAAACATTGGTATCTTATTCTCCACATTTCATTTCCAGCTATGAATATTATATTAGAATCATATTCCATTAAGATGAGTAAGGATACCAATACTACTACATCCATTATCTAAGATAATCCATCTTTGGTGAAACCCAAATATAGGTGTGTGTCAAACACCATTTTAAATCTAATCCACATCAAATTAAATGGTTTCAGAATCATTTATGTTATTTATCTCATACTTTCACAATCATTGTGTGGTCATCATATAGATATTTTTTGTAATTGAACAATTATTAAAAATTACAAATAAATTAATATAAAAAATATAATTTATTAATCATTAATATAATCAGATATAACTTTTAATAAATTGTTGTAATCATTATTTATTTCATTACAATATATTAAAAATACTATTTATGAGATAGTCAAATTTTCATAAATATTCCTATCCAAATATAAAATAATGATCCTTTTAAATTCCATAAAAAACATAAATTGATATTAAGAAAGAAAAAACACCTGGTTTGGTTCATCATTACCCCATACACCTATTTAATGAAATGTTTTAATGAAATTTTATAGATATAACCATTGATTTGTTATACCTATCTTATTTTTTCCTTTATAGTGTGATTAAATTTTACCATGATAATTTATTCATATCACATAATGAAATTCTCCTTATTATAAAAATTATGAAATTCTAATTTTATATATCGAAATAATTTTATTAAGTAAAATTTAAAAATTTCCACGAAATTAATTTTAATTCATTAACAATACATATAAAAACCATTTTTAGATGAAACATATTATTTGAATCATAAGATTATTTTTTCCAATATCTTCTTTATTGTAAACAATTAATTTCATTAATCTTATTTGATGATATATATAATAAATAAATATCATCATCTATTAATTTATTAGAATTTTGTTATTGAATTATTTAACTTATAATACATTATGCACATGAATTCATTTCATTTTAAAATATAATTTTTTTAACATGAAATAAATTTATATTTATTTATAACTAAATTATTATAAATTCATAAGTGATTTTTCATTTGGATTGATGTATAAAATATAGTTTTAAATCTATAGAACATAATTTTATCTTTTAATTTAAACATTAAATTTTATTAATGAAAACATTCATTTATAAAAAATAATTAATCTATTACTATTTCATATAATTGTATAATTATTTTTTAGTTGGTCATAATTATTCTATTAGAGATTAACTCACTCATTGGAAAGATATGATTTTTCACAAAACATTATTGTATTATTTTTATAATCATTCTAGATGAAGATAGTGGAAGGTATCATTAGAACATATCCTCAATGGATTTTATAAAATAATAAAATATATTGAAAAATAATAAAACCCAGTGTTATGAAAATGTGTTATGTAATATTTATATTTTTTTACATCATATATAATCAATAACATAATTAATTTATACCAATGATTAAATCATCCTAATTATGTATAAAATAAGTTTATTTTGTGGATGGGAATGAAAATTACAAAATGTGAGAGTGATCATATATAAAAAATTTACAAATGGATGTTTTATTTGTAAATGAATTATCGTAATTATTTTGTAACATTTTGGTAAAAATTAAATTTTATGTCACTTCCAAATATAATTTCATGATATGAAGGTGATAATTTTAAAAAATTAGTTGTAAAATAATTACTAAAAATTGAATAATTAAATCTTTCCTATGATAATAAATTGTGTAATGGATGTTAAAAATATAAATTAGTAAAACTAAATCCATTTACCAAACATCTACAAATATAATATCATATTATGTTAATAAAAATAAGGGCCCGAATATGGGAAAATCCTATCATAATATTTCTTAATAACAAGTAAATTACTATGGTAATAGGTTACAAGGGGTTTTATAGTGACATGAGTAAACCACCACACAGATATCAGTATGCACCAATATTTTTCAATAATAAGGATATCATAAGTACTACATCATGCAAATTCCATTGATCATCCTATTTGAAAATGCCACAACCACCTAGTTTTCTTCCATATAAGCATGTGAAATAATTCAATTAAATTGATTATCATGTTTGATGAATCTAATACTGTAAGAGATAATTTCCCTCGAGAAAACCCTAGTTATCTCCTTCAATAAATTTAAATAAATTACATTTTAGATTCAATCCACATTGCGGTCTATTTATGTTAAAAAACATGTTTGATGTAAAAAATTACCTTCCAAAACACAAATTCATGGGATGTTCCAATACTAATATAATGATGAATTTTACCATTTAAAAATCCATAATTGTCTCATAAAATACTTCCCCACCCCGTGGTTGCTAGAATTTTGGTGGATTCACCCTTTGTAATGGCCTTGATACATGAATTTATCTATACAATACATTGTATAGATTTAATAACTTGTTGTTTCTTGTGTGTGGATGAAACTCCTAGTGAAAGTATGATTTACATATCATTGATTGTGTTCAATATTGAGTCACAAATCACCTTACCAATAGTGTTCCCTTCCTTATGATACGACATTATCCCTCGATAGATGGATGTGTGTTCTTTTTCAATAAGATTCTCATTTCATTTCCTCTAGATAGAGGTAAAAATGTATACCACTACTTCTTGAACGAGGTGATGTACTTGATCATAAACATGTCTAGTGTTACAATATGAAAACATGAAATTTTCTATTATTCTTATATAATTTATCACAATTCATTAAAAGTGTCCTATATATTCCCATATCATATATTCATATTCACATCTTATAAAGTCGTCTTCTTGTACATTCTTCTCATTTAAAACAGAAAAGGAAACATGAGAAAATATATTACCCAACCCTCTTGAGCTGATCATGGATTGTAAGATTATTATCTATATTCCATATAGAATAATATATCTAGAGGGTTGTATGAATTGTACCATAAATTTAGAAATCAATTATTTAATCATAATGGATCTCCCATATTCTATCTTATGATATTCTTTTATTGTGATTTCAAGTTACTGTTGGGCCTCTACACCAGTGTATCAACAGCCATGAAAGCATAATTTTGGATCTCCCACATAGCATGCTACGTAAAATATTCAATGATACTATATTTTTTCATGAGATTATCTATGGTTATCATCAATCATTCCAAGGAATGGTCATTTTTCATTTAATAGGATCATCAAGATACTTGTTTTCCAAACTTTTGATATTGGATTGCATACAAACACACCGTCCGATATTGTATAATATTTATTAAATGAGTTTTTGATTGAGGGAATAACCAATGATGCAAGTTAATATGGATACATATCTTCTTTTCCACAATCTTGAAAAAAAATCACAAAAGGGATAATGAATAGTATTTGGGTTCCATGTGAACTAACCAAAAAGTCTAGTGTTAAATATTTTGTGATATTCTAGTCCATTGAACCAACTTTAATTGGGAGGATTCATTAATTCCATTAGATAGTAATAAGATTCCCTTCTTGCACTATCCATGTCCAGATATATTTTCTGATCCTTCATTTATTATCTTTTACGAGACTAGTTGGCCATCTATAGAGAGATAAGGAGTAGACAAATTTTTATGTGATCACTGTGTTTAAAAGGAACACCATCCAAGAATGGTACCAAGTAATCCCTTTCCACTGAACCATTTTATTTATGATTACAAGACATATTCTACTATGAATGTGGATCTTCACTTTGTCCCAAAACAATAGAATTCCAGGGAAGATGAACGAGTGTAATCCCCTTTTCACTCTATGTCTTTTGATGGTCCTATATTGTTCTCCAATATAATTTCATTCACAAAACACAATAAAATATTTTCCATAGATGAAAACCTATTTGACCACCACTTTATAGTGTGTAAACAATTATTTGATAGAAAATATTTTTAAATATATGGTTTTCCCAAAAAATAACATCATCGGAATACAAATGGTGTGATGAAATGAAGATCTCTCTCCCAACCATAATTTTTTGTACATACCAATAGGAGAAAAATCATTAATTAATATTCTTAGATTGTCTTCATCAAATATAAAAAAATCATCAAATGTGGCTCTCCTAAATTGATACCCTCTTTTCATATGAATAAGACTTTTGGGGGACCCATTAATGAGGATGGACGACCATGAAAATGAGATAATGAAACTAATTAAAATAATTAATTATTTTTAAAATCACTATATTCTCACTATTTTGTATAGGTAACTCTATTTTAATCTGACAAAATCATTGTAAATATCAATTTTTGGGGAATGTTTTCATTATTTTGAGTTCTTACTTATTATATTAACACTCTATGACACTATGAATAAATAGTTATAAATAAATCATGTATGAAAAAAATAAAATCAGACTTGAGAAATTGTAATCATTTAATATTCCCCATTATTATTCATAATAGTTTTAGGAATGAAATTAAGAATCCTATTAGCAATATAAATCTGTTTAAAGTCCTTAATAATTATTTTAGTGTTCTTTTTATGGACATAGGAATTAAAAAATGGGTTAATTTCATAGGTTCTTGAGGCATGATTAAAGAGTTAATTTACAACAATTAATCAATAGTCATTTACAATAACCCAATAAAATATCAAAAGTTTATTGGTGAAACTATATGGTATATATGCACACTACATAATAAGAAAGGAAATGGATTTCATGAATTCATGTTTATCTATATCCATGAAAGGAACTTAGTTGTGATTCTCTAATAGGAGGGGAAGATTTTTATCAATCATGTTTGATATATTTACCAACCCATTATCAACATATGACCCATTAAAATAATCAACCCATCCTTTATTATGTCATTTTCAGAGGTTTATAACTATCTATTTATGATGATGTAATTATTTCACTCATTAGCCCTATTCTCATATATGAAGTAAATGAATTAATCTGTAATTAATGTCCCATTCCATTCTACCCTTAATATTCATTTTATTCCTATCCCATTTTTTAGTTAGATTGAAGGCCATCCCACACTGAAAAAGCATGCATTTCCTCTCTAGTTAGGGTTCTCTAGTTTTGGATATTTGATTCCTAGCTTGTCAGTTGTTCTTTAGAACTCATAATTTCTAGGTAAAACTTGAATTTTTTTTACACTTTTGCAATAGTATCTATTTGGTGTTTTTATATTATATAGAAATCCCCTATATATGTATTCTTATCAATTCCAATATACAAGCATCCAAAATAGTCTCTTTCAATCTAGGAATGAAAACCCATCCATTGTTGAAATGAAATAAGAGGAGGGGATAACCTTATTGTGTTTCAGAGATCCAAAATTATGGTATTATGATCTGAATGTTACCATGTAAGAGTGTTTCCTGACAGTCTATTTTCAACGCAACTACCCATGATTTTATCAAAACATCTATCATGATTTCTTTCTTGTTTCCCACATATCGTGTTCCAAGGTCATGTCAAATAATCCATTATGATTGTAAATTAATCAAGGATGCATTGAAAAATTTCATTATATAATTCAAATGTTTATCCCCTATTGAATTTAGAACCATTATATTCATGAGGTGTTAAAATAGTGTTGAAATCCATCATAATAACTCACATGTGAGCGACATTCTCTAAGGTTGATAGAAGGACCTTCTATAATTATATTCTACTAATACATGACATAGATATATAAATATGAATGAAATAATTAGTGTGACATGAGATTATATATGAGACCATAATTATTTGATCATTCTATGTGTAAGTAGTTATCAATAAGATTATTGGAAAAAGAATCCATTAATTATCTGGTTTTATATTATGTATGTTCTGAGAAACACAACTGTGCCCAATGGAAGCCCTTTTAAATTTCATCCAATTCTTAAATAGAGACTTTTTCATTAGAAGTTCCAAAAAACATTTTTTTACTGGCAATAATAATTTTTCTAATGTATCATTCAATTAAGGGCTTTCATAGCCCTTGGAAATTCCAATACAATATATTTTTAAGGGTTTTCTCTATCTGACAGGTATTCCTTATTGTTCCATATTTTTGTGGCCTATCCATTTATATTATTTATTTCCATAATTGTTATTAACATCCCTAATGTGTTCCTCCAATTTCTTTGATTCATATATGGCTCTCTAGCCACCAATATTATTGCATTCCACATTAATCTTAGCCTACATATAGGACTATGAATTCTCCGCCTCATCATCTAATGATCTTCTACTTAAAAGAGTGAACATATTATTGGACAAAGATTTTATATGATTGATTCATATATATATATATATATATATATATATATATGTATTATATAATACTTAGTGGAGGCTACTTTTGTAATGGATCCCTCCTATTTATCATCATTAGTATATGAGAGGGTTTATTTGCATGCAACCCAAAATAAATGAATGCATCCTTTAGATGATTTAATAGATTCCTAATATAACAATATGTGCTCAATCAACCAGTTATAACCTTATGTTCTCGAGGTCCCCCATTTATCAGAAACATAATATTTCACGAAAGTTATTTTCCTATATCTATATCACTATGAGAGATTAATTTCATATGGAATAGTTGTAAATTAACTTCAGTATAAGGAATTTGTAGTACATCATCATACTTATCAGATGTTTCATTCTAGAAAGCATTAGGAAGGGATTTCATTGAGAATTATTTTTTGTTATATATTGGTAGGCTCATGTACCCACTTTCTTTCACATATTAATCGCGTGAATACCCATTAATAATGTTTTTAGGAGTTCCATTGGGGGGAATTCCACTAGAAGGCCTCTCATGGAATAGCTATGAATTCCCCTATAAGGTACGTAGACTATAATCCTCCGAATCATCAAAAAGAGTGACGTGCATGTAGTCCACATGATATCTGTTTAAGATAAATAATATTTATATTGCAGACTAATTTGTTTGGTCCTCAACTTCCTCTACGAACACAATGTTGCCAGTGAAGGGGGGCTCATCAGAAAAGTGTGGCTCTTACAACAACGTCTACTACCATCCACATATTAGTTCAAAATAATAATTTTACATATATTTAATACATATGGGGGGATATAAGAGGTGTTTACATTTGATTTAGGTGGATGGATTTAATGCATACCCTTCCCCTTCAAATATCAGCATCATGACCTATAATTTTACATAAATTAATTCTTTGTCCTGTTTCATTCAGAGTTGATATATCAAAAAAAAAAATTAATTCAAAATTTTGGCTCCCTTTAACATTGGATAAAAACATTTTCTATATAATCCCTTTGGGTTAAAACCAATTCGTCCACAAACGTATAAGATATATCAAATTTCGACCAAGATTTTAGCATAGTTTCCATACATTATAATATTTGTTTGTTTTTCAATCATAATAAAATTTTTTTCATCATATGATATGTACCAAATAATATAGGGATGCCAATATAGCAAATACAACTTGAAAATATTAATCCACAAATGTGTTTTGGTATTCTATATAGCATCCGAGTCAAAATTCCTTACAAACTACTCAATTCATTGGAAACTGTCCTTTAAGTTAATTGATCCAATGTTCGATGCTTGTTTCATACCTAAATCCGAGGATAACACAACATGGTAGTATAATAACTACAATTATTCCATCATCGAATCACTAAACCCACAAATTTTAGCAATTTGGATAGTGAGGTCATTGAATTTAAATAAATTCTCAACCCTCTGGACCATAACCCCCATAATAATGGTGTACCATAAAATATTTCCCTTTATTCAATGACCTATTGATTTATGGATAAATGAGATATCTTACCCTTTTTTTAAACCTTCAGGGAGGATGTATATCAATGTATAGGAATGAAGGTTTGGTAGAAGATTTAACTCCCGCCATGATGTTTTTCTTCAATCCATTCTCATCATTATGGAAATAGCCTTCTTCCATCCACTTTCCAATTATGAGATGAAAATTTTCATTATGATAAACATAATTCACCAGTGATAAAAAATTTATATATTCCATAGGATTTGACTACTCTTAGACATCAATAAAAGAAAGGGTTTATCCTTTTTCTACTAGCTCTTACAAAAGGGTTTATCAAACCATCAAAAAATTTAATGGATTCTTTATAATTAATAATGAATATACTGGCGGGAAAATATGTTCAAAGAGAAACCAATTTAAATATGTTTTTCAAATTTTTTAATGAAATCCTAAAATTCCTTGTATGAAAAATGTAAAATGTACATATTATTAGTATTTCTAAGGTAAATTAATATATTATATAAATATTTTATTATAAATATATGAACTAAAAAATATATCTATTTTATTTTGAATAAATTATATTTATATGAAAGAAAATTATTCCCTAAAAATGCGAATTATAGTTAAATATACTAATAAAAATTAAATAAATTAATTTTAGTATTAAAAGGTGAAAAATGGAAGAAATACTCTAAAATACAACAAATAACAAGAGAAGAAGATAATTTATGTGGTTTCAGATTATATGAATATACAATTCCTGATATGAAAATTTTAACATAATCTATCTAGATAAAACTAAAATCTTGTAAAAACCAAAGGTGTTTTATATGATTGGAATAAAATCCACATAATTTGGATTCTAAAAAATGAAAAAATATTAAATATTAATTACTACAAATGATGATATAATATGTAAATGGGGTTGTAAATTCACAATATAAAATAAAACATTATTTTCAATATGAAACATGTCTATAAAATTCGTGTTGATGTATGAGACCATTAAATTGCTAATAAACTTTGAAATAAAAATAAATTAATAAATTGATTATGTGAAAATAATATTATTACATATATGAAAATTTTAAATATAAAATGAAAAACCCATATTTCACATTATAAATAATTATGGCATTACATAATCTTTGAATAATTGATATATCCAAATTAAAGTAAATCGAGTTAAGAATCATGTAACCTAAGATTCCCACTTGGTGGGATGAGTTATACATTAACATATAATAAATATATAATTATTTAATCTATTTTAACAGGAAAATAAATATATTTTTCATTCAACATTCAATTGATATATAATTTATCATCACCCATTTATAAAATATTTGGTGTTCAAATCAATATTTTTGGGTTTACAATTCAATTTTACACAAATTTTTTCATTTGATGACTTTATCCCTAAAACCGTGGTCAAAATTTCATTATCCATAGTATTATATGAAATTTAAAAATTAAAATTATATATATTAAAACCATTTTTATAACTATCCATATAATTTGGTGATGAAATATGAAATATATCATTTCATCAAGGATGTATTTTTCACAAACAATGAAATGGAATTTTCAATTTTTTGTCAATGAATATAAATAGAGATACATATTAATATTTATAGATTCCTTAATTTTTTTTAGATATCATATTTAGTCATTAAATCATTATATATAAAAATACATGTGATGTAGTTCTAGAAAAGTAATTATGTATCTTCATGGAAGATGTAGTCAAAGCATACAGATGTGTGACCCATTAATTTTCCATTGGATTGAAATGTTAAAGGTATGATTATTACATCAATATAATATTATTTTAGTAAAATAATTAAATTTATTTTTCAACTATAGGACTGAACTAGGATATTTGGTGGTGTCTTGAGAAGAAATAAACATGAATAAACTCTTTTAAAATTTTTAACTATTATTTTTAATAAAATCCTTTTAATTAAACATAAAAAATATTTTGGGAGGTTTATAGTCATAAAAAAGGAATGAGGGTGTGGTATGTGATGTTTTTATATTTATTATGGAATAATTATGAATGAAAATTTAACTAATATGTTTCATTATAACAGATTGATTAAACCTTGTTTATTTGGAAAAATCAATGGTATTTTTAGAAATATAAAATCACGGGGGGTTAAGAATATAATTTTAATAATATGATGTGGATTATAAATTCGCGATTAATGATATTGAATAAAATTCATCTTCACACTTGTATTACCATATAAATTTTATAATTTTTATATTAATAAATAAAATATCATTTGAAAATAAATATCATTAATGTAATATTGGGGTTGTTAAAATATTTAGACGTTTAAAACATCATGATAACATTTAATTTCAAATATACAGTCTTCAAAAATAAATATTCCTTCATAATTATCAATAAATTTCATGTTGACCAATAACTTTTCCAATCATTATCACTTTAAATATTTTAAAACTACTTAATTAATTTTTCTCTCAATTGAACAAGTATTTTTTTCTATATATAATAAGTTTTAAAGGTAATTATACTATTAAAAGTGATTAAAATTAAATAAAAGTAAAAAAACAAAATTTATTTATTTCCATTATTTTCATTCTTATCTATTGATAATTTATTTTTCCCTTATGTTTATGAAAAAAAAAATTATACGATTAATTGAGGGTGTATGATATTATTCAAATCAATCGTAAAATTTAATAGAAATATGTACATTATTAATGAAAAGTGATCCAAAATATAATTGTATATAAAATATCACCAAGGAGGACTAGAAATTTTTTCTCCACCCATTTCATGATATATTTTTGTGATATTTGGAAGATTTAAAAAATAATTTAATTGTTTGACGTAATTTTTTCCTTACCCATTTTGGATAACATTTACCATGCTAACATATTCTGATGAAGGAATAAAAATAACTATATTTAAAAATTTGAAAATGGTTATTTTAAATATTTAAATTTTTTCAGGGAATAAAAATTAAAATTCTGGGAGATATATATTTTATTATTCGTTAATAAGTGGTGTAATATAATTTTTTTAAATATTTTTTAAATAATAAAATGAATTTATTGCCAATCCATTCGATATAGTAAATATTATATGTGTGATTATTTAGTCAATAAATAAATTATTAGAAAATTTCAATGTAATATATTATTAAATGTGAGCAATTTAATTTATTAAAATGAAAACACATTTCACATATAAGTATTTATTTCTATGAAATATCTTTTTCACAATTAAATGAGTTTATATTCATTACATTCCAATTAATAATATGTTAATTAATGGTTTATATCAGTATATATATAAATAAATTGAATCTACCAATGAAATTCTATTATTTTAAATAATAAATGAAAATTATATTTTGTAAAAAATAATTCTTAATTAGTGAATAATTATTAGATTTATATTCCATATAATTAATATATAATTTTATGGATGTTCTTATTAGATTTTACAAGTTATTAAATAAATATTTCAAAATTAATGTTATCAATATCATTAATCAGATGTATTAAATAAAAAAATATTTCATCAATTTTTTAAATCATTTTTATAGAATTAGTGATATTTTATTATGTATATAATACCAAATTTAATTTTAAAAGCAATTTTTTATCTATTTCATATAAATATGTAACAATTTAATTAAGTGTTTACTATCATAAATTGTTATTAACTTAATTTTGGTGCTTTCTAAATCAGAAGCTATCAAAAAATTAAAATTTATTTTATGGAAGATTATATACTAAAAAAGGGGTGTCACACCATTCTCTTTTTGTGTATGAGTAGGGAGTGTGAGAATGATATTCCATTTTTTAGATAATCTATGAAATCATCTATATGATACTCCATTAATCAATCTTATAATTGTTTCATTATAATCTTAATAATATTACTATTGACATTATTCTTATATTCTATATATTTCCTATCGGAATCACACTTAAACATCATTAATCTGATATATTGATATATGATGAAGAGTTCAAAGTAGTTAGGATGTAAGAGTATCTATCTCAATACTACACTTGGAAATGTTTACTCACATATTTATAAATTAAATATATATCTCATTGTATCTCCCAAATATTCCACTAAATAAAGGATTAGGTATATTTCTTTTATTGAAATATATTATTATATTTCTTCTTGAATCAATATAAATACACTGCTTGGTATATTTATTTCATATTATTTTTCTTGAATTAATTTTTTTGTCATTATAACTCAGTATGATATGATTGAAGTGAAATTCATTCATTTAGTATAACATGATTTTAATATTATATTATAAATCGTTATTTTCTAAATGTTTATTTTAATAACATATGCCATCATAATAAAATTCTAATTCTTATTAACAATTTTTAATATAATTCTATAATATATTATGTTGATAAATAATTTATATTATTAGTTTCTCCTAAAACATAATAACAATTTTTCAAAATAAAATCAATCCATTCCACAAAGTCAGATGACAGTATCCAAAATCAAGTTTCTATAGTCTCACAACATTGAAATATAAATTATTTTCCTCACCTTGTTAAATATTTTATGATATATATATTTTTATATTTAGATAAATATTTGGGATCCACACATTAAATCATATTTTTTATTTCATGAAATGGAATTATTGCATCAAAAATGAATGCATTTGTATAATAATCTTGGTTCATTATGGAGGAAGAATCCATATTCCAATTTCCACTTGATTTATTTTTGAAATTTATAATATCATTTTATTTAGAAATTATTTTGGAAATTATAATCATATAATGGCAGTGTGATGATATATTAGACCTAAAAATCACAATTTTCATTCCCCTTCCTTTCCTGATGTTCGCTTTAATGATAAATGGGTTTTTATAATTGATGTAATTATTCAATTAATGTATAAACCTCAAGAAATATTTGAGTTTATTCTCTATATTTTACATCTTGAAAATCACCAAAATACATGATAAGACCAAGGATGTGATGGTAGAAAATTCTAGGATCATAACTTTCAAATATAGCCAATGTCCTAGAATTTATAAGTACTTAATGTTGTCAACCATCCAAACTATATGAATTATACCCATAATTACTCATATAATCATTCATGTAATGGGTGATTTAGAGATTTTATACCTACCTTTTCTAGATTTATCCTTACAGAGGTAGTGAATATAAGAAAACATGAAGTATGATTATGTGAATTCGTGAATTCCTTGATGGTATATTTTCAAGGATTATAACAAGAGGCATTTAAAAACCAATTCATAATCCACATATTATAAAAATTATTTATTTCTCATCAACATACATTAAATACTTATTAATAGGAAGAATGGATTAAATTATATAAAACATATTATCTTTTTATAAAAAAATCCTGATGCACATGTACTATCATTAGATGATAACAGTACTATAAAAATTATGTAGTTTCAAAATGGATGATAAGGATAATGATGTTGTGTAATAGGCTTCCATTTTCTCTACAGAATAATGAAATATTCGTTAAATTATCATGAATAATATTTACAAAGGAATTAATTAACTTTATTAGTCTCCCAAGATGTTTCATATCCTAATAGCCCACAATTATAGATTTAGAATATCCATTATGTATAATATTCTTATTGAAAGGACAAACTGTTTCTTTCTAATAACCTAGAAGAAATTATTATCACCTATAAATATTTATATTAGTATGATTTACATATCATATAAATTATCATATAGCACAAGGATTTGTTTAGTGGAATCCACATTCCTGAAATTTAAAACATATATTTACACAATAATTACCTCCAAATTACAATATCTATATAAGAGTAAACTATTATTGATTTTAACTTGTTTATGTCATCCCAAGAGATATATTATAACAGTACGATAATATAACATTAATCATAAGGGGAAATTTATATTTTAAATCCAATATTGTTTGATTTACAACATTCCACAATTCTCTTATTTATCTTCTTAATTGGATTCACCTCATCTCATGGTCAGCATCATCCATGGCCACTATGAATTCCACCATTTTAAAATTATTACTCACAGATGGATGAGGAATATTATGATATCTGGGTTACATCATCCAATCCTTGGACATATTTTGAAAACCATAATAAAATCATTTGGGATGATTAATAAATCGCCTTTTTTAATTTATTAAAATAATGACACCTAAAAATATAGCTATTAATAACATTAAATATATAAATCAATGAATTACATATTCCTGTCTGGCTAATTATCTATGAAGTTATATGACTACAATGCATTCAGCTTTACCCAAAATAATATCTATTCATTCTAGTTGAGATAAATTTAACTCAATTATTTAAATAAATAAATACACTAGTTATCATTTTATTTTACACTAATAATACTTTATATATAATATAATTCTTCAAAAATGTTATAGTAAATAAGTTATATTTAATCTAATTATTTATTTGCATAATTATTCATTATACGTTTTGTACTAAAGAGGCCACATAAAATATACCTAATACATTTTTTATAACACATTTTTTTAATGTAATACCTCCATTGTGTGTAATTCCTGAGGAAATATCTTTTAATAAAAGTATTGAACAGACCTGTTCATGTTATGCGTACTTAAATAACATGTATTCCTTTATGTCATGACATGATATATATGGTGTTTTTTATTCTAGGTATAACAATGTAGATTTCATTAAATTTATAACTAATTTACTCTCAATAATATATGTGGGATATATTATTGGAACAGCATTGGAAGTACACAATATATGAAATGAAATCTAAATATAGTATATATTTCAAAATATCATATTTATTAATTACTCTAAATAAAAACCCACACAACATGATGAAAAATGAATCATGTGTATCTAGTGTAGAAAAATTATTATGACAGGACACATACCAAAATATATAGGACAAATATTTTAGGCATCACATTAATTATAATATTTGTTTAAATGTATTAAATGACAAGGAATAGTCAATATATATCATTCATAAGTTTAAATCAGTTTCATAATGTGTACTTTCAAGATACACACCTTATAAATTCCAACTAGAAAAAGTTTATTCATTATGCAATCATTTAGTTTAGATGGAATTAATTACATAGTGTATAATAACCTTGATTATTTTACACATTTATTTTTTTAATTTAATAGTTTAATTGCATTATTGTTTTACATGAAATGTACATTGGCTAAAAATCTGGAAGTCCAAGTCAAACCACATTTTTTATGGTAGTCAATACATATTTTTTGATAACCCTGTATACTGAGTCACACAGTAAGCATTGATTTTCATAGCGCACACCCTACTTTATTTAATAATATGTACAGAAATCATAATTGTCCAATCTATTACATATGACCATAGATTACAACTATTGACTTTAGAACATTCATATTTTATCCTTTGGTACTCTTCCTGTGTTTTTATCCAATTATTGGCCACATAAACAAGGATATTATTTTTATATAGATTTATAGACTATCAAATAATATTGAAATCAAAGCTAAAAAATTATAATAAAAAATATACCAAAAAATTCAAAATAGAATGTAAACTATAATGGGCGGATGTTCATGTAACAGGAAGCATTTATCGTATAGAAAATGTTGTTTTTTGGTGTCAGATTTTATTATTTATTGGTCCAATAAATAATATATGATAAACATGAAACAATTATTGGAATATATTATAGAGGATGTAATACATATGAAGTTAGGATTATTTAAAAATAATTAGAACCAAAATAAAAGAATTACTTTGATGAGACATATTTTATCACCCATTTTTCATAATTGTTGACACATATATTCGAAAGAAAACCTTCTCTTGTCATATTACCATTTGATAAATGAATCATTGAAATACATTCATAGTATTCTAGGTGATAATTTATAAGAAACTAGAGTATCATTTAATTCATGAAATAATGGAAACATGTTTTTGTTGTTCTATTTATCTTTTAATGAGTGAGGATCAGTGGATAATTAACCATAGGGCTTGAGAGAATTCATTGGATATTTAATGTGAAATGTAATAAATTTAATAGAAAAAACATTATATTTTTAATTATATACATATGGAAAATAATATATAATTATTCACAATCCCATATAAATATATTTAATATATGTAATTCAAAAAGATAAATAATAATAATAATGTTATATCCCATTACACACATATATTTTAATATTACGTCATTAATTAATAAATTAATATCAATTATTATGAAATTAAAATAAATATGTCAATTATAGTGGGGGCAATAATATGGAACACTAATTGTTTATTGACATTGTAGATCATTGAATAATGAAATAATTAATCATATAAGAAATATTTAATTGAAAAATATATTAATATAATATTCAATAAACTCATGAACAAAAAAATATTTTTATATTGAAATAAGTATATATATATATATTAATCTACTCTCTAATCATGTGAATAAAGAATAATTTTTTTATTACCTTCTAAATTATAAAAACGAGATAGTGTTTAACTCACATATTCCAAACATTTTAATCTACTGATCGCAAACATGTAATTAAAATTACATATATAATATTTATTCAACATTTCAAGAATAATATTTCTTTTTAGTATAAAATTTAATAAAAATAGAGGGTTTTTGACTAAACTTGTTTTTGAACATTTAGTCTTATTTTTGAATTGTATAAGAAGAACATGCATAATTAAAGCAATAGATACTAAAGTTATAATGAAATTAAAACTACAATCATAAGAAATATATTGTGTAATACAATGACTTTTTATTTTGGATACTCATCCAATGATATGCACACTCATGCAATCACATTATATGATCAATTTTTATTCAATCTAAAATGAATGTGTGTATTAACTAGTATTTCATTGGATTAATTTCTATATATCCCTTAAAATAAAATAGAATGATATTTATTCTTTGATTACTGATCTATACAAACATTCACATATAAGAATGTCTACTGAATGAAAAAGATATCAAATTTCTATTGGCGAGTCTTTCCTAATGACATTTATATATAGATATTACCAAGTGAGAATGACCTAAGAAAATGTCCCAATCACTTTTTAATCTCCATATTTATATAGAAAACAATAATTTCATTTTTTTTAAATAGATTTTATCTATAAAATATTAAATATGCTTAATAATATAGCTATAGTGCATCTATGATCTCATTATTGTGGGATGTGTTATGTCTTTTGAGGTAGAAAATTATATATGAAAATTACCAATTTAATATTATATAAAATAATAATAAGATTCTAAATAAATAATTATTTTTATTTTGGAAATATTATATATAGAATTATATTATTTTAGGTAAACTACTCCTTCACGTTAATGGTGGCTAATTTACTCAAACGATCTTGATAATGGTTAAATTAAAAGATATAATTATTAATACAATGTTATATAGATCATCTAAATACATGAAATTTATAAATAAATTTACATTTATATAAATAAAAATTTTAATACCATGATTTATTGAATACACTAAATTAAAATAGACCACAATATAATTATCGTACTGTTGTTGTAACAAAAAAATCAAATATAATGGTATAATTTCAGGAACCATATTACCAAATCAATGAATAAAGTAGAATAATTGGAATAACATAATAGAGTTATTCTATATGGGGATCGTTTTTATGAGAATAAAAGGGAGCTAGCTTTAGTATTTAATTATAGAGAGCAATCAAAATACAAAAAAACAGATAAGGTTTGAGTGGAATAATTTTTGAGACAAGTATAAGATTTTTGAAAATTAAATGAGATCCATTTGAGATTAACCTACACCGATAACTTCCACTAGATCTTATCAATTCCTTATGACTTATATAGATATCATAAGGGTATATATAAGTATATGTTTTTATAACATAATCACAAAATTACTAATTTAGTAATTTATTTATATATATGAGATATATGGAAAAAAAATTTACTTTTTTTACTTTAATGATAAATAATGTTTATTAAAAATGACAATTCACTATTTGATTTCATTTATTATATATAAACAACTAATAATAGTTATTTATTCATATATATATATATATATATATTTTCTAAAATTAGAACCATATTTTCAAGGAATTTTTATTTCATGAAACTATGTATATTTTTGCTACATGTTAACAACAAATTTTCAATATAAATAATAGAGTAACAATTATTTAATTAGAAAAATTATATTTCATCTAATAAGAAGAACATCTAAAATTTGGAAAAGAAACTTCTCTATAAAAACCTGTTTCATTAAATTTTATGTTTCCCTTTTAAATTTATGTCATTTAATTTTAGAATCTAATTTGTTTTTAATTTTTTTTAATATTATAATAGTAATATTTTCTTCGGATGATTTTTTTTAGAAATGAAATCCTAAAAGGTAAATGGTGAAAATATAATTATTACAATTATATTGACTTATATGACATCATTAGTATATAATGACATCATAATTATGAAAAATATTAAAAAAAATATTTATTTTTTAGGAAATAATATACCTTTAAATATATTATTATATTTAAAACCTATATTTATCATTTTACAATATCAGTTACATCACTTTCCAAAACTGTTCCAAATATATTATCCCTTTTTAATATTTGAATTAAATTTTATCTTTTTTTTTGAAATTGAATATAATTAAATGGATTAATATTTTTAAACCTATCATCCATATTATGAATCTTTTTCCAATTTAATTATTATCCATAAAAATATATGACTTATGTTACAATTAGTTACCCCAGAAAAAGTAAAAAACTAGTATGGTTAAATATAATGGGTAAATGGCATAAAAATGATTATAAAAATATAATAATAATTTTTATGGGACATATCTACCGTATTATACCCTAAAAACTACTATTGTCTTCTTTATATCCACTATCAATTATGAATATGATTTCATATTTATATTATTAAATTATATTTGAATTTTTTTATTCATGTCACATATAAATGGATCCTCCAATAATACCTTCATTTTTTCAAAAAAAATATGTCGTAAATGTTATATTCTTTAAAACTTCCTTAGAAAATAATCAGGTAACATATTCATGAGATTCTTTTCTAGTGGTTTTTATATCCACTTAAAATAAATAGTATTTCTATTAATAAGACTAATTCATCTATGTAAGTGTTTACTCTCCTATAACCACGTATAACGACCCAACGTTTCATTAATGGAAATTCCCTCTTGATCTATTTAAATGTCTCTCTATACAATATATTTTTATAATATGTCAAATTATTTGGTTTTATGTTAATAAATTTGTCTGTTGTTAATATAGTCTTCGAACAGTGATCACATGATTAGTATAAATATAGGACTTTAACAAATCCAATTTACTCAGAAAAAAGAAGCGATGGCCTAATATAGTAGCATTTTCCCTTATGAAGCCCATTTATTGGAGCTTGGAAAAGAGGTGGCATCTTTGGGCTTCACCCTTGACCAAGCCCAAGCGGAGCTTTATCATGTCAAGCTCAAACGTGACCGTCTACGGGAAAAGTGGAAGTTGATTGAAATTACCACTTGAACGATGTTATCTGAGCCACCCCAAGAGTCTGTCACCATCACACACCTTACCCTTAGGTCTTATGCCGCTGTTTTAAGGGGTTATGTAACAAATAAGTAGTAATATTTTCATGTAAATTATTTTTTTTATATAATAATGAATATAATTATTGTCATTTTTGATACATTGTAAATAGTTTCTAAAGTACAAATGGTGCTTGCAGTTATTATTTAATTAAGAAATATATTTTATAAAATTAAGGGATTTTTGAATTAAATAATATTTTATTAAAATAATTATATTATTATTAAATTAATTTTTATTAAATATAAATAATCTTATAATTTTTTGAATGCAATAAAATTTTTTTTTAAGGTTTGAAAGCCATTTCTATCAAAACCACTTAATTTTCGATAAATGTCGGTTTTTATTTTAAATGTGAAAATTAACATATTTAGATATTTTTTTGATAAAATAAATGTCATTTCTGGAATCAGGACGTCGAAATTATCAAATGGTGAATTTTTCATAATTTTCTGAGACTGTCAAATATTTGGGAAAAAATTAAATACCATTTAAATATATAATGTGTTTTATGACTTCATAATGACCCAATAGTGATGTAATAAAATACTATAATCTTTATGTTCTGCCAATATATGTTTTACAATTAAAATAATGTGATTTTGGGTTTGTTCGACTTAATTTTCAAAGCATTAATGGACCCCTCAAGACATATTCAACACCTTTCCTTTTTGAATTAATTTTCATGGGAGTGTGACTCACCTCCACATAATCAAACCTAATATTTTAAGAATTTCGGACTTTGGCCTTATAAAATATTATTTTCTTATCCCCTTTTCCAAAAACCATGGGCAAAAACCATGGGATGGTTTGTGTTTTGGGGTAATTTAATGTAAGGGGACCCAAACCTGAATAACAAAGAATTCCCTCACCTTTCATATATAATCCCACCCATGCTCCCACTTTCTCCTCAATAAAATCCCTTGGAGTTCGTCCATACTATTCCCTAATCTCTCTAGAATCCTCCCAATGTTCCCCAAGCTCCCAAGATGTCTCTCTTAAGCCTTTGGAAGCACACTTCCAAGTAAGGGTTTTTTCTCCCTTTCACATTTTTGTCCAATTTTCATTAAGTTGTTTTTCCCTTTAAATTTCAATTATGAATGTTGGGGTATGGTTTCTCACCTCCCCCATACTTCCCTATTTATTTTTTAATTATGGGAGACCCTTTCTCTCTCATTAAATGCCTCCCATGTACACCCGTTACAATTTCGAAATTCAGAAAGGAACTTCTCTATCCTCTTTTAAATTCATGCAATAATTATGTATCATGAATTTAAATTCCATTTCAATTTTTGGGACATGTATCTATATGACACAATTACTACATTTAAATATTATGAGGAACCCCTTTCTCTCTCATCAACCATTTTTATGAATTCTTATGTCACACCGTTATGCTGCCAAAATTACACCGATTTTCTAAGCCAATGTCATTGTGTAGTGAATACCATGCCCATTTCTACATCAAGGGTATTCACCTTTATGCACATTTACATATTGATTATAAAGTTTCATGTATTAATTCCACATTCCTTTATCTTGGAATAAATTATTATGTTTTATGAATCCATGTTTTATGATCCATGTGGCACACTTATGCATGAAATGAAATGTTTAAAAAGGGTGCACCCTTATAGTGCTCCAATGCATTGGGTAAAGTATAGTATCGCGATAAGTCATGTGAAATGAGTGTTGAATCAGGATAATTCAAGTGCAATGAGGGTTTACTCAAACATTATGTGAAATGAGGATTTACTCATGCTCCATGTGAAATGAGCCTTGGCTCATGCTAATTCCATGTTAAGTGTTGATGCCACATTTCAATGTTTTGATTATCATGATTTTTCATGCCTTTATGTTCATGTTTCATTTATGATATATTGATATGCCTATTGTCTAACATGTATTGTACTCCTCATTTTATTCCATGTGTACTCCCTTACTGGGCTTTATAGCTCAGCCTTTTCTAATGCATGTTCTCAGGTTACCCCATGCAATGCTATGTACGAGGGAATGTAGTGGTCATGTAAAGGAATATTTCAATAAAGATGTTGAATTTCATGTTTTATGTTTTTATGTAATGATACTAATCCCCAAAGACACTAAACCTCTCAATCTAATTTATTGTATCAAATGAAGTTTAATGTAATAAATCATGTTTATGTTTGTAATAAAAGCAAGGTTGTCATAGTTGGTATCAGAGGATAGGTTTAGTTATTTATAGGATTAGGAAACCCTATTAAAGCCGTAGATACAGGAATATGTATAATAAAAACATCCCTAAAGTTTTGGTAAGTACTGAGTAATTGGTTCATCAAAAAAATACATCCATGTCTGGATACGAGCAGGTAGAGGCGGCTCTGGCACAAATGTATCCTTAGGGCAAAACACGAAAACACCGCATTGAGAAAGACTCGAATGGGAACTGGTGCACGACAATGGGCCTTGCTGCACTCTTGGTTACGACATCTCAGGGGATATGTTTGGATAAATTCACAAGATTAGTATGAACCCTTATTAAGGGAATTAAAAAAAATTCCCCTACGAATATATGTTATAAAGTAGATCATGAAAATCCTAGATTGGAGCCTATTGACTCATGAGAAAGGAAATAAAAGTTTATTTATAAGTCATAAACTTTTGTCATTGGATTTCCCTTTATGTGTTAACACAAATATTTCATTTATTCCAGCCAATTTCCGGTAATAGGTGGACTCGGGCTAACAACCGTTGTGAAGATCAGTCTGATGACTGTACTAATGAGATGCCAAATCCAATGGGAGTGGGAATCACGATCTTTTTCACGCTTTTCTCTCAGCTAAATCATGTTTTGAATAGAAACACGGGTCAGGAGGAACATTCAACCCCCCCTAAGAAATAAAAAGTCACTATCGAGAGCTTCATGATACAAAGGCCTCCTACTTTTAGTGGAACATCTGATCCCATGATCGCTGAACAATAGATCAACTCCATTGACAAGATCTTCTCCATCCATCAATGTTATGAACAAGAGAAGGTTCTCCTGGCTACTTATCATATGGAGGGTGAAGCTGATCAATGGTGGACGTTGATCAAAAATACGAAGCCTGAGGAGGAGATCGAGGCATTGGAATGGAAGGATTTCCGGAAGATGTTTTACGATAAATATTTCCCGCGCACCATCCGTCTTAAGATGGAGAGGGAATTCCTTTACCTCAAGAAAAAAGTTGAAGAATCTGTTGGAGCGTACGAGGAAAATTTCACAAGGCTTGCACGATATGCTTCCATCTTTATCGTTACCCCCGAATGCAAAGTTAACCGCTTCTTTGGTGGGATGAAGCCTAGCCAACGGAAAGCATTAGTGATTCGTGACTTCGACAGCTATGAAGATATTGTCTGATGTGCCCTCAAGGTCGAAATGGAGATTGGGGAATCACAGGGGTATCATGGGGATAAGAAGAATAAGGTGGACTTTAATGCTGGTGGTCCGATGGATAAATCCAAGGGTGCAAAGAAGATCCAGCACCCCACTTGCCAAAAGTGCTAAATGAAGCACCCTGGAAATTTCGTTAAGGGGACGAGAAAATGATTCAGGTGTGGAAGAGAAGGGAACCTAGATGTTAAATGTCGGAAAGAAAGACCCACGGCTACAACAGAGGAGAGGAATGCTCCGTTCGAACATCAACGAGTTATTCAATGATACAAATGCAAAGAACTGGGTCATTTTGAAAATCAGTAACCTAATCCAAGGGTTTTTGGAGACAACCAACAACCTCCAAGGGAGAAAGGAAGAGATTTTGGCATCACTTCTGCTGAAGTGGACCCCAACAACAAAGTGGTGACAGGTACGCCAGTTATTTATTCAAGAATAGCGAACATACTTTTTGATTCAGGTTCTACGCATTCTTTTCTATCTCGAATGATTAGTAGAACAATCCTAGCACCACCACAAATCATGGAAGTAAATATGTCAGTGAGTATGGAAAATGGGGCAAACATTGCATCCCATGAATATAAGTCCTCCCCTATTATAGTCTGTGGATTTAATTTCCCGGCGAACCTCGTCATACTCCCTCAGGTGGAATTTTATGTAATTCTTGGAATGGATTGGCTTTCTTTATATAGAGCCAACATAAATTATTGGGAGAGGTAAATCACACTCCATATGGAGAATCTACCACCGATTCATTACAAGTGTAAGGCGAAAGATGAATCTCCATTAGCTCCATCATCTCAAGCATGTATATTACTTCCTTATGAGCACGTGTATCTGGCTCGGATGATGGAGTCCAAGGAAGAAACCATCCTTGAAGAAATGCCTATTGTGAGGGAATTCGATGAAGTGTTTCCCGAGGAACTGCATGGTCTTCCTCCAAGAAGAGATGTTGAGTTCTCAATTGAACTTATACCTAGGGCACTACCAATATCCAACACTCCATATAGAATGGCTTGTGTTGAGATTGAAGAGCTGAAGAAACAACTACAAAAGAATCTGGATAAAGGGTTTATACGCCCAAGTGCATCACCATGGGGTGCACTAGTACTCCTTGTCAAGAAGAAGGATGGGTCAATGCAGCTTTTCATCGATTATCGTGAACATAACAAAATCACGATAATGAACAAGTATCCTCTCCCAAGAATCGATGACTTGTTTGATCAACTGCGTAGAGCACAATACTTCTCCAAGGTGGATTTGCGGTTAGGATATTATCAAGTAAGGGTAATGAAGGAAGATGTCCCCAAGATTGATTTTCGTACAAGATATGGGCAATATTAATTCATTGTAATGCCTTTCGGACTCACCAATGCTCCAGAAATATTCACGGACTTGATGAATAAAAGTATTTAGAGATTAACTTGACAAATTTGTGGTAGTCTTTATAGATGATATTCTAATATACTCCAAAACCAAGGAGGATCATGAGGAGCATTTAAAAACTATACTAGAGACTTTGCGCAAGGATAAGCTCTATGAAATGTATAGAAAGTGTGAGTTCTGGTTGAAGGAGGTATCATTCTTGGGCCATATCATCACAAGCAATGGGATATATGTGGACCCCTCCAAAACAGATGCAATTGAGGGATGGCCGAGGCCAACATTGGTAATAGATATCTGTAGATTCTTGGGGTTAGCTGGATATTATCAACCAATTGTGAGAAAATTCTCATGATTGTCCAACCCTGTTACCAAGCTAACTCGAAAGGGAGTAAAGTTTTCTTAGAGTGATGAATGTGAAGAAAGCTTCAAGAAGTTGAAAAGGAGGCCTATCACTGCGCCCGTGCTCACTTTACCCACAAGTGGGGATCTTTTTGTGGTATTTAGTGATGCTTCAAAGAAGGGCTTAGGCAGTGTGCTAATGCAGAATGATAATGTGATATCCTATGGCTCATGGTAGTCAAAAATCCAAGAGCGAAACTATCCAACGCATGATCTGGAGTTAGCGGTAGTGATCTTTGCCTTGAAAATCTGGCGGCATTATCTCTATGAAGAAAAATGTGGGATATATACTGACCACAAGTGTATTAAATATATATTCACACAGAAAGAGCTTAATATGCGCCAGATAAGATGGATACAGCTCATCAAGGATTATGACTGTTCAATATATTACCACCCTAGGAATGCGAGAAAGGTGGCTGATGCCCTAAGTAGAAAGAACCCATCAATTCTATCAATGATGAGAATTTAGAAGGATCCAATCTTCATATTATTGATGAAGATGGAAGTGGTAATCATAATGAATGGAACATCATCAATACTTTCACAAATGATTTCTCAACCATCTCTTTTAGAAAGGTTAAAGGATTCTCAAAAGGATGATGTGGGAATTCAGGAAAAAGTGTAAGCTATCAAAAAGGGAAATTCTCAAAGTTTAATGTTAATGAAGAAGGAATTGTGCAGTTTGGGAAAAGGCTATGTGTTCCATAAAGTTTGGAGCTGAAGAAGGAACATTTGGATGATGCACATAGTTAAAATTTTTCTAGTCACCCAAGGAGTAAAAAGATGTATCAAGATATCCTAGAAAACTTTTGGTGGGATAATATGAAGAAGGATATCGCTGAATATACATCAAAGTGCCTGATGTGTCAGGAAGTGAAGGCAGATAGGCATACGTCTTAGGGGATGATTAAATCATTGCCCATACCAGAATGGAAATGGGAGAACATCACCATGGACATTGTCACCAGACTTCTGAGGACATCCAAAGGCAACTATGCAATCTGGGTTATTGTGGATCATCTTATAAAGACTGCACACTTCATTGCTATTCAGGAAGATTTTTCATTAGATCAACTAGCGAAGATATATATCAGGGAAGTGGTAAGGTTGCATGGAGTACCACTATCTATTGTGTCTGACCGAGATCCAAGATTCACCTCTATGTTTTGGAAGAGTCTTCAATATGCTCTGAATACTGAATTGAACATCTATGCGGCCTATCATCCTCAAACCGATGGACAATCCACACAGACTATCCAAACACTTGAGGATATGTTTAGAGCATGATCAATGGACTTTAAAGGAGGATGGGGTCAACATATTCCTCTGTTTGAGTTCTCTTATAATAACAGTTTCCACATGAGCATCCAAATGGCACCATATGAAGCTATGTATGGGAAAAGGTGCAGAACACCGACCTGTTGGGATGAGGTCGGTGAACGTAAGATGCATGGACCAGAAATGGTCGAGGAAATGGTAGATAAGGTAGAAACCATTCAACAGCATGTCAAGGCAGCTCAGAGTCGACATAAGAGTTATGCAGATAATCATTGACGAGACCTTGAGTTTAATGTTGGAAACATGATTTTTCTACCCATATCTTCATGGAAGAAGGTCATGAGGTTTGGAAAGAAAGGGAAGTTAAGTCCAAGGTACATTAGCCCCTTCAATATTCTTGATCGTGTCGGGGCTGTGGCATATCGACTAGCACTTCCACCTACTATGGCCAATGTACATGATGTCTTTCATGTATCCCTCTTAAGAAAGTACATACCGGACCCTTCACATGTACTCTCTTCTGAGGTGGTACAATTGGAAGATGATCTTTCTTATGAGGAGCAACCAGTGAAGATCTTAGATCGTAGAGAAAAAGTTCTACAAAATAAGACAATGCCCCTCATCAAGGTGTTGTGGAGAAACCACAAGTTTGAAGAAGAAACTTGGGAATCAGAGGATATGATGAAGCTGAGTTACCCACATTTGTTTTAGTGTGGGAAAAGGAAAATTTCGAGGGAGAAATTTCTTAAGGGGGGAATATTGTAACGACCCAATGTTTCCTTAATGGAAAATCCATCTTGATCTAGTTAAATGTATCTTTATAAAAAATATTTTTTTAAGATTTCAACTTCTATGGTTTTATGTAATGAATTTTGACCGTTGTTAATATATCCATTGAACAGTGATCACATGATTAGTATAAATATAGGACTTTAACAAATCCAATTTACTCAGACAAAAGAAGTGATGGACTCATCCAGTTGAATTTCCCCATACAAAGCCCATTTGTCGGTGCGCGGAAAAGAGGTGGCATCTTTGGCCTTCGCCCTTCACCAAGACCAATCTGAGCTTCATCATGTCAAGCTCGAATGTGACCGTCTACGGGAAAAGTGGATGTTTATTGAAATTACCACTCGAGCGATGTTATCTGAGCAACTCCAAGAGTCTCTCACCATCGCACACCTTACCCTTAGGTCTTATGCAGATATTTTTAGGGGTTATGTAACAAATAAGTAGTATTATTTTCATGCACATTATTTTTTGTATATAATAATGAATATAATTTCTATTCATTTTTGATACATTGTAAATAGTTTTTAAAGTACAAATGGTGTTTTTAGTTATTATTAAATTAAGAAATATATTTTATTAAATTATGGGATTTTTGAATTAAATAATATTTTAATAAAATTATAATATTATTATTAAATTAATTTTTAATAAATATAAATGATCTTATAATTTTTTGAATGCAATTAAATTTTTTTATTAAGGTTTGAAATCCATTTTTGTCAAAACCCCTGAATTTTCGATAAATGTTGGTTTTTATTTTAAAAGTGAAAATTAAAATATTTAGAAAATTTTTAGACAAAATAAATGTCATTTCGGGAATCAGGACATCAAAATTATCAAACGGTGAATTTTTCATAATTTTCTGAGACAGTCAATTTTTTAGGTAAAAATTAAATACCGTTTAAATATATAATGTGTTTTATGACTTCATAATGACCCAATAGTGATGTAATAAAATACAATAATCTATCTGTTCGGCCAATATATGTTTTAAAATTAAAATAATGTTATTTTGGGTTAGTTTCACTAACTTTTCAAAGCATTAATGGACCCCTCAAGACATATTCAACACCTTTCCTTTTTGAATTAATTTTCATGGGAGTGTGCCTCACCTCCACATAATCAAACCTAATATTTTAAGATGTTCAGACTTTTCCCATATAAAACATTTATTTCCTCTTTTCTTTTCCAAAAATCATGGTCAAAAACAATGGGATGGTTTGTGGTTTGGATTAATTTAATGTAAGGGGACCCAAACCTAAATAATAAAGAATTCCCTCACCTTTCCTATATAAACCCACCCATGCTCCCACTACTTCCTCGCTAAAATCCCTTGGAGTTCTTCCAACCTCTGCCCTACTCTCTCAGGAATCCTCCCAAGGTGCCCCAAGCTCCCCAGAAGCCTCTCTCAAGCCTCTCTCAAACCTTTGGAGCACACTTCCATGTAAGGGTTTTTTCTTCCTTTCTCATTTTTGTCCAATTTTCATTAAGTTGTTTTTCCCTTTTAATTTCAATTATGAATATTAGGGTATGGTTTCACACCTCCATCATACTTCCCTATTTATGTTTGAATTATGGGAGACCCTTTATCTCTCATGAAATTCCTCCCATGTACACTCGTTACAATGCCGAAATTCCGAAAGGAACTTCTCTCTCCTCTTTTAAATTCAAGCAATACTTTTGTATCATAAATCTAAATTCCATTTCAATTGTTGGTACATGTATATATATTACCTCCTTACATTAAATTACATTTATATATGAAGAGGAACACCTTTCTCTCTCATCATCCATTTTTATGAATTCTTATGTCACGCCGTTACGCTGGCGAAATTACACCGATTTTCTAAGCCAATGTCATTGTGTAGTGAATTCCGTGCCCATTTCTCAATAAAGGGTATTCACCTTTATAAACATTTACATATAGATTATAAAGCTTCATATATTAATTCCTCATTCCTTTATCATGGAATAAATTATTATTTTTTATGAATCCATGTTTTATGATCCATGTGGCACACTTATGCATGAAATGAAATGTTTAAGAAGGGTGTGCCCTTATAGCGCTCCAATGAATTCGGTAAAGTATAGTATCATGATACATCATGGGCAATGAGTGTTGGATCATGATAATTCAAGTGCAATAGGGGTTTACTCGTGCTTTATGTGCAATGAGGATTTACTCATGCTCTATGTGCAATGATCCTTGGCTCATGCTAATTCCATGTTAAGTGTTGTTGCCACATTTCAATGTTATGATTATCATGATTTATCATGCCTTTATGTTCATGTTTCATTTATTCTATATTTATATGAATATTGTCTAACATTTATTGTACTCTTCATGTTATTCCATGTGTACTCCCTTACTGGGCTTTATAGCTCACCCTTTTCTTATGCATGTCCTCAGGCTACCCCATGCAATGATAAGTACGAGGGGATATAGTGGTCATGTAAAAGAATTTTTCAATAAAGATGTTGTATTTCATGTTTTATGTTTTTATGTAATGATCATAAGCCCCAAAAACACTAAACCTCTCAATCTCCTTTGTTGTATCATGTAGTGATTAATGTAATAAATCATTTTTATGTTTGTAATAAAATCAGGGTTGTCATACCACTCATCCATTAATTCATCTTATTCCTCATCATAAATTAATTTTTTTGATTACTATATAATGAATTATATATTATTATTATAAATAAATTTTGTTAAATATTGGGAAAACCATTCAATTCCATTCCCCTTATCCATACAAAAATGGAAATGTTATTCGTGTAATGTGTGAACTGTCGCATCCGTGAAAGTCATTTTTTTTATTGACTATTTTTTTTATATTATCATTTAATGCATAAATATTATATTTATAAAATTAATAATATTATGTAAATATATACCTTTTTTTTCCTTCATTTAATTCTATGTAAAAAAAATTATCATCCATGTATATGTGTGAACCATAACCTCAGGAAAATGGAAAATTTATTTTCTTCACCAACATCCTATGCATATGATTCTTATAATTTTTTTTTATTTAAATTATGTTTTTTAAATGGCCATCATTATATAATTATTATATTAATATTTAAATTATTATTAATTTATGATAATTTATTTGAAATGAATTAATTAATCAAACATGTCAATGAATCCATCTTTATGAAACACAACTATGAATGAAGATCGATATTGACATTTTACAGCATATATAAAACTAAAAAAATAATTAGTATCTAACAATGAAAACAAAATATAACTAACTAATAAATATATAATAAATGATTATAATTTATGTCAACATAAGATAATAAAACCAAAAATGGTTCCAAATTATTTTTTAATATTGTTCTGATTACTGTAATAGAGGGTAAATTGCAGTAAAATAATTCAGGATTGGGGGGAGTGTTTTTCATCGCCTCAGTTTCATTTTAATTTTCTTTTACTATGTTACTAAACTATGAGCCTCTATTTGTTTCATATGCTTTAATTTTTCGATTAATAATTATATTGATTCAATTCATTCAAAAATATATATCATAATATTATAGTCTTCATATCTTAAAAGATTTATTTCTCTTTGAAAATATTACATTGTTATGAACAATTAACATCAACCAAAAATGAAATTTTCTACAAAATGATTATAATATTTGTTCCCATTAATGTTATAATTTATTATTTTTTAAATAATGTTAGTTATTATTTATTTAAACCATAATTATTTTTATTTTTTAAAAACAAATTTATAACTCTTATTACTATGTCAATACCAATAATGGAATTTTAAACATTGAAATGTGTGTTTTTTTCATATCAAAATCATATATATTAATTTACACTAAATTTTTCATTTAGAAAACCATCTTGAATTTTTAAATAAGAATTTATTTAGAATTAGATATCAATAATATTATAAAATTCATAATTTCAATTACAAAAAATAATATACACGACAAAATTCATAAAACCAACCCATCATGAAAATTTCAATAAATGATTTATAATATCTAATTTTTATCCTTCAAATTTATCATAAAATATAAAATATATTTATAATATGGAGTTATTATTTATGAATAACAATATAGATTCCTTTTAAAAATTAACCCATTGGGGAGATACAATTTTATTGTCAACTGATCAACTCTTTATTACAAGTTATGAAATAACATTTGGTATTTCTATGGAACCCATTTTATTTCAATGGGTTGTCATGATAATATAAATGACTTATATATTATGGATAACATATGTATCAATATATGTGTTTAATGTAATATATCATTATATAATTAATTAGTTCAGTATTTATATTTCATGAGATTATTATGTGCTTCCTTGATTGTGGTGGATAAAATTATAATATATGGATATACTAGGTTTTTCCAAAATCAATTCATGATCCAGATTAGATTTTTTCACAATTTTATAATTAACTATAATTTTGTTTCTACCTTTTTTATATGATATTATCTTATTTTAAGTTACACTGTCATGATTCATTCTAATTATCATTTTCATATTAATCAGGATATAACTGTTATTCATCATTGATAACCTTTATGGGGTATTATTTTTATATATAACGATCCATAATTATTGAACAAGACTTATTATATCCAAATATGATCCCATTATAGTTTTATCATATAATTATACCATATACATGTTTTTTCTGATGTTTATGATATAAAAGTACCCTTTTTTGACACTTTTTTCTTCAATAGGTGTTTGATATTTACCCTTTTGTTATGTTATGATTATCAATCTTAAAAAGATGACTATAACATATGATTAGTATATAATGGTGTCTAGTGTGTTTTTTAGAATATTTTACAACTATTGATAAAATTATTCTTCTAGATTTAATCCCAATGTAAACTAGACTTTTATTACACGCGATTATGAAATTATTTGAGATATTTAATTTTTAAAATATAAAATGATATAAAATAAGTATATATTTATCATGGTACATATCAGTTCGTATTTGTATAGGATACAATTATATTTGGGGACAATTTTAGTTATATTAGTGGATGTGGACTAGAAAACATTAGTGAAAACAGTAGGAATATGTTAAGATGTGTGAATACAATTGAAAATATTTGCATATTAAATATTGGGTTGTTTCCAACATATAGAATAATTGGATGGATAAAAATATGCGGATGATGATCTGGTACAAATTCAAAAATGTGTAATAACCCTACTGTTTTTTTGAGTGTTGACTCGGTCATCAATCAATGCATGAAAAATAGGTCTAACATTGCACCAGGTTTGAAACACTGATTGTAAATTCTTTGGTGATTTACACAAACATAATAAACCTACATATTACTGGTTAATATATTTGGATTAGATAACCTAATAATTAAACTAAAGTTAATAACATATATGGGATATTAGAATTTTATAAGTTATGGAACATAAATAATTTATGGTTTATTACTCTTGTTCATAGTTTTCAATTTTAATAACCTATTAAGTAAGGATTTATTATTTTTAACATACCAAATTATTTTAAATGGATGGATATTAGAGGATTATATTAATCTATATGTTATATGAAAAAATTTAGTGATTTTCCCAATAATCATCTAAAAAACAGAATAACTGATGTGATAAATTTTTTTCTTATACCTAACTAGCTATTAATAATTTTGATTAATTAAAAGAATATAGGTGAATTTGGAAATGTATTTAACAAGATAAGTATATAGATTCCTGTATTTTATTTTGATAAAAACCACAGAGAAGAGAATATTTAATTTCAAATAAGGCAATAATGTGGAATGAAACAACTTGTGAAATGATTGAATAGAATAGAAAGATTTTTATTTTCAAAAAAGAGGTCATATAAGAAAATATTTTCCATGAAAAATGTTATATTTTTTTAAAAAATAGAGGTTAATAATGTTCATACTTAGGTACCACTAGTAGCTCAACGTCATAAATTTAAGGAACATTAGAACTAACTTTTTGATTCTACTTTATAAGGGATAATATGGATGAAAAGCATTCATAAAAACTAAAACCAAGGGAATATAGAAAATCATTTGAAATGATAACTAATATAGTGGAACATGATGATTATGATAGAGTAATTATTCACCAGAGAGTTTTCTCAGTCTTATAGGAATTGTTTCATGGGTACTCCATTATATATATGATATTTCCAAAAATAATAAAATCACCACCATGATTATTTTATTATTAATTAAAACTTCTAGTTATAGTACTATTGTATCCCAAATGAATTATAATGTAAAACCCTTGTGGGATCTCTTATTCAGATGGTAGTAAAGATGGGAGAATCCCTACAAGAAAAACTATAGTAGGCCTAAGGAGAGAAACTACAATAGTTGATAAAAATATCTATGAAGGGAGGTGGTTTCCAAAATAAAAAATATAAAAGTAATAAATTACATTGATAAACTATCCAAATGAAATATATAAACATAACTAGTATCACAAAATCCATGTAATATAAATTGAATATTTATGTCTATAATTTAAAATACTAAAACAATCTAATAGGAATAACAATATAATAACTCCAAAATCTAAGCTAGGGATTGTCAATTTGATCACAAAATCAATATTATATTCTTAAAAATATATTTATATAGACATGGTGTAATTATAAAATGTCTACTTAGAAGTAGTGTACCCATGATATATCTTGAAGTTTTTAAATTAATAATACAAAAATACTTGTAATAAAAAATTCTAACTAAATGGAAATTACACAGTTTAACAAATCCCCCCAGCCTCACCATGCCTCATTCAACCATTAACCTATAATCGAATTGAAAATCAAATTAAGAATCATATTATAAAGGAGAATAAAACCACATTAATTTTTAGTCATTTACATTCACCTAATAGTGAGAAATAATTTTATATCATCCACTCGATATCCTCCAATAATGACCCCAATCATGTATCACATGTCATGGAACTAACCACATAACACCTATTTTGTAACATACTATAAATCACCAAACTGAAGTATTAGAGAATCATGACCATGTATTAAATAATCCTAATCTCTACACATATCATGTATATCCCCCACCACATATTCAATATCCACCACTACGTAATTCAAAAAAATGAATCACTAGTAACATCAATAGCTACTATTGAAGAGATAGTAGGGTAGAGGGAGTAGTAATGTATTTATATCCTAACCACCCAAGATGCTGTAATAACTCTCCCAAGACAACTATGTGTTAGAAAGGTCCTCTAACTCAGGTGGTGTGTGTAATGAAACATAAAATAATACAAACATATAATAGTATACGACAAGTCCACACTTATGGGTTCACTCAGTAAAAACCAAAACAACAACCATTATGATAATATTGATGACATACCAATATGAACTACATTTAATTAAGAACAGATAAACCACAAGTAATTTTTTTTTGAAAACCAAGTTACCATTTCCAATATCAAATCTATCAATTCAACCAATTAGAATTATGCAAAGGTTTTTCTTTAAAATAAAAATTTTAGAATTCTTCAATGGTCACAAAATGATTATATTATTTAATATTATTAAATTTCTATAGAAACATTTCCAAGAATCCACAATTTCATGCCACTATATCACAACCATGGCTATGAAGCTACAAAAAACTAAGTCCACCAAGACAAACACATAATTTCAAGCATAATACATGATTATTTAATATAGAATATTTAATTACAAGCTTTGTGCAATTAGCCATTTTAGGAGAATTTTTATATAAATACAGTACAACAAGGAACCATTAGAAAATAATAATATATTATGAAGCAATAATTATAATATAAATTAAAATTTATTACCATATGTGCATCACACCATCCCCTTTCAAATTCAATAATGTTGTTTATTATCTTTATTATTCCAATTCAAAAAATTAACCGAGTGGAAAAAAACTAATATAATCTCCTATATTCACATAAATGAGAGAAGAGTAAAATAATATTATGCCTAAAATGAAGGTTTCCAATTCAATATATCATTTTAATGCAAGAGATTATGAATATATGGAAAACAATCACACAAGGGATCATGAAATAAACTTAAAATATAGTGATTACTCCTCAAAATCAAATGCATATAGACTCTAGACTCTAATCAACACAAATGATGTCAAAATTATGAGAAAATAAGATTCAATTTTAGGAGAAATACATTGAGGATTCAATTTTAAAACTCTATAGAATAAATATAGAAACTATGGTCGAATTCTATTGATTAGGGGCTGTTAGAGCTCCCAAAATCAATTAAAAATTGAATGAAGTTCAATAGAATAAAAAGTGGTATTGATGGAAATTAGATGGTGGGTTTGATTTATAGATATATTGAAAAATATTCCTTTCATGGGGTTATTTAATAGATTATACATCAAAACACAAAATACTAACATCCACTAAAAACAAGGCGCTTGATCAAAATAATAAGTGAGGGATTTCATTCCATGAATGAAACACTTCACATCATGAAACATTTGATTACATAACCACAATAAATAGTACTATGAAAATTTACTCCATGAATAAAATTTTATATCATGACAAAATCCCATTAAAATATTCCACAAAAAATGTCTCTAAAATCATAAATCCTCCATATAAAAAATCATTCTCATTATGAACTGGTAATTCAATGTGAATATCCCGACCAAAAGTTGATGATTCATCTCCATCCACTCATAATCTCCATGAATATTTAAAATTAATTGATTAATTTATTGCTATGGTCTATAATGTTACATTATAATCCTCCAAAATGATTAAAATCATTGGGAAAAGAAAAAATAATAATCACCTAATTCTAGAAATCACTGAACACTCCCCTTGGAGATACCTCCAAAATAATGATATAACTATACCTCAAAACATATTTAAAATACTTCATGAAATCATCACACATATTTTCTATCAAAATATCCAATACGTTTGGAAATAAATCATGAATAAAAAAATTCATGGTACTATGCATTAATTTGTGACTCCCACTCTTATATACTATCTTATATGATATCGTGACTCTATTGAACTTGAACTATGCAAATAACACACCATCACAAACACATATTTTCATGCTCCTAAAACATGGAATTTTATTCAATGAGAATAAATTAAATTAATATATCCATCCCCCGAGTAAATTATTTAGAAATAATCGTAAAGATATTTGAATAGCCTAGACATTTGGAAGACCTCTTATAAATTGTCCTACCTTGGGGGGAGAACCAATCATGAGTCCACCTAACCAATATGATCCATCACCTCAATGATCCCATCAATACATTGAATGATATTTCTCTTTTGAACAAACATCAATTGATCATTTCAAGGAAACACCATCATTAAAACATGATATAAAACCAAAAACTTCATAGGCCTCATATATTGATCAGTATAAGCCTTCTAATAGTCCAATATAACCTTTATCTTATTATGAACGATCTTTATCTTATCTTTCATATTATAATCCACATAAAATAATAATAATTAATAACTATCCAATTTCATTCCAATTAAATAGGGATATACATTACAACCTATTAAATTCCTCAAAGGGAGTATACAAATGGATGACTGATAAATGTTATTATATGAATGAAAAACCATGTTTAAGCACCACACAGATGTTCCAATGAATTTTATGATAAATTATTATAGAATATAATTTAGTATATGGATGGTACACTCTATTACGCATCCATTAAGGGGATTATTGGAATATTAATTCATTACAATGATCTAATGTATTGGCGGAAAACCCTCAAAACCCAAAAAATAATCTAAGGGTCTCAATCAAGAAGGATGATCCTTGGATATCCATGATGTATTGCCAAGATATCTAAAATATGTGTTTCCCTAAAATTTAACACAAATTCCTATCAGATATCTAGATTATGATTCGACTATATTATTTGATCCATGATCAAGAATATAACATTATACCCCCCATGTTTCAATTGAAACCTAGTGAATAAATCCATATATATCATACCATGTTAATTTATAGACATCTAATGGATGATGTAAGCTATAATAAAAAATATTCACTACATAGACCTGTATAAATTCCAGAGGACATTCCATTAACTCTAAAAATAGCATCATTATTCATATAAACTAATACTACATGTCACGACCCATCCTCGGGGCTCGTGCCGTGACTACCCCAAGCCCGCCTTCCATAGGCCAGGGGCTGGCGACTAGCACCAAGGCGTAAATCCCGAAAAAAGGGAAGGAATTGCCTTTGTAATGTAAACCACAAACACCACAGAGCAAGCATGAAGAATTAAACACTAGGTAAAAGCTGAGTACAATAGTGAGTGTGGAAAAGTAAGTGGGCCAGAATACAAACCCATACTGAAAGTAAAGTACAACTGGAAAGGGGAAAACATCAATTGAAAAGTAAAGCCGCAACGTAGAGTTGTCCACTGGAAATCCCTCCTGAAGGGTGGGTATAGAAAGCCTCCACTGCTCCTCGGGTCTAGCCGACCGCTCCGAGTACGTCCCACCCACTGGTCCACCTCCAGGTACCGTCCTGCTCCGCAAGCCTCCACCCCGATCAGCATTGTCCGTCGTCTGTAACCAACACAATGTAGTGCGGGCATAGCCCGTGCAGGGGTGAGTATAAGCTACTCAGTAGGGACCCCAAGACCCCCGAAGGTCTCCCATAATCCCCAAAGGATAAACCAAAAAGGAAATATACAATCACAAATTAACATCTGACACTGCTTAGGTATATGCCCATACATATACCTAAGTTGTCAATCCTCGCTCGGCCTCAACATCCAAGCTCAAGTACATCCCAGTCCACATAGGAAGGAAAAACTTAAATTCACACAGGATAGCACAACAAAATCCAAAAAGGAAAGTAAACATGATTCAGCTCACATAGGAATACTTCTTTGTATGATGATAGAGATGATCATGTATTGCCACTGATTCATCTAAGTCCTCAGACCCACAAAGGATCGATAGAAACTATGCCCCACAATGACCAACAAAGGATCTGACCCACACAGGATCGATAGGTAATTAACCCCCGCAATGACCCACAAAGGATCTGACCCACACAGGATCGATAGGTAACTAACCCCCGCAATGACCCACAAAGGATCAAACCCACACATGATCGATAGGTAACTAACCCCAACAAAGACCCTCACAGGATCAGACCCACACAGGATTAGTAGGCGATGGCCCACACAGTACCGCTGAGCGCTGAACCACACAAGATTGGACCCACACAGGATCTATAGCACTGACCCATATAGGATTACTGAGTGCTGTAGTCGTCGTCGTCGAATCCACTGAGGATCTATGCACAGTCGTCGTCGTCACAGTAGCAGTCGCAGCCAGCTCTAGGGTTCCCGCACACAGAAAGCTCGTTCGGGAGGGTCTGCTCCATGAGCCGAGAGGCCGATACATCAACTGACACAAAGTCCAGAGTTGATGTATCCAAAAGTTCTGTATCGTCAACGGGAACTCAATGTCACAGACGGCACGTCAATCGGACGCTCGGTCTGAGAGTTATTGGCTTTTTCGTCCCAGGGGCCCGGTTGGTTTTTAAGGAAAAACCAACCCGACCTTACTCCACCTACATCCAAACCTTGGGCAGAGTATGGAAAAAGATCTATCTCACTAAGAGTAATCCATCAAAGTCGACGGCACGTCAATCGGACGTCCGTAGCTCAAGATATGAGCGTTTCCGCTCCGAGGGCCCGGTTGGTTTCGTGTACGAACCAACCCAGCTGATCCCAAAGTACTCCGAATCCTTGAGTGTAATATACTGAAATGACCGTCTCAATTCAAGGATCACATCTCCACTGACGGCGTGTTGTTCAGAGGTCCGTAGCCCATGGTATGGGCAAAAGACCGAAAACGGTACGAAAACGGGGGGTCTGGGCCTGGACAGACCCGGCCCCACCCCCCTGGGTCGACCCGAACCGGGTCAACCCGACCAGGGTCCGTGTCCGACCTGGCTGGGCGCGACCCGGCCCGGCCAGGGTGGCCCGGCCCGGCCTGGGCGCGACCCGGCCCGGCCACCGGGGTTGGCTCGGCCTGTTACGGCCGCGCGGCGCGGGGGGCGTGCTTCCCCCGCGTGAGAACACTGCGGCCCCGTGTGGGGCCGCCCTTGGTCATTGGACGCAGCAGGGGCACATCTCGTGTCTCGCCGGACCCACGTAGTTGCATCCTGAAGCCGCGGCGGTGCTTCCGGGCGGCGCACCGGCTGTTTGCTCCGCGGGCCAGCAGACACGCTCCGGTGGTCCGATTTGCGCGCGGTCTTCGCCAGTGTTCGTCCCGAATCTCGAACTTCTCTACAAAGCCTTCAAAATTAACTTGATGCCCCATTTTTCATCTCCCGTCGATCCGCGCATCAAGGAAGTATTGCGGAGGGTTATCGGGCCGTTTTTGTTTGGCCCACACCCTCCGCGTTAGGTGATAACAATCGGGAAAAATAATAATCAACACATGAAAAACATAACAAGGCACAATTTTTAATGAATTAAAATTGTACTTTGATCCGGGTTCTTTCGTTAGAAGAAACAAACATGGAATAAAATATTATTCTCAAATAAAACCCCTACCTCGTAGCTGTCGTCGGACGAGAGTTCATCATGGAACTGACCGTCGCGGAAGAAGAGGATCATCGCGTCGCGGAAGGGCGTCGCGCCGTCGCGGAAGGGCGTCGCATCGACGATCTCCGAGGGTTATGGAAAACACACGGATTTAATTTCATTTATTAAATCCATGTTAAGGATAAAATTCCACAATGAAATTAAAAAGATTCGAAATCTCCTACCTCAAGAAGTTGTTGATCGGAGATTGTTGCGGGGAAGAACATTGCGGAAGAAGCGTCGTGGAAGGAGAATCGTTGGCATCGCGGAACACGACGTCGCATCGTCGGTCTCCGAGGGTTCGGCGTTCTTCGCGTTCTTCGCGGAGGGGAATGAAGGTACAGATTCTCCATATCCTCTCAATAATCAACCCGTCAACAAAAAGAAAAGGTGTTGGTCTTATTTTATTATTATGCCAACAGTTTAAAAAAGGTGTTAAGAAATGAACAATTAATTTGATGAATAAATGGTAACGACTTAGCAATCCATTTAATAGGTGCGTTAAGAGTATTAGAAAACGCACAAGTTTACTTTCTTTAAAAAGGGTTTTTGCAGGTGTGTTACATAGCGGAAAAGAAGCGGTGGGGATCGTGCGGGCCCCACCTCACAAAAATCCTACCAAGAGGGTAAGATATTTTGAATTGCACCCTATCCGCTTCAACTTAGCTCTAGTGGCTTTAAGTGGCTTTCAAGTGGCTTTAAGTGGCATTAAGTGAAATAAAATAAAGTTGTCGCACCACTTTATTTTATTTTCTTCACTTAACCCAAAAAATTAAAAACCACACCCAGGAAAACGAAACTCTGGAAGAGACGTTTCTAAGAAAGTACTCGCGCTGTGATTCCATCGGTGCCCTCATAATTCGATTATGAGCATCAGTTCAAATGTTAGAAAAACCCACTCATTCGTTCACTGAACTTACCCGAGCCAAACTTCAAAAAATGATTCCGGGCACACCGGGCCTCGGAATCACATGTCGTCAGAAACTGCGTTCTTGTAAAATTCAAAAGAAAATTAAGAAAAAAATGTACTTGAAATTTACAGGTCTTTACATCACTCCCACCTCAGGAATTTACATCCCTATAACGATACATCATAAGATAGGGAAACCAATGTGGGTATTGAGCACGCATATGAGCCTCCCGCTCCCAAGTGCTCTTCTGGAGGTTCTCGTGCAGCCATCTGATGCGCACTAGAGGAATCGATCATCCACGTAGGACCCGCTCCTGTCGATCCTCGATCTCCACTGGGACCTCTTCAAAAGTCACCCCATCATCAACGTCCAGCTCCCCATGGTCAATGATAAGAGTCGGGTCGTGCACGTATCTCCTCAGCTGATATACGTGGAAGACGTCGTGCGCCCGGTGCAACTGAGGTGGTAGAGCCAGGCGATAAGCCACCTCGCTGATCCTTTTGGGGACCTGGAATGGTCCGATGAAGCATGGAGACAACTTTCCACCTCAATCAAATCTCTATAATCCATGTCAAGGTGAGACACGCAAGAAGACGTGGTCTCCATCCTCGAACTCTAGTGGACTCAACCTCCTGTTAGCATAAGACTTCTCCCGGCTCTGAGCTATCCTCACCCGCTCTTGGATGACCTGGACCTTCTCTGTCGTGGCCCAAACCATCTCTGGTCCCACAATTGCTGACTCCCCAGGGTCTGTCCAGCACAAAGGAAATCTGTAAGGTCTGCCGTACAATGCCTCGTATGGTGCCATACCGATGGAGGAGTGGTAGCTATTGTTGTACTCAAACTCCACCAAGGGTAGGTGGTCCTCCCAAATGCGAACAAAGTCGAGGACACATTCACAGAGTATTTCCTCGAGAGTATGAATGGTCCTCTCCGTCTGACCATCTATCTGAGGGTGAAAGGTAGTTCTCAGACGTAGCTGTGTCCCGAACGCCTCCTGAAACCCCTTCCAAATCCGGGTAGTAAAGAGAGAATCTCGATCGGAGATGATAGATGATGGAACACCTTGAAGCCGTACAATCTCCTGAACATGGAGACGCCCCAAGCTCTCCACTGAGCCCTGCTCTCTGATGGGTAAGAAGTGAGCCAACTTGGTGAGCCAGTCAACAATTACCCAAATGGTTTCGTGACCTCTGGAAGTGCGTGGAAGTCCAGTCACGAAGTCCATAGATATCTCATCCCACATCCACTCCGGGACCTCCAAGGGATGTACCAAGCCTGCTGGTACCTGATACTCTGCCTTCACCTACTGGTAGGTGAGGCATCGAGAAATGAACTCTGCCTCAGCCTTCTTCATGGCCGTCCACCAGTGCTGTCGTCTGAGGTCCTGATACATCTTCGCCACTCCAGGATGCACCGCCAAAGGAGAAGTGTGAAACTCTCTCAGAACCTCTTCTCTTAAAGCGACTGTTTCTAAGGTACATCCTCTGAAAAGGATGTCGTGCTCTGCTCCAAAGGAGAAACCATCAGGTTCATCTCCTGAGGATATCTATGCACGCAGCCTCTCACAGTCAGCGTCCCCATGTTGTGCCTCTCTGACCCGCTGAAGTAGTGGAGGAGAGACTGTGAGAGACTGAAGGAAGGCTGCGCCATCTCTATCCATGAAGGATATCCGCATAGCGGCTAGCTGCTCTGTCGCCTCCTCGAGTAGCTGAATTCTCGTCCTCCTGCTAAAAGCATCGGCTACTACGTTCCCCTTCCTAGGAGTATAGACTATCTCAATGTCATAGTCCTGGAGGAACTCGAGCCATCGTCACTGTCTCAGATTCAGGTCCTTCTGAGAGAAGATGTACCTAAGACTCTGATGGTCAGAAAAGACTGTAAAGCGGTCTCCCATCAGATAGTGTCACCATGTCTTCAGAGCGAAGACCACTGCTACTAACTCCAGGTCATGGATAGAGTAGTTCTGCTCATGCATCCTCAACTGACGTGATCCATAGGCGATCACTGCCCGATCCTGCATCAGGACACATCCGAGTCCGGTCCCTGATGCATTGCAGTAGACTACGTACCCCACTCCCTCCTCAGGCAACCTTAAGATAGGGGCACTGGTCAATCTCTGTCTCAGCTCTTGGAAGCTCTAATGACATCTGTTTGACCACACAAAGGGTCTCCCCTTCTTCTTCAAAGCTGAGAGTGGTGCCGCATCTCTCGAGAAGTCTGGCACAAATCTCTGATAGTATCCAGCTAGTCCCAAGAAACTCCGCACCTCCGTCACACTCTTGGGTGGCTCCCAAGCTAGCACTGCCTCGATCTTCGCAGGATCCACTGCATCTCCCACCTCAGAGATGACGTGCCCGAAGAAGTGGACCTCGCATATCCTGAACTGAAACTTCAAGAGTTTCCATAAAGTTGGTGCTCTCGGAGTGTGTCCAGTACAACTCGCAAGTGGTAGGCGTGCTCCTCCTCAGTCGTCGAGTATATCAAAATGTCGTCGATGAAGACCACGACAAATCGATCGAGGTATGGCTGAAAGATCGTGTTCATGAGGCCCATGAACACCGTTGGAGCATTGGATACACCTAAGGGCATAACCAAGAACTCATTGTGGCCATAGAGACATCTGAAGGTCGTCTTCTGCACGTCCTCATCCCAAACTCTGAGCTGATGATAGCCTGAACTGAGGTCTATCTTTGAGAACCACCATGCTCCCTTGAGCTGATCGAAGAGGTCATCAATCCTCGGTAGCGGATACTTGTTCCTCACTGTCACCTGGTTCAGGTGACGATAGTCGACACAAAGTCGCAAGCTCCCGTCCGTCTTCTTGGCAAAAAATATCGGAGAAGCCTAGGGTGAAACACTGGGTCGGATGAAACCCTTGCCCTACAAGTCCTACAACTGTACCCATAGCTCTCGACGCTCAACGGGGGCCATCTGATATGTTGGAGTGGATATCGGGGCTGTCCCGGGGTATAGATCAATATAAAAGTATACCTATCTACGAGTAGGTAGTCCTGTGACGTCGTCGGGAAAGACATCCGCATACTAATCCACCACTGCAGGAAAACAAGGACTCTGCACGTCAAATGCTCCTAGGAAGAGGCTAGCCAACTGATGAATGATGGGTTGTACTCTCCTTTGCGGAAGTCCATCTTATGCTACGAAGACTCCCTTATCACCGGTGATGGTGAACCTGCTCCCGTCGGTGCATACACATCGCACCTTGCACCTAATACAGTAAATTTGTTCATGGACTGTAGATAACCAATTCATGCCCAAGATGACGTCGTAAGGCCTCGACGCCACTACAAGAAGATCCTAGCCGATGCTCTCTCCTCCTAGTGTAAGCTCACACTGCCGACACCAGTGCATGATCGTCGAGTCCGCTCCCGTAGGAGTCTCTAGCCATAAGGATCGAGCCAACGGGTCTGTCGGAATCTCCGAGCTCCGAACAAGGGCAGCGGCTATGAAAGAGTGACTCGCTCATGTGTCTATTAGAACTGTAGAAATGGTGGAATAGACAAAGATAGTACCTCGAATCATCTCGGGCGCGCCGTGGTCGTAGGCCTCTGCTGCCTGGAGCTGTGTCTGTCTCTGCCCACCAGCTCCATGTGGTCAGGGTGAACCTTCTGGTGGTGGTGGTGGTTGAGACTCAAAGTGTCGCCCACCCCCTACCTCTCGGCCAGCTCCTCTGCCTCGTCCGCCTCCTCCCTGCAGACCGCCACGGTCAACCCTCTGCCTCTGCCTGGGTGGCCCCTCAACCATCTACTGCTCCTCGACACGGTGGGTCGGGCAGTCACAAGCCATGTGGCCCTGCCCACCGCATGTGTAGCACTGCTTGCCTCTCGAAAGACTGACTCCATGGTGTGTGCCCCGCACTGCTGAGCCAGTGTCCTGAGGTCGTCTACGTGAGGGTCTGGTCTTCCTGGACACCTGAGTCATCTGTCGACTGCCTGCTATAGAAGACTCTGCAACGTGCCGCCCCACGGTAGGTCTCTCTGCTGAAGAATGCTCAGCAAGAAAGCTCTCGATCAAAAGGGCTCGCTCCAGTACTCCTGCCTGAGTCGTAATGCTGAGGGAGATCAGCGATGCCCTGATCTCATGTCTCAATCCCTGCTCAAAGGTTCGGTCCCAGAAGAATGGGTCTCGTACCATGTCGGTCGAGTAGCGAGAGAGATCGGTAAATCTCGCCAAATACTGGGCGACCGTCAAGCTGCCCTATCGCAGCTGAAGAAGCTCCTGGATTCACACTGCTCGGAGGGTGGACGGGACAAACTCTGAGTGGAAGAGGCCGTCAAAGTCAGTCCAGAGGAGAGATGCCTCATCGTGCTCCTAGAGCATCAAGCTCCACCATCGGCCTGCTGCTGCGTGCAGTAGGCTCGCTGCGAAGATCACCATGAGGTCTGCTGGTGTCCTCACTAGCCTGAAAACTCGTACAACTGCCTCCAGCCAGTCCTTGGCTGCCTGGGGGTCCATCTCCCCATGGAACCTGGGTGGTCTCTAGCACTGAAACTCATGCAGAGCTCCAAGAAGACGTGCATCGTCAGCGCCCGGGGCTAGAAGCATCGGTGGCTCGGCGGGTAGAGGTATCGTCGGTGCCTCAACTATCAAAGGGCCCTATACCGAGGCCTCGTCGATCGGTGGGCTGTCGTCACACTCAACACTCGGAACCCCAGCTGGCTGACGTCGTGGGGCCATCCTGAAAAGAACCAGGTGCGCCACGGTCAGAACAGTATACGTGGTGAGCTGACATATGTAATCACAAAAAAAAACATGAAACACACACGTAATCAATGTTTTCATGCATTAAGTCGGAAATCAGAAGTCAGGGTCCTGGTGTACGGATACGTCACCCACCGCACCAACACTGGACTCCCTAGACTGATAACCAAACTCAATACACTTAACACTATTGCTTCTCATAGAAGAAAGATTAGATTCTATGGTAGAACCGAACTCCTCTAATACCAATTTGTCACGACCCATCCTCGGGGCCCATGTCATGACTACCCCAAGCCCGCCTTCCATAGGCCAGGGGCTAGTGACTAGCACCAAGGTGTATATCCAAGAAAAAGTGAAGGCATTTCCTTTGTAAAGTAATCCACAAACACCACAGAGGAAGTAGGAAGAAGTAAACACTAAGTAAAATCTGAGTACAACAGTGAGTGCGGAAAAGTAAGTGGGTCAGAGTACAAACCCAAACTGAAAGTAAAGTACAACTGGAAACGGGAAAACAGCAACTGAAAAGTAAAGCCGCAATGTCGATCTGTCCACTGGAAATCCCACCTGAAGGGTTGGTACAGAAAGCCTCCACCACTCCTCGGGTCCGGCCGACTACTCCGAGTACGTCCCGCCCATTGGTCCATCTCCAAGTACCGTCCTGCTCTGCAAGCCTCCACCAAGATCAGCGTTTTCCATCCTCTGAAACCAACACAACGTAGTGTGGGAATTGCCCATGCAGGGGTGAGTATAAGCTACTCAGTAGAGACCCGGAGACCCCCGAAGGTCTCCCAGAATCCACAAAGGATAAACCACAAAGGAAAGATACAATCACGAAGTAACATCCGACACTGCTTATGTATATGCCCATACATATACCTAAGTCGTCAATCCTCGCTCGGCTCCAACATATGAGCTCAAGTACAACCCAGCCATCACAGGAAGGCAAAACGTAAATCCACACAGGGTAGAACAACACAATCCACGAAGGAAAGTAAACAGGATTCAGCTCACAAAGGAATACTTCTTTGTATGATGATAGAGATGATCAGGTATTGCCACTGATACAGCTAAGTCACCATACCCACAAAAAATCGATATGTAATAACCCCCGCAATAACCCACAAAGGATTTGACCCACACATAATCGATAGGTAACTAACCCCTGCAATGACCCACAAAGGATCCGACCCAAACAGGATCGATAGGTAACTAACCCCCGCAATGACCCCCAAAGGATCTGACCCACACAGGATCGATAGTTAACTAACCCCCGCAAAGACCCACACAAGATCAGACCCACATAGGATCTCTAGGCGCTGGCCCACATAGGACCGCTGAGCACTGACGCACACAGGATTGGACCAACACAGGATCTGTAGCACTGACCTATGTAGTATCGCAGAGTGTTTTAGTCGTCGTCGTCGAATCCAATGAGGATCTATGCACAGTCGTCGTCGTCACAGTAGCAGTCACAACTAGCTCTAGGGTTCCCGCACACAGCAAGATCGTTCAGGAGGGTCTGCTTCACGATCCGAGAGGACGATACATCAACTGACACATAGTCCCGAGTTGATTTATCCAAAACATCTGTATCATCAATGGGAACTCAACATCGCAGACGACACGTCAATCGGACGCCGAGTCTGAGAGTTATTGGCGTTTTCATCCAAGGGGCTCGGTTGGTTTTTAAGGAAAAACCAACCCGACCGTACTCCACCTATATCCAAACCTCGGGAAAAGTAACCCAAAAGATCTGTCTCACTAAGAGGAATCCATCAATGCCGACGACATGTCAATCGGACATCCGTAGCTCAAGATATGAGCGTTTCCGCTCGGAGGGCCCGGTTGGTTTCGTGTACAAACCAACCCGACCGAACCCAAAGTACTCTGAAACCTTGATTATAATATCCTGAAAAGACCTTCTCGATCCAAGGATCACATCTCCTCTGACGGCACATCGTTCGGAGGCACGTAGACCAAGATATGGGAAAAAGACCGAAAACAGTCTGAAAACGGGGGGTCTGGGCCCGTATCGACCCGGCCCGACCCCCCTGGGACGACCTGACCCGGGTCCGGGTCCGACCCAGCTTGGGCGCGGCCCGGCCGGTTACGGCGGAGCGGCGCGGGGGGTGTTCTGCCCCCGTGTGAGAACACCGCGGCCCCGCGTGGGGCCGCCCTGGGTCAGCGGACGCGGCAGGGCCGCGTCCCGTGTCTCGCCAGACCCGCGCGGTCCCAGGTCTGCCGGTCGTCGCCACTGCGGCTTCAGCCACGGTGGTTCCTCCCAGTGGCGCACCAGCGGTTTGCTCCGCGGGCCACCGGACGCGCTCTGGTGGTCCGATTTGCGTGCAGTCTTCGCCAGTGTTCTTCCCGGGACTCAATGTTCACTGCAATGCCTTCAAAATTAACTTGCGGCCCCATTTTTCGTCGTCCTCCAATCCGCGCATCAACGAAGAACTGCGGAGGGTTGTCGGACCATGTTTGTTTGGCCCGCACCCTCTGCTTTAGGTGATAACAATCGGGAAAAATAATAATCAACACAAGAAAAAACGTAACAAGGAACAATATTTAATGAATTAAAATTGTATGTTGATCCGGGTTCTTTCGTTAGAAGAAACAACCATGGGGAAAAAATATTATTCTCAAATAAAACCCCTACCTCGTAGCTGTCGTTGGACAAGAGTTCTTTGTGGAACTGATCGTTGAGGAAGAAGTGGATCGTTGCATCGCGGAAGGGCGTCGCGTCGTCGTGGAAGGGCGTTGCGTCGACGATCTCTAAGGGTTATGGAAAAAACAAGGATTTAATTTCATGTATTAAATCCCTGTTAAGGATAAAATTCCACAACGGAATTAAAAAGATTCAAAATCTCCTACCTCAAGCAGTTGATGATTGGAGGTTATTGCGGGGAAGAACATCGTGGAAGAAGCGTCGTGGAAGGAGAATCGTCGGCGTCGCGGAACACGGTGTCACGTCGTCGATCTCCGAGGGTTCGGCGTTCTTCGCGTTCTTCGCGTTCTTCGTAGAGGGGAATGAAGGTGCAGATTCTCCAAATCCTCTCAACAATTAACCCGTCAACAAAAAGAAAAGGTGTTGGTCTTATTTTATTATTATGACAATAGTTTGAAAAACGGGTTAAGAAACGAACCATTAATTTGGTGAATTAATGGTAACGACTTAACATTACATTTAAAAGGTGCGTTAACAGTTCTAGAAAACTCACCAGTTGACTTTCTTTAAAAAAGGTTTTCGCGGGTGCGTTACTTAGTAGAAAAGAAACGGTGGGGCTCGTGCGGGCCCCACCTCACAAATATCCTACTAAGAGGGTAGGATATTTTTATTGCACCCTATCTGCATCAACTTAGCTCAAGTGGCTTTAAGTGGCATTTAGGTGGCTTTAAGTGGATTTAATTGAAATAAAATAAGGTTGTCGCACCACTTTATTTTATTTTCTTCACTTAACCCCAAAAATTAAAAACCACACCCGAGTAAACGCAACTCTGGAAGAGGCGATTCTAAGCAAGTACCGTTGTTGCGATTCCATCGGTGCCCTCAGAATTCGATTCCGAGCGCTGGTTGAAAAGTTAGAAAAACTCGTTCGTTCTTTCACTGAATGTACCCGAGCCAAACTTAGGAAAATGATTCCGAGCACACCGGGCCTCGGAATCACGTTCCGTCAGAAACTGCGTTCTTGTAAAATTCCATAGAAAATTAAGAAAAACATTTCCTTGAAATTTACAGGTCTTTACACTACATCTCCATTCCATGTTACATTTTAGATACTTTAGGGAGAAATTATATATAAGTGTTATGAAATTAATGGAGTAAAACCACATGCCTAACCAATATTGAGAATATTCATCCATGGATCATTAGTTTATGATACCCATGTTATAACCATCCCATAAGTACATCACTATGAAAGAACTAATAATCAATCACCTCCACTTATATATATGCTAACTAAGACTCCCCTAACATCTAAAAAAAGGGAGATTTACCTTCATTTTGAGTAATTATATTTTTCCATCAAGTTAATCCCAAATAATATGCAAAGAAATTTACAACACCATAAAATTTTGGGAATCATAATATTTATAAATGACTCCACATGTTACTTTTCATAGAGCATATTTTATGAATATTACCTTTACTAGAGATTAGAAGATCATATAGTCAATGTCATAGAGAAACATCGTCCAAATATGTGTTCATCATATCAGGGGACACTGAGAAATGATATACCTCAAGCCCTTGTATAGTTTGAAGTTAAAAATTTGTTACTTAATGATGTAATATCACCATAATATTAAATAAATATTATTTCAAAAAATAAAAATAATGAATCATATATCACCTAAAACATTCCACCATCATTCAGAAAATAAAATAAACGGGGAACTAAAGAACTATTACTTCAGGTAGTTGAATTATATCCAGTACATGTTAGTCAAAATTTAGGAATCTTACTTCCATGTTAGGATATTTAATAGGAATTAAATTGTAGACAATTTATATAAAACCCATAAATATGAAATAATGAAACCAGGAATATTATGGATCTATGACACATTTTTTTGGATATTAATAAATCATTGAATCAATCATCCATCATTGTTTTCATCATTACTCTCTACAGGGATGCAAAATTTTAAAGTAAAAGCACATAATGCATCAAAATAATGTAAGTGGAAAATTTAAAATAGAACTAGTTTTATCAATATGCATACCAAATAATCAATTGGTTGCTATCTTAATCATCCACTAGTATCATCTATAAGAAATTTTAATTGATAGATGTGACTAATAACTCTTATTGGAAAACATGAATCACGGATTCTGTGAATTTTAATAGCACTATGAGTAAATTTGTAACAAAATATGACATTAATACCATATCGATGGTCCCATAGTATCACCAGAATTCCTTCTATGGGATATCATCCACCTTTAACCTCATCTAATGATATCCATATCACATATTCATCATAAAAATGACTAGATATCTTTAACAAGTCAAAAATATAAACAATCCTAACAAAAGGGAAACAATTCATGGTTATCACATTATTTCACCTCATATACGCTTTACAAAATATAACAATATTATCTACCTTTTGTGTGAAAAAACTAAAGCAGCCCATTGTGACACACTAGACTGAAATATTCCATTTTGTATTAAATCATAAACTCTAATTTATAACCCTCATAACTCAAATATTTACATCCAAAAAAGTTAAATTAAACCTCTTTTATCACTTGGGAAAACAATATTATATACTCAAACTTGCATTGATGGGGTACTATCACAAGATCCTCATAAAACAAATATCTATAAGAACCATAATAACTAGGGGACCTACATCACCTGAGAAACCACATAATATTTTGATTATATAGACATCAGCCACTGAATGGTCTTCTCTCTCCTATAACCCATTCAAAAACCTCTCTCTATTACACCTCATTATATTAAGTGACATATCCTCTCAAAACAATAATCCTATATGTGAATATAGTAAAAATAATCAATGAATATAATTATATTATATAGTTGTCTCTAAAGTATAAGGGAATAACCTAATGTCTAAAGCCTCTATATCTATAGATAATTTCCCTAAAAAATCACAAAACCTTATACTGCCCATGATTTGTAGTGATAATGCTAGGGTCACAAAAATACTAATGAATAAACCTAGTTTGATAAGTCACATCACCTTGGATTTCCCTCCATATGGTGGAGGACAACCAAACAACAAGGTAAGTCTAATAAATTACAAGAAACTATTGATGTTGAAATTTTATAATTAAAAATATGAGTACACAATCATGATACATAGATTTAAAATCCAAAAAAGAAAAAAATGATGGTAAAATATGACAACTTATATTGATTCTTTATGCGACCATCCATCACCACCAACCAATGTCATAAATAGGGAAATAATAATGAAATGATTAAAATATACTTTTTGATGACATTCCCTTTACTAGAGACCTAAAAATATGGCATTTAAATACCGAAAAAAATAAAATAGGATGTTATCGGGAATTTCAATAGTATAACTCCAATGAATCAATATAATGCCTCAGATCATGAAACTTTTAGTTAGAGTTGAACAAACTGGTTTGTGAAAAAATATCCTTATGGAAACCATTTTTTAAAACCTTCAAGGGTTTCTTTTTAGAATAGTCCATATTCATATCTAAAAGTATATAAATAAAACAATTAATGGTGAATAAAGGGAATTAATAACAATTAAAATATCCTAAATGATAATATCACATGAATATAATGCATTTTACACATACATTACCAAGAAAATTCTATCCTTTCTGGGAGCTCCATTTCCATAGGAAAAAATGATTAGAAAAATATAATATAATAATAAATCTGATACTTATATGGGAAAAATCATGTATGAAACACAATAGGGATATAAAATATATTATATGATATAGGACAACGTAATGGTCACTAAGCTAGTAAGTGATTCCTAGGATAATTATTACTTCAATATTTTATTGATATCCTCTTTATATATATACCCTATTATTCAAAATGTTCCTATATTTTATGTTTTCATAATAAAAAACACAAACTATGCTATTAATTTCCTGAGCGAGGTATCACCACTCCGATTATTTGAAAATTCACATTTAAATAATATAAAAATTCACTATAATTTATTAATAAATTACAAGAAATGGTTGTTTCTTTAAAATAAGAAACATATTTATATTCTATGTATCAATATTTCAACACCATGAAAATTAATTTTCGGAAACAATACCTCACTTTTTAATTTCAAATAAAACAAAAAAATGACAAAAATATTCTTAGATGTAGGATATCTGAATAAAACATGAACAGTAATAAAATTTTTATATTAAAAACACACAAATGAAATATAAATATCGTTCCTTATTTCATGGTTTATAAAAAATCTATTAAAAACTATTTTGGAAAAAGTTGCTTATTTCTATGTTTTAAAAGCTTAGATGGATGGTTGTAGAATGATTATTCAAGGAAAAAAATATTTTATCCCTTCCATTGATTTATAATAGGAGAATAATAATGATATACGCATAAGTGACTGGATAATCAACAAAAGTGACTGAATTCAAAGAAAACTAATTAGGATAATAAAAAAAATCAAGGGCCGTAAGAGTTTTTCTATAAATAAAAACACTTGGTCATCTAATTTTCATTAATAAAACCACACAATTAAATAAAACATTTAATTTTATAATTAAATTGACTTATGAATGAATTTTATTTAAAAACACTTATAGTAGAGTTAGAATATCAAAACGGGATAAAATAATTTTTCCCACAATTGAAATCATTTTAAATTTATAAAATGTATTTTATCTTCATTATTAAGAAGATGAAATAGAAATAGATCTTTTATATATATAGTTTTATAAAACATCGACACTTTAGTGTTTCATGGTCTTTACCATAAAAAACGCTTCACTATTGTGTCAGGCTACTAATTTACCCTTACACATCCTTTAAAACCAAGGAAATACCCATATATATATATATGTGTATTCATTATACCTTTATGTATCTCATTCCACCCTTACACAATAATTATGGCACCTTTACACTTACTTTTGTAATTGTATCATACCCTTATGTAATTCCTATGGTACCCTTATATGGTGACTATTTACTCTGACCAATACATTTGAAAAAATCATTACAATTTACATGATGACCGAGTTACACTAATATAACCTGAACATACCCATATACAAAGACCAATTTACATTTACATATATCCTTATATAACCATAGGTAGTATTTATATATAAGGTTTTAACCTGAATTAGTGCCTTAATTACCCATATATAGTACATATCTGCTACTATTCAGTTCATAGAAAGCCATGCTCCCTTACCAAGCCCATGAATCCTTCTCTCTCCATTGACTCAACCAATATAAATAAGGAGTTACTCATATGAATCTCATATAAGTGCACCATCCATAAATAATTAATGTAGTTGGCCTTATGTATATAAAATACTATGTGTATAGGTAGTAATTCTGTTAAAATTATTTAATTTGAATTAAAAATAAAATCTTATTTATGGACAAAATGGTTATCTAAGGATTAATTAAATTCAATTAAAACAAATCAAACCAAAAACATCCAATACAAAATTAAAACAACATTTACTAATGAATATACATTAAATTTAAAAGTCTACGTGTTACAGTTATCTCCAAAATAATGCGTTAATACCCTAAAGGATGTCATTGTTTAGATCCCATAAAAGGAGTGGGAATCTGGTGTATTATCATCAATTCCCACAAGCATATCTTCTGGCTATCACTTCTACGTTTCAATAGTATAGAGTCAATATTAAATTTTTACCATATAGTACCTTATCTTAATGATCAAAAATATGAATAAGTTTTTCAACCCTCATGGCATCACGATAAAGATAAATAAAATCCAACTCAATCCCATGGGAATGCTATTGTTCATACCTCCTCAGTTAGAAATAATTTAATACATTGTGAATCAATGTCATGCATTATGTAAATTCAAACTAATAATCCACCATTCCATGTTGTTCAACTTTCTCAAAACTATCAATAATCCATTGTGTAAATAACCCTCATTTACCTATCCAATGTTGTCTTATGTAACAATAAACATGGAGGAGGACACAGGTACATAACATAATCTCTAAAGAGCGATAATGACGACCAACCTAGGATTTCAATTTAATATGATTTGTTTCTAACTTCATATAGAAAAATATAAATTTTCTATAATAACTTATATAGTGATCAGTTAAACCATGGAATATTCTCACATATATTCGAATCACAATGTTCAAAGGTTCACCCATATAGGGATTCAAATGAAACCATTTTAATCGGTTCCTTATAACTATTTTCAGAACAAATTTCCCAAAAATATCCATTTTTTCCATGAACCACTGATCTAAATAACACAATACAAGATCACATCATTTGTAATCTAGATATCTCTTTCAATCCACACTTCTATATAAGGGTAATTAGTGAGGAATTAATTCAGTTGGGTACAAATTACATTATAAAAACAATCCAATACTTGTATGTGATCCAAGGGTCTCTATTTGAATGGATTTTGTAAGTACCACCATGTATCTATAATACCTATTAGACATTTAAGTGTTTGAGCCCCTATAATATCATTATCTCCTTAACATGAAGTTAATTGGTTGAATTTGTATGTATGTTAATAAATGAGAAAATTAAATCCTTATCATGGTAATTAATTTATATCATAATGATGAATCCCATAGAAATCACATGCCATATCCATAAAATAAATAAATAAGGTTAAGGAAAATTTGTTCTCTGGTGCACTATATTAATTCTATTACATTTAAGGAAATATTAAATGATGTCTATAATAGACCACCTCATCCTTGACTACCAATACTGACATCCCACATATTGAAACATCTTAGTAGTCTTAAGGTGTATGAACCAACCATATTGTATATAGTTCCCATAAATTCCATCATTAGAGTTATAAGAAAAACCAATATATTATATAAGCATAATAAATACATGGGATATATAAGTAATAATCACCAAAGGTAACAAAAACATTTTTTGTATTACTAATATACTAGAACTTTTTTTCTATTAACTATTCTAGCTGAATCATTCATATGATGATGATCCCACCTTAAAAAAAGATAAGATTACTATCCCACCAGCTTCTTTCACTCCCAATATCATATCAATGAACAAAATCATTAAAGACGATTCCCCTATTGATTATTTCATATATGTTATCAGTAGTTTTTAAGTAAAAGTACTACTAAACACATTTTCCTTGACTGATGTATAATAAATATCAAAATCAAATGATCAATGAAACTCAACCCCACATCATTGTAACAATTCCAATATCCCTATAAGTAAAAATATACTTTATCCTTTCATGATATGATTAAACTATAAAATTTTAGTCAAATGGATTGTTTCACATACATTTTGAGTGTGTTAAAAACAGCATCAAACTCATGTTTATTGTTAGGCTATTTACTTTCTTAATGAATAATTAGTGAGACCTATAGGCCTACACCTACTTTACAACATAAAGAAATAGCCTAATACCATAAATGATATATATAAGAAAACATCATTACTCAAACTAGGATCCGAAAGAATTGTACCTGGATAAAATTTAAACCTCTTCATTAGTTCCATGAAAAACATCTAACACCAATCATTTAAATCAAACATCACACCTATACAAGTTAATTTTTTCTTAAAAGATGATTTATTGGTGATATCAGGATCAAACCACCTATAATAACTAGATAGTCCTAAAATTATTTGAATCTAAAATTCTTCCATGTTTTTCTCCCAAGACATATCTACTTGCATCCTTTAAGGGTCCACAGAGATTCCCCTACTAGATATATATCAAGGCCTAGAAATCTCACATCATGTATCTAGAATTCATATTTATAATTATTTCCCAATAGATGATGTTCGTTCAACATTTTGAAGATGATATCTAAATGTTCTAGGTTACATTCCAGTTTCATAGATTACTCCAAACTAAAATCCCTACACATTATAATAAATGAATCTAAAATTTATAAAGAATATAGTTTATCAATTCCATAAATACCATTATGGAGTTAGTTATAATGATTTACATATCTAGAGATGATAAATTTCTATACCAATACATGATCTTTATCTTACATAGTTCCTCATATTTCACTCTCAACTAGTGTAACCCAAAATTGATTTTGTATCAAATTAATCCATTAGGATCCCTCAATTTGATCAGGAATATTTTCATTCCTATACAATGGTTATTTATTTCAAATACTCACATAGTGATGCTTTTAGTGATTTTCATAATTCATGATCTTTCTATTGTCGTACCTTGAAAAAAGTCATGAAAAAACCATTGTGGGATACCCAAATAAATAAATACATTTCCTTCAAGATCTGTATGTTGAATCTTATTCATCAAAAACTTTTCCTTTTTTCCATGAATTATGATTTTATAGGAATGGTAAAAATAATACGATGTTGGATAATAGTGGATTCCACCATTCTACAAAGAAATTACTTAGAAGAGTCATCTAGAATGACCTCCTAGTAAATCATATACCAATGTAGGATGTTTCTACTCACAGGAGACTTTAAAGGTTAAGGTAACATCACCAAAAAATAACCTTAGATCAATCCCAAATAAGTAGCACCCTTCCCACACTCCCAAATCTAGAGCCCCACTCACACCAAAATCAGTCGATAACCCATCAGGAGAAAGAATCTACCCTCGATTGTGATACTAATTAATTAGAGCCTTAATAATGGTAATCCATTGCTTGTTAATAAAAAGTTCAATGATATAAAGAGTATTAACTAGGAAATAACATTCCATATAAAACAATTATCATGACCTGACATGTAGAAAAATTAGAACTATATTTTAACCGCTTTAACAATATAGTGGAAACATCAAAAAAGTATGAAATAAGTTTATAATATGTGGAAAAACTATGAATAAAATTAGTTGATATACTGATGTGAGTTTCAATATTATAATTTAATGTTATTGTTGTAGTGGAAAAAATGATCATCATACATATAATAGTAGAAAACCTAGAATTTCATATCTTTGGGGTATACCCTCCACAAAAATAAAACAATAGTCAGATTTTTCTTGATATGTAACACCTAAGAAGTATTACCCTTAGGATGAGATTAATATCCACCACACATTGATGCTTCGAAATGGATTTGATATCCTTTAGTAAGAGATGATCCGATCGAAATTATTGGGAAAATTTTCTTCTAGAAACTGCTAAGATATATGGATCATCCATAATTATGAAATCCAATACCTTTCTTTTTAAGCATTTTCATGCATCTACAGGCATTAGAAACATATAAAAATAATATTTTGATAAAAAACATGTAGAAGAAACTTTTCATTAAGTAAACTGAGCAACCATATGCATCTGGTTTTGGTCTAAATAGACCATGGATACCTCATACAAAAACACAATCCCCACCTGAGCCTATATATTTAGATATGTCATCCTCATTTATTGATTCTTCATTAAATAACTCTTCAAATTATATAATACATAATTTAATAATCATTTAATAAATATCATACCTTTTAAAATTCATAAAATTCTAGGATTTATGATAATCATTAGTAAGATTCATAGCTACTATGTGAACTAATTAAACATAAAATGGGTGGTATACCCAAAAAATCAACAAGACCCTTAATCTATTGTCCTAAATACCTAGTCATTTCCACAAAACAAGTTTTATTATAGAATTATTTGTTGAATAAAAAATTAAAATAGGTCTTTATGTGATCTTTATGTAACTTATATTACATGGTGGAGTCCCACCATTTCCTTCCCCCACCCCTAAGCATGATTGTGATAAAAACTACCAGGGATCCCTCTTTTGTTTCAAAAAATTTAATTGTCCTTATAATTTGATACTTCCCCTCATTGAATTCTTGAGGTCCTTTTTCATCATTGAAAGAATGTCGATCTACTTGGTAAATTCCACGCCAAGATCCACTTTCCATCTTAGGTCTCTAGAGTGTGTATTGAATGTTTTATAGCCTCTACTTCAAATTGATATACTTGAGGATTCACCTATGGATGTTGTTTTCTTTATAGGATATGTAGGACAATCTAATTTTACAATGAAAACAATATACTATTATATTAAGAGAAATACTGTAATCATATGAAATGGTTTGCAAGTTTTAAATAACAATAATTTAAATCTAACATAGATTAAATTAAAGGAATAGAATACACAAATTAAAATAGTTTTTTAAATAAAATTACTCTGAAGTAATATTAATATCCTAAAAAAATAATGAAATATAATAGTCCTTATCTACCAAAGGTAACTCAAGTTCATACACAGAAGTGAACTATCTAGTAAAACATCATCATGTAATACATGAGTCTAAACTACCCTAAATCAGATCAAAGGCAGGCCATAAACCAATCATAGGATGTTTCATATCACATTAGGTGGATTAATTACAATTATATTTTTTATAAAAACCAAACTAGGTCAACTAGTGATATCCCATGAGATTTTCCACTAATAAGTGGTGGATAATCAAAAATCAAACAATTCTCTTGAATATCCAAAAAGGGGTCATTCTAGTAGATTATAATGCTGAAGAAGATAAGAAATTTAATAGAATTAAAATGATCTTACTAAAATAAAAAACCTCAAATTATAAATAATAATATAAAATCCATTTTTCCCTTTGATTATTTGTTACTGCCAACCTATCTCTCTAATAAAGAAACATCAACTATGTAAATCCATCGAACTACATGGATCCCTTCACTTTAACCAAGTTATGTCAAATAATATATATAAACATACAAAGGAATAATTTCATAGTATATATGGATTCAAATAATATTACACAAAATTTCTATAAATGTTTAACATCATGAAACTCTTATATCATGCCTAAACCCAAAATTGGTTTGTAAAGCAATTTACATAGGAAATCCATTTTCTGAAACATACATTCATTTCATTTATAAAATTTTTTATATACAACACTAAAATATAATATTATAAATAATAATGATAAATAATGGTTCTATAATTACAATAGCCATATAATAAAAGATAATATATTTTTCATGTTATGAAGTGTAATAAAATGTAATCATGGTAATAAAAAAATTTCATGGCGCACCATGTCTCTGATAAAAATTCATATGAAAAATATATCAGTATAATAATAATGAAACATATGGGAAAAACATCAAGGATGAAATATAATTGGCCTTTGGAATATTGAATACCATATTGGAAAATGAAAAGGACGTTAAGCTATAAGGTAATTATTTAATTCTTTGTCCTACCATAGGGTTTTGATATCAATATAATATATATATACCCAATGTTTCTAATTAATCACATGTTCCATGTTTAAAAAAACACACAGAAAATGCTAATAATTCCTAAATTGAAGTATCATCATTTATATAAATTAAATATTTTATTAAAAATAATAGAAATTTTCAAAAGAAAAGTAATAGCACACCCATTATTATAAATTGGACAGTAAAATAATAAAAAAATTATAGGAAATGTATCTTCAAATAAATTTTTTTAATATTCACTTAAAAAAACTATCAGTTAAGAATTTCAATAATTAATAAATGATAAAAAACTGGTATTACTAAAATCCCCCTATAAAATTGACATTTATGTTTTAAAATGAAACGCTACTATGTTTTATAAAAAATTCAAAGGAGTTATTATTAATGATTAGTATTTCATGGTTTATAAATAGCATACACAAACATCAACAATAGAAGAGGTTGATAGTTTTAGGAATAAAAATACCTAAATGGATAGATGTAGAAAAAAATTCATTTAAAATAACCTATATCTATCCCTTCTAATTTCCATGAATAGAATAGTAAAAAATAGATCTGAAAATAGAATCATATTTTTTCCCATAACAAACAAATTCCTAAAAACCTTATTTATAGGATAATAAAATCATGGGATAGAATATTTTGGGTGATTTAAACTAAATATATCTATGGATGTAGTTTAGATCAATTAGACAATAAAATTAAATAAAAAATTTATTTTAATATTTTACTTTACTTTTGAATGTAGAAAAAATAAACAAATACCTAAATATAGTTATAATTTTTAAAAGAACTAAAATTATTATGATTCTAAAAATTTATCCCATTAAAATAGATAAAATGCATTACATGTACAATTTGGAGATGAAGAAAGGGGGAATAATTATGTTTCATTCTATCAAAAAGATTAATTTGAAATGATAACATGGTCAAAACGATATATATATTAGCCCTATTATTAATGAAAGTGTAATGGGATACTTATGTATAGATCGAAACCATGATACAACCATTATCTACTTTTATTCGACCCTTTCACCACTCATTCTACCCTAACAAATCCATTGGATGTATGTTCTTACCCTAACAAAGCTCATGGGGTACTATTACACAATAAATGATTAACAATACACAACCTTTAGAAGGAACCTGATTCTTGTATGAAACACTGGGGTTAACCTAACATAACATCAATCTACCAACATGAAATGAACTATTTACATTTGGTAGATAGTTATGTAACCTTATGTAGTGCACATGTACATGGAAATAACCTAACTCAACACCATAGTTTCCATTAAACAATGTATGTAAGAGAAAATACCCTAATAAAACTCAGTGTAGTTCCACTCTATACTTATGAAACCCATATAAATATAAGGAACCCCTTACGTAACTCCTAAAAAAACTCAATGTGTAATGGTAGGTGGTATTTATCCTAAAATAATCCCTATAACTAGTGTAATGGTAAAAATCAAGTTATTATTTTTTAATTTCAACTAAAAATGACATATAAATTAATTTTTAAAAATAGATATAAGGATCAATTGAATCCCATTGAAAAAAAGGAAAAAAAATCTCAAACAAAGGAAAACATCCTAAATGATGGAATTTACCTAAAAGAAAAGGGATGGGAATCCTCTCTATGTCCATTTCCATTTATTAGACTATGGAATATAAGACAAAAGTGTGTGATGCTCTACAATAAAACAATGAATAAACACAGTTAGGTGATAAATTGATCATACATTGAACAATAATTAGGCCCTTGGAAGTTGGAATATCTGTTATATGAATATATCCATTGATGTATCCTATCAATTAATGTTAATGGCCTCCACATACATGTTTTATCCAGGGCCATATATTATGAGAGAAATTTAACGGCTACCCATTACTAGCTCTACCTACTTCTAGCTACACATAAACATCTTGAATTGGAATTTGATCATATGATGACAGGACTACTACTAATAATATACCATAAGGAACAACTACTATAGTAAAAAGTGGGACTAACCTCCAGAAACATACTGATTTATATGGGATGAAACAACAACCACTAATAATGACCCAAACCACCATAGATTATCCAAAAAATAGAATATCATATAATATAATCATGAAAATGGATATCCATAAATAAATGTTATACTGATAAGTGACGTCATCTCCACTCCAATCAGAATCTCAATTTCATAGATATAGGTTGTATTCCCTCTAATATATATCTCCATTGAGGTCCCTATATACTATAAACATGTGGTGTTACATCCTGATTATTCATCATCACTTTAAATCTGATCATATTTTTCTTAATCAAAAACATTGTTGACATTATTTAGTAATCTATAGAATAATGATTTTGGAACAATGACTACTTAGAGAACTAATCTAGGGAATCCACATCTATAATTCCACCATGCTTAGATCATATATTTTCCTTAACCACAATCCCCAACACAAGAAGGCTCATGTGTCCCACTAAAGTGAAAAAACCTATGATATCTTATATGTATTTTCCATTGTATATGTTATCTCAACACTGAAATATATAAAAATTTATTATCATGATATATCTATATCTTTTCACCCCTACGATACAATGTCCAGTACTGATGTGTCAATCCCCTCAATTGGATAACAAATAAGGAAACCCAATATATAGATTCAAACTGAATTAGATGAAAATAAATCACTAACACTATCATCAAGTTCTCCATATCATGAAATTAGAATATCCTTCAATTAATCAATATGATCTAATACTATATTTTGTGCCACATCATATTCCAATACTAGTCAATGTGATCTGAATCAACCCTATAAAATATAGAAAATTCATCTTATCAAACCTCCACGAATAGGATCACATGAATGTATCAAACAACTATAATTTCTTTAATGAATGATTTGAAGAAAAAATAAATTAGTAGTTAATTTATATTGATTCAATTAATTATATCATTTATTTGATCCTAAAAACCCCAATAATATCCAATCTAAAAAATGTATGTCAAATTTATGGCTTTATGGAATCTAACATGAAATTAAAATCACATTAATTAGTATATTTTGATATCTCAATGTCCATGTATCATATCACATGGGGAATTGAAATTAGGTTTCCCTATTGGCCTCCCTTAATATGGTCACAAACATTGTTTTGATAACACTATTTCCTTAACAACCCATGCATTCGTCACAAGTTCCTAACTATAAATTCGATACGACCTCTTTACCAGATCCCCTAATTCCACTGGTCCCCGACCCACTCCCATTGGAGACCCTTCGTTGAATATTTGTCACGGAGAGGTTGACCCTTGAATACTTCCTCCAATAGGACCTACTATAGTGACTAAGATCAAGGGTATAATTACATATTATGGGAGGAATTACCTTTAATTAATCATAGTAATATATAACTCTCCTATCCAACAAACTACCTGATATATAAAAAGGAATTAGTGTCTGAAAATTAATTTAATAAAAATTAATTACATATGAATCTAATGTAAAATTTGAATATAGCCTACTATTTGAAACACTTAATTAACAGTGACCTCCAAGCTACTACAGTCCATCATGATCACCAATACCCTCTAGAAATCTAGGGAATATGATTATTAATATATAGGGTGATCATAACCTGTATAATTAGTAGGATCATACTCATGGTCTCTTATGAAAATATTAAAGGAGTATGATAATTCCGTGATGAGAAAATATTAGAAAAATAAAGAACCTTCATATGTAAAAAAGCTTCCCCTCATCCCCACCAATGCTATTACACTCAATAACACATAAGATAATAGAAATTTGATATTAGAAGAATATTCTTAAGGTGCTCTACAGCAACATTTACAATGGGTTTTTCACTCTCGACTAATGGGAATACATAGTTTCTTATCTTCTAATCCATATAAAAATATAACAACACAAAATGTGTATCATATATCATTCCACCAATCGTATATGACATCTCAAGTGACCAATCACATATCAAATAAAAAGAGTAGTTGGGTAACATGAAAAAGAGTGTAATCAACCTCATTCCCCCTCTAATCATTTTCCCCCACCATATGCCCCAATATCCACCATAAGGTACTATGCCCAATAATGTGTATCTATTTCTATAATTTAAATATACTTAAGAGAGAGTAAGGGAGAGGGGATTTTCAACCATTAATATATTTTGGAATTTAAATATTTAAAAAACAACCCCAGTAAATTGTGGTGTCAGTAATGTTATTTGAGTCTTGTGGGATGTAAATATGAACCCCAAATAATAAATATAAATAACATATTTAAAAAAAATATCACACTTATTAATTGTCACTATAAATATATACATAACAATAGTTACCATTCTATAGATATCACAGCGCCAAGTGCTACCTCTAATAAAACATAACCAACTAACAAGTAAACCCCCACCTGACATGAACATGTTACAATTTCTCATGGATTATTTTTTATTCATCCACCAAGAATTATCTATTTATTTGCTAAATTTGATTTTAAATTATTAATTACTTTCCATTAGAATGTTATTATATAATTTAATATTATTTTCTTACCACCAAACCACTAACATGAAAACACTATGTGAACCTTCTATATGACATCCATGACCACCATGTCCTAAATAATCAGGTCTATGAGTCCAAACACATCAAATAAATAAGAAAAAATTCATATTATATTTATTTCATTCTATTAATAATGTTATGTATGTGACCATTTAAAGGGTATTACCAATAATTAAAAAAATCTTTGGAAAATTATATAAACATAATGTAGCAAGAAACAATAAAAATTTTATCATGAGGAAGTAATAATTAATATTAAATCACACCATAAAAAATAAATTTTATTATACTAATTTCTTATAATCATTATTATAATTGATAACATTCCTAAAATGGAATACAAAATCATTCAATTTTAATATATTTATATAAACTATATTGATAACTCTACTCTCCTACATAAAAAGAATATTTTATTCTCTCTAAAATAAATAAATTTGATAGAGGATGAAATTTGAGGCCACAACTATAAAATGGATCATTACATCAATCCAAGACACCATGATGCCTCATCAAAATCACTACCCAACAGCCCCATACCATAATAAACATAGTTGATGATAAAACACAATAAATATAATGAATAACTAATGGAGTAAGAGAAATAATGACAAGGAATATATGATATCAAAAGTACATGCTCCATTTATGGTCACCAATTATTTGGGGATATTAAGACTAAAAATGCATTTTTTTTATTTGATATAAAAAACCGATTTATGGATTTTTGGTGACGAAAACACCTTGAATGAACCAAATAATGAAAGCTACCAAATCTCAATGTTCAATGATTAAAAACAACACAAAGAAACCCCATAGAATATCATCATCAAGATTCATCTCCATCATCCACAATAATGTCATCTACCATAAATATCCTTATTCACACATTCATGATCACATGTTACCACTACCACTTGTGTTTCCAGTTAAATTCCCCCAGTATTTGGGAAACACTGTCAAAATCCATCGTAGCTGATCATCCCTATGTTGTCATCATCCCTTAGTGAACCAGAGACCAGAAAATAACCAAAAATATAATGATATAAACTAATTAAGAATGAATATATCATATACTTGGATCATACATAGCAACACAAATGTAGAACAACCTAATAAAAAATAATGAAATCAAACGATAAAAAAAGCAGAACCTTCACCGAATGCATCAAATAGATCAACCGTTGTAGGAGAAGAAAAAATATTCATCAATTACTTGAGGAAGAAATAAAAATAACTAAAACATTACAATGAGGTTTTTGATTCCCTCATAAAATCCACCTATTGAAGAGATCTATACTAACATCAGGAATAAAACTAACACTGAACATAAAAGTAGCATCGTCCACATCCAAATCACACATCCCAAAACCACTAAGTAATCCCTGCTCAAAATCTATCTATGAATGGTAAATTGGGACCTACGGTTTAGGTAGGGATATGAATGCCTTGGGATCCAAGTAGAAATTTTTTTGTGAGATTGAAACCAGAAGTCGAAGATAAGATATTGATATCTTGAGAGTGCTTGTAACTTCAATGACCACCAAACCAAAAATCCCAAAACCATTGAGATAAAACCACTCCATATCCAATATCTATATGAGAGTAGGAACACAATGTCAAAGTACAGTTGTAGTGGAAAGATTTATCTACCACTACTCACAAAGAGAGCATCACCACAATGAATTGAGACAATGAAACCATCAAAGGAGAACTATAATGAAATTGAAACAAGGATAGAATGGGAAGGAGAAAGTGGGATGGAGAAGGAAGTAAATCACCATCTTATCCCCTCTAAATAGATACCAGTAGGAAAGAATATATGAATAGGGGATATTAGATATAACAAAATAACCTTTGATTATTCTGAAGATTGAGATAAACAAAGGGTTGATTAGGGATATCCAAGGGAGGATGGGTTTTTTATATTACTTATGAAAAATACAATGAAATTATAAAGGGATTGTCAAAGACTATAACCATAAACACTTCACAACCACTAGAAAACAATGATCTTGAATCAAAAAACTCTTGTGTGATTTTACATTGTTAATGAATCATGTCATGCAATATTTGATGATATAGACACAAAAAATCAATCATCAACATTCATTCCATGATTAATATTTTATGTTGGTAACCAAACCCAGGTGGAAATTCTATAAAAAATATCTCCAAATTTATGAAGTCGCCTACTAAAACCTCATTTACAATGTGAATTGGTAAATCGTAGTATATATAACCACCTATAGTTATAGATTTAACTTATTATCCTCCTCTACTCGATCATTATATAAAATTAACAATGTAATATTCTATGATGGATGGGGATTTTATATGACATTTATCAGAATATACATAATGTAAATTCTATTAAATCTTTTGTTATATGAATTTAATATGATTTTTGAAATGGATTGAATATCAAAACATAGACTACATATTAATTACCAAAATGTGGGGCATCACATTTCATATTTACAATATATTTAGGACCATCTGTCAATGTAAGAATAAATATGTAATCTATAGGAATATTAAAAACATTATAAGACTCATGATTCCAAATCATGATATATGTTTAAAAAATATAATTGAAAAAAACTCAATATTATGGATAATTTCATTTTGAGAAAATAGATATATTTTCTAAGTATGTAATGTTAGTATCTCAATTGAAATTATATTTTGAGTAATGTACCTATTTTAGATACATTAATATATTTTAATTAGAGAGTGATAAATTAAATTTCAAGTATTTAATTTTTCCAATGGGGAGAGAATGTAACAAACTAAAATATTAGAAATAAATTTACAATAAATAAAAGTATTTTTAATATCTTATTTTATATACAATACAAGATGAAAATTAACAATTTTGAAATTATTATATGATCATGTAAACATGACTATAAATAAATTGACATAATTTATGTAACCATATAAAAAATGATTAATTAAAGTATATGAAATAACATTATATTATATAAGTGTTTCTTTTGATGTTCATTTGTCTGATTTTAAAAGGGAAGTTGATTCACTAGGATTTTCCATAAATTAGGATAATGAAGAAATCCATTGAATATGGTTTAGGCTAAATCATTTAAAATAAAAGTAGAAAATTATTGAAATTTCAATTTAGACACATATTAGAAAAACTGCCACCTACATCATCCAATTGATCTTATCATATCCATAGGTCTTCCATGATGATATATATGGACTATATAATTATATCATTGGATGATATAAACATGTAATTAGATATTTAATATTTTATAAATATATTTACATGAATATTATACGATTCAAATTTTTTCTATTAAAGAAAAATAAATCCCATTTTCAATACTAATTCACATATGAAATAATTTTTGTATATTTAATCAAAAAATAATGTAATTTTATACCTAAAAATGTGTATCTTGTAAATTTTTAATTTTATACACAATTCATTTTGGTATTAGAGATTGTTTTTTATTATAGTAAAACAATAATAATATATATTATTTAATTGAATAATCTATTAAAAATAATTTATTTTGAAAATTATTATGAAATAATAATAAGATGAGTTATGAGTTGAAAAACTAAATTCCCAATTGAAATTATTGTCAATATTTATGATTCCTTCATAAAGAAAAATAATAGAATTTTAGAAATTTTATTGGATAAAATGAAATACATTTTTTGATTATGAAACTAAAATATTGTATTTCTTAGATTTATTTGGATTGTTTTTTGAATGATTGATTTTTAGGTGAACAATGTAAAATACAATTTTTAGTATATTTTAACATTTATAATTACAATAGAAATATATAATAACCTAAAATTTATGAAACCCTTTTACTAAATAAAAAATTATATTATAATTAGAAATATATATGAAAAAATATTATGTTTCATTTTAAAATAAATATTTGTTATTTTAGAACACAAGTTTTATTTTTATATAATGTTATTTTTATCGTATTAAATATTAATTATTTTAGAAAATAATTACCAAACTTATCAATTTATTTCAATAAAATTAATTTCATATTTATATTTAAATGGTAATGACTATGATATATATTCCACATTATGTTTTTGGAAGAAAATGTTTTTACCATAGAAAATGTAATAAAATGATATGGGAGTTAAATTAATGGGGTAAAAAACAATTTAAAAAAACATGTGTTTAAATTATTTTGTAAGGGTTTTCCCAAAATTAACCTACGATAAACTCCATTATTTTCCTCTCTTGATCAATGTATAGGATTAAAATGATTTCATTAATATATTAGGAAATTAAATGAAACTTATTTCACATATAAATAGTTCCCCCCACATACCATTAAATTATATATGAAAATTATTAATTATCACCTATAATATAAATCACTTCTATCCAAAATAATCATCACCAAAATTCTTGAGCATCAGGTCCCTATTGATTTCCTAACACCCTCTTAAATCAATAGGGATTCTAAGAATAATCCAAATTTTTCAAGTAAGTATTCCCTCCACTCTAATCATTCATCCATATATTATTATTATATGACTTTTTAAATAAGTATTAAATGCAATATGAAATGAAATCAACATTATTTTTATTTTTATATTTTGTTATATTAATTAAATAAAAATTATATATCCTTTCCCTTTTACAAAAAAAAATAAAAACATCATTCTTGTTACATAGAGACTACCACATCCATAATAGACCTACATTATTTATATTACACTAATTCATGGATATTCTAAAATATATATTTTATGTATTCATATTTTTTTATTTCAGGATTATAATTTTCAATAGATAAATCATTTCTTTTCTTCCATCCTATTAATAGAAAATGAAAACGTAGTGTGTGTGAGTAAAAGAACCTCCATATAGTTATCTCATTTTTCATCAGCATCATTCTGTAATGATTTTACAAATTCTTTTATTAAATTTTAATTATTATTTTTAAATTGTTGTTTTTCTATAATAGTTATATTAATATTTAACAGTTCGCTCAAATATTAATTAATTTCTTCAATAATTTCTTAAACATGATCCTCAATGATTCTATCGTTACAAATCATGAATAAAACTATCAAGGAGTTAAATTATAATATTAGAAATATTTACATATCAGCTACCATAGTAATATAGGTATTAAAGGAATTATGAAACTGGTATCAAATAACAGTGATCGACATCAATATATTAAATCTTACAGGAAATATTTAAAATATCTAACATATGATAATTAAAACTAGCTTTAAGTAACTAATAAATGTATACAAATTGATTATAATTGAAAATATATATCATATGAGAAATGTTTTTTTAATAATTTTATTCATATGTTTATGATTTTATATTGGGGTTAAAGTTGATTATTGTAATTCGTGATTAAAAAGAAAGGGGTTTTTAATGACTCAATTTCATTTTAATGAGTCAAGAATGACCTTTCCAATGTAGAATCTTAAATGTTTACCCTATGTGTATATTTCAATATTCTAAATGATATTTGAAACATTCTCTAGAGGTTATTCTTATATATATTATATTATTAATAACTTTATGGATTCAATTATCTACTTAAATATGAAATTGTTAATACTAATTCATATACTTGTTAAAAAAAATATTTTTATTTTATACATTTTTTTCAAACCATTATTCATATCTGTTATAATGATATATATTTTTTATTAATTTCAAAATTTTTCTTTTCATTTATTTAAATGATGATTTTAAATCTTTTTATGTTAGGGGGTTTAATAAGGGTCACTTTATTTTTGTTTTTTTTAATTTAATGATCGTGTACATTATCAATAACTACATATTACATATTCATAACATTTTTATCATTTTTATAGATCCATTTATTATATTTTAGAGAAATTAATATTTGAAAAATTATCCATTTCAATTTTTCAAAAATGATACTTTCAGAATTAGATCATATCTTCTTCCCTTAACAATAATTTCAATCAATATTTTTTTCTATAACATTTATGCTTCACTTCCGTTATCCAATTTAACACCAAAGTATAATACTCATTTAGTGTTCACATTCTAAGTTTTTATATATAATCCTATTGTTTGATTGAAATTTTTTTCTCATCATTTCTATTTTTTATATTATGTTATACGACACCATTTGGAAAGGATATAAATTTTTTTTCCATTCTATGGTATTTCATCGCATGGGGAATGATAGATATCAGATAGAATACATATGTTTGGATATTTATTGAGTGTACTATATATCCCTAATCATTATCATATATATATTATTATCTGATGAGATAGTGTTTCATAAGAATGAATGTGTTGTCAAAAAATATAATGCATGGACATGATGGGGTTTCTACCAATGTAAACTGTAAGGATGATTATGTTTGACCAAAATGTTTGGCTTACACATGATATTGTTTGTTCCAAAATTCATTGCTGTTAATGTTTCTTATTTTATTATCCCATGATTTAATATAACCCTAATATGAATTATAGACTTTTCATATGTCATATGATTCTCTTAGGACATCTTTGATGTCTTTTATTCTTGTATACTGATCCAGAAATCTCATAAAAGTATTATGATTTCATTTTAGGATCCTATCAAAATTTATTTAGATATATATCTTATATATATGTTTTATCACATATTTGTGACCCAAATACATTAACTGTTTTATTATATTTCACTTATTGATTATTTGAGTGGAAAGGTTTTGCATTTTCCAATTCCCAGAGTTGTGATAATGTGCATATCATATGAAAAGTCTTGAATAATTCATAGGGTTGTTTGATTGTAGTGAAATTATCATTAATATTTTATAATATATTTATTTTATAGAGAAACCCCAATTAATCTAAGACTTAAAGTCACGGAATTTTAATATTATTTTTGATATATAATGTATATGTTAAAGAAATTCTTTAAAATAATAATACTTTTATGTTGGGTTACCTTATATAAATAAACTAATAATGAAATTATTATTGATGATAGAGGATGTTTAGTCTCATGTACCAATACCTATCCTTGTTCCCTTCCATTATGACCATAGTATTGTTGCTACATAAAATGGGCATGTTTCTTGGAATAATAATGGCTATTGGCATATGGTGTGGGTTTATATATAATGTTTTGAGTTTACAATTTCAAGTATATAAAAAAATATTTCATTGTGGAAGTAATAATAACTGTTAAAAATACAATGCAAACATCTTTAATAATTATGGTTATAAGCTATCCTCCAGTACACCAACTATAAATTATTTAAACATGATGCAATAAATTAGAATGAAATTTAGGTGTAAAATATTTTTAGGTTCTCCCAAGGCATGATTATATAAATGAATCCATATTGAACAAAGAAAATGTGTATTGCTATAATAATGAGTTCGGATTCATCTCCTAACCATTTATCCTAATAGAAATTCTACTCTAAAAACTCAACAATCAATTGGAGATCTCTCTCCAATACCCAAACTAGTGAGAATGAGATATACCTACATAAAAATATGGATAATAATGATGTGAGTAGAACTCTATATTATACTGAAAAATATTTACATAAAAATTTAGTATATTTAGTGGAGTGTATTTATTAAATTATAATTAACATAAATCAATATGTGGTCAAAATAATCTATAATCATAGTCATGGGTACAATAAAAACAACCAGGTTAAATAATAAATACATTAACTTGTATCTGAATGTCCTAGATATTTTTCGCAGGTACTAAGTTGTCATCATTACCCATGTCACAAGAAATGTTATTGTATCTAATCAAAATATTATAGATAAATAATTTGATGAATATATTGATAATCAAGTCACAATTATGGGAACATGTCCTATTTTAGCATAACAATTAACACATGGGATTTACATAATTTAAACTATGTTATAATAGCTATAATTCCATAATGGTAATAATATTACATTAGTGGGTATTAAATCCCCATAAAAATGTATAATATTTTGAATCATGTCATCAAATATGAATCGAAACCAGGCATATTGCCTGCCTAAAATAAAATAAAAAATGTGCATCCTATCATGAATTCATCATCTATGGGGATGATTATACCTAACCATAGACATAATCCATTGTTAAAAATGAATCCAAATCCTTATGAATTATCATAGGGGAAAACAATTCCCTTGGCATGAGAATAATAACATAATGTTAATGTGTTTCTAATTATGGGATTCATCATAATAAGAAGGAAATAACATACCATAAATACAAATGTTGTAATTGATCAACACTAGTTACCTATAGGCAGTGCATTATTTTAATACATTGGCATGATTATAGGGAATCAAGTTCTGAAGGACCGATCTATTTAGAAGTCATGGAAAATATATTACATTCAATAAATTTACATTATATTTCTAACATAAAACACATATAAATAAAATACTTTTTGAACACAATTTTCCCCGTTTTCATAACCCTTAATATTAATCATATTAAACTTCATGGAATCCTAGGAAAATAAAACATAAGAAAGGGGTGAGATTAGATGCTCATTAAGGGTAAATAATTTAGCAGAAGCTATAAACTTTTAAGGCAAGATATATAATAAAGACAACATTATTTTTAAAAATAAACTTGAAAATAATATGGAAAAAATAATCATACATTACCATATAAACATACTCATGGATATTATATTATTAGAATAATAACATGTAATAAATAATTTAATAATGAAGGAATGGCTAACGTCAGAAATCATAATCACATAGTTAAGGCATAGTATAAAGAATATGGATAAAAGTTTTGTCACGGCCTTGTGCCAAGAACCTAGTTTGTCTCATGAGACCTACAGATCCATCAAGGGGCTATAGCGGGCCCCACCCATCACATACTATGTCGGTTTTATTCCCCATATGAAAAAATGTTGAAACATTACATAAAAATTCATAATAAAACTAGCATACAAAATGACAATACATTAACCATAATCCATAAATGTTATAAAAATAGCACATCGACAGTCAAACATATCATAACTAATTTAATACAATATGAATGATTCTATTATAGTAAACCAAACTCAAACAAAAATATCATCCGATAAAGAATGTTGACATAATTGAAAATAATTAATAAAACACTTTGAGAGAAATACACCTTTTCATGAAATCAATTAAAAGTCACACAATTTATAAAGGAAGACATTTTAAATATATTTTAGAAACAAAGAGTCTCATAAAACATTGAAATTTTATAAATAAATTAACACTCTAAAACAATCATGTCTACATAAATAAATCCTTCAAATAATTTTTGAAAACATGGACATTAATTAAAATGTTTTAGAAAAATAAATCATTAAATAAATTTAAAATTATGATCTAGTTAAATATTTACATCCATAATACCATAAAATATTCAATTTTTAATAATATTAATGATACATGGAAATTGATAAAAAAAATATGTCTCAGTATATACTTATAGATAAGCAATCTCGGATAATAATGAGATTGAAGAAACAACCCTTACCTTGTACGTTCCATTAGTCGAGGGTACATTTCTCCACTTGTATAATGACTATAGTATGTTATTAAATTAAACCAAAACAATGTTAATATTTATGATATCATATATTATTCATTTATGTATTTATACTTCCATTTAATAAAAATTTTATGTTAAAATAACATTTTGGCTAATAATATCTCTTTTTAGCATACGTTTTTTTTTCTTGTTATTCTTTATCATATAACATATATCATGATTAAATTGATCCCATTAAATAAAAAATTATTTATTTATAATATATATAATCATAATATAATTATGTATAATAGTTAGATATATGAAATGGAAAATACCATTTTCTGAGACGTTAGGTCGTACGTATGCATAAGCACCATTTCCGTTTTCATACCATATTGAATAGATATAACAGAATGATATATATGTAAATACATACATATATTTATATATTTATAGTAGAATTATTATGTCATATATTACATACTTAGTAAGGTAATTTATATTTTTATAACCGTTGTTAAATGTTGAACGTGGAAATGAATCTCATCGCATCATTGAGACGGTAAGCTGTACATACGCATGAGCGATTATATAATTCTATTGATGGTAAAATCATTTTTAATTGGATGGTATATTATATTTACAAAATCATTTATATTTTTTCTTTATTAATTACATAAAATATACTCATTATTATACCAATCCAAAAAATGAAGTGTAGAATAACAAACAACACCACGGCTTAGAGACGATAAGTGGTACGTAGGCACGCATGGTTACATTATCATTCATAGGATGGATAGAATAATTAATATGGTTATACCATAATTATAATAACAGTTAATAATGGGTATGGAACTAGATATATTATTTTATTAAGGAATCAAAAAAATAAAGTGGTTGTAGAAGAAGAAAATAACTTTGAAAGAGGTGGTGAAATAATTACATTTTCTTCAGGATCTCCCTATTTATTTGAACAAAAGGGCACTATAGGTTGTCTTTATAATCACAGTAAGGACACTAGGTTGAAGTGTGGGTAATTTGGAGGATAATTGAGCTGGTTTTTTCTGAGAAAAATGGTGTTAGAGTTGTGAAAATAAGATAAGGGGAAGTACCCATTTATAAGAGAGGTGAGAGGTACTTTAGGAAAACCCTAAAATATTAATTTATTCTAAAATTATTTTCAGTTTCCAATAGCTCTAAAATTCATTATATCGAGGAAATGGTCGGTATGGGTTAGAATATCGTCATCCAATACGTTTTAGACATGTTTAGGTCACCATATTAACCTTATCTTTTAGATTAAACTCTTAGTACAATAGTTTAAATTTTTCCAGGTCCTCTTGTATTCTTACACTATATGGTTAATAAGAAAACAATAAACTACCAAGAAAACATAGAGTGGTGCATTATTTATATATATATTACTTTATATGTATTTTGGCCATACATTAAATTTTTTAGAGTATTATATCACTTAATAAAATAATATTTGATTTAAAAACACATTTATGTCTATTTTGACACTAATAATTAATTTATTATTTTCAAAGACTTAAAAATTTGATCAATTATAAAACAATTTATTAAATAAACCCTAAAAAGTCATATTAACCCATAAAAATTGTGTATTTCATCAAAAGTCTCATTTTTCATTTATTTGGATATTCATAATATCAATAATTTCAATCTCCAAATAATAAGGTAATTACTACATCATCATTGTGTCATAAATAAATTTAATTATTTACTATCTAAAAATAATAAATTAAATGAAATTATGTAGTAAATTTCATACTCTTTATAATTAATATTTATAGTTAAATTCATCTTATATATAACCTAATATTACAAATGGTTTTCTTATTAAACATTTAATTTAACACTTTTAACTCTTCTTCAAATAAAATAATAATAAATTCCCTAATCCAATACATTTGGACCATAAGGAAGATATTTTACCCATAAGGATTATTTTGGTCGAAATTATCCTATTAAATAGAATTCGGACATGTGTTAGGGTAATTATAATATCAACATTACCTTTAATCACCCTATTTAACTTGTAACCATTGTAAATAAAATTCAAATGATACTATTAACTCAAAAAAATTATTTTCATCACATTGAACAACATTGTTTTTACTGATTTCAACCTTGAATCTTGGATTTTTTAAATTCAATTCACAGAAGCGGTAAAATTATATTTTATGCAAATTTCATAATGTGCCTAGGCGGTGGGTAAAAGATGTAAAAAAATTGAATTAAATTTTATACATCAAATTTTATTATAAAATTACTCAAATGAATTAAATTGAACTAATATAGGTATTATATATCTATTTTTTTACTTAATATAAATAAAAATAAAATAAATAATTCTTTAAATAAAAAGTCTGTTTAAAACAATAACGTAATGATTTTCTCTATTAACCAAAAATTAAATGTTTTCAGAAAAATACCAAAAATTTAACATAATATAAATTTGATTTTATGAATCCAAAAATAATAGCTATTTTAAAAATTAAAAACTTATAATTTGAATTAATTATTCTAAATTTATTTTTCGTTGTCAAAACCCAAAAGTTGTTTTTACAAAATAAAAGCTATCAAAAGATTAACTTGTGTTTATGTCCAATTTTAATGTTAAATTTATTATAATGAATTATATTATATTAAAAGATAAAAATATTTTCTAATAATACTTTAAAACCACTACAATTTATAATTTATTACTATAAATAATTAAAATTAAAAAAGTTTTTTAAATTAAAAATTATTAATTTTCTCTATTCATCAAAATAAGACAGTTATCATAAAAGTACTAAAATTATTTCCAAACTAAATTATAATGAATTTCTTCTAAAGAATAATTTAATTTCATCAAATTAAAAAATATACAAGGGTCAAATGTGGCATTTAAAAATGATTCACAATTAAAAGGTAGAAAAACTGCATTTTTTTTAAATCATCTTTTATCTGAATATTTGAATTTGTCCTTATATTTTATCTAATAATCATTAAAGATCAATGTTAAAATAAGATTATATATATATAATTCAAAATGTGTATTTTACTATTCAGATCCACTTTTGAAACGACTAGTTTGATTGGTTGTGGTGCATTTGAACTCAATGTCGCGCACATTGCACATTAATGTGTTATTCAAAGAGAAACGTATTGTAATAGCTTGAGATGTATCATTATTCACTCCTTTAATAAATTTAGTCCTCACAATTTGTAATTGTTTTCAGAAATAAATGAATAAAAAAATTTAAAATACCTTTTTGTAAAACCCACATCAGAAATAGGGTTAATAAAACGTAGACTTAATAATAGGGAAAGGGAAATGAAAACGTCAACACCAAATTAGTATTTCAAATAAGGTAACATGTGTGGAAATTATAATTAGAGGAAAATGTAAATTTTTTTGAGGGATTGAGGTCCTCCATCATAGATATGTGAATAGAAAATTGAGGGGCACAAATGCATAAATCTATAACGATTAAAATATCATCAGTTCAACAAAACATAAGGATCTAGGGTAACACATTTTTGGGCTTAAGATCGTATCCCAAAAGTTTATGAAGTTATTTATTCATAGTATAAAAAAATTATTTGTAGAGTTTGATACATTAACCAATTTCTTCCATAAAATCATCATTCACTATAAAAGATTGTAGAACTGAGAAAATTTATATTTATCCTAATCATATAGGTTTTCAAAAAATTGAATTTATAAATTATCTATAACCATTTTAAAAATATAATTAAAAAAATGAGGACATCATGTGGGCTAGTGGTAGGTGATGTACCCTTGTCTCCATTTGGTTACGGGTTCAAGTCTCATGACATTACAGGATGTGACGGGTTGTCACCTGACCTCTAGGGGGTACTTTTTATAACATTCCAAAAAAATATTAAGAAATGTTTTAACTATATAAAAGAGTATCCAATGTCCAATAGAATTTACTATATCCATTGGACGTCTCCAAAATACTTCTGTCTTTACTTATATTATGAAATTTATAAAGAAGGTAAACACATTGAAGTTGTCTTTTTCAAGATAATAAAATGTTAATACATTCATAATGTATTCTCTTAAAAATGGTAACACACCTACCATAAAACCAAATTTATTAAATTAATTCACTCTTATCCCTTATTGAAGACTAGATATTTTCCTTATATCAAAAATATTTGAATACTCCAACAATGATGGAATATACAAACCATTAATCAGTTCTATGGATGTTAATAATTACATGTATACTTTATCCAACTAAATTATCTCTTATTCCAAAAAAACTACCAAAGTTTCAGAACCACATTAAGGTTTATCTTTTTTTCAACCATATATTTTCCAAAAAGATAACAATGAAACTGTGTGACTTTACTTGGTACCATAAAATCTCAAATCCTTGAACAAAACATGCTGCAATACAATCCTTATATAAATTATAATTCTGATAACTTGTACATCATTAACACAAAACCTGAATGAAAAAATTATTTTTTATCTTAAGAACACTAATCATTCCTCTTCATATGTGGTATTATCATAACGTGATTATTAACCAATAGCATCATTTAGTGTATACTTTGATGAATGGGACATTTATTTGCGTAGTTTCCCCACTCCTTGATGATAAATCATTGTACATTTGAAAACATTTTTATACCATTGAATTCATGAACATGATGTCCTTTTTCTCCACACATATAATAAACTCTCATTCCTTTCAAGAACATCCCCTAATGATTCACTCCAAAGTTATCAAAAATGAAAAAAAATCATTCTTTCCAATCATCCATTTATCAATATTTCTCTCTACCTTCCTCTTATTCTCTTAATTCCCTTCAAATCGACAGTACTCATAAAGTTAATTAGTAATATTACTAACATATGATCATATTTCTTCATATGAGGAGAATATGTGGGAGACTATTTCCCATATAAATGATGTCCTAAGACCATGAATGATATGATCCTTAAAACTCTTTGGATCATGTGTATGTCTAGAGTTTTTATTCCTTCTATTAACTTCCATTTCTAAATGATGACATGCACTAGGTTAGATATTATCAAACTGTATAATCCAAAAACTAGAAATATTATTAACACTAATTGAATATTTTCACACATCTATTCTCATAATCATAAAAATGGTTTACATACTAGAATATTTACTCATAAATCATTCATAATTGTTTTCAAATAATATACGAATTATCCTAATCATATCCCATGGGTGTGTCATAAAAAAGATTACAACAATGCCATTTGTCATGTAGCAGGATACCCAGGTTCATGCTTGAAACTCCTTGTCGAAGTTTTCACTTCTAGGTATATCTTTTCCAAAGCTGCATCTACCTGATCGTATCCAGACAGGAAAGTATTTCTTCGAAAAAAAAATCACTATATTATGCAAATTATAGAATGTTTTTCTACACTAGTCATTGAATTCGATCTTATGGTAATGTCCTCTAATCATATTTTTTCATAATAAATATTCCAAGGTTTGAACTAAACATCCTCTGATACCAACTGTATCATCTCAACCATAGTTATCCAGCGTCTGTGTAATATTTTAATTCCTTGGCATGATTATGAAGAATCAAATTGTGATGGACCAATTAGTTTAGAAGTCTTTTAAAATAAATTATATACATGAACATTGCATTAATATTTACAACATAAATAACATCAGAAATAAAATAATTTGAGAATACCATTATTCCCTTTATCTTATCCACTCATATCAATCATAAAACACCTATTGGAATCCGGGGAAAATAAAACTTCAGAAAGGGGTGAGCTCAGATGCTTATAAATGGTAAATAATTTAGCGGAAGCTATGAACATTTAAGGCATGATATGTAACAAAAAAAATTATTTATAAACATAAACATCAGCATAATATGGAAAATATAAATCAAACGTTACCATATAAACATGCACATTGATATTCAACCAGTCGAGTAATCACATGTAATAACTAATTTCATAACACGGGATTGCCTAATGCTAGACATCATAACCACATATTCAAGGCCTCGTGCCAAGTCTAAATATAAACATTTCGGCAAGGCGTTATTCTAAGACACTAGTTTTTCCCTGGAGACCTTTAGATTCATCAAGGGGATATAGAATGACCCACCAGTCACTTACTAAGTCAACTTCATTCTTCATTTGAAAGAATGGTGATACCTATCATAAACATTCATAAAAAACTATCATTCAAAATGTCAATACATTAACCATAAACTATGAATGGTATAAAAATAGTACGCCCAAATTCAAGCATTTAATAACTCATTCAATACAATATGGATGATTATATTATATTAATGAAACCTCAATCATGAATAATATTCAATAATGTATGTTGGAATATTTGAAAATAATTAATAAAACTCTTTGAGAGAAATAACCCTTTTCATAAAATCGTTGAAATGTTGCACAATTTTAAAGAAATCCATTTTAATGAGATTTTTAAATCAACTTGTCCCGTACCACTATGAAACTATTTAAATAAATTTACAATTTAATAAAATCATGTACACATAAAAAAATCATTAAATCATTTTTTAAAACATTCAAGTTAATTAAAATGGATTTGATTAATAAATCATTAAAAACATTTAAAATGATGATCCAGTTAAATTGTCAATTCCATAAATCTGTAAAAGATTCATTTTTAAAACATTATATTGAACCATGGACAGAAATAATAAATATGTCCCAATATATACATATAGATAAACAATCTCAGATAATAATGAGATTGAGTAAATAACCCTTACCTTGTACTTTTTTTAGTCGAGGGTAGGTTTAACCTCCTTTAAAATGACCATAGTATATTTTTTTATTATACCCGATTAGTTATAATAATTATAATTTCATATATGATTCATTTATTTCATTATAGTAACCATTTAATAAAAATTTTATGTTAAAATGACAATTTGGGTAATAATCTCTTTTTTATCATAGAAGTTTTTATTTGTTATTATTGATCGTATAACATATATCATGAATTTATTAATTGAAGAATATTAAAAATTAATTATTTATCATATATATTCAGAATATATGTATGTATAGTACATAGATATATGAAATAGAGAACATTTTTTGTGGAGACGGCAGGCTGTACGCACGCATAAACGTCATTTCTGTTTTCATATAATATTTAACAGAAGTAAGTTAATGAGATATATGTATATATATATATATATACAGTAGTATTATTATGTCATATATTATATAATTATTAATATAATGTATATATTTATAGTCATTGTTGAACAGTGAATGTTGAAATTAATCTCATCTCGTCTTGGAGACGGTAAGTCATATGTACGTACGAGCGATTATATCATTCTATTGATGATAAAATTGAATCTAATTTGAATTAATATTATATTTATAGAATCATTAACATGTTTTAATTTTTAATTACATAAATTATAGTAATTATTATACTCATCCAAATAATGTTGTGTTGAATAACAAACTACACCCCAGCATGGAGACGGTATGTCGTATGGACACATGCATGGTGTATTTATTATTAATAGATTGACAGAATAATTAATATGGTTGTACAATATTTATATCAACATATCATTATAGAGAAGGTATGAATTTTATTATTTGATTATTGAGACAACAATGAATGATGAAGTAGAAGAAGAAAAGAGCATAAAAAAGGTGATGAAATATTTACCTTTTATTCATGTTCTTCCTTTACATTTGAACAAAATGGATCATTATGGCGGTTTTATAATAAAAATAATGACATTTGTTTTTTGAATTTAAGGTATATCAGAGGAAATTTGAGCTGTGTTTTGATGAGATAAAAGGATTTGGAGGTGTCAAATTAAGATAAGGGGAAGCACCCGTTTATAGGAGAGGTGAGGGTCACTTTAAGAAAATCTTGAAAGATTAATTTATTATAAAATGATTTTGGGTTTCTAATAGCACCAAAATGTTTTTTTCGTGTCTTGGGTGGTGGTGGGTATAAATACCTTTAACCAATATGTTTTAAAAAAGATTATTTCACCATATTTACCTTCTCTTATAGATATAACTCTTAGTTAAATTGTTTAACTTTTACAATGTCTTCTTGTATTCTTACACTATATAGTAAATAAACATACTATAACCTGACAAGATAACCTCAAGTGTTTCATTAATTATGTACATAATATTATTTCTATCCTTTTTCCGAAACATATATTTTTAATAGTGTTATATCTTTTAATAAAAGAATATTTGTTTTCAAACTTCATTTATGAAAATTGGAATACTATTTACTAATTTATTTTTTTCAAGTCCAAAAAACTATACACTTAATAAAAAATTAATTTAATCATCCCCAATCTCTCAATTAAACATATAAAATCATGTAATGCATCAAAAATATCAATTTACATTTATTTGGATATTTATAATATCAATTATTTTAATCATTCAATAAAAAGGTAATTACTACATCATCATTGTGTCATAAATAAATATAAATATTTAATGTCTATAAATTATAAATTAAATAAAATTATGTATGAAATATTTTTAGATTTCTAATGAATATTTATACTCTAATGTATCTTATGTATAACCATATATTTAATACGGTTTGGTTATTAAACATTGAATTTAACACTTTTAAGAATTATTTAAATAAAATAATAATAAATTTCCTAATCTAATAAAATTGGATCAAAAGGATCATATATTATTCCTAATTTTTCATTTGGTCTAAATACAGTTATCCAAGAGAATTTATACATCTATTAGGGTAATTATAATATCATTTTTACCTTTAGATACTTTATTTACTTTTAAATATGGTAAATAAAATAAAAAATTTACTATTACCCAAAAAGATATTTTAATCCCATTGAAGCATATTTTACATACTACTTTCAACCGTTTCTCTCACATTTTCTAAATTTAATTCACAGAAATGGTAATATTACGTTTTATGCAAATTTGCTAATGTGCCTAAGAGGTGGGTAAAAGATGTTAAAAAATTCAATACATTTTTATACATATAATTTTATTATAAAACGACTTAAATGAATTAAATTGAACAAATATAGGTATTATTTAACTATTTCTACTTAAAATAAAATAAAATAAAATAAAATAAATATTTAAATAAAATGTCCATTTTAAACAATAACACAGTGTTTTTCATTATTCATCAATGATTGAATGTTTTCAGAAAAAAAACCAAAAATTCACCCTATGCTAATTTTGATATTAAGAATATAAAAATGATTTCTATTTTACCAAATTCAAAGAATAGAAGTTGAAGTCATTAATTTTAAATTAATTTCCATTTTCAAATCCAAAAAAGCGGGTTTTTAAAAAGTAATAGCTATAAAATAATTGACTTGTGTTTATGTCCAATTTAAATGTGAAATTATGTAAAATGACCTAAATTAGATTAAATGAAAAAATATATTCTAATTATACATTAAAACCCCTAAAATGTATAATTTATCACAATAAATTATTTCGATTAATATTGTTGTTTTTAAATAAAATTTAGTACGTTTTATTATTCATCAAAATATGAAAGTTATCAGATAAGTACCAAAAATCTATCAAAATTAAATTTTTATGTTTCTCTTCTGTAGAATAATTTTATTTCATCAAATTGAATACATAAAAGAGTCAAATATTTGATTTAAAAAACTGTTATCCATTAAAAGGTGTAAAAACAACATTTTTTTGTAAAAATATTCTTTTATCTAAAAAAATTTAATTTGTCCATATATTATGTCTAAGAAACACATAATATGTATATTAATATTGTATGGGTTATATATAAAATAAAAATTGTGCTTATTACTATTTATAACCTTTTTTAAAGGCCTTTCTTGATAGGTAGTGGTGCGATTGAACTCGCTTTTGCGGACATCACACACTATTATATTATTCAATGAGAAACGTATCGTGAAGAAAGTGGTGTTAAAAATGTGTTCAGAAAATCCATGATACTTTCATTTGAATTATTTTACCTATTAATTCTCCTCCCATGTCTAAAGGAAATACAAATACATTAAATAATATTAAATTTACTATATAAAAAATCCACATGGGTGTTTACTCTTCCTTATAATGTTATGAAATAGAAGACATATAAATACAACATTAATTTTATTATACCTAATAATAACTAAAAAATATAAATAGTAAATTTTGTCGAAGTCAATGTGTAGTGTATCACTATTCTAAGCATACAATGTAATGGAAATTATATCCCTAATCATAAAAATTATATAATTAGTTTTAATTTTAACCTAACTAATTCCATAAATTGAAAAATAGCACATTTTTCTATATACATTATCAAAATTGAAAAAATCATTGACTAATAAATCAATAAAAAATTAATTAGTTTATATCAAGGACAAACACGATATGTGAAATTTGCAATCTATTGAAACATAATACAACACTCATTAAAAACAAATACAATGTTGGTTTCCATATTAATGACCCAAATTTCCTAAAGATAATTGGGAATAATGTAAATAGTGTATTCATGTTTGAGGTAAATGAACACTCACCATCAAAATTTTGTAAATAATAAACAAGGGTGCTAGTGAATCCAATATGGTCTATGTGGGCCATTTATCATATCACAAAACAACAATTTATACAAATATTCAATATTAGAGAGTACGTGTGAATTTATATTGATCCAAAAATATATCCCATAAATCACAGATCCCTTATTATTTCTAATAATTTAGTATGTAACACATTTAACTAAACACATGGGACCTCAGTGTCTATGATGTGAAAATGATTCAATGGTGAAATTACTCATATTCTTAAAAATTATTTTCTTTCAAATCAGTATTATCTTCTAATATTCCAAAGGACCTATTCAAGGGAAACTCTTGAAAATTGGAATATATTATTAGGAATACCTATAAACCAACTTCTATGAAATTATATTATAACACTTATTGAATATATGTTATTTATTAAACACAATTTATGGATTTAAATTTTTCCAAAAAATGATTGAATTTGGCCAAACCACTATAATGTTTTTAAATGGTGGGAGATTACATGATTAAATGGAAGGGGAAGATAATACTCACCTCAAGAATTCATTTTTCAACTTAAAACACTGAAATCGTCAATGAAACTTTTTTAGATGAAATATTTCATCGATGAAATAAGGTAATATCCAAGGGAAAATCAAGTGGGATGACCTATATATAAAAATGGAAATATAGGGGAAACATAATCAAATAAATAATCCACTAGGATTAAAAATCTTGTATTTTGGGATCTAATCCAAACACCATTGCACACTAACAGGAATTGTGGAGGTATTTTCAATGGAATATTCTACTAGAACGGTCCACCAAGGTTTTTCTACACCTTAAATAGATTTTTGGTGTATTTTAATGTTGTTAAACCCATACTCCAAGTCTAATGGTATTCTATAGGATCCCATTAGTAATTTTATGGCTGTTGTTCTATTTTATGAAGTCAAACCACAATGCCCTTTATCATGTCAATCCATCCTCGATCATAACCTGAACACTTCTATAGTCATGATATGAAAAAAAACATTTTGTTTAGAAAACAATTAATCAAAATCATACATCATAAACATCGTAGGATTTACATCACATAAATTTTCATCATTACTAATTAAAAAAAATTTATGTTTTGGAGACATGTATTGATTAAATGGATTACCAATAACTATATTTATTCATAACCAGATGGTCTTAATTGTATACAAAGTGACTGAAAATAATTTGTATATAAGTGTTTTGTTATTTCCTATATGACCAATAATATATACTGGGATGAGTATTTTATTAGTATATAATGATAAAAAATCATTGTATGTTATATTTCTAGTAATAGGAAGAAGAGAATTTATAATAATAAGTTATTTTAATAAAAATCCCCTTGATATATCATTGATTAATTATTTTATAACTAATCATAAACCATTTTAGTAATATATCATAATTACGGTTTGTCGGCGGAAATATATGACTTTTTGAGATATTAAAAAACAATTACACATTCTTGGTATGAGTGGAAGAGATATAATAATTTTGGGTGGTTGTGATAAGATGTATCTAATATTTAAAAAATGATCATAATTATAAAATAAGGATAAAATATATCATCATATTTGTTTTTTGATAATATATTATAAAAAACAACTTGGGATATAATTGTCTTGAAAAAAATATTTTTTTGAATTTGGGAACAAGGATCATTAATTTTTTTTATGTCCAGTTATTTCTTTGAATGATTTATTTATTTTCATTATAATTTTTTTATAATTTTTTTGATGTATAAATATCATAATCTATGATATTATCTACAAATAATTATATTATTCTATAATCATATGATATTATATATAAATAAATTCAATCATATCATATTTGATGTTTTTTAAACTATATAGGTTAAATAATATTGAATTAATTTGTAAAGGGACAATGATATGTATTTTTCATATCAAATGAAGAGATATATAATTAATCACTTTCTTTAAAATTATTATAGTTATTTGTAAGATATCATAAAAAATAAAAAAAGTATAATATTTTATTTAAAATTTTAAAACCGAATGAAAAAAGGATTCTCATAATAAATTTAAGAAATCATCCTTAATTAATACCTAATATTTAAATTTTCCAAATTTAAAAATCAAATAGTAATGAAATATTGTGGTTTTATAGGACAATAAATCCATATTTTTTGTCTTTTTATTTATTAAAATTTAATACATTCTAATAAAATATATATTTTACATAAATAAAGTATTGATTATATTCTTATAAATAAATGATTACAAAATAATAAATGTAATATTAATAATTAGAATTTGTTTATTCTATTATTACAATAAAATGTTGGGATAAATGGAACTTATCAATGTAATGATTTGAGGATTTGTAGTGGCTACATTAGAGAATAATGAACATGAAATTTATTTAACTGTGTTTTTTCGTTCCCGCAATCTAATGTTGAATGAATGGTAAACATGTAAACACATGGTATTTTCTCCAAAGGTAGTGGTACATATTGAAAAAAAATACATCCGTGTCATTTTCAAATAAATCAACTAATATTATTTTTAAATGACATCAAATTTGGAAAGCTGTCTTTATTTTTTTCATTATAAAGAGATATAATATGTTTTTATATAACACTTCTTAGTAGAAAATTTTATTGTAAAAAGAACATTTGTTTTGTCCTCAATAACACAATCATAGATTATATATTAAATTATTATATAACATTGTTGAAAAATAACATTAAAAAGGATTTTAGTTTGGTTAACATATTCCTCCAAATTTAATCATTATCTTTCATTATAGCACAAAAAAGTTATTATCCGAAAAAAATATTTTCACTCATTTATTAGGAGTAATCACATTAGTATTGTTTATTCCTGAAACTAATATTCCTAAAAAATATCCTCTCCACATATAGTGTGGATTCATTCTTCTTGGAGGATGAAGAATATTTAATAACACATTAGTATTTCAAATAAAATTAATATCATATTATAAAATATTGAGGTCTAATGTGATATAACACTACTACTTACACATCTTGGATAAGTATCATTATTTCATTACTTCTTTATATATCCATAGAAAAAAGATTCATTTGATTCTAAATATCCCCCGATAATTATAATCATTATGAATACTCGTAGACATATTCTAAATAGAACATATTTACAAAAAGGATTATTCCTCATGACATGAATAATAAATAAATTAAACATTATATTTATAATGGGGATAAAAATATCTTTCATGGGATTTATTTTCAATATTAATTGAATTTGTTTTTTGAAATATTCACAAAAAAGTAATGTCCCATTTATGAATCAGTGTGATCTAATAAATTAAAATTCAATGAAAATTTGTTTCACACCCTCGATCAACACAAATTTTTATAATAGTATAATATTCATTCTCAATACTAAAATACACTTTTGTTAACCTTATTTGAATTAAACAAAAAATATCATAAACAATTTTTAGTAAGACATAGATAAAAATGATTACATAGTCAATCAACTGATACATTACATGATAAATAATTATATATAATTTAAGAGTTATTAACTAACATATAAATGTTATTAACCAAAAAAACTCTATCATGTGATTCTACATCTTTAATAAAAATTATTTAGTATTTATTATACCCTTGTTAATTGAATGGTTAAATACAATAATGAAAAAAAAATGTTTCTTCTCATGTCGTGGGAATATCACCCGTTGTATGAATTAGATCATATATTAATATAGAAATAAAGCTTAACATATATTGATTTTACAACCATTAGATGAATATTCATAACATTAGGAAATACATCTACGATGACCATAATGATTTTATGGATCTTGAAATGCAGAAAGACAATCCTCTAACGTGGAGAAATATTTTCATTGTTTCCCACAATGACCTCTCCCATTAGTACTTTAATTATATCCACTCTTCATAACCTTGGGAAAGAAAATATATGAAATAGTTGATCTTAGATGCTCTGTAAGGGTAATCAATGATGATACATAAGCATAAAATGAGAATGTGGGTATGAGAATTGTATAATAACATTTAAAGGCCATACCAATCATAATAAATATTATATAAAAGTGTTATATCAAAAGTATTTGTAATTACGAAAGTGTGATTCAAAAGGTAATTAATAGAATAATCCATGAGACCATAACATAGAAATAAGACATATAGTTTTGGAATAAATATCATCTTATAACATTATGAACATGTATAAGTAGAAACAAGTTCACTCATTAAGTTAAGGACATGAAATATTTCCCTTGCATAATCTTGTGGACATTACCTATGTCCATTGATATCTTTATGAACATGAAATTAGGTTTTTGCATAACATTGGGAAAGTTTGATCTAGTTTATGCATAAAATCATAGACATTAAAGCAGGTAAATTCAAAGAATTTTGAACATGTAATCAAGTTCACACATGTCATTGTGAATATGAAATCCAGGTAACACATAAAATTTTGAACATGTAATATGGTTCACTAATATCATTTTTAACAAGAAATGAGGTTCACACATAAATCATTCCATTGATATTATGTCCATGAATAACATATATAATCATGATTTCTCTATCATTTCAAAATGAAGTAGAGTGCGTCATTGGTTACCCCATTATAAATAAATTCACTCATACATGTGCCACAAGATAATAATACATGCGTCATATTATGACACTTAAAATGATATGAGTTTCAGAAAAATCATTTCATAACAAAATAAGTGAAATTGGCATTCTAAATAGTTCATCAAATAATTTCCTATTAAAGTAAAATATGTCTCTTAATCATTCCATTAAATCAGAATCAGTGTAAAAATAAGGTTTCAATACAGTTTTATCATCGTATAACCTATGGATGATATATGGATTTCATATATATGTTTTCATAAACCATTCAAATAAAGAATAAGAATTATGTCCTTAGATCATATCGTTATTAAATACTAAACTATATCAAAGGAAGTCAATACAGTTGGACGATAATTATGAAATATATCCTGAAGAATTTCTCAATGAAAATAACCTTTTTTTAATATCTACAATTAATGAATAAATCAAATTAAACATCACTTTATTTGAAAGTCAACTTGAAAACATTTAATGTATGATTTATAAATATTTTTAGAAAATTCATCAGAAATATTCCTTTAATCATGAAAAACACTTCTTATGTTCTATTTTTTTGGAAAACATCCACTTTTAAAATAACATTGAAATATTATAATGGAAGCTTTGAAAATCATTTAAAACTCTTTTTAATCATAATTTTTGATGAAATAAATTTTTAATGAAAACAAATTTATAAAATTTAATTTCCTAAAATATGTATAAAAAGATTCATTTTAAAACTGTCTTGTATAATGGTAAAACATGGGTAAAAATTTCATTAACTCATTATAGGATAATAGTAAAAAATAAAAATGTTTTTTAGAAAAAATAATTTTGTATCAAAATTAATTTTAATCTGAATGGAGTGATATATCATGATTTTCATAAAAAAATTCGTTTTTATATTATTTAATAAAGAATGAAATAATGGTAATAATAAATAAAGATATAATGGATAACCAAAGAATAATAAAATGAAGTATTGTTTTTACAGATGTATAATAATATTTCATCAATCGAAGCATAGTCATAAACAATCCTGATAATTGATGAGATTATTGAAATACAATATTCCCACATTGTTAACTTCGACCCATTCTATACATTAATGAATACAATTACATGGGGTGTATAATATAATTTAATAAATATAATCGACATATAACTATTCAAATGGAATAAAATACACCCCATCGATAAAAATGGATATATTACATTGAATGTATCTCAAATAATACATACATAGAATTAGATGTACTACAAGTTAATATTTGTGTTTTGTGTAGATAAAGATTATCATTGGGATTCATATAAAAAAATTCAAAAATATTTACTACATATAACCAAAACATTATTGATTGTTGTGTAAAATGTAAAAATGTAAAAAATATTAAAATAATTAAATAATCTCAAATTATATAGTTGTCACATTATTTTCCCCTTAAAATTAATTCCCCTCCCCTTGAAATTAATAATTGTATTCAATGGTCTAATACTTGAATGATAATTTCATAAAAACCAACATCATAAAAATAAATAAAGAAACATCCCTTAAAAATGTAATCAGGAAAACATAATGGTTACCCAATGTATCACATAATGAGATTTCTACATAAGAGATCATAGGTGGAATGTGAAACATGAAAATTGAAGTGAAATATGAAAATCATGCTCTAATAGACAGTGATAGAGATAATAGTTCGGATAATGTTAACAATAATAAATCCATCACCTAAACAGACTTGAAAAGGTCATTGACATCATTAAAAATGATTATAACAGGATATTTATTTATTTCAAGACCCTTTTACTAAAATTGATGAATTTTCCTGAAGACTTATACTTACATGATTTATTCTGAACCTATGCCAGTTTTGTGCATAGATTAATTTAAACATTATCTCTAATTACATGAAATTAAGGATAATTTTTATTTCCTAATGTACAAGTAGATCATGAGGTATAATGATAAGTCGCTCAATCTAAATTTAGTTAGCCGCAATGAATAATTGATGGAAATATTATTACAATATAAAAAATTACATTTATTGAGAGATAATACCTTCATCTATAATACATCATAAATTTTTAAAATAAACCATTTTATAAATGGTAAACCTACATCCCTTCCAAAATATAAAAATAAAATACATTAGAAATAAGTTAAGTAAATAAAATTAACATTAATCCCCTATATATCATATAGTTTCTTTTACTAATGAAAGTCAAAACATGTCAATACTATTATCATGTATTCACTTGAAACATGGTAATAACCTAAATAACCATACATCCTTATTGAAATCATTCATGTTTCCTTTTTCAAATTTTTATTTTAGAAATTATTAATCTTTAAAAATTTCTTAAACTCTATACATGATTGAATGAACTACATTTTCAAAATATTCTTTATCAGTTTTGAGGTAATTTTACCATCCAATTTAATTATTCATACCATACATATCGTAAAAACTCATAATTCTCTCAACATCAGTCACATATTTAGGGTTATAGTACCTTATTCAAAATCTCACCTTTCTATAGAATCAATATTCATGTCCATCAAAACCATTGAATATATTTCTATAAATTCTTATACTAAAAAACATAAACAAAATAATCCTTAAATATTTCAAAAATAAAGAATAAAAATACATAATAACTTCAATCATTCTTCATAAATTATTTTGATGGAATAGGTCATTTATTGGTTATGAATTATAATCTTAGGTTAGGGAATTTATTTTGGAAATCCTCATGCTCCCCATTGATAAGACATTGAACTCCCACATATTGCCTCACTGTATGACATTTTTTCCACACACAGACAACTTATTCCCATCCTTTTATGTATACCTATGTAGGGAGCCGAATCTCATTTCCCATTTTATTTTTACAATGATGAAATTTAAAAAATTTCATATTTCTAATTTTTTATATGTTCGTAATATTACTAATGGTCACATTGTTAATCATATAATGTGAACGGTGATGCGACATAATAAAAATATATTTCTCTCCAGTCATTATCCTATTTTATAATAATAATAATGAACTTATCCATGATCTTAAATGTTAACCTAGTTCATTCTCGATTCCTTCATTGACTAAAACTAGAAAGCATAGAGTGAGAAACAATTATTATAGTTGAAATCTTTATAATAATGAAAAATTACTTATTGGATTCCTAAATCATGACAATAATATTCACATATATAACACCTTAGTCTTAAACATATGGAAATATATAGGTATATCATTGGAAATATCCCTTGGGATAAGACTAAATATTCATCATCATAGTTTTCAATGGTTGAGTGAACCTTTTTTTGACAGAACATATAAATAACTAGGATTAACATACATGGATACTATATCATTTTAGATGAATATTTATCACATTAAAAACAATTCTCAATGATGTTATAGTTTAGTATATTTTAAAACATTGAAAAAAAATCATATTACTCTGTGGTAAATATTCAATTTAACCTATAATGATATTCCAATTTAGTACTCCTTCTGAAAACATTTCATTAAAACATGGGAAAAGGTAACATAATATATTAGTGAGATAATATGATCAGTAAGGGTTAAAAAAGTAAATAAATAAGAATACCATGAGAATAAGGGTTTGAGAATATGATAATAACATTTTGAGATCATATCCTGCATATCAAAGAACATATATAAAAGTTAGGGAATAAATATTTGTGGTTAATAAGGCATGAATAATAATGAAAATGATAGCATAACTTGTGATACCATAACATTGGAATAAGAAATATAATTGTAAATTAAACATCATATTATAACATAGTGAACATTTATATGTAGAACTATGTTAACTCATTAGGTTAGAGATATGAAATTGGGCCCTTTTATAAACATATGGACTTCCCAAAAGGTCCACACACAACATTGTGAACAAAAAATTTGGTTCATTAATAAAATTTAGATCATGTGATCATGTTAGAAAGACATATGGACCATTATCTAGGTCCATCTATAACATTGTTAAAATGTAATCATGTTCTTGAATATCATTGTTAGCCTAAAAATAGTTTCACACATAACATTGTGGAAAAATTTAATTATAAATAAAAACATTGTGATCATTTAATCAGTTTCACAGATAAACTTATAGGCATGAAACTAGTTAGATGCATAAAATATATAATCTTGAGTCATCCATCATTACACAGTCCATTTTAGCGATATAAAGTTTTATACATTCACATAAAAAATCATATATACATGTCTCAAAAGATTGAAATACATGATTCATATCATGACCCACAAAATGATATGGATTTCATAAACATCATATCATAACCCATGAAATGTAATGTGTATCCTAAATATTTTATAATATCATTACCTATTGAAATGATATAGGTATCATAATAATTTCATCAATGAAAAACTATGAAATGAAGTGGGTTTCAAAACAGTTTTATCACGGTATAACCCATGCAAAAGATATGGGATTCATAAATTATTCCCTTAAGACATTCAAATAATGAATAATAATTCATTTATTATATCATATATCTATTAAATACTAACCTATATAAAAGGATGTCATCTTAAATAGGGACGGATTCTAAAAGATAACATGAATAATTTATTACGGGGAAAAAAATTCAATAAATATCACTTTTTAATATATAAATCATTTTAACATCATTTTATTTTAAAAAACACTTAATGAAATTTAACATAACTTTTTTTAAAATGTTCAAAACATTCGTCTTTGAAAATAACCATTAAATATAATAGATGAATATTAGAAAATCACTTAAAATCAAATTAAACATATAAAATTCTCTAATTTTTTTCTCTACAAGTATAAGTAAATAATTTTGTTAAAAAATATAAGAAATTTTTTTTCATTAAATGTTAAAATATAATCATTCAAATGAAGCTTCAACTAAATTTTCATCATGATGATCGGTAAGTCTGTAAAAGTTGAACATTTATTTTTAAACATTAAGATGTTTCAAAATTTCCTTAATCATAAAATTAAAATAATATTACTTTTAAAACAATTTGTTAAAAGGTATAACATGGGTAGAAATTTCCTTAATAGATCATAGGAAAATTTTAATAAAATTTAAAAACATTTCTAGAAAACATGGTTTTGAAATGACACATATATCTGAATATAAGAATATATAAAGTCATATTTTCATAATTTTTTCCCTAATTATCGTAATTACTAAAGAGGGAAAAATGGTACTAATACATTATGATATCATGGGAAAATATTTAATAATAAAATTATTTTATTTTTCTAGAGATATGAATCAAAATATTTCTTTAGTGGAATATAATAATAAATAATATATATAAATTATATGATTGTTGTAATAAACTATTACAACAATGTTAACTTTGACTCATATTCTTCCTGAGAGAATAACGATACATGAAGCGTAAAATAACATTAAATAAGGATATCCATGATATAACTTTTAAAAGGTTATTATAAAAACCAAATATAGAAATATATGTGTATAACCTGACATGTATCTCAATGAAGGCAACTTGAGACAAAAATAACATTACTGATTTGGAAACTATTTATCCATATAGAAAATGAATGAAGGATAATAAAAAGGATAGATATATTGAAATAAATTTATGTATATGAATCCTATAACACATTCCTATGATGTATATACACCACCCAAAATAAATTAGTAGTGAATAATGCTTGTATCTCACTAATATAAAATGTGATTTGAGAATACCCATAATGTAAGTCTTGAAATTTGATAGACACGTTCAAAAAAAACATGTATAGTAAATATATTCTTATTATAAATATACACTAGTACCATATTATTAAATGTAATATAATATTTTATTAGATTATGACTGTATATTACCCATTTATTCAAAATTCCATGTTAATGTATCATATTGGGTAATAACCACTTTATTTTACGTATATGATTTGACATGTTATTATTGATCCTCTTGAATTAAAAATTATTTTATTATTTCCATAATTTATAACATGTCATATAAATCCTATATAAATTATAAATAAATACTTCTAATAATAATAAAATCTAGAATTTTGATGTGGAATACAATATTCTGGGAGATTGTAGGTTATACAAACGCTTGGAAACATTTCTATTTTATTATCCTATTAAATGAAATGATGTAAATGAAATATATGTATATATATAATAATTATATTGAAAATATTGTTTCCTATATATCATATATTTTCACTAAACTAATCCTTAATGAATTTCATGTATAGTCAGAACGAATCATATATCTTGGAGGAGGCTAAGTTCACACTTCCACAGACAAAGTTATCATATTTTTTAAAAATGGAATGCATGAAAGTATGTTACTGTATAATAATTACAAAATCATAAATACATATAAAATATAATATATATATCATATAAAAATATTTTCTATCATAATTCAAAACTACGATATGTGGTAAGGGAGAAACTAACAATATAGTTTTGTGAGGTAGTAGTTCTCCATACACAAGAATGGTATGTTCATTACCCATTCAATGGAAGTTTGTGTCGGAGTAGGTTGAAACTATAATGACCCGACTCTTTGGAAAAGGTACGGATTGTTAGTTTTCACTTGAATCTCTCCATTATGCTTGTTTAATGGGATTAATGTATTAAGGAAGGTTTTGGGAGTATCCGAGGATAGTTCAGAGCCAGAGAGTTTGATAAATGGACTTGCAGACATAGGTACACGGCTTGCGCACGACTTGTGCACAGGTTGGGTAAACCGTACGACCTTTGTTCTGGAGGCAGGGAGGTGCACAGGGTTTGTGTATAGTTTGGGTAAACCATGCACCTAAAAGTGCGACCCTTTATCTAAAGGCAATGAGATGCTCACGGTTTTCACACAGTTTGGTAAACTGTGCGCCTAAATCATGTGATCCAGTTTTGGTTAAAAATTACAATTTTGACCATAATTCGATTTAAGCCTAAATCCCTTTCTCTCTTCCTCCTTCCCATGGACAGAATAGAGGGGAGCCCTCTTAAGATCACCAAACCCTCTCCTCTCTCAATATCTTGTCGTTTCATTGTCTTCCACCCGATTCATGATCCCCTAGAAGCGTTGGAAAGGCCAAGGTAAGGCTTACCCCTCCTAACGTTCTTTCCTTGGTGAATCATGGTATTTGTTCCGCTATTTTGTTGTAGGCTCATATGCCCTATTTTAAGGGCATTGGACTGGAACTCAGATCTCTTCCAATCTACTGCGAATCTGAGGTCGATATCAAGTGAGCCTATGCATACATCTCTGAAGTAGGTGGTCACGTTGTATCCATTCTGTGTTTTTCCTTTTTTCAGTTATTATCGTCATGTATTGGTTTTACTTATGCCAAACCCCTTATTAATATTGACCGCCTTAAGTCTAAATGACCTGTGTGGTATAATATTGATGAATCTATCCTTGTTAGGTTGTTTAGATTTGGTGTGGACTGAGAGTGGTCAACCATAGGTGACATGCCTTGTGAATTTCCCCTTTTTTTTCATTTGGACCTTAATGAAATGTCTTGATACGACATTTTCCATTTTATGAAAATAAGATGACTTGGTAAGAAGTTGTCTAGGACTAGGTAGCCTGAAAACCTTGAATTAATTGAAATGTATGTTTGTCGTGATTTTCTTATGTGATATTATAAGATGGATATGTCATTATTTGCTAATGTGATATGATATAAGATGGATTGCCTTATAAATTGTGATGTGAAATATTATGACATTCTTGTGAATATTTATGTGTTGGGCATGATGCATTCTTACCCCGTGCCAAATTAAATTCAGAGTAATAGCATGGGAGGCATTTTTACCCCACGCCGACTATAGTGATTGAGGACGAGAGGAATTTATACCTCGTTCCTATATAACCTTATGGGTGGGAGGCATTTCTACCCCACACCATCTATTGTTCTTATAGACAAGAGGCATATATACCTCAGGCTAGTGATGAATGTTTGTATGTGAGAAGCATTGATGAATGAAATGTTTCCCTAATTCCAGTGATAAACTATATCTATATACTTATACCTCTAGTGATTGTTCAGAATATCAGCCATGAGCTGAAGTAGGTAGACCTGCCAGGTGTCCTTCTAGAACATGAGCGGTAGGGTTGTTTATTTCTTTTCTTTACATACTGACAGTTTACCACACACTGTTTATTTTTTGGACACCTATTTTGAATACACGTAGATATCATTGGTGGTGGCCTACTGCTACTTGTATCACACCCTACCCGGGCGGCCTCCTGGGCATCCGTGTAGACTTTACTGCTGCAGGTACTAGTAGGGGAAAAGGCCCTACTTCAGGTTGTTGATACATGTATGTTTGAGCAGGAGTTCCAAAGCAGAGGACCGATCTTGTCTAGAGATGCTTGTGGACTACTTTTGTCCTCCTTTTGTATTACAGTATAGCTTGATTTCCATCTATTCTCATTATTTCATCATTCCATGCATCCATTTTCTATCAGAAATTGCCTATGTGGATTTTGTATATTTATCTCGGTTTTTATTTTTTTTTCTACTAGTTGGTTTGTATGTTTCCCTTTTTCTCCTATTTATCCATTGGTAGTGATTCCACTGTTTATATTACGTTGATACTATACCGTTGTGTACGCTAACATGGGGGTACAATCTCTCCAGTAATTTACCATTACATCGTCGTTGCTAGTCGGCAGCCCCAACTATATGGGGAGACGAGCCAAGGGTCATGTGGCCAACTGGGCTTGCGGATCGGGTTGAGGGGCATCCAGGTCCGGGATGTCACAAAGAGGTATCAGAGGTTTCTTTCTTTCCTGAATTACTATTTGGAGACTATAGACTTGGAGACTATGAGTGCCTAGGGACTTTAACATGAGTCATTCTTGGGCGTCGCGAACCCATGTGCGGGGTATGAGACAAGTTTTCAATTTTATGTTGTTAATAAATTTTCTATTTACAGTTTATATCATTTCACTATTGGGTTCTTCACGTGATTTGTGATGTTATTGAGATTTGAAAGGTGTAAATTTGGATTCATGGTTGGACACGATGATATGAGGGTTATGCACTAGAACATCTATCATGATAGGCACAATATGATTAGGTTGTGCATCTTGCCATGCCACATTGAAATTTTCAGCTAGCATTGTATGTTGTTTATTTCCATGCCTGGTTAATATGTGTGAAATTGTGCAAACCCTTCTTTCATGTTGATAATTGAGGAATGATGTGGTTTTAGTTGGTGTAACTCTTTGGTTCATAAGGTGTATGGGCCCTTATGGATCGGGAAATGACATTCAAAATAAACTAATATTTAGTTTTAATGTAAATTAAAATACATTATTAGCACAAGTAAATGATAAATGACATCCAATTGTGTGTCATCTTTCAGTTCATGAGGACTATGGGCCGTTATGGGATGGGAAATGCCATGTCACTAGATTGAGTTAAATCTAAACAGTTGTAGGTTTTATAAATAATTCCTATCGTTTGTATAGGTGATCGTAGGGGTAGGAAGGCTTAGAACTTGTCCTAGATTCTATAGTTCATCCTTTAATTGGTGGGTTTATTCTTTTCAGACGTTAATTTTTCATTGTAGAATTATGCCTCCGAGAAGTCCACGACTTACGCGTGCTGAAGGCGGCAACGATCATATTCCTAAGGTCGCGGGCCCTGAGTTGCCAGTTGATCTTCCTATCAATCCACCCAAGGATCCTCTTTCTATTCATGAGATGGGTGCCGATGCATAGTTCCGTGAGATATTCTAGTGTGTGATGAAGAGTATGCAATGTGGAGTGAAACCTTCCCCGAGTATGGTAGAGTTGACTCGTGAGCTTCAGTCGCAGCATCCTACTACTTTTACGGGAGATGGCGGACCACTTTCTACAGAGTCTTGGTTGGAATCTATTCTAACCATTTTTGATCACCTTGAGACGCCTCCTCATTGGAGGGTCCTGGTCATAGCTTATATGCTACACAGTTTAGCCAGGAGGTGGTGGGATGTCGTCACCCAGTCGGAACTGTAGTGAGATATGATCTGGACTGATTTCCAGATCATCTTCTATGATAACTTGTTTCCCCAGGCATTGATGGTTGACAAAGATAGAGATTTTATGAATCTGTAGCAAGGGACCAAGACGGTTATGGAATTTTTGTCTCGTTTCACTGAGTTATAGTGTTTTTCTCCTAAATTAGCTGCTGATGATCTCATAGCCTCTAGGAGTTTTGAGGATGGGATGTGTTACACAATTCTGTCGTAGGTTAACGTGTTCATGCTGGCAACTTTTTCAGAGATCATCAATCAGGCTTTGATCATAGAGTGTAATTTGGGAGAAGCGGACAGTGTGAACTAGGGCGGTTCGGTACCTAAGGGTTCTAGTGGATCTGCTTCTAGGAAGAAGCGGAGTTTTGAGGTCATTCGTGGTGTTAGTGGTGGTCAGACCCTTTTCTCAGGTGGTACTCCTATCTGTCACCAATGTGGATTCCATGACATATGAGGAGGAAGTGCACACAAAATCATGTGGAGTGTAGAGGTTGTGGTAGGTTGGGTCATCTCCACCATTTCTGTAGGAATTTTCCCCCTGGGCCAAGAGAGAAAGGATTTGTAACTACTACACAATATGGTTCTGGATCGGCGGGATCACTTCAGTCAGGCAGCTGGAATACCACCGGCCGATTAGTCCATGGTGGTAGTCGAGGCAGAGGTAATAATGTGAATGAAGATCAGCACCAGCAGGGTGGGTCTTCTCAAGGTATTCAAGCTGTGACTCAGGACCGTGGTGTCGTCCAGTTGTATGCAGTAATACCTACGTCATAGGAGTAGTACGCCGGACTATCTATTGTACGTTGTACGATTCTAGTTGCCTCTACGTTAGTATCTTCTTTGTTTGACACAGGTGCTTCTCACTATTTTATATCACAGGTGATTATCAGAAGTTCGGGCCTCGACGTTGAGTCACATCATGGCATGATCATGTTATATACCACCTTAGGTATCTGTTTAGAGGGCATTCGTCGTTGTCAGAATTGTCCCCTCGAGGTGGGCGGTTACCTTTTCATGTGGAACCAGTATGTTCTGGATATGATAGGTTTTTATGTAATAGTCAGGATGGACTAGCTAGTTCCCTATAGAGCCCAAATTGAAAGCTATCATCGGAGGGTGACATTTAATTCACAATAGGGTGACACGTATATTCATAAGGGAGAATGGGATCTTAGTGCGACACGAGCTGGACCAAAACACGAGAGAGTAGGTGATGTCACGACATAGGTTTCTAGTATTTTTCTCAATGAACAATGGTTATGACCCTCTTCTTATCCTCCCACAGGGGATCTTTTCAGTGATGTCTTTCCTTACAATTTCTCTGGTATACCTCCAGTGTGAGAGGTGGAATTTACTGTTGGGGATATACCAGGAGTTGCACCAGTGACCATTCCTCCATATATGATGTCACCTAAGGAAATTTTGGAGCTCAAGAGTCAGCTGGAGGACCAGGAAGCAAAACGCTGTATATGTCCCATTACTTCTCGTTGGGGTTCATCGGTTCTCTTTTCTGAAAAGGCAGATTTCACCCTTAGTCTTTGCGTGGATTATCATAATTTAAATCAGGTGACTATTAAGAGTCGGTATCATTTACCTTGAATTGACGACCTCTTCGATCAGCCCTGATGAGTGAAGGTGTTTTCAAAGATAGATTTGCGGTAGGGATATCACTAGGTTCATGTGAGGACTTAATATATACCTCTTACGGCGTTCTAGAGTAGTTATGGTCTCTATGAGTACATAGTCATACCGTTTGGGCTTACGAATGCACCTGCAGTGTTTATGGATCTTATGAATCATATGTCTCACCCTTACCTTGATTTTTTTGTGGTTGTATTTGTTGATGATATCTTAGTCTATTTACACTCGAGACATGACCATGCAACCCAACTTGAGATCTTGATATGTACACTAAGAGAGCAGCACCATTATGCAAGCTCAATAAATGAATCTTTTGGATATATAAGGTTCACTTCCTGGGTCACATTATTTCTGATTCTGCAGTTTCAGTTGGCCCAGAGAAGGTCAGTGTTGTAGTTTCTTGGGAGCATCCCAAGAAAGTATTTGATATTAGAAGTTTCTTGGGAATTTCTTGATATTATAGGCGGTTAATTCAGTACTTTTCATTCCTAGTAGCACTGATTATATCTTTGCCAAAAATGGGGGTGAAATTCAATTGGTCATAACCTTTTGAAGTAGATTATCAGGAATTGACGGGCAGGCTATCTTCAACAACGATACTAATCCTTCCAGAGCCAGGTAGAGCTTATACTGTCTTTTACGACGCGTCAGGTATCGGGCTTGGAGCTGTCTTAATGTATGACGAGAGAGTTATTACATATTGTTCTCATTAGTTAATGCGTCATTAACATAATTATCTGATGCACGACCTCGATCTCACAATGGATGTACATGACTTATGATTTTGGAGACAATATTTTTTGGGAGAGCACTTTGTGGTATACACTGACCACAAAAGCCTCAAATATATTTTCACTCAGCGGGATCTAAATCTCAGGCAACACAGGTGGGATGAGTACCTGCAATCCTTTGTTTTTGAACTTTCCTAGACTCCGGGGAAAAGAAAATTAGTAGCATATGCGCTGAGTCGAAAAACTCATCAGAAGTGGTTCGGGAATCTAATGAGGAGTGGAAGATGATGGAACTATTTTCGGAGATGCACATTGAGGATCAAGATGGTCAAGGTCCAACTATTCTCTCAGCCTTAGTGGTGATGTCTACTCAATTGGAATGGGTCAGTGCTAGACAATAATCAGATCTGAAAGCCCTTGTTCTACGTTAAAGTGTCGATGATCATTCCTCTACAGAATGAACCTTAGATGAAGGTGATACTTTATTGTTCTGTAGGTGTGTATGGGTCCCAGCAGACATCTGAAATGTGCTGATGATGGATTTCTATGCCTAAGCATGGGAAGTTCACCCAGGAATCACCAAAATGTATCGTCATTTGCGACGACAGTACTGGTAGCCTAACATGAAGCGGGAGATAGCGAGTTTCATTACGTGTTGTTCCACTTGTCAGTAGGTGAAGACAGAACATCAGCATCAAGTAGGGTTTCTGCAGCAGTTGTCCATTCTAGAGTGAAAATGTGACGATGATTCTATGGACTTTGTAACTGGTTTACCCAAGTCACCTTGTGGAAATGTCGTAGTATAGGTTATAGTCGATCGTCTGACGAAGGTTGCACATTTCTTACCAATTTGGGAGACCTTCATGGTTGATGAATTGGGAAGATGGTATGTCATGTAAATAGTGAACCTTCAGGGAGCACCTCGTTCTATTGTCTCAGATTGAGATCCTTGTTTTACATCTCGGCTCTGGCAGGGTTTATATATGGCCTTGGGTACGCACGTACATTTGAGCATGGCATGTCTCCAAAAGACTGGTGGACAGACCGAGTAGACTATACAGGTACTAAAGGACATGTTACGTGCATGTTTTCTCAATTTTGGAGGATTATGGGAGAAACACATACCTCTAGTCGAGTTCAGTTATAAAAATAGCTTCCAGGATACCATTGAGATGGCTCCCTTTGAAGCCTTATATGGTAGGCCTTCTCGCTCGACTTTGTATTGTCTTGAAGAAGGGGAGGCATTTGTTCTAGGAACACTTCTTGTCCAGGAGACTACAGGGCAGATATATCTTATTAGGAAGTGTATGCAGATAGCTCAGTCTAGACATCATTCCTATACTAAAAAGCACCGACAACCTCTTGAATTCGAGGTTGGGAGCCAGGTTTTCTTGAAGGTCTCACCCAGGTTAGGGCAGAGACATATACAAAAGCAGGGTATGATTTCACCGAGGATCGTAGGAACCTTTGAGGTGCTAAAGCGGATCAGACCAGTAACTTACTAGCATGCACTTCTACAGAGATAGCAGGCCATGCATGATGTTTTACATGTACCTTAGCTACACTAGTACTATTCGGATCCGACTCAGTTTTTTCAGCCTGATGAGTTTGAACTAGATGTGGATGCTTACTTCGAGGAGTATTTGATTTGAATTGTTGATCTTATATTGAAAGAACTCCGTGGTAGGTCTGTTCCACTTGTACGGGTTCTCTGTAAGAACGGCTGGGTACAAGACCAGAACTGGGAGCGGGAGGCTGATATACGTTCTCAATGGCCAGGGATTTTAGTTGATGACACCTCAGTACCATCGGAAGGCCAACTCAGGGATGAGTTTCATTAAGGACGGGAGGTTGTAACGACCCAACTCTTTGGAAAAGGTACAGATCATTAGTTTTTTTATCAAATCTCCCTTTTAAACATGTTTAATGTGTTTAATGTAAAAAGGAAGGTCCGGTGGGCATCCAGGGTTTGTTTGGAGCCCAAGAGTTTGAGAAATGGACTTCAGACAACGGCGCACTTCTTGTGCACTGATTGCACACGGGTTGGGTAAACATTGTGGCATATGGTGTGGAGGTAGGGAGGTGCGCACGCTTTGCGCACGGTTTGGGTAAACTGTTCCTGTAAACCATTCGACCCTATATCTAATGGAAGTGAGATGCACACAGTTTGCACACAGTTTGGTAAACCTTGGACCTAAACCGTGCAACCCGGTTCTGGCTAAAAATAACCAGAATGACCTTAATTATTTTTAAGCCTAAATCCCTTTCTCTCATCCTCCTTCCCGTAGACAGAAAAGAGGGGAGCCCTCTCTTGAGCTCCAAACCCTTTCCTCTCTCAATATCTTATCGTTTCTTCATCCGGCACCCGATTCTCTATCTTTCCAAAGTGTTGTAAAGGCCAAGGGAAGGCTTACCACACCTAATCTTCATTACTTGGTGAATCTTGGTATTCATTTCACTATTTTACCACAAGATCATATGCCCTATTTTTAGGGCATTGGTATGGAAATCAGATCTCTTACAATCTAATGAGAGTCTAAGGTTGATATCATGAGATCCTACACCTATAGCTCTAAGGTAGGTGGTCACATGGTTTCCATTTTGGTTTTTCACCTTTTTGAGTTATTATCATCGTGTCGTGGTTTGACTTTCACCAAACCCCTTATTTATATTGACCGACATCTGTCTAAATGACCCGTGTGGTATAAGATTGATGAATCTAAACTTGTTAGGGAGTTTATATTTGGTGTGGACCGGGAGTGGTCAACCATATGTGATATTCCTAGTGATTCTCACCTTTTTCACATTTGGACCTTAATGAAATGTATTGAATGGGCATTTTCCATGTCAGGAAAATGAGATGAAATTGTTAGAGGTTGGTTAGGATGAGATAACTTGAACCCCTAGAATGAATTGAAATGTATGTGTGCCATGCTTTGCTTATGTGATATCATAAGATTTTTATGCCATGCTTCACTAATGTGATATGACATAACACAGATTGCCTTATATATTGTGATGTGAATGGTTATGACATGCTTGTGAATCTTCATGTGTTTTGGAGGATGAATTCTTACCCCATGCTAGATGAAAATCAGAGTAATATCATGGGATGAATTTTTACCCCTCTCCATCTACAATGATTGAGGATGAAAGGCATTTATACCTCATGCCCCTATAACCTTTATCGGTGGGAGGCATTTCTACCCCATGCCAGCTATAATGCTTAAGGATGAGAGGAATTTATACCTCAGGCCAATGATGAATGTACATATGTGAGAAGCGTGGATGAGAGGCATGTTTACCTTGTCCCAGGGATAACCTTTATCTATGTACTTATACCTCTAGTGATTGTTCAAAATACTAGCCATGAGCTGATGTAAGTAGACCCACAAGGTGTCCTTCCAGAACCTGAGTGGGGGTTGTTTATTTCTTTGATTTACTTACCTGCAGTTTACTACACACCATTTATTTTGCGAATAAATATTTGGAATACATTTAGATATCGTTGGTGTTGGCCTACTGAGACTTGTCTCACACCCTACCTGAGCGGCTTCCTGGTCACCCGTGTAGAAATTACTGTTGCAGGTACTAGTAGTGGAAAAGGCCAAGCTTCATGTTGTTGATATATGTATGTTCTAGATGGAGTTCCAGAACAGAGGAATGAGCTTAGCTAGAGATTCTCGTGGAATACATTTTTTATCTTGGTGTATTACTACATAGCATGATTTCCATATATTTCCATTATATGAACATTCAATGCTTCAATTTTGTATCAAACACTACCTATATGGCTTTTGTATATTTATCGGGGTTTTCTTTTTTTGGTTGGTTTGTATGTTTCCCTTTTTCTCCAGTTTATCCATTGTTTTTGCTTCCACTATTTATATTACATTGATACTATACAGTTTTGTTCTCTGACATGGGGGTACAATCTCTCCATTGATTTACCATTACACCCACTCTTCTAGTTGGCAGCCCCTGGCCTATGGGGAGATGAGCCAGGGGTCATGTGGCCAACTGGGCTCGGGGCTTGGGTTGAGGGGCAGCTGGGTCCAGGACGTCATGTAAACCATAGAATAGAAAAATCAAAAAATATTTATTATAATGATTTTATTATATAATAATTTAATAATAATAGTTGAGGTAGTTTAGAATTAAAATATTAAAAAAGTCATTGAATAATGATATTACCTCTTTTATGGGTTACACCTTCTGGTTGTAAACAAAGGGATTCCATGGACTGATTCATTCCCAAAATAAGGATTCTAGGACAAATTTGTGGATGTTGGGAGATTTTTGGAGAAAAATTTGGTGATTCAAAGGGTGTGAGAGGTGTGAATAAGTATAAGGAGTGATTGGCATTTTATAGTGGTGGGGGAGTGGAATTCTTGTGAATTAATGAAAAGGGAATTCCACCCATATTTTACCCATGTAATGTGGACCCAATAATTGTAATTTTTTGATAAAAAGAAATATATGGTATATATATGTCAATAAAATGGATTTTCAAAATGAATTAATGTCATTTTGGGCCTTAATATTCTGTTTTAAACATTTGTTAAGTTAATTTTTCTCTTAACCATTGTCATTATTTTTAATCACTTTCACAAAAAAATGTTGGTCAAAAAATTTAAATTATTACAAAGAAAACATTATTCTAAATAAAAATCTAGAATCCATTTTAAAAGAATAAAATGATAGAATAATAATAAATAAATTATAAAAAATCTCTTAGACAAATCACGAAATCAGGTTTTTAAATATAAATGGTTAAATGTATGAAATGATTTTATATCCAATATCATTATAAATTTTATTAAAATAAAATAGATATGATTAATTGATGTAAAATTTATCTAATTAGACTATTAATACAATTTTAAATATAATTAATGTATATAAATAAATTAGATGAAATTTATTTTTTGAATTAAAAATCATCAATTTTAACTATTTATCAAAAAAAGAAACTTCTTGGAAAATTAAACAAAATTAACCAAATGTAAATTTTGATATTATTTCTTCAAAAATTAATTTTATTTTGTCAAATATTAATTATAAATGTTTCAAATTTTATATTTAAAATTTTCTTATCATTAAAAGGAAGTAAGAAGGACTTTTAGAAAAAATAAAATTTTTATTCATAAAATTGGATTTATTGTTATGTTATACCTAAATAATCACATTCACGATTTTAAAAAATATTGATTTAATATATAACAAAAAAAATATTGAAAAATGGAATATAAAATTTTTAGTTTATTTTATTGGGAATTTGTTTCATACATAGAAAAATGATTTTCATGGAAATGTTATTTCTTTATTTACAAATATATCTTACATTGATTTATTACTATTTTTTAACAAAAGGGTTCATTTTTTTAAATTATTAAATTATAGTTTCAAATTTTTTTTATATTATCTATAACATCCCTTCCAAGGTCAATGTATTTTCTATAATAATCATTTTTTTATTATATTAACATAATATTGAAGTTCTGTTAAAATTAGTCTTGCATGTAACACAACCTATTGAAGGGACTCAATATTGTGTGTAACACAACAAAAACATAGTGTTTAATGAAAAAAATTATATTATATGTTTTGAGTGTAGTCAATATAAATTAATTTTTGCATATAATTAAAGCCAAACATAGTTCTTTAATACAACAAATTTAATATAGAGTGTTGTGTGAAATCAAAAAATATCATAATGATTAAATTAAATAGAAAAAAATAAAAAAACATTAGGGTTTGACATTTATTATTATGATATTATTTTATAATCGTAAAACATTATGTTTGGGGCTTGGTTTTCACACCAATAAACTATCTAAGGATATTATATGTCTTAGTTTGGATAGTATTTTTGAGACTATTATATAAAATTTATTTATAATGAAAAAATATTTTCTTTGTTATGTCTTTGGAAACTTTCTCATATATAATATTTTATTTTATACTTATATTGTTTTATTATGAATTATTTAATCAATTATTATAAAAAATTACCATTACATGATTTTAAAAATAAAAAATTAGTGTAAACTATGTAAAATCATGTATATCCTAGATATGAGCCATCTTACATTTCATTTAACATATTATTTATAAATAAATTCACTCAAAATAAATTTTATTAAATATAACAGAGTTTTGGTAATTTATATTCCATTTCAGTATTTATTCACTAAAAATAATGATTTTATTTATTTAGACATACATTCATCGATATGGAAATCCCAATCATTAAAAATGAAAACATAAAATTAGAATTCAGAGGACTGTGTTAGAAAGATAAATATTGTGTGATATGAAATTAATTGTTTTATTAGAGTATATATTTTAAATGAATCATCCAATCAATATCTAGTAACATTTCCCATTTACCACTCTCTTGCTTCATTCACTACTAATCGATTTTTAGTACACGAAACATTCTATATTAAGGGCTTTTTATTCATCATTACAAAATATTTTAAATTGATACATGGAATAAAATTCTCATACTAAAGCAATAAAAACTAGTTAATGATATAATAATTCCTTTTCATTTTTATTAATTTGAATTAGTTATTTTTATTAATTATAAAAATCATTATGTAATTTTAAGATAACAAATTAAGTAGTTTTAATCATGGAAAATACAAAAATGAATTCATTCAAAATAATATTTGATATATTATATAATTTTAATTTTAATTAGTAAATATAGATATTGAAATAGTCATACCAAAATTATCCTATACAGAATTTTTTGGATTTTTGAAAAATAATGATTATTTAATAATAGTGAAAAATAATGACTTTTTTAAATAATATATTCATTTTAAAAAAATTAAGTAATTTTTAAGTAAAAATATATTGCAAGTATTATTTTATTTAAAATATTTATTGTTTCTTTATTTTCAATCTAATTAATTACATTTTAATTTACTTTATTATATTTCATTATAATTTCTTTTTGGGTTTAAAATTCAGACATTTTTGAAAACTAATTTAATGTGCATGATGTTTATCAATTTGAATTAATTAAAAAATCCATAATGCAAAATGAACATGAATACATTTATATATTATTGGTATTATATAAATATAGGTTCATATAATTATTATTATTAGTCATAGTGTTAAAATAAAATCATCTTCGTCTTGAAAAGATATAGTTCTGAAAAATAAACATTTTCATCATGTCTTCCCGTTTTATTTTAAATATTGATTGACCACTTTTTTAAATTAATATTAAGTAAAGGGATAAATTTTTTTAAATGAAATTAATTTATATATATTATAAGTTAATCATAATTTTGTCTATAATTAATATTGAAAAAAAAATTACCACGGTTTAGGTAAAAATATATTTACAGGTGGTTATACTAAAACAACAATGGTCCAAATAGCATAAAAATTTGTCAGAAATCAATTTTATGGAAATATATAAACCATAAAATAATTATATATCGATAATATTGTAATTTATATCCTTTTGAAAATTGAATTATGTGGGTACATCTTTTTCTTTTCAAAATTTACATGTGTTCCACTCTGCTCATTTATATAATGGAACCCCCTATCATCTCCACATAGCACATTCAAATTTCGTTTAATTAAAAAATATCTTCGCAAATATATTTCATACTTATTCTCCATGATGTAGAACCCATTATCTTGTCATAAAATCATAATATGAAGGATTTTAGTACTTACCAATGGAGGTAGTTCTTAGAAGAGGTATCATTCTTACAAGAGTATTTTTTTTATTCAGCATCCTTCAAATATTATTCAAATAAGATGATCTAATAAAACCATTATCAATATTATAATGAAATTTTATTATGTTAATTTAATATCCTAAATCATTATCCTATTAAATCCAATAAAAAATCAATATTTATATATACGTCGAACTACTTCCTTGTGGACAGATGTCATTTGTTTTTCCTTCTTGCCTCTCAGGTATTACTATATTGATGAATAATATATATATATATATATATATATTATTTTTAACTTAATTATACTTCTGAAATTATTATATCACATATAACTTCTTAATATCCATTCCGTTTTGGAAAACGTTAGTGTCGCTTGTGTGTATGTGGACTACTGCCTTGTGGGGTGGTGTTATTGATTTATCACTAACACTATTCATGGAAGGAAATAAATATAATGTTAATGAATATATGTGATATAAATATATAATAATTTTGATACTAATGACATATTTATCATTTTCTAAAGATAATGTATCACTTTGTTTTATTTCCACTCTCTAGAATATCATAACATCATTTGTGTGTACATGAATACTACCTTCTCTATAGAGTGATTTGATTTCATTTCTTCAACAAATAAAATATATGAAATAAATAAGTCCACATAATGATATAATTTTATATTTTGGAAGTTATTATCAATCAATAAAAAAACAATATTTCCTGCATTTTTTCATGATGATCAAATAAAAGTGTATATGTCACTCATGTGTATGAACAACCTACCATCTCCATGGATGTACATAGATATTGTTTTCATAACAATAATGGATTGTTGGGTTATAATTTTAATTTATGAATAAATAATATATATATATATATATATATAATATAGAGATGTTTTAATAATGACCACTTTGGCAATGGTTAACACACTGAATCCATTTTGAAATAATGAACCAAACATCATCAAACTATCCAACGTAAAAAAATTATTTTATGTAATTGTATATTACATGAGAGGAGATAAAATTAATAGTATATTAAACATGAAATATTTTCTTATTAAATTAAATAATTTACATTATCATGTTATTTCAGAAGATGATGTACATACATGTTGATTCAGACTTAGGGATAGGGAGTTCATCTCAATTGCCTTTCATTGGGTCATATTTTGATGTCATGAACCAATATTATATTACGAGATTTATATACACCAAATTTTAGATTTTATATAATTAATTTATCTATTATCATTATAATTAATTTTTTATGTTTTCATTTAATGGGGATTGTTACTCAAATGATTTCCAAATTAATAAGAAAATACTTTTTGAAAAAAATTCAGAGTTATAAGATTCTTTATGTCTCTATTTTTCACCCAAATACATATTTTCAAATGATTTATTAAATGTTATTAATAAGAAATGAGTGTTTTTAATTTAAAATCATTTTTTAAAAAAGGAATCGCTGTAAAAAATGATGACATTTGTTACAAACCATAGATGTATTGATCTATTTCTACATATATGAAGAGAAAAAAATTTCCCTCCTCTATAACCATTAATTTTAGTTTTTGATCCATTACATGATATGATATTATTAATGGAAAAACCATCTTTCCCTTTGGTGGGTTAATTTATTTTTTTAAAATGTGGTTTAATATAAATGAATATTTTAATAATTGAAAGTGATGTTCAAATGGGTTTAAAAGGTTTTTTCAAAGGGTTTATGATGAAAATTTGAAAAGTTAAAATTTATAACTTTTGACATGTTCCTTGTATATTTTTGATAATGGGTTCAAAATTATATCACTAACTAATATTGTTATATATTTTATGATATTTTATCCTAGATAGTGCTCCAACGGAATGGGTAATGATTATGTTCCATATTGATTTATATTATAATTTGAACTTATTGTAATTCCAATTTATTAGGATTCTCTAAGAGATATATGAGATAATGTGAAAATGAACATACATAAATTTTATATTATTGATATCGAGTTATCACAGAAAAGAATTTGATTTCAAAATTTCAGATAATAATATTTTTATGGGAACAATACCACCCTTTCTAGGTAAAAAGATATGTTTTTATGAAAAGTTTTTCATGTGTTTTCATGTTTTTAATTCTAATAATGAGTTTTTCTATTTTTTATGTCCCCTATAAAGTATTTTCACTCCATAAACATTTTTAAAATTTCCTCCACATGGTTTATGACGTATTAATGGAATGGAAGAATTCCATTTAATTTTTTTGGAATAATTTTAAAGAAAATATTTCGATTTTCTTAAGATTAATATTATTATAAAAATATATAGTGATCAGAATATTCACATTTTATATACATGATATTTTAATTTATGTCTAATATAATAATTATCTAAAAATATTAATATAAAAACATCCTAAAATTTAAGACAATGAATTCATGACTAATAATTCAGGATTATATACTACTTAAGGGTGGGTTGTTATAGTAAGTATCATAGGGAAGGTTTATATTACATTATAGATTAGTATAATGTTTCTATAATTACCTTTAATGAATAAAATACATGGTTATGGTGAAATTATATTTATTTGTATGATTACAAAAAAAATTGACTAAAAATGATTGTTCAGAATGGATTTCCATATTGGAAACATTATGCTATAATAAGAAGGCACCAAGAGTATGATATATATAAAAATTCAACATCCCAAAAAAGTCGAAATTGGAATTGATAAATTTTTTATAGTGAGAGACCATTTTAATTAAGATATTAGTGGTGGTGGAATCCATTTTAGAGAGAAACATGATTTTCCATAGATAAACATGTCAATTGTTGATCACATTATGATACGTCACTCTCAAGATTTTTGTGTAATCTAAAATCATATATTAGTTGATGGATTGGTAAATTACATGTAAATTATATTTTAATTCATTGTAAATTCATAACAAAAAAATTTAAGACATTATATTAATAATTTTGATGGTGATGTGACCTAATGGGGGTATTTGGTTTGTAATAAAAAAAGTGAAAGATGATCTTGATGCCATGTAATGGTGAAAATTTAATTTTTTTTACCTGGGAAATATTTCTTATAGTGTTTTCAACTGTGATTGGAAAAAATATATTAGGATATTCTGAATAATATTATAAATCTATATATGAAAATGAATGAAATTTTACAATACTACAAAATAAAAATTAATTTTATTCCGGATATTGATAATATAATTAATATATTTTACATTGGATTGAAACTATGTCTATAAAGAGATTTTTCTACATAATAATTCAAAATAAATGATAATTTTTTTGTGAAGATAAATTTATGATAGATTTTACCAAAAATTATGTTTTTTTAGATGAAATTAGTAAAAAATGGTCCAGATGGAAGAAAAAGGGGTTGAATTCATCAATGATATTTAGAGGTATGAAAATAATTTTCCTCGTGGGACGTAAATGGTAAAAATAATCTCCGAGAATTTGATATAAAATATAAAAAGACTTATAGATGTAGGAAATTTTGACATGTGGATTCTAACCATAGATTAATTATGTGTAGAGCCTATTTCTCAAAACATAATAGGGAGGTAGAATCAGTGGGGTTCTCCCTTGACATAGAACAAGTTGAGCTTCAACAAGTAATTGTTTAAATAAATTATTTATTTGAGACATTTCTGTTAGTAGATATTAGCACTCATGTGATGTTAGTTGAGCCACCACATGAATCTATCATTATTACATACCTTAACTATATGATAATTTTCAATTTTAGATGTTTAGGTTTCCCGAAATTATTAGTTAATGTGTAATTACATTGTATAAATAAATTTTTTATTCTATTAATTACATTTTATGAATTTTTTGGTTAAATATAAATAATTTTAAAAATTAATATTTCATATTTAAAATCTACTCCTCAAAAAGGAGGTAATTTTTTTATAATAATATATGGTGTTAAGAATAATATTTTTATTAATGAAATAATATTTTTGAAACCCATTATTTAAATATAATGGATAAAAAATTAATTATGTCATTGAAATTTTTTATGTGTCATAGATTTTATTATCAATCTTCATCCATTTTATTAAATAAGGTTTTTTAAATTTAAAATTAATTATTAATATACTTATAGAATTATTATGTTAAGATTAATTTCATTCTTGAAATCATCTCATCAAAATTATATTTGTATGAAATTATAAGAATTTTATAAAATACTATATTAATTAATGAATAATTAAAATAATGTTTTAGGTTTTCAGTATATTTTATGACTACATAATTATGTCACAATGATTTTACAAATAATTAACTAAAATCTATGATGTAAAATACTATATTTTATTAATATAATGTATTTTAATATATTTTAATCTATTTGCAAACCTATATGTATCATTCTATTGTATAAAATAGAATAATTGTCTTAAAAAATATTATTTTGTTGAAACATTTTGTTTTCTTAACGTATGATGTAATATTAATTTAATATATTTTTTGTGTTAATAAAACATAAATTTTAACCCAAATTCCAGAAAACATTGGAAATAACCAATTGAAATTCCATTATTTATCTTCTTCCACAACAATGATTTCTATGGCCCGCATTTGGATATTATTAAAAAAATCCTCCACTTTTCTATAAATACCCACCCATTTCTCCATTCAATTTAACTCATAATATATCATCCAATATGATCTGGTAGTTTTACTTCCCATGTATCTATTAAGGTTTCCTCAAGACCCTAGGGTACCAATCCTCATGTTTTACGTGTAAGTCTTCCATGTAACAGAATTATCAATTGTTTCTCTTAAATTCAAGAACATATTTTTGTAAATGTTATCTAATTTTCTTATTAATCGAATTTAATAACATTTTATTAATACCATTACTTCAATATTATGAATTAATATTGTTATGCCCATTTCTTATATGATTTTACACATTTAAATATAAATACTTTTGCTCATTATGCTATTGAATATACATTAAGTTTTTTCATATTCTCCTTAATATATTCACTATAATTTTATTCATTTGAATGCACAATCCACATTAATGATAATGTGTATTAAAATTAATTTTAAAGTTATTTATTTTGTTTTAGGATAAATATAAATGTAACCCACATTTCTATTTTGTGATGAAGATGGACTAATTATAATGTTTTTAAGAACTCTTCCAAAGAAATGATTTTGATATGAAACTCATTTTTAATTATCCATGGGTTATTTATGAAATTAATGATTATGATCTATGTTGATCAAATTAATTAATAAATATTAATAGTGAACCCTGATGATGATCCGATGCGTTAGGTAAATTATTTAATCTCTAGATAACACATGTTTTATTATACCTTGGAGAATAACCTAGATAATTCTAATTTATGACACCTCAGTGAAAAACCATAGTGATATTCTTATTAATGTGTTATATAAATTTTTTGTCTTCATTTTCATGTAATGTTTCCAACTATATGCCTTATTATCCTTTCTCATTCCTTAATTACATTCCTTATTTTTGTATTGGTAACCCTCAGGATCTCATGTATACTATTTTCCCTTACTAAGCCTCATGCTCACCCCATTAATTTGTGTCAGTACATAGGATATGAGATGTAGTAAATGTACTTTGGATATACCCAAGATGATGTATTTTGTTGGACTTATAATATTGTATTATATTTCCATGTATTTTGTACCTTGTTTCCATGAAAATAAACATTAAATGATAATCTTTTGGTAAAATGTAATGAATAAGATTTGTAATAAAAATTTAGGATTCCAAATTAGGTATCAAATTGAAGTTTAATTATGGATGGAAAATTTAATTTGTAAAATTTAGAAATATAAACATCTAAATTATTAAATATAGGGAAAAATGTATTTTTTTTATATATTAAGTAAGCGGTTTCTGATAAATGAAATCCATGTATGGATATGAACAAGTGGTTGTTTCGCGGGGCATAAATTTATCTGGTGTAAACCCCGAAAATCGTCACTTTTATAATTGAAAAAAAATGGTGCATGAAAACATTAATTTGTTAACTACAATTTGGACAGTCTTAGGAGATATGTTTTGTTAATCAAAATATTTTTATGAAAAATAATGAAGTATTCAATGAAAATTTATTTATTTTTTGGAATAAAATAATTAATAATGATGTTTTAGAACATATAACTGTATAATAATTATAATATTATTAATAAAATGTTTCTCAGAATGTTTTTTCATAAAATGGCAGCGAATAAGAGGAGCCTCTTAAATGATTTGGGCAATGGACCATGTGCTCACATCCGTCTGATTTATGTTAGAATGAAAATATTCATGAAAATGATGAATCAACTAAATTGAATTATGAACAAAAAAAGAATAAAGATGAGATTTTAGATTCACATTAAAGGGAAAAAAATTCCATTGATTCATTTATTCATCAAAAACCACATTTTGTCAGTGTATCTACTGACCCAAAAATTGATGAATAATGGATAATCAATGTAGAAACTATTAATTGTTACTCCATTCATCGAAATAATGGAAATTCACCATGGTTTTATACCACATAAAGGGAGAATATAATCATCAATGAAACCTTATTAAAAATTAATCTTAAAGGATAGATTGATTCTATTGAGGGGTAAGTGTACAAGGAATACTTTTCAATAAATATTTCCTCTGTTTGATGTGAACTAGAATAAGGAATTAATTACATAAGATGAATTACATGGAAAATGAATCCAATTGAATATATGTAATAAAAATTACAATATTTTCTTTCTACACCTATATCAGTGTAATGGATCCAAATATAAAGGATAATGACAAATTTAGGTGACTAATACCCCATCTATACATGATTCGAGATATTTTAGACAATGAAAACTATGAGGAGATAGGGAAGGGTGCTATGAAGGTTTAAATCATGTTTGGAGAGACACAATGGTCACCCAAAATAAATGCTAATAACATATTTTTTGAGACAATCATAGGGTGTAGCACTGGCCATGTAAGATGAGGAATGAAATTGCAACTTCCTTCACGATACAAATGTGGTAATAATCATTTAGGGGATCTACATTCTCTTGAGTTTAAAATGTTAAATTGTGGAAGAGATGGACATATAGCATGAAACAGTCATGGTGAGGTGAATCCTCAACTTCTTAATATTGTCAAAAAAAGGTAAGGATATTTATGCCAAGAATGAATTCCAATTAATCCAGTGTGGAAATCATGGAGATATTTCTAATCACTATCTAAAGAAGAAGATAATAAAAGGAAATCATTGTCATCCTCAACATTGGTCAATATTTAATGTTCAGGAATTTTTAGAATGAAGGATGAAGTATATGTTCCAAATGATGTGGTGGATGGGAAACTCATTATACTCTTAGAGCTAGAAATTATTTTTTTCATATTCTATCCATTATTAACTATATGTTGGAAATGAATATAGAGTCAATCCCTTAATATCTAGAAGTAGATACATCAGTCAAGGATCCAAGATAGATTATCCTAGCCTCAATAGTGTATAAAAACTCTATTATTGACATTGGGGAGCACAATGTCATCCAAAATATAATAGTCATTTAAATGGTGGAATTATAAATTATACTAGGGGTTGAATAGATATGAAATTTTAATGCCATGATCAACTTTAGAAGAAAGGAAATAATAGTTGTTGGACTCCTCATGAACTAATCATGTATTAATGATCACAAATTATATTCAACTTAGTTAAATCCTGAAAATTATATTAAATCCTGTGTATTGTTGTTTAATTATTATCATGATTTATGAAGAACCAATAATTTTTCTAAATTCAGTTTAATTACTCTATACTATCATTGATTTACTTTTATCATACCTTCCTTGAAAATGCTAATGTCAAATTAATTATATGATCGTCATTGCTTAAGTATGAAAATAATTTGTTTGAAAAGCCTGAGACACCGTATGTTTGCCAATGGTTATGTCTTTCTAACACCATGAATCAGACACCGTGAAGTAGACACTATGAAGCAGACACCGTGAAAAACAAGACACCCTGAAGAAAAACAATTTGTGAACAAGACACCATGAACAAGAAGACACCATGAACATGAAAGAAATCATGAACAATAATACACCATGAACAACAAGACACCAGGAACAACAAGAGACTGTGAAGCAGGACACCGTGGACAAGACACCATGAACAAGGAACCATGAACAATAAGACACCATGAACAACAAGACAACTTTACAAATCCAGACACCATGTGAAGGAGAAACCAACTACATGACATAATGTGACACCATTTCCTAATATATAAATGTCATTTTTTGATTTATTCTGTAACGGTCATATTTGATGATTTTAATGCACTGACAAAATTAATGTTTCCTTGTAAAAATATCATCGTACATTACATGGTATGAGGTGCAGAATACATGCCACCTATCGTCCCCAACATGTTCACTCCAAGATAAAAGAAGAGTGAATCCCAAAAACAAATGTGTGGCATGAATGAAAAAAGAACAAGCATATGCGAGAACAGTGTGTGGCAAGATACTAAGAAAAAGCACTAAAATGAATAAAATACATAGAATAAAGCATTACCTCATGAAACTAGGAACTATTGAGGAATACACGAAGCATACAAGAATCCTGAGAACACATTGTCACTAACAAACACCATGAAGAACAATAGCCAAACATGTCTATCTTATGATATTCTGTTTTCAAGAAAAGTACTTGAGTTCTGCATCTCCCTCATCACAGAAGTCCAAAGATGCTATAATCAACACTCAGAGCATTTCTAAACCCATATCCATATATCTACTCTATTATGTATCTATTTATTCCCTTTCGAGAAGTGTGTGTACCTGTATAATAACACTCTCTCTCTCTTACATCAAACTGAATGATTCAATATATCCTTTCACAAACACTCATTTACACTTGTGTATACCAACAAATAAGTGTGGAAGAGGTCCTTGTGTTTCCTGGTTATTTATACCGATGAAAACAGTAGAAGAGCTCCCTATGTGTCATGGACAGTCTCTGTACTATTTTTAACCCCGATCCAGGGTGTGGATCAATGTTTTTATATAAACATCATGGTGGTAGGTGATCACTTAGTGGAGTGGATTAGGTCCCGGCTTGAGACTGGAATACTTGATTCATATCCGTTGTGCTGTTAAAATTAGTCTTCGCTGTTTTATTGGTATGCTATATAATTTAGAAATCACTAATTTCACTTTGATAGTTAGTTTTGGAAAGAAATTATAACTGGCTTATCTTAGTAGAATAACATCAAAAGTAATATTAATAACACAAATTAAGATTACTGAGAATTAATCAATCTTCTTAGAAGTTACTTAAACAGTCAAACTCTTATAACCATATAACCATGATTAACTGGGTGGTATTTAATCTTTGGTGAAACCTTTTTAAATTACTATTTATATAAATTTTTATAGTTACTCAATTAACCCCTCCCCTCTTGAGTAGTCTAATATGACCAAAATTTGGTATCAGAAGAGATTTATTAGGACTCTTTGCAGTGTTATAAAATAGTGATTGCAGTTGTACTTTAATGATCTTTAAATTTATTTCAATTCTAAATTTCTAGATCTTTTGAAGTAATACATTGTTAAGGATAATATATTGGATAGTGATGCAACCAAAAAACCTCCATTAATTAATAGAACAAACAATGCTCAATGGAAAATTAAAATGAAAATGCATTTAGAGATTATATGTTTTGAATTTTGGTGATACATTATAGATGAATATAATATTCATACTACTGATTGGATTACATTGGATGAACCTACCAAAAATTCCTACAATAATAATTGCAAAGCTATGAATGCTTTACATAACTCCTTAGGAGAAGAGGAATTCAATAGAATTTCTTCATTTAAATTGCACATAAAATTTGGGATACCCTATCTGTCTCACATGAAAGAATATGTAGTGTAATGGAAATGAGACATAATAATTATACTATAAAATATGATAATTTTAAAAAGAAATGTGGTGTGCCTATTTCTGACATGTATTTTAGGTTCAATGAGATTGTCAACATAGTGATTTCTATTCGATGAGAAGTCACTTCCAAGGAACAGATCATCAGAATTATAAGATGTCCACATTCTAGATAGAGGGGAACCACTATCTCTATTAGAGAATTGTGAAACATCAAAAAACTACCTGTAAAATAATTCATTGGGAAAATGAGGATGTATGAAGAAGAGATTAAATTAAACATGGAAGAGGAGGATGAACCAATGAGGAAATCTGTTGCAAGCCAGACAACCACCTCTATGCACAAAGACCAACTCAAACTAGAAGTTTTTGTAGAAGGATTCACCAGTGAATAATCATCACCTGACAGTGATGAGGATATGGCTCAACTAGCTAGAAGATTCAAACAATATCATGGGGAGGATTATTTTCCTCGGCCAAATCGGTAACTCTAACTCCATTTTAATTTCTAAAGTACTCTTTGTTGATGGTTTAAAATATAATCTGCTTAGTATCTCATAATTATGTGATGGTGAATTTCTTGTTAGATTTGAAAATGATTCTTTTAATGTCATTAATTCTAGAAAAGAATTGGTATTTTCTGCATTAAGAAATGAAAATGTTTGTTCTGTTAATTTATATACTTTAGCTTCTCAAAATGATTCATGCTAAACTGTATTTCATAACGAATCATGGCTCTGGCATAGGAGACTATGACCCTGTAATGATCACTCCCTTAGAAATCTAACTAGAAAAATGATAGTTAAAGACTTACCCAATCTTGAGTTTCTAAATGACAATGTGTGTAATCCCTATCAAAAGGGAAATCAACAAAATGTTTCCATCAAAAAAATTAAGAAGTTTCAACTTCTCAACCTCTTAAACTGCTTCACATGGATTTTTTGGACTATCTATAGTTTCTAGTTTTAATGGGAAGAACTATGTTTATGTTCTTGGAGATGACTTTTCTAGATATACTTGGACCTTCTTTATGGAGTAAAAAAGTGAAGCCTTCTCTTATTTTACCAAATATGCCATGTCTGTAGAAAATATTTGTGGAGATAGAATTAAATCCTTAAGAAGTGATCATGGCCATGAATTTGAAAATCAAGAGTTTGAATCTTTTTTCTCACAAAATGGTTATAGTCACAATTTCTCGTCCCTTATAACACCTCAGCAGAATAGAGTTGTAGAGGGAAGAAATACAAACCTCCAAAAAATTCCTAGAACAATTCATAGTGAATATGACCTACCTATTTATTTTTGGGATGTAGTTATCAATACAACGTGCTACATAAACAATGGAGTGTTTATGAGAACTATTTTTAAGAGGACTCCTTATGAAATATGGAACAATATAAACCCCAAGGATTTCTACTTCAATGTTTTTGGTTGCAAAGTCTATATTTGTAATACCAAAGACAATCATGACAAATTTGAATTAAAAAGTGATGAAGGTTTATTTTTATGAAATCCCATGTCTAGTAAATCCTGTAGAGTGTTCAATAAAAGAACTAAATGTGTGTAGGAATCTGTTCATTTAAAATATGATGAAACAGATCCACATGAGCCTAAAACCATTCTAGAGAATATGGGGGATGATGTATAAAATCTGAACATCAATTCAAAATACAGAAATTCTTCTTTGAAAAATCTGTAAAAAAATTACACTCTAAAAATTCTTTAGAATCAAGTCACAATGAACCTGAATCTGTTGATGAACCTGAAGTCACAGGTACCTCATTCTCTAGAACTGTTAGAACCCTTAAGAACCATCCCTTAGATGCTATTGTAGGAGACTTAGAAAATAGAACTCAAACTATAACATATCTTAGAAATCAGGAAGAAAATCAAGTCTTTTGTCACAACTTGAAACTAAGAAGATTAATGATGCTATCAATGATGAATTTCAGGTGATGGCTATGAATGTAGAACTTAATTTGTTTGAAAGAAACAATGTTTGGAAACTTGTTGAAAGACCCAAGGACACATTCACTATAAGCACTAAATGGTTATTTAGAAATATGGTAGATGAAGCTGGTAATATAGTTATAACCAAGTCTAGATTAGTTTCACAAGTCTATTATCAAGAAGAAGGAATTGACTATGAGGAGACCTTAGCACCGGTAGCTAGAGTTGAAGCCATGAGAATCAAGCTTGCCTATGCTGCACATCTGCATTTCAAACTATATCAAATGGATGTTAAGAGTGAATTTTTATATGGGTATATAGCTAGGGATGTTTTTTTAACAAAACCCTGGATTTAAAACCCCCATTTTCCGAATCATATCTTTAAACTACCAAAATATTTATATATTTTAAACCTAGATCCAAGAGAATGGTATGATAGATTGAGTACTTTTCTTATTTCAAGGGTTTTACAAAAGGAATAGCTGATCCTACACTTTCAATAAAACGAATTTCTAATGTTGTTTTAGTTATTCAAATCTATGTAGATGATATTGTTTTTGGATCTTCAAAGAATTCATTATGATTTGATTTTTCTAAAATGATGCAAAACGAATTTGAAATGAGTTTAATGGGTGAGAAAAATTATTTCATGGATTTCGAATATTTCATAATAATGATGGAATTGTTTTAACTCAATTTAAATATACTAGATATCTTCTAAAACATTTTTGATTGGATAACACTAAAATTAGTGACAATCCCATAATTACCACTTGTATGTTGGATCTTGACAAAGATGGAAAATATGTTGATCAAACAACTTATAGAGTAATGATTGGAAGTTTACTCTACTTAACTACTAATCATCCGAACACTGTGTTTAGTGTGTGTATGTGTGTTCATTTTCAAGAAAATATTAAGGAATCTCATTTAATTGATGTAAAGAGTATTTTCAAATAACTCAAGCATACACTAAATCTTGGACTGTTTTATCTTAAAAGGAAAATCATTTGATTTAGGTAGTTATTCTGATGCTGACTTTGGTGGCTGTAATTTTGATAGAAAAATAACCTATAGAACATGTTACCTTTTATGAAAGTCACTAGTATCATGGAATGGTACGAAACAAAATTGTGCTACATTATCTACTGTAGAAGCCGAATATATATTTGCTGGTAGTTGTTGTGCACAAATTTTGTGGATGAAACACACATTACTAGATTATGGATATCAATTCATACATGTACCTATAAATTGTGAAAACCGAAGTGCTATTAACATCTGTAAAAATCCAATTTCACATTTTACGAAAAATAATATTGATTGAAGACATCACTTTTTGAGAGATCGTTATCAAAAAGGGGATATCACTTTGGAATTCATTGGTACTGATTATCATCTTGCTGATATATTCACCGAAGCATTAAATTATGAGATAATAGACTACATAAAATATGATCTCATAATGATAAATCTCTAATAGATATCATAATTTTTATTGTTTCATGTCCTACTATTAGATAACTTTCTATTCCATGTTTACGGTCTTGCAGTTAGTATTTTGTGATTACTGTCTGACAGTGACTGTCTAACCATAACGGACATTGATAATTTCATTCACTGTCTCACTATAAAGCTCGTTTACTATTTCACCGTAATGACCAAACACTGGCTCACTGTAAAAGTTATTTATGATTTCTATTAAAAAATTAATCGTGGTAATTATTTAGGTTGCCTATTTACTTTCCCACCTATTTATTTTTTCGTCTTTTGGTATTACTAAATGATAAAATAAAGAAAGTATCAATCTATTATTCACTCAGGGTTTCTTCTCCTTACTCATTTAGAACCCTTATTCATCAATGAATCCCTTATCTCTATAACATTTTGTGAATTCAAAGGATGAAACTTCCTTCATCATCGTCACCTGATAAGCACAGCTCAATGAAGAATAAGATTTCACCTAAGATAGCTCCCGAAGGTCCTTAAAATATGATTCTAGTGAACGATGTTGTCATACCTAAGAAATTGATTTTCCTAAAAGGGATAATGTCTATTAAATCTTTGGTATTGAAAGTGTTAGAATAACAAGGCTGGTTAGAGTGATTCTCGAAGGAAGATAGACCAATCTACCCTAGTTTAGTGGCTCATTTTTACGACTACGTACAGTTCTATTTTGATTCTGGTGATAGTTATGTTGAAAGAAGATGGTTCGATGGCTACAGATACTCATTCTCTTCTAGGTTATGGGATTCATGCCTTAGGATACCTCATGAAGGCATCTGTGGGAATTATGAGTGAGGCCCTCCACCATCAACCAAATTCTTTGATCTAAAAGATTCTTTGAAAACCATAACTAGAAATGGAACCAAGAGAACAGCCATTTCTGCTAAACTACATGGAGAATAAAGGCTTCTGTTCAAGTATATATAGAATCTAATTAGCCCCAGAAAAGGATATTATACTGTTTTGAAATATGAGGATGTGTTCCAGATCCATCTTATGAAAAATTGGTATAAGATCAACCTATGAAAGTATATAATTAATTACATGTGTTAGATGATCAAAGTCAACTCTAAGTAAGCTTCTCTATTTTACATTAGGCTTCTCTCAGCCATGCTTGATTCCAAAGGTAAGGTTGGACCTAATGAGGAATTAATTAACGATTGTTAATTCTACATCTCTAAATCCACTATCGAGAGAAGGAATATAAAGTGTAATCCTTATAAAAATGATTGGTCGGAAGTCAATGGTAGAGTTTATGAGAAATTCAATCCTGTTGATTATCGCTCAAGACCAGGAAATATTTTTGATCCTGGGTTGGAACCAGATGAGACTGTTTCGTATACTGAAGAAGAGAAAGAAGAGGTTGAAATGACACCTAAGGAAGATGTTTTTGTTGAAAAAGTCATGACTACTATTCCTCATGAAGTTATCGAAGAAGAAGTCAATGCTCCTAAAGAAACTGTTAATCTGGAAACTAAACATGAGGCTGAAACAAAATCAGTTTCCAAATAATCTAAAAAGCATTGCATGGATGAACATATTTTAGAAGAGCTACCTGTTAAGGAGGATGCAAATCATGAGGAACTCCCAGTGGAACAATATGTTCCTCAAATCATCCCTTCGGCTGAAGAACAGATGGAGCTTTGTTTTTAGTTGGCTAGATAAGAAATGAGTGAGGAATATAGAGCTGAGTCTATGGAATTAGACTGAGATCCTATGCTTCTCAGTCTTGAGAAGGATTAACCTTTTAGGGGGAGCAAACCCCAAATCTCGAGTCCATTTAAGCTTCACATCTGAATGAGTCAAGTCCTGTAGACGGTCATTATATGTTCCCTAGTTTCTATGATGTGGATGACTCTGAGTAGGAATCAGCAACCGGCCTTGATCTTTCTGTTATATTTCAGTTGAAATAAATATCCAATATCACACATGAGAAGGATGCTTAGCAAGTACCATTCCCTATTCCAAATCCATTATCTAAACAAACATCTTTTGTGAGTATGGATGATATGAAGGAATTTGGTGCTACCCTCTTGTCTAGAGTTGATAGTCAATGAAGAGCTTTCTAATGTACTCAGTGGTTTCAATACGGAATCTCCATATGATGTTGTCAAGAACAGTGATTGAGCTCTTGACTTAGCCCAAATCCACTCAAAAATTTCCAATTATGCTCAGAAAGATATTTCCACGAAAGTGGATTTCTACTTCAAAAGAATCTTCTCCAAGAACAATTTGACAAATCATTTCAATTATAATGTAGAAAATATATGGATTTCTCCTAGGACTGAAGCTTTCAAGACCCATGTTCAAAAGCTCATAGAGATTCCTTGTTTTTTATACAATTTTATGGAGATCAAGGATGATTTTGAGAAAGCCATGCAGTATGGTGGAAAGATCATTATAGATTTCATCAAACTCTGGAGGCCCTATCTTCATGTCCAGAGTAGAACCATTGTTGATCCAGTGGTTACACCACTAAGACCAAGGCTACCTACCTTCACTTCTTCCCTATCCACCGCTACTATATTGGTCGGTCAAGCCCTAAGTTAGATCAAGCCATTGATTCTCGACCAAAAACTACCATGATCTTCTACTGCTCCTTCTTTTTCTCAATCAGCCTTTGAAGGACTTCCTTTACCCTATTAATCAACAACCTCACTCCCTTATTCTACCTCCACCTCATCTCATATGGCATCCTCTTCTTCTACTGATAAAGTCAAAGAGATGACCACTCAGTGAAGAAGAACATTGATTACTTCTTTTCGATATGAATGTTGTTGTTTTTGTTTTTCCCCATTCTATTTGTACTGGATCGTATTTTCTTTTATGAAATATGAAATTTTTATTTAATCTTTTTATTCTATCTTTTTTATAATCTCAAAAGGGCGAGAATGTGCTATATGTTATAAATTTATCTCTATATCTCTATTTGAAGAAAAGGGGGAGAGATATGTACATAAGCATGATTTGTGATCATCAAAAAGGGGGAGATTCACTACAACAAATGCCGATCCTAGCGGCGGTTTTTTTCCGGTTTAGCGGCGGTTTAAACCGCCGCTATATTGTGTGGCGGCGGTTTACAAAAACCGCCGCTAAGTTTGGCGTCGGCAATCTATTAGCGGCGGTTTTTTCGATTCCGCGGCGGTTTTAGAAATGTGTCGTATGTCCGTCATTTAGCGGCGGTTTTTCTTCATTTACCGGCGGTTATATGGGTATCTTATTTAGCGGCGGTTTTAACCGCCGCTAAATTCAGTCGTTTGATGCGCCTATTCTGCGGCGGTGAAAACCGCCGCTAGATATCAACATAATATATTTAGCGGCGGTTAAAACCGCCGCTAAATTCTGCCCAGTTCATCATTTAGCGGCGGTTAAAACCGCCGCTAAAGGATTCCCGGTTATTTAGCGGCGGTTAAAACCGCCGCTAAATGCTCACAGGTATGGCATTTAGCGGCGGTTAAAACCGCCGCTAAACGTTGAACTGGAAAAAAAAAATACATTGCATCTGCTACACCACTGCCCCACTAAGATTTACCATTTCAAGAATTCCATAACTACTGAGTAACTAACAAGACAAGACACAATGTTATAAAATTCAAACACATCCAACCCACAATTTTTGCATCACAAATCATCACCTTATCCATAATCCAAACTCATAAAGTAACCATAACCATAATTCCATCTATTATGCAAACTATCAAATTAAATCAACCTCACAAGAAAAGGGAAAAGACAATGATTCCTTGTTTACAGATAGGAAATTCAATTACCATAAGTAAAGACATTATCATTTTAATGTGAGGTGATTTATCAAATTAAATTTTAGAAACAATAATAATTTCATAGAAGTAAAAACAATTCATAATAAACAACAACCAACACACATTCATAGAAAAGCAATATCATGAAAAACCTAAAGCACATTTGATATCACCCCTTCCCATTAAGCCAATTCAAATTGGAGGAATGGGTGTTAAGGATATTCTTCTCTTCAATGGCACATTGATAAATAAGTTCACATGGAACTTAATTGTTTTTACTAATAATTATATAGATTTTCTTAAAAGGAGATTTACTGAAAAGCTTCATAATGGGCATTCAACTTATCTTTGCTCATCCATTTGGCCTGCATTCAAGAAATCTTATTCTGACTTGATGTTATCCTCTAAATGGATGGTCTCCAAAAATTCTGCTCTTAATTTCTGGACCACTCACTGGATATTAAGGCATATTTTTGATTATATCTACATCCCTAATCTGTTAAGGGATTTGACTATTGATGACTATCAAAGTAATTACTCTATTATTTGCAATCTCCCTAGTCATGATGTTTGTGAAACTGACAGATACTCCTTTCATGAATCTGATATGCTCATCTGGATGTCAAATTTGAATGGGAATTTTACTACTAGAGACTGGTATAGAAGCTTATGTGGTCATTATTTGTAGCCCCTGCCTTGGGTTATTACTTTCCATAATCCCTTCATTTTTCTAGCTGCTACATTGCTCATATGGAGGGTATGCAGAAAATAGTTTCCCCTTCAATCTGCTTTGTAGAAGATTAGAATTAATTTTGCCTTGATTTTCTTTTTCTGTCTATTTGAGGCTGAATCTAATGAGCACATTTTTCTTACATGAAAGTTTGCTGCTAAAATCTGGAACTATTTGCAGGCAACTTTCCATTGCATCCTCTCATTGAATTCAATTGATGACCTGTTCTACTCACTGTGCAATGCAGAATGCAGTGAGCAGATTCATTCGCTGCTATATGCAGCGGTGCCCAGTCAGTTTTCTTATATCTGGAAGTCCAGAAATGAACTCGTTTTCAATAACTGTGTCCCCTCCTTTCATGGTGGTGTCTTGGAGATTCATTTGGTAGTGTGGACTACTTCATGTATTCAAACCAGGGCAATGAGAAATGATGTCTCTGACTTAACCCTGCTCAGGTATCTTGGTATTAATGGTAGGACAAGGAATCCTTTAATTCTGAATCATGTTAGATGGATCCCTCCTATTTCACGTTGGATGAAGGTTAACGTTGATGGTGCAACATATGGAGCACCCGGTCCGACTGGTTGCGGAGGTGTCTTCTGTACCCATTGGGGATTTATCAAAGGATTCTTTTTTCACTACATTGGTAATGATTTTTCTCTGGAGGCGGAGTTATAGGAAATTATTAAAGCTATCAGGTACGTTTTTTTCTTCAGATGGCATGAAATTTGGATTGAATCTGACTCATCCACTGCTATTCAAATTCTTTGAGATTAGTCCTAAAATGTGCCATGGAGGATTCTTTCAGTGTGGGTGGAATTCCTTCTGTTAGCAGACTTCATCTCTGTTGAAGTGCTTTATGTTTATCATGAGGCGAATCAAGTCGCAGATGCTCTTTCTAAAGGGGTGATTCTGGAGGTTGGTTCAAGTTGGTACTTTGTTTCTCTTGAACTTGGTGATAGCTTTGTTCAGGCTGATTTACATGGTGATGTTTATACATGTATTTGTAAAATGCTTTCCTGAATTTTCTTGTACCTTTGCCCGTTTATTTTTAATAAATTTCAAAGGAGTAGGCTCACCTGTCTCCTAATTTTCTTGGTAATACTCCATGGGAGGATCTGAAGGTGGTGTATTCTTCATCTTATGGGACCATATAAATTTTTTTGTACCCTGAATAGCCATCCATGAAAGAGATGGATTTATAATGAGTCATTGCATCAATCAGGAGTTCTATGATTTGAACCAGGATTTCTTCTTTTTGATAGTTCCAGTTTAGATATCTAAATTCTATACAAACATTGATTTGATAATTATTATTCTTCATAGGAAAATTATTGGATAGTCATTTTATATTTTATAATTATAAACTGAAGTTGACCTTGATGATCTTATCCACTTTAGCCTCAATTTTGGAGGTGTAAGTTGGTTGTGTCCTTATGGATGCTTATTTTTATCTTTGATGGTCTACTTGAAAACCCAACTAATGGGTGTCTACCTCAGGGTCAAGGCCTAGAACCTATATGTAATTACAAGAAAACACATCCTAATGTTTTTTCAAAAAGGAGGTATATACCTCATGTTTTTCAGAGGTCATAGTTTCAGTAATCAAAGTCAGTTGTGGATATTAATACATACCCATGTTTATTTCTTTGAGTTCAAAAATAGTGGGGGAGACACCTTCCTCGAATGATGGATGGGTGTCCCTAAGGTCTTTCTCCCCTTCCTATTCCCCATGATTTACCTCTTCTACCTCTTCTTGGGAAGTAGGTGATGAATAAAGTTTCTTAGAACTAGTAAAGGAGGTAGCATTTGTACATTAGGAATATGAAGAAACCATTTTTGTCTCAATTGATGGAGTGAGGCCTTTTGGAGTTCCAAAAGGGATATGAGGGATAGAGAATGAGAATATTCATTCTCTCCCATTGGCATTACATCTTATTACATATGAGATGATGGAAAAAGGATGTGTTTAAGCTCATGGGTTGGAATGAAGAAATTTTCATCCAATATTTCAGCACTTCTTGGAGAGTTGAAAACTTCTCTAGTACCATCGAGCTCAGTTGTCATGATTGAAATCACAGAAGCCACTAAATGTGTGATCAAATTTGGGCCCACCTTTTTAATTTTATTGATGGGAATAATTTACTCTATAAATATCTATTTTAAATGGTTAGATGGACCCATCTCTAGACTATTTAGGGCATTTATTTGAGCAACATCATCATCCATGGAGTGTTTCCCTCCATTATGGTAGAATCCTGCATCAATGTACTCTGATTTACCCAATAATGTGTAGACAAGTAGACAAGTTAAGGGGGCGTGGTTAAAGTAGTGGCTCCTGGAACAACCACATCTTCCCTTATATCCTCGAATATGATGGACACTCCCCCGATTTACCCAATAATGTGTAGGGAATTTATGTTTATAACCACGTTCATCATCTGAGAAGGGATCCATTAAGTGAATAAGATTACTGGAATTGAATATCAACTCTTTGGAGGATGTAGATTCATTCTGGTGGATTGACCCTTACTGTACCATTTGGTGGGGTGGATCCCATGCTTATGGGACTATAGGCATGAAGTCTAAAAAGGTTAAAGATAAATTTGTCTTTGTCATAGGCTCATATTATTATATTTTCTTTTTACCCTTTTTCCCATTTCTCTTTTTGGAAGACTAGCCTTTAGAGGATTGTGCTGTTTTTGAAGTTGGTTGTGTTGTAATGGAACAGGTTTAAGGAACATTTGGTTATTTTAAATACTTTCAAAGAATATCATGTTTCTTGTTGATCACCATTCAAACCATCCATTTACTGAACTTTTTTATACTCTAACTGATGTGTTTTTTCCATTCATTATCCACATGTGGATCGATGGAAGCTACAAAAGATACCAGATAAGGTGGCCTGCCCAGCTTCACTTTCCCAGAGTCCACCATCTTTTTTAGGATGTATTTGTAAATTAAACACCCCTAAATGATGTTCCCTAGTACTTGATGGAAGGGTAAATATTTTTGGAGATCTTTGTTTCCATCTTTTCTAGGTGTCCTGGGCTTTTGAAATTTGATCAAGTTGTTCTCCAATGGTAAGATAAAGTAGCCAGGTACTCAGTCATTTCTAAATGAATATACCTTGTTTTTCATATCCTTAAACTCTTTTCACCTTTTCCCTATTCGATCAAATTGATGAGGTGTGCATTTTTTTTATTCTCATGAGGTGGATCCACACATTATGGTATAGTATTTGGAGATGGATTGGGTATAAGGTCCCGAGTGTAGTAGTGGAAGCCTCTTATTTCCCCATTATACTCACTTGAGATGATAGAATTACTCAGGACTTAGATTTTGTCTCTACGATAAAGTCTTCCACTCTTCAAGAAATTGCAATAAGTTCCACAAACCCTCTTGTGTATTTAATTGGAATAAGTGGTGTGAAAAACTCATCGTGAAGGTTCTCTATAAAGATGGGAAACAAGACTTATTTAGGAAGTGGTAGGTGAAGAAGTATTCCAATCCTTTCAACCACCTCGGGTGATTTTTAGACCATATATCAATCATAAAAAACCTATCAGATTCCTTTAAATGGTGTAATATATCATCTACAATTAAAATGGGTAATAATTCTTGATTTTATGATAATTAAACATTAATTACTCCAAACATAGTCTCAGAATACCATCTTAATACATAGAGAACAACACTAGAGTGCTAAAAAGAAATAATTTTCAGCAAATGAAATGCTTTTACTACAAACCAACTGTTATCATACTTGTTCAACACATCAACAATACTACTACTCATCATCTGATGCTGCATCGTCACCCTCTCCACCTTCATCTCTACCACCTGCTGCCACCTGTAAGAACATTATATTGAAAATTAAATATTGTTGCATATTTATAATAAAAATTAAAACCAATAAAAGTTTGCAAACTAAATGATTTTGATTTTTTTGTGATTTACCTGCTCACCACTACCCGATGCACTACCACCGGGGGCATATCTGCTCATATGCTGACGTATTTCAAGCAACTCTTTCTGCAAATCAGATATCTGATTCCCCTGCTGGTGAACTGTGTTTCGTAGAGCAGACATCTCCCTCTGAGCATCTTCAGGTATGAAATGACTATAACCAGGAGTGGATGAGGCCGAAATCCCTGATGGCATGCGAAAGACCTCAGATGGTACGGGTCCCAAACCCATCCCGCGCACTCTACCAGGGTGCTCCTTCCCAAGGACTTGACCAACCGGGTCATCCTGGGAGACTGAGTAGGATTGCCCAGGATTGGCATCCCATTTTTCTTTAATTTTTACCTATAAATCAAATATCAATATATATTAACACAGTAAAAACTGATATTAAGTTATTATAATAAATAATTGACTTCATACCCCAACTTCTCTGGCAGGTTCATTAACAAAACTTCCATCTGTTTTTTTATGAACATCCAGCCACAGTTCTGTTCGGGATGCTTCATGCCCTAAACTCTGTGACTGCATTAAACAAAGATAAATCATCAATCAAATATGTTAAATAGATAATATTATCTTATAAATATTTAAACTAATTAAAAGATTACCAATGACATTCGGCTTCTTGAAAAGCTTTTTGAACCCGCAGTGTGCGGGATTACCTGCTTCGCCCGGTTTGAAGCATTCTTTCTTGAGAGATCCTGAAATAAATAAAATTCAATTTAATAGTATTGTATTCAATGTCTATCTCCTCTTCATGTACATTTATAAATGTAAAATGAGGATAATATAATAATATATATTTCAATACCATCCGCTTCTCATCACGATGTCTATCGACAAAAACCTTCCACTGTTCTTTCGGTACCCCACTGGGTATCTTCTCATACATCTGCTGCACGGTCAACGAAGAATCGTTGACATCACACCACAACCTCCATTTGAAATCTTTCCATTTTTTTCCAAGATTTTTCAATGTCCACTTCCGTGCTATCACATCAGCAACGGTAAAGTGGAAGAACATCTGTATACAGAAATTCATTTTGAATATATTAGTAAAATGACATTCAATTAAACCATAAAGTAATAAAATTACCTTTATCTGAGAATCATAAACTTCATTTTTCCAGTTTGGAGGCATATGCCTCCAATCATCATACGAAATAGGCAGGGAAACGGGCTCCGCTGCCAGCTGACCTATAATCTGACCAAGTAAACCTGCGGCGTCATCCGTCGGGACCCCATAAGAATCAAATGGCACCACTATCTTCTTGCCATGCATGTTCCAAACATCAGAACTTTTTATGTCTCTTTCCACGGTTTCATTGTCTTCATCTGCAATGAGCAAACAATTACTATAAACAAAATGCAATAAATTTATTTAATTAAAATTTGTACCTATGACTGCGACCCTCCAGAATGTCCGTGATGAACTGGAGTGGGCGTGTCGCTGCCCCGCTGCTGAAGCTCCTGTAGGGGGAGGCGATGACTCATCCCCTAATGAGGCATCCACTGATGGTGTCAGAGATGGTGCAGGGGGAGATGATACTGTGGGGACAGACGGATCGTCATCTGTCGCAGAAGAAGAAGGAATAGTGTACCGCTTCTTCCTTGGCATTCCTGTCATTTAATCAAATAAAATTAAGTTCAGAATATATATTTCAAAAAATTCATGCAGAAAAAAAATTAAAAATGATAATAGATGCCCAGTATTAACAAACAATATATATATAACAATGATAATGAATGACTACAGAAATGAAACAAGTAGTTGCTGAATGAATAAATAATTGTACATACAATCATTTTCCCCTTCAATCATGTCGGTTTCCTGCTCCATTGCTTCATCCACTTCATTCATCCTTGCTAGACCAATATTTTCAATATCATGATGGACAAATAATTCTGCTTCCTGTTGTTGATGAAATTCAATTGCAGAGGTCAAATCTTCCACTTCATCACCCATATCATACAAATCTCTTTGTATTACGTGAGTAACTACACTCCACCCTTCATCCACAACATCATTCACATAATATACCATTTTTGCCTGCGATGCTAAGATATATGGATCATGCAGTTCACGATCACCAACATCCATCAAGCGAGAGAAGTTTACAGAAGTAAATTGCAATGAATCTCTTTTAACACCTCTGATAAAATCGACCCATTTGCATTTGAATAAAACAACAGAAAAATGCCCGTGGTAGTTTAATTCAATAATATCATGCAGCTTTCCATAGTATTCCACTTCAGCAAATGTAAAAATACCACTATTCTGTGTTTTCAAACCCACTTCTCGATCGACTGTACGAAATCTAAAACCATTCACATTATAAGCGTTGAACTTTCTAACTTGTTTTATAGGACCTCTAGCAAGAAACTTCAAATCTTCTGAAAAGTCAGCTCGAGTATCAGTATTCATGATCTGAAAAAAAAAATATAATTTAATAGATTTGCAAATTGTATGTGTCAAAGTAATATTCGTATTTATTGCAATATTTATAAACTTACACGTCGTGCAAACCATTCTACCAGCTCTTTATTCACAGCTTTCGTTATATCTTTTTCATTTCGTGTTCGGCTTCTCATTCGTCTCTTTGTTTGTATCCTCAACTCTTCAATAAATGGATCTGCAATTTCACTATTCAGCAGCACATATCTATGTGCCTGTAATAATTCCAATTCTGTTAGTGTCGCGTATGAGGTCCTCCCAACTGATCGGCCAATAGCAGGAAATATTTTTGATTTCTGATGCATTTGAGATTGAGTTGATGTGTCGTCAACACGTCCAACTCGAGTAAATCTTGTCTCAATATCATCCAAATATCTGGAACAAAAGGTGAGACACTCCTCGGCCAAATAGCCTTCAGCAATAGAGCCTTCTGGTTGAGCTTTATTTCTCACGTATGCTTTCAAATGCCCAAGATATCTGTGAAAAAATAATAATAATATTATGCATTTATTTAAATGCCAAAAAATGTTTACTTAACTGGAAACATATAAATAAAATACCTCTCAATTGGATACATCCATCGATAATGAACGGGGCCTCCTAATTTAGCTTCGTCAACCAAATGCACAGTTAAATGCATCATGACAGTAAAAAACGATGGAGGGAAGATCATCTCCATTGCACAAAGGGTCAATACAAACCTCTCCTGTAGGTTGTCCAGCTGAAATGGATGTAGAGCTTTCTCACATAACTGTCTGAAAAATGTGCAGAAATGGAGTACAACAGCAGTAACTTTTTCAGGTAATAATGTACGCAATGCCAATGGTAGTAACTGTTGTAACAAAACATGTGAATCGTGACTTTTCAATCCATATAACTTACGATTCTTCAAGTCAACACACCTCGAGATGTTACTCGAATACCCATCAGATACCTTCACATTCTTTAAAATTTGAAGGAACGTATCTTTATCCCTATTTTTCAATGAAAAAATGGCCGGAGCATACTTTTCATTCTCATCTGGCCAGAGATCACGTTTTATGTTCATTACTTGTAAGTCTTTGCGAGCATTGAGATGATCCTTCGACTTTCCATGCTCATTAAGTAATGTGAAAATCAAATTATCACATACATTCTTCTCAATATGCATCACATCAAGATTGTGGCGCAAAGAATTAAATTCCCAATACGAAAGTTTGAAGAATATACTTTTTTTCTTCCATTGTTGCGTTCTGATTTCACTTGACGATGCACTTCGCACTCGTTTTCCGCTATCATTCAAATGATGAACCTTCCCAAATTCTGTTTTAACATTTTCAAGCTGTGTCAATATTTCAGAACCGGTTAACAACTTTGGAGGTGGTCTACGATCAATGCAACCATTAAATTTTGATTTGTTCAGCCGAAATCTATGAGATGCATCAAGAAATCTTCGATGGCACAAGAAGCACCATTTTCTACTGTGAGGTAGCCGTTTGGGCTCGAAATCAAAGTTACAAACGGGACAAGCCAAACCCGTATAAGTGTTCCAACCAGATAAATTCCCAAGCCCAGGGAAGTCACTAATGGTCCACATTAAAGCAGCATGCATTTTAAACATTGTTTTAGAAGAAACATCAAATGTCTCAACACCGTTGCTCCATAACTCCTGCAATTCTTCAATCAAAGGCTGCAGGTATACATCAATATCATTTCCAGGCATTTGTTTTCCAGGAATAATCATCGAAATGATAAAATATGTTTGTTGCATACACATCCACGGAGGCAGATTATAAGGGATCAAAACAACTGGCCAAATGCTATAACTCGTACTCAAAGTCCCAAATGGGTTGAATCCATCGGCAGCCAATCCCAATCGAACATTCCTAGGATCAGCTGAGAAATCTGGATGTAATGAATCAAATGTCTTCCACGATTGGGAATCCCGTGGATGTCTCATTAACCCATCATTGTTATTATCTACAGCATGCCACTTCATGTGTTCGGCGGTTTTTGATGACATGAATAATCTTTGCAATCGAGGCTTCAAAGGAAAGTAACGCAAAACTTTTGCAGGTGTGTTCCTTTTATTCTTCTCCGTGAAATTATGTTCAGTCATACTTCCAACATCACCCTTTGACTGCCATCTAGAAGAAGAACATTTCTTACAATTCTGTCTACTTGAATCCTCTCCCCAGTAAAGCATACAATCATTGGGACACGCATGTATTTTTGTATAATTCAGACCAAGCTTGTTAACAACTTTTTTCATATCATAAAACGATTCTGGGATTTTTGCTTCAGGAAATGCATCACGAATCAATTCCAATAACATGGACATTGCCTTATTTGTAATTCCACATAGACATTTGATATGGTACAACTTCAGTAGAAATGAAAGCTTTGAATATTTCAAACACCCACTATACAACTCTTGATTTCCATCGGCAACTAAATCATGAAATGCATTTTCCTCACTGAAGTTTTCCCTTACATTTGGCTCCACAGAATCAAGAGGATCCAATGATATGTTACAATCTTGATCTGCTTGTGTTACAGTCTCAGAAACATCACTTGTCACGTTGCAATTTGTAGCACCCTCTTCTGGTTGTTCTGATATGTTTTGATGCTCATAGTGGTGTCTTGCAGTGCCGAATGCATCATTTATGAGGTTTTGCATTTCATTTTCCATTGTCGAAGAACTTGGGACCTCATTCTGTGGATTAACATCAGTCCTCAATCTTTCTGTATTGTTTGATTCTCCATGCCAAATCCAACACAAATATTGCTCAGGGAATTGCTTCAGTATTAAATGTTCATAAACTTCATCTCTCTTCAACCATGTTCTAAATTTACATTTAGGACATGGACATCTTATTCTCCCTTCAACGGATCGATTAGAAATTGCAAAATCTAAAAACCCATTCAAACCCTTAACATATTGAGATGTGTTCCTCGGTAATGTGATCCAGCTTTTATCCATGTATATCACAATGTGCCTACACAAAATATACGATAGTGTAAGATTACAGAAACATAATATAATAAAGATGAACCATTGGCCATAAAGTATGCATAATATAATAAAGATGATTCATTGACCACATTTACCATTTCAGACCAACTGAACAAGTCTGGTCCATAGGAGACAGCGTCAACACCTCATTTAGGAGCAATAAGAATATCGGGATACACACTTATCATAACACCATCGATCACACATTTATGTTGCCTCAAACAACACCCCTTTGATGTGTGATCGAAACTGATCATAATGCATTTTAAATCAAGTTAACTACATTCACTGAAACCATTTTCACAATGGGTAATGTTTGTTTTATTGTTCTAGGGAAATCTAAATGGCCACATTTAAGTTTTGGGGTTCATCTTGTGATGGAAGCATGAGACATGGTGTTTGAATTTCTTGAATAAATTAGTGATAATGACCCTCCTAAGGTGGAGAGAATTATGTTAGTCATGGAAATGTGGAGAAAACTGTAGAGTGGATGTGGAGGATACGACACGAGAAGCCCTGCTAAATAAACCATGTAACGTTAATGGAAAATGTCATCCCAATGCTCTTAGGTTCAAGAGGCAGAAATGTGTCTCCCAAATGGTTTGAAAAAAAACCCTATCATGATTGAGTGGCCCTAGAATTATGATGTTGGAAGTAGTGATCATCCTTAATATATCAGAAAACTGATCAGTGGTTATAGTTTCATATCATATTCTCCACTCAGAAGTGCAGTTTAACTCTTCATTTCCACATTCTTATACTTTGGGTGGCTCAGGAACCTGAAAAAATGGTTCTGTATACCATTGTGGTAGTGGACTATCTGGTGGGGATAATGTTGCATGAGATGATAGTCAACAACCTACTAGATTGTATCTCAAAGATGGTACATACTACTTCACCATTTTCTTATAGGACAGAGTATATTCCACATATTCATGTGAAAGGGAAGAGGCTGTCAGTTAAGAATCTTGTGAGTGATATCCACCAATCATACCCAAAACAATAATTTCAATCAAGCCATATATCATTTGTTTGAATATGATTTTACATCCAAAAATAATCTTAGTAGTCTTGGATATATAAATATTTCAATTATAATTTTGTTCTATGGGATTATACGGCTTTATAAAGACCTTTGATATATAATATTCCTTCAACAGTATGCAATGAAATTTTCCTTGACCATTTCAAATAAGGAATATTATTTTCATTTAAGTTCAAAAAGAATTTAGATAAAATATTTTGAATAAAATTTTGTTCTCTATTTGGATCATAGTTCATCAATGAAGATTAATGGAAACTATAGTTAACACATTGAGATTCAAGCTAATATTTCCCTCATATGAATGTTATAAAGTTTCTTATTTTGGTATTATTAATAAAATTTCATTAGTTATTTAATTGAAATTATTAATTCGAAAATATTCATAAATAAGAGGTATACTGAGATATGTGAGTGGATAATCTATTATCTTTAAATCAATCATTCCTTCAATAGGAGTAACATGACTTTGAGAAACATTCATGGAATCTATGATGTTGATTTAAAATTCATTATCCATTTTCCTGTATCTGAAATATAATTATAATCTAATTTTTTGAAATATTCAATATATATTTTATATTAAATGAAAATATGAACATATCACCATTGAATAAGAGATTTGATACTCAAGGATATTCAAAAATTCCTTTAAACCATTACATTCTACCTCCCTAGTTTATGAAATTTGGAATCCTATAAATTTCAGTCGTATAAATAATTAAAAAGGAATATGATAATAGGTATACCTATATAATTTTCCTATAAAATCCAATTGGGAACCATTATAAAGACTAGGGAAGAAATTATTAGCAAACAGTTTCAGTTGAATCTCAAAATGTTAAAAAACACCAATTTACATTCCAGGAACTTATTAAAAATGCTAAATATGGTTCTAAAAATCCCAAATATGGTGAGAAACAAATGAAACATTTAACTAAAAAACCAGCATGTACAACTATAATCGGATAATACCATTTTCATAAAACAAGACCTAAACCACCGATTTTTCAAACCCAATGAATTAACCAAATGGTGCACAATAATAATTAACACCTAGAAAAAAGTATAACAACAAGAAATAGATGAAAGTAATATTATAAATCCAAGCACAATAGGACCGACATTATGTGTGAGATATTTCACAAAACAAAGTCAAATATCATAAAACAAGATTAGACCAACGTTTGCGAATGAAATTAATTATATACAAAGATTGAAATTAGATTATATAAATAAAAGATGGTGATAAAAACACATATTTAATGATTTTCAAATTAAAAATGTCAATTTCATGGGAATCCTACCATAAATCTAGGGCGTGATAAAAAAGAAAACCCGTAGATCACGCCGTAAGGGTTATAATTCCCCTATCCTACCAAAAATTATCATTAACAATGAAAAAACAAACTAATTGAAGAAAAAAAAGAAGAATGAAAATGGGTTTACGGGGGATAATTGTGCTTCTTGATCAAGTAGGAGGTCGCGGGTCGCCGGAGGTCGCAGGTCGCCGGAGGTCGCGGGTCGCCGTAGGTCGCGGGTCGCCGGAGGTCGAGGGTCGCCGGAGGTGTGCGGGTCGCTGGGGGGTTAGAGGAAGAAGGGAGGGCGCGAGGGTTTGGGGAATAATCGGGGTGGGGGAAGAAGGGTCGGGACTGTGAAATTATTTTGAATTTTAGCGGCGGTTTATTAAAAACCGCCGCTAAACCTTTCGGCGAAAACGTTTAGCGGCGGTTTTGTGAACCGCCGCCACAAAACCGCCGCTAAACACGGTTTTTGTTGTAGTGATTGTTAGACTCCTCATGAACTAATCTTGTTTTAATGATCAAAAATAATATTCTACTTGGTTAAATCCTGTAATTAAATCAAATCATTTGTATTATTGTTTATGTATTCTCATGCTTTATGAAGAACCATTAATTTCTTTACATTCAGTTTTATTACTTTATATTATCCTTGATTTACTTTTATCATACCTTCCTTGATTAATGCTTAAGTCAAATTCATTCTATGATCATCATTGCTTATGTTTGAATATAGATACTTTGAAAAGCCTAAGAGACCATAATTTTTCCACTGGTCATGTATTTTTGACACCATGAAGCAGACACTATGAATTGGACACTGTGAAGAAGACACCGTGAAGAACAAGAAACTGTGATGAATAAGACACTGTGAACAAGGCGCCATGAACAAGCAGGCACCATGAACAAGAATGACACTGTGAACAAGCAGACACCATGAACAACAACACTCCGTGAACAACAAGACACCATGAAGTAAGACACTGTGAACAAGAAACCTTGTACAAGACACCATGAACTACATGACACCATGAACAATAAGACACTGTGACCAATCTAGACACCGTGTGAAGGAGACACTATTTCCATGACATATTGTGACTCTGTTTCCTAATATATATATATTTTGTCTTTTTTATTTAATATATAATGGTAGTATTTGAATATTTTAATGCACTAACATAATTAATGTTTCCTTCTAGACATATCATTGCATAGTATGTGGTACGTGGTGCAGAATACACGCAACCTGTTGGCCCCGACATGTGCACTCAAATATAAAAGAAGACTGATACCCAGAAACAAAAGTGTGGTGTGAATGAAAAAAAAAAGGCATACGTGAGAACATTGTGTAGAAGGATACTAAGAAGAAGAACTTCATTAAAGAAGATACTTAGTAGAATGCATTTCCTCATTCAACTAGACACTACTGACAAATACAAGAAGCATCCTGGAATCCCGAGAACACCTTCACACTGAAAAACACCATGAAGAACACAAGCCAAATCTGTCTATCTTACGACACTCTGTTATCAAGAAAATGACTTCAGTTTTGCATCTGCTTTATCTTTGATGTCTAAAGCTGCAAGGATCAACACTCGGATCCTTTCTAAACCAATCTCCATATTTCTGCTCTGTTATATATCTGTTTATTACTTTTCGAGCAGATTGTGTACATGTAGAATAACAAACTATTTCTCCAGTATAAAACTAAAGGATACAATATATCCTTTTACAAACACTCATTTACACTTGTGTGTACCCACAGTTAAGTGTGTAAGAGATCCTTGTGTGTCATGGTTATATATACCCACAAAAACAGTGGAAGAGGTCCCTGTGTGGCCTAGACAGTCTGTGTACTATTATTAACCACTATCCAGGGTGTGGATCAATGATTTTATATAAACTCCTTGGTTGAAGGTGATCACCAGGTGGAGTGGATTATGCCTCGGATTGAGACTGAACCACATGTTTCAAATCCTCTATGATGCTTAAATTAGCCTTCTATGTTTTATTTCATTACTATATAATTACGAAATCAGTAATTTCACTTTGATAATTAGACATGGAAAGAAGTTATAACTGGCTTGTCAAATAATAAAAAATTCTAATGTAATATTAATTACACAAATTAGGATTACTGATAGTTAATTAATCTTCAATGAATTTACTTAACTAGTCAAACTCTTATAACAGTATAACCATGATTAACTAGGCTATATTTAATCTATGGGGAAACCTTTTACAAAATACTTTTTACTGAAATTTTTATAGTTACTCAATTCACCCCTCCCCTATTGAGTAATCTTATCCGACCAACAATAGTATTCGTGAATGGAAAAATGTGGATATAGAGAAATTAAAAAACAACTTCATGATCATTGGGCAAAGGGATTAATCTGACCATGGGTATCTCCCCTAGGGAGAACCTAAAATATTTGTGATGATGAAGGATGGATGAATATGGCTGTAAATTTATTGAAGAGTAATTAATAGGATCCAAACTATGTAAAAGTAACATCTCTTAAAGAATGATTATTTATTTGACTACATTAATGTGGATTGATTATTATCGAAGACTCATATTTGAAATGGTTATTGTCAACTGAGGGTGAAGAAAGAATATATTCAAAATACCACCTTTTCATAATGATACAGATATTAGGAATTTTTTGTTATGAACTTTATCATAACTAATTATCCTCTTATATTTATAGATTTGATGAATGTAGTCATTTAGGACTACCTAGAAAAATTTGAGTTTGTTGGTATTAATGATATTTGAATATATTCTAAATGTTTTGAAGATCATGATGATATTCTAAGGGATATTTTGAGGACTTTGAGGATGGTGAGGTTTTTTGGAAAATTCATAAATTTTCAATTTTTGTTAAAAAATGTTTCTTTCAGGAAATGTTTATTTGGACAATAATGTGTGACGAATGTTTCTAAGAGGTGAAGAAGATATTGGTTATTGCAACTGTGCTTACTCAACCATCTATTAGAGAAGGATGAATTTATTTTAGTGATGCATCTATGAAAGGACTTTGGTAAATCCTCATGAGAAATAAAAATGTGATTACTTATGCTTCTCTACAGTAAAAGTATCATGAACTAAATTATCTAATGCATTAACTGGAGCTAGATAAAGTTTTTTTGTATAAAAATATGGGGGAACTACCATTATAGTATAAAAAGTGATATATTAAATGGAAGCCAATGTTTGAAATTTATATTCAAATAAAACTAATTGAACATGAGACAAAAAAATGGTTGGAACATCATACATACTCGGATAGTTCAATTCATTATCACCCCAGAATTGAAAATAACATTGTTGAGAAATACGTAGAAAAAACCTTATTATTATGGAAATAAGGAGGAATCAAGGAGGTCCTTTGATAAAAGACATAATAAAATTATACATGGGAATCAATATGAATGGGATACCATCCACCCTATCCCAAATTATTTCCCAACCATTATTACTAGAGGAAATTAAAAAAGATCAAAGAGATGATATATTATTACAAAATAAGATAGAGGTTGTGTATAATGAGATGATTCTGATGTTCAATTTTGATCAATAAGGTGTGTAGAAATTTCATACAATAATATGTCTTTCATCTATTATGAAGATAAATAAAGAACTTATTAATAAATCTCATATATCTATATTATCTATATATAATAGAATCCCTAAAATTTAAATAGAATATTATGATAATTATTGGTGGGTTAACATGAAAAGGGATATTTGTATATACACTGCAATGTGCATTGTATATCAGTAGGTGAAGGTGGAGTGATAAATTCTTAGAGAGTTATTGCAACCACAACCCATAAAAACATTTAATTGGGATAATATCACTATGTACATCATCACAAGTAATCCTAGACCATAAAAAAACAATAGAATATGGGTTATAGTGGACCAACTCACCAAAACATCCTATTAAATCGACATTCTAGATGTTTTATCTTTTTATTATCCAACCAAAATTTACATAACAAAAGTGGTTTGGTTTCTTAGGGTGAATCTTTAAATCCTTACAAATATTGGTCAGAATTTTACATAATACTTTTCATGAATTATTTATCACACACTGAATATATAATTGAATTCAAATAGGTCATATCATCCTAAAAAAAATAAAAAAATATATGAAAATAATATTCTGATACTCAAGAACATACAAGGAACGTGATTAATGGAATTTAAAGGTGGATCGGATTAACACCTTCAATTAGTTGTGATTACATAAAATAGTATCTTACACTCCAGAATTGAAATTGAACCCAATTAATGTATATGTGGGAAGAAATTTATTGCTCTAACATGTTGTCATATAGTTAGTGAAAGAAAGCTACTTGGGCCTAATCTTTTGTAATACATGACAGAAATGGTTCATGTTATCCATAAACACATAATGGATGCTTATAGTCAGTTAAATAGATATGATGACACCCATTAATGTGACTTGGAGTTTAATGATGGAGATAATGTTTTCCTACAAATAACACAATGGAAGAGGGTCATGCAGTTTGAGAGGAAAGGGAAGGTTATCCCTAGGTACATTGGCCATAATGAAATACTTGATTTCCTATTAAAAGGGGCTTATCAGCTTTCACATCCACCATATATAGCTCTTTTTTATTATTTATTCCCCTAATTATTCTTTAGGAAGTATATACATTACCCATCTCATGTAGTGAATCAATAGGTGGTCAACCAAAACATGACCTATCTTTTGAACAACTATTGGAGGAGATTTTGGACTATAGAGATAATGTTCTAAGAAACAAAACTACCAACCATCTTTATGTGTTTTGGAGGATCAATAATTATAAAGAAGTTATGTGGGAACTTGAGGAGAACATTAGAAATTAGTACCCATAAATTTTCTCCGTAGAATGAAACATTTCAAAATTTCATTGATAAAATTTCATTATTGGAGAAGAATGTAATGACTCAGATTTTTTAAAAGTTATTTTATTTCAAAAAAATATTTGTTAATTTATTACACAAAAAACCATATATCTATAATAATGAAGTGAACTTTAAAGAATTTTATTTTAAATTTGGACATTTTTATTTGATCGTTATATGACCGTCAGAAACAATACTCTTTGTAATATTTTTAATGTTATAATTATTGTTTTTAGTAGTAACAAAAAATAACAATTAATACTGAAAAGGGAAGAGATGGCCGCCTCCAGAAGAGTCATACCATTTGAAGCCCATTTTTCATAACTTTAGAGGTATGTAGAATAACCAGGGTTCACCATTGACCAATCCCAAGATACAATTGAACATGTTAATATTGAATGAAATCATATATATAAGATGTTCAAGTTTTTGGAAATTATTACTCAGGTGATGTGATCTAATCCACCACATGAATATGTCACAATAGCACACATTACCCTTAGGGGGTACATGGGGGTTATAAGGGGTTATTTTTCCCAGAAAAAGTTAATTAAATTTTAATTCCACATTATAAATAATATATTTATTCCATCATTTATGATTTATGAATAGTTTTTCTTAAATTTTAAATATTTGGTAATTTGATATTTTCAAAAAATATTTACTTTTCAAAAAGGATTAAAAAATTTTACAATATACATTGGTATTATGAATTATATTTATTTTATATAAACAATATTAAAAAACTATTATTTAAAATATGAATTATAACATAATTTTTTAATTTCATTGACAAATTCTATGTGTATAAAAATTTTATATTCACTTTTATCCCGCTATTTTTGAATAAATAATGATTTTTACTTGTAAAATTTAATGTTATAAGACACAAATAATTATTCTTATAAAATAAACATCAGTTTTGAAATTAGAATATCAAAATTATGTTAGGGTTAATTTATAATATTTTTAAAAAAGTCTTAATGTTTCTATGAATAATAAAAATAATGTTTTGAGATTTTCTGTATGTTTAAGGAATAAATTATTATGTCATAATTATATAATAAAAAATTATAAAAAATTCACGGCTTAAATTAATTTATTTTATTAATATTATATATTTTGATAGATATTAATCAATTCCTAAACCTATTTGTAAATTTCTAATGTCCAGAATGGAATATTTGTCTTAAAAAATCATTTTTAGAAACATTTATTTTTACAATAAAAAAGATTTAATATAAAATTATTCTAGGTTTTTTAGGTTAAAATATATACCAATGTTCCCAAAACATGGAAAAAGAAAATGGTAAATCCCATTTGTTTTTAATTTCCCAAAACATATATGTATAATGCATATATATGAAATTTATTAATCAAATTCTAAAATATTTATATAAATACCCGACTCTTTATCCATTTAAATTCACTAAAAATCCATCCTCAAAACATATCAAGTGGGTTTAACTACCAATTACTCCCCCATGGAATTATAAATCCACCATGGTTCCAATCCACATTTTTTAGGTGTAACTCTTAAAGTTAATGTAATTATACTACTTTTCTCATCAATTCAAGAGCCTCTTTTTATATATGTCATCTAATTGTCATGATTAATCACTATTAATATAATTTCTTACAGAAATATCAAAAAACATTACGGATGGGAACCCTTTTCCCTTATCATTTAGAGTCATTTATAATTACATATTATACTCATTACGTTGAAGACTTTACTTCTCAAAATTTTCCTCTTCTCTTTAAAAAATTGTCACTAATTTTCATCTTGTGAATATATAAAACTATTTATTTTCCATTAGAACTTACCTAAATGTAAAAATTATTTATTTAATTTTTTGACTAACATTCATTAAATACACATTATTTTCATGTGGGATATAAATGACATAATGATCATGTTTTTATAATATTTTGAAACACAATGATTTTGATATGAAACTTTTTTATTTTAGTCTTAATGGGTTATTTATGAAATGTTAGATTTTGATATTTGTGGATCTCACTAATTAATATATATTAAGGGAGTTACATGATATAAATCCAACCATTTGGGTAAATTATTCATTCTCTGTAGATAACATGTTACATGATACATTATTAATTTGCCTTGGTAATTTTCATTTATGTCATACCAATGTCAAACCTTAGGGATACGATAATGAATGTATCATTTCATTATTATAGCATCATTAACATATTATTATTCATGTTATTTTTTTTTATGATATTCCTTATTTTAATTTTTTCACACAATAATTACATTCCACATATTCTTATTGATATTCTTTCTGATCACATGTAAAATATTTCCCTTTACCAGGCCTTATGGTAAGAGAATTAATTTGATATATTTCCCCAATATATGAAATGAAATAAATTTAGAAAACTTTATCCCGTGTGGATGAATTAATGTTTAGTTAGAAGAATTTATTATGTTTTTCTGAATTTTTATGTACCTTCTATCGAAGAAACAAAACATTAAAAGATCCTATGTTTGTACAATATAATGAAATGTTGTGTAATAAAATTGGGGGATTCCATATCATGAGGTGGAATTTACAATTGACATGGTACTAGAAACTAAGATTATTTCAATACCCTAATGTAAAGTGGACAATTTATAACACTTATAATTTAAGAATCAATTGAAATAGTATTTAGATAATATTTTCATTTGACCCAACACTGCATCATGGGGTTCTCTTTTTTGTTTTTTAAAATGAATGACTGTTCAATGAGACTTATCATTGATTGTAGAGCGGTGGATAAAATAACAACTAGGAATAATTTTTTCCTCCTAATATCATTAATTTATTTGATTAAATATAAGGAGCATAATATTTCACAAGGTTCAATCAAATATCTGGGATCCAATAGAAAAAGGTGAAGGATGATGACATTACAAAGACAATGTTTTAGATAAGATATAGGAATTATGATCTTTTAATTATTCTGTGTGGGATATCTAATGCACCAACTCTACTTATGGACCTTAAGAATATTTTCATACTTGAATTTGTTGTTATGTATATTTTTGTTTTTATATATGATGTGTTGGTACATTTTAAAATATAGGAGGACCACTAAAGACACATAAGGATTGTTTTTTAACACAATAAATGAAACTAAACAACATGGAAATTTTTTAAAGTGTTTTTTTTGGTTTCAATATATTCATTTCCTTGGTAATATTTCTTCTAAAGTGGTAATAACTTTTTACCATATTAAAACGATGTTGTTTATTATTGACCAAGACCAAAAAATTTCATAGAGATTTATATTTTTATATGATAATCAGGATAATGATAGTGGTTTGTTGAAATAATTTCATTGTTGTCTTGCCCATTCAAAAAGTTTTCTTCAAAAGTATCTAAAATCTTTTGAAATATTTAATGAGGTTATTTTTTTATAAACAAAAAATAAGGTTGTATAATGATCATGTATTTTCCTTCCCTTAGGATATGGGGAATTTTTTTTATATACAGATATACTTCTTTTAATGGAGTGGGAAATACCATAATGAAGAACGATTATGTAATTTTTTATTCTTCAATGAAATTGAGACCACAAAAGTAAAATTATCCTACACATTATGTAGAATTACGTTAGGTTGGTTTTACATTTAAAATTCAACATAGTCAGTTATATATACTAAGGATTGAGATATATACCGATTATAAAAGTATGAAGTATATTCTTACCCAGAATGTGTTCAACATGACATAAGAAGATGGATGAAACTGATGATTGATTATGATTTCATGTTTGCATACAATTATAGAATGGAAAGAAGAACATGATGATTTGATTTGAAAAAAAAATGCTACATTAACCATGTTAAATTAGTATCATGACCATTGATTTAACAATTTGGGGAATTTTTACCTAGAATTTGGGTATGTAGGAACATCATCTGTTATGTTTCATGTATCAGTAAAATCATATCGTTCAAAAAGAATAATTAATATCAAATGGATGGTTATGTTTTTACATATAATTTTTGAATAAATTAATAAAGGAAAGTCCATTGATTCTAATATCTATGAGTATAATGTTTCCTGATTTGGAAAAAATATTTTATTTATTTTCATTTGAAGAAAGAGTAGTTGAGTGAAGATCACATTTCTCTATATTATATTCAATCGAGAAGTATTAATGTGTATATAGTCCTTTGAAATTTTTATTGGTGGGGTTAAATAGAAAGAGATAGTTCCAGATTTACAACATTTTACACATCAGTATGTAAATTAATAATGATGATTAATGAAGGGAATATTTCAACTATTTCTTATGCTATAGTGAAAATGAAAAAATATATCAATGAAATTATTTGTGTGATTACAAAAGTTATCTTGAGGAAAGAAATGATATTTCGGTTATTATTTATTAATCAACTATATAAACAAATTTCTTCCACATTTTAAATTATATGTCCGTAGATCAACATTCTTGACTATATATAGTGGAGATAATATCAGTAAATGGATCTCCTACCTCTTGTTTCTCTTTACTTATTATAGTATTTTTGCTTAATTTATGAATATGAATTTATATGTAATTCGGAAAAAAATACATTTTCAGTATAAAATTTCATCATCAAATAGATTTTTAGTACGAGTTAATGATTTATAACACACATGATATTCTATGTTATTTTTCAATGGATTACAAAGAAAATATTGGATCAATATATTTCCTTAGCGGAGTTTTCTAATAATAATTGTATTTATTCCAGAATATGGATAGAGGCAGTTATGTAGATACCTAAATCTCAGTGTTAGAAATAATATATTTGGGTTGAGTAACGATAAATGAAGTTAATAGGACCTAATTTGGTAGAGGTAATGGCCTATAAGGTGTAGTTTATTTAACAACATATGAGGGAGTATTAGATATGATACAATATTAATGTGGATCACAAGATGAATGATCATTATTTTGAGGTTAGTGATCAAGAATTTTTAAAAGTATCTCCACATAAAAGTGTGATGAATTTTGGTAAAAGGTAAAAGTCATGTATATGTATCATACGAATTTATAATATCTAGCAGAAATTTTGAATGGTTTTCATTCAAGTGGCTTTTCCCCCAATTTTAACCTAGAAACAAAATGTATTTCATATTTATACAATAAATAATTATGTTAGAGATTCATTCCATGTTGTAAAACTCATTTATTTCAGTTAAAAAATAATATTTTGTTGTGAGGAATAGCGTATTTAGATTCATGACTAAAGAGAGTATGTTTTTGGAATAAGCCAATTTACCAGGTTAAGGATTTATTAAAAATCTATATGGTTGAACATGAAACATGATAATCTGAAATTAATATGGGGGAATGTTATATCCAATTTTTTAATATGTGAATAAAATTGTGAATAAATTATTTTTATGATGGCGGATGAATGTGAAAATACAGTTAATGATATAATAAGATATTTTCATGATTATTAATATAAAATATATTGTTATATATATTATAAATAGAATAATTAATTTTTAAAACAATAGTAAATAATTTTAATTATAATAATTTCTTACAAGTATTATTTAAATTTTAAATTCTAAATTATATAATTTAAATTTTAAAAAACAAATATCATTTTTAAGATATCATCTCGAAATTATATTATTGAGATCTTTATTAATGTTTTCAGAAAATGTTGATTATTTAGTGAATAGGTAAAATACTAATTTTTTAGAAGAAATGTCATATCTATTCAATAAATTTTGAAATATGAAATTCACATTATGTTTCGAATCTGAATTCCCAAAATAGAAATATTATTTAGTTATACATAATATATTTAATGACATTTTAATAAACAATATCATATTTTAGCATAGATTGTTTTGGTGTTTTAGTATTGGTTTTTTTCTAAAAATAGTTTTAAATTGCATAATGTTTCTCCATTTTAATTAATTAAAATTACACCTAATTCTGAATTATTTATACTAAATTTATTTAATATATATATTTACTTACCAATATGAATTAATAAAATAATTATTACTTTTCATATAGTTAATATAAAATCATCATTTCCATGAATCATAATCTTATTGAAAAACTACATTTTCAGAGGGGGTGGGTTTTATTTTAAATTAAATTATAAGAATTCTATGAATATATTTCATTACATTAAATTTTGGGGATCAACCCCTAACTACCCCAAGCACACATCAATATTCCATGGTCTAGCAACCAGTCCTGAGTACAAATGTCATGGATATGGGAGGCATTACTATTATGTACTTGCACACACACACACAGACACACATATCCTAGACAATATATAAAAATGAAATGTAACAGAATGAATTTAAATATTTAATACATATATACTTCCTCAAAATGAAAAAAAATTATTTTTTGAATTTGATAAAGGGCCAACGAAAATTCCAATTAGGAACTATATGGAGTGAAATATACATAGAATGTGGGTATTACAATCAACTGAAACCACCTAGAATACACCATAGTTAGTGTTTCATGATTTGTACTCCAAAAACTCCCTATCATAAAATTTCACTATCAAATATTCCATTTAATACATATTTCATGACATGTGATGGAAGATCCCATTGAATGGTTATTATAAAAATACCTAGAAAGGAAACCCAAAAACACAAAAAAAATATAATCAAGAATATTATTCTCATGAAAAGAATATTCAAATCAAAGGAAACAACTAGATGTACTCATGAATGACCCCCATCAATTTGTTTGTATCAACCAAACATCATGCAATCTGAATCTACTCAAACCCTGTAGGGAACACTCAATCCTGATGAATCGAATCCAAAAACCATGATATCACTAAGGAAACTCAACCCATAGGTCTTGATCATTGTTCACCACATAATAAAACTCACTCATCTCTGAATACATTGAACGTCTGATTGGGGATTACACTTTGGAGCTATGGGAATGCCATAAACTCAATATAGATCAAACCCATATGTAGGGGATCAAATGACAATGTTAATGTGAATCCAACTGAAAAAGGAATATATTTGGAGGATCAACACACTACATAGGGGTTTTATAATGATTACTCAAACCACACTTAAATTATTAGAAGGAATGATATGGGATCAAACTTCTTTCTTACACAGGGACACTAAAAAATATTGCTGAGAAACATACATTATAGGGTATAACAATTTTATTCTATTGCATGAAATGACACGATATAACCTTGAGGGGATGGACAAATAGAACACACTCAACATATAGTAGTCTAAAATTATGAAACAAATGGATCCAAAACACCCTTAATAGTGGTACGTAGTGTTTACTGTAGGGTGAATGACATGTATATCTAACCCATTTTCTTCCCATGGGTAGCTTCCTCGCATGGCATATGAACCTCAAAATACACATCAGGTAGAGGACTTATAAAACCCTTCATGTGTATTGTGACCATACCATGTACTTTTAGATGTACCCATGAACTAAAAAATGAACAGATAAACATACCCCTTTACAAATGTATGTGTTAGAATAAACTTCTTGTCCCGTTTATTCTGGTTGTTTTCTGTATCCCAGCCTACCCATTCCATTTAAAATATGAGATAAATAATGAGATACATATATATATCACAAGGTATGTGACAGATGTAATAGGAAATGTGATATTTTTCTCTCCATAAGAGCCCTAGATCAACACTGAGTGATTCACTATACGTATATCAATAGATTACACACCAGGTAACATAGTATTTTTCCGAACCCCTATGATACTAACAACATCATCATCTACACCTTATATTCCAAAAAACACTATAAAATAAGTAACTAGGGGTGGTTGGCCCATCAGTTATTAATTGATGATATGAAAACTCTAATATTCTCAGAAATATAAACTCGAAACACACCATCAGCATTTCATTTCAAACTTGGATGAAAGAGCATCATCGATCTATCCCGATCATCCATCAATACCATGTTATTATCTAACATCAATATCACCATCTATTGAAATCAATACATGCAGTATCGATCCATTGTGCTGAATAATAGTTTCATAAGGACCAATTACAAGGTATTTTATGAAACCATATGCTAAATGAATTTCATTTCTATGAACAACTGTTTAAACGAGGAATAAATTTATAAAACATAAATTATTAGTGACTAATCTCAAACATTGTTCATTTTCCCCACATTCTGTTGCGAATGAATTAGAAAAATGAAGTAAAAAATATTCAACATAAACAAATAATTCAACCATATATAATCAACTATCGATGGGTGTATCTATTATTGTTAATTTAATTTATATATGCTTATCTAGTATAAACAAACAATATATAGTCACACAAATAAAAAATCCTAAATGGATTTTGGATTGATTTATAACAAATAATGGTGCTGCATTGCTGCCATTAGTGGTATCCATGATGTTTAGTGGCACAATGATCCATAATCTAAATCCAATCTGATGTCATTCCCCATGAATTATCTAATAAAATGACCATGTTTATCTATATGGTTATGAATCCAACCATATAATCTCATTGTAAATACTTTTTTAAAAATTAAAATAGGCCACTACATCAACATGATAAAATAAAAAAATATATAAATTTATTTTATTATTTTCCAATGATATATTTTAACCCAATTCACATTGATGATAATGTGTATGTCATGAATAGGGTAGTGATCATTATCTAAAATAAATGGTGGCCTTAGATTTCTAATAGGATCCTCTTTTTGAGATTTATTCTAGTATTATAGAAAAAACTACTAGTGTGTTTCAATAATATTTTTAAAAATTTTAAAATATCAATTCCTATATCATATGTCCTTGGAATATCACCCCATCTCAACACCAGACTCCAAAAATAATAGAAATATTTCTATAATGTAATACATGAAATTATATAGTTGTTTTATTATCCACACCTTATTGATTTTCATCCCTAAAAGTAAAAAATTGTTAAAAAGAGCAGTGTATTGAGCCAAAATCTGGGTCTCCCCATCTTAGGTTCTCTCTTGATGATTTTGGAGCATTCACAAGTCATTAAATACATGAAAAAATATCTAATTAATTATTCTATCTAATTGATCCTCAATCATTACTGGGTACATAGAAAAAGTATCCCCATCCTCAATGTCCAGGTTTACCCAATAGATAACTTGGGATGGGTCATGCACCTTCCAACTCATCTACATCATGTAATAGATTTCATGTACCTGTACTAATTATGGTGGTGGATCTATATGGTATGATATATATCAAACTCTATGGACTATTTGTAATGTTCCAACGAATCTATCTTATATCTAGATTTTTAACCAAATCATTGTAATCCACGTTAAGGTGAAACCCTCTGAAACACATAGTCTCCCTCATCAAACTGCAGAGGCCTCTATCATCTGTCCTAATAGGGTATCGAAAGGCCATGTTAAGCCTTAATGCTCTCTTAGATGATCTAAATATTCTACATCATAGCCTACACAAAATCAGGGAAAATAAGTTTTTACTCAGCAGGATTTGTCCAACAATGTGGGACCCTAAAGGGTAACCCATACCTGTCCTCAAATGGACCCATATCTATTGGTTGAATTGTAGCAGTTATTTTATGAAAACTCTACCAAGAAAGGGTGATTATCATAAATATGACAACAATACAACATTCAATCCAAAACTAATATTAGATGATTGATTTTCACAGGCCGACCATCCTTTAGGGGTTGAAATATCCGTTTCGAATGCAATTTATCCCTAAAGGACTCAAATAATCATCTTCATAGTTGTGAGATGAATCAATGATCAATGATTGAAATGATAGTTGAGGGAACTCTTTGGAGATCGACTATAAATAACATGTAACATAGAAAAATGTTTTCTATATAATTTTGATCTTTAATAGCTATTGAGTGGGAGAACATGATACGTTGGTCTCTGATATGATAGATGGAATCATTTCCCATAAAAGTATGTGGTAACCATGTCAAAAATTCCTGAGATATCTGATACATCTTACTCTCTGAAACCACAAGGATATTAGCTAAACCTTCTAGAACATTCTTTAATCCTTAACATGTTGATAGTTGAATCATTGAGAGACAAACTCTAAAATTCATATCTCCATTCCTAGACATTATAACTAACATCAATGGCCAAGATACATCTTTTAGATGACTTGATGCATATCTTAATCGGATGTATAAAACTACCTCATAAAATCTTATCTGAAACCCCCCGGTACCATATTCTATCATTAGAAAAGGATAATGTGATCCCCACCATCATAAAATCCATCAAGAGAATAACTATTGGAAATCTATGTTTGTATGGTCTCAAATTCGGAAACACCTATATGTGCTTCCCAAACAAGTAGTAAAATTGGAGTGGTAAATACCATTGATTAATGATATAACGAAACATATTATCCCACTATGGAAAACTGTAAAGATGCTAAATGATCCAAACCCTCATCTAAAAATTACTGTAAGATCTCATACTAAGAGCTTCTACCAACTTGTTCCCCTTTCCAAAATTATATACTATATTTAAGTATGATTACTATAAAAATTTTAGCTATCACACATGTCCCATGTTCAGAACCTTCTTATAGAAGATATAGTTGATACACATGTGGTTATAGTACATTATAAAATCCACACCAATATGGTAGTGTCTCCGCATCTTTTTGGTCAAGACTGCCACTACTAGATCAAGATCATGGGCTACTATTTTCTTATAATGTTTTCTTAACTACCTGAACAAATAGGAATTCACTGCCTACCTCTACAATAAAAATACAACCACATCCGGTCTCTTAGGCATCGTTGAACACTACGTACTCGACAACCACCTCTAGAACTCTCATGATGGGAAGCACTTCAAGAACATCCACGACTCATGAAAAAAAACATTTGATAGAATTATGTTCACACGAAAGGATTACCCATTCATGTAAAAGATTTCACAGATGATATAATTATAGAAAAATTAACTAAAAACCTTTGGTAGTACACTTCCAACCCAAGTAATCATAACACCTTGGTAAATGTCTTTGTTGGATCCCAAAATAGCACTTTCGCAACCAGCACTGAGTCCACTACATCTCCTAGATATGAAACGACATTTCCCTATATGTGGACCTGTAAATTATAATACTAAGACATTGATATCATCCTATAATATTTATTCTAACAGGTAGTATCCATTACCATTATCATGTTACTCACATTTTACTCCCTATAATATGAGTACACTACGATATCATTAGTGATGACCACAAAAAACCTGTCTAAGAAAGTATGAATGATCCAGTTCATGAGTCCCGTGATTAATGAAGGGTAATTAATCAGATGTAAGGGAATAAACATGTACTCATTGTGAATTCCATCAGATCTATATTCCATATTTGGTATATCCTCATCATGTACTTTTAGATGATGAAATCCTAATTTGAGGTTAATCATTGAGAACTATCACGCCCCACTCAACTGACTGAAGATGAATCCAATCCTTAGTAGTTGACAATTATTCTCCACAGTCATGTGGATCTTGTGTCGATAATAAACACAAATCCTAATGTCCATGTAATCATTTTTGTGCACAATAAATGGGCAAACCAGGGGAAAACATGGGATTTCACAAAGACCTTCTTCTGTATGTACTATAGTCCCACTCTCAAATCACTAACCACTACAGGATCCCGCTGATGTGTTACTGTATATATCAGCATTTTCATAAGGTGTAAGTCAATGTAGAAATATAGATACCAGTGGATATATAATCCTGGAATATCCTCAAGAAATACATCATCATACATCAACACCACTATAGGGAACTGGTCGTCCATAACATCAACTACTCCAAGACTCATGCATTATATGTGGTGAGTAATCAGATGTACTCTACTATTGATATATCCATCATTATATTTCAAGGTATCATATAATCCCACTATTTTAATCATCATCCCATCACTACAGAAAGACCACATCCTCCCCCAAAAGTTGTCAATTTGTTTATTAACTATGGGTAGACATTCCATACCAATGATGACATCATAAGGGCTCATCTATTTCATAAAGAGATCCTGTACGAAGTATTTATATCCAAGAAATAGGTCACACTATTTCAAAAATGGATAAATCATTGAGTCACCTAATGTCAGACTCTTCAATCTTGAGGGTCGAACCAAAGGCTTAACCAAAATCATTGTTCCCAAAACCAGTGAAGTGGAATGAAATGAATAAATTATGTGAGTTTGTATCAGAACTGTACAAATGGTAGACAAGATACATATTATAACTCATATAATTCTTTGATCCTAGAGTTAATAGGCCTCCACAACCTACATATGGCCTCATCCTTGACTACTAGCACCCTGATTTTAGAGTAGAACACATGGGTAATGTATTAGTGATATCTAAAACCTCAAATCGCCTTATTATCCACAATATACCCCTTTTCAACAGCCATATCCTTACATAATTCCTTTATACTTCCTCTACCATATTCTAGGTATCCCCTTCAGCATCTACGGATAAGTTAAATTATGATTAAGACAATCCCATACAATATGTACCAAAGTGTTTAATGTGGAAATCAACCCCCTCGACTAATTAAAGAAATCTTGAGAGACCTAAACCAATGATCCTAGTTTATAGGATCATATATAGAAGCATATAACATTCCTAGATCCAAATATCTACCATTTTATACATAGTGATGAAGTATTAGCTCCATGGTGCCAACTACCAGCACCCACTTCTGGAATTTGATCTTTTAGGAAGATCCCCACTTCCCTGGCCCACTCGAAGACTCCAAAATATGTTTGAATTAAATGATATATCACTGATGTAATGATATAACAATTTATGACCATTACAATGGTCTATCATATGAACAATAGATCTCACACTATTTCCATGTAGTACCATTATAGATTAGTATACCTCAGAGAATACTCCTCCAAGGACATAATTCCCTACTATAGAAGTAGAATCTACTGGATCCACACTGATTTCAATGTTGATAAACAGAAATACTCTTTTGGGAAATTTTTAAAGTCTTACTAGAAGATTAATGTATCATAATGTGTCTATGATACCAGACTCCCCCATCACCAATGGGGTCTATAAACAAGGATTATTACGGTGAAATAAAAATAATATGGGGGAATCCCCATAAGGAATATCACTATTTATAGACTTCACCCAGGCATCAGACATCCAGGGTTTGACTCTCCCTAAACCTATGATTTTAGTTGCTCTGGAACTCATGAATCCTAGTCATCTTATGTGCATCTTCATCAGTCACTATATGAACTAAATGCTACTCAACGAGTTTTGGTATATCTAGTACACCGCAAAGAGGTACTATATCTGGTACATCTAATGTATTGAATATTTTCACTCAGTAGATCATCATCATGATCATGCATTGGAATACTAGATTCTATTCATCATGTAGGTATCCAAAAATAATAAATAATTTCAAATAGTCTAGGAGTATTGCATAGAAGATTACTCATGATGGACATGGAAACTAATACTCATTCTTATACAGTGCATGCACAAATTTTTCCCCAATATAAATATCAATATGTAATGACTTGAATTTTTGGTTATCAAAGTCATGGTGCATGTATATTTTGGCTACCACACCAACACTAGATTATCTATCGAGAAAGCAGAACTAGAAACACATAAAACAATTTCCCTAAAATCAAAAAAAATATCAGAACTCAGCTCCTATGGTATAACCCATTCCATTAATACCACGCATTCATGATCAGGCCTGACGAGGCCAAAATTGGGACAACCAAAATCCCACATAAAATAGCCCAAGGGATGAAAACCATCACTGAGTAGGCTTGTCACACATGTGGGAGGCATTATCATAATGTATCCACACACACACCCACATTTATAATCCCATAAAATGGTGAAATAAAAAATAATTTAAACAAAATCAAGAATACATATACAATTCCATAATCAGAGTATAATAATAATGTGCTAGAATCCATAAAGAATATAAATAAAAACCCAATAAAAACTATAGACTCTCCTACCTTCAACCAAGGTGTGGACTTTTTCTAAATAGATGCATAAAAAATTAACTCATTCTATAAAGTACAATATATACTCTACTAGATTCTTTTCCTCCTAGGACACCATTAAACGGGACATTTCCTACATAAGAAATGAAACATACCAACAAAAAACATACTAGGGTGTGTATAGAAATGCCCAGTATGACACCCCAAAAACAATAAACACGAATCATCAACAATAGTATTCACATTAATAAAAGGTAATAACTATAATTGAAAAAATACATAAATATAATAGAAGAATAATGCACCTCTAAGAAGTCTCAACCAAACTTCCAAACTTTGGATTATGATTTATACTTATAGGAAAAGATCATTCCTGGATAACCCACTCCATGATCAATGTTATTATTATAAACACTCATCTAAGAGGTCTATATTTCTTGCCCCAACCCAATAAATCTCACCAATGTCTGAATACTTAGATTCATAAATATGGGATCACACCATACACCACTAAGGGACACCAACAATCAAAAATCAATCAATTAAAAATGTAGAGGATTTCCCGATAATGATACCACAGAACTATTAGAATGTAATTATAGATGGAGCATCAAGGTCATGCTCAAGGTGGACACACTAATTTAAAAAAAACCTTATAGGGTATAAGAAGGATTCATAGAGGACCACACTCTGGTATTATGGAGGTACACCACACAATATATCTTGGAATCTCCTAATAATGAGGATGATAATCTAGACATTATGAAATAATGACAAAAATTACCCTCACAGTCAATGACCAATTGAACATAATCAACCAACACTGGTCTTAACTGATGAATGGAAGGGATTCAATGACTCTCAATGTAGGTATACGAGCAGTATTATACAGTATATAATGTGATTATCCAGCCCTAGGAATGCCCATCTGTTACTTACTCACATGGAATAAATATATATGGAAATACATGGCATGTGTGGATGTAAGCATGTAAAGTTTTGGTCTTCCGAACCCCTTACCATGCATTATGTTCTTACCCGTGGACTTATAGATTTTTCAAATTACCAACCCACATACACATAGTCAGGCACATTTAGACCTATCTAGTTCTGGGTACACTGACCTGCCCATGTACTATGGTCACGTGTGATTACACCAGCATACCAGACTAGTGATCCCTAGGAGGTACACATTGAAATTCCAGAACTATTCACAAAATTTATGATATATTACACATAGTTTGTTATATTTTTGAATATATTGAAAGCTAATAACAGAATTGAGGGTCCCACATTATTGGTATCTTAGAATTATATGTTGGGTAAATTAATATTTTCTTAGACATATAGGTTCGTCTCTACAAAATCCTTAATGCACCCACCAATGAAAAAGTCACTAGAAAAAAATATCTCTGGTTGGTCGACCCTTGATATCTCCAATTTCTGGGATCTGGGCTCATATATGCTCATAAACTCACCCTAGGACCACAACATCACTATTTCATATAGAATTACGGAAAATGGGCATCATTAATCCTTTCTGACCAGCCTATGATCATAGACTATTGTCATGACACCTCTATAACTCTCTCATTATCAAGATGTTCACATGGTATTGATCTGTTGAACCAAATAACTATTGTGAAAAGATTTTCTAATAGATATTTCATTAAACTATAGGCCATCAAAATTTCATATAATTAACATTATAATAGAAAAGGATAAAATACAAAACCCATAAAATATGAGGAATGAAAATTGACCTTTTATTATTTTTATACATGATCGATTTTTTAAGAATCCGAAAAATAACGATAGAAATATTGAATATGATCAACTAATCAACTGTAAATAAATCAAATATCAATTCATGAATCAATTTGTGTCTATGTAATTGATCCGATTTTAACTAGTATAAGAAAATTGAATGGAGTTCCAAAGAACATCCTATATAGTGTTTGGATCGATATTTAATGATGATAAGTCATGTGTTTCTATCATTAGAGAGATCAATGAACTCTAATTGTGTAATGATACATGATCTTGATTCGGTTTGATGTCATTTTACAATAGTTATCTCATCCAACAGTCCTCTATATCTCTAAGATTAAGCAGAAACCCCTTATATCATTTCATAACCATATATATATAGAGAAAATAGGTCATTATGCCTACATAATAAATAAAGAAATAATGTAACATTACTAAATATGCTTGTCATATAATTTATGCTATGCCCATTACTGAAAAATATTATATATCACTAGGGATAAATCATATGATTTGAACTCAACTATGGTCAAACATTTTAAAAAAATTATCTTCTATTTAAAATTAGATAACCTGTTCTGGAATAAAATTGAAAGAATGGGATATTAGTATTTTTGATATTTTACAAATATCAATTCCATGCTCTCTAGGCCCTGAAATCTCACGCCATATCAGTGCTTGGCTCACTGAATATTCTATATAATATACAAAATTAATAAATGGAAATTTAGAGTCATTAAAATTTAATGTGGTTAAATGGATTAGATATTTATAATCATCATAATTCATATTATCTAATAAGTTAAAATTACTGTTTCTTGAAAATAAAAAGTGAAAATAAAAATTATTTGATTAAGACTATGGTAAAAATATATTTACATTGGGTTATGTCGAAATATAAGTTCAAAAAGGAGCTGAAAAGTGTAAATTCAATATAACAACAATATTTTGGACTTATAATGTATATGTATCTAAAACAGTCCATTTTATATTCTTTTGACATTTGAAAAATGTTCTTATACCTTTTTATTTAGAAATTTTACTAGCGAGTTACTCACCTCACTTATAAAGGGCCACCTCTTATCCTCTCCCAATTACATCATCAAATACCTTTGACCCATCCAATAAATCAAAAATATATATCTTCTAATTCCCTCCCTAGTACATTAATCACATTTCTTATAAAAAATGTATCATACCAAGTTTTTTATTTTTCACCTATGGAGGATGTCTAATGAATATATATCTTTCTTAACCGGGAACTTTTATTTTATATTTTATTATACTACATTAAAAAATCCATAAATTTTTATGATATAATATCATAGGTACCTATGATATATTGAGATGTTATAATTTAAATATAATATACTAAATTCATATCCTCTTCTGTCATGTGGTTAAAAAATCATCATTTCATTGTATGGTGGACTACAGCCTCACGAACTGATGTCATCAATTTTCAATCGACGTGTCTCATTAGATGTTATAATGAATAATTTTTTGTATATATATGACATTTTTAAAAATAATTATTCACAATTAATTATTATATGACATATTCCTTCTTACATTCCATTCCATGGGGGATATAAGAACATTGATCGTGTTTATAGAAGACTACAACCTCACGATGTGATGTTATTCGATTTTCACTATATATTTACATTGAATTTAATAATGATAATGTTAATAAATATTTTAGAAATAAATATTACATCATTTTGATATTAATAAGTTATATACAATATGAGAATATAATATATCATTTTCTTTCATACCTTTCCATTCTCTGAAAAATAATAATTTCATTCTTGTATACATGTAGACTATCTTCTCCATGAAGCGATGCAGCTATTTTTAATCAAAAAATATTTGAAATGATATATATAAGTATATTGTAAAAAATAATATGATATTTTGGATATTACTATAATTTATTAATTAAAAAAATACTATTTATCTTCATTCCATAGTGATTCATGAAAATGGAAATGTTTTTCATGCTTATGTACAACCATCCATCTCTAAGGTTGTAACATAGATCATTTTTCATATTCAAATTTAATGATTAGTTATAAAATTATATTTTATTTATATATATTATAAATTTTTTTGTTACTATTTTTTTCAATTTAAAATAATGGCAACATTGAAAAGGATTGACAAACAGAATCTATTTTGAAACAATGAACAAAATGATATCCATGCAATAAACATATACATATTAAATTCCATAATTTTATACTATATAGTAGGAGTTGAAAAAAAATAAAGAATAAAATTTAAATAGTTTCATAAGTATGTAATAAATTAATATAATATTTTAATATATGGAAAAATGATCACAATTTATCTGTCAGACCCAAGGTAAGGTACATCATCAAAATTTCCCATCATTGGGACATAATTAGAGGTTATGTTTATATATAAATCATTTTATGAGGTTTATATACCACTAGATTAATATTTTATATCATGAATTTTTATAATCTCAATATATATAATGTATTTATTAATTTTGATATTTTATTGGGTTTATGATTGAAATGTTTCCAAAGTCGTAAGGGACTTTTGTTAAAAAAATATCATTTAAATTTTTCATTCTAACTCACATTTTATTATATTTCCATGTCATTAGAGTGATTTTATAAATTTAATTATATTTACATGACTATTTTATAATGGGAAAATTTTTTGTTTCATAATTTTCTTTTCAAATATGTAATCTTACAATGAAATGATTAATTTATTTACAAATGAAATAAAAAGTTATTATTTTCTCCTATAAGGTGGAAAATAATTTACCTAATGATATAAATAATATTTGATGTTTGGATTAATTTAAAAGATTTATTGTTTTCTTAAATGAAATTCCATATTTCTCTTATCCGGGGTAATATATATTTTAATGACAGGGTTTTAAATTATATAGGTATTTTGATATCCAGAAGTTTTTTGGAAATGGGTTTATAGGAGTTTTTTAAAAGGGTTTATGATGAAAAGTTGAAAGAATTAAATGTTTTACTCATGATTAAATCCTTGTAAATTTATTATGATGGATGTTACCAAATATATCATGGAGATCCAATTATATATTATATGATGTGAGCACACATATATTACTCTACTACATTGGGTAATTATTAGATTCTATAAAGAATTATATTAGACATCTCCTATATGGTTATTCTAATTTATAAGTGTTCCATAATGGTTTTATGAGATTATATCGATGGATCCTAAATGAATTTCAAGTGATTATTAATTATTTTTAAAGGACGTCATTTTATTTAGAAATATACGATTAAGATATTTTAGAAGAAAAATGATTTCCTTCACGGGTAAAATAAATTTTTATGAAATGTTTTTTCCATGGGTTTTTATGTTTTCCACTAGGTAAATAGACATCCTATTTGAATGTCTATTTCTGAACCTCATCCGTTCATATAAAATTTAATATATAATTTCATAGGGTTTAATGATTGGTAATTGAAAGTAATAAGTCAGGTTGAAAGACATGATAATATTTCATGAAAGTAAATCATGTTTCATTTTATAATTATTATATTATAATAAAAATGGAACCTAATCAGATGTGTCCACATTATATATACATATATTTGTATAGTATGAGTTATTACATTTTTACGTAAATGTATAAGTATAAAATTATAATCAAATGTATGATAATTTATTCTTAACCTAAAAATCAATATTGTTCAATGTTTAAGGTCAACTCATTATACATGAAAATGAAAAAACTAGGAATTTGTAAATAACATTAATAAATTCATCTCATAATGTACGAATATATCAAATTTTGGTTCATTTTTTGGAAAAAACTCTTAAAAATAAATCTCATTCAATTGAAATGAGCATATAATCAATATATATAAGAAAAATGTTTGATAATTTTTTTTCATTTCTCAAAAAAATGATTATATACAATAACATTCCCAAAGGTTCGTGGTCTTCAAATGGTCAAAAAAACTGATATACCTAGAAAATTAGGTTTTTGTTTTCCAAAAACTAGTGTTTAGTAAATTTGATCACATTAATCCATATCTATTACGAATAAATCCATTTTTGTTTCTCAATTCACCCTCACTTATAAATCAAAGTATTGAAAAATGCATACTTTACATCGATGTGTTTTATTTTAAGGTTTGTTATACTATAATGGAATGGATGATATTGATATAATTGGGTATAGATACATTGTAAAATGATTCAATATAATATATTCCATTAATAAAGGAATTGTACATAGAACCCAAAATGTAACTATTTGACTCAACATGAACATTTTAATTCTTCATTTTTTATAAAAACAACTTTTATACAATTAATTATTTTAATGATAGGTCTAGGTATAAGTATTGATGTATCATTATATACAATATAATTCAATTTTTCAATCATGGATTAAATCCATTTATTTCATTCTATTTATACATAAATGTTTTTATAATTGAACTCCCAATGAAATATAGAAGAAATATATATATATTCATGTTGTACTCATAAATTAAATACATTCATTATGATATCTTATAAGGGATCTGACATAAACATATTTTTTTCAGTATAAAAAAATCACTAATGGTCCAAAAATTACTAGCATCAGCATTAGAATATATAAATTTTGTATTACCATCATAAATCTGTGGATTTTATTCATTTTATATATCATGTTTACTAAATATTTCAACATCATCAACCATGAATTATTTTTTGATCTAATAATATATCTACAATAGTAACAAAACCTCATAACGAAAACTTATTATTTTATGTTATAAAATATATTATAACTTCTAATTATATTATTTTCATAAGATATTGCATCATTAGCATTAAAATAAAGATTTCAAATGATTTTGGCGTTTATCTTGATCATGAATAGTATCTCTTATACCCTGAAGCATTATAATTTTTTTATTCATAAATAATTCATATTTTTTAATATCATAATTCATCCTAAATTGACATTAATTTTATTGATTTTTTAAATTATAATTTCTTTCATCCAAAAATTACATCATCTATAAAACATGGTGAGCATTATTATTTACATTAAAAAATAAAATATTATTCCTGTATGTTTCTTAATTTTGATGTGTTGTTCATAGTTCCCAGATCACATGCCTAATGAAATTTAATTAAGAAACTCTATAAAATGTATATTGTTATATTCACTCACATTATAAGATATTATTGTTTTCAAAAAAACGTTGTTTGTTTCTTATACGTACCCTAAAAGAAGAAAATCTTCTCCATATATGGGATTTTACATAAGAAAATAATTGAATACATTATCATAATATCATCAGTGAATGTGATTTATGACATATATCCACCTATTGAACACATTTTCAAAGGTAAATTAAAATATATTTAGATTTACAATAATAGACATTGTAAGTGAATTTCAATACCTTGATATACATTATTCACCATATCATCCATTTGATATATATTTTTTAAATATTTATTAAATAAATAATCCAAAATATATTATTCCTCACAACCTGATATATAAAAAAAATTTATGATCAATTTTCTTTATTTATAACCTAATATATTATTTATGTTGTTGAATTCTTGTATGATCATATGGAAATTAGTTTTAGTTCTTCCAACTAGAAATGTCTTTATATTTGTTCCCAATCGCCTTGAGAAACTACAGAATCATTGAACCATTTCACGAGGAAATCATTCTTCACAATTGATACCCCAGTTCAATCATCATAATTTTTTGAAACATACTCGGTGTTGTTTTTTCAAACCCACTATGAATTTAATGTTTCTTTATTTTAATTTATTTTGACCAATGTTTTTACTCCAATTCCATTGACATTCATTGAGCAACCATTAAAAACGTTATATGGTCTACCATCATAAATATAAAACATTTTTTTCTTTAAATCAAATGAAATATGTTATTATTGAGAAATAATTAAAATTATTGTGTCTATCGTTCTATATGCCCTGACAAATTATTCATCATTATATACACTAGGGTATAATGTATTTTTTCTGTTATATTTTTTGACTTCAAATTCAAATTCAATTTGATTTTTTAAATTACATGACACTCATCTATGTTTTTAATTATTAAAAATTTCTTATATCTATATAATTATTTATGTTCATAACTAATTTTATTATCTTGAATTATAATTATATTTTGTTTTTATTTTACCTTTTTGGTCTCCAACTCACTTCTTTCCTTCTAATTTTTCTTTATAGAAAAATAATGTTATAAAAACTATAATTTTTGTTACCAATGATGGAAAATAACCAGTAGTTACACTTTAGTATCATTCATTTATTAACATTATTATCAAATATGGTGAATTTTCAAAATTAATTTTAGATTTTTTTATTATTATTTGATCTAGTACTTTTGATAAACACTTATATGAGTAGACAATGTTTCTGTTAAAAGGAACCAATGTTAATTATTACATATTATAGGGAATTTAAACTAAAATTACCATTCACATCCTCAATATATTTTAGGTATATAGTTTTATATATTTTGTTCATAACTATTATATTGAAATTCCCTAAATTTAAAAGGGGACACATCAATTGTGTGACCATTGTTTCAATAATATGTGATTTTTAAAATAAAAAAACATTATATTATATCAAAAAAATATTCAGAGCTTTCAAATTGAATTTTTATTTTCCTTTACACATACATAAAACATATATTTTTTAAAAATATATAAGACAGGAATAAAAACCTTTATATGGGACATAACATGAATAAATCTTTTAACCTATAGAAAAACAAGAAAACCCATGAAAATCCTATTCTTCAAAACAAATTTTTTTTGCTTATAAATGAACACAACATTATTTTAAAATAATATTTTAGCATACCTTTCTAAAAATATAAATTTCCATGAAATCTCATTAGGACAAAGAGAAAAATCATATAGGTGACATTGAATGTAATCTTCATAGAACTCTTACAATGTATAATATTCATATTAATTCAAATAAAATTTCCAGATGGAAATAATCATTACCCAATTAATTAGAGAGTTATGACGATGATAAAAAATAATATCATGAGCTATAATTTGGTGCTACCCTTAATATCTAGAGAAATAATAAGGCTCATCCAATCATATAATATGCCATTCTATGGCTTTACTTTTCCTCTTTTATGTCTCTAACTAATCAATTATTATACAAAATTTCAAAGGATTGTATCACGAATAATTTTTTATTGTATTAAAATTTCATCTTTATGTACTTATTGAAATCTTTTAAACACAATTGTAAAACTATTTGGATATAAAATATACAATTTATTTTAAACCCCTAATTTCATTTAAAACCACTTTTTAAATTCCATAATATAGTAATAAAATAAAAATATTTTATCATTGAATAAATATTTTAATCCTATAATGATATCCAAACATAAAATAATTGTATTGGATGTGGGAAAATAATTTGTGGACATATAATTCAAAATAGAACATTCTTTTTAACTTTTTAAAAAGAATGTGAAACATTCATTAAAAAGATACCTTTTTAAATCCTTTGTAATAAATTCAATGCATGCATAAAATTTTTCTTTATAATTTTTTAATTAAAAAAATTATTGATTAAATAATTTTAGAAACATGGACATGGAGGATAATGATTTAAAAAATAAATATTTATAACATTTAAAATGAGTTTTTAAGATAATATTCCCCATACATAAAATATTAATGAAGATTCCTTTCTATAATATATTTTAAGGAAAGTGCTATATGGTAAAAATGTTATTTATTATTAATTTAAGAATATGTTTTTATAATCATGAAACATAGAGAAGTAAATTTTCATGTCAGATATTAGATGACATGGAAAATTTAGAAGATTATTTTAAAAGAATATCCCTTACAATGAGTCCAAATCAAGGAATAAGTTCATTGTATTCATGAATAATGAAGTTTTTAAATATATTATTTTACTTATAAAGTTTTAAATTATTATTTTTACTTTTTATTATACTTATTATCATGTTACATTCAATTACATCATCAATTATGTTCTTTTTTGTGTATTTTGGTGATATTCATCTCATATGTCCAATATGACTTCGGTAGGATGAATATAGATGAAGAGGTCCCTATTATATCATCTAATTAAAAATAATAAAAAAATATTTACAATATTTAAACATAAAATATACTTTGAAAACCAATCATGAATTATGGTCTTTAATAATGAATTATGTTACAATCATAGAGACCGCATTCCAAATGTTTGCATAAGTAATTTCAAAATTATAAATGTTTAATATAGAAACAAGGTATATATTTAATTATCTTTAAATAATTATAATTATATAATAAATCCCATATTATTTAATTAAATAAACTTATATATTTTATCCATTTGATGTGGTGATTAAAAAGAACCACATCGCTTCATGGAGGCGGTAGTCCACAAGTATGCAGGACCGATGTTTCCATTCTTTAGTGACTTTAAGAGAAATAAATTAAATGATAAAATATATTAAAATAATGAAAAAATTTCAATAATATAATTTATATAAAAAAAATCCATAATTATAACCAAACGATAGAGGTGATGATGGAGAACATATTACGTCTGTTGGTTATGTGCTTGTCCAACGTAAATAGAAATGATGGTTTCATTTTCAATTTGTTTTATGTAGTGACGGATATATGTTATTAAATTATCATAAAATCATATAAGAATATTTTAGAATTGTATGCATTATAACATCATTTTTGAAAAATATTTTACTAGGGTGATAAATTAAACAAAATATAATCCCTCGGTTAAGAATGATACCTCTTCATAAAACAACATATTTATGATTTTAACTAAATCCTTGTCGGTTATATTTATGATAAAATGGTATAATCTAAGAAAGGGGGAGGTAGTTTATTAACTTATTTGAAATGAGTTTTATGACTGGAAAGTATTTTATGTTGTGAAGGGGAGAGGAGTGTTAGAGGCTTCTAATAAGTGGGGTAGAAGACATAAGAAGAAAATTTTAAAATAAAAAGGTATACACATATTTTACACATGCCAAAAGGATAAAAATTGGGAAATTAATGTCAAATATAGGATATTAGTTCTATATAAATTCATAATATATAATTTAGTCAATAGATTAATAAATTTTCACATTTATTGTTTTAGTTTAACCCTCTGAAAAACCTATTTTTCACATTAATAGATATAAAATCATTATAATAGTTTTATGATTTATTATGATAAAAAAGTAATTTTAACTTATTATTTAATATAATTAAGATAATATAAAATATAAAATCAATGATAAAATTTCATTTTAAATAATTGGATAAATTTACTTTATAATTAAACCAACAGATGCGATGAAAAGTAATTTTTTCAAGAAATTTAATTTTCAAGCATAAAATGATTTTGTATTTACTCTATAATAATTAATGATCAATATATGAATTTAAAATAATATTTATATATATGAATTATAAAAATTTTATATAAATTCGTCCTCATTAGGTATTTTTTAATTAATTAAAATGCATAATCATTATTCACATTCAAACAGTTTTTAAAAATATTTTCTTAAACCAAAAAATAAAATTATACAAAAATCTATTATAAATATTATTCACATTTAAATGATAGAACAAAATGACCTCCTTATAGAAAATGTGGCCCCATAAATACATAAAACCAACAAGTCAAACAATTATAAATGATGGAAAATTACATTTATCAATTTGATAAATAGGGGTTACATTCACATGAATATGATCAGACCAAGAAAGGTTCTCCCCATCTTCTCCTTTGTTAGCCAGTCTATCACCCAGAGAATTTCACACCCTAAAAAATAGGTATTGAGGAAGTCAATTGATGATAGGAACTATAATACAATTAATTCATCTATTAATTATCCACCAAAGGATATGATTATAAGAGGTTCTGATTGTGTGAACATCCGTGTTGAAATCACACTCCAACCATATCATATTTAGATCCATTTTCATAACAAGATCCATAACAGAAATGACTGCTAGAATCTCAGCCTCATGGGATGAGGCAATACAAAATGATTCAAAGGGGAACCCACAATATCTCAAAGATGTTCTTAAAAATAAATCTATAACTCAGAGGTCCCAGATTCCCTCTTGAAGAGCCATCAATATTAATTTTAACCCAACCCAAAATGGGTGGACACCATAACACTTCCATTTTCCCCAAAGGAGACTTGAAATTATCTTTCACCTTTATACTCCTATAAACTAAAAACCCATGAAACAAGTCATGATAATATGCCTTGTGGTAATGCTTCACATTGTTCAAAACAAAAAAAAATTACATAAATAAAAGCCAAAGAATTATATCCAAATCCATCATATAGTCCCTTATTTCTCAACAACCACAAGGGAGTGTCCATGTTTATCAGTAGAAAACTGGAAAATTATCAGCATCATATGTGATAATGAAATGCAGAACTGAACTACATGTATGTCTAGAATTGCAAAACAATATTCTGTTTGAACCACATAAATATAAAAAAGTTCCTTCCACATAGAGGTTGTTGTAGAGAAACTAAAAAGGGTGATCCATTTCTCCCTATGTTTATGACAGAGTATACGGATATAACAAAGTGTTATTCCAGGAACATGTATGTGAGAATTAGTTGGAACATTTCCCTAAGCTAGCCTCCACAAATATGTCTGCCGAGATGGGGGAATAACCCTTTTATAAAATTTTCCAATCCAATATAAACCCATAACATGAATACGTGGATGAGTGTAGATGGATTTTGAAGTGAAAATACAAGTGGTGTGTGGTTCCCAGATCTAGAAATCACCAACATAGGGAAAATAATAATTATTGATTATTTGGTTAACTTGGTCAGGAACAACCAAAACATCATAATTTTTCTCATTAATATAGATATTAATATTAAAATTTGAAACATCATGGATAAGATCATCAATTAGATGAGCCCCTGTCTAATTATCATTCCAAAACATGGGTTAGGATATATGAGAGACATATTATCTTGCATCGACATCCATAAGTGAAATGATGGATTTAAGTGAAGAACAAACCTAATAACCAATGTTATTGATGTTTCGATTTGTTAGTTTAATAAGGAATCTAGACCACAAGAAGGCAGTGTATTTTGAGCTTTCATTTACAATATTCCAAACTAAGTAATCTTTTTAAAGTTGATTAAAAACTGAGATTTTTTATACCATGGCCCCCAACTCAAATGGATGGCAACATGTGGTCCAAGGAATAGTTACCAATCTTTTTTCTATAGAACTACCGATCCAAATAAATTTCATGATGTTAAAATTATTTTATTTCCTTATAGAATAAGTCCATTTATAAACCATAATGGAAAAAATTGAAATACTACAATCTTTTACCTAATAGACATGACCAGCCATTTAGAGGGATTTACCCTTCCGATGAGAAATATTATTTTTGATATTACCAATAATACCATAAATGAAACATGCCTTTTGTAGACCCCATAAAATATGTAGAAAAAGGTATGTAGAATTGATAAGTCCATCCCTAATCTATAAATCATTGAGGATTCCCAATTTCCAAATAGGTGAGATATTTTTACCAAAGTAAACAAATTATTTGTTCCAACTAACCTGATTCATAAAAACATGATCAAAATGTAGTAGAGATTTCATTATGTTTTTTATAACTCTTTTATCCCCTTTAGTGAATAGGGTAATTTCATTATCATAAAAGAGATGGGTAGGAGAAGAGGAACCCTGACCAATAATGATTTCATTCATCTTTTTATTATTATCTGTGTGGGAATGTAATATAAAAAGATAATTTTCTATGATAAAGAAAATAATAGTAGGAAGATGATCACCTTGACTAACTCCTCTAGGAAAATAGATGTATCCCTCTAGAGAGCCATTCATAATAACTAAGATACGAGTAAAATAAAATATAATATTGATCCAATTAATGATGGTGTCCTCAAAACCAAACATGGAAATAATTTATGTCATGTCCCGACCCATACCAGGGCTCGAACCGTAACTACCCCAAGCATGCCTCCATAGGCCTGGGGCTAGTGACTATCACCGAAGGCACAAAAAACTCGGGGAGGCCTATTCTTAATAAACTGTACACAGACGCAGCTAACTCAATGGAAAAGTGCAGACAAAAAGAAGAATGAATAGTCCCACATTACTATATAAAGGGAACCAAACAAAAATTCATCGATCTCTAATAGTACAGGTACAAGAAAAGTAAAGATGGATGGGAAAGGGGAAAAAACAAACCCAACTAGAAATGTGAAACAACCCGGCAATAGGTGAAAACGAAAATAGCTAGAAGCATACCACTCATGAATCCCAAGCTATGACCACCGCACACGGTCCAAGTACCCATATCCCAAAGCTCCTCTGATGTCACAATCAACCAGTTATTCGTCTGTTAGGGCATACCAAATGTTGGAAAATCCCAAGAAGGGGTGAGTATAATAATACTATGTAGGATGCCCCGAAGGCTCGAGGGTGTACCAAGAGATATACTAATGAGGAGAGCAGTATGAGAGAACATGGTATAACAAGAGTGAACAAAAACAGTACAACCCACCCAATAATATATATGATGGCTCAAAGAATCCCAAATGAGAGAGTTAGGGGATCTTCAACTCATAGCTCACACTAGGTATATGCTCATACATATACCCAAGGAAACTATATATACTCATAACTCAGAAATGTAGTCTAGAGACATGTTACACAACTACATACACACGCTAGGGTTCAAGTTCGAAGATTACACAACACACCCATTCGGGAGAACTCACTCCATGATTCTGTTAGCTATGATAACGTCAGTCCGTAAAGTATCATTCATTGGAAAGGTCATGAGAGATAGATGAACTCATTACGGGAGAAGACACTACTGAGTGGGGAATGATCACAATAGATTGATGAACTCATTACTAGAGACACACTCCTGAGTGGGAAATATCAGGATAGGTAGATGCACTCATTACGGGAGACACACTCCTGAGTGGGTAAGATCACGATGGATTGCAGCACTCATTAAGAGAGACATACTTCTGTGTTTGGAAAGATCATGATACACGGATGAGGATCACTGCTAGGGCCATGTCGGAAAATGGGACTCATCAAGATTCACCATCTAGGTAGATTCACTAGCTAGGTAGAGGATCAAAACCCGGTCGCGTTGGTCACATCAATGCTTGAGACAACCCAGTGTCAGGATTGGATAAGGGATCTTGCTCCGGGCCTCTAAGAGGGATGCAGTATCAATCACAAAAACTCCTACTGATGGGATCATACTATTGTAGAAGGAAACGATGACTGACCTTCAGGGGAATGAGAAGAAGAACCAATAACCCCAAAAAAACATGTCCATGATATGGTGAACAAGAGGACCATTCCATTTTCCAAAAAAGTAAACTGCATGTCGAAAAGTTACACGCCAGGTTTTCTAACCCCAGGAACTACCCATTTACACTGGCCTATGACATAAGGTTATTCATGAAAAATGAAACTATATGACTTCTATATAGATAACATGTTGGGTCTGAGTATCTGGGGTCTGCCCCGTGTACGCTGGTCATGTGCTCGTACACGGTCTCAACCCATGTATGTCACCCCGAGTAATTGGAACACAAGGAGACCCACGCAACCATCCTAGTCTAGCTGTGTTGTGGATTATCGACTCCAGTGATAGGAAACCCACCTCAGAGGAAAACGAACCCACACTCATGAGGTGGGGATTCCTGTCTCTACTGGAGCATAGAACTAAGGAATACATGTGCCTTGAGTCATCAAGAGAGTATCTACCCTATCTCTCACTAAAGGAAACACTCTACCTCTGCTCCTCAATTCATCGGTCATACCTCTACCACCATGAACTCCCACAAGGGAGCAACCCAAAGGTACACCTTATCATAAGGCTTCCACCATGATAGAAGGTGAATCAATATGACTCTAGGTCTATATGTTATAGACATTTTAGTACTGAGGTCCCTGTTGGATTCGTGTTTGATCCAACCCGGTCATACTTCAAACGACACAGGTTTACCAAACCAGTCACACCATAGCGATCCATACAAAACAATACATGAGAAGGACTCCCATTTGTCCAAAACAGAAAGCTGGTGAAAAAGTTGCATTTCACTGCAACATACATGAACCGGGCTTCTTGGGGCCTGCTCATCGACCTCTACATAAATATTTAAAATTTGTCTTGAAACATTCATCTTTTTTTAGGGTTGAAACGTCATAGAAGGTTTGAAATTCTGACACTGTATGAGAGAGATATGTCATATAAAAGTTCTATTAATAAAAATAATATTTTTATTCGGTGTTTTGTGGACCTGAGCCACAAACCATAATTTAAAACCCATAATTATACATGAATTATCTGTATTAAAGTTAGGGTCATGTCACCACTGGTGACAAGTCAATCAGATGTCACACACATATGAAATGGTGGGTCGAAGAATTAATAATAATAATAAATATATTATTTTCCAAGATCATCGGGTACTCGATCTGAAAACCCAAAAAAGACATCCAATATTGGACACATAATTTCTGTCTCTTTGTCAGGTTCACACTGCCGCTGAAGGTTCATGAAACCGATGTTTCACGAAGAAGATACATTCAAAATACAGTTTTCCCAATGAAAATAATAATGAAATTAATATATTATTATTATTTTTAATTTAATCAATTACTTAAATTCCCACATCCAAAAGCCATGAACCACCAAAATTTGTGCCTCCCCCTTTTCCTTGAATCTATTCATAGTATTCCCCATCACTTCATTGATTTATTTCTATTTTTTTATTTTAATTTATTTCTCAAATTTTCTGTTCTCTCTCTAATCTAACTCTAATTCCACAAATATTCACGTTTTATTCTCCTCCAAAACCTACCGTCTAGGGCTTCACATGGGTTTCCTCCACCACCAGATATGTCGTCTCTACCCTATCACCGTCCCGACCTCCCGCTAGTACCACAGAACCACCTCTGCACCAGCCGCGCTAGACCGCCGTGCTGCTGCCGCATTTCCTGCTGATCGGACTACCCAACTCGCGCCGACCCGGTCTTCCACATCGCCTGAACTCCTGAAGCCTCCCCGCTTGCCACATGAGTAACCTCACCCAGCTTCTGCAGTTTCCTGATCACCACATCGAATCATTGCCTTGAACTGCTGAAATCCTCATCGGAACCTATGCCTTGGGATTTTTCACAAGCCATTCTAGCTTCGATTTTACCTTGGAAAAAGAGATGAATGCAGATCCATGATCCTTGGGTTGAGATACTCGCATCCATATTTCACGCTCAATGAAACATGGAGTTTCCAGCACACTTAATTTTTGGGGGATGACGAACACTCGAAGAATGCATGAACAATGGATAAGGAAATATCACAAAATAAGTGCAGATCGATAGTCGTGTAATTTTGTCCATCGTTTTTGAGAATCAGGAACATGTGGAATTGGCAAGTAAAAATTTATCAAGCATCAAGAATCTCATATTCAAGATAAATGAGAAGAAAATTAATTCCATAAATTGTTTATTGATCCGAGAATGAATTTATTTATTTCATGTTCATCATGAGAATTTTAATCCGAGGTAAGGAATCCACAAAGATAAATCCTACCAGGTCTCTAGTGGTGTTTCAAAAGATATTTTGATGAATATTTTAATAGAAATATTCCCACCTTAGATAGCCTTTTATGGATATTGATACACTCCAATGTAGTAATGAGGAAATATTGAACGGAACATCCATTGATGAAGTCAAATTTAATAGAAGAATAAATTTCACTAGATATGGGAGCAAGTATGCTCGCAGGAATCTTTTAATAACATTGTTTAAAGTTTTGATAATTGTAACATTCTTGAATAAGTGTATCATGTTGGCAATATCCATTTTAGGATTTAAAGAAAGGTATTAAGAATTTAAAAATTGAGGAAGATGACCCATTCAGAAAAAATTAATAACGAGTTTGAAAACATCATCTCCAATGATCTCCAAATAATTCTGAAAGGAAATATTTTTAAAACCATCAAGACTTGGGGAGCTATCTGGAATAATGTTGAAAATAGTAGTTTTAATCACCTATTCTAAATGAATGGAGATGATTCTTGATTTATACTCCAGATTTAAAATTTTGGGCTAATACCATCTACTAGAGGGGCAATGGTGGTAGATCCATTAATGTGATATTTTGTAAAAAGAAGTAATTTCCCTAAAATTATCATGTCTATTTTCTATGATTTTATTGACTCTCTTTAGAGAAGAATGTTACTGGAATATTTTTTGAACACTTTGAAGTTTGTTAAATAATTGAGAATTTCAATCCCCATCCTTGATCCAATTATAATTGAAAGAATATTTTTTCATAGAATAATTAATATTGAGACAATTGTTGAGAATGAGATTCATCTCTGATTCCAATGAAACACCACTAGAGAAGTCATCCGGAGTACAATGTTCTTGGAAAGACTAATGAGAGGCTACATGATTGGAGATAACCATGTAATGATGGATGAACCTATCCTTACTACAATGTTTATGATTTCTATTGAGGATCGTTATTTTACGGATACAAGAAAATACATTTTTCTAGCAACAAAATGATTCCAAAAAATTACAAACAATCTTGTCATATTCAAGATGAAGAACCTAAGAATTATTGAATCTGAAGGGGAAGAGAGATTTAGTAACCTTTCCCATGAGATCCAACATGATCAGGTGATGATTAGTGATGAGTTGGGATAATGTCATACTAGAAATAGATTTACAAAAATGTAATGAAAAGTCATTAATAAAAGCACTATCAGGTTTACTAGACCTCGAACCATTGAGATGCTTCCCATACCACGTAATGTTTTCCCCAAAAATATTTGATTCAATCAGCTCAATTTATTAAATACAACCCCTGAAATCTATATTATAAATAGATCTATTCATATGACCCATTTTTTCATTCATATTGACAATCTAGTTAAAATCCCAATGTATGATCCGGGGGTTAACTATAATGTTTTTCATAAAACCAATTTTAGTCCAAAGGTTTCTTCGATCATGATAAATTTTACTCTCATAAATAAAAAAACAAACCTTCATGATTCCAAAATTAAAAAGGAGAAATTAACATGTTGATTTGTTTACCCAACCAAAAGGGGATCATAAAGGGAAGCATTATCCAAGACCTAGAGGTTATTGACATATGAAAAACTATTGTTCAATCCCTGTAAAGTGAACCACATATTTCCCAATCTATCAAAGAAATTAGTAAAATATATTTTGATCACTGCTTACCCAATTAGAAAAGTTCCGTGAAGCTTTATATGAAGGATAATAGACCTGACTGTCGGTTCATTATCCAAACATGAAAATTATAAAAAAAAGATCCTCATTTGGATCCCAATTTGGGGTAAACCCCACTCTTATTACCATACCTATCATTACTTTTAGTGTTTATAGAGGGTCTCACTGCTTTGTTCTTAGGTATCTCATGAGTTTTAACTAGACAAATAATTTATACAATTATATTTGACTTTATTTCCTGCTCTTTAGAATAACTGAAATCATCCTTGCATGAGGATTGAGAAACATTAATAGTATAATCTTTTTCTTCAAGTGTGGATTCTCTAGCCCCAATAATTTTTTGTTTTTTTATAGTATGAAAATCAGTCCTTTAATGTCCATATTCCCTGAAACCAACATGTGATCTGTTTCGTATTCGATCACCATCTATTTTTAGAGAATTAAAATTTCGACAAAAAATGATATCATCTTTTCTAGAAAAATCTAATAGGGTCTGATCTTTTATGAACATAGGGACAACATCTATTTTTGTACATTTTCTTATTTTTAGGAGTGGAGCTCTGCTCCATATTGATCCCTACAGAGGACAATGTTGGCTACAATCATAATACATGATCAATAATATCGTTAGAAATAGTGGTTGAGATTGATTTCTCCTCCAAATTTTGTTATAAACTGTAGACCAGTTCAGTTATGCCTTGAGAGATTACTAAAGCTATTGAAATGTCATCAATGTCTCTATAATAGGGTAGTGGAATAGTGGGTGGGAAGGGTTCCAAAGGAGTATTTTCTTTATCCGCAACAATATCCGCCGAAGAATTGACTAGGGTGACTCTCTTAGAAGAAGGAATAGAATGTGGTTATTTCTACATAGGATTTCCACCAATCCTCATGTTAGGGGAATGCCCTTTGTTCTTACGAGGATTGCTATCATCTATTAATTCATTGCCTTTGGCAGGCACCCTCTATTTATTTTGGATCACTCTACAAGATTCAATGGAATGTTCTACAATATTACTGAAGTTGTAGAAAGGGGAAATACACTCTATCTTGAACATGACTTCATTTCAACGATCTTTCACAAGTAGGAAAATAGACACTAGTCACTCAAAGCACTTGTTAACAACCACGTAAATTATATCATAAAGGCTTAACTACCCTCTCAGAGTTAATTGATCCATATTTATAGGGGCTTTTATACAAGAGTCAAGGTCATTTAGAATATTTGGATTCCAATTCACCATATTTTGACCATGAAGCCTGATCCAAATTTGGGCATTAGATAGATTTTGATTAAAATGATAAAAATTGTAGTCCAATTTAGAGATTTTAAATAGACCAATTTTTATAAGGATATTTCTAATAGACCATGCCATTCTCATGTCATATTCAATATGAATGGCCATATAGAAATATCTCTTTCTTATTGGGATGAGTTTAAATTCCCATATTCCCCAACAAATGGAAATTCGATGCTTGGTGTCAGCATTCGAACAAGGATTATCCCCCATGGAGAGTAGCATTCTTCCTAGAAGAATTGATTTTTATAGGATAATAATTTTTCTAAGTCATCTGGATCAACCCCACCTGATAAAGATCCATATTCTAATTTTTTGATAGAATAGGAATTTGGGGTATCCAATTTAACCATATCTTGAAATCATGATAAAGATTAAGCGAATTAAACTCCAACCTTTTGAAGTAAAGGAGAGTCATAATTACCATTAGAATAAGAACTCACATCACCCTTATCGGTAAACATCCTTTCGTGATTGAAAAAACTCATACTCAATTGAAATTGTAGGATCTAAGAAAGACTATATTACAACGAAAAAATTGCCTCTTTTTGCATTCACATGACAATAATAAAATTAAATTTTACATAATAAATCTAATGTCAATTATATTCATATTCTTTTTATAGTGGTAATTTTAAATTACAAAAATTTTTGAAATGAAATTATAATTTCATTAAAAGAGGTATTTTCACAATTAAATGAAAAATTAATATTTTTTTAAAAATCCCAAATTTTTACTGTATGTTAATTTTGATATTATGTTTTCAGAAATAGAATTTCATTTATAAAACTAAAATTATATAATTTTTAAATTACGATTTTTCATAAAACCTTATATGAAAATAACATAAAAATGAATTTTATTTTTTATTTAGACAATACTTAGTATTTTTATAAAGAATACATGTATAGAGTCCATAAATATTAAAAGAAATGAAAATGATTATTTCTATAATTACATTAGTTTTTATATTATTTCCGCTTTTGAACATTTTTTCTGCAAAATTTTATTCACATGTTTTACAATTGGGTATATCATTCTCTCAATAGTTTTTGAATTCTAATGTTCCTTCTTAAACCATAAAACATTTCATAAAACTATAACATTTTAAATATCATAACTCTAAAATACATTCCCCCAACATTAAAGAATCAGAAGTAGATATATTTCATATGAGAGATTCTCATCCAACAGAACTACATCAGGGATCAAAACATAATTTGAATCCAGTATAAATTTCCATAAAATTGAATCTAATATATATTTTCTCTGACATTGATATAATTTGATTCAGGGCCACTCAGTGGGAAACTAATCCAAATTTATCAAACATTTAATATAGTCTAATAAACCATGGAGTTATCTTTTCCTTTTTACAAAAACTCATAATAATTTTCCATATATGTAATTTCAGATGGAAATGAACACCTACCACTAAATAAATATCTACCCTTTTCTTATCTGTGGATATTTTCACCCTTATCAAAGAAATCATGATTTGTTTCTGAATATACATTACCTTCACAACCATTTCCTATATGATCTCTAGTCCCATAAAATTAATTGATCCCCCACAATTCCAAAATTATTATTTAAGAAACCTCTTTAAATATAATTTCTCAATAGGATAATTATGTTTAATGGAATGAAAACCTTTGTTATAATAAAACTCAACTAAATTAATATTATTATCATAACTTCTATTTAAAATTCACAATGTATATCTTGCAATGTGTAAATCAATCAATCAGACTAAAAATAAAATTCCATAATAAAGAATTGTGGTTCATTTAAATTAAATATCCAATTACTTTTTATGTCCGTTCCAAAAATTAGACGTAACCATGGGATCACAGTCTAATATGATAGCATGATGAAATATTTTTATCTTAAAAATATCCTTGAGATATAGTCACTAAATCTCATCTATATACATTGTATCTCAAATGGAAATAAAATTGAACGATTTAGTTAATCGATAGACAATAAAAAAGATCAACATTGTTTCATTGTAATGTACTTAGAAATACCACTAATAATTCATTGTTATATTTTCTCATTTCAACTCTTGCACTAGAAAAGTTAAAATAATTAATTTCATTAATTTCCATTCTGCCATAAAATTTTCAAATTTCAAACCATTCATGGTAATGTATGTAATATATTTTTTTATTCCATTCTCCCAATAATACTACTAATGGTCTCTGCACATCATAGTGATTCCATGATGAATAAAAAATTAGGAACATTGAACATCACTCACTAAATCATTCATCACCTTCGAATTTGATAATAAAAAATATATTTTCCCAAATCCCCTAACACATTCTATGTAAATATTAAATTAATTTAAATTAATAATCTTATCCAATTTCACATTTTCCATTAAAACGTAATCCTTATTCTAGGCTTTCCAAATTATTTATGATAGAGGAAATTTTATTGACACCAAAAAAAAATATTACGGGTTCCTACCTGCACAATAATGACATTCAAATTCGTCAAGACATTATACAATGGGTCTTGTTATAAACCTATCTTGGTTAATGTATCATAATTTTATCTAACTCAAATAATTATCCATATTATTTTTATTTTCAAGATATTTATGAATCGTGAAATCATAAAACATTATTATCTCCATCAATCATATCTACCTCATGTTTAACTTCTACTGATTTAAAATATACATCAAACTATTGGGAGTAGTATATATTACACACATTAATATCTATATAAGTGATTTAACATTTTATTAAAGTGAAAACCACTACAACTAATTATAGATCATGTTTAGAATAATTGAAATTTAGTGGTTTCATTTTACAAGAATCATAAGAAATTACCTAACAATTCTGGGCTAGGCCACAATAAATTCCATTCAATAAAGCATCATTGTATATGATACTTTCATAATTTATGGTTGGAAGGGTGAAAACATGATAATTCAACATTTTTATTTTTTATTACGAAAATGAGTATTCACAATATTTTTTATGTATTCATTTTGAACCATTTTTTGTTAAGGTATTTTGTGGGATAGAAAATTGAGAAACATTTTCAATAACCCATCAAGAGTATCTTTATAATCCCAAAATAGTGGATCTATATGAGATTTAATTTTTTGGACATTATTAAGAAATATATTTTATCATGGTAAACAATTATTTCATATTTATAAACAATATATCCATGTAAATTGTTCTTACAACCATAATTCACACATAATAAACATCAAATATAGTTTCTTTAATTTTTAGGTTTTAAAAATAATCCTTAGGGTCCCATCATGTTCCCCCTAAATTTTATAATATTCCCAAATTTGATTTATAAACATAATTAAATAGTTATATAATAACTCATGTATACTCAAAAAATGACTATAAATATAGTTTGGTCCTTATAAAACCCAATGGTAATAACTACAAAATCAAAATTACAATTTCACATCTAAAATGAAATATTTGGAAAATCTAACTCCATCAATTTTTAATAATTGTACACAAAATTGATATCAATTATAAATAAATAATTCATTACCTAGAGTAATAAAACAAGTCCTAAATATAAGGATATTGATAAATTTTATTATTATTTGTGTCTTTAAAGCCACAATAATCAATGAAAAGTCTCAATGAACTATCTTTCATTTTAATAAATAATACTAAAGAACCCCATGGTGAAGCATTTGGTCAAATAGGAAAATTATATAGGAAATCTTGAAAGATTTTTTCTCAATTCAAATAGTCTTTATTGATTCATTTGATAATGGGGATTTGAAATAAGTTTATCATTACGCACTAAATAATAATAAAACGCATCCTCATGTTTAGGAATAGAACTAGTTAAATCATCATTAAAAACATCATCATTCACAACTATGGATTCACTAATAATAAATTATCATTATTTTCAAAATCCATATCATGTAAAATTTAAATAAAACCTTTAATAAATTTTTTCATATTATTGGTATGGTATAAATGGTTCCAAATCATTGAATTAAAATTTCACATCTATATAGTCTATATTATCATGTTAAACTGAAATAAAATCCATATTCAGAATAATGCCAAACACCATTGTGGGATATTCAACAATATTTTTAAGAGATTCCACATGAATAATAAAAACATGTAGAAAACTAGAAATCTTAATTGTTTTAATACCATCCCAAATGTTTAAAAAAAGTAATATATTCGTTTCAGGTGGTGATATTACCATTTTACTTTAAAATTTATCTAAAAAATAGATTATGTGTCCCAAAGTCAAAGATACCCTTTACATAAGATGAATAAACATGTAATACTCCTATCAATCGTTAATATGATGGTCCAAACTCAATCACAGTATTGAAAAATAATATTTACCCACCATTCTATTTTGATTACTAATAATTCACATACTTTGTGACTAACGTCAGGTAAAAATTAGCATAATGACAAAAACCCGTTCAATTAAAGTATATTTTTATTTACATCTCATTATTTTTATGAAAATTTTCCTTAAACCCATGAAACTCGTGTTCAAACATTCCACATCGGTGACACATTAATGTATTTTCCAAACATTCCCATGGGAGTTTTTTACCACGATTATCACAAGATTATAATAAAATTATTACCTATAGATTTTATTGATGAATGTGTCTCTATTTCATACCATTTATACATTTTTATCTGCATTTATTTCATCAATACAAGATCATATTTGAAATCCAATTATATACTCTACACACCATTCTATTTTTTAATAAATTTTTAATTCATGTGATTATAATGGACATTAATAACATTATTTCAGCATTGATTGAAACTAATTAGTATTACTGTCAAAATAAAATATAATATCAATTATATAACTATAAAATAATGTAAAATTTTATTCATATACACCTAAAAAACCTTTTGTATTTTTATTAAAAGTGAAGACAAGTTTCTATATTACTATATGATCAATTCAGGGATATAGTTTTGTAGAAAAATATTCTTAAATGTTTTCCATTCCCTGTGGTCAAACTCATTTCTTTCTTTGGTATTCTTTAAAAAAGGCCATATTAGATCATCCTCACATTTTAAATAATAAATGAAAAGGAATAAATTTTTATATTCCAAATAACTCATGAATTTAAATAATTTTTATAGTTAATTGATTCATCCTTTAGCTAACAATGTCATAGAAGATTCTCTAAATACCGGAGCATGTCATCACATAAAATGTTACATTGTTATGATGTTCCACTATGGATGATATATCTATTTTTGGGCATGTATAACATAGAATAAGAAAATTTTATGTAATATTTTTTTAATAATATATGATATAATATCATCAAATTATTTTAAATATGTTTTTTATTTGAAATTTTGGATTACATCATTCATTGGAAAATATTATGAAAATTTCTGTTTCAACCCTTTAATGTGGACTATATTCGTTGGCCTTAATTTTTTGCTGAATTATTGAAACTTGAAATATATAAATATGTTAATCACTCAATCGAATACAACATTCAAAGAGTATAACAAATATTGATCTTGAATTGTATTAGATTAAAGGGTCTATAAAGACAAATATTGAAATGACTCACCATATAAGACACCACATCACTATTTAGGCCATAATATCATTATCTGATCTTAAATTGTGTTTAGATATTTCTAGATTATAGAGGAAAAATTTACCGAAAAAACAAATCCTTCTTGAAAGATAGCTAGTTCATCAATTTATGAGACCATCTATTCAATGCATGTTGGATTAAAATATGTGGTTGTAGTTTCCCATTCACACTTGTAACCACTTATATCCCTAGCCTCCCCACCCCTCTATGAACGTTTCTATTCCCATTAAAATGGTTTTCACATGAATTAAGAATTTTATGGATGATCAGTATTTGTTCAACTCTAATTATCAATGAATTTTAATATGAGTTGCACTTGAAGTATGTATCCCTTAATAGAATCCTTATACTTCATGAGGTAATGTTTGTATTTTATAATATACACATATTTATATTCTATTTATTATGTTATTTTAATTTTATTTATTCCTTTATTTTACACGTTAATATATTATTACAATGTATAAATGAAATTATGTTATACCATTTCTAAAACTTTTTATATGAAAATCATTTCTATGATGACTATAATGCACCCAAAAGAGTTATTTGTCATAGAAAATGATCCAATTCTACAAAATAATGACCCAAACTAGGTGTGAGAAAAATTCCAATTGGTAACAACAAAATGACCTATTCCTTACTTTCAGTGAATATATATTATATGAAATATGCAGGAATGATGCAATAAACTAGGAAGTACTCAAAATTAATCCATCCTATAGTTTTATATTACATTCATTTTTATTTAGATATTATTCAATCCCTTGAATAACATTTCTATGAGTTCTAGTCTATGATCTGTATCCCCACCATGTAATAGTAACAAAAAAGATGTCTGAGAAGGCCATCTATATAGTCATGTAAGATTGAGTCCAAGCTTGTGATTTGGCTTGGCAGACTCATTCCAATCAGTCAACCATTCATAAACAACCCAATTTAAAATATCTCACATTATAACCCCATTTGTTTAACATTTTATAAATCAATTAAAGACTACCATCTATGAGACTCACATGGTCCATAACCCATGGTCAACATAGAATCAATAAATTATAAATGACAACCTGGGAAGTGTTCACAGTCAATAAATTGGGGTCGAATATTCATCTAATCAAATAATAATGATCACAGAAGGGATCTCACGGTATAGCCCAAAATATTATAGATTACCACATAGGAATGTATCCTCATCTAACCTAATTTGGATTCTCTAACAATAAAATCCATTTTGGTTCAAAATCAAAACACATAATTCATGATTTCATATAATCAGAAACACCATCGTCACAAAACAATGTTTGGAAATTGATGCTTGGAAAACAAGGAAATCCTGTTAGAATCCTATACCAAATGGCCATAAACAATAAAAAAGGAAACACACCCATGGGGTGTCCCATAAATAAGGAATCTAATATTACACATAGGAATCATCAATAAATTAATAAATCAAATCATAACTAGTAATAAATATGGTAAAATTCAAAATCTATAATTATCAAAAACATGTCTATACAACACTTTTATCATATATCATCCATATTCGAACAACAAAAGGTAAAAACCATCTATCTAAATATTTTATGACGAATACACTTGAAAACCATCCCTACAATCAGTTTATTTCGGCATGGATCTATAAAAAGTATATACAAACATGAACATGAATAACTAATCAGAGATGATGAATCAGGAAGAAAGGCTCTAGATGAATTTAGAACTCACTGGTGGGGTTCCAACTCACTCAACAACATCATAATCATATCTTAGATAGAGAAACATGGGTTTGATCATTGATTGTTATTCCTGAGTACTCTTATACGAAACACATGAAGAAGAATTTGACTCTGGACATGAGATGCGACCCCGCCCCAATATATCAAAAAAACTACATGACTTTACCATTAATTGTGCAAGCATTGTAGAAGCCATAACTGGCCCTTGACATCAGTGGGTCAGCGAGGTCCTCACACTGCCATTACACGGATGTACATGAAAACTATTTACGAAATGTACTTAGATGTACACATTATGTACTTATAAAATCCTTATTTCTTTTTTTTCCTAAAAATAATCTGAAATCAAGATTTATACCTAAAAATAAGATATGTGTTCTGACAGTGGGATTCTGTTTAGATGTACTTTTTTTGTAAGGGACATGATATTTCTTATGGATTTAAACATTAAAACCATGCATGATCATGAGGTAATCTCTTATGATCCAATTTTTATTGGAAGACCCATACTCAAAATGAAACATAAAAACTAAATATAAATGATGGTAACACTATATAGTGTTTTGAGATAAGATCATACTATTTATAAATTTATAATCTTTGAAGCACCCCTCAGAAGACAATTCTCCCCAAATAATCTCTCATTTAGACCCATGTTGTGAGGAATATCAAAATAATGATTTGAATAAAATTTAAAATTGAAATAATTCAATGCATTGTGGAATATTTAGAACTGCTTCTGATTTTCTGTATCAAAATAAAACTACAAATGATTTTCATGATCAATATTATTTATTTTCATGTAATTTTGTGGATTATTTTTTTATATTTTGGGAATGTACATTCAGAATATAACATGAAATTTTATTTTTTTTAGATAGACATGATGCATTATTAACTAATATTGATTCTGTATATTCAATCCCCAACACTCATTGTCTATATATATTATTCCCCATATCATTTCAATCAATACAGAATCCACCCAATGTTTAACTTGAACAATTTAACTAAACATATAAATATTCATACCTATTAAATAATGAACAATTTATTATATTAATTTCTAATAATATCATTTTTGAACAAGAATCACAGGTTCTAAAATATTTAAGGGTGAATATTAGGTAAATTGGATGTTCCATAGTAAAAATACCAAGTATTATCCCATCCTTTTTAATGTATATAATTATCTTAAAGGATTAGGATAATCTAGTTATACAACAACAAAGGATACTAAAACCCATATTATTAGTTTTGGAAGAGGGTGTGTGAAAGAAAATTAGTAACCATTCATGCATCCTCCCACCGATATGATGGGAAAGACACCCTCACCATGAAATGTAGGAGTTCAGCACATAGTGCTCAACTAGGATTGGTGTGTCTAGATATCAAAAGGGACAAATATATATATATATATATATATATATATATATATATATGTAGTCAAATAGTCAGCCCAAACCTATGGGTTTCACATAATATACAACAATCCCACACCAGCATTGATTTTGCTGCTACTCATATATGGATAATAAAACTACAACCATTTCCAAATAAAAACACATCCACCTTTTTATTCAATTTCAAAATCATTATTTTTGTTATATAAGGATATTTAATTATATAAATTCAACTCCATTGGGAAACTGTGAATACTATACACATCAAGTAACTAATAAAACCCAACTACAGTCCATTGCACAAAAACCCAAAGCAACAACACAATCTAGACTCGTTGTACCAATGCACATCGTTATTCAACTCCTTCCACTATCATTCTCCATAGTGATAACACAAATTCCTTATCTCACAACCTATCCCTGAAGCATCACTACCCAATAACCCGTCATGCATTTTCACAGGAAAACTAGTCAACACCCCCCCCCCCCACAGTCCCACTGCTCAATGTCGCTTTGTGAACATAACCAAAAAAAAAGGTAGTTCAGATGCCTAGAAGTTCTTCCATTCCACAATGAATCAGTCTCTCAGACTGAGATAACAACACACCATCCTATACCACCCAACATACCAATCCCACAAAACCCCTACTAGAACAATCATCACCTAACCACAACCATCAACCGTGGATATTCAAATTTAACAAACATGGGTTCTTTAATTTCCATTTTAATATAATCGGGGTGATCACAGAACAAGTTTAATCATCTGGCATCCAATTATTTAACAAATTGTATATGATTGACCATATTTCTTTTTATTTATGTATATAAAAACATCAAAGTTAAGTACCACCATTTTACAAGAAAATACCACTAACGGTTGCGATTTTCAGAATCCATTCATCCACAACACCCTTAAGAGAATCAAAGTTAACAAAAAAACCGGCGACCAAGATCAACCACACCCTACCCATTATTTTATTTATTCATGTTATCATTAGATCATATTAAATTCTTGTTTAATTCTCAATTGGAGAAGGGTATTTGACTCTTCCTTAAAATAAAACCGTAATGTTCCCACCCCGCATGTTGCACAATTAAAGAGACGAAAAGAAAAATCCCTACCTGGATGATCAATGATTGATGTTCCCTCATGCACCATGAACATGGGTTCACATAACATGCAGGAAGATCTTCAAGGATGAGTGGGAAGGGCTCCATCATGGATGCATGAATCATATCAGGAGGATGCCTTGAGGCACACTAGGAGAAATAGAAGGGAAGAAGAAATAGTGGACATCGACATAATTAGAGGCCCGATCCAAGAAGCATGGAGACCATTTAGAATTACATAAAATTCTAATTGTGTATTGTCCATGAGTATTTGTGATTTCACGGATTGGAATTAATTGATATTTAATAATTCCCCTTAGAAACGGTGGAGATAGACCATCGACCAATTGTGAGTTGACATATTAACTGTAAATTGAGAAAACATGTAACATGGGAAAAAACTGAAATAACATGGGAGACTGAAAAATAAACAGAAGGGTGCGATACCGATTTAGAGGCCATCTGTTTTGGTAATTCAAGTGTCTCAAAACTATTACAGGATTCAATATATCTTTTATGGGCTTTAAATAATTTTAAAATAGGTATTAAAAAACATTCACATTATAAAATTTTACGAGCGTGAAACTGAATGGTACTGGAGATGCTAAAAATGACTCACCGATGGGTGAGTCACCAACACCCTAGAACTGATGCCCTAGCAACAGTCAGTGTCACACCACAGATGATTAGTGTTGCTGATGGCTGATCAGTGCAACAAAGGCCTATCGATGCCAGCGATGGTCGCTTGGTGCCACCGAGGCCCATCAGTGCCACTTGTAACGGCGTAGTCCAGCCAAAAATTATGATATTGTTCTCTTTGGGCTTAGCATGCACGGTTTTGTTTTTCTCTGGCCTCTAGCCTTTAAGAAAACCTTAAGAAAATGCCTCAGAAACTACTCTAGAGCCCATAAAAAAATTGAAACAAACACCAAAGTACCAAATTCTGATTTGTGATGGCCCATACTCCATGCGAATCAAAGTTTGGCATCTTATACATGTTATTACAAGATAAACAAGGTAATTATCTACCAAAATTCTGGTCCATGACGGACCATAACACCTCACGAATGATCATTTGTCATTCATTCCAGCAAAACCTCAGCAAAACAATACTCTATCAAATAATAATTAATTTTATCAATGCATCTATCACAACAGCATTTATATCTAGAACAACACCTATCAAAATGACATGAAATCGCTAATGAACCATAAATGGCATAGTAAAAATTCATGACATTTGATCCCTTACAAGAAGGGATGATGCACAATTAATGAGAAGATAAATAAAATCCCTACCTGGATGTTCAATGATCAATGTTCCCTCTTACACCAACAAGAGGGGATGATGCATCATACAGGAATAACTATAAGTTAGATCATGAAGGGCTTCAGCATGGGCACACAAATCATCATTGGTGATGTCGTGAGGGTGTCTAAGAGGAATATAAAGGAATAAGGAATATATTATCTCGTTATATAAAGAGGCCATGTCCTGAAATCCAAGATACTATTTCGATGTACTAAAAATTTGGATTGTGGCTTTCCCACATGGCTTTGTAGAGTCACATGTTGGAATTAATTGAGATATAATAATTCCAATTAGATATATCGGAGATAGACTAGAGGATGGATATGAGTTGATATATTTACATTATATTGAGAAAACAAGTAACATGGGCGAAACTGAAAAAACATAGGAGAATGGAAAATGTGGCAAATGGTTTTATACCAATTAAAAGGCAACACATTTGAGTATGTTAAGGGTCTACATACTCTAAGGGGAATCAAAATAAGATTTATGGTCCTGATATCACATCAAAAGAGGCATTAAAACACTTTTAGGAGAAAAGATATGTTACAAGAGTGAAAGTTCAAGGTATTGGAGAAGCTGGAAATGACTCACCGATGGGTGAGTCACAAACACCCTCGCACCAATTCCATAGAACGAGTCCGTGTGGAAACACTGTTGATCAGTGCCAACAATGCCCATAAAGGCCACTGATGCCTAATAGGTACCACCGATGCCTGATCAGTGCCATCGTTGCCCATTTGTGACACCAATTCCCATCAGATCCATTGTTCTTTCATCTATAATTTGAAAAAATCCACAATGAATCACCAATGTTCTCCAATATACCTAAAACCGTAGGATTTGAAAATGTAATGGACTAGGATGGGCTGGTACATTTCATTATATCACATGTAACTTCATGCTTTCTATATTGTGAGAATACAATAATGTCATTCGTGTGTATGAAAAACTACTACCTTACCATGCAATGCGATTCACTCACACATTACATGAGGTTTTTATATATTATTTTAATAGAAATAATATATATATATATATATTAAAAATTATTTTTGATTTATTATATCTTATATTATTTTCTTTTTTTTCAATACCACAAGATACTATAAAATAACATTCTTACATACTTACGACCTACCGTCTCGATGAATAGTTTATTTTATTTCCAATGTATATATTTTATATGTTATTATATATGATATTTGTGTCATGGATATAATTTTATATATTATTAAATCATATTAAGTTAATTAAAATAATATAACAACTAAACACATATATGAAAAACAAATTAGATATTACACGAAGTGTTACATCGACATTGAATTATTAATAATGGGAAAATAAAATGTTATAATAAAATCCCATAGGGTATGTTATAAATAAATATGGGTATTTATAATAATTATAATAATATTATATATATTATATAGGATTATTTAACTAGTACAAAGTTTGTGAACACTTAATGTAAAGGATTTTGTCTCAATTTTATTTTCCAATAGAAACAAGGAATGTTCACAATGAATTTTATATATGTGGTATGTATGATACCTATATTTTTATTTTATTAAAATTATAATGTTAATTATTTTGATTTAAATATAAATTTTAGGGTATATATTTCATGGTGTTTACATTTAAAATTTTACCCAATCGGAAAAGGGTATTTGCCAAAATTTATCTTCTTTGAGTTTCATTCCATGATATTCACCTATATTATTAATTAAAGTGATTTTAAAGGAACATTGAAATGTAATATCAGGAATTATTCAGCCATCATGATATTTTATCTTCTATTTTGTTCCAGTTTTTTTTGGGTATTACAATTCAAGGTTGCCGATTAGCTAATAATTTTATTTTACAATCTTATCCTATATCGTGAATGTTTATGACCATACTTACAGAGACAAAATCAAATGATATAACCCTCATCAATTATCATTAATTTTACGATCATATAAATATTCATGATATTTTAATTTAAATTTACTATTTTGTTAAACTTTGCTACATATGATACATAATAAAATGTTTTAAGGGAACTCAAACTTGTTTATCTCTTCAGTCATAAATATATGTTATTTAAAAAATATGATATCTAAAAATATATTTAACATATTTTAAAATTATATATTAAGATATATTCTCAAGGGAATTATTTTGGAAAACTATATAGTTTTATAATGTGTTTAATTTGTTTAGAATATTACATTATATGTTTTCATGTCTATTTTCAAAGGAAATGGTTTTAAAAAAATTGTATACTTTACAAAAAATATAAGAAGAAAGAATATTTTCATAATTAAATTAATTAAATAGTTATTTAAATATTCCTTTATATGTATTCATTTATATTTTCAATGAAATTTAATTTCATTAGGATTCATTATTGAAAAATAATTTTCAATTATTATCTATATTCCAATAATAAATGTCCCAGTAGTAGTTCAAAATTATTTTCTATCTAGGATGAAATTTATTGATGTTCCATTTCATTTAATGGGGTTATGATCCACTAAACAAATTACTATTATATAGACTAACGGAATATGTTTATAATGAATAAATTTTTATGAAACCCATTTCTCTTCCATAGTCTATACCATGATATAACTCTTATTGATATCACTTCTTTTAAGTGGTAATTTTGTGAAGAAATGACAATAAAACTATAACACCCTGAGTTTTAGGGAAGATTTCTTCTCAAATAAATTTAAATTTAAATTATGGATTGTTATTAATGAACTAAATCATTCTCATTACATGTAACTGACTTGTAATTTGTTACATGAAACCAAATCATCATAAGTTACATGCAACACTGACTTGGAGTACATTATACGCAACACCAATTTTTCTATGAAATATAATTTTTATATAATAAGTATTTTAATGTGATAATTAAAACCTACCACTAAAATTTGTAATATAAATAATATGGAAAATTTTAAAAATACATTTTTATTATTTATTCATATAAATAAATCATATTGATAATGAAAGATATTATGTTAGGTAAAGTCCATTTATTTTTAAAAATATTCTTATCACAGATGAACCAATTTCTACAATGTAATTAATTTTAATAACATTAAGGAATTTAATTTTATTAAATATATTTTATTTATAAATTTATAATGTTGAATTTATATTAGGGTTAATTTTTATGATTTTTCTGAGAATCATCATTTTTGGATGAATAGTGATGAATAATGTATTCTAATTCAAAAATTCTTCTTCATCGACATTATTCATAAAGATATATTATATTTTAGTTTTTTTAAAAGTTTATTTATATTATATATTTTAATTCAATCCAATTCGGATATTTGGAACCAATTTCACATTGAAATGGGATATTAATACATAGCAATCATTTGATCATTTTTACTTTGAAAACATGCATTGTCAACCCGACTACGGGAATATATTTAAATTAATTTCTGCCACTTTAGATAATTGATTTTATAAAAATTGATCAAATATATAGAATTATAATATTTTTTAATGATTAATAAGTTAAAATATGTTTTCTAAAATATTTATGGTTATGATTAAAACTAATTTCATCGACTAAGGATAAATTAACTTTAATACGGTAGTAAAATATAACATTAAGGAAAAAATGACTTGTACACTTGTCCAAAATCAATTGGATGATCATATTTCGACCTATTAATCTCTATATTATAATTTGATCATTATTGGTTATAATTACAACATAATGACATTGGTAGAATTCTATCTTCAAATGTTTACAGGAGTGACATTCCTCCTTCCCTTTAAAAGGCCACAACTTCTCCCTCTTATTCAATCCTCTAAAACCTCTAAATTTCAGGAAATATATTCCCAATACACCTAATGTTCTTAAATCCTCAAATAATCCTCCCCATCATAATAAATCTATAAAAGTATTTATTTTGGTGTAAAAAAAAAGGAGATACCAGATTTGGAGGTATAATCTTGTCCCATGTCCTTTTTTTGATTTTCATTCACCACAACACCGCGCCCCAAATTTAATTTTTTCCATACATGTATAAAAATAGTATCCTAAATATAATAGGATATTTTTATTATATGTTTTCAACCGATACTTACACACACCAACAACTAAGGGATAATGAACATTTTGAATGTATGGATGGTGAACTTTAAACTCACAAAAGAATGATTGTTCAATTTTCCATTCAACATACCATTGTTGAAAATAGGATAAACACTCTATTAATATATTATATTTACTATATTTATTATTTTTATAATCTTTAGTATTTCTTTTATAACACATGTATTTTTTACATTCGATTAGGTGTAAATATTATAATTTTGTTTGAGTAAGTGTGTACAAATGGCCCTCAATGCTATGAGATTAATTAAAAAACTAAATGAATTTATTAAGGATGGGATAAGTGAAATTATATGTCATATATAACATTATAATTCTTCTATAATTATGTTATATACATATATACAACTAGTTCATTTTCATTATTTCTTCCAATATTACAATAAAAAGGATAACAACATTCATTTGTATGTATGGCTTACCATATCCATGATTAATGTCTTACATTTTTAATAATATATTATATATATTATTATAATACACATATAATCGATATAAATGTTATTTAGATCATTTTTTACACTCTAGGAATAATTATTTAATGTATAAGTACATACTATATAATGAATTAAGACACATGTGATGAATTAGAATAATAATACATAATGGGAATCTTTAACATAACATTGATAACAAGAAGGTAATTTAATGTTTTAATAAACCAATATATTGTATTATATATATATTATCGGTTTTTTAAAAGATGAATAATAAATTTTTATTTATTATACTAGTGTTTATAATGAGTATAGTGAGTGTCAAGACACAAGGTAATGGTATTTCATCTCACTTTTTTTTCATGAGATTCATGCTATGTTCACCACTCATTCCTTATATGTGGTATATTTAATGACCCTGATTGTATTCTAATTTTTATATTTAAATTTATGGGTATATACATATAAATTTGATTAAAATTAATTCCAAGGATCGATGTTTCAAATGTTATGAAATCAGTGAAAATGTTTTCCCCCAAATATCCATCATTGAGACACTGGTTTTGTTATAAACATATCATCTTTTAAAAGGTGTACATACTTAAATTTAATATATATACATGAATATACTTCTTCTAATTGTATTTTAATCTTTTTTTAATTTAATTTTCTTTTATATAGAATATGATTCCATGTTACAATGTTATAAGAGCTTATTGAAATAATCTAATCGATTTTCAAAATTATTTAAATTTATGTTTCTATTGATGAATTTTAATGTTCTATATCAGAAGAAAACTCATGAGTTTCATTAACTTCTATTAATTAATGTTATATCCATGTATTTTTACAATTTTTCCAATCATGGTACTTAATATAATGTTTAATTAAAATATGACCATCTCTTTCTCAAGTAATAAATCTTTTGAATTCAAAAAACTCTGTTTTCAAAAGGTATTTGATACCGATTTTTATAGGAAAAATATTTTATTATTTTAAAAAAATCATTTAAACGTTTAAAAATAAATTTTCATATAAATTTTCTTTCAAATGGATTTATGTTTAAAAAAGTTTTTTCTCTACAGAATTATTTTTTCAAGATATGTTTTTAATAAGATATTTAAAAATTATTTCCCATAAATCATAATAATCATTAGTGTTAATCATGTATTTATTGAGAAATTATTGATTTTTTCCATTTATATTATTTATCTAAATAGATTTTATTTTGTTGAATTGATGTTTATGTAACCCATTTATCTTTCATGGGTTATATTCTTTGGAAAACTACTTGTTATCAAGGGTTGTGTATATGATGAAATAATTATGAAACCTATCTCTTTTCACATGTTATTATACTATTAAATGAATTGTATACTCATTACTTATAAAGGGTTGTGATATGGTTGTTTATGATTTTTTGGAATATGTAGGTATGATTGAATTATCAGATGATTTGACCTATATCTCTCTTCAATGATTCAGAAAAAGATTTATATATCATGAGATAAAAAATATGTTCTTGATAATGAAGCTTGACTACTATAATGGATATGGGAGTGAACCATGACTACCAAGATTGTATAAGGAGTGAACTTGTGCAATATATATGGACATGGGAGTGAACTATGACAACCAAGATGGTATGGGGAGTGAACATATACAACCAAGATGGTCTTGGTGACAATTCCTTAGATACTATGTAAACAAAATTATATTATTATGTGTCTACCACAATTCCATGTTTCATACATAGTCTATGTTTTCATTTGTTATTGTTGTTATTTCCTTATGATTCATGGAATATAAACTACAATTCCTTCTGAAATGATTCATATATATGATCATTGGCTTTAATTTTATGATCTTATATCATAATTATCATGTTCTCATACACTTATGACCATGATTACACATACATATTCACATTATATAACTTTATTTAGCATTTGAGATCAACCATTATTATGATTCCTTCATTTGGTTATGTATATATATATATATATGATGTGCATTAGAAGGGTGATAGTCAATAAGATATTAGTTGTAGATAATATATCTTATTTATTTATCAGTTTTTATATTTTCCATGTTAGAAAAGGTACTATATTAGTACAACATTTTGGCAGTTATTCGTAAAATGTTTTTAAAATTCTACAAATGATATGTAATGATAATCTATGAAAAGTGAGAGTTTCTATAATTGGTATCAAATAAAACGGTTAGTTATCCATTAGAAGATATGATAAGAAAAACATACATGTATATGGATATGTATAAGGATAAGTAAAAGAGTAGAAAAATGTTCTTGAATTTTGGTAAAGGTCTGTGTGAGTGGTTTTCTTGCAATACATCCCTATTTGGATAAAACAAGTGGATTAGGATTTGGTACAGATATACCTATTTGTAACAAGTCTGACAAGATGTTCAGGGCCAGACATGGGGTAAATTGGTACATGATAATGGGCCTTGTTGCACACAAAGTTAGACATTCTAGGGGGTATGATTTGGGAATTCACAAATTCTTCACAAAAAATAAATAAGGATTTAAAAATTAGATGGATTTGAATAACACAGGGTAAACCTAAAGTGTCAAAGATTATGGAAGGTGTTATTACTTAGATTTTCTATAATCGACTTTTCATTATTAGGTGATTACAAATTATAATAAATTTTTCTTCATCTATGCATTTTGATTTTGTAAAGGGATGGAACCTAATGGAACCATCTAAATAGTGATTACGACGGAAAATGAAATAATATTCATATAGAGAAACTGAATTCCATAGGAGCTAGATGGTAAAACCACATTAATAGTCTCACAAAAAATTGTCAATCTATGAATCATGGTCTAATTCCGAATGAGAAAAGGTTAGAACAACATTATATTGACTATTTTCTGATCCAAAATCCAGATTCATTCAGAGTGTTTCTGATACACATTTGTCTAAAAAAATGGATTATTACTACCAAATAGATATTCTTCTCTATCCAGTGATTATATCATGATAAAGTCACTTTTGTTATCTGTGAGTTATAAGGTGAAAAAAACAAGTGAATGACTCTGATCAAGAATATGATACAATAAGATTACAATGAATATAGGAATAAGTATGAGGTCAAGGAAAATATTTCAATAATTATTTTCCTCGGATTTTTCATAAAAAGATAAGGAAAGAGTTTTTTCAGTTAAATCTGTGGAATGATGAATCTATTGGTTCCTACGAGGATAATTTCACGATCTTGGGATGAATTCATTAGTAATTATCAGCCAATCTTAATGTAATGATCATGTGTTATGGAATCTATTAAATACATGTATCCTAAGGGTGTTGGACATAAGAAACATTAGTATCTATGAAGGGATTGTGCATTATGAAATCAAGGATTAAATAGATGTCCTCTTCAATTATCAAACTCGTGGTTTTGAAAAAATAGGAAGATTCGTTTTTAAAGAAAAATCTAATAACAATGAATAAAATCATATTATCTTCCCTTTATACTCTATTTGTGGGAAGAATTATCAAGGAGAATTACTAATGGGTTATACTAAATGTTTTATATGATTAAGGGAAGGCCATTGATCATTTGATTTCTTATGTGATGAGAATAAGTTATCTAACCTTGATAATGGTAAAATGTTGGACATAATGCACCTCTCATGATTCAGTGCTACAAGTGTTAGGATAACATTAATTATGCTAAAGCCTAACCAAACATGTTTTCTGGTGATGAGGATCAACTTCAACAACCTCTTAAGCTGAGTGACTATGGGAAATGTCCTACATTCGCCACATCTAATGTGGGGTGCTATACTGACATGATGAAAGTTTCACATACCATCTACTCTAGAAAAAATAATTTCATATTTGATTATAGATCTACACTGTCTTTCATATGTAAATAAATTTCAATGTTTGTTATGATTACACCAAAATAATTAAACATTGAATTAGAATTGAAAGACAAAAATTGTACATTGATTGTATCCCAGTTCTATGACTTCTCCCTTACTGTTATTTTATGGAATTCGATTCCAAAAAATCCTTTCAATCATCTTGTGGTTCGATTTGATTTCATCCTTGGCCCGAATTGATTTTCTCTATATAAATCCCACATCAATTGTAATGGAAGGGATGTTACTTTTGATTATTAAAACCCTCATATGATCATACATCAATGTGATGATAAGTATGAATTTCCTTTGGATATTAGATCAATGTTTTGTGCATAAATTTCCATTCATAGATGAATTTTTTCTCAAATGTTTGGATAGAAAATCAGCATCAATGATATTCTCTTTTTTCTGAAATTTGTTTATGTAATTCTAAAAGAGTTCCTCTTTTATTGATTAAAACATGATGTTGAGTAATCAATAGAACATTTACATGGTTTCATACCAATTTCAATGACACCTTATTGAATTTATATGATTTAGTAGTAGGAATTGATGAAGCAAATCCCATTAATCCTTGATAAGGGATTCATTTGGCGGAGTGTGTCACCTTGGGGTTCGCCAATTCTTTTTGTGAAAATGAAATGTCGAACAATTATACTATGCTTTTATTATTGTGAGTTTAAAATGATGCCAATAAAAAATTAGTATTGTATAATCCATATCGATAAATATTTTGATTAATTGTGTGGATCTCAATAATTTTCCCAAATTATCCTTTGTTATGGATATCTTTAATTGAGTGTCAGGAAAGAGGATATACACAAAATAAAATTCTTAACATGGTATAGACACTATGATCATTTATTGATGCCTTTTTAATTACTAAATTTCCAAATATCTTTATGTATTTAATTAATATAGTCTTTAGTCATTACAATGATCAGTTTGTGGTAGTCTTTATAGATGATATTCTAATCTATTCAAGCAATAAGGAAAAATATAAGTATCACATGAGAAATGTATTGAATACCCTATTAAAGGATAATATATATGAAAAATATAAAAAGTGTGAATTTTGGAGGCAGAAGGTTTAATATTTATGTTGGATAATATCCAGAGATGGAATAGAGGTAGATCTATCAAAGACAGAGGATACGTATTGGGGGTATGGACTAAAAGTGATGACTGAGTTCCATTTAATTCTTGGTTTTTCTATATATTGATGGTGCATTGTGGAGAATGTTTCACAAATATCTAATCCTTTGATCATGTCAACTCAGAAGGATGTGAAGATCATCAAGAAATATGAATGTGGTGAAAATATTTAAGGATCAGAAGTGAATGTTATTTAGTGCACATATGCTTACATTATCCTGTTGTGGAGTAGGGTTTTTAATCATTATCGATGCGTCCAAGAAGTGATTCAATTGTTTTCTTGTGAAGAATATTATCATTATCTTTTATGACTCACGTTATTTGATGATTCAAGAGAAATTTTACCCAACTCCGGATTTCGAGTTAGCAAGAGTAATTTTTGAAATAATCATATAGAGGAATTTTCTGTACAGAGAAATGTGTGGGATATATACTGATCATAAATATTTGAAATATATATTCACACAGATGGAGTTAAACATTCTCCAGAGAAGATGGTATGAGTTGATAATGGATTATAACTTCTCACTAAATTCCTACCCTGGGAAAGAGAACATGGTGGTTGATGCTTTGAGTTGGAAGGATCATTGTAGCATAGACGTGAGGAGGATCACAAAATATCTAAAATTTATGTATTTTTTAAATATGTGTCTTGAAATCCTAAATTAATGGAAATGATTTTATCTTTCTCAAATAAATTTTCAACCCCATTCTATGTGATTATTAAGGAGTCACAGAAAGGAGACGAAGAGCTGAGAAAGAATGTCAGAAATGATCCTAACATTAAATATGACCATGATGGATTGATAAGGTTCAAGAACAATGTTAGTGTTCCATCAATAACAAATTTTTTGAAATATATGTTAGATAAATCTCATAATAAATTATTCTATATTAATCCTGGATGTACAAGGACCTATAGGGACTTGAATGAATACAACTGTTGGGATGGAATGAAGAGAAATATTGTAGAGGTTTTATTTCGGTGTGTGGTATGCAAACCGAGTTAATGTTGAAAGATAAAAGTCAAAGTGTAAGTTTCCACCATTACCAAAAAAAGAATTGAAAAATGAGGACATCACTATGGATTTTGCCATCGAACTGTCCAATACATATAATGAGATTAATTCTATATGGGTGGTAGTCGATCACCTTAATTAGTAAGAACACTTCATCAATATCAAAGAACACATCTCTGTGGATCAACATACTAAGAAATATATTAAAGAAGCGGTATGGTTCAATGGAGTCCCACATTCTATTGTAAAAAATCACAACATGAGGTTTACCTCAATGTTCATAAAAGTTTTGAAACAAGAACATGATATAGAATTGTGTTTCTTAATTTCATATCATCCTCAAATAAATTTTTAGTCTAAAATAACAATTAATTTCCTTGAGAATATGCTGTGATATTATTCTATTGATTACAATGTTGGTTGAGATCGACACCTTCCACTATATTAGTTTTCCAGCAATTAAATCTTTCACCAAAAGATTAAGTCGGAACAATATAAATCCCACTATGGGAATAATTATGGAGCTCCAGCATGTTGGGATGAGGTTGAGAAAGAATTATTATGGACATAAGATTTTTATATTAATGGTCGAGATAGTTAGAATGATTTTGAAGCATATCAATTTATCATATAGTCTGTATAAAAGTTATTCATATATACATTGGCATGATCTAGAGTTTTTAATATGTGAAGAAGTGTTTCTAAAAATCTCACTCGGGGAGAAACATATGAGATTCTGGTATAAAGTGAAACAAATCCCTAGGCATATCGTTCCCTATGAAAATCATGATTGTACTAGGATGATAACCTATAACTTGTAACTTCTTCCAAGTTTCTATCAATTCCGTGATGTGTTCCATGTATCTCTCCTGAGTAAGCACATATTCGGCCCTTCACATGTACTGAACTCAGAGGTCATACCACTCAAGAAGGATCTTTCTAACGAGGAGCAGCATTTTGTAACTCAATATCATATATTGACTGTTCTATGAAGCAAGACCACTAACCTGGTCAATGTATTTTAGATAAATAACTAGTTATAGAAGCTATATGGGAACTTGAGGATATGATAATGCAGAATTATCATTATTTGTTTTTACTCGAGTGAGGAATTTCATGGGTGAACTAAATTTGGGGGGGTAAAATGTAACATCAATTTTTTTATTGACCTTTATTCTAGAATAACTTAATGTTTATTTTATTTAATGAAATTAATTAATTCAAAAATTCTATTCAAACATCACTAATTTCCAATTTTTCAATGATAGAAACTTGGCGTACATTACATGAATCACTAAATAGGCATATGTTAAATGAAACACTGATGATTCTATGAAACATCACATTGATGTTATAAATATTTAAATGAAATAATTATAACATAGGAATTAAATTGTGTAATATGAATACTAATTAGTACTTTTAATATAATTTTTATACTAATAAATCATATTTAGAATGAATGATATGATTTTTGGTAATGTGGTTTTTGTTTAAAAATTCCATTTTTACCAACAAACTTATTCTCTAATATAAATAATATAATACTAATTTAGAAATTAAAATTGATAAAATCAGATTTATTTTTTAATTTATAATGTTCAAATTAGCTTAGGATGAATTTTTGGGATTTAGATGGAACCTCTTTAAATGGATCGTGTTTGGATTCTCTTATTTTAACAGTCACAAACCATGATTCATTTATTACTAATGTTACTCATGTTTTATGTTTTCATTTCATATGAGCATATTAATTCTATTATATCACTTGTAAGGGTTATGGAATGACACCATGGGTTTTGATTCACTACTGCCGCCTAACTCAACTCACTATTTCCACATGGATAAGCTACCACCAGACTCAAGTCACTGTTATCGTTTGGATAATAAACGGCCAGACTAATGTCACTTTTACCAATTGGAGGAGATACCCCTAGAATTAAGTCACCATTTCTACAATGATAAGATAACACCACACTCAAGTCACCATTACCACTGGGCTAGTATTTCGTCAGAAGAAATTCATCTCCATCACCAAAGGAGTTACTATTAGTAGTTCCACCACTAGATGTTGAGTCAGAACTATTAGTCTTGTTACAGTTGCTATCTAAGATCATAGAGGAGAATGTTTTGACGAAAAAATATATTATTTGATGGTTTGATGTAGTTCTCAAGTCTTACTATATGATGATCTAAGGAATGTGGATATCCTTAAAAAATCACTGTTATATATTCATGAATGATCTATCTATCAAAAAGATGATGATATATAGATACAATTATTTATGTAAATCCTAAAACTGTGCTATCAATTTTTGAATTATCATGATCTTAATAATTAAAATAATATTAAGTTCAAAGATAATAAAACACTAAACCTATTACTGAGATTGATTGATATAACCGAAATTGACCAATAGAAGCATACATGCCAAATTCTATAATCCTCTGTTATGCTTGAAATTTCCATGAACAAAGAAAATACTCATAAACATTTCCTATCAAAATATTAAAAATATACAGAACATATGAACATTTTTTATTTCTATTAATATTTTTTCTATTTTTTACTTATGAGCAGTGTGTTGGTTTACTATAATCTGACACAAAGTATATATTTCATATTCATGGATAATACATGTTATTATCTCCATCTTCAATATGCTTCCCACTATGTGTGTGGAACATGTCCTTATATGACCTGTTCATTTCGTTCAACCCATGTATAACTATCAAATATTCTTTTTTAACCAAGGATACTTGTTTATGTTGAATGTATACCTAATAGAGGATGTGTATTTGTTTAATTATATTTATAAACTTCTTGGCATATTGAGATTTCCATGTGGGTGGATAAGGTATCACCATGAGAATAAACCTCTTATTTATTCCATTGTGTCACTGTGTTGTTTTTTTCATTTTATATCATATTCATGATAATATTTCATTAAAAAACAAAAAAAAAGTCATTGTTAATTAACCTTAATTAGAGTTTACATATGTTTTAATCTATGTAAGTTGATCTTAAATGTTAGGGTATTTATATACCATATTTTATCTAAAACATAACAAATCTCTAGTGAACCATTAAATGGATAGATCATATATATACATTCTATTTTGTATAATTGGATTGTTTATTTTCTCTGGAGGTATTTATTTTTTATTTTATTTGTTTTTAGAATTTTTTATTAGGAACTCATATCACCCCCTCTTGAGTAACCCTCTCTGGCCATCATTTTTCATCAGAGCATTTTTTACAATATACCTATTTTTACAGTGATTGTAGTATTATAAAAATGATATCGAATTTTTATCATTTTTAAATATAATTATTTATGCATAATTGAGTATAATGTTCTCCTAAAAACATACAACTATATTTTAATGGATGCAACTACGCTAAATGGAAAATCAAAATGAGAATTCATTTTGAAATAATTGGTTTTGATATATGGAATGTAATAGAAGAAAAATATGAAATACCACAAAATCCTACAAGTGATTAGACTAGTGAAAAAACATCCTATAATAATAAATTTAAATCTACAAATACATTGTTCAATTTTTTTGAGAAGAATTATACAGGAGAATATGTACCTTTAAATCTTCTTTGGAAATATAGGATTCCTTTTCTGTCTCACATGTAGGAACATAAAATGTCACTAAAGTGAGGCTGAATACATATACAATTATTTATTTTAATTTTTAAATGAAATATGATTAACCTATTTCTAATATGTTTCTCATGTTTATTGAAATTTTTATTACTATTCCTTAACATGGAAAACAAGAGGAAAATAGTGATCAAGTGAAGAGACTACTTTGATGGTTAACCAACTAATAGAGACAGACATATGTGTTAATCATAGTTTCATGTTACTTAATTAAAATACTTATCTCGTAATTAATATGAATTTTTATCATGTATGAAGATGAAAATAATGTTAACAAATATATTGGTGAAGATTAAACAAAAATATATTCAGTAGCCTTCAAATCTACAAGCTCTAGACAAAAAGAAATTCACGTCAAAGATTCCAGTAAAGAAGGATCTACTGATGACCATGATGAAGAAATGGCACACATGTCAAGATGATTCAATATATTATATAGGAAAAATAATTTCTTCAAAAAGTCAAATTTTATAGGAGATTATAATAACAACGGACTGTGGAAAAATGATTAAAAAAATGATGATTCTCAAAATAATGTTACTTATTATGAATAAAAGAGGAATAAGAACAATAAATATAATTTTCCAAATTTAAAATATAACAAAAACTACAAGGATAAGAATAGAATATACCAAAAGGCCATGAAAATACATGTAGTGTCTCTGAAGATAGTACAAGTGACTCAAACACTAATCAAGAATATATTGATGAAAGATCAAATATGATCTTTATAGTTTGAACATCAGAGGCACAAAATGATCTTCTCGTATCTTTTATTGATGCTTCACACATGTCTAAAAATAAATAAAGAAATGATATTTTGGAAAACATGAAAAACCAGGATCAGTTTGATAACTATAACATACTATATGACACTTCTCATGAACTGAATGACAAATATAAAACCCTCAAAAAATAGTATGCTTAATGATTAAATTTTTAAAATTATCCAACTATTGAAAAAGATAAAAATGATCAACTAATGAATGAAAATAATGAATTAAAACTGTAAAATGAACAATTAAATAAAGAAATAGAAAAATTTACCAATAGTAAGAAAAAATTAACTCAAATACATGGATACAATTTTTATCCCAAATACGTAGTAGGTATAGGTTACCATCCATGATTTTTTTTAAAAACCAGATCTACATCAAGTTCTAGTGTGAAATGTTCATATATTGAAAATAGTTAATCAATTGGATCTAATAATTTTTTATCTCTAGAAGTATTTAATCCATTTATAGAAAACCTATAATAAAAATATGGATACAAAAATTGTATTTTAAAAACTTATCTATACCAAATAGAATTTGGATAAAAAATCAACTTTAGAAAAAAATTCTATTGTAGGAACCCTGTTAAAGAAGCCCCAACAACAGTTTTTGGTATCTGGATAGTAGATGTTCCAATCACATGATTGGAGACTATTCAACCATCAATAATTTTATTAACAATGAAAGTTGACAAAAAAAATTTGTGGTAATGATAATGGAAAAATAATTGGATATGGAAAATTTGGTAATTGTAAATCAGAATAAACATAAAATGGTTTATATCTAGATATATTAAAAAACAATTTACATAGAATTTCCCAATTTTGTGGGGATATATATTTTGTGAAATTTATAATCAATTCATATCATGTTCTTAATGAAAAAATTTATTTAAATTTTATTTCATTGAGAAATGATAATATTTTTTATATTGTTTTAAATTTCGTATATTGTAAAAACATTTCTTGACTATGTTCCCTTTATATAGAATATTTTATTTGGAATAAGATACTATTACATTGCAATATTCACTCACTTATAAAATTAACTAGGAAAGGCTAAGTTATAGACCTACCAATGCTTGAAATCTCAAATGATAGAGTTCTTATTCCCTACGTAAAGGGGAAACATCATATGATTATTTAAAAAAAATAGAATGATATTTCAACCTATCAACCTCTAGAGAGAATTCATATGGACCACTTTGGACTTTCTAGAGTATCTATTCTAAATAGAAAACACTTTTTATATGTCATTATATATTAATTCGTAGATACACTTAGGTATTGATTTTATCTGATAAATGTGCAGCTTGTTCTTATTTTATTATGTATTCAAAATCAATACGAATATTTAGTGGGCATAGGACTAAGACCATAAGGATTTTTCTTGGTCGAGGATGTGATGATCATTTTATTGAGTCATTCTATTTTAAAAATGGCTATATTAAAATATTTTATTCACTTAGAACACTAGAAAATCTATGTGGTAGAAGGAAGAAATATGACTCTTTAAGAGATAGATTGAAGTATATTATATGAATATAACCATCCTATATACTTTTAGGATGATGTTGTTAATAAAAATATTATATTATTAATAGGTTTTAGATTAAACCTCTCTTAAAGTAAACTAATTATGAGTTATGGAATAATATAAAACCAATGATTAATTACGTACAATATTTTGTTTTATAATATTTATTCATAATAAAAGGAAAATTTGAGAAATTTTCCTCCAATTGAAATGATGGAATTTTTCATGGGTATTCAACATCCAAAAAATCCTATAGAGTATTTATTAAGAGGACCAAAACTGTGAAAGAATATATTTATATCATCATTGATGAAACAGATCCCAATGAATCTAAAACAATCTTAAAAGAACTCGAGGGTGATCATTCATCGTTGAATCTCAATTGAAAACCATTTGAATGGTCTTTTAAAAATGGAATAACTATAGAAATTGATCCACCAGAACCTGAAAAATAAGAAAATAATGATCCTACCAGCCCCTATTCTAAAATAATCATTAGGACTCATAGACTCCACCCTTTAGATATAGTAATTGGAAACATAGAAAAATGTACATAGACTGGAGCATCTACGAGAAAAGAAATTTAACATCAATCCTTCTTGTCATATATTGAACCTAATAACATTAAGGATTACATCATTGATGAATTAATGGTAATAGAAATATACAAAGAACATAATCATATTTAAATAAACAATGTTTTAGAATTTGATGACCAACCTAAGTAAACCATAACTATTAAAACTATATGGGTGTTTAGAAACAATGATGATGAATATGGAACTATTGTATGAAAAAATCTATATTAATTGCATAAGGATGTAATCAAGTATGAATGTATTTATTATAAATAATATTTTTCACCTGTAGCAAGACCTAAAGACATTATGGTAAATATTTATTATGTAGCACATCTGGTCTTCAAAGTATATCAAATTGTTGTTAAATGTTAATTATTAAAGTGATTTATAATTGAGAATGTTTTTTAAAAAACCACTAGGATTTCAAAACCGTGCTTTTAGAAATATTGTTTTTATACTTTCAAAATATTTTATGGTCAAAAAATGGCTCTGACAGCTTTGTATGATAGGATTAACTATTTCCTTGATTAAAAATTATTTTCAACAAGAATAGTTGATCAAAATATATTTATGAAAGTAATTTAAAAAGATATTTTTATACTTCAAATTTATGTGGATGATATTATTTTGGGATCTAATGTTGATTCCTTATCTTATGATTTTTCAAAATTAATGATAGGTGAGTTTGAAATCTGTTTAATCGATGATATCAAATTATTTCATGTGTTTTATATTTTTCAAAATATTGAAATAATTTATTTACATCATAGTGAAATCATAAAATATCTTTTAAAACATTCTCTCATGGATAATACCAAATGTAGTGATACTTCTATGAGTACCACCTGTAAGGGATACATTGATAAAACATGGAAAATAGTATATCAAACTAGTTTCATTGGTATGATCGGATTTATTCTGTACATAACTTCTATTTGTCCTTATAATATGTATTTTGTATGTATGTGGGATCTCTTTCATGAAAATCCAAAAGAGTATCATTTTTTTCCTTCAACATAATAATTAAAAAAACCCAATTATTTAACCAATTTAGAGTTTTTCTACCCAATACAACATGATTTTTATTTATTTTGTTATTTAGATGATGATTTTTGTTGTTTTATTTTATATAGAATAATCTCATTAAGAACATGCCATATTTTAAGAAAATCGTTATATCATCGTGTAGTAAGAAGAATATTTGTGTTATACTATCCACTATTGAAGGTGAATACATTTCATTAAGAAGTTTTGAAAAAATCATATGAATAATAAATAATTTATGAGACTTTGGATAATTTTTTTGAAATGTACCTATTAATGTTGGCAACATATGTGTAATAAAAATTTAAAAAAACATAGTATCTAACACCAGAAAACAGATAATTGATGTAAGACATCTATTTTTGAGAGATCATTATCCAAAGAGTGATATAACATTAGAATTAATTGGAACTAAACATAATCGAGATAATATATTCTTGAATCCAATGAATTCTAAATGATTAAAATACATCAAACATGAATTCTAAATGATTAACATTAATTGATAATTCTTCATTGACGGAGTCACCATCGATGAGTCTTCATTGATGAGTCACAATAGATGATTAACCATTGAGATGGTCACTATTTATGAGTCACCATTTATGTGTAACCATTGATGACTCACAATTTATGGAGTTACTATTAATGAGTCACCATTGATGATTCACTGTTGAACAAGTCCCTAATTATTTTAAAGTTGCCGTTATTTTTATTACTTTGGTGATTTTCTGTACATATTAAAATATTGTTATTATAATTATCTTATTATTATTTTATAATCCTTAAATGATAAAAACATTGGGATTATAATAATTCAATTCACATCTTCTATCCCTTTAAATCCATATCCATTTCCTCCCTCTAGAACCTATCTTCCCACTACCGTGCTCCTCCTGAAGCCTTCATCCGATTAAGAAGGCAGGTATAAGAGTGTTATTTAATAAAATGTATAAGATATGAGTCTATTTAAGAGATGATAAGTATCATCAATTTGTTTGAGGTATAATTTAGTAAACCCATATCTTAAGAACCGTGTAAATGAAGAAAAAAATAGATTGATGCACAATGGGTTCCGAAAAGAAATATTCTAGTGTTAAGGGTAATTTAAAAACAAAATTTGATAAACTAGTTTACCTGGAATAATAGATTGTATTATATGAGGATAGTTGATGAATTTTTTCAGAATGTGATATACATTTTTTGGAAGAAAGAAGATAAAATTCATAGCTGTATAGATGTAGAAGAGATTTCATTATCTTGTACAGAATCAAGAAAAGTTTCTTCAGATTCATCAAAAATAGGTTTATAATGATTTCAGTTGGAGTATACAAAATTGGAAGTTGATTAGGATCTCCTATAAATAACTAGACATCAATCCAATAGAATACCAAAAAATATATAGCTTAATGGTTAGTGGAATATGTTGTTTATATTTTTCGAAGATGTTTTACATCCATGCAATGGACACATCAATACAATGAGATATCAATATGTCTACTTTATGTGTATGATGGACAATGGGAAAACAATAAATATTTGTAGATTTTTATGGTCCACATGAATGAAATTTGAATGAAGGGATCCAAAACAAACTCCCTCAAAGATACCAAAATGGCCTCTCCCAAACTAGATGAAAAAGGTTATCTCATGTTGGGGAAGAAGTAGAGGACAAAATGGGTGGTGTATTCCTATCAAAGTTAAACTAGAATAGAGATATTATTACTTAAAATCCCTAGAAGGGATGTTGGTTTAGTGATAATGTAAAACTACATGATGAGTTTAACCCTATTGATCACCCAACATGACCAAAGGATATGGAGGATCCTAGTCTTTAACCTGATGAGATTCCTGAGTATTCTATCACGAATTTTATTAATGACAGAGATGAATAAGATGAATAAGGTGAGTAAGTGGAAGAAGAGAGTGATATACTGATCATAAAATCTCAACAAATAGTATAAATTGATGATTACATTTTTATAGGATATCTACCTAATAGTGAAACACTATTATCTGATCACGATAATAAGGAAGATAGTAATGTTTTTAAAGAATTTCAGTATAAATTATCTACATATGAGACCTAAAATATGGAGAGTAATGTTGAAGTAAATTAAAATGTTTCTATAAAAGGTTTGTAAAGATATTATGGATCTTGATTAATCTGCTGAAATAGCCCAAATGAATACTATGGATAAAGATGACACATTTCATGATGAGAATCATGATGTTAAAAATGAGGACAATATCTCTTTTTAAATAGTTAATAATCATAAAGAAGGTGGTTGTGATCAAAAAAAGAATAAATTGAATAGTGTAGATCCTTTGCAATAGTTTTTTCCTTTTCATCACTATCAAGAAATTATTTCCAATATCTTCAAATAATTTCATACTAGGGATACACTAAATAATTATATTCCAACAATTTTTTCAAGGATAATGAAGCTTCTAGTGAGGGGGAGAAAAATCCAAATCCTAATGAATTGGTAGGTGAACCGGCTCAATTATAATTGTTAGAGATCATGGAATGAAATCATATAGAAGTCCTACTATCTAAAAATGAGGGAGATTTGATACCATTATAGTTATTTTGTAATTTCTAGTGGATTAGACTCCATAGACACCCACTTTTCATCTCCAACAGAAAACTCGTATTCCTTCTAGAACAGATGTTCGTCAAAGTTTTACAAATCCCAGATACACTCCAATTATTACATATGTCAAATCATCAATTGGATACTATGAGTAATTGGTGAAATATCTTGGTTTTCTATGAATTGAAATGACATAAAATGATTCAGATGATGAATCTGATTTCTCAACAGAATGTTTCCTACTGAATCAGATAGATGTAGTTGGGGATTTATAGCCCTTAAATCCCATGAAAATAGAAGGACCAGCAAAAGATGTAGTGTCAGATGAAAAAGGAAATATTTACAATGCACGATCTGTGTTTTCTCTTAAGGTTGTCACCAAATCTGATTTAGACTCATTTGATAAAGACCATCATTTAGATATGGAATCATTCATAAATAATTTCTTCTCAGACTTTTAACATTTATTGAACTATCAACCATATCGTACTAGTCTTCTTAATAAAGAAAGTATTAGATATTTAATAGATATGGCCATATCTCATATTCAACCTGATGATAGTTTTTATATTCATGAAATCAATGATTAAAATATATGATTGACATCTATGGATGCCAGTTTTAAATCATCAGTATAGGGTCTACTGACCTCCTTTTCTATTTTTAGGAGTTCCACTTCTCATTAGTTGGATAGATTGGATTATATTTATTCTCCATCAACTACACCATCTACTAAACTATTGGAATTTGACATATTTATATTTAAATAGTTTTTTAGATATGAAATACGAAATTCATTGGGTGATTTTTGTACTCATGAATACTAGATTAGGCAGATACGTCTTCATGGACAACAAATTAATCAATTCCTAAAAGAGTATCTTGGTGATCAATAAAAATAAATGGAATTGATCAAAAAGGATCTCCAATATTATTTTTCAATGATTTACACTAAACATGTTATATTAGATAATTTTAGGTTTATTTCTATGAGAATTCAGAACCCACTAGTGAAAAAGAGCCTCTAATGAACATGTGTGCTTGTTAAAATTTCCTACACTAGATCTTCATAGGTTTATGGATGAAATCAAAGATTTATTTAATGAAATTTAATGATGAGGATCTATAATTTGGGACATCATAAATATTTTGAAACCATATCTTCATGCCTTTCAAACAATTGTTATTTTATGAGAATCCATTCTTGTTTCATCAATTCATTCAACCACAACCATATGAACAATTCAGTATAGGCATCCTCTAAAATATATGTCCACCAGTCTTATGCCTCCAACATTTCAACCCCTAACACTATCTCCAATTAAAACTATTAGATAGCTCGTACCTGTTCTTTTTATAGAACCAATTCCTCTTTCTACCAATCTATTGTCCATTACAACCTTTTGATAAAAATATAATTTTACAATCTCTTCTCAATATGATGATAGATACAAGGAAAAAGATCCAACGAAGATGAATGTTCAATCTCTAACATACTATTCTGAGTGAATATTTTTTGATGTTATCACATTTATAGGGATCCTATAATTTCTTCAAAACAAATATCTTATTTGATTTCATATATTTTTGGTACTTAGTCAATGCAAATCCTTAATGTTATTTTTTCAATATTGATATATCTTTATAATATCAAAGTAGGAGATAATGGGCCAAAAAATTTATCATTAGATTTTTTTTCTAACTCCCATATATTAATACTTTTTTGAATAACTTTTTTAGTATATGAATTATTAAAATTCCATGTTTTGTGATCATTAAAAGGGGGAAAATGTGTGTAACTCCTTAAAGGAAGTGTTTTTGAAATATCTTGTTTTAATGATCTAAAACTATGAATCATTTATTACTATTTTTTCATTTGTTATATGATATAATTTTATACGAACATATTACTTGAATTATATATGAGCTATGAGTTATGGAAAGACACAATTGGTTACATGTCACCGCTACCGCCAAACTCAAGTCACCATTACTGAAAGGATAAGCTACCGCCAGATTCATGTAATTATTACCACCATGAAGAGAAACCTTCAAAAGTGATTCACTGATACTTCCAAAAGATTTACTATAATTTTTGTCATAGCTAGATAGTGAGTAACCACCATAAATCTTGTTTCTATCATTGTTTGAGATCTTCAGATTGAATGGTTCAACAACAAAATCTATTATTGGATGGTTTTACCAAGTCCATAAATCTTATTAAAGGTTAACAGGAATAATATGGATCAAATTCAACAAGAACTATTATATATTCATGAATGATCACTTTCTAAAAATGATGATGATATTGAGAAATAGTGATTATTGTCGTTCGTGGATGTTTTATGATTGAATTTGTGAATTCTTTTAAACATACTAATTCAAATTATGTAAAGATCAACGATACAGAAACACTGAACCCATTACCAAGATTCATTGAGAAAATAGACAGATATCAACTAATGGATACATATAGATTTATATGATCCCCAGTTATACATCAAATATTCTTAAACAAAGAACAGTCTCCTAATCATTGCTGATATGAGGATTACAAACATAGAGAACGCATCATAATTATCTTTTTCTATTATTGTATTTTCAATTTATTGTAATTTAGAGTATTGTGTTATTTTACAATTATCCATCACACTCATTATATTATCTATTATAGGATAATATTTTTTATTCTCTCATTCCTCAATATGTACCCCACAATGTTTTGTGGAAGGGGTCCTTGTGTGGCCTTTTATTTTCTTTCATCCCACTTATAACTATGAAAGTGTTTTTTTTGGCATGTATGTATTTTTTTACTATATACCGTGTATTATTGTATTTATAATCTGCATTGGAGCAGATAATTTCCAAATGGATGGGATTAGGTGTCACATTGAGACAGATCCTCTTATTTATTCCATTTTGTTAATATATTGTTAAATTTTTTTTCTATCATATTCAATATAACATTTCATTAAAAAATAGTAAAATATCATTAATACATAATCAAACCATGTTTTGATATATGTTTCGATTAATCTATATTGATTTTAAATGTTATGGTATTTCTAGAACGTATTTCTATTGAGACCTATTCACCCATTAATTGATCTTTTAAAAGGATGGATCTTATATATATATATATGTTGTATTGATTAATAGGTCAGATTATTCTATTTAGGGGTTATTATTTTTTAGTCTATTAGTTTTTAGAAGTTATTTTTGTGAACTCAATTAACCCTGAATGAGTTACTCGCTCTGGCCAATATATTTTTTTGAGAAACCTCAGTTTTGGATGAATATTGAAAAATATCAGATACTAAATCAAAACTATATTTTCATATAATTCATTTATATGGATACATTATATTTTCATTTGGTTTAAAAGTTTAATTAGATTATATTGTTTTAATTAACACAATGTTATAAATTGGAATGAATTTCACATTAAAAATGTATATAAAAACATCATATACTTTTGATCATAGTAACTTAGAAAACAAGCATTGTCGACCCGACTATGGGATTAATTATAAATTAATTTCTTCCACATTTTTATAGGAATATTGAAAAAAGGATTCCATATTTGGAATAGTAATAATTTCTAATTTCTAATATGTTCATCTTAGTTTATTACAAAAAAAAACTAGTGAATGTTATGAAAATTAATTATATATATTAATGTTAAATTCAGATTAATAAATAACTAAACCATAATCTTAAGGGACATAATGTCCTTTAATTTTCTCTAATATCTATTATCATTCCATATTTCAGCCATATCCTACATTTTATAGAATTTTTATAATAATTTTATCCACTTGGAACGTGGAAAAATCTAAATGTAATTCTATCTTTAAATACCCAGAAGAGTGCCACTTCAGCTCCCCTATAAAAAGCCACCACCTCTCCCTCTTATTGACACATCTCAAACCTCAAATGATAATACAATATCTAGCCATTACAGTTCCAAAAACACCTCAATTACTCCTATATTCCTCCCCTTGGCTGAAATTTATCTATGGAGTCCTTTTGGAAAAATCTAAAAGGAGTTATCCTATTAAGAGTTAATGTCCTCTCTCAAGGCCATTAATTTATTTTCTTATGGAATCCACACGATTTTTATGCATGATTGTATAAGAAAATGTTTCCTATATATACTATAATGTTATTATTCCATGGATTCCATCTAAACATACATGCACCTTCATTTATTGGATAATGAAAATACTATTTATATGTATGGAAAACTATCTGCTTACTAAATAATGATATTTCAATTTTCCATACCACCTATTATAGTGAAAATTATAATGCAATCTATATGTATATATGTTATATTTCAAATTTATTATTTCATTAATATATTTTATTCCTTTTACATCAAATGTCATTTTTATATTCCATTTTCTATAAATATGATAATTTCTTTTGAGGAATTGTAGACTACAACACCTAAAATCGATGTGATTCCTTCACACACTACATGGAATTTTTTGAGGATGGGTTATGTGAACATATATGATATATATATAACAATACAATTATTCATTTACTATATTATATACATATATACACAATTTTTCATTTTTTCTTTCTTCAAATATGACAATAAAAATAGAATCCTTGTTCATTTGTATATACGACTTACCATCAACAACAATGATATATTCCATTTTGTACTTATATATTAAATATATTATTATAATAATCATATTCTCTATATATAATTTATTTATATAATGTTTTAAATTTTTTAAATTATTATATAATGTATATGTAAAAAATATATAACAAAGTAAGACACATGAAAAGAGTAATTTGAATATTACCTGATGTTAAACTGAAACATAGGATTGTTAACATACAGTTAATATATAGACATAATAATATAATATATGGTAATCGATATAATAATATTTTTATGTAAAATATTTAAAATAAATTTATATTAATTATATATGTGGTCTCAAGAACCATGGTTATGGTATTTTATCTCACTTTTGATTTCTGTGAGACACTTGCTAGGTTACGCACTCTTTACTTTTTTATAGTGTATGTAATGGCCATAATTGTATTATATGTTTCTTACAATTAAATTTATTGGAATTCAAATATAATTCTTAATAGATTTATGTCATTCCATCTACATTTAAATTTTATCCAAAATAGAATTTTGTTTTTCAATTTTTCTTCGTTGAGACTCGTGTTTTATCATGAACCTAAAATCTCTTTAAGGAGTATATACTTCTATTTTTCGTTATATCATGAATTTACTTATTTTAATGATATTATAAACTTATTGAAATTTCATTTTCATACATGTAGAATATAATACCACGTTACCTAGTAATAAGAGTTTATTGAAACAATCTCAACACATTTAGAGATTTATTGTGTTTATACATTCATTTAATAATGCTTATTATTCATATATATAAAAAACCAATGCATTTAATTATTCTATGTTTATTCAGGGAATATCCATCTATTAGTACCATTTTTACACTCTTTAGTAGTTATGATATATAATTTAGTAAAATATGACCATATCTGTCTCTAGTTAGAAATCTATGGAATTCAAAAAACATGATTTAAAAAAATTGAAATCATATTAGAAGCTCATTTTTAAGGGAAATTTATTTTACGAAATGTATACTTTTTTAAAAGGATGATTTAAAATATTTGAAATCAATTTTTATTATAAAATTATTTCAAAAATAATTATGTTTTAAAAATAATCATTCAATTGAAAGAGGATATTTTCATCAAGAAATGATTTTTAAAAAGATATATCAAAATTATTTCCCATATATTATTGCATCCATTGGTGTTACTAATTCATTTATAATGAAAAAAATTGGATGATTACATTCATATTATATCATGTAATGTATTATTTTTTTAAGTCATTATGTTTATGAATATTGTTTCTCATTCATGGGGTACATGCTGTTGAATACCGCTGATTTTCATGGGTTATGATTGTGATGAAATGATTATTAAATCTATCTCTTTAAAAAATTTATGATATGTTTACATGGTTAAAATGTCCATTTCATTTCATGGGTTACATATTATTGTTTATGATTTTTGTCACATTTTTTTATGATTTCATTAAGATATGGGTATGACCTATATCTCCTTAAAAAGAATAGGATAAATATATATATCTATTGAGATGGACTAAGATGGTCTTGGGAATGAACCTGAACTATATATATGGCCATGGGAGTGAAACAGGACTACCATGTTGGTATGAGAAGTCATTTGATTATACCAAGATAGAAATGGGAGTGAATCATGGCTTCCTATATGATAATTGTTGTCAACCTATACTACCATGATTGTCGTGGAAGTGATTCATTAGCTACAATGGAAATCATATTATATGCTTATGTGTCTGAAATAATTATATGGTTTATTTCAATGATATGATTTATTGGCCTATGTTCATTACATACATGTAATTAATGTCTTATAAACATCAATGTTTTACTCAATGATTAATTTAAATGATCTTTGATATATATGGAATGATACTATTTTTTCATGATCATGTTATAATTCCCTTATTACCATGATTATACTTCCACATCTCCAATGTTTACCCTTAGTGAGAATTTTATATCATCCATTATTATGTTTCCTTACCTAGGATATGAAGATATGTAATATTTTTTTATGTGTATATAATGGTTTATAGTCCAGAAGAACCCTATGGGAGATAATGTATCCAATTTATATACCATTATTTATGATTTCCCTTTTTCAAAATGAAATAGACCAGTACAGTCATTGGGAAATTGTTTGTGTAATTTATTTTTTATTCCACAAAAGGTATTTAATTTTTTATAATATATCTCTATATAATCATCCACTTTTATATAGGTAATGTCATGATGAAATTTTTATGATATCCATTTTATTCCTTGGGTTATAATATGATGTATGTTTTTGATGTCTTTGAACACATAAATAAGGATTTCATTATGTGATAGTTGGGAAGTATATCTTCCTCCAATTCATTAGGTAAGGATAAATGTTATCTGAGATGAAAGGTTTAAGGCCCCAACCTTAAACCTTACTTAATCTTGAGTTATTACAAGATTACACATTGAGGATATTTTCGGGTTTAGAGTTTTAGAGAATTAGATCATAAAACTTGCATTACATTCCACATATAAACAAAGTGGTTACATAAAGATAGTATTCTTCATTCCCATCAATGGAATCATATTTAAAATAAAACATGGATTCTTTATTGACACTTCCTTGACACTATCATCATATCATGTACCTTTCCCTTGACCTGTGAAAAACATTTCAAAAAAACATGGGATGAGCATAAAAAGCTCAGTAAGGGATATGAAAATATGGAAAGGAAACATGGGTACATATATACATAAGAATGAGATCATACATTACCCATAAAAGATAAGAACTTTATCATACCTCATCAAATCATGAATAAATCATAGAAATCATAATACATAAATGTAACTTGAGGCATTAATAACATTCTTACGTAGGGAGTAACCCTATTGGTTATGTTTGGAATACCCATCATAGTATATTCCATAAATCTCTTCGGAGAAACCTTAACATTACACTCCTTCGCGTTACCCAATGCATTTGAGAGCTATATCAGGCTCACCCGCCATTAGTTTATTACGGAACCACCCGTCTTCATAATAATGCCCAAGAACCTCAACATAATCGTATCACATAAAACATGCATAAAGGAAACATTACATTTCCACCTTTCAATCACAAGATATCAATACAACACATTGATATAAAAACATTATGAAAACCATTTTCAGTACCAAAATAAAATAAAAGTAAAACATGGTATTTATTTTTCTTTTAAAAAAATGTATGGCTGGTAGAGGAAGCCAAAACTCAAATAACGGTCACGACGGCGGAGAAGTCGTTGTCACCACATACGTACAACAAAAACATTCCATTTTTTCGTTTAGTAAATGCTTTGTATAAAAAATATTCCTTTTGAATAAACTTAAATGTCAAAGGGGTTTATAAACCATATAAAAAAAAGGTTCTCTATAAAACAAAATATGCCTCAATGAAAGGAGATTGAGATGAAGTCTCATACCTCGGGTCTGACTTGACTCGATCGTTATTTAATGTCCTGAATAATAAACTTGAGTTAATTTATACTTATTTAAGAACCTTTTTCAAGTTCATTATCCCTTTTATATCACTTATTTCCATGTCATGAACACTATGTAATTATTTAAGTTAATTACGGTCGTTTTAACGATCATTGGTACTTGAGTCAAAAATAAGCCCTTTATAATTACAAGTTGTTCATGTATCCATTATATCCAGAATGGTATTCATGATGTGGATATCATATATGTCATATATATCCAGTACATGCATGCATTTATAATATTACATAATCATTTAGAGGTATGAAATGAAATTCACCGTTCATGGAGATGGTAAGCCGTACGTACGCATGAACGCTACTTTCATTTCTATTTCATATTTTATAGAATGGAATCATAATTATATAAAGGTATATTATAATTCCAGTATAATATCATATATAATATCATAGTTACATCCTTTATATGTCCCATATATGGTATTTAACGAATCAAACCACTTTGAGGGGGCGGTAGTCCGCACTTCCTTAAATGAAGATATTGTGTTTATCCATAATGGAAACCATAAAGGTATAACCAAAATGAAAAATACAGAAGCTTAAGGAAAACATTAACATATTATATATCATATATAAATATAGTGTAATCTTAATGGCCACCTTTGAAGGTGTTAAAGGAATGTTGAACAATCATCGTTTTGGGAGGCATAAATTCACCATCCACGGAAACCGTATGTTCTTTAACCAATAGATGTAGGTGTGTGTAAGTGTAGTTTGAATACTTCTTATAACAACATACTATTATATTTAAGATACTGTAGTTGTTACAAAATAAATAAATAAAAATATTTTAGGGGGTTGTAGAAGCAAAATAAAACAAAAGGACTCAAGTGAAGACATTACCTTAAAATCGGGTAACTCTCTTAGATTTGAGCTCAAAGGCTTCCTTGGGAAGACTTCTGCCCAAAGTGAGGCTTCAAGGAGTAATATAGGGAAGTGTATAGACAAAATGGGAAGGGGTTGGCTAAGCCAAATGCTTTGGGAGTGTGGGTAAGGAGGTAGAGGTGGGGGCCTTTTATAAGAGGAGAGGAGGGGCACTCTTAGAAAGTAAAGAAATATTACTTTATTTGAAAATGCATTTTGTATTTAAATGGTTCCACATTGATATAATTCAAGGATAAGGTGATAAGGGTTCGAAATCCAACCATCCAATACGTTTTGGACATGTGTAGGTCATAAGTTTTACATTATCTTTTCATATTATTTAAATCCTTTATTAATGAAGTAATCGCTAAATCATTATGATGTCATAAATACATTTATTTATATAATTTTAAAAAATTATAAAAAAACTACTATGATGTATGAAATCTTTTTAGATTTCCAATGAATATTTATAGTAAAATATCTTACTTGCATAACCCCATTTAAAAATTGTTTTCGTAAAATAACTCATGTTTGTGTCATTTTTACTTTAACATTAAATAAAAAGTTATTTATGTCATTTTCCAACCAAAGTGGCTCCATGGGGTCCCCAAGTTGACCCATGGCTTGTCTTGGTCGGCCCTGACACAACTAATATGGTTAGGACATGTGTCTAGGTTATTTCATATTATTAAAGCATTATTTTTACCTTAAACTACACTAATTACCACTAATCACGATTAAAAACTTAATAAGTTACTATTCACCAAAAAATTATTTTAATCTCATTGAACCACATTTTACTTCTTAATGAAAACCATGCATGTCAGATTTTTGAAAATCAAATCACATAAGTGACAAAAGTTTCATTTAAACGAAAAATCAGTTTCTTTAACTACCACTTAGTGATTTCACTATTCATCAAAAATTGAAGCTTTTCAGAAAAATACCAAAACATCACCCTAAGATAAATTTGATATTATGAATTCAAAAATGAATTCTATTTTAAAAAAATCAAAACATATAAGTCACATTAATTAATTTAATAATTAATTCCCGATGTCAGAGCAAATAGCGTGTTTTTATGAAACAATAAGTATCAAAAGATTGACACTAGTTTAAGTCCGATTTCAAATTGAAATTAATTACAATGTCCACCATTGGATTAAATGGTAAAAATATATTCAGATTAAACTTTAATACCAATTCAAAAGATAATCTAATCATATAAATAAATTAGATTAAAAAGCAGTTTTGATGTAAAATGCAGTATTTTTCACTATTCATTAAAAAATGAACATTGTCAGAAAAATACCAAAAATTTATCCAATGTAAATTTCAATGTCCCAATCATAATGAATATTTTTATTTTGACAAATATAGATTATCAATTTTCAAAAGTTTGATTTAAAAAGGGTTTTCCATCAAAAGGCAGTAAAACAATCTTTTAAGAATATTAGTGTATTCCATGCTTAATATTGGATTTATTTTCATTTTAAGCCTCTAAAAAATATCTAGTTAATTAATATACATAGATAAAAATATCTATTATTCATTACTTAATTGGGATGTTACATCCTTCCCACCTTTATAAAATTTCATCCCCGCAATTTATTTACTTATCGAATAAATGAGGGAACTTATCCCTCATTGCATTTCCAGATTCTCATGTTGCCTCTTCAATCATGTGGTTTTTCCACAAAACATTACCTGATTAATCACATTTTTCTGTAACACTTGCTCCATGTGGTCCAGAATCTGGACCGGTTGTTCCTCATAAGATATGTTCTCTTCCAGCTGAACTACCTCTGGACTCAAAACATGAGATGGATCTGGCATATACTTTCTCAACATCGAAACGTGAAAAACATTGTGTAACTGAGATAAACTCGGAGGTAAAGCCACCTGGTAAGCAACTGGTCCAACACTCTCCAGAATTTCATATGGTCTAATGAACCTTGGACTCAGCATTCCTTTCTTACCAAATCGCATCACACTTTTCAATGGTGATACTTTGAGAAAAACATGATCACCTACCTCAAAAGATAGATCCTACTCCTGTTTTCTGCATAACACTTCGGCCTACTCTGAGCTGTTCTCATGTGCTTCTGAATCAGCTGAACTTTTTCTACCATCTCTTCTACCAATTCTGGTCTCATCAACTTCCTTTCACCAACTTCATCCCAGAAAGCTGGAGTTCGACACTGCTTCCCATATAATGCCTGGAATGGTTCCATCTGTATACTGGAATGAAAACTATTATTATATGAAAATTCAACCAAAGAAAGATGATGGTCCCAACTTCCCTGATAATCCATAGAGAAAGAACGTAGAATATCCTCCAAGGTCTGAATTCTTCATTCTGACTGCCCATCTGATTGAGGATGAAAAGTTGTACTAAAATTTAATTCTGTACCCAAGGACTTCTGAAGGCCTTTCCAAAAGTTAGAAGAAAACCTGGGATCACGGTCAAATACAATGGAGAGAGGAACTCCATGTAACCTAACTACCTCTTTAAGATACAAACGGGAAAGTTGATCCAGGGAAAAAGTATCTCGTATAGCATGGAAATGAGCAGACTTGGTCAAGCGATCAACAATAACCCAGATTGCATTATTACCTTGAGATGTCTTCGGTAATCCCACAACAAAGTCCTTGGATATATTCTCCCATTTCCACTCTGGAACTAGTAAAGGCTGAAGCATCCCTTTCGGTAACTACAGCTCTGCTTTAACCTGTTGACAAGTCAAACACTTCACAGTAAAGTCAGCAATATCTATTTTCATTCCATCCCACCAGTAATACTCCAACAGATCTCTATACATCTTAGTACTGCCTGGATGAACTGAAAACGGAGAACTATGAGCTTCACATAACAACTCTCTCTTCAACTGTGAATCACAAGGCACACACAATATCTTCCCAAATCTCAAAACACAATCATTATCAATGTTGAATTCAGGCAACATACCTTTCTGAACCAACTCTACCCTTTTCTGAAACTCACTGTCTTGCTTTTGTGCTTGCTTGATTCTATCTGATAGAGATGATCTCACTGATACCTGAAACAAAACAGAAGAACTTCCTGCACCAACAACTTCTATGCCAAATTTCATCAAATCCTTAACCAATGGATCACGTTCCAAACGCAACATTGCTAATGAAGCATTACTTTTTCGACTCAAAGCATCAGCCACTTTATTTGCTTTTCCTGGATGTTAATGAATTGTACAATCATAATCCATGATTAATTCTAACCATCTCCTTTGTCTCATGTTCAATTCTTTCTGAGTGAATATATACTTTAAACTTTTGTGATCGGTATATATTTCACACTTTACTCCATATAGATGATGCCTCCAAATTTTTAAAGCGAAAACAACAGCAGCTAATTCCAAATCATGTGTAGGGTAATTTACCTCATGAGTTTTCAACTGTTGTGAAGCATAAATAATTACCTGATCATTCTGCATTAGGACGCAACCAAGTCCTTTCAATGAAGCATCACTGTATATAACAAACTCACCATTCCTGGAAGGTAGTGCCAAAACTGGAGCATTCACCAATCTTCTTTTCAATTTCTGAAAACAATCATCACATTCTTTTGTCCAGATAAACTTAACACCCTTCCGAGTTAGCTTAGTCATTGGACTAGATAATCGTGAAAAATTTCTAACAAAACTTCGGTAATAGCCTGCCAAACCAAGGAAGCTACGAATCTCAGATACATTTGTGGGTCTTGTCCTTTCTTCCACAACTTTTTTTTTGCAAGATCAATAGTTATTCCATCTTTAGAAACAATATGACCAAGGAAAGAAATTTGTTGCAACCAAAACTCACACTTCCTGAATTTCCCATACAATTTATTTTCTTTCGAGGTTTGCAAAATAACCCTTAAATATCTTTCATCCTCTTCTTTACTTTTAGAAAACACCAAAATATCATCAATGAAAACCACCACAAACTTATCCAAGAACTCATGGAAAATTCTATTCATTATGTCCATGAATACAGAAGGTGCATTGGTTAGCCCAAAAGGCATTACTACAAATTCATAATGGTCATATCTTGTACAAAACGCATTCTTCAGAACATCTGCTTCCTTTACCTTCAGCTGATGGTACCCCGATCTCTGGTCAATCTTTGAAAAATACTGAGCTCCCTGGAGCTGATCAAACAAATCATCGATATGAGGCAAAGAATATTAGTTCTTAACAGTGATGTTATTAAGGGCTCTATAATCAATGCAAAGTCTCATAGAACCATCTTTCTTTTTAACAAATAAAACCGGAGCACCCCAAGGTGATGTACTAGGTCGAATGAAACCTTTCTTTAATAAATCTTGCAATTGCTCCTTCAAATCTAAAAGTTCAATTTGAGCCATTCGATAAGGGGGTTTTGAAATTAGCTTAGCATCAGGAACTAAGTCAACAGTAAACTTAACTTCCCTATCTGGTATTATTCCAGGAACCTCATCAAAAAAAACATCAGGATACTCATTTACCACTGGCACATCATTAATCTGAACCGTTCCTTTATTTTCAATGATGTTTGCAGGGTAACATTCATTTCCATATTTTACAAGTTTCTTGGCCTCTTGATAAGTTATCAACAGTAAGGGTTCATTCTTGTACAAAAACTAAAAGTCTTTCTAAACGGAAACTTCTTTAGATCTATAGTCAATCTTAGCATGGTAAATAGAGAGCCAATCCATACCCAGGATAACATCAAACTCTACTAGAGGTAAAACAATAAGGTTTTCAAGTAGGTTCTTTCCACAGATAAGGATATGAAGATCCTTATAAATTCTTTTTGCCTCAACATTTCCCCCAGGTGTTTTTACCAAAAGTTCAGGAGTCATTTCTTGAGATGGTATTCCCATTTTACTAGAAAAGGTTTCAGAGATGAAAGAATGTGTAGACCCCGAATCAAAAAACACAATGGCATAATCTGAAAAAAAAAAACAAACAAAGTACCAGATACAACTTCATTTGATGGCCTGACGCCTGCCGAAGTAGTTGAAAAAGATTTCACCACCCCTTTCTGCTTGTATTCTAACTGCTTCCCATCACTGAAGCTCTTTATCGGACACTCGTTTGCATAGTGACCCATCTCATTGCATTTATAACATTTCACTAACTGTAAATCAAATTTGGTCTTACCTTCACCTTGATCCTTTTCAGGGAAATCACGAGCCTTATGTCCCATCTTACCACATCGGTAGCACTTTCCAGAATTCAGAAGACATTCCCCCTCTTGCCTTTTTCCACATTTATCACAAACTGGAAACTTAGTTTTCTTAACATTAGAATTTTTTGAAGAATTCTTACCTTTCTCCTACCACCTCGGTCTCTTCTTCTGTTGGTTGTTATAGAACACTTGATCATCAGAAAACTCCATTTCCACCTTCTCAGCACATCGAACAAGCTTTTCATAACTTTTAAACTCACGAGAAGCTAATTCCCTTCAATATTTTGGCTTTAATCCTGAGTAAAAACGAATGATTTTACTATCAAGGCCTCGGATAAAATTTGGAGCATACCATGCCAATCGAGTGAACCTTTCTTCATATGTAGCCACTGAGTCTTCCTCTTTCCTCAATTACAAGAATTGATTTTCCATCCTAAGTCGAATAGCCTTAGGAAAATACTTCTCAAGAAACATACCTTTGAATTCATCCTAGTCGAGAGCATTAATCTCATCAGCGTCCCTGATATTTTTAACCATCGACCACCACTGATCTGCCTCACCCTCCAAATGGTAAATAGCAAAACTAACCTTTTGATTGTCTGAACACCCCATGACATCCAAAATATTCTCCAGTGCTTTAATCCACCCTTCAGCTAACACAGGGTCAGATGATCCTCTGAATGATGGGGGATGTTGCCTCATAAAATGTTCCACCACTGATATGTTCCTCGGCGGTTGATCTGGCTGATCTTGTGCATGGATACCACCACCATTTATCGCTTGAGTCAACTGTGCCATTACTGAAACACACTGTTCAGTTCCAATTCCGACCATCTCGGGATGCTGATTCGGAAGGTTATTTCCTTCTATATTCCTTCTGAGCACTGCTTCCCTGTTTCCTCTGCGGAAAACCGTTCTGAACAAACATATCTTAGATGAAGCAACATGGTAATCTTCAAATTCTATATCATTTGAATTTGACCATAAAAATATATATTTTTTGATAATGATTTCATAGAATTATAACTCGTAAAGTTATCTAAACCAACCTTTGATATCAACTATAAGGCCCGAGCCTTAAACCTTACTTAATCTTGAGTTATTACAAGATTACACATTGAGGATCTTTTTGGGTTTAGAGTTTTATAGAATTAGATCATAAAACATGCATTACATTCCACATATAAACAAAGTGGTTACATAAAGATTGTATTCTTCATTCCCATCAATGAAAACATATTTAAAATAAAACATGGATTCGTTCTTGACACTTCCTTGACACTATCATCATATCATGTACCTTTCCCTTGACCTGTGAAAAACATTTCAAAAAAACATGGGATAACCATAAAAATCTCAGTAAGGGATATGAAAATATTGAAAGGAAACATGGGTACATATATACATAAGAATGAGATCATACTTTACCCATAAAACATAATCACTTTATCATACCTCATCAAATCATGAATAAATCATAGAAATCCTAATACATAAAGGTAACTTGAGGCATTCATAACATTCTTACATAGGGAGTAACCCTCTTGGTTACGTTTGGAATACCCATCACAGTATATTCCCTAAATCTCTTCGGAGAAACCTTAATGTTACACTCCTTCACGTTACCCAATGCACTGGAGAGCTATATCGGGCTCACCCGCCCTTAGTTTATCACGGAACCACCCGTCTTCATAATAATGCCCAAGAACCTCAATATAATCGTATCACATAAAACATGCATAAAGGAAACATAACATTTCCACCTTTCAATCACAACATATCAAAACAACACATTGATATAAAAACATTATGAAAACCATTTTCAATACCAAAATAAAAGAAAAGTAAAACATGGTATTTATTTTTCTTTTAAGAAGAAGGTATGCCTTTTGAATAAATGCTTCGTATAAAAAAGATTCCATTTTGTCGTTTAGTAAATGCTTCGTATAAAAAAAATTCCATTTGAATAAACGTAAAATTCAAAGGTGTTTATACACCATATAAAAAAATGGTTGTGTATAAAAAAAATATGCTTCAATGAAAGGAGATTGAGACGAAGTCCCATACCTCCGGTCCGACTTGACTCGGTCGTTCTTTAATGTCCTGAATAATAAACTTGAGTTAATTTCTACTTGTTTAAGAACCTTTTTCAAGTTCATTATCCCTTTTCTATCACTTATTGCCATGTCATGAACACTATGTAATTATTTATGTTAATAACAGTCGTTTTAACGATCATTGGTACTTGAGTCAAAAATAAGCCCTTTATAATTACAAGTTGTTCATGTATCCATTATATCCAGAATGGTATATATGATGTGGATATAATATATGTCATATATATCTTGTAAATTCATGCATTTATAATATTACATAATCATTTAGAGGTAAGAAATGAAATGCACCGTTCATGGAGACGGTAAGCCGTACGTACGCATGAACGCTACTTTCATTTCTATTTCGTATTTTATAGAATAAAATCATAATGATATAAAGGTATATTATAATTCCATTATATTATCATATATAATATCATAGTTTCATCCTTTATACGTCCCACATATGGTATTTAACGAATCAAATCACTTTGAGGGGGCGGTAGTCCGCACTTCCTTAAATGAAGATATCGCGTTTACCCATAATGGAAACCATAAAGGTATACCCAAAATGAAAAATACAGAAGCTAAGGAAAACATAAACATATTATATATCATATATAAATATTGTTTCATCTTAATGGCCACCTTTGAAGGTGTTAAAGGAATGTTGAACAATCATCGTTTCGGGAGGCATAAATTCACCATCCACGGAAACCGTATGTTCTTTAACCATTAGATGTAGCTGTGTGTAAGTGTAGCTTGAATAATTATTATAACAAAATCCTAGTATATTGAAGATACATTATTTGTTACAAAATAAATAAATAAAAAGAGTTTAGGGGTATGGAGAAGCAAAATAGAACAAAAGGACTCAAGTGAAGACATTACCTTAAAATCGGGTAACTCTCTTAGATTTGAGCTCAAAGGCTTCCTTGGGAAGACTTCTGCCCAAATTGAGGATTCAAGTAGTAATAGAGGGAAGTGGAGAGATAAAATGGGCGGGGTTTGGCCGCGCCAAATTCTTTGGGAGTATGGGTATGGAGGTAGAGGTGGGGGCCTTTTATAAGAGGAGAGGAGGGGTACTCTTGGAAACTAAAGAAATATTACTTTATTTGAAAATGCGTTTCGGATTTAAATGGTCCCACATTGAAATAATTAGAGGCTAAGTTGATAAGGGTTCGAAATCCACCCATAAAATAGGTTTTTGACATTATTAGGTCATAGATTTTACATTATCTTTTCATTTTATTTAAATCCTTTATTAATGAGGTAATCGCTACATCATTATGATGTCATAAATACATTTATTTATATAATGTCAAAAAATTATACAAAAAATACTATGATGTAGTAAATCTTTTTATCTTTCCAATTAATTTTTATAGTCAAATCTCTGACTTGTATAACCCCATTTAAAAAATTGTTCGTAAAATAACTCATGTTTGGGTCATTTTTACTTTAACATTAAATAAAAAGTTATTTATGTCATTTCCCAACCAAAGTGGCTCCATGGGGTCCCCAAGTTGACCCATGTCTTTTCTTGGTCGGACCTAACACAACCAATATGGTTAGGACATGTGTCTAGGTCATTTCATATTATTAAAGCATTATTTTTACCTTAAACTACACTAATTACCACTAATCGCGATTAAAAACTTAATAAGTTACTATTCACCAAAAAAAATATTTTAATCTCATTGAACCAAATTTTACTTATTAATTACAACCATGTATGTCATATTTTTGAAAATAAAATCAAAGAAGTGACCAAGTTTCATTTAAATGAAAAATTAGTTTCTTTAACTACCACTTAGTGATTTCACTATTCATCAAAAATTGAAGTTTTTCAGAAAAATACCAAAACATCACCCTAAGCTATATTTGATATTCTGAATTCAAAAATGAAGTCTATTTTAAAAAATTCCAAACATATAATTCACATTAATTAATTTAATAATTAATTCCCGCTGTCAGAGCAAATAGCGTGTTTTTATGAAACAATAAGTATCAAAAGATTGACACTAGTTTAAGTCCGATTTCAAATTGAAATTAATTCCAATGTCAACCATTGGATTAAATGGTAAAAATATATTCAGATTAAACTTTAAGACCAATTCAAATGATAATCTAATCATATAAATAAATTAGATTAAAAAGCAGTTTTGATGTAAAATGCAGTATTTTTCACTATTCATTAAAAATGAACATTGTCAGAAAAATACCAAAAATTTATCCAATGTAAATTTCAATGTCCCAATCATAATGAATATTTTTATTTTGACAAATATAGATTATCAATTTTCAAAATTTGGATTTAAAAAGGGTTTTCCATCAAAATACAGTAAAACAATCTTTAAAGAATATTAGTGTATTCCATGCTTAAGATTGGATTTATTTTCATTTTAAGCCTCTAAAACAATATCTAGTTCATTAATAGACATAGATAAAAATATCTATTATTAATTACTTACTTGGGATGTTACAAAAGGGTTTATCGGTGATCCTCCCAAGCCCAAAGATAAGGGAAACGATCTATTTTTCCCATTATCAAAAAATATGGTTCATGGTAGTTCATCCCAAACCTAAAATAAAAGAGTACATGGGTTCTCAGAACAATCCTGAAATAATGGGATATATAGAAGGACATATTAAACCCAATGTAGGTCTATGTTTTGTCATCCAAATACAAAAATGATATCAATAATTTGGTGGTTCTCTATTACTGTAGATTTATTTTGCTTGTGTGTATGCCAAAAATTCCATGTGTTATTCCAAGAATATTCTCACATGGATCATGGTTATTCTTTCCCATATGATTCGTGTCTTATTAAAATCCAATATATATTCCATGAATCATTTTTATAAAATATTATATGTTATCTATGAACCATTTATTTTATGTTTATGATCACATAACCTCATGTTTTTCTTATTCGTTCATAGGATCATGGATTTATATATCTTCTGTAAACCCTTATCGTGCATCTGAGCTCACATTTTCTTGTGTTTTCATCACACTAAAAATGATGAATGGTTTCTAGTCTGATTACTATGGGGGGGAGATATTTATGGGAGATGTTGATGATTATTAACCATGATAGAATATTATGTTTCCATGCTTCCAATGTGATTAAAATATAACATTACATATGAATGTATTTGTGTAATGTAATGAATATTCATACAAATGATTTAATATCTAGTTACCTTAATCACGTGTCTCTATATTTTTAGTTGATGGAAAATATATATGAATTTAAAATTGCATCTTCTTTACTATTACCCACACCTAAACAATACAAATTTTTATAAAAATATGGTATGATGAGAAAAATGTTTTTTACAAAGGGACATTAAAAATAAAATTTCATTGTCCAGTGGAAAAAATTTAAAACCATGAAACATTTTCTTCAAAACAATAATTTTATCCCAATATGGGAATCATATATATTATCAATATATAATTTACTAATAATTTTTAATAATATATATTTCTATTAAAATCCTTTAGAATACATAGAAAATTCATGTAGGTTACATATGAGATAATCTTAATAAGACCATTACAAATTGTAATAACTATAAAAAAGAATTAAAATATATTTCTCCATAGAACATAATAATTACCATAGAGAGATATAATGGGTCTTAATAGACATATAATTTGCTATAATATATCTCAACCCCTTATATCTTGAGCTAAAATGGGGTTTAAACCATCTTATATTGAACTATAATGGGGATTAACCCATTATATTAGTTGTATCATGATCAATTATTAATGCTAAAAATTTCCCAGGACTATATCATGAATAAAAACATTTTGAGATTTCATTGCTTTATCATCAGACTCTTGCAAAAATATTTTAATCCCATATACAAATCTCTTTCTAATATGAAAATACCATTTTCTATTAAAACACATTTTCAAAACCACAATACCTAGAAAAAGGGATAGTGGGTTTTTTCTGAAGAAAACATGAAGTATTTTAAATTAATAAAAACATAATATAGTAGTTTAAATGGTAGGAAATATGGTTCTCACTGTCGATTTTAATATACAATATTAATTATTTCTTTCATATAGTCAGTCAATCATTTCCTAAAAATATTACTTTTTGAAAACCATTGACTAAATGTAAATAAGGATATAAATTTTCCGTTTATAATTATTTGATTTCCTTAAAAAATTATTCGAATTTAAAAAAAGTATATACATGGAAGAGAATGATATAGAATATAATTCATTAAAACATTTGAAATGTATATTTATGATAAATTGTCTTGTTCGTAAAAAATGAAAAAAATTTAATTTTAATATTTTTTAAATGAATATGAAATATTGAAAAAATTACAATTATCATCCATTTTATCATATATTTTAATTTTTATGAAACATTTAGGAGGAAGTGGACATGTAAGAAAAAATTTCAATGGGAAATAAGAAAAGAATACTTTTAAATGAATGTTTCATACTTAGAGTCCAAATATTTATAGAAGTTATTTATATTATTGAATATTAAAAATATGACAATTATTTTCTATATTGAGAACATTTTATAGGTTTATTATTCGTCTTTTTCTTATTTATAATCATTTTATCTTAAATTACCTAATTAATAAAGTCAATTTAAGAAATTTAATGATATTCATCATATATGTCATAAATGATTTCCATAGGTTGAAAACGGTTGAACATGTCATTATTACATTATCTATAAATTAATCACAATGAAATATTTAAAATATTTTAAAGATCATAAAATAAACATTGAGTGATATTTTTGAAAAACTAACTATGTTACAATCATGGAGAAGATAGGAAATACGTACACATGAGTAATATTTCCAATTTTCAGTGATTATTATATAAATAAGGCAATTATTGTGTTAACATTAGACTAAAATAAATACATCATAGAAAAATATTTGTTCTCATATTTAATGAAATTTAACATCCATGCTATGCAATGATGAAAAATAAATCGCACCACGTTGTAGGGGTGGTTGTCCACACATATGCTTGACCGACAATAACATTTTCTAGTGTGTGGAAAGGGGAGAAAGTAAATGATATAATATTTGTTAAGAATGATAAAAATGATAAGAAAATAATTATTTAAATTAGATCCATCATTACAACCTACATTTAGTAGTAATTATTGAAAATTAATTACATCGGTTCACGAGGCGATTGTCCCCTATACAAATGAATGACGGATTAATTTCCCATTTGATAGAATATGAGACCTATTTTGGTTATAAAATTACAAAAATAAAATATTTTTATATATTAGACACTTATGTTACTATATAATCCTAGATTAAGAATATTTTATGGTGGTGGAATAAAAAAAATTCCTAGCTGTGAACAATACATCTTTCTTAGTGCTTGTTGTTATGGTTATACCTAAAACCTATATTGATTTTATTTATGATAAATAAATATCCTCTAGGATAAGAGGGGAGGGAATTTATAGTTGCATTTGGGTAGGCATTGGTAGAACCTAAATTATATGAATTTGTGAAGATGAGAGGAGCGAGGGAGGTTATTATAATTATTGGAGAGGATACACTTGGAATTTTAGAAAATAAAATCTTTCACAAACATTTTACACATGCCACAAAGGTCCATAATGGACAATTCTCATTCCATAGATGATTTATGTTATAAATATGTTCATTAAATATAATATATATATATAAATAATCATGTCAACTGTTAAATTTCTTGTTTACTATTCTAGTAAACTTGCTTTCACTATAATAGGAGTAAATGATATTTAGTTTCTTCATTGTTCATTATGATAAAAAAATAAGTGGAACATATTATATAATGTAAATTATTGTGACTAAAAATATGTAATCCACTATACCAAATTCAATTTACATAAGACATAGAATTTAATTTAAAATTAAATGTTAAGACCCGACGAAAAATAGTTTTTTAATAATATATATTTTTCAGGCATATGATGACTTTATATCAACTCTATGATAAGTAGTCATCATTTTATGAATATAAATTAATATTTATATGTTTAAAAAATATATATTTTATTTAAATAATTCCACATAAGGGATTTTTTCATTAACAACCTTTTTTAATCATTATTTATTTTCATTTACTTTTTTACAATGAAATATTTTTTAAACAAAAAAGTAAACATACACTGAAATATAGTATAAAGATGAATGAATTCAAATAAATTGGTTTAAATATAGATAAATCATAGTAATGTTACATGAAATAAAATTCAATGTATAATAATACATTAAAATTAAATTATTTATTGAAGATGGATATTAGTATTAATAATTTGGGTATTTTTAATTATTTACTAAAACATTATGATTTTTTATAAAACCAAAAAATTAACACAATTTTAGTTTATATCTAATGAATTAAAAAATAATAATTTTATAAACCTCAAATTCTATAATTGAAAAATTAATTGTTTAATGAAACCTTATATGAAAAGAGGCTAATAAATGAATTTCCATTTTGATTTAACAATTATTTAATATTTATATAATTAATATATTTATCTAATCCATATAATAATTATAATAATTATATATAATTATACTATAATTACTTGTGTTGTTACATACATAGTTATTCTTTCTAAATATTCATCACACTATATGTTAGAATATGTTTTCTTAATTGATGTATTTTCTGTTTCTATGGAAATATTTATTTCTCCATATTTACTAAATAACATACTCTACCTCTAATATTATTTATTAGTATACATCCCTTCCCTATATATATGCATTATTGCACTGAGATATTTCTTATATAGTTTATTTAAAAAAACATTAAACTCTATTGAATATGTGATAACATCATTTATGTCATTGATGTTTCAAATATTTATATGAAATTTTTTGAGAATATAAAATTATGTATTCATGTGATTCATATATTCGTATATTTTCACTTGAGTCATTTTATTATGAAATATTATTGAGTTTTGTTAATTTTAGTACATTAATTAATATATTTTATCCTACTATCTAAAGCCTATATTCTCAAAGTTTTTTCTTATATCATCTTTCTATATTACGATATTTATCATTTTTCAGCTTGAAATATTTTTTCTCATATAATATCCTTAAAATTTATTTCATGAAAATCGTGATATCATTAATCAATGTTTTCAATAGTTTATTTTAATTCTTCTTTTGTATGATATTTTAAAAAAATTTGATCCACCATTAAAAATATACTTATTCTCAACTTCTTCATTACTCAAAAATTATTGGGTAGTTTCATTATAATCCCCTCATTACATATTCTTTTATCACTATTTTAATCATATATGTTCATATATAAAACATTTTTAATGAATATCTCTGAATTTTGTTTCCACACTGTTAGGTGATGTAGATTTTATTTAAGTACTCTATGTTCCTAAAAGATCATTTGGTTTTATCACCATAATTTTTTTCATTTGATATTGTCAATGGAGAAATTGTATATAAGTGATTTATTTTATGGTAGTTAATACATTTATAAGGTATTTTTCCTTGATGATAAAATTCTAAAAATTGTATGCTTCTGGATAGAAACAATTCACATTAAATCCACTGATTATGTTATCTTCAATTGAACTAGAATTTTCATCTTTGATCATCAATTTTTAAATGATTTAATGAAATATTATAATCTATTTTATCCTCTATTTTTATATAGAGACTCTTCCTCACATTAGAGTGTATACCATTTCATTGCATCTTGAAAATAGTGGTTTCATCATGTTCTCTATCTTCAAGAGTACTAATCATAACATTACATGTTTTTAGAATTATTCCCTTTTGTTTATCCACCAAAATAGATTCTTTAGGAATATATACATATATATTTGTGGTGATGACTATCACTTTTACTCAAGTAAATCATTAATCCTCAAGAAATTCTTGCAATCCTAAAAATTAAAACCAATATTTATATATTTTTCCATTTTTTCATTTTATTTCTGTCTTCTTCAAATATAAATTAGAGATTTTCTAAAATTTAATTTAATTTATTTCATCCGATTAAATTGATACGATCATTCATGAATGAAAAAGATAATTGTACATCCCTATCATTCCAACCATTCTCTAAATTCGTTTCGTCAGATAAATACCTTATATTATTAATTCATGGAATTGAGAAACATGAAATGTTATAATCTAGAACATAATTTAATAGAGTTTTAATATATTTTATTATTTCTTAATTCATGAAAAATAATCAATTGAAACATAATATAACAATCCCTTCTTTGTTAAAAAATTTGTGATGATTTATATCAACCCTCAATGAGAGATAATTCAGGGAAAATAATTTCCCTTATAAATATAGTTTAGTTATCATGAATGAATTAACTAGATTAACAGAGGTCATATAAATGTTTATGAGTTTATTTCCTTATAAAAATGATCATTTTATGGAAATTAATTTATCTCAGTAAAGCCCAAAATGGTAATCATAAAAAATATGCATAACATATATCAAAATATTTATAGCCAAAGAAGTCGACTATATCCATAGTGTATACTAGGTGTAATCCCCCCCTAAATATAAATTTATTATTTACAAGAAGAAAAAAGTGTAATTAGATATCCTTCAACCATTAAAAATAATTTACCCATCTTTTTTATTCATTTATAATAAAATTAAGTGAAAAAATATCTTAATGAAAAATCAAAAAAATCCATCAATCTTAATAGGCCATCGTTGATTTTTTCTTATTCAATATTATTTATAAATTTCTATCAATGTATATATTTATGAAAGAAATTTTATTTTCAATAGAACTTACTATATAACTTGAAATTTACTAAAGACTATGAAATCTCATCACACATTAATTTATTGGATATAATACATTAATTATAAATAAATTATATAAAATATGATTTGAAAAACAACCAATCATTTATTAAAAAAAATATCTAAAAATTGAATAAATAATTAAAAGTAACAAGAAATTGAGGTATTGTGGAATGATCCAATGAGTTATGGAATTATATATCAAAACATGTTGCTCTGTCAAGGAAAAATTAAATTCATTATAGCATGAATACCTCCTTCGTGGTGATTTTTTTTCTAAAATGAGAAAGTCATGACCATAAAAATCCTGGGTACCTCATTATATTGAAAAATGACCATGTAATATTACCATCATCTCACAATTTGGCCCAACCAAATGAATAATTTTATAAAATAATTATAAATATAATACCAAAGATACCCAAATTTAAATTAATTTATACATTTCGACATGTTTTTAGGACCATTTTGATAAAGATGATATTGTTCCAAAATTGTATTTTATTGAAATGGAAGGTTATGAAGAAATGAAACAACATCATGTTGTTTTTTGTGAAAATTTTACAGATCATCATTTTTAGAAAAACAGACTCAACATTATTAATAATGTATTTTATATTGGGAATATGTTTCTTTTATCAAAAGTTTCATCAGACTCGCCATAGTTATGAAATGGAAGAATAAATGATAATAAGGAACTACCATAGAGTATTCCTGAATTTTATATAAAACTGATGAAGCTATGATGTTTTGGATTTCTCACAAAACATAATTGAGTTCTACAACTTATTATTAAATATTGTTTAATGAATGGGGGCATAAAAGTTAATACCAATCATATTAAGTCATATTTTATTCAAGAAAATATTATTCAGGTTCAGATTGGAACGAAGTTTCTCAGATGTTATAATATAATCCGTACTATGAAATATAATGCTGAAGATAATATTCCACATAATCAAAGGCATAAAATAATTCATGAAATAAGAATAAGTTTTTGAAAGATTAAAGTTGATAAAGTATAAGATTTTATATATCAATATCATTATAATAATATTATTGATTGATGATTTGTTTAATGGTTGAAGAAAATGATTCTAATGAAGGTTATTTTTTCCAGTTAGATCAAAATCCAAATGTTTCCAATAAATGGATGAAGAAGTTTATGAGCATCATATTAAGAAAATAAAAAGTCCACTGATACCATTTCATAATATTCAAAATGTTACTAAATTCATAAATGGTGGACTTATTAGAGATGAAAGTTTATTTTTTTGTATTCATATGATAAATAAGAAATCTAATATGTTCTCAAGATCATTAATTAGTTTGTTAAAGATCAATCATATAGAATTTAGTGATTATTCCTATTTATAAGGGAAATACTAAGAATATGATTTTGAAGAAGTTTGATATAATCTAATGTTTTAATCCTAATGAAGAAAATAGAATGATAGTTGGATTGGAGAATAGTATTGAGAAAACATATGTTTCTTTGTTTACATTTGGTGTAGGTAAATATAATGAAGAAATTGTTGTTTTCAAATTTTCATTATCGTAATGAGATATATCAAAATAGAAATCATTGTAGAGAAGTGGAATTAGAATAAAAAATTATATGTACAATAATATTATCTATTTCATCATACATACAATTGGTTCCAATAATCATAAAAACAATTTTGCATCATGAAAATAAACTACTGTATCAGAATTAGAATGATGTCTGAAAATAATTACAAAAGAAGAGTTGTTGTTGAGGGAATATTCGAGATGGATTGAGAATAAATGAGAAGAGGTTAAAAAAATGGAATAATTAATGATGCATCCAGAATTCAAGGTAAATTGAAATCTAGCTCAATTTGGTTAATAATAAAATATTCTAAAAATACCTCATAATCCATATATGTGTCACCTAAAAAATAGAATGTAATTTATACTTTATGATAAATGTACTATAAAAAATATATAGAGAGAAGTCAGATCACTGAATAATTATTGAGATATTATGTTTCCCCATTGTGTTTTATTGTAAATTTCATGCCAGATAGAAGAAGAAATGAGAAGAGACAAGATCGTATTCAATTGGTTATCTTATTCATATGATAATCACATTTATCTAGTTACCATATTGACCCAAATAATTAGACTAGGAAAATTATGTTGGGATCTTTGGATTGAATAATAAGTAGTCTAGAATTGTCTCAACTATATTCTTGTTAAATCTATATATATTCTATATTGATCAATTAGACTGGTGGAATTGGACAAGGATATAGGACAAACTTTTATTTCAAAGTTCAAAAAATTTATTACCAGCTTCTGAATAAGAATTCAAAGAATAGTTTTAAAATATAATCTTTTTTAATGTTTTTCAAGAATAAATATAGCATAATTGTTAGAAAAACTTTCTTATCTTATTTTGGGATACTTAAAGAACATAAACGGTTGTATCGGTATTAGTACAACAAGAGTATAATGGAATATCATAATCAATGTATTATACCAAAAATTATTGTTTTCATTATGGATTGTGTTGTATTGGATCATTTATAGACCATAATACATATGTTTCTAATATTATTAAATAGTGAAACATATAAATTATTGTGTTTTTATAGATGTGTGATTGAATTTTTTTAGGAGTGGAAGAAATCAGTAATGGGAAGTGAAGGTTGTTTCATAATCAAAGATATATTAAGGAAGAAGTTGTCAATAAATCACCCCTCTCACTCTAAGTGATACAGTTATATTGGCTAGGAAATTAAATTGGTATCAGAGAAAAGGTTCCATACATTTAGTCCATACAGATGTTTTGAGGAGAAATTGAAGGAGAATTTATATTATGTCAGAAGTAAATGTATCCATGTTTTTTATGGAAACAAGTCTCATATATTCAATGATAGAATGCTACCATATCTTATAAATATTAGTTATGATGTTCCTGAATAAAATATTTATATATTAACTCCTATTCATGAAACAGTTCATTTTAAATCTTTTTAAAATATGAATCCTGAGAATGATAAATGGGATACAAATTCTCACTATCATCATATTATAAAAGTGAATTTATAAGGGTGAAGGGGGTTTTTAAATCCAAATCATTATAGGAAATGTTGAATAATATATATGAAGGAAATAAAAAATCAAATAATGAAGAAATTAATATTACAATGCTGAAGTTTCAATATTTGGATATAGTTTAGTATAAATCTATTGGGGAGTTCTTTTCCACGGTAAACGACATTATCATCACTATCAGATGACATGGTGAAAAATTAATAGATCATAATAATGTTGAAGAGTTCTTAATAATCATCTCAGTCATGTATGATGCTACTGTTTCATAATTAGATGATAGAGATCCTAAAATATTATATTTTGATGATTCTCATAGAACTATAGTCACTTATTATATGATAATGTGGAATGCAATTAAATTAATAAAAATTAGAAAGGGAAATGTCTTTTAAGGCTACCATGAAGAATAAGTAAAAGAATATTATTATTCAAGAAGATGATGGGGATTATAATTCAAAAAATGTGGTATGTAATGTTTTGGATGATATTTTATCCCTCTATTCAAAAAATTTAAGAATATGTACATGCAAATATATATGAAATTTCTAAAAAATTTCTTTCAATTCGATGCCATAGAGAAATCTGCAAATAATTATCCTTGATAAAAGAATTAAGAGGATAGTGATGATAAAGAAATAAGTCAAAAATTATCATGGATGAAATAGGGTGATGGGGATAAATAATTTTCCATAGGAAAAGATAAAAAGTAATTTAAATCCAAAAGAAGAGTTCACTTATAAAGAGACGATGAAGAAGAAGATAGTGATGGTGAATCTAAAAAATCTAATAAGTATGTTAGTGAGAATAATTCTATTGAAACAGTGAATAATGTTGAGCTTTGAATGAGTAGTTATAAAGAATAAAAAATTTGATTAGATTATAATCTAAAATTTTGATTGAAATAATTCATAAGAATATGAAGGATAGAAAAGAAATAAAACATTTGATAAATGAAAGTTACTCTAAAATAAAAAATGGATCTAATATAGATTTCAAGATGATAGAAGGGATTAATTTTTTTAAAATATATATAGACAAAGAAAATAATCATAATGAACGTCTATAAGTGCATCTGATGGAAAATGAGGAATTGTTCGAACATGTTGAACAAAATATTTCTATTGAAGAAGAAAAGATACTTGTTTCCAAAACTATATATCTAAAACTACAGTAGGATCATGAATGATGTAACCTTTTAAAGATAAAAAATATACCTTAAAAGTATAATAAGAAATATGGAGATGTTTTTGAAAGTATGAAATCATGAAAAGTTATGATTGTGTCCATGATTAAAATAGTGGTGAATTTCAAAGATTTTAAGATCTATGAGTCTGAAATTTTTCCAATACATTATCATTATGGAAATTTTTATAATAATACTTGTTATGATAAGGATGAAAATTAATACAATATGAAAAAAAAAGATTCTAATTGATAAAAAATGTAGATGATCAACAAAAGAAAGATAATAAGGTTGTAGAGAAATATGTTCATAACTACAGTCAGTATGGAAGATTCAAAGAAAAGTATTATTTATATAGATATTATAGTTATTTTGGTATACATGGGAATATGTAAAATATGTTATTGTTCAACCAAAAACATTACTATTATTTATATGAATTAAAAATTCAATGTTTTAGGGGGAGTCAATGTCGAAAAAGGATAATGTTTATGAAAGTTGTTTTGGAGAAACATAATAAGGATGGATTAAATGTTGAAATATGTTCTAACCTTTAAAAACAATTTTTTAATGGTGTGAAAAAACATTAAATCATTAAAAGGATATCTTGTTATGTTAATGGAAGGATTTTTTTAAAACAAAGTTCTCGAAATCCAAATATAAAGAACTCAAAAGCTCTTGTTATAGACACCACCCAAAAATATACAAAAGTAAAATGACATTGGATTATTAATAGTTGTTATTCTTATCATATTACATGATATTTATTATTGTTTAATAATTATAAAGACATTAAATAAGATCCAATGTCATTTTTAAATGATGAATCCTTATGAATAAAAGGTTTTGGATCATCCATCATTGGGAAAGTGAAGATGAAATACAAAAATGATTTATATGTTAATCAGAAGAAATGAATCTTTCTCAGTTATTCCAAATATTATGATGACAGAATCACGGTAATTTTTGGAAAATATATATTTTTTAAAAAATTGGGGATGATGTAAAGTTTATTACAATAGGCCAACATAGAAATGGGAATTTATTTCCAGTTTCTGAAATTCAAAAATATTTTTAGTATGTGAAATAGAATTAGTTGTGTAATAAAAGGCGGGGATATATTTTTCGATGAAACATGTGCATGTTATCAAAGTGATATAGTGTTCAAGACAATCCTGATTTCTGCAAAATAATATATTGGAGTTTATAGTTTCTCATAAGGGAAAAAATTTTGAAACTCATCACATAATAATGTTGAGATTTTTTCAAAGAAAAAAATATAACTTATCCCTTTAGATATTTATTGGTCAATGAGAAAACTAATAGAGAATAGGGATAATAAATTTATCATATTCATTGACAACATTACTCATATTAGTTGTGTTATATATGTAAAACAGAATTCATATGAATGAAAATTTTTTAATAGTTTCAGGAAGAAAGAGTTGAATGAATGTGAGTATTCAATGATAAAGTTGAGAACTAATAATGGTGGTGAGAATTATAATGAAAAATTTCAATTTTTTCTTTATAAGATTGCAATTAATTATGTGTATAGTTCCACATACACACCTCCACAAAGTTCAGTACTTAAAAGGAGGAATTAATGATTGGTTGAAATGGGGAGAACTATGTAACTTGATCATGGAATTTCCCATTAAAATAAGAGGCATCCCTTAATTACTAATGTATATAATCAAAACCAGTGTTTCTATAAGAAAAATTTTCATATTAATCCAAATAAATGTTTTTATGATCAAACATTGAATAATTGGTACAAGCCTTGGTCTTATGCCGATTTCTATAATAGGGTTTCTCATTGTTGGGGAAGTTGATATTAGAGGCTTATTCCGATTAGGAGAGGGTACTTTCATATAATAATTCAATCAAAAGATGCTCAAAACTTTGAATAAAGCTCTGGAAATCTGAAACTCAAACTTGGAATCCTCAGATTATCAAAATGGGATGTCAATTTTAATCCCTTCAATATCCGGAAAACCAATGCTCAAATATGGGTAAGGTTAGACGGATTGAATTGGGTGTGTTGGCATCCAAATATTTAAATGACATAGCTTCTTGTCTCGACACCCTAATTAGAATGGATCAATGTACACTGGAAGTGGAGTTATGATTCTTTTCTCAGATTCTGGTGGATGCTAACATGGAAATAAAGCGACCCATCAATATATCATTCCATGATAATGGAAACATGCCTAAAGTGAATGTCGAGTATGAGACTATGCCTCGGTTTTGTGATAATTTTAAGCTCATGGGTCATTCAGTTTCTAATTGTAGGGTTCTTTAAAATATATTTTCTACTAAAACTAAAGCTCTAGAGTGGAATGATCCAAACTTGGGCAGGAAAAGAATAGTTGCATTTGTTGAGAAGAAGGGGGATTCAAAAAGACATAATATCCCCACACAATATCTACAGATTCAGAATAACATCCCCCTAATTAAGGATAATGTGATGAAATCATGTGCTTTAGAATCTACCTTGAAACAATCTTGGGTTTATATTTTTTAGGAAGAGGAAACAGAGAATGTTGTGATGTCTTGATCACCCTTCATGGTGGGTTCTGTGATGATTCCGAATGTGAATTCAAATATGATCAGCCCATTTTGATTTATATTTTTAGTGATATTTATTCCCTGGTATTAAAACTTCAAACAGAAGAAGAAAAAGAAGAAGATAGTTCCTTGTATCTTGAATTATCTAAGGAAATCAATAATCTTGTGTTGTCCCTATAAGATGGTGCAATTCTTACTTACTCTGACGATTCTCCCATGCTGTCTGGTCTGGCTGCTTTAATCCCTAATGAGCAGCTCGACCTTTTGAGTTATTGTGATATTCATCCAAGAGAGGTGGACTCTAAAAATGTGTTCAGATCTGTAGCTCAACCCCCCCCCCCCCAATTCAATACTTATTTATCAACACCTTTGAATTCTGTGTAGCATGATTCAAATTATGATAAGGCTACTATCTTGAGTTCTAGATAGCATGTTACATATCTTATAACCACACAACATCATCATTGTGGGAATGAGGAATATAAGTCTTGAACATTTAAATGTTTGGTTATTATGTCTTCAAAATCACCAGAAACGATGACATCTGAAAATGCTCTCAGATCTGTAGGAAACCAACCTCTTTTCCACACAGTTATAGAAGTAGATTCATGCACTAGACCTCTTTCCTAACAACACGTTCAAGATTCCAATATTCTTGCCTCTACTAATTTTCTGTTACATGATGTAGCTAAGGATTCACATATCAAAATCCCAAATCATTTTGATAGTTGGTTTGAAGGTAATACTTATAAGTTGAACAGTAATCAGAAATCTAAGAATTCTATGGATGAATCTATTATGGATGGAAATTCGAAAATTTTTCTGGCTAGTATATATGAGATTAATAACTTATTACAGTGCACTAGCACTCCCAAAATGAATGTGGGTGACCACCAAATAATGCAAGAGGTAAAATAAAGATGGATTGAAACCCTAGATTCATATTTAAAAGAAAATCCTCTTTTGGAATTTCCTGGGACATGCTATTATGGAAACTTGAAGGTCCATGTGGTTCTAAATAAATGAAAATAAACCAGTTCTAATTGGAATTTCTGAACCCAAAAAGATTTTCTCCTCCAGAATTTATAACATATAGAATCATGGATTCCATCTTATTGACAACAACAAATGATCATCCATTGTATAGAGTCTTTGCTTTCTGGATCAAGCATCCTTGAATAACCCTTCAGTTTTTTTCTCAAGTGATCATCATAGGGCATGTTCTTTCAAGCATCCTGGTCTCCATTTTTCGTGTTCTTTTCATTATAATCATAACAGGTACCAAGACCACATAAATATTTGGATTGATATTGGTATATTGAAACCCTCTTTTACAAATCATTTTATTATGATGGGAGATTTCAATTATATTTTAAATCCTAATGATAAAATGGGGGTTTCAAAAAATTATATTTCTTCAAGGGAATTTAAATCATGTATAGATGAAAATGAGTTACTTGAGGATAATCTTGTTGGTGCAAAGTACACTTGGTAGATGAAACATTTTAATAGTGTTGTGGCCGGTAAAATCGATAGGGCCTTTGTAAAAGAGGATTTTTTTCAATTCATGGGGATCCATTTCTTTCTCGACTCTATCTAGACTTAATTCTAATCATCATCCTATTCTGGATGACCATGTGGAAAATAACCCCAAGCCTTTGTTACATTTTAGATTTAACCAGGCTTGGGTAACTCTTCCTGAATGCAATGATATTATTAAGAAAACTTGGAACTCTGTAAATTGTAGAAGTGATGCTTTTTCTTATGTAACTAATCTCAAAATTCTAAAGAAGACGTTGAATCTTTGGATTAAATCTTGTTTCAACTCACTTGAATATGACATTATTCCTCTTTATGAATCTCTTCGAATTGTGCATGATCTCAATTCCCAAAATGACTTTTTTGATGTAATATTGCTAGAAATTAAGTTGTCATGAATGCTCAAAAAACTTTTTATCCTAAAGGATTCTTTGCAAAGGGATTCCTTTTAATAAAATTGGTTAAAGGATGGTGAAAAAAACAAAAAAAAAATCAATTTTATTCAGAAAATCAGGAATATTTCCAAGGCTCTTTCTCTGATAAAAAATGTATATCGTCTCATTAAAAATAGGAAGGATTTATCTGAGCATTTTGTCTGTTATTTCAAGGATCATTTTAATGGGTCATCTACCTACATGGATCTTGTGGAATCGGTTCTTCCACGGCTTGTGAATCTGGAAGATAACTCCGGCATTATTTCTATTCCTTCTTCTTAAGAGATAAAGGAGGTTGTTTTCAGTCTCAAATATGAGATCCCTCCTTAACAATATAGATTTTGTAGCATCTTCTTTAAATCTTTTAGGGATATTTTTCATGTGGATGTTTGAAGGCTACTCACCCACTTTTTCGAGGATGGTTTTCTTCCTCATGGGTTTGTGCTCAGTTTCTGGATCTTATCCCCAATGTGGAAGATGCTAATAAAATTCATCTTTTTATGCATGTTTCATTGGTTTAAACCATATAAAATAGTATTTACAAGATCCATGAAAATAGGATTTCCTCTATTGCACATAAGATTGTCTCTAGAAATCAGTTTTGTTTTATTAAGGGAATGTTGATTCAATATTGTCTTTTTACTACATCAGATTGTCTGAATCTTCTAAAATTTCTGTTCAGGGGAAGAAACAATACCTTGAAGAATGATGTGATGAAGGATTTTGACACTATGTATTGGGGTTTCATTTGAAAGATTCTAATCATTTTTGGTTTTGATATTACCTTCATTAATTGGGTAAAGATCATTTTGGGATCTTCTCATAATTATGATCTTATTAATGGATCTCGTGAAGGAAACTTTGGTTGCTCGAGAGGTGTCAGGTAAGGGGATCCTTTATCTGCTGTGATTTTTTCCATTGATGATGATTATTTTAGCAGATTTCATTCCATTATTGCAGGGGATGGGAAGATGAAAGCTATTCATTCTCGTATGGGTCTTATGTCTCTTTCTCGTCTTCTTAATGCCGATTATATCATCCTTTTAATTCAAGGACACAACAGAAATATAAGGAAAATCAAGAGGGCGCTTTTACATTATGAGATGGTTTCTGGTTAATAGATTAGTTGTAACAAGTCATTTGTGTACATTGGTTGGAACTTCACTCCTATAGTGAAAAATTCCATTATCCATGAGTTGGGCATCAAAGAATATGTTTTTACCATCATTTATTTGGAGGTTCCTATGTACTAGGGGAAGTCGAAGGCTTGATATTTCTCTAGCATTGTTGGAAATATCATAAGATAACTCCCAATATAGAAGGGTAAATCTTTATTCTTGGCTGGTCGGGTATGCTCAGTGAATACCATTATCATCTCCCAATTTTTGTATTCCATTATGGTCTTTAAATGGCCAACATATCTTATCAAGTGTGTCGATTAAAAATTTTATTTGGAGTGGTTCCATTGTGGAAAGAAGGCTTGCCACAGTTTCATGGAAAAATGTCTGCAAGCCTTATGATGAATGTGGATTAGGTATTAAGAATCCATGAACTTTGAATGATTCTTTACAAGCTGGGATTATGTGGAGGCTTGTTAATATTCATTCAGAAGACCTTTTCTCTGTTCATGTCATATTCATGAATAAACTCAATGAGGAAACTTTAAATATTTCATCTCTTAGTTATGGCCACCTTTTAAGTCTATTTTTCCATTATTGATAATGATTCGAGATGTATGGTCTCTAAGGATTCATCATTATCTTTTTGAAGTGCAATTGGACTAAGGTTACATTGATTTATTTGCTTCCAGATGGAGATCCAAATCCAAATATTGACATATATATTAATGATCATCTTTAGAGTATGGATAATATGACATCTCATGTTATTTCCACTATTGATAGTTATTTCTTCTCTCATAGGGAAGACTTTTTTGTTGGGGAACCTGTTGTTAATGACATACTATCTTCAAATGTGTTCTATGAGCATTCCATACATAACAAAAATGAGTTCAATTGGATGGATAATTTGAGGGATAATTTCTTGAATCCTTATTGGTTAACTTTGGCTTGGTGTGTTGGTCATAAATAGATTCCAACTGATGATTTCTTACAAACATGTGGAATATCAAATTATTCTATTTTTATTTTGTTTCATCAACATAGGAAATGAGAATCATTTATTCCTTAGTTTCACACTGGATTTGGTAATTTGGAAGGCTATGAATAATATGATTGATGTTCCTTTACCACGGGTTACAAAAATTCTGGATTTTCTAAATAGATGGAGTAATATAATATTATCGCTGCATTTTCTGTGTCTTTTCCATGTGGCTGCAGAAGAGGTCATTCACTACATCTGGAGCTCTAGGAACAAAATAACTCATTCCTAGTACACCTTTGAGGTTTGAGCCACACTGGATGCTATTTTATTTGTTGTTCTCAACACATTAGTTTGGAAAAAATTATATTGTTCAAATTGCATTCATGGACTCTTAGTTTTAAAACCTTTTTGGGTCAAGGGAAATTTATGACACCTATTTGTCATGACCGATGTTCATTAGAAAGCACCATTTTCTGGTTGGATTAAAATCATTTCTGATGGTTCCTTAAGAATCAATCCGGGGCCTACTAGTTTTGGTTCTTGTTTATAGGGATCATCATGGAGGTTTTCTTGGTTGTTTTCATGGATCTTGTGTGCATGCCTCCACCGTTAAAGCGGAATATCTTGGTGTGATAATAGAATTTGATCAGGCTGAACAACGTGGATGAAAAAATTCTTTGGCATGAATATGTTTTTGCTACTGTTTTTCTTGACATTCGATAAGGTTTGATTCATCTTTCTTGGATACTCACCAATAGATTGATCATATGTTTGGATATTCATTACTCTATGGAGCATTTTTTTACCCATATATATCAAGAAAGTAATGTGATTACAGATGGTCTTGCAAGAAGTGGAATCAATTGTCTTGTCCTTCAATGGGACAATCAGGTTTAAGATGATCTTAATCCTCTTATTAAGAGGGATCAATGTAAATCTCTCATTTTCAGACTTGTGTAATGTTTTCCTTTAATAAAGGGTTTTTTCTTTTCTAGGAAGGACTCATATTTCCGTTAAAAAAATTTGAATTGGACTCATCTATTTACAGTGATGATGAAGAATCTATAAAATTTCATTCATGGGTAAAAATACATGTGGAAACTCATAACATTTTTGATGACCAACATCAAATGGGTCAGACAAGAAGAACAAAAAAATAAATTAAAAATAATTTTTTGTATTCATAACATGAGCCGAATAGTGTAAAAGAATGTTTTTAGTATCTAGAATTGGGTTAGAACATGAATTAATTTCTATGTCAGATTGAGAATAATTATATGTGGAAACTCATACCTAATCGAGATATATAAAAATTGATACAATGAGGATTTTTTAGGAACAAGATGAATGAAGAAGGTGAAATGATATGAAATAATGAAACATTATTATTCAAAGGTTAACGTCAAATTCAAAGTGTTTATTTTGATGAAACATTTTCCCTTATGTGAAGGTTATAAATAATAGTACGTCTTCTTTCTGTTTCATCAAATTGATGATAAAAAAATTTCAAATAGATTTAATGTCTGCATTTCTGAAAGGGGATCTTGATGGTAAATATTATATTGAAAATACATTTAACATCATTGTAAGGATGATAAATAGTATGTTTGAATATTGACGATTTCCTTTTATGGATGAAACAATCACAGTGGGAATGGTATAAAAAATTTGATACATGATTATGGATGTTGAGTTTTTTGAAAAGAAGTGTCGATAAAAATATTAACATCCATGAAAGTTTGGAGTTATCCCTTATCAAAATTGGTCATATTAAAAAAATTATATTTTATAGGAATGATTAATGATCTTGTGAATGATTTTGAAAAGAAATTAAAAAGACATTTGAGATGTCCATACTAGGAGAAATTAAATAATATCATGGGTTTAAAATGTGAAAATGAAAAATAACAGTTTTCTATTTCATGAAAATATGACAACTGTACTCTTAAAAAGATCAAAATAGAAATAAAAAATCTATTTCCTTACCTTTTTTACTAGGAATATTTTTTATTAAAGATAGATAAGGTATGGTTGATGAACAGATAGTGTATTGAAAGGAGATTGGAAGTGTATTGTATTTGAATACAAAAAGAACTAACATGGGCTAATTTTTTATCTTTTATCAATGATTTTACAGTGGTCTAAAATAATCACATATAATTTTTAGAAAAATAATTCTCAGATACATTAAAGGCACCAAAAAATATGGAATCATTTACGATAGATTAGAATATATTTAATTATTTTGTTGTTCATGTGTTGATTAAGCAGGAAATATTGATTATATAAGATCCACATCTATTATAGTTTTATTTTTGGGGAAATTTTGTGTTAGTTTACATACAAGGAAACAAAATTTAGTAACTCTTGGTATGGAAAAATCTGAGCATGTTTCTGTTACTCAAGTTTCTACCCAACATATATGGATAAAGACTCAGTTTGATGATTTAATTGTCAAATTGAATTTACCCTTTGTACTGGGTCATGGTAATCAAAATGAAATCAACCTCCACATAAATTTGTTTAATCATATTCATTAAAAACCTATTGATAAAAAATATAATTACATCAAATAACTTGTGGATAATAATGAATTGTAGTTTTAGAATATTTTTACATCGGAAATATTTGCTGTCATTTTCACAAAACCTTAAATAATGGAATATTTATAAATTGTGGTTTAGCATTGGCTTCCAACCTTTTTCTCATCATTGATGGGGTAGGTTTTTTCCCCTCTCTAATATTTTATTTTGGTAATATTGTTAATGGGGATAATTATTTCATTAATATATCACTAATGAAAGTATGTATAAAGGGGGGTTTTGGGTAAGCAATGAATACATCATTGTATCGTCTGAACTATTTTCAGTATTTTTTGGAGTGGTTATAGGAGGAAAAATTGTATTCCAAGGATATGGAAGAGATGAATAAGTAAGATGAGGAGTGTTTCATGGCCACTTATTTTACACATCATGGATTTGATGTGAGTAATTCTTGTTTCCTATAGTGATTTAGCTCGCCTAATCTCAGAATTGTGGAAATGTAATCCATACCATGAGAATAATAAAAATTATTTACGAATATTGGTAAATGAAAACACTAAAGGGGATTATTTTTAAGATCGTTAAGATAATTATGATCATATTAAGGAATAATATTTTGTTGTCATCGAAAAAGAAGAAGAAATTAAATCTCGTCATTTGTTTGGGTGAAAATTAGATTGACCATCATATATAGAATACTAGAATCACAATGCTTATGAAATTACATCATATTATGAATTGTTTCAAGTATAAAATGGTCATCAGACACACCTCGAGTCTGAAATTGATGAAGATATCATTATAAGGTGCTACATCAGAGTCTTACCGACATTGGATTATAACTGATGATGATTCACTATTTTTATTAGTATAAAATCATAAGTAGGTTATAAAACATGTGAGGAAATCATTATGAATAGAATTAATATAAAATTTGCTACAAAAATTATTCAAGAAAATTTTATTGTAGAAAATAATATTCATGTTCATGATGGAAATAAGCTGATATAAAGTTACAATACAGTCCTTGGTTAGTTAGATGATGATGAAGATGATATTTGATGAAATAAATGTCCTGATAGATGTCATGAAACAAGAAGATGTATGTGAATGAATAATTTTGATAATGTAAAATCATTCATGTATTAAGATTATTGTAATGATATTAAAAAATTATGATTAGTTTAAATTATGAAGAGGATGATCGTAATAATAGTGATAGTTTTCTGCCTGATTAAAGCGAACAGATTAAATACTCAAAGAATGTATTTGTTGAGTATCATATTTATAAAAAAAATTATCCACCAATACCATTGTATTGGATTATTATGTTATATTTTTCCTTCGAGTATGAATAGATAGTGAAAAAGGTTCATTTTTATTTCATATAGATTCGAAAGAGGAACACTAATTTGTTTTCACATTCTTCCATTATTTGGGTCAAGATCCATCATATTGAAGTTGATGTCGATTCATATTTCTGATTTTAATAATAAGTGTAAAAGGTTGATTAATTTTAAATGAATATTATATCCTCAACCTAATAAAAAAATATAATGTGAGTTGGTTCAGATAATCATATTAAGAAAACTTATGTTTCCAATCATACATTTAGTGCAAAGAAACATAATGAAGACACTATTGTTTTCCATTTGTCAAAATCAAAATGACATTGAACAAAAAGTAAATAATAATGGATAACTAAAATCAAATTGATATTTTCTATGATGACTAAAGATTTCTATTTTTCAAAAATGATATATTAATAGAGAATCATAATAAAAATACTATTTAAGGAAATCAAAGCGGATAATGAAATTTGAAAAAAAAAATTAAAGAAAGTCTGAAGTAGGGATAAAGCTGTGAGAATATTTTAGAAGGTTTGATATAAAATGATAATAGTTTAAATGAATTGACTATGTCGAGAAAAATTCATAATTCTGGTATAGTTTTAAACTACAGAATTTTGGTTAGGATAGAAATATTTTGAGAATATTTCTGAAACTATATTAGGGTCACCTATAAAATGGAATATACTATGTATATTGTAATAGATGTCATATTTACAAATAGAAATGATATGATTAAGTGATGAGGAATTATAGAGAGAAGAAGATTCATGATTGTGTATTCTAGAAAAATTTCTATTGGGTAGATGAACAATGGATAAGAGACAATGTTTCATTCAACTGATCATCATATTTAGTTGATCATCATATTCATCTTTTTACCATATTATGATGGATCAACAAGAAAGGAAAATTGTTTGGGTATTTTAGGATCAAAGAAAAAGTATTCATGAATTGTCTCAACCTTATTATGAAATATCAATATATTTTATGTGTTGATCAATAATACGGGGATAATTAGACTAGAAAATTGGATTAATTGTTATTAAAATGATCAGAAACGTTCTTACTAGCTTCTAGGTAAGAATGTGGACAATTGTTTTAAAATATGATATTTCTGATTGTTGGTCAAGAAGAAGCGTAACATGTTTGTAACAAAAATATTATTATATATTTTTGTGCCATGTGAAGAACATGTATATTTGTATTGATAATAGTGATACATTAATGTTAGGTAATATCTTGGTAATTGTATTCCAGACAAAAGGAATATTTTCTAGTTGATTGTGTGGTATTGGATAATTTCTAAACCATTACATTGAAGAAAGCTACTCTTATTGACTGCTGAACCATGTAAATTCATACATTCATGTAAATTTTTGTATGGATAATTTTGTCAAGTAATGAAATATTTTACATGAGGTGAATTTTTTTTCATAAGAAAGTAAACATAAATGAAAAAGATATCATTAATTCATTACCTCCCCTATTAGCGATAAAACAATATTTATTTGTAAATTACACATGGTTGGTTCATAAAAATCATATTATTAAACATCCCCTTCTCTTATAATAAAATTAAATAATTATTTATTTAAGAAAAACAAAATTATTCAAAAAATATTAATATTATGGATGAAATTTATTGTTTTCCCACAAATAATGTAGTGTAATTCTCTTCAGAACATATTATTACATGAAATTGTTTCAAATATATCATGGAATGATGTCTTGCATTAAAGTTTAATTTTGTCTACAAATTTTAAAACACATACCATGGTTGGTCAATTTCTCCACACAAACTTTTCAATGTGAATACTCTTAAACATCAATATAATATAACTTCCTATAATGGAGGGATCCTCCATAAATATATTGATACCACAAACCTAAAACCATTATACAAGGGACTAAAATGTGTTAAATTAAATACTATAATTTGATTTGTAGTAATATATTTTTTATATAATATTTTTGGATAATAATTAAGATAAATATTATTTGAAAAATAATGATAATGAGATTTTATATTTTCTTATATTTATGGATATTAATTTTCCTTAATGTAATATTTTTTTCATGGTGGACTAATTATTGATAAAACCTATATAATGGATTGATTTAATGTTATAATATAATTACAATTCATTAAAGAAATAAGATTGAAAGTGTTGAGGAAAATAATAAATATGTTATTGCTAGTGATTTATTAGTATTTTCTATGTATAGAAATCAATTTAATGAATCTAATTATTTCTATGCGCTTAAAATTTTTTAATTTTTATAATTATTTTCATATGAAACTAAAATATGTTAATCTATTAAATTAATTTATTTTTTTAAATGTTATGATTTTTAATTAATCATTATATATAATGAATACAATAATACTACATTTTATTTTAGTAATTTACTCTAAAAATTTTAGATAAAATTTTTATTATATCCTATAATATTTTTCATTTATACATTACATTAATATTAATCTTATGTAAAAAAATCAATAATTGTAAATGATATATATTTGTAATATTTAATTATTAATGATTTTAATTTGTTTGAATAATCAATATATTATTATTATGAATAATAAATAATAATAATAATAGTAATAATAAATTAAAATTTAAGGGTATATGGATTGGGATTCCCAAAATAATGGCCTCATGAAATTTATAATAAGAAATCTTGCACAAACTCTAGGTTACAAGGGATTCACGTTCAAGTGGTTTGGAGAAAGAAACCCTAGATATAATGAATAATAAAATAAATGTAAATTATATAAAATCATTGTGGTATTATGAAATCTCAACACTCCTAAAAAAAGCATGAAAATATAACATGTAACAAACTCTAATATAATATGATTTAAAGGATCCATATATTTTCCACATTAATAGCCTTAATTATAATCATCAAATCACCTATCACTAAATTTGGTCCATCAAGAATCATTGTTTAGCCATACAACATAAAATACAACCATCTATATCATAACCATGTTTTTATTATATATATCATCTTCATTTAAGGACAATGATCTAAAGTATCATGAATACTTCTCCATTTAAGTGATTTCCATGAACTAATTTGATCTTTCAAATCTTGATCCTCCGTACTGGTTAATTTTGAGATCATCATTCTAATTAATGGTTCAATATAGTAATCGCCATCCTTCCTATCACCTGATTTTTCTTTATGTATAACGTGTTATTTGGAATAAGGTTCATAATTTAATATATAATATTTTATATTAACAAGTTGTATATTTTCAATAGACACAATTGGGAGTTTTATTTTTTATTTTCCTAAAACCACAGTTTTTTCTGTATCCTTAGTCTACCATTGAAATATTTTATCTACTTGAGTGCCTTAATTTTACTGGGATTTTAGTTCCTCGGTTTTGGTAGATTATACACTACATGAAAATTCCCCTTCATTTTCTATGAATTTTAATGGTAGGATTATTTTTAGCTATATTCTTTAACAAGTTCATTATATAAAATTATTTTACAGGGGTATGATCCTTCTAAACATAAATATGACCCTTTACTGTGGTCATCAGCATAAGAATAAGTAGAATAATTTTATTTCAAACACATTGTGATTAATTATGATTATCCATTATTTAGAACGGAATATAGATCAATTAAATTACTTTCAAAATACCTATGTCTATAATGAATATTAATATAAAATACAAAAAATGATAAATAAAATAACTAGAGGTGATCACATAAACTATCATTACCAGATCATCCTAAGGACATAAACATGGTCATCTAACCCAATGGTCCTCCTATAAAAACTTATTTCCATTCCTATCTCACCAGTAGATATTTCCTATTGGGTTCAATTATCTAATTAATGATCATCCCAATTGGTATTCACATGTTATTTTAGTTTCATTTTTCCTATGATAAACACACCTAGATAAATATCCTAGGAAGTTACCCATCCTAACCTCTACCCAATCTAAGAATTATTAACTATAGAGATCTAATCATGTTGGCTATTAAAAATAAATTTAACCTTATTGAAATGTATAGTATCATTTAGTATTTTAGATCACAATATTCATGGGGTGTAAAACTATCTACGTATTTATAGCATAACATGATAATAGAATACCCCAAACATCAAATAAGGTAATACATAGACATATCAGGTGAGGTATCAGATACGATAGAATTTTTGCAACTTCCGAACACATTGTCCATATCTCCATGTAGGTAAGACGATTCTAACCAGTAATGAGGGTCTTATCCACCAATGTAGAGTCTACACCCACTATTTCATGTCATTGTATTGATAATAAATCATAAAAATATATTAAAAAATAGGGTAGCATTGGTAAAAAATATGTGTCATAAATGTCATAAAAATGTAAGGTCCTCCTAGAGTGGATATAATATAGTAGAAAAATAAATTGATGAACATTGGGTCCCCCAATTTCAATCATTTTTTTCTACTTTCTATATTCTCTCAGCTTATCTTTCTACCACATGTCCCTCTACCATCATTGGATTATGAGTGAAATATATAAGTGGACTGAAATGCATTAGTTGGGTGTGAGTATAAGAATCAGTTGAACACCACCATTGTAAGCTTAAAAAAAGTTCTCATTCAAAGAAAGTGTATTCATCAGTAATAATAAAAATATATGTCGAATTATAATTAACATATAATCCAAAATAGTTTGTTTTTTCACTGACCGAGATTCAACATAAAAAGAACCATACAAACATCATCCAATTACTAGAATGATAATTTATAAATGTTGTAAGTATCCTGGACCATCATAGATATTAATACCCATCTATCAGTGATTCTATTTCATGAATTTGGATTTGGAAACCATACTATAATATCATGACTCAATTTAAGTTAGGTCCCCAACATGTCAAATAACATTGAGGCCTCTATTCACTATCTAATATTTCATTCCCCTTGTGTTAGTCTGCAAGGATTTCAGGCCCCTAATGTTATACATTGGTTTAGTCATAGAGCCTATATGCCTCAACCCAATGATCATGTCCATAATCATCATTCTTTCAAGATGTTAACACTTCCCCTCATAAGGATACACATCAAATGATGATCCACCTATCTCAAGTACCAGTCACAAAGAATAAGTAATTTATAAAAAACATCACATAGTAATAATATATGGAATTTTAATTATACCATAATGGGAAATGAGGTAGAAACATTTAACAAAATGTGATCATAATAAAACCTTATATAATTTTACTCTAGGAATTATCATGGAATCAAAAATCATATCAACTCTAATTTTATATACACACCTAAATGACATTTTAGTAATGAAATATTATAAATTATTAAAACACAATAATGAATACATTGGATCATGTGTATCAAAATCAATGGTGATAAGGAACCTCCTATCGTAGAGTGATCAACATCAATGACAATGATAAACCTCCCTATAAGTGGAAACCACAATAGTCATGAAAACCTCCTCATGAAATATATAATCATAGTTATTGAGACATCAATAATGACGATTCTTCAAAATATGATAAAATCGAAGCCATCAATTTTAGTTCAAAAAGAAATACAATATCACGTGATATGATAAGTACAATATTTGGGATAATTTGAAAATTAAAAATTTATTACAATAGTTCTGCTATGAATTTTATTCTAAAGAATAATTATGAAACTGCAAGTGATAATATATTTTTCCCTATAGATATGTATGAGATCATACATGGTTGTTCATTACAATTATTATTCATTAAAAAAATATAATTATCCATGATAATTTTAATTATTATACTTTTATAACAAATTAAACATTCATAATAATTTTAGGGATAAATTTAATAGATTATCATTTTATAATTTATATAATTAATTTTTTTAATAATTTAACAATTATTATCAGTTAATAATTCATTATAAATTATAACATTATTATTAATTGGAATGATGTTATGATAATAATTTATAACTACTTTCATAATTCCTCATTATTATCTTTTGATAATCATGCAAAATTATTTGTTGAAAATTAAATTTAACTATAATTTCATAATTAATAATAATTATGTTATAAAAAATTAATAAAATTTAAATTTAAATAATACTTTATATTTTAACCTCATTTAAATTAGGAATTATCCCTGATAATTTAGTTTTTTTAATTTTATTTAATTCCATTTTTTTCCTTTGTTGAGAGATGGGGAAAATTGTCGAAATAAATAAAATCATAAAAGTAAAAATATTAAGAACGCTTTTATGAAACACATATATATGGGGATAGGGTATCCTTCATTCCATGAAATTTAGTGGAGAACCAACATTAGATTGTCGAAATCCTTAATCGACTTCATGTAAGGACGGTTCTTCATCTACTTGGAATCCATTGGATAATCAAACCTAGAATGAAAAACCATTAAACTGTTTTAATACTACAAAAATTTATAGCATTGTAAAATTAAAAATAATTTATTTAATTATTTTTTATCCATTTATTTTTGGTGGACTCATTAATTTTACATCATTAATGTGTTTCTAAATTAATAAGTTGAAAATGAGTTAAAATCAATGAATTTAGACCAAACATCACATGAAAATGATGGGCTCTGAATGTGAATTTCGCAACAAGTATAATTAAGGGATTAAATATTAATATTAATATAATAAATATATTGAAAGATGTTATCAATGCATGGGATTTATCTATAAAATTGGAGCCCACCTTGTTTGTGACATGCCTACTGTTTAGCCTATGTTTCATTTGTAATGGCTATCTCAAATTTTCCAACTATGTAATCATTATAGATATATTCCATTATTTCAGAAAATCCACCCACTCAAGATATAATATAATTTATATATTAATTATATACATAATAAAGATCTATGGGGCTAGTAATATCATGCTAACATAGCTCCTGAATCAAAAAATATTCCTTTCCATATTATAATGTGTTAATAAATACTACACCCTAACATAAAGCCTTTAAAATATCAATAATGTTATTTTTAATAGAAATTTAATTTTTATAGTATAATTACATACAATAAAATTTTATAGACAGTTTTTTTATCTTTAAAACATTAATGATATTATAATCCCCCCCCCCATAGTGACTTATCATCATTAAGAAGTATCCCTAGCAGTCTTTTTCAAATGCCTTATGCCACTGTTTTGAAACATCATACTCCCACTCCCAAATATCCTAGTAGATCAATCCATAATACCAAAAAAATTTGGCATGTGGAATCACCTATCCCTGAAGGACATTCATTCAATATTTCATAATAATCGCTAGATGCTCCTCAAAAGTCAAATTGTTCTCCAAATCAATATCCTCACAGTTTATTAATTTCACTTGATTGGGCATGTACATCTGAATATGAGAAATGTGGTACACATCACAAATTACTTAATAAAAATGTGGAAGTTCCATATGATATGAGACTATAGAAACTTGTTAGGTGATAATTATGTTCACAAAAAAACACGATGTTATCTTACCTTGCATTCGCAGATGTCGGTGCCCGAATTATGAATTAAATATCATGAAAAACTGATCACCCATAAAAAATGTATCCTTTTATGGTTGAAAATTTATCTTTTCCCTATTTTTGTGCTGATTAACAGATTTTTAAATCTCCATACACTATTAGAGGAATGTCAAACCAAAACTAGCCCCCATAACCACAACTTCACATGACCCATACAAATAAATTATTGAAAAAAATGGACAACCATAATGTTCCATCTATGGATTAATTAAAATTTAAGAATGGTAGTTATTTTTTTAAACAAAATTAAACATATCTAGATGATCCTCCCATTCCCCATAGATGTCTAGAATAAATTATCTCAGCATGTTCACCAATATATTAATGTTGTACTTGTGTTGTCCATTTCCTTGATGGTGGAACATTATAATCAATCATAATTGAGTCCCTAGGTCCTTATATAATCACATTAAAATTAACAATGTAAAATTTACATATCTAACTAAAATAATGATCAAGGGACCTCCATGTATGAAATTGATCTCATAGAAATAGATATTTCACTTCTTGTCCACTGAGTGAGTTCACAGATCAGTAAAAGTTGATCAAGATGTCATCTGCTGATTACAATAACTCGTATAGTGTCATATCCCCTTATGGTCCGAATTAACCTCATTAAAAATTCCATAATAACATCATCCCACTTACACATAGGAACTGGAAATGGATAGAGCTAACCAATAGAACCCTGGTGCATAGACATTTTACTATGGAATGTAACGAATCAAGACATAAACCCTATGATCTACCTCTTTATTCATAGACAACATAACATTCACATTAATTCTAGGTACAAAATTATCACACTATGATATATCCCCCATCTCGAGGTATAGAAATATCACATCACATCCTCTCTAATTATTATTTGGATTATTACACTACCATGTTTCATGACCACGTTGTCATCCACCAATGTCAACCATGTTTTCAGATCAACTACAACGAGATGTTTTCCCATCACATCACACTATGGGTATAAAATATATCAAACCTTCACCTAGTCTATAGGTAACCATTCTATAATTAAAGGGTTTGGTGTTTCAAATCCTTGACCTATCGAACTCTTCAACCTGAAGACAGCCTATAATACCATCAATTTATAATACTCATATAATAGCCATTCACCAAGAGAATTTTTCTTTTGCGTCTTATGACTACTATCATAAAAAATATTATTACCTTTACATGGTACATAATCCTCCTTGAATAAAAATGATCATAGATACACAACCTAGCACCACTTTTTCATATGAAGGTCCTACAACATGAAGTCATTAAAAATTATATTGGGGTATGTGTGATGTTATTAAATTATAAAAAACATTTCATATAACCCCATTACCGATTTTCAATTAAAATTTCATAATTTTTTTGAAATTCCGTATATTTTAAAATTAAATATAATCTGTGATCATTGTTCGAATAAATCAAAATTCATGATAGTTTACTATTTTTAACATATATTTCAATATAAATATTCAATCATAGTGATACTTATTTGGTAGTGTTTTGGAGTCAAATAAAAAAAATTATTTAAATATTTCTCTTTCTAATTTTTCTATCAATGGTTACATATATACCGAATAATGATGTCTAACAATTCTATAGAGAAAACAGGACCATCCATGATGATAATTTTTTTGGGTAAAATATAGATGCCTAAATTCAATAAAAAAACTATAATATGTTATAGGATATGCAATATCCTTTTGGATTAATATTTAAATACCAAATAAAACAATAAATGAAAATATATGTATGAAATCTATCCCATAATAATATCCCTGTATTTCAAAATTTCATGCAATTATTGATTTTTCTCACAATCACGTAGCCTAATTAAGAAGATATTTATTTTTTAGAATGTTAATATATAGGTGAAAATGTACGTAGAAGATATGGTACTGATGTAAATGAATATTACTAGCCCAATAAAAATTCAGATTAGGTAAATGAAAAATTCCATGGTAATTCAGGATTGATGTACATAGTTTAGGAAAATAACAATATAGTTGTATTGAAAATGTTTTGTTGGGTGATTAAATGAGTGGAAAAGGATCACCATAATCCTTCATTAAACCCAAGTTTAAATCCATGTGGGAGAGAATTTCCAATTGCACTATAGTAGGTACTAAAATATTGTAACAGTGCAGGTACAATATCGGGGCATGGAATCCCTAGTACTATTCATCCTGTAAGGGTCTTCTGGCCATCAAGTGTGAAGTGAAACAAGAATGAAATGGGAAATCTATGACACACAGAGGATGAATGCAGGTTTGTTGGACTATCCAATGGTGGTACTATGATCTATTTTATGGACTTTAGGACCACGAAACCTATAATTTTTGTAAGGAATAAATAAGGATTTATGTGTGGTCTATCACTTGGGGTGGGAGTGGACTACATTTCCATCCTATGTATGTGGTGTGTGTGTTTAATGTAATTATAAACCAACAAACCACACTATATATATATACATATTTGTCTTCAAAATACAATGTGATGATAAATTTGGTGGTTTAACATTACATATGAATATCTAAAATATTTAATAATAAGATATCCCGATATACAAAAACATTTATTATAATGTGGTCATTCTAAATAGAAGGGATGTTTAGGATGAAAATTAGTCCACTACCTTGGAATATAAATAAATTCTTGTATTCCCCTTGTAATTGATTATAAAATTAGCACTTAGAAGGATATATAGTCATATAAATAAACATGAAAAAGAAATAGGGGACATTCCAAACTCAAGTTACAACATGACAGTTCATTCTTACTTGACTTGTTTTCATGTAGATCAATTGCACTTTATTGGAATTGTGCTTGTTTTAATGTATTTATATTTGATTTTTAAAAAATAAATATTCTTATTGTAATCTTATTCTCCTAAAACAACTATTGTGTAATATTAGTTATATTAAAATTGTTTAAATCTTTTCAAAAACAATACATAATTTAAATTCTCATTCAATACAAATTTTATGTTTAATTTTCATTACTATTCATGTATGTGTTCATCACACAACTATTTTCTATCCTCATTTATTATCTCCATCATTAAACATAGAACACATAACATCATAATATTGATTATTATCCACCAAAATGTATAATTAAATCTATAATTGGGGAGATTTATAATTTATTTGTATTTATTTGTTGATAGATATCACTCTTTTTACCTTAATTGAATTAAAATTGATTATGTCAACAAAAATATGATATAATTTAATGACATGTTTTGTATAACCTATGGATTACATATATTAATCGAATCACATGTATATATGGGTTGATGTAATATTGAAATATCAATAAATGAGAAATTATATTGATTTTGACCCTAGTTATAGCTTTGACTAATGCTAAAATAACTTTAAATTTTGATTATCTTGTTATATAGATGTTAGTTTAATTAAATATCTGTATTGCTCAAGGATATAAAAATTTCAAATCATTAACAATGAACTATCCAAGATATATTAAAAAATAAAATCTAATTTCATCCATAAACCTATATAATTAATATCTATAAATAAAAACACCCCTTTCAAAAGAAAAAAAGATGGACTAAAAAATAGTACCATTGACGAGGATTCAACCTGAATGATGCTTTATACATTATATCAGAGAACCATAGATTTGAATGGTAAAAGATAAATAATCACGTATTCGTCAAATAGAATTTATTTTGGGGGTGATCCAATTAGTACTCGAATATTTTTTTTACTTTTAAGAAAGAAATAAAAAAATTAAAAAACTCATAAAATCATGAAAAACATAAAAATACCCTATTTCCCTTTTAAGCTATTGAAAAACACATAGATCAGTCCCGTGTTATCACCCTTTAAGGATTTATATAAATTTCCCATTCCCTAAAAAACAATAACAATGATATTTTTATCCCTTAAATCAAGAAAAAAATTATCAAACTTTAGAGGAAGATTAGGGATGATCAAATAAAAGGTTGGGTCCAATGCGTCATTTATTATTAAGTCAAAGAAAATACCTCTTTAACTAGATAGAGGGAGACCCGTTACATTGCATGAGGGCCTAGGGGGAATTTAGTCCATTACAAGGCCTGTAGGCTGAGTTTTTTGGCCCAAGGCCCTTTCAATGGATAGTAAAGCTATAGTAGTCACCTGTTATAGTACCCGCCACCGCTACAGTGCTCTTCCGCTGCTACAACGACTTGCCTCCGCAACAGTGCATGTCGTTGCCATTGTATGTTACATTAATGCTACAGTGCCAGCACCCTATGGGTTTTGATCCACCATTTTTTATGTAGGATTACGGGGTGGTTTAAACTAAGCCAAACCATAACTACATTGTGGATGATCAAAACATTACTTAATAAATTGAGGAAAATTACCTCCAAGGAACACCCTTATGTTAATATAAATTTCTAACATCATATAATCCAATATCTAAAAATTAAGACTTATTTCAATCTCAAATTAGGATTGATTCAATTCTTCCTCATTTCTATGGGACAACTAGTAAGGATACACATATTACCCTTAAAGATTTCGATGTGGTGTGCTCTATGATGAATCTTCAAGGGGTTTGTGATGAAAAAATAAAACTTCCATCATTCCATATCTATATGGATGATTCCAAATAATCATGGTTCTAATACATCAATTGAATTTCTATAAACTCATAGAATGACATAAACTGTCTTTTTTTATATAAAATCATTCTTTCTTCGTGATATAATTATATAAAAACAATTTTTCATTAATTGTAAAATCATTTTATTTTTATAAAATAATCATTTAAATTATTAATAAATTAAATTTATCACATTAAAATAATTATTTTATATAATACTACAATATTTTATCAAATATATTTTTTTTCAAATTATTATAATGTAATATTCCCTCCCCATACCCTATAAAATGAATAATTTCTAATAAAATTAGTATTTTTTTTTTAGTTTTCATAATAATTAAAAAAATTTAAAATAAAAAATATGAGTTTTATTAATTTACATTCACAATGATAAAGAAAAAAATATTACATAATGATTCAATTTTTTATTTTTTTAATATAATTTAATTTTAGGTTAATAGAAAAAATTACTTTTGACAAAAAAATCTCTTATGCCTATGTCAATAAGTATGTATAACAAAAAAATATTATAATTTTTTTCATAATTAAACACATATTTATTGTTTCATATAATTTATTTAAATAATATAATTTTGAATGTAGAATACATTTTTTCGAATCATATGTATTCTTTTATTGCAATACAAAATAAAATTTTCAACTTTTACATTAATTATGATATGAATAACTCATAAAAAAATTCCTTCTAATTTTAGTTAATATAAAGATAATTTTCAAAATAAGTATCTTATTAATGTAGAAAAACAGAGTAGAATTAATTATTTTAGAAGAAATATAATTTCTACACATAAACGTAGACTTAGAGAAATGTGTTTTAACTCATTACACATGCTAATAATAAAGTTACTTTTTATAAAAAATATATAATTTAATTTGTAAAATTTATTTCATATATTCAATCATAACATCAAAATAAGGTAATTAAAAATATTTTTTGATTTATTAAATTTAAATAAAAAAGTTAATAATTACTTACCTGGGTAAAAACCAAACCTGTAAAAGTGAAAATTCAAAATATAATTAACTTAAAAAAAGATTTTAAACATGTGTGATTTTTTTGTATTTTTATACCTTAAACATATACAACTCTTTCATTTTACAGTATTGGATCTGTTTTACCATTAAATAGTTAATTTATCTTTTTTATGAAACAATAATACCACTCCTCTTACTTAAAATTTGATCATTACCCCCCCCCCCAACTTATCCTCACACCCAATGAAACATTACTCAAACATAAATTTTAAAAAAAATAATCCCATATGATACTATAAATATACTAGTGTTTTTTCTATTCAGAAGAAACCCCCTTCAGTAGATATATACTTTCTAAATAATATGCTTTCGATACAATAATGAATATATTAATAATTAATACTATCAAATTTCTATTATATAATTTCTTCTTCGACAACATTCAGATTTATTATAAACATTATATTTTAAATAAATAAGTATTATTAATATACTACAATTTTATAATTATAATTTATAATCATAAATATACATTCACATATTATTTAGAAATATGAAAATGTCAACATGCGAACCCATTTGCTAGCACCTTTATGAACAATGTGTTTTATTTTTAACACAACTGTGAAGGAATGGTTAATAGGTTGTATATAATATATTAATATGATATTTATAAAATCATTTTATTCTTAAATTATAATTAATTATGAACATTTTCCCATTCTTTTGAAAAAGAATATATCAAGCATGTGTTCTTGTGGACTATTGCCTCCATGATAGTAAAAATATAGTTTTAAATTTTATTAATACATTATTTATAATATAATCTAAAACCCATTTTAAAAACATAATAATTAAAAAATTAATGTCATTATATATTTTTTATAATGATATTATTCCAAATTAATCTCTTTTATAACCACCATCATCTTATTGTTTTCAGGTTTTCTTTTATATGAAAATTTAACAAACTACCATAAAAATTTTAAAAAAAAATTATTTCATTGTTGAATATGGAAATATAAATTATTTTATTATATAATATAAATAAAAAATATTTTTTTATATTTATGAAAGTTTATATTTATTTTTAACTCATTATTACATACCACGCTTTTTCAAAAAGTACATCAGAAAACCTAATATTAATCCCCCATTTAACTGTCATAAGAAAAAAACTTTTTTGTAACTATAAAACATTATATATCATTATATATAATCTACACATTTTCATTAAATTATCATGTAATAATTAACATTTACTATATAAAAAAAGTTATATCCCCTTAATGAAAATATAAAAAAAATATTAATGATAGAAACTAGTTACATTTGATGATCAAAATAAAATATAAAACCTGTTAAATATATAATAAGTGATTGAAAATAAATATTATAAATGTTTAAATAATTTAATATTTTTATGAAATTTGTAATTATGATAGTTATTTTTATTAAAAAACAGGTTAGATCATGTTCTACTAAGTCAAAATAAACATTACGAGTTACTTGTTTCTTTTTTCATTTCCAAGATACATGTTTGAAACTGCACTCCGTCTATTATTCTAGATTTTGATTTTAGTACACAATTTACAACATGTAATTTTAATATCATTCAAGTCATGATATTTTACTATTTATTATTTAGTATCCCTATTATGTTCTATTGATTCATTTGTTACCACTATCATAAGGGTGTTTCATAACACAATACCATTTTTAGGTTATAGGGATGATTCATGAATATTTTTATTCCAAGAGTTATTTTTACAAAATTAATATTTTACTTTAGATTAAATTATATTACTCTTTAGGGGATAGTTAATTTTATTTTCATTTCTTTTACAATGATGAATTTCCTTCTAAAAAATTATATCATTGTTTTTTAATAATTAATATACTCTTTAAAAATGTTTTCTTATACATGCAATAATTTTTTCCTTTTGAACAGTGTTCAAATTTATATATTTAACCATAATTATGTGTGTTCTCATGTGACCTTCATTCTTTCATTCACAAATATTGGAAAGAATGTTTTTAACTATTTTTATGAAATGGAATTTAATTAATTATATTTTAATATATTCAAACATTTATTCTTTCATGATAGTATAATATATATTTCATGCCACCATTACATGAAATTTTTTAATATAGAATTAAATATTTATTTTATTTATGAATTTGTTTAAATGAAAATGATTTCAAATGTTTTCAATTCACATTTTAGAATGTGACATTTGAATGTTCCTAGTATCTTCATCTTTTGTGAGAATTTTAAAATGATCTCTTAAAATAATTTTATTGTCTTTAACACTATATAAAGAATAATAATAATAGTGAATAATTATTTAAATAATTTAAAATTTCAATCCAAATGATTTTAAGACATGAGAATTTAAAAACAAAACAAAACATTATTTTATTTTACATAATTTAATTACTGATTTAAAATTTTTTCTTATTTTTAAAATTTATTTCTAAGGATTTTATTTTTATGAAGAAAATATTAGGTCTTTTTATTTCTTCTGAAACTATGTTATTGAAATAAAATTTGAGGAAAAATAATATTTTCTGATATTTCATTTTATTTTTAAAAGATAATATTAATATTATTTATCAATTTCATAATATTCTATTTTGATAAAAATACTTATATTGATATTTCACACCTTTAAAAATGAATAATTTTTTTTAAAAAAATACTTATCTCTAGTAATACTAAAATAATGTTATTCATATATGTTAATATCCTTTGTTGTTCCACATATTTTGATAGGATATATGTTTTTATAATTTCAACCACTTTCTTTCTCAAGAATTCTTAAAAACGGTTGTATTATATTTTTCTAAAACTCATGTTGTTTACTTGGAATAATTATTCCTTGATTGAAAAATAATTGTTTTTATAATATATGTGTTACATATAATATTAGTTTTTAATTATCTAATAGTTTCTACCTATATATCCTACTAATGAATTGCTCTAGTAAACTATAATCAATATTTTAAAATTTCTAATTTTTATAAAAAATCATATATTGTTCAAAAAATATTATTCCTAAATTTTTAATTCATAATCACATAATAATAAAGGAAAAAAATGTTCGAGTACTTGTAAAAATAATTTGTTTAACAGTTTAATGACAAATAGTTTTTTTTTAAAAAATCAAAAATTAAAGGTACCATAATTTAGGGATTTTTAATACAAAACAAAGCTAGTTTTTGTAATTCATATTATAATATGTATAAATTTAGTTTTAAATGATAACAATAAAAATGTGAATTTCCTAAAAGTAGAAATTTTTTAAACATTATGTTTTATTAGTACTATATCATACCAATACCAATCATAATGATATTAAAATGTCACTTAGTACCATGAAATATTATAAATTATAATAATATTATTTTTAAAGTGATCAAATTAAATGTAATAATAAAATAAGAAGTTATTTAAAAATTTATAGTCATTTTATAAATTAAATATTATTAATAACATATCCTTTAAATGTATATATTATTACACAGGTTGATATATTTTTATTTAATAGATTCATCATAAATATTCTTTTAATATTAAATATATCATGGTTCATTATAACTTTCTCTTCTATGTGGAGAAATCTATGGAACATAGTCTTTAATTAAAAACATATCTTCCAAAATATAAAGCTATTATATTATTCCCAAATTAATTCTTCTCAGTTTTTATTATCACATGCTACTAAAAATAACTTATAGTATGTAAGAGATTTATGTAACCATATATTTTGTTTCTAGTGTTTTATCAACAAACTCAGATATTCAATCATTCTTAATTTTTATTTTTAACCTATGTAGTTGAGATAGAAAATGATTTCCATTGTTCCTTGGGAGTAAGAGGATGATGAAATTAACAATATTTCTCCAAGTCTTAGGGAATAAATTATCATCATTCTAAAAAACAATTTCATTTAATGAACTGGAAATTTATTTCCTTGAATGAATTGGTTGTTCCTAAAATCTGACCACTTTAATGATGATACTGGTGTATTACACATCAACACATAAATTATTCATTTCTCTAACTGTTTACTACTTATGGGTGATTCCATAGAATTTTTTAACATAATGGACATTTTATCTTCCATCTATAATAATCTTTATAACATTATATTTGTTTATATCCCATACTTTGAATTTATGTTGGGTTTATAAGATTAGAGAGAACCATGTTGTTAATCATTACAATTTTTTTATTATAAGTAAATGATATTCAACACTATATTCTATCTCATTTAATAACTGATTATGATATTTTTTTATTTTATGTTAAATACATTACTAACTTGGTTCCACTGTGATATATATATTTATTATAGTCTTAGTGTAAAAATTAATGAAAAATTTATTAGGGATTATCATCTTCAGCAACTTAATAGGGATTCAACCTTAAAACCATTTTCCTTATTATATAATTCTGTAATTTTGTAACCATATTAGTTAAATATATATCAAGACTAGTTTAATTAAGGTTATATTAAGTTAGGATTTACTATAATTATCAATATAAACTCTAAATAAACAAACAAATATATCCTTCTTAAATTTTGTCAAAATAATCTGATCAACCAAAGAAAGCCCCTCAAGAGTTTCAACATATGTGTGAAGTCTTAGGACCACTCAACATTCATGACAATGAATAATGAGTTAATTCTCTATAAACCCCCACTCAATGAATTATCGATAAAATTTATTCCGAAAATACGTTATAAATCTATATTTCATGATATAGATTCATGAATATATTTTATTTCTTCCATTACTATAATAATAATTCCCAATAATCATCTTTCTCCTCATAAAATATATAAAAGTGGTATATGATGGTGATAAACAAAAAATAGTAGAAATGATACAATTTAAATCCACAATATATTATATATGTACATATAGGGGAAAACATTTTAATGAAATTATAGAGTGTGATAAAGAATGTTATCATGAGAATGTTGATGAAATAAAATCTATAAATCAATTAAATAAGGAAGAAGACCATGAATTCATAAAAACATTCATCTATTGATAAATTTTTTTATAGAACCAATGAAAATAGAAAATAAGTTATAAAAGTTACATCCATGTAACATTGTGAAAAAATTTATATATAAATTAAATTTGAAATTTTTTCTAATTTTTTTTATGAAAATAATTCCTTTTAATTTTGATATAAATAAAAAATAAAAATATTTAGAATATCTAAAAACAATTTTTTTTAAATAAAATTCGATTCCTATAATGGTTTCAAGGTGATGAAAATAGTCAATGATTATAGAGAAGGGTAGTAACGTTTTATACATTTAAAAACAATCATTTAATAAATTTGAAAAGACTTGAAAATAAAATAGGTAGAAAATATTGAAATGTTTTTATAGAGACATCTATAATATAGTAAAAATTTCTAGTAATGACCTAATCCATCCTTTAAAACATAATTATGTTATTTATGGAAATATTAAAAATAACCTTATATTGGGGGAAAAAGTGTAACAAGGAATAATATTAAAATGAAATTTTGAAAAGATATTCCATTACAAGTAACTTGTTGGTTCAGTGTAAAAATTATAATAAAAAGAATATAAACATATAAATATATAACAAAACTATAGGAAAAAAAATTATATACTATTAAAGTGGTTAGGAACACTTATTTTTCAAAATGGAAATATGAAAATAAAAAATCGTGAAATAAAATCCAAAATTTGTATAAAGTTTTTAACATCGGTCTCCATTCAGTCATAGATATTTAATCCTCCAATATAATTAATTATATATTATTATACACATTATGAAGAATATTTTTTTTTAAATTCAATTTGAATTTTATTTTATAATAATTTTAAATCCATTCAATAATTTTATCATGATTACATCTAACATTTAGGCTTATTTGATTAATTTCTCTAAATTTTATTCGATATATTTTTCCTCAATAAATATTTTAAAAGGATAATATCATATAAAAACCTATAATAATATCAATTATTTCATATTATTACTTATTTAAAAATTTATAATCATCCATTCATAATGATAACTAAGAAACAAATCAAATCATTTAATAAAGGTACAAGTTTACTTGTATGCACAAGCGACATTGTCATTTTCCAAAGGATGGAAGGATAAGATGATATATGATTCCCTGTATTTATATAATAATTATAATGTTATAAATATAATAATGATTCATTAGTTATGTCTTTGTAACCATTTATATAAAGTGGTTAAGAAAAAGGAATTACATTGTTATAGGGAGACAGTAGGTTTTTCGAACACATGAGCAACAATTTCATTTTCCATTGGATGAAATAGAGATAAGAAATGGATGTACCATATTATTAATAACATTATATTATATTTTTTATATTTTATAAATTATTTTTATAGGGTAAAATAGATTTATTTAAAGTGGAAGATAAAATGAGCTTTGAAGGAGTCATATAATGTGATTACATATTCGTTATATGACCACTTCTTTGTTAATCCACAACTTAATATCATAGTATGGTATAATGGAGAGAAAATGATACTAGTAATGATGTTAAGGATTATATGATGGTTTTTTGGACATGAATGGGTTATGTTAGTGTCTAAATATTTTTGAATAATAGGGTATCATAGAATCCCTTTAAAAATAAAGGGAGGAACACAAAGAGAATAACTTAAATATATTAAATAATATATTTCCATTTTATTGTGAAAGAGGAAGTAATTTTTAGATAATTAAATATGATAAAAATATTTAATTAAAACCTACAAAATTTTTGTAATCAAAATTTTTGTTATCATTAATACTTATCCATTAATTATACCCTTTTAACACAATTTACCCTTATCAATAGTGATACAAATTTAAGATGATTATTATTAATTAAGACTAGAGTTTTTACAAGAAAATATAACATAAAAATAATTATTGTGATTTAAAATATTGGATCCATTTTACATTGTTCATCTCTTATAATTTTTAGTTGTTATATTTAATAATGTTCATGAAATTCAATGAAAGTAACTCCTAATAAATTGTTCCAGGTTAAAAATGACTTTACTATAAAAAACAATAATGATTTCTCTTGTGAAATAAATTTTATTATGATAAATAAATGGATATATATTTTTCATTCCAATGATAACAAAAAATAATTGAAGGAATGTGAATAATATATTAAGAAAAATGAATTAAAATTTATTTTTATTTGATTAATAACATTTCACGTATGTTCAAAATGTTAAGAACTTATTTATTTATTAAAAGTTTTATTTTAATGTCATTAAATTATCAGAAAATGGTAGTATTTTGTAAAATCTTTAATTTTCACTATTGACCAAAAAATAAAAAATTTACAAAAACGCTCAAAAATTTACACCTACATTATTTTAAAATATTTATTTTGAAAATAAAAATAATATCATCATATTGAATTTGTAAAAAATTTTAATTTATTTTGTAATAAAAATCATTATTGTAATACTTTTCATTATGTTATAATTTCTTTAGGGGGAAAATATTACTTATAATAATTTATTATTTATTTAAAATTATTAGCTCCAAAAAATTTAACCCTTGAAATTTATAAAATTTCTTCTTATTAATAGATGTTGGTAGTTATTCACTCTAATATCTACATGCCATAATCATTCCTCTTCCATTTTATCATATCCCTAATATACCTTTAACAATCAATTAATATATTTAACTATAAATTGTTCTCTAGTGTAAATAATCATAATGGGATCTTTATAGTAAGATAAATAAGGTTTCAAACCTATTTTATCATAGAGTAGAATATGTATTGGTCCTAAAATTTACTTCTACAATAAATAGATATATAACATCTCATCAGTATTAGAGAGGTTTACAAAATGATATTCAATAGATCCAACTATTTGAAGAATTTAAAATTTTTCTATTTATATAAAACATTGTTTATTTTTCATGTAAAACCTTATAACACCATTTCATGGAGACAGTTTCTATAAAACATTATCCCTACTTGATATTCTAGATCCTTCAATCTGTTATCCAGATAAATATTTTACTTTTATTGGGTAATATTTAAATGAAACTAAATTGTATTTAGTTTCTCTATTTATCCTCAATATGTCTTTGAAATAAAATATTCCATTGAAAAACTATATCCTAATAAGTTTTTGTGGAACATATTTTGTTTTTAGTCACTTTATATAGAGCAATTTGATTCCATGAATAGAAACTACTATTATAGCATAATTGTTTTGAATGTAAATATTTAACAAACCTACAATAAAAGTAAAGTGGGAATAACCCCAACATGTATTATAGTTACTAAATAATCATTTCATACATTTTAGTAATCAAAAATTAATAATATGTTCTCAGAAATATCTTGATTTTAAGAGCATTATAAATACATTTCATCCATTTTGATATAATCCATGGGTTAATTTCAGATACAATTGAAATATATTTAACCTGAAGTCTTAGAAAATTATTAATAAAGTTATTAATGAGGTTATCATGTGGTAGATATTTCATAATTGGGAGGAAATGTGTAGACTTCATAATTTAATGAACAATGAACTTGTTGGAATCATTGATATTATGAGTTTTTAGAAATCCAATGACAAATTCAATTTTAATTACATCCCATTAAATAAATAAAAACATAGAGGTTCTATGACTTCTTTAATATATTGACTCATAGCCATTAACTATTTAAAAACTATTCATCTTGAAATATAGTCATCAATTTCTCATTTCATATTATCCCATAAACAATTCTCATAAAAATACCGATACATGTTGGTGCTACCACGATGTATCAAAAACTTTATTCCATAGTAATCATCTAATAATTCTACTTGTATATATTTAATGGTTGAAAAACTTTGTATCATTCAAAATTTCAAAAAATAATTTTCAAATATGAATACCATCAACATCACATTATTCCTGGAATTGATAATCTTTTGAGTATTTTAATAATATATATAGAAATTTTTATTCTCTCAATTAATGATTTTTTAGAAATAAAATTTAATAGATTTGATTTTTTACCATCATCAATTATTTAATTATATAACCCTACAATGCCAATGAATATAAGATCTCTTTCAGACTCGATGTTCTTGAAAATCACAATATCCTTTTAACTCAATGAATCATACACCTTATTTTTACATTCTACGGTGGTAGGGTGTTGAGAAATCATAAACATTCAGAATTTATATACATATTATTTATGAAATGATTATATATTTCTATAAGCAGGTTTATTTAAAATATTTTTCATCCATATATATTTTAACACATTCACTATGTACATAATTCCTTAATATATAAATATTCTTACTCAATATCATGGGTCCGATAATTATATAAATGTATAATTAAATACCTTCACTTACATATAATAACTATCTCATTCAATATGTTGATACATCCATTCACCTTCTTTTAGTATCAATATATATATATATAATCCAACCCATCCAAAAGTAAAATTTAGTAATGAGTTATTGAATAATATCCCCATTAATTATAACCATATGTACATAACACCATTACATTTCATCTTAGTAAATTGTTTTTATAGTAATGTAATAATTAAAAAATCCTTGATATTAACTTAAAAATCCAAGGAAATAACATACCATAGTAATATTCATTTGTGTTTCCCATTCAATCACTATCACTTTATTTTATGTATCAACTGATATTCCATTCTTATAAACTATATATATCAGAAAATAATCTTCTTGAAGAATGAATTCTCATTTCCAAAATTTTCCATTTAAATCAATTTATTTAATAGTTTAATAAATGATTCAAATATGAATCTCATATTGATCCTTCCTTTATAGAATATCTTGATATCATCAACAAACACCAAATTGAAATTATCGAGAATATCATTGAATAATATATTCATAAGTTCAATAAAAATAAATCGTAAATTTTTAAATTGAAAAGGAATTACATTATATTTATCACGCCCATACCACAAAATAAAAATTATCAATACAATATATTCGTTAATTATTCAGTATTTATTATACAAATAATGAATATTAATTTTTTTTATCTTGTTGCGATTGTTAAATTTGATCAAATAATTCAATAATTTGGGAGAAATATACTTTTTTATTCATGGAAAATAGTTAGATATAGTCAATGACCAACCTCATAGTCCTATATTTCATTATAAAAAATGAGTAGATATTCTTCATGGGAAAATTACAGCGTGAATAAATACCATATCTCAATGATCGTACTGTTTTTTCATTAAGTCCACTAATTCCACTATGGATGTCCATTGAATGGTCATAGACATAGGATTTCATCATGGATGTGAATAATAGAATTTTTAACATTATGTTTTAGTGGATTCCCCAATAGTTCTTCATCACACACATCAGTGTATTCTTACACAACTCGTACATCTTCTATTATAATGATTACATTCATATTTATAGGTTTTGTTATCTCCTATAATCACATAATTTCATTAAGTCAATATTATATTCTTGAATACAGGCATTATCAATATTATATAGTCTACTATATGAAGAAAATGGTCTAAGCATCTCTCTTATGAATAGTAATCATCTTCTCTAATCATTTTAATGTGAAGGGAAATCTTCACTAAGAACTATATAAAAATAAACCATAGGTATAATAATCCTAATTGTAAATATTCTATGTATATATATCATAGTGGAAGCTATCTAACATATACTTTTTTCAATAATATTTCCACCTGGAGATTTCATTGACCGCATCCATTATAAATTTTATAGAAACTATCAATCTTTTTTTGTAAATAGAAGATAAAAAATCTTTTTATGGTATATAATCATATAAAAAATTATTTATATTTATTATTATGATCAAATTGCATGTTAGTAAATATTATGGTAATTTCACCATTGATTTTGTGATCACATAATGATTCCCACCCCACATTGGTATTTTCTATGGAAATTTCCCATACCCCTTTGAACATTAGATTGAATAATTATCTATATCATTACTATATAAGAACTAGATAATAGTTATTTATTTTGTTAACAATCATTTTAATAAAACAAATAAACCATTTAATTTCACTTGAAACACTCCTTTTCTTATTAATAAGAATAGAGGCGTCTCTATCCATAATTTTCACGAGTTGGAAAACCTATCATCCCTTTCATTTTATATTCAACATTTTATTTTTCTAAGAGATTATTAGAACTATAAATATATTTATTTACCTTGGATTTATAAAACAAAAAAATTATATTCTCTATCTTGATAAAACATGATAATATTTAATTATATGATGAAAAAATTGTTGATGCTAGTTCCCTTATTAGGCTCATGTAAACCAATTGAAATAAAGGTAAAATCTTTGTTCCAATATAAAATTGGTAGTCAAGAAAATGTCTAGAAAATATTTAAATTTTAGGATCATATTTTGAAAAATAGTATATTTCCATATATATTAAATGGTTAACTACATACCTATTTCACCTTATTTCTCTCATGTTATGTGTTTAATGAAGAATATCACTTTAGAAGTTATATTTGATACACATTCAATTTCATCTACCACATCATTTTTCTATAAAAATGACCATAATTTATCTGAATATCCCTTTAGAAAATAAATTTTAAGAATAAAATTATCTCATTCATTTCATCCCATCGAAATAAATAGATTTTCGAAAAAAAAATATATTTTTTAATTTAGCAATAGATATGTATTTCTAAAAAAAGATGAAATTATTTTTTTAATGTTGGTAACAGAGCCTCATTTATTATTAAATAAATGCAAATATCTCTTTAAATGGGTATAGGGAGACCCATTACATAGCTAGAAGGCCCAGTGGGAGTTTACCCCATTACATGGCATGTTATTACACAAGTTTTCTTGGATTTTTACGTAGGTTTATCTATATATTTACCATCTGTATTGATTCATTTCTTTCGATTAGGAATCATCTCTAAATCAGGGCACCCACCAAGTTCACTAATTATCATCATAAATATTTTTTCTATAAAATTAAATTACAAATAATGGAAAATATTCTCAAATAAGCTACCGGATTATCAAAATTCTCTTGTATATTATATTCATTTAAAATCATATTATGAACATTTATATAGAAAATTCAATGTTACCAAATATAACACACCTAATATAGTATACTAGAGTTTTTATTTACATAATATCATTAATAATAGTTAAAAGGGATTTCACTCCATTGGATCAATCAGTTTAACAATAATAATAATGTAGATACATTTCAATTCCAATATTCCAATGGAAATATGAAATCCTAGAATAATAAATATTATCAAATTCTTGAAATCATTCAAAATGCGTATCTTCATATCGCTAGAAAAAGAAAAGGAGGTGATATTAGATGATCAGTAAGGGTTTATTGAGTCAGAAGAAATAATTTGTAAATAAGGAATAATCATTATTGACGAGTATATAATCAAAACACTTAATTTTCAATCAAAAAATTTCTCTCAATAGAAATCCATGAATAATATCAACAAATAAATCACATAGATAACGAAAGGATCATTCTAAAAAAAGTAAAATAATTAATATAGACATTTAATAATATTAAATCAAGGCCTCATCCATGTTTCCACAAAATTAACCATCAAATCCATGAAAAAGAGAACATATATAACAAATGGGTATGTGTAAACTAAATACCCATCTAAAATGGCATGCCTAATTTCCCCCCATGAATGTCGATTCATCTAGGGGATTTAAATAACCAATCCCCACCAATCACATTCAAATATTTTTATTTCCTTATATATTTACTAATCATTATATTTTATTATTTGAATTATATATAATTCTATATTTATCTATTTTGACTCTAGAATAAGTTATATTTCCCTAGATAATTAAATAATCAGTTTCAATTAGCAAACATCATATGATACCATAAAAAAAATATGCAGACAACTGGGAATTAATAAATGTATTGTAGATGATTACATTTAAATATTTTATACATAAAAAATTCACATAAATTTAAAATACTATCCATTGATATGATAGTGTGTGGTAGGGATTGTGATCATGAAGATGTAAATGACCATGAAACAATGAATCAAGTAAGGATTAAAGGAGAATTTAAGTTCATCAGAAATGAGGTGTTTCCATTGAACATATGAACATAGAAAAATAATGAATACAAAAGAAGGATTTTAAAAATTACTAATTTGAGGCTTTTTTAAAATGGATTTATAAATCTATTTCTAAATAATTTTATTTAACAATGAAAATAGTACCATTTCCTTCAGGTATCATAAAAAACATAACGATTATAGATTATTGAGAAAAATATTTTATTTTAATATATCACTATGATTATTTATAAAAAACAGGATACCTAATAATTTTGTTGAAATCATTTATGGGTTTTAATCTCTTATATGTTAAAATTTACTATTATTCCATTTTGGAAAAAGGATTAAAATGATTGATACGAAAAATGATTGAAAGATTACATGTTTATATTTTAAAGATATAGAAAATAGTGACTAAAAAGTTCTTTATAATCCTTTTAAAAACGATTATTTAAAAAAAATTAAAAATAACATCGACTTGGTAGAAAAAGAGTAAAAAAGAAAAACATAGAAAATTTAATTTTTTGAAATAATGTACTTCATAAGTAAACTACATGTTTATTTTCAATCCGAACTGAGAATAAGTTATATTGAAACATATTTTAACAAATTTACCTATATTAGTTGAATACTGATGTGTTTTGGTGGTTAGTACTATAAAATTGTCCCAATTGAAATCTAAACATAAATAATCCAGAAATAAAATGAGATTGTAAAACAAATCCCTTACATCAGGTCTATATATAATTGTAGACATTTAATCCTCTAATATAATGACTTTGAATTTATTAACAACACTTATGAGCTAAATTTTTTCTTATTTTCAAACATTTAGCATCTTTTTATAATAAATTCAAAGTTATTTATTTAATAGTTAATTATTACTTCATTTATTGAATTTTATTTAGTTAATTTATCTAAAATTATTTTCATATGTTTTTCTTGGATACTGGTGATATAAAATGTATAAACCAATTATTATTTAACGAAATTTAATGAATATAATTTTATACTACATATAGAATTTTAAAATCATCTATACATAGATGTGAGAGAAAAATGTATGACATAACTTCATGGAGGAGGTATCACACATGTACGCAAGACTGATAATATTATTTTCAGACCGATGGAAGCCGAAAAAGGCCAATGACATCATATATTTCAAGATTCAATATTATTAAATATAAATAATATATATATATTAAATAATTAATCCTTTATAACCATCTTTGTATTGTGGTGATAGGAAACAAATTACAAAACTACATGGAGATAGTAGGTCGTACACACACCTAATGAATTATTCTTTTCTATAAGATGAGAATTAGATATAATTTTTTCCCCATTATTAATAATAAAATCATAATATATTAATGATAGTTTATTCATCATATTAGGATGTGTAGAAAATATTTACAGGATGTTTACGTAGCTATAATATTTAATGAGTCGGGTAGGAATATGAACTCTTCTTTGAGTGACATTCTTTTCCTTACTCTATACTCCTTCATAGGATGGAATTAGGGTAAAACCAGGTTCTAATACAGGATGGGAAAGAATATGAAATTTTTTGGGTTGCTTTTGCCTTGGGTATATGGATCGCTTCTTGGAAATAATGTTGGAGAAGAGGCACCCATTTATAAATTAGTGGAAAGACAAAATTGTAAATACATAAAATATATAAATAATATAAAGTCATTTTCTTTTGCATGTGGAACCAAGTTGTAATATAATCAAATATGATAAGTGTATATTAGATGTCTAACCAACCCATGAGGTTTATGAAATTTTTTTATTATCTCAGTGTCTTATCACATATTTTTTATCCATCAATCAAATTTTACACTATTCTAAATTGATAAATATTTACCACGTCTACTATTTATTGATATCAATATTTAATTTTACCATATTATAATATTACTAAAATTAGGATTTCACATATGAAATATATTCTATGTTATTGAACACTTGTAAGTGGCATGAATTGCTTTTAATATATTTTTTCACAAATAAAAGTTATTATGTTAAAAAATATTGTTTCAATAATTACTTTGATTTTCAATTTATTAATAAATGATTCAAAAAAAATTCATTATATAATTACAGTTTTATGTAATTTATTTTTAGAAAATTCTGAGAATTAGATTTTTTTTCAAAAAAAACATTACATAGATATATGATATGTCAAGAATTTATTTCAATGTTATATATTTTATTTTTATTGTTTATATTATTTCAAAAATATTTATTTTTCAAGATAAATTAATTAAAAAAATTATTTTACTATTATAAAATTATATTTTCCAAAAATAAGAATTTTTATAAATATATATTATTCACCACTCAAAAAAATTAACTATAACTACAAATATCTCAGAAATTAATTGTCTCTTAATTTTTAAAAGATGATTTAATATATGAAAATAATTTCATAAATATCAACCTGTATTTTTGTTATTATCACATTCATAGATAATGATATATGAAATATGGTATTCATTATTTATAAAGAAATGATTACATACTATAGTTTAAGATCTTGTGTTACAAGAAGTTATTGATACTTGATATGAATGAAAAATATTATTAACTGAAATTTTAGTATTTTGTTAATTTGGAAATTTATATTATAATTAAGTAGATTGGACTAAATAATTTGATATTAAAAATACAAAGTTGTAGAAAAGTGTTTCTGATTTCTTTCCTGTAGGTATATATTAATTATAATTCTCATAAAAATAGTAAATTTTATGTTTAATATGATTAATTATAAAATATATCAATAAATTATATATAGAGAAGACTTGAAATAGTTGGTATTAGTTTTGTAGATGGAGCATGAGATTTTAAAATATAGTTATTGGAATATATGTTGGAGATAATAATTAATATATCCCAAAGGATAATAGTTATGTAAATTTTAATTTTATGACCTAATTAATAGATATGAATGATTGTATGTATTTAATTATAAATCCATAGTTATGGAATATTATTTTAATTAGTTAAAAAACATAAGTGTGGAGATGATGATATGTAGTCTAATATATATACATCATAAGTATTAAGTTATGATTTTATATGATATATTATGAATTGATTAAAATGATTGACCATGAGATGAATGAGATAAATTCACGGTCAATGGTATATTGTTTATAAGAATTATAATTATCTGACTGGTGATTTATGAAATTATGGAATTTAATGAGATGAATTTGACAATTCAATGATTCAATATTTCATAAATGATTCAACATCCAATGACTTATAAAAAAAGAGGATATCTCAGAAAAATATATTCAATAAGATATAGTACACAAAAAAATACAAAAGTAGAAATTCAAGTTCAAAATGATACTCTTGGTTGATAAATAATAATTTTTTCAATTTTTTTTCTCATTTGGATCATTATAGTTAATGAAAAAAATTCATATATGCTAGATATTCATAGATTTTATTTGAATGTATATTATGTTTTTTAGTGAGAAAGAAACATTTATTATAATAAATTTTCTATTGTTTATATATTGATGTACATAAAGATATTTATAAGATGATTGATTCACATAAATCATAGATTATTGAAAAATATGAAAGAGACACGAATGAAGAGAATGTATGTTTTGAATTTCACATGTTATTTTTTATCATTTTTAAATGTAGATTTAATATGGATTATGTGTATAAAGTTGACGTTATACATTTATTGATAGTCAAAGAGTGGCTATCGTGGAAAAAATAAATTCCATCATGATTAAGTTAAATCATAGATATTAATTAATATCATATTCATAAATGTTTTTGGATTAATATTGGAATATAGTTAGAAACATTATAATGAATGTATTTAGATATAGCTCTTATAGGGAGATTTTGATATTTCATTGGTAACTTCATATAAAACTTATTATATGGATTCCCCAAGAGTAAAAATAATCATATTAATGTTTTGGGAGTATTATTGTATATTTTGATATTTTTTATTATTATTCCAAAACATGTGATATAATTTTTATGTTAGACAGGACCCAAAACAACAAAGTGTACATAACTAAATTTGGATCGAACATTAAAAAATAATTTGTTATGCACTATTTTAATTTTATCTTAAATGTAGTTTGATTATTTTGGTGAAAAATGATATCTATTATTATTAATATTCCATAAGTTTTATTTCTAAAAATGGTAAATTTTTTAGAGGGATATAATTCAGTAGCACTACATTACATCAATTTACACTCTATTATATTGTTACTGCCTCATCCACCAATCACCACAAATATTATGATTTTCTGAAATCTAAATAGGAGTGACTATTTTAATGTGTATGAAATGAAAATTATAATCGGTTACAAAAAATCTTACTACATAATTAGATCATTTATTTTCATGTTGTTCTATTTATAAAATATTTTTGGACCAAGTCCTTCTTATTTATGATAAATAAAATACCCATAAATTTCAATGAAATTATGAAGTTATCCTATAATATTTTACTTTTAATATAAATTCATGTAAAAATGATATCATATTATATTATTTTTTATTTGACTAATTTTAATATTTTCAGTCTTTTTGTTAATCATTGTATAAATAGGTATTGTAAGGAAAGTTCATATTTTTTATTATGAAAGTGTTGATATATTTTATCATTACAATAATGTTACACAATATATTTCTACCCAACAATTTATTTTCTTATAATACTTATCATAGATAAAATTTCACCGTATATTGAAGCATAATTCTACCTTATAATAGTAATTTTTTAAAAAATGTCAAACAAGTGCATCAGAGCTTTTCTTCTCGTCCTTGTAACATTTGAATATGTTTTTCTACTCATTGATATTATACATTTGGTTATCATTGTAGTTTATATATTTTTTAACTTATTATTAAAACACCAATAAACATACATCAGTTGAAATTATTTAATGATCCATATATACAATTGTCAATATTATTTCTTGGATATCAAAATAAGAATATCAAATATAGTACAAATATAATGATTCTTGAGTTAATTATATTATGGAATGACACATTATAAACATATGATATATTTAATGAAATAATTTACACTATAATATTAATTAATTTAGATATTAATTGAATTTATAGTATATGGCTAGTAATAAAGACACGTTACACAAAGTATAAATTCTCCTCTACACTATAAGGGTGGTGATAATGAATTTTTACTTATTAGTGAATAAATTTTTTTATTATTTTTATTATAAATTATTTATTCTTAAAAAACTTATTAATGATGGGTAATAAATGATTATAAAAATGTTTTTTCTAATATAGACGAACCTCTATCAATTAAATCAGTTATATTAGTAAAATATATCTGGTATTTATTTCATTAGTTTAAATTTATAAAAACAATAAACTAATAAAAACTAAATCAATTTTATAGAGATCATAATTTGTTAAAGGGAAGTATTTATTAGGAACATCCATATTAGTAAGAAATATTGGTTCATAATTTTTTAGATATTGTCTCTATAATGAAGAACTATTTTGAATGTATTTTCCTTACCATGTAAGACAAACATTAATATTCGATAGATATTATAATCGAATCATAATATTTTATTTAAATTCAAATTAAATATTAACATGAGTTATTTGAAAATGAATAATAAAAAAATCAACGAATACACATCAATATTATGCACATTCTCAATTATTTATTTGTTATACAGTAAATTGATTGTTTAATTTATGTTTCTTTGTGGCTATTCTTAGAGTTTGACTCTATAGGTATAAATTATTCATACTAATGTGTTAGGAAACCATGATATCTATGTCATTATTCAAATACTATTTTCCATTAGTAATGAATGGGTTTTGATTTTCTTATTTTTTGATATGTGGACTAAATATAATTTTATGGGTCATTTTTATAACATTAAAATATTACAACAAACATATTACACAAATATATTTTTTTTCTATACATTCCTAGGAAGTAAAAAGTTTATTTATATATTCCTTATACGATTCAAACAATATTACAATTTTTGTATGATTTATATTTTTGAGGGATGGAACAGTTCTTATTTGTGTAATTATAAGAGATATATATAAAAATAATAGATGAAGAAAGTACCAAAAAATAAATAGTTGAATGCACCATTACATATTCATACATACTCTTGGTTATTTTATATTTCATTAAATATTATCTTAATATTGAATAACCAACAAAATATATTTTAATTGGTCGCTATGAGGGGAATATATATGATTCCACATAATATAAATTATTAATATTAGGTTAGACTAACATTGTTTTCATTGTTATCATAATGATGTATTATATGTTCTGAAAAATATATGGACCATACTTATATTATTCTAATTTGTGATAAAATTGAATGATATTTTAATTAAGAGGTACTTGTGTATATATATATATATATTTAATGTTTATTATTAAAATTAATTTATCTTAATATTTTTCTAGAATATATGTTGGTGATACAAATAAAAATTAAAATATATTTTATTATATGTTCTAGAATAATATTGGTACTATAATTTCATATATTTGTTTAAACAGTACTATACTTATTTCTTATAGATGATAATAATAAATTGTTTTTTTATTTTTTCAATTTTCAATTTTTTTTTATTATAATGATATCAAAATGATAAAATAATTGAGATATTTTATTATTGGTAATTAGTCACACTCCTACCAAATTAGTAAATTATATATAGTGTATGAGGTTATTTGGTGTTTGACATGTTTAGGAAATTCACTATATAGTGCAATAAATTATTGTTACCCTAAATGATTCTTCATAACTATTCTATAATAAAATTATTCCTCATATTTTAGAGACACATTAAATTTATCTTGAAAATAAAATTGATGTACATTAAAAAATTGAAATTAAAAAAGGAAAATATAATGAGATTTATCATTATTCACCAGTTTTTATAATGTCCAAGGAGAACATATCATGAATTTCTGAATATGAATAATATTCACAACTATGCATTTTTATAATGATATATAGGATAATATCACTTCTCTTGAAAGGAGAAGGAAAGCATCCTCTCTTCTAATCACTACTTCTCAAGATGATTAAAATAATGATAATATAATGAATTATATTGAACTAAAAATTATAATTTATTTCGATAAAATAGAAAATGGAAATTTTTATTCTCCTTTATGAAACAATTACTCATATATTTTCAAGGAAATTCACACCCAAAGATAACTTCAAATCCTCACCAGTAGTGAAAGTCTTTCTAATATCAAAATACTCTTAGTTATAGATACTAAATAATGAAAACTTTTAATATTCTATATAATATTGGTTATATAAAACATTTTATTTTTTTACTCCATATTTCAATCATTCATAATTATTTTTTTTCAGTTGATATAATTATAAAAATGATGAAAATAATATAATACATTAGTCAAAATAAAAACACTTTATCCATTCATAGTGTAACATTAAACTATCTATTACAAAATTATTAATATTACTAACTATATATCATACCACTAATTAAATGTTGATAAATTAAATTTAGATAATAAATAATAAATATTAATATATATAAATCTAGGCAATCACATGGACCATCATCAGAATTGAGAATCTCCATCATTAAACCAGAAACTACAATGAAAATTAACTTTATGCCAAACTAATGAATTTTTTGAAATCATAATAGTATTCAATGGAATGATATGTATGCCTCAATAAGTTATAATTTAATTAATCGATAATATTTAATAGTGTGTTACTTCCACTATAAAATTTATTTATTTCCTTGAAATGATTTTTTCTAGTATTTTTTTTTCTACGCAATTTTTACTCAAGTGTTTCTTTTATGAAATGTATTCATTGTATATAAATTTACTTTTAACTAAAATATTCCAAATAGTATTTACTATGAATTTAACGATTTTAGAATCATTCAATTCTAATAAAATATGTTTTTATTACAAAAATTATGCATTGTACATGAAATGACTAAAATATAATTTTTGAAACTCTATATGATGAAATTATTAAGGAGTATTTTTATAGTTTTATTAACCATATTGATATTTATTAATAAGGATATTTTAATTTAAATAATTAAAATTATGTAACCAATTTAAATATTAATGACAATAAGAGTATTGTTATTTTAAAAAAATTGGTATAATTTTTCATAAATTTTATCTAAATAAAGTAAATTAATCTATCTAAAATTATGACTTAAAAAATATGATGAATCATATTAAATAAAATATTAACAAACATTTAATTTTTAATTTATATCAAACACTAATAAGAATAATTAATATGTAAGAATATATTTATCTATAATATTTTTCTATATGATATATGATTTATTTTAATGTTAATTTTCCCAAATTTAGACTTTTTTTAGATTCAGCAGAGAAAAAAATTCATATTCAGAATGGAAAAATTCAGTATTTGAATTGTAATATATTTTTATTAAGAATATAATTATATTTTTAAATTATTGATCAGGGTTTATGAGGGTACAAAGGGTTTACATAAAGTGAGATTTTTTTATCCAATCAAAATAAGACATACCTATTTTAGAATACAATGATTATGTTGGGAAGTCATACCATTAAACCCTACAAATATTTTATCAACTAAATTCCTTGTGATTCCAATTATAACCTTTAACTAACTTTAGTTTTCAATGAAATGTTTCTCTTTCAACCTATAAATGGTTCTAACATACTCCAAGATTAAACTAAAATAATTATTCAAAATTACCTTGAAGAACTACTCATTTTAGTACCCCAATGTCCCTATTACACATTTGGAAGTAATTTTATAAATGAATGATTCACATTTTACAACTTCCAATAAGAATTTAATGAGATGATTCAAGTAATTTACATTAGTACCCACACCCAAAACTTTTATCACTTCCCATCACACCCACCCCTTTTATAATATCATATTTATTATAAGCACAGTTTTAATTTTTAAATGATTTTATATTTGTAACTATGGGTACTTACAATATAATGAGGTCACTAGATGTAGAAAAAATTCATGTCACAAAGGTATAATTAATGACATGAATTTTTTTATGTTATTTTTTCATGAATCAGTTATATAAAATAATATGGAATCCAACTGTGAATTTCATTCACTTTAAAATTGATTCATTCAAAATTTCTAATTTAGGGAATTTCCTATTCCGAAAAGGTTAGGAGCTTCTGTTTTAATAACCTGTCACTTGTTTCTATCATTTATGCTTAATCTATTATTTTTAAAATGAAATTAGTTTTTATTTTATAAATTTAATGATCAGGATGTGATATCTTTTATAATTATTTGTAGTTTCATTAATGTATTTTTCGTCCAGGTGATGGTTTATGTGTTTGTTGTTTTGGGATGCTTGATAGTTTTGAAGGACTCAATTCATTTATCTTTATTCTATTTTATTCCCATGGTTTTTCGATTACACTATGGGACTTCTGGACATAATTTTATGGAAGATTGATACAAATCAACCCTATGTAAAAGGAACATTAAATGATATTTTTTTGAAAGGTTTTCTACATGAATTACCATGATTTATTGATTTTTATGTGTAATTGGGTTTTTATAAAGGGTGGGTATCCAATTTTATGTATGAAATGATTTTTTCCAAATCATTTTGAGAAGGATTTTGAAAAGTGTACATTCATTGAATGTTTTGATAAAAAGGGTCATTTGGAAATATATTATTAAATTTGATAATATCATTTGATATGCTTGGATAAATACAAAAAATCTAAAGCCTTAAGTACTTTTGTGAAATGAGAATTACTACACATAATCCATTGATATTATTGCATGAGTCAAATTTTGGTGGTGCTCTTAAGATCGATAGACATGATGCATAGATTTTAAGGACATCAGCAACACATCTTTGGGGGTTGACTAAGGGTGTGTTAATTTGTTCCATTGGTATTATATCTAGGGATTCGTGGGTAAAAATATCTTTTTGATGGTAATTTTTTTTACTTGAAATATACTGATCCTCTTTATATTTACATATATTATTTGTTTTTACTACTTTGAATTTTATATTCACTCTTGATAAAATATTACTAGTTTTCATAATTATTATTAGAAATTATTCTACCAGGATTTGTATTAGAATTGATTAATAGTGGTACTGTTTACCATGATTTGATTTATAAATTTTCATCATCAAATATTTAAATGTTTTAATAAAATTGATCATTTTTTTCTTCTTTTATAGAAACTTTATATTGAATAACTAGTTGGGATCTTACTAAGTCTGTTTAGAATACACCAAGTACATCCCTTTAGAGATGTATATATCGTGTTTTAAATTTTTATACATGAAAAGGAAAGGCAAAAAAGTGAGGTGGTGGGGTTTCAATTAGCTTGTTATAGGTATTAAGTGGTGGGAGGGTGGTATGTTTCCCAAAAATAACACATAGTAGTTATTTTAGTTAATGGTTGTTGGACATGTACCATTGGTTTTTTTATGCTTTTGGGTTGTGTAACATTCCTTTCATAGTTTGTACAATATACAAAATTATAATTGTTATTATTCATGTATATTTATGAAATATATTTCATTTATTGTTCATGTAAATCATTCCATCTATTTTTTGATACCTAGGTTCTAGTTTCCAGCTTGTTGGGAATGAGAATAAACTTCAGGTCTTGTTGCATTTTAGTTCAGATCCATTTATGATGGGTTTCCCATGCTCAGATGTAAATATTTTGTATCATATGAGGTTTTTACTCATGTGTCATTGTATTTGGACATCCATTAGATAATATATAGTCTTATCTATCTATCAGTGGTATTTTTTGGTGAGTTATTAGCTAGATCTCATCGTGATGTTCTCCGTATTACTCCTAGGATATTGGGATGTTTGTATCTTATTTTTATTTTCAATTTTAATATTGGTTTATTTATATTATTTAATAGTTTAAAGTTACAATAAAATAATGATTAATCATTTATTCTATTTCTTGTGTGTAGTGACATGACTCTGGGATGTTTTACAAGGGTCCCATGAAAAGGTGAAGCAAAAGATATCCCTCACATGAATCCACCTTTTGATTATAATGTTATTGATGTAGTCATTCAGAAATGTTTTTTCTTGATATAGAATGTTCCATGATTATATATGTTAAAACCTATGTAATGAAAGAAGAAATAACATTAATTTTTTTTACTTTTAGAAAATTATTTATTTATATTTATTGAAAATATATTAAGTAATTCTTAGATGAAAAAATAAATTGTTTTATTAAACTCATATCTAATAAATTTTATTCAAATGATTTATTGTCAAATTATGCAACTTTAAATTGAAAAAATGAATTTTAATATTAAATTCGAGATGTCAAAATTATCATGTGAGGAGTTTACAAGAATTTTCAGAAAATATTTATACTCAAGAAATATGAAAGATAATTATTTTTATAGAAAAAAAATTATATTTTAAATTATTTACAATGTAAAAATATGATATGGATATATATTAAATTTTAAGTAGTTAAATTTTATTTAATATTATATATATATTTTTTCTAAAATAGATTTTATACTTGAATTTAGTTTTAAAACATTTGATATTTAAATAATGAATTTTTCTAAAAAAACTATATATCTTTTTATTTTTCCGGATTATTATTAAATTAAATTATAAATAATTTTTATTTTGAGTATTAAAAAATTTATTTTCATAATTGGAGTCATTATATACAATAATATATGATCCTTTTATTTTTGGCCAATATGAATACTAATCATAGTATTATTGTTACCACATTAATTGGTAAATCATACAATATTGGTTGGAAATAAAATGATATGAACTATTATATGATAAAAAAACCAGCATAAATATTATTTGATGAGTATATATAGAACATAATCATAACAGGTTCGACATTATGACCTTATGGGTCCATATAGATGTGATTATAAGTTTTAGGTTATTTTATATAATGAAAATCAAACAAGTCACACTATTTTTTATATAAATTCTTTTTTAATATAGTGATAACTAGATGTTCTATTTGACAATAATTATTTTTTTGAAATATATTTTATTTATCATCATCATGGTAAATTAATTTTAATTATTAGTAATGGAATATTTACCTGAAATACTTGCACAAAATTGATGTAGTAATTATTTCATTAATGAAAAAAATACAATAAACGATATTTATAATTTTCAAATAAATATACTTTGAGAAAAATAATGAAATAAATGAATTTTACATAATAAATTAATATTTTAAGCCTATAATAAGATCATTGTTTAGAATTAGACGTAATATATTGATAGTATTAATTTAAATTAATCAATAGTACTTGAAAATGATATTATTGTCATTTTATATACAATAATATTTCATTAAATGATGTTAAATGTCATGAACCATCCCTTGGGGACCATACTATGACCCCCAAGCCTGCCTCCTGAAGGCCAGGGGTTGGAGACTACTGTTGATGGTGTCAACCAGCAAGTGGGAGGCATTTTTATGAGTATGTGTACACACATATGCAACCACATCCCATGAAAACTAGAAAAGATAAAATGCATTCTACATAGCAAACACTGAGTATAAGGGTAGAATTGAAACTAAATGGGATAGAATACATACCCAATAAAAGATAAATACAACAAAATAATGTACAATATTGATGTATATCTATCCTTAATGATCTAACCTGATGGGTATGTACATAGTAGCTATCGGTAAGATGTTGAGGCATTTCATGACTACCTGATCTCACTGAGAACCACCAGGTCCAAGGACACCAAATTTACTACCATATCATCGGTCCTCAGAACCAGACACAACAATTTCGGGTGAATCCGTGTAGGGGTGGGTAACAATATACTCTGTAGGTACCTTAATCCAAAAATTAATAACAAGAAATAAATGTATAAAAACAATGAAGCAAGAAAGATCACACAAGGTAAATATTGATTATGGAAAATGGACCATCAGTCATATCATCTAACACCTTGGGTAGCTAGAGAACTCCAATTTAATGTGTACACTGGGACTACTGGGTTATATAGAGACACATCCTACTAAACATGGACTATTGTGTTACACTTCCCAAATGTGTACCAATGGTATGCTCGATCAAATTGAGCTGCTCCCCACCATGGGCATGCCATGTCACATAGAGTCGCTTCCCACATTTTCCAAATGGAGGTGATCCCCCTTTCATGTACCATGGGTTTTATAGGTCACTCATAGACACACCCCACCATGGTCTTACCGTGTCATATTGAGCTTCTTCCCAATAGGCTATCACATCTGATCCACATTGGGTGGATTGTTAGCGATCATTAGGTCTAAGTGAACAGTCATGTTTACTCACATGATGCTATTGATTTCATGAGAACAGCTCCTCAAACAATTTTCCAATTTCAAGTAACTATTAATGACTCCATAGTGTATTTCAATATATCTTCCTTAGTGCGAGGGTCCAATGGAACAGACAGATCGAAAGTCGGATGCTCGTTTTGTATGTTTTTGGCATTTTTGTAAATAGGGTTGGTTGTGTCTAGGCTCAGTCCAACTTGATAGAACCGACACAACCAACATGGCATGGGGGACCCACATACTTCGGTTTAGTTCAACTAACCCAAAAAGAACCAATTCTAGTCTGTTTCAACTCAGTCGGCCTGACCAGTGGTCCAGGCCCATTGGGCCTCACTGGAACAGACTCGGTTCTGTAGGCGGTCCAACCCACAAGGTCTCCCAGCGAACCCGTCTCATCTATCCTAGGCCAACGGGGTAGGTCTAGCCCAGTTGGAATGGGTCTCTCCATACCCATTCCACATCTGGAAGACCGAATTCCTTCTTCCCATACATATAGCACATCTTGGGAGCCATTATGACACTAGTCATACCCGGCCACCCAGGTTCCGCACACAGTTAGGGGACTGTGTTCCCTATGATGTTGTGTCATGTGGCTGCAAGCCACATCCCTCCACAAGACGCCATCCCAGTTAGTGTCTCCTTCAGCTTCACCACAGTTTGCACTGGCCATAAATGATACCTATGATTTTACTTCCCCACACGTTGCCTCCTATAACACCTGTGATCGAGTGGTCTGTTGTTCATATCATATTCACCTCTGGCCTCTTTCGATGAACCCTTCCATACCAAGGACTCAAAACATCCTATCCACTAATTTGATGGTCTGTCCACAAAGAACACCCAAAGTGTAGGGGCTTGGTCCTTGTTCGTTTCGCCCCACACCCTCTGTGATTGAGTTTTAAACATGGGGAGTTTTTGGATTGAATTTCTATCAAGAAATAATTTATCACGGTATAGAAAACATAAGAAAAACACCCTCCCACGAGAATGACTGTTTTGCTGATCAACCTTTTTTGGGGATGATTTGAGTGCTTCATTTAATAGAAAAGGATGTAAAAAAATGATAAAAAATAAACCCCTACCTCAAACGAGTGTGTCATTGAAGTAGTCTGTCTATGGGGGTTCAAGTTCCATTATCATTCATCACTTTCCAATTCCATTATTCATGGTGTGTCGAAGTCAATGGATATTCAACGACATTCATCCTTTTCATTAGAGATAATTCACACCATAGGATCATCAGAGGAATTATACTAATTGATCCTCTTTTCTCCGATTCATTAACTTGTTAAATGAAAACATGTCGTAGCGTTTCTGTTATGTTTCATCATCGTGTTATTACTCTTATTAATTTATGAAACAACGTATTTTTTTTCTTCATTTAATGTTTCATTACAATACAGATTTACGACCCATTAACGAGCTTCATTTAATGTGGCTCATCATCGGTTTGTTACCGCACCACAGCATTACAATTCCACCACACAACAATTGGGAATAAAAATGAAAATAACATTTTTAGTTATTTTATGTTATCTAAAAATGTCATAAAATAAAATTTTTTAGTCGACACTGGTTGTTCTTTGTTTGATACTTTCAAGGTGAATCATGTCATTCTTTATTCAATGGTGCCATCTGATTTTTTTTATCCCATCACCAATTTAAATGTTAGAAGAACCTGGTGCACATTTACCTAAATGAACTAAAAAAGTTTAAATTTTTTTTCGAGCTCAATGGGCCTCTTAATCAGGATTCATCAATATGTCTGGTCTTGATATAATTCCATATAATTAAAAAATTAATATTGAACTTCCAGGACATTACATTATTGTACCCATTTTTGGCAGCATGTCCTTGTAAGCCAAAATTGGGCAAAACAAACAAATGGGGGTACTGAGCACAAATCATAACATCCCACTCCAATGTGATCTCTTGGATATTCTCATGCTTCCACCAAAAATGGGGAAAAGTTATCATCTGTCCATGAATGTCCAACTCATGTTGATCCTTAAGCTCCATGGGAACTCCACAAAGGTCACCCCATCATCAATGTCCAGCTCTCCCCAGTTGATGATGTGTGATGGATCATGCATGTTCCCCCTTACCAATGACATGTGGAAAACATATTAAAACTAGTTCATCTATGGGGGGATATCTAGGCAGTTCACCACCTCACTAACTCAGCTCTGAATATGGAAAGGTTTGATGAACATCACATTGAAATTTCCACCTCATTCAAATATCTACAATCCCCATCACGGTTGAGACCCGAAGGAAAACACATTCTCCCTACTAAAACTCTAATGGTGTCATTATTCTGGATGTATATGATTTCTGACAATTCGGTGTAGTCCTCATCCAATTCTAATGATCTAATCCTTCTAAGTAGCATCTCGTACCTACTCTGGACCCTTTAGTACTGACTCCCCCAGGTATGTCCATCCTAGAGGCCATATGAAAGGCCACCAGTACAAGGCCTCAAACTGTGCCATGCCAAAGGTGTAGTGATAGTTGTTGTCGTATGAAAACTCTACCAATGGAAGGTGGTGATACCAACTACGAAAATAATCAATAATGCAAGAACAAAGAACGTCCTCTAATGATTTTATAGTCTGCTCCATCTGGCCATTGGTCTAATGGTGAAATGTTGTGCTCAAGCGTAGATGAGTGCTGAATCCCACCAGAATTCACTTCCACAACTGAGATGTAAGGACTGCATCATGTACTTATACGATCATCAATGGTACTCCATGATTCATCAATACCACTTGTATGTAGTGGCGTCACAATTCATCAATACCACTTGAATTTATTTTCCTTACCATGTAAGACAAACATTAAAATTAGATGGATATTATAATGGAATCATTATAATTTTTTTAAAATTCAAATTACATATTAACATGAGTTTTTTGAAAATTAATAATAAAATACATCATAGAATACACATCAATATTATGCACATTCTCAATTATTTATTTATTATACAGTAATTTGAATGTATAATTTATGTTTCTTTGTGGATATTCTTCGAGTTTGACTCTATAGGTATAAATTATTCATACTATTGTGTTAGGAAAACATGATATCTATGTCATTATTCAAATACTATTTTCTATTAGTAATGAATGGGTTTTGATTTTCTTAATTTTTGATATGTGGACTAAATATAATTTTATGGGTCATTTTTATAACATTAAAAATATTATGACAAACATATTACACATATATATTGTTTTTCTATACTTTCCTAGGAAGTAAAAAGTTTATTTATATATGCATTATATGATTCAATGAAACAACCAATATTACAATTTTATTGTGATTTATATTTTTGAGGGATGGAACAATTCTTATTTCTGTAATAATAAGAAATATATATGAAAACAAAATGAAGAAAGTACCAAAAAATAAACAGTTGAATGCACCATTACATATTCATAAGTACTAGTGGTTATTTTTTATATCATTAAATATTATCTTAAAATTAAATAACCAACCAAATGTATTTTAATTGGCCACTATGAGGGGAATAAATATGATTCCACATATAATAAATTATTAATATTAGGTTAGACTCACATTGTTTGCATTATTATCATGAATGATGTATTATATGTTCTGAAAAACATACGGACCGTACTTATATTATTTTAATTTATGATAAAATGGAATGATATATGAATTAAGAGGTACTTGTGTATATATATATATTTAAAGCTTTTTATTAAAATTAATTTATCTTAATGTTTTTCCAGAATATATGATGATGATACAAATAAAATATAAAATATATTTTATTATATGTTCTAGAATAATATAGGTACTATAATTTCTTATATTTTTTTAAAAAACGTTATATTTTATTTTTATAGATGATAATGTTTAATTGTTTTTTTATTTTTTCAATTTTCATTTTTTTTTATTATAATGGTATAAAAATGATAAAATAATAGAGATATTTTTTATTGGTAATTAGTCACACTCCTACCAAATTAGTAAATTATATATAGTGTGTGAGGTTATTTGGTGTATGACATGTTTAGGAAATTCACTATATGGTGCAATAAATTATTTTTACCCTAAATAATTCTTCATAACTGTTATATAATAAAATTATTCCTCATATTTTAGAGACACATTTAATTTATCAGGAAAATACAATTGATGTACAGTAAAAAATTGAAATTAAAAAAGTTAAATATAAAGATATTTATCATTATTCACATGTTTTTTTAATGTCCAAGGGGAACATATCATGAATTTTTGAATATGAATAATATTAACAACTATGCATTTTTATAATGATATATAGGATAATATAACTTCTCTTGCAAGGAAAATGAAAAAATCCTCTCTTCTAATAGATACTTCTCAAGATGATTAAAAGGATGATAATATAATGAATTATGTTGAACTAAAATTTATAATTTATTTCGATAAAATAGAAAATGGAAATTTTTATTCTCCTTGAAGAAGGAATTCCTCATATATTTTCAATGAAATTCACATCCAAAGATATCTTCAAATCCTCACCAGTAGTGCGATTCTTTTTAATATCAAAATACTCTTATTTATAGGTACTAAATAATGACAACATTTACTATTCTATATAATATTTTTTATATGACATATTTTATTTTTGTACTCCATATTTCAATCATTCATAATTAATTTTTTTTATTTCAGTTGATATGATTATAAAAATGAAGAAAATAATATAATATATTAGTAAAAATAAAAACACTTTTTCCAATCATAGTGTAACATGAAACTATGTGTTAGAAAATATTGAATATTACTAACTATAGATCATACAACTAAATAAATGTTGATAAATTAAAATGAGATAATAAATAGTAAATATTAATATATGTAAATCTAGGAGATCACATGGACCATCATCAGAATTGATAATCTCCATCATTAAACCTGAAACTAGAATAAAAATGAACTTCTTGCATAACTAATGAATTTTTTAAAATCATAATAAAATTCAATGGAATGATATGTATGCCTCATTAAGTTATAATTGAATGAATCGATAATATTTAATAGGGTGTTACTTCCACTATAAAATTTATTTATTTCCTTGAAATGATTTTTTATAGTATTGTTTTTTCTACGCAATTTCTACTCAAGTGTGATTTTTATGAAATGTATTCATTGTATATAAAATTACATTTAACTAAAATATTCGAAATAGTTATTACTATGAATGTAACAAGATTAAAATCATTCATTTCTAATAAAATATGTTTTTATTACAAAAAGTATGCACTGTACAAGAAATGATTAAAATATAATTTTAAAAACTCTATAAGATGAAATTATTAACGAGTATTTTTATATTTTTAGTAACGATATTTATATTTATTAATAAGGTTATTTTAATTTAAAAAAATTAAAATTATGTAACCAATTTAAATATTAGTGACAATAAGAGTATTGTTATTTTAAAATAAGTGGTATAATTTTTCTTAATTATTATCTAAATAAAGTAAATTAATCTATCTTAAATTATTCCTTAAAAAATATGATGAATCATATTAAATAATATATTAACAAACATTTAATTTTTAATTTATATCAACCACTAGTAAGAATAATTAATATGTAAGAATATATTTATCTAGAAATGTTTTTCTATATATCATATGATTTATTTTAAAGTTAAATTTCCCAAATTTAGACATTTTTAGATTCAGTGGAGAAAAAAAATTCATATTCAGAATGGAAAAATTCAGTATTTGAATTGTAATATATTTTTATTAAGAATATAATTACATTTTTAAATCAATTATCATGGTTTATGAGGGTAAAAAGGGTTTACCTAAAGTTAGATTTTTTTACCAAATAAAAATAAGACATACCTATTTTAGAATACAATGATTATGTTGGGAAGTCATACAGTTAAACCCTACCAATATTTTATCAAATAAATTCCATGTGATTCTAACTATACCCTTTAACTAGTTTTTGTTTTCAGTGAAATGTACCTCGTTCCACCTATAAAAAGTTCTAACATACTCCTAGATTAAACTAAAATAATTATTCAAAATTACCTTGAAGAACTACTCATTTTAGTACCCCAATGTCCCAATTACACGTTTGGAAGTAATTTTATAAATGAATGATTCACATTTTACAATTTCCAATAAGCATTTCATGAGATAATTCAGGTATTTTACATGAGTGTTACCCACACCGAAAACATTTATCACTTCCCATCACACCCACCCCTTTTTTAATATCTTATTTATTATAAGAATGGTTTTAATTTTTAAAGGGTTTTATATTGGGAACTATGGGTACTTACAATAGAATGAGGTCACTAGATGTAGAACAAATTCATGTCACAAAGGTATAATTAATAACATGAATTTCTTTATGGTATTTTTTCATTAATCGGTTATATAAAATAATATGGACTCATAATGTGAATTTTATTCACTTAAAAATTGGTTCATTCAAAATTTATAATTTAGAGTAATTCCTATTCCGAATAGGTTGGGAGATTCTTTTTTAATAACCTGTCACTTGTTACTATCATTTATGCTTAATCTCTTATTTTTAAAACTGAAATTAGTTTTTATTTTTAAAATTTAATGATCTGGATGTGATATCTTTTAGAATTACTTATAGTTTCATTAATGTATTTTTTGTCGAGGGGATGGTTTATGTATTTTTTGTTTTGGGATGATTGACAGTTTTTAGGGACTCAATTCATTTCTCTTCATTCAATTTTATTCCCATGGTTTTTGGATTACACTCTGGGACTTCTGGACGTAATTTTATAGAAAGTGGATACAAATCAACCCTATGTATAAGGAACATTAAATGATCATTTTCTGAAAGGTTTTCTACATGAATTACCATGATTTATTGATTTTTATGTGTAATTGGTTTTTTTTATAAAGGGTGGGTCTCCCATTTAAATATGAAATGTTTTTATCCAAATAATTTTGAGAAGGATTTTGAAAAGTGTATATTCATTAAATGTTTGGATAAAAAGGGTCATTTGGAAATATATTATTAAATTTGATAATCTCTTTTGATATGTTTGGATAAATACAAAAAAAATGAAAGCCTTAAGTACTTTTTTGCATGGAGAAGTATTACACCTAATCCATTGATATTATTGTAGGAGACAAATTTTGGTGGTGATCCTAATATCCATAGACATGATGCATATATTTTAAGGACTTCATCAACACATCTGCAGGGGTTGACTAAGGGATATTAATTTGTTCCATTGGTATTATTTCATAGGGAATCAAGTGTAAAAATATCTTTGTGATTGTAATTTGTTTACTTGAACTTTATTGATCCTCGTTATGTTTACATATATTATTTGTTTTTACTAATTTTAATTTTATATTCACTCTTGGTAAAATATGACTAGCTATCATAAATATTATTAGAAATTATTCTACCAGGAATTGTATTGGAATTGATGAACAGTGGTATTGTTTACCATGATTTGATTTAGAAATTTTTATCAACAAATATTTAAATGTTTTAATAAAATTGATCATTTTTTGATTCTTTTGTAAAAACTTGATATTGAATAAATATATGGGATCCTACTATGTCTATTTATAATACCCCAAGTACATTCCTTCATAGATGTATATACCATGTTTTAAATTTTATTGCAGGAAAAGAAAAGGTAACAAAGTGAGGTGGTGGGGTTTGTATTAGCTTGATATGGGTATTAAGTGGTGGGAGGGTGGTATGTTTTCTAATAAATAACACATAGTTATTTTTTCTAGTTTATGATTGTTGGACTTGTACCATTGGTTTTTATTTTACCCTATCGGATTGTGTAATATTCCATTAATAGTTTGTAAAATATACCAATTTATAATTGTTATTATTCATGTATATTTGTGAAATGTATTTCATTTATTGTTCATGTAAATAATTCCATCAATTTTTTGATGCCTAGGTTCTAGTTTCCAGCCTTTAGGGATTGACAATAGACTTCAGGTCTTGTTGCATTTTAGTTCAGATCCATTTATGATGGGTTTCCCATGCTCAGATGTAAATATTTGGTATCATATGAGGTTTTTACTCAAGTTTCCTTGTATTTGGACATCCTTTAGAAAATATATAGTCTTCTCTATACATCAGTGGTATTTTTTGGTGAGTTATTAGCTAGATCTCATCGTGATGTTCCCCGTATTACTCCTAGGATATTGGGATGTCGGTATCTTATTTTTATTTTCAATCCTAATATTAGTTTATTTATATTATTTAATAGTTTAAAATAACAATAAAATAATTATTAATCATTTATTCTTTTTCTTGTGTGTAGTGACATGACTCTGGGATGTTTTGCAAGTGTCCCATGAAAAGGTGAAGTGAAAGATGTCCCTCACATGAATCCACCTTTTTATTATAATGTTATTGAGGTAGTCATTCAGAAATGTTATTTCTTGATATAGAATGTACCATGATTATATATGTTAAAACAGAGGTAATGAAAGAAGAAATAACATTAATATTTTTTACTATTATGAAATTATTTATTTATTGTTATTGAAAATATATTAAGAAATTATTAGAATGAAAAAATAAATTGTTTTATTAATCTCATATCTAATAAGATTTTATTCAAATGAGTTATTGTCAAATTGTGAAACTTTAAATTGAAAAAATGAATTTTAATTTTAAATTTGACATGTCAAAATTATCATGTGAGTAGTTTACATGAATTTTAAGAAAATATTGATTACTCAAGAAATATGAATAATAATTATTTTTATAGAAAAAAATTATATTTTAAATTATTTACAATTTAAAAATATTATATGGATATATTTTAAATTTTAAATAGTTCAATTTTATATAATATTATACATATATTTTTTCTAAAATGGATTTTATACTTGAATTTAGTTTGAAAACATTTGATATTTAAATAATGATTTTTTCTAAAAAAACTATCTATCATTTTATTTTTCAGGATTATTATAATATTAAATTATAAGTCATTTTTATTTTGAGTATTAAAAAAATAATTTTCATAATTGGAGTTTGTATATACAAGAATATATGAACCTTTTATTTTTTTTCAATATGAATAATAATCGTAGTGTTATTGTTACCACATTAATTGGTAAATCAGACAATATTGGTTGGAAATAAAATGATATGAACTATTAAATGATACAAAAACCCGAAAAATATTATTGGACGAGTATATATAGAACATAATCATAAAAGGATCGACTTTATGACCTTATGGGTCCACATATATGTGATTATATGTTTTATATTATTTTATATAATGAAAATCAAACATGTCACACTATTTTATTAATAAAAATAATATTTTTAATATAGTGATACCTAGAGGTTCTATTTGAAAATAATTAATTTTTTGAAAGATAATATATTTATCATCATCATGGTAATTTAATTTTAATTATTAGTAATGAAATAGTTACCTGAAATGCTTGCACAAAATTGATGTAGTAATTATTTAAGTAATGAAAAAAAAAATAAACAATATTTATCATTTTAAAATAAATATACTTTGAGAAAAATAATGAAATAAATGAATTTTACAAAATAAATTGATATTTTAATCCTATAATATGATCTTTGTTTAGAAGTAGATATAATATATGTATATTATTAATTTAAATTAATCAATAGTACTTAAATATGACATTATTGTCATTTTATATAAAATAATATTTCATTAAATGATGTAAATTTCATGAACCATCCCTTGGGGCCCATACTATGACCCCCAGGCCCGCCTCATAAAGGCCAGGGGTTGGAGACTAGTGTCGATAGTGTCAACCAGCAAGTGGGAGGCATTTTTCTGAGTATGTGTACACACATATGCAAATACATCCCATGAAAACTAGAAAATATAACATGCATTCTACATAACAACCACTGAGTATAAGGGTACAACTGAAACTAAATGGGATAGAATACATACCCAATAAAAGATAACTACTACAACAAATATTACAAGATTGATGTAAATCCATCCTTAATGATCTTACCTGATGGGTATATACATAGTAGCTATCAGTATGATGTTGAGGCATGTCATGCCTACCTGATCTCGCTGAGAAGCACCAGGTCCTGGGACACCAAATTTACTACCATATCATCGCTCCTTAGTACCAGACAAAACAAGTGCCGGTGAATCCATGTAGGGGTGAGTAACAATATACTCCCTAGGTACCCCAATCCAAAAATTAATAACCAGAAATAAATTCATAAAAAATAATGAAGCAAGAAAGATCACACATGTAAATATTGAGTATGGAAAATGGACCATCAGTCATATCATCTAACACCATGGGTAGCTAGAGAACTCCACCTCAATGTGTATAGTGGAACTACTGGGTTACATATATCCCCATCCTACTAACCTTGGAATATTGTGTTACACATCCCAAATGATTACCAATGGTATGCTCGGTCAAATTGAGCTACTCCCCATAATGGGCATTCCAGGTCACATAGAGCCGCTTCCCACGTTTGCCAAATGGAGGTGATCCCCCTTACATGTACCATGGGTACTCTAGGTCACTCCCCACCATGGTCTTTCTATGTCATATAGAGCTACTTCCCAATAGGCTATCACAGCTAATCCACATTGGGTGGATTTTTAGCTATCATTAGGTCTCAGTAAACCATCAGGTTTCTTCACAGGATGCTGTTGATTTCATGAGAACAACTCCTCAAACAATTTTACATTTTCAAGTAACTATTAAAGACTCCATAGTGTATTTCAATATATCTTCCTTAGTACGAGGGTCCCATGCCACAGACGTATCGACAATCGGATGCTCGTCTTGTATGTTTTTGTCATTTTAATAAATATGGTCGGTTGATTCTAGGCTCAGTCAAACTTGATCAAACCGACACAACCAACAAAGCATGGGGGACTCACATACATCATTTAAGTTTAACTAGACCAAACAGACCAAATTCTAGTCTGTGTCAACCCAGTCGGCCTGACCAGTGGGCCAGGACCGTTGGGCATCGCTGGAACCGACTCGGTTCTGTAGGGGGTCCAACCCACAGGGTCTCCCGGTGAACTAGTATCATCTATCCTGGGCCAATGGGATATGTCTAGCCCACTTGGAATGGTTCGTTCCATACATGTTCCACTTCTGGTAGACTGAATTCCTTCTTCCCATACACGTAGCACATCTCGGGAGCCATCATGCCGCCAGTCAAACCAGGCCACCCATGTTCCGCACACGATTAGGGGATTGTGTTCCCAATGATGATGTGTCATGTGGCTGCAAGCCACATCCCTCCACAAGACGCTGACCCAGCCAGTGGATCCTTCAGCTTCACAATAGTTTTCACTTGCCATAGATGATACATCTGATTTTCCTTCCCCACACGTAGCCTCCTATAACACCTATGATCATGTGGTCTGTTGTTCATATTATATTCATCTCCAGCCACTTTCGGTGCTCCCTTCCATACCAAGGACTAAAAATAGCCTATCCACTAATTGGTGGTATGTCCAAAAGGAATTACCAACGTGGAGGGGCTTGGTCCTTGTTCATTTTGGCCCATTCCCTCTGTTATTGAGTTTTAAACATGGGGTGTTTTTGGATTGAGTTTCAATCATGAAATAATTTATTACGGTATAGAAAACATATGAAAAACACCCTCCCATGAGAATGAATGTTCTTCTGGTCATCCTTTTTTGGGGATTATTTGAGTGCTTCGTTTAATGACAAAGGATGGAAAAACATTATAAAAAATAAACCCCTACCTCAAATGAGTGTGTCATTGAAGCGGTCTGTCTATGGGGGGTTCAAGTTCCATTAGCATTCATCGCTTTCCAGTTCCATTATTCGAGGTGTGTCGAAGTCAATGGATATTCAACGATGTTCATCCTTTATCATTGGAGATAAATCACACCATAGGATCGTCAAAGGAATTCTACCAATTTATCCACGTTTCTCCAATTCATTAATTGATTAAATGAAAACATGTTGCAGCATTTCTGTTATGCTTCATCATCGTGGTGTTACTCTTCTTAATTTATGAAACAACACATTTTTTATTCATCATTTAATGTTTCATTACACTAAACATTTATGACCCATTAATGAGATTCATTTAATGTGGCTCATCGTCGGTTTGTTTCTGCACCACAGCGTTACAATTCCGCCACACAACAGTTGGGAAAAACAAAGAAAATAAATTTTTTATTTATTTATGGTTTCTAAAAATGTCCTAAAATAGTGTTTTTTGGTCGAAACTGGTTGATCTTTGTTTGATCCTTTCAAGGTGAATCATGAAATTCTTAATTCAACGGTGACCTCTAATTTTTTTGATCCCATCTCCAATTGAAATGTTAGAATAACCTGCTGCACATTTAATTAAATGAAATTAAAAATGATGAAAAAAAATTTTGAGCTCAACGGGCCTCAGAATTAGGGGTCATCAATGCATCTGGTCTTGATATAATTCCATATAATAAAAAATAATTAATATTGAACTTCCAGGACATTACATTATTGTACCCATTTTGGGAATCATGTCTGTTTAAGCCAAAATAGGGAGAAACAAACAAATGGGGGTACTGAGCACAAATATTATCCTCCCACTCCCATGTGATCTCCTGGATATTCTTTTGCTTCCACCAAAAATGGTAAAAAGGTATCATCTGTCCTTGAATACCCAACTCATTTCGATCCTCTAGCTCTTTGGGAACTCTACAAAGGTCACCCCCTCATCAATGTCCATCTCGTCGTAGTTGATGATGTGCGATGGATCATGCATGTTCACCCTTACCTGTGACATGTGGAAAACATATTAAAACTAGTTCATCTATGGGGGAATATCTAGGTGGTACACCACCTCACTAACTCTGCTCAGAATATGGAACGGTTTGATGAACATCACATTGAAATTTCCACCTCATGCAAATATATACAATCCCCATCACAGTTGAGACACGAAGGAAAACACAGTCTCCCTACTCAAACTATAATGGTGTCATTCTTCTGGATGTATATGATTTCTGATAGTTCTTTGTAGTCCTCATCCAATTCTAATGATCTAATCCTTCTCAGTAGCATCTTGTACCAACTCTACAACCATTAGTACTGACTCCCCTAGGTCTGTCCATCCTAGAGGCCATATGAAAGTCCACTAGTACAAGGACTCAAATTGTGTCATTCCAATGGTGTAGTGATGTTTTTTTCATATGAAAACTCTACCGATGGAAGGTGGTGATACCAACTGCTAAAATAATCAATGATGCAAGAACAAATAACGTCCTCTAATGATTTTATGGTCTGCTCCATCAGGCCATTGGTCTGAGGGTGAAATGTTGTGATCAAGCGTAGGTGAGTCATGAATCCCACCAGAATTCCCTTCCACAACCAGGATGTAAGGTCTGCATCATGTACTAAGATGATCATCGAAGTTACCTCATGATTTATCAATACCACTTGTATATAGTGGCGTCGCAATCCATCTATCGATCCCAAATCCCAGATTGGTATGAAGTGAGATGACTTAGTGATTCGATCAATGATCACCCTGATATAGTCATGGAACTTGGAAATTTGTTATAATCCCATCACGAAATCCATCATGATACCATAACACATCCATTATGGTACCTCAAGTTGTTTTTCCAGGCCTACTAAAACCTGATGCTCTACCATTACTTGCAGAAAAGAGAGGAATCGTGAAATGAACTCTTCCACCACTTTCATCTTACCAATTCACCATTACTGAGGTCGGAGGTCTTAGTATATCTTCTCAACATCAGGATGCACTATCATAGGGGATGCATGGAACTCTCTCTGAAACTCCTCCCACAATGTTACTGGTACTACGGTGCATCATCTTAAAAGGATGAAATTATCCCCACCTATCAAAAATCTATAAGGATCTTGTACTATGGATAACTGAGCACGTTAATCCTTGTAGTCAACATCCACAGGATGTTCCACCCTTACTTGCTATAATAGGGAAGGATTTATTGTCATTGACTGCTTTTATGATGCCCCATCATCATCAATGTAGTATATATGCATCCAGGCTAGCTGCTCTGTCACCTCACTCAGGATCTATAGACCAGAACTCCTGCTTAGCATGTTTACCATCACCTTCCCCTTATTAGGAGTATAGAGTATCTCAATGCCACATTCCTGGAGGAACTCTAGTCATTGCAGATGGATAAATTTTATATCCTCTTGTGTGAAGATATACCTGAGACTCATGTGGTCAGAGTATATGATAAACTATTCACCAATCATTTAGTGTCTCCACATCTTCATAGCAAGCACCAGGGCTTCTAACTCTAGGTCATGGGTAACATATTTTTGTTCATGCTTCATCAACTAATGTGATCCGGAGGTGATCATTGCTCATTGCTCTATCCAAAAACAATATAATCTGCATGTGTATAGAGTGATCCTCCTCCAACGCCGAGTACACCAAGATGTCATCAATTAAGACTACAACAAACATGTCCAGGTAATGGTGGAAAATATTTTTAATGAGTCCCATGAACACTACTAGTGCACTGGTCAAGCCAAAGGCATCACCAAAAACTCAAAGTGGCCTTACCTTCATTGAATGACTATCTTTGGTAAATCCTCATTCCTTACCTGAATCTAATGGTAACAATATCTGAGATATATCTTTGAGAACCACATGGATCCCTTAAGCTGATTGAAGAAGACATCAATCCATGGCAGTGGATATATATAATTCATAGTCACCTAGTTCATTCCCCAGATGTCCACGCACAACCTAAAACTCCCATATTCATTTTTGGCAAAAATACTGGGGTTTCCATGTTGAAATGTTGGGCATTACAAAGCCTTTCACCTGCAATTTCTCGAACTATACCCTCAATTAACAAAGATCTATAGGAGACATACGATATGCATGTGTTGATATCGATGTAATCCCCTAGTAAAGATATATGTATAATTCTACATTCCTTCGATGTGGTACTCCCAAACCATACTTAGGAAACACTTATTCATACTCATCCACCACTACAGGAATGCTCGAAGTCCTCTTATCCACTACCCTGAGAGTGAGGCTATCCAACTTGTGAGTGATTGGCTGCACCATCCTCCAATAAATTAGGTCATGTGGTATAAATTTTCCAATATCTCCATTGATGGAAAACCTAGTTCCATCATCATGTACACAATAAACTTTTAACCTAATACAGTTGATCTGAGAAGGACTGTAGATAACCTGTCTATACCCAAGATTATGGTGTAACACCTCAATGCTGATACTCAGAGATACTAGGTGAAAATCTCTCCTACTAGAGTAAACTAACACTACTATAAACAATATTTAATCATATAATTCCATATCTTAAGAGTCTCAAATCGTAAGGATTGAGTTAACAGATCCACCGAAATCTCTGATCCTTGAACATGGTTTGTGGTAATGAAAGAGTGACTTTCACCTAGGTCTATAATAACTAAAGAAATATTGGAGAATACATTAATCATACCTATAATAATCTCTTGAGTTCCATGGTCATAGGCCTCCACAACTTGATGTTGATTATGACCCTATCCATATGATCCATGAGGTCATGGTGGACCACCTAAAAGTGGTGGGTTAGTACGTTAAACTGTCAACCACCGCCTAATTCTCAGAATGCTCCCCTTCCACGTCTAACACCCAAGGGACCACTTAGTTTGATCCTCCACCTCTTCCTTGGTTGTACCTTGTTGTTATCCTTATCATCTATGCAGCGGGTCGTGATGCCACAATCCATGTTTCCATGCCTGTCGCATGTGAATCATATCTGTGATCCCTGCTGACTCCCTCTACTGTCGGAGCCCCGCACTACCGACCCTAGGTCTGGGGGTCATAATATAAAGATCTGGCCCAATTGTGTCCTTACATGAGCTACCTACTACTCACTATCAATGAAATTGTCTCCTGATGTCTCCCGGTGGCTCCCAATATTGGTGCCTGCACTTCTTGGAAGCTCTGTACATGAAGGGCTCACTCTAAAACCCCATCCAGAGTGGGGATGCTGAGAGACACCATAGATTCTATGATCTCCCATATGATTCCCTGATCAAAGATATGGGCCCTAATGAAAGTGTATTGCACCATGTCTATGGAGTAGCAAGAGGAAACTATAAACCTCAAAGAGTACTCAACCACATACATTTTGCCCTGGTGGAGGTGTAGAAGCTCTTATATACACATTGAGTGCAAGGTCACGAGGAATAACTCCTCATTGAAAATATACTCCAAGTCGGCCAAGGAGACGGTTTCCACACCATGAGTCTGAATCTTCAGGATCCCCCCATCTTCTTACAGAGATGTGAAGAAGTCTCGTAGTTATGATATCCATATGGTCGAGTGGCATCCCCACTAAGAGAAATACCTTATTTATCACCTCCATCCTGTCCTCAGAAGTTTAAGGCTATGTATCTCCCTTGAACCTGGGATGTGTCTATCTCTGGAACTCTTGCATGGTTCTAAGAATATGTACATCATCTATCAGTAATGCTAGTAGAAAATACCAATTAACAAGTGGTGGTAACTCTTCTCCACCACCTAATATGGCCCTCTATAGAAATGGTCCCTAAACAGACACCTCATCACTATGCGGTCTGTCCTCATGGTCATGCATTCGAATCATAGATGGTTGTATCCAGGGAGGCATCCTGATGTGTAACAAGATGTACCATGATTAATATATTATACCTGGGGAGTTGACTCTAATTTAATAAGAACATGATGAAACACCTAATTCCTATATCATGCATGCACACAATGATTTTATGAATAGATTCGAAAAGAAAAATTCAGGGTCCTAGTGTATAGATACGTCATCTGCCACACAAAAACTGGCCTCCCTGATATTCAAATTCCAACTCGAAACATTTAACACTATTTAAAAACACAAAACAATTGACTCCCAGTATTTGAGGTAGAAATGAACACCTCTGATAAAACTTTCTCATGACCTATCCCCTGGTGTCACGACCCATCCTCTAGGCCAGGGGCTGGCGACTAGCACCAAAGGCGTAAATCTAGATAACTGGGAAGGCATTGCCTTTACGAAACATAATCACATCCAACCAGAGTACAAGAGGATGTAATAAACTAAGTAAAAATGAAATTGATGATAAGTAAATGGGCCAAAATACAAACCCAACTAAAAAGTACAGCTACAACTGAACGAAAGTACAACAGAAAAGTCAAACAACTGGAAGATAGAAGTAGCTCATGTGTCATCCACCTCAGATCCTACCTGGAGGGTAAGTACAGATGGCCACCTTAGCTCTCCACATCCATCTATCACCTCCAGGTTCTGTCTCGTCATGAATTCCTCCTCCGGGAACTGTCTCATCGTGAATTCAACCTCTGGGTACCGTCCAGCTCTACAATCCTCAACCACGATCTGTGTTGTTTGTGTTCTGCAACCAACACAATGAGGTGCTGGCATAGCACGTTCAGGGGTGAGTATACCAATACTCAGTAGGGACCCCGAGACCCTCAAGGTCTCACTAAATCCAACAAGGATAACCACAAATAATTATATCAACAGATAATCCTTACCTAGGTATACGCCCATATGTATACCTACGTTATCAAGTAACCCATCTCAATCATGTGGAAACACAAATGTTATGAAATCAACGCATAACCACTGCTTAGGTATATTCCCATGCATATACCTAAGTTATCAAGTAACCCATCTCAATCATGATAAAACACAAGGGTTATGAAATCAATAGATAACCACTACTCAGGTATATTCTCATACATATACCTTCGTTATCATGTAACCCATCTCAATCAAAAGGAAACACAAAGGTCAATGAATCATCTCAAACAAGGATTTTCATTATTGAAACCAAAACTACTAGAGAAGCCCTCCACTATCGAGTAAAGTATCCCTGTCACGACTCTGAGGCACTACTCACTAACCTTAGATAGCTTAGGTACTCCTCCTGTCGAGTACGGCGGGTCTGCTGCCAAATACAGGGCGCTCTGTCCGCTGTGGGTATGCCGCCAAATACTGGTTGCTCCACCTAATAGCCTATAGAGGAATTCCTCCTATCGAGTATCGCTGGTCTGCTACCAACTACCAGGCGCTCCGTTAATCATGGGTTTTCTTCCAAATACTGGGCGCTCCGTCCACTTGGCTAATTGAAACACTCCGAGTCAAATCGGTCAAGCAGTCTTCGGGTCTATAGCTACTAGGCCTTCGTACTTCAAATGATCATCTCTGAGAGGGTCCAATACATGATCTACTGGTCAATAAATCAAACTATCAGGAAAAATCATATGGAAGAATCCCAAAGGACTGCCTCGTCTTAGGGGTCTCAATGAAACAAACAACGCATCAATCGGATGACCAGTCTGTGAGTTATTAGCATTTCAGTTTCAGGGGCCTGGTTGGATTCCATGTACAATCCAACTCAGTCATACTCCAACTATGTCCAAGCCTCAGGTTATGCATTCCAAAAGAACCATCTCGTCAATAAGAATCCAAGAAAGTTTACGGCACGTCAATCTGACGTCTGGAGCTCATGATATAAGAGTTTCTGCTCCGATGGCCCGGTTTGTTTCAAGTTCGAACCAACTCGTTCATACCCAAAAATCGTGAAAATATTGGTTTTAATATATAAGTACGACCGTATCTATCCAAGGAATCATACGAAATTGACGGTGCATCGATTGGAGGTCTCCAACTCATGATATGACCATTTAACCGAAAACGTTCCGAAAATAGGGGGTCTGGGCCTGGTCCGACCCGGCCCAACACCCCCTGGCTCGGCCCGAACCGGACGCCCTGACTCGGGTCCGGGTCTGGCTTGGTTGGGCGAAGCCGGCCCGGCTTAGGTGGCATGTGGATGGCCAGGCCCGTGCTGCCTGCGGCCCGGCTCGAAAGCCGGCCCAACTCGGAAGCTGGTCGCGGCTCGACCGCTGTCTGAGTGGGACACAAAGGGGGAGGGACCCCCTATTTTTGGAAACGGATGACCCAGTGGGGTCCGCCCTAAAAGCTGGTCGGCAGATTACACCCCACAGTTTTTGAGTAATGTTCGGCCTTCATGGCCGACCAGTTTGTGAGCTGCCGCGAGACCCAGAAGGGGTCCAGACTCCTAGAAATGTTGGGGACCGGCTCGGCCGGCTGCCCCTTCTGGTCTACCGCGGCCTTAGGCCATGGTTCGTCTCGCATACACAGCACGCCGGTGCCATGCCCCTCCACCGCGGCCTTCCACGGCCTCTCCTACGCTACACAATGGCGCCACGCACCTCTGTCGTGTCCCGCTCCAGCCGCCGCCCTCTACGTCCCTACGCGGTGCAATGACACTGTGCCGCCTTCGCCTCGGCCTTGCATGGCCGCAGTTACCTGCCGAACACCGCACGGTGCAACAACACCGTGTGCCTCCACCTCCAATATCATCGAAATTAACAATGAAGAGGGGAGGAGGATCGACCATGTTTGTGCGGTCGTATCTCCTCCCGTTATGATGATGTCATGCGGCCAAACCTTGAGCAACGAAGAACGATGATCAAGACATGAAAACAAATAACTACTACCTCGAGAAAGATATGACTTTGACAAACATCATCAAGCCGTAGAAAGGTAATGGAGTTGACGTTGATCATTACACCCGCCTCACACTTCATATCAGATCTTGAGCGTCGGAGACTCCTCTGAATCCGACCTCTGTTGATGGATTGTTTTTCATCGACGATCTTGGAAGCCCCGTCGTGGGAGAACTGTTCTTCGTTGGAGGTTTAAAGTTCTCTCTAAATTTCTCCAGAGGTTATCCATGAGATTCTCCAAATATTTTCCAAACCATATTAAAAAAAGGCTTCCCCTATTAATAAATATTCCATGCCTTTTCAAATTCAAATCACATATATAATTAAAGTGTTGGCACCATTAAAGAGGGAGAGAGATGGTCTCATTATTAAGGGGATTGTCACATTAAATTGAAGGGGTGTTAAAGGGGGTTGGAGACTGTTATTGGAAGATGAGAGGTTGGGGCTCGTGTGGGCACCACCTCTTATATATCCACACTTGAGAGAATTTAACTTCCTTAGATATAAATTTGTTTAAACAAATTATTTAACATCTTTAATAAACTCAAAAAATTTAACCCACAACCCTCTTTAAACACAACTACTGTAAAGGTCCCCTGAAGCTGTTATCAGCATTGTGAGTTCATCGATGCCATCATATTTCAATTAGGAGCACCGGTTCAAAAGATTCATAAACCCTCTCATTAGTTTACTGAACGTACCCAAGCTAAACTTCGGAAATTGATTTTGGGCACACCAGGCATTGGAATCAAGTGTCGTCAGAAGCCAGATACTCTTAAAATTCCAAGGTATTTAAGAAAAAAATTTCCTTGAAATTTCCAGGTCTTTACATTACTCCCACCTAAGAGCTTTAGGTCCCCGTAAATCTATAACATAAATAAGGGAAACTAATGGAGGTACCGAGCACGCATCTGAGCCTCCCTCTCCATTGCTCTCATGGAGGTTCCCGTGCTGCTAGCGAATTCACGCAATAGGAATCGACTGTCCTCATAGGACCCACTCCTGTCGATCCTTAACCATTACTCAAACCCCCATGAATGTCGCCCCGTTATCGTTTTCAAACTCACTGTGGTCGATGATGTGTGAGGGTCATGCGCGTATCTCTTCCGCTGAGATATGTGGAAGAAGGCGTGGACCTAGTGAAACTGGGGTGGAAAGGTCAAGCTGTAAGCCACCTCACCTACCCTACTGAGGACGTATAAGGGTTCGATGAAACTCAGAGATAACTTGCTGCCTCGGCCACATCTCCATACACCTCATCGATGTGAGACCCGTAAGAAAACGTGGTCCCCATCCTCGAACTCTAGTGGTCTCCATCACCTATCAACATAGGTTTTCACCCTTCTCTGTGTAGTCTTCATCCGCTCCTGGATGATATTCACCTGCTCTAGTTTCCTCAAATGGGCACAATGGTCAACCTATCCCTTATCTCATGAAAATATCAGCTGGCATAACCCTGACCACTCGATGGTTTTTTCCCTTCTTCATCAATACTAAAAGCAGTACAACAAATCTGGAGAAGTCTGGCTCAAATCTATGTTTGGATGACTCATGAGCGATTGACTGCACCCACTTATGCACGATTATATCCTCTTCTTCCTGGGGTTTCCTTTTTGATGACCAAAGAAAACTCATCCAAACGTTGTAGGTAAAACACAACCTTTTTGCCTAATACAGTCAATCTATGTATGATCTGTGGTTGTCCAGTCTATACCAAAACTAACGTCATAAAGCATCGACGCTTACACCAAGAGGTTCCAATAGAAACTCTCGCCTCATGGGTCAGATCACACCATAGGCATAAGCATGATTATCAATTCCCCTCCCAAAGGTATCTCCAGACGTGAGGGTCAAGTAAACGGCTTAACCAGAAAATCTTGGTCTGGGACAAGATTTGTGGGATAATGTAATGATTCGTATCAATGTCTGACATTACGGAATCTAGTAGTAGATAGAGATTGTTCCTCGAATCATTCCTAGAGCCCTCGGGTCACACTCCTTGACCATATGTAGCTACTCTCTTCCTCAGCCCCCCTACTCCCTGAGTCTGGCAGGGACTACAAAGGCGGGTGGTTATAACATGTCGAAATGTACACCACCACATGCTGCTCTCCCAACACTGCTTCCACGTCTGCTGCTCAGCATATTCATTTATGCGTAACAATTCCTCTTCTTGAAACATTTTACACACACAAGTCTCCGAGACTGGCACCGGTGTCTTGCTTTTCCCACTGCTAACCTTCACTGGCTGAATCCACTCAGCCAAAGAATTCTCAACAACGCTGGTTCTCTATAGCACCCTAGCATAAGTAGGAATTCATACAGAAAGAAGTGTTGGCTCGGATGTCCTTAAACACACCCCGCTCAGAAGTCTGAGCCCTAAAGCACTGATCGTATCGTAGTAATCAAGTACCAGGAATGGTCGGTATGCCCTGATGAATACTCAGCTACTGACATGTCGTCCTTCTGAAGCTGTATAAAATCTAGAAAACTCTTAGCCACCTTCTCAAGCTAGTATTCAGCCGCCTGTGAGTCGGGCTTGCCTCAGAACCTGAGGGGTATCTAATGCGAGAACATGTGTAAAGCACTAAGCCAACATGTGTCATCTACTATTACCACCGGTTGTAACTACTATCCAATAGGTAGTGATATAGCTGGCACACTACCCGAAGGTACAATATCACGCATTAGTCCACGTACCAAAGCCTCATTACTATACGGACCAACCTCATGGTAACTCACTGGGAAAACACGGGAATCCAAGATCACCATCATCTCTACTGGTGTCTAAAATAGGTGTAGAACTCTAGAAATTGACTCCATCTATCCCACTACTGCCTGGTAATCTAGCTCACCTCGTTACATTGGAGTCCTCTGCTGCTGGAACCTGTGCAACATGCTTTGTTAGTGTGCACCGTTCACTAGTACGGTTGGTGGCATCTGCTTCCTAACGGGTGGTGGTGCTATTGGTACACCACCTGAAGGTGCCAACATAGAAAGAGGGCCCTGCACCGGAGTATTATCGCTCGGTGGGCCGTCATCGAGTACTCTCTCGGAACTCCATCTAACTGACTTTGTGGAGACATCCTGAATAGATGTGACATTTTCAAATGATTAAAACTAGGTGAGATGACCTGGTTTGAGCTGACTTAATGATAACTTTTTGAAACACACACGCAATCAGTGTTTTCATGCACGGAGTCGGAAGTCAGTAGTCAGGATCATGGTGTGTGGATACATCAGCCGATGCACTAACACTGGACTCCCTAAACTAAAAAACACACTCAGTACCCTTAAAACTATTTCTTCACAGAAAGAAAATATCAGAGTCCTATGTTATACTGTAGAACCGACTCCTCTTATACCAATTTTTCACAACCTGTTCTTGGGGCCCATGCCGTGACTACCCCAAGCCCGCCTTCCATAGGCCAAGGGATGGCGACTAGCACCAAAGGCGTAAATCCCTATAACTAGTAAGGCATTGACTCTATAAAACCTAAACTCATCCAACCAAAGAACAAGGAGAATTAATACACTAAGTTCAAATGAATGTGATGATATGTAAATGGGCTAGAATACAAACCCAACTAAAAATTACAAATACAACTGAACGAATGTACAACAGAAAAGTCAATCAACTGTAAGATAGAAGCAGCTCCTAGGTCGTCCACCTCGGATCCTACCCAAAGGGTAGGTACATATGGCCACCTCAGCTCTCCACCTATGTCTGTCACCTTCATGTTTCGTCTCATCATGAATTCCACCTCCGGGTACCATCTCGTTGTGAATTACACCTCCAGTTACTGTCCAGCTCTACATTCCTCAACCACGTTTAGTGTTTTCCATCGTATGCAACCAACAAAACTAGGTGCGGGCATTGCCCGTGCAGGGGTGAGTATAATGATACTCAGTAGGGACCCTGACACCCTCAAGGTATCACTAAATCCAAAAAGGATAACCACAAATAAGGATCTCAACAGATAACCCTTACTTAGGTAAAATCCCATACTTATACCTAAGTTATCAAGTAAACCACCTCAATCATGAGGAAACACAAAGGTTATGAAATAAAAGGATAACCACTACTTAGGTATATTCCCATACATATACATATGTCATCAAGTAACCCATCTCAATCATTCGGAAACACAAGGCTTATGAAATCAATGGATAACCACTGCTCAGGTATATGCCCATACATATACCTAATTTATCAAGTAGCCCATCTCAATCATGAGGAAAGACGAAGTTCAATGACTCAGCTCAAACCAATATTCTCATTATTGAAACCGCAACTGCTGAAGAACTCCTCCTCTTTCGAGTACAATAGCACTATTACGACTCTGAGGTGCTACTCACAAACCTTAGACAGCTGAGGTACTCCTCCGGTCGAGTACCACAGATCTGCTGCCAAGTACCGGGCGCTCCGTCTGTTGTGGGTCTACCGCCAAAAATCGGGCCCTCCACCTAATAGACTACAAGGATACTCCTCCTTTCTAGTACTGCGGATCTGCTGCTAACTACCAGGCGCTCCTTCTACCATGGGTATGCTTCCAAATACCGGGCACTCCGTCAACTGGGATAATCGAATCACTCCGAGTCGAATCGGTCAAGAAGTCGATAGGTCTATAGCTACTAGCTCTCTGTACTTCGTATTCTCGTCTCCGGGAGGGTCCACTCCACGAGCTACTGGCCGATAAATCCATGTGTCACTCAAACTCATGTGGAAGATTCTCAAAGGTACGCCTCGTCTTAGGGTTCTCAATGCAACAGACGGCTCGTCAATCGGACGCACAGTCTTTGAGTTATTAGCATTTCCGTTCCAGGGGCCCGGTTGGATTCTGGGTTCAATCCAACCCAGTCATACTCAAACTATGTACAATACTCATGTCAATTATTCTAAAAGAACCGTCTCATCAATAGGAATCCAACAAAGTCTATGTCACGTCAATAAGATGTTCGGAGCTCAAGTTATAAGTGTTTCTGCTCCGAGGGCCCGGTTTGTTTCGAGTTAGAACCAACCCGACCATACTAAAACATCTCAGAAACTATAGGTGTAATATACCAAAATGACCGTCTTGATCCGAGGAATCCTGTGTAAATGACGGTGCATCAAATAGAGATTCACAGCTCAAGATATGACCATTTATCAAAAAACGGTCCGAAAATAGGGGGTCTAGGCCCGGTCCGACCCAGCCCAACACCCCCTCGGTCGGCCCAAACCGGGTCGAACCGACACGGGTCCTGGTCCGGTCCAGAAGCGAGCGACCCAGCCAGGCGGGGCGTGGCCGGCCTAGCCTGCATGGCATACGGCTGGCCCAGCCCGTGCGGCCTGCGGCCCAGCTCGGAAGCCGGCTGCGGCTTGGCCGCTGGCCAAGCGGGACGCAAACGGGGCATGACCTCCTGTTTTTGGAAACGGCGAACCCAGTGGGGTCTTCCCTAAAATCTGGTCGAGGGGTTACACCCCCCCCCCAGTTTTCAGGTAATGTCCGGCCTTCATGGTTGACCGGTGTGTAAGCTACTGTGAGACCCAGAAGGTGTCCCACCTCCTGGAGACGCCAGTGGCTGGCTCTGCCGGCCACCCCTGCTGGTCCCCGCAGCCATAGGCCACAGCTCGTCTCACCGGCGTCACACCCCTCCGCCATGGCCCTCCCCATCAGCAGCCTTCCTCGGCCTCTCCGGCATGGCGCGACGGCACCGTGCACCACCGTCGTGGCCCGCTCCGGCCGCGGACCTCTATGTCCCTGCGCAGTGCAACGACATCGTGCCCCATCGCCACGACCTTCCATGGTCATGTATCCCTGTCAAACACCGCACGGTGCAATGGCACTATTCGCCTCCGACTCCAACATCATTGAAAATTAACAAAGAAGAGGGGAGGAGTATCGGTCATGTTTGTGTGGTCCGATCTCCTCCCATTATGATGATATCATACGACCAATCCTTGAGCAACGAAGAACGATGATAAAGACTTGAACAAAAATAACCCCTACCTCGAGAAAGATCCACAGTTGACAAGCATCGTTGAGCCATAGAAAGGGAATGGAGTTGACGTTGATCATTATGCTCGCCTCACACTTCTTATAAGATCTTGAGCGTCAGAGACTCGTCGAAATCCGACCTCCGTTGAAGGAATGTTCTTCACCGAAGATCTTGCAAGGGCCGTCGTTGGAGAACCATTCTTCATAGGAAGTTTAAAGTTCTCTCTAAATTTTTGAAGAGGTTAACCATGATATTCTCTAATATATTTGCAAAACCATATTAAAAAAGGCTTCCCCTATTAATAAACACTCCATGCCTTTTCAAATTCAAGACACTTAATTAATTGAAGTGTTGGAACCATTAAATTGGGAGAGAGATGGTCTCTTTATTAATGGGATTGTCACATTAAATTTAAGGGGTGTTAAAGGGGGTTGGATAGTGTTATGGGAAGACAAGAGGTTGGGGCTCGTGTGGGCCCCACCTCTCATATATCCAAACATGAGAGAATTTAACTTCCTTATATATAAATCTATTTTAACAAATTATTTAAATTCTTAACTAATCTCCAAAATTTTATCTCACAACCCTCTTTGAACACAACTACGGTAAAGGTCCCCTTAAGCTATTACCAGCATTGCGAGTTCATCGGTGCGCTCAGATATCAATTCTGAGCACCAGTTCAAAAGATGGAAAATCCCACTCGTTCGTTTACTGAATGTACCCAAGCTAAACATTAGAAATTGATTCCGGGCACACCAGGCCTTAGAATCAAGTTCTGTTAGAATCCACAGACTTGTAAAATTCCAAGGTATTTAAGAAAATATTTCCTTGAAATTTCTGGGTCTTTACACCTAGGGCCCGTGTTGTGACTCCCCCAAGATCACCCCATGAAGGATAGGGGTTGGAGACTAGCCCCGACGGCATAAACCTGCAATTGGGATGCATTTTACTAAGTTCATTTACACACATATATACAACCATGTCCCATGAAAACTGGAAAAGGGAACACGCATACTACTAAAAAACCACTGAGTGTTGGGGTACAATTGAAAGTAAATGGTCCAAAATACAAACTCAATAAAATAACACACCAATAAGAGAATTTAAAATATCAAAGAAAAGATGTCCATTAAAGATCCAACATGACGGGTATGTAATGTGTATCTGTTAGCAATCCATAGAAGCACATCTTGCCAACTTGATCTCACTAGGAACAACCATGTCCTGGTCTTCTAAGTCCTCTACCAGGTCGGTGGTTATGTTCACCAAACACAACATGAGTGGGTGATACCCGTAAAGGGTTGTGTAACAATATACATAGTAAGTCCCTAATACAATATGAAAAGAAAAATAACCGACAAAGAAAACCACGAAGCAATAAAAATCACACAATGTATAATCAAGTGTATAGAAGGTAGGACCATGAGTCATATCATCTAACGTCATGGAATACTGAATAACTCAACCTCAATGATTAATGTGGGCATGTTGGGTTTCCCAAGGCTACTTCCCACAATCCAGGTACTATTATGGTAATCATACCTAATAAGTATTGTGGGTATGATGGGTCACACAGAGACATTCCCAACCATTGGAATGTCTGGTCACATAGAGCTGCTCCTCGCCTTGGCCATAATAAGGTATACCACATGTCACATACTATGGGTTTGTCGGGTCACACAAAGTCACACATCAACATTTACCTACCAGATCACACATATCGTCTTCACACTAGGACATTGTAGCTAATCCACAAATGGTAGATATTCATCAGTCATCAGGTATCACCCAACCATTGGGTTTCTGCATGTAGTGCCCTTAATTATAGGAGAACATATTCTCAAGCCATTATTCGTATTCTAACATCCATAAAATCCATCATAGAGCATGAAAAATTATTCTCCTTGTCATGATGGTTCCAACTTCATAATAATTTCATCAATTGGAATCCCAATTTGTCTGTTATTGGTGTTTTAGTAAAGAACGGTTGATTGTGTCTCATCCTGGCCTTACCCGGTCAGACCGACCTGACCAACCCAGCCCTGGGGCCCCACATGCTACAGTTTAGTGCAACTAACTAGTCCTGACCATGTTCTTATCTAGTTTTTCACAATCCAGCACTGCTAGTGGGCTAGGCCCTTTGGTCCTCACTAGAGCCATCATAGTTCTGGTGGGCATACAGCCCGTCTGGTCGCCTGGAGACTCAGTCTCATTTGGCCTAGCCCGATAGGGCAGGGTAGGCTTGCTGGATGCAGGTAGTGACCTGCATAGTCCGCCTCTAGAAAACAAACTTCCTTCGGCCCAGATGCATAGAACATGTGAGGTTATGTCACCCGACCTGTCTAACTTAGACTCTCGGGTTCCGTACGTGGTTAGGGGACTGCGTTCCATGCGAAGTAACAACATGCAATTATGGCCTACTCAACCAACGTGGAAGATGGGATGCATCCCTCCACCAGCTAACATCCTAGACCAAGGATCTTAACACTTCACCATATCCCTATCCGGACACAATTGCTGCCTATGGCGTGCCACCACCAGTGCACAACCACAGTTCTCTCCGGTGTACCGGCGGGTTATTTCGCAGCCCACAGGGTTCGCTCATATGGTATGTTCATCATTTTGTCTGCACCACCAGCATATGTGGGGTGTTTTAAACCCCTCTATGGAATCAAATCCTTCTTTCTTCCAATTTGATGGTCTATCCATGAAGAACACAGAAGGCATAGGGGATCAGGGATAGTTCGGGTCAGCATGTGACCTTTGTATTAATGTTTTATACAAGTATAGTTCACGGATTGAGGTTCTACCAACAAATAATTTACCTCGATGAAGAAAACCAAGAAAAACACCAACACTCAAGAAAATGAAATCTGTGGATCAACCTATTCGTGGTTTATTCCACATTATTCATTTATGAGTAAAGTATGATGAAACAAAAAACAAAATAAACATCTAACTCGATGGTGTTCTTCATTGAAATTGTTTATCTGTGGGGGTTCAAGTTACATTGGCATTCGTATATTTTTTGTTCTATTATTCAAGGTGTGTCGAAGATGTTGTTGATTCGCTAGCATTGAACATTCATTGTTGGAGATAATTCTCACAGTTGGTTTGTTAGTGGAATTCCACCAATTGATCCCCGTTTTTCCAACGTGTTTACACATTATAATAAAACACATTGCATCATTTATATTACATTGTGTAGTAATGTCATTATGATGTTTCATTTAAAAAACAAATTATCTATTAATCTTTATTTAATGCGTTGTTATGCTGTATGTATACAATAAATTAATGATCATCATTTAATAAGACACTTAATTGCTTCATCGCTGCATTGCAGCGCCGCAATTCTACCATCCAACGGTGGGGGAAAACAAATAAATTAACATTTTATGTAATTTTAAGTTTTTTCTGAAATTTTTGAAAATTAACATTTCCAATCGACCCTTTCCGGTCGATTTTAGATCCATTCTAAGAGATTCGTGATGTACTGAGTTCAACATTGCCCTCCGATTTTTTTATCTATACAAAGGTTTAAAAGTAAGAAAAACACACTCAAAAATTTATTTTAATCAACTAAAAAAATATAAAAATTCTATTTTGGGATCACTGGGCTTCAAATTCAGGGGTTATCAAAGCATTTGGTCTTGAAATAATTTTATAAATTAATACAAAATTACACTAAATTTCTAAGACATTACAGAAATTATTAAAAAAACCATAAATTCCAAAACGTTATTCAGATAAAAATTAAAATATCATACATTGAAAATTTATTTATTTATAGTCATTTTAATGTTAATATATAAACCCATAAAGTGTAAAAACCCCTGTGGTTGTGGTTGGAATTAAAGAGGTCAAATAAGGGTTACAACCAAAAGACAATAATGGAAATATAAAAAAAAATTACCAAGTTATTAATAGAATGTAGGGTTTTTGAGCCATAATAATCTTATATTCAAAATATATTAAATTGTATCCATTTGGAATTAAACATTAATTAATGTAGATTTAATATACTAATTAATCTTAATTGTTCCCCTCCCCTATCTTATAAAATAGAACTTTTATTCACATTTGTGAACACATAAAAACTATTATAGTTTGGAAAATAATTTCAAAAATATCATCCTAGAATCCCACCACTAATTACATAGTTCATTTTTTAGTCATACCACCAACCATATTGGTCTAAATTTTTTAATAAAAATATATTGTTTAAAGAGGGGGTATCATTTTGAATCTAGAATTTTTTGTTTGTTTGTCTTTATAATCCATGAAAAATTATTCAAACATGATAAAATAATTCATATTTTGTCATAAATATACATGAATGTTATTCTGATAGTATCTATACCTATTTGAATCTCTAATTCCATCAAAAGTGAAAATAATCTTCCGTTTTAGTGTATGGAAGACAACTGCCCCATGAAGCCATGCGATTCATTTCCCATCATATTCTATAGAGAATTGTTTTAATCAAAGAATTAATTTTTATATATGATATTAGTTACATATTTATCTCTATTAAAAGGTAATATGTAGTTTACAATCATACCATTCCATGCATAGAAAAATTATAATTTCCTTCTTTTGTAGGTCACGATTTCCACATCCATGAATTGATGTGATTCATTTTTCATCACCACACCACATAAATGATATATAAAATTTTATATAAATATTTTAAATTATATTTTCTATTTTTAGATCATTATTAAAATATAAAATAAAAATTACCTTCTTTCTATAATGATTATTGAAAATGAAAATGTAACTCACACATATATATGACATACCATCTCCATTATTGTAACTTAATTCATTTTTCATAACCAATTTTAATCGGTGGATTTAAAATTATAATTGATTTATATAATTGATAATTATATCATGAATATTATTTTGGTGATTAAGGAATGATGATCTCTTAGACCATATATAATTTCCCTTAGACATTCTAGACTTATGAACTAACTATTTTCATATATTTTGTATTGAAATTAAATCACTTTATAATGGTATATTACGTGGTAATAAAATTTATAAATATTTATATGAAATTATAAATCAAACTATATTTGTAATAAATTAAGATAATAATTTTACATTATTAATGGGACACAAGGTATAGGACATCTTATTACAAATTGTGTTTTAGTGCTCCTCTTTCATATTTTTTCACAAAAGTTTGATGGACTGTATTTTTTTTACATATAGAACATGAACATCGTTTCTCCATATCCATGAGCATTAATTCTTTAATTTTTTTATTATATATTTCGATAGATATTTTTTATGAAATTATTTTCTTTATTATGTGAAATATTTTCATTTTTTTAAAATGATTCTATATGGAAAAAGGAAATTTTGAGATTAGAATATGTTTTGAACATGGTCTTAAATCAATGGTTTCTTTCAGGATATGATCCTTAGACATTATATTCCAATGGTTTCAGCCCCATTATAGATCAAATCTAAGCCCATTATATCATATATGATGTTTTTAACCCAATTTTAGATATTGAAAAATGAGTTATATTAATATATCTTATATAAAGTGTAATTCACATTATAGATCCCCAATGCATTGGGTTATCTCGAGGTGGAAGTCAATCGTATGGTGATTCTATTTGTAAGAGTGATTGTAAGAGGTACATAAAAATGTTATCCCAAGGAACATACATGAAGTTTAATTGATAGATTATGACTATTAATGGAAGTAATATATTTTTAAAATAAATATAAATTTCATTTATTTAAAAACAATAAATACCAAAAATTTACTATAAAAAAGGACTATTTTGTTGAAAATTATTTTCATGGGATTTCATATTTTCCACCATACTAATGGGATTCTTGTTTTTAAGTCCCTCATTAATATAATTTCATCCCAATTTTAAAATGTTTTTCACATGGATTTAACTACTAGTGTGTTTATATGTGAGGTTAGGATCAAAGTTGGGAATATTTTTCTTTAATGAAAATGTTTTATTTACAAAAATTATTTTGTAAGAAAACATGATACTAAGGATTAATGTCCACTTATAATGTACAAGTATACAATGTATGATTTTTTCCTATTTCTCTACAACTATAGAATAAAAATATCTTTTGAATTGTAATAAATTTAATTCTACATCAAAACTCTATAATAAATTATTTATAATTACAGTTACATGTAGTTGGTATCAAAGGAGGGTTTAGAATACTGTTGAAACTAGTATGTTTTTAGGTTTGGTGATATGAAGGGTTATGAATACAAACATGGGATTAAATTATTAAATAGGATCAGAAGTTCAAATTCTTAAACACCCCTTTCTATATTTTATGATATGATGACTAAGATGATTAAATTTATTTTGAGAGACATTTATGGTGATACAACACTTAGGTTTAGTAAAGGTTTTACTAAAAATGTTATTCTTGGAATAATTCGTAATATTTGTGTAGACATATGTTTAATGATATTTTTTTCTATTTATAATTATAATAATATTTTTTATAGGTAATTATGTTTTGTTATCATTTGGGTTACAATTTAATATCAATGAGATAAACATTACGGTTAAAACATATATTTGATATGAAATATTTTCAAGTTAAATTTTAGTTTTTTATCACATTTATATAATTTTTTTAGTATAATATTAATATAGTTTTCAAAAAATGAAAACCCATTGGATGGGTGATATCCTTTCACATATATCTTGGTTTTAGGGATTAAACACACAACTGAAAGAAAAAAAGTGTGTTTCACCTACCACTAACATATGTGTTGTCATATTTAATATGAAATTGTTCATATTTATTTAAAATACCTTATAGATTGAGGTTATGTTAATTTTTGGAATATATATATTATTTAATATTTAATTACTAGATTGGAAAATGATGTGGTGATTTAGTGGCTAATGATATTTCAAAATATGTTCTCTCTTTAGGGAACCATATATTATTAATATAAAATAAATAATATGGTATTTGAGATGAGGAATATATTTTTAATTATATTTTGGATGAATATATGATTTTGTTTTTGATTTATGGTTATTCTTTTTATTTATATAAATGGATAAAATATCATTGATATTATGTGATTTGGTAATTTTTATTTTTAGTACGATACATCAAGAGTGATTAATGGTATTTTGTGAGATAAATATTAAATTTATCTTGAAAGAATATTTTATAAAATCCTACTAACTATTTGGTTTCATATTTAGTCTATAATATTTTTGATTAATTTTAATGACTGTTATTTTTTTAGTGATCAATGTCGATCATTGGGTTGTAATGTTTATTTTTTTAAGACTAAATTAGTTTATTTTCATCCAATAATTTTTTTTCTTTCTCCTTAATTACCATAAATTTTCTTGAAAATTATGTTATTAGTTAATTCAAAGAGGATGAAGTAATAGATAGGTATTCTTTTGTCTATTTTCTAATCCATTGATTTTGATATGAAACTTTCATGCATGAAAATTTCATCTAGAATACCCATAATTTAGAGAAAAAGTTATGATTATTGTGGAAATTATTTAAAGAATGAAATTATTCAAGTCAAGTAGCTATATTTCATTATGTTCATATTCTAGGTAGAAAAGTAATTCATCAAAATATATGAAAATTATTTTGAATATAAAATGTTATCCATTTACTTTTTCATCCATGAAATCATTGGCCTTTATCACATCATAGATTTATGGTTTTGTTGTTGACAACACTCCCATGACCACGTTTATGAATCACTCTCTATTTTTCCTTTATTGTAAGTTTTCTATTCTAATTCTATGATTTCAATTCAAAATTATGTTATCCCACATATAATTCTATTATTTTTCATTCCTTATGATCATCATACATCGATTTATCTATTTTCAGTAAAATTTTTTATAAACTATTTTGGTGTTGTTAGACGTCAACCAAGTTATTTTTATAATTTAAACCTTGGTTATCGAGCACCTGTTGAAAAATTAAAAGGTTGAAATTTCAAAAATGGTGGAGAGTTTAACAACCTATGAAATAATAAAATAAATAATTTTTATATTTACAGGTATTCGTGAATTATATAGCCATATTCAAAATTAATATATTATGTAAATGTTAAAATAAAAAAGGAAATAGGTTTATTAAACTTATTTGTAATAATAAATAATTTAAAAGATTACTGTTCAAGTATGGAATTTTAATTTGAATGAATTAAGTTAAATATTAAAATCATCAGGTCTAAATTATCATTGAATGGTGTTTTGATAATCTTTTGAAAATATTGAATTTTCATGGAATATTGAAAAATATTCATTTTTATTCAAAACTATATTATTTTAAATTACATAAGAAGGTTAAATAAAATTATTGATTAGTTTGTGATTTTTAATAGTTAATTTTTATTTCAATTAATTCAATTATTGTAAACAAAATGGATATTATACTTCAAATTTATAAAAGAACAATAAATTTTTTAAATGGTATTTTTCTAAAAAACTACTTCACATTGTGTTTTCTGGTTAAAAATTAAAATATATATGTAAAAACTATTTATTTATTTTTAATAAATATATTACTTATTTATAATAATGAGGTTTGAATTTAGTAAATATTACGCTTTTATTTTTTTCTCAATAGTAATTGTAATCATATTAATTTTATTATCATCGTAAAGTGTAAATCATGTAATTTTGGTTACATATAAAAGGATATGAACTATTATATGACAAAAAAACATACCTAAATCATAACAGATGTGTATATATAAACCAAAATAATATGAGGGACTAATATATAACCTTTTTGGGCAACTTGTATGAGATTAGGAACGTTGTACTACATTATTTAAAGAAAAGTCAAACATGTCACACTCTTGTTTGTAATAAAAGTACTATTTTTAATATGGTGTTATTCAGAAGATATATCAGTCTATAAATTATATTTTTATATTGAATATACATATATTCATCTAGGAAATATATTTTAAATTTTTAGTGATGAAATAATTGCCTTAAATGCTTTCTCAAAATTGATACAATAATGATTCAATTCATGGAAAAAAAATAAATGCTAGTAAATGTATTAAAATAAATGTTATTTGAGATTATTAATGTAATCCACGAATTTTAATTTTATTGAAATTTAGTAATATAATAAAATATTTTTTTTGTTAAATTTTATGTGTTATCATGTTTTTAATAAATTTATGGAATAAATATTTTGAAAATTTTATATTATTGATATTTTATTAAAAATTATATTTTATAAAAGGTTATATAATTCATAATAAAAATATTTTTAGAAGGGTGATAAGTAGAACATTTAAAATATCAATGATGGTCCACTTATGGATCTATTTTCATTTCATAGAAACTATATTAACCCTCAATGTGAAAAATCCATGTTGTCAATGTAAGAGTTAAAAGGGATTAAGAAGTGTCAAACCAAAAATATATGTTTATAAATATAGTTATAACATAGATAATTATTATTGTATCAGATTATTTACATCAAAAATAATATTATATTATCAATAAATAAATTTTTATTCACACATGTGTCTCTACCTAGTTGGTGAGGACTCGACAAGTGTATCCAAGACACCCGAGATCAAATCCAGGTGGACACATAATTTTTGGGTACTATAGCAGGTACTGTACTAGGTACTATAGTATGTAATGTAGAAGATAATGTTTGGAACTATAGAATATATTGTGTTAGTTAATGTGTAGTACTGTAGCAGTTACTTTTCGGTACTATAGTAGCTGGATCAATTCATCCATCTGGGACATTGGGTCACTAGTTTGGGCCTCGGGTCCTGCAATTATTTCATTCCTCCCACGGCCTTCGGTCCAGTTGTTTCTCAAGGACATCAGGCCACATGATCGCCTTCAGTCCATCCCAAGGCCTTCAGGCCACATGAATTTGCTGATATGGTGTTAATATAAAGATACTTTCTGTAGAATATGTATTGGTTTTTAATTTAGCATATATATATTGTTTTTATTAACATCATGAATAACATATGAAATCCTCATAAAATTATTACTATAGTAACCTCTATATATTGATATGTTATTATTTTTTTATAGTACATTATCCTTCAACATTTACATTAATTGTTAAATATAATAATCATTCATGTGTATGTAGGACAACCACCTTGTGAATTGATTTAATTCGTTATCCATCACATTCACTCTATATGGTTTACAATGATGGAATTAATTATTCTATATGGTATTCAAAAAATATTCATAATTTAGAAAAAATATAATATAACATTAATGATCTTAATTTTACATGTATAAAATAATGATAACGCCATTCATTCATACCTATTGATTACTACTACGACAATGTGATGTAATTTTTTTTCATCAACATGTCACATGAATGATATATATAAATTTACATGAATATTTAATATCATATTTATGATATTATGATATTTCATTAATGATAATTTAATAACGTCCTTATTTTTACAATGATCTTTGAATATTGGAAATGATAGTCATGAGTATGTACGAACTACCATCTCCATGACTATAACATAGTTATTATTCATATCCATATTTAATTGATTGTTTTAAAAGAATAATATATTTATTAAAATTATAATCATTTCATTAATTTTATTTCAAAGATGATGGAATACTAATATTATTGACTATAGTCATCCTACGATGGTCATTCTTAAATTAGGACTGCAATATCATCAAATTGACTAATATGAAATTAAATGATTATGTAATGGTATATATCCTCATAAAAATCATGGAAATTTATTATAATAAATAAAGAATAACTTAATTTTTTTATTTACGATGAAAAAAAATGTTTTTTATGATTCAGATGCAACTTATTTTGTTTTATTTTATTAATCATCTATTAAAGTTTATATTTCACCAATTTTAAATAATGAATAAAGGAATGTATTTGTTTACATGTACGATATGAATGGAATTTCATACAATCATAAATTTATAGTTTTTTTAAGTCTAATTTATATTTTTCATATATTTAATAATGATATTGGTTTCATTCATATGTTAATAGTTATTATATTCTAAAATGGGGTATATGTGAAATGGATATTTTTCTATTTAAAATTAATTTTCATATGGGTTTAAATTATCTTCCAAGAATTCAATATAGATCTATTCCCTAGAAAATATTTACAATGGTTTGATCCCTATTATAGTTTAGGAGTGATCCATATATAACATATATGATGGATTGATCCCCATTATATCTCATGAAAAAATGGGTGACATCGATGTTTATTATATAGATGGTGGTCCCCATTACTGATATCCAATTAATTTGGTTATATGGACTTGGAATTCCACAGTATGGTTATTCCATTCGTAAAAGTGATTATAAGAATGATATGAAAATGATGTCCTATGTAACCTACATGGGCTTTCAATGGTATCATATGTATTTCCATGGAAATACTTGATTTTAAAATATTTTGAAATTTTAATTTTTTTTTAAAATATATATTATACACATTTAGTTGAAAATATTATTTTTTTAAAAGAAATTTTCTTCTTGGATATTCATTTTTTTAATTTGGCATATGATTTTCAAATTTTAATGAACCTTACTGCATTTTTTCCATGCTATATTTTTTATTTATTCATATGGATTTATTGATGTGTGGGGAGAATGATGTTTTCAAAATAAATTTTTTGAATATTAATCATGAATAGAAGGATTGTTTTATTTAAATATTTTTTATGGTTATAAAAAATGGAAAATGAATATATGTGTCTCCTTGTAATGAATGGGTTTAATATTTAAGATATTTTAATATTGTTCTATATGTTTAATCCAAAAGGATATGTGAAATTGAAAAAATATAATTATAGTTCAAAAATAGCCAATATATAATTCTTAAGATATTTTCCTTACAATAGAACCTAGATTTTTAAGTAGATCCAGTAGCGATATGTTACATAGATCAAATCCGGGTATTCCGTATGGAAAAAAACCAATATTTTAATGGAAAAATTTTCCCCAATAGGTAGAGTATTGGATGGGTAATATCAATCAAATCATTTTCTTGCTTGAAAAAGATGTATTTTATCGAGGTGAAATTTGAAATGTTAATACTCTAGGGTACCAGCAATCGGTCAAGGGATTACATGTGAAGAAATAACGGTATGTGGGAATAGATTAAAAGGGTTTCAAGACAATATTAAGTTGATGGTTCTACCAATAGTCTCTAATAATAGAAACATATATTGAAACCCTCTCAATATAGTATGGCGAACATTCATTATCGATATACAACAACTATTTTGAGGAGATGCATTGTTTCATTCCAAAGGCGGTGTTTAATGTCTAGCTAAGTGATAAGAAATTTTTGTAGGTCTTATATCCAAACATCTAATCGTATGTAGATATACTAAAGTTGATATACTTATATAACATGGTAGAAAAGGAAATGATTAAAGAAATGGATATTGTGGTAATTATTTTCTCCTCTTCTCACCCATATAGAGGCAGCCTTAATCGGCTGGATGGAAAAAAAGAATTAAAATTATTATTTTAAAAGTTGTGGAGGTAGTTCATTATAGTGATACTCATTTTAAGAATTATTATGAACCATTACTATTTTCATAACATTAAGTTATAATTGAAAGGTAGGGGAAAATGGTGTGACTCTCCCTCACCATCTATGATATTCAATTCTTATGGCACAATGTCCATTTGTAGTAGTTATTATACACTAGTTATATTCAACATTATAATAATATATCATTATCTCAAATGGACTCTAAAACAAAATCACATTCTTAAAAGCTCATATGGATCCATTCACACGTCTAAGGAGTGTTGAACTTTAATGTAGAGGATGATATCTAGATGGATGTTGATGTGGGAACAATGATACTGAGAGATAATATTTTTGTTGTATCCTATATTGAAACAACTATATTCGATATAGGTACAACCCACACATTTATATCCTACCATTTTTAGCATTATAAAACCTCAATTTTGGCTCATGTACTTTTTTATGGATCTAGATACACCTCCATGAATTATAAAGGATTAGGGGTTTTGTTTCCATTAATTTTCTCTATTAACTATCGATGATGTGTTATTCTATGATTTCCTAGTAATAAAACTATTCCTATTAGAAATTATCATTGAGATGGATTTCCTTATATATCATAATCATAATAATTATCGTTATCATCAGTATTTTTATTCAATACTATCATTCGGATATCTCGTGTGTTTCAGGGATAGTGAGACCTGAGGTCAATCAATGAAGTATCATCCCACCCAGAGCTCAGGATCCTGTTATATTACATTGTTTCGGAGATTTATTAAATTCCATTCATCATTTATTTCCACCTAGTTAATCAAGATTTATATGATAATTTTTTAAGATGATTTTAATGAATTTTATATTGAAACAAAAGTAGAGTTCATAATTTATCTAGTTCAAGGTATAAATATTGTATCGATACCTGCATATTGAATGAATCTTACTTAGCTAAAATACATTTGTATTCAATTAAATGATTTTATGGAGAATGGGGTTTCCACAATGTTTCATTATTGTAATTCCTTGACATCTTTTTCAATACTAAAGAGAGTTCACTTGATTTGTCTTTGGACTATCTAAATTTGAATTTCATGATGGATACGAATAATAAAATTTTCCATTGGGAATTTTTTGTTTAAATATATAAATGGTGTTAAGTGGTTTATTAAAGTCAATTGTCAGTCGGTTTTTCATCATATCATATTATGGTAGTCTAATTCAGCAAATACAATATTCAATAGTAGGTATGTCAATAATGAATCTGTTATTCTACCATTTGGTTGGACTAACTCTCCTATAGTTTTTATGGATTTGACGAATCATTAATTCCATCATCATATGAACACAATTGTTATAGTGATCATGGATTATTTCTGGGTTTATTTGATATTTGAACATGATGATATGCACAATCTCATTATTATATTGGATATTCTAGAGAGTTTCCTCCTTTATGGGAAACATTTGAGATGAAAACATTGGATCATAGAAATATTGTTATTATGTAATATGATTTCAAAAGATATACATTTAGTTGATCATATAAATGTATTGATTGGATTTTAATTGGATTAACTATACTATTTCTTTGAGATATAGAGTTTCATAGGTCATAGTGGATACTATTTGTAGTTTCTCAAAGACAACTACAATATATAATCACAATTTACTAATCTTTTCCACAAATGTGTGATACTAAATTTGGATGCAACGCGGTTGAATTTTATGAAGAATTGAAATTTATTCTGACATCAAAAAATATTCAAATATTTCCTAATTCAATTATTGTGTTTGTTTTACACTTTGATGATTTCATTGATGTCTTAAGTTTTTATGATTATATAGAGTGATATTATGGTTGAATATGTCTCTCATTAGGTTCTACCTCATGAGAAAATCTATTCAATCGTGATTTGAATCATTTCATGGTTATGCATTTGTATAAATAATAGTGGCAGTATATTTTTTGGGTAGTGGTTCATGATCTATTCTAATCACAAGAGAAGGGGATATATATTTTATGAATTGAAATGAGTTAGGAACTAGTATAGTTAGTTGAATTTGTATATATAATTGAATTTGATACCACAAAGACCCCTAAAAATGGGAATATCATTTATGATGATCTTAGATTGATAATTTCACTACATACTATTTTGGAATTAATGGCAGAGGGGATACATATGGGGCTCCACAGTCTATTAAATATATATTCACATTATTATATCTTAGGTATGGTTATGGAGAATTTTCAATTATCAGAACCTCTCGATATTATTATTCTTTAGGTTCTATAATATGATTCAATGTTTGTTGTAATCAATTATTCCTTTAATGGAAAGGAGAATATTTCTAGATGGTTTGAAACTTATAATGAAATTATTCATTTTTTTATTTTTTTCCAACCCATATTATGGTATCATTTTTTGGATTAATTATTTTAAATGTTCATATAGATCCACTCACCCTAGCACTATGAACATTTATTAAGAAATGATAAGAAATTTATTTTTGAGGGGTATAATTTATGATGTTTTTGATTATGTATCACATTGTTGTATATTCTATTAGATAATGAAAATAGCCTAAGGATTTTTCATATTCTCATACATCTTATAATGATGGTATTAAAATTCGATGACTTTTCCATGTACATTACTTTTGGATTTCCAAATACTCTCCAAGGGAAGATTACTATTCCTACAGTGATTGATCAATTGATGAAATCGTCCATTTGTATTCCAATCATGGAAAAAAAATGATTGAATATCCATGTATGTTGTATATTAATTTGATGTTGATCGTTAAAGGTTATCCCTCAACCATTTTTGAGATAGGTATCATTGGTTAACTTCTAGATAATAAAATATTCACCCTAAGATGATGTAGACTCATGTGAGGTTGAGAAACAATTACCTTCCATAGATAAAAGGATAGATAAAACAAGTTCTTTAGATCATGATTGATTTGATCTATTCCTGAATCATAGATTTGAGTGGGTCATAATATAACCATATATGACAGGATGAGTTAACCTATAATAAAATTTTTTACTTACAAATAATAATAGTCCCCTTTTAGGATTTGTTTTCATGTGTAGGTCACAAAAGTTTTTCAGAATAGGTGGGAGATGACTCACTTTTGTGATATATTCAATTCATAGAAACATTGATGTGGATTTAGGTTATATTACCTAGATTGATTACACATCAGTGTTGAAAAAAAAACATATGCGTATCTCTAGTGTTATCATTTGTAGTCATCCATTGGTTATAGTGGTTCTTAATAGTTTTAACAACGTTGAATCACCATCTACTTTGGATGTAATGAAATATATTATATTTTTTTACTATTTTAGGTCATTTTAATGTTTGTTCATGATTATTATATGATATTATCATATCAGTTGACTAGAATTCATAGTGTTTTCCTAATGTCTTAGCTATGAAAATTCCATCCAGATCCTTCCCATGTTTAGAGTAGGGAGGAGATTTATTTTTAGATTTATTTTTCTATTTTTTGAATGCAATGTATTTCATTTTTTTCAATAAAAATTTATTACTCATGAAGCCTATTTTTATGGTTAATGTATTGTTAATGAATAGTTTGCATTCTCATGATACCGTAGGGAATGAATCATCTACGAGAGAGTATTGTCTTTACTTCTTTCCTCAAAACCCTTATTGTGTATAACATTATAGTGATGAGAATTCCTATAGTGTGGAGAGTTATGATATGTAGATTAAATTATTCTATATATCAACACATAAGTGGTTTTACACAAGGTACAAGGGGTTTTTATTAAAGAAGAAGGGTGATTTCTAGAAGAATAATTCACACTATGAAGTGATGATTCACGATCCGAATATATTTCAAGAAAGAATCCATTAATCATGTGTATTATGTATAATTAGTTTTGAAATATAATTTCATTCATTTCACAAATGATGCAATTATGTTTTTAATCTAAGGATACAATTATTTGGATATAAGAAACGTGGGGAATTCATTATATTAATATATGATTAATGATGATAATAAATCATTCCCTATAGATTTATGTGTATATAGTTCCTAAATCTACTGTCATTGGACATGTGTCTCCTCCATAAAACCCTAGGTATTCTCTATGCACATTCTGGGTCCTCTGTTTGGAACCGTTATCTAATAATGGGTTGATTAATTGTTTTTGGATAATTGTTCCATTTTCTCTTCCTAAGAAAATAAATCAATTATTTGGAAACAATTTTGGGCTTTTTTTCTAATGATAATGAAGAGATCTCAAGATAAATCAATTACAGTTTACTTTATTTTTTTACTCTCTATACGGTGGTTCTAGTGTCGATTTTGAAGGAGGGGATGAGCAATTTTAAAAACACAATTCAGTTCTCTTATGCTCCATTTCCTCTCTTATTATATAGAACTAATTGTGGGTATTGTTAATCCAAAGTTTGACGTAGGCGGTTCTATCTCTATACTATTATCGATGAACCTTAAACTAACATACATTTTAAAATGTATTTCAAAATTAATATTCATCATTGATTTATTTGTTTGGGTAAATGATTTTTTAATAAAATTTGGTATTACACCTTATTTTGGTAAAATTATTGTTTTCATAAAAAATTACTTTCAAATTGAATTTTAAAATTGGGATTTCAATGATTTTGTTTCATTTAATGGGTAGTTTGAAATATTTTCTTGAAATTTGAGAGTCCCTTTATAAATGGACTTATAAATTTCACACATGGGAGCCCTTTAGTAGTTAGATATATTAAATAGTATTAGGCCTCATAAATTGGTATTTTCAGGGGAGGGTAAACCTTATAGGTTTTTATGATGTATCATAGATAATATTCATAGGTTCTTGGGACTCATTAATGACATTTGAGGGGTTTAATCCTGGGGTGTACCAATATAACCTAGGCCATGTGTCCAAGGAACTTATCTATAAACTAATTTATATGATGGTATGAATATTTTTCATATAATATCTTGTAGTAATCCGAAATATTTTTACCATTATAATTTGGTTTTTACTAATTTTGAATTCATATGAATTCTTGATAAATGCAACTGGTTATCATAAATATGTTTTGATATTATTTTACAAGAATTTGAATTGTAACAGTGAAAAAAGTGGAACTTGTTACAACTATTTGATATAAAGGAGTTTAAATGAAAATCATGAAAGTAGAACTGTGCGTATTTTGAATTCTAAGATGATGCTTGATATCAAACCCATATGAGGGATGCTACTGATCATCATTATCTCACACCATTCACATCCCCTTGTGGATGTGTAGACCTTGTATCATAATTTGATATAGTAAAAGGAAATTCATTATATTGAGCTGGAAAGGGTTTATGTCATATAGTTATTGAAAGAAGTTGGGGATAATCTGGGATGTCTCAGACATTTCACCTGGAGTATCTATTTCTAGTATTTGGTTCTACTTATTGGTTATTGGACATGTTGAATGAGTTTTATCAAGTACAATTATCTTGTACCATTAACTTATCTTTTATTTTTACAAATTATAATAATTTCATGTTGTTATTATTAATTAATATATATACTATGTTCCTACTTTTAGGTTTTTAGAAACATTTCCCTCTATTTTTTTTATGTTTGGGTGGAATTCGTCAGCCTCTAGGGATTGAAAAATACCTTTAGGACCCTCCACATTCTAGTTTTGAACCCATCATGATGGGTTGTCTTGGTCTAGATTTGACACCATCATAAAAATATTCTCAACATTTCGATACAATGAAATAAATTTCATTATTTTACTAGATGTTTTTTTAATATTTTTGGAAAAACCATTATCTGTCTCTATACCATCCATTGGAAAATAAAAAAACAGCATAATTATATGTGAAATTCAAATTCTATAAATGATTCTTTTCATTTTTCATCACCACATGGGATGGGATATTCATGGAATTAATTTTATGATTAAAAAAATCTCTATGAAATTATTAATATTTGATAGATATAAATTGGTATTTCTATTAATATCTAATCCATAATAAATATACCACATTGAATGAAATAAAAATTATAAAAAATCATTAAAATGATTTAATATTAATTAATTTTTACTAAAACTACCTTGAATTAAAACAATAACAATATAAATTAATGTGGAACAAATATTTTATTTTATAAAATTATACTTGAATTGATAAATTTCAATCAATGTAAAAGTGCAGACTTCGGAATTAGAAAGATAGTGAGAAAAAATCCATATAAGTATCATATAAGGATTAAAATATACATTATGTAACTAATGTATGGGTAATTAATTAATATAATAGAAAAAAATTAAATGATATACTATTTTATTTTTTTTATATAATAAGTGATTATTATTGTTATTTTCATCATACAATAGGTTATATTTTTTATGTAGAATTTAGGAGTAAAAGGTAGGGATTATTTATCTTCATTTACATCAATTATGTTTGGATTTATATACTTCAATTTTATGGTGTTGTGTTAATACTATCCATGCATGTATTTTTATCAAATTAATTATGAAATCATTCTTATTTAAAAATATATTTCATGTTCTTTATTTTTTGGGAATGTATTCAAAGGATAGTGAAGATGTAATGCTTTTCAATAAAAGCTCATTTTTAATTTGATATATTTATGATTATTAATCCATTAGTGAAAATATAATTGAAAATTATATTCAGTTATATATTCATATTCATTAGTTTTTTCATGATTTTTAAATTTCATTATTTCATGAGTAATTATGTGAAGATATGTGTTCTTATAAGATTCAAATAAGGATCACATTTTTTCAACTAGAACCCTGGGGCCTAAATATTTATTATGGATTGTTTAATATAATTTTACAATCAATCTCATTGGTAGAGTTAATCTATGGAATTATCCAAGGGAGCCCACATCTATTATGAGATAAATTCAAACATTCTTGAGGTTTTTATTCATAGGGGTTCTTAACACATACACATAGAAAAAAATAATGACTTAGATAATGGGAGGTCTGAATCATCACATCCATTTGAGGAAAATAATTAACAACTCCAGTAAACATTAAAAAATATATGATATGTTCATAAATCTTACAAAGATCCTGATACAAGACTATTTATCCTAAAATATGATTAGGTGTTGAATACCTATATATGTGTGAGTGAATCCTATAAATGATTAAATATATATTTGTTATCGGTTTTCCATAATATTATTGATTACTGAATAATAGTGAGTGTCTACATGTTTGTTATAAGTAAATTATAAGATGATCTTGAGTTTACTATCCTCCATGGAGACGATTTGTATTTTGAAATTTCTATTAATTACATAGGCTTTGTTCTATGTATCCTATTAAAAATAAGAATCAAAATCCATTTAGTTATTTTATGAACTCTTCTTCTAATTTAAAATCTTGTGTAATGGATAAATATCAGGTAATTTGAGCACCAGATTAGGATCTTGGGCATGAGGGAAGATTTATAAATATATTGTTAATAATATGAATTTGTATCATCATAGTTAAATTATTATAGGAGCTCCATCATAAAACGTGTGATAATGGAGGTTATAGAAAGTCATTTTCATATAAGGCTACCATATGTTTCCAAATTTGGGAGAATAATATTTTGTGTAAATTATATATGAAATCACACTAACACCTAAATAGAAGTCCGTATTTGGGCATTATCCACTTGTTGATGGAATAATCAAAAAATATATCTATTTTCACGTGATTAATTCTAGGATTGATAAAATAAATGATTAGATATATTGGATTAATTTCATGAGATTTTGATATCAAATAATGTGGGTATTGTACACCAGGGCTTCCCTAATGTTTTAAAGGTGTCTACAGACTAAGGTCACATGGATGTTTGAGAAAGGCTTACAATATGGGATCACCTTTCTATTTTATTATAATTCCAATAGAGGATATGTACCCACAATTTAATATATAAAATACATATTTTATATGGATCTTGGGCCTTAAAATGTTGTCTTAGGTATGTTGTATAAAAAATTTATCATATATATGTTTGTTCAATTTACATTTTCACACTTATTGGAAAGAATTGTTGTTGTGATTATAAAAATATGATCCCTAATATTAAGGGATTGTTATAGAAGATTTTATATAACGTTTCGTCTAAAGAAGGATATGGGAATATAATATGATAAGTGCAATCATTTTGAATTATGCAGTCAAACAGTAGCCATATGGTCACATGCTCCACATGAAGGAAAGGTGGTCACACACTTCACCTAATCAATTTCGAGTCATGAATTTAGTGTGTTCTCATTAGAATAACATAGATGAGAATTGTTGTGAGGTTATTATCCTTGTCTGAAGGATATGATGCAATGTAGATGAACAAGGGCATTGGGTATGAAATCATACAAAGGATGGGCCATCATGTTCATCACTTGGAGGAAGGGTGGTCATATAATATGTGGGATCCCATTGGTGTCTTGCAATTTCAAAATGATGTGGGGGATAGATATCACATGATGGATTTTAAGCTACATAGTTTCTCCATGTCATGGGAAATTTAATCAATTGACTCATATTGGTAAGGTTACTTCAGGTCATAATCTCTTGAGAAAACGTTTATCTATTGATTAAAAGTCTATCACATGAAAAATATTTGATCTCTTGACGTAGTACCTATCATTTAACCATGGGTTTTTCATAAATAACCATGGGATAAAATCTGACTAAACCATAACCAAATATTATTCTTCAATTATTCATTAATTATTTTTCAAAATGTTTTAACATAGAGGGAACTTTCTTTTGTGTGACCCCCTGCACAAAAAATTGTAATCCATTGCTTACCATATCCTTTCCTCTTCCTCAGGAGGGGGGGTTAAATGCATATATTCCCATATATATATATATCAACTCATTTATATATGAGGTAATTTACCTAATATTAAGTCATTATAATGAGTTATGTATTAATTTCCAACATTTTAGGCACATTGCATTATCAAAAAATACATCATCAGGGCTATCAACCCATAATAATAAGATACAAATTTACCTCATGAATGATAAACCACTACCATAATTCTTAAAAACTATACATGTACAAGGTCACAATAATTATAAATGGTGAATAGTTGTGGGTTGTATTTCCATGTCCAAGCATAAGTGCATGGTTCGTTAGATGATCAAGATGGGCGTTTCAATGGGCATTTACAATATATTGTTGAAATGTCAATGTTTTTCATTATTAGGTCAATATGACCCAAGGACATGGTGTAATGAGTTTGAAATTTAAATGGAACATTGCATGATAATGAAGATATTTAAATGGACCATCACATGGTCTGGAAAACATGCCCATGGGAAATTTTCATGATCATGATGATGTGCCCATGGCCCTTGAATTATCACGATGAAATTTAATTATTTATTTCCATGATTGGGTTGACATGTCCATGGGAAGTCACATGATCAAGAATTCATTTCATGTGTAAATTTTTTGATTTGGATTATATGTCTAGGGGACATCACATTATCAATAAACTAATCATGCAAACTACATGATCACTTTATATTAAAACCACAGAACTTCAATCATGTAAATTTCCCTTTATATAAAACCTTCATCTCATGAAGTCAACAATGGTCATCAATCAATTGTTCACATAGGAATCACATGATCTATGAAAACCTATAAATTGGCCTTAATAATATTAGTTCAACATGTATGTGGGACTTTGTGTGATGAATGAACTAATCATGTGATCCATGTGAGAAACTTTTGTGGCTATATTATCATGAAATTGATCACATTACATGAAAACGGGGCATCAACATATAACCAATATAATAGATAAAATTATTTTTTTATATTTGGGAATTTTCTAATGATTCAATGTTTTTGTGATCAAGAGCCTCTGAGTGGGTCACACGATTGTGTAACATATGTGATTAACCCCCATACTGTCTTTTTATTTCTCTTTTTGGGAAAATTATATTTGTGATTTAGGTATTATTTGATCATATTTTATATTTTTGATTGTGTTGTTATCGATAAATTACTCCCTCATAAGTGTTTTCTATGTTATGTACTATATAATAAGTTCTAATAAATTATATGACTACCTATGCCCCTCGGGTTTCCAATGGGTGGTATTTGTTTCTTCTTATGGTCTACAGAGAGACTATTGGTATCCCATGAGATTCCTATTAAATTTGAGGTATAATAACCAACCATTTCACTTATGACTTGGATGTTTTAGGGAGTACTCTAATTTTAGTTATCTTCTGACAAAATCGAATGTTATCATCAAGTATTCCCATTGAGATAACCCATCATTAGTTCTGATGGATTGACATTGTCATGTAACCAAATTTTCATGAAAACTAATGAAAAACATTCACTATGCATTAAAATATAATTTATTTATACCTTCTATCATATCCTTAACCATGTGTTTTCATTATGAGATGTAAATTGGTCTCATTTGGATGTATAAAATTTTGTGTTATTCAGATGACCTCCTTAGGTTGACATGACATGTGTGATCTGGAACATGGCACATGATTCTCAAGATTCTGTCTATGTCATGACATTTTCATTTATGTCTATTACTTTTCAATATCTAAATTAAACACAAATTCATGATTATTTTGTAATGGAATTGTTATATCTAAGATCAGTGACATCCTCTATAGTAGCTACTATGAGTGCTATTATAGAAAGAAATTGAAATGTTGATCACCAGTATTGAGTCATGTATGAAAAAGATATTCTAAAGGGTATTCATCTGATTGATCATAATAATTTATATTTTTAAAATAGACAACCTTTATATATCATCAACCTTTTGGATGAAATTATTATCCCTTCCAACAAACACAATCTTCTGACCCGTAAGTTTTGCTCACCTTTTAATTGTGCCCATGATATTTTTCCTAAGGATATCAAACTGTTCTATGAATAATTCTAGGGATTAACATACACATTTAATCAATATCTTAAAATCTAGGATGGTTGAAATATCACTCATCAAAATAATTCCCAAATTTACATAAATATACGCATATCATCTATAGATAATTCCAACGGTGGAAGGATTTTGAAATGGTATCTTTACCATAGAGAAATCTTTTAAATTGTTTGGCCATTGATATTTTGGGTAAAACAAAGATGTGTATATATTTTAGATATACATTTCATACCCAACACAATAATGTATGGCCCATTTCTACATTCATCTTGTACCATAAAATAGAACTTCATAGAGAATAGATTCTGTATAGGTGTCCTTCCAGGAAATATTTTTACATGACTGAAGCTAATGTGGAGTCAGCCTATGGGAAATCCACTAGAATTGGGGAATCAATACAATATGGGAGATGTAATATGAATTCTAACATACTATAAATTTTGTTACTGAACCCGAATAGACTCACACATAATCTTAGTATATGATCATCACTCTTAGATATAAGCTAATAAAGGATATGAACTGATTCTCAATAATGTTTTTCAATGACTAGATACGAATATTTATATATTGAATTATGGATAAAAAACTAAAGTAAATCCACAGAAATATCATTAAAAACATGACTCTAATTTCATGGGATCTTATTTGACTGTTATGCAGGACAAGGATAACACATTATAAGGGTACGGGTTAAATCAATGCGGGTCTCCTAGTCTTCACCTGGAATTTTTTTTTCCATTTTAAAAAATTATATCTCTTCCAATATAGGGACACACATTTGTTATCTAGGACGACAGATTAGTGATGAAAAATTATTTGGTATAATAGAAAATACACATTCTATTAGTGGAAACCCTTTCCCATCAATATCAATTTGGTTACCCAATTACATTGTAAGATACTAATTATCAAAATAGTGTTCCCTTTTAGTTTCGATTTTCAATGATGTGTGAGAACATTAAGTGTTATAGGTATCAAAATTCCATTTCAAAACCTCATTCCATGTTCCCCCTTAGGACACTAAATGATATAAGGGTCATGTAACTAACATTGTATTTTCCTTATAATGTCAATATAATGATTTGGAACAACTTTTTTAATTTCATTCCATACACCAAAATTTATAAGATGTACATTATTAATGTCAGTGGATGCCGTGATGATAGGTCATATGAAATATCATTTCTGGAAGGGGTTCTTTCAACTTATTTACATGTGGTAGTCATTTGGGATCCATACGGCCTAATATGTTTTATTATCAGTTATAACAAACTAAGAATGTGTCTTCTATTTATTTAACTATCATGCAAGGGAAATTTCATAATAAAATTATTCATCAATTCTTGTGACAAATAAAAATAATGGATACAAATTCCATGATTTAACTTTCACATAATAATCATAATATTTATCTATCCTTGGACTATGTGTACGATTGGATATAACCCTGCCCAAAAGTGTACAAGGACAACTAGTTTGACATGTAGATGTACCACGTTCCACTCTGAACCCATTTATTGCAGCAAAAATGAAATTTATTGAGGACATAAGAGGTCTCTCTATACCCATAGGGTAAATATATATAATATAACTGGGTCATAGTATATTATCATCAATTATTGTGTAATTGAGGCTACTTCTTGTTCAAGTTAATTAGATAAGCTGGTCGTTCCCTCAATTGGAATAATACTCGTGTATATCACTATTTAAGTCCCCTAAAGTTTTACTCCATTTGATATGGGGTTAGGAGATAGGGTCATAAAAATTAAACATGGTATTATTTTATATATTAAATCATCAAAACTTATTTTGAGTTACACTGTGGTAATGTGGAACACCTATTCCAACTCTTCCATAAACTGGGCGTTTGTGGATTCTTTTATTGATTTTAATATAATGTCATAATGTGTATCATGTTGTCCAAACCAAAATTATATATCCATGAAAAAGACCATTGAAAATATATAAAAAAATTTATACTCCAATAATTATGGGAAATCAATAAGTTTTTTATTGTAAAAAATTAATGCCTTCTTGTTGTGTGATCAGATTAGAATGTTGGTCATAAAAATTATAGACCATGAAGAGTTCATAGACCATTTTAATGATGTTCATTCAAATGGATCATCGTTATTTTATATCAAAAAAATTGGTGGTCATTAGCTTTCTTCTTTAACTAAGGCTCTTCGACTACCAGCAAAGGTTGAGAAAATTGGGCAACTAACACTTCACTATGTAAAAACTAGTAATATTACTCCCCTCTCACTTATTATTAATTTCCAATAGGCATGTTTTCCAATTCCAATTTTTTTCTTTCCCCATATCATATCGCAATGTGAATGGAATCATGACGAATTACATCATATTGATGAAAAATCTATTAATGATTTATATAACTATGAGAAAACTATAAATCTAAATTCAAATTTAAAAATTGTAATGGGATTATTAAAATAATATATCCTAGATGAAAATTCATAAATACCATTAATGATTATTTTTTATCCCTTTTATAATCATCTAGTTACTAGGTATGGATTGAGGTGGATGTCTCTCGAAGAGATAGAGAGTATGTGTGTTCTATTATTTTTCACCTAGTTCAACAGAAAAATCAATTGTAGATCTATTTTTCAATTTATGATATTGGAACCTATACTATTTAAATCTTTTTGGTTGCACTAATTTTTTTCTAATCGAGTGATAAAAAGGATTAACCATCAAGAATTTTATAAGGCCCCACATTATAGGTTTTCATCTAGACAAATTTTTTTCACATTTTCCGTTTTATATATTCCAAATGTTATATAGATCACACAAAGGGTTTTTATATTGATAAATGAATTTACTTATTCTTATATCACTATTATAGTTTATTCTATTTGGTGAGTGTCATGTATATTAAAATTGGTAGATTAATGTCTTGTAAACTATACTAATGGGGTGGTATATGTTAATAAAGAACTGATTGTTACTTTTTTTAATTTAGTTTTGGGGAAAATAAATATGACCTTGTTGTTCATTAGTTTTGGGACATATAGATCATACCATCATATGGTGTTGTTTTCTATCATATGAATACAAAAATATTATAATTTTATTTAGGATTATATATATCTAAGATATTACTATTGAACAGTTTTGGGTTTTACACCTCATACCTCAATTTTTTTTATCATATAATCATATAGATCATACCATAATCATTATATTTTTTAGTTATATATCATGGTCATTATTTTTATATATTTTAGGTTCAGATATCCTGGACCTTCTTCTTATATTGTTTAGTTTCAAATTATTAAAATGAATATTGTGAATGTTATGGGTCATATAGCTCTGGAATTATTTTTCTATAGATAATGTTCACATAGATCATTCCTGTATTTTTAGTAGTTTAGAATAATTTAGTTCAAATATTACATTAAATTAATGTTGTCAATTATTTATCTAAAAACAATTTTCAAAAAAATCATTATTTTCATGTATTTTGGAACCATAAAAAATGTGGACTGTGTAGTATATATAATTTTTCATGGATAATGAAGGACTAATATTTCCGGAGATTTATGAAATCCTTTTTAATTTGTCTTCTTATGAAATTTGAATAATAATAAATGGATAAAACACAATGTATCTTTGATTTAGAAGGTGTCTGGTAGATGGGGACATAATGTATTGGATAAAAAATCCAATGGGAATATATGAATGATGACTATGTAAATCAAGTTTCATAGATCAAGAATCGAGTATAAAGAAGTGAGGTATACACATTTTGAATGATAACCAAATAGCTTGAGGTGCTGTGCTCTAGTAAAATGTTTCTATAGCTCATGAGGATCATAATTACATTTTTTCAAATAAGGGTTGCCTCTAGTTGACGATTCGTTGTCCCTTATTGATATACATTCTCCAATATGGTAAATTAGCATGATTTTTAATCCTTTCCAAGGGTTATGAAATGTTTTTGAATATTCAAACACTATTAGAATGAATGAATTTTTAGAAATGCTATCAATAAATGGGGTCCATCGCAATAAGGATAGTTTTCTTTATAGTAATAATGCTCATTCTCTATAAAATGTGGTTTATGATCACATGATATGGGCCAATAAATCTCGAGAGAATGAATTACATCACTACATGTTTGAGAATGGGTCCAATTAATGGTAGCCTAACATCATGGATTTCAAATACACAAGAATAATTTGATGTTGGGATTGGTGAATCAAAATATGATAATATCATAGTCAATGTGTAATAGAGATGGAACAGTATGACGATGACTCTTGTTTCCCAATAAAATAGTGAAACAAATTGTGTATTCAAGAAGTACCTTTCCTCATAGACAGAAGCATAGACAATAACCATCTTACTAGGTGTTTTTTTCACAAGAAAATATTAGTGGGGTCCATTTAGATATGTTAGACCCTATTACCAATTCACTATTGGTAAGAACAATGAAAAATGACCAATGATATGAAATTACTATAGAACTGAAAAAAAAATCAATGAATTTGAGGTTATTAACATACAAAAAAATACAATACATTTATATAAGGAAAAAAATATTCAATTAGGGTTCTAGAACCATTATACTGATGTTTTTATGTTTTGAACATGTTGTCACGATGAGGGGTTGTAATAAATCATTTTCTAATACTTTACCTCGAATAACGGGGCCCAAAAAACATTGATTATATTTTAATATGGGCATAATATGGGTCCAAATAGATTTTCCATTTTTTATTTATTGTTTAACATTTCATTAAAAACTAATGTTTAATACCCATATGAAAGGATATGTGACTTACACATTGATCTCCCTTCTAGGGTTTCAACCATTCAATTTTTATGTATATATGACTAGTACTTAGGGTCTTCTGATTTGGACCAATAGATTCCAAATAATAACATCATTTAAATTTGTCTAAGGTGAACACGTCTTATGTTCATGGTATGAGCTCATAGATATGGGAGGTGTTACACAATAATCTAAATAATAATCCCAAGGTCAGGAGTACTCCATCAATCTTTTTTGTGTATGATTATGTTGAGTTAAATGTTGGATCACAATTCTTAGTTGATGATTGATCATATGGGTATGTTATTATGAGGATAATGAAAAATCTCATAGACTTTATGATTTCCCAAATGATTCCATTAGGGCTCACTAGGATCATAGTTCCCTTTTCACAAGGCCAATAACGTTTGGTTGATGGGTCAAATCCCATTATGTAGATCTAATTCATACATGGTTATGAAATAGGGTTTTCTCCATTTCATGTCGCATAGGTGGTTTATTGAAATCCAATTTTCTCAAGACATGAATTATGATATATAGTTTGAAGTTCTATGATCTAAGAAAGAGTAATATCAATATTTTGTAAACAATGGTTAGGACCTTTTAGACCTTTGATAAGAAGTCATGATAGATGAACTTCTACATTGTTTAATTTCACATAGTTGTGACATGACTGCTATGTATTTTAACTTTATATAACCAGGTTGTAGCTATCATACAATTTATCAACATATGACTATGATATCTTCTGTAAAATTTCATCATCATGATATAAGGATGTTAAAACCAAAAGTTTAATGAGGAAATTGTTTCCTTAAATACACCATATATTGTTTTATGGAATTCATATATGATAGTTTAATTTTTCATTATATAGGATAGTTTCTTGGTATACATTATATGGCCCTAACTTTTCATTATTCAAACTCAATACCAAGCTATCCATATATAAATATATATATAACTCATTTATTGGGGAGAAAAGTAACAATAACTTAATCATTATTAAGAGGTTATTTTCTTCCAATGTTGATTAGTGATTTGAGTACATGAAATTTTATTGGATGGTATTACCTTGTGATTTGTTATAAATATCTTTATTGAAGTATTCATATTACCCAAATATATTTCAAGTATATCCCTTTTTGTAGATCTAGATCATAAATGAAACTGGATAAGAAGATTACTTGATTTTATAGATGGTATTATGTTTAAAGGGTCCATTTATTTCTACATATCATGATAAAACATGAATAAAACAACATGTACATATCATATGGAAACACACATAAATTAGACTGACATATGGAGATGGCCAATTTTTATTAGTTTATACATGATATTTTTGAGTCCTCTTTAGATGGGATCTATATAACCTATAATAAAATATAGTTAGGCCCTTACTTTCAGCATGGACATTATGGAATTGATGTAATAATTCAAATCATCAAATACTGTAGTAGGAAGATTTATTTATTTCTAAAATTTTATACATGGGCTCCATGATGGGTGATACGGGAATATGTACATATCTTATAGTTATATAAATCAAATGGTATAATGTTCTAGGAAAGCTAATATGCCCTCTTCATCGATATAACACATACTAAGTGTAGGGGGAATTTTTATTGTCAAAAAAAGGTCCCCACTATTATCTAGGTGAATTTTCCTTATATGTTGATGATAATAGATTAGTTATGAGATATAATGTTGATAGAGACTTTCACTTGTGGGTGAATATCTATAGTTGAATTAACAAAAAAATATGAATAAATTAAATATATATTCATAACTAGTGTGATTTGTGATAGTGAAAAACTAGTGGTTTAGCCAGGGAAAAAATTTCACACAAATCACTATGTATCATACCATGTTAGGAAACAAGCAACATATAGTTCTTATAAGATATGGTTGCCTAAAAATTAGGATCATTCGCAGTGATAGGGGATTTTATAAATTTAACTATTTTATCAATGTATAGTGTGTAGAATTTTGGATTCAAACATAACCTATACTAACATGAATAAAGGCACACGTTTTTTAATAGAAATTTTCACCCACATTGATTAGGCACATATGTGGGGGAGGAGGAAGTTTTTATTTTTGGTGATTCGGACCCAGATTGGGGAATTATGGTTTCATAATTTATCCATTGATAGTAGTAATCAGTCCACACATTTTTTCTTCTAATACAGCATTAATATATCTAAAATGTGTTATGGGAGGATAAAATCTTTATATTCTCTTAGTGTGACTTGACATGATAGTCAGCATAAGGGTCATCTATATAGATCAATATCATACATAGTATACGTGAACTATGATATCCTATCCCCATATGCATATTAAACACTCTACCATATTAGAGACTTATGGAAATTGGCCTTATATCCTTGAATTAATATTAATCTCGTGTTGGAATTGGGTCTCATAGAAATACCCATTCGATGTATTTTTATGTCTTGATGGATAAAAAAAATGTTATGTCTGAGAGGAATTTTAAATTAATATAATTTGGGTATTCACCTGAGATTCATACCACAAAATTAATGGTTACAAGAATATGAGGTATTAAAATACATTTTATATTTTCATAAATGAATAAATTTATATCATGAAAGTTATGTAAATGCTCAAGAATATTTTTTTAGTGGAAAGTAAATATCCTAACTGAAGAATTTCAGAGTTAACAGAGTTAGAGTTATGTGGGTATGGGAAACCCGTTAATAATGAATGAATATTGTAACACATATAGTTAGTAAAATGTATACTAGATTTATAGAGGTAGTCACCATTGGACAGAAAAAAACCCTAGTAAAAACATATTTGGAATTAATTTTTCATGATTGAATCCTAGTAGGGTCCATTTAGATTAGGTAGACCATTTTACTTGTATTCTATAAGGTATAACTTAGAGTATGTGAGATTCAGGTCCATGGGGTTCCATGAGAATTATATCATATTATGTAATAGATTTCTATTAAATTATACACGGATGTTATGATGTTTGTTAATAGAGATGAAATATTCATGGAGGTTTTGAATACCTTATAGTTTATTCCAATGTGCAATGAATATAATTTTTTAGGAAAAGGGATAATACATGCAATAAAGGAACACACAATCATAATGATGGATTATATATCCCACATTAGGACCACATTTTGTATAGTTTAACATCATGTTGAAAGGCTCTTGTTATATATATTTGAAAAAAATAAACCTAAATAATGATTTTTAGATTGTCATTCCATATTCCCTAAGAACACATGATCCATTCTTAACATGATAAATATGTGATAACTAGATGTTGATTAAGATGAGTGATAATGTATGAAAGAGAATGTGTAGAGTCATCAATATCTAGATATAAGTGAGAATACACAATTTTTTTTATTTTTACCTATTAATAAGATAATAATAATTTCTGTCACTGGATAATAAAAAATTGGATGATCCAAGAATCACTCTTAATAATGTGACAACATGAATCAAATTGCCCTCAAATCAAGAAAACAAAAATCACATGTGTGGACCTAATATAGAAAGGGTGTATATTTTTCTTTATATAATAGATGGTTCTAGGATTTTATATCTCACCATTAAATTTGATCCTGTTCCAATAAGAATTATTCCACACATAGTTCTCATATGTGACTTCTTCTATTGGTATGACTCTTAAATGGGGATAGAGTTACCATATATTCTATTAGAATCTATATCATTCAATGTAAAATGATGTATAAGATGTATGTTTGATCCTAAATGAAGGATTCCTATATTGGGTAAGGTTTAAATGCTATGATGAAGGTAGTATTGCTTCATCCCTACAGAGGGATTTTTGAGAAAACACGCATTGTGAGCTTGTAATCCCATAGCCTGTAATGTTTTTGAGAAGATATAAATCATGTGTAACAAGGTGAGGTAAGTCCCATAAGGTGACCACTTGTATTATAATTTGACATAATTGACCTATGATATGTACCATTTATTTTAATATTGTGAATTAATAATGATATCATGAATTTTAATGATGGGATACAGGGTCATGGGTAAATCGAATATTTAGGTCATTGAAAAATAATGTATGTAGTAATTTAGTTCAAAGTATTTTCACTATTAATTTTTCACATGGTTGTAGTTACACATTTTAATTAATAAGAAACAATGTATTATTGTGGGGGGGGGGGGAATTCCCCATTCATTTTGTCTAATGTGTAGGCATTGTTGCAATAGCCATTTTTTATTATGTAAGGAAGATACCATTTGGGTTCTAACTTTTAGGGTTTCTTCCTAAGTATCCTTAGAGTTATGAAAACTGGTACAAATTTCCCAAGTAGGAATGAGTTGAGTAGAATCATTTTTTAAAATTTTCACACAACTTTATACTAATAGGCTTCGAGGTTTTGAATCTATCACATCCTTTTCTCATCCTGTCATTCAAACTCATCATGTCGGTTATGTGTTTTTCATCATCTGAATGATGTCCTTATATAATAGATTATAGATAATGAAATTTTAATTAAATGGGTTATACTAACTCTATTATATAAACTTTTGAATAAGTTTTCCTTCTGAATCATTATGAGTTGTTCCCCATTAGAACCATATTACATGAATAGATTTATCTACCAAAGAATTATGTCTTTAGATACATTTTAAAGAGTATATTCGACATTGATATATTGAATTTCTATATATGTACACTTTCCATTAAATGAAATTGAAACTAATAGTTGTAAATCATGTCATAAACATGATAAAACAAAATTAAATTTGAATAATATAACTTTGTTTCATTATCTATCTAGAACTTGTTAGGGGTATCAAATCATGTGATGATATTAGACATCATAATTTTTCTGAAAATATTTTATCTGAATTCCATAACTGGTTTGACCATAGTCCATTTGGAAAAATAAATTTGTAGGACTGTGGATATACATAAACTACACATCTGTAGCTAGTGGAATATCTTCATTTCATACATTCATCATATAGGAAATTGTCTAGAAGATTAAGTAGTATGTAGTAGTTCTGCAGGATGATGGATAATATTTTAATGCAATTAACATGTGTGACACTTCTACGTGAACTCTACACTACCTAGTTTCTCCAATGTGTAAATGTAAAATAGAAAAATAATTTGGTGGGAGATTCTCACTCCATATTGATGATTGGCATAGGTTCCAACCATGGATACCTTCATGATGGAAAGAGTGTCCCATTTTAAAATAAATTTAGGAGAATCCATAGAAGAAATTTTAAAAGGGGACATTTTTAAATATATCCCATACTGATGTGTGAATTTCAATTCCCAATGATAGATCTATTCTATTTTTTACTGAACTACATGGTGGGTTCCATATTGGATTTTATCTATTTTGTGTTCCATATATATAAGGATGGATGTTATCTCATTGTTCCTTGCGGGAGTGTGATCTGATTCATTTCCTCCATGTCAAAGAAAATTATTGGGAAGACAACCTGTCGGTATGTGATGTGAATGACTACCTCAACAATAATGATTATGTTAATTATTATTGTTCCGTTACCAAATTTATCCATGCGGGCGTTGAGGTATGCAAAGCAATGTTGGTTCAGCGGAAATTTCTCCAACATTCCTCTCACATAACTAGAATGATGTTGGAAATTCATTATTTTTTATGCAATGTTTTTTATTGATCTATTTTATCACTATCTATACGTCTATTTTTATATATAGATAGGATACCTATAGCTTTAGATCTATCTCCCAACCAATAGTAATAGTTTGGTATTCTTCCTCGTTATTAGGGTATCCATAAAACAATGGTAAGGAGTAGGGAAAACATTCTCATTTTGGGAAAAATTCTATAACAACCCAGTTAATCATTATATTTTTCATTTTATATTCAATTATAATTTTAAAGTCCTTATCAAATTTTATCTACAACATTTTTTGGATGTCATTGGAATAGAAAATAGCTTCATTTGTATGTTCAGTTTCGACTCATGAGATCTCTAGTATTGGATGATCCATGAGTAAATTACCATGTTCCAACCATATTATTTCAATCCTTTAAAATAATTTAATTCCATACTATTACAAAATAACTACCCACTAATCAAAATTTCTAGTTTGAATAGGGAGACGAAGAATATATTTTACTATGTTGGTACTAGAGTCCAATATGACATTATGATGTTGCAAGTAGTTCCTAATCATTATTAATGTGCATATGAATGTGGGGAAAATATTTTTAATATTTTAATTTCAAGTCTCATAATATATCATCATTTTATGAGATAATGAAGAATATTTTTTCCCCGAATCATTTATTTACATGAGGAGGGTTCCACGTTATTGATCCATGGAGACCATGTATTAGATGACTGTCTTTCCTTCTACTAGAGAAATTATGACTAGGGGATGTAACATATACACCATGATGTTCTAAAATTTTTTTTTGAAGTTCACATCCCACTAGTAGTCTATTCCATTCTTCCTAAACAAATTAAGGATGAGACATATGCCATCTAGGTTAGCTAATAAATGCTTACTATAAATGAACCTCACATATACACCTCTATATCCATTACGTTTCAAAGGATATGAAATCTAAAAAATTTAACTTTTTGATTCCACATTGGAATTGATACCTTTGTTGAATACAAAATATATTTGTATTTTCCGTAATAATAATTAAAAATCACAATTTAAATGATGCATAATGAAACTATAATACTGAAATATATTGAATTTTGATTGATGATTATTTAGGTGATCACAACATTTTGGTGATTTACCCAATTGGTCATCGATTTAGAACACCAATATTCATCCAAAAGTGTTTGATGATATGATGTATGTCATGCTTTTATGTAGTAACAATATAATTTATGATGATGGAAATGAAATGTTGGAAAAAATTTCCTTTTGTTTCTATGAATTAAGAGGCTTCCAAATATCCAAGGGACATTTTGATCTTGGAATATCCTAAATTCAAATCTATGAAGTAAATTCAATGGAATCCATCATCTATATCAATAACAGTTTTCATAAGTACTAATAAATAATCCTTCCTGATGAGTCGATTAGAGTCCCTAAAATCTATGCAGACCTTGATATTCCAATTTTTCTATAATAATAACTATGTTGGAATGAAATTATTGGTACTTCCACTAAGGCCCCCAGAAAAATTCCTTGGTCCCAATTTATGTCTACCCCAAAACCCTCTTAGTTACCAGACAAGATTACCTAAAATAAATCAACATATGATTCCCCAATTTTTCAAACTAGTGTCACTTTTTTGTGGTTTTGAGGGTATTTTATTATTATTCCCATTCTATCATTATTTCAAATATCAGGGACCTCCTCTTCTGAAAAACTGGTATACAAAACCATGCAATACATAATTTTTATACCAAATCCCGATTTTATCTCCATGTAATACTTAATTTTAATATAGAATAAGGGGCCCACAACCAAATTAAAATATCAACCAGATGATTCACTAAAATATAAGAAATTTCATATATTTATAACCTCAATTATAACTTTTGTGATCTTTAAGGTGATGAAATGAAAATTTCAATATTTCACAAGGTCAATGATCATATCATGATACCTTAGTTACATATAGAAGAAAACAACAAACTTAAATGATTTTTATTCTTCAATCACGTCAAATATAATACCAATGTAAATTATCTCAATGAAATTGGAATAGTAGGTGGGTATTGAAATCACCCCTACTAAATATTCATAAAATAAATTCTGTGGTCTACATTCAGCATGTATATAAACAATTCCTCGATGAAATTTTCATGGATGGTCTCCTAGGAAATACATTCATTGATTCCCCTATGGGTCATGATGCCCCAAAATATCCTAATGTGTTCGTTTGGTATAAAGGTATCCATATTTTCTCATTAGTCTTATTGATTAACCAATATATTGAATATTCCAACAATAATGGGAATCTATTTTTCATCATCCAAAGGGTGTCTATTTCGTTAGAAGGTCATATATATAAAAGATGGATGCCCCATCCTTTTTATTTGATTGACTATATTTTAGGAGATATATTATTATTATGATGATGATTATTATTATTATTATTATAATTAAATATGTTTATTATTTTCATGAACATATCAATGTTATTTTAAATGGATTTGAAAATGATTAGAAAACTTACCCTACTTGATACTATAAAAAATACAAAGAATAAATGTAGAAATTTGTAATATAAAAAAACACATAAAAAATTATACAAGAAACTATTTAACAATACTGATCATTGATTATGTGAATCCATTAAAAGTGTAGACTAAATAAAATCTTCATGATAATAAATTATACGAGTGTTACTATTCAACCTCAGGTTTCTCTAATATGAAAACAAAACATATAATGAGGAAGATCACTATGAATGGAAAATTATTTATACAAAATTTATAATATGAAATAAGGATTATGGCTTTCAATGTGATACTAGAATAAATTTACTTTGTAAGTATATATATAGGAATAAAATCAACATGTTATACATATGGTCATTTATAATATTTTCATTGAAAATATAGTTATTGAAAATAATATCATTGGTAACATATCTAATAGATATATAAATTTCAAATATTAAAAATTATTATTTAAAAAATAATATTATTGAAAACGAAATTATAATATGATATTATATATATATATATATATTACATTGTGGGATCCCACTAAATGAGCATCAATAAATTTGTTGGTTAAAAAACACACATATCATAGGTATTATTTTCCTAGAAAATGAATGAAGAAAGAAGCAAAGATATATGAAGATTAATCATATATTTATTGAATTCAAAATAATCATTAATATGATTTAGGATCAGTTGAAATTCATAGCATCATTAAAATGGTGTACTATAATCACATAATATATCCACCAATCATAGGAAATTCATTACAAATACTGGCTAGATAAGAATAAATCCATTTTGAAATCTTATTTGGTCATGAAATGTATTTTATATGAGTCCTAGTGAGAACATGAACAATTTTCAGTCAATTCAACTCAATCATTTGAATACCCACAATCATATTAACTTGAACGTGAGACACCATGTTAGATTATTGTTGGAAAATTGGCCAGGTCCAACATCTGATAAATTCTAAAAATGATAGGATACTTATATGAAGTGTGTTACTATATATTTTTATTAAATTTCTTGTACACTTTATATGATCTGATAAATTATCTTTTTAAGGCACTTAGACATAAAAAAATTGGTTGTGTGAACCACCTGTGACATGCGACTTTATGTAATAATGGATTCAAATGTGCCAACCAAATCTCATGATGACCCTTTAATTTGTAAACTCAATCAAAGTAGGATCTCAAACATGGTGATCTAATCATGTTAAAGATTTTTGACATAAAATATTGATCATAAGAAAGACATATTAGATGCCATGGTATCATGAGAGCTAGTAATTGAAAAGTGATCACATTGTCACTATGTACCATGTGGTAAAATGATGATATCATTAACGTCATTTGGTAAATCATCTGCAGCAGGGGATATACTATTTGAATGATCATTATCCCAACTAAAAAAATGTTATATTTAATAAAATTTTAATGTATAAATTATTATATAAAAAGAAACCTATAAAATTTCCCCAAGACACAAGAATAAATAACACACAGAGATATGATATGATGTTCAGGGTAGAAGGACTACATGATCTCAATAGTCTTACACATAAAAATTTATTTTTAGTAACTTCAGAAATTAATCAGTATCATTGTGTGCTTTATAGGATTATATTTTATCATGTGAAGGATCTAAAAAATATTGGTTTGATCAAGGGAATGACCTTTAGTGTGTCGACTTGATCATGTGATGCCTCGATAGGTAGACACATAAAACCCATTGATATGATTATATTATGATGATTTAAAATTGAAGCGGATTCATATAAAGGTAAATAATAATATTTTCATGCAAATGGGTCATGTGTTAGAGATTATTTATTCATTGATCATAATAATATAATCATGCATGTCTTACAGATCGTGTAATGAACCTTAGGCATGCCATCCAATTTGGGTGAGCTTTGCTAACCTTCATTTTCATGTGTGGAATCCTTTATTCTTCAGGATTCTAGGGATCCTAGTTGGTAGGTTCTTGTGTCCTTACAGCCAAACATAAGTGCTTTTTCATCCAATTATCCCTTGTTCTTGTGTGGAAATTAAAGCTTCCAGAACCCCTCCAAATATTGTTTGGATAACTGTTGGAGAAGAGTATTGATATAAAAAACAGGTGGGTTATGAATCTTGGGTGTATTTTTTATCGGTTTGTATGATAATGGGTCACTCTCCGGAGGTTGGCAGGTAAGGATCTTGAAAGTTGGACATACCTGGGGATATGGATGTTATAGGTGGTGGCATGGCTCATGCGTCTAATGCCGGCACCACGGTATAGGTGCATGTGGAAGCGGAGAAGGTTGAAGGGGCAGTTCAAAAAGACCATTGGGATGGAAACCCTCTAGATAGTGGCATTTTCAAACGGATGAGGAAGGACATGTAAGAACCTCATCCTGGTGTGAATGAGTTCACGAATAATGCCCATGTTCTGGATCCTTTACCTGTGGAGTCATCAATTAGTGTGACTGATAGTGGTCTCAACCAGGAAGTGGATGCAAGAAAGGGGGAAGAGGGAAATACTAAGGTAACTAAGGATGCTTCTTATTCTAAGGTTGTGCTTACTGGTCTGGAGTCTTCTCGAAAATGGAATCCTCATAAAAGTTTGTCTTTGAACTGAACATGCTTGAGGAGCAGGTCCCCTTCCATTATGTTGGGTAAACACTTTGACAGATTGGAGATTGCAGGTCCTGGTCAGGAGGATGATTTTCCTAGGGAGGAATGTGATGGTGAGTCATCAGGTCAGTTTAATAAATTTTTTGATCCTGAATTCCATGACAAAGAACCCTACTCTCAGAAGAGGAGGAAGGGATGACAAGGTAGTAATAAAGGCCGAAAGGACTACTCATATTTACATCTATTTTTGGAGACTCGATATGAAAAACTGGCACATGAAAAGGGGAAGGGTAGTGCTACCAACAATGCTAAAATTTCGATTCGTTTGGTGGGGAATTACAGGGTAAAATTCCTTAACGGTGACCTGTAGTGGGATATTCCTTTGGAGTTGCTCCTGCATTCTAGAAAAGTTATGGAAGAATAATCCCTTCTGATTAATTCCAACATAGAGGATGCATAAATGTTAATGGGATGGCCTATTCGGGTGCATACTAACATTTAGAAGAGTGATTGGATAGATGAGAAAAACATGATTTTAATTATAGTATTAAATAAAGAGAATATCACACAAGATGAGTACATGAAATTATGGGACCTGATGCCATCCCGCTATGAAGACCTACTAAATTATGCTCCCAAAACACCGATATAATCAATTTCTTGGAAACTCTTTTGGGATATGAATGTGAAGATATATAATTTTTTATAACACCTATGATTATTCCTTTACTTATTATCTTGGATGATCTTTGGGTTTCACACTTTTTCCCAAAATGTGTCTTCGATAAAAAAAATGATGTTTCAGTCATGAGTTATCCCTTTGAAATTTTATATTATACAACATGATACTAATGGATATTTCATCCCTTATTTTGGGAAGACCCCTGGGAATTTCATCATAGATCATGTGAAGACCATCAAACAAGATAGTTGGATCTTGATATGACTCTCATGAATGTAATCATATATCCTTAAAATACCATTAAAAATTTTAGGTAGAACATGTAGGAACCTTTGATATGTTAGGAAGATCATCTAATTACCCTCATACATGTAAGTATGGATCTTATGAAGAAACATATATATTTCACCATGATCACATGAAATACCCTTGTATATTTCATCCTAATCACACAATAAATAGTGGAAATGTCATATGGTTTATGTAATAACCCCCAGACAAGTTGACCATGTCGGGTAGAAACATATTGATATGTTCGGAGGAATACATGAGATATATAATCCTTGTCAAGAAATAAAATTGATACTTATGGTATGTGAACTCAATAACTTGAACCTTCATCCAAGTATCACCTATAAAAAGAGAGTGTAATTAGTAGACTAGTGTTACATACACTTGAAACCCTATTTATTATATTCATTATAAAGGATATATGTTCCATTAAAACTTGATTAATATAAGTCTTCTTGTCCTCACTCATTTTATATTAGAGGAAAAAGATATATATTTGATGTGGTCCTCCACCTTAGTGTATGTCCCTCAAAAAAAATTTGTCTAACCCATAATACTACACTCTTTTAGGTATATTAACATTAGTTACATGTATGTGTATTATGAATCTAGTTAATGAAAAAGAATACGATTCATATTTTAATAAATATTAATAGCATTCCATCCCACTGAAAAATCTCCATATCAAACATTCCATCATTGATGATTCAATGATTTAGTCCTGAATCAATATATAGTGAATCAAATAACCTTCAATTATTTGTTTCTAAAACATAGAATTACTCACATGATCTTAAGAGATTACAATGGTTCTGTCACTAGAATCATAAATAACCCCAAATAAGTGATTCCTCAGTGTGTTTTCTCCTATCAATAGAATGATATTGACTCCTACATTCATGGGAATCCAGCATAGTGTATGTCTCTAAGAAATTCTTGTATTGATATAATCTTGGGAAACAACCCTCAAAAGTATTAGTTATATGTCCCAACTCAGTAGTGGGTTTATGAACAAGGAACTATTTGGAATCTGGTTATTATATTCATTAGATACACATGAATCCTTCCTAGGAATTTCTCCCAATTAATAGTGCCTAAAGTATCATATATATTCCACTTACACATGAAATTATACAAAGTATAAAAATATTCAATGAACATTATGAGTTTTGATTTTAATTAGCACTAGATATGTGGGATGCCTCATGGATGTTCAACAATAATTTTGAAAAACCATTCACCTTAAAAGACGATAGTAAACTCTAGAGATCCCAGTCACATGGAATCAAATAAAATTATGTTCTTTACAGTTGATAAATAACATGAATCATATGGTGAATAATTAGTATATAAACATGTGGTCACTAGTATAACACCCTACTCTATATAAAAGGTTGTAACACTTAATAATTTTATTAGGTTTACTAGTCTCATCTTGGTATTTTGGAAACATTAATTAACATTTTTAAAATTGATTAGATTGTTCCGAAATATGTAATAATTCCCCCCAAAAGGGTGTGAAGATCCCAAATACCCATCTTCTTGACCAATGTGTGTAACCATGCATTGTTGGGTTTGAAAACTTAAATGAGAAACTGCCTTTGGAAACCGATTTCGTGGTCATTAAAGATGTAGAAGTCAACGTGAGCATCTATTCGAGTTTAATATGGTAAACCCGTAATAAAAAACCTTTCAGTCAAAAACAGAAATGGTGAACCTAATGGGAGATCTTGTGATAAAATAATAAATGTGCCATCACCGGCATCAAACATACTACTTCCAAAAGCTGAAAAACTATACCATTCCATTCGAAACATACATAGAATATTTATATTAATAGTAAGAAAATATGATATGAAGTATATATAAAACTAAAATAGATATTTTGATATCAAAGGAATAATAATTTAAATCATTTATTATAAATAGTTATTGTAATTGTCTTTATTAAGAGTTTTTAATATTAATGTAATATAACATTTATTTTCAAATAATCAATTTTTTATGTATTGTAAATATTATCCTAATTGATTAAAATTTAATATCATTTAAATATTATATATGAACTAACATTATAACATCTATTAAATTTGGTAATCGATATGATATAATAATGGGAATTAATAACGTTTAAAAATCCCCTTTTTCAATATCATCTATCTTTTTATAATTCATATGTCTCATTTATAAGATATATATATGTATATAATAAAATATTTTTTAATAAATAACATTTATTATTTTAATAAATTATATAAAATGAGTTTGTATGAATGTTTTATATTTCTCATAAATAAATAATATTTATGTGGATAGGAATAATTCATAATTTTATAAATACAATAACCTTTATAAGATTATTTTACCACAAAAAATCACATTTGAAAGCATCAAAATAGACACCAAACATCACATGAGTGTGTTTTATTTTCCCACAATACTCTTTTAAAAAGAGATATGTATTTTTATAGTGATTATCGAATTATCTATGGAAATATGTGGAAAACCATAAACACAAGTGAGTTGGTTTATGGATTTTGTTGGTAACCCCAGAGAAAAAATTTATACCATTTTTCTAATCATTATCCAAAGGGTACATTAAAAATGTAGTACAATACTAGGTCGTTATCATTATCTGGGAGTTATTATTATAGCATAATATAACCTAGCTAAATTTAATCGGGGAGTTAGTGTTGGTGATAAAATAAAACAATTTTTGATATGATATATAAAAGAATGAATTGGACCTTATCATTGGTTATGTGAGAGTATTTATGGATTAGATATCATTTAAAAAAAGAACTAAATCATGTCCATCAGTCACAAAACGGTTGATTTGAAGCCCTAACTTATGTATCCATAGTCCTGGATGATCCCGATCAAGAAGAGGTGGTTTTCTCCATCACACAATTATGGATAGTATTTCCACTCATCATATTTGGAATGGATGAAATAAATCAGGTCAATGATATCCAAGAGATAATTCCAGAAATTGAATCCCCTAATCATGATTATCTTGAATAAACCCCTATATGGATAGATTCCATAATATATTACTTCCAAAAGGTTCCCTCTTCTAGGATAGAGCCAAAAATGGAAATATTCCACTGCATGAAACAATTATTGACATCTATAAATGGAAAAATGATCATAAATCCCTCTAAAAATAAAATACCAATTGAATCATCCTCAAATTAATTGTAGAAGGAGTGACAACAACCATTATAAGGGACGTCCATGAAGGAACTTGCAGTGATCCATATTCTGGAACTAGACTCCACCACCAAATTAACAGACTAATTTACTACATCTATTCAAGGATTTATGACTGAGTAGATATCACTATGACATTTAGTGCATGTGAATTGCATGAAAACATCATATATCATCCCCCAAAATTTTTTATATGTAGCTTAATACTCATAGTTGTTTTCTATATGGTTAGAGTATTTTTTGGGCGATATCTACCATCTACAGCTCTGTATTTTAATTGTGTCAATACAGCAACTAAATCGTTTTCCAAATATCTTGAGGATGGATCCCTAAAGTCTGTCAATACTATAAATATAGTCAAATTCCTGAATTATAATATTATTCTCCAATTTGATTTCCCTCACACAATATTTAAAGGAAATGACACTAATTTATTCTTTCTATGATATAAAAACACCAAATTTATAACACAGAGTTCAACTATTCATCTATATATCACAGAGTAGAAAATGTACAGATAAAGGACATAGATTAAACATTGTTAGATATACTCCAGAATATAGTTGAAAATTACAAGAACACTAGGGTAGGTAAATTCTATCAATCATTATGGGTTATCATTTCATAATTTACAATACCACATAGTGATCCCAAAATTCAATGGTGTATGAAATTGATGAATTTCTACCCATTATGGTCAAGTTTCCCCAACTCGGAATAGCTAGTTTTGGAAAACTATCAGATGATGAACAATAATAGTAGTGGCTATATGAGATAGATATACTCAATAGGAATAGAATGTGTATACTACCCAACGTTGAAGTAAATATGATTTGTATTTCACAACCCATAAAAAGAAGGGTCACCTCTACACATTCCCCTATGGAAAATTGGTTTTGGTCCTTAGAACACTAATGTAAACTTTGAAGAATCCCCTGGATGATAGAACCTAAGTGGGAAGGACCTTACAATATACATAATTTAAATTTCTATATGGATTAATCATTAGATAAGATGGATGGGGAACCGATTACACCTCCGAAAATAATTTAATTCTAAGGAAATAAATTTCATAACATCCATTATAATACCTATTTCATGGTACATTGAAATTAAACAACACAACATTTCCCATGACTAGAATAAGATGTTAATATATATAGAAGTAAGTCCAAGTCATGTGACTATAAACTCTAAAACATACATGGTCATGTTTTGTAAGACCTTATTTTGTAGAAGATGTTCATAAAATGTTGCACTTACCCCATGGGACACAAGAGATAGATCAATGTAAATTAATGTTCTGATGTAATTATTTATCATCTAATGATATGTTTCCTCTAACCACATTACATGAGATTGTATTATATTCATGGAGTCTTGAACCTAAACCCATTTCACAATAGGTTTCCTTCGTACCCAACAAGGAACGTCACATCAATTAATATTCACTAAAGTTGAGACATATCTGTAGTGATTCTCAGATCTAAATTAATTTAAATGACGGTAATATATAAAAATTAACACATTCCTGCCTATGGTGCATGTATGTTCATTGAACAATATCAAGAATAACATGTTTCTTGATTCATGTACTTACAAGATACATACTGATTTAGGGGTCTCATATCCCATGTCTATCCACTATATAAAATAGTAAAAAATGTATCTTCCTGCATATGGGTCATTTATGTGTATGGATTTTTTTTAATAAGAAACACACATTGATTTATTTATTTTACAGCATAATACAAATTATTTCCAAAATATAAAATCAATAGTTTAGCCACCATATAATAATTGGATCGATGAATAAAAAGACTCAACCACTTTATATATGGTTCATACCTATAATGAGAGATTTTATTCAAAGATCTATGTGTGTCTTGATTTCTTTTACAACATGATACAGAGTGATGCATAGGTCTCCAATGTCATGACAATGCAATATTCTTAAAAAAATGTCTCTTCCCTTTTATATGAGCTATACCTACATAGGAGATTCACTTACACGAACTATATGTGGCATGATTATTATTAGAGTATGATAGGTAGTGAATCCTAGATATCCCATTTGAGGCTAATCCAGAGATTCTCATCGCTCTCAAATACATTTATCGATGGGATCCAATTATTTTAGATATTTCATTCCATAATGAAACATGAATAACCCTACACATTCAATTTTATGAACTCTTTTTGGATTCAAGGAACTATGTAGATGTCTATTATTTCTCACACCAAGAACGACTCATGTGAGCATATGGAACATGATATTCTATTATGGCCAACACTGTTGAGGTATATTCTATTAGAAACTAAGACAACGTATCTTAGTTACATAGTGTTAATGTTTTTGATATCCTCATAGTCGCATGATGCTAAATAACATGACAATGAACTAGTCACATGGCATTGAACTACATTACAACAACCTAGTCGCAATACGTTCAACTACTCGACAATTTACATGTCACATGACTATAAAATAAACAATAATATCCAAGTCACATGATGTTAAAATACATTAAACATTGATATTACAATGATTCTAAACAGAAAAATAAGAGGTATTACTGCGAGATAAGTCATCCCTATGATAATTGTTTGTGCATGAAGGGAATTTCTAATACATTTTCCTCAAAAATATATTATATACATTTTATGAATATAAATTTGTTGGGAAAAATTCCCTCAATTCATCATTAATGCATTTTTGAGATGATTGTGTTCGTTGACAACGTGGGCATATGTGTTGTGATTGTTGACAAAGCAAACCAAGACGTAAAAATTTATTAACAAATGGAATTTCATGTTGGCATGTCGAGTTCAGGGGTTATGGTTAATGATCAATGTTTTCTTCAAGAACGTCGTCAAAGGAATGGATGATCTGGAGGTGGTACAAAAAGAGCTGATACAAGGTGGTGTTGTTGTCTTGAAGGAGAGGAAACAAGCATGCCATATGTTTTTCAAGATCAAAACCTCAAAATATGGAAACAGTAAATGGGGCCCCCAAGGTTTAGGGTCGGTGGCAAAAGTGACTTGCGCAAAAGAGACTTTTGTGCCGAGAGGAGACTTGCACATCCTCATGGAGGGTGTCCAAATGTTTATAAATAGAGGTTGAACCCTCATCATTCAGTGACGAGTTCATCACTTAGAGAAAATCAGAGCTCATGTCCTGTAGGTGTGGTGGTCGCGCAACTGGTGATGTGGTCGGAAAAGTAGAAGTTGTGCGCCAGTTGTTTGTTGTGAATCCAGAGTGGTTTGGAAGAGGAAGGATGTGATTCTCCCATGTTTTTAGTTGAATAAGGGGGTGTTGTGAAAGTGGTTTGGTGACACTTGCACGCCAGGTTTTGAAGAAGTTCTAATGTTGTTAGTTGCACGCCAGAATTGGTTTGGGCATAAAATGGTGTGTGTCATGCATGTTTGGAGTTGTAGAAGCTTGTGTCATGCAAGTGGTTGTGGTGGAATTTCACAACAGTTTTAACATGCACACCGAGACTTGTGTGCCGGCTTGGAGAAGGGTACCAGGTTTCGTTGAAGCATGACAGTGATTCAGGGCTGCGTGAAATCTGGAAGATTGACCGATACCTATGGTGCAAAGTGAGATTTATCTTCGAGTGAATGTTGGACCTCAATAGCACATCTACAAATAATAGAGGATGTATTCATTAGTGATAATGAAGAGACCTAAAAATCTATAAACTATTAGTGGAACCTATCTAGAGCAGTGATAAAAGAAATACAAAGAAGGTGATCCTCTCCACCGGCAGTGAGCCAGCTAGAGTGAAACAGGGATTGACCCTTGGGAAAGGAGTGAGCTGACCCTAACCCTTGTAAAGTCAGTGATCCTAGGTATAGAAGTGATATAGCCCAAACCATGTAAACATCAGTGTGCTTTAGTGGATTTGGTACCGCGGCACATCATCGTTGTATGCTCCTTGGACATAGCCCAGTGATGGTGAACAATGTAAAAATCTCTGTGTATGCCTGTTTACTTCCCTGAATTGCATTTAAAGCATCATAATCAGATAAAGAAGAAAATTAGTGGTCATAATAAACAAACAAGATCATAAAAAGTGACCCTTGTAATAAAGAGGTAAAGATCCAATGTGGAAGGAAGAATTTTGAAAAAGATTATACATACCCTAATTACCTCCCCCCCCCCATCAGGGTATATAGGCCCCTATTGGACCTAACAAAATGATGGTTCTCAAACCCTTCTTGAATATTAGGTTTGTCATTAAAAATATTTATATAAATGATATCTGAGTTGATTCCAACTAATTAATTATTTTGATATAATTCTCATGGAATTGCATGGACAATGAGATCTTGTGCTCTATCTCCCCTATTGGATGTTGCAAACTAGGATGGGTATTAATAAAGTGGCCCCACTGGGAATCATTGTGGTATAATACATCACCTAAGGGTTTTTTTAATTGATGTTATGTTCATAGAGGAAATGTCCCACTTAAATCAAGGAATAATTATCTCAATTACATGGGATATAGGATCTCAACCATTACTAATGGTTGAAACATACCCACCAATCTTCATCTTCCAATGGATTAGATATTCATGGGTTATTATTTAACCTTCCAAAAACATAAATATTTATAGTGATTCATTTACATTATATTATAATAATATATTCAACATAATCATTGTTAACATTAGATTATGACATCAAATTATTGTTCACTTTAATTTCGACGCATGTATCCCCTGTGAATACCTAAATACCTTAATCTGCAATGTCCAATTAGACCCCCCCCTGTTTCATTCAATATTCATTCCCCATTTTTATGTATATATCACTAGATTCATAATGTTCATAATCCCTTATAATTTTATAGACCTTGAAAACATATCCAACTATTTCCCCGTAGTTAAATTTGGTAGTAAGGATATACTACTTCTGGAGAGAGCCCAGTAGGATTCATTTTTATATAATACACTACCTCGGAGATTATGTCTTGTGGATTTTTTGTTACAAAATAAAGTCTCCACCAAAAATACATGGTTTATTTCAATAATGGTGTGACATTAATCATAATAGTATTCGAATAATCATCCTGGATATAATTATTTAATGATATGACATATTTCGCCTCCCCCCCCACATCCAAAAAGGGTAAGAAATGGTTCTATGGTGTATGATTTCATCCCTTAGTCCTGGTATCAAGGAATTTAACTTCACAACATCTCCACATCCTTACTGTATAGAATTAATCTATATAAAACAAATATTTAGTATTCATGATGGGATATTGATTCCCTAGATTCTTACTGTGTGTGTGTTGAATTTATATTGAAAATAAGATAGTGATACCAATGTGAGAATCAAAATAAAATATTGGATTACATAAAAGGACTATGTGTGGATTTATTCATGTAACTACATGATATATATTGACTCCAAGATCTCAATTCCAAGGTCATGATGTAATATAAAATGAAAATTCTGCTCTACAAATAGGTCAGACCTATCCTATTACTTTTCTATATGAGATCTACATGTGGCATGATTTCTGTCATCATATAATATGTTGTGTTGCTTGGATCACAAATCATTTTCCTAGATGAGATGCATAAAAAAGAAAAAGAAAAAAAATATAAATCCACCTTCATATGGTTCAGACCCATGTAGGGAGTCTACATTATTCGAACTATGTGTGGCTTGAATCAAATTAAAACACCAAATGTAGTGAAAGATGAATCTCCCGTATTAGTCCAAACCAAGGGTTAACATCACTCACAAATTCATTCATTGGTGGGAAGAATATTCTTGTGAATATTTTTTCTCATTTGAGATCATGAAAACCCTCAAACATTCCCTATTATTCATCCAAATATAATGACTTCCCATGAGTATCCTGTTTCTCACACATATCATTATTCATGTGGTACTGGGGAACTTGGAATGACACTATGATCAACATGATTTAGGGGAATTCTATTTAGAAATATGGAACCACATCCTACTAACATGATAGTAAGCATCATAAAAAATCATAGTCGCAAGATGGTTAACATTCCAAAAACATCCAACGAACATGACCTTATACTATATGAGATAAGGCCTCTATGTTGAAGAGGTATTTATCTTAATTCATGTGTATTTAATAATTACATGTTTTTTTAAATCACCATGTGCTTAAACATGTTATTATTGAATGAAATATTCTATTGTAGAAGTTCATCATAGTTGAAATAACCACTTAGTTGATGTAATCTGGGCCTCCCAATGATTCTATCCCCATCACACACCTTACCCATAGGTCATATGTAATTATTTTAATAGGGTATGTTTCAAGGACTTAGTAACTTAAATTGTAATACATTTGATTTAATATAAATATAATTTCATAATTTTAATTTTAAGAATATTTTTTCATAATAAAATATATTTTTATTTGATACAATTTTGATAAATTTATTTTATAGGAATAAATTGTACTTTTCACATATTTATTTATTCTAGAATTATTGTGTTAAAATAAACATCATTTTTGAATTTTGAATATCAAAATTAATCAAGGCAGAATTTTTACAGTTTTTCTATGAAGTTTCATATGTTTTATGAATTGGGAAAATATTAAATTTTTCATTTTATTTATTTTTACAATTTAAATATTTAATATGTGAAATGATTTTTAAAAAACAAACAAGCATGGTTGTGATCAGGAATAAATTTTTAGTCAGATAGGATCAGCTTATTTTTTTGGTTAATAGTAACATGACCATTAAGAATATTCATGTTACACTAATGAAGAGTAATATGACCAATGTAATAGTAACATCACCTAAGTATTTGTAAATATAATTTATGAATCTTATATGGTACTAGGATATAATTATATCATAGTATACATAAATCAATGTTTTAGAAATTATTAGTTATGTACTATTATTTTTAAAAAAGTAGATACTTATTTAAAAATTTATAGTTAATATTTCGATTTAAAAATTTTCAATTACATAAAATGTAGTTCATTTTTGGATTATACATGTCAAAAAATGGTTTGGGTGATTTTTTGGGATTTTTATGAAATAGTTAAATTTTTAGTGAAAAATAAAAATACATTTTAACTTTTTTTGGTATGTTTAATGAAATCATTAATGATATAATAATAATGTAATATCGATGGTATAAAATTGGGAATCAAATTTTGATAATATGTTTCCCATGTGGTAAATACCATGGGAAATCCCATGGTTTTTTCAAATACCACTACTGAGTTTTCCATCAAAATTAATAACCCCCCCCCCTCACTTTTACTATAAATACCCACCCATTAAATCATTCTATTTCATTTCAAATACATCCACCAAAAATTTATTATAGTTTTTACTCTCATGTATTCCGTGAAAGGTGACCTAAATCTCATATGGTGCTGACCAATGAGTTTTACGATTCACATTTCATGGTAAGAGAAATCCCCACTTCTCTTTCCATCTCATGATATCTTTTATGAGGTATGTATTTCAAATTGCCATAATATGTTATTATATCAAATTTAATCAATCCATTTACTATATAAATATTCTATTATGAGTGTTATAACCATTTCCACTCACTTTTAAATGTTTTCTAAAACCATGTTTTATATCTGTTATGATACCGATTTTACATCTCAAATTTTCACGTTTTTCTCATGAAAATATTTTATTTTATTTTTTGAATATTCAAAACTCTTATTCTCTTTGATTATTCAAATATATTCCAAAATGATAAATTAAAAAATTTTATTTACATAAATGTACCCATTAATCTTTTTGTGCTTGTTTAAAATGTCAAAAGGATCTTGTTTTTAAGAACCTTCTAAACCACCAGAATTTATAAAAAAACCTCTTTCATTTAAACTCCAAGGGTTATTTGATAGATTTTCTATTAAGATATAGGTGAATAAAATTAATTATGACATATTAATGGTTATACCTAATAGTTATCTAATGCATTGGTTTAATAACATAATCTATAAAGATTACAAGTTTTATTATACCTCGATGAATAAACATAGTCATTTTTATTACACCTAAGTGAAAACCTTGATGATATACTTTTGAATGGATCGATTAATTTTTTCGGGTACATGTATAAGTTATTATTTGTTTTCTATTATTTATAATATGCCCCATGATCTATTTTTAATTTTATATTTATATTCATCATGTTTTTATTAATAATTTTCAAGATCACATTTATAATATTTCACAATAGTCCCCTTACTGGGCCTTATGCTCACCGTTTCCAATGATGTTTGTCCATAGTTTTTGTGATGAAATAAATGTACATAGGATGAGATTTAATAATCATTTAGTGGGATAGATAATTTTTTCATGTGTACATTTTGTCCATGATAATAATATTTAAATGAGACACTGTTTGTAAAAAGATATGTTATGTTCTATAATAAAAATGAGTGATGCCATAGTGTGGTATCAAAGGTTGGTTTAGTAATTTGTTGAAATTTATATTTGAAAACATTAAAAATAATTGTAGATAGATAATTAAATATAGGAATACAATTAAATACTTTTTTGAAATATTTTGTTAGTGGTTTTTAAAAATTTGAATACTTTTCTGGACACAAACATGTGGCTGTAGCTATGGTACATATGTTTCTAGGTGTAAAATATGAAAACACCACTTTGATCTAGACTCGAATCCAAAATGATGCATCAAAAAGGGTCTTACTAAACTCGTGTTTTTACACACCCAAGGGATGTGATTGGGTAAATACATACATTTTACGAATCAATATGAAAAATTTCTATGATGTGTAATTTTTTATCAAATTTAAGAAAGGTGTATTATAGAATAAAATTCATTTAGTTTTGTAATATTTTTAAAATAAATATGTTTCATGATAATGATTTATTATTTTAGAAAATATAATGTAATACGGGAAACCATGAAAATGGTGAGCACAACAGGCCATGCCCTAATGACCCTCTGATGGAAACAATAATGGAATAATTCTTGAGAATGATGAATAAACAAACTCATGTTATGGGAAATAACATTAATAAAAACGAGAGACCTTTTTTACAATAATGGGAACAAAACTCTGTTGGGTAATTTTTGAATAAATGAACATCAATGTTTAGTGGATCCACCTACCCATTGAAAAGTAACAATGGATAAGTTCTATAGAAATGATATTTTCTGTACTTCCTTATTCAGAACAAGCGAATGTCACTCAGGTTGTGCACTATTTAGATATAGAAGCTAATCAATGGTGGGAACTAATTAAAAACATGAGTCTAGGAGGAAATATTGAAACTTTATAATGTTAAGATATTAGGGTAATGTTTTTCAAATAATTATCTCCCTCGTTCGATGCAAATAAAAATAGAGAAGTTATTCCTTGAACTAAATAAGAAAGAATATGAATCTGTTGGTAGTTCTAAGATGAACACCCTAGAGCCTATCCATTATATATCTAACTATTTCATAGATCCTAATCGGTGGGTAGATATATTCATCTATGGACTCAGACCTCACCTATGTAATAATTTTTCCAACGATACAATGAAATCTTTGAGGGAATCTAATGTATTTCTATTAAAGTAGAACAAGAGGTCAGTGAGATGATGTGGTCCCACAAATTGAATGAGTATAATAGATCCTTGTATCCAAATATGGGAGGTATCATTTTATAAGGATGACGTGTAATGAATGTTCAAAAATATACATGATTTAAATGTGGCATTATGAATTAGGGGAACTACCTGATCCGGAGTTTTAAGTGATACTAGACTGCAAGAGATGACCATATCACTTAGAACTATAATAGTGTAGTGAATACAGAATTTAAAAAAAATGATAAATGGATGTTGGTGAAGGATTTATTGGATGTCCAATACTATATCTGTGGACATCTTGGGCACAGTGACAGTCATTGTCCAATTCCATTTGTAGTAGAATGGAATCACCATCAACCCCATCAAAGGCCAATATAGCATGGTCCTTATTTTTCAAACACAATAACTGACATTGACTCTCAATATGATGTAGTGGAATGTAATATTTTTGTTATATATAATCATGTATATAATTTGATTCATTCTCGTTCTATGCATTCATATATTTCCTCCACATTTTCAAAGAATATAGAATCAATCCCTAAACGACTTGAAGTAGAGTTATCTGTCACGACTCCTAGAGGAATTTTCTAAGAATCAGAAATGTTAAGAGAATCAATTATTCAATTTGGCAAGAATAATCTCTTTGAAATCTATTAGTAACTACATATTTTTAATTTAAAATTAGACATGTAATGGAGTCCCTCCCAAAGTATAAATATAATATCATATATAGAATAATGGAAATCTTAGTAGTCTTGAATTAGAAAAATACAATTTATTTCAAATGAGTTATAAATAAACCTTTGTTTTTTTAGTAACACCACACATAGCCTTATATGTTGAGATTCCCAGTGATGAGGATGAATTAAATGAATGTGTTAGAATAGAGAATGTCCCCATCATTCCAAAATAAATTGATGTTTTTTCTGATGAGTTACCTAGAAATCCACAAGAAAGAGAGACTGTGTTATCCATTGATCTCATTCCTGGTTCCAATATGATATCGAAATTCCATATAAAATGGGAAATTTGGAGAAGGAGAAATTACAGAAGAAACGCCAATATCTTTAGGATAAGGTGTTTATCTAGTCAATTGTGTCTCATTTTGGAGAGCTTATTATCTTTGTAAAAAATATAGATGCAACAATGCGTTTGTACATTGATTATAGATAACATAACTTAATCACATGTAAGCATAAGTAACATACTCAATGAATTATTTATTTATTTATCCATTTTCAAGGGGGTCAATTCTTCTCCAAGATATATCATTTATCTGTTAATCATTAATTGAGTTTGAAGGAAGAAGTTATTCTAGATGTAGACTACCTAATAGTATATATGCATTATGAGTTTTTTGTTATGCCCTTCGGATTGACAAATTCCCCTATTGTTTTTTTGGATATCATCAAAAGAATTTTTAAGGGTTACCATGATTAATTATTTGTATTTTTTGTTGTTGATATTCTGATATATTCTAAAAAAATCAATTAATATGAGGATCATATAACATGATACCAAAATATTTGAGGAATGAGGGGTTATTTGGAAAGTCGTGAAAGTGTGAATTTTAGTGACATAAGGTTTCTTCCATTTTGAATATTGTTAATAGTGACAGAATTTCATTTTACCCTACAATGAAAATGGTTGTGGAGGAGTGGCCTCATCCTATAATAGTATGTACGATTCATATTTACATAGGCTTGAAAGGATAATATAAACGTATTGGAAAAAATAATTCACAAATTTCTAATCGAGTAACCAAGTTACCTCGAGAAAGGGTTAAGAAAATCCTGAAAAAGAAGTGTGAGGAATGATTCCATGAGATGAATAGGATATCGGTTATTATACCGATATTAAATCTACCCTCTATCATAGAAGGATTCATTTTTTTAGAGATACTTCTCTAATATGTATTATGTTAATATACACAAAAATATCCACTTCGCATAACATTAAGCTACATGGAAGTGATTTTCTGTGTGCACAGTGTTAATTAATGCAGACTATAAACCATCATTACTACCTTCCAATGGACCAGAAGAGCCAATACCTACTGAAAAAAAGTTTAACGTTGATCATTTATTGTTCTAATAACCTCAATCCATTAATCACACATCGTATCTTGAGAATATTTGGATTTCTATATTATTCCAAATCCCTAAGTGAGGTGAAATGATACCCACGGTTTACCATGAATTAAATAGATCTAAATAAGTTCTTTAGACTCATCATCCAATGATATTTTTAGTAATTTTTAGATAGAATATATGATCATTTTGATTATAGGTATCATTATAGTGGAATTAATAACCGTAATGGGATTTATTATCATCCTCACCTTGAATTTCCCATAAAATCACTCATAACTCAAGCACCTTGAAAAATGATTTACAATATCCTCACCTCCATCTCAAAATCTTTTTGGGGTTTTATTGACCTTGGAAATCCAAATTAGGATGTTGTACAAGATTCCAATGATTTTTTCAAATACATTCATGACTATAAAAAACTAGTGAATGATAAAAAAACTTTTTAGGGTAAAATACAATAAAAGGTGCTTTGAGAAAAAAAATCTAGTCCCTTTTCACTAAAATATTTGTCTCTAACTTTTGGAAAAATGTTAAAGAATAAATAATAATGATAACAAGATTTTGTGGACTATATCATATCCCTGTTAAAAGATAATCCATGTTCTCATGATCCCTCTGTTCTATGAAAATATTTGATAGGATATTTTTCTCCTTCCCTCAAATTGATAACATGTTTATTAGGAGGTTAAAGAATATTAAGGGTTATAGAACCCTTATTTAATATAACATTGTACATAAACCAAATCATTGTAATTTAAATATGAGATAACACCTAGAAATACATCGAGTCGATAAAATTATCCTCCAATTCTATAACACTGATTCATTTCTATTGGTTATTCCTTATTGCATTTTGGTATTATGTAGTCACTAATAATAAGGTGACCTAATTGGATTCAATTTCAAATAATGATATTATATAAATCTAAAACCTAGTGTATATTTGTGAAATAGAGGAAACTTCCCCCATATATCCATGGGTATTTCCCCAATTATGTGTGATACAATTTTCCACCATCACCAATGGCCTACCTATACCAAATAGCCTTTGTTTTCAGTTTACTATAATATTCTCAGATCATGATTTACAATTTATATGATTAAATATTAATGTTCATCCAATATCCTTGATTTTATGACACTATATACTGTACACATCCTAAATGTAAGAATATGGTACTTCATTTTTGAATCTTTTAATAGACTTCATCATAGGGCCCAAAATCATGTGATGTTGGGGATGAGCTTCACTACCATAAAACTGAAATACCTATTAGGTTCTTGAACCCTTATTGGATATACTTCAACATTATATCCGACATCACCTCCCATGTGTCTTAATCTTATAAAATATTATATGGACCTTACAAAGAACATGGGACCACTTGACTTGACCATTCATGTGAACCAATGGACTCATGAATAAGTTCCCATGACCTACAACTATATGTTTCTCCATCTTTATGGAAATTAATTCCAATCATCATCAGCCCAGAATCATCATTGTGGATCTCGAAGCCTTATAGTGTTTTGAAATCATCCATGGACAGTCTAAACAATCTTATCTCCACTAATTTAAACACTTATGTTATGATTTAAAAAACACATAACCCTTCTATCCATGTGAATTCAACAACTTCAAGATTGTATCATTATCTATAATAAAATATTTTAGAAAGGATATTGGGTATTGAAGCCCTTTATGAATACCCATCATTCCTTATATCATTAAATATATACGGTTTATGAACTGTTCATGAATAAAAATACACCATCATATTAGTAAATATTAAGTGTTGATGGACCCTTCATTAATTCAAATATATAATAATTTCATCATGGATGTGGTGTTTTCGCATCATTGAAGAGTACCCATACTTCATTAGATTAGTAAGGATTGTGGGTGTCTAAAATATTTAAGAATAGCCATCCTTCCCCAATTCCAATTATTAGGGGTTAAAATAAATTTATGTTTTATACAAGAGGACTGTAAAAAAACAAAAAAATATTTTTTGAGTGAAAATACCAAAAACTATATAAATATAAGGTCCAACCTGTATGATTTTAAATTATTTCACCCCATTAGTCCTTCATGCAAGAATTTTAATATTCATTTAAAAGTGACTGTAACATCCAAAGTAAGTAATTAGTAATAGATATTTTTATTTATGTCTATTAATGAATTAGATAGTGTTTTAGAGTCATAAAATGAAAATAAATCAAATCTTAAGCATGGAATACACTAATATTTTTAAAAGATTGTTTTACTGCCTTTTGATGGAAACCCATTTTTAAATCTATATTTTCACAATTTTATACGCTATGTTTGTCAAAATAAACTTATTCTTTATGATTGGGACATTAAAATTTTATTTGTGTGAATTTTTGGTATTTTTCAGACAATGTTCATTTTTTAATGAATAGTGAAAAGTACTACATTTTACAACAAAAATGCTTTTTAATCTAAATTATTTATAGGATTAGATTATCTTTTGAGTTGTTTTTGAAGTGAAATTAGAATATATTTTTACCATTTAATCCAATGTTGGTCATTGGAATCAATTTCACATTGAAATTGGACTTAAATTGGTGTCAATCTTTTGATACTTATTGTTTCATAAAAACATGATATTTGTCATGACAACGGGAATTAATTATTAAATTAATTAATGTGACTTATATGTTTTGAAATTTTTAAAATAGGCTTCATTTTTGAATTTGGAATACCAAATATAGATTAGGGTGAATTTTTGGTATTTTTCTGAAAAACTTCAATTTTTGATTAATAGTGAAACCACTAAGTGGTACTTATAAAAACTGATTTTTCGTTTAAATGAAATTTTACCACATCTGTGTTTTGAATTTCAAAAATCCGACATACATGGTTGTCATTAAGAAGTAAAATTTGGTTCAATGAGATTAAAATAATTATTTGGTGAATAGTAACTCTTATGTTCTAAATCGCGATTAGAAGTAATTAGTGTAGTTTAGGGTACAAATAATGCTTTAATAAAATGAGATGAGATTGACACATGTCCTACCCTCATTGGATGTTTCATGACTGACCAAGACAATCCATGGGTCAACTTGGAGACCCCATGGAGCCACTTGGGTTGGGAAATGACATAAATAACTTTTTATTTAATGTAAAAGTAAAAATGACACAAACATGAGATGTTTTACTAAAACAATTTTTACATGGGTTTATAAAGATCAGATTTTTTATTATAAATAGTAATTTTAAAATATAAAAATATTTAAAACATCATAGTATTTTTTTTATAATTTTTAGACTTTAAATAAATTAAATTATTTATGACATCATGATGATGCAGCGATGACCTCATTATTTAACGATTTAAATAAAATGGAATGATAATGTAAAATCTAAGACCTACACGTGGAAAAAACCTATTGTATGGGTGGATTTCGAACCCTTATCACCATATCCCCAAAAAAAATCAATGTGGGACCTCTTAAATCTGAATACCATTTTAAAATAATGTGACTTTTCTTTACCTTCCAAGAGTGCCCCTCCTCTCCTCTTATAAAAGGCCCTCACCTCTACCTCCTTACCCACACTCCAAAAGCCTTTGGATTGGCCAAACCCTTATCCTTTTGTCTCTCCACATCCCTCTCTTACTCCTTGAAGCCTTACTTTGGGCATAAGTCCTCCTACGGAAGCCTTTGAGCTCAAACAAAAGGGAGTTACCCAATTTTAAGGTAATGTCTTCACATGAGTCCTTTTGTTTTATTTTGCTTGTCCAACCCCCTAAAATCTTTTTATTTATTTATTTTGTAACAACTCCAGTATATTCAATATACTAGGATGTTGTTATAATATGTATTCGAGCTATACTTACACACACATATATCTAATAGTTAAAAAACATATTGTTTTCGTGGATGGTGAATTTATGCCTCCCGAAATGATGATTGTTCAACATTCTTTTAACACCTTCAAAGGTGGCCATTAAGATGACAATATAATTATATATGATATATAATATGTTTATGTTTTCCTTAAGCTTCTGTATTTTTCATTTTTGTCATACCTTTATGGTTTCCATTATGGGTAAACGCGATATCTTCATTTAAGGAAGTGCGGACTACCACCCCCTCAAAGTGATTTGATTCGTTAAATACCATATGTGGGACATATAAAGGATAGAACTATGATGTTATATATGATATTATACTGGAAGTATAATATACCTTTATATCATTATGATTCCTTTCTATAAAATACGAAATAGAAATGAAAGTAGCGTTCATGCGTACGTATGGCTTACCGTCTCCATGAACGGTGCATTTCATTTCTTACCTCTAAATGATTATGTAATATTATAAATGCATGTATATACTGGATATATATGATATATACATAATGATTATAATTCTGGATATAATGGATACATGAACAACATGTAATTAAAAAGGGTTTATTTTTTACTCAAGTACCAATGATCATTAAAACGACCGTTATTAACTTAAATAATTACATTGTGTTCATGATATGGCTTTAAGTGATATAAAAGGAATAATGAACTTGAAAAAGGTTCTTAAACAAGTATAAATTAACTCAAGTTTATTATTTATGAGATTAAAGAACGACCAAGTCAAGTCGGACCCGAGGTATGGAACTTCGTCTCAATCTCCTTTCATTGAGGCATATTTTGTTTTATACACAACCTTCTTTTATACGGTGTATAAACCCCTTTGAATTTTATGTTTATCCAAAATTAATCTGTTTTATATGAAGCGTTTTACTAAACGAAAAAAGGGAATGTTTTTGGTGTACGTATGCGGCGACAACGACTTCTCCACCGCCATGACCATTATTTGAGTTTTGGCTTCCTCTACAAGCCATACCTTTTTTTAAAAGAAAAATAAATACCATGTTTTAATTTTCTTTTGTCTTGATATTTTAAATGGTTTTCATAATGTTTTTATATCAATTTTATGTATTTATATCTTGTGATTGAAAGGTGGAAATGTTATGTTTCCTTTATTCATGTTTTATGTGATACGATTATGTTGAGGTTCTTGGGCATTATTATGAAGATGGGTGGTTCCGTGATAAACTAAGGGTGGGTGAGCCCGATATAGCTCTCCAATGCATTGGGTAACGTGATGGAGAGTAACGTTAAGGTTTCTTTGAAGAGATTTAGGTAATATACTGTGATGGGTATTCCAAATGTAACCAAGAGGGTTACTCCCTACGTAAGAATGTTATGAATGCCTCAAGTTACCTTTATGTCTTATGATTTCTATGATTTATTCATGATTTGATGAGGAATGTTAAAGTGCTTATGTTTTATGGGTAAATTATGATTTCATTATTATGCATATATGTACCCATGTTTCCTTTCCATATTTTTATATCCCTTTCTGAGCTTTTTATTCTCATACCAAGTTTTTTGAAATGTTTTTCACAGGTCAAGTGAAAGGTACATGATATGATGATACTGTCAAGGAAGTGTCAAGAAAGAATCCATGTTTTATTTTAAATATGTTTCCATTGATGGGAAAGAAGAATACTATCTTTATGTAACCACTTTGTTTATATGTGGAATGTAATGAAAGTTTTATGATCTAATTCTCTAAAACTCTAAACCCGAAAAGATCCTCAAAGTGTAATCTTGTAATAACTCAAGATTAAGTAAGGTTTAAGGATGGGGCTTTATAGTTGGTATCAAAGGTCGGTTTAGATAACTTTAGGATTTAGAATTATATTAAATGATTATCAAAAAATATTTTTTTATGGTAAAATTGAAGTCATATAGTATTTGAAGATTACCATGTTGCTTCCTCTAAGACATGTTTGTTCAGAATGGTTTTCTGCAGAGGAAATAGGGAAGCAGTGCTAGGAAGGCACGCAGAAGGAAATAACCTTCCGAATCAGCATCCTGAGATGGTCGGAATTGTAACTGAACAGTTTGTTGTAGTAATGGCGTAGTTGACTCAAGCGATAAATGGCGGTGGTATCCATACACGAGATCAGCCAGATCAACCGCAGAGGAACATGTCAGTGGTTGAACATTTCATGAGGCAACATCCCCCATCATTCAGAGGATCATCTTACCATGTGCTAGATGAAGGGTGGATTAAAGCACTGGAGAAGATTTTTGATGTCATAGGGTGTTCAGACAATCAAAAGGATAGTCTTGCTATTTATCGTTTGGAGGGTGAGGCAGATCAGTGGTGGTATATGGTTAAAAATATCAGGGACGCCGATGAGATTGATGCTCTTGACTGGGATGAATTCAAAGGTATGTTTCTTGAGAATTATTTTCCTAAGGCAGTTCGACTTAGGATGGAAAATAAATTCCTGAAATTTAGGCAAGAGGAAGACTTAGTGGCTGCCTATGAAGAAAGGTTCACTCGATTGGCAAGGTATGCTCCAAATTTTATCCAAGACCTTGATAGTAAAATCAATCGTTTTTACTCAGGATGAAAGACAAAATATCGAAGGGCATTAGCTTCTTGTGAGTTTAAAAGTTATGAAAAGCTTGTTCGATGTGCTAAGAAGGTGGAAATGGAGTTTGTCGATGATCAAGTGTTCTATAACAACCAACAGAAGAAGAGACCGAGGTGGCAGGAGAAAGGTAAGAATTCTTCAAAAAAGTCTGACGGTAAGAAAAATAAGTTTCTAGTTTGTGATAATTGTGGAAAAAGGCATGATGGGGAATGTCTTCTGAATTCTGGAAAGAGCTACCGATGTGGTAAGATGGGACATAAGGCTCGTGATTGCACTGGAAAAGATCAGGGTGATGGTAAGACCAAATTTGATTTATAGTTAGTGAAATGTTATAAGTGCAATGAGATGGGTCACTATGAAAACGAGTGTCCGACAAAGAGCTTGGGTGATGGGAAGCAGTTAGACTACAACAATAAAGGGGTGGTGAAATCCTTTGCAACTACTTCAGCAGATGTCGGGCCATCAAATGAAGTTGTATCAGGTACTTTGTTTGTTTTTTCAGATTATGCCAGTGTGTTGTTTGATTCGGAGTCTACACATTCGTTCATCTCTGAAACCTTTTCTAGTAAAATGGGAATACCATCTCAAGAAATGACTCCTGAAATTTTGGTAAAAACGCCTAGGGGAAATGTTGAGGCAAAAAGAGTTTATAAGAATCTTCCTATCCTTATCTGTGGAAAGAACCTACTTGAAAAACTTATTGTTCTACCTCTAGTAGAGTTTGATGTTACCCTGGGTATGGATTGGCTCTCTATTTACCATGCTAAGATTGACTGTAGATCTAAAGAAGTTTCTTTTCAGAAATACTTTCAATTTGTGTACAAGAATGAACCCTTGCTGTTGATAACATATAAAGAGGCCAAGAAACTTTTAAAAGATGGAAATGAATGTTACCTTGCACACATCATTGAAAATAAAGGAAATGTTCATATTAATGATGTACCAGTGGTAAATGAGTATCCTGATGTTTTTCCTGATGGGTTGCCTGGAATAATACTAGATCGGGAAGTTGAGTTTACTGTTGACTTAGTTCCTGATGCTAAGACAATTTCAAAACCCCCTTATCGAATGGCTCAAATTGAACTTTTAGAGTTGAAGGAGCAATTACAATATTTATTAGAGAAAGGTTTCATTCGACCTATCACATCACCATGGGGTGCTCCTATTTTATTTGTTAAAAAGAAAGATGGTTCAATGAGACTTTGCATTTATTATAGAGCCTTGAATAACATCACTGTTAAGAACAAATATCCTTTGCCTCATATCGATTATTTGTTTGATCAGCTCCAGGGAGCTCAGTTTTTTTCAAAGATTGACCTGAGATCGGGGTACCATCAGCTGAAGGTAAAGGAAGCAAATGTTCCGAAGACCGTGTTCCGTACAAGATATGGCCATTATGAATTTGTAGTAATGCCTTTTGGGCTAACCAATGCACCTGCTGTATTCATGGACTTAATGAATAGAATTTTCTATGAGTTCTTGGATAAGTTTGTTGTGGTTTTCATTGATGATATTTTCGTGATTTATAAAAGAAAAGAGGATCATGAAAGACATTTAAGGGTTATCTTGAAAACCTTAAAAGAAAAAAAATTGTATGGAAAATTCACCAAGTTTGAGTTTTGGTTGCAACAAATTTCTTTCCTTGGTCATATTTTTTTTAAAGATGGGATAACTGTTGATCCTGCAAAAACAAAGGTTGTTGAAGAATGGCCAAGACCCAAAAATGTAACTGATATTATTAGCTTCCTTGGTTTGGCAGGCTATTACCAATTGTTTGTTAGAAATTTTTCATAGTTATCTAGTCCAATGACTAAGCTAACTCGGAAGGGTGTTAAGTTTATCTGGACAAAAGAATGTTATGATTGTTTTCAGGAATTGAAAAGAAGAATGTTGAATGCTCCAGTTTTGTAACTACCTTCCAGGAATGGTGAGTTTGTTATATACAGTGATGCTTCATTGCAAGGACTTGGTTGCGTCCTAATGCAGAATGGTCAGGTAATTGATTATGCTTCACGATAGTTGAAAACTCATGAGGTAAATTACCCTACACATGATTTGGAATTAGCTACTGTTGTTTTCGCATTAAAATTTTGGAGGCATCATTTGTATTGAGTAAAGTGTGAAATATATACTGATCACAAAAGTTTAAAATATATATTCACTCAGAAAGAGTTAAACATGAGACAGAGGAGATGGCTGTAATTAATCAAAGATTATGATTTTACAATTCATTACCATCTGGGAAAAGAAAATAAAGTGTCTGATGATTTGAGTCGAAAAAGTAATGCTTCATTAGCAATGTTGCGTTTGGAACATGATCCTTTGGTTAAGGATTTGATGAACTTTGGAATAGATGTTGTTGGTGCAGGAAGTACTTCTGTTTTGTTTCAGGTATTAGTGAGATCATCCCTATCAGACAGAATCAAGCAAGCACAGAAGCAAGACAGTGAGTTGCAGAAAATGGTAGAGCTGGATCAGAAAGGTAAGTTGCCTGAATTCGACATTGATAATGATTGTGTTTTGAGATTTGGGAAGAGATTGTGTGTGCGTTGTGATTCACAATTGAAGAGAGAGTTCTTATGTGAAGCTCATAGTTCTCAGTTTTCAGTTCATCCTGGCAGTACTAAGATGTACAGAGATCAGCGGGAGTATTACTGGTGGGATGGAATGAAAAAAGATATTGCTGATTTTACTATGAAGTGTTTGACATGTCAACAGGTTAAAGCAGAGCGGCAGTTACCAAAAGGGGTGCTTCAGCCTTTACCAGTGCCAGAGTGGAAATGGGAGAATATATCCATGGACTTTGTTGTGGGATTACCGAAGACATCTCGAGGTAATAATGCAATCTGGGTTATTGTTGATCACTTGACTAAATATGCTCATTTCCTTGCAATACGAGATACTTTCTCACTAGATAAACTTTCTCGTTTGTATCTTAAAGAGATAGTCAGGTTACATAGAGTTCCTCTCTCCATTTTATCTGATCGTGATCCTAGGTTCACTTCTAACTTTTGGAAAGTACTTCAGAAGTCGTTGGGTACTGAATTAAATTTTAGTACAGCTTTTCATCCTCAATCAGATGGGCAGTCAGAACGAACAATTCAGACCTTGGAGGATATGCTATGTGCTTGTTCGATGGATTATCAGGGAAGTTGGGACCAACATATTTCTTTGGTTGAATTTTCATATAATAACAGTTTTCAATCCAGTATACAGATGGCACCATTTGAGGCGTTATATGGGAAGCGGTGTCGAACTCCAGCTTTCTAGGATGAAGTGGGTGAAAGGAAGTTGATGGGACCTGAATTGGTAGAAGAGATGGTAGAAAAATTCAGTGATTTAGAAACACATGAGAACAGCTCAGAGTAGGCAGAAGAGTTATGTAGACAACAGGAGGAAGGATCTGACTTTTGAGGTAGGTGATCATGTTTTTCTCAAAGTCTCACCATGGAAAAATGTGATGCGATTTGGTAAGAAAGGAAAGCTGAGTCCAAGGTTCATTGGACCATATGAAATTCTGGAGAGAGTTGGATCAGTTGCATACCGGTTGGCTTTACATCCGAGTTTATCTCAGGTACACAATGTTTTTCACGTTTCGATGTTGAGAAAGTATATGCCAGATCCATCTCATGTTTTGAGTCCAGAGGTAGTTCAGCTGGAAGAGAACCTATCTTATGAGGAACAAACGGTCTAGATTCTTGACCACAGGGAGCAAGTGTTATCTAATAAGTTTATTAATCAGGTAACGGTTTTGTGGAAAACCACATGATGGAAGAGGCAACATGGGAATCTGAAAATGCAATGAGGGGTAAGTACCCCCGTTTATTCGATAAGTAAATAAATTGTGGGGACACAATTTTCAAAAGGGGGGAAGGATGTAACATCCCAAGTAAGTAATGAGTAATAGATATTTTTATCTATGTCTATTAATGAATTAGATAGTGTTTTAGAGGCTTAAAATGAAAATAAATCCAATCTTAAGCATGGAATACACTAATATTTTTAAAAGATTGTTTTACTGCCTTTTGATGGAAAACCATTTTTAAATCTAAATTTTGAAAATATTATAAGCTATGTTTGTCAAAATAAATGTATTCTTTATGATTGGGAAATTAAAATTTACCTTGTGTGAATTTTTGGTATTTTTCAGAAAATGTTCATTTTTTAATGAATAGTGAAAAATACTGCATTTTACAACAAAACTGCTTTTTAATCTAATTTATTTATATGACTAGATTATCTTTTGAATTGGTTTTGAAGTGAAATTAGAATATATTTTTACCATTTAATCCAATGGTGGTCATTGGAATCAATTTCACATTGAAATTGGACTTAAACTGGTGCCAATCTTTTGATACTTATTGTTTCATAAAAACACGCTATTTGTCATGACAGCGGGAATTAATTATTAAATTAATTAATGTGACTTATATGTTTTGACTTTTGTAAAATAGACTTCATTTTTGAATTCGTAATACAAAATATATCTTAGGGTGAATTTTTGGTATTTTTCTAAAAAACTTCAATTTTGATGAATAGTGAAACAACTAAGTGGTACTTATAAAAACTGATTTTTTGTTTAAATGAAATTTTACCACTTCTATGTTTTGAATTTAAAAAATCCTACATACATGGTTTTCATTAAGAAGTAAAATGTGGTTCAATGAGATTAAAATATTTTTTTGGTGAATAGTAACTCTTAAGTTCTAAATTGCGATTCGAAGTAATTAGTGTAGTTTAAGGTAAAAATAATGCTTTAATAAAATGAGATGATCCTGATACATGTCCTACCCTCATTGGATGTGTCATGGCCGACCAAGACAATCCATGGGTCAACTTGGGGACCCCATGGAGCCACTTTGGTTGGGAAATGACATAAATAACTTTTTATTTAATGTAAAAGTAAAAAATGACACAAACATGAGATGTTTTGCTAAAAAAAAATTTACATGGGGTTATAAAGATTATATTTTTTATTATAAATAGTCATTGGAAATCTAAAAATATTTCCTACATCATAGTAGTTTTTTTATAATTTTAAGACTTTAAATAAATTAAATTATTTATGACATCATGATGATGCAGCGATGACCTCATTATTTAACGATTTAAATAAAATGGAATGATAATGTAAAATCTAAGACCTACACATTTCCAAAACCTATTGTATGGGTGGATTTCGAACCCTTATCACCTTATCCTAGAAACACATCAATTTCGGACCTCTTAAATCTGAATACCATTTTAAAATAAAGTGACTTTTCTTTACCTTCCAAGAGTGCCCCTCCTCTCCTCTTATAAAAGTCCCTCACCTCTACCTCCTTACCCACACTTCCAATGCATTTGGATCGGCCAACTCCTGCTCCTTTTGTCTATCCACATCCCTCTCTTACTCCTTGAAGCTTCATGTTGGGCAGAAGTCTTCCCAAGGAAGCCTTTGAGCTCAAACCAAAGGGAGTTACCCGATTTTAAGGTAATGTCTTCACTTGAGTCCTTTTGTTTTATTTTGCTTCTCCAACCCCCTAAACTCTTTTTATTCATTTATTTTGTAACAAATCCAGTATCTTCAATATACTATGATGTTTTTATAATAAGTATTAGAGCTACACTTACACACACCTACATCTAATGGTTAAAGAACATACTGCTTCCATGGATGGTGAATTTATGCCTCCCGAAACGATGATTGTTCAACATTATTTTAACACCTTAAAAGGTGGACATTAAGATGAAACTATATTTATATATGATATATAATATGTTTATGTTTTCCTTAAGCTTCTGTATTTTTCATTTTGGGCATACCTTTATGGTTTCCATTATGGGTAAACGCGATATCTTCATTTAAGGAAGTGCGGACTATCACCCCCTCAAAGTGATTTGAATCGTTAAATACCATATGTGGGAAGTATAAAGGATGGAACTATGATATTATAAATGATATTATACTAGAATTATAATATACCTTTATATCATTATGATTCCATTCGATAAAATACAAAATAGAAATGAAAGTAGCGTTCATGCGTACGTACGGCTTACCGTCTCCATGAACGGTGCATTTCATTTCTTACCTCTAAATGATTATGTAATATTATAAATGCATGTATATACTGGATATATATGATATATACATAATGATTATAATTCTGGATATAATGGATACATGAACAACATGTAATTATAAAGGGTTTATTTTTTACTCAAGTACCAATGATCGTTAAAACGACCGTTATTAACTTAAATAATTACATAGTGTTCATGACATGGAAATAAGTGATATAAAAGGAATAATGAACTTGAAAAAATTTCTTAAACAAGTATAAATTAACTCAAGTTTATTATTCAAGAGATTAAAGAATGACCAATTCAAGTCGGACCCGAGGTATGGGACTTCATCTCAATCTCCTTTCATTGAGGAATATTTTGTTTTATACACAACCTTATTTTATACGGTGTATAAACCCCTTTGACTTTTATGTTTATACAAAAGGAATATTTTTTATATGAAGCGTTTTACTAAATGACAAAAGGTAATGTTTTTGTCATACGTATGTGGTGACAACGACTTCTCCGCCGCCGTGACCATTATTTTGAGTTTCGGCTTCCTCTACAAGCCATACCTTTTTTTTAAAGAAAAATAAATACCATGTTTTACTTTTCTTTTGTTTTGATATTGAAAATTGTTTTCATAATGTTTTTATATCAATGTGTTGTATTGATATCTTTTGATTGAATGGTTGAAATGTTATGTTTCCTTTATGCATGTTTTATGTGATACAATTATGTTGAGGTTCTTGGGAATTGTTATGAAGACAGGTGGTTCCATGATAAACTAAGGGCAGGTGAACCTGATATAGCTCTCCAATGCATTGGGTAACGCAAAAGAGTGTAACATTAAGGTTTCTTCGAAGAGAATTAGGGAATATACTGTGATGGGTATTCCAAACGTAACCAAGAGGGTTACGCCCTACGTAAGAATGTTATGAATGCCTCATGTTACCTTTATGTCTTATGATTTCTATGATTTATTCATGATTTGATGAGGTATGTTAAAGTGCTTATGTTTTATGGGTAAAGTATGATTTCATTCTTATGTATATATGTTTCCATGTTTCCTTTCCATATTTTTATATCCCTTACTGAGCTTTTTATTCTCATCCCATGTTTTTTGAAACGTTTTTCATAGGTCAAGGGAAAGGTACATGATATGATGATAGTGTCAAGGAAGTGTCAAAAAAGAATCCATGTTTTATTTTAAATATGTTTCCATTGATGGGAAAGAAGAATACTATCTTTATGTAACCACTTTGTTTATATGTGGAATGTAATGCAAGTTTTATGATCTAATTCTCTAAAACTCTAAACCTGAAAAGATCCTCAATGTGTAATCTTGTAATAACTCAAGATTAAGTAAGGTTTAAGTATGGGGCCTTATAGTGACATCCAGATTTTCATGATTAAAACACAATAATTTATCTTTGGTAAACATTTAATTCTCTTACCACTATACATATACAATGTTTCCTCTAGGAACATTTATCACTTTTGAAACAATGAATGTGAAATATAGGTAAGGATTAAAACCCATTATGATATTCCTTGTTAAAATCCAATACCTAGAATACTACATCTTTTTTGTTCAATGGATTATGAAAATATTTTGGAATAAAAATATGTATAATTATTTGTGGACTGTTATATTGTCGTAGAAAAAATAAAGAAATGCCTAAAAATCCCTAGACCTACATAAAATTTAGATCACATTCCATATGTGACATATTTACTCAAATTGATCTTCTTGAAAATGAGTTATTAGGATAAATAGAGTATATATATATCTACGAGGATGATTATGATAACAAATAATTATTAGAAACTATCAATAGATACCTATTTTTATCTTAGAATTTTGGTTTATGTTTGGGTTCACATAGTATTATAAATAAATATGGATTTCATATAAAAATATATATGTTACTAATTTGACACAATTTCATGTATGTGATGATTGAGAGAAGGCTAAAAATATATTCATAGTGTCTAAAATATTTTTTCATTAATGATTTACATAAATGTGAGGAATATCTATAATATGGATTGTCCCTAGGATTCCCTAAATATATAAAAAAGGTTTATTGTTGAAATATCACTAATTAGTTCAATATATTGGAAAATGTTCAACCAATGGTATCAATTGAATGTTAAATAATAGAGCTCCCAATTTCCTATGTTGTTTTCTTAGAAACAAAGCCTTGATCAAGGAGTATAACTCTTGATCTACAATTATTTTGGAATCCAAAAAAAATATTGTTTTGAAAAATAATCTTGGAATGAGATATGAACATTTCATATGTCATTATTTTTAGGTCTCATTTTCTTATTATATTTTGTAACTAGGTGGATGAATATAGTATTTTATCCAGTTCGACAGTGGAATCCATCATGGATTTAAGCCGAAAATTATTGCTATCAATTTAACACAACATATTATCATTATCTATTATTTATTTATGTTGAAATATTATTCATAATGTGATTTCATATAATATATAATAGTTAAATCCTCATAACCTAAGAACTCAAAAATTCTAGTCGAGATAATCTACATGACCATGAATTTAACCCCATGGATTCTTGACAATTAAGGAATAAAACCTAGCACCAAATCAGTTTTTTTTCATCCCTTTCTCAGAAACAGTTTCAGAGGATTTTTTTGAATTATTATCTAAGGTATGGATATATTTATATATATTATATCCATATTTTGATAGCCTATTCATGATCATGAAGAAGGGAAAAGAGTGTCTTGGACTATGTTCCCATGAACATAGACTTGTTTTGACTCTCCTCCATCTAGAGTGTGATCCACTAATGATATTTATAAATCCATTTCATTGAAAACTCATCCATGTCACTATAATACACTATAAGGTGGAGAGTGTATTTTTAATGGACTTCTTGAGTATTAAATTAGTTCTATTGAGTCCAAAAACCTGGGTCTTAATGAGGTATTGGTTATATGTAAACATTGAATCCGTAGGATCTTCATATCAATAGAATATGATCCCAACCATGATTAGGTAAATTATTAAGATATATTAGTATATATATTATTAATATGTAATGAAATACTTCCATTATTATCTTTTCATTCCAACATCATCTAGAATTTATTAATATGTCTAGTATATCATTCTCCTCAAACAATAAAAAAGATAGAAAAGACACATGTTGAATACATTATAATTTTTTAAAAAAATATTATGGTTTATATAGACTGTATATTATGATTTCAACAATACAATACCCAATTATCCCATATTTTAAGGTAGCATCCTATACACTCTCATTGATAGAACCACTATCATCATCAATGAACTGGTTGATTTGTGTCGAGTATGTCATGAAATTGAAACAATCATGTATTCATAGAGTGTTAATTTTTCATAGACATTCCATCGTGAGGCCGTAACCCATAGAGAAGTCATGTAGACAATGATGGAAAATGGAATCTAGGGATTCATTTGAATTTTGTTACCCATAAATACAAAGTGAATGACATTCCAGAAAAAAATAGAAAGTCTCATTGATCCGTTAAGGGGTGTTACTGTGTTTAATATAAACTATAATATGATAAATATGTGAATGGTTAGTGATGGATAGGATGAGGTGATTACCTTTTTCTATATAATCATCTATATATGATGTTCAGATTATTATATCAAGATAAGCATACATAGTTTGGAAGATCAATGCATTTAAGAACATAGAAAAAATGTTGATAATCGAATACATTGAGATACATTCAGCCTCACATTATTTCCCCATTAATAAAACCATAAAACCTCTAGGATGAACTAGTAATATTCCATAATATCTCAAAAAATTTGATGTGAACAAGGAAGAGGGGGTACATCAGAAGTTTGAGACTTTCTCTTGTAATGATTGATTCTAGCCCAATATTTGAAAGTGATTTCCGAGAACAGATTCAAATCCTTCATTAGAATATACATCATAATAGAGAGAATATCCAACTACATATTCATAGTATATTAATTTCCATACCTAACATCTATGTTATATTGGATTCATCATAAATTTCTTTATGTGGAATTATTCCCCATGATGAAAAATATACCATAAGATAATTCCAAACATTCATTGTGTAAGATGAAAACAGATGGTTCAAGAATTCCAATGATTGATTATCTCTCTAGTGATTTATTGTTGATGTTACAAAATTAATATATAAATTCTTGTCTACTTTTAGATTTTTATGGAACATTTATTACCAGAATATTGTGTGAAGCAGTTTCAAACTGTGAAGGATCACACTCATGGATTTGAGATATTTCCACTAAGTCAAAAATCACATTTCAAACCCTATGAACATTTTTAATTATACAAGGAAGATATGAAATTATATGATTATCTTTAAATAATTGGTTGCAGAGAGAGATTAAAACCATCAGGCCTTAGTGAGTATTAATTAAATGTATAATAATTCCCATAGAAAATTTCCATGATCTGTTGGATATTCATCAACATAGTTGTTGGGTTTTAGTCAAGGGAATATTAAAACTAGCTATATGGAATATTGAGGTTGATGGGGAGGATAAAAAATATAATGTTAGACCAATCTTATAAAAGCTATTCTATGAAATAAAAGATAAATCAATAGATTGATCAAAATAAGACCCTTTCAAACCACATTTTTATAAACAACCTAATTTTGAGGATCACTGTTCTTATTCCAAAATATCATATCCCTATGAGAATCTTTTTAAAATGAATAATAGGAGCTAAATTCCATATATGTTATCAAATAAAAGAGAATAGATGGGAAAATGTTTGGAATAATATTAAAACTATCCTAAATAGGAAAAGAGTGTGACATGTATAGCATCATGTGGAGGATAAGATCCATTATAGGATTCACTATTAGGAAACATGTATAAGATCTCATTGAGACGTTATTTAATAAAAATCTATTGATGACATGATAAAGAAATGGTCAAATCTATCATGAAATGAATAATCTATCCTTGTGGTTCCCAAGTACATCCTGAGAATAAACACTACATACATATATGTGACAAAAATAAAAAATAAAACATACAATGGATATAAAAGAAATAGTTTACATAATTTTTAGAAAAAATATAAATGCATGACTAGAATCCTGTAACCAGCGCGCGTGACTAGATTATGTGAAGAGTTCTTGTGGGACTATCTCAATGATGGTTCTTGTAGTGGAGTCACATTAAAATATATTGTGAATAAATCCAATAAAAGATATGAAAGTATGAGAGATGTAGATGTTTGAGTAATAAGTGAAATAGATATCCTATTTCTAAACTATATGTATGGAATATCATTGAATATTTAAGCTCCATATGAATTCCAATATTCAATCAATATACCAACTACTAGAATATCAAAATAATCAAGAAGGCATTTAAATTGTGAGAACTATGTTATTTTTTTCCTTCACACATTACATTCAAGAGGGTGTGTATTTTTTGACACCCTCAAAATTATCATCCACAATTTTTTGTTCTAAGAAACAACCAATGAATATGTTTTATTTTCCCAGGAAATGAAATATGGAAGAATAATGTCTATTTAAACATTAATCATCTAAATCACACATATCGCATTTCCTTCAATGGTACTTGTGATCATGTGACCTTAGTAACAATATATGAAGGGGATATGTGCTACACCTAATATTTACATGGATCATTTCATTGAAAAATTATCAAATTAATGGATCGTACAATATCTATATTGACATCCAAGGTTGGACACAAGATGAATTTTGGATGAACACTCCTGATCTGATTAATGATCGTCATAATAGTCCTCCTGATCATGTTTAGAACATTGGTATCTTAAACATGATCATTGGATTACATGTTTGATGAATAATGGAAAATAAGTTTATGCCATCATGCAATAAAAGTTGAAAATTGTGGGATCCTTATGAAAATATTGTTACATTGTTTTTCAGGTGAAGGGAATATGTTTCTCATACGAGCATTACATTGATCATGCGAATTAAATTCTACATGCCAACATGATCTCATGAAGGACCTCAAACATTCATTTTGATTTCAGGAAGGATTCTATTTGTGTTGATTAGATATCATGATGTCCATTTGACATGTCACCTCAATCAGGTAAATTCTCTCAAATATATTGAATCCATCATGAAAAATTCATTTGAAATTCCATATTTATCATGATAAATATCATTGAAAAGAAATGGGTCATGAATGATGTTAATTATTCAGTGGGGAAAAAATAATTTTTTTGGTCACATTTCAAAATGATGATATCATTAATGAGATGTGGATAGATCACGTAAAGATAAGGATGAATCATACAAATTATGTATCCACTAACTAATTTGGAAAAATTAAAAATAATCCCCATGTAAAGTGAAAAATATTCAGGTTGGAGATTCCAGTTAAATTTCCCAAGACATAGGAAGAAAAGACACGTTAATATGGGATAAATGTTTTTATAGTGTAAGACTAGATGATCCTAATATTTATCAACCAAAAATGTCTTGTTAGTAACATAAGGTATTATAAAACTTGTGCATCAACATTGTGTGGTCACTTGTGACCCCATGAAGGATCTTGAGCATACATGTTTGTTCATGTGAAGTACTTTCATGTCATATCATGATAAAAAAGTTCCTCAAGCTGTAGAATCCTCAAAAACATGAGTCATCTATATGATAATTTTTTGAAGTGATGTAGAACACAATAGAATTAATATTCATTGATTTTCATTCAATGAGGTCATGTGGTCCATTATATATTTTAATAAATCATAGGAAAAAAATTCATGTAATATATGTCATAGGTTGACCTTTAGGAATGTCAGAGTAGATCACATGACAACCCTCATGCTTGTTTTGATGTTTACAGAAGACCCCTGGACATTTGAGCCTTATCATGCAAATTTCCCCTAACATTTAATTTTTTATTTAAAAAAAACAGTTTTATATTTTAATTTATTTCACTAAAATCCCATTAGGACTGTCAATTTGGTTGATTTGAAGACCCTCAAACATGGAATCTGAATCAGGAAATTACCATTAGGAATGTTATCCTATACATTAGATGACCCACAGATAGGATATGACGGTCATACTATGTCCCATAGACATGTTAGTATGGATAATGTGAAGCCTCATCGATATTTATGTTAGATAAGGAGATAGTACCCTATACATGTCATCCTCATAATGTGATAAGAATTGGAAATGTTGGCTAGTAAATGTGACACCCCAAAAAAAATTCCATAGTGTTAGGAAGAGACACCTAGACATTTCAGCCAAACACCCTGGGACATGTTTTCCTTGTCATGCAATCACAATGATATGTGTACCATGTGAGCCCTCGACCATGAACCTTTAGTAAATTGCACCCTATAAAAAACAATTCTTTAATGTAATATGGTTACATACACCTACATTCCAGTTTTTACCATGATTTGAAATGTTATCTGTATGGAAAAAATTGTCCAACATAACCGTCATAGTCATCATTGTATATTAACTAAAAGAAAAATCATTTATTTGAGTCATGGTCCTAAACCATGGTGAATGTCCCTTGAAATTCAATTTACTAAAACCCATAACACTCGCCTCCAATGGGAATACCACCATTCATTATACATTAGAGGATTATAATTATAGTAAACTATGAGGAATCCGATTATTATAAAATTTATAATATATAGGATGCCTTCCAATGGCATGATCTCTATATCAAAATTAGTTCAAGGATTATTTAATGTGTGTGTGACACAAACACACACACACGTATATATATATATATACATAACAAATCTAATATCCATATATATATATTTTCTCACTCTGATCATGAATCACATGTGGTTAGGGATTTTCAATGGTCATGTAACTAGCATTATAAATTCTCATCCAACAAGGGCGGCCTCATTATGAAATACCCACTCAAATTCATGATATATATTCCTCTATGAATTGGAAAACACCTTGGTATATGTCTATAAGATATGTCTATATTTTTAATCTCCAATATAAATACCCTGATGATTGTTATTTCTCTATCCCCCCATCTGCTAGTTGAGGACAAATGAAGGACATGGACTCTAATTCATATATTCACTGGATACGTAGAACACATTATTGAGGATAAAGTTCCACAACCAATTCGTAAATGACCTGGTATACATACTTTCAAAATGAAAATTAAAATACAAGGATTGATATTATTAAAACAACATGGTGTTTAATTCCTATCATCACAAGATATATAGGATGATTCTGCAAGGTTCAATCATAATTCTAAAACACCGACCCCTTCCTGGATGCAAATAAAATCCAATGTTCTGGGTAATATTGATTAAAATAAAAAAAGATCATAACTTATAATCAATAATTAGAAAAAATTTAGGAACCATAGATGCATTTTTTTGGAATAACTAATAGAATTCCTTCATTCATTCATAGTCATTCAACACCTTATTGTTTATGAGGGTATTGAATTCCATATCTAGAGTTGGGAAATTTTTTTGAGTATAACATTAATATTTAAGAGTTTTCCAACAAAGGAAATATCTTCCACCTAAATAGTTCAATGATCTAGACCTCCCATCAACTCTACAATTGTAAGTTCCCGAGAACCCTACATGAATGAATGTGATTACTAAATAATTGAGTCATCATATAACTCGACCATCTTATTTTAGAACCAAAGAATATCATCCCATTTCATTGGAAATATACCTTTAAATATTTATATTATTATTTTTATTGTATTTTATGATATATATTTATATAATAAGAATTAATATTTTAGTATAAAGGGATTAAAAAATTAATGTTTTGAATATAATTATTTATTTTAATTTCATTTGTTAAAGAGTACTTAGAGTGAAATTATTTTATATTTTTTTAAATAAGCATTATATAGATTAATGTAAATATTATCCTAATAAATTAAGGTTTATGAAAATAAAATTGTTATATATGAACAACCATATTAAAATATATTAAATTATAAATCAAAATAATACAATATTTGGAATACATAATGTCTAAAATATCAAATTTTCAATAAATGATGTTATATTTATATTTCACATTTAGAATTTATTAACTAAATATATAAATCATAGAATTTAATTTATAAGAAAATAATATTAATGGTTTAATACATTAAATAAAATCAATATTTTAATGAATAGTTTATATTTTTATATAATAATAAATTTCATAGTGAATAGTAAAATATTGATTTTAGTAATACAATATCCTATATAACATTATTATAAAAGAATTATATGATTTTTTGGATACTAATTTTTATATAAAAATTTATTTTACAATGTCAAATAAAAAATTTTAAAATAATATTTTTATATATTAAACCCACACATCAAATTTATGAATATTTATCCAATAATTCTTTACAAATCATATACATTTTTTATTACAATTTTAACATGGTGTAATTATGGTTTCAATATATTTTAACATTAATTTAATCCTAATTTCTTAATAATAGAAATTTCTTTTGTCATGATGAACATTAATATTTATTATATTATCCTAAACCTAAATCTTATTCTTAATTTTTTTTAAAACAATGTTCTTCATGTTATATGCATTAATGATAAATTTATATTTTTATTACACATAAATTTGTTTTCACACTCTAAACATCATTGTTCGAATTATTAGAATTAAAATTTATATTAAGGATCATCTTATTTTTTGCCATTTAAAAAACATAATTAAAAATTATTTTCCATGGTAAACACCAAAAATGGTAAATGTAAAAATCAAGGAGTAAATGACATAAAAAAGTACAATACATATGTTCAATAGCTTGTATTAGTATTTCCCATGTATAAGACTTCCCAAAATATACTATTATTAATTGTTTCATCACATTCCATGTGATAAAATGTAACTATTTATATAAAATATTCCTTGTTTAAAAAAGGGAATCCCAAGGAGTGTCCCTTCCAAAACATCCACCCCTGGAACCCCCCTCTCCATGAAGGGATCACTCACAAGAGATCCCCATCTGGGAAGGATATGTTTTCATTTGAGATGGGAGAGCATCCCATCGGATGCCAACTTATTCCATGATGGTTTGACACAAAAATCCATTAGCTAGTTGGGTTGTGCCCTTATGCGCACCTGATGCAGCATTGGGTGACCTGGAAAAGTTAGCAGGCTGGGGGAGTAAGATATCCATACATTATATAAAGTATTTTTATGTCCCATAAATGAACTTGTTTTCAATTATAAATTTAATAAACAGACTATGTCCTCTATATATTTCCAAATATTATTAGGATCAAACCACACTCTTTCCATGTATCTTATTTATCATCTCCCAAAATCCTTAATGAGTTTAACTTACAAAAGACACATCTATGATTTTTAAGGATTCAATAAATATGGATCATCCAATGAGAGAGAAATTTAAGTACAAGTGCATAACACATTTAGATATGATTTCGGGGTTTCCATATTAGCTGACATACTTTGAGTCAGGATTTGATATTATGAACGAATTATAATTCTAATAGAGTAACTATTCCCCTGTGATTTTTAATATAACAAATTTTTGTTGAAAATTTAAAAATAACCCTAATTTATGTTTGTCAGGAACCAGCCCGGGTCGACCCTGAACTGATTACCCAAGCCAGCCCGCGGAAAGTCCTGGGGGGCGTTCCTGATCCCCACGGGCTGGTACAAGTGCCGGGCATCAAAACAAATAGTTGGGAAAGGTTTAGCCCATAAAAATAAAATACAAAAAATCGTAAATGAACACAATAAAACTGGTAAACATTTTTAGTGGAGATAAAATTGGAAAAAAAACAACTAGACATACCTCCAAGCAACCAGAGAGATGCAGCATCCATACACCACAACACCCACCTGCACGAGATGACCTCCAACGACCAGAACCACCATCGGTGAGCACGATGTCACAACCTGGAAATCAGAAGAAACAAAATCTACATACACCCAAGGGTGTATGTAGGGTGTGAGCTAAATCCCAGTAGGATGCCACCGAGAAAAGGTTCTACGTATAATAATTAAAAGATAAATACATTTGCAATTTAACTGAATAAAAATAAATAAGTGTTTAATGAATTTTAATGAAAACATTTTTTTAAGGGGGAACTTCTCAAAAAGGAAAACAACTTAAATTAACTTACACACATGCACACACACCCACACATGAATCCACAAACACATACGCACGCACACACACAGACGCATGCACACACGTACACACAAACGCGCACACACAGACGCATGAACACACACCTTTCTTGGTAACCCCAACATCACACCGTGTGCCAACGATGAGGAGATAGTAGAGGAAGAGCACAATACATGGGAGAACCTAAAGATACTAGCGAGAAGTGGGACCCTAGAACCTCATGTCTCGGTGAACCATATCACACATTCTCGTGCACAATCCACTGGTAGGGAAACCCCTCCTACACTGGTAGGGAAACACCTCCTACTATAGTGGTCTCTAGTCATCATCCAATGTTTAGTTAGTGTTGTAAGTGTCAATCCAGCTAAGTGAAACTAGGCTGATGCCACTCCCGTATCACTAGCACGCTAGTCTAGTCTTCCCACCTAGTACCCAGGCTTCCCGTTTGTGCTCAGGTAATTCAAATTTCATGCCACATGTCATAATCATACACTCAATCCCAATAAGATACTACACACGCCAAAACAACAATTTGCACACCCAAAATCCATTTGAAATAACACACTTGCTAAAAAAGTTTTCAAAACACGCTTCACACTATTGACATAATATAATAAACCACTTAAAAAGTTTATAAAACAACTGCAAAGGAGTGTCACATGGTTTTACACACACAAAGGTAACCACGTAGAAATCCAAAACACATTCCAACATCGCACGCACTCAAATACAATAAAAAGTACGACCTGCACCACCAAAAGGTTTGACGGAAAACCCTTACACCATATCAAAAACACCATTTTCTAAACCACATTTTTTAACATGATAAAAATAAAAGCCTATAAAACAATTTAGAAGAAATCACTTAACATTAACCACTAAGCTCACGCAAAAACTTCATTTATGACCAAATGCACCCGACGCCATGAAAAAAACAGTTTGCACCACTTACACGACATAAGAAGATAACCACAAAATTCCAAAGTCACAAATAGAGTTCTCAGCAGAAAACACCCTATAATATGAACAATATACTAAACAATTTCAATGCAAATCAAATTTCAAATAAAACTTAATTCGCGCAAAAAATTAATTAAAAATATGCAAAAAAAAAATAATCATTGAAAATTATTTCATCGGATAATAATTAGACAGGGAACCACCTACCTCAAGATCGATTTCCCCAAAACATTGTTGAGCAACTTCAAACATGGTGAAAAACTTTAATCTCACCCCAAATGCACCACAACCAAAACCAAACAAACCCTAAAATAATAATATGACCAAAGAATAATCAAAATCGAACCCTAATTCAATTGAATCCCCAAAAACAACACATTGAACTAAATAACACCCAAGTCAAACCAAAATACAAGCTAAACCCTAGTCGCAAGAACGCCCAAAAGAGGAATCGACCGATTGGAGGAGAACACACCTATGGAGAGGGTGCGGGAGGTCAGCTGGAGGATGATGGAGGCTGTTGGGGGTGAATCACGTAGGAAAACAAATCAAGCAGGAACAGAGGGGCAAGGAGGTAGGGAGACTTGGTGAGGAGGTCCGGCGAAGGGGGCAGCGTGGCTTCGGGCGAGGCAAGTGGGCGGCGCGGCTTTGGGCGAGGCAACAGGGGCGGCTGATGCGGTTGCAACAGGGGTCGGAGGAGGTCGGGAGGCCGGCTGGGCGGAGGGAGGCCGGCGAAGGGGCGGTGCAGCTTCGACGAAGGGAGGGCGGCGTGATGCTGGTCTGGCGAAGGGAGGGCAGCGTGAGGCTGGTCCGGCGAAGGGAGGGCAGCGCGACGGAAGGATATCCGGGTGCCAGAGCTGGGTGTCGGGGCGGCGGATGGGGAGCGCTAGGGTTAGAATGGGGGTTGGAGGGTGCGACGAGGATGAGGGGAAAAGAGGGAGGGGGAGGAAATGAGAGAAAAAGAAGGAAGAAAATTTAAAAATAAAAAAAAAATAATAAAAATAAAAATATAAGAATAAAGATAAAAATAAAAGAACAAAAATAAAAATAAAATAAAAACCTAATAATTAATAATAATGAATTTAATGTCAATAATAAAACTAAAGTAATAAAACTAGCCACAAATGAATATCATTAAAACATTTGTCTACACACAGACTCGTGCATGGTCGCACGCCCGTGAAATCATAAAATTAATAATAAAGCATTATGTTATTAAGGTTGGGCACTGCGCGCGGTTGCGTAAACAGTCACGCGCCTGTATATAGTCACACGCACGGTCAAGAGTATATATATATATATACATATATGTATATATTTTAAACACGTTCAAAGTGAAATTAAAAAATGAGACGTAAAATAATTAAGAATAAAATAAAGTGTCACCCATTGGTACACCAATACACACATTTACAGAAAAAGCGTGAGACTCAAGTCGGTCCGACCCATACCTTAACAAATAAATTTTAATACAAGATAAAATTATAAAATAATTATTATTATTATTACTATAGAAGTCCAAGTGTGACAATTCTCCCAACCATGACACTTTCTGCCCCCAGAAAGTCCTAAAAAGACATGATCAACTCGATGTTCCAAGCGAGACCAAGAAGACACATAAATCAAAAACTCAATCACCCAAAAGCTGAGAATACAAAACACCATTAACCTCAAATTCCATAGATTTCAAAACTCGAATCATGAAGAAAAATAACCAATGATAAGTACTTAATTTCAACACATCTTTAACCTGGAACACTCTGAACCCTAACTTAGGAAACACCAAGGCCCAATCGAGACCTTGAAGAGCGTTCATCAAACTATCCACTATTATAGATAACCAATTACCGTGGTCAGGGTTGGGCAGAGCAGATTATACAGCCAAGGACACTTTTAAGACAATGTTTCCAATAAGTTCATCATGCGGTCGCCTCCCCACCATATTGGGACTCTTGTCAAAGACGGGTCCTCCAAACTGAAACAACTCAAAATCCCAGAAAAACCTCTAACACTAACTTGAAACTCCATGTACCCTATGTTAAACCAAACCCACACAAGAGGAGACACTGGCGAGACCCGCATTGGGTCTCCCCACCATTTTAGAATTTTCCTAACACGATTCCATTCGTGCAGTTGGGAATTTCGACGAATGACATAAAGTGACCAACTATCCACACTGGAAGCTAGTGATTAAGAGGCTTGTTAGACACACAACATGAACTGGTGGAAGGTGCACTTTTAAGAATAGGTCCCTTTGGTTCACCCTCCTCATTGGACGAGGGTCCTTCACTTGACACAATATGAACAAGAACAACTATTATGAACTTAATGTTGATACCCCCCCCCCCCCCACATTACCTCAGGGAAGCATGAAGATAGTTAATCGAAGAGGTCAACACACTTCCTTCATTGTCTGTTGACTAGTCGAGCACCTACAAGCTTCACGACTTTCCCCTGCTATCACATCCTTAGGTAAAGCCACATGGTGAATCTAGTCTTGAGGGTCACACAAGACATCCTTATCCGTATTGAAAATAAAACAATCACTGTTTACTTGTCTAGTACCTCTCTTCTAGACATACTCAAGATAACTTATGACTACACCACACCTAGAGTTCCTCACAATGGGACAACTACTATCTTTCCCAAAGCACTCAATGACATTCAATTGGCCACAACGTCAAAAAACAACTGACGCCACTGAGCAGAACTCAACTCTGTCACTCCAGTGAGAGTCTAGGATGAACCAAGAACTGAGAGAGACCCGCTGGAAACTCATGAGACCATTCTAGGGGGAATACCCGAACAAGAAACACAAAACCAACCTTCCACAAAGTCAAACACCTTCCAAAACAACTATCTACACCTCAGACATAAATCCAATAATTTCAACTTAAAACGTCAATTCATTTTCAAAGAAAAACACACTCTTGAAAACCAAGAACTATCCAACAATGACCAAAAGCTCTTTTGAAACCATTCTTTTCACTTAGAACTCAAAAATAAATTTTCCAATTCAAAATTCATTTAAGCATAAAGCCCCGTTTTTAGAGAAAACTTCGCTTTTATTCTCATGTCCTTTCAGATAAAATCATCTCAACACTCCAGAAAAAACCAATACTCATAGTAAAACGTCATGTGATTTTCTATCCACTTATCAAAATACACTTTTCAAGAAACAAGGAGTCTTAGGAACCAATCACCCACCACTGGTATTCCATGTTGCCACACATGTGTGCATTTTCATGCCACTCAGGCACCCATGCACACGATCTGCCAACTGTCCACTAATCACATCTTCATGCACATGCAATCACCCATAGGAATACCAATGGACCAAACAAGGCCCTTCTGATTTCGAAACAAAAAATTGCCAATATCTCAAACAAACATTATCCAAGATCCATTTCAAAAATTCAAAACAAAATGTAAAAATGCTTTTCATTTTCAAAAAGCACAATTCAATTTTAAATTATCCATTACATTCCTTTAGAAATTTTTTTTCAACAAATCAAATACCAAATTCCAAAATCAAGATCCAAGGGAAAAATGTAAAAAATCAAGTCAAACTCTCATCAAGAGAAAATAAGATCAACTCCAAAGTCCATTTTCATCTTAAAACCCTCTCATGTCACCCCAAAGTAGAACCAAGTCATCACCAACACAAAATTACCTGGAGGGAGAACTAGTGGTCGCATCTACCCCGGCTGCATGGTTTAGCAGACCAAGCCCTAGGAAGGTTCCAACCACTAGGAGTGTCGAATCGTACTCTTGGGCGTCACATGGGTCGCTACTCCATGTGAGACCGCGTGCAGTACCGGTTTACTCCTACTGTCATCCCCCATCCACACAAACCTAAAACTTAAACCTAGGACTACCCCTGGTTACTCGAGGATTGGAACAAGCAAGAGTTTGTGACACTCTTCCCGCACCTACCACTCGAGTACTGACAGTCCTATCTCCAATCTACCAGACATTCAAAATAATGAGAACAAACCCAACCTCCTCTGATACCATTTTGTCATGAACTAGCCCGGGTTGACCCTGAACTGGTCACCCGAGCCAGCCCGTGGTAACTCCCGAGGGGCGTTCCCGATCCCCACAGGCTGGCACAAGTGCCGTGCATCAAAACAAACAGTTGGGAACGGTTTATCCCATAAAAATAAAATACAGAAAATCAGAAATGAACACAATAAAACAGGTAAACATTTGCAGCGGAGAAATAAAATTGGAAAAAAACAACTAGACATACCTCCAAGCAACCAGAGAGACACAACATCCGCACACCACAACAACCACCTGCACGAGATGACCTCCAATGACTAGAACCACCATCGCGGAGCACGATGTCACAAACTAGAATACAGAAGAAACAAAATCTACATACACCCAAGGGTGTATGTAGGGTGTGATCTAAAGCCCAGTAGGATGCCACCGAGAAAAGGATCCACGCATAATTATTAAAAGATAAATAAATTTGCAATTTAACAAAATAAAAATAAATAAGCGTTTAAATAATTTTAATGAAAATGTTTTTTAAGGGGGAACTTCTCAAAAAGGAAAACAACGTAAATTAACTTACACACACGCATGCACACCCACAGATGCATGCACACACACAGACACAGGCACACACACAGACGCACGCACACATGTACAGACGCACACACACACATAGACGCACGCACACACACCTTTCTTGGTAACCCCAACGTCACACCATGTGCCGACGGTGAGCAGAAAGTAAAGGAAGAGCACAATACATGGGAGACCCTAAAGATACTAGCGAGAAGTGGGACCCTAGAACCTCACGTCTCGGTGAACCATATCACACATTCTCGTGCACGAGCCACTAGTAGGGAAACACCTCCTACACTGGTAGGGAAACACCTCCTACCATAGTGGTCTCCAGTCATCATCCAATGTATAGTTAGTGTTGTAAGTGTCAATCCCGCTAAGTGAAACTGGGCTGATCCACTCCTGTATCACTAGCACGCTAGTCTAGTCCGCCCGCCTAGTAACCAGGCATCCCATTTGTGCTCAAGTAATTCAAATTTCATGCCACATGTCATAATCATACACTCAAACCCAATAAGATAATACACACGCCAAAAAAACCATTTGCACACACAAAACCCATTTGAAATAATGCACTTTCTAAAAACGTTTTCAAAACACGCTTCACATTATTGACATAATCTAATAAACCACTTAAAAGTTTATAAAACAACAACAAAGGAGTGTCACATTGTTTTACACACACAAAGGTAACCACTTAGAAATCCAAAACACATTCCAACATCGCACGCACACAAATACAATAAAAAGTGCGACCTGCACCACCAAAAGTTTTGATGGAAAACCCTTACACCAGATCAAAAACACCACTGTCTAAACCACATTGTTTAACATGCTAAAATTAAAATCTTATAAAACAATTTAGAAGAAATAACTTAACGTAAACCACTAATCTCACGCAAAAACTTCTTTTACTACCAAACGCACCCGATGCCATGAAAAAAACAGTTCGCACCACTTACACGACTTAAGAAGATTACCACAAAATTCCAAAGTCACCAATAGAGTTCTCAGCAGAAAACACCCAATAATATGAACAATATACTAAACAATTTCAATGCAAATCAAAATTCAATTAAAACATAATTCCCACTACAAAAATTAATTAAAAATATTCAAAACAAAATAAACATTGAAAATTAATTCATCGGAAAATAATTATACAGGGAACCACCTACCTCAAGGTTGATTTCCCCAAAAAATTACTGTGCGACTTCAAACATGGTGCAAAACTTCTATCGCACCCCAAATGCACCACAACCAAAACCAAACAAACCCTAAAACAATAATAGGACCAAAGAATAATCAAAATCAAACCCTAAATCAAATGAAACCCTAAAAACAACACATTAAACCAAATAACACCCAAGTGAAACCAAAATCCAAGCTAAACGCTAGTCGCAAGAATGCACAAAAGAGGAATCGACCGATTGGAGGAGAACACACCTCCGGCGAGGGTGCAGGAGGTCGGCTGGAGGATGATGGAGGTCGTCGGGGGTGAATCGCGTAGGAAAAAAATCATGCCAGAATAGAGGGGCAACGATGCAGGGTGACTCGGTGAGGAGGTCCGGCAAAGGGGGTGGCATGGCTTCGGGTGAGGCAAGCGGGCGGCGCGACTTCGGGCGAGGCAACAGGGGCGGCCGACGTGGTTTCAGCAGGGGTCAGAGGAGGTCGGGAGGCCATCTGGGTGGAGGGAAGCCGACGAAGGGGTTATGCAGCTTCGGAGAAGGGAGGGTGGCGTGAGGCTAGTCCGGTGAAGGGAGGGCAGCATGAGGCTGGTCCAGCGAAGGGAGGGCAGCGCGACCGAAGGAGAGCTGGGTGCCGGAGCTGGGTGCCTGGGCGGTGGACGGGGAGCGCTAGGGTTAGAAGGGGGGTTGAGGGGGTGCGACTGGAATGAGGGGAAAAGAGGGAGGGGGAGGAAATGAGAGAAAAAAGAAGGAAAAAAATTATAAAAAAGAATAAAAATAAAAATATAAGAATATAGATAAAAATAATAGAATAAAAATAAAAAAAATAAAAACCTAATAATTAATAATAATGAATTTAATGTCAATAATAAAACTAAAGTAATAAAACTAGCCACAAAAGTATAGCATTAAAACATTTGTCTAGACAGGGACTCATGCACGGTCGCACGCCTATGATATCTTAAAATTAATAATAAAGAATTTTGTTATTAAGGTTGGGCACTGCACGCGGTTGCGTAAACAGTCACACGCCCATATATAGTAACACGCACGGTCAAGAGTATATATATATATACATATATGTATATATTTTAAACACGTTCAAAGTGAAATTCAAAAATGAGACGTAAAATAATTAAGAATAAAATAAAGTGTCTCCCATTGCTACACCAATACACACATTTATCAGAAAAAGCGTGAGACTCAAGTCGGTCTGACTCGTACCTTAACAATTAAATTTTAATGCCAGATAAAATTATAAAATAATAATTTTTATTATTACTATAGAAGTCCGAGTGTGACAATGTTATTACCTATCATTGAATATAATTCACGTCTTCCATAAAATATATTGTTCATTCCAAAATGAATTTTCTTACATGAGTTATAATGTTATTACTCGAGTTATATATATAATTTAATATTTTCTACTCTAGTTTTATAATTGGATATAACGTTTTTTATAATATTCATTATTTTATATTTATAATGAATTTTGAAAGTGAAATATTAATATGAATAATTCTAATTCACTTAAACAACATTTTCCACTCATTTTCCATAATCCTCTTCCTTTAAATATTATAGTTTTTTATTGAAAAACTAATTTACTCTTTTCTCATCTAATTTTCATATTTACCTCCTTCTCTTATATGATTAGTGATTTATTTTGTTTAATTATATGATATTTCAATTAAGTTTATTTAAATCATTAAAATTGGTTCTTCATAACACTAATTTTATATTCAAGTTAAACATGTCCCTTATTTTTCAACCTTTGATGCAATATACGACTATTATTCCAACTATATTATTTAAAATATTTACATTAGAATTCAATTAAATGAAATATTCTTTTTATTTTTTTGGTTATATAATCATTTTCTTCAATTTGAAGTTGACATATTTATGTAATGATCGTTTAAATGAACATTCAAATTTCATATCACTCATGAAGATTCCACCAAATAAAATGTTTTTAAAACATGGTGACCTTTTAAAACCCCATATTATTTAATAGAGTGCCCTCTTAAATCATAGATTATTAACGGAAAAACAATTAGGACATTACTTCTTTAACAATATCAACATGTTTTCATTAATGTTCAACCAAGTTGTACATTATTTTTAAATCATCACCTGGATTCTTCATAAAAAATACCAATATTGGAAGTCATAGAACAATGGTTCTCTATCACTTTTAAATGTAAATATCCAATTATTTAATAACATCGTATCTTAGGAATCCTTTTGATTTATCATTCAATTATGCATTGAATAAGAATTATGAAACAAAGTTCATTCTCATGGTATTGATCATGTTTATGATATAGGTATGGTCAATTTTTCCCATGTTGAACACATTATATGATTTCCCTTTAGTGATGGGTTTTCCTAGAATTATATATTCCTAAAATTAATTGTGTAAGGCTTCATATATATTGAAATTATATTATTAGGATTAAAGAGTGAACATAATCCTCGATGTTATTTTGTCCTCTTTTTGTGATATTATTTCCAATTACCCTTGAATTATGTTTATGATTTCCTAATTTATTTTTTTCTAAATGATTATGATCATATGAAGTCATTTAAATATACCCATTATTCATGATCATCATCCTACACTTTATAATAATATGTTATTCTTTATGACTCTATTTTTACTCTTATTACTACATTTATTCACATATTTGAATTTCTATATTAGCATTTTTACATATGTATTTTACTAAATATATATAATATATTATTATTTGATCACAGGTTTTTATGGGAGCTATATGGTTTTGAATATAAATATGATGTATTTAAATATTACATGATTTATTTTGAGGTATAATATTTTAAAAACACCGTACCTATAGATCATCAAAATATGTTTATTATAATTTATTATTGAGAATTATGAAATAATTTTTAATCGTGTCTTGTGTTACTATAGTTTATTTCAAAGGAATGTCATGTTTTTTTTATATTGGGATGACAGAAACATATTAAAACCTGTAAAGAGTAGTTAATGAATCAAAACTCATCATATGATAGAATCCTAGAAATTTCGTGAAGTATAGATTATACGGTCTTCCATGAAATAAATCCATGTTGGCATACTATCATGTGGATTTCGGAACAAGATTTTTTTCACCTATGGGTTTATTACCCAAAATAGAATGTTCTCAATATAAATTTGACTATGACCTAGTGCATGAAAAAGATCCCTTACTAATCAATTTTAATTATATTATTATGTGATATTTATTAGCGAATAATATTATATATATAAGAAGATCTATGAATGAATGATTTTAGAAGAACATTGATGGACATGTTTTAGAATTATAAGACAACCCATTGTAATGTAATGGAGGTGGAACTAAGTTCTATATATGTTGGATTACAGGATGGTCAGGCCTATGTGGTGATGTAATGAATTAAAATGTTCTATGGTTGAATATAATTTATGTTCTTGATTATGATAACCCCATATGATGTCAACTAATTTTCAGTAATGTTAAATATTTTTATTTTAGTGTGGGCTTGAGTTAGAAGGAAATGAGTTATGATTGTGAGAAAGGGATAATGAGGAAATAACATTAGTGATCTGACCATTATAATATATATAGAAACAAAATGGTGGTGATTATACCAAAAAATATATTTTGTATCATAATAAAATATATATAACAATATTTTAAATCCCATCATAAATAAAGTAGGAAATAGTGGGTGTCTTTGAAATTCTAATAATAAAGTTGATTCAAAAATGGATAAATAATAAAACATATTTAAAATATGTTGTAAGTGGATCTAAGAAAATTTAATCCAGGGATATTGAAATAATATAATTGTAAAAGATGTGGCCAGTGAGAGTAAAACTAATTTCAGAATATGAATAGGCTAGTTAACATTATGGGATTGGAATTAATTCATCAAAAATCACATTTAATTATTGAATTCATGATGTTTGAAAAATCTAGATATTATGTAAGTCATTATCATAAATCCATGGATTGTATTAATTATATGTTTGAAAAATAACCACAACCATATAAACATATTGGATCTTATCTACTAACTAATGTGGTGGTATATTTTGGTAAATAAATCCCCAAATTAAGTATTATAAATATAAAATATTTATTGTTTAAATCTCTTGACTATTTCATAATATAATATATATTCATCAATCATTATTATAATATCAAAAATATTCTTCTTATTAGAAAAATAGACTATGGGAGGGAAAACAACTATAAGCCACCACAAATAGATATTAACAATAGTAAAAATGTAGTTGATTTCAATAGATTTACTACATCATAATTTATCAATTAAGAAAACATATATGTAGTATCTATTATTTATGGATGGGAAGAAATAACCATAGAAATTTAGATATTGAATATGACCCTCTACTACCACTTCTAGTATATACGGAGAAGGTTTCTAATAAAAAAGGTGTATGCCACGGATTCACCACAACACATAATGAAGTTCAATAATTAATCCTGATTCACTAGAGAAATCAAAATGATGTACCATATTTGAGTGTCATGTACAAGTTCGGGTAGTCATCCGACCTTGCACCTGACCCGGTCTGTGTCATTTCCTGAAAGGCATTCCCGATCCCTATGGGCTGGCAACTAGTGTCGGGAACCACAATGAGGCAGTTGGGAATGATTTAGCCTAGAAAAGTCACATAAACAATTGACATAAACTAAGAAAAGTAGCTAAAACATGAAATTGAAAATATAACATGAATGGAAAGTTAAACATATCTCAATGTGACCTCATGGGTCCCCACCAAATACAAAAACAAGCATACTATAAGAGAGATCCAAAACAAGAACCTGAAACTGATAATATAAAGTAGGCATGAGCACCGAGATGCTCAGTAGGAAATCCAAAATAACACAACACATTATTCCACTGCCTTTATTCAGAAGTCCAAATCATGCTAGTTTGAAAATAATGCATAATAAATTAACATTGTTAACTCTTCAAATTAAAATAACAAGATTGAATTTCAAAGAAAAACATTTACCTTCCCTTTCCAAAATATGTTTTGAGCATGTATTGTCATTCCAAAATGTAAGGAGACCAATTTAGATTCAAATATGGTTTTCACAAAAAAGGGAACAAACATGAAACAATTGAATTTAAAATCGTATCACAAGCACTATGGGAAGTCCCTAAACAGCTAGTGTTAGTTGGAGACCTAGGATCTTCGTGTCTCGGTAAAAAGTGGCTTAGAAGACCATGACCCTCATAAAATGTGGCTTAGAAGACCACAACCCTCAGAAAACTTGGCTTAGAAGACCACAACCCTCAGCCATTCATATGTTTAGTTGGTGTTGCAATCGTCAAACCTACTGTGAAGTCAGGTCAAGTCACCTCTGGAACACTAGCCCACAAGTCCTAGTTCACCCACCTAGATACCCATGTTTCCCATCGTGCTCTGTTTCAAGTGGGGGTGAGTTTTCATAAAACTAACATACATGAACATATCATTCCCTTTAATCGAAAACACACCCACCCTCTCACAATCGATCTCCCCCTTGACCTCATCTTCCATTTTCTATTCATCACACAGAAATGCACAAGCCTCTTTACTAGGAACATATCACAATCCACACATAAATGCTTACATCACATTTCTCAAACTAGGTGAATGTCTCGAGTTGGGTTTTCAATTTTCGCAAACCAAACTCAAAGTTCTAAATGAGCCTCATCAATTTATAATGAGCATTTCATCATTTCAATACACATGAAGTTAGTGTCTTTTTTAAAGAAAACATAAAACCACACATACAATGAAATAATAGTTTTTAGGGAATAAAATCATATATTAATCTTGTTTTCACACCAAAAACCATTTTTAAAATCACTTTGAAATCCCTTTGATATTCAAACATTTCGCTTCACATTCATAACAAATTCAAACAAAAGACCACACACCTTTTGGAAATACCAATTACATGTTCAAATACACAAGTAACCACTTTTTCATAACCATAACCACATATATATATATAGTGCATATTAATTTCATATAAAACCAAGCAAATAATTATATCAGAAAATCATGAAATATAGGAAACTCTAATTAACGGTAAAGTCATAGGGAACCTACATCAAAACACACAGCTTTTGACAAGGGAAACCCAAGACCTCTTCACCCAGATGCATATACATTTTAATGTATATGTATATACACAGGTCCTTACACCCAATGACTCGAACCCCCAAAGGATCACTCAGTATACATATAATATAATAAAATAATTAAACACCTAAAAATTTTATAAAACATTTGAAATATTTCATAAAAGGTTTACACCAATAACACACTCAAAACATCCTTTCAAAAACCAAGCGCGCCATTATGTGACACCAAATCTCAAACAACACAATTTATATAAAAATTACTCAACTGGTCAACATGGGTTTTCACAAACAATTGCCCACATATTTCACCAGATGCTACCAACATGTCAAAAGTACATCAAACCTCAAGAATACCCAAATTAAATGCATGCAAACTATAAAATAATCGTGATGAATTAATTAAACTCACCAAATAATTCATCAAATAATGATTACCCATGGATTCACCTACCTCAATGAATACCATGTTCGAAAATTGGCATGAAAATTACGCCACTTTCCAAAAGAACCACACTCAAACACAAAAATAACCTAAAATCCAACAATTAGACCAATTACACCACAAAAAACTAGTCTCAAACCAAACCACAATCGAAAAATTACAGAAATTGTATGAAAAAAATGGGTCAGAGGGAAACGCACTTGAAGAGACAGTGCCTGAGGTCATCTGGAGCTCTGGGGAGGCTGTTGGGCTTGCGCAGTGCCAAATAAAAATGGGAATGTCGTCGGGTGTTAGGTCGAGCAAGGGGAGGCATGCGTGGGGGTTTCAGCGCGTCAAAGGAGGTCGGTCAGGTGATGGTGTGGTTTACTTGTTTCCAGTTCGATGAGGAATTGTGAAGGGGAGGTGACGGTTTGTATTGGAGGACGTCGCGCTGAAGGAGGAATGCAAGGAGAGTGGTTGTCCATATAGGATGAGTTCGTGCCAAAGGAGGACATGTGGGGTGAGGTCGCGCCGAAGAAGGCTGTGCTAGAGGAAGGAAGGGGGAGGAGCAGTCCAGTGTGGGTAGGGTATGGAGGGGGAGCATCGAAGTGAAAATCTAGGAAAGGGGGATCCCTTGGATGATGGGGTAAAGGGGAAGTAATAGAGAAATAAGAATAAAATAAATATGAATAAATAAAATAATAAGAAAAAGAAAAAATAAAATAAGGTGAAATAAATTCTAAACAAACCCAAACCAATCGAATAAAGTAATAATTATGCTAATAATAATAATAATATGTTAAAAAAATTACATATATGATAGAAATTTTAATAATAAAATCCTATGGGATGTATTTACGAAAATAATAATATTAATAATCTTAATCTTAATCTTAATATTAATAATATTGTTATTATTGTTATTAAAACAACACAAAAATAATTTTGTCTTGGCGTCCACAATTAAACATCACAACCAAATTCAATATTAGATGAAATAATAGGGATAATAATAACCTAATATAAATATTGAATTAAATAATAATAATTATAAAGATAAAAATAAAATAATAGAACCATTCAAAAAAATTGCATTAATTATTGAGTCTAGACTCTGCGCATAGACACGTATGTGGTCACCGAATAGTTTCCCATCCATACAATAATAAATTTATTCATAAAACTCTCCCTTATTAAGGTTGGACACTACTCACATTCGCGCTTACAGTCGTACACCCATATAAGATCCCAAATTCTTTTAAAATAGAACTGGTTCAAGCCGCATCTCAAAAGTGAGACCCAAAAATAATTAAAAAAAAGGTGTAGGTCGGGGTGGGACAATTCTCCCCACCATGACACTTTCTGCCCCCAGAAAGTCCCAATGGACAAGGTCAACCAAGAGTTCCAAGCGAGACCACAAAGTCACTTAGAACAAAACCTCAATCGACCGAAGACCCAGGATTCAAAACACCCATAACCTGAACTCCCAAGATATCTTAACCAGAATCTCCATGTAAAACAACAAACAACAAGGAATTCACCTGCAAACAAAACTACAACCGGGAACTCCCCGACCCCTGTCTTTGGGATCCCTAGGGTTGCTCGAGATCTCCAAGAACACTCGTCAAGCGACCCATTACCCGAGCAACCCAATTACCATGGTCGAGGTTGAGCGGAGAGGAAGTAAGTGGTTTCCCTACTAAGAGAACTTGGAAGGCAATGTTTTTTCCACACATTCTACCTATGGTTGTCTCCACACCATATTAGGATTATTTTCATACTTTGGTTCTTCAATCCAAGACAACTCGCCGACGCAGACATACATCTTACACTGGCTGGACCATCCAAGATCCCTATGATTAAACAACACAAGAGGGGGCTTCTATGAGACCCTCATTGGGTCTTCCCACCATTTGAAAATTTTCCTAACACCACGGAACCAACAAGGGAATTCCCAATTTACATTGAAATATACAGACTAGACTCTTCATCACAAACCACCAACACAATTTGACTTTCATGGAAAATTCCCATATTGGACCACACTCAACCACATAAGATGGTGTTGATAGAAAAACCCCCTAAACATAGAGGCAAACTGGACATGCGCATGTCAATTCCACAAGATGGGAGAACCCCAAAAACGAGTACAATTTCAACTCCTAAGTTACCCACAATAAGTTTTATAGAGCCCACCTGGTGGCCTTACAAGAATAGGGATTCTATGAACCTCTTTAAGGCCTATGAGGAACTCCCATAAACTATTACTACAACAAGGATACACGACCTTCATACCAATCAAAAAAAATGAATACATCAGAGGTGATACCTCAATAAGGAAATTTATGTTGTCCCAATCTGTCATTACAGACTTATGTCAAACCAAACTCATACGACGTCCGACGAGTTTTGATTGCGTGCAATCTTTACCTCGAGACATATTGTTGGGGCCCTAATGTCTGAATCATCTACCACCTTTTTGTCATAATATTACCACCTATTACTAGAGCATACTCTGCTATAAAATAAACCTGCATATTAGTCCTCATCCACCGAGCGGACACTTCTTCAACATACCAACTAATAATTGCAGCGAACTACTTAGGGTGTCCGACTGACCCCACTAGAGGTAGGAGATTGATCGGTCTGTCAAACGTGCGACACAAACTAACAAGAGGGGCACTCCAAGAACAAGTCTCTTTAGTTCACAATCATTATCGGATGAGGAACCTGCACTTACCACAATATGGACGAGACCAATAACTATTATGAGATTTAAACTGATTGTTCCACACAACGTCTAGAGAACATGAAACCAGCTCATCATAAAGGTCAACACACCCCTTCGCTGCCTGTTGACTGGTCAAGTACTTACGTGATCAAACACATTCCCTCACCTTCGCTTCATTAGGTGAAACCTCAAGATTAAGGTAGTCTTGAGGTTTTCTCAAGAAATCCTCATTCATAGAAAAAAGAAGATGATCGTTGTTTACCAATCTCGTCCCTCTCCTCCAAACACACTCGAGATGACTTACGCCCACACAACATTCAGAGTTCCTTAAAAAATGAAGACACTCTCAATATTACAAAGCATTAAATAGAACACATTGGACCTCAACATCTACAAAAATATTACACAACTGAGTAAAACCCAACTCTACCACTCCACTAAGAGCCTGGGTCGGGCCATAAACTGAGAGAGACCTGCTGGAACCCATGGTACATTTCTAGGGGGAATATCTGAATGAGAAACAAAAAACCAAACTTTAGTATCTCACAGAACAAACACCTATAGTCGAGACACAAATCTGGTAATTCCAATTTAAAACATCAATTCATTTTTAATGGAAAACACTCACTTGAAAAACAAAGCACAGTACGATAACAGCCAACAACTCTTTTTAACCCATTGCTTTAAATATGGACTCAAAACCATTTTTGCAATTCCAATACCATTTAACCACTAAACAACATATTAGAGAAAACCCCACTTGTCAAGAAATAAGAAGCATCTTTAAAAATCAATCACTCACCACTGATATTCCTGGATGCCTTGCAGATATGCATTTTTGTTCCACTCAAGCACTCATCCACATGATCCACCAACTATACACTAATCACTTCAACATGAATATGTTAGAACCCATAGGAATATAATTGGATGAAATAAAGCTCTTCCATATTCAAAACAAAACATTCCCAATATTCTGAAAATACATTTTTCAAAACCATTTCAAATATTTAAGGCAAATTTTCAATGTGATTTTCATTTCCAAAATAATTTACTTCACTTTTAAATCACACAAAACGTTCTTTTAGAAATTCATCTTTGGAAAATCAAACGTCGACTTCCAGAAACAAGGTTCAAAAGAAACACCCTCCCAAAACCATGCCAAACGCATAAAAAATTTAAAATAAGAGAAACACCAAGATCTGTTTCCTTAATGAAAACACTCTTATGCCAACCCCAAACTGAAGTAAGACATCACAAAAATTAAAGCAACTGGTCAGAACACTAGTGGTCGGGTCTAACCCGACTACATGGTTTAGCAGACCTTACCCTTGCCAAGCACCAACAACTAAAAGTATTGAGCCATACTCTCGGGAATCACATGGGTCACTACTCCATGTGAGACCGCACACAATATGAGATTACTCCTACTATCATCCCCCATCCACATAGACCAAGGTTAAAAAATTAAATCATGAACTACCCCTGCTTACTCGAGGATCACAACGAGTAAGAGTTCGTGACTCTCTACCTGCACCTACCACACAAGTACCAACAGTCTTATCTCAGATATACCTAACACCCCAAATAACAAGAACATAGCATCCTATGATACCATTATTTCACGAACCAGGCTGGGTCATCATCCAACCCGGTGCTCGAACCCGGTCTGTGACATGTCCCGAAGGGCGTTCCAAATCCCCATAGGTTCGCAACTCGCGCTGGCACCACAATGAGGCAGTTGGAAATGATTTATCACATAAAAGGAAGATACACTATCGACATAAAGTATGAAAATATCTAAAACGTGAAATTGAAAATAGAAAAGGAATGAAATGTTAAACATACCCCCATGTAACCTCATGGGTCACCAACAAATACAGAAACCATCTTACTATAAGAGAGATCCAAAACACGATCCTCAAACTAAGAATATAAATTTGGCATGACCACAAAGATGATCAGTAGGAAAGCCAAAATACAACAATGCCCTATTCCTATGACTTTAATAAGTAACTAGAATCATGCTAGTTTGAAAATAATGCATAATAAAATAATGATGTTAACACTTGAAATTCAAATAACAATCTTCCACTTCGAGGAAAATAATTTCCCTCCCCCTTTCCAAATAGTCTTTGAGCATGCATTAAAATTTCCAAATTTAAGGAGACCAATTTAGATTCAAATATGGTTTTCACAAAAGAGGGAACAATAATGAAACAATTGAATTTAAAATCATGTACCAAGAACCATGGGAAGTCCCTAAGAAGCTATTGTTAGTTGGAGTCCTAGTATCTTCATGTCTCAGTGAAACATTTCATAGAACACCATGACCCTCAGAAAATGTTTCATAGAATACCACGACCCTAAAGAAACATGGCTTAGAAGACTATGACCCTCAGTAATTCATATGTTTATTTAGTGTTGTAATCATCAAACCTGAAGTGAAACCGGGTGAAGTCATGTCAAGAACACTAGCCCACAATTCCTAGTTCACCCACCTAGACACCCAGGTTTCTCAATATTATCTATTTCAAGTGGTGGTGAGTTTTCATAAAACTAACATACATAAACACATCTTTATCTTTATTCAAAAACACACCCACATTCTCATCACCGATCTCTCAACCTTGAGCTCATCACCCTTTTTCTATTTGCCACACAAAGATGCACAGGCCACTTTACTAGGAAACTATCACAAACCACAAATAAATACTTACATCGCATTTAAAAAAATAGGGGAATGTCTCAAGTGGGGTTTTCTATTTTTTCAAACCAAAATCAAAGTTCCAAACAGGCCTCATCACATTATAAGGAGTAGTTCATTATTTTAGAACACATGAGGGTAGTGTATTTTTTTTAAAGAAAACATAAAACCACACTTACAATGAAGTAATCAATTTTAGGAAATAAAATCATATTTTAATCTTGTATACACACCAAAACCCATTTTGAAAAATCAATTTGGAATCCCTTTGAAAGTAAAACTTTCTGTTGCACTTTTATAACAAATTAAAACAGAAGACCACACACCTTTTGGAAATACCCATTACATGATCAAATACACAAGAGACCACTTATTAATAACCATAACCATATATATATATATATAAAGCAATGAATTTCATATAAATCCATGGAAATAATTCTAATGGAACATCATGAAAAATCGGAAACTCTAATTAAAGGTAAAGGCATATAGAACCTACCTCAAAACATGAATGATTTGACAAGGAAAACCCAAGACCACTTTAACCACATGCATATACATTTTCATGTATATGTATATAAATAGGTCCTTACTATCGATGACTCGAACCCCCAAGGGATCACTCACTATAAATATATTTTAATTAAATAATTAAACACTTATACAATTTATAAAACATTTGAAATTCCACATCAAAGTCATACACTAATAACACACTCAAAACATACTATCTAAAACCATGCGCCCTATGATGCAACACCAAAACTCAAACTGCACAATTAAGTTTAAAATTACTCAATCACTCAACATGGCTTTTCACCGAATATTTCCCACATATTTCACCACATGCAACCAAAATGTCAAAAGTACATCAAATCTCAAACATAACCAAATTAAAATCATAAAAACTAATAAATAAACATAATGAATTAATTAAACACACAAAATAATACATCAAATATCGATTACACATGGAATCACCTACATTGGTGAAGATCAACTTCGTAAAGTTGTGCGAAACTCATTCCGCATTTCAAACACACCACAATCAAACACAACAATAACCTAAAAGCCCACAATTGGTCCAATTACACCAAAACAAACCATTATCAAACCAAAATCTAACCACAAAATTACCAAAAATGGAAGAACAACCAGGTCGGAGGGAAACACAGCTGCATCAAGGGTGTGGGAGGTCATCCAGAGCTCCGAGGAGGTTCTCAGGGTTGCACAGTGCTGAAAAAATAGTGAATGTTATCGGGTGTTCACTCGAGCAAGGGGAGGCGCACGTGGGGGTTTTGGTGTGTCATAGGAGGCTGGTTGGGCGACGGTGTGGTTTAGTTATTGTTGGTCCGGTGAGGAGGAGCGAAGGGGATGGTACGGTCCGAGCTAGAAGAATCCATGCTGAAAGATGATGGAATGGGGAGGGGTTGTCCATGCCGGAGGAGGTTGTGCCAAAGGAGGCCATGCAGGTGGAGTTCACGCCGAAGGAGGATTCATTGGAGGAAGGCAAGAGGAGGGACTGTCCAGTGTGGGTAGGGTTAGGAGGGGGAGCAGTGAAGTGAAAATCAAGGAATGGGGGGAGGCCTTGTGCCACGGGGTAAAGGGGAAGTAAGAGATAAACAAGAAGAAAAAAATGAGAATGAAATAAAAGATTATGAAAAATAAAAAATAACATAAGGTGAAATAAATTCTAAAAAAACCCAAACTAATTTAACAAAATAATAATGATAATTATAATAATAAGTTAAAAAATTTAAAATTATGAAAAAAAATTATAATATTAAATGCCTATGTTAATTATTTATAATAATAATATTATTATTATTATTATTTTTATTATTATTATTATTATTGTTATTATTGTTATTAAAGAACACAATTATAATTTTATATTTGTGACCACATTTTAATTTCACAACAAAAATTAATATTAGTTAAAATAAAAAGGATAATAATATCCTAATTGAAGTATTAAATTAAAGAATAACAATATTACTGATAAAACTAAAATAATAGAACCAGTCGTAAAATAATTGCTTTAATTATTGTGTCTGGACTCCACACAAAGATGTGTACGTGGTCGCGACACAGTCATGGATCCATGTAATAATAAATGTATTCATAAAACGTTCCCTTATTAAGGTTGGTCCCTATTAATGGTCATTCATACAATCACGCACCAATATAATATCCCAATTTCTTTTAAAATAGAACCGGTTCAAGCCACAACTCAAAAGTGAGACCCCAAAATAATTAAATTGAAATAAAGCGTTGGTGAGGGTGTGACAGTGAGAGAATATTTAGTTTTTGTATGTCTCTATTTTAGAATATAATGAACCAGAATAAGTGAACATATTGGGGAATGTATCCCCCATCTTCCAATAAATTGTAGGGATTCACTACTAAGACAACAAAGGGAATGGTTTAAAAATTGTGCAAGTATATTTTTTGTTATCAATTTTGGCTTGCAACTAATGTAATGGATAAGATGGAGACGAAACCAGGACATATGGTAGAGGTGAATACTCTAGAATGGAACAAGAGTTGTCAAAATATCCCTCATAATGGTTGTTATGTCACGTATGACAATTCTTTATCAACTTCATCGTTCAACCTAAACATCCCACAAATCTATTCAAGATGTATAACCACATGGGAGGATAGATAAATATATTTTTTGTATCTATTATATATGTAGAGAATCAAATTTCATACCTACTACTATTTTATAATTGTATTTCATTTTCATATTTACTATAAAATCAATAAAAAATAAATATTTCATAACACCAAAATATGATATGTATTTTACTTAAATTCGTATGAACTAACAAAATATTGTGATTATTCATATTATATATGAATATATGTGATTTTATCCTCTTTATAAAATTAAATAAAAATTAACCTTATCAATAAATATAGATGACATTATTATTAAGTAATAATTTAAAATTTGAGGTCACAATTTATTTAAGATGGAGAGAATATAGTTCCCCATGTTTTGGGAAATATTTTTTCTAATGGCGGTGGATTTTTATTTTTTGTAATTATTTATATGTATAATTTTATGTAATATTTTTCTATTGATTCATAATTATTGAAACATTATTAGAAAAATGTGACCTATGAGATATATACACATAAAAATATCTATTATTATATCATAAGCGGGTCATCAAAAAGAACATATAACTACTTACTACAAACCATTGATATTTACTCAGTAAGGATAATGTATATCCATTAAAACTGCACAAATCTATAAGTTACACAATATATAAATTATTACCCCATTGGCCACTATGAAATCAAATGGGGTGTCTTAATCCTTGCAGATCATCAATACCCAATCCAAACCAATAATTACGATTATCAACATGAAAGGAGAATAATTATTCAACATCTATATTATGAAATAAAAATTAATCCTTATGATGTGAGAGTGAAGTAATAAATTATTTAGAAACTCTATACAGAGGAATGAAATCTGGCGATCATAAATATTATTGTTTCAAATATATTAGTTTAAAATATCATTATTGGTCGTATATCAAATATATCAGCTAATTCCTTTTATTGTGAAACAAATAATTGAGATAATAAAAATCACAATGAATTTAAAATATGATATTAATATATATATATTTATTTATTTATATTCATGGATTAAAAATATACAAATATTATTAACAATATAGAAATACATTATGATTTATGTATAAAATTCATGCAATGATTTTAATATTCCTTGGTTGAAACATTAAATTTTATAATATTAATAATTATTTATAATGGTTTTTTTAAATACAATTTGTAAAAAATAATTATATTTTGTAAAAGAATGATGTTTTATGTATTTTTTATTTTACCTCTAGGGATTAAAATTGAACACCTATAAAAATAATATATGAACTAACATATTATCATCTTTAATATTTTAAATCAATAGTAAATAATATTTTGAAGATATAAGAATTAGTAACACCATTTTAATAAAAATATATTATATTTATAATATATATTATTAAATTAAAATATAAATATAAAATTTTCTAAATATAAATTTTATAATGTAAAAAAACATTCAGGAAATCATTATACAAAAATTAACATATTATGTATTTTGTTTTTTACAAAAATTGATTTTTTAGGTAGATGGTAAAGATATAAATTTTCTATTACTATCAACATTATGAAATTATTAGACAATAATTGCATAACAAATTTTGAACAATATTTTAATAAAAAAATATATATATTATAAATTTAAATAAATTTTTAAAATTCAATATTCAGATTCAAAATAATATTATAGAATATAATAATTCTAATGTAATATTTGGACAAAAAATATTTCTAGTTATTTTCTTTTAATAATATTTTAACATGATAGTATTTAATATAAGAGTTATTATAATATTTGTAAAATATATATAATTATAAAACACCTAATTTCAAAATAATCACTGGAACTTATAATTTTATCCTAGACCAAAATATTTTTCATAAATGTAAACATAAAAAATGGTGTTTTCACATTACATGTAATAGTATTAAAATTATTTCTACTTAAAAATATAAATTTTATTTGGAAAACTGGATTTAATATTATCAAATATAGAGTTAAAATTTCCTAATAATCATCATTTCATTTTTCATAATTTAATATAAATTACCTATGTATAAATTACATAGCATGCTAAACATAGATATGGTAATAGTCAAAATCTAAAAATAAATGAATTTAAAAAAAATATTAAACATTGCGTAGAAAATTTTTTTTGATGATTTCTCAACCATACTGATTCTAAAAATATATAATTGTTCTTTATGGAAATATATTCCATGTAAAATATGTGGTATATTTTTATTAAATAGTATTATGGGATAAAAATCAATTCTTATCAGATAAAAATTGAAACAATATCCCACAACCTCTCCACACATTCGAAGTCCCAAAGGACCTACACAAACTCTACCCTAAATTATCCTTAAAAACATATACCCACATCCTAAAATATATTATATTTCTAAATTTTTATGAATATGTTCCCTAATTTGATGAATATAGAGAACATCAAATTTTAGGGGATGTTACGTTCAAGCATATAGGGATCTTGTAATAACTCGGATCTTCTTTTCAGGTATATTTTTCTTTTTCGTGTAGTTTTTGGGAATAAGAAGAATTTTTGGAAATTTTCTAAGTAAACTCCATGTACTATATAAGTACACAAAGTGTACTTCAATGCTGCTAGAGTCCGTGTGCTGGCCATGTCATGGGATCACACACAGCCATGTATGGGTGATGTGGAGGCCGCCTAATACGGGGTACGGAAACAACAAGTACATGTCGTGTACTCCAAAAGTACACACCATGTACTTTTTTTTCATTAAATGCACTGGGGTCACATCTTAACCCCAGAACTATCTTCTTCTAGGTGTTCTTTGACCAAGAGAGTCTGTACGGCTGCATATCTTCGACGAGCCACCAAGCCTCCATCCGTCCTCTGATTCTAACACCGTTGGGTGCATTGGAATCACAGCGCTAAACTCTTCATTCTCTTAGAGATCCGTTTTCCAATTTCTTTATTTCTCAAGATATCGTGGCTTGAAATTTTTATGTGGTTTCGTATATCTACAACTTTCAATGGAGAATCAAGCTTCATGGTTCATGTATTTCAATCTCCTAATGTCAAGGTAGGTGGTTTGTGCCTTTCTGTATAAAGTCATTGATAATTTGTTCAAATTCAACCAATACCCTTGAATGGGGTATTGTGAGCTTCATTTTTTCCCTTTTTGTTTCCCTAATTTTCTTATAGGCTTGAGTAGAGGTTATTGTACATGAATTGGGTAATTTTATCGTTCTTTGGATGCCTTTCCCATGCATTTTTTTCATGATTATGACTGTTTGGTCTAGTTTGTCCTGTTAGGCTATTTCTAGTTCCATGACTAGTTTTTAGGATGTGTGAATGTTATTCCTTCATGATGAGATATTGTAGAATGCTATCCAAGTATTTCTTGAGTTTACTTTGGCCGTTACAAGATGCGATACTTGCTGACTTTACACGGTGATGCGGGAACCTTGTGTAGTAGGCCATTGGGCGAATGGACGTAATGACTTCTCCTGAGTGTCTTTAAAATACGATGCGAGACCACATGGGGAGTGACGTTGAGTTCTTCCTTAGAGTGTATGTAGTTCCTCAACGTGGTCCACAGAGGGAATGAGATGTTGAGTGCTTCCCAAGAGTGCCTTTAGTATGATACGAGACTATAGGGGTAATTGACAATGAATGCTTCCCTAGATAGTCTATTCGTTTGATAAACCAAAGGAGTGAGACTGTGTGTGCCTCCCAGAGGGTTTCTAGTACTTGTAGGTTGGACCATTGGGGTTAGTCTGTGAGAACTACCCAGAGGGCACTACAAAATATATAAATTTTTCCAACATGGGAATATCAATTTGTAAAATTACATTTTTTTTGTAAAACGTTTTACCAACATATATGTTCTTGTCACTAAACTGTTGGTAAAAACTCTGTCGCTAGATGTTTTTGCAACAGATAAAATTGTTCTGTTACAATTATAATAATACCAACAGAAAATATATATGCTGGTTGAAGTGTTTTGTAACATATTATTATGACAATTTTTCTGTTGGTAATAATACTGTCAACATATAATGTATATTTATAATTTATATTTGAATAAAAATTATAAATTTTTATAGCTAGTAAAATTTTATATCATATTTACTAATTTATCGTATATCATTCATTTGTTTAAATTATTAAACATATGAAGATTTACAAGAATGTTCAATCACATAAAAAAATAAATTATATTAATAATGAAATTTAATTCAAAATGAATCAATAGAAAAATGTAAGATTCATCCCCCACATAATCCATCACAACCCCACACCCCCACCTTGAGATCCATAAACACCCCATCCCAATGTACAAGCGACCAATCTATTCCTAGGACTGATCTATTCCCTAATACAAATGATCGAGCTCCAGCATCGGTAACTCATCCATGCCCCAGAACCAACGAGCCAGCTGCAACTATACCACAACCTTCAGCGCACCAGCACCAGTAACTCATCCATTTCTTGGGAATAGTGAGTCAGCTCCAACACTAGAGAAAAACATCAAATAGTTGTTATACAACAGCCTTCGGCTCTAAGATCCCCACCACACACAACCAAATAGCATACTAAAAATGAGATAGCTCTAGTACCATCGAGAAACAAGTCGATCCAACTCCAATACCAGCATGAAACCACAAGTCGTTGTTATGACACAACCATAGGCTCCAATATCTACATCAAAATTAACCAAAAAGCACACAAAAATTAGTAAAAAATATCTCCATTAATTGAAACCAAAATAAAAATAAATGTAATTATAAAAAAATTATTTTCATTTTGACTTTTTTTGCATCATCTCCTAGTCGAACACCTTTTGTAGATGTTAATTGAGTTTTGGAGTTCCTAAAACTGAAATCATTGGGTAAGTGGGATTTTTTATGAGTTCCTAGGAAGGTTTCATTCAAGCAATGGTTCACTAATTTAATGTGAAAAGTAGCTACATGTCAATTTTATAGATGCATCAGATCATATATGTTCTCTCTTCAAAAAAATTAATGACAATGATAAACTGGAATCAAGAAATCACTAACCAAATCTGAACTTTTTATCCCACAGATTGATTGATGCTTAAATGACCTACACATGTAAAAAGCATGGAAGATCATGTGGAATCATTTATTGTTAACAAATATGATGCCACCCATTCTTTGGAATTAAGAATTACGAAGATGGTGTGAATCTATTAATTAAGAACTGGATTCCTAGTAAAATAAAAACAAAATCTTGATCTAATCTAAAGTAGATAAGTGCTGACCAAATCCTAATATATGTAAAAATATTGAAAATCATCAACAAATAAAGGAACTATGAACTCCAAATTTAATTTATAGAGATAAAAAATTATGGCTATGCATGCACGTGAAACATCATGGAAAACCCAGTTTTTAAAATATCATAATACATTTGAAAATTATTATTTCATACATTTGAAATATATATGAAATCATATAAATTAATTCTAAAAACTAGTAGTAGATAAATTAAAATGAATGTCATAATGATGGTGCAGAACCACTTAACAAAAAAATCTATGATGAGTCCCTTTGTGTAATCCAACGATAACATAAAATCCCCTCTAAATCATTAATTCATATTGCATAATTATTTAAAATTAAATTTCCCATTTAACAAAAACTGCTATATTGTTGAACAAAAGAAAACCTAGTTAAATATCACTATGATCATTTTAACTGTCAATCGATTGAAATCCATAATTCAAATAAAACTTAAGAGGGCAAAATCGAAGCCCCAAGTCATGGAATATATAAGAAAATTATTGTACAACCATTCTCATCAAAGAAGTAAAGAAAATTGTTAAATAAAATAACCCCAATAGTCTTTATCATCATAAAAATATTAGAACCCAAGAAATTTAGATTATTTCACAATGAATTTTGTGAGGTCCAAATCAGTGTACCCACTCAAAAAAATGAAATAAAAAGAAGAGAAATAGAAGGATATAAAGGAAGGAAAGAGTATCATACCATGGGATTAATTGTCTAAGAACAACATTTTAAGTCATCATCATAGAGGAAGATGGATCATAATGTAGATAGATAAGGAGACCCATAGGTATCATTCATTTGACTAATTGAATTTGAAGCATGATCCCCAAAATTTGAGACTTACAATTTTAAGAGAGAAATGAAAATTCTTCTCCTTTGGGAAGAATTATTTTTAAAACTATTGCATGTGCACAAGGAACATGATGAATATTCCAGGTTCCCCCTCAATAATTCTCATTAGGTACATCATGTTCCCCCACCAATTACTTTGTGCCACATACAGTCCTAGAATTTTAGGAAGTACCACCAATTCACCTATCCAAAACACCTGAACCTTCTACCGAAATGAAATTAATTTGTAAAAACACCATAAATATCATCTCAAATCATCAAATTCAATGATTTGATTCCTATAGAAACAATTGTAACCCTCTTATGAACCAAAATTCATTTTCTCTCTTACATTCATAATTTTTTTAAAACATGACCAATGTTAGGGTCATTAAAAACCCCTAACCATTGTATTTTTTCAGCCCCCAAAAGTAATATATATCACCCAATAATAATATCAAAAGCATAGTTATTAATATAACGCATCATGGATTCTCTATAGAGCTTCTAGAAAGGCGTGCAGTGGCGCACGCTATGGTGCACAATAGAACACAATAGTGTGGCGCGCACCAATGCGCCTACCTGTTCGGTTGTTTTTTTAGTTTTTTAGCTTGTGTCTGCCGACTCATATTACAATACCGATTAAAAATACCTCAAACATACCTCACGTGTGTCCCCCCTTCTGTGCTCCCCTATCCTCTTCCCGCGATAGCCGTGACCCAGCCCCTGTTGGACCACGTCGTGCGGTGCGAGTCATCTCCCATGACGCTCACTTCCTGACCGAGACCGACCGTCCACGATGACCCTGCCCTCCACATTTAGGGAATGTGCATGCACTTGGCACACCTTGAGTGCAAACAAAACCCAAAAAAACAATTTTTTTATTCAATTTTATTGATTTTTTTCCAGTTACTAATGTTCGGCCCCTCTATCTGTCTATGGTAGGGTAGGGAACATTACTTTTTTTAATACTATGTTTTATTTTATTTTGTCAATTGTTTTTTTGATATATGGTTTATACTATCTAATTGGTTGTTTTAAATATTTGAGGAATTTTTATTTATTTCAAAATGAGATAACATCACTCCTTTAATATTGTATTTTTTAATAACTGTTTGCATTTATAGTTAATGTGTGTGATGGATGAAATATGAATGATTGACCAAAATATTTTATATTTATCTAATTATTATATAATTTATTATTTTATATTGTTGATATATATGTACATCTGTTCTATGCACGACAAGTTAATATTGCCATGTTCCATGCGTCGCACCGTGCCCTTTTGCATCGGGGGCCCTTGTCGAAGTGTTCCGTAAATAACTATGCACTAAAGTCATCAAAAAATTGATTTCATTATGATCTCCCTGATCTACAAACTCACATACTCACCAAAAACTCAAGGAATTTACACCAAAATGAACACATACATAATAATCAACAAACCATTATAATAAAATGAGTATACAGTAATACCTCAAGATATTAGAATAATAATTCTTCAAATTCCCAAAATTCAACCACCGAAAGACATCTCACATTACAATATATATATCTAAAAAACAGATCACTAAAAAATGACCTACTACACACATATCCTTTAATACCATAAAATTATTTCCATCATAGAACTCTAAAATTACGAACAATCAAAATACACTTCATCTTGTGGTTCTCCCCATCATAATACTTAACTATGATTTTCTTATATTTATTTTTCAAAATTCTGGTCAATCAAAACAATTTAATAAGAAAACTAGTTTTTAATTTCCATTTCAAAAATCAATTTATGATACACCCACATTTATAATGATATTATTATTATCATCTGGTAAATTTAAAAAATTTATCCACTCTAAAATAAATCCCACTTCCCTCCAATTTGGAAAACTCTATATTATGATATCAATTCACATTGGTTATTTTGATAACAACATCAATAATTTCACAGAATGGGCCTAGTGAAACGATGCCATTATGTATTATTTTTTATAGCAAGTATATGTATATATAAATGAAAACATATTGCTATATTATATCATGCTCAAATTAGTCATTTTACTCATCATTCCAATAAACACTTTTTATTTATTAGAAGCATTATTAGGTAACCAATAACTACCTCCATGATAAATATATTCCACCAATTGATGAAAAGAATGATCTAATCATCAAAAGAACAAATTGAATAGACCCTTATTTTTATATCAAGATGTTGTAAAGGCATGTTCGATCCAGTATTAACTACAGGAATTGAAATATTATATCTATGAGTAATAGAGGAATAATATAAAACTAATAAAAGTAGCATGGCATAGAAATAACAAGAATCAAATTTATACAATTTAAATGAAGGAATAATATATTATTATTTTTTAATTAATTATTTAATTAGAGATAGGCTTTTAATAGAAAGTAGAAGATATTTTTCAATTAAAAATAATTACTGATTCATATTATCATAATAATCACCAATATGTGAATATAGAAAACCACTATGCATATGAAACTAGGGTTTTTACAACTTTAGCCAAATAAAATGTCTTACAGGATCAGAATATACATGCAGGTGAATAAGCTTACATGACAATAATATATCATTCAAACTGAAAAAATATCCTACACATGATGTTTCAATTTTCTAATTTTATAACTCGTACATTTTCCCTGTGTAGCCCCAAATGTCCTACATAGTTTTCATGTAGATTTAATGTCATACAGGCACATAAATATCTTATATGGGTTCCACATAGAGATAAATATCCTAAGAATGATCATTAAATCAAGGCAATTTCCCCCCAGTGTCTTCCATCTTTCTACAGTTTTTCCATAATAACTTCAAATCTATCCATAATCCATTTAAATCAAACCCATGCAATCAAAATCACCACTGGAAATTATTGGAGATAAATTCATTATCATCCTCCATGTATTCAGACTGGCGATTTTCAAACAAAGTGTGAGTCCAAACATACAAATCAGCCAATTTTTGATTGATGGAGAAGCTGTGATTAATACAACGGTCGGTCAAATACAACAACCGCCCTTTCTTCTGTAGCTATGTCCAAAAAGGGTGAGGTTTCTAGGGTTTTACCTAGTGTATCCCTCATTTTATGCCCCGTGAAGGTGAAATAGTGGCCACCAAAGAGAGATATCACTACCCAACCAGTCCTACTCCACTAGCTTGAGTTTTCACAAAGAGAAGTTGGAATCCTAGAAGCTCCTAACATTTTTATCTGAAGAACATGAGGAAAAAAAATTAATAATCCTGATAATACCATTTCAATCCTTGGATTCTTAGCCATGAATAATGTTTTCTATAGAAGAAAACAATATATATGAATTATCCATGATAATTTTATCCTCAACTACTAGAGGGAAATTTATTTTGAAATCCATGGTGTCCAGGGAAAAAAACTGGGAATCACAAACATAGGGGGAGGGGATAGCCCTAATGTGGGAGCATATACAGCAAGCCCCTTTGAGGGAATGCAGAGAGATCTGTAGAAGGTGATCAATAGTTATAAGGAAACCACTAAGAGAGTGATCAGAAGCAGAAAAACCTCTTCAAGGGGGATAAGGGATGGGAGATGGAGGAACCTATGTGTCCACCTGTCCATGCCACCTACAATACTAGTAGCTAGAGGTCCATTGACCTTGGTGACCACAAAATTAACAGAAACCAGAAATCTTCTCATAAATAATAATTTGTTAGAATCCCCCATGTTTTTGGATATCTAAATTCTGAAAGGGATATGGAAAACATGGTATATGAATCCCCCCAGTAAAATTCTTCAAATATCGATCATTGTTGAAATACATTGTCCAATGAAAGAGGTCGAACTGATGGGTAGCACATAACTGAAAATCAAGAAACCAGTGTCCATGAGTGAAATGAATCCATGACAAGGACTCTGAATTGAAGAAAACGATGGTTACTCTTCATGAAGCAATACAATGAACACCTAAAATGCCTCTATCCCAAATCGAAGCATCAATATTAATAAACCTAAGAAACCATTCTCAGCAGAGAGTATCAAAATTAGAAAAAAACATGGAATGATGAAAAATACAAGATCAATATAGAATGTATTCATAACATGAATACGATAGAAATTTATAAATAACTTAAATTAAATCAGGTACTGCAAATGCAACAAGAGGGTGATTGGGGATCCTAAGTAGGTAATTCAGATACGAGAGGGAACTGATGAAAAACCAATATATCCATGGGGATATTTGGTATCCTATGAATGATGGATGGGAACCGTGAAGGGGTTCCTTCGAGGAGATCTGTGAGGGACACTGGCCGTGGGGAATTTCGACCAAGGGGAACAGAGAGGTTGGGTTGGGGGAGGGAAGTCATGTGGAATGAAAGTGGTTGGGGGAGGGGTTCCTGTAAGGAGATCTATGGGGAATGGCGGTCGTGGGGAACACTGAAGGGGAACAGGGAGGTAGGGTTGGGGAGGGAGGTCGTGGGAAACAACAGTGGTGGGGGGGATCTCAGGACTATTAGATTTTCTTGCATGTTTATCTATTTATTTTTTTTATATATAATGAATAAAGTTATTAATATATTAAAAAAAATATTGTATAAGGATTATGTATGTATGTATCAATATATATTTATTACCAATAAATATTACGATATTATGGATATTTTAAATAATTATATGTTTTTGTTATCAAAATGACATCCTTGTAATGGGTAATATAAATATATATATATATAGATAATTTTTTTTAAAATATTTGATATTATTGAATAATTTATTGGTTAATGATTTTTTGATGGTAAAAGATTTGTTGGAAACAATAACTAATAACAATATATTCATTTATTTGTAAATCAATTGGTGGTATTATTATGATAAGACAACAGATTTAAATGTTAGTAAAATATTATTTGGTATTGAACTACTAATATAAACAGATATATCTGTCAGTAAAAATAATTGTTGGTACCTATAATTAATAACAACCGAATTTAATAGCTGTTGGAATTAATCATTTTTTCCCTCAGATATATTAGCTATCAGTAATTTTCTTTTGGTAAAGGAATATTTTTTGTAGTGGGGTTACCTATTTGTTCTTATTTCATGAGTGTCTGCCAACTTGTCTGTAAATTATATGATAGAAATTATGGGTTGTTTGCTATAGACTGCTTTCCTGTTTACTGATTTCATTACTTTTACCTGCCATATATTCACTGAGTGTTAGGTTTAGATCTTCATGTGGTTTCTTATTAGGATTTCTATTTCACACCCTGTTTGGGACATGATTTTGGGCCCAAACAGATTACATTGTTGCAAGTATAGATAGGGGAAATCTCCCTTCTACTTCTGGTCCTGGATTGATGTGGAGTTGGAGAGCATGAGACTAATATATAGATTGTGATGATGAGGAGTTTATCTGATTTCATTTCTACATTGGTTTATCACTGTTTTATTTCAGTACTGTGACTTGTTTGGATGTTTTCATATTCATATATATCTTTCATTATATGTATACATGTGCTCCTGTTGTTTATCATATTTAGTCTTACGTTTTTCACTTTTGTATAGATTGTTTACTTCCTCTGCTACTGTTTATTGTTTTCTCTTATTTTGTGTACTCTGCCAATGAGGGCATTGTTTCCCCACTATCACACTCAAGGCCCTCACTACTAGTCGGCAGCCTGTGGAATTTGGAGAAATGCGCTTGAATCCATTTGACCAACTGTGTACGGGGCACCTCTGGGTGGCTTTCAGAACTTTTATGCTACAAAGTGGTATCAGAGAAATTATTTTCACTTGACATACTATTTAGAGCCTTTTTCTTGGGATGGGACGGAATAGGTACTTGGTTATAATTTGCGCCCAATAGTAGCGAACCCATGTACAGGGAAAACAATACTACCTTGTTTTTTTTTCAATTTTACTGTTTTGCAATTTTACAGTTGATTTGATGTCACCATTGTGGTATTCTCATGCATCGTGATGTTACCATTGTTGGTATTGTGGTTTAATTTAGGTCGGAGCCTGATTGGATGAGGGTATTCCATCTCATGCATCATCTAGGCACCTGTTATAAATCATATTCCATGCATTCTTACCATTCCATCTAGGATGAATTAGAGATTGAATGTTGTTGTGATATAAATTATGTAGATTATGTATGTTGTTGTGATAGATGCCTTGATATAGTCGCTGTAGTTTGATAGAGAATTTGTTTGTATAGTGATTCACTTAGATGGACACCAAACATTGGTTCTTGAGGTCTTATGGGCCCTCATGGACCAGAATTTGGTGGATCATTGCTTGTTTGCATTGTTATAATTTGTATATGATGAAAAACATTGATTCGTGGGGAGTATAGGCCCTCATAGGTCAGAATTTGGAACATTAATGCTTGCTTTTCTATGTTTTCTGGGCCCCGGTGCAGTTCTGAGGCTACTATCCGAAAAAAACCAGAATACATGGCCTGCACTTTATGAATACACACCGTGTAGTTTTTAGCCGTGTCACTGACTATGTGGGCAGGGACACGGGGTTGTGAAATTTCCTGTAAGAACACACAGTGTACTAGTTTAGCACGTCGTGTAGTCTGAAATAGGTACCCCAACCTTGTCGCGAACAACACGGGTCATGTTATCTTTTCACACACACACCCTGTATGAAGTTTACACACCGTATAGTCTGATCTAGGCACCCGGTCATGTCACGAACAACACGGGTCAGTGTCATCTTTTCTCATAAATGTTGTGTCGGACTGGAACACGCCGTGTTTTCCTAGAACATGTCGTGTAGTGTCAGTATTGTACCCAGACGTGTATCTAATAACATGGTTTTGTTGGGAATTCTTATAACACGTCATGTCTGTTTGAAACACGCCGTGCAGTTTGACCAGGGTACACATGTCCTGTAACTAACAACACGGTCTAGGAGAAGCATGTTGAGTGCAGGTCGTGTCTTCCTTAAACACACCTTGTAGTATTTTCTTAGGAGAGATGTGTGGATTCACTGTGTATAAGGACTCGCGAAGGGAAAGAGGATTCATGTACACTGTGTGTGTTTTGAGAACATGCCATGAGTTTGGGTTGTCACCTGACCAGTTTTTCCTAAATTACAAGCCAATGTAAATGACTTAAGGGAACACATCATGTAGTCTTTATACACGCCTTGTAGTCATATTTGTTTAAACATGAAAGCTCTTATACTCATGTTCCCTTCTCATGATACTTGTTTTTAGTCCTTGATAATGTGACCTACTGTGTGCGTTTGACCACGCAGAGTCATGGCATCGAGACGTCCTCCGGTAGCATGCCAGTTTCCATGTGGTGATCAGACGCCAGATATGGCTAATCAGGGACTTCCCATAGATCCTCCTATTGTTCCAGCCTTGGCACCTGCAGTGATACTGGTTGCATGCACCGATGGACTGTTTAGTGAAGTCTTTATGAGGATAATGCAGACCTTCCATAGAGCTCTTCCTCTTTCCTCTACTATGGCAGACATGACGCCGGTTTTCTAGTAGTAATATCCACCCACATTATCAAGGGAAAAGGGACCTTAGGCTGTAGAGTCATGGATAGAAGCCATGATAACGATCTTCAAGAATCTGGAGATTCTTACAGAGTGTCGGGTCAAGCTCATTACCTACATGCTATGAGACTCCTCCTAGAGGTGGTGGGACGTGATCTAATAGGTGGTTCATTAGCAGGTTATGGCATGGGAGGAGTATCATCACGTCTTTAATGACTATATCTTTCCATAGACCCTGAGGGCCAACCAAGCCTGGGAGTTTATGAGTCTTCAGCAGGGTACTCTTTCTGTCATGGATTATTTCACACGTTTCACTGAGATTCAGCATTTCGTACCCCTCGAGGGTGGATATGTATTGTTCTTGTTAAGGATTTTTGAGGATGGTCTCATATAGGAGATCCGATAACAGGTGAATATCATTAGGATGACATCCATATCTTCCATCGCCAACCAGACATAAATTTTAAAGCGCTATCTGAGAGATTCTGGAGCTGAGAGCAAGGGTGGTTCAGCTTCCAGAGTTAGTGCTTCACCAGCTGATAGTAGGAAGAACTATAGGGAGTCTACCGACGGTGATCCAGGGCAGCGAGACACATCTTTAGGTAGTCAGGTGGTATGCTACCAGTGTGGAAGGGCTGGTAATATGAGGCAGTAGTGCCAAAGAGACCTAGTGAAGTGCATATCTTATGGCAATATGGGTTTCCTTCAGCTCCTCTGATTGGTTTTCTCCCTAGCAGCTGGTGACATAGGGTCATCTATGACTCCTTGTTCAAGAGTAGTGCCACCAGTTTCTCACCAGTCGGGGAACTCGAGTTCATCCAGCCGTTTAGGCAGAGGTGGAGGCCGAGGCCGGGGTGGTCAGTCATCGGTTTTTCAACGATAGGTTGGTGGATCAGATCAGAGCGGTCAGGCAGGGTCACAGGGTCATGGTATAGGTTAGGCTTTTGCTGTGGAGTAGACCCAGCAGGAGAAGGATCCCGAACCCTCTACAGTTTGAGGAATTATCTTAGTAGCCTCATTTTTATCTTATACTCTTTTCGATACAGGGGCTCCCCATATCTTTATCCCTATTTCTATAGTGTATAGCCTTGGACTCGGCTTCTTTTCCTCCACCGATACTTTGACTCTAGACACAACATTGGGGACTAGGAAATCTAGTGTACGGCAGTGCAAGGAGTGCCCTTTTGAGGTTGCTGGGTAAGACTTTCTATGGGATCTCTATGCCCTAGAGATTACAGGCTGTGATTTCATTCTCATAACGGACTGGCTAGTTCCCATCTAGGAAGTCATCAACTGTTATCACCGTAAGGTGAGTTTCATATCACCATAGGGTGGATATTTCATTCATCGAGGTGAGTGGGATTTCCAAGCGAGTAGAGAAGGACCCGAGCATCATGGGTTAAGTGGAGTTACAGCTCATATTTCTAGTCTGTATCTGGATGACCAGGCGACTTCATAGTTAAACATTCCTCCCATGGTGGATCATTTCAGGGATGTCTTTCCAGATGAGTTTTCTGGTATGCCTCCGGAGCATGAGGTATAATTTTATATTGAGCTCATGCTAGGAGTGGAACCAGTGTCCATTCCTCTTTATAGTATGGCTACACCTGATTTTTTGGAACTCAAGAAGCAATTGGAGGAGTTTTAGGAAAAGGGTTTCATTCAAGCTAGTATTTCTCCTTGGGGTTCACTTGTCCTGTTTGTGAATATGTCAGACGACACCCTTAGGCTCTGTGTAGATTATCGGAAGCTGAACCAGTTGACTGTCAAGAACTGATATCCCTTTCCTAGGATTAATGAACACTTTGATCATGTTCGAGAATCCTAGGAGTTATCGAAGATTGATTTGAGGTCCGGTTACCATCAATTGCGTGTTAGATCATTTGATATACCTATTACAACTTTACAGAGAAGGTATAGTCTATACGAGTATATGGTTTTGTCGTTCAGTCTTATGAACATGCCTGCAGTTTTCATGTCACTGATGAACCGAGAGTTCCACCCTTACTTATACTCTTTCTTGGTGGTCTTCATGGATGATATCTTTGTTTACTCTCACACTCGACAGGACCATGCTACCCATCTTGATATCATTTTGAGTACACTGAGGGAGAATTAGTTATATGCTAAGATCTCAAAGTGCAACTTTTTTATGGATCAGATTCAATTCATGGGTCATGTTATCTCAAAGATAGGACTATAAATAGACCTAGAGAAGGTGAGAGCAGCAGTTTCCTGGGAGCAACCGAAAAATTCGTTGAGGTGCAAAATTTTCTAGGGCTGGGTGGATACTACAGAGGATTCTTACTGAACTTTTCATGCTTAGCAGCACCGCTGATGGGTCTAAACAAGAAGGGTGTAAAGTTCTTATTGTCATATTCTTGTGACTCATCCTTTCAGGAGCTTAAAGGGAGGTTCACTATAGCACTGATACTAGTATTTCCAGAGCCGGGCAAGAGATACACTGTTTATTGTGATGCTTCAGGTATGTGGCTAGGAGTTGTGCTTATGCAGGGAGATGAAGTCATTATGTACGGGTCTCTGCAATTGAGGCCACCTGAGAAGAACTACCTAACGCACGATCTTGAGCTAGCGGCAGTTGTTCATCCCTTACGCTAGTGGAGACATTATCTCCTGGGAAATCAATTTGTGGTTTTCACCGACCACAGGAGTCTCAAGTACATCTTCACTCAACGTGATCTGAATTTGAGACAGCTTAGGTGGGTTGAGTACCTATATTCCCATGCCTTTTACCTTGCCTATACACCTGGTAAAGGAAACATAGTGGCTGACGTGCTGAGCAGGACAACTGAGATACATGCAGTTCAGGAGGCAACTAGTGAGTGGAAGCTTATGGCTCTATTCTATGAGATGCATTTGGAGGTGCACAACAGATAGGGGCAGGCCTTTCTATCTCATGTAGCTATTACCTCTATGCTTCATGATAGATTTCGAATGAGGCAGCTATCAAATTCTTGAAGGCCTTTTCCTATAGAAACGTGTGTCTGGAGAGGACCATATTCTTGGATGGACAGTAGGTGAGGATGAGATCTTGCATTTCCAGGGACGCGTATGGGTTCTAGTAGACATACGCGAGGAGCTGATGCAGTATTTTCATTCCTAAGTTTGGGGAGTTCATCCTGGAATCACCAAGATGTATCGTGACCTACACCATTAGTTTTGGTGGCCAGGTATGAAGAGTGATTTTTCTATTTTCATCATGAGGTGTTCCACCTGTCACCAGATGAAAGCAGAGCATCAGCGACCTGTAAGTCTTTCAAAGTAGTTACCCATTCCTTAGTGGAAGTGGAATGATGTCGTGATGGAATTCGTGACCTATTTGCCGAGGTCACCTTGAGGGAATGATGATGTTTGGGTTTCCATCAACAGGCTTACAAAGGTTTCTCAATTCTTGCTGATCAATGAGACCTTCAGTGTGGATGAGCTGGGATGGTTATACATCCTAGATATTGTACGACTAAATGGAGTAACACCTTTCATCATTTCATACAGGGAACCACATTTTACTTCTAGGGTCTGGCAGTGGCTATAGAAAGCTTTGGGTACGTAGGTGCTTCTGAGTATAGCTTACCATCCTCAGACAGATGTCCAGTCTGATCGTACGATTCAGGTGCTTGAGGATATGCTCCAAGATTGAATTCTAGTCGTTGGAGGTTATTGGGAGAAGCATATACTTTTTTTGTAGTTTGCCAATAATAATAGTTTTAATGAGACTATTCAAATTACACCTTTTGAGGATTTGTATGGTAGGACATGCCAATCACCCTTATATTGGCTGGAGGCAGGAGATGCATCATTGTTGGGACCTCGTCTTGTTCAGGAGACCACAGAGTAGATAGAGTTGATTGGGAAGAGGAGGACTACTACACAGTCTCGGCAGAACTCTTTTGTCGATCAGCAGAGACGACCTCTGATGTTCGAGGTCAGAGATTAGGTTTTTCTGTGTGTCATACCAAGGTTGGGACACTAGCGGATAAGGATACATGGTAAGCTTCCACTGAGGTACATCGGACCTTTTGAGGTGTTGGACAGATTTGGGCAGGTTGCCTATCGGTTGTCGTTACCTTAGAGGTATTGGGCTACGCACAACGTCTTCCATGTTTCTCAGCCTCGATGTAACTTTTTAGACAGGTCTCAGGTCTTTAAACCTGAGGAGGTTGAGATAGATGTGGATGCGTCTTTAGAGGAGAATCCTATCCGGATTGTTGATCGTAGTATGATGATTCTCAGTGGTCGGTCTGTTCCTCTAGTATGAGTGCTATGGCCGCACGGGTGAGTACAGGACGAGACTTGGGAGAGGGAGACTGACATACAATTATTGTGGCTGGAGCTCTTTGGGATTTCATCTTCTACACCATGTTAGGGAAATTTGGGGTGGAATTTCTTTAAGGGGATGATTGTAAAACACGAATCTTCTTTTTAGGTATGTTTTTCCTTTTCTAGTCATTTTTGGGAAAAAGAGGAAATTTTGGAAATTTTCAAATTACACACTGTGTACACTATAAGTACACGCTGTGTACTTCGATGCCACTAGAGTCCGTCTGCTGGCCGTGCTATGGGCACACACATGGCCATGTCTGGGTGACGTGGAGGTCACCTAATGCGAGGCACTAAAACAGCAAGTACACACTGTGTACTCCAAAAATACATGTTGTGTACTTTGTTTTCTTTTCATTAAATTCCTCGAGGTCGCGTCTTAACCGCATAACTATCTTCTTCTAGGTTTTATTCACCCGGGAGAGTTTTTAAGGCCGCGTATCTTTGACGATCCACTGATCCTCCATTCGTCCTCCGATTCTAACACCTTTGGGTGTATTGGAATTGCAGCGGTAAGCTCTTCCTTCTCTTAGAGCTCTGTTTTCCAATTTCCCCTCTTCCTCAAGTTATCGTGGGTTGAACATTTTATGCATTTACATTGATCTATGATTTTCAAAGGAAACCCATGCTTTGAGGTTCAAGTATATTGATCTCCTAATGTCAAGGCGGGTGGTTTGTGCCTTTCTGTAGAAAGTTTTTGTGTATTTGTACCAATTCCACCAGTACCCTTGAATAGGGTATTGCGTGTTTATGGTTTATCACTTGTTGTTTGCCTTCGTGGATTATATGACAAATTAGAGGTAACTGTTTGTTAATATGGTAATTTTATTATGCTTTGGATGCATTTACCATACATGTTTTTCCAATTTATGACCATTTGGTCATGTTTTTATTGTTTGGCTATTGCCAGTTCCATTCCTAGTTTATAGCATGGTGTGACTATTGTTCTTTCATGCTGAGATGTTGTAGAATGCTATAAAAGTATTTCTTGAGTTTAATTTGGCTGTTACATGATGCAAAACTTGGTGACATTACACAGGGCTATGGGAAACTAGTGCAGTAGACCATATGGAGAGTGGACGTAAGGACTTTTCTAGAGTATCTTTATAATACGATGGGAGGCCACAAGGGGAATTGACATTAAGTGCTTCCTCAGAGTGTCTGTAGTTCCATGATGTGGGATACAGGTGGAATGAGGCATTGAGTGCTTCCCTAGAGCGCCTTTATTTATGATACGAGACTATAGGGAGAATTGACGGTGAGTGCTTCCCCGGAGATTCTATTCTTTATCTGAACCAGTGGAGAGAGACTGTGTGTACCTACTAGAGGGTTGCTAGTAATTGTAGGTTAAACATAGGGGTTAGGCTAAGAGAACTACCCAGTGGGTTACCTGTTTGTTCTACTTTCATGAGTGGTTTCCTACTTGTTTGTAAATTTTATGCTAGAAATTGTGGATTGTTTGCTACTGAGTGCTTTCATGTTTACTTCTTTCTGTACTTTTACTTAACATATATTCACAGAATGTTAGGAACATATCTTCGGGTGGTTTCCTACTAGGATTTGTTTCTCACATCCTGTTTGGGTCATGATTTTGGCCCCAAACATATTATATTGTTGCAGATATAGATAAGGGAAGGCACCCTTCTACTTGAGGTTCTTGATTTTTGTGGAGTTGGAGAGCATGTGACCAAGCTATAGCTTGCGATGATGAGGAGTTTATCTATTTCTTTTATACTTTGTTTTAGAAATATTTTATTTCATCATTGTGACTTGTTTGTCTCTTTTCCTAGACATATGTATCATGCATTATATGTATACATGTTCTCTTTTTGTTTATCATATTTAGTCTTCCACCATTCACTTGTGTATGGATTGTTTACTGCTTCCGCTATTGTTTATTGTTTTACCTTCCGCTACATACTCTGTCAATGAGGTCATAGTTTCCTCACTATCACACCCAAGGCCCTCGCTGCTACTTTGATGTCTCTGGTGTTTAGGGAAATTCGCTTGAGGCTATGTGACCAACAGAGTACGGGGTGCCTCTGTATGGCTTCCAGAACTGGGATGTTACAGATCTCAAAAACAAGGATAGAGTTTTAGTTCCAATTACCCATCCTTGAGGCATTATATAAGATTATAGAACCATATTAACTTTTATGAAATTACAAATAACTCATTTATTTTTACTATAAATATATATTTTTGAATAAGGAAATTTCAATTCCACTAAAGATTTTCATTATTGTGGAATCTCATAGATGTTTAAAATAAAATATAATGGACTATTATAAGTGAATACTGTATATATAATTATAATGTTTGTGCTCAAGTTTCCAATTTTATTTTATATGGTATACCAAATTGTTTCTAAGGAGATAACGTTTTATTCAAATGAAATTTTTTTATGAATTCCAATACAGCTTGAAAATGAATCTATGTTAGGAATAATAGACATACAGGTAAACAATGGTTTCAACCCATTATCCATATTCCATATCCTAAAAACATTTAAATTTTAAATTGGAATAATAATTAAGTGTTTTCTCATGTTAGGATCATATTTCCCCCTCAAAATTTTGTAATAGATTATATATTGTTCTTTTTAATATGGGATTTAAAAAAGGATCTTTTCACCTAATGTGGGCCTTTTTGGTTACAGATTATCTTATTTTCTTGATTTTATGATTTATTATTATAAAATAAATCTTCTGTATATAATATATGAATATTATATATATTTATGGAATGTGTTTAATTTTTTGGTTATACAATTTTTTTGATCCGATTGAAATTTACAATTTTATGTAGGCCTGATTTGGGAAACATTCTTATTTTGTGGCTCTTATTGATTATCAGGAACATTAAATGCTTCTAAACAATTCCTATATTCCAAAAACTCTAAATATTTTATATATAACCCTCTTCATTGAGTAATTATTTTTTTTAATAAAATATAACTTTTTATTCATTAGAAGATGAATTACTTATTTTAGAAAGCTAAACCCATGTGATATGTTTTTATTCATTATAATATGATATTTATCTAATAATAACTCTATATTATAAAATAATGGTTATAACCTATGTTTTGTTTTCAAATATGAACATTAAAATTATTTAATTCTTTATTCACTTTGGAATCCATATTATTTAGCCTTGTGTTAAATAAATAATCAGAATCATGAAACCCACATCATGTTCACGGGATTGATCATTATTATGATTTATAGACATTTTAATTTCTTCATTTGACATTCATAACTATGATTTTAATTTATTTTATGATTTGGAGTTGAAATATATATCCCCTACAGAATTGGAAAGATAATTATTTCCATTGGGATGTAATGTGAGGATTTTATGATTGAGCCTAATCTTTTACGGGACATTGTTTAAAATATGATAATAGAATTAGGAGTCACTATAAGGACACAATAAGAACAATTTACTTATTATTTGGTCATTATACAATAACCAACTCCATTCAAATGCCTAAACCATGTATGGTTTAATGCATTTGATAATTTGGTTGTAAAAATTTCATAAAAATCCATATATTAAAAACGTAGATACTTGAACATAGTATTCGATTTTAACAAAAATAAAATAAAATGAACCATGTTTCATACTCTATTCTAGTATTCATGTCATTCAAAATTACTTATTCATTATTACATTTAATATTTAATTAATGTTAATAGTTTTTTGATATATGGGTTTAGCCTAAAAAGATTAATTGGTGATATAATAGAATGAAATACATTATTCTATCAGAATTCCTGAAAAACATTTAAAATAGTAATTATTTTATGTTAATATATATTCATATAAAATAAAAAAATTCAAATGGAAAAAATCCAATTTTTAAATAAATCCATTAAAAACAATATCATGAAAATAGAAACCCATATAGGGATATTAGATATTAATATTCATAACCCATGTTCACTCAGATCATAAATAACTACATCCCAATTAAATATATTGTATAAATATCCATATTTTTCTATAAAATTATTTTATATGATGAAAAAAACACATTCTTAAATGCATTATAGAGAAATATCAAGCATACGCATCATATAAGCTGTATTGGGCTCACCCATCATATAAGTTATATCAGGATCACATGTCAATTTGTTATATTAGTATCACCCTTCATCATCTATAATTAAACAGTACAATATAATTCAAAAATATTTTTTTAATATTGAACAATTTCATCATAAATAAATTGAAAACCTCTTTTAAAGAGATAAGAAAAAATCCCTTTATTACATAATGTCATATATAAATATAAATTTAATTCGATATTATTTGGGGACATAAAAATTACTAACATATTTTGGGGATAAATAATTTAAAAATAACCATATAAATTTAAAATAAAGGTACTAATAAATTAATATTAGTGATCAGTGTAATTAGGCTCATGACTTAATGTTAATTTTGATTCCATTAACTCATTCTGTAAGAGTACATCAATCCTAAAATGATATGAAGATTCAAATTTTTTACCTTATAATGAAGGTAAATATAGTTTAAAATGATTTATAATACATTTTGACGTATAAATAATGAAATTATTAAGATATTTTAATGAAAAATGACATGTAAATAAAATAATATGAATGGAATACTTAATTGACTATGATTTTAGAAAAAAATACTATCAGTTTGTACCATAACATCTTATATTCATTAAATCTAGAATAATAAAATTATATTATTTATTTACATGATTAGTAAAAAATATCATTTCTATTTCACTATAAATATATATTTAATTTTGTTTTTGTCCATGGTTTATTTAGTTACATCGTTAGTATAGTTTACAACGTACATTTTAATAATTTTTAATTAATAATACCAAAATTTAATTTGCAGGTTGACAGTGGGAAAAGGGGTAATTATTAATTTATATATATAATATTTATTATGAAATAGTAAAAATTTAATATATTAAATATAATTATCAAACATTGTATAAAATGTTTAAATGGAAAATTATTTTCATCACTTGGCGGATGTAGGTTTCCACACATTCGAAAGAAGGATTTTACAATTTCTAAATAGAGGGATTTTTAGAAAATGGATGACATATTATCTTTAATGAATTATAACTATTTCATGTATATCATATATGTTAATTGAATCTGTCATAATAAAAATACATATGAGGTGGTTATGAAACAATAATCACATATCATTATTGATGATTAATCTATATATATGCATTAGTTATGTTTTCATTTATCATTTTATAAAAAAAAGGATATGAAAAAGGTTTGTAAAATAATAATATTAAAATTTAATTATATAGATTACAATTATGTTATTATTTCAACAAGATTATAGAATATTATATAACCTAGATAAATAAATATGCATAAAATTATCATATTATGACTTATACATTCACCTCAAATATCCTCTTTGGCTTACATTTTAGTCATACTTGTATTGTTCTTTACTAGGACCAGGGCCTCAAGTATAAGGGACGGGATGCTAGAGATAGATGTGGGAAGGTACTTTTTGATCTTGAGTTCTCAAAATATTTATATAAGCTAGGAGATAAGGTGCCCTTCAATATATGAGGGGAGGGTTACCCTTTGAATAACTTAATATTTTTAATTATTTTACATTAAATATCATATTCAAGTTGAAACAAATCTAATATATTGAATAATTTTTATGGGGATAGATAAACTCATACAAAAGAAAAATTCACTGTATTATGTGATTCTAGATCCATTATCTCATAGTTTTAACACATGTTATCCCTTTTAAAGATTATCATGATAGAAATTCCTGTAACTCTAAAGTATTACTAAATTTTATTCCATAATGGGACAAGGCCTATAATTGAATAATAAATAGAATCATCTACCATATTAAATTTAATTGGCTGCATTAAATATTTTTCTAAATTTTTTCCATTAAATAAATTATTTTTTAACTAATATACCATTACATTAATTTTTTGTAATATTCACATAGTTTTATGTCAATAAAATAATGATATTTTTTTAATTAAAATATAAAATCATAAAACAAATATTATATAATTTTTCATCTACCAAATTTTTGAAACACCATAATTCATCCACATTGTGTTACTATTAATATTTTTAAATTCACTTATTTTTTTCTATAACATGAACTAGAATTGGGATTGTTATTGTCGACCGCACTTATCAAATAACAAAAGTGGATGTTTTTGGGAAATATTTAGTCTAATATCATGGTTTTAATGTTCTTTTAAATATTATACCATTAACATGGTGCCAAATATGTATTATAGAAAAGATGCATAATGATCGCAAATAAATTGGATTTATTTACAAAATTTGATCATCTTCATTCATAACATAGAACCCATATTTCATGATTCAATTTCTTTAAGATGCATAAATTTTTTTAAAATAAAAACTCAAAAAAATGTTTAGAAAAATTCTTGTTTATGACCAAGAATAATCGTATAAAAAATCATTTATAATGATTTTTTATATATAAAGAATTTTATAACTTATAATAAAATAAAACATATGTTATATTAATGTTAAATTAGAAAAATAATCATGAAATAACAATAATTTATTTCATTAAATGAAATTATAATTTTACATAAATCAATATCTTTAACACATTACATAAAAATAAATCAATTGAAAAAATATATACAAAGTATTTGAATGTAATTTTTAAATAATTTTTTCAAAATTAATGCTTTATTTATCAAATTAAAATTAATTAAAATTTAAATTATGCATTTAAATAAAGTCATATTATTATATTAAAACAAATTTATTAAGAATAAAACTATATTAATTTTTATTGAAAAACTAATCCATATTTTCATAATTATTATTAATATATAAAACTAAAATCTTGAATAATAATTATGTATTAAATTGATTTATAATTATCGAGGTCATCATATTCTTCCAAAAAAAATTAAATTTATTTCATATAATTTTATCCACTCTTTAAACATGTGGGTGAAAATTATTCATGTATATAATTTTAGAATTCCGTTGTGGTTACGCACAAATATTATTTTCTATAAAGACAAACTTAATAAATCAATGTATTCCACAAAACAATCTCCCTTTGAAAAAGATTATGAATTGTTCGATCCCCATATGATTTATTTTATTAACAATATTCTAATTTGTGTTTGATAACATGAGATACATCTAAAATAAATTTACCTAGTAATGAAACATGAATCCAATGTGTAGCATGGATACATTTGAAGGAAAATCATCTTTGTAATAAACCTAGACAACTTTGTCATGAATTTAAGACTATCAAATGAAATGATAAATCCACATTCCAGTTTACTAAAATGAATAACTCTTTTTCATTGAGGTATCTTATAAAAACCTTGACCACTCTACTCTAAAGAAATAATTTTTTTCATTTATTAACTAAAATATTATATTTAGACAGATCTTTTCTCAAGTGATCTTGAATGATATATACCTTCATAGCCATTATAATGACAACTATATGCCCAACAGAATCATTTCTACTACTTCAAACCAACAAGCTAGAGTATTAAGCCACTTTCCATGTGATTCCTCTAATGGTTACATATGTGTATTGGAATGAAACATTTGTTATATGAAAAATCAATTAATAAATATTGTTGATCCTAATATATTAATTAATATATAAAATGAGCTTGAATAATCCATAGAATGTTTGAATCCTTTTCTCTTATCCTCTTTCATATCGATGATGAAAACCAATATTTATATAAAATTCATTACCAAATTAATTTTGATGAAATTTAAAAAAAAAATTAAGAAATCATGGGATGATGGAAAGATATAATAAGGATAGGAACACAATGTAAGCAGACTATATGATTGAGAGAAAATTGATACGGTTGAACTATATATATTGTTTCTCATATTGAAATGAAGTGCATAGATTTATTTATTTGATTATGAATATAGAAAATTATATTATTTCATATAGATTCCATTTACACTAATATCATTTCGTATATGGTTATATTTTCCCATTTATACTCTAGAAGTAAAAATGATGAAGTATCCATTTCAGTAATATTTATGTGTCTTAACATTTTGAAATGTAAAACCATTTATGATAAACTTTAAAATCTTATTCATTCATAATTAAAACATCAATACCCCTATAGAGTCTAATTTTTTTTGGAATTAATGAATTAATTGAAAAGGGAGACCTATAAGCTATAATTAAAAAACTCATTTTTTTTGACAGGGAGATATTCATCACATACAGCTATTTTCCAATTATCAAAATACGTTAAGTTTCAATGTTAAATTCATGAAAACATTGAAAATTAATTTTCATTACGAATTCCTATTTTTTAAATCACACTCCCTTATGAGGATTCTTAATTAATATAGATGACGATTAATCCAATAACTAATAAAAATATGGGAAGTTCTTGTATGCATAATTTCATGGTCATCATTAATTAAATCCATTACCAAATGAAATTCTCCAACTGTAGCATATTCAATGATGGATTACCATTTCAGCTCAACAAATAGATTTAATTTTTATATTTTAATGGATGGTTGTGAATAAATGATTTATATTCAATAATTAGTTCAAGCCATCTTATCTACATCCAGTTTAACTCTTTTTGAGGGGTTGAATAATTCAAACAGTTATGATAAATATATATTTCATACGTTATTCCATATAAATGTTTTATCCGAAATAGTAATCAATTAAATAATTTCAACTAGTTATACACCATGTGTATAATTATAAATATCATGAGGTTTCTCATGATATTAATTAAAATAAATTTATTTATGACTCTATGTCAAAAAAAAATGAAAATCCCCTACAAAGAAGCATAAATGTTAATAAAAAATTCACAATTTGTAATAGTTAAAGAATAAAATAGATCATTCACCAATATTATTTAATTATATTAGAAACAATAATAACACTATTTCATATATAAAACATTAACTCTATTTTGAGTTAACATTTTTAGTGTATTTGATAACCAATTAATGTTTTAAAAAAACCACATGTTGTAACACAATAATTTATGTAAAATATTAGATTCGAGTAGATTTTTAGGCCTTGATGATTGTTAGAAAAAATTAATTTTGGAATGAAAAATAGTTATTGCATCAGTATAAAAAAATATTATTTGAAGGAAATAAATTGTTAGAAAAATTAATATATAATAAATTTCCATATAACTTCCATTATTACATTGATTTATAAATATTCATTCGGTGTACTTTGAGATCATATTGACTTTATGATAATAATTTTTTTTTAATTTTGTACCCCAACAGACATTTAAATATCTATTCATATTATTTAGAAATACAGCTAAACCATATGACAACTCATTGATCATAACCAAAAACATATAAGGCTTATACTAGTTAATAACATCATCATTAGAATGTATTACTCGGTCAACTTCTATTAATGGTACCCTAACCTTAGATCAATCTTTGAAATGTAATGTTCTCCCTAGATCTAATCAAAAAATACCTTTATATGATGAAAAAGATACATATTCGTACATATAAAGTTATAAATGGTTCTATAATCTATTAAAACCCTAATTGAATCAGTATTCTATTTAATAGAATAAGGGGAAATAAATGAATAATTTCTCAAACATATGAAACATTCCTACATTAATATCACAAATTATTATGTTTTATATATTTCTAGAAACATTATTTAAGTAAAACAATCACACAGATAATAATAAAATGATTATTATATTGTTTATTTCTTTTAATAATTCATCCATATATCTTTATCAATAGTTACATCTTTTTTTCATGGGGTGATATGCCAATTTTACCTAAACATTTCTCATAAATAATGGAATATAATGATCTTCAGTCAACCATTGAATTAATATATTTCAAATAAACATGTGACATATATTTAATTGCTTCATTAAATAGACCAATATAAATAATTATAGTAATAAATTATTTTTACCCAACGTTTTTCATTTAATCATTATTATTTAAAACATTTGTTACTATCATGGAACATAATGTTTCATATTTCCCAAATTCATAGAAATTAAAACCTATTATAGTAGAACGTAAATATAGTAACCCATTATTATATTTTTGGGGACTCCACTATTTTTTGTTATAATCCCTGTGACAAAACATAATATACCAAAAATACTTTCAAGAACATATCTAGTAATCTCTAAAACATTTTTAACAGCACCTGGATCATGTTGTTGGATTAAATCTAATTTTTTAGTTGAAAACTACTCAATTTCATGAAACTTTTTATTCTAGTGATATTTTTCATCAAAATGAACATATGTGTTTGCTAAATCAAAGTCAACTTTCTGATCATAATAAAAAAAAATTGACTAACTTTTAAATTTCTATAATGAAAATGAACATTTAATACATTGTTTTAATCATATATAATGATACTTTTTTAAAAAATTTCCTTCTTGTCCTATTTACCCTAAAAATTATTTTAACCAAAAAGGAAACCAAATTCCAATTTCATATATTTATATGATAAAATACCCATTTATTTTGAAATGACATTAAAATTATAAATTTCCAAAATATTGTTAAAATTATTTTACTTGAAAATAACAATTGAAACTATTAATTGGAATCTCAAATTAATGGAAAATCAGGATAAAAGAAATTATTATCAATATATAAAAGGTTAAACAATTTTTCTATTCACACAATATGTTAAGGTTACTTGTTTAGAAAATAAAAAGAAGAAATATTTTTAAAACATCTGTAAAAAAGAATATGGTAGTTGAAAATTACATTTAACAACCTATGGTGTATAAATAGATTTGTTCATGAAAAATTTTTATAAATTTTTTCTGGGATAAAGTTTTTTTAGATGATTAATATTACATGGTTTTAAAAAAAATCCCTCATGTTATATTCCATCTATCTCCATATAATCATTAACTCAAGAACAATAGAAATATATTAGTTATTGATTATTATATTAAAATATTTCATATTTATTTAATTTTAATTATATATTTATATAATTTATGACAATATTATATTTAGTTACATAGTATTTAACATGTATGTTATATATTATTAGGAGGTTCAGCTACTAATCCCAAATAATAATTAGTAGAATGTCCAATGAAAAAGGGGTCATAGTTCGGTGATATCCCCAATCCAAATAATTACATGAGTATCATGGAGGTGGTAGTCCAAACGTAAACACTAAAAATGTTATTATTTTTAAATTGATCGAAATGAATACTAATAAAAGATATACTATACAACTGAAATTATAAATATTTCATGAATATCATATATATTAAATTAATATATTATAATAACATTCATATGAGGTTGTGATGAAAAATGAAACATATTTCTTCAGAGAGGCGGAAATTCTATTATACGAATGATTGAATTTTTCATTTTTATACGATGGAAGAAGATAAGAAATGAATTGCAAAAAATCATAATAATTATTTAATATATTTAAGTTATATAATTATTTATTTCAAAATGACTCTATAAAATTTAAAAATATTATAATATGTTATATATTCAAAATACTTCAGTTAGGACTTATACATTCTCCTTCGATATCCAATTTTCCTCACACCATAATCCTTATATGAATTTTATTTTTTTGATATCATCTAATATAATAAATGTCAAGGGATATTGGATATAGAATTTCGGGGTGGATGGCTGAAATAGAGTTCCCAAAAGGTTTTACGTACAGAGGATTGGATGTTCCCTTTTAAAATTTTGGGGAGGGGAACTTTGGGAATACAATAAATTTTTTAATTAATATAAAATAATTTTAATGTTAATGTGATAAAAATTGAAATATTTATAATCTATGATATCTGTGATTCTAAATTCTCACAAATAATATAATTTAAACAATCATACCTTCTTTTTCCCTCATATATCTTAGGTTGAAAATCAATGTTAACCCTTTTTATACTTATCCTCATATCCGAATTTATTATTCTATAGGTGTCATTAAGACTGAGAATAAAAAATTACTGTAAATGGGGAAATTCTTGTTATTCTTGAGCATATATCATTAACTTGGCTATCTTTTAGATTTATAAGAATTTTAAATCCCTAATTTTTTATTATACCTAATATACAATTTATGTAATTATTCCAAAAGATTTAATTTTTTAATATCATTATGTAAATTCAAATAAAATTTAAACATTCAAACATTACAAATATATTCTATTTTTCTAAAAAAAATTAATTTGTCAAATCATAAATATTTTATTACATCTAATGTTATTAAGATCATTTACCAGAATTCTAGACTACATGAACATGCTTTTCATTGGCATTGTGTAAGAATTTTAGGTAACTATTAAATAAATTTAAATTTAAAATATAACAACCTGATAAAATAAATCATTAATCTTTCAATGAACCATTTATATATGAACATGGCGTCATTTTTTTATACAAAAAAATATTATAAATGTTAAAATAAATAGATTGATATTTTGCTAAAATTCAATATATAAAATCATAATAAGGTCATTATTAATGGAATCAGGAAGTAAATTTCCAGCTTTTAGATCCATGTAAGAATATTGTGAGAAAAAACATATCCAATAATATAAATACCAATTTTTGTGAGATTTCAAGGCTTTATCTCATATTTATATACATGTTCTACAGGTTTCACCCATACTTGTGTGATAAATTGTTTCATTAATAACTATTGATATTGAGAAAAATAAATAGTAAATTTGTAAGAAAATAACTCATATTTATTCCAAATATGGAATTAATTACTAATGATTCAATTTCTATATGTTGAATAAATTAATTCATGATAAAAATGAAAAATGAAATGGAAACAAGTTTTTAGGAAAAAATATTTTAAGCACAAAAATGAACATATACTAAAATAATGTATAATGTTTATTTATATGAAATTAACTTCATAATAAAAAAATTACTCAATACATATGTTATATTATAGTAATAGTAAATTCAAAATTGTAATTATATAAAAAATTAAAAATTTTATTTTTTAAAAATTGTTATATTTATGTATTCTAATATAAATCATATTTTTCAAAAAAACAAAAAGGTCATTATAACCTTTTTTAATGGGATTATTTGATAAAATAAGGTAATTTATTAAATTCAAAAATGAATAATTTAATAAATTATCTTTTTAAATATAACCATATATTGCCTAAAAATGAATTTGGTAAAAATAAATCTATTTAAATATTATTTTAAAAATTATGTAATATTATTATAAGATATATATCAATAAAAAATCATTTTCTGGAATATTAATAAAGAACATAATTTATATATTAGTAAATATGATGTAAGAATGACCCTTGATTTATGTTTATGATATTGTGATTTATGTTGTATCAAAATCATTATGATATTATGACATCATTCTTGTATGAAATGTATTTATTACTAGGATCATCCACATTATGATATCATGTTATAATTATTTACACTCAGGTTATGATTTATTTCAATGATTATAACGGTACTAGTATTTCAAGATAATATTTGTAAAATAATAATTTTTTAATGATTTCCTTGTTATATATTTCCAAATCATCTAAGAAACACCTCTACGAATAAAATGAACTATGAAGAGGGCTTTGGTTTATAAATGTTTCAATATATAGACATATACCTTTAATACGTTTAAATCACATCATAGTAGATAAATATTAGTTATATAATATTATGATCTATACAATAAATTTGTTGGTCTATTATCGTAGTAATAAATGATACATAAAAAACGAGTTCATAAGTGGAATATATCATCTCCTACGAAGTTATTCATAACTAGCATCATTTTTATATATATCATAATAAAAATGTTTATCATATCATGATGATGGGTGACCTCTAATTCATAGTAAGGGTAAACAAGGTTGATATCAATTATTACTAAAACAAAACATGGTCATAATAGAATAAAGAAATGTGCATAACATTTAAAACCCATACCCTACTTATCGTAGATCATAATATTACAATATTGAATAAATAATGTATGTTCATATGAAATGAATGATTAATGAATCAAATAACATGATCCATGTTAGAATTACATTTTCACCTAACATATATTTGTGGAAGACATATTTACATAAAAACAAATTCATTAGTATTCATGGTTCACTATATTGACTATCATAGATAAAGGATTTACTCCCCAAACTACTTTACTAGTCAAGGATACATATCAAGACTATAATAGTGGATAGTGTCCCCTCCCAAACTAGTTTCACAACCCATTACAGTCATGTTTTTGACATGAGATATCCACGTTTACCCAATGCATTGAATGATAATGAGGTAGATGTTATATTATCATTAAAAAGCATAATTATGTCATAAAATTTAAATATAAACCACACAAACATTATTATACCCTTCAATAAATGATGGTCATGAAAAATGAATAGTTTTTATGTTTATATGGTAACTAATACGTGCACACAATTAGTACTTTCACATGCAATATGAGGGGGAAATGGGTGGATAATGGTGTTTTCATAACCATAGAAACTTTTATGTATATTGATCATACTAAATTTATAAAATTTTAATAAATATCATGTATTGATATGAGGTAAAAGAATAAATAAAAAGAAGAATGTGGTCTATAGAGGAGTTTAATACATATTTAAATGAACTCCTTTAGATGTCCTTTTAAGGATACTAGTTTTTTTATTTTGGGATTACCAACAACTCTATAATGTGTCTAATGATTTTTTAAGATAAATAAATATGTCTTTGTTGATATATAAAGCTCAATATGCTATTAATAAATTATTGGAGGGGTATACAATTATAAATATGGGGTGGGTGACTCTTGGAATTTCTTAACATATTAAAATATAAAAATGTAATCATATATAAAAATGATTCAAAATTTATATATATTTTAATTTAAGGAAGGTGGTGGTTAAAATTAAATCATTCATTTAAATTTTGATAGTGTTTTCTAGTATTTTAATCCTTATCACTAGGTTTCACAATTATGTTGAACCTATTATAACCTTAATCATGGTAAATCCTTTATCATTATTAAAGCGAAATAATTCTACACCTAAAGTAAAAAATGGATCATAAATAGTCAATATATGTCATTTTTAAATATATATTATCCATATTTTCCCCTTTAATTTTTATGTTATAGTTATACAATTTGATAAATAAATATTTTTATAAAATATTGATAATATTATTTTTACACTAATCTTTTAAATTGAATTTAGACACAATGAAAAAAAACTGAAATAAAAATATAATCAACTAAAATATTCCAAATATATAAAATTTATCAACAAAATTGAGGTAAAACAATAATTTATCCAAATTTAAAAATTTCTCTCAATTTCCAATTAATTCATTATTAACTTTTACATTAAATTAATAATGTGATGACATTATGTAAGAATTTAAGTAATTATTTAATTACTAAAATATATAAATAAATTATAATGATAAATAAAATTAATTCATCTATCATATAATAATTTATACCTAAATATAATTTTTTTTTATCCATTATGGTAAAAAAGTAGAGATATTAAATTCATGAGAGTGACATTTTAATCATTTTTTTCAATATATAAAAATTTAATAGTAATAATAAAATAAATATTTCATAAAATCACTATATACCTTATTCATGTTTTGAAAATTATAAAACTCACCAATCTATTCATATATAGTATGTTATAGAAATTTGAATCCATATTCCAATATTATAATCATATTTGACCTATTTTACCCATATTGAGGTGAAAGAAATTTAATTTAGTTACTATTCATATTTAAAAAATAAAAGGCTCCAATATAAAAAATTTCAACACCTTAAATCCTAATAGAAATCAATTTTTTCTAATTCAATTTCTATTACAGGATTAAAATAATTTCATATAGAAACACAAAATGCATGAAAAAACAATTTTCTTGAAAAAATATTTTTTAAGTTTAAAGCTTTTATATACAACTCAAACATGAAATTTATTATTATTAAAATAATTCAAATAGTTTTAATATTATTGAATTAGGATTAAATTTAAAAAAAATTATAAATTTTTTTTACCATTATAAATACATTAAAAAAATTTAAAATTAGTATTATTCTATTATTTATCAAAAAATTATTTGTTTCAAAAAATTATTTAAATTTACCTCTAACATAGTTTTAACATTTTGATTTCATAATTGAATTTAATTTTTCCAAACCCATATTATAAAAGAGTCACCTAAATATTATTCTCACATAAAAAGTAATGAAAACCATTTTGGAATGAAATCTATTTTTGAATCATAATATTACAATATAATAAAATTGAGTGTCTACTTCCTAATGTTTAGTAAAATGATTTTTATTGAGTAGGATATTTCTCAATATATAATTGTGTTTTTATTTTTAATCATTCCTACCAACTCAATGACTCTTTTATCATTATCATATTTAAATAATAACATTTCGATGTTAATTTAAACTCAGTGTTTCTTCTCATAGATGCTATTGAAAATAATATTATTATTTTAAAATAATGTGGTGTAACATTTTTTCACATTAATAAAGTGTATCTTATAAATTTTGACTTGTTATTGGTAAACAAGCGTTTGAAATTTTATAATTCCTTTCTGGAATACCCATGTCATTATATGAGTTAATAATAATTCCATAAAAATTGATATAAAAATATTACGGTTATTTGCAATGAAACCAAAAAATGTTTCTAAATATTAAAATATTAGTGGGAAATGAAAATTTGGTCATAGTTTAAAAAAATAATTCCTAAAGACAAATATATTCCGATATGCATCATGGTATATAGAAAATTAATGACCCAATAAAATAAAACGTTAATGGTTGAAAATTCCATCAACTCATTAGAAATGAAGGTAAAAACATAATAGTATATTTCAAGATCATTTTCCTAAATCTAGGTGATTATTTTACCATCATGAAAGTTAATAAAAGAAAAGAAATTATTTTTCATTCAATCCATGACATAATTCCAATTTAATCATTTCGGATTGATTTTAGAAATTTATAATTCATCTCTTACTCCAAAAAATGGGCATTTTTATTGAATTTTTGGTTCCCAATGAAAACAATTTAAAGATCCTACCCAGGTCTGCAAGATAAATCTCCCAAGAATGTCTCCCACATAGTGATGTAAAAAAATGTAGATTCAATTTGTATCATGATAATCTTGGACAATAAAAACCAACATTGTAAAAAAAATATTCTTGAGAAAATATCAATGAGATATAAAAGTCATACTAATTAGTCCAAACTATAAATATAAAATAAGTAATGACTTAAATATCTCTATGTGACCATCCATCACCCCTAATACTTCCAACTATGAAGTTTATTACATCATGTGAAGCTGGAATTCTATATAATACCATTTCTGTTACATGAGTCCTTCATTATAATATCAACAACATACCAATGGTAAAACTAGTTTTTGAGAACATTTCCCATTAGTATACCACTATAAAATGAAAAAATGTTCTAATATATGGAATTCATATGTTCTAGCTATTAAATAAATCATTTTTATAAATCATTTTTCTAGAGTAAAACAATTTTGAAAAACATTACATTAGTCTTCATAAAATTATACCATACTCACCATATATAGGAATTTCAATTAATAATGAAAAAAATTTATAAAAATATGGACAGTCTACATGATATCCATGTTAGAAAACAATTCGGAAATTTTTTTCAGGTGATAAACATATCATTACTAAAAAATCTCACCATTCAGGCACTAACCTATAGGTATATATACTTGTCCTAAAATAAATTCCCCAATATTGACCTAATGTGGATCCAAATAAAAAATAACTATTGGAATTACACAATATAATATATGATAAATCCTATTGTGATATCACACACAAAAATAAGGATAGGTATATTCCCGATATTCCTGAGTTTACCAAATATGAAAAGTCTATTTGAAAAAAATTTATAACCCGGAAAACATTTAACAAATGTTTCTTGCATTAATTCTTTTGGGATTGAAAAATAATTTTATAATTGAATCCATAATTTAATGAATTTAACAAATACTTGGTGTGTACGAATATTTTTTTATGGAAACCCCCCATAAAACATGCATCTCACCTAGAAAAATCATTACAATGTCAAATCATGATTATTCATTTTATAACACAAATGATTAGACAAGAAAATACAAAAAAAAATAAATCCATTTAATAGAGACACCTAACATAATAACAGAGGGAAAATATCTTCCATCAACAATTGGGATTCGAAAAAATTGATTGACCTTTAAAAGATAGGTTTATAGGGAATAGCTAAAAGCATCAACATTGATTTCATACATGTTTTTAGCCCTCTAAATAATGACACACATGCCTATACCAAACTAAGATAAAAAATTATAAATAGAGAGAAGTAGAACATACATAACTAAAAGTAGACAACCTACTATATTAGTGATCATCCACAACATGAAAAATGATCTAATGGTAATGAATCCCTCTAAATGAAATGGGAAGACACATAAGGATTGAGGGAGATAGAAACACCATGAAATTCAAGTGTTTTTTTATAGTGGAATGTAAACCCTATAGGGAGTGGTGGATTTATAGTGTAAATATCACTCTTTTATAAAAATTTTCCATAACCCCATTACATCGAAAAAAACATAATCTCAAGTTAAATTGTCATGTGTGATGATTTTACATTGTATGAATGTGTTTTACAATATAAAACCTTTTTACAATCTAAAACCTATTACTTCATAATGTACTTCTACAACCTACTACCAGTGATGAAGATACCATATAATCTAGACATTTATAACATAATTTTCTTCTATATATACACAAAATACATACCATAGCTAGAGACACCAACAGACATCTTGAAGCACTCAAAATCAATCAAACACATTTATTTCAGGACTCTAATAAATAAAAATAATATCCCCAAACATAAGTTCAAATGAAGGGGCATGAATTCCCAAAATGGGTATAATGAGACAGTATAATTCTCTACACCATATAATATTTCTATCCCTAGAAATAACTCAAGATTCAGGTCTCAGAAAATGTAAAGGCCATTGCTACCTCATAAAAAACACATGTACCCACGTCAAATGGATATCGTATATGCACTACCATAGTATATAGACCATGTGAAAATTGATTATGTTATAGTGCCTTTACTCAGTGATACATATTCTGAACCGGTTACTTTACAACAATGGTGTAATTCACAAGATCAACATCCTCCCACACAATCATATTGGAAGGATCTATGTGATACCTCCTCACATAGGGAACTATATACAAAGTACAAAAAGATGTGAAGTGATATGAAAAGGCCAAATAATATGCGATGTTTCCAAAATTCTCTATAAAATCTAATGTGCTAAAAACCATGGTGACATCTTACCCTATCAACATATAAAACAGTGTCCCATATGTGGTGAGTCAATGATAAAATCCTGATCCTAAAAATCAAACATTGTCATCAACCTGCAAAAGTACATATAGTAATTATGATTACTCTTTTCCCAAATATATCTCTTCTATATAAACTTCACCATTTCCATCATATATTCTATAATTGACCATTTCATCAATTAACACAAATAAAAATATATAAAATCATGATATATGACAGTAATGCTAGTTTTCATGGACTACAAATACTTGTTTTCATTTTCGATCAACATCTACATCAAAGAAAAAGGACAACCAAGAATTTTTTGAAACATAATGTTCTACTAAGAGATAGATACCACTCAACAATGGTCTACCCAACAATTACGATTTAGAGAAATTGAGAGAACACATTGTAGGGTGCCAGATCTAGATAAACTATCTGATAAAATGTTGGTACATCCTTTATATAAACCATGTACAACTTCTTAAGATGTTAATCCACTCCAAATATCATCTTAGTAAATAAACACAACAAATACTACACATCCAAAAATACCCTAAATTATTATGTTAGTAATTTCTTTATCAATGTGTTTGTAACCACCTTACCTTTCCGATTAGTATAAAAAATATCAAATTAAAAATTCTGGAGATAATTAACCTTATATCTCAATCACAAGTTCACATCCCTCTAATTGAGAATATTTTTCTATATTTTGTGATTAGGATATACATTGAACCACTCAACATACAGATTGTGAATACAAATTTTCAGTGAATGTATGAAAAATTTAATCTCAAAATCATTGGGAGGGTAGTTATTCATATGGGGATGTAACTGAAGAGATCCATAAGACACTACATATATCACGTTCATTATGAAGCTTCCCAAACTCATACTATAAGCAATGCTAAAAAAACAAAATGTGAACCCTATTCTGGAAGAATCAAAATTAGCGATAATTCCAAAATCTCTTTTTGTTCTTAAATATATATCTTTCATAATTCATTACACTCAAACAGGATTTCCTTACAAGTTAATGTTTTCATCAGAGATGTAAGAAATGAGAAATATTGAATAATCTTATTTTAATAATTATCAAACACAAAGAATCTTTATGTAATGTCTCGGGTTTTTCCGTTTATTATTTCAAATATTATATGGAATTAATTCTAGATCGAGCGCAAAGACAACACATCATTCTAGGGTCTGGTGAGCTCGGAATGGTGGTTTGAACTTTTTTAGTTAATTGAGTCGGCACTTGTGCGTGGTTGTGGAAGTTTCCAAGAGGATTCCCGAATTAAAAATCTGAGTGCACCGTTGCGTCCGGGATAGTGACTTTACCTAAGAATGAGGCTAACCTCAACTGGCGCGAGTCGGGGGGAAAAAGTTAATATTCGGACGATTTAAGTAAAATAAAATAAATTAAATTAACAAGTTTATTTTATTTCATTTAAGGAAACATCTGCTTCAGCGCGACAAAGGCACAACTATTTCCTAAATTAATGGAACATCTTAATGAATTCGAAATGGCAAGTCAACGCCATTAATATTGCCGCTTAATTAAATGCCAACATGTTTCCCCTTTTTATGGGTTAAGTAATTGTACGTCGTTGGAAATGTAGAGAGAGGAACCTCTGCAGAATCCACAGCGCGTTGGAGTAATTTATCGATGACGAACGACAACGGATCGAAAACAAGGATTGTTGCACTGATGTTGAATGACCTCAATGAAAACGGCAGCATTGCACCTTCGTCAGCGATTGATCCTTTCGAAAGGTAGGGGTTTTTATTCTCGATTTCTTTTCCTGTATTTGAGTTTAAATGAGGAACGTGGATTAACCACGAACACGTTGATCCACGGATTCGTGCGTTCTTGCGGGGGGGGATTTTCTTTGGGAAGATTGTGGGGAATTTATCCATGCTGATTCCTGCTCTGTTTAAGCCTATTAACGAGAGCGGATCAACACATTGACAAACGATGACGGAGGTTCGTTCCTCAATTTGTAATTTGGATTTCTTCCTCCTTTTTCAATGTGTGTTCTTCGTGTTATTCACAGGGCGATGAACAACGGATGTTTTCGCATCCGTTCTGCGACGCAATGATCCCAAATTAATGTTTCGACATTGCAATGACCTTGTGGAGTTGCATCGATGATGGCGGATGAAAAATCGGACCGGATCAGAAAGAGAGTTCTTCGAGCGTTCTTCATGCGAGAAGATCAGAACACGTTTTTGGAGCTGATCGGAGGCTCGAAAATGACGGAAGTGGCTTCTTGGAGTCAGGGTGACCAGAACCTAGAAGTTTTGTGGAGATCTGACGGCCGGATTGATGATCGGAGTAGCACGGGAGGTGCACCAGTGAAGAGCGCGGTTTTTGGAAATTTCCAGAATACACGGTGTGTACTTCCGAAGAACACGACGTGAAGAACTGGTGGTGGTGGCTACGGTTTTAGGGTCAGCGAAGAATAACACGGTGTGTGACCCTAGTCAGACGGCGTTTTAGACCTTCCCCAAAGCTCGGCGTGTACTTTGGGTAGTACACGGACACAGGATGATCTACACGGCTTCAGGCAACACAACATGTACAGCTTGGCAGAGGCGGCTACGCGAAGCTCAGCGTGTATCCCAGGGATTCATGGACACGGGATGGAGTACATGACCATGTACTCCATCACACGGCCAGGTGAGGCTAGCAGCACGGGACACCCCGTGTGCTGATTACACTGGTTGGAGTACATGGGTTGGTGACTGTGTACGGGCACATGGACAGAGTACACAGAGCCAACCCCAGTTACCCAGAAACAGTGTGTACTAGGTAATACATGCCATGTAATATGTTTTTATACATAACCAGCCTCACAACATGGACCATTGTACACAGTTAGTACCCCGGGTCGGACAACACAGCGTGTATCATTTCTACACGTCGTGTACTTTTTGGAAAATGGCTTGGTCTGTTTGTCCACCATGCCTTGAACATCTTTTGTTTGGGTTAGTGCCCCCTTTTTCTTCTACCCCTAAAGGTTAGGTGTCATTCCCTCACGTAGGATTATGATCCCTTAAGCAGGACATTCTGTGATACAGTCAAACATCCATTCGAGAGGCCCGGATCGAGATCTGCTATCCATTCCAGACCCTAGGTAGAGTCAGGCACCAACATGAACAACTCTACCGGGCGTTGATCCTCTTCCTAGCAGGTGATTTCTTGATGATTCACGGTATCCACCATGGCCCTGGCAGTGATCCTTATCTATGTATCGAGATCCTCCCACTCAAGAGTGTGTCTCCTGTAATGAGTGCTTCTATCTACCGTAACCTTTCCACTCAGGAGTGTGACTCTCGTAATGAGTATCGCTATCTCTCGTGATGGTTCCTGAAGAACAGAACTTCTCGGACGGATTCCATCAGAGCTATAAGGCTCCTGGAGTGTGTTCCCCTGGAAAAAGTGCATCACAGAATCTTTGAACAGAATCCCTTGTGAGGGTATGTGGTTGTGTGACTTGTCTCTAGACCACGGGTCTGGATATTGAGTATATATGGTTTTTTCTATGTGTAATGTAGACATATAATGTGCATAGATGACTGTACCTTTACTTTGTGTACTTCTTTGTGGTTTCCAGGGTCCTCTTCTGAGTATTGTTATACTCACCCCTCCACAGGCTTTGCCGGCACGTCCGATGTCTTCGGAAGATGAGCAGCCTTTTGACAGAGTCCAGGGCGGACCAGGGCAGGACCAAGCTTTCTGAGTTCCCTACAGGCTGAGGCATTCCTATAGTTACGAGTGGCAGTCCCAGTACATTTTTGTGCTTACAGGTTGGACTTTGTAGTTTTCAGACTGTTGTTTTTGGCGGGCTTGTATTCTGGCCCAGTTTACTTTTACATCACTCTACATTTCATCGTACTCTTTTGGTTGGGTTTAGTTGTATGAATGCATTCATTTCCATAGTGGTTTTTTTACATTTCAACATTTTGGGGGCATGGAGATGTGTGCATATAAGGCCCCACCCTTAAACCTTACTTAATATTTAGTTATTACAAGATTACACCTTGAAGATATTTTCAGGTTTAGATTTATGGAGAATTAGAACATAAAACTTGCATTACATTCCATATTTAAACAAAGTGGTTACATAAGAGAGAGTATTCATTTTTCCCATCAATGGAAACATAATTAAAATAAATCATGGAATCTTTCTTGACACTTCTTTGACACTATCATCATATCATGTACCATTCCCTTGACCTGTGAAAAACATTTTAAAAACATGGGATGAGCATAAAAATCTCAGTAAGGGATATAAAAATATGGAAAGGAAACATGGGTACATATACACATAATAATGAAATCATACATTACCCATAATACATAAGCACTTTAACATACCTCATCAAATCATTAATAAATCATAGAAATCATAAGACATAAAGGTAAATTGAGGCATTCATAACATTCTTACGTAGGGAGTAACCCTCTTGGTTACGTTTGGAATACCCATCACAGTATATTCCATAAATTTCTTTGGAAAAACCTGAACATTTCACTCCTTCGTGTTACCCAATGCATTGGAGAGATATATCAGGCTCACCCGCCCTTAGTTTATCACGGAACCACCCGTCTTCATAACGATGCCCATGAACCATAACATAATCGTATCACATAAAACATGCATAAAGGAAACATAACATTTCCACCTCTCAATCACAAGATATCAATAAAACACATTGATATAAAAACATTATGAAAACCATTTTCAAAACCAAAATAAAAGAAAAGTAAAACAGGGTATTTATTTTTCTTTTAAAAAACGGTATGGCTTGTAGAGGAAGCTGAAACTCAAATACTGGTCAGGGCAGTGGAGAAGTCGTTGTCGTCGCATACGTACGAAAAAAACATTCCCTTTTGTCATTTTGTAAAACGCTTCATATAAAAAAATATTCCTTTTGGATAGATGTAAAATTCAAAGTTGTTTATACACCGTATAAAAGAATGTTGTGTATAAAACAAAATATGCCTCAGTGAAAGGAGATTGAGACGAAGTCCCACACCTCGGTTCCGACTTGACTCGATTGTTCTTTAACCTCCTGAATAATAAACTTGATTTCATTTGTACTTACTTAAGAACCTTTTTCAAGTTCATTATTCCTTTTAAATCACTTATTACCATGTCATGAACACTATGTAATTATTTATGTTATTAACGGTCGTTTTAACGATCATTGGTACTTGAGTAAAAAATATGATCTTTATAATTACAAGTTGTTCATGTATCCATTATATCAAGAGTTATAATCATGATGTAGATATCATATATATCATATATATCCATTATATACATTCATTTATAATATTACACAACGTTTAGAGGTAAGAAATGAAATGCACCGTTCATGGAGAAGGTAAGCCGTACGTACGCATGAACGCTGCTTTGATTTATATTTAATATTTTATGGAATGGAGTCATAATGATATAATGGTATATTATATTCCCAGTATAATATAATATAATATATAAAATCATTAATTACATCTTTTATACATCCCACATATGGCCTTAACGAATCAAATCACATTGAGGGGGTGGTAGTCCGCACTTCCTTAAATGAAGATATCGCTTTTACCCATAATGGAAACCATAATGGTATGTCCAAAATGAAAAATAAAAAAGCTTAAGGAAAACAAAAACATATTATATATCATATATAAATATAGTTTCAACTTAATGGCCACCTTTGAAGGTGTTAAAAGAATGTTGAACAATCATCGTTTCAGGAGGGAGAAATTCGCAATCCACAGAAACAGTATGTTCTTCAACCATTAAATGTAGGTGTGTGTAAGTGTAGATCGAATCATTCTTATAACAACATCATAGTATATTGAAGATATTGGAGTGGTTAAAAAGAAATTTATAAATGGAGTTTAGGGGGTTGGAGAAGAAAAATAAAACAAAAGGACTCAAGTGAATACATTACCTTAAAATCGGGTAACTCCCTTTGGTTTGAGCTCAAAGGCTTCCTTGGGAAGACTTCTGCCCAATTTTAGGCTTCAAGGAGTAAGAGAGGGATGTGGAGAGACAAAATGGGCAGGTTTTGGACGAGCCAAAGGCTTTGGAAGTGTGGGTAAATGGGTCGAGGTGGGAGCCTTTTATAAGAAGAGAGGAGGGGTACACTTGGAAAATAAAGAAAAGTTACTTAATTTTAAAATGAGATTCGGATTTAAGAGGTCCCACATTGATATAATTCGAGGATAAGGTGATAAGGGTTCTAAATATACCCATACAATTGGTTTTTGACATGTGTAGTTTATAAATTATACCTTATCTTTTCATTTTATTTAAATCCTTTATTAATGAGGGAATCGCTGCATCATCATGATGTCATAAAACATTTAATATATTTAATGTCTAAAAATTATAAAATAAATATCATGATGTAGGAAATCTTTTTAACTTTATAATTATAATTTATAGTAAAAAATATGAATTGTATTACCCCATGTAAAAATTGTTTTAGTAAAACATCTCATGTTTGTGTCATTTTTACTTTAACATTAAATAAAAAGTTATTTATGTCATTTCCCAACCAAAGTGGCTCCATGGGGTCCCCAAGTTGACCCATGGATTGTCTTGGTCGGACATGACACATAAAATGAGGGTTGGACATGTGTCAAGCTCATCTCATATTATTAAAACATTATTTTTACCTTAAACTACACTAATTACCTCTAATCGTGATTAAAATCATATAAGTTACTATTCACCAAAAAATTATTTTAATCTCATTAAACCACATTTTACTTCTTAATGACAACCATGTATCTCGGATTTTTGAAAATCAAATCACAGAAGTGGCAAAGTTTCATTTAAACGAAAAATCAGTTTCTTTAACTACTACTTAGTGGTTTCACTATTCATCAAAAAATTGAAGTTTTTCAGAAAAATACCAAAACTTCACCCTAAGATATATTTGATATTCTGAATTAAAACATGATTTCTATTTTAAAAAATTCAAATCATATAAGTTACATTAATTAATTTAATAATTATTTCCCGCTGTCATGAAAAATAGCACGTTTTTATGAAACAATAAGTATCAAAAGATTGACACTAGTTTAAGTCCAATTTCAAAGTGAAATGGATTCAAATGACAACCATTGGATTAAATGGTAAAAATATATTCTAATTTCACTTTAAAACCAACTCAAAAGATAATCTAATCATATAAATAAATTAGATTAAAAAGAGGATTTGAATTAAAATACAACATTTTTCACTATTCATTAAAAAATGAACTTTATCGGAAAAATACCAAAAATTCACACAATGAAAATTTTGATGTCCTAATCATAAAGAATAAGTTTATTTTGAAAAACATAGCTTATAAAATTTTCAATAGATAGATTTAAAAATGGTTTTCCATTAAAAGGCAGTAAAACAATCTTTTAAAAATATTAGTGTATTCCATGCTTAAGATTGGATTTATTTTCATTTTAAGCCTCTAAAACACTATCTAATTCATTAATAGGAATAGATAAAAATATCTATTATTAATTACTTACTTGGGATGTTACATCCTTCCCCCCTTTAGAAAATTGTGTCCCTTCAATTTATTTACTTATCGAATAAGTGGGGGTATTTAGCCTTCATTGCATTTTCAGATTCCCATGTTGCCTCTTCAATCATGTGGTTTTTTCAAAAAACCTTTACCTGATGAATCACCTTATTCTGTAACACTTGCTCCCTGTGGTCAAGAATCTGGACCGGTTGTTCCTCATAATATGGGTTCTCTTCCAGCTGAACTACCTCTGGACTCAAAACATGAGATGGATCTGGCATATACTTTCTCAGCATCGAAACATGAAAAACATTGTGTACCTGAGATTAACTCAGAGGTAAAGCCACTCGGTAATCAACTGATCCAAATCTCTAAAGAATTTCATATGGTCCAATGAACCTTGGACTCATCTTTCCATTCTTACCAAATCGCATCACACTTTTCCATGGTGATACTTTGAGAAAAACATGATCACCTACCTCCAAAGATAAGTCCTTCCTCCTGTTGTCTGCAAAACTCTTCTGCCTACTCTGAGCTGTTCTCATGTGTTTTTGAATCAACTGATCTTTTTCTGCCATCTCTTCTAACAATTCTGGTCCCATCAGCTTCCTTTCACCCACTTCATCCCAAAAAGCTGGAGTTCGACACCACTTCCCATATAATGCCTCAAATGGTGCCATCTGTATACTGGAATGAAAACTGTTATTATAAGAAAACTCAACCAAATAATGATGTTGGTCCCAAATTCCCTGATAATACATTGAATAAGCACGTAGCATATCTTCCAAAGTCTGAATTGTTCGTTCTGACTTCCCATCTGATTGAGTATGAAAAGCAGTACTAAATTTTAATTCAGTACCCAACGACTTCTGAAGGCCTTTACAAAAGTTAGAAGTGAACCTGGGATCACGGTCAGATACAATGGAGAGAGGAACTCCATGTAACCTGACTATCCCTTTAAGATATAAACAAGAAAGTTGATCTAGGGAAAAATTGTCTCGTATAGCAAGGAGATGGGCAGATTTAGTCAAGCGATCAACAATAACCCAGATTGCATTTTTACCTCGAGGTGTCTTCGGCAATCCCACAACGAAGTCCATGGATATATTCTCCCATTTCGATTTTGTTACTGGTAAATGATGAAGCATCCCTTTCGGTAACTATCGCTCTGCCATAACCTGCTGACAAGTCAAACACTTCACAGTAAAATCAGCAATATCCCTTTTCATTCCATCCCACCAGTAATACTCCCGCAGATCTCTGTACATCTTAGTACTGCCAGGATAAACCGAAAACGGGGATCTATGAGCTTCACATAACAAATATCTCTTCAACTTTGAATCACACGGCACACACAATCTCTTCCCAAATCTCAAAACACAGTCATTATCAATGTTGAATTCAGGAAACATACCTTTCTGAACCAGCTCTACCTTTTTCTGCAACTCACTGTCTTACTTCTGTGCTTGCTTGATTCTGTCTGATAGAGAAGATGTCACTAATACCTGAAACAAAACATAAGAACATCCTGCACCAACAACTTCTATTTCAAATTTCATCAAATCCTTAACCAAAGGATCATGTTCCAAATGCAACATTGTTAATGAACCATTACTTTTTTGACTCAAAGCATCAGCCACTTTATTTGATTTTCCCAGATGGTAATGAAATGTACAATCATAATTTTTGATTAATTCTATCCATCTCCTCTATCTCATGTTCAATTATTTCTGAGTAAATATATACTTTAATCTTTTTTGATCAATATATATTTCACACTTTACTCCATACAAATGATGCCTCCAAATTTTTAGAGAAAAAACAACAGCAGCTAATTCCAAATCATGTGTAGGGTAATTTAACTCATGAGTTTTCAACTGTCGTGAAGCATAATCAATTACCTGATCATTCTGCATTAGGACAAAACCAAGTCCTTTCAATGAAGCATCAATGTAGATAACAAACTCCCCATTCCTGGAAGGTAGTTCCAAAATTGGAGCATTCACCAATCTTCTTTTCAACTCTTGAAAACAATCATCACATTCTTTTGTCAAGATAAACTTAACACCCATCCAAGTTAGCTTCGTCATTGGACTAGATAACCCTGAAAAATTTCTAGCAAACCTTCGGTAATAGCCTGCCAAACCAAGGAATCTACGAATCTTAGTTACATTTGTGGGTCTTGGCCATTCTTCAACGACCTTTGTTTTTGCAGGATCAATAGTTATCCCATCATTAGAAACAATGTGACCAAGGAAAGAAATTTGTTGCAACCAAAACTTACACTTTCTGAATTTCCCATACAATTTCTTTTCTTTTAAGGTTTTCAAAATAACCCTTAAATGTCTTTCATGATCCTCTTTACTTTTATAAAACACCAAAATATCATCAATGAAAACCACTACAAACTTATCCAAGTTCTCATGGAAAATTCTATTCATTAAGTCCATGAATACAACAGGTTCATTGGTTAGCCCAAAAGGCATTACTACAAATTCATAATGTCCATATCTTGTACGAAACACAGTCTTCAGAACGTCTGCTTCCTTTACCTTCAGCTGATGGTACCCCGATCTCAATTCAATCTTTGAAAAATACTGAGCTCCCTGGAGCTGATCAAACAAATCATCGATATGAGGCAAAGGATATTTGTTCTTAACAGTGATGTTATTCAAGGCTCTATAATCAATGCAAAGTCTCATTGAACCATCTTTCTTTTTTACAAATAAAACAGGATCACCCCATGGTGATGTTCTAGGTTGAATGAAACCTTTCTCTAATAAATCTTGCAATTACTCCTTCAACTCTAAAAGTTCAATTTGAGCCATTCGATAAGGGGGTTTTGAAATTGGATTAGCATCAGGAACTAAGTCTATAGTAAGTTCAAATTCCCGATCTGGTATTATTCCAGGAAACTCCTCAGGAAAAACATCAGGATACTCATTTACCACTGACACATCATTAATCTGAACAGTTCCTTTGTTTTCAACGATGTGTGCAAGGTATCATTCATTTCCATCTTTTACAAGTTTCTCGGCCTCTTGATAAATTATCAACAATAAGGGTTCATTCATGTACACAAACTGTAAGTCTTTATGAAAAGAAACTTCTTTAGCTCTACAGTCAATCTTAGCATGGTAAATAGAGAGCCAATCCATACCCAGGATAACATCAAACTCTAATAGAGGTAAAACAATAAGGTTCGCAAGTATGTTCTTTCCACAGATAAGGATAAGAATATTCTTATAAATTCTTTTTGCCTCATAATTTCCCCCAGGTGTTTTTACCAAAAGTTCAGGAGTCATTTCTTGATATGGTATTCCCATTTTACTAGAAAAGTTTTCAGAGATGGAAGAATGTGTAGACCCCGAATCAAACATCACACTATCATAATATGAAAAAACAAACAAATTACCTGATACAACTTCATTTGATGGCCCAACATCTGCTGAAGTAGTTTCAAAGGATTTCACCCCCCTTTCTTCTTGTAGTCTAACTGGTTCCCATCATTCAAGCTCTTTGTCGGACACTAGTTTGCATAGTGTCCCATCTCATTGCACTAAAAACATTTCACTAACTGTAAATCAAATTTAGTATTACCATAACCTTGATCTTTTTCAGTGCAATCACGAGCCTTATGTCCCATCTTACCACATTAGTAGCACTTTCCAGAATTTAGAAGACATTCCCCAGCATACCTTTTACCACATGTATCACAAACTGGAAACATAGTTTTCTTACCGTTAGACCTTTTTGAATAATTCCTTCCTTTCTCCTGCCACCTCGGTCTCTTCTTCTGGTGGTTGTTATAGAACACTTGATCATCGGAAAACTCCATTTCCACCTTCTCAGCACATCGAACAAGCATTTCATAACTTTTGAAATCACAAGAAGCTAAAGCCCTTCGATATTTTGGCTTTACCCCTGAGTAAAAACGATTGATTTTACTATCATGGTCTCGGATACAATTTGGAGCATACCTTGCCAATCGAGTGAAACTTTCTTCACAGGCAGCCACTGAGTCTTCCTCTTAACTCAATTCCAAGAATTTATTTTCTATCCTAAGTCGAACAGCCTTAGGAAAATACTTCTCAAGAAACATACCTTTAAATTCATCCCAGTCGAGAGAATCAATCTCATCAGTGTCCCTGATATTTTTAACCATCGACCACCACTGATCTGCTTTACCCTCCAAACGGTAAATAGAAAGACTAACCTTTTGATTGTCTAAACACCCCATGACATTGAAAATCTTCTCCAGTTCTTTAATCCACCCTTCAGCTAGAACAGGGTCAGATGATCCTCTAAATGATGGGGGATGTTGCCCCATGAAATGTTCCACCACTGACATGTTCCTCTGTGGTTGATCTGGCCGATCTCGTGCATGGATACCACCACCATTTATTGCTTGAGTCAACTGCGCCATTATTGCAACAAACTGTTAAGTTCCAATTCTGACCATCTCCGGATGCTAATTCGGAAGGTTATTTCCTTCTGTATGCCTTCCTAGCACTACTTCCCTGTTTCCTCTACAGAAAACCATTCTGAACAAACATGTCTTAGATCAAGCAACATTGTAATCTTCAAATGCTATATCATTTCAAAAAATATTTTTGGATAATCATTTAATAGAATTCTAACTCCTAAAGTTATCTAAACCGACCTTTGATACCAACTATAAGGCCCCAGCCTTAAACCTTACTTAATCATGAGTTATTACAAGATTACACCTCGAGGATCTTTTCAGGTTTAGAGTTTTAGATAATTAGAACATAAAACATGCATTACATTCCACATTTTAACAAAGTGGTTACATAAGAGATAGTATTCATTTTTCCCATCAATGTAAACATATTTAAAATAAAGCCTGGATTATTTCATGACACTTCCTTGACACTATCATCCTATCATGTACCTTTCCCTTGACCAGTGAAAAACATTTCAAAAACATGGGATGAGCATAAAAAGCTCAGTAAGAGATATAAAAATATGGAAAGGAAACATGGGTACATATATACATAAGAATGAAATCATACTTTACCCATAAAACATAAGCACTTTAACATACCTCATGAAATCATTAATAAATCATAGAAATCATAAGACATAAAGGTAACTTGAGGAATTCATAACATTCTTACGTTGGGAGTAACCCTCTTGGTTACGTTTGGAATACCCATCACTGTATATTCCCTAAATCACTTTGGAGAAACCATAACGTTTCACTCCTTCACGTTACCCAATGCACTAGAGAGCTATATCGGGCTCACCTGCCCTTAGTTTATCATGGAACCACCCATCTTCATAACAATGCCCAATAACCATAACATAATTGTATCACATAAAACATGCATAAAGGAAACATAACATTTCCACCTTTCAATCAAATGATATCAATACAACACATTGATATAAAAACCTTATGAAAACCATTTTCAATACCAAAATAAAAGAAAAGTAAAACAGTGTATTAATTTTTCTTTTAAAAACGGTATGGCTTGTAGAGGAAGCCGAAACTCAAATAATGGTCATGGCGGCGGAGAAGTGGTTTTCACCGCATACGTACGTCAAAAACATTCCCTTTTGTCATTTTGTAAAACGCTTCATATAAAAAAATATTCCTTTTGGATAGACGTAAATGTCAAATGGGTTTATACACTGTATAAAAGAAAGTTGTGTATAAAAAAAATATGCCTCAATGAAAGGAGATTGAGACGAAGTCCCATACCTCGAGTCCGACTTGACTCGATCATTCTTTAACCTACTGAATAATAATCTTGAGTTAATTTCTACTTTATTAAGAACATTTTTCAAGTTCATTATTCCTTTTAAATCACTTATTACCATGTCATGAACACTATGTAATTATTTAAGTTATTAATGGTCATTTTAACGATCATTGGTGCTTGAGTCAAAAATATCCTCTTTGTAATTACAAGTTGTTAATGTATGCATTATATCCAGAGTTATACTCATGATTTAGATATCATATATATCATATATATCGAGTATATACATGCATTTATAATATTACATAACTTTTAGAAGTATGAAATGAAATGCACCGTTTATGGAGACGGTAAGTCGTACGTACGCATGAACGGTACTTTCATTTCTATTTCGTATTTTATGGAATGGAATCATAATGATATAATGGTATATTATAATCCCAGTATAATATAATATATAAAATCATTAATTACATCCTTTATACGTCCTACATATGGCCTTAACTAATCAAATCACATTGAGGGGGCGGTAGTCCGCACTTCCTTAAATGAAGGTATCGCGTTTACCCATAATGGAAACCATAAAGGTATGCCTAAAATGAAAAATACAGAAGCTTAAGGAAAACATAAACATATTATATATTATATATAAATATATTGTCATCTTAATGGCCACCTTTGAAGGTGTTAAAATAATGTTGAACAATCATCGTTTCGGGAGGCAGAAATTCTCCATCCAAAGAAACAGTATGTTCTTTAACCATTAGATGTAGGTGTGTGTAAGTGTAACTCTAATATTTCTTATAAAAACATCCTAGTATATTGAAGATACTAGATTTGTTACAAAAGAAATGGAAAAAAAGAGTTTAGGGGTTGGAGAAGCAAAATAAAACAAAAGGACTCAAGTGAAGACATTACCTTAAAATCGGGTAACTCCCTTTGGTTTGAGCTCAATGGCTTCCTTGGGAAGACTTCTAACCAAATTGAGGCTTCAAAGATTAATAGAGGGATGTGGAGAGACAAAATGGGTAGGGGTTGGCCGAGACAAAGGCTTTGTAAGTGTGGGTAAAGAGGTAGAGGTGGGGGCCTTTTATAAGAGGAGAGGAGGGGCACTCTTGGAACGTAAAGAAAAGTTACATTATTTTAAATTTAGATTCAGATTTAAGAGGTACCACATTGATATAATTCAAATATAAGGCTATAAGGGTTCTAAATATACCCATCCAATAGGTTTTTTACATGTGTATGTCATAAATTTTACATTATCTTTTCATTTTATTTAAATCCTTTATTAATGAGGTAATCGATGCATCATCATGATGTCATAAATAATTTAATATATTTAATGTCTAAAAATTATAAAAAAAATTCATGATGTAGGAAATAGTTTTAGATTTCTTATTAATATTTATAGTCAAAAATATGACTTGTATAACCCCATGTAAAAATTGTTTTAGTAAAACATATCATGTTTGTGTCATTTTTACTTTAACATTAAATAAAAAGTTATTTATGTCATTTCCCAACCAAAGTGGCTCCATGGGGTCCCCAAGTTGACCCATAGATTTTATTGGTCGTCCATGACACATCCAATGAGGGTAGGAAATGTTTCAAGCTCATCTCATATTATTAAAACATTATTTTTACCTTAAAATACACTAATTACCTTTAATCGCGATTAAAATCATCTAAGTTACTATTCACCAAAAAATTATTTTAATATCATTAAACCACTTTTTACTTCTTAATGAAAACCATGTATGTTGGATTTTTGAAAAGCAAATCACAGAAGTGGCAAAGATTCATTTAAACAAAAAATTAGTTTCTTTAACTATCACTTAGTGGTTTCACTATTCATCAAAAATTGATGTTTTTCGGAAATATACCAAAACTTCACCCTAAGCTATATTTCATATTCTGAATTCAAAAATGATGTCAATTTTACAAAATTCAAATCATATAAGTTACATTAATTAATTTAATAATTAATTCTCGCTGTCATGACAAATAGCGTTTTTTATGAAACAAAAAGTATCAAAAGATTGACACTAGTTTAACTCCAATTTCAAAGTGAAATTGATTCCAATGACCACCATTGGATTAAATGGTAAAAATATATTCTAATTTCACTTCAAAACCAATTAAAAAGATAATCTAATCATATAAATAAATTAGATTAAAAAGAGGTTTTTAATTTAAATGCAACATTTTTCACTATTCATTAAAAAATGAACTTTATCATAAAAATACCAAAAATTCACAAAAAGTAAATTTTGATGTCTCATTCATAAAGAATAAGTTTATTTTGACAAAAATAACTTATAAAATTGTCAAAAGATAGATTTAAAAATGGTTTGCCATTAAAAGGCAGTAAAATAATCTTTTAAAAATATTATTGTATTCGATGTTTAAGATTGGATTTATTTTCATTTTAAGCCTCTAAAACACTATCTAATTCATTAATAGGAATAGATAAAAATATCTATTATTCATTACTTACATGGGATGTTACAGTACATGTGTACAGGTACTTAGGAAATGTCTCACATGTAAGTGATATGCCTACTCGGTGCTAGTCACCAGCCCCTGGCCAATTAGAGGCGGGCTTGGGGAGTCACGGCGTGGGCCCCATTGGGATGAGTCGTGAAATAGTGGTATCATAGAAGGTTGGTTCTACCTTAGGACCAAGAGTTTGTGAGATCGGTTTGGGGGAATAGTGTTAAGTGTTTTGGGTTAGGCTTTCAGGCCAGAGACCCTAGTGTTGGTGCGGCGGCCGACGTATCCATACACCAGGACTCTGATAACCAGCTTTTCGACTCAGTTCAAGAAAACCCTGGTTGCGGGGAAATAAAAGGTACATGTATCATATAGGAATGGGTTGTGTTTTCCATGTCCTTTGTGTCAACTATCCACATATACTCATTGGCCATGCTAAATCTTGTTTCTTTACAGGATGCCTCCGTGACACATACCCGCTAGGATTCAGTAGCACGATCATGAGGATGACCCCATCAGTGAAGAGGCTTCGATACAGGGACCAGCTCCCCTGGCTTTGCCACCAGGTGGTGAACATTCTATACCACCACTAGTGAAGAAGCCAATAGAACCTGCGGTACTGACTGGCAAGGAGGTCATGCTCAACGTGCTCCATGAGTTTTAGATACAGAGGCCCCCCAGGTTCCAAGGCGAGCTCGACCCTCAGGCAGCTGAGGACTGGCTTGAGGTGGTGACCAATGTTTTTCGTCTAGTGAGGACACCGACAGACTATATGGTGGTCCTAGGAGAGAGCCTTCTTCAGGGTTCGGCGGGACGATGGTGGAGTCTGACCACTCAGACTCACGATGAGGAGAATCTTCCATGGAAAGAGTTTGAGAGACTCTTCAGGGATGAGTTCTATCCGGTTACACTGAGAGATATGTGTATCCATGACCTTCTTCAACTGCAGCAGGGCAGTATGATGGTGGCTCGCAATTCATCGAGGTTCACCAACCTCGCCAGGTACATGATGGATATGGTTAGGGATCAATACCTCAGAGATCAGACCTTTGATTGGGGTTTACGATGAGACATCCGAGCTAGCGTCGTGCCTCTATGCATATCGACTTATGCTGGAGTGCTCTAGTGGGCCTTGTTGGTCGAGATCTTCTTGGCGGAGCAGAGACAGCCGCCGGCAGTCAGCAGTAGGCAGACGGCTGCAGAGACCCCAGCAGTGGGGAGCCGACATCATGCAAAGGGATCTGAATGTGGGAGATGACATAGGAGGACCCAGGACAGTGGATCAAAAGTCCAGGGCTCTCAGGATGGATCCAGTCATCCTAGGGAGAAGCGATGCTACACATGCGACGGTAGGGGACATCTCTATAGAAATTTTTCGACCCATCGAGCTGCTGACAGGGAAGTGGTGGATGGACCACTGAGGCAGAGTCAGAGAGTGAAACAAGTAGACCCGCTAGGTGGTGGATGTGGAAGAGGGGCAGGGAGAGCTACGGGTGGTGGAAGACACATCGACTAACTTCCACCACCACCCCCATGAGGTCCGCACAAGGCTCAGATAGCTGGGGGATAGGGATGGGGAAAGATGCATGCGGTCGAGGCATACGACCCAGAAACTCCGAGGATGATTCGAGGTATGATATGTGTCTTTTCTACCTTACCTTCTGTATTCATAGAAATAGGTTCCAGTCATTCCCTTATAGCCACTTTTCTTGTACAAAACCACGAGATTCCTATAGAACCATTGACTCGATCCTTACGCATGGAGACACCTACGGGAGGAGACTCGATGATCACACACCTTTGTAGGCAGTGTAATCATACCCTTGTAGGTGAGAGTTTCGGTTGGAACCTCTTGGTGGTAGCGTCGAGGCCTTACGATGTCATTCTCGGTATGGATTAGTTAACTTCGGTCCATGCCTAGATTGATTGTTTTAGGTGAAGGGTGCGGTGTGTCAGCCGTTATGGAACAAGGTTTTACTTTGTCAGAGAAAAGGAAACCCAGGCATCACAAAATGGGCTCCTGCATAGGAGAGGGAATCTAATAACTCATGAGTTGGCTATCCTTACCCTCAGACCAGTAGATGTTGTGAGCTCTCAGTTCCCAGCAGCGGTGGCGGAGTATGAAGACGTCTTTCCAGAAGATGTTCTAGGGTTACCTCCCTGCCAGGAAATTGAATTCTGCATCGACTAACACCCCGGGATGACACTGATTTCCTCATCAGCTTATCGGATGGCTCCCGCAGAGCTTCGCGAGATGAGAGTGCAGATGGAGGATGTGCAGAGCAAGGGTTTCGTGAGACCCAATGTTTCACCTTGGGCGGCCCCAGTCATGTTTTCCAAGAAGGCCGACGAGAGTTTGAGACTGTGCGTGGATTACTGGCGCCTAAACCAGGTGAAGGTGAGGAACAAGTATCCACTGCCGAGAATTTATTACCTCTTTGATCAGCTAAGAGGGGCACAATGGTTCTCGAAGGTTGACCTTCGATCCGGCTATCAACAGCTATGAGTGCGGGATAAGGATATACCGAAGACGGCTTTCAGATGTCGCTACGGTGACTATGAGTACATTGTGATGCTTTTTGGTGTGACGAATGACACTGTAGTGTTCATGGGGCTGATGAACCGGATCTTCCAGCCGTACTTGCTCCGGTTCATAGTGGTCTTCATCAACGACATCCTTATGTACTCGGCGTCAGTGGAAGAGCACGCGAGACCCCTGCGAATGGTTCTGGACGTACTATGGGAGCACCAGCTATATGGAAAGCTATCGAAATGTCAGTTCTGGATTCAGGAGGTCCACTTTCTGAGACATGTCATCTCAGTAGATGGAGTATTTGTGGACCTAGCCAAGCTGGCGGCTGTGTTAGCATGGGTACCACCTCGAAGCGTGATAGAGGTGTGAAGCTTTCTTGGGTTGGCCAGATATTAACGAAGATTCAATCCTGATTTCTCCCATATATCAAAAACAATGACGGCTTTGAACAGGAAGGGGAAACCCTTCGTGTGGACAGAAAAGTGCCAGCAGGCTTTTGAGCAGCTGAGACAGAGTATGATGAGCGCCCCACTGTTGAGATTTTTAGAGGAGGGTGTCGAGTACATAGTTTTCTGCAACGCATCAGGGACCGGGCTTGGTTGTGTCCTGATGCAGTGGCATGCAGTGATTGCTTATGGTTTGCACCAGCTTAGGCCACATGAGAAGAACTATGAGACCCATGATCTCGAGTTGGCAGTAGTAGTCTTCGCATTGATGATGTGGAGACACTACCATATTGGTGAGTGGTTCGTTGTCTAATCGGACAATAGGAGCCTCAAGTACATCTTCTCAAAGAAGGGTCTAAATCTGAGGCAAGGGCATTGGCTAGAGTTCCTTCAATAAAATGTTGTTGATATTATCTATACTCCTAGAAAGGGGAACAAGGTGGAAGATACCATTAGAAGAAGTTCGAGCTCACTACTGTTGAGCGAGGCGACACAGCAATTAGCCACGTTACAGTTATCCTTTGTGGATGGAGAGGATAAAACTTACCTACAGTTGATGGTTGTCACACCTCTACTCTAACAGCGAGTTAGGGAGCCACAGCTTGGGGATGTCGACAATGTGAATTTACATTCTCAGTTATCCAGAGGACATGCTCTTAAGGGATATTCGCAAGGTCGGGAGCACGTACTTCTTTTCATAGGATGCACTGTTGTACCAGTGGAATTCCAGGAGGAGGTCCTGAGGGAGTTTCATACATCCCATTTTCGGTACATCTTGAAGTGGAAAATATGTACCAGGATCTCCGAGGATAGTTCTGGTGGTCAGGCATGAAGAAGGTAATAGCAGAGTTTTTTTCTCGATGCCTCACATGCCAGCAGGTGAAGGGTGATCACCAGGTTCTAGCAGGGTTATCTCACCACCTGGAAGTTCCAGAGTGGAAGTGGGATTGAATATCAATGGACTTCATGACGGGATTACCATGGACATCCAAGGGGCACGATTCCATCTGGGTGATCGTTGACCGACTCACCAAGTTGGCCCACTTCCTAGCTATCAGGGAGCAGAGTTCCATAGAGAAATTGGGACGCCTCTACATGCAGGAGATAGTTCGGCTTCATGGTGTCCCCTTGACTATAGTCTCAGACCAAGACGGCCGCTTCACAACCCGGTTGTGGAAGGGATTGCAGGAGGCTTTTGGGACTCAGCTACGCTTGAGTACATCATTTCATCCCCAGACGGATGGTCAGACGGAGAGGACCATTCAGGTTCTGGAGGATATGTTACGAGCCTGCGTCTTGGAATTTGGTCACAGTTGGGAGGACCACCTACCACTAGTGGAGTTTGCGTACAACAATAGTTACCACTCCACCATCGGTATGCCACAATTTGAGGCCTTGTACGGGAGACCCTACTGGTCACCACTTTACTGGACCGACCCCCTAGAGTCAGCACTCATGGGTCCAGAGTTAGTTCGAGCTACCACATAGAAGGTGAAGATCATCCTAGAGTGGATGAAGACTAACCAGAGCCGGCAGAAGTCTTATGCTGATAGAAGACGGAGACCTCTGGAGTTCGAGGAGGGAGACCACGTCTTTCTTTAGGTATCACCTCAAGGAGGGTTACAGAGATTTGGTCGAGGTGGCAAGCTATCTTTGAGGTTCATCGAACCTTTCCAGATTCTGTGTAGAATTTGCGAGTTGGTGTACTGCCTAGCTCTACCACCACAGTTGCATCGGGTACATGATGTTTTCTGCGTGTCGCAGCTGAGGAGGTATGTGCATGACCCATCGCACGTCATCGACCGGTGCGAGCTGGACATCGAGGATGGAGTGACCATTGTTGAGTACCCGGTGGAGATCGAGGATTAGCAGGAAAGGATCCTTCATGGGCGATTGATTTCCTTGGTGTGTGTCCGGTGGCAGAACAGAAATCATTAGGAGAGCACGTGGGAGAGGGAGGTTAAAATCTATGCCCAGTACCCTCATCTTTTTGAGTAGCCCTCTTTTTGGCTTTTCGAGGACGTAAAGCCCCAAGGTGGGGAGAATGTAATGTCTCAGGTGTTTCCATTTATTAGTTTAAATATTATATGGAATTAATTCGAGATCGGGCGCAAAGACGGCACATTAATCTAGGGTCCAGTGAGCCCAGAATGGTGGTTTGAACTTTTTTAGTTAATTGAGTCGGCACTAGTGCACAGTTGTGGCAGTTTCCAATTGGATGCTCGGATTAAAATTTTGAGTGCACCGTTTTGTCCGGGACATCGACTTTACCTAAGAATGAAGCTAACATCAACCGGTGCAAGTCGAGGGAAAATGTTAATTTTCTGACATTTTAAGTAAAATAAAATAAATTAAATTAATATGTTTATTTTATTTCATATAAGGAAACATCCGCTGTAGTGTGGCAATGGTGATGTTGTTTCCTAAATTAATGGTGCGTCTTAATGACTTCGAAAAGGCAATTCAATGCCATTAATACTTCTGCGTAATTGCATGCCAACATGTTTCCCCTTTTAATGGGTTAAGTAATTGTACGTCGTTGGAAACGTAGAGAGAGGAACCGCAATGGAATCCGCGGTGCGTTGGAGCAATTTCTCGATGACGAACGACAACAGATCGAAACCAATGATCATTGCACCGACGTTGAAGGATCTCGACGACAATGGAAACAAGATGCCTTTGTCAATGATCAATCATTTCGAAAGGTAGGGGTTGTAATTTTCGATTTCTTTTCCCCGTATTTGTGTTTAAACGATGAACGTGGATCAACCACGAACAAGATGATCCCCGGATTCGTGCGTTATTATGGGAGGGATTTCCTTTGGGAAGATTATGGGGAATTGATCAATGCCGATTCTTGATCCATTTAAGCCTATTAACGGGAGCATATCAATGCCGTGACAAATGACGGCAGAGGTTCATTCCTCAATTTTTTATTTGGATATCACCCTCCTTTTTTCTCGCGTGTTCATCGTGTTCTTTGCGGGGCGATGAACAGAGGATATTGGCACATCCGTTCTGTGACGTAACAATCCCAAATCGAAGGATTGACATCACAATGACCTTGTGGAGGTGCGGCGATGATGGCAGATGATGAATCATAATGGATCAGAAAGAGCGTTCCTCGATCGTTCTTCATGCGGGAAGAATAGAACACATTTTTAGAGCTGATCGGAGGCCAGAAAAACGATGGAAGCTGCTTCGTGGGGTCGGGGTGACCAGAACCTTGAACTTTTGTGGCGATAGGATGGCCGGATTAATGATCGGAGAAGCACGGGAGGCGTTCCGGTGAAGAGAACAGTTTCTGGAAATTTCTAGAATACATGGCGTGTACTACCGAAGAACATGATGTGTAGTACTGGCTGTGGTGGCTATGGTTTCATGTCAGAGAAAAATCACAAGGTGTGTGACCCCAGTCGCATGGTGTATTGGACCTTCCCCAAAGCTTGTTGTGTACTTCTTGTAGTACACGGACATAGGATGATCTACATAGCTTCAGGAGGCATGGCGTGTACAGCATGGTAGAGGTGGCTACGCGGAGCTCACCATGTATCCAGGGGATACAAAGACACAGGATGGAGTACACGACCGTGTACTCCATCACACTGCTAGGCGAGGCCAGCAGTGCGGGTCACCCCGTGTATAGATTACACATGTCAAAGTACACGGGTTGGTGACCATGTATAGGTACATGGCCAGAGAACATGGAGCCAACCCCAGTTACCCAGACATGGAATGTACTCCATATTACACGCCGTGTACTTATTTTTTCTACATGACCAGCCTCACAACACAGGCCATTGTACATGGGTAGTACACGAGGTCAGATAACACAATGTGTATCATTTCTACACGCCGTGTGATTTTTGGAAAATGTCTTGGTCCTTTTGTTCACCATGGCTTGAACATCATTCATTTGGGTTAGTGCCCCTACTTCTTCTTCCCCTGAAGGTTAGGCGTCATTCCCTCATGCAGTATTATGATCCCTTCAGCAGGACTTTCTGTGATAGAGTCTGGCATCCATCCGAGAGGCCCGGATCGAGATCATTTATCCGTTTCAGACCCTAGGTAGAGTCTGGCATCGACGTGACCAACACTACAGGGTGTTGATCCTCTACCTAGCAGGTGAATTCCAGATGAGTTGTGGTATCGTCCATGGCCCTCGCGGTGATCCTCATCTGTGTATGGAGATCTTCCCACTCAGGAGTGTGTCTCCCGTAATGAGTGCTTCTATCTACCGTAACCTTTCCTCTCAAGAGTGTGTCTCCCGTAATGAGTGTACCTATCTCTCGTGACGGTTCCCAACGAACATCACTTCTCGGATGGACGTCATTAGATCTATAAGACTCATGGAGTTTGTTTTCCCGGAACGAGTGCATCACGGAATATTCGAACCGAATCCCTTGCAGGGGTATGCGGTTGTGTGACTTGTCTCTAGACCATAGTTCTGGGTTTTGAGTATATTTGGTTTGTTCTATGTGTTCTATAGACTGATACTATGCATAGCTGACTACACCTTTACTCTGTGTACTTCTTTGTGGTTTTCAGTGACCTCTTCTGAGTATTGTTATACTCACCCCTACATGGGCTTTGCCCACACGTCTAGTGTCTTGTGTAGACGAGCAGCCTTTTGACAGAGTCCAGGGAGGACCAGGGCAGGACCGAGCATTATGAGTCCCCTACAGGCCGAGGTTTTCCTACGGCTACGAGCGGCAGTCCCAGTACCTTTTTGTTCTTACAGGCTGGACTTTGTAGTTTTCAGACTCTTGTTTTTGGCGGGATTGTATTCTGGACCAGTTTACTTTTACAGCACTCTACCTTTCGTCGTACTCTTTTGGTTGGGTTTAGTTGTATGCATGCATTCTCTTCCTTAGTGTTTTTTTTTAAATTTCAGATTTTTTTGGGCATGGATATGTGTGCATGTGTACAGGTACTTAGGTAATGCCTCCCATGTTAGTGATATGCCTACTCGGTGTTAGTCACCAGCCCCTGGCCTATTGGAGGCGGGCTTGGGGAGTCACGGAGCGGGCCCAATTGGGATTGGTCGTGACACTATAGATTTGAAACACAATCTGGGGATGCTCCCAGAACAAAACCATCTGAATATTTTCATGACCCATACATTCTCCCCTATCAGATATAAAATTATGCAGAAACATCTCTTCTTCATTCAAGAACTCAAATGTGGAAATAATACCATGTTTATTATGTTTCGGTATGGTTCTGAGAATGTTATCCAAATGATCCAGGTGTTATGCATTCAAATGGAATTATACAGAAATTAAAATGATGAACTAAAAAATAAATGATTCCATGAAACAATCAATGATCGAATTAACTAATTCCAAAAATAAAACATTTGTTTTTCTGAGATTAAATTAAATAAAAACTGTCAAGATACTCATACAGTATCCTAAAAACTATCGTATGTGTTCCTTTATCTGGGTGTTTCAACTAGTGTTTCCCTGGTCAAAGTTCAGTCATTGAAAATTATTGATCCCATCTAAGACTATCAAATTGACAATCTATCCCATGAAAAATACACATTTTATTAATAGTCACTCTATTAATCTTTTGGTAATATATTCAATGTTTGAGTATATAACCTATATTGTTATAAAATTTCACAGGTGAATACCATAATGATATGGCAGTATGAATAAATCATTTACCCTCATAGATCATAAGATTAAATATATGTTCCAACAACTTAGTTTGTGACATGTTTAAGATGGAATATAAATAGAAATCATACTAAGATGTAGTTAAATGTTAAATTCAACCTATTTATATAGTATTTATCCTAAAAATTCTTCTAAAAAGACTTTGGGGGATGAACACACTACTATATGAAGTAGAATTATCAAAAAAAGATCAAAATCATTAAGGAACCTCATAAAAAATAGACATGATATCACCCCATTATATATGATGACAATCTGCATTCACCCAGATCTATCATAAAACACATATTAAGAAACGTGTGTGAACCCATCGAATGATTAAAATATATTATGATGATGATAACAATCCTTTTTTACCTTAACATTAATCCTCCAATACGCAATAATAATCAGGTCAAAAATGTAATTATCATGATACATGAGGTCCAAGTCCACTTCAATCCCTGTTATTTCTTCCCGACATATAGTACTCATTAAATTTTTTCCAGAACTATTTCCCAAAGTCATGTAATGATCCAAAGTAAATGGAATAACCTTTGAATGCATGAAGAACCCAACAACATACTTTGATGATATAAAATAACTTGTAGATACAAAATCAAAAAAATCTAAAACCAATGATGATTAAATAAATACCATACCTATAATACCAGTTGACCAGGCTTTATATTCCATATATGTATATGTGGCCATATATAGACTTTTGATCTTTGAATCACCTTTATCATTCCAATCCTCGTGATCATTTTACATGGTATGATAGTATATCCCACAACCCTTGGAAGCATCCATATGAACAATTTAACACATAGTGATAGTGGATCCAACCTTTCTTCCTCAGGACATTATTTCGTAAAAATTCCATTCATGGAAAATTGTTCACAATAATAACAAGTGTTATGATCCTCTATAAATTTAGTCTTTGTATTACATGGTGTTAATTAAATTCATCAAATCACCTAATGTAGTCCTAAGGAATCCCCAAAAAACTGGACCGGAAGGATACACGCTTCCAATTCACATCATTTTTTCCCAAAATATACACATTGGAAAACCACAAAACATACAAATATTCACCCAAACATGATTTCCCACCTATTTAATCTTGTTGAAAATATTCCTTATCCAATAACCCTAAAAAATTTATATTATCTTTAGAATAAAAATCTACAAAATAATAGCCTAAAATTCAAATACAAAACTCTGAGGCATTAGGTATTCATTGGTTACTAACTCTGACACCATATTCACCTATTTATAAAAATGGGTTGAATAATTGTAAATGGTTATCATCCCTTTCTCTACATATAGATACTAATAGTTATTTTTCACATGTAACATGTGATGATAAAAATTCTAGTTTATTACTTTTATGATGGAAGGAAAGGCCTGACCCCCATTTTTAAAGACCCAAGCTGTAAAAAATAAAATTCCTTTATGATTTAATTAAATGAATTATTATGTTATATGGTTATATAAATCATGTACAGTTATTTGTATTTATTATATCCTATCGAATTTAAATTACTATTAAGAACCATTATCATTGATAATATAGAAATTTAATAGAAATCACTTGATAGTATAAATATAGGGTTTTAAAAAATATAAATGACAAAAACATAGGATGTGATAGCCTCAACCAGCAGGATAGCACCCTATGAATCCCATTTATCATAACATATGATGGAGATATAATCATTCGTATTTTCAATTAAGTAAGACATCTATGATATAAAAAAACATAATAATAAGGAATATCGTTTATTGGAGAAGATCAAGTTCATCTAGATCACGACCCAAACAATGTACACAGAACCACCTCACAAACATCTTTCCATTTCCCACATTACTCTTCCGGTGTTTTTTGGTGTATTAAAGGGAGATGAATCAATACCATAAATATATGATTATTTACATTATTTTTTATATAATAATTAATACATTTTCTTTATATTATTTTAACCTTAAATATGATTTTTATATTGATGCAATAAAACACAAAATACATTTTTTTGGTAATATTAAAATTTAAATAAGAATTTTTTTAAATTAATAGTTTTCAAAATATTTAATATTTGAATAAAATATTATTATTAAATAATTATTATCAAATAAAAATAGTCATATAATTTAAAAAAGAAAAATTTAAATTTTACAAGATTTCGAAAAATTTCATTTTGAAAAACCCTGAATTCATAATAAATAACAATTCATATTTTAAAAGTGAAAATTAACCTATTGATAAAATTTGTTTGATAAAATGAATTTCATATCAAGAATCCTTATTTCAAAATTACCCAATTGTGAACTTTTAACATTTTTTTGATATAGTTGAATTTTCATGTAAAAGTTAAATGTTGTATAAATATACGATATATATTATGACATCATATCGACCTAAAAGGGATGTAATAAATACTATATAAGGTATCCCAGAAAAAATATAAGTTTATCATTAGAAAATATTATTATTTTAAAACTATTTGATTATTTTTATAAAGACATTAGATATTCTTCCAAACCATTAATATATTGTAATGTTTTAAAATCCTTTCTTGAATACTGTGAATCACTTACACATTAGAAATTTTATTATTTTTTAAAATTTAATAAAATTTCCATATAAAATAATGATATGAACCTAATTTATTTATGGGAATCCTTCCTTCATGATATCTTCTCAGTTATACTTCACATATATTTATGATGTTGTTTTTTGTGTTGATTCCTTATTTTCCATGTTTCCTTTGTGTTATCACGATATATCTTATCATATTATTAATTTTTATGATTTTCATTCCTTTAAATCCCCATTTATATTATTATTTTATAACATGTAATAATTTTTTCATGTTATTACATGTTTATTCCTTTACTAGAATTTATAGCTCTCTCCTTTCTTCAGAATATTCCCATAATATCCCATGTAGATTTAAATGTCAGCATATTATTGATGTTTCAAATATAGATACTATTTTTTTATTGTTTTAAGTTGTTATGTAATATACCTAATTCCAAAACACATAATAATTATCATCTTTTGGATTTATATTATGAGTAATATTGTGTAAAAAATCCTTAATAATGTGAAATAAAGAAAAGGGTTATTGTGGTTGGTATCCTAAGGATGGTTATTTATTTTATGTATTAGGATAAGAAGACTCCATAAAAAGCCTTAGAGATGAATATATGAATATGAAAAAATACATATAATTGGATAAGTTTAGAGTAAGTGTTCTATCAATAATATTCATCCCTATTTGGTTTCTACAAGTGTGTGTGGGTCATTCATAGATGTACATAGCGGTAAAACATAAACACACAGTGATGAGAGAGACTCAACTGGGAATGGGTGCGTGACGACAAAAACTACAACACAGTGGGATTGACACACACATGGGATATGATATTGAAAATTTATAAGATAATTATGAACCACTATTAAGTGAAATGAATACCCATGTGTGTATATGTTAGTAAATATATCATGGATAATATAGACTTAAGACTATAGATTCATATGAAAATAAAATTCATGTATTTCTTAAGTTATCTCTTTAATGTCATCAGATTACCTTTTATGCATTTAATCTTTAAAAAATAACCATCCTTGATTTTTCTTATAATCAATAAAATGATCAGAATTATGAGGAATTAGGAAAGATATCCATGTGAAGGTAAATGTGATGATTGTACCATAATGCTACATAACCCAATGGGATTAAGAATAAAAATAATCATAAGGATTCAATTTCATCTAACATAGTTCATGAATATAAAAATAGACTAGGAGGAGCACCAGAATTATTATAAGAAATATCAATATGAAAATGAGAGAGATAAAGGAAAAATACCCCGACATTAAATGGATCATGTGATACCCTAATATTAGAACAATGTATTAATTCCATTGTTGTATATCATACCCATCATTTATATTTCCGACCAATAGAAGGTACTACTGGCTATTATTCGTATGGATTGAGAAGCTAATTAATGGTGAACATTTTTCAACAATACTAGGCTTGAGTGAGTGTTCTAAGAAACAAATTTTGAAGGAATACTAGTTATTGTTTTGCGGAATATATTTTCCTTGTACTTTGCGGCATAAAATATAATGGTATTAATATTCACTCCAAGAAAAAAGATGATGAATCTATCTTGAAGTATGAGGAAAACATCACAATACTAGCATGATACGCCAATAAATTTGTTATTACCCCTAAATGTAATGGTAACCACTTCTTTGGTGGGAAATACCTAGTCTTTGGAAATCCCTAGGGATCTTATAGTTTGATAGTTATGAGGAAATTGTATGATGTTCCCTTGAAGTCTAAATGGATATTGTAAAATTTCAAGGGTATCTTTTGAATAAGTATAAAAAGTGGAGTTTAAATTTGGTGGTTTGATGGAGAAATATAATAGTTCCAAGAAATTTTATCAACCCAGCTGTTAGTGGTTTGGAATGTGGATTCCCAAAAATTATATTAGCTATATAAGGAAATTCATTTGGTGCAGGAAGGATGGGAACCAATATGGTTATTACTAACAAGGGAAACCAATTACTGAATTGGTGGAGAAAAATTCCATGTTAAAAAATCATTGAATTTCTTTCTACTTTTACTATAAAAATTAAAGTTACATTGAATACCAATATAGTTTGATAACATTTTATTGGGACATCCAACAACTTTAAAAGTAGAGGGGGAGATCATTTCCCATCCAAATTGTAGAGGTGGATCCCAGCAACAAAATGATTATAGGTACTCTAGTTATTAAATCATGATAAAATAAAATAATGTTCGATTAGTGTTCATAATTAGTAGTGACAAATTATAAATTTGAGTGATTTTAAAGTATAATTAGATTATATTTTTTCCATTTAATCCAATGTTGGTCATTGGAAATAATTTCACATTTAAAATGTCCATAAGCAAGTGTCAAACTTTTGATAGATATTATTTCTTAAAAAAACGGTTTTGGTTTGACAACAGGAATTAATATTAAATTAATTTATGCCACTTCTATATTTTGAATTTAGAAAAATTGATTCCATATTATGAATTAGGAGGTCCAAATTGTGTAAATTGGTAACTTTTATGTTTAGACGTTTTGAATAATTACTTCTATAAATATTTTATTTACCATAGTTAAAGGGTAAATCTAGTAAATAAGGGTAAAAAATAATATTATAATAAAATTTATTTACCCTAAAACATATCCTAACCCAATTGGTTGATATATGTCCAACCATTGGCATCTTTTTGTCGATTTTGGGATCCCATGGATCCACTTGTAAGTGATAATGACACATTATATTAATTTAGTTAATCTAAATACAAAAATGACATAAGCATATATCTTTTGGTAAAAGTATTTTTAAATAGAGTTATATATGTACTATTTTCGTCTATAAATATTCATTAGAAATATAAAAATATTTCCTACATAATGGTATTTTATTTATAATTTTTAGACATTGAATAATTAAATTTATTTTTGAAACAATAATGATACAATATTTTCCTTATTAATGAATTAATCAAATAATTTGTATTATAAATGTTAAAATAAATATAAATTGAAAGTTTTGATTCCATAAACGATTTTTATTGGTATATATGACATGTTAGTATTTCCTAAATGATTTGTTTTTGGAATGAATAACGTTGTTAAGACTTTACAAAAATCATTTATTAAATATTTTCGAAATTGTCATAAATGAGTTTTTAAAACAAATATTATATTATTAATTTATATTCTATTCTTAAAAATATTAGGTTCCACCAAAGAACTTATATAATGATAGGTGTATTATTAATGGACCACTTTGGGTCGCTTGGAAGTTTATTATATGTCTATTGACTATATAATATAAAAATACAAAGAGACATGGTAAATGACAAGCTATTTAACTAAGAGTTAAATAAAAAAGATAAAGTTAATATAGTGACCCAAACCTATCTAAAACCCATTGTTTTAGTTTTATTAGACCTATCCCCACCTTAAACTTTCAATAATCCACTTTTTAACCATTAGAAACTGAATATGAATTTACTATAAAATAATATTTATAGCTTTTCCTAAGGTGCCCCTCACCCCTCTTATAAAAGAGCACTCCCCCTTCCCTTTAATTTGCAACATCAAACCTTTTGGATCGGCCAACCCCTGCCTTAATATTCTCTCAGCTTCCCTCAATTCAACCTAGAGGCCTTATTTTGATCAGAAAGTCAACCTAAGGATCCCTTTTGATCAAATCAAAATGAAGATCCCGAAGAAGAGGTAATGATTTCACCACTCTCTTTCAAGTTCTTTTCTTCTTCCACTTCTACTGTCATTGTTATTTCCATTCTAAAATAATAACTTCAGTATCTTCTATATTCTGTAATATTGTTATAAATATGGTAAAACCATACTCAGTATTCTATCAATTCTTTGAATGAAATGTCACCATACGTGCGTGCGTGCGGCTTACCGTCTCCACGTCGTGGTGTAATTGTTATTCAATACATTATTATATCGATGGGATTGATAATGATGTGTAATTGAAGTAAATAATAAATATAACATTATAATGAATCTTTATATTTTATATTCCATCCAATTATATATTATTTTAATATCAAAAGAATGATATTGTCACTCATGCGCACGTACGGACTACCGTCTCCACGAACGTGATGAGATTCATTCCCCATCGTATCCATTCAAGTCAAATTCTCAATTGATGATTAAAAATAATTTTTAAGGACTTGATATAATTCTGGATATCAATAAGAAACAACCTATCCATAACAAACACGGCTTATGTAACAAAACATATAAACAAAAATTAGTACGTTAACACCCGAAACGACGATAATACTAAGATATTATTAACAAAACAATGTTAAAAGATCATAAATGAAATCATATTAATGTATATGATTCTTTTATAATTTAATAACAATTTTTTCATAATTATACTTGAGTTTATACTTCCCTCAACCATGGAAAAGTACAATTTATGGGGTTTTTTATCTTACATTTAATTCAGTGATATTTCCATTGTTCAGAACTAATTTATTGCATGTGGTGTGTGTACTGCCCATGATTGTGTTTAGTTTGTAATATACTTTAATTTTCGATATTTACATCATCATTTTATGATCCTTCTTTCGTGGGTGTAGGTTTCGTATGTTACCAAATCGATAAGGGAATTTGAAATTTCAATTTCCACTTATTCGGCTTTACACATACTTTATTGATTATTTTACTCCACGATTATGTGTGGAATCACTATTCATTTACTTATGTTATAATTTCCACTCCCATTTCAGTGGATATACTTTTGATACAGATAATCACTCCATTAATAAATTCTCATGTCATCGATATGAATGTGAGAAGCGTAATTTTAACTCAATCTCTATTTATTGAGTTAAACATCCATTTGATTGGTGTTGTTTTTACAAGCATATGTGTGAATTTCCTCTGATTGATTTACACTGAATACCGAATCATATTGAGTGTATTTATATTTTTCACACATAAATTTGTTGTTTATTTATCCTTAACCTAAGGATACGGTCTTTATAAGAGAATTCATCTCAATTTACATTCCATTGAGACTTCACTGTTATTATACACCAATTAACTTGTATATGGTGTATATAATGTACTTTGAAATTTTATATCATGAATACCTTTATTCTCATTATATTATAATGTTTTTATTACCTCAATTATTTGTATTCAAGTGTCTCTCTTTTGGTTAGAAACTCTAACTAAAATATCTTGTTAAATGTTTTAAAGATTTGTTATTCTAAATTTTTCTCATTAATGTCCATGTTTTCAAAATGGTTTTAAGGATTTATTTATATGGACATTAATGTTATAAAATTAAAATTACTTTTAAATGTTTCAAACTGGTATAGGACACATTGATTCTAAAATCTATTTTAAATGAATTCTTGATAAATAGTGAGACTTTTAAATGTTTTCAAGAAAAAGGGGGATATTTCTCTCAAATAGTTTTGATGATTATTTTCATCTATGTAAATATCCTGCATTATTCCCGATTGAGGTGAATATGTTACAATAAAATATTCCATATTGTATTGAGTGAGTTATGTTTTACTGTGGATGTGCTATTTTTATACCATTAATGGTTTTTGGATAAAGTATTGACATTTCGTATGATACTATTAATACTAATGATTATGTTTATGTTTCAAACTTTTCATATAAGGAATGAATTGGATGTAGTAAGTGATAGATGGAGCCCAATATAGATCCTCGATGCATCGGTAGGTGTCATGAGACATACTAGTGTCTTGGCACAAGGCCTTGAAAAATTTTTATTTGTAGTCTTAGCAGAAGGCCTTGACTATGTGGTTATGATAGTCTGGCGTTATGAAATTCATCATTATGAAAGTGGTTATTGATATTTCTTGTGATTATTCTTCTAGTATAATATCCATGTGAATAAGTAAATGGAATTATTTCATTTTATATCTTCTATATTATTCTGATGATCGTGTTTAAAAGGTTTTTGATTTAGTTACACATTGACATAAATGTTTATGCTTATTTATGAAAGCTTATGCTATATTGTTATCCTTACTGGGCATCTGAGCTCACCCCTTGTTATGTTTTATTTTTCCCAAGATGTGAAAAGTATTTTTTGAATGACCTGTAGGGATATTATGAGGGTATATGAGTGTTGTATATGGATACAAGATGTTGTTGTAATTTTTTTACTTAATGACGTATTGTAATCATTATGAATGTAACTAGTGATTCCAAGGATACTAAACTAAACAGTATTTCGAAACATGATCTTTTGTTATCATTCCAATGTTATGTAATAATGCACTGATTATGGGTAATTGGGGTCAAGGCGTTAGAGTTGGTAATAGTGGTAGTTTATTATAAACCATGGGAGCTAGATTTAGATAAACTCTGATTAGATCATATAGCCCTAAGATAGACTTTGAGGATTAGTATAGAAGAAAATCCTAGAATTTTTGTATTGTAGATATTTTTTGAGTTTTCTAAGTAATAAATCCATGTCTGGATACGATTAGGTAGAGGAGACTCTAGCATAAATTTACCTAGGGGTAAAACCTGAAAACACAGCTTTGAGATAGACTAGAATAGGAACTGGTGCACTAAAACAGGCCTTGCTGCAATCTTTGTTACGACACTCCTGGGGAATATGCTTAGGATAATTTACATTTTATTTACAAACTGATTTGATGTATTTTAATATAATATGAGAATAAATGACCATGGTTAATCCTAAGGTGTTTAAAATTTATAATATTATGTCATGATATTCTCAAAATGATTTTATGACTAATGTTACTGACACAATGCTTTCTGGTTTTAGTTAATGGTTGGATTCAAAGGAGGTCATATTAACATTGATAATGATGTAAAAGGTGTGAACGGTGGTGGAAATGAGCAACGAAATGGAATGTTGATTGGCATAAAAGATATTGTGTTCATGATAAATCAGTTTTACCAAAAAAATGATCAACAACATATATATTTAACAACTCCCGGACTCAACAAAGAAGAGAAAGGTAATGAATGATAAGAGCTCCAACAGTGGAGACCATGGATAAAAGAATCCTCAATTTTCATCATGCAGGAAATGTGGAAGGAGACACCTAGGAAAGTGTCTCAATGGAACAAATAAATGATTTACGTGTGAGAAAGAAGAACATAATGTGAAAAATTGCTGAGGAAAAATGAGGAGTACTATGGAAGAAAATATAAATGGTTCCATGAATCTATTTACAGTAATTTGCTGTAAAGGTAGGGGACCAAGAAATTACCTGAGTGAATGCCCTATTCTATAGGATATTTTATTGGTCAAAGAAGAATCTATGTGGAAATTAATGATTGGATTAATTTTTAAAAGTAATTATACTCCTTGTCGATGGGATGACTTTGGATTAATTTTCTCTTGTATTTGTAACCCTGCTGTTTTTCATGAGAAAATGGTATTTGAGGAAGACTTATCTTTTCTCTTGTAGATATAGTTATAAATTACCATTTGGTTTTATATGATCATTGGGTTTGAGGGAATTAAAAGTTATTATATTTTGGGACGAAAATGAAAGGTATGATATAACATTTGTGGTTAAATTATTTTATTGTTATTTTGAGGAATTTATCTCATTTTGGTAATGTTATAAAATATAGTTTTTTATAAAGGACAACACGCATACCGTGTGACAACCCATCGTGTCAGACAAACCTGTTGGAATCGAACCCACAACCAAAGTGGGATTCAGAATTATCGCCTACCACTGGACTATGTGAAGGGCCTAGTTAGTGTGACTAATTATTTTTAGTAAAATGATTTTATTGATCAATAATAATTTGATTTGAGATCTTATATCTTATCGAATGAATACCCTTAGTATAGGAAAATGATTTAGTGATTATGTGATAAATGTTATTTTGGAAGATGTTCCCTTTGATGGGAACACTATATGACCAAGGAAAATAGAATACTATAGGATTTCATTTGAGGAGTAATGGTGGATTTTTATCTATGTTTTTATTTTGGATTTATAGAGATTTGGGTTATTTATGGAAATGATTAACCTATAACAGTGAATAAGGGATTATGTTAATTTCTTTTAAGTATGTGACATTAAAAGTAGTGGATGTCATGTGGAGATATAATTTAACGTGGAAGAATACATAACCAAATTCTTCTATGATTTGGGTTTCAATATTAGTTTGGATTATATTGAAGGATTTTAAGGACCATAGTTTATTGAATGGTATTTATTTAGCTTTGGGGTATTGTAGGATTAGTTTTAGAAATTAAGTTTATTTTGTATTTCTCTAATGGAATATCCTTTTGGGGGATCATCGGATCTTATAATAACCATCTGGTTTTTATTAATCTCTAAAGACAAGGTAAATATATATTTTATCCTTCGTGGATCATGTGATTCTATAGAAGTTTATTCTATATCTTCCAGTGTGACCATGTATTCTTGAATACTCATCATTTTAAAAAAATGAGTTAGTGGTAGAAATTTATTAAAGAATGAAACTCTATTTCAGAAGTAAGTATATCCCGTTATGTTCATAGTCAATATCATAAATTAATTCTTTATCTTTATGCAATGTAACATAAAACAAAAAAATATTGTCTGCTTACATTTCCTACTGGGAGACTAATGACTGTTTGTCCCGTCACAAGTTTTCGGTTTTTTTTTTGTTACCATTCTCCTAATCATGTTTTCTATCCCTCTCCATCAGAACATGAAAATTAGTTTATTATCCATGTCTATGTTTTCCTACATGGAATCCAAGTATGGGTTATCTTGGGTAACATTTGTACTTCTCTTCCATTCTTATAAAGCGATTGTTTTATAGGCACTTTTTCAGATGTTGGACTTTCCATTATATTCCCATGCCGAATTTTAAAAATTTTGAGGACGCAATTTATTGATGGAGGGGATAATTTAGCACCCCAATCTTCCACGGTACACTTCTCTTTGAATAATACAATAGCATGTGTTGTACGCACAATTGAGTTCTAACACACCACAACCAATCAAACTAGCCATTATCTATAGTAATACAAACTTTTTGAAAATTTATAAATTTTATCTTTTAAAATGGACTTTATTTTTGGATTTAGAATATTGAAATTAGCTTAGGGTGATTTTTTGGTACATTTTTGATAACTTTCATATTTTGATGAATAGTGAAAATTACTAAATTTTAATTTAAAACAACTTTTTCAATCGAAATAATTAATAGTAAAAATTAATTAATTTTAGTGATTTTAAAGTATAATTAGATTTTATTTTTACCATTTAATCCAATTTGGGTCATTGGACATAATTTCATATTTAAACTGGCCATAAACAAGTGCCAAACTTTTTATAGTTATTATTTCTTAAAAACACGCTATTTGTTTTGACAGTGGGAATTAATTTTAAATTAATTTCTCCAAATTCTGTGTTTTGGATTTCGATAAATGGATTCCATAATTATAATCAGGATTTACAAATTGTGTAAATAGGTAACTTTTATTTTTAGACATTTTGAAAAATTACTTCGGTAAATATTTTATTTACCATGGTTAAGGGTAAATCCGGTAAATAAGTGTAAAAAAATAATATAACAATAATAAATTACCCTAAAACGTGTCCTAACCCTATTGGTTGATAAATTTCCATCCATGGGAATCTTTGGGTTTATTTAGGGACTCCATGTATCCACTTGTAAGTGATAATGACACTTTATATTAATAAAGGTAAACTACATACAAAAATCACATTAGCATATATCTTTTAGCAACAAAATTTTTACACAAGGTTATATGTGTTATATTTTAGACTATAAATATTCATTAGAAATATAAAAATATTTCATACATAATTGTATTTTATTTATAATTTTTAGACATTGAATAATTAAATTTATTTATGACACAATAATGATACTGTATTTTCCTTATTAAAGAATGAATCAAATAATTAGTATTATAAATGTTAAAATATATATATAATGAGAAATTTTTGATGTCGTACAATAATTTTATTGGTTAATATGATATTATAGGATTTCATAAATAAATTTTCATTGAATTAATAAAGTTAGTAAGACTTTACAAAAATAAAATTTTAAATATTGTCAAAATTGACAAGAATGAGTTATTAAAACAACTATTATATTATTAATTGATATTCTATTCCTAAAAATCTATGGACCATCCAAAGAACTTATATAATTATAGGTGTATTATTAATGGACAACTTGGTGGTATCTTGGATGTTTAGAGTATGTTTATTGTCTATATGATATAAAAATACAAAGAGACATTGTAAATGTCTAACTATATAACTAAGAGTTAAATAAAAAAGATAAAGTTAATATAGAGAGCCAAACCTATCTAAAACCTATTGGTTGAGTGGTTTTAGACCTATCCCCACCTTAACCTCTAAATAATCTACTTTGGTGCCATTATAAACCGAAAATGAATTTATTATAAAATAATATTTCTCTCTTTTCCTAAGGTTCCCCTCACCACTCTTATAAAAGGAAACTCCCCCTTCCCTCTAATTCACACATTCAAAGCCTTTTGGATCGACCAAACTTTGCCCAAATATTCTCTCAACAACAATCAATTCAACCTAGAGGCCCTAGTTTGATCAGAAATCCATCTTACAAATCCCTTTTGATCAAATCAAAAAGAAAAAACCTGAAGAAGAGGAAATGATTTCACCACCCTCTTTCATGTTACATTCATCTTACACTTCTTCTTTCTTTGTTATTTCCATTCTAAAATTATAAATCCATTATCTTCTATATACTATGATGTTATTATAAATATGGTACAACCATATTCAGTATTCTATCCATCCTTTGAATGACATGTGGAACATCCCAGGTAAATGAAGAATAAGAGATTTTCATATTTATTAATATTTGTGAAATAAATATTGATTTTAATTTAAAAGGGTTTCTATGTTCAATAGAAAACCTGATACGCAACAACGGGTTTCTTTGAAATATTACATTGCACACTAATAATATAATATTATTATTTCTAATGGTAGTTAACTCCAAGTATATGTATTGGAGGTAATGAACAGAACTAACAACAATATGATTATACATGATTGTTAAATATATTAACATTTATCCTATAAAAATAGAGAGGCTTAAAATATGAATGAATCTAATTTTAAGCATAATTTACATTTAATGCCCGATTTACTAACTTTTAATGGTGAAATATTTTTAAATATTGTTTTGGTCACAATAATACATTTTATATTACAAAATAAAATCCTTCTTTAGAATGGGGACATCAAAATTTACTTTGTTTAAATTTTTGGAATTTTTCTGATAATGTTCATTTTTTTAATGAATAGTTAAAAATATTGTATTTCATTTCAAAGTACCATTTAATATAATATATTTATATGGTTATATTATCTTTTTAATTGGTTTTAAAGTAAAATTAAAATATATTTTTACCATTTATTCCAATGTTGGTCATTGAAATTAATTTCACTTTGAAATTTGACATAAACAAGTATCTATATTTTGAAAGTTATTGTTTCTTAAAAACACTCTATTTGTTTTGATAACGGGAATTAATTTTAAAATTAATTAGATCCAATTCTATGTTTTGAATATAGAAAAATAGACATCATTTTTGATTTCATAATATCAAATATACCTTAGGCTTAATTTTCTGTATTTTTCTAAAAAACTTCAATTTTTTATGAATAGTGAATCAACTTAGTGGTTGTAAAAAACTGACTTTTTCATTAAAATGAAATTTTACCACTTCTGAAAATTTAATTTAAAAAATCTGACATACATGGTTTTTATCAGGAAGTAAAATTTGGTACATTAAGAAGAAAATAATTTTTGGTGAATAGTAACTTTGGACTTTTATTTACCACGGTTAAAGGTAAATTTGGTAATTCAAGGATAAAATAATATTATAATAATTTAAAATTACCTTAAAACTTGTCCAAACCATATTAGTTGAGTCATTTACGACCATTGGCATCTTTGGGTCGGTTTTGGGACACCATTGAGCCACTTGGCCGTGATAATGACTATTTAGATTAATTAACATAAAGTAAACTCGAAAATGAAAAAAACAAATAACTTTTAGTAAATTATTTTTTTGAGGGGGTTATAGAAATTACCTTTTCGAATATTACTTTTCATTAGAAATATAGAAATATTTCCTACATCATGGTATTTTTTTACAATTTTTAGACATCAAATAAATTATATTATTTATGACACAATAATGATGCAGTATTTATCTAATTAATAAATGATTTAAATAAATAAGATTATAATGATTAAAATAATGTCCAAAACATGTCCAATTATGATTGGATGATTTTATTTCGACTATGAGGCACCTTATATTTGACTATAATGATTTTTGGACCTTTTAAAACTGATGATATGTTTATAATAAAATAATGTTTTCACACTTTCCTAAAGAACCCCTCCTCTCCCTTATAAAAATAGACCACTTATAACCAATTCCTAACACCTCTCAATCCATTTGGCTCATCAAAACTCTGCCCAATTAAGCTCCCTACATACCACTCCTCCACTTATAAGCCTTACCTTAGGCATAAAGAACTTTAAGAAGTCCTTTGGTTCAAACCAAAGGGAGATACCCAAATTAAAGGTAACGATTTCTCTTAAATTGTTTTCTATTATTTTACTTGTCCAACCCCTAAACTCTTTTTATTATTTTATTTTGTAACAACAACAATATCCTTAATATACTAGGATGTTTTTATGAGAAGGATTCTAACTACACTAAGACACACCTCCATCTAATGGATGAAGAACATAATGCTTCTTTGGATGGAAAACTAAGCCCTCACGAAACGATGATTGTTCAATTACATCTTATAGCCACTCATAGTGGCCGTTATGATGGAACTGTATTTATATTTGATATATATTATGTTTATGATTTCCTTATTCTTCTGTACTTCCCAATTACATCAAGACATTATGGTTTCCATAGTGGGTAAATACGATAATCTCATTTGAGGAAGTGCAGACTACCGCCCCCTCAAAGTGATTTAATTCGTTAATGCTTTATGTGGGACGTATAAATGATGTTGTTAATGATATTATATATGATACTATACTGTAATTATAATATATCTATGTATCATTATGTTTTATTTCCATTAAAATTAGAAATAAAAATGAAAGTAGCGTTCATGCGTACGTACGTCATACCATCTCCATGAACGGTGCATTTCATTTCATACCTCCAAATGTTACGTACTATTATAAATACATGTATATTCTGGATATATATGATATATATGATATCTAAAGGATTAATGTAATTATTGATTTAATAAAATATTGACCAAATAGACAACATGTAAAAATGAGGTGTTTATTTTTGACTCAAGTACCAAATATCGAAAAAATGATCATTATTAACTTAAATGATTACATAATATTTATAACGTGGTAATAAGTTATATAAAAGTAATAATAAACATGAAAAAGTTTATTAAGAAAGTAAAAAATTTAATTTAGTTTATTATTCAGGAGATTAAAGAACGATTGAGTCAAGTCGGACACAATATAAGGGACTTCATCTCAATCTCTTTTCATTGAGTCATTTTTAGTTTTATAAAAAACATTATTTTATACGGTGTATAAACCCCTTTGAATTTTCAGTTTATTCAAAGGGAATATTTTTATATGAATCATTTTACTAAACGAAAAAAAGAATGTTTTTTAATGTAAGCGGTGAAAAAGACCTTTCCTTCGCCACGAGTAATATTTGATCTTTAGATTCCTTAACAAGTCGTAATGTTTTTAAAAGGAAAATTAAATACCATATACTATTTTTTTGTATTTTAATTTTGAAAATGATTTTATAATGTATTTATTATTTTAATATCTTGAAATGATATTTTTTTATTTCAATGTAGAAATTTTATCTTTCTTTTAAGCTTATGTTATGTGTTATGATCATGTTATGGTTCTTGGGCATTATTTATGTATATAGGTGGTTCCGTGATAAACCTTAGGTGGGTGAGGTCGAGATAGCCCACCAATGCATTGAGTAACATCACAGAGGTAAACGTGAATGTTTCTCCTAAGAGAATTTGGGAATACACTGTGATGTGTATTCCAAAGTTACTCCCTGTGTAGATATGATAGATACAATGTAAGTATGATATGGATGCCACAAGATACCTTTACGATTTATAATTTCTATGTTTATTTCATAAATCTTATGATTTCATGAGGTATGTAAAAGATTTCATGTTTTGTTTGTATTTATGAACAAATGTTTTCATTATTTTTTTTATAACCCTTACTGAGCATTTGATTCTCATCCCATGTTTTGAAATTTTTTTACAGGAATTAAAGATGAATATGTTCAAGGACGGGACCAAGGAAAATTCAAGCTGTCTAAAACATGGAACTCAACATGGCTTTTTTTCAAGAGTTTTTAATTTATGAAAAAATGGAAATTGTGTAGAAATGTGTACCTTATAATAGTTGGAGAATTAATAGTTATGTCATAATTCTCTAAGACTCTAATCCTGAAAAGATCCTCAATGATAATTATTCATTTAATTCAATATTATGTAATGTTTATGTCCAGGTCCTTATAACATGTCACCATACACACGTATGTATAGCTTACCATCTCCACGTCATGGTGTAATTGTTATTCAAAATATTATTATTTTTATGGGTATGATAATGATGTGTAATTGAAGTATATAATAAATATAACATTATAATGATTCTGTATATATGATATACTATCCAATTATATATTATTTTAATATTAAAAGAATGATATTGTCGCTCGTGCATACGTACGGACTTATGTCTCCATGAACGCGATGAGATTCATTCCCCATCATATCCATTCATACCTAATTTTAGTTTGATGATTAAAAATAATGTTTAAGGACTTGATATCATTCTGGATATGATTAAGATACAACCTATCCATAACAAACACGACTTATGTTACAAAACATATAAATGAAAATGAGTACGTTAACACCCGAAATGACGATTATTCTAAGATAGTATTATCAAAGCAATGTTAAAAGATCATATATGAAAAAATATTAATGTATATGATTCTTTTATAATTTAATAACCATTATTTCACCAATATACAGGATGTTAAACTACCCTCCAACAAGGAAAAGTACAAGAAAATGGGTTTCTTCTCTCACTTTCAATTCCATGAGATTTCCATTGTTCACCATTTATATATTGTATGTGGTGTTTGTACAGACCATGCTTGTATTCATTGTGTAATTTACTTTAGTTTATGTATATTTTCATCATCATTTTACGATCCTTCTTTCATGGGTGTGTGTTTCGTATGTTACAAAATCGATAATCGAATTTGAAATTTCAATTTCCAGTCATTCGGCTTTCCGCATACTTCATTGATTATTTTACACCAAGATTATGTGTGGAATCACTATTCATTTTCTTATGTCATACATTCCACTCCCCATTCTGTGTATATAATTTTGATACACATAATCACCCCATTTATAAATTCTCAAGTCATCAATATGAACTTGATAAGCGTAATTTTAACTCAATCTCCATTTATAGATTTAAACATCCAATTGATTGGTGTTGTTTTTACAAAAATATGTTTGAATTTGAACTGATTGATTTACAACTAACACCCAATCATATTGATTGTATTTATATTTTTCACACATAATAATGTCATTGATTTATCCTTAACATAAGGATACGGTCCTCATAAGAGATTCCGTCTCAATTTACATACCACTGAGACTTATTTTTTGTTATACACCAATTCACTTTTATATGGTGTATATAATGTACTTTGACATAGTATATCATGAATCCCTTTATTCTCATGATATTATAAATTTTTTATTACCTCAATTATTTTTATTTAAGTGTCTCACTTTTTCTTAAAAACTCTAACTAAAAAATCATTGTAAATGTTTTAAAGATTTATTATTCTAAATATTTCTCATTAATGTCCATGTTTTAAAAAATGCTTTTAAGGATTTATTTATATGGAAATTAAATATTTAAAATTAAAATTCCTTTTAAAAGTTTCAATGTGGTATGGGACACTTTGATTCAAAATTCTATATTAAACGGCTTCTTGATAAATAGTGAGACTTTAAAATGGTATCAAGAAAACGTGGGATATTTCTCTCATAATTTTGATGATTATTTTCAACTATGTCAATATCCTTCATTATTATTGAGTGAGCTTAATCTGTTACAATAAAATCATCGATATTGTATTGAATGAGTTATTTTTGACTGTGGATGTTCTATTTTTATACCATTCATGGTTTTTAGATAATGTATTTAAATTTCATTTTCTAGTTTTAATACGAATGTTTATGTTTATGTGTTAAAATTTTCATATGAGGAATTCATTGGACTTAGTAAGTGACGGGTGGAGCCGGATATTGCTCCTCAATGCATCTATAGGTCTCATAAGACAAACTAGTGTATTGGAACAAGGCTTTGAAAAAATATTATTTGTAGTCTTAGCACAAGGGCTGGACTATGTGTTTATGATAGTCTGACATTATGTATTCCATCATTATGAAAGTGGTTATTGATATTACATGTGATTATTCGATTTTTAGAATATCCATTTGAATAAGTAAATGGCATTATTTCATTTTATTTTTGTCATATTATGCTGAAGTTTATGTTTTAAAATCTTTTGTTTTAGTTATACATTTCCTTAAATGTTTATGCATATTCATGATACCTTCTACTATATTCTTATCTTTACTGGGCATCTAAGATCACCCCTTTCAATGTTTTATTTCTCCCAGGATGTGAAGAAGTATTTTATGAGTGACCAACAGGGATAGTACGAGCGGACATGAGTGTGGTCTATGGATACAAGATGTTGTTTTAGTTTTTCACTTTATGATGTAATGTAAACTTTATACATATATCTAGTGATTACAAGGCTACTAAACTAATCGGTCTTTCGAGACTTGATATTTTGTGATTATGACAATGTTATGTAATAATGCACCGACTCTGGGTAACTCGGGTCGGGGTATTACATAAAAAACCCCATGAATGTTATTGATAAATATGAATAAAAATAGAATATATTACTCAAATAACCCCAATAACCCTTTAATATTGTTATCAAGAATCCATAACCACTAATGGAATACTTAAAAAAAATATAAAAAAACTAATGGTATATCAGCTTCAATCACAAAATTGAGATTCCCATGCCCATTTTCCACTGATAATATCAAAATTATAGTAATCCTAAATTCTTTATACCAATACAACAAACCCAAAAAAAGGATGTGTATCAACACTCCCATGATATGAATTCTTTTGGAAACCAATTTGTAATAAACTGAATGAGGTCATCAATACATGTCATCCATGAAGGCCTACTACATGGTGATACAGAAGATATCAAGGGAAACATATCTCATGATAAAACAACATCAGTAAATCAAATAGGGTAAAACCAAAAAATATTATTATGTTATTGATTCATATGTAGTTAATAAAAAATTGAAAACAAGAAATATAAATCATTGCATGACTAGAAATGTTCATGAATGCCCACCAATCACATCCAAACAATCCCTCTACAATGACAATGACAATTATATAACCCGCCATTATATAGAATTCCTTTCCCTTTACATGATTTCATAGTAAATAATTTAATAGATTACAAAGAAAAAATTAGAGTGTGATAAAAATTCCCAATAGGATAACACTACAGAATCTATAAATTTTTTAAATTCCAAAACACACCAGTTCCAGCTTTAAAACATACCATGATTAAAAATAATTAACATAAAGTAATACCAAATTATAAGTCAGATTATTTGTTTTCAATAAGTCTAAAAATTATCCAAAAAAGCATGGAGTATGTCATGTAAGAAAGAAAATATGTAAAAAATCATAGACATTAAATAAAAAAAGGATGTTAGAAAATAACAATAAAAATATAATCATGTGATAAATAATTAATACCAAAATAAGCACATCATTTGAGATCTGACCTATGTTTATATGTACTATACATTAATATATATCCATAATAGATAATTAATTTTAATCAAACTAATATACCGTCATGTTTCATTACACGCACTAAAGTGTAGTATATCCTATTTTTTATGTCAATCACAAGGAGTGACAGGTATATTCCTAACACAACCAAGGTTATCCAATGTGTCATGTTCTTAATAATCCATTTCAAAAACATATTGACAGTTAACAGAATACTTTCATATCAATGAATTACTTATTATTTGTATAATGAACCATTTATATAGAAAAACTACCATTTAAATAATTTAATTAATCACTTGGTGTTCCAGAATACATTTAAAAAACACATTTTAAAACATTAATGTCGGCCAACAAAAACTTTCCAATGTATGAGAATGAATTTTTATTGAATAAAACTAATTAATTCAAAAGAACATAAGTAAGTGAATAATAAAACCCGTGTATATTGACCAATCCCTTAAAAAATAGAGAAAATAAGTTATCCATCAATAATGGGAACTAGAATGAATTTGAACTTCTTTTGTAAGACATGGAATGAGGGAAAACAGTAATTGATCAATTGAGATCACATCGTAGTTAATAAACCAATGACTAAATATATCATATTCTAGAACCAAACTAGGACAAAAAGATAAAAAGGTAGAGGGAGATCACACATACCCATATTAAGAGAACCCCTATCACTACTATTCATCCACGCTATAAAACAAATCCACAGTGAATGATAAAATGAAAATGCACAGTGAAGTAATATATTGATCAATGGAGATTGATGCACACTAAAATTAAAGGATTATAAGTGATAAGAAAATAAAATCTACACTGCATAGGTTATTTACATAATTAATATATTTCATATTCTATAAATTTTATACAACACATTTACATAGCAAAAAATCACCTCAAGTTGAATTATAGCAAGAGATGTCTATATATAACATTAATGAAATTTATATTATTCGAACAATTTACAGCCAAAACCAATTCAATGTATATTACTCAACACTAAATATACAACTTAATCTAGATTATTATGATGTAAATATATTATTTGGGAAATAATAAATATATACTCATGAAGGAAACTCTTCAAAACATCCAAACAAACACAAAAGAGTTTATCACATTCATATTAAGATTTCATTAACCCAAACAAACATGCATACCGAATATTTAGTTAAATTAAGGGGAAAATACATTAATATCTTTTAGTGGATGTTACGCTAAAAATATATTTTATTATATTATATGATCCAAAAAATAATGATGATTCTTTTCTCATGTCTAAAATTGATTACCAAAAAAATTGTTATCTTAGTTTCCCCAATTTGATAAAATATATTTGGACATCATGGAAAAATACCCAATGTTGAACATAATCCATTCTATAATAATTTTACATTAAAACCCATCAAAAATATGTCCAATAAAATTTGAAATCCCAAAACGATGAAATAAGTTCACTATGTTTCCAAAATATACATTTCATTAATCTCCCAAAAAAATAAAGATTATCTAAATATTACATGCCAAATATGTAATTAAAATGAATATATTTTATATATATACATGTTAATAACTTGAATTACAATAAAATCTCAATGAAAATATAAATTATTTCACAAATAAACTCTATACTGAATCAATAAATAAAGTCATTGATTGTTAAATATATTACACTACAAGATAAATTCTATAAATTCTATTTTGGATAAAATATTATTCATAAATTTAGTAGACATTTCCAACATCATAAATACAATCGAATTTACATTTCCAGTAAAATAATTATCCCAAATAAGCTTTATTATTTCTAAATTTATAACATATTAATGGTTTAAATTACCTTAAACTTGGGTTTTCACATAGAATATCACAATACAATTCAACAAATTTTCTAGGTCAATAGTACTATTGATCATATTAGTGAAAATAAATATTGAAAAAAACTAAACAATAATATTGAAATGATTCATGATTCTTATAACCAAAATAGCATTGATAAAAATACTTTTACAACAAAATTCTATATTCTTATACAAAAAATCATTAATTATTTCACATCCCTATTAAACTGTTAAATATGTTTCATCAACTTTCTCTATAATACCTATTTCCTTTAATGTTTTATTTTTTGTATCTTCACCATAATCTGTATAACCATTATTTAAACAACATTAATTATAAATTTTTGTAGATTATTCTTAAGGACATTAAATTTCATAATTCCCTTATTTTCCAAAAATAAATTAATCAACTATAAGTAATACCTTAGGGAAAACATTAATATCATTTATTTGATTAATTATAAGTTTTATTTTTCTTCGTTAGTTACATTTTGTTTATCTTCCATTCCCTTGACCAAAACACCTTTAGTTACATCGAAACATTTCCTTGGGTTCTTCTTCAAACATACCATTCATGTATAAAACTGAATCTTATTTCCTGTATGGACATTGGGAAACTATAGTTTTGTCTTATTAGGTGTGTCTGGATAATAACCCAAGTCAGGATTATAATTAATATAAAAGGATATCTCATTTATCATAATAAAAAGGATACAAATTATACATTTTGTTTCAGTTGGTTTATCATTTGTAAAATCATTCTATTCTACACAAAATCCAATGATAATATAATTTCTCTTGGTCCATACCATTGAATAAATACAAAATAATATAATGTGATAAAAAATAGCAATTGTAAAAAAATCAGTTGATCATGAAAATTAACTCATAGTAAGTATATATCATGACACATTATATTCAATCAATGAAACCTTTGTTTTTTCATTATCCATCCTTAATTATCAAATATTGGAAAATTTCATAGTGGTTTCTATAAATTGTGAATTAACATAAGAGACTACCTCTTCAGCATCAGTCCATTTTTTAAGTTAGGGATTAGTCACCATAAACTATATGTATCTCCAATATATAATTAAAAAATTATAATTATGTTTATTACCCCTATAACTATCTACGTCAAAACCATTTCAAATTATATTATCAATAAATAGTTTTAATTCATGGAAAATAAAATATTTTCTTCCTTATAAAAACATCTTTATAACATATTAGTTTTTTTATGCATGGATATTACGTATTTTTAAATGAACAATAATTTCATTACATAAACACATGCCCTAGGACCATGTTGGTTTAGTGACTTTGGAAAATGAAACACATTTTATTAATTTAGTGAATGATATTCAACATCTTGAATAACGATCTTCCCCTTTTGTAGTCCTACTTATAACCTCTCTTTATTAGTTGGGGATACAAAAAATTAAAAAGGATTTGATAACATACTCGGTTGGGGTAAATATAGATGTTATATAATCAAATCAGGAGTATAATGTTATGAAAATAAGTTCATAATAGGAAAAATATGCATATCAAAGATCATAATTTTGAATTATGTAATTAAATATTGGATCTTCAAAATACATGACTTATAAAGAAGTAATGAGTCTAAACTATGAAAACATAACTTAGAAATTAGACATTTAATTTTAGAGGACATATAAACACATACTATCATTCCCTAAAAGTTATGTAGCATTGCTAAAGTATATCATGTAACAACATGGGGTATGAAACTAATTTTCAAGGAACAACACAATCCCCATTCAAAATCAATTCATTATAAGGGGTAAGATTTTCCCATCATCCCATAGTGGTTTGGTTTTCCCTGTCTTATATTAAATAGGAATCTCATCAATTTATTCCCATCATTATGTAATGGGATATAAATCATTACCAAATGCATTAGATGGAGATATAGGTCCCACATATAGAATAATGAAAACAATATATAATTTTTCCATAAGAACATAAATCATTCATAATGTAAGAACCATTATAATTGAAAGGGTTTTATAAACATCATTAAATAATAAAATAACTCTTGGAAAATAAATGTTCTTCATAAATATAATTACATCATTATAATAAAAAAATTATGTAATAAATTGGGTTAGTATCCTTGGAAAATAACCACAATAAAGAATAAGTAACTTCAAATAATGTTATAGTAGATATGATATAATTTTGAATGATCATTTTTATATAATTATTGATAGAAATATCATTTTTACTATGAAATCACATTTTTCTATTAATATATTGTTCAATTCTAAAATAAATTATTTTCATTTAAAATAACCTTGAAATATTTTAAGGGAATCTACAAGCTATTAAGGAATCATTAATGTGAAAATATATATTTATACTGTATAAGTTTAAAAAAATCTTCTCATGAATTTTAAAAAAAAAATAATATGGATATTTTTTTGGAAATGATAGTAAGAATCATTAAAAACCATTCAGTAAAATTTCACAATTGGGTAAAAATTACATTATTAATTAAAGAATAACTGTAAAAATGTTATGGGAATAATTTTTATTAAATAAGGTAAATGAAGATAAATATTCTACTGTAGATACATACATATAAAAAATATGAAATAATACTGAGATAATGCAATAATCCTATACAACCTTATAATTAAGATAATCATATGCCCCATGAAACAAATGAAGATTATATATGGTTATGGAAATAAAATAATATTTAGAAGAATACTCATGAAAGGAACTCATGGTAAGTATATAAACAACATAATATAAATGATTTGTGTATTTGTAATGTGTCCCATAGAAATAAAAGTGATACAAAAAAACCATAATTTATTTACTAGATTTTAGTGTATAAGTTCTAACCTCTTGATATACTAAACATATCCTTCAGATAATTTTTAGGAAAACTAGATTTTGTCTTTTGGGAAGTCTAGAATTACTATAATGTATACAGGGAAGTGTAAAATGGATATTTGGTGATTTTGGTCAACCTTTAAGGTTTAATGTGATATTAAGAAGTTATGTAATAGTTTTCCTTTTATATTTGATGTGACATACACTTTTGGAGTTTCAAAAATAATTAATTTATAATAAATTCAATCTCAATAGAAATAACTGAAAAAGTATAAAGATTAAAATATTACATAATATAATGTTTTAATCTCACCTCCTAATATATGTTACATGTGTTTTGGAATTATTATAAACCTTATCATTTTAACTAAGCCTTGGTTAACCCATTTTACATTTGACTATGGTAAAAATTCATTAATATTAAAAAAATTGTATTTTTCACTTATATGGGGTAAATTTTAACTCAATATTAAATTAATGACATTTTATAATTTATAACAATAATCCTTGTATTTATTTAAATATTTTTATGTTTTTTAAATATTTAAATTAAATATTATTTCCATAAAATATCATTTTTGTCTATTTTTTTAATATTCATTACATTAATTTCATGATGATATAAAAAGAAATATAACTTGATAAAAATAATTATTACCTCTATAATAAGTTTTATTCACCTATAAATTTATCTCAATATCATAATTAATTCAAATAATATTTATTTTAATATTTCTAATATTTTTTCAATTATTTGGATAATTACTCTATTATATTTTTGTAATTATTTGAGGTAAATATTTATTCACTAAAATTTATAAATAAATTAATATAATTAATATGACCAGTTACCTTTCTAAATAAAATTAATATTCTATTATGGATTCTAGAAAACCCTACATTAAAAGTGTAATAGTTATTCAAAACATTAATGTCTCAAATTTGACATTAGATTAAATAAAATGTAATAAATAGAATAATATTTTAAATGTGGCTCTAAATTGTCATTAATTATACCGTTTTATGATTATCGTCGAGATATAATAAACCAATAATATATAATCAAGTGTTTTAGTCTTCAAATGGTTCTTATCATTTTATATAAATTAATTTTATTGATTTTTCATCTGTTTTGACCAACACTACAAATGTTCTTCTTAATATTTAAATGTAATTACATCACATAAAAAATTTAAAATAAATTACTATCAAATAAATAAATAAATAAATTTTTAATATAATCATTTATATTCATTCATAATCTAATTTTTTCCTATGTGGACACATATGAGATTTTTAAGACAATGAATGTGATATTTTGTGACATTATTTTATTTAGCTATTATATAAGAAATTTTTATAAACAAGTGTCTATTAAATTAACTAATTATGAACTTTTTGGGGTCTATGTATCTTCATAAATATTTCCCATGTTATAGAGTCATTTTATAGTCATTAATGTTTTACTTTTAACCTAAAATATTTAATATACTATCTATTGTGGTAACATAATTTACAATTTCTACAATTCATATTGTCCAAAAAATAAGAGGGACATATTTTGTAAATTTTTACCTTATAATTAAAATATTCCATCTATTTTTTTAAATTTAAAAAAATTGTTTAAGAATTTAATTTTAAATAGAACATGTAAAATGATAGGAAAAGTGGTTTTTTTAAGAATTAATTCTATTTACAATATGAAATATTTTTAGTAAATTAATATATAATATTTATATAAAAATAATAATTAGATTATTTTAAATTAAACTATTCTAATTAAAATTAAAATTAAATCCATAACATAATTTTAAAAGGTATTTATTTTAAAGGAAAATACCATTTTCAAAAAAATTAGTATTTTTAGTATCCATAAAATGATGAAACTTATCAAAAAATAAATAAAATTCACCTGATGAAAATTTTGATATTCTGATATCAAAAAATGAAGTTTATTTTTTGAAATAAAATTTAGTAATGTTCTAAAATGTAATAAAAATAGTTGAACCATTTATGGTTGATCAAAATGACTTTAGAAAAATATTAGATTATATACATAAAATTTATTTTTTTATATTTATGAATATCAAATCTTTTGGATGAATTTCAAAACATTTAATTAAATATATATATATATATATATATATATATATATAATTTTTTTGTATATAATACTCATTACCTCCAATTTATGTGTTTTTTTATAAATTTATTATGTAAATAGATTGAATAGAATTTTGTTTCGTAAAAACTCATGGTTGTGATCAACACAATCTGTGGCAGTATTGCTTGTAACCAAAGTACAACATGTTTTAGCATGAAATTCAAAAAATTAATGTAATTAAAATTTCTAAAATATTATTTATTGAAAATCATGGGGTGTCAAATTCAACCCCCATAAAATTAATTTCAGAAATGTAATTCATAGTTTTTTTAGAGTATTAGTACTTAAATGTTGCTTTCATAAAATCATCTATTGTAAAAAATAATACTAAAATAGCCTTTAAAAAGGAACAATCGATATATAATGGTTAAAAAAAGTAAATCATAATTATGTCTACATATTGGAAAACATAGATGGGATGTGAAATGATGTACATGGAATATAAATCTTACTATCATGTTTTGGGAAAAAATTTCTGAGAACACAGTCTGAGGAATGCTAAAAATCAAAGTGCCCAAATTTTATGATCATTTTTTAGACCATTTTTTCATTGAAAAATTAGGTATTATGATAACATTTTTTTCAAGATCATTTCCCTATAGATGAAAAAAAAAATTATAGAAATAAATAAAAACATGATTTTATTAATTTCATATGTACTTTATCATCATTTTAATTTTCCTTTAATAATTTCTACTGGATCTCTTATTCCATAAAATGAAGGTGAATGTTTCATTCCTGAATCATTATCAGATCATGATATCCATGATAATTCATTCTATATATATTTAGTTAACATTATAAAAAAGATATCCAATATGAAAAATCCTCCAATGGAGATATAATATCTAAAACCTAATCCTGATTATAATGTAAACTATTTCATGAATGGTTACTTTAATGATCCTTATAAAATATTAAAATACAAAACATTAAAAATAAGGTAAACAGTTTTCAAAAAATAATATTGTAAATAATCCCTAAACAACATGGCATATCTCTTAATTATCATTGTTCAAACATGTCAACAATATTATCATATATTCTATGGAAACATACTAATTAGAATAAATCATTAGTGAAGACATGGATGCATTTAGAAGCTCTATCCTCACAGTAAACATATAAAAATTCTATAAAATCAATCCAGAATATGATAAACCCCATTTTCATCAAATTAGTCTCATCTTCATTAATATTATCCTATATATATTTTCATAATAAAACATTTCTATATGTCATTATAACATTATGCACATATTTAGTGTTATCCCTACCATAATAATGTGTTCTATGAAAATATCACTTTATTACCTTAATAATATTCCATGGTTACCAGTACCATTCATCATATTCTCTTAAATCCATATGAAAAAATGAAAAAAAATATAGTTGTTTCATTATTCTATAATACTATAAAGTACTTCTACAATATTATTCATGAATTCCATTCAATAAATAATCATTTATTCCACCACTTTATCTTCTATACCCACATCGCTAAAATTTATCACATGATATTTACCTATTTATTTTCCTTTTATTATTTTAATTACATTTACCAAAAATCATTAACCCATGTATTAGGGAATTGATTAGCATAATAAACATTTTCCTTACACTTGAAGCATTTAAGTGTGGGGGGTTTATTCTATGAATTTCTATCTATAAAACCCCGAGATTTTTCAAATAAAACTTATTTAGAATTCATGAAACTCTATGTCTGTACCAAAAAATAATTTTTTATATATTATATAGTAAACATAATTTTACAACATCAATGTTTTGAATTTTGAAAATCTGATATACATGGTTGTGTACAAAAAGATATTCAGAGTCTGATATAAAAAACATACATATTTGGTGAATAGTTAGTTGACACTTATAAATAGTAAAGTACCCTTATGAAATGTAATACAACCATATGAATTTTATCCACACCCATGAAATTATAAATAAAATTTTTTGGCCTTATAAATTAAGTAGTTTTTTTAGAAAATTAATAATTATGTGTTAGTAATTATTTGAGTAATAATTATTTAATAATAATTTTCAATTAACTAATTTGAAATATTATTTTCCATAAAATTTATTACAAAATAAATTTTTTATCCTATTAATTTAGTATAATTTTATGAGACCTTAGTTAATTTTTGAACATATTTTAAAATAACTTTTATATTTAATGTATGTATATTTCATGTAAATAATGATTTTATTTATATATTATATTTATATTTTTTTTTAAATGGAGTTCAATTTTTAATTCCACTTGTTGAAAAATGGTTAGGGTTAAAGTTTTCGAATTTTTCTAAAATACTTGAATTTTTTGTGAATAAAGAAATTCAATAATTTACAAAATATGCTAAAAAAAGTGAATTTTGGCATCATACTTGAGTCATGGATGATGTAAATGACCATTGGGTCTAACTAAAATTTACCTATTAATATTATTTGATCACAATAATCAATACTATTTTTTTATTTTGAAAAATAATAAAATAATGAGTAAAATAATGGAAAACCCATCTTCTCCTCAACTATAGAATGCCCCTTACTCTCTCTTATATTCTCTCCTATCAATCCTTGTGCCCTGTATAAATTCGTCCCAAGTATCCTCCAAAGATCCTCCCCCACTTCCATCATCCTTTGGTCTCATAAAAATACAATAATTTCTCCCCTAAAGTGGCTCTCAAGAAATATTACTTCATAAGGTAAATTCCTCTTTTCATTTATTTTATTTCATGTTTCTTTATTTTCTTTTCCTTTCCTCACATATATTGATCACAATTTTATGATTACACCATTATCATTCATGTACTTTATTTTTTTAATATAATGGAAGAATTATGCATCATCTATTCTCTTGATTTCTTTTATGCTAGAATTGAAAATAGCATCCGAGATGTGTTAATTCGTCACATTCAAGGAAGACTAGTTTTCAATTTCTATTACCATTGTCAATTTTTGTCATGAAACCATTTTAATGATATAAAAAGACTATAATATATGTATTATATTTTATTTATTCTATTGGAATCCTTTTTAAACATGTTATTAATTTTAAAATGATAATTAATTCGTTGTGATCAAAAAACACCAATCAACCCAAGCAATTATCATTGATGTAATATATATTGATTCATTTTCACTCCCGATAACCAAATTGAATTTAAAACCTTGTAATAAAATGGTTTTACACTACTAAAATATATATTCAATTATGGAAAACCATTCTCATTCGAAAGGTTTATCAGTACATGAATATAATTAATCTGATCATGAAGTCCTAATAAGAAGACCCTCCCAAACAATGGAATTGAATCAAATAACACAAAAACATCCTTGAATGAACTTTATAAGGTTATAATGAATAAATTTAAGGTTGATTTTGTTATGGAATTATTTATTTATAAGCAAAACAATTATTATTTAGGTCATTATTATCAATTGATGAACACCTTCGGACTTAAGGTGATAGTTTACTACCCAAACCTCCATTTTCATTCGAGTTACACTTTGTCTCTCTTTATCCTAATTAAATTACTAATTATTATAATTTACTTCTCATAAATTACTTGTGAATTTTCTATGTATGTGAATAATCCTGAATCATTTTTTTCTTTATGGGAGTTACTTTTTTTTAATGTATCTTTTAAAATGTTATCCAAAATACAAGCCCGAATAAAGGGAATTTCTCAATTTATTACAGATTTTCAAGGGAACTACATAATATGTTTTTAGATTCCAATATTTTTATAAAATTACAAATTTTATTATGAAATTACTATCATACTTAACTTCTTGTTTTATAAAAATATTTTACCAAGAAAACTATTCTTTTTAGTGTAAAATACAATTTACCTCAATAATTACTCGATGAATTTATAAGAGTATTTTCATCTATTCCAATAATCTTATTTATTATTATTTAATATCGTGATTAATATTTTATTAAATAATATATTATATTATGTTAATTTTTTATGATAAATTTATTGTGGTCATGATATATTGAAAACACACATCTTACTACATAGTATTCTTCGTGATTAAGTTGAATATTGGGGAAAGATATTTACATCTTCTGCGTATCTATTTCTTATAATTATCCCAATTTATATGAAGAATGAATTAGAATTATTATTTGATGGTTGGGGACCACTATAACCCATTTATAAATTTTTAGGTCTCATGAGACAAATAGATATCAACTTGTTCGAGGCCTTGCACATTTTTAGATATGGTTTTTCCATGGTCATAATATTATTTATATGTCATGGATAATTCCTTGATAGTATTTTTCATAATGTCTGAAATATGAATTTCCATAATTATGAGGCTATAAATTCATATATTATGAGGATATTTGACTAGTATAATACCAATGATTATTTTTTATTATTGAAATATCTTCTCATCTCATATTCCTACCATATTATGTTCATGTTTATTCTTAGAGGCATTCATTTTCAATTATTCACATTTCCTAATGTGTATATTTATGATATCTTCCTCTTTTCCCCCCTTACATAGTATATGAACTCATCCCATCTTGTCATTCATTTTTCCCAGGACATGAATAATTAGATCATGTTCGACTTACATGGATAATATTAGTGTGGTGGGTGTTACCAATGGAACTTATATGGTTTTTTTCATTTTATGATGTAAAGATGAACATACTTTGGTTTTTGTTTTTCTAATTCTACTAGACAATTTTTTCTTTCAGGATACGACAATATTGTAATCATGCCAATGTAATATAATATGCCACTGAGATTGAGAAAATAGGATCTTGTCTTTCTGTTATCTCTATCCATGGAAATAAATAATATATTCCCTTCACTTTGACATTCAATTTCTAGATGACATACATTTAAAAACATGAATAATTTAACATCCCTCTTAATAAAATCTACACCATGAAACTTTCTGTAGTTTTAATATAATGGAAAACTCATCTTCTTTTCCCCATGGTTTTTATATTTTTATTTATACTCTGTTTTCCTTTTCTTGTCATGACCATGCCATTGATTCATAACTCGAATCTTTATTTCAAATTGGATGGATAACCGGATGATTTATTCAAAAATACTAAAGTCTCTTATGTATAATACCCTACAATGACTTGGTCATATGCCACATAAATTTTGATCAACCTTTCTTTTTGGTTGGATGATGACGTAATAATCATACCTTACAAGTAATGTAAATTTGATTTATAGGTCCCATTAAATTCATTTTACATTTCCTTTGACACAAGAAATTCCATTTAAATTATCATATACATAATTCTAGGAATGTACATATTGAATAATAAGTTCATGAACTCATCATATTCCATGGAACAAATTTCATATCACTTTCATTTATTCTTAATTAAATTACACCATTGTTTCAATTAAACTACCATATGATGGACATACAAAATTAATTTCTCATGTTCTGATCATTGGTGAAGAAAAACAATATTTTTATTGGTACTGATCCATTGGTCAGCCACCAGTTGATCATATGTCTGACATAAATTATGTGGACACCACCCCATGAAGGACGTAACGAAATTTTGATCCATTTTATTGCTAATTAATAATTAACATATGATTCAATTATTCATTAATTTTCATGAGAATAGAAACCCTATTTTTCATTTATTCCCCCAAAACATTAAGGATTGTAAATGAAAAAGTATTGTATTTCCCATTTCAGTCATCATTAAATCGATTCCTTCATCTTCGTTCCATTTACTAATACCAGAATGTATACTGTGAGAAAAAATAATCATAGTGGTAGAACCAAATAATCAGTAAAAATAAATAATAATTTTATAATATATGTAAACTTCTGTTTATTCCTAGGTTATTCTTGAATATTACATAAAAACTCCATTATTTTAAACTATTAAAATATATATCCTTTGATAAATCCTTAGACATATCGTTAGAAATATATATATGGATATTAATACTATTTTATCATAAAAGATTCCAATGGTTGAATAAAAATTTTCTTGGATACCAACTATAAAGGACATTGATTTTTGTACATGTATATTACATAATTTAGATAAATATTCATTTATTATATAGACACATACCCATGGACCGTAATAGTTTAGTTCCTTTATAAACATAAAACACATTATTCTAATTTTTAAAAAAAATCATTAACATCTCCGATAATGTTATCCTCATTTAGTAGTACTACTTTAAACATCAACATATAACATGGGGAAAGGAAACATAATAAAGGTGTAGCTTATATTCTCATTATGGGTATGTATGGATGATATATAATCATATCATGAGTATCTGGTTATGAAAAAATTATAATACCAAGGAAACCATACATATCAAATATAATAAAATTGAAATATGTATTTAATGAGTGGAAGATAAAAAGAAATGAATCAAATTTGACTCATGAGCATAAAACATGAATGAATGACATAAAATTAATAAATTGAATTGCTGAAGACATATAAACACAGCATATCATTCCATATAAGTCATGGAATATTAACAAAACATATCTGGGCACTTCATGGGGGGGTGCACCTATAGGTTGTGAAACACCACCATCCCCAAACGTAGTCTTTTCCTTATAAGATATCATGTTCACCCATATTCCCATAGTGGATCATTTTTCACCATCTTCCATAGTGTAACAATCCTATTGACATGATTACCAACATTATCTCATAAGATATAAATATTTACCCAATGCATTGTAGGGGGATATAGGTCCCATCGATAGCATAATAAAAACTATACATATGTTTTCCACAAGAACATTAATCATTCATCATATTAGATTTGATGGAATTAAATGGGTTTCATAAACATAATTCAATCATATCATAACGCATGGAAAATAAATTGGATTCATAAATATCAGTTGATCATAAAAATAAACCAACCATGCCAAGAATAGGGGTGGAATTCTTGAATGATAACCCCATTAAATAATAACATACATCTTATAAAGTTATCATATATAGAATATAATATTTATGTATCATTTGAAAATAATTTTCGAGGAAGATACTGATTCTCCTTAGAATTTTTTTTATTCTGTGCAATTCCTAATTAAAATATTTTATTTAAAAATAGCCATGTAATATTAAAAGGGAAGATCTAAGTCGTTATGTTTTTATAATAATAAAAAAATATATTCTATATAAAAAATAAAACATACTTCTTATTTTTTTGATAAATTTAAAAATAACCTCATTCGAAAAAAAATGATTCATGTCAAAATGTTTTGTAAAAAATTCACACATTGGTAAAAATGAAAAAATATTATATAATAATAGTAAAGACAGTATGAATTTTTTTTATGAAACATGAACATATATGATAAATATTGAACAATAGATAATTATATATTAAAAATCATGAATAATAATGAGATTGTAAATTTACCCTTTCACTCTACAATGAGTAAAATTATATTCCCCATGAAAGAGAGAAATTTATATATAGTTATTAAAATAACATTACCATCATAATAAAAACCATAAAATACACTCATTGATTTTTTATAAACCAAAAAATGAATCATTTATTGTATAATGATTAGGACATATATTAATAATTTAGAGTCAAAAGTCTCCTACATTAAGTATTGACATCCACTGAATAAGTTCAATCTTTCACATATTCAAAATAGATCCATTAGATCTTCTATAATGGACTCAAGTGATTGTATATTTGGAAGACAAAAACCTCTAGAATATTTATAGGGATGTGTAGAATAAAAATGGGTAGTTTTAGTTTGAGATACAAGTCTTATAGTGATATGATGAAGGGAGGGAGTATGTTCCCTTTTATAATTCATGTTAGGGGATCCTTTAGAATTTCAAAAATTGTAATTTATAATAAATTAAATCATAATTCATTAACATCCAAAAAAAATAATTCTAATATAATATGAGATAATTTTGTTATATCATCATCACATATTTTTTGGAAATGTTTTGGTATTATTTTAATCCATACCATTTTGAATAACCCTTAGTTAAACAATTTTTCTTTGAAATATGTTATCAAATTATTTAATATCAAAACATTTTAAGTTTTACATATATGGTGTATATTTTCCATAAATTATTTACCAATGAAATTATAGAACATAACACAATATGTTTGTATTTGGCTAATGTTTATATATTTATAAAATAATTTAATAATATATTATCTTCATAAAATATCATTTGTATCAATTTTTAAACTCTTCATTACATTGATTTTATGAAAATCTAAATAGCATGATAACTTTACAAAAAAATAATTTTAGAGACCCTTATTATTTCATAGTCATAGAAAAAAATATTTAATATGTTAATTAATTCAAATTATATTTATTTGAATAATATTAATATTATTTATTAAATTTTTGAATTAGATCAATAATTCATGTATCATAATTGTGTCATTATATAAGGAAAATATTTTTTCATTAAAATTATAAATAAATTAATATTCTGTATATTAAGAATTTATATTTCTTTATAATATTTATAGTTGAATATAAAATCTAGAGTATCCAATTTTAGAAATGTTAAAGCTATTAAAAACATAAATGATCCAACATTGATATTACATGAAATAAAATATTATAATTATCATGATTTTTTATATATCTCCAAGTGGTCATTAAGTCAACCAATGGGTTATTATGGTTGACATATACTGATCCAAAAATATTTAGGCAACTTTTTGTCTTGTAATAGATCTTATCATTTTAATTACAATAACTTTTTTTGATTTTTGATCTTATTCCCCATGCACTGCTTCAGCGTCACATAGACATTAAAGAAAATTATTTGAAATATAAAAATACCAAATAATTTACGATCATAAAATTAAACAAATTAATATTAATATAATACTTTATATTCACTTATATCATAATATTGTCTCTATGTGGGATTGTATATGATATTTTAGACAAAAAAGAGATATTTTGTGTCTCCATGTGATTTAAATATTATATAAATCATTTTTAGGGAAAACAATCAATTAAACAACATAATTTAGATATTTATCTGTTAGGGGTTGAATGATATTATTATAATAAAATTCTTGCATGTTCTAGAGTCATTTTATAGACATTATCATTTTTTATCATATATTATCCAATTTAGATTTTACCATTTTAATAAAATTTCACATGGTTATTGTTTATATTTGAAAATAATAAAAGGGAATTATTCAGTAAATTTGTATCTTCTAAATATAAATTTTTCATCCAATTTTCAAAATTCAAACCCATATGTTGCATAATTTAATTTCAAATAATACTTGTAAAACTCCATTAAAAAACATTTTTGTTTAAAATTGCCTTTATAAAATTTTTTCATAAAAAATCATTAAAAAATAATAATTGAATTATTTTAAATAAATAATAACAAATTAAAATTTATGTCAAATCGAAAAAATAATTTCCCCATTTAGTGATTTTAAAATTAAATAATGATTTCAATAAAAATTAGTATTTTCACTATACATTAAATGATGAGACATTTCAAAAAAATACCAACTATTAACCCTATTTAAATGTTGATATCTCACTATAAAAAAACAAGATTATATTATATTATATAATTCACAAAATTACAATAAATTATTTCTAAAACAAGTGAACCATTAAATGGATATAAAAATCATTTAGAAAAGGAAAGTGACTGTGTGTGTCATTTTCACCATGTTGACCATGAAATGTGACAGGGATGGAAAAGTTTAGTGATAGATGTGTTGTGATATCTGTATAGATGGGGTATGTGAAATTGATTGTTTATGGATAGTCTATATATTTAATATGTGTGAATTTTGGATGTTTTTATGATGTTTTTTAAGATACATGTTTCATGTTTTAGGAAAATATCTCCTTGATGACGTGTGCATGTTTAAAGATAATAGAATATCACTATGAATTATACTCTAGTTTGGGATCCAAAAAACATGGTGATCCACTGTAATAGAACAGAGGATCAGTTCCTTGAGAATGATTTTAATTATATATTTATATATATGATGGAATTGGATCCAAGGAAGTTTTTGATTAGTATTTTGGAGTTGACTATAGTGTTTTATCTGCAACACAATCATACATTCTCATGAAAGGGAGGAACTAAGAAATCAATGTTATGGATAGTTTCCATTCAAAAGATTCATTATCACATAGAGGATCCTTCTGAGAATATAGTCATGTTGTAAGCTGACATGTTGTGAGGCCCTAAAAAGTGGGGATGGAACATCTTGGTTCATATTGAGAATCCAATCCTAATGTTGTGGAAGGGTACCCATGAATTTTTTTTGGAACAATTCAATATGAGACCATGAAGCAGTGGAAGGATTCTGAGTTTATTATTTTGACATAGGAGATTATGATAGTGATTGATTATGTTGTCTATTTCACTGACTTCCTATAAGGCCCCAGCCTTAAACCTTACTTAATCTTGAGTTATTATAAGATTACACATTGAGGATCTTTTCGGGTTTAGAGTTTTAGAGAATTAGATCATAAAACATGCATTACATTCCACATATAAACAATGTGGTTACATAAAGATAGTATTCTTCATTCCCATCAATGGAAACATATTTAAAATAAAACATGGATTAATTCTTGACACATCCTTGACTCTATCATCTTATCATGTACCTTTCCCTTGACCTGTGAAAAACATTTCAAAAACTTGGGATGAGCATAAAAACTCAGTATTGGTTATAAAAAAACATGGAAAGGAAATATGAGTTCATATATACATAACAATGAAATCATACTTTACCCATAAAACATAGGCACTTTAACATACCTCATAAAATCATGAATAAATCATAGAAATCATAAGACATAAAGGTAACTTGAGGCATTCATAACATTCTTACGTAGGGAGTAACCCTATTGGTTACGTTTGGAATACCCATCACAGTATATTCCCTAAAATCTCTTCGGAGAAACCTTAACGTTTCACTCCTTCGCGTTACCCAATGCATTGAAGAGCTATAACGGGCTCACCCGCCCTTAGTTTATCACGGAACCACCCGTCTTCATAATAATGCCCAAGAACCATAACATAATCATATCACATAAAACATGCATAAAGGAAACATAAAATTTCCACATTTCAATCAAGAGATATCAATACAACACATTGATATAAAAACATTATGAAAACCATTTTCAATACCAAAATAAAAGAAAAGTAAAATATGGTATTTATCTTTCTTTTAAAAAGAAGGTATGGCTTATAGAGGAAGCCGAAACTCAAATAACGGTCATGATGGCGGAGAAGTCGTTGTCGCCGCATACGTACAACAAAAACATTCCCTTTTGTTGTCTAGTAAACGCTTCGTATAAAAAAGATTCCTTTTGAATAAACGTAAAAGTCAAAGGGTTTTATACACCGTATAAAAGAAAGTTGTGTATAAAATAAAATATGCCTCAACGAAAGGAGATTGAGACAAAGTCCCATACCTCGTATCCGACTTGACCCGACCGTTCTTTAATCTCCTGAATAATAAACTTGAGTTAATCTCTACTTGCTTATAAATCTTTTTCAAGTTCATTATTCCTTTTATACCATGTTATGAACATCATGTAATCAGTTAAGTTAATAATGTTCATTTTGTCGGTATTTGGTTCTTAAGTCAAAAATAGACTTCTTACACTTACATGTTGTTAATTTGGTCAAAGTTTCATTATATCCATAATGGTATTCATGATGTAGATATCATATATGTCATATATATCCAGTACTTACATGCATTTATAATATTACATAATCATTTAGAGGTAAGAAATGAAATGCACCGTTCATGGAGACGGTAAGCCGTACGTACGCATGAACGCTACTTCCATTTCTATTTCATATTTTCTGGAATGGAATCATAATGATATAAGAGTATATTATAATTCCATTATAATAACATATATAATATCATGAACTTTATCCTTTACACATCCCACATATGGTATTAACGAATCAAATCACTTTTAGGGGGCGGTAGTCCGCACTTCCTAAAATGAAGATATCGTGTTTTACCCATAATGGAAACCATAAAGGTATGCCAAAAATGAAATAAACAGAAGCTTAAGGAAAACATAAACATATTATATATCATATATAAAAATAGTGACATCATAATGGCCACCTTTGAAGGTGTTAAATGAGTGTTGAACAATCATCGTTTCGGGAGGCAGAATTTCGTCATCCACGGAAACCGTATGTTCTTTAACCATTTGATGTAGTTGTGTGAGAGTGTAGCTCAAATAAATATTATAACAACATCCTTGTATATTTAATATACTGGTTTTGTTACAAAATAAGTAAATAAAAAGAGTTTAGGGGGTTGGAGAAGCAAAATAAAACAAATGAACATGAGAGAAAGAATTACCTTTAAAAGTGTAACTCCTTTTTATTTGAGCCTAAAGGCATACTTTGAAAGGATTCTGCCCAAAGGGAATCCTCTAGGATGAGGAGAGTGATTTGGAGAGAGAAACTTGGCAGGGGTTGGCTGAGCCAAAGGCTTGAAGAGTGTGTGAAATGAGGTAGAGGTGGGGGCCTTTTATAAGAGGAGAGGAGGGGCACTTTTGGAAAGTAAAGAAATATTACATTATTTGAAAATGTGTTTCGGTTTTAAAAGGTCCCACATTGATATAATTCGTGGATAAGGTGATAAGGGTTCGAAATACACTCATCCAATTGGTTTTGGACATGTGTAGTTCATAGATTTTGTATTATCTTTCCATTTTATTTAAATCGTCAAATAATGATGTCATCGCTGCATCATTATTATGTCATAACTAATTTAATTTATTTAATGTCTAAAAATCATAAACAAAATACTATGATGTAGGAAATCTTTTTATCTTTCCAATTACTATTTATAATCAAACATTGGACTTGTATAACCCCACTTAAATATTGTTTTCGTAAAACATATTATGTTTGTGTCATTTTTACTTTAACATTAAATAAAAAGTAATTTATGTCATTTCCCAACAAAAGTGGATCCATGGGGTCCCCAAGTTGACCCATGGAATTTCATGGTCGGTCATGACACAACCAATGATGTTGGGACATGTGTCTAGGTCATTTCCTATTATTAAAGCATTATTTATACCTTAAACTATCCTAATTACCACTAAACGCGATTAAGAACTTAATAAGTTACTATTCACCAAAAAATTATTATAATCTCATTGAACCACATTTTACTTCTTAATGACAACCATGTATGTCGGATTTTCAAAATTCAGTACACATTAGTGGTAAACTTTTATTTAACTGAAAAATCAGTTTGCTTGATTACCACTTAGTGGTTTCACTATTCATCAAAAATTGAAGTTTTTCAGAAAATTACCAAAAATTCACCCTAAGCTATATTTGATATTCCTAATTCAAAAATGAAGTCCATTTTACAAAATTCAAATCATATAAGTCACATTAATTAATTCAATAATTAATTCCCGCTGCCAGAGCAAATAGCGTGTTTTTACAAAACAATAAGTATCAAAAGATTGACACCAGTTTAAGTCTAATTTCAAAGTGAAATTGATTCCAATGACCACCATTGGATAAAATGGTAAAAATATATTCTAATTTCACTTCAAAACCAATTCAAAACATCATCTAATCATATAAATAAATTAGATTAAAAAGCAGTTTTGATGTAAAATGCAGTATTTTTCACTATTCATTAAAAAATGAACATTGTCAGAAAAATACCAAAAATTCACACAAGGTAAATTTTGATGTCCCAATCATAAAGAATAAGTTTATTTTGACAAACATAGTTTATAAAATTTTCAAAATATAGATTCAAAAATGGTTTTCCATCAAAAGGCAATAAAATAATCTTTTAAGAATATTAGTGTATTCCATGCATAAGATTGTATTTATTTTCATATTAAACCTCTATAACACTATCTTAATCATTAATAGACATAGATAAAAATATCTATTATTCATTACTTACTTGGTATGTTACATCCTTCCCCCCTTTAGAAAATTGTGTCCCCGCAATTTATTTACTTATCGAATAAATGGGGGTACTTATCCCTCATTGCATTTTCAGATTCCCATGTTGCCTCTTCAATCATGTGGTTTTTCCACAAAACCTTTACCTGCTTAATCACCATATTCCGTAACACTTTCTCCCTGTGTTCAATAATCTGGACCGGTTGTTCCTCATAAGATAGGTTCTCTTCCAGCTGAACTACCTCTGGACTCAAAACATGAGATGGATCTGGCATATACTTTCTCAACATCGAAATGTGAAAAACATTGTGTACCTAAGATAAACTCGGAGGTAAAGCCACTCAGTACGCAACTGATCCAACTCTCTCCAGAATTTCGTATGGTCCAATGAACCTCGGACTCAACTTTCCTTTCTTACCAAATCTCATCACACTTTTCCAAGGAGAAACCTTGAGAAAAACATGATCACCTACCTCAAAAGATAGATCCTTCCTCCGGTTATCCGCATAAATCTTCTGCCTGCTCTGAGCTGTTCTCATGTGTTTCTGAATCAGCTGAACTTTTTCTGCCATCTCTTCTACCAACTCTGGTCCCATCAACTTCCTTTCACCCACTTCATCCCAGAAAGCTGGAGTTCGACACCGCTTCCCATATAATGCCTGAAATGGTGCCATCTGTATACTAGAATGAAAACTGTTATTATATGAAAACTCAACCAAAGAAAGATGTTGGTCCCAACTTCCCTGATAATCCATAAAACAAGCTCGTAACATATCCTCCAATGTCTGAATTGTTCGTTCTGACTGCCCATCTGATTGAGGATGAAAAGCTGTACTAAAATTTAATTCAGTACCCAACGACTTCTGAAGGCCTTTCCAAAAGTTAGAAGTAAACCTGGGATCACGATCCGATACAATGGAGAGAGGAACTCCATGTAACCTGACTATCTCTTTAAGATACAAACGGGAAAGTTCATCAAGAGAGAAAGTATCTCGTATAGCAAGGAAATGAGCAGATTTGGTCAAGCGATCAACAATAACCCAGATTGCATTATTACCTCGAGATGTCTTCGGTAATCCAACAACAAAGTACATGGATATATTATCCCATTTCCACTATGGCACTGGTAAAGGCTGAAGCATCCCTTTCGGTAACTGCCGCTCTGCTTTAACCTGCGGACAAGTCAAACACTTCACAGTAAAATCAGCAATATCTCTTTTCATTCCATCCCACCAGTAATACTCCCGCAGATCTCTATACATCTTAGTACTGCCCGGATGAACTGAAAACGGAGAACTATGAGCTTCACATAACAACTCTCTCTTCAACTGTGAATCACAAGGCACACACAATCTCTTCCCAAATCTCAAAACACAATCACTATCAATGTTGAATTCAGGCAACTTACCTTTCTGAACCAGCTCTACCTTTTTCTACAACTCACTGTCTTGCTTCTGTGCTTGCTTGATTCTATCTGATAGAGAAGATATCACTGATACCTGAAACAAAACAGAAGGACTTCCTGCACCAACAACTTCTATGCCAAAGTTCATCAAATCCTTAACCAAAGGATCACGTTCCAACCACAACATTGTTAATGAAGCATTACTTTTTCGACTCAAAGCATCAGCCACTTTATTTGCTTTTCCCGGATGGTAATGAATTGTACAATCATAATCTTTGATTAATTCCAGCCATCTCCTCTGTCTCATGTTTAACTCTTTCTGAGTGAATATATACTTTAAACGTTTTTGATCAGTATATATTTCACACTTTACTCCATACAAATGATGCCTCCAAATTTTTAAAGCAAAAACAACAGAAGCTAATTCCAAATCATGTGTAGGGTAATTTACCTCATGAGTTTTCAACTGTCGTGAAGCATAAGCAATTACGTGATTATTCTGCATTAGGACGCAACCAAGTCCTTTCAATGAAGCATCACTGTATATGACAAACTCACCATTCCTGGAAGGTAGTGCCAAAACTGGAGCATTCACCAATCTTCTTTTCAATTCCTGAAAACAGTCATCACATTCTTTTGTCCAGATAAACTTAACACCCTTCCGAGTTAGCTTAGTCATTGGACTAGATAACCGTGAAAAATTTCTAAAAAACCTTCGGTAATAGCCCGCCAAACCAAGGAAGCTACGAATCTCGGTTACATTTGTGGGTCTTGGCCATTCTTCCACAACTTTTGTTTTTGCAGGATCAACAGTTATTCCATCTTTAGAAGCAATGTGACCAAGGAAAGAAATTTGTTGCAACCAAAACTCACACTTGCTGAATTTCCCATATAGTTTCTTTTCTTTTAAGGTTTGCAAGATAACCCTTAAATGTTTTTCATGCTCTTCTTTACTTTTAGAAAACACTAAAATATCATCAATGAAAACCACCACAAACTTATCCAAGAACTCATGGAAAATTCTATTCATTAAGTCCATGAATACAGCAGGTGCATTGGTTAGCCCAAAAGGAATTACTACAAATTCATAATGGCCATATCTTGTACGGAACGCGGTCTTCAGAATATCTGCCTCCTTAACCTTCAGCTGATGGTACCCCGATCTCAAGTCAATCTTTGAAAAAAACTGAGCCCCCTGGAGCTGATACAACTTCATTTGATGGCCCGACATCTGCTGAAGTAGTTGCAAAGGATTTCACCACCCCTTTCTGCTTGTAGTCTAGCTGCTTCCCATCACTCAAGCTCCTTGTCGGACACTCGTTTGCATAGTGACCCATCTCATTGCACTTATAATATTTCACTAACTGTAAACCAAATTTGTTCTTACCTTCACCTTGATCCTTTTCAGTGCAATCACGAGCCTTATGTCCCTTCTTACCACATCGGTAGCACTTCCCAGAATTCAGAAGACATTCCCCAGCATGCCTTTTGCCACATTTATCACAAACTGGAAACTTAGTTCTCTTACCATCAGACTTTTTTGAAGAATTCTTACCTTTCTCCTTCCACCTCGGTCTCTTCTTCTGCTGGTTGTTATAGAAAACTTGGTCATCGGCAAACTCCATTTCCACCTTCTCAGCACATCGAACAAGATTTTCATAACTTTTAAACTCACGAGAATCTAATGCCCTTCGATATTTTGGCTTTAATCCTGAGTAAAAACGATTGATTTTACTATCAAGGTCCCGGATAAAATTTGGAGCATACCTTGCCAATCGAGTGAACCTTTCTTCATAGGCAGCCACTGAGTCTTCCTCTTGCCTCAATTCCAAGAATTTCTTTTCCATCCTAAGTCGAACATCCTTAGTAAAATACTTCTCAAGAAACATACCTTTGAATTCATCCCAGTCAAGAGCATCAATCTCATCGGCGTCCCTGATATTTTTTACCATGGACCACCACTGATCTGCTTCACCCTCCAAACGGTAAATAGCAAGACTAACCTTTTGATTGTCTGAACATCCCATGACATCAAAAATCTTCTCCAGTGCTTTAATCCACCCTTCAGCTAGCACAGGGTCAGATGATCCTCTGAATGATGGTGGATGTTGCCTCATGAAATGTTCCACCACTGACATGTTCCTCTGCGGTTGATCTGGCTGATCTCGTGCATGGATACCACCGCCATTTATCACTTGAGTCAACTACGCCATTACTGCAACAAATTGTTCAGTTCCAATTCCAACCATTTATGGATGCTGATTCGGAAGGTTATTTCCTTCTGTATGCCTTCCTAGCACTGCTTCCCTGTTTCCTCTACGGAAAACCATTCTGAACAAACATGTCTTAGATGAAGCAACATGGTAATCTTTAAATGCTATATCATTTCGAAAAAAAAATATTTTTGGATAATCATTTAATAGAATTCTAACTCCTAAAGTTATCTAAACCGACCTCTGATACCAACTATAAGGCCCCAGCCTTAAACCTTACTTAATCTTGAGTTATTATAAGATTACACATTGAGGATCTTTTTGGGTTTAGAGTTTTAGAGAATTAGATCATAAAACTTGCATTACATTCCACATATAAACAATGTGGTTACATAAATATAGTATTCTTTATTCCCATCAATGGAAACATATTTAAAATAAAACATGGATTAATTCTTGACACATCCTTGACTCTATCATCTTATCATATACCTTTCCCTTGACCTGTGAAAATCATTTCAAAAACTTGGGATGAGCATAAAAACTCAGTATGGGTTATAAAAAAAACATGGAAAGGAAACATGAGTTCATATATACATAAGAATGAAATCATACTTTACCCATAAAACATAGGCACTTTAACATACCTCATAAAATCATGAATAAATCATAGAAATCATAATACATAAAGGTAACTTGAGGCATTCATAACATTATTACGTAGGGAGTAACCCTCTTGGTTACGTTTGGAATACCCATCACAGTATATTCCCTAAAATCTCTTCGGAGAAACCTTAACGTTTCACTCCTTCGCGTTATCCAATGCATTGGAGAGCTATAACGGGCTCACCCGCCCTTAGTTTATCACGGAACCACCCGTCTTCATAATAATGCCCAAGATCTATAACATAATCATATCACATAAAACATGCATAAAGGAAACATAAAATTTCCACATTTCAATCACGAGATATCAATACAACACATTGATATAAAAACATTATGAAAACCATTTTCAATACCAAAATAAAAGAAAAGTAAAATATGGTATTTATCTTTCTTTTAAAAAGAAGGTATGGCTTGTAGAGGAAGCCGAAACTCAAATAACGGTCATGACGGCGGAGAAGTCGTTGTCGCCGCATACGTACGACAAAAACATTCCCTTTTGTCGTCTAGTAAAGGCTTCGTATAAAAAATATTCCTTTTGAATAAACGTAAAAGTCAAAGGGTTTTATACACCGTATAAAAGAAAGTTGTGTATAAAATAAAATATGCCTCAACGAAAGGAGATTGAGACGAAGTCCCATACCTCGTATCCGACTTGACCCGACCGTTCTTTAATCTCCTGAATAATAAACTTGAGTTAATCTCTACTTGCTTATGAATCTTTTTCAAGTTCATTATTCCTTTTATACCATGTTGTGAACATCATGTAATCAGTTAAGTTAATAATGTTCATTTTGTCGGTATTTGGTTCTTAAGTCAAAAATAGACTTCTTACACTTACATGTTGTTAACTTGGTCAAAGTTTCATTATATCCATAATGGTATTCATGATGTAGATATCATATATGTCATATATATCCAGTACTTACATGCATTTATAATATTACATAATCATTTAGAGGTAAGAAATGAAATTCACCGTTCATGGAGACGGTAAGCCGTACGTACGCATGAACGCTACTTCCATTTCTATTTCATATTTTCTGGAATAGAATCATAATGATATAAGAGTATATTATAATTCCAGTATAATAACTTATATAATATCATTAACTTTATCCTTTACACATCCCACATATGGTATTAACGAATCAAATCACTTTTAGGGGGCAGTAGTCCGCACTTCCTAAAATGAAGATATCGTGTTTTACCCATAATGGAAACCATAAAGGTATGCCAAAAATGAAAAAAAAAGAAGCTTAAGGAAAACATAAACATATTATATATCATATATAAAAATAGTGACATCATAATGGCCACCTTTGAAGGTGTTAAATGAGTGTTGAACAATCATCGTTTCGGGAGGCAGAATTTCGCCATCCACGGAAACCGTATGTTCTTTAACCATTTGATGTAGTTGTGTGAGAGTGTAGCTCAAATAAATATTATAACAACATCCTTGTATATTTAATATACTGTTGTTGTTACAAAATAAGTAAATAAAAAGAGTTTAGGGGGTTGGAGAAGCAAAATAAAACAAATGAACATGAGAGAAAGAATTACCTTTAAAAGTGTAACTCCTTTTGATTTGAGCCTAAAGGCTTCCTTTGAAAGGATTCTGCCCAAAGGGAATCCTCTAGGATGAGTAGAGGGATGTGGAGAGAGTAAATGGGCAGGGGTTGGCCGAGCCAAAGGCTTGAAGAGTGTGTGAAATGAGGTAGAGGTGGGGGCCTTTTATAAGAGGAGAGGAGGGGCACTTTTGGAAAGTAAAGAAATATTACATTATTTGAAAATGTGTTTCGGTTTTAAAAGGTCCCAAATTGATATAATTCGTGGATAAGGTGATAAGGTTTCTAAATCCACTCATCCAATTGGTTTTGGACATGTGTAGTTCATAGATTTTATATTATCTTTCCATTTTATTTAAATCGTCAAATAATGATGTCATCGCTGCATCATTATTATGTCATAAATAATTTAATTTATTTAATGTATAAAAATCATAAAAAAAATACTATGATGTAGGAAACCTTTTTATCTTTCCAATGACTATTTATAATCAAAATTTGGACTTGTATAACCCCAATTAAAAATTGTTTTTGTAAAACATATTATGTTTGTGTCATTTTTACTTTAACATTAAATAAAAAGTAATTTATGTCATTTCCCAACAAAAGTGGATCCATGGGGTCCCCAAGTTGACCCATGGCATTTCATGGTCGTCCATGACACAACAAATGAGGTTGGGACATGTTTCTAGGTCATTTCCTATTATTAAAACATTATTTATACCTTAAACTACCCTAATTACCACTAAACGCGATTAAGAACTTAATAAGTTACTATTCACCAAAAAATTATTATAATCTCATTGAACCACATTTTACTTCTTAATGACAACCATGTATGTCGGATTTTCAAAATTCATTACACATTAGTGGTAAACTTTCATTTAACTGAAAAATCAGTTTGCTTGATTACCACTTAGTGGTTTCACTATTCATCAAAAATTGAAGTTTTTCAGAAAATTACCAAAAATTCACCCTAAGCTATATTTGATATTCCGAATTCAAAAATGAAGTCCTTTTTACAAAATTCAAATCATATAAGTCACATTAATTAATTCAATAATTAATTCCCGCTGCCAGAGCAAATAGCGTGTTTTTACAAAATAATAAGTATCAAAAGATTGACACCAGTTTAAGTCTAATTTCAAAGTGAAATTGATTCCAATGACCACCATTGGATAAAATGGTAAAAATATATTCTAATTTCACTTCAAAACCAATTCAAAACATAATCTAATCATATAAATAAATTAGATTAAAAAGCAGTTTTGATGTAAAATGCAGTATTTTTCACTATTCATTAAAAAATGAACATTGTCAGAAAAATACCAAAAATTCACACAAGGTAAATTTTGATGTCCCAATCATAAATAATAAGTTTATTTTGACAAACATAGTTTATAAAATTGTCAAAATATAGATTCAAAAATGGTTTGCCATTAAAAGGCAGTAAAATAATCTTTTAAGAATATTAGTGTATTCCATGCATAAGATTATATTTATTTTCATATTAAGCCTCTATAACACTATCTTAATCATTAATAGACATAGATAAAAATATCTATTTTTCATTACTTACTTGGGATGTTACACTTCCAATGGTTTGTCCCATTATTGGAAGGTGATGAGAATACTATAACGAATCATTTTCCATGAGGACATAGACATTTGAGTATTTCCTAGGTGAATATATTTCATTAATAGGTATTCTGGAGGTGGTTAATCATGCCCTTATTTTAGAAGGATATCTAAAGGTGTCATTCGGTGGTGGGAATGCAGTTCTAGTTGGGTTGTCATGTGGTGTGACTTCTATTATATGAAATGGAAAATTTAGGTGTTTTTCATTAGGAGATGGTGGATAGAGTATTCATAAAAGATAACTAGCCTCTCAGGGTAGTGATTATGTTTTCTATTATATCTGTGGTTTTTGGGATACATGCGACGTAAGTGTCTTTGAACAGTAGTTTATTTTCGAGCATGAAAAAGATGGGGAAAATACAGAGTTTTTTTACGGATACATGACTATTGGGTGATTATGGAGGAAGATGGACATGAAAAATTACCAGAAATGGGTCAGTTACCCCATATCAAACTTTCAGTTGGAGCATTACCAATCATACATTTTGGTGTAGTAGATGTGGTGATCCTGAAAATGGAAAACCTAATCTGAAGGGTTGTGCAGCACCAAAAAATCAGACTAGATCCTAGGGTAGTAGGATATGGTAGCTTTATTATGTTCATCTAAAACATGGAGGTGGTGAGGTTGCACCATCGAGTGTTATAGGTATGAATATTATATCATATATAGTTTTTAGTGATCTATTTGATGTAGGAGACTCACATTATTTAATATCATCCTAATTTGTGAGTGGCTTGGGCCTGTGGGGGAACATATGTATGGGTTTCTGTCGATAGATGCATCATTTGGAGTGTGTGTAAAAAATATCTATCAATGTAATGAGTGTTCCCTTGAGGTTGGTGCTTACAAATTACCAAGGGACATTTTTTGTGCTGGCAATATCATGTTTTGATCTTATTTTGGGGATGGATTGGATAGTGTTATACCTGGACTGTGTTGACATTTACCACCATAGAGTAACATTGATGTCTCCTGAGGTATATTATTATGTTAACAATAGGGAGTGGGATAAACATGATGGTCGTGGAGGGCCAATCTGTCGCCTATTTGGTGAACTCACAACCCATGTGACAAGTCTTACACATGATTTGGTAGAGTATAATAGCTATAATTTATTATTGTGAGGGATTATTTTTCAGTTGTGATTCTTGAAGAACTATGAGGTCATTAACCGGATAGGTATTTTGAGTTTATGTTTGTTTTCCTACCATTAGAAGATGTAGTTTTTATTTGTCCATGGAGAATGGATCGACAGAACTCTAGGAAATTAAAAAAAGATGTTGGTACTAGAGAACAATGAGATTGTTCATCTGAGTACATCACCATGGGGATCTGAAATTTTTTGCAAATAATTATATTGATTCTCTATTATTGTGAATCAATAATAGGATGCTGAATTAGTTGATATTTTAGAACATATATCCTCTTCCACGAATCAATTATCTTATTGACTACAAGAGGGAAGCTTATATTCTCTCTAAGAAGGATTTGATATTAGGGAATAATCAAATGAGAAAGAGATCTTATGATATATCTTGGACTGGATTCTTTATCATTTATGGGTCTTTTCAATTTTTGGTGATTCTATCTGTGTTGACTAATGAGATGGAATTTTTTATGACCCTAGTGAAAAAAAATTCATGCATGCCTGGATCTGTTTGTATATGTATTTTTGGATTAATTCAAAGTGGACACCAAGGAACATGATTATAATTATACCCATTTTAACATTATCTAATGGACGATAAGGTCTTATAATCTATACAACTAGCTATACTAGTGTCATATTAGGATCCATAGGGTATATTTATTATGTCACATCATCTTCGAGGAAGTTGTTTCAGTAGACCTAGACTAACTGAATGTTGTTTTATCCTAGTAGAACCCAATGACAGATTTTGATATCTTATGTTATCTAGGATTAGTAGTTGATTATAGGTGGTTTATCATGGAATTATTCTGATTAGAATCACTATATTTAATTATAAAAAATAAATGAATCATGTTTGAATGTTTTGAGTCATGTATGAATTATTTTTAGGAGTTAAAAATTTTTTTAACAACAGCATTGTTATTGATCCTACCCGGGAAGCATAATTAGTATACAATGATTCTTGTGTATCCAATGTGGGTAATGACATATTTTTGATGCATAATGATCTGGTCATGGATTATGGGTAGTAGTAGATGATGCATTATGAAACTAATTACGCAACTCATGATCTCTAATTGGCCACTATGGTGTATGCCTTAGAATTTTGACTACATTTCATGATAGGAGAGAGGATTACACTATATACCAATCATAAAACCCTTTGTTAAATATTTTATCAGTATGATTTGAATATATGGCAGGAATGATTGGTTGAATATATTTTTTCTATCAATTTTGATCTTGTATACCCTCGGGGAAAGCGAAATAGAGTTGTGGATATTTAGATTTGAAATAATTAAAATAATGTTGTATAGGATTCCAGTTAAGAGTAGAGTATGATAAAGTTTGTTTATGAGATTAATATGGTGATACAGGATGAAAAATTCTAGATAAACATAGAATCCTAGGTAGTTTATTATACCCATATGAACTGGATTCAGGTTATGAAATATGTGGATCTGGAGGGTTAGGCTTTTAGAAAATGTCCTGAAGGGGGGGTGTCACCTTCTCAGTGGACTATTGGTTATGATGAGATCATTTGTTTTCATGATTGTGTTGTCTTACTTACATATATGTGGGAAGAGTAGTTGTGTGAGTTTTATTCTTTGATGTGGGTGGCGCATCCTGATTTAATAAAAATATATCAAGATATTAATAGATAGTATTGGATACAACAGATGAAGATATAGGTTTTAGGGGTCTTGATGTGATGCTACACATGTCAATAGGTGACGAAAAAAATATCATTGACATATTGGTTTTACCAAAACATTTACCATTCTTGAATAGAAATGGTTTGACATGATGAAGGATTTGGGGGTGGGTATTCTTAGGATTACTCAAGAGAATGATGTTATCTAGGTATCTATGTATCGATTAAATAAGGAGAAACATTTATACGGATTTTAGAGACCTTCAACATTGATCATCTTGGAGAGTTGTAAGTTCGAGAGATAGTTTGGCTTCACTGGGTTCCTTGAACTGTAGTTTCACATAAAGATCCATGTTTTCCTAATTGCTTTTGGAAAGAGTCATAGAAGGTACATTTTAACCATGTGTTTCTGAGTACTACTTTCTTTATAAAGATTAATGGGTAATTGGAGAGTACTATAAAGGTACTATAGTACATGTTGAGGGATTATTTCATATAAAGTTTTGGATTATGGGAGAATAATTTTGAACAAGTTGAGCTCACCTATAACAACAGTTCCCAGGAAATGATTTAGATGGAACCATATGAGGCACTCTATGGTATACCATATAGATCACAATTATGTTTGATGGAGACTATTTAATTGAATATTTTAGGATTTTTTATCATAAATGAGACAATAGAACAAGTTTAGTTTATTCAGAAATGAATATCTAGGGTTCATACTACTTATATTCCTTATGAAGGTCAGTGTCATAGACCTCACAGTTTATGTTGGGTGATCATATGTTTCTTCTGGTTTAAACAAGATTGATTTACAATTAGATTTAGATGTAGTGAAATATAGAACCCAGGTACATAGGACAATTTGTGAGGGTGGATTAAATCAAACTACTATCATAGAAATTGGATATTCCATAGTATTTTAGTGGAATGTACAATATTTTTCATGAGTAACATCATTTACAGTATCCCCCGAACCCATGTCAGGTGATTGATGTTGATGATGTTGTCCTTGAGGACGAAGCATCCTTCGAGGATCATCTACTTCATAATATGAATCTTAGAATGAAATTCATGCTGATCAACAATATTCCTTTTTTCGAGCTTTTTCAGTACCAAGGTAATGTGGAAGAATATTCATTTGAGACAGAGATGGATATATCATCTCACTAGAATAATTCCATTATCCTAAGTGTTTAGTGATGTTTAGGACTAGTGGTCTGGGGATGAAAAATTATAAGACGTGTTGTTGAAAGATACTATACATCAAGGATGGTCTATTATTGTTTATGTTATTGTTTAAATAAATTTAGTCTTTTTAAGGAAATGTTTTTAAATTATATGAGATGTATTGGGGGTGTTTGGGGGGTTTGGGACATTAAAGAAAGGATAATGGGGAAATCTTATTTTTGTCGCACCATTGGCACATGGTTAGTTGTTATTGTGTTCCCTATCTAGGAATTTCTAGAGGAGGGGTTATTCTATGGATGAAAATGCAAGGGGAAGGGTAAACCATGTGTTCTTGGATAGAGGTATCAAAAATAGTTAGTTCACATTTTCCCAAACCATGCAAGATCATCATATAACAATACAACCTAGCCATCTATAGGACATATGGTGGCGCATAGTTGGATTACAGATTGGAAAACAGTGAAACAACCAATGGAATCCTTTAATAGTGGAATTTGACCATTTTAACATCTCAGTCCTTAATTTTTCTAACAAGGTATTTCCCTACATTCTTCCTCCAACAGCACTTGGGATGAAATAAATCACCCCATGTATCTCGAGGGCTGATCTCCATCATTTCTAGTCTATTTAACGTATCATTTGTTGTGAATTAATTCTCTAAGGGAGTCTAACACTCATATTATTCTTCTTCTTCGTAATATGGTATTTATTGAAATTATGATTCTTTTAAATCCCATGAATCCCTTTATCTACTTGGTCATATGTTGGAACATCGAAGACTGTTTGAATCTAATTCAAAGGGTACGGTCAAGAAAGTATTCGTCTTAGAAACTGACTTGGGATGTCTAAAAGTGATATTACATATTCTTGATGATTTTTTATAGTGTATTTTGTATTTATATATTGAAATTTTGTTTTAATTCTTATTCCCTTATTACTTTTTTGTAGATTGGTTAAAAAATTGATTAATTTAACCCCTTAAGAACCGTTACTGATGCATCGAGGTGGATTATACTAGTCATAGGGCCACCCATGGGGTGTTCTATTATCCTGAACAAGGAAATATGTAATTATAATTAGACATTAATGATGTATAATTGATGATAAAAATTATTTCAGGATCGATTGAATCGTTGAAAATTTATTAATGGTAGTTATGTTTAGTTCTTTACATAGCATAAGATGTTGTTTTGAATATTTTGAATGGGTTAAATGAATTATAGGTAATGTGATAAATGAATAACGTGTAGAAATTGGAATATGGGAATATATTAAGGAATGGGAATGCGAATTTGTTAAAGGGTTAAGTCATGAATATGAATTATAAATTAACAAACATTTATTTATGAATGTAATGTGTATTAGTTGATTATTTAATATGGTATGGTATATGTTTTAAATGTTTAATGAAGGAAGTTTACATGGCTTGGTGGTTTTGGGGGTATTGAATTTAGGTGCAATTCCCACGATTTAGGTATGGACGGGGATCTGAACCCAAACACTATAATTCATGGGTTATAGATTCAAACTATGTCTATATGCCCCTAACTGTTGCAGTGTATGAGACTATATAGATTGAGGCTGGAATGAATGTCTGATGTTGTTATTTGTTATATTTTTTCCCAATTGAGATAGGAAAATTAAATACTCCCCTTTTAAGTAGTAGTTGTATAGAATTAGTCATTGTGTATTAAAATTAATTTCATATCCAATGGATCAAAGGATGTAAATGGTTTAAGAAAACACTATTTAAGAATATAACCCATATTATCTTTTTCTTATCCGGTTATTCTATTAGTATTTGAATATGTAATCTATTTAGAATAGATATTTTTAAGACACCATTGGTGGTGGACCATTGAGTTGTAGTCACACCCTTATTGGGTCGCTATTGGGCACCTAAGAGGATTTTATTTTCACTATTAAGGAAAAGGGAAAAGGCCCCATGCTAGAGGGTTGATTGAACATGTGATATGCATGGATCAGTGGAATTAACATAGTGTTAACCCCGATTTTTGTGATTTTTAGATTATCATTGTCTTAGGATTTCACTACAAATTGTATTGAATAGCATGACAATACATATTTACTATTTCGTTATGGTCTAACACCCACTTTTGGGAAATGTTTGGTAATGCATATTTTTAGTTATTCTGCCTCCTTTATTTCTTATTTTATTCTACGGTGAATCACTGTAACAAATTGGGTATTGTGTACCAATGAAACACATTAGATCATCATTTATAGATATAAGCCTCCAGCGTATAGGTAGGAACAACGGAGGTCATGTGGAGACCTATCTCGAGGCACCATATTAGAATCATCTGGGTTGGGGATGTCACATTATTATAATCCAATATAGTTATTTTATTTTTAGACACTATTAGTTAAATTTGACATTTATGACAATAGTAAAATGACATAATTCAACTATATTATTTTAAAACATTCCATTTTCCTGATATTTATCTAAAAAAGCTATAGGAAACAATTATTCAAACACGTTGTATTACTTCTGAAAATTTTATAATAACTTATTTAATTTTCCATTAATTGAATAAATATTGTGTTATGATTGATTATGAATTTTGGGTCATTACTAAATAGATAAAAATTAAAAATAGATTACAATAACATACTTTTTATTTTAAAAATCATTTATAATCCAACATAAATCATTCTATTATTGCGATAAAATATTTTAGATATTTATGTCATGATTTTGAGATTTCAAATTTATATTTATGTCACGATTTTGAAATTTTCATTTTATATTTATGTAAATTAATATAATATTCATAATTAATGAAATATAGAACTATGTGTACATTTATTTAAGACATTACTATAAATTACTGAAATAAAAATATGCAAAAGTATACACGTTAGAATCAGAAAAATATGAAATCGTTAACACTTAGTTTTAACCTAATTCTATTAATCTTATCCTTAAGAAGGTGAGAAAAAATGTTATATGGTTTCAATTCATAGGGACTGAAAATAAAGGGGAATGATCTATGAAATATGGTCATCCTAATTCAAAAAAATGAATACAATTTTATATTTTAAATTTTTTTAATGTGGTATAAATTAACTTGTTATAGAAATGTTGAATGTAATGATTTTTTTTGAAAAATTCCTTTTAGGTATGAAAAATAATTTATAACCAATTAAAGAAGAAAAATGATTTTAATGAACTTAATTTGATTATATATAATATAATATAACAAATTATAATTCAAAACTATTTTAAAAAAACTAGAACATTGTAAATTATTGGAACAACAATATAGTTTTTAATAAAAATTAATACATTTGAACTATTAACTAGAGAATCTATTGGTCGGAGTGGATACTCAAGAGGGGGGTGAATTTAATTCCAATTATAATTTCTGTTAAAAAAAATTTTATTTAAAATCCACCGATTTATAAAATAAGTTAAAATGTAGTGAATTTATATAGATTATAACTCTTCACTTAGCATCTCAATGATTTATTAGGTCTCAGTTAATTTAACCACAAGATCAAACTAACTTTTGAAACTAACCTACTGATTTTCAATAAGTGTAAACACTTTCTAATTTAACTATCAAAGTAGATTTAAAATAGTTTTGTATTTTAAAGTAATAGGAGCAGAATAAATAAGATATATGCAGTATAATTTGAAATTAAGCTAAATATGCACAGCACATATAACAAGACTTTCAGTCTCAAGCCGAGACTTAGTCCTATCAAATTTATATAAATTTGATCCACACCCTGGATAAGGGTTAACAACAGTTTACAAAACACTCCATGCCACACAGGGACCTCTACCACTATTCTACGTGGGAAACAAAACAAAGACCAGGCCACACAAGGACCTCTTCCATAATTGACGTGGGTAAACAAGAGTTAAGAGTTTTGGAGTGAGGATTTGATATCCTCCAGTTCAGTACAGGAGACAGTGTGTGTATAAGATATACAGAGTACACCACACTACTCAAAAGTTAATAAATAAATCACTCAAAGAATATAGATAAGATTTTAGAAAGCTCTAGTGATTATCAATGCAGCTCTGGACTTGTTGGATTCAGCATTAATGCTTCTGAGTCCTTCTCTGGTTTTTCTGTTGAAAAATAAAGTGTCGTAGTTAAGCATGTCTTCTATAGGAGTGAGAATAATCTCGTGATTTGTTGTCTGTTCTTTAGTGGAATTGGATTGCATTCATGAGAGTTCTTCGAATGTCTTGCAATCTTCTTCTTGTTTAGGATTGTTCTTCTTGTTTAGCACAGTGCTCTCGGGTGTATGTAAGTTCTTCTTGTTGTATCGTCACACTTTTCTCACTTTTTTGCTTACACGTGTACTGCATCTCAATCTTCCTTATATACTCCACACGTTCTGGCAGTAAGAATGATTATCTTTTCATAGGTACGAGATATGGTTTCCTGACATGCCAACAACTATCATTAAATAACATTAATTGCATTAAAAACATCAAATATGACCGTTAGCATTATTTAAATAATATTGAAAAAAAGTTAAGAAATAGTGTCATAGTGATTATGTAAAAAGTGTCTTCTTCACGGTATCTGGTAGACGGTATGAGCTTCACGGTATGACCATGTCACGGTCTGTAACTAATGTTGAGTGGGTCACGGTGAGTCCTTCACGGTGTCTGTTTTACGGTGAGTCCTTCACGGTGTCTGTGTCATAGTGAGTCTATCACGGTGTCTGTGTCACGGTGAGTCCTTCACGGTGTCTGTGTCACGGTGAGTCCTTCACAGCAACTGTGTCACAGTGTCTGGGTCACAGTGTCTGGGTCATGGTGTCTAGGCCACAGTGTCTGGGTCACGGTGTTTGGGTCACGGTGTCTGGGTCACGGTGAGTCCATACTTACACAAATATTTGTATTTGGACTTCGACAGTAATAAGCCGAATATGGATTAAGTTTAATAATTAGAGAGTAAGAGAACATGAATCATAAATATAAAGGCGTGATAATATATGTGAGATTTGTAATCATGCATAAGACTTGTAAATAATAATGAGAGTAATTAACATCCATAAGATTTGTTATCATTAAAACATTATGTATAGTTATTATTGAATGTAATTAACAGTAATAGGATTATTTATCATTAAAACATAATTAATACATGAGGATTCTAACAATATCCCCATTTTTTATGATTAAAAACATGTATGGTCAAAATATTAATGAAATATAATATTAAAGAATCTTAGCATAGTATAATAGAAAAGACCATTATAGTGCTGACACTTGTAGTTTTTATACCCCTTTTATACATGTTTTTTTCCCCATTTTGGGATTATAAAAAAGTAGAGAAAATGAAAAGAAACACAACATTTTGTATTAAAAAAAACTGGTTCATAATAGAACATACATGAGAAGTACAAACAGTAAACATGAAATTACATCCCATCAAAAAGAAAAAGTCCATGGACTTTTTTGGGATCTATCTTTTCCTTTATTTTATTAGTAGCAGGAACTGGTGCTGAAGTAGAAGAAGGCATAGATGTGGTAGACAAAGAGGGTTAGGGTAGACCTTCAAAAACAGATGAAGCCAATGTCGGAGTAGTAGAAGATCTAGACTGTGGTTGGTCAAGAATGACTGGCTGGATCTGAGAAAGAGCTTGGCTAACTATCATGGTCGTCGAGGCTAATGTAGGTGGACCAGGTCGAAGGGGTGCAGCTGCTGGAGAAACTATAGAAATACTTTGTACATGAAGATACGGCTTCAAAAGATTGATGAAATCTGTAATTTTTTAACCACCATATTGCATAGCCTTTTCAAAATCATCCTTATTCTCCATAAATATGTCCAACAATCTGGTGAACTCTGTAAGTTTCTGAACTTGAGTTTTAAAAGCTTGAGTCATCGGAGGGATTCTCAAATTTTCCACAACATATCTAAAGTGATATGTCATATCACTTTTATAGAAAATCCAAGAGAGATACAAATCTATTTTCTTGGTGATCTCTTTTTGAGCATCATTGGCTATCTTAGAATTAATCCTAACAAAGTCCAATGCTCTATCACTGTTCTTAACCACTTCTGTCAAAGAAGACAGATCCAAGCCACTGATGGCACTCTGAAGTTCATCCTTGATTATGGATCTCTACAGAGAATCATCCCAAGAAGGTGTGGAGGTCTGACCAGAAGCAGGTGAAGCCTTGACCGCTTCGGTTAGAACTTTGTGCTGTTTCAGAACTTGTTGCAGGCATCCATTGTATTCATCTGTAAGATTATTCATATTTTCTATAATCTCCCTCATGTGTTCAATCATCTTGGTGTGTCTTTTTCCAATATTCTCATCAAAATAATGATGATATGGATGAACTTGAGACACAATCTCCCTAGCTAGGAGGGAATCAGATGGCTTAGGAGAAGTAGAAATTGGTGCAGGGGCATAAACAAAAGCAGGCTCTGATCTCACAGATAACTCATTCTGCAAATTTTCTACCATATTTTTCCAGTTTGCAACATCAGCACTAAACAGCTTATTCTCTACTCTGACTTCTTGAATTTATCGGATCATACTTGGTTGAATATGCAAGATAATATTTTCCAAGAGAATTGATGCATCTTCTTGACTTAACTGAGTCACTGGATGAGGTTGAGTGGAGACAATTTTCTCAACACCAGCTAATAAAGTCTCTCTAAAAATTTTCAGATCATCTTTAGTCGCAAAGGAGTGAATCTCGGGTAAGGGTGCAGGTAAAGATAGTGGTTTAGATTTTGGTTGAGGTTCAGAGTCATCTTCAGACTCAGATTCTGATTCAGAATGATGTTGGGGCTCTGGTTCTGGTTCTGGATGAGCTAGAGACTTTAATTGAAACAGAGAAGAAAGATCCATTCCAGTTGTACTCACTTTATATGACTCATTTACATCATAAATGATTGGGAATTAATATCTAGTGTACACAGAGTATGAGATAGAAGGTTGAGAAGCTTCAGCAGATCCAGCTTCTATAATATAAAGGTTTTGAGGTTCCTCCCCCTCACATTGTTCTTCCCTTTTAGACACTATAGGCTCAGCATGATCAAGATCCACAAGATCATCCCTGATATCTTCAGAAAACTCTTTCCTTTCCAGCTGAAAGGAAATTTCCATCCTCTCTTCAGTAGAGGAAATAACCTCAGGAGCCGATTGTTCCACTGGTTGAGCTTCCAGAATTTCTTCTTTCTAAATAGAAAGATCCTCTTTAACAGAATATGCCTCTACAGTTTCTTAATGTTCTAAATAATGAAAAACCAATTTTCATGTAGCATTAGGATGAGCTTCTGGATTGACATCCACAATAGAAGCAGGAGATTCCTCTTCTCTCAAATTAATAGCAACTTCTTCATCTTGAGGTATTTCAGTAGGGATAACAGTCCTTTCATTTTCAACAGGATCTATTTCCATTGGAGGTCTTCCAGCTTCTTCACTGGGAGAAACTTCAGCTGTTACATCCTCTTCTTATTCTTCTGAATACTCAGTCACTTCATCTGGTTCCAAACCAGGATTAGATAGATTCTTAGGTCTTTTAAGATAGTCAATAGGATTTAACTTTTTATATACTCGATCATTATCCTCAACCCACTACTTCTTCCAGGGGTTCCAACTAATCTTCATCCTTCTAATGATAGGCATGGATAGGCATAAATCCAAGTCCTCTAACTTTTCTTCATTCGGTCCAACCATCCTTTAGCAACTAACATAGCTGAAATCATCCTTGATTAAAATAAGGAGGTGGATTTGTAAGTGAATTTGATCATCTCACAGATATGGTTAAAAACATACTTGCATAGGTTGATCTTATGGCCATTCTTCATTGGTGAATCAGGAAAAAATCCCGATACTTCATCACAGCAAAATCTCCTTTTCTCGGGCTAATCAAATTTTGAACAAATTTGAACAGAAGTCTTGTCTCGACATCTAATTCAGTAGTTATGGCCCTTCTCTTGGTGCCATTTCCTGTCAGAATTTCAAAAGCATCCTCTAGGTCAAAAATGTCAGTTGTTAGAGTCGTGCCTCTTTGGTAATGTTCACAAACTCCTTCGGGTAGAATCCTTAGGCATGCAGCCCATAGAGTCGAAGAGAAAGAGAACTTTTGACCATTTATCTAGATGGTCACCATAAAGCTTTCTCCAAACTCAAAAGAAAACTTCACAAATTGGTATAATTGAGATACCAATCTCGGGTAAATAGGTCTATTATGTCTAGAGAACCATTCAATCCATCCTTGTTCTCTTAAAACTATCAAAACTAATGATCTGCTAGACATCAACCATTTAGAGAAACCCTATTTTTTAGGTACAACTCTACGACTTACATGGTTTGGGTTTAGAGGTCCTTTGGGAGCTATCCTAGGTATCCTCTTTTGTTTCTTAGAGTGGCGCTTCTCAGACGTGGGTGAAGATGGACGCTTCATCCTAGGCATCCACTGAAGGTTCGGGCGAGAGGGAAGAGAATGTTCATGAGAGAGTTTGGGTAAGGAATCGAATGAAACCCTTATTTTTTATCATTTGGGAATGTCAAAAATCAAAAAAACAAAAAGGCAGGAAAACAAATAGCGGAGAAATAAAAATTACCGCGATACGGGTTAAAATAAGAATAAAAATAATCTTCACGGTGAGACCGAGAGTAGGTATTACAGTGTGATGAAAACTAGTCATCACGGTGAGACAGTTGGTAGTCATCACGGTGAGACAGTGAGCATTCTGTGTAGTCCCGGTGAGATAGTGAGTTGACGGACTGTGATCATAAGGTCTTAACGGTGAGACCGTGAGATTGAAGCAGTTACATAGAAACAGTGACCATGAAACCGTAAAGTAAAATACAGTAATGTATTAAACATTAAGATCAGTAAGGTATTTACTTATGATTAATCATACCTAGATCATGTACGATGTAGTCTAATCTTTCATAATTTAATGGTTTCTTGAATATATCAGCAAGTTGATATTCAGTACCAATGAATTCCAAAGTGATATCACATTTTTGATAATGATCCCTCAAAAAGTTATGTCTTACATCAATATGTTTTTTCCTAGAATGAGAAACAGGATTATTAGAAATATTAATAGCAGTTGTGTTGTCACAATTTATAGGGACATGTCTAAATTGATATCCATAGTCTAGTAATGTATATTTCATCCACAAAATTTGTGCACAACAACTACCAGCAGCTATGTTTTTAGCTTCTGCAGTAGATAATGCAACTGAATTTTCTGTATTACTACACCATGATACTAGTGACTTGCCTAAAATGTGACATGTTCCAGAGGTGCATTTTCTATCTAACTTACATCCAACAAAATCATCATCATAATAACTAACTAATTCAAATGATTGTCCATTGGGATAGAACAGTCCTAAATTGGGAGTATTCTTGAGGTATTTGAAAATTCTCTTTACAGCATTTAAATGTGACTCTTTAGGGTTTCCTTGAAAACGAGCACACATACACACACTAAACATAATATCAGGACGGCGAGCTGTCAAGTATAGTATACATCCGATCATTCCTCTATAAGTGTTTTGATCAACAAATTTACCATCTTCATCAAGTTCCATCTTACAGGTGGTACTCATGGGAGTGCCACTACTTTTTGTGCTATCCAATCCAAAACATTTTAAAATATCTATAGTATATTTACATTGATTTAAAATTATTCCATCATCATTTTGAATGATTTTAAATCCAAGAAATAATTTGAGTTCACCCATTAAACTCATTTCAAATTCATTTTTCATCATTTTAGAAAAATTATTACATAATGTTGTTTTTGAAGATCCAAAAATAATATCATCTACATAAATTTTTACAACTAAAAAATCCTTATAAATTCGTTTTATAAATAGAGTAGGATCAGCTATTCCTTTTGTAAAACTTTTGGAAGTTAGAAAAGTAATTAATCTATCATACCAAGCTCTTGGAGCTTGCTTTAAACCGTATAAAGCTTTTGACAATTTGAAAATATGATTTTGAAAATTAGGGTTTGAAAATCCAGGTGGTTGTTCAACAAAATCATCCTCAGCAATATATCCATTCAAGATTGCACTCTTGACATCCATTTGATATAGTTTGAAATTTAAATGTGTTGCATAAGCAAGTAAAATTCTAATAGCTTCTTATCTGGCTATTGGAGAAAAAGACTTCTCATAGTCAATACCTTCTTCTTGACTATAGCCTAGTGCAACTATCCTAGATTTATTTCTAACTATGTTTCTATATTCATCTACATTCATTCTAAACACCCATTTAGTGCCTATTGTGAAAGTGTCCTTAGGCCTTTCATCAAGATTCCAAACATTATTTCATTCAAATTGATTGAGTTCTTCTTTCATTTCAATTACCCAAAATTCAGCATTAATAGCATCATCAATGTTTTTAGGTTTAAGCTGTGACAAGAAGGCTTGATGTTCAACATGATTTCTAAGAGAAGCTCTAATCTGTTTCCCTCTTTCAAGATTTCCTACAACAGCATCTAAAGGATGATTCTTTAGAAGTCTAGTTGATCTAGTAAAGATAGGGCTAGAAACTTCAGGTTCTCCTCTAGGTTCGGGTTCATTAGGAGAAGATTCCGGAATAAGTTCGGAACTAGTTGTCTTTATATCAGGTTCATTGATTTTATCATTAAGGTTCAGAACAGATAAATCTTCTTCAAGATTTTCAAGAGGGGTTTTAGACTCATGTGGATCATTTTCATCAAACTTGATGTGAACAGATTCTTCCACACACTTGGTTCTTTTGTTAAAAACTCTATAAGCCTTGTAGGATAAATAATATCCTAAAAAGATTCCTTCATCACTCTTATTAGCAAACTTATCAAGATTATCTTTTGTATTAAGAATAAATACTTTGCATCCAAAGACTCTAAAGTAACTAAATTTAGGTTTTCTATTGTCCCATAACTCGTATGGGGTCTTATTAAGAACAGGTCTAATTAAGACTCTATTTATAATATAACAAGCTATATTCACAGCTTCATCCCAAAAGTAAATAGGCAGGTCATATTCATTAAGCATAGTTCTAGCAATTTCTTGTAGGGTTCTATTTCTTCTTTCAACTACACCATTTTTATGAGGTGTCCTAGGAGCAGAAAAGCTATTACTATAGCCATTTTGCGAGGAATAGTATTCAAATTCATGATTTTCAAACTCATGGGCATGATCACTTCTTAGAGTTTTATTCTTAAGTCCACTAAGATTTTCTATAGATTTGGAGTATTAAACAAAGTAAGAACAAACTTCACTTTTGTGAGCTAAGAAGTATACTCAATTATATCTAGAAAAGTCATCTACTAGGAAATAGACATAGTGCATCCCATTTAAGCTAGAAACTCTAGATGGTCCAAAAAAATCCTTGTGAACCAACTCAAGAGGTTGAGAAGTTGAAACTTCTTTCTTTGATTTAAAAGAAACTTTATGTTGCTTTCCCTTTTGACAGGGATTACAAACTTTGTCATTTAGAAACTCAAGTTTAGGTAGGTCTCTAACTAAGTTCTTCCTAGTTAGTTTTCTAAGTGAGTGTATATTGCAGTGTCCTAATCTTCTATTCCATAACCAGGATTCTTTATGAAAAGAATTTAAATAGGTAACATTTTTCTTAGTTAATGAATTTAAATCAACAACATAAACATTTTCATTTCATAAAATAGAAAATAATAAAACATTTTTAGAATTAAAAACATTACAAGAATCATTTTCAAATTTGAAATTAAAACCATCATCACATAATTGAGAAATACTTAACAGATTATATTTAGGTCCATCGATAAATAAATCCTCAGAAACTAAAATTGAATCAGTGTTGCCAATTTGGCCTAGGCTGATGATCTTTCCTTTAGAATTATCACCAAAGGTGACCTGACCTCCATCAAACTTTATTAAATTTCTGAAACATGAGTAATCCCCATACATATGTCTTGAACAACCAATGTCCAAATACCATGTCTTCTTGTGGTAACTCTTCAAGCAGGTTTCCTACAAAACAAGTTTAGATAGGAAATGATTTTGGTACCCAGATCTTCTTGGGTCTAGACAGGTTAGCAATAAAAGCTTTTGGTACCCAAATTTGTCTTATGGGTCTCATATAATTTACAGAATCAAAAGATTTTGAAAGAGAAAATCTATTTGATTTATAACTATTTGAATAACTATTTGAAGCATATAAATGTCTAGAACTAGAACTAGCAGTATTCTGTCCAGATTTAGGAATTAATCTATTCTTAGTAAGTTTTCTTTGTGCTGGTTTGTATCCTATTCCATTAGTGTATTTAGGTGCAACATGCTTTCCTAGCATTTCATTTAGTGTATCCTTTCCATTTGTGAACTTCTCGAAGTCTTTTCTAAGTTTCTCATTTGACATTTTCAGTTCAGTGTTCTCCTTTAACAGTTGAGCATTTTTCTCTTTTTCAATAGTTAGTTTGGTTTTAACAGTAGTGATGAGAGGATGTTGTTTCTTTAATGATTTGAATTTAACCTTAAGTTCATTGCATGTCTCTTCCAGCACATTACAATATTCAAATAATTCCTCACTAGTAATGTTTTCAGAATCCGAATCAGATCTTTCACCATCTCTAGAATAATAAGAATTTAAAACAAGAGTATCTAAGTTTACCTCAAATGTGTTTGTCATTAAACACATATTGGAACGATTATTTTCAGAATTGGACGTTTCAGATTCACTTGTGCTATCTTCATAAGCACTCATGTAGCCTTCATAGCTTTTTTGTACTTACTGTCCTTGTAATTATATTTCTTCTTGAATTTTAGCTTTGGGTAGTATGCTTTAATGTGTCCTTTCCTTTTGAACTCATAGAAAACAACTTCATCACTTTTATCTGGATTTTTCCAATCCTTCTTCCAATGTCCCTTATTGTCATACTTTCCTTTGTAATTTGATTTTCTGAAAAATTTCTTCTTCCTATAAAATTTTTTAAACTGTCTGGATATCTGATCCATTTCAGCATCACTATAAGAGTCTGAATTTTTTCTGGTTGAACTGTCAGTTTGTATTTGAGCTTTATCTTTGTCCTTACTCTTTAAAGCAGTAGTCTTGAAAGCCACGTATTTTCTCTTAGGTTCATCATCTTCCTCTTTATTCACCTTTACTTTTTCCTCATACATCATAAGCTTACCAATTAATTCTTTGACAGGTAGAGCAGCAATGTCACATGGTTTTCTGATTGAAAAAGATGTGCCTATCCATCGGTCTGGTAAACATCTCATGATTCTCATAATTTGTTCCTTTACTGGAATAGCTTTTCTGAGTGAATTCATTGTATTGAATATATCATTAAACCTGAGATACATTTCAGAAATAGTTTCATTAGTCTTCATTTTAAAATTATCATATTTAATAGTATAAGTATTTAATCTTATTTATTTAACATAGGTTGTTCCCTCAGGAGAAACACCCAAAGTATCCCAAATTTCAAAAGCAGTTTTTCTTGTATAAATTCTGTTAAACTCCTCATCTCCTAGAGTACAGTACAGGGAATACATATCTTTACAATTATTATTGTAGGCAGCCTTTTTAGGTTCATCCCAAGTTACTATTTTAGTTTCTGGAACTTTATATAGTGACTCTATAGCAGTCCAGATATCAAAACCCATGCTTTCTAAATGAAGTTTCATTTTATGTTTCCATTGTGCATAGTTTGTACCATTAAAGAAAGGTAGCATGTTAGTAGCAGCACCCCTAGTCTATTATCCATAGCTAGATTTTAGAAAGATATCTTAATGAGATAAAATTTAGAACTAATAGAAATTTAAGATATTTAAAGATGCAACTAAAATCACAGTTGAAAAATAGAGTATTTCAAAAGTCCTTAAACAAAAAAGAAACCTTTGATATCAAATGTTGGTCGGAGTGGATACTAAAGAGGGGGTGAATTGAGTTCCAATGAAAATTTCTGATAAAAAAATTGTCTATTTAAAATCCCCCGATTTATAAAATAAGTTAAACTGTAGTGAATTTATAAAGATTATAAATGTTCACATAGCTTCTCAAGGATTGATTAGGTCTCAGTTTATTTAACCACAAGATCAAACTAACTTTTGAAACTAACCTACTGATTTACAATAAGTGTAAACACTTGGTAATTTAACTATGAAAGTAGCTTTGAAATAGTTTTGTATTTTAAAGTAATAGCAGCGGAATAAAAAAGATATATGCAGTACACTTTAAACATAAAATAATGATGCACAACACATATAATAAGAGTTTTAGTCTCAAGTAGAGACTTAGTCCTCTCAAATTTATATAAATTTGATCCACACCCTAGATCGGGGTTAACAAAAAACATACAAAACTGTCTAGGCCACACAGGGACCTCTACCACTTTTCTACGTGGGAAACAGAACAAAGACCAGGCCACACAAGGACCTCTTCCACAGTTGATGTGGGTAAACAAGAGTTAAGATTTTTAGAGTGACGATTTGATATCCTCCAGTTCAGTACAAGAGATAGTGTGTGTATAAGATATACAGAGTACACCACACTGCTCGAAATTTAATATATAAATCACTTAGAGAAGATAGATAAGAATTTAGAAAGCTCTAGTGATTATCAATGTAGCTCTGGACCCGTTGGATTCAGCAGGAATGGTTCTGAGTCCTTCTCTAGTTTTTCTATTGAAAAACTGAGTGTCATAGTTAAGCTTGTGTTCTACAGGATAGAGAATAATCTCTTGATTTTTTGTGTGTTCTTTAGTGGTGTTGGATTGCATTCATGAGAGTTCTTCGAAAGTCTTGCAATCTCCTTCTTTTTCAGGATTGTTCTTCTTGTTTAGCACAATTCTCTCGAGTGTATGTATGTTCTTATTTTAGTATTGTCACACTTTTCTAGATTTTTTTCTTACACATGTACTACATCTCAATCTTCCTTATATTCCACACGTTCTGGCAGTTGGAATGATTCTCTTTTCATTGGTATGAGATACGGTTTCCTGACATGCCAAAAACTATCATTAAATAACACTAATTGCATTAAAAACATCAAATATGACCGTTAGCTTTATTTTAAAAATATTGAAAAAAAGTTAAGAAATGGTGTAACAGTGATTATGAAACGGTGTCTTCTTCGTGGAATCTGGTTCACCGTATGTGCTTCATGGTATGTCCATGTCATGGTGTGTATCTCATGGTGAGTGGGTCACGGTGAGTCCTTCATGCTGTCTGTGTCATAGTGAGTACTTCACGGTGTCTGTGTCATGGTGAGTCTGTCACGGTGTCTGTGTCACGGTGAGTCCTTCACGGTGTCTTTGTCACTGTGAGTCCTTAATGGTATCTATGTCACGGTGTCTGGGTCACAGTGTCTGGGTCACGATGTCTGGGTCACGGTGTCTAGGTCACTGTGTCTGGGTCACGGTGAGTCCATACTTAGACAAATATCTGTATTTTTACTTAGACAGTAATAAGAATAATGTGGATTAAGTTTAATCATTAGAGAGTAAGAGAACTTGAATCATAAATATAATGGTGTGATAATATATGTGAGATTTCTAATCATGCATAAGACTTGTAAATAATAAAGATATTAACTAACATCTATAAGATTTGTTATCATTAAAACATGATGTATAGTTATTATTGAAAGTAATTAACAGTAATAGGATTTGTGATCATTAAAACATAATTAATTCATGAGGAGTCCAACAGAATCAATAGGAAATAATAGTAAAATTTAAATAGAATTTTTTGTGGTCCATTTATGCTCATAATTACATTTTTTATACAATATAGAACCTAGGAATATTTATTTACATTTATAGGGTGTCACATTCATCACATGAACCACTAGAGAAAGTATATGGTAAGATATAGTACATTGTCTAATACATCTTATGGTGGAATACGATCATTCTTCCTTCACCTTAGATGTCTTAATTTCCATATTATATGTATTGCCAAATAATTTCATAGAATTCATAGAGTAACATACATATTGTATCAACTAATTTACTTTATTAAGATACATATGATATTTTAAAGTAATACCTTTCCATGGAGGCTACCCATGATGATATAGTATATCCCTCCTATTATTTCAATGGTCCTTGTTTGGTTCTAAAACCTTAATTTTATACAGAATCACAAATATATAACATGAAATCCATATTTCTCAAGTCCATTTAATATGAATTTCATCACAATATAACTCCAGACAACATATCTATACATTTAATAAATAAAAAACCATGCATATCATGTATCATGTATATATATGAAATGTTGAAACTATGTGTCTTGTGTATATGCATGAATGTATACAAATCACAGAATCTATATTAAAACAACATACTCAGGATTATCATAAAACCATAGACTAAGAAATATTATAGTATTTCCATTATTTGTATATCCAAATTCAATTACAAAAGATTATAATAAGATTTTACGTGACTCCCCTACCATAGTTATTCATAGCCCAAAAAAATGTATACCATGCCAAAAATATATAATAGAAGAAAATGAATGGATATGAACTCCATTTAGGACACATTATAACATGCCTACCTGAATCACCCAGTCCTATCCATTATGCTATATGAACACTTGTGAACCTCCCTATATGAAGTTAGTTTCCAACCAGTAATGAATGTCTAGACTGCAAAATGGTAAAATTATACCCTTTATATGAGAAGAAAAACAAAAAAAATAAAAAAAATGGAAAAGAATAACTTATAAATCCCACATGGATCTAAATAATTATAATTTAATTTCAGATTACAAGCTTGGTATCATAGAGTTCTACATATAATAAAATAGTCACACTGAAAGTGTATTGTTAATAAAATGTTAAAAGGTAACAATTATTTCACTAAAAACATTAAACAATATCCATATATCTCATAATCTATTTGATAAAAAATAAACATCCTTAGAATCCTATTATGGGACCCTTGAAATTCTAAATATCTCGGGTTCAGTATTCAGCACATGAATCGATCTACCCATACATGGTGTGAGTATAATACTCATAGGAAACTAGGAATTCTTCCTTATCTTACCTTCATAGGAATTTAAGGTGTATTATTAAGAAATAATTTTATACACAAGAAATAATAAATCAATCATGTGTCGATTGATCAAAAGTCACCATGAACCAGAGTCATTTCTGCTTCTTCTCAATGCCAGAAGTAATATCATGGATGAAGTTATAATTGAGAAATAGACACAAATAAACCATATATACCTATTAAGATATTGGAAACCTTCATCGTATTTGTAAAAAATTCCATGATGTACAATATCTATCATAGTTTTGGCTATATGGCCATTATACCCCTTATTTTTTAAGGTTTAGGCCACAAGGCTATTTTACTCTATCTCAAACATAGGTCATGAAAAATACCATTATACACAATCATCCTGATTAGGACCCTCTCCATAATCATCATTGGCCAAAAATTCTCCCCCTATAAAAGGAAAGTAATCCATTATCATGAACCAATAATTTCTATGAGAATAAAAATATCTATATTCCAGACATTGAAACATTGAAAGAAAAATCACATATAGGCATAAAATAACATATAAAGAATGATTATATGTAGGAAAAAACACAAAAATGAGACAAAAATCATATAAAATATTCATAATAGGTCACTATATGGTATATAAATTCCTACCTTAATCTTGTTAATGGAAAACATTTGGATTTCTCAAGAGGTGGCACTGATATCATGATCCCACATTATCTTGACCATTATCATGCACACAATAACCCTATAACTGATCCCAGTTCATTAGATAATGGATTATAGAAATGATTCAAGAAGTATATAGAGATTAACTATTATAATATATTCAACTCATGCATTAACAACAACTATAAATGGTATATCGAGATCCAATTAAAGGCTTCTACCTAGCTTCATAGTCTCAATGCTTATATATAAGTAGAATAAGAAATATTTATTAGATAATTATTGAATCTATAAATCTAATAAATATATAGTATATAATGTCCTAATTTCATGGTAAGAAGAATATATGGTCTAGAATAGATAAAAAAGAGCTATTGGGATTTAATAATTCGATCTATTCCCAAATCACCAAAGAGAGGGGAAGGAAAGATCCAATTTTATCGAAAAAGAGATCCTATTGGCCATTAATGTTAATATATGGATGATCTGAGTATGGAGAATATTAAAAATACATGTTGGAGTTAAATTACCAATATTCCCTTATATATATATATATATAATTTTTTGATTTAGAGCTAGATGGTTGACCTCATCATACTACTTATGGCTCCAATGAGAGGCTAATGGGTAGAAAATTGTAGGCTATTGGTTATAATAATAAGCTTGTTATACTAACTTATTCATCGGTTCTTCTATGGATCAATACATACTCACTAGTAGCTCCCAAGTTCATCTTGATCCATTTCCTTCTACAACGGATAACAACATGTACACGAGGAGCTCCATGTTACAGACAGTGGTCTCCAGCTTCACTTGTTTCCATTATTAACCCCTTGAAACCACTTTCAAGCCTTATATAAATATCAAATGCATGTTGAAACTTATATTAATGTGCCATTTAGTTTCACGTAGGTCACATAATATAAATCTATCATTTTAGGTTATAGATAAAAAATATACACTGATTCAACTCTAAATAGATAATAATATGATAGTGTTGGTATAATACATTAAAAATCTAAATTAATGAATCATTGAGTTGATATAAGAGTCACACAGATAGTCATTTGTGGGAGATGGATAACACTAATCATGATAAAATGATCATTCATACATCTATTCAGATGTGATTCATGGTAATTCATAAGTAGGGAGAGCTAGATTCCAGATATTTTTCCCCCCTTGAAATTATTGATCATTTTGGATATAAGACCAAATAACTAGAACATTAACCAAAACAATCTCTTATACATAATATGTTCTATATATCCATCAAATGGATTTTATATTTTATATCTATAAAATATTATGAATCCATGGGAATTGGAATTGGAATATTATACAAGTTGTAAAGATAAATCCATTCAACATATTAGATCATAGATACATGTTTTCATGTTGTAATAAAACTAATCATTTTTAGTGGTATAGAGGTACCAAAAGAAAAAGAAAATAATATGTGAATATGAGGATGTAGTGAAACAAAATATTCCTCCACTATCATTCTTATTGATTATGAATTGGGATTTTATTATAGAATTTTCTTATTGGGTAAAAAATGTAATGACCATGAACTCTCAATAAAATTTTTCCAATATATATATAAATATATATTATTTTCATATTTTTTAAATCATATGAGTTAATAATATTAACCACATAAAAAAGGAAAAATTAATTTCATTTATACAATATGTTTCATAGGATTGTTAAATTATTTAATGACTCGGAATTTCCATATAATTTTTTTATATGAAAATTTTAAGAGTGCGAAATCTGACAGCATGTTATTCCGAGGCCCGGTGTGCCCATAAAGAATTTATGAACTTTTTTTAGGGTACGTGCAATTAACGTACGAGCGGGTTTTAGTAACTTTTGAACTGGTGCATGAAATTAAAATATGAGGACACTTTTGAACTCGCAGCGCTGGTACTCGGCTAAAGAGACCTTCACCTCGACCGAAGGAGGTCGAAGGTGATAGATATTTTTTTTGTGTTTTCATGGGAATGAAAAATAATTTAATATAAACTTATATTTTATTTCTAATAACACCTCTCATGTGAAGACTATGGATGTGGGGTTCACAAGGGGTTAAAACCACCATACTTGAATGCTTGGTGGTGGGGACCACCAGAGCTGGTAAAACCCCCAATTCAAAGCTTAGTGTTGGGGACCACCTGAACCCCTCATTATGGTAGAAAACCTCTCAAATCCCTTCATTAATTATGCCAACTCCACATTAATTAAATATTCAAACTCTATTTTAATTAATTAATCCAACCAATTTTGTGACAATATTAAATTACACAACATATTACATTATGTTGGATACTTTTCATTTTGGTGGAATTGGGAGAGGAGAACCTTTGGGAGGAATACTCTCTCCAACAAAGAACGCTAAGGCACGACTTCAACTACTTCCTCGGGACATTCTCCAATGGTGGAAATCTTAAACAGTAAAGAACGACCTCCATCAAATTGTTTTTTCCTGATGAATGAGCTAGGATTAAATGTGTGGAGTAGTCGCGACGAACAACGACATCTTAGAATTTTTTCCCATGCCAACATGGACGAACCTTCGATGTAGGGTTGTTGTTTTAAATTCATCCCCTTACTCGTTCTTTATGGTTCATCAATAATCAGAAAGATATTATAGTCACTTACTACTGCTCAAACATTGAGGGTTCGGGACAAACAAACATTTCCTGACCTCTCCACAATTCTCATGATAAATTGTTGTGTTCTTTGCGATGGACGAGGACTAAAACCAACCTCGGTGGAGCACGGGAATGGTAGCCGGCACCAACGATGACCGTGAGAAAGGTGACTAATGGAGGGAAGCCAGTCAATCCAGCCACCGACAAAGGTACATCGTACGACAATGCCACACGGCCATCCACGGCGGGTCAACGCCAGTAGCCACTGAGGTCGCGCGGCCCCGCCGACCCACGGCCGTGCTGCCTCGCGGCCTCACCTCCTTCAGCCTCCGCCGCCAGCGGCCACCACCACCTCGTGGCATCGCCGCACCCTCTGCTACCTCCACCGCCCTGTCGTCCCCACATCTCCACGATTTCCGCCACACCACGGCCCCCACGAAATATTGGTTAATAAAATTTAATTCACGAAATATTCATTTTTTATGTATAAGCTATTGTCAAAAAAACATTATAGGATGTGTTATTTTTTAAATAAATGTATTATAAATTTAAAATGATCAATTTTATTTTTTTAATTTCTTACATTACATGTAATGTGTCATAATAAATTTCTAACATAACATTAAATTTTCTTTACTAGATATTGTGATTTTTTTTTGTTGTAATTATAAATAGTTGATTACATTTACTATGTTTTTGGTATTTATTATTGTCTTATTTTGTAAAATTAAACCTGTCATCTATAATTATCTATCGATACTAGCGATTTTTTTGGAAAAAAAATAATTCTAATGGGGATAATAAAATATCTAGAACGGTGGTAAATTGACAAATATTACCCAATACATGGGCCTAAGTATTATTTTATTTTCATTTGATATCAATATATTAAATGAATTAGCTTCATGTTATAATTTATTTTTATTTATAATGGTTGGTGTTTGACATTTTATATAGAATATACTCAAAGTGAAAAACATAACTCATTGATTATGTAAAGATACAAAATTTTACATACTTGTAGTATGTTAATATTGTTGATTATCATAACAAACACAAATTATATCACACATAAGAATGAATTTATGTAAAAAATACCTGAAATTAATTTTAATTATATATTTATAAAATTTGATTATCTATTTATATAAAAAAAAGATAAGGTGTTAGATTCATTTCAATTTAATCAACCAACATTACATATTTCATATAAATGTGATGGTTTGGATAAATCCAAATACACATGTATTCTTTTATAAATGGTCTCCATCATATTGGAAAACCATAAAATTATCCAACAATATGTGATGCCTGTTTTTAGATAAAAACTTTTTGGTTAGAAAATAATAATTTCCCTTAAGTCATGGAATCTTTATAATTTATATGAAATAAGAGGGAATTTTTCTCCTCTCCACAATTCAGGAAAATATATTACACAATTCATATTTATTTTTTATCTAGAATAGAGAAATTAATATTGATAAAATATATTCAACTTAATTTTTATTAAAATATACATTTTTTGCCACTAATATATATAATACTAATAGTCTGTAATTATTTTCATATGAGAAGAGTAAAAAATAGGACCCTATTAATATAATGTAAAATTATATTCATATATAAAATAAATATTGTTTAGTACCAAATATGATCAAAATATGAATTAATAACAATGATTTGAATGGTTATAAAAATTGATATAGTTTCTTATATTGAAATAATAACATGAACAATTTTCATATTAATTAGGAGACACATTATGATAACAAAAATAAATATGTGCTTCTTGAGTCATGTGTATAAGTTTCCTTCTTAGTATCATACTTTTGTTTTTATATAAAGTAATGGATATAAAATAATTATGATCAATAGGAATTTTGATCCTAGTAGTATAAATAATGAAATGATGTTTCTAATTTAGATAGGGAGCATAATATATGTATTACTAGTATAGGGATTATATTGTTTATGATTTTTATGACTCTAGTAATAACAATATGACATATATTTATAATATTATAATATCGGGTTAATTATTGATTATGAGAAAAACCGTTATATATACAAGAATGAATGTTCATAACATAGACCATAACATATTTGAACATTTAATTAATCCTTCACTAACTAAAGGAATGCTAATTTGAATTATAACATTTAAAAAATAAAATATTAGTTTATTTTGTAATAATAATAGAAAATGTTCCTAAATATTATATAATTCAGAATTTTTATGTTGGTTAATTTTCATTCATTTTATATTTTTTGGTATTAATAATTTTATAGATTTAACAAAATTTTATTTTTATGTGAATGTGGATGATAATTTATGTTTTGAACTAATTAATAATATATATAACAATTATTATGGTCACTCATTCTTGTGATTATTTTAATTTCTATTTCATTGAACATAATATGGTATATTAAAATATTTATCGAAAATATTAATTTTATTGAGATACTTTGTTACCATAATTGTATAAATTGAATAATTTAACCAGTAAAATATACTATTTATAATTTAGAATATTTTTAATGTTAAAACTGATGATGATATTATTATATATTTTCATTATGTTGAATACTATATCAGAAAATATAAAATATAAAAAATGAAATATGTTTTCTGAATTTATATATTATTTTATAAATTAAAATTTAAGAATTTTAAAAGATCATTTTCATGTTAAGTAGTATTTTCTATCTTCAATCATTATTTATTTTCTATTTTGTGCATATTTATTTTAAATGATGAGGTGTATTATTGGAAATTTATCTTAAATATAAATCCCTAGAGGATGGAATCAATTTTCTAAAATTAATTAATTTATGAATTAAGAATCATGTTATAGAATAGATTGAATGTTGTGGTATTTGATTATATCAAATTCATAATGATCCATTTGTAGTGGATTTATTGGTTATATGAAAGATCGTAAAATCAAAGTTAGCACTGATAAAATTATTTATTTTGTAAGTAATTACATTATATGTTGTTAAATTCAAATATGGTAATATATCCTATATTTTATACCAAAATATATATATTTATGTCATTTTAAATGGGTTACATTATTTTTTCAATGATTATGATTCATGTATTTTAATGACACAAATAGAAACAAATAATAGAAAACTAATATATAATATCCATTAAGTAATTATAAAATACTAGAGAATATATTTAGATAAATAATTTCTATTCCTGTGTAAATAAAATCTTATAGTTTGGGTGACACTAATACAATTATATTGAGATGATATCCTACTGATATAAACATACCCATCTATCCTCTTCATACAAAATTAATACCATCGTTTCCTTGATTGGAGACAACATTATATTTCCAACTATGGATAGTTATAATAAAAAATAAATGTCCTGAAAATATATAACACGTTATGTGTGTGATTTTTCCCCACTCAAAAATATCCCCAACAACATACTCAAAGGCCACTCATCCTAAAACAACTCAAGGCCAGGCCAATTGTCTGTATTTTTAAAATCGGGATTTATATAGAAATTAGAGTTTCACCTTGCTGACAATGGTAGAAAAATTTATAATATTGTCTTCCATATTTATTGGGCTCTTAAATCCCCCTGGAAGAAGAATTCCCTCGTTGTTAATGACACAAGTCAATCATGGATAATACAACTACACATCTTACTATGTATTTTATCTAAAACCATTTTTTCAAACATGACCATCTAATTCCATGAACCAGGTCATCTTACACCATTTGTCCCCTATTATATAATTTACCATCCGAACACACCATATGCTACTCCAAATTATGATAACTTTTTAGATTATTTTGTATCCTCATATTAAAACACATTTTATATATTTTGTGCATTTTCATTACTCAAAAATGGACTGGGATACTTCTATAGAGTTCACCCTTCTATAATCTAATCTGGTACCAGTATACAAAACTACAATCTTCTAATCAATTTTGCCCCAAAAAAGTATGTTTCACCTTTGTGACCTTGGAATTATTAATTATAATATTTTGTTCCAGTTTTCCAGTTCAGTTCTAACACATTTGAAAAATGAATTTTTTTTATTATATATATTCATGAAAATAATGATAATTTATATGATTCTAGTGATTTAATAATGATTAATAATCCATAAAAAATAATATATATTTATTATCATTAACAACCAAATCTAATAACATTATATGTAATAAGAAATTTACATAGATTAGATTCTATATAGGGAGAAAGAAACTTATTCACACTATTATAGAAAGAATCATTTTAAAACATCATCTCATTAATGTGTTTAATGGGAGGGTTGTATTATTTTTTGTTATATGGCGCTTTATTGATTTACATGGTTTTAATTTTTATGGGTGTGTAAAATTATCATATATAAGTATAAAACATTTATACCAAAAGAAACAAAACATTAGTTATGTAAGGCCTATTTATTTTAGGTCATGGTATGATTAAAGATTAAATATATATGGTTTTTATATATTTTAAATTTAATAACATGAGAATAAATTGATATATAAAAATGCATTACAGTATTATATTTTGAAAAAGATCAAAATAATCATTCATTTAATAATGTTTTTTATGAAACATGTTATTTTAATGATAATTGACCCCTTTTGAGTAAACCTAAAGGTTATCCTAAATAAATTATTTACATGGAATGAAATTGGATACATTTTCTTGTCTGGGTTTGTGTATGTGTATCCTAGTATAGACACACATATCGTTGTAATGTGATGAATGTGTGGCTCGATATTAGGACACGCTCAAATTATTATAAAATATATAATATCATTTATATATATTTATATACTTTATATCAATGTCCTTATAATCCCTATTGTATTCCATGTTTGAATCTTCATACATAGACACTATTCACAGGCTTTCCTACAAATAGTGTAAATATGGATATTTTTTGTTAGGTTGTTGACCATTAATTATTGTTTTATATAACATAGATGGAATTATGTCACAAATATATATAGTGTGAAACTTGTAATCTAATTAGGTTGATGTTTAGAATGTTTATGGAATACCTAGTCAAGTTTTATATGATATTTTCATTATATTAATTATAAAAAATTTATGAATTCATTTGATTTTTAAAACACTAATTTGTTACTTTATAATGCATAAGTTCTCCCCTGTGATATTTGTCAAGTTATATGACACATGTAAATACATTATTTCATTGAAATACAAATTATATGATTATGAATAGTTTATTAAGATATATTTAGACGGATATTATTTTATATAAAAGTTTTTGTTTTATAGAGATCCCTCCATATATTTTTCAATGTATAGAACTGTAAAAATATTTTGGATGAAATTTTTGACATCAAACATTTATATTCATTTCATATGTTTAATATAATATCCTACTTATAACATGAAAAAAAAATAAAAAAAAAATATTTTAAAATGGTAAAACATAAAAATACACGATCATAATAAATATAATAATAATTAAAATATGAAGCATTATTATGTGTTGAGTCAATAAGGTTTCCTTAAGAATTTTCCATTCCTTGTTTCGAAAATCACAAACACATTATCTTAAGGAAAATTTCTTTTCCATATTTATTACTTTCATAAGGAAAAATTTATTTCCCCATGGAAATTTATCCTTACCATTATTTTCATTGTTCATATATAAATCTATCTCGTTTTCCTTCTATGTATAAAATTCAGTTTTGTAAATAAAACCTAAGAATCTTATAAATACTTAGATATTGAGCATTCTATTTTCAGGATACGAATTCAGGTTCTTGGTTCTCTGAATTCAGTCTCTGAACATTCTAAGTTCTTTGAATTCATACTTCGAACATTGTGATTTCAGACTCCAAGTTCTCTGAATTCAGACTCTGAATATTCTGAGTTCAGACTCTGAGTTCACTGAATTCAGACTATGAATATTCTGTGTTCAGATAACGAGTTCTATGATTTCAGGCACCATACATTCAATGTTCAGACACCAAATTCCCAAAGAATTCAGACTCTGAATTTTCATGAAATTCAGTCTCTGAAATTCAATGAATTTGGACTCCAAATTATTAATAATTCAGACTCTGAATTTCCTTGAACATCAGACTACAGAATTATATAGAATTCAGTTTCTGAATTCCTTTGAAGATAGAATCTAAATATCTGTGTGTTATAGACGCCGAATGGTTTTCTGATAGATTCCGAAATTTTATTTCCTTAGACTCCGAAAAATGAATTTAGTCAAGTAACCATATTTTTTCTTACTCATGTGTTGGTTATAAAATGAATTCTTGCATTTAGATACATATTAACCATTGTTTGAGTGAAACATGTACAGTTCCTTCTGAAATTCACCAAAAAATATGACAGTTGGAGGAGGGAGATGACTGTTTTAGTTGTTCCTTTAAATAGGATCACATTTGAAAGAGCACACAAAAATATTTATGAATAGTTCTAGGACTCTAGATATTACATACTAATGTGATTTATAGAGAGAGTCTCTAATGCTTAGTGTGTACTGAACTTCTTGTTCAGAATTTCTTCATCTGACTCTGAATGATGTAGACTACATTCAAGGGCTTCCAGTGATAGGAAGACAGAGGTGCTGACTACCTTGAAGTTCGAGGGCTTGCAGAGATAAGAAGATAGGTTCTGATATTCATATATAGGTCTCACCCTGGTGTGGGTAAGATGGACATTTTTGAAAGTATAAATCAAGGGACCTTTTACCAAGGTTTTTGGATACCCTTCTCTTTGGGTTTAAAAATTTACTACTTGTTACTAGTTTTGATTATTGTTTTCTGCTGCATTTTGGTTGTTGAAGAATGTATAAGTTTCTTATACATTATTTTACTTGTACTGAGTTATGTAAAATTCTACACACTTTAAGGTAGAATCAATATCTTTGTAAACATTTGTTATGTTTCATTTCAAGAACCACATTTCTGGAATCATTCATGTTTGTAGAACTTAAGAGTTTGGAGCATCTACATAATTAGATACTACAATCAGAATTATTTTTATCCTATAGTTTGTATCATAAGAGAATATTATACTCCATACAAACCTATCAATTGGTATCAGACCATGTATCTAAAATTATTATATTCACATATAAGTTTTTTGACCATTTTTTTCATTGTTATATATTTTCCTTTCTTATTATATTTTTATTTTTCTTCACGAACTTTTGTTACTGACAAGTTTGTGTGGAATGATATTATCTTTGAGATGCCATGAAGGAATTTTGGTTCGATAGATGACTTAAATCCTACTAGACCATATATTTTCGATGGGAATGATATTGAATATCGTAGAGATCTAATGAAGACGTTTTTCATCAATACTAGATTGGACAACTTTGTTATGCTGACTGGAGATTACAATATTCTGGATAAGGACGTATGAACTTTTACAAATCAAGAGAAATAAGAATATCAAATTAAATATAAGTTATGTAATACTTTGTTTTGTTCCATGACCATGAATATATATATCCAGATTTCATCTTTTGAAGTAGTAAATTGAATTTGGAAGAAGACTGATGTCACACATTTTGGTACATCCAATTTTATTGAAACCAGAAGATTTATGCATAGAGCTGAGTATCATGGTTTTTTCTTTCCTTAAGGAAAACTCATATGCAAGGTACAATAGAGTTTTGTGACTATTGTCAACATCTCACAATCTATGGTTGAGAAAGGTTTAGATGATTAAGACCTTGTGGAAAAAATTATTGACATCAGTTCAAAGGAGTGAGAATCTGAAAGAACAGTAATAGATGAGAATAAGAAAGTCTCACAAATCACACTTGAGGAGCTGTTTGGAACTCTTCTTCAACATGACACTAGAAGGAAAAGAGATTCTGATAATGTTATGAAGAATAATTGTAATGGAAGTGTTGCTTTTACAACTACTTCTAATAATATAAAATCCAAGACTCATTGAAGAGTTACGAGATCTAAGTTTAATAAGGTTGTTATACAATCTGAATCAAGTGAAAGTGAGCACTCAAAAAATATACTATCTAATATTGATCGGAGGATGAAAAAGATAGTTGGGAAGAAGGATTTTCAGTATAGATAAAAAAATAATTAATAGAAAGACAAGAAAGACTTTGAAGTCACTTGTTATGAATATAAAAGAGATGGACATATAAGGTTAGATTTTCCCATGCTTAAAAGTAAATAATAAAAGGAGAATCATTCTGAAAGAAATATAAATATGTATTAGAATGATAAACCAACAAAATTTTTGAAATCTAATGACACCAGGAGTGCTAGTGGTGGAGAATATTCTGAAGAATCAACAGATTATGAATATTCTAGAGAGAAGAATCTCGGTTTAATAGCCATATTACCTATTGAAAATCATTTCTTAACGGCTAAGGTACACAATGATGAATATATGACCAATGTATCCTTTAATTCTAATTATAGTGATAGTAAATATTAATAATCTTCAGATGAAGAATCTTCTTATGATGAGGATAATAATTTACCTACCTATGAAAATGTTTCTAGGTTAACTATGCTCATTGATAATGAAAATTCTAATGTCATGATAAAACTTGATAAGGAAAATTCTAGGATTTCTATACATACTATGGAAATATCAAATATTTCATAAGATCTGGATAAGAAAACCCGTGATTTGGAAATTATTTCAAAAAACATTGAGGAAGTTAATTCTGAGAAGGATAAACATTCTAAGGATCTATAAAAAGTAATTTCTATGAAAAATGTTTTCGAGACTAACTCTTGTTCTAAAACTAATGTTTTATGAAGATAAGAACATAGTAAATAGACTGAAGTCAGAAATATTTTCCTTACGAAAGTTTTTTTCAAATTTTACCATATGTAAGGAAAACATCTATAAGATTTATTCTCAAATTGGACCTCTTAGGAATAATTTTGGTTTTGGTTATACTAGTTTTAACCTGATTTTTAGTAACAATTATTTTGTTCCTCAAACTGCTACATTCTGCACTAAGTGCCAGTGTGGTGGTCATTGGGAAAAAACTATTCTTTAAACAAAACTTAGTTTTTAGGTTTTCATAATGCCTATTTTTCAAATAAAATGCGGATTCCAAAAAATTTTCTTTCTAATGTTTTCAAATCCAGGAATGTTTGGATTCAGAAAGCCTGAAATTATTATTTTCAGGAATATAATGAAAGTACCAATAAAAATACTTGGTACATGGATAGTGGATGTTCCCAGAACATGAATGGTAAAAAAAATCATTGAAAATATTATCCAGACGAAAGGAGGAAAGGTAACATTCGAAGAAAATGATAAGGGAGAAATTATTGGTAAAGGTAACATTATTCTTCTTGGAAAAAAATTGATTTCAAATGTTTTATTTCAAACGGGTCTTAAAAATAACCTCATTACAATAAGTCAATTATATAATGAGGATTTCCTTGTAATTTTTAGGAATGACAAGTTCTTAGTACACAATTACAATGAAGAGTTTATTCTTTCTTCCAATAGGCAACAAAATGTTTACACACTGAACATAGAAGACCTTAGGAGCCTAGATCTACCTTTTCTTAGTGCAATTGAAGATCATTATTAATTATGGCATAGAAGGTTAGGACACTATAACCATGGGATCCTATGAAAACTCACTAAGAAAAAACGTTTTAAGGATCTACCAAGGCTTAGATTTGATTTTTCAAAAGTTTGTAATCCTTTCCAATATGGAAGGAAACATAAATCAAGTTTTAAATTATTCGGTGAAGTCCCAAATACTGATGCAATACAATTAGTTCATGTATATCTTTTTTTTCCAACTCAAACTAGAAGCATTTGAGTAAAATATTATTTATTTGTTTTAGTTGATGATTACACTAGATTTATGTGGGTCTATTTTCTAGAAATGAAATATGTACCTTTTTCATATTTCAAAACTTTTCAATCCCAAATTAAAAACTAGAAAAACAATCCTTTGATAACTATTCATAATGATCATGGAGGAGAATATCAGAATTCAGATGATGAAACTTTTTATAGTATAAAATTCATTACTCATAAATTCCCATCACCTAGAACAACTCCACAAAATGGTGTTGTTGAAAGAAGAAATATAATTATTCAAGAGATAACAAGAACCATGTTGAGTGAATATTCTATAGCCAAAAATTTTTCGTTTGAAGCAGTAAGTACTTCTTTTTATACTATAAACCGTGTTTTGATTATACATGTTCTTAATATAACTCCTTATGAGTTATGGAAGGGTAGAAAACCTTGACTTTCCTACTTCAATGATTTTGGTTACAAGGTATTCACTCCGAATACTATTGATAATCTACAAAAATTCACACCAAAATCCAATGAAGGGATATTCCTAGGAATCTCCGCATCTTCTTAAGCTTTTAGTGTTTTCAATAAAAACACTTGTACTATTAAAGAAACAGTTCATGTCAAATTTGATGAAACATATTCTTTTGTTTTTAAACAACCTCTAACTACATCTTAAGGTGTGTTTTCAAAAACTGATTATCAACCTTTGTTAGAAGATCCTTCTGATATGGAAAATATTCAATAAAATGTTTCTGTAGCATTTACCCAAGAATAATTCCTACCCTATCATGATAAACAGCTTTTACAAAACTCAAATCAGTTGTTTCTAAAAAATCATCCAAGTGATAGTATCCTTGATGATGTAAATCAACCTGTAATCACTAGAAGTTCCATAAAGAATGTAGTAGAACATCTAGCATTCCATTACTAATTAGAACAGAAAGCACTAATTAAGCTTTAAGTGATGAATAATGGATTAAATGTATGCAATAAAAACTAAATGAATTCGAGTAGAAAAAATTTTGGAACTTGGTTGAATGACCTAAGGAAAATTCATTTATTGGAGTAAAACGGGTCTTCAGAAATAAATGTGATGAAAATGGAATCATAGTAAGAAATAAAGCTAGATTGGTTTCTAATGGCTATAATCAACAACAAGTAATAGATTATGAAGAAACCTATGCTCTAGTAGCTATACTTATTTTATTCATATTCTACTTTCCATTGCAGCATTCTTCAATTTAAAACATTTCCAATGGTTGTGAATTGTGATTTCCTTAATGGTTATGTTGAAGAGGAATTTTTTGTCGAACACCCTCAATGTTTTGAAGATACAAAACATCCTGAACATGTTTATAAACTTACTATAGATTTGTATGGACTTAAGCGAGCCCCTCAAACTTGGTATGATAGACTTATAGGTTTTTTACTTCAAAATAATCATGTTAAGGGAAATTTTGATCCAACAATTTTTAAATGAAAGAAAATAAAAATGTTTTGATTGTTGAAATCCATGATGATGACATTATATTTGGTTCAACTCAGAAATCATTAATTTATTCCTTTGTGGATATAATAAAATCTGAGTAAGAAATTAGTATGATGGGTGTGTGAACATTTTCCTTGGTTTTCAAATTTCACAAAAAACAAAAGGTAAATATATATCCCAACATATGTATATTAAATTTCATTGAAAAAATAATAGATATGAAAACACTAAGAGTATAATTACACCTATTGGTACCACAAATTTAGTTGATCTAGATGAAGCTAGGAAACCAATAGATCAAACATCTTTTAGAGGTATGATGGTAAGTCTACAATAATTGACAATTAGTCGTCCATACATAATGTTTTCATTCTTCTTATGTGCAAGATATCAATCCAATCCTGAGGAATCTAATTCAAAGGTAGTAAAAAAATTTCTACATAAAGGGAACCATGGATCTAGGACTCTTTTATACTTCTAAAATTGAATTAATTTTAAAGAGTTTTTTGGATGTTGACTTTTGTGGATATATATTGGATTGGAAGAGTACATCTGGAACATGGCATTTCTTAGGAGGTTCATTATATTCATGGTCATGCAAAAAGAAACACTCTATAGCACTTTCCACTGCTGAAATAGAATATGTAGTAGGTGGATGTTATTGTGCTCAGGTGTTGTGGATGCAACACCCACTCACAGGCTATAGTATGAGTTTTACCAAAAAAAACTTTGTGTGTTAATACTTGTGCCATTTCATTACGTAAAAACCATGCACATCACTCTAGTGAAAAACACATAGATTTTAGGCCTCACATTCTTAGGGATCACACCAAAAAGGGGATATCATTCTTTAATTTATCATAATGAAATATCAACTTTCTGATATATTCCCAAAATCCATACCTTCCAATAGATTTGAACACATTAAACAGAAATTAGGAATGATAACCGTAAGGTATTATTCCATGTTAACTTCATATTGAAACAAATCTCATTACTTTATTGAATTCAAAATTAATTAGTATTTTAAATTTTTTTAAGTACATAAAATTTTCTTAAATAATATTTTCATACTATAAATTTTCATTATGAATATTTTCGTACATGAAATTATCTAAATGACAATTTTGGTGCTTGAAATTTTCGTAATGAAGATTTTCTAAATTTTCGTAATGAAGATTTCTTAATTTTCATAATAAAAATTTTCGTACTTGAAATTTTCATAATTTAGATTTTTTTACTAGAAATTTTCATAATGATGTTTTACGTACTAAAGATTCTCTTAATAGAATTTTTTTTTTGATGTTTACATTTTCAGAATCTAAACTTCTTCAAGAAAATATTTTCTCATTTTGAATAATCATCCTATTAATTCAAAATGTATGTTTCCTTTCTTAAATTATCATAATCATATTTTACTTGTTGGTATTTTCATTTGTTTTTTTGGATTCTCTTTTTCTTAAATCTGAATGTTTTTGTTAAAAAATTCAAAAGATCGGATTCTATCAGAATTTCCTTCCTACTATCATCTCAACCATAAGATTTGATCAGAAGGTTTCTCAACTGATGGATTGAATATGGAAGATGATCCTTTGCCTCAAACACCTATATAAAGGATCCCCAAATGGTTTTCCCACATCGCAATCTAAGCATTCGTGTGCTAAAGCATTGTCCTCCAACATAATCCCATTCCGAATTTTGAAGGATTCCTCAACTTCGAATGTCTGTCAATGTTTCATCCCAAAAAGACATGTCAACTATAAAGCTGATTTCTGAATTGTATATTTATAGATAATGGTTGGTACATCCAAATTTCATTGATGATTATGATTCTATCATCTCAAAAAACATCAATCTGAATGGATGGGAGAGTGTTTGGCTATCGAAACCAAGAGATCAGGATCTAGTATATCCAGACATGTTGGATGAATTCTATGAGTCAACAAGTTTTTTCAAGGAAGAAGGAAGAGAAAAATTCTCTTTCAAGTGTTATGGGAAGACTTATGCTCTTTCTTACACCAAGGTATCTAGATTAATTGGAGTTTCTTATGAAGGATAAGCCTAGTTTTTTCTCATATGCTCCCGAATGTTCAAGGAATCTATATTAAGGTGAAGGATATGGATTTCCTCTGTCTATTAGATGGTAAGACTCCGATGATTTTTTACCTATCTACAGACTTCTGGATTCTTTAATTTTGGGTTCAATGATTCATAATTCCTATAAAAGGAGAAAAGGATACGTTAAAGAAGAGTGAGATGTATATCTTGGATTTCTTGGAGAATCTAAAAAATATTAACCTGGTTAATAATATTCTGATTTAAATTGATAGTATAATAATGGAAATCAAAATCATCAGATTATAATGTATCCATCCATTCTATCAATGCTAATTTCATGGTTTTTATAGTCCGTCAAAATAATTTTTTGTTATAAGCCATGAAATTGTAAAGTTATACTTGTAAATGATGATACTCTAAGAAGGATGAATGTTGTATTTTCTATAGAATCAGAATAATTTTATGATTTTCGTGAGTAGGAGGATGAAGAATTATCGAAGAAATAGGAGGCCATTGAGACCTCTGAAAAGGGAGGAAGAGGATGTTGAAGGGCGTAGAAGTGAGAGAAAAAACCCTAGAGCCTAAGGAAACCCAATCCTCACCACCAAATCCTTTGAAGAAAAAAGAATATCCAGATGAGGTATTAGAAAAATGGATGGATGAGAATGATAACAGGAAACCACAGGAGCCTAGATTTTGTTTAAATACTGTTGAAGCAAATGCTATGAAAGAAAAGACTCCTAATGAGCTTGGAAATAAAGAAAAATAAAATAATAAAAAGAATGAAAATTACTGAATAATATATTGGGCAATCACATCTAAAGGCTACAGAGAAATCATCTGAAACTATTCTGGTACCATAATCCTTCCTAGTAGAAGCTTTACTAGAGACACCAGTTAAGAAATTTGTGACTCATAAAAAAGTCCAGGAAAATGTAATGGAAGAAAAAAAATAGCTAGAAGAAGAAGAATGAAATGATGATACAAATGATCTCATTAAAAAAAGTTGAGGAGTTTCATGATAAGGAATGTCCTTCTAAGAAGCTATCAATTTGAGCATCTGAAGCTGAGTCTTCAAAGCATGCTACCCCTGGGAAAGATGAATAAGGTGAAGATGACAAGGACGAAGAATATGTGAATATGATATCTGAAGAAGAAAGTTTTAATCATGTTTTAATTCATCCAGAAGATGCTAAGTCAGGAGATGAGAAGGAAGAGATAGAGGAAGACAAAATTGTTCAGCTGTCTGATTGTGATCATGAGTCCCCTGAAGAGGAAGTTGTTCTGAAAATTGATAAGGAAGATAAATGGTTCTTGATACACCTACCAAGGCTGTGATAAAGAAGAAAGATGTTGGTGGATCCTCAAAGAGGAAATATGCTGAGATATAAAAAAATCCCTCACCAAGTAAAATTTAAGATTCAGAATCATCCTCTCTGGGTCATGATTTCATAGTCCAGTCCTTGAAGAAACATGTTGGAACAATTCTAATATTTCCCAACATTGACTCTAGATGCCAAATGCTTCAACAGACTTCTAATTAGAAACTAGAGTTAGTATCCACGGGCATGGATAAATATATCAATCATGAGGATGATTTCAAAACATTTTTCATAAACTACGAAGCCCACAAAAGATATTGCAAGAAGATGACAAGTTGGTCAATGAAAACTATAGAAGACATGAAAATTCATTATGAGTTCCAAGATAGTGTCAAGGATGCATTTGATACCAAAGATGTGAATATCAAAGATCTCACAAATTGTTTTGAGGGGAAGATAAATCTAGAACAGAATTCTCGGATGTAAGAAGTGAATGATCCGAATGGAAAGTCATATTCAGTTGCTCAGAGTTGGAAGATAGAAAGAGATCTTAGTATTGAGATAGAAGAAATCATTTTCAAGTAAGAGGAATCCTTGAAGGATCAGGCTGATATTATGAAGTCTTAGGAATAAAAAATAAAATCCTTAGAGAAAAAATTATAGTATCCAAACGAGATTATCAAATGAGAATAGGAAGATCACAAGGAGAGAAAGAAACTCAAAACCATAGTAAAGAAGTTGATTCTGAAGGAGAAGGATGGATAATATGATTCAATTCCAATATTTTGTTTTATTTGTTCCTTGTAAAAAAAATTCCAATCATAATGAATTTTTCGGTTGCTCTTTTATATTTTGGTTTTCTAGTAGTAATATTTCAAGTACCGTATTTTCTTTTCCATTCCATTTAATCGTTTTTGAAAATAAAAAATGGGGATAAAGGAGAAAATAATTCTTAGTATAGAATAAATTTCCCTTTGTAAGGTGGAATTCATTTAAGGGGGAGTTCTTATCCAGGAAAAGTTCCAAATGAAATAAAATGCTATGTCCCAATCTAGAAATCTAGAATACAATCCTTAGTGTGTCCAAATCCTAAGGGAGAGTTAGTCAAATTCATCTTTTCCCATGTGTTAAGGGAGACTAGTTTTATTTTATCCTTATATTCTTTTTCGTAAGGATATTTGTTCATTCAAAAAAGGTGGAGATTGTTGATTCAATAAGGTTTCCTTATGAATTTTCCATTCCTTCTTGTTTTGAAAATCACAAACACATTATCGTAAGATAAAATTGTTTCCTTATGTTTTACTTTCATTAGAAAAAATTTTCTTCCCCAATGAAATTTATCCTTACCATGTTTTTCGTTGGTCATATCATAATCTAAATCATTGTCCTTTTATATATAAAATTAGGTTTTGTAACTAAAACCTCGGAATCTTATTTATACTTAGATATAGAGTATTCTATTTTTAGGATCTGAATTCAGGTTCTGAGTTCTTTGAATTCAGACTCCCAATATTCTATGTTCAGACTCTAAGTTCTCTAAATTCAGACTCTAAACATTTTGAGATCAGACACCATGTTCTTTGAATTCAGACTTCGAACGTTCCATGTTTAGACACTGAGTTCTTTGAATTAAGACACTGATATTTCTGAGTTCAGACACTAAGTTCTCTGAAGTCTGACTCCAAAATTTCTGATTTCATAATCTGAGTTCATTGAATTCAGACTCCAAAATTTCTATGATCACACTCCAAATTCAAAAATAATTCAGACTACGAATTTCCTTGAAATTCTGACTCCATAATTATAAGAATTCACACTCCGGATTCATATGAATTCAGACTCCAAATTTCATTGAAATTAAGACACCAAAATTAAATTAAATTTGGTTTTAAATTCCATTGAAGACATTTTCTGAATATCTGTGTGTTATAGACACTGAATGGTTTTAGGTTAGACTCCAAACATTTATTTCCTTAGACTCTGAAAAATGAATTTGGTTATGTAACCATATTTTTTCTTACTCATGTATTGGTTATAAAATGATTTCATTCCTTCAGCTGTATACTAACCATTTTTTGAGTGACACGTGTACATGTCCTTCCGAAATTCAAGGAAAATATGACAATTGGAGGAGGGAATCAACCATTGAAGCTGGGATTATAAATATGATCTCATTTAAAAGATCTCAAAACAACATTGATGAACAGTTCTACGACTCAAGAGATTACATGATGAAGTGATTTATAGAGAGAGACTCTGATCACTACTCGATAAATGGCCTATACCCATGGTTCAAAACCGTTGGTATTGCCCCCAAAAGTATGGGTATAGGTTATACCCATGGTTTTGGGAACCGTGGCCTAGAAAGGTGTCGGTATAGGCCCCCAGCCTATACCCATGGGTTTCCAAATCCATGGGTATAGCCTTTCTGCCACCGTTTCAACGAAACATATCCAATTGGCACAGTGTCAAAGTCTTTTGCCCATAGTTTCAAAACCGTGGGTATAAATCCTTAAATAATGCAAGCGGTAGGTTTCAATCCCATAACCTCTTTGCTGCAAACACCGCGTCTAACCACAACCCTAACATCACCTATGTGTATATATTTAGATATATAGTTAAATATAGTTATATAAACCGTGGGTATAGAGGGAAAACCCATGGGTATAGGACTCCCACCAAAAAAATTTCCTTCCTGTGGGGAAAAAAAATTCCCATGCACTCACTAGAAAATTATACCCCAGTTTTTTCATAATCGTGCATTTACATATTTTAGCCCCGACCTATCCCCATGATTTCCCCAACACCATGGGGATATGTGCCCCTATACCCACGGTTATCAAAAACCATGGGCATAAGTGACTGTCCAGGACATATCCCCACAGTTTTTAAAATCGCGGGGATAAACCCCCTATACCCACGGTTTTGGAAAACCGTTGGTATAGATCCTAAAAAGTTACATATGCCAACAGTTTTCAATAAAAATTGGTATAGTGGTACATGTCCCCATGGTTTTGGAGAAAAACATGGCGATGGGTCCTTTTTCAGTAGTGGATGTTTTGTGTGTACTGAACTTCTTGTTTATAATTGCTTCGTGCGACTCGGAATGTTTCTGAGTACATTCGAGGGAATCCGCGGATAGGAGGACAAAGTTATTGACTACCTGAAGTTCGAGGTATTGCGGGGATAGAAAGACATGTTCTGGTCATTATATCGAGGGCTTACCCTAGTGTGGGTAAGACACACTTTCAAAAAAGTATAAATCAAGGTACCTTTATCAAAATATGTTTGATATCCTTCTCGTTGGGTTAAAATATTTACTACTTGTTACTAGTTTTGTTTCATGTTTTTTGCTGCATTATGGTTGTTGAGGAAAGTATAATATTATTATACTTTATTATACTTTTACTCTATTAAGTAATATTATATACGCTTTAAGGTAGAATCTTTATCTTTATAAACTTTTTTTAAGTTTCATTTCCGGTACCACATTTCCGGAATCAAGCCAGTTTTTAGAACATAGAGGTTTTGTGAATTTATCTTGTTTAGAATTGTTAAACATAATCATATTTAAAAGTTCCCAATGAATTTTAAAAGTATACAATTCACCCCCCCCCCCCCTTGTATATTGAGCATCTACATCATTAGATACTACAATCAGTATCATTTCGATCGTACAGTTGGTATCATAAGATAATATCATACTCTATACCAACATAACATTATGAACAATATTTACTGATTAAAACCCATTGAAATAAAAATAAAATCATCATGAAATGTTTTTCCTTATTGTTTTAATTCATGATCATAAAACCAATTATACCATCAAAATATAGTAAAATTATTACGAACATGTATAAAAGTTTGAGAATGAAAATAATGAGTGTATGGATGTATTTTTAGGGATGTATATATGTTTTTATACTCCAACGAAAATTTTTAATATAACATTTATTTGAAAACTTGATGTATACATGACTAAAATGAATTAATATATGAATTTTTAATATTTATAATGATATTATGAGTATCTTATCCTTCGTAACTGTGGAATAATGAATTTATACTAATACATTATAAATCAATAAAAAAATAAACATCAATTATATTTAAATAAAATTATAATAAATAAAATTGAATCAAACTTTAAATATAAATTATTTTGCATTGGAAAATTTATTTCTCTAATGTTTCTATATTTGATTTAAAAATAAATGCAATATATTTAATTGTTTATTTGATAATACTAATTTCATTTTTGGAATTTTTGTATAGAAATTTTGATAGTGGACCATTTTTATTTATTATGATAAAAATAAGTCATCCAAATGAATAGTTAATGATATTGTTAAATTTTAAAAATTTAATTACATGTTATACTACTATAAAGATACACTAATCATATAATAATAATAATAAAAGTTAATATTATTGGGAATGTTTACAATGATTTATTTTTACACATAGGGGGAACATTACATTTTAAAATATCCATCCCTATCCATTGACTAAATGTAAATTAAATTTTTAATTTTGAAAATAAATATTATGGAAAAAGTTGAAACCATAAAAATAAAAATGTTTAGAACAAAAATCGAACTATGTTAGAGATCACCAGGCCAATCGAGAAAAATGTTACAGTATTGTAATATTTCACCCTCTTTATATTCCCTTCAGTTGTTATTACCTTTATGTATGTACCTTCCTTTATGAGATCCTATAATTGATTTCCAATATTGTTCAAAATATGAAAATACTCTTACAATAATATTTTTACATTTGTCATCTTCATGTCAATATCCAACCCTATTTTTCCCTCGATGTGACACTCTCATCATCAAGGCTATTTGTAAGAATTCTATCAAATATGTTTTTGGTATCCTTCAGGGAACTGTTATCATTGAAAACATACTCGAACATATCTTCTTTTAGGAGTAGAATTATCTAGATGAATTCTTATTTTCCATCACCCCCCTATATGCATCTTTCAAGACACCGTCAACAAGATTTATTTTATGATATAGGAATTCATCTACCTAGTAAGGCTTAGGCATAACTAATTTTTGAGCTATTTTTCGACTATACTACTATAAATATTTCTTCATGAAAATGATCTTGATCTTATTTTTTCCATTGGAAGTTCCTATTATAAACGAAACTCCTCAAAAGTGGTTGGTTCTTGAACCATTGGATTAGGAAGATCTGGTAATACATTGACTTCATTTACAAATGGATCTTACCTTTTCACAACATTATTAATTTGTTAAATATAACATTTTACATTACTAAAATATTTATCGAAAATTGGATTTTATAGGATAGAATAATTATTCTATTGTCCATTATTTTACATTTTTTGACTACAATGTTCCCAAAAACAATATTTACATTATTCACATTACATAATCCATATATGAAGGGAACCACATGATGACAATTATTAACAATAGCTATGGAATATTTTTGTTTTTATAATATGTCCCCCGAATCTAATTATACCTATTTCATTGAGAAATCCATATTTAATTAATAAAATGGGATAATGGTATTTTTACCTTCACTATTAATTTATTCATCAAAACTTTCATTAGAATAATTCAATCACTCAGGAATATGGGTCGATGCAGTTGGAGCCTATATCTCTGATCACGTTAAGGAAAGTGGAGACAACTAAAAGTGACTATATTTTTCATTAGAAAACTATTCTATCTGAGGAATCACTCTAGAATCACGGTGGGCTAGTTTTGGGATCTGAAATTTTAAATTAGTCCCAAAACATTTTTGTTTTATTCGCTTAATCTTCTCAATACAAGAATGATGAAAAATGAATTCATTGTGATATACCTAAATTTCTACCACCATTCCTCCTCCCAATAGAACCTGTCAGACAAACATGAATCCCAATACATATTTATTCCTACGAAAAGACGTGTACTACCTTTGTTTATATGATCCTTGGTATTTCTTATTGGAGATTTTAATAAATCATTAGATTTGTCTAAGATAAATTCCATTTTATAATATAGATTTTGAAATAAGTTTACCGTGACTAAAATAATACATTTGTTTCAACAATGACCCTCTATTTCTATCAAAAGAAATATTTCATCGAGGGAATCAAAATTATCAACCTTGAAACAAATATATGGTGAAACTAGTTAACTAATGGGTTTAGTTGTATTATTTGGGAATTGAAGTTGACTTATAATATTAGAAATCATCCTATTTATAGTGGGTTTGGGGAATGAGAGGGGAAGTATTGCGAGACTGATCAAAATCACCTCTTATAGAGACACAAATTTCAAAAGGAAATATATGGACTTTCTAGAAACAAGTACATTGAGTTGAATAAATAATGGTCTTTAGACTATGCAGATGATAGATCTTGTTTATCGTCAAATCAGATGAGAAATATTTTATATTTGATTAACCCAATTGATATAAGGTATTCCATACAACAGTATTCTTCGAAATATATTTAAAAGCATTCAGGAATAGAATCTACCATATGAAATGAAAAATAAAATATAATTGGATATGGGACGAAACATCTATGAACTCAAATTTGGAGACCATAAGTTTGGTAAAACCCTAGAAAATGATGTGGACATTATTAGGACAAGATTTTTTGGTCATTTCAACCACATATGTGATCATTTCACTTCCATCTACATAATTGAAATCAACATAGACTATAAAAACATAAATGATTATAATATTTTTTATGAAATTGTATATTAAGCTACTGTTATGGTTATTTAGGGTGATTCTAAAATATATGATCATAATTAACTAGTTTCTACTTTTGTGTTACCTAAAACGTTATCAGGGTGAATTCCATTGTTTCCAAACATCAAAATAGTTCCCATTAAATGAATTTTAGAATGTATAAATACTTTTAGTACTACAATTCCACTACCCTATCTAATAAGGATATGATGATCTTATTATAATTAAATTTAGATCAACACTGCAATATCAAAAGTATAATGTAACAAATAAAAATATTAACATTCAATGATCAAAATAAACTATAAGAAAATTACATATCTATAATAAATTAGTACAATTGAATAATATAAAAGTTAATAGAAACAAATTATTTATTGAATTAATTTATAAAGATTAAAATTTATCATAATGGTTGTTAAAACTTGTTCTTAGTATATGGATGTCAATGAAAGTAATTGTCCACAAATTACTCCATGAAAATAAGATTTTATAATTAAAAATATCAATTGCTAAAGTTTTTATATTCTCTCTAACAACAATTTTAATTTGTTTCCATTAGTTAGTTATCAAATTTTTATTTGTTTCCATAATTTTCCTTATCTTTTATTCATCACTAATATAAAATTACATGTTATCATTCAAGTAACATTATATTTCTCTTCTACATAATATTATTCTCTCCATGTACATTTTAAAAACATATTTTGATGGATTTAATTATTGATTGTAAAATTATATCTTAAGGAAATATTTTATTTACTATTAATTATTTATAAATTTGAAAAATAAATATTATTATATCTATTCTATTATATTTCTTGAATAGAAATTTTCTTAGACAATTTACTTTTGTTTCAATTAAGAACAATCATTTTATTTGTATTCACTTCTTATAATATTGTTTTTTATTTTTATTCTCATTAATTATTATAAAAAATTATTTATAATATATTGTGGAAATGTCAGTTGAGAACTGCTAGGGGTTAATCTGTGATACACAATTTATAATATTTAACTAATAAAACCTTAATGGATATTTTTTATAGTGATCAGTTATCTTTTTAGTCATTAAACCTCACATGAATAAAATAACAAACAAAAAACAAAACGAAATTAAATTTCATCAATGAGCATCCTCAATGTGAGAGAACACACCAGTTATGATTGGTTAGACTATTCAATAAAAAACATCTCAATGTAAATTCCCATCCACAAAAACAAATTATACATTGTGCCATAATAATAGAGTTTAAATATACTTCAACAATAGTCATACTAGAAATCATATTAACACAGTACAGGTAAAAAATGAGTTTAAAATAATTAAAAAACACCTACTTTTAACCAAGTTTCTCTTACAACTATTAATATATTACATATATATTTATTATTATAGATCAATATATTTATAAATGATTACATATTTTAATTTTTTTTGATTTAAAATCATTATATAATAAATATTTCCTACATAGCATCTATATATATTTAATGAACTAGTTCTTCAGCAGTTCTCATGTATTAATTTTTTTCTTCTGATTCATAATGTCATCAGAAAGTATCCTTGTATTTATTAGTACATTTCTTCAGATGTTACATTTTATTAACATTACATTAACAATTGAAATATTTTTTTCATGTTTTACATTTGGAAACCCCCTTTATTCATTTTGATTGGATATTTCTTCATCCAAATTAAAAAAATATTTCTTATCTTGAATTCTCACAAATTACTTGTAAAAATAATAGTTAACAAGCATGAAAATATTCATGAGATATAGGATATAATCTTATATTAATGTAGAAAAAATATATTGTTCTAATGATTTATTAAATTCTTCACCTAACTACACATGAAATCATGCATTGTAACATGGAATTATGGTTTATGGAATGGAAGTGTTGTCAATGTATCTTCTTATAAAACATAGTCCATATGAATATTTATGATTCCTGATTTATCAAGTAATAAAAATGTAGTCATGTGAATTATCTCACATCGATTTTTTTATTCTATTATTTCTTTATATTAATGAATCAAAACACTAAAACATAAACAATGTAATAAAATCATGTAAATTTTTATTACTCTTTCAATTTCCTATGTTTTTACTTTTGATGTCCTGCTTACTTATAAGAATAATTAAGTTACTCTTTAGATGTCATTAATACCCATATAATGTATCTAGGTAACCTTTTAATGTTTTACCTTACATAACAAGGTCATATAATAGTCATAAAAAAGGGATATGATCTTTCTTAAATAGATTATTACTCTTATGTGGCACTCTAATTCTATAATGAAGCACCAGTCAACCATTTTTATTCATTCCTTAGTACCGGTTCGCACATTATATGTTTTATAAGGAACTATTTACAATTTTAATACAAAAACTATAATTATTCACATTAATTTAGAGATTCATAATGTTGACAGCATAAAATCATTACCAATTATAACAAATTAAAAACATTATCTAAATAATTGCTTCACGTGATATAGTATTGTGCATTATTATTAATAAATTTATGTATTATAATACATGAATGATGGTTATTTATTTACCAATAATATCTCTTCAATATCCTAACTATCTAGCTTTTTTAAAATTCATTCAATCCCATTTTAATTAGTCTATCATTATCATCACTTGTATTTAACTTACTAGAAGAAAATAAAAAGTGTCAGAAAATATATCATATATCCAACCCATTATTTTTATAACATGAAAAAATACCGATGAAAATATATCATAAGTATAAAAATTTCATTATTGAGTAAATAATCCAAATATATATAGAAAAAAAGTCATCATGACAACTTTATTTGGGAACATCAATCAACCAAATAGGATTAGAGTTCAAAACATTACATTCTGGGGAAATATACTATTTTCTTCCCACCAATAGTGATACTATATTAAAATTAATATAATGACAAGATTCCCACCTCATATAAATACTTCATAAATGAATATAAAAAATCTTGCATCCATGTAATTTATATTTAGGATTGTAGATAGATTATTTTTTTGAGTTAAGAATAAAACCACATGTTTACAATCCACCAACTATCATTTATCAACATAGATGGAACTATAATATTTTATTCAATAAGATAATGGTCTATTGTAACTTCAGAATATGGAATCTCTTTAAAAACTATCTTTTAACTCTATCATAAAATATTTCATAGTTTTGGAATCACCTCATTCTTTTCCAATTCCATGGATATTAATAACTATCTCATTTAATTTATTAGTATAGATTTCAATATCTTATTTATAATCACTCTTAATATCATTATACATTCTAATCAAATTATATAATTTTGAATCCTTATCCATCACATTTCCATTAAATTTTTACTCAAATTTAGGAAAGGTTTATTTGGTCGTGTCACATCCTAACCCTACTATCCAATCCATCCAGGATAAGAACATAAATGAGGAAGGAACAAAATGGTATTCGTAAGCCCATGACCATAATACCAGAACCTAAGAATAAAAAACAATGAGAGTTAATGATTTATCCTAACCAAACATTGGATAAATGACATATACATAAAGAAAAAAAATGAATTAATGGAATAAAAAACAGAATCAATATATTCCATAACTTCAAGAATAAAGTAAAAGTGATACAAGTCAAGAAAATTAGAAGAACCTAACAAAATTCTCAATATAAAATTAAAACTATACCTAGAAAAATATTCCATGTTGTAATTTGAGAAATATCCCACAATCACAACCCCAACTACCATACCCCACTAATAGAAATGTAGATCCCTTACTACGGCTCCTTCCCTTTTTTCTGTATCAAAAGATATAACCTTGTCATAACACTAACACAAAGGTGTCTAGGGTGTATGATATAAATATTTAGTTGGATCTCACACAAGTGTACCATATCATGTCTCTATATATAAAATCAAAAAAAATCATTGAAAAAATGAAATGATAAATAATAACGTTGTTTATATCAAATTAACGGAAAATATTTCCCTTTCTCCCTAGTTCAGAAAAATTCATGAAAAAATATTTCAATGGATATTTTACATAAGTTTTTTATCAACATGGAATTTGGTATTTCAATTCCAAAATAATAAAAAGACAACAAAAAATGGTAAATAGTAAAAGGATAAGAACATGCCAAGATTTTCACTGATAATACAATAGACAATGACTAGTTTTCACTGAAGCCCCAATAACAATAGGTATATGGATAATAGGAACATCACCTGAGTGAACCATGAAATGATTTCAATATCATGCCACTAGAACAACCTAGATAGTTAGTACATGATCACCCCATGAGTGACACCCAAAAATAAAATGGATGATGGGCCTAAGCTACTCATTATTTCTATGTCACCAAGGATTCTTAGTAGTTTCATTTCTCAAATCACTTCAAAATTGGATTCCAAAATAAATTTCAAACCCCATTTTTCTTTTATGTACCCTTATTTAAAAACCATATTCCCAACCCATTTCCAAATGATTTGAAAACATAATTGTTATTTTCACAAAAACATTAGAAAAACTATATTTTATATAAATTAAATTTTCAAATACATGAAATTAAATACTGTGTTATTTATATGTCATTTTATAATATAGGACAAATCGTGGTTCATTCATATATGGATAGCAAGAAACCCTCCTACCTCAAACACAGGTCTCACAAGCACCAAATGGGATCCTCTAAAATTGGAAGGAGGGAATAGAAAATAATGTTTGACCTAGAATTTATTCCCACATCTATGAATAAAAAACCCAAACACGAGATATCCATCGGAGAGGATTGATCACAAAAACCTTAGTAAACATACCTTCAACACCACAATCAACATAATGTGGGGCCTCTAAGAGAATATTTCGCGATGAATTATGAAAAGGATCAAATAAACATCACCAAATGGTTGATGTATCCAAAATGATATATTAACATTGTTTCTATGATGAATGGAAATATAAAAGAAGAAATTCCAATTACCCAGATTGACGTGAGACACCCGATAAAAAGAATGAGAACTAAATGAAGTGATTTAGAAGAAATAGAGATATAAAAAACCACATGAAACTACATAAGTTACAAGATAGGAGGGACATATGCTGAATAAGAAAAATATCACACATTTAATTGGGTAAAAAAAATTCTAATTAAATTTATGTCGTAAACCATTGACTTATGTCCTCAAACCCCATTAATATAATGATTCCAAAAAAACATTTCCATAGTTAAAATTTATCAGAATCAATGATTTTGGTATGAAGAAATTATTCTTTATTCATTAATGGAATTTACAGTTTAAAATTAAAATTTATGGTCTGCAATATGTTTAAACAATAAACTATTTTGGGGTTAATTCCCATTGAAGAGATTACACCATAATCCATAAAAGAAAACAGAAATGTGCACTGGAATTTGTTTTCGACAATGTTTTTACCAAATTCCACCCCCAAACAACTCTCATTCCCTCTAAATTGGAATGATATGCTCTCAAACACAAAAAGGTAATATTAAACCCTATCCTATTACAATTTCACCACCATAAAACATTCTATGTAACACACCAAAATTTTAGAAGTGTAATTTAATTTTTTTTATTATGTGAAAAAACAAAATAAATATCATATAAAATCTAATAAAAACAATACTCTCGTTGAAGAAGAATAAAAGAAGTGATTTGTATTGAAATTAAGTAACCTATAATGATTGAATAACATCATGACCATTATGAATAATTATATGGATGTTAGAATAGTACCCTCACCTATGATGTTATAAATAAAATAAATGTACCATATTAATGAAAATATGATATGATTATATTGTGGTATAAGTAAATAGTTTTTTTATACTTGATAAATTATGTGTTGGTAGTTTTGTAATTAATAAATGGTTATTTACAATTTTTTAATTAATGTAAAGATATAAAAATATAATTTTATAAAATTGATTCATAAATTTATATAATGTTTTATTATAATTATAATATCATTTTAGGCTACCACAATTATTTTTACAAAGAAAAATAAAGTCAATTATAATATTAAAATATTTTTTTTTAAAAAAAAATTATATTATTTAAAACATAAATTTAAAATATTTAGATAATTATTTTCAAAAAAATGAATTCACTTTTTCATTCAAAACATTGAAAAAGTGGTAGGGTGAATTTTTAGTATTTCTCTTGAAATGTTCCTTTTTGATTGACTACTAAAGTGGGATAATTTGAGTTATAATCTATATAGATGACATTTAGAGTCATATATGTCATATGGATACTGTATAAACACATTAGTTCAAAATATATTTAATTATATAATTCATTATGTAAAAAGAACCATAAATATTTATATTATAATAAAAAATAATATGAAATGAATAAAATAATTAAAAATTCCCCACTCCTTCACTATAAATACAACCTCTCACCACCTCCTTCACTCACAACATCAATTCCTTTTAGATTTTATGTATCCTAAGAAATTCAATTTCCAATCCTCTTCCCCACATCCATGTGTTTGTTGTATTAACAAAATTCCAATCCTAAGTGCCTTAAGAGGGTTCTCAATGAGAAAATATTGAAGAAGTAAAATCGTTAATAAATCCATTTCAATTTTTTTCATATATTTTTACCTCCTTAGATACCCTATCCAAATTTAAATGGTAACTCAAGTATCATGATTTCACTAAAATGTCATTGTTTTAATGGAATATCTACCTAAAAATCTATAATCTTATCAATTTATTCTAAAACATAAAACATCATTCGAGATATATTGATTCACTGCCTACATGGATGAAAAATTTTCCTTTTCCATTTCCACCATTAAGGCTACTTATAAAACCATATTCATTGTTATTCCATATTTTAATATGTATAATAATTGTTTTTTAATGTTCTAGAACTTATTAATAGTCATTATATCAAATAAATTGAAACTAGATCATGATGGTCAGAAAACCCGCAAAAATAAACTGAACAGTTATCATTGATATTTTATCAAAAGAATCATACGCAAACAAAGAAAAAAATATTTAGAAAAATATTAATCCAATTAATGATATCTAATAACATATTATTTCAATTATAGATAACTATTCTAATTTGATAAGGACATCCATAACACATATAAGTAAACCAACTACAAAATGATGAAAATGAACGCTCTATGAATTATAAAATTAATATATATAACTCATCCTAATTTCCATAAATAAACATAATAAAATATTAATAAATAAAATATAAAAAGTATATTTTCAGAATTTTGTAATAAATTAATATGATTTCATTATTCATAACATTAAGTTCAAGTGGAATGCATTCAGACACTAGTTAAGGTGATTCTTGATCTCAACTCCCTTTCTTTGGGTCATAACTATTTCATGAAAAAATAGTGTAGATAATATTATAATATTAATAAGAAGTTATTTCATTGTACTTAACTTTTCATTTCAGTTATATATATTTTTCCATCAGTTTTTTTGACTAATCAAATATTTTTCTTCCAAAAAAGTATTTTTATCCAAAACAAATCATTGACTGCTCAAGTGTTTTTTCTTATTGAAAGAAAAAAAGATCTTTTTTTAAATGTATAATATTTTATTTTTATTTTGGAACCCAAAATATTATTCATGAATTTATGTTTTATTAATTCTAATGAAACCCATTCTATTCTATGGGTAATATCCTTACTACCATGGTTATACATTCTATGTGTCGGGAATTATTATGTGAATGTTATAATATGATAAGTGGGACTAGAATTATATATCCCTCCAATTAATTAGGTAACATGATATATTTAATGAGATAATGTGTATTATGAATGAACATAAATCTGGATTTGTTCACAATTATGATGTTATAATATGTCACATATTCTATGAATGAACATGATACTATCTTTTTTATCAATTATGTGTGGCATTTGAATAATATCTAATTATGTTTAATTTTATTCACCACCACAATCCATTCCTTTATCTTATATTTTTATCCAAATATAGATAAAGAACCTATGTTTATATTATTATATTATTGATTATGATATGTTTATTTATATTCATTCATTCCCTCTATTCAACCTCTTATCTATATTTTAGATCAGCCATTTTCTTTGATTTTTATACTCATGTGTCTACATGTACTAAGGAGAACTAAATCAATATATGGATAAAGAATAATTTTTTAAATTATTTTTTTTTTGGTAAGTGATGTATGATCATAATTTTACAAAGTTATTAATCCTTTGGTTCCATGATTCTAATAATTTTATGACTATTTTTTAAATAATGATATAATAATCCATTTAAGAAAAATAAGTGTTTCTATAGTTAGTATCATAGAAAGATTAAGTTAATATGGGAATTATTATTAGATAAAAATAGTAACAAATCATAGGGTAAGAGAGAGTATATGTAAATATCCATGAAGATTGGTTTTAAAAAAACAATTCATAGGGAACCCATAAGATATTCCTTTTTATTTATTTGTGATTTTGAAAAAATTATTTAATCACGACCAGTTTAATTATGTTTTTTCAAAATATTTCTATTTTATAAAATGTTAGGGACCAATAAAAACTTGTTCATAACCCATGAGATGGTCAATGATATGATTATGTGAATGATATCCTGAATTCCACTAGAGGTGGAGTCCAATGAAATATGAAAATAGATACCCAGATATATCATGCTATAAACAATAACCTGAACAACATAGAGTGTTCATCCTCAGTCATGAATAAGAAAATATTAATTGATTCATTTGTGCAAAAAATAACAGTAGAATTTATTGGGTATTATGATCCTCTAGTTGTGTATTTTTTAGTTAACTCAATTGAGATGTTCTTTTCAATACTCAACCATTATGAGAAGGATAAGATGACTATGGATGTCTACTATTTAGATGAAGATTCCAATCATTGGTGGTCATTGATAAAGAACAAAAAGCCGATAGATGAATCAAACTATATTGAGTGTGAAAAAATTATGAAAATATTTATTTATAATAATTTTAATCAAACTCATCGAACAATGCTAGAGATAAATTCATTGTGGAAAAGAAAAAGAGACAGTGAATATATCATGTCCAAAGAATAAACATTAACAAGGATTTGAAGATATTCCTTGATATTAATTATCAACAATAATATAAAATAGATATATTCTATAGTAAATTTAAACCACACTATGAATGTCTCTAGATAACAGATAATTCAGGTGGTATGAAGTAGTAGTTTAATGTTATCTAATGGTCAATAAAGAGTCTGGATAGTGGTATCATTTTTATGGAAATAAGAATTTAGAAATGGATTTTCATTTTTTTTGGTCAAATGATAATAGAATAATGATGGTCAAATTACAAACACGCAAAAATTTGGGGAAAATCCATGGAAAATGACTCACAGGGATGGGGAAATGCATCTGGTTTGGTAGTGAAGGCCATAAATCTCATGAATTTCAGAGATATATAATGAATCTAGACTTCATGATAGAGGAAAATATGGAATTTATGATTTCACCACATATGGTGTAATGCTTAAATTATATAGAGGAATGAAACTATAAAAACTAGTCCACTGAACCTTGTGTCATTTAGGGTAACTAGTGTCAACATCTACCAAGTATAAATGACCATAATAAATCTTATTCCATTACTACAGTTGAAGTGGACAACGAAAAAGAATTCATACAAGGTACACTTCCTATTAACCATTGATTCTTGAGAATCTTATTTGATTTTTTTCTACATATTCTTTTATATCTTCATTTTCTTCTAGAAATATTGATTCTAATTCCATATACCATTATGTAGAGATAAAAATAAAAAAACATAGTGGTGTGATCCTTGATACCTAGGTTTTGGAGTTTTCTCAAGTTGGCATATGTGGTAATATTCTTCAAAAGAATCTCGTACTACATCCCTTGGTGGAATTAGATTTTATACTGGGAATTTATTTGAACTCATTATATAGATTACATATCAACTTTTAGGAAAATTAAATAACTTTTCATATTATGAATCATCACATACTCTTATATATATTACAATAAAGGCATGAAACTCCTTTGGAAAATCCATCAGTGGTGAGGCTGTTAATACAATGTGAAGAAAAATGCATGGCCAAATGGTTGTGTCGAAGGAAATCATCAATCACAAAGAAATCCACTTGTTAAGAAATTCAATGATATATTTCTGAAATTTTTCTATACTACCCCCATATTTTAAGGTAGATTTATTAATATAACTTATACATAGATCCACACCTATCGCAAAATTCCCCTACAGGATTCCCCACTAGAATGGCCCTAAGGCCTTAATTTTTATTTATTTTTCATGATCCCCCCCCCCCCCCCGTCAAGGTATGAGGGGGAAACCTGACAAGGTCCGTAATCTTAGATATTACATATTCCATAATATTATGAGACTTTACATGACCTGATGGTATTATGGAATTCGACCATTCTATAAATAAAACAATCTTTCCCTCCCTAGAATCTACATCATGATGGTAGATCTCCACCATTGCATGGTCGTCCGACAAAGCTTCTCGTGAGAGCACAAGCTAGACATGATAGAATTGTCATACCTTCTCATTATTCCACATCCATTAGTTATGCTCTGTTTTGTGTGCCTGCTCTGATTCATCCTCTAGGGATGCTCTTTTTTTTAGAGTTTGTCTTGGGAAACAGCTTTGATTTGGTGGACCAAAGTACTTCATGTGTCCCAAAGGTCTTGAGGTGGCCCAAAATCCACTCAATCCTGAAGTCCTTCGGTTCCCGATTTCCTTGGAGACCCCAAAGACAAAACCAGTGTCCATGATTGAACTGAAGGTGTTAAATAAGAAGCTGCAAGAGCACTCAGAAAAAGGATCCATGCGCTCTAGTGCATCCCAACGGGTTTGCTAGTTCTCTTTATAGAGAAAAATGGATGGTTCGATGTGGTTGTGTATCAATTACCTGGAGGTCAGTAGGATCGCCATATTGAACAAGAATCCAGATATATTGATTTATGACCTCTTTGAGCAACTATAAGGATCTAAATAATTCTCAAAGGTGGACCTTTATTCTGGATAACATCAACAGAATTTGAATAAAGAGTACATAAAAAATACCTCATTCAGTATAAGGTATAGGAAATAGTAGTTCAATGTGATTCCCTTAGGATATACTAATACCCTTGATATATTCATGGAATTGAATAATAGAGTCCTTAGAGACTACCTTGCCAAAATTATTGTAGTTTTTATCGATGAAATTTTCATTTAATCCAAGGGAAATTAGGAATATAATGAATATCTAAGGATTTCATTATGATATTAATGAAGTATAAATTTAACTTGTTGTTCATAAATAGATACTATTGGATGTGGAAGGATAAATTCCTATGTTACACGATCTCAAGTGAGGTAATTTCTCTGGACCCTTGAAAATAAATGGTAATTGGGGAATGGATTAGACCCAATAGTGTCATTGAAATCCAAATTTTATAGGATTAGAAGGGTACTAGATACATTTTGTTAGAAATTTATCTTGGTTTTCTATATAAATGATAATGTTAACACAGAAAGGGATAACGTTTGTATGGATGGAAGAATGGGAGGAAAAGATTATGAGGCTTAATAAGATGATAATTACTACAGTTTTAATAATACTACCAACTCGGGGAGAATTGTTTATGATATATAGTGATTATTTGAGGAAGGTGTTTTCTTGTGTAGTTATATATAAAGACAATGTCATATCTTATGTCGTATATTAGTTTAAGATCAATGATAAGAACAACCTGATGAATGATTTGGAGATAGTAGTTGTGAAATTCAATTTGAATATTTTGATGTAAAATCACAATGGTGAGAAGTGTAACATATATACTAATCACTAGAGTCTGAATTATATATTCAAAAGGAAGGATCTCAACAAACGTCAAAGATAATTGATAGATATAATCTAATAATATGATTTATCTTCAGTACCATACTAGAATAAATAACAAGAAGCTGTTGTTATTAGTAGAAAATGATTGATTCTATGTTCACGATGTTGATTGAGAAATAATATATCTTCAATGAAATGAAAAGGATTGATATGGAAATAAAAATTTTAGGGAATACATATTACCATGCACCATTTATTTCCCAACTATCTATCCAAGAGAAGATCAAGGAGGCACAAATAGTTGATCTAGAGCTACATAAAATGATGAAATAACTAAACGATGGGAATCCAAATGTGTTTTACATTTATGAGGATGGTATAATCCATTTCAATATAGACTATGTGTCTCTCAATAACCAGAGATAAATATGGAGCTACTGGGAAATTAATATATATCATTTTCATCCATCCATCCATAAATTACCAAGATGTATCACGATCATTGAGAAAACTTATATTGGGAGAATATGAAATAAGATATTATAGAATACATTTCAAGGTGCCTAATACATCAGAATGTTAAATTAAACTAATATAAGCCTAATGGGATGATGAAACCATCACATATACCAACATATAAATAGGATAAAATCACCAATAAATGATTCAATAGTCTCTAAAAACACTCGATAAAAACCATTTAGTTTGATTAATAGTTGATCGACTCACCAAGACATCCCCTTTATTACTATTCACAATGATTTCATGCTCGAACAAAAATCCATGATATATGGGAAGGAATAAGTGAGGAATCATGGGGTACCATTTTTAATCATATCTAATAATGAACTGAAGTTTACATCTATATTTTGGAGATGTATTCCACATGCTTTAAGGATTGAATTGTTTTTTATAATTACCTATCACCCCCAAACTAATTGCCAATATGAATATACTGTTTAGATTCTTATGGATATGATTAAAGCATGCACAATGGAATTAACAGTGTATTGTATCAGTATCTCCAATTTATGGGTTCTCATAAAAAAATAGTTTCAACTTGAGTATTCATATGGTTTTGAATTATGCTCTATATGGGAAGTGATGTAGAACTCCAACCTGTTGGGATAAAGTTGTCAACTGAATGTTACATGGACTTGACCTTGTATAAGAGATGAAATAGATGTTTGAAGACATCCAAAAACATATTAAACCTCTATAGTTTTTGATAAATTGTTATGATGACATCTATTGAAGGGATTTGGAGATTGAAGATAGAGAATTGTTTACTTTTGAATACAACCATAGAAGAGATTCAACTAATTGGGAAAGAAATAGAAGATTACCCCAAGGTAGGTTATCCCCATTTATATCAATTTAGAAATAGTATTAGTGGAATATCGAATTGAAATTGCACCAAATGTGGATAAATATAATTAAATATTCCATGTATCTCTCTATATGATGTGCATACATGACCTATAATATGTTCTAAATCTAGACGTTGTTCAATTGGATTATAACCATTCATATAATGATAAACTGAAAAGATATTAGATGGAAGAGACAATGTCTTATGAACAAATATGACCCACCTTGTCAATGTATTTTGGAGAAACCATAATAATAAATATGCGATATGGAAACTAGGGAAATAAACAAAAGTGGAATTCCATCAACTATTTTCAGTGCAGTATATAAAATGAAATTTCAAAGATAATCTCTAACTGGGGATGATTGTAATGACCCAAGAATATTAAATATAATTTTTCCTTCTTTTAATTATGTCATAAAACACATAAAAAACCAAAATAACCTAATAAAAACATTATTATCATAAATGAAAAATTAAATAATCGGTATATATAGAAATCAAAGAACCTATACTGATTAAATAGTAACTTGACTATTAATAAAACTAATCCTAAAGTTAGAATTGTAATATATCCTCTGAATTTTTAAATAAGATATAGCAATATTATATATAAAAATATGATATAATTATGTCATGCTATACGTAAATAAATGTTTTAAAATTTACAAATAAAACTTTGGTATTTTTGTGAAATTTAAATGATTATTTACGATTTTATAAATTATATAATGATTTAAAAGAAAATTTATTTTCATAAAATATATTAATAAATAAATATTTTGTTTCATTATTATAATAATATTATTTTATGAGTACTTAATTAATTTTTCAATTGAAAAAACGTCGATTAAAATATTAAAATCGGAATTATTCAAATAAAAGTTGATTTCTTTTGAAAAAATTTAATAATTAAATATTTAGAATATTATTCTATTAAAATTGATTTCAATTTTGAGATATACACATTAAAAATTTATTATGGTGAATTTTTTGTAATTTTCTAAAATAGTTGATGTTTTGGTGAATAGTGAAATATAATAATGTGTGTTAGTAGATAAATACATTAAATTTTGTGTCATGGATGATTTAAAAACCCATTTTTTCAAACCATTATAATCCTTTTACATTATTAAGTCTTATGACTCATCCCTATTTATATTATTTAGCCAAAATAATAAACAAATGAATAAAATAATAAAAAAACACCCAATACATCCCCTGTAAATACCACACATCACAAACATTTTTCCTCACACCTTGTAAGTCTTGTATATTGTATATGTTTTTCTTAACTAGCTTCCCAATCATTTTTCCCACATAAAAGTTCTCCTGAACTCAATAAAAGACCAAATCCAGTTTCTTTATGGATGTTTTCAAGGAGACAACATTAAAGTGGTGAAATCATCAATCCTTCTCTTTTAATTAATTTTCATTTCTCTTCATATCCTCTCCTACCATTTCTAATGAGTCTTGATAACTCCATTATCATATATAAATAAAAAATTTATTATTTTCATCAAATATACATCATCAAATATTTTCTATTGTCTATTTATTCGAAAAATGAAATCATTATCAGAGATATGTCGATTCACTACATTCATGGATGGTGATTTTTTGTTTCCAACTATTAACTTTATTAATGGTCATACAACTATTAAAAAAGTTATTTTTTAAAATATTTATATTATAACCAATTTATTTTCCTAAAACTATTTTATATACATAATATTAAAGAAAAAAACTACTTCATGGTGGTCATAAAAATAGCTAAAATAAACTAACCATTTATCATGTATATTATATCATATGAATCATCCTAATAACATTTAAAAATTATATATGATACTAATTAATATTATATAAATTCATTAATAATATAAAATTTTACTTATGATGTATTATTCCCATTTTACATGGACTTTTATAACTATATATAACTAAATCGTCTATGAAACCATGAAAACAAACAGCTCAGGAAGGATTGAATAAAAAAAGTATTACATATAAAAATGTCCATAATTGATATTAATATAATTATAATAAATAAAATTAATCTTTTACTGTTTCCAAAATTAATTAATTATTTAGTATAACTTGTTCATTCAGCTCATTAATTGCATGTGTAGAATGCATTCGGACATAAGGTAAGGGGATATTCCAACCAAACTCCCTTTTTTAGGTGTTTTCAATTTCAAGACAATGATTAGTTAGAATATTAATTTAATATTACTCAAAAATAATTTAATTGTTATTAATATATATTTTTGGGCATATAAATGTTTTCAATATGATTTTAGGAAAAATACAATTATTTTTCCAAAATAACTATTCTTTCTAAATCCAATCACTAACTCTCTATGTTTTGATTCTTATCTAAGGAAAAAATGATATTTTATTCAAAACTATGATATCCCTTTTTTATTTGGAAACATCAATGTTATTAATGAATATATTATTAACAAAAATATTATGAAACCAATATTTTATTTCAATTTTTTAATTAATTAAATTGTTATATTTTCAACGTGGAATGCATTATTATGTAATTGTTACGATATTACAGGTGTTTATAGAATTAAATATCCCCAAAAACATTAGGTAATTTGATGTATCACATAAGATAGTATCTGTTATGCATGAAAATTATTCTATTATTATTCAAAATAATTATGTTTTTATTATGATCATATTGTATGCATTAATATGATACTTTCATTGTTCACAACTATGTGTGGTATTTTACCACAATGAAGTGACGTTTCATTTTAATGCATTTTGAAATTACATGCCTTAATCCAGTGTTTTTATCTTAATATTGATGATGACCTTATTATTACTGTATGATGTTGATGATTATGCTCAAACATTCTATATTTATTCACCAACCATATGCATCCTCTTATTAATATTATAGATCAACCCTTTTAATTTATATATATTATCAAGTGGTTATGTGTAATAAGAATAATGTGATCTGTATAAGGATAAAGAAGTACATTTTAAATATATGTTTTTATTTTATTATGGATAAGTTATTTAGGGACATAATTTTTAATGATTCTAATTATTTGTACATGGGATTAAAATTATTTTAGGTTGTTTAATTTAAAAATTATTTTAATCTTAATATTTGAAAAAGTAGTGTCAAAATATTCTATAATTAATAATTCATTGGGATGAAGGGTTCATTGAATAGTGGTGAGGACACTACTCCCTCAAAAATGATTAACTCTCCCATATATCATTAGGATTTGATCCATGTCACAATAACAATATATAAAATGGGATATAGTAACAACATAATTATTCATCTAAGAATAAATTACCTTTACTGGTAAATCTAAAATATATTCTTTTAGATCTAAATCAATCTCTTCTAAACTAAAAATGTAAAAGTAAAAATGATTGTTCTTCTTGAGTTTTTATATTGGAAAAATTCAAAATACCTATCAATTCTACTAGAAGCAACAGATGATAAATATAATTCCATAACTACTCAATAACCTCATACAGTCCAGTATATCTCTATGAAATATTACTCTATTTCTAAAGATAATGTTGAATAACTAAGGATAATCACTAATGAAAACATGATCACCAGTGGCAAACTCCAAAGTTTGACATCAAGAGTCCACATATGAATAATTCCAACTATGAACAATAACCAAATTCTCACATACATCCTAAATCCACAATAAAGTCTCCTGAATTAGTCATTTTAACGTAATGGAGGTAACATATACCTCTTCCCAATATATACATGAACTACCGAGGTAACAATAAAAATCCTCAAAGGGAAAATTAGAATAAAGAATGATAGTTGTTACTATACGAAAACTCAGCCACACCCATTTGGATATTCCATGATTCATAACAATCCAAGATGTAAGAAATAATCATATCCTATATGATTTGAATAAAACTCACAATTTGATCATGCGTCTATGGATTGTTACATATACTCAACCTAACCATAGTCTTATTGACTCTTAAAGAGTATTCCAGAACCTGGAGATTATCACGAGAATTCTATTTGAAATGATATATCAGAGAACACAATGTAACCTCACAAACCCATTCACATACATCATACATATATACTGAATCGTAATGGTGTTAATGAATATAATAAATTGTGAAGAATTACCCAAAAAATCAATCCCCGCATATATAAAATTATTTACACAAGTAGTCTCTGATAATTAAAAAAATAAATTCTATGGTATTTCCAAATTGGAGCTGAATGTGGAAGTAAAAACATAATTTTTTTAGATGATATTTCATTATCTTTTCGAAGTTGTAATAGTGGGACACATAATCATTAATTTCAGGATTCATACCCATTCACAAAAAACACAATCTCTTCTCATAATAAATCCTTATTGGTTCCTAGATGAAGGTCTTGAGATGATATATTTATTACAAAAAAAACTCATATCCTCCTAGATATTGGGATAACCAACTGATTCCAAAAAACAATAATGTTTTTATACGTGATAGACTAACAAAGAATAGTCTCCCAACTATAATGAGTTCATCTTATTTTCTTGAACTAATTAACATAAATCTCAACCTAAAAATTGAAATACTCATATGTTATAAAAAATAAACAATATTTATGGCCATTCATATAAAATTATCAAGAGAATCAAGAAAAAATATGACAGGTTCTGAACAGTTTCAACAATTCCTTTGATTTAAGGGTATCTTAAGAAGGAAATGTCATGTGTTGTATTCCCTCAAGTACAGTCATTATAATTAGTGTGTATGTGATGTATAAATCAAACATATTATAGTACTCCACCCACTATCTATTCATGGAATTCAATTCATTCAATTAAAAGATATATCTAAAACACTTATGTTTATAAAAAACACTGAATCTGTCACTGAAAACATAATGACACTTACATTTAAAAAAATTCATAACAATAGTATGGTATAATTCATGAGCGGGGTAATTATTCACATGATAATGAATCTTAAAAGAACTATACAGAAAACATGATGATCCTTCCTAATAATGGAACTGAAACTAGCCAAAAAATTATCACAATTCTCCAGATAACTCTTACTCAGATTTGGTCATGTAAAAATAGTTGTCGATGTTAAAATATGTTTAAAATCGTCGAATTCGGCATGAAAAATTGAATCCCAAATAAATTTCACCCTTTCATAGAATTATTATTTAATGGTAATTTCATCTTTTAATAATATATTCAGGATTTCCAATGATTCTAATAATACCGTGGAAGATATGAATCTCAAAGGTGTTATGTGGATACATCCATGACAACACAACCTTCACATTCTGATGATCGATTAATATAACATGCTTAGAAATCCCATTCCCCATGTACAACCCATCATAGAACCAAAATCTATATTTTGAAATACTTTTCATATAAATGTTTTTTCATTATAATTTATAAAACAAAACATAGATGATACTCGTGATGACACTCAGTCCAAGATTAAACTATCATATCATCCAAAAACACTATGATATTCATGGAGAGATATTTTTTGAATATTTCATAAATTATATACGTATAAACTATTGGAGATTTATTTATACCTAAATTAATCATCTGATATTCATTACTCTCATACCCTCCCCCTAATTATGCCTTTTATATATTATATTACCAAATTCTTAGTTGATGTTTACCTGGCTGAAGATAAATCTTCATAAAATATTAACGCTAAAGAAAAAAACAAATCATGAATGTGTTGAATAGGATAATTATTCATATCCATTACAAGGATTAACTTTTTATAGACCACAAAAAAATATGAAAGCCAAAAAAACATCACGGAAAAGTGCACTGGGCATCCCTCATGAAAATGATTGATAAAAAAATCTATCATATCATCCTACAGAATGCGATCACTTTCAACATCAATGGAACCTTATGATTATAGGGTATAAAGATGAGTATCTTTTATGAAACATAATATATCAATAACTCCACCTATATCTCAGGAGGAATACAATTTTTCTATCTAGGAAAACATCCTGGATATCCCTAATAACCAATGGTAGATCACCAATAGAAATAAAAAATATGGATCAACTAAAAAATAGTTAACAAACTTCTGATCTCTAGCTAGAAAGTCCCTATAAAACTAGAACATCAACCCCACTCCACTAGAAATAACAGAAATCTATAATCAACTATAAATAATGAGACATGATGATGATACAAATCAACCTATTTATGAGGATGGATAATCCAATCCTTCAAAATTATGATTTCAAATAGATATTAGACAATAATGAAGAAATCATTTTACTAACTCTATATCATCTATCGAAATAGAACATATTGAACAAAAATACACATTATCTATCATATATATAAATGGCATTGCAAACTCCATGGAAAAGGAAATGAGTTACATTGGTATTTTTGAAAAAAACAATTTGTAGATATAAAGGTGTGGGAGGCACTGGAATCAAATAATGAAATGACTATAAAAGATGCGACAAAAAAATGTAACTCTCATTATCACAAGATCGATGTCAACCTATTACAAAACCTAATCTATTGTATGTTGGATATTACATATATGGTACTATGCCTATATCCTTGTGTAAATTTAATATTTTAAATGTGAAACACTGTCCTTTTGAGCTAAAAATCCATGACCATAGCAATGTGTTGACATACAGTATCCCAATCCGTATAAATGGCCATAGAGGTAAAAAATATTTCACATCATCATTATTTTAGAACCATAATATCAGGTGTTCTTAACCATCTAACAATGATAAAATTTCATGGTAACACTACATGAAATAACTCACAGTGTATTGGGAGATTACTACAAAGAAAAACCTCTCCCATAATATTGATTATTACTTCAATTTTTCTTCATTCCCGACAAGACACTAAAGCTTCCACTTGTTAGAATAGAGGGGGAATAAATTTCATTATTACATATAATATTCACCAATTACATCATTTACCTACAATCCATCTCTTCATAGGTAGAAATATTTATTATAAATACTTAATTTCTGATTTCCAAACACAAACCCTACATGTAATTTCAAGCATTAACATTAACATTATTTATAACCTTAAATGAAAAAAAAAACTATCCCAACAGACAAATTGGTATACTTAAACACAAAATTGTGTCTATGTATGAAATATAGAAACACCATACGATGTTCCCTAAATAGAGTCTCTGGGTATAACAATTAAATGGATTTTTTTTAAACCTTTCCAATCCAATACCACATGCATATCTCAATGTACCATCAAATTCCCCTAATATTTACTGTGACCCTCAAGTCTGATCATCGAACAAATTACGTTGATATTCTCAACAGTATCGATGATGTTAATGATTTGATCAATCTTATCTAGATGGTCTACCATTTCATGATATTCAATTTAACTTCTATTGGATGGTTCTTTTTCATCCGTGAACTATCAAGATTGATATTATTCCCCTTCAACAACTGACTATTCCAAAGAATAGCATAACGGAAATTTGGTATATTTTTTCCTTAATCATGAAGATCCCACATGATAGCCTCAATATGATTAATATCTAAATGAGTATTTTTTTAAGGATAATATACTACATCCTTATATAGAAGAACTATGAGATGTTTTAGAGTTATATATGTTCATTCTACAAATAGAATAAATGATTTCGAAAAAGGATAATCTTTGTTCAAATAAGATAACCATGATAAAAAATAGAATTTATTATCCTGAAATCATTATAATAGAAACATCCAAATACCCATTGGTAACTTGAATCTCATTCTAACATGATCTGCCTAGGTTTCAACCATAACCTTCCTCGCAAGTCATGATAATTGAATCTCCATCCTACCAACATTACTTGACTGAGAATGGTCATACAATGATATCAATTGGACACATCCTAACATAGTTTTGAAAACCAAAAATGAATATTACTAAAATTTAGCAAGACCATAAGGTCGTTATCTATTCCTATGGGATGAATAATTGCACCCGAGCATTAATAAAAACAAGATGTAATGATATTTCAAATTATGAAGTAGTTATAATAACATATACATACCTACGATAAAGAAACACTGGGTGAAAATAAATAGAAACAAAGTTCATAAGAAAACCAAGACAATAAAAGTGATACAACCCAATGAAGTCAATATTATATCACAGTATATATATATATATAAATGGAAAATAATCAAATAATATATCTCCATGTGATAATGTGGGAGAATTCACACCATCTCACCACAAGCTATTGTACCTATGTGATAGAAACATCATCTACTCACTGTGGTTCTGTACCTTTTCCCCTATAATCAGATATATCCATTTCTATACACTATCGATGAGATTTATATGGTGGGAGATAAACATCTCCAATAGGATTCCACCATGATGTTCCATATAAAATATATATAAAAATAATCAAAATAATCTTATTTTAATGAAAAAATTAAAAATCCAAAGAAATATCTTTTTTATATAAAAATCATGGAAATTGTTTCCCTTTTTCCACAATTAAAATAATTGGATTGGAAACAAAATTTAAACAACATTTTATAAAAAAATCTATCAAATTCAAAGTATGTATATAATATACATAACAAAACTAATATATAGAACAATGGTTCATTTACTATGGATCCCAGCAGGTTAGTTATATAGACTACTTGCACAAAAAGTAATGATTAGTGAATAATCACGCTCTTAGAAAAACAAGACAAGGGAGTAGAGGATAAACGCATGAGTGACATGACAACGATGTCTATATAATGTGTATATAAAAAATGGATTTGGAGAAAATGAACACCTCATGAGTTTACGCCTCAATGAAAAATTAATTATGGCCTAATGAAACAATTTCCACCAAAGTACCCAAGGCATTCCATGTGTTTAATTATTGGAATCATTTTTAATAGTATTTTAATTGTAAATTTAAAAAATTCTATTTATGTTATAAAACATTAATTAAAATTAAAATTTGATACCAATTCAAAAATTAATTAAATACACTATTTTATTTCACAGAAATCCAATTGAACCCCCTATTTTTATAGAAAGTCATTTTTCGAAACAAATTCCTTCTCTATTTATAAATAAATAGATAATATGTGATAAATAATTGTGCATTCAATAATGGAAATAGATAGAATCAACTACCATGAACTCAAATTGCAAAATCACACAATGGGATCCAAAAGCACTTAAAGGAACACAGATAATACAATAGAGTGCCTATAATTGATTCCCACATCTCAAAATCAAATTCCAAAACATGTGAGAACAATCATTGAGGTTAGATAGAAATTAAAGTTATTAAAAAACTATACACACAACAACCATAATAAGGGTTGGACTCTTGAAGATTATATTGTGGTAGATCAAGAAAGGATTAAACAAATATCACCACAAGATCATAGAATCATGAATCAAAGAACAGTTATATTATTATGACCAAAGAAAATGATGACGTCAAATGAGATGTTATGTTGTGAGATGCAGTACATCCACCATAGAAGTCAAATTTCAAATAAAGCAATCTATAAGGATCAAAGACCCCAAAAATCATATAGAACTACATTGGATTCTAAATAATATTTTTTTTGTTTTGAATAAAAAAACTGACTATAGTGTAGCTCAATAAAACATATTGGGCTAGTGAAATTTACACCATAATATAAAAATTTATAAAATAAAAAAGTTATATTCCAAAAATTATAAAAATAATTCCACCATGGGTTATATTTTCTTTATTGATGATCCTATAGCATAAAATAAATTATTATGTTTTAAAAGGATGTTATTTTGTAAATAAATGTAATCCTTAAAAGGCATGTTCATAAACATAAAAAATAGATCAAAAAATACAATATGTCATGCATAGTACATTTCCATACGACTTTTGAATTTTTATTTCAAGAAAGAGTCTTTAAAATTCTATTATATGCTTCACTATAATATTTCATATTTCTCTTTTCAAAATGATACAAACAAGGACCCTTATAAATGGTTAGAAATAACATTACTTATTCCAATAAATCATCAATGGAAATTGATTGAAGAGGAAATCATCCAATTACTCCAAATATGATATTTATCTCCATTGAATATAAGAATAATAATAAAATTAGTAAAATTCAAATTTAATATAACTGGAAAATTCTTGAATCACATTGAGGGAGCCTAAATGAGCTTCAATACAAATTTGAGAACCCCTGATGGTTGTGTACTAATAAAAGTGGGTGGTGTTGGATGGTGTGAACAATTATTAAATTATTTTTAATATTTTTATAATATTATCTTATATGGATAATTAATGTCAAAATAATATATATTTTTATTTACTCGTCCACAAGTCGAAGCATTAATTAATAACTAACATATTTAAATCATTCTTTTATATGCTTTATAGTCAATTTTGAGGAGTATTCCCTATTATAATTGGTTAACCACCAATAAGAACATTATATACATGACACAAAATATATTATAAAATAAATATACATGATCGTATTAATATAAAGTCTTATTATAGCCCTTTGAAAGCACAAATATTACCAATACCTTGTCACTAAAAATAGAAAATGTGTTTGATAAAAAATTTGACTGATCACTTCAACACTCATTGAAACATCCCAAGTATGTAATTAATAATATATATTTTTATCTATGAATTAGATAGTGTTTTATAGGCTTAAAATGTGAATAAATCCATTCTTAAGCATGGAATACACTAATATTCTTAAAAGATTGTTTTACTGCCTTTTGATGGAAAACCCTTTTTTAAATCAAACGTTTGAAAATTTTATAAGACCTATTTGTCAAAATAAACTTATTATTTATTATTGGGACATTGAAATTTACAATGGATAATTGTTTGGTATTTTTCAGACAATGCTCGTTTTTTAATGAATAGTGAAAAATACTGCATTTTACATCAAAACTGTTTTTTCATCTAATTTAATTACATGGTTAGATTATCTTTTTAATTGCTTTTAAAGTTTAAATATAATATATTTTTACCATTTAATCAAATGGTGGTCATTATTATTAATTTCACTTTGTAATTGGGCATAAACTAATGCCAAACTTTTCATAGATATTGTTTCAAAAAACCCGCTATTTGTTTTGACAACGGGAATTATTTTTTAAAAAATTATTGCAATTTCTGTGTTTGTAATCTGGTAAAATGGATTACATATTTGGAATCAGAAGGTTCAAATTATGTAATCAAGACTCTTTTGTTTTTTGGACATTATGAATAGTAACGACGTTAATTATCTTTAATTATCTTGATTAATGAGTAATCGGGTAGTTAAGGATGATAAAGTAATCTCATAATAATAACAAATGACACCAACATGTGTCTTAATGCTATTGGTTGTCTCATGGCCGACCATGGGATGCCTTGTGCCAATCTTGGGGACCCCACGGAATCACTTTTGTGGGAAAGTGACGTTATCTTTTTATTTTTAAAGAAAGTTAAATATAACAAAGAATGTATCACCTGACTAAAAAAATTTTAATTTTGTATAAATAAATGATCTGTTGGACTATAAATAGTCATTACAAAGCTAAAAATATTTCCTACATCATAGTATTTTTTTATAATTTTTAGACATTAAATGAATTAAATTATTTATGACATCATGATGATGCAGTGATTACCTCTTTAATAAACGATTTAAATAAAATGAAAATATAATGTAAAATATAATACTTAAACTTGTAAAATACCTATTGGATGAGTTTATTTCGAACCATTATCACCTTATCCTCGAAATACATCAATGTGGGACCTTTAAAATTCTAAACGCATTTGAAAATAAAGTAACATTTTGTAACTTTCCAAGAGTGCCCCTCCTCTCCTCTTATAAAAGGCCCCCACCTATACCACCTTACCCACACCTCCAAAGCCTTTGGCTCGGCCAAACCCTACCCATTTTGACTCTCCACATCCCTCTATAACTCTTAGAAGCCTCACTTTTGGAAGAAGTCTTCCCAAGGAAGACTTTGAGCTCAAATCAAAAAGAGTTACCCGATTTAAAGGTAGTGTCTACTCTTGTGTTCTTATGTTTTATTTTGCTTCTCCAACCCCCTAAACTCTTCTTATTCATTTCATTTGTAACAACACCAATATCTTATATATACTAGGATGTTTTTATAAGAATTATTCTAGCTACAATTACACACACCTATATCTAATGGTTAAAGAACATACTGTTTCTGTGGATGGCGAATTTCTGCCTCACGAAACGATGATTGTTCAACACTCATATAAAACTTTAAAAGCTGGACATTAAGATGTAAATATACTTATATATGATATATAATATGTTTATGTTTTACTTAAGCTTTTTTATTTTTCATTTATGGCATACCTTTATGGTTTCTATTATGGGTAAACGCGATATCTTCATTTTAGGAAGTGCGGACTACCGCCCCCTCAAAGTGATTTGATTCGTTAATGCCATATGTGGGACGTATAAGGTATGTAATTAATGATATTATATATGATATTATAATGGAATTATAAAATACCTTTATATCATTATGATTCCATTCCATAAAATAGGAAATATAAATTAAAGTAGTGTTCATGCGTATGTATGGCTTACCGTCTCCATGAACGGTGCATTTCATTTCTTACCCCTAAAAGTTATGTAATATTATAAATTCATGTATATACTAGATATATATGATATATATGATATCTACATATTTATTATAACTCTGTATATAATGGATACATGAAAAAAATTTAATTATAAATAGTTTATTTTTGACTCAAGTACCAATTATCGTTAAAACGACCGTTATTAACTTAAATAATTACATAGTGTTAATGACATGGTAATAAGTGATATAAAAGGAATAATGAACTTGAAAAAGGTTCTTAAGAAAGTAGAAATTAACTCAAGTTTATTATTTAGGAGGTTGAAGAACGATCGAGTCAAGTGGGACCCGAGGTATGGGACTTCGTCTCAATCTCCTTTCATTGAGGCATATTTTGTTTTATACACAACCTTCTTTTATACGGTGTATAAACCCCTTTGACTTTTACGTTTATCCAAAAGGTATCTTTTTTATACAAAGCGTTTTACTAAACGAGAAAAGGGAATGTTTTTGTTGTACGTATGCGGCGACAATGACTTCTCCGCCGCCGTGACCATTATTTGAGTTTTGGCTTCCTCTACAAGCCATACCTTTTTTTAAAAAGAAAAATAAATACCATTTTTTAGTTTCCTTTTATTTTGGTATTGAAAATGGTTTTCATAATGTTTTTATTATATCAATGTTTTGTATTTATATCTTTTGATTGAAATGTGGAAATGTTTTGTTTCCTTTATGTATGTTTTATGTGATATGATTATGTTATGGTTCTTGGGCATTATTATGAAGACGGGTGGTTCCGTGACAAACTAAGGGTGGGTGAGCCCGATATAGCTCTCCAATGCATTGGGTAATGTGAAGGAGTTAAATGTTAAGGTTTCTCCGAAGAGATTTAGGGAATATACTGTGATGGTAATTCCAAACGTAACCAAGAGGGTTACTCACTATGTAAGAATGTTATGAATGCCTCAACTTACCCTTTATGTTTTATGATTTCTATGATTTATTCATGATTTGATGAGGTATGTTAATGTGCTTATGTTTTATGAGTAGAGTATTATTTCATTGATTCTTATGTATACATGTACTCATGTTTCCTTTCCATATTTTTATATCCCTTACTGAGCTTTTTATGCTCATCCCAAGTTTTTGAAATGATTTTTTACAGGTCAAGGGAAAGATACATGATGTGATGATAGTGTCATGGAAGTGTCAAGAAAGAATCCCGGTTTTATTTTAAATATGTTTCCATTGACGGGAAAAATGAATAATATCTTTTATGTAACCACTTTGTTTAAATGTAAAATGTAATGAATGTTGTATGATCTAATTATCTAAAACTCTAAACCTGAAAAGATCCTTAATGTGTAATCTTGTAATAACTCAAGATTAAGTAAGGTTAAAGGCTGGGGCCTTATAGTTGGTATCAGAGGTCGGATTAGACAACTTTAGGAGTTAGAAAATTGTTAAATTATAAATTAATTTATGGTATGATTGAAATGATATAGAATTTTAAGATTACCATGTTGCTTAGCCTAAGATATTTTTGTGTTATGAATGATTTTTCATAGAGGAAACAGAACAGATTTTCTGGGAAGGCATACAGAGGGAAATGACCTTTCAAATTAGTATCCTAAGATGGTCTAAATCAGAACTAAACAGTTTGTTGCAGTGATGGCTCAGTTGACTCATGAGAAAAATGTTGGCTATTTTCATTGATGATATTTTGGTGTTTTCTAAAAGAAAAGAGGAACATGAAAGTCATTTAAGGGTTATTTTGAAACCCTTCAAAGAAAATAAATTTTATGGGAAATTCAGCAAGTGTGAGTTTTGGTTGCAAAAATATCTTTCCTTGGTCACATTGTTTCTAAATATGGGATAACTATTGATCCTTCAAAAACAAAGGTTGTTGAAGAATGGCCAAGACCCACAAATGTAACTGAGATTCGTAGCTTCCATAGTTTGGCAGGATATTACCGAAGGTTTGTTAGAAATTTTTCATAGTTATCTAGTACAATGACTTAGCTAACTCGGAAGGGTGTTATGTTTATCTGGACAATAGAATGTGATGATTGTTTTCAGGAACTGAAAATATGATTGGTTAATGCTCCAGTTTTGGAACTACCTTCCAGGAATTGGGAGTTTGTTATCTACAGTGATGCTTCATTGAAAGGTCTTGGTTTCATCTTAATGCAGAATGATCAGGTAATTGCTTATACTTCACGAAATTTGAATACTCATGAGGTAAATTACCCTACACATGATTTGGAATTAGCTGCTGTTGTTTTTTCTTTAAAAATTTAGAGGCATAATTTGTATGGAGTAAAGTGTGAAATATATACTGATCACAGAAGTTTAAAGTATATATTCACTCAGAAATAATTGAACATGAGACAGAGGAGATGGCTAGAATTAATCAAGGATTATGATTTTACAATTCATTACCATCTGGGAAAAGAAAATAAAGTGGCTGATGCTTTGAGTCGAAAGATTAATGCTTAATTAACAATGTTGCATTTGGAACATGATCCCATGTTTAAGGATTTGATGAACTTTGGCATAGAAGTTGTTGGTGTCGGATGTCCTTCTGTTTTGTTTCATGTATTAGTGAAATCTTCTCTATCAGATAGAATCAAGCAAGCACAGAAGCAAGACAATGAGTTGCAGAAAAAGGTACAGCTGGTTCAGAAAGGTATGTTTCCTGAATTCAACATTGATAATGATTGTGTTCTGAGATTTGGGAAGAGATTGTGCGTTCCTTGTGATTCACAATTGAAGAGAGAGTTGTTATGTGAAGCTCATAGTTTTCCGTTTTCATTTCAACCTGGTAGTACTAAAATGTACAGAGATCTGCGGAAGTATTACTGGTGGGATGGAATGAAAAGAGATATTGCTGATTTTACAGTGAAGTGTTTGACATGTCAACAGGTTAAAGCAGAGTGGCAGTTACCCAAAGGGATGCTTCAGCCTTTACCAGTGCCAGAGTGGAAATGGGAGAATATATCCATTGACTTTGTTGTGGGAATACTGAAGACACCTTGAGGTAATAATGCAATCTGGGTTATTGTTGATCGCTTGACTAAATTTGCTCATTTCCTAGCTATGCGAGATACTATTTCCCTAGATCAACTTTCTCGTTTTTATCTTAAAGAGATAGTCAGGTTACATGGAGTTCCTCTCTCCATTGTATCTGACCGTGATCTCAGGTTCACTTATAACTTTTGGAAAGGGATTCAGAAGTCATTGGGTACTGAATTAAATTTTAGTACAGCTTTTCATCCTCAATCAGATGGGCAGTCAGAACAAGCAATTCAGAATTTGGAGGATATGCTACGTGCTTGTTCGATGGATTATCAGGAAAGTTGGGACCAACATTTTTATTTGGTTGAATTTTCATATAGTAATAATTTTCATTCCAGTATACAGATGGCTCCATTTGCGGCGTTATATGGGAAGCGGTGTCGAACTCCATCTTTCTGGGATGAAGTGGGTGAAAGGAAGTTGATGGGACTGGAATTGGTAGAAGAGTTGGCAGAAAAAGTTCAGCTGATACTGAAACACATGAGAATAGCTCAGAGCAGGCAGAAGAGTTATGCGGACAACAGGAGGAAGGATCTCTCTTTTGAGGTAGGTGATCATGTTTTTCTCAAAGTCTCACCATGGAAAAGTGTGATGCGATTTGGTAAGAAAGGAAAGTTGAGTCCATGGTTCATTGGACTATATGAAATTCTAGAGAGAGTTGGATCAGTTGCTTACCGAGTGGCTTTACCTCCAAGTTTATCTCAGGTACACAATGTTTTTCATGTTTCAATGTTAAGGAAGTACATGCCAGATCCATCTCATGTTTTGAGTCCAAATGTAGTTCAGCTAGAAGAGAACCTATTTTATAAGGATCAAATGGTCCAGATTATTGAACATTGGGAGCAAGTGTTATGGAATAAGGTGATTCATCAGGTAATGATTTTTTGGAAAAACCACATGATTGAAGAGGTAACATGGGAATCTGAAAATGCAATGAGGTCTAAATACGCCCACTTATTCGATAAGTAAATAAATTGCGGGGACGTAATTTTCAAAAGGGGGGAAGAATGTAACATTCCAAGTAATTAATTAATAATATATATTTTTATCTATGAATTAGATAGTGTTTTAGAGGCTTAAAATGCGAATAAATCCAATCTTAAGCATGGAATACACTAATATTATTAAAAGATTGTTTTACTGCCTTTTGATGGCAAACCCATTTTTTAATCAAACTTTTGAAATTTTTATAAGCTCTATTTGTCAAAATAAACATATTATTTATTATTGTGACATTGAAATTTACAATGGATAATTTTTTGGTATTTTTCTGACAATGTTCATTTTTTAATGAATAGTGAAAAATACTGCATTTTACATAAAAACTGCTTTTTCATATAATTTAATTATATGGTTAGATTATCTTTTTAATTGGTTTTAAAGTGTAAATAGAATATATTTTTACCATTTAATCCAATGGTGGTCATTATGATTCATTTCAGTTTGGAATTGGGCATAAACTAATGCCAAACTTTTAATAGATATTGTTTCAAAAAAACCCGCTATTCGTTTTGACAACGGGAATTATTTTAAAATAAATTATTTCAATTTCTTGTGTTTGGAATTTGGTAAAATAGATTACATATTTGGAATCAAAAGGTCCAAATTATGTAATCAAGACTCTTTTGTTTTTGGACATTACGAATAGTAACGACGGTAATTATCTTTAATTATCTTGATTAATGAGTAATCGGGTAGTTAAGGATAATAAAGTAATATCATAATAATAATAAATGACACCAACATGTGTCCTAATGATACTGGTTATCTCATGGCCGACCATCGGATTCCTTGTTCCAAAATTGGGGACCACATGGAATCACTTTTGTGGGAAAGTGACTTTTTATCTTTTTATTTTTAAAGAAAGTGAAATATAACAAAAAATGTATCACCTAAGTAAAACATTTTTAATTTTGTCTACATAAATGATCTATTGGACTATAAATAGTCATTAGAAAGCTAAAATTATTTCCAACATCATCGTATTTTTTTATAATTTTTAGACAATAAATAAATTAAATTATTTATGACATCATGATGATGTAGGGATTACCTTATTAATAAACAATTTAAATAAAATGAAAAGATAATGTAAAATCTAAGACATAAACTTGTAAAATACCTATTGGATGAGTTTATTTCGAACCCTTATCACCTTATACTTGAAATAAATCAATTTAGGACCTTTAAAATTCAAAACGCATTTGAAAATAAAGTAACATTTTGTAACTTTCCAAGAGTTCCCCTCCTCTCCTCTTATAAAAGGCCCCCACCTCTACCACCTAACCCACGCATCCAAAGACTTTTTGCTCGGCCAACCCCTGCCCATTTTTTCTCTCCTAATCCCTCTATAACTCTTATAATCCTCAAATTGGGTAGAAGTCTTCCCAAGGAAGCCTTTGAGCTCAAATCAAAAAGAGTTACCCGATTTAAAGGTGGTGTCTTCTCTTGTGTTCTTATGTTTTATTTTTCTTCTCCAACCCCATAAACTCTTCTTATTCATTTCTTTTGTAATAACACCAGTATCTTCTATATACTAGGATGTTGTTATAAAAATTATTCAAGCTACACTTACACACACCTACATCTAATGGTTTAATAACATACTGTTTCTGTGGATGGCTAATTTCTGCCTCACGAAACGATGATTGTTCAACACTCATATAACACCTTCAAAGGTGGCCATTAAGATGTCACTATATTTATATATGATATATAATATGTTTATGTTTTACTTAATCTTCTGTATTTTTTATTTATGACAATCCTTTATGGTTTCCATTATGGGTAAACGAGATATCTTCATTTTAGGAAGTGCGGACTACCGCCCCCTAAAAGTGATTTGATTCGTTAATGCCATATATGGGACATATAAGGGATGTAATTAATGATATTATAATGGAATTATAATATAACATTATATCATTATGATTCCATTCCATAAAATTTGAAATAGAAATGAAAGTAGCGTTCATGCGTACGTACGGCTTACCGTCTCCATGAATGGTGCATTTCATTTCTTACCCCTAAGCATTATGTAATATTATAAATGGATGTATATACTGGATATATATGATATATAGGATATCTAAATCATGATTATAACTCTGGTTATAATGGATACATGAACACCTTGTAATTATGAAGTGTTTATTTTTGACCCAAGGACTAATGATAATTAAAACGACCGTTATTAACTTAAATAATTACATTGTGTTCAGGACATGGTAATAAGTGATATAAAAGTAATAATGAACTTGAAAAAGGTTCTTAAGAAAGTAGAAATTAACTCAAGTTTATTATTCAGGAGGTTAAAGAACGATCGAGTCAAGTCGGACCCGAGGTATGGGACTTCGTCTCAATCTTCTTTCATTGAGGCATATTATGTTTTATACACAACTTTCTTTTATACGGTGTATAAACCCCTTTGACGTTTACGTTTATCCAAAAGGAATCTTTTTTATATAAATCATTTTACTAAATGACAAAAGGGAATTTTTTTTTCGTACGTATGCAGCGACAACGGCTTATCTACCGCCATTACCATTATTTGAGTTTCTGCTTCCTCTACAAGCCATACCTTTTTTTTAAAAGAAAAATAAATACCATGTTTTACTTTTATTTTATTTTGGTATTGAAAATGATTTTCATAATGTTTTTATTATATCAATGTTTTGTATTGATATCTTGTGATTGAAATGTGTAAATGTTATGTTTCCTTTATGTATGTTTTATGTGATATGATTATGTTATGGTTCATGGGCATTATTATGAAGACGGGTGGTTTCATGACAAACTAAGGTCAGGTGAGCCCGATATAGCTCTCCAATGAATTGGGTAACGCGAAGGAGTTAAAAGTTAAGGTTCCTCCAAATATATTTAGGGAATATACTATGATGGGTATTCCAAACGTAACCAAGATGGTTACTCCCTACATAACAATGTTATGAATTCCTCAAGTTACCCTTTTTGTTTTATGATTTCTATGATTTATTCATGATTTGATGATGTATGTTAAAGTGAATATGTTTTATGAGTAGAGTATGATTTCATTGATTCTTATTGATACATGTACTCATGTTTCCTTTCCATATTTTTATGTCCCTTACTGAGTTTTATGCTCATTCCCAGTTTTTGAAATGATTTTTTACAGGTCAAGGGAAAGGTACATGATGTGATGATAGTGACAAGGAAGTGTCATGAAAGAATCCATGTTTAATTTTAAATATGTTTCCATTGATGGGAAAAATAAATACTATCTTTTATGTAACCAATTTGTTTAAATGAGGAATGTAATGAATGTTTTATGATCTAATTCTATAAAACTCTAAACCTGAAAAGATCCTCAATGTGTAATCTTGTAATAACTCGAGATTAAGTAAGGTTTAAGGCTGGGGCCTTATACTCATGGTTACTCCAATAATTGCTGATGTTAATCATCAATATCATTCCATAATGACCAAAAAACATACAGATGCATGCTTCTTCAAGAACATCATTATCTATTATCCATGATAATATCAATCAAACTTTTTTAGTGTCCCAATATCTTGAATGATCAATGTAACACCCCAAGATTTCATAGTATGTTATCACTTCAATGTAATTCAATAGTTTGCACTACATGAAACACCATGTTCGAGCACACGAAAACTTACCAAACTAGTCTTTCAAAATGCTTTTATGAATAGTATTAACTGCATTTTAAATATAATATACTATATTTAATGTTAACCCCCATATTATGTGTTTCATATACATAATATAAGAACAAATTCATTTTTTCATATAAAGTAAGTATTTTTCAAAAATGCAATTTTACCACCTACAAATGGTGAACGTTTTTTAATGCAATATCTCATAATTTTATATTAAATTTCAAAATATGAACTTCTTATTTTGAATTTGGACATTAATATTTATTTTGGGTAAATTATTGGTGTTTTTCTGGTAACATTCATATTTTGATGAATACTGAAAAATGCTAAATTCTAATAGAAAAAAAATTAATCAAAATAATTTATAGTGTTAAATTATACATTTTAATAGTTTTGATGTATAATTATATTATATTGTTATGTTTAAACACAATGTAGGCCATTATATATAATTTCACATTTAAATTTGGTATAAAAAATGCCAATCTTTTTATAATTTTTATTTTATAAAAACCCACTTTTTAGTTTTGAAAATGGGAATTAATTTTAAATTAATTAATGAAACTTTTATGTTTTGAATTTGGTAAATTATAATTTTTTTGAATTATTAATATAAAAATAAATTTAGGGGGAAATTATTGTATTTTTCTGAAAACATTCAATTTTTTATGAATAGTGAAAAACAATGCGTTATTGTTTAAAACAGATGTTTTATTTAAATTATTATTTATTTTATTTAAATTTATTTAAATTCTAAATAGATATATAATACCTATATAATTTCAGTATAATTCATTGTAGTTATTTTATAATAAAATTATATTTATAATGTTTTTTTGTACATTTTACCGTCTTGTACCCACCTACAAGGAGCATTTGCGAATTTTGCATAATACATAATTTTACCACTTTTGTGAGTTTAATTTCAAAAATCCGAGATACACGGTTGACATCACTATGTATAATGTGGTTCAATAAAATGAAAATTATTTTTGGAGAATATTAACTGTTGACTTTTAATTACAACGGTTAAAAGTAAATGGCGTAATTAAGTGTAAAATGATATTACAATTATCCTAACACATGTACTAATTAAATTTCATAATTGTAATTTGACCAATAGATTATTAGGAATAAAATATGATCCTATTTGGTCCACTTCGATTAGATTAGGACATTTATTGTAATTTTATTTAAAGATGAGTTAAAACTGTTATATTCAACGATTAATAACTAAGACATTTTTAATATAGGGTTAGACACAATATAAATTTGAATATAACTATAAATTATAAAGAAAAATATATTTCCTAAAAAATTGTATTTTATTTTTATTTTTAGACATTAAATAATGTCATTTATTTATGACACAATGATGATGTCATAATTTCCTTGTTAATGAAATATTAAAATAATTGATATTATAAATATCCATATATATGTAAATTGAGACTTCTAATGAATTCAATTAATTTTCTAAGTAAATATGACATTTTAGGGTATATAAAATAAATTTTATTCAAAGTTAAAATGTTCTTATGTTTAAAAAAATCAAATACTAAATAGTGTCAAAATTGACATAATTGAGTATTTAAAATAAATACTATATATTATTAATTGATATAATATTTCTAAAAATATATGGTTTGGCCAAAGTACATATATAAGGTAAAATATATTAATAATTAACCACTTACGGTTCTCTTGGCTTGTTATAGAATGTTTATTAACCATATAATATAAATATACAACCACAATGGTAAATGTAAAACTATTTAACTAAGAGTTTAATATAAAAGATAAGGTTAATATGGGTACCTAAACCTATATAAAACCTATTTTATGAGTTTTTTTCCACCCCTACACACATTATCATCTAAATAAATTATTTTAGAGGCCTTTGAAACTGAAAATTAGATTATTATAAAATAATATTTCAAACTTTTCCTCAGATGCCCCCACCCCTCTTATAAAAGGTCACTTCTCCTACTCTCAAAAGCACACCTCCAAAGACATTTGGTTCTACCAAAAACTACCCAAATACCCTCCCAAATTATCTCAAATTAACCTAGAGTCCTTTCTTTGATCATAAAGCCAACCTATTGATCCCTTTTGATCAACTCAAAAGGAAACACCTGAAAAAGATGTAATAATTTCACCACCCTCTTTCAATTTTTTTTCTTCTTCCACTTCCTCTTTCATTTTTGTTTCCATAAAAAAATTATAACTGCAGTACCTCCTACATACTGTGATGTTATTATAAATATGGTACAACAATATTCATTATTCAATCCATCCTATGAATGAAGAAGCCACCATACGTGCGTACGTACATCTTACCGTCTCCACGTCGTGGGGTAGTTTGTTATTCAATCACATCATTATTGGGATGGGTATAATAATGAGTATAATTGATGTAAATAATAAATATAACATGTTAATGATTCTTTATATATGATATTCAATCCAATTACATAATATTTCACAATCAATATATTGATATTGTTACTCATGCATACGTATGGATTAACGTCTACTCGAACGCGATGAGATTCATTCCCCATCGTAATCAATCAAGAAACATTTTCATTTTATGATTAAAAATAATTTTTAAGAACATAATACAACTCTTGATATGAATAAAATACATCCAATACATAAAAAACATGTCTTAAATAAACGTTTATTAAAAGAGAGACAAATCATTTAACACCCAAAATAATGATGCTACTGAATTATTATTAACAAAGAAATATTAGAAAATCATATATGATAAGATATTTATGTATATAGTTCTTGTATAATTTAATAATAATTATTTAACTATTATAAAATAGATTAATGTACCATCGACCAAGAAAAAGTATAGGGTATGGGTTAATTCCATAATCTATTCCTTATCTGAGTTTGTTTATACGTGAGTATCTACTAGGACCGCTTTATCATCCACATATGTGTTTCTTAAAAATTTATTTCAAAAAAATTATACTACTTCATAGACTATGGTTTAATGTAATTATTACTTTGATTATCTTTTTATAAATAATTTATAAAGGAACCATTCCGTAATTTTCCAAACAATGCCATTTATGACCTTTTCGACAAAATTGAGGAAAAATGTTTTTTTATTCATAAGGTGAGTGTGCATATTTCCCACTGTTATAAAACCTTATATTCTTCCCTTACAATCATATAAGAGTATTTTTAAAATAAATTTTTTCTTTTATAATTATATTTCATTTAAATGATTTCAAAATGGAAAAATATATTTCTCTCAAAATGTTTTTATATCATTTATGTCAACATCCAATGATGGAATTTAAACTTGTTTAAAGTTGATTTATTATGATACAAATAATCCATATGGTATTGAATGTTTTGTGATATGTTTGACTATGGATGTGTTATTTTTGTACCCATTATGGTTTATGGATAATGTACTGACATTTCGTATGCTAATTTTAATATGAATGTTTGTGTTATGATTAAACCATATTATATGAGGAATTCATTGGACTTAGTAAGTGATAGGTGGAACCCGCAATAGCTCCTTGATGCATCGGTAGGGCTCATGAGACAAACTAGTGCCTTGGAAGAAGGCCTTGACAAAATATTATTTGTAGTCATGGCACAAGGCATTGACTATGTGGTTATTAAGTCTGGCATTATTCATTACATCATTATGAGATTGGCTATTGATATTGAATGGGATTATTCGACTACTAGAATATCCATGTGAATAAGTAAATAGAATTATTTGATTTATATTTTCCATATTATGCTAATGTTTAATTCTAGAAGTCTTATCTTTTAATCTTATACATAGCCTTAAATGTTTATTCTTATTTATGAAAGTTACCACTATATTGTTATCCTTACATAGCATATGATCTCACCCCTTTCTATCATTTATTTTTCATAGGATGCAAAGAAGTATATTAAGACTGACTTGCAGGTATAGTCTAAGGGATATTAATGTGGTCAATGGAGATAATTCTTTTTGTTGTTTTTCATTTTTTCATGTAATTTAAAACTTATTAATGTATCTAGTACATCCAAGGCTACTAAAATGATTGGTCTTTCGGGATTTGATACCCTGTGATCATGCCAATGTTATTTAATAATGCACCGACTCTAGGTAACTATGGTCAGAACATTACAATCTAGTTCATCCCCATTTCTATAATTTGTTATTTTTAGGGTTTCTTCATTTCCATAAAAGTATTTTATGGAGCACTTATAATTATCCTCATATCAAAAATTAGTTTATATTAATAAAATATTTAATGTGTATTTTTTAAATAATCTGTATTTTTTTAATAGTAATACTTTATATCATACCAATAACTAGAAAAATAACTTTTTATTTTAGATAATATTTTCATTTTTATTTTTTACAATATTTTAATTTCATATCTCGGTTCTTCATTCATTAAAATATACCTAATTCTACTAAAATTCAACATTAATTGTTAATTTAAATATTGGAGTAATTACTATATTAGTATTATTTACCCCTTTTGAATGTACTAATTCATTATACATATGATTGTATACTATTTTTTGGAACTCAAATCAATACTTATCTATATGAATTTCCATCCAAATGATTAATCACAATGTTTAAATCTATGATGTATGCAAAATTAATCATTTGAAACAACTCTATCAGTGTTTCATATTCATAATTTTTAATCATTCCACATCTCATCATCCTTATAAAATTAATATTTATTAAACTTATTTGGTTTTAATTACTCTTATGACAATATCTATTTATACTTATAAATACAAAAATACTCTCTCTATGTTGTTGGTTACATTTATGATGTCTTGAATACACATTCGATGAACCTAAGTACCCAACAAAATTATGTTATTTCCTCTCCAAAAATTATCCACACACATTAAAAATTGTGTATTAATTTACAATGGATAGAGTTTTTCTTTTAATGCTCTAAATTTCCTTATTGAATACTTAAATTACTATTTCGATAACTATATAATACTAGTTTACTGTTATGAAGGTGTACATATTCTAATTAACTCTTCAAAATCCAAATTCGTGAACTCTTTTCATTTTTTTATAGATTTTTTAAATCAAAATTGGTCATTATCCAACACATTAAACCAAATCAAAAAAAATTAACACGATCATATATATCATCAAATAAAATATTTTTCAATCTTAGTAACCAATGATTGAATTCACTAACATCCATGCCAGATTTTAATTTTCCAAAAATATCATGTCAATATGAATAGTAGATATCTTCACGTAATCTCATTCCAAACAATTAGAGATAGTTATCCATCATCGTTACATTTATTTAACATTATTACCAAATAAATAATAAAAATATTTAATGATTCTCTACCTGAACATTCCCATTTATTTCATCGAATATAGAAACAATACCCATTAACAATTCATCATTGTTACCAACGTCCCATTATACACTAACTTCACATAAAAAATTCTAGAAATAAATATAACATTACCTTAAAAATCATTTTTAAAACATTAGAAATTATATATATTATTTATTAATATTTAATAAAATCATAATGGAAATTTCAATTAATTTTCTTAAATAGTCTTATAGTGTTATTGTATTGTTTTTTCTGATATTATATACTATTATATTTCCTATGTTTCACCAAGTATTTTTTTACATTTTATCACTCACATTTTTCTATATATAGGAGAAATTTGTTAATTTTAATGATTTTAATAAAAACTGTCCATTCTAGAGTTCAATTAAGCTCTAATTAGTCTCATAATAGATATATGTTCTTATGAATAACACTTATATATAAAATCATTTTGTGACATACGTAAATATAATTATATATACCTCAAATGAATTTATTATGGTTATAAATAATGATATTTTAAGAAATGGTTTATATGAATTTGTTATATTATAATATGTTATGGGAAATGATTGTCCATTGTGTGAAAATTACATTAGTAATCAACCATGACAACTTTATACACCTAATTATAATGAATAATTTACTACAATATTCCAAAACCATTTTTCAATACATTATTGTTATATTAATGATTCATACATATTTAGAAATTATTTACATATATTTTCATACAATTATTTTGGTCACATAACCACATGTTAATTTTATGATCACATATGATTTTAAATGTGTCCATGTATTTTTTATAAAATGTTAGGTCATCTATTTTCCCATTATCGATAATTTGATCCCACACATTTCTTATGATTTTTTTTAGGGTTCATGATGAGGAATATAACATGGGATTTACCAAAAACATAGTTAATTGTAATTCAATTATGGTTGAAACTTAAAAAAAATTAAAAATAATCCATTTAGGTATCATATCATTAAAAAAAGAATATGTTTCATATTATTGGTGTAATTTAGTACGAGATGTAATGGTTAATATTTTTTAATGTTATTCATTTTATCATGGTTTTCATTTTAAAATATTATATAGTTTCATATCATATAATTGTTAAATACATCGATTCCATTTTAATGTAGTACTCTATCTAGGTTGATCCTGAATTTTGGACAATTTAATTGAGTTAAAAATATAATGTTCTTTTTTATGAAAAATTTTTTATATCCTAAACTAGTTATATAATAATTTTATAATGATGTTCGATATGTAACACCCAGATATTTTTTTAAATATTTCTTATCAAAATAATTTCATTATTTTGATATTTTTCATTATATGAACCTCTGGGTTTTAATGAAACCTGATACACAATTTAAATATTGTTAATTAATTTGATAGATATCAACTAGCCATAATAGAGTTGTGTATACATATTAATATCTAAATTATGATATTATATTGTTTTACAAGTATTATAAAATGAATATATTATTAACCAATTAATTTAATATGAAAATAAAAAATACCTTAAAATGAAATATTTTTCAGAAGAACATTATTTATTGAAACAGATATATTTTATGTAAATCTTTATTTAAGTGATAATAACAAATTCAATTTTATGCTTAAAACCATTGTTTTCTATAAAACAGTTTTTTCAAATTATTCTAACATATTTTAAAAATAATTTTGAAAAAATGTAGAAATTTTATACTAAAAATATTATGTTAATTTTGATAAATCATCCTTTAAAAATTCTTTTAAGGTAAATATTTTATAATAATAGGTGAATTGAATGATTTCACCGAATAATAAAAATTAATGGTTTTTGTAATGAATTTCCAACTCTTTTAATTATTTTAAAAACATAAAAATTATTATAAAATAAATATTAAAATTTATCAATTATATATATATTAATCAAAATTTGGAAATTTTTATAATTTTCATATTAAATTTTTATATGAATATTTTTTAACTTCTGAAAATTTTCCAATTGAAAACCAACCATCTCATCACATTACTATGATAAATGTTAAATTAAATTGTAAAACTTATAAAGATAGAATTTCAAAAAAATGATTACATATTTGAAAACATAATGTCTTATAATAAATAAAATTTAACATTATTTTCTCGAATAATAAATAGTTAAAAAGATTAGAATTATTTATTATGGTTATGATTAAAATGGCTTTAATGGGTGGTTAAACTAAATATATAAGGGTAACAAATTACCCAAAAAACTCCCACAACATCATTAAGGTATTATTTATACATTATCACATATATTAACAATAATTTAAACTTATAGACCCTTTTTCCATGTAAAAAACGTGGGTATACGTTTTTCTAATAAAAATTTAAGTGTGTCTTTCACCTCACTTATAAAATGACACCCCATATCCTTTCCAATTATCACATTAAAACACCTTTGGTCTAACAATAATCTACCATAATCAATTTAATATATCTATAATATCATCATATGATCCCTGTTTTTTAAAAAATCCCTACCAATATTCATTTTGGTGCAAACAAAATAAGGTGTTTGAAGAAGATGTAACATCACTAAAAAATCATTTTTCATTCCAACACATTAAATTATTATTACAAAATTAGATATTATATATAAATTATATTCGTTAAAATTTTATTTTAATATTTTAATTGACTAACCAAAATAAATATCCTATTTTTTCTAATGGGTTATGAATGCATCATTCATTTGTAGGGTGGACTACCACCTGACGAACCATTGTTATTATCATTCCATCAGCTCCTATAAAAATTTGATATATTGATAAATTTAATTTTTTAAAATGATATTTATTATATTATTATTCATTTAGATTCATTATATCACATTTTCAATCTTACATTCTTTTCCCAAGGAATACAATAACTTCGTTCGTGTGTATGGGAGAGTACTAACTCGTGAAGTAATGTGAATAGTTTATGTTATTAATGGATGATAATAATGATGGATTAAATGAAAATATTTTATTTTAATGATATAAATTTTATTTTAAATTATCATTATTTTTTTAACATTCTTTAATTTTTCTATCTGAAAAATGGAAATAACATTCATGTGTACATATAACCTATCATCTCCATGAATGTTGTGTTTCATTTTTTAATATATTTTTATGGATCACTATAAATAAACATATAATACATATTTTTGATATCTCTATCATTGATAATATTACCTATATTATGAAATTATTATCAAATTTCTTGGAATAAAAAAACACATCAAAACATACATGAAAAAAAAAAGTTGTTTTATAAAACATGACACTAAAAAGGAATTTTTTATAAACGAGTTATAAAACATAATAAGCGATTAATAAATTAAATGGTTTATATTATTATTAATATTATTATTATATATTTATAATGAAGATAAATATATTATAAATTAGGTTCTAATTTGAAAAAAAAAATTGAGACTTATCATAAGGGATTTCTGTCACATCTTTAACTTTTATAGGTGAAATTATATATTAATAACCTATTTAATTTATTTGGTTTATGTAATAAAAATGAACATATTTTATTATTCTTATCATTAAAATTATAAACATTTAAATATCAATTTTTATCCATATTTCATGGGTTTTATACCTCTAAGGTCTCCAAAGCAGCAAAATATTATTTTCCCAGATTTTCTACCTTGAGAAAAATGTAATATTATAAAAATATAAGATTTTATGCGGTGTATATATATCCCCTTTGACATGTAATATAATTAATTTTATTATCACTATGATACCCTACATTTTGTCTAATTTTATACTTTTATGGGGCTTATGATTTAATTTTACCAAAGTCACAAGGGTGTTATTTTACAATCTCATCATTTAAAATCATTTCCTGGGATAAAAATTAAATTAATGAAATCATTGGATCTATCCCACAATAAACAACCTAAATTTATTATTCTATTATTATTCTGTATAATAAATCTTTTTCCTCCATTTTCTTCACATTATGCACTTTTTATTTTAGAAATTTGTTTTAAGAAAAATCATCTGTATTTCTCTCATCAGTTGAAGAACCTTTTTTTCTCAAAAAACATGTATTATTTAAATGTGTTCCAAATTGTTTTTATTGTTCATAAAATTATTTAATAATTTTATTTAACCATGTTTTTATTTTATAATATTTTTAAAGGAATCGTCTTGTTGTTTTACAAACAATTCCCATATGGATTTTACCGAAAATGTGAATTGAATCGTTATTTTAATGTGTATGAAATGTAAATATATTTCCACTTCCTTGACCATTGAATTATTTATACCTTAATTAATAGTTTTTAATGTTTATTATCATGTAAAAATTATTTTCAAAATGATTTCTGTTTTAAAAAATATGGTTCAAATGAAAAAATATTTTTTAATCATGAATTTTATTTAAAAATGTTAGGAGTTTTTTAAAATAAGGATTATATATTTCATTGGATGTTCACAATGAATATAATTTCAATAATAATTTATAAATTTTTAGTTCAAAATATTTAATTTCAAAATGTAAAGGATATTTTTATAAAAAGAATTCACATTATTTTTAAATCATATTTAATAAGATTCTATGGTTATTTAAAAAAATTATTTCAAAATGTTTAATTTCTGAAAATATTGTTTGGAAAGTATAAATGATATATTCCGAAATTAATTCTGCAAGTAAAATTTATAAATTATTTTCCATTTAATATGATTTCATTTGATTTAACTTATTTTTTACTAGGGATATGATTTAATTATCCCATACTTATTCTTTCCATGGATGGTTATTGCTTTTATTGATGAAATATAGGTGAAACACATTTTTTAAGGGGTTAGGATGTGGTGAATCTACGAAATATTTATGATACATATTTTCATTACCTTGTTATGATGTAATGATATGATGAATTTTTTATGTTTTTGATTCACACATAATAATGGTTTTCATTATGAGATGGGTGGGACATATATCACTATCAAATTAATTCGGTAATGCATTATATCACAATAGATAAAAATTGTAAAAATCTTGATGGTCTTTATCCACTATGGGAAACAAAATTTTCCATATCCATAATGAGAATCTGGTGATTCCAGATCCACTATTGGATATATGTTATATGTCATGTTCCACAATGTTTATTATCTATTTAGTCAACATTGACATATGAAATGGTTTTTAATATTTATGATGGTAAATTTATCTTATGACATTATATTATTATTCTCTATTCATATATGATGATTTCTCAATATTTTGTTGCATGTTTTATAAATGATATTGTTTTATACACTAACCCATTATTATGACCCATGAAAGGTAAGGTATGGAATTATTATGTTATTTTAATGATCAAATAAAAATATTTTTATTTTATTATTTCATATGATAATTGATTGATGTTTCATAAATTTACCCTTAATGTTATTATGAGATCATGATTTCTTGTGTTTACATCCCTAGGTTATGAATAATTGTTTTGGTAGGTTTTTCATATGATGGATAATATACGTGAATATCATTGTGGGAGACATTGATGATCTTTCACAAAATAAGAATATTGTTCTTCAAGTATCTAAATAATCTATACTATTATAGTACTCTTGTGTTTTTCTAAAATATATTAAATATTCAATAAAATGATGTGATATAAATATATGGAAATCCTAGGTATCTTTAGTTTTTATATGAGTAATGTTTTAGTTAACCATCAAATAAATGGAAGATGAAAATTTTGTGAAATCACAAGGGATATTTCTTATGATATCTATAGGTGTAACAAAAAGGATAAATATAACGATGTTTGAAGTATGGGAAATTTTACTTGAATTTTTATAAATGATAGTGTTAGTGGATTCCAAGTTTTTTAAACTATATCTATATAATATAAGTTGATGTGGATATAGAATAGAGGTTCCAACATGTAATAACTATGAAATGGATTTATTGTTACAGACTGAATTTTCACCATGTGCAAAACTACGTTCAATTATTCAAATTTGATTCGACACACATAAGGAATTTTCATTGGAATTCATAAACTCTATATGAGGCACAAAGAGGTATTTAAATAATTACCATTAATGGACTAGGATATACCTTAGGTCTTGTATTATATTAAAAAAGGTTCCTCTACAACCAGTAAATGTCAAGGAAAATTTTTTCTTATATTCTTTGAAATTTTACCAGTCTGCAGTTTCGGATAGCTCCTGATTCTGAGGCCCGGTGTACCCAGAATCAATTTCTGAAGTTTTATTTGGGTACATTCATTAATCATACGTGCGGGTATTTCTATCTTTTGAACCATAGCATGGAATTGAAATCCAAGGATACCGACGAACACACTACGTCGGTATTTGATTAAGGGGACCTTAACTGTAATTGCGTTTTATGCGGGTTGAGTGTTAATTTTTGGGGAATTAGAATAAAATAAATAAAAGTGTGGAACATTAATTTTATTTATCTATGGTAGTTATATCCTACCAAGGGGAGTTAGATGTGGGGTCCACACCCACCTAACCTACCATGAGAGGATTTAGTGTGGTGGGGCCCACATGAGGCCCTAACTCCTCACCTCCCCTTAATTCCCTTAAACCCCCATTAATCTCTCCTTCATTAATTTGATAACTTCCATTGATTTATGAGAACTATTCCTCTCCCCTATCCATATTTAATATTTCCCAACACATGTTAATTAATGAATTAAAACTCTTCAATTAATTAATTAAGGATTTTGATCATTGATTTGCATGGGTTAATAAAATAATAGCATGACCTATTATTTTAGTAGGGGACATTAGTTTTGTTGGAGACACTTTGGTAGAGCATTAAATAATTTGAAGATATTTTCCTTCTTCAATGAAGAATGATGCCCTCTTCGACAAAGAATGATGTTTCCTCGAAGAACGGTTCTCCTTCTGACAGATCTCCGATGAACGATGCTCGAGCCGGTATTGCTGGTACTTTACGAGAGCGAGGAACACCAACGATCGTCAACACCTTCAACTCCTCCCTTGTGACGACGTCAACGAACCGACGTCTTCCTTTTCACGATATCGTCAACTCACGACGAACCATGAGGTAGGGGTTGTTTTGTATATTTCTGTATGTGTGATTAACACCCTTGATCATGGGCGTTCTTTTATGATTAATTATTAATTGAACCACTAACGCAGTGGGTACGGACTAACGAAAAAGTCTAGATCCATCATCATATCGTTCATAATGCATGGATTGATGGGCGATGAAACAATAGGGCAGAAATGGCGATTTGAAGTCGTTGTAGTGAAGAGAGGGTCCCTGGAGAGCTGAAGGCGCAGACGGTGGGCGAAACAGACCACCGGAGCGTGTCCGGTCCTCCGTAGAAGGCGGCAGTGCCGGCACGCAGCCGGAATAGTCCGCCATGGGTGAGCCACAGCGCCAGAAGAACCTGGGATGAAAAATACATTCCGTAAAAGGAGGGGCGCAACTTAATGTGAAACCAGCTGGGGGAGGCCACGTCCTCCCCGCACAGCCATCTGGCCGAGCCAGCCCCCCCCCCCCCCCCCCGGCCAGGCCGGGAAGGGCCACGCGGGCTGGGATGTGTCGGTCAGGTAGGACCGCACTGGTCGGGCCGGGCCACACTGGCTGGGCCGAGCCGCACCATCTGGGCCACTCCGCGCCCTCTTGGGCCGGACCTGGACCTGGGTCGGGTCCACCTGGTTCGGACCGGGTCGAATCGGGCCCAGACCGCCCTTTTGGAATCTTTTTCTATAAAATACCATTAACATGAGCTACGAACCTCTGATCGACTCACCGTCAGTTTCATAGTATTCCTTGGATCAAGGCGGTCGTTTTGGTATATTACAGTCATGGTTTCGGAAAATTTTGGGTACAATCAAGTTGGTTCAAACCAGAAACCAGTAGAGCCCTCAGAGTGGAAACACTTAAAACTTAAGGACCGGATGTCCGATTGACGTGCCATCAACTACATTAGTTTCCTTTTTATGAGACATATCTTTTGGAATACTCCACATGATGTTTAAAAACAGTTATAGTATGGTGGGATTGTTTACATTAGATGCCAACCGGGCCCCTAGAACGAAAAATCCAACAACTCTCAGACCGGACATTCGTTTGAATATCCGTCAGCAGCATTGGTAATCTCATTGATAAACGTTTTTATTGATTATACCACATGGGATTTCTAGGTACAATTGAGATATGGTGGGTTGTTTTGTACACGAAACCAACCGGCCCCCTGGGATAAAAAGGCTAATAACTCACAGGCTAGTCGTCTGATTGACGTGCCGTCTATTGCATTGAGACCCCTATGACGAGGCAGTCTTTTGAGATACATCCATATGAGAATATGTGACACTTAGAGTATCGACCTATAGCTCGTGGAGCGGATCATCCAAAAGATGATCATACGGAGTTTGGAGTCCTAGTAGCTGGCTGAGACCTGATGACTGCTTGTCCGATTTGTTTTGGAGTGACTTGACTAGCCCAATGGGGAACACTACTATATAGGGGCGGTAGACCCATGGAGGGGAGAGCTACTATGTAGGGGAGGCAGTCCCGTGGTACTCGATAGAAGGAGTACCTCTATAGGCTATCAGGGGGAGTGCTACTGTGTGGGGCAGGCAGACCCATGGCGGGGAGCGCTACTGTGTTAGGGTGATAGACCTGCGGTACTCGACAGAGGAGGAGTACCTCAGCAGTCGAAGTTTAGTGAGTAGCACCTCATAGTCATGACATGACTCATGTTCTTGACAGAGGAAGAGTTCTCCAGCAGCCGTGTTTTCAATATCATGAATAAAAATCCTCGTTTTAGCAGAGTCAATGACCTTTGTGATTTCCTCATGATTGAGATTGGTTACTTGATAACTTAGGTATAAGTATGGACATATACCTAAGTAAAGGTTATCTGTTGAGATATTTCTTTTGATTTATCCGTGGTGGATTTTGTGAGACCTTGAGGGTCTCGGGGTCCCTACTGAGTATTGTTATAGTCACCCATGCATGGGCTATGCCCGCACCTCATTGTGTGGGATACAGACGACGAACAGCGCAGACCGAGGCAGAGTGTGCGAGGAATGGATGGTACCTAGAGGTGGACACTCGGGGTGATGTCACACAGAGTGGACCAATAGATGTGGAGTGCTGAGAAGGAAATCTGTACCTACCCATCAGGAAGAAACCCAGACGACCATCCAGGAGTTGCTTCACCATTCAGCTGTTTGACTTTCCAGCTGTATTTTTCTTTGAGTTGTAGTTGTACCTTTCTATTGGGATTTTATATCTGGCCCCTTTATACTTTCATAACACCTGTTATACTGCATTACGTTATGTTTCCTTCCTCTTGTTCCCTGGTTGTATGTGTGTTTACTTTTTATAAAAGTAATGCCTTCCGAGTTCTAGGGAATTATCCTTTGGTGCTAATCGCCAGCCCCTAGCCTATGGAAGGTGGGATTAGGTTAGTCACGATGTGGACCCCAAGGATGGGTCCTGAAAAATTGGTATCAAAGGAGTTGGTTCTACCACAGAAATCTGGACACTGATCATTCTTTCACTGAAGCAATAGTGTTAAGGGTGCCAAGTGTGGTTTTCGGTTTAGGGAGTCCAGTGTTGGTGCGTCGGCCGGCGTATTCATACACCAGGACCCTGACTAATGATTTATGACTCAGTTCATGAAAACAAATATTGTGTGTCTTTTTTCAAGAGTTCTCTTTATGTCCGCTCAACTAGGTTAGCTCACCAGGTTTAAATCATTTGACCATTTCACATCTGTTCAGGATGCCTCCACAAAGACAAGCAGTTGGAGTTCCGAGAGTACCCGATGAAGGCCCACCGAGCGACGAGGCTTCACTGTAGGGCCTTCTTTCTATGATGGCACATTCGGGTGGTGTTCCAGCAGTAGAACCACCCATTGGGAAGCATATTCTATCGGCTGTACTAGCGGCAGATGCACGCTTAATGTTATTATGAGATCATGATTTCTTGTGTTTACATCCCTAGGTTATGAATAATGGTTTTGGTAGGTTTTGCATATAATGGATAATATACACGAATATCATTGTGGGAGGCATTGATGATCTTTCACAAAATAAGAACATTTTTCTTCATGTATCTAAATATTCTATACTATTATAGTACTCATGTGTTTTTTCTAAAATATATTAAATATTCATAAAGATGATGTGATATAAATATATGGAAATACTAGGTGTCTTTAGCTTTTATATGAGTAATGTTTTAGTTAACCATCAAATAAATGGAAGATGAAATTTTTTTGAAATCACAAGGGATATTTCTTATGATATTTATAGGTGTCACAAAAAGGATAAATATAAGGATGTGTGAAGTATGGGAAATTTTCCTTGAATTTTTTTAAATGACAGTGTTAGTGGATTCCAATTATTTTAAACTATGTATATATAATATAAGTTGATGTCGATATAGAAAAGAGGTTCTAACTTGTAATAACTATGAAATGGATTTAATGTTACAGACTGAATTTTTACCATCTGCAAAACTACGTTCCATGATTCAAATTTGACTCGACACACATAAGGAATTTTCATTGGAATTAATAATCTCTATTTGAGGAACAAAGAGGTATTTAAATAATTACCATTAATGTAGTAGGATAAACCTTAGGTCTCGTATTATATTAAAAAAGGTTTCTCTAAAACCAGTAAATTTCAAGGAAATTTTTCTCTTAAATTCATTGAAATTTTACCAGTCCGCAGTTTCGGCAGCTCCGGATTTCGAGGCCCGGTGTGCCCAGAATCAATTTATGGATTTTTTTTCAAGTAAGTTCATTAAACGTACGTGCGGGTTTTTCTATATTTTGAACCATAGCATGGAATTGAAATCCAAGGATACCTATGAACACGCAGTGCCGGTATTCTCTTATGGGGACCTTAACTGTAGTTGCGTTTTATGCGGGATGAGAGTTAATTTTTTAGGGAATTGGAATAAAATAAATAAAATTATGGAACATGAATTTTATTTTTCTATGATAGTTATATCCTACCAAGGGGAGTTAGAGGTGGGTCCCACACCCACCTAACCTCCCATGACAGGATTTAGTGTGGTGGGGCCCACGCAAGGCCCTAACTCCTCACCTCCCCTTAATTCCCTTAAACCCCCATTAATCTCTCCTTCATTAATTTGACAACTTCCATTGATTTATGAGAACTATTCCTATCCCCCTATCCCTCTTTAATATTTACCAACACATGTTAATTAATGAATTCAAACTTTTCAATTAATTAATTAAGGATTTTGATCTTTGATTTGCGTGAGTTAATAAAATAATAGCATGAGCTATTATTTTAGTAGGGGACATTAGTTTTGTTGGAGATAGTTTGGGAGAGCATTAAAGAATTTGAAGAGAGTTATTTCTTCAATGAGTAATGATGCCCTCTTCGACAAATAATGTTGATTCCTCGAAGAACGGTTCTCCTTCCGATGGATCTTCGACGAACGATGCCCGAGCCGGGATTGCTGGTACTTTACGGGAGCGAGGAACACCAACGATCGTCGACACCTTCAACTCCTCCCTTGCGATGACGTCAATGAACCGATGTCTACCTTTTCCCGATATCGTCAACTGACAATGAACCATGAGGTAGGGGTTATTTTTTATATTTTCGTATGTGTCATTTACACCCTTGATCATGGGCATTCTATTATGATTAATTATTATTTGAACCACTAACGTAGTGGGTACGAAAAAACAAAAAAGTCCAGATCCATCGTCGTATCATTCATGATGCGCGGATTGATGGGCGATGAATAAATAGGGATGAAACGGCAATTTGAAGTCTTCATAGTGAAGAGCTGGTCCATGCAGAGCTGCAGGCGCAGACGGTGAGCGAAACGGACCACCAGAGCGCATCTGGTGCTCTACAGAAGGCGGTAGCGCCCGGCGCACAGACGGAACAGTCCTCCGCGGGTGAGCCACAGTGGTGGAAGAAACGGGAATGGAAAATCCATTCTGGAAAAGGAGGGGCATGTCTTAATGCTGCACCAGCTGGGGGAGCCCACGTCCTCCTCGCACACCCAGCAGGCCGAGCCAGCGCCCCCCCCCCCCCCCCCCCCCGGCCGGGCCAGGAAGGGCCACGCGGGCCGGGACATGCCGGTCGGGCAGGACCACACCGGTCAGGCCGGGCCGTGCTGGCTAGGCCAAGCCACACCATCCGGGCCACTCCGCGCCCTCATGGGCCGGACCCGGACCTGTGCCAGGTCCACCTGGTTCGGGCCGGGTCGGACCGGGCCCAGACCGCCCTTTTGGAATCGTTTTCGTTTAAATACCCATAACATGATCTACGAACCTCCACTCGACTCACCTCCAGTTGCGTAGGATTCCTTGGATCAAGGCAGTCGTTTCGGTATATTACACTCATGGTTTCGGCAAATTTTGGGTACAGTCGGTTTGGTTCGAACCAGAAACCAATAGGGCCCTCAAAGCGGAAAAGCTTATAACATAAGGAACGGATGTCTGATTGACGTGCCATCAACTACATTAGTTTTCTTTTTATGAGACATGTCTTTTGGAATACTCCACATGATGTTTAAACGCAGTTGGAGTATGGTTGGGTTGGTTTACTTTAGAAACCAACCGGGCCCCTAGAACGAAAAAGCCAATAACTCTCAGACCTGACGTCCATTTGAAGATCCATCTACGGCGTTGGTAATCTTGATGAGAAAAGTTTTCTTAGATTATACCACATGGGAGTTTGGGGAACAATTGAGATATGGTGGGTTGGTTTGTACATGAAACCAACCGGGCCCCAGGGATTAAAAGGCTAATAACACAGAGACTATGCGTCTGATTGACGCGCTGTCTGTTGCGTTGAGACCCTATGACAAGGAGGTCTTTTGAGATACATCCATGTGAGAATATCTGACACTTGGAGTATCGACCTATAGCTCGTGGATCGGATCCTCCCGAAGATGATCATACGGAGTTCGGAGTCCTAGTAGCTGGCTGAGACCTTATGACTGCTTCTCTGATTCGTTTTGGAGTGACTTTACTAGCCCATTGGGGAACACTACTATGTAGGGGTAGTAGACCCATAGAGGGGAGAGCTACTATGTAGGGGCGTCAGTCCTGTGGTACTCGATAGAAGGATTACCTCTGTAGGCTATCAGGGGGAACACTACTGTGTGGGGGTGCCAGACCCATGGTGGGGAGCGCTACTGTGTTGGGGTGACCGACCTGCTGTACTCGATAGATGAGGAGTACCTCAGAAGTCGAAGGTTAGTGAGTAGCACCTCGGAGTCTCTACATGACTCATGCACTTGACAGAGGAAGAGTTCTCCAGCAGCCGTGTTTTCAACATCATGAATAAAAATCCGGGTTTTAGCTGAGTCAATGACCTTTGTGTTTTCCTCATGAATGAGATGGGTTACATGATAACTTAGGTATAAGTATAGACATATACCTAAGTAAAGGTAATCTGTTGAGATCTTTCTTTTGATTGATCCTTGTTGGATTTTGTGAGACCTTGAGGGTCTCAGGGTCCCTACTGAGTATTGTTATACTCACCCCTGCACGGGCTATGCCCACACCTCATTGAGTTGGATACAGACGAAGGATAGCGCAAACTGTGGCACAGTGTGTGAGGACTGGACGGTACCCATAGGTGGACACTTGGGGTGACGTCACATAGAGTGTACCAATAGATGCGGAGTGCTGAGGAGGACATATGTACCTACCCTTCATGTTGGAACCCAGAAGACCATCCAGGAGTTGCATCACCATTCAGTTGTTTGTCTTTCCAGTTGTATTTTTCTTTGAGTTGTAGTTGTATATTTCTATTAGGATTTTATTTCCGGCCCCTTTGTACTTTTAGCACACCTGTTATACTGCATTACTTTGTGTTTCCTTCCTCTTGTCCCTTGTTTGTGCGTGTGTTTACTTTTTATAGAATTAATGCCTTCCGAGTTCTAGGGAATTACCCCTTTGGTGCTAATCTCCAGCCCCTGGCCTACGGAAGGCGGGCTTAGGTTAGTCACGATGTGGACCCCAGGGGATGGGTCATCAAAAATTGGTATCAGAGGAGTTGGTTCTACCACAGAACTCAGGACTCTGATCATTCTTTCACTTAAGCAATAGTGTTAAGGGTGCCAAGTGTGGTTTTTGGTTCAGGGAGTCCAGTGTTGGTGCGGTGGCCAACGTATTCATACACCAGGACCCTGACTACTGATTTCTGACTCTGTCCAAGAAAACAAATATTGCGTGTCTTTTTTTAAAAGTTCTCTTTATGTCCGCTCAACCAGGTTATCTCACCAGGTTTAAATCATTTGACCATTTCGCATCTGTTCATGATTCCTCTACAGAGACAATCAGTTGGAGTTCTGAGAGTACTCGCTGAGCGATGAGGCTTCGCTGCAGGGCCTTCTTGCTATGATGGCACATTTAGGTGGTGTTCCAGCAGCAGCACCACCCATTGGGAAGCAGATGCCACAAGCTTTACTAGCAGCAGATGCACTCTTAATGTTATTATGAGGTCATGATTTCTTGTGTTTACATCCCTAGGTTATGAATAATGGTTTTTTTAGGTTTTGCATATGATGGAAAATATAAGCGAATATCATTGTGGGAGACATTGATGATCTTTCACAAAATAAGAATAATGTTCTTTATGTATCTAAATATTCTATACTATTATAGTACTCATTCGTTTTTTCTAAAATATATTAAATATTCATAAAAATGATGTGATATAAATATATGGAAATCCTGGTTGTCGTTAGTTTTTATATGAGTAATGTTTTTGTTAACAATCAAAGAAATGGAAGATGAAATTTTTTTGAAATCGCAACAGATATTTCTTATGATATTTATAGGTGTCACAAAAAGGATAAATATAAGGATGTGTGAAGTATGGGAAATGTACCTTGAATTTTTTTAAAAGATAGTGTTAGTGGATTCCAAGTATTTTAAACTATGACTATATAATATAATTAGATGCGGATATAGAATAGAGGTTCCAACTTTAAATAACTATGAAATGGATTTATTGTTACAGACTGAATTTTCACCATGTGCAAAACTATGTTCCGTGAATCATATTTGGTTCGACACACGTAAAGAATTTTCATTGGAATTCATAAACTCTATATGAGGAACAAAAAGGTATTTAAATAATTAACATTAATGGACTAGGATAAACCATGGGTCTCGTATTATATTAAAAAAGGTTTCTCTAAGACCAGTAAATTTCAAGGAGAATATTTTCTTAAATTCTTTGAAATTTTACGTGTCCGCAGTTCCGGACAGCTCCTGATTCCGAGGCCCGGTGTGCCTAGAATCAATTTCTGAAGTTTTGTTCGGGTTCATTCATTAAACGTACATGGGGGGTTTTCTATCTTTTGAACCTTATCATGGAATTAAAATCCAAGGATACCGATGAACAGGAAGTGCTGGTATTCGCTTAAGGGGACCTTAACTGTAGCTGTGTTTTATGTGAGTTGAGAGTTAATTTTTGGGGAATTAGAATAAAATAAATAAAATTATGGAACATGAATTTTATTTATCTATGGTAGTTATATCCTACCAAGGGGAGTTAGAGGTGGGTAGCACACCCACCTAACCTCCCATGAGAGGATTTAGTGTGGTGGGCCCACATGAGGCCCTAACTCCTCACCTCCCCTTAATTCCTTTAAACCCCCATTAATCTCTCCTTCATTAATTTGAAAACATCCATTGATTTATGAGAACTATTCCTCTCCCCATATCCCTCTTTAATATTTTCCAACACATTTTAATTAATGAAGTCAAACTCTTCAATTAATTAATTAAGGATTTTGATCTTTAATTTTCAGGGGTTAATAAAATAATAGCATGAGCTATTATTTTAGTAGGGGACAGTAGTTTTGTTAGAGACACTTTGGGAGAGCATTAAAAAATTTGAAGAGAGTTTCCTTCTTCAATGAATAATGATGACCTCTTCGATGAAGAATGTTGATTCCTCGAAGAACAGTTCTCCTTTCGATGGATCTCGGACGAACGATACTCGAGCCGGGATTGCTGGTACTTTATGGGAGCGAGGAACGCCAACGATCATTGACAACTTCAACTCCTCCCTTGCGACGACGTCAACGAACCGAAGTCTGCCTTTTAATGATATCATCAACTGAAGACGAACCATGATGTAGGGGGTTGTTTTGTATATTTTCGTATGTTTTATTTACACCCTTGATAATGGGAGTTCTTTTATGATTAATTATTATTTGAACCACTAGCGCAGTGTGTACGGACTAACGAAAAAGTCTGGATCCATCGTCGTATCGTTCATGGTGTGTGGATTGATGGGAGATGAAGAAATAGGGCCGAAACGGAAATTTTAAGTCATCGCAGTGAAGAGCGGGTCCTTGGAGAGCCACAGGCGCAGACGGTGGGCAAAACGGACCACCGGAGCGCGTCTGGTACTCCGCAGAAGGCGGCAGCGCCGACGCGCAGCCGGAACAGTCCGCCGCGGGTGAGCCATGGCGGCGGAAGAAACCGGAACAGCAAATCCCTTCTGGAAAAGGAGGGGCGTGGCTCAATGCCGCACCAGCTAGGGGAGGTCGAGCCCTCCCCATACGGCCAGTTGGCCGAGCCAGCGCCCCCCCCCCCCCCCCCCCCCCGGCCGGGCCGGGAAGGGCCACGCGGGCCGGGAGGTGCCGGTCGGGTAGGACTGCGCTGGTCAGGCCGGGCCACACCAGCTGGGCTGAGCCACACCATCCGGGCCACTCTGCGCCCTCCTGGTCTGGACCCAGACCTAGGTCAGGTCCACCGGGTTCGTGCCGGGTCGGACCGGGCCCAGACGGCCCTTTTGGAATCTTTTTTGGTAAAATACCCATAACTTGAGTTACGAACCTCCGATCGACTCACCATCAGTTGCGTAAGATTCCTTGGATTATGGCAGTCATTTCGGTATATTACACTCATGGTTTAGGAAAATTTTGGGTACATTCGGGTTGGTTCGAACAGAAACCAATACGGCCCTCAGAGCGGAAACGCTTATAACTTAAGGACCGGACGTCTGATTGACGTGCCATCAACTACATTAGTTTCCTTTTTATGAGACGTATCGTTTGGAATACTCCACATGATGTTTATACTCAGTTGTAGTACAGTTGGGTTTGTTTACTTTAGAAACCAACCGGGCCCCTAGAACAAAAATTCTGATAACTCTCAGACCGGACGTTCGTTTGAAGATCCTTCAGCGGTGTTGGAAATCTCGTTGAGAAATGTTTTCTTTGATTATACCCCATGGGAGTTCGGGGTATAATTGAGATATGGTGGGTTTGTTTGTACACGAAACCAACAGGGCCCCCAGGATAAAAAGGCTAATAACTCACAGACTACGCGTTTGATTGACGCACCGTCTATTGCATTGAGACCCCTATGATGAGGCGGACTTTTGAGATACATCCATGTGAGAATATGTGACACTTGGAGTATCGACCTGTAGCTCATGGAACGAATCCTCCTGAAGACGATCATATAGAGTTTAGAGTCCTAGTAGCTGGATGATACCTGATGACTGCTTGTCTGATTCGTTTTGGGGTGACTTGACTAGCCCAGTGGGGAACACTACTATGTTGGGGAAGTAGTCCCATGGAGGGGAGCACTACTATGTAGGGGCGGTAGTCTCGTGGTACTCGATAGAAGGAGTACCTCTGTAGGATATCAGGGGGAGCGCTACTGTGTGGTGGCAGTAGACCCATGGCGTGGAGTGCTATTGTGTTGTGGTGACAGACCTACGGTAATCGACAGAGGAGGAGTGCCTTAGCAGTCGAAGGTTATTGAGTAGCAAATCGGAGTCACGACATGACCCATGTGCTTGACAGAGGAAGTGTTCTCCAGCAGCCGTGTTTTCATCATCATGAATAAAAATAATGGTTTTAGCTGAGTCAATGTCCTTTGTGATTTCCTCATGATTGAGATGGGTTACTTGATAACTTAGGTATAAGTATGGACATATACCTAATTAAAGGTTATCTGTTGAGATCTTTGTTTTGATTTATCGTTGTTGGATTTTGTGAGACCTTGACGGTCAGAGGGATCCTACTGAGTATTGATATACTCACCCCTACACGGGCTATGCCCATACCTCATTGTGTTGGATGCAGACGACAGACAGCGCAGACTGAGGCAGAGTGTGCGAGGACTGGTCAGTACCTGGAGGTGGACACTCGGGGTGATGTCACACAGAGCGGACCAATAGATGTGGAGTGCTGAGGAGGAAATATTTACCTACCCTTCAGGTAGGAACCCAGAAGACCATCCTAGAGTTGCTTCACCATTCAGCTGTTTGTCTTTCCAGTTGTATTTTTATTTGTGTTGTAGTTGTACCTTTATATTGGGATTTTATTTCCATACCCTGTGTACTTTCCGCACACCTATTATACTGCATTACTTTTTGTTTCCTTCCGCTTGTTTCCTAGTTGTGTGTGTGCTTACTTTGTATAAAAGCAATGCCTTCTGAGTTCTAGGGAATTACCCTTTTGGTGCTAATCGCCAGCCCTGTCCTATGGAAGGCGGGCTTAGATTTGTCAATATGTGGACCCCAGGGGATGGTTCGTGAGAAATTGGTATCAGAGGAGATGGTTCTACCACAGAACTCAAGAATCTGATCATTCTTTCACTGAAGCAATAGTGTTAAGGGTGCCAAGTGTGGTTTTCGGTTCAGGGAGTCCAGTGTTGGTGCGGCGGCCGACGTATCCATACACCAGGACTCTGAGTGCTGATTTCTGACTCAGTGCATGAAAAAAAATATTGCATTTCTTTTTTCAAAAGTACTCTTTATGACTGATCAACCAGGTTAGCTCACCAGGTTTAAATCATTTGACCATTTCGCATCTGTTCAGGATGCCTCCACACAGACAATCAGTTGGAGTTCCGAGAGTACCCGATGAAGGCCCACCGAGTGACGAGTCTTCGCTTCAGGACCTTCCTGCTATGATGGCACATTCGAGTGGTGTTCTAGCAGCAGCACCACCTGATGGGAAGCAGATGCCACCAGCTGTACTAGCGGACAATGCACACTTACAGAGCACATTGCATGAGTTCCAGCAGCAGAGGCCTCCGGGGTTATGAGTTGAGACAGATTCCCAGGCAGTAGAGGATTGGATGGAGAAAATTGCTTGAGTTTTCCTCCTAGTTGAGACACTAGTGGATCAGATGGTGATCTTATATCCTAGTCTTTCCATGTTTGACCACGAGGTTGGTACGCTTAGTGATGAGGCTTTGGTACGTGGAATGATGTCTGAGGTAGTACCTTCGGGTAGTGTTCCAACTATATCACTACCTGTTGGTCAGCAGTTACATCCAGTGGTACTTGTAGAGGAAACATGTTGGAATAGTGTTATACACCTATTTCAGCATTAGATACACCTTAGGTTCCGAGGTGAGCCCGGCTCATAGGTGGCTAAGGACTAGCTTGAGGAGGTGGCTGTGAGTTTTCTAGAGCTTATAAAGCTTCAGCAGGATGACATGTCAGCGGCTGAGTATTCATCGATGCATACTGATTGTTACTGGTACATGATGACTACGATACAATTAGTGATTTAGAGCTCGGACCTCAGAGATTGGTGTGTTTAAAAGACATCTGAGCCAACACTTTTCCTCTATCCATTACTACTTATGATAGGGTTCTAGAGAGAACCTTTGTGGATGAATGTTTGTTGGATGAATGGATACAGCTAGAGGATGTTAGATGTGGGAAAGCTGGGAACTGGCACTAGTCTCATAGACTTGGGCTTGTAAAATGTTTCAAGAAGAGGAAGTGTTCAAAAAATGAATCTGCAGAGCAGCAGATGTGGAAGCAAAGCTAGGAGAGCAGCATGAGGTGGTGTACATTTCAACATGTTACAACCAACCGCCTTTGTAGTCCCCGCCAGGCTCAGGGAGCAAGAAGGCAGGGGAAGAGAGTAGCTACATACGGTCAAGGAGTGTGACCCAGGGCTCTAGGAATGATTCGAGGTACGGTCTGTGTCTACTACTAGCTGACGTAACAACATACATTGATATGAATCATTCCTTCCTTCCACAAATCTTGTCCTAGACCTAGAGTTTCTGGTTAAGTCGTTGACTTGACCCTCGCGTCTAGAGATACCTTTTGGAGGAAACTCTATAATCATGCTTACGTCGATAGTGTGATCTGACCCTTGAGGCTAGAGTTTCGGTTGGAACCTTTTGGTGGCAGCATCAAGGCTTTACGATGTTTGTTTTGGTATGGAATGGGAAACCACAATTCATACACAGATTGACTGTATTAGGAAAAAAGGTTGTGGTTTACCTATAATGTTGGGATGAGTTTTCCTTGGTCGGAGAAAAGGAAACCCCAGGCAACACCAGTTGGAATCATGCATAAGTGGGTGCAGTCTATCACTCATGAGTCGGCCAGACAAAGATTTATGCTAGACTTCTCAAGATTTGTTGCACCGCTTATAGCTTTGACGAAGAATGGAAAACCCTTCGTGTGGTGAGAGAGATGCCAGTAGAGCTTTTCAGGAGCTAAGGCAGAGTTTGACCAGTGCTCCCATCTTGAGGCTATGACCAAGAATGTGAAGATCATCCAGGGGTGGATTAAGACTGCACATAACAGAAAAAAGTCCTATGTTGATAAGAGATAGAGTCCACTACATTTCGAGGAATGAGACCATGTTTTCCTATGGGTCTCACCTTGACAAGGTCTACAGAGATTTGATCGGGGAGACTAGTAATCTCCATAATTCATCAGACCTTTCCATGTCTTCAATAGAGTAGGTGATGTGGCTTACCGCCTGGACCTTCCACCTCAGTTGCACCAGGACCACGATGTTATCCACGTATCTCAACAGAGGAGATGTGTGCACCACCTATCCGTCAAAATTGACCACGGGGATCTGGACATCGATGACAGGGTGTCATTAATAGAGGTTCAAGTGGATATTGAGAATTGACAGGAGAGGGTCCTACATGGATGGTCGATTCCTCTGGTGTGTGTTTGATGGCAGCACGGATTCTTCCAGGAGAGCACATGGGAGCGAGAGGCTCAGATGCGTGCTCAATACCCCTCTTTTGTTTCCCTAGTGTGTGTTGGGGATTTTTGGGATGTAAATCCCTGAGGTTGGTGTAATGTAAAGACCTGAAAATTTCAAGGAATTTTTTTCTCTTAAATGCTATGAAATTTTACGAGTCTGCAGTTTCTGACAGCTCCTGATTCTAAGGCCTGGTGTGCCAGGAATCAATTTCTGAAGTTTTGATCAGGTACGTTCAATAAAATAACATGCATGTTTTTTTATATTTTGAACCGGTTCTTGGAATTGAAATCTGAGGACACCGATGAACTCGCAGCGCCGATATTCTCTTAAGGGGACCTTTACCATAGTTGCATTTTATGCTGGTTGAGAGTTAATTTTTGGGGAATTAGAATAAATAAAATAAAATTTTGAAGCAGTTTATATATGGCAGTTATATCATACCAAGGGGAGATTGAGATGGGGACCACACCCACCTAACCTCCCATGAGAGGATTTAGTGTTGGTGGGCCCACACAAGGCCCTAAATCCTCACCTCCCCTTAACTCCCTTAAACCCCCATTAATCTCTCCTTCATTAATTTGACAACTTTCCTTTATTTATGAGAACTATTCCTCTCCCTCTCTCCCTCTTTAATATTTTCCAACACATGTTAATTAATTAATTCAAACTCTTTAATTAACTAATTAAAGAGTTTGATCATTTATTTGCATAGGTTAATAAAATAATTTCATGAGCTATTATTTTAGTCGGTAACATTTTTGGTGTTGGAGAAACAGTGGGAGACCATTATAGTGTTTGAAGATAGTGTCCTTCTTCAATGAATAATGACGCCCTCTTCGATGAAGAATGCTGATTCATCGAAGAACGGTTCTCCTTCCGATGGATCTCCGACGAATGACGCTCGAGCCGGGATCAATGGTACTTTGCGGGAGCGACGAACGCCAACGATCATCGACACCTTCAACTCCTCCCTTGCCACAATGTCAACAAACTGACTTCCACCTTTTCATGATATCATCAATGCACGTCGAACCATTAGGTATGGGTTTGTTTTGTATATTTTTTTATGTGTGATTTATACCCTCAAGCAATGGGTTTATTTTGTGATTATTTATTATTTAGTCCACTAATGTGGTGGGTACATGCTAACGAACAAGTATGGACACATCGCCATATCATTCTTGATGCACGGATTGATGAGCGACGATGAAACGAGGCCTCAATGATTATTTGAAGTTGTCGTAGTGAATAGAGTGTCTCAGGAGAGCCGCAGACACAGAAAGTGGGTGAAACAGACCACCGGAGCACGTCTGGTGGTCCGCGGAAGGCGGCGGGTGCGCACCGCCAGAACAGTCTTCCGCGGATGAGCCACGGAGGAGGATGAAACCGGAACGCCAAGGTCGTTCTGGAAAAGAAGTGGTGAGGCTTAATGTCGCGCCAACTGGGGGAGGTCGTGCCCTCCCCACCCGGCCCACTGGTCGCCCAGTGCCCCCCCCCCCCCACCCCCCACCCCCGGCCGGGCAGGGGGGGCCACAGGTCGGGCCCGCATGTTGGACCAGACAGCGCAGTCCGCGCATGCTGAGCCGGGCCGGACCCGGACCCGGGTCGGGTCGACATGGTTCGGGCCGACCCAGGGTGGGTTGGGTCGGGTCGGACTGGGCTTAGACACCCCTTTAAGAATCCTTTTCGGTAAAATACCCATAACATGACCTATAGAACTCTGATCGATGCACCATGAGTAGCGAAGGATTCCTCGGATCGAGACGGTCATTGTGGTATAATACACTAATGTTTTTGGAAAAGTTTGAGTACGGCCGGGTTCATTCGAACCAGAAACCAATCGGGCCCTTGAAGTGGAAACACATATAAATTAAGTATCAGACGTCCAATTGAGATGTCGTCAACAACGTTTGTTTCCTTTTGATGAGACGGATCATTTATCATACTCCACATGTGTTTTGGACGTAGTTGGAGTATGGTCAGGTTGGTTGACCTTAGAAACCAACCGGCCCCCTGGAACGGAAAATCCAATAACTCTTAGACCAGACATCTGTTTGAGGATTCGTCAGCGGCGGTGATAATCTCATTGAGAAACGATTCCTTTGAGTATACCCCATGGGATTTCGGGGTAGAGTTGAGATATGGTTGGGTTGGTTCATACACAAAACCAACCGGGCCCCCCGGGATAAAAAGAAAAATAACTCACAGACCGGGCGCCCGATTGACGCGCTGTCTGTTTCCTTGAGACCCCTATGATGAGGCGGTCCTTTGAGATAATTCCACGTGAGAATACGTGACACTTGGAGTATCGACCTGTAGCTCATGGATCGGATCCTCCTGGAGATGAGCATACGGAGTTCGGAGACCTAGTAGCTAGAAGAGACCTGATTACTACTTGTCCGATTTGTTTCGGAGTGACATGACTAGCCCATTGGGGAATTCTACTCTGTAGGGGTGGTAGACCCATGGCTGGGAGCACTACTTTGTAGGGGCGGCAGACCTAGGATACTCGATAGAAGGAGTACCTTCATAGGCTATCATGGAAAGCTCTACTATGTTTGGGCGGCAGACCAATGGCGGGGAGCGCTACTATGTTGGGGCGACAGACCAGCATTAATCGACATAGTATGAGTACCTCAGCAGTCTCAGGTTCGTGAGTAGCACCTCAGAGTTGTGACAGGACTACTGCACTCGACAGAGGAGGAGTTCTTCAGCATCCGTGTTTTCAACATCATGAATAAAAATCATAGTTTAAGCTGAGTCAATGAATTTTTTTTCCTCATTATTTAGATGGGTTACGTGATAACATATGTATATGTATAGGCATTTACCTAGGTAAAGGTTATCTGTTGCGATATTTTTTGTGGTTTATCCGTGATGGATTTTGTGAGACCTGGAGGGTCTCGGGATCCCTACTAAGTATCGTTATACTCACCCATACACGGGCTATGCGTGCACCTCATTGTGTTGGATGCAGACGACAGACAGCGCTGACCAAGGCTGAGTGTACAAGGACTGGATGGTACCTAGAGATGGACAATCGGGGTGACTACAAAAGGAGCGGACAGATAGACGCAGAGTGTTGAGGATGACATCTGTACCCACCCATCGGGTAGGAACCTGGAGGACGATCCGGGAGTTTCTTAACCATTCAGTTGTTTGTCTTTCCAGTTGTATATTTATTTCAGTTGTATTTATAAATTTCTATTGGGTTTGTATTTCTGTACGCTTTGTACTTTCAGCATGCCTGTTATACTACTTTTCGTAGTGTTTCCATCTTCTTGTTCTCTGGTTGTGTGTGTGGTTAAATTTTATAAAGGCAATTCCTTCCCAGTTCTAGGGAATTACGCTTCGGTGCTAGTCGCCAGCCCCTGACCTATGGATGACGGGCTTGGGGTAGTCACTATGCGGGCCCCGGGGGATAGGTCGTGACAGTTTCATGAATAAGAAATCCTATAAATGGTTTTTATTTATTATTTGCTTCTGCATTATCATTATTCTTGCTCATACCATGATTTTTGGTTGTAGTTAATGGTGGAAAATGAAAGATGTTGATTAATATTTAATGTTAGATAAAATGTGTCTATGATAAATTAAATTCAATAAAAACTCTACAGAATGATATAGTGATTACAACTGATCATTTGTCATGATATTTTATAACCAACATGAAACGTAACCAAATATTGGACTCTACAAAGAAGAAATTATTTTTTTTCTTGAGAGTTCGAGTGGTGGAGACCATAGAGGAATGTTGATTTTGTTTCTTATATATAGATAATGTTGGAAGAATCACCCATATGTATATCATATAGTAACATTAAGAAAAATTACTTTTTTAAAATATGGACACAAAGAAAGTAGTTGTTGGGGAAAATTTTAAGGTTTAGTTAACGAAATGGAAGAGAATAATGTTGTCCCATTGATATCATTGATGATTGAATGTTTCAAATGAAGAATGTTAGTGAATTATTCATATTTATTCAATATAGGGAATGATATTGATGATTAAAAGCAAGTTTGAATGGGTAATAGTTATTATAATGAAGATGATGAGACTACAAATGACATATGAAAAATATGGGTTTTTCAAAAGGTATTTTTCAAGTAAATTATAAGACTAATAATTAAATTGAGGATAATTAATGTTAATAAATGATTTATATTAAATATTTTTGAAATGAGTTATTATGTAATATGTAAAGACCCGTAAATTTCAATGGAATTTTTTTTATTTTTCATTGAGATTTTACGAGTATGAAGTTTCTGACGGAACCTGATTCCAAGGCTCGGTGTGCCCGAAATAAATTTCCAAAGTTTAGCTCGGGTAAATTTAGTGAACAAACGAGCAGGTTTTCCTAACATTGGAACCAGTGCTTGGAATCGAAATCAGAGGGCACCGATGAAACTGCAACGCTGGTACTTGCTTAGGAACACCTTTTCTGGAGTTGTGTTTGCTCAGGTGAGGATTTTAAATAAATGAGTTAACTGAGGAGTGAAATAAAAATTTGTGCTACAAATTTTATTTCTATTCTATGCAGTTACAACATATACATGGAAGTTGAGGTGGGACCCACTACTTCCTAACTCAATATGGTAGGATAATAGTGAGATGGGGGCCACACGAGCCAAACCCATTCAAACCCCCTTAAAACCACCCTCGTGCATTTATTTGTGTAACACACCCACACCTCCGCCGTTTTAATGTCAAGTCATCTCAAGAAGTTTTTCATCCACATTAAATAAATGCCAATTTAATGCCTAAATAATTGGATAACACACGTTAATTAATTTTATGAATTCATTTGGAATTTCAAATTAATGATGGCTTGTGTGTGTGTAAATTAAATAAGACAGCGTCTTATTTTATTGGGGGATTCACTATGTGGAGGTGAGAACCCTCAAAGATTTTCTTCTTCCTTCTTGAAGAACGCGAAGAACATATAAGCTTCAATGAAAAATGATGTCTCATCTTTACATCTTCTTCCCGCATCGGAGGAAGTGAGGTCCTACATATTTCATCAGGTGAACATCGACGACATATGGAGCCTCTTTCCCCAACGTTTTCTTCTGTGATATTGTTTCTCAAGGATGATCCTCATTCGACAACATCTTCCAGGTTGAGGATTTTTGTATAAAGTATATGTGAATTATCCCCTCGTGCATGCGTATTTGGATTTCAGGGTGTTTAAATAATTTACCCTAAATAAAATATGCCATCATCTAAAGCATGTCTTTTAGAGATTTCCTTTGAAAAACACATAATGTGGAGGGTGCAGGCTGAACAAACATGGCCCGAAAACCCTCCGCAGTTTGTTTATTGGTTTTTGGATCAATGGGCGATGACGAAGCGGGCCACAAAGGCGTTTTGAACCCTTCACAGAAATCTACAGGTCATGGGAGAGCCGCAGGCGCAGACAGAGGGAAAAAAGGACCACCGGAGTGCGTCCAGTGGTCCGTGGAAGGCGTTGCCGGTATGCACACCGGCACGGCGGTTCCCATGCGCGCTGCAGGGAGGAGCCGCCACGGCTGAATCTGCGGCGATGGCAGGAAGACCAGATCCCGCGGCCACGCGAGATCCAGGGAAGACGCGGCGACCAGCTCCACGTCTGCTGGCAAGGGGTGTGGGGGGGGGGGCGAGTCCCCCCCTCCCCAACTCGGCCCGCTGGCCGAGCCAGAGCGCTCCCTCGGCCAGGCCGGGTCGGGTCGAGCGGACCCGGCCGGGCCCAGACCCCCAATTTCAGACTGTTTTCAGTCATTTGCCCATATCATGGGCTACGGACCTCTGATCGACGCACCATCAGTTGTGTTGGGATTATAGGATTGAGGCGGTCGTTTTGGTATATTACACTCAAGGGTTCGGAGAACCTTGGGTATGTCCGGGCTGGTTCGAACATGAAACCAACCGGGCTCTCGGAGCGGAAACGCTTATAACTTGAGCTCCGGACGTCCGATTGCCGTTCTGTCGACATTGTGGGATTCCTATTTGTGAGATGGACCTTTTGGCTTACTCCGCTCGAGGTTTGGATGCAGTTGGAGTGCAGTCGGGTTGGTTTTGACTTAAAAACCAACCGGGCCCCTGGAATGAAAAAGCTAATAACTCTCAGACCGGGCGTCCGATTGACGTGTCGTCTGTCACATTGAGTTCCTTTCATCGAGACGGAACTTTTGGATACATCAACTCCAGACTGCGTGTCTGTTGATGTATCGAACGCCTTGGCTCGTGGAGCGGACCTTCCCGGAATCGAGCATGTTGTGTGTGGGAACCCTAGAGCTGGCTGCGAGTGCGATGATGATGACCACTGCACTGAAATCCTCTGTGGGTTCGGCAGCGACGACGACTGCACTGAAAACCTCCATGGGTTCATCTGCGATGACGACCGTACTGAAATCCTCCATGGTTTCGACGGTGATGACTACTGTTCTTGTATCATACGTGGGTCTGATAGTACTACTATTCTTGTATCCTACGTGGGTCCGACAGTGTTTGACTATGTACTTGTATCCTACGTGAGTCTGGCAGAGTAGCTGGTCTTGTATCCTACGTGGGTCTGACAGCTTATCTGGTTTAGTATCCTACGTGGGTCCCAACATAGATGAATCAGTGGCTAGATCTGATCATCTCTATCACCTTACGAAGAAGTATACCTGTGTGCTAAGTCTTGACTATTCAATCAATATCTTCGATATGATTGACTTTCTTTCCTATGTGAATTGGGTTGTGTTATCCTGTGTGGGTTGGTTGTGCTATTCAGTGTGGACTAGATCGAACTTGGGCTCGTATGTTGGAGCCGAACTGGAATTGTCGACTTAAGTATAATTATGGGAATATACCTAAGTAATGTTGGTTGTTACTTCGTGATTGTTTCTTTCCTTTGTGGATTATCCTATTTGGATTCTGAGAGACCTTCAAGGTCTCGAGGTCCCTACTGAGTAGTGTATACTCACCCCTACATGGGCTATGCCCGCACTACATTTTGTTGGATGTAGATGACGGAAAACGCTGATCTTGGGTGAGGCTTGTGCAGCAAGACGGTACCTGGAGGTGGACCACTGAGAGGGACATAATTGGAGCAGACGGCTGGATCCGAGGAGCAGAGGAGATGATCTGTACCCACCCTTCAGGTGGGATTTTCCAGAAGACGACTTGGACTTGCTGCTCACTTTTCTGCTATTGTACTCTCTTTCAGTTGTTCTTTACATTCTGTTTTACTGCACTTTTTAGTTTGGGTTTGAATTCTGGCCCACTTACTTTTCCACAGTTACTTTTGTACCCTGTTTTACTGAGTATTTACTTCTGCTGGCTTACTCTATGGTGTTAGTTTACTTTATAAAGGCAATTCCTTCCCTTTGTATCGGGATTTACGCCTTTGGTGCTAGTCACCATCCCCTGGCCTATGGGAGGCGGGCATGGGGTAGTCACGGCACGGGACCCGAGGACGGGTCGTGAAAAATTGGTATCAAAGGAGTTCAGTTATACCGTAGAACTCAGGACTCTGATCTTCCTTCTATGTGAAGAAATAGTATTAAGGGTATTGAGTGTGGTTATCAGTCCAGAGAGTCCAGTGTTGGTGCGGCGACCGACATATCCGTACATCAGGACCCTGACTTCTGATTTCTGACACAATGAATGAAAACATTGATTGCATGTGTGTTTCAAGGTTTTCACTATGATTACTTTGTGTCAGCTCACCAGGTATACTGTTTTGACCGTGGCACACCTGTTTCTTTTCAGGATGGCCCCACGACGGCAGCCATCTAGGGTTCTGATCCTTGTGTGATACGACAACCCACCGAGCGACAAGCCCTCAGTGTAGGACCCTCTTATAGCAGAGGCATCGGCTGTGCCTCTCCACGCTGAGCCACCGATGCCCCCAGCCCCAGCCGTTGAGAGTTCACATCGTCTTAGTGCACTACACGAGTTTTAGTTTCAGAGACCGCCGAGTTTGTGTAGGGAGACGAACCCTCAGGCTACTGGGGATTGTTTGGAGGCGGTTGTGTGAGTTTTCAGGTTAGTGGGGACACCAGCTGGTCTCATGGTGATCCTTACAGCGAGCCTCCTGCACGCGGCAGCAGGCAGATGGTGGAGATTGATGCTCCAGGTGCACGACAAGGCATCCCTTCTCTAGACGGACTTTGAGAGCCTCTTCTGCTTTGAGATCATCCCAGCCACCCTCTGTGAGGTGCGCATCCATGAGCTACTACAGCTGCGGCAGGGAAGCATGACAGTCGCCCAGTACTCAGCGAGATTTCCGATCTCTTCCGCTATTCGATGGACATGGTACGAGACCCATTATTCCGGGCTCGGACCTTCGAGCAAGGATTAATGCATGAGATCAGGGAATCGATGATCTCCCTCAGCATTCTGATACATGCATGAGTACTGGGGCAAGCCCTTATCATAGTGAGCTTTCTTGCTGAGCCTGCACCAGCAGCGAGACCTACCGCAGGGTGGCACGTAGCAGAGTCGTCTGCAGCTGGTAGTCGACGGATGTCACAGGGCTCCTGGTGGACCAGACTATCAGGACGATGACCTCAGGACACTGGCTCAAAGGTGCAGGGCACACGACGCAGAGACAGCCTTCCGAGGAGCAGACAGTGCTATGCATGCGGCGGGCAGGGCCACATGACTCGTGACTACCCGACCCACCATGTAGAGGAGTAGTAGACAGTTGAGGGACCACCCAGGCAGAGGAAGAGGGTCGAATTTGGCGGTCCGCATGGAGCAGGAGGACGAGGCAGAGGAGCTTGATGAGCAGAAGGTGGTGGGAGACGCTTTGAGTATTTACCACCACAACCTCCAGGAGGCCTTCCCCATCCAGAGGGAGCTGGCTGGTAGAGACAGGCTCAGCTTCAGGCAGTGGAGGCCTACGACCACGGCGCGCCAGAGATGATTCAATGTACTAACTATGTCTACTCCACCCTTTCTGTTGTTCTTATTGAAATAGGAGCGAGTCATTCTTTTATTGCAGCTGCCCTTGTACGGAGCTCGGAGATTCCAATGGATCCGTTGGCTCTATCCATACGGCTAAAGACTCCTACGAGAGCGGATATGAGGATTACGCACTGGTGTCGGCTATGTGAGCTTACTTTAGGAGGTGGGAGCTTCGACTAGGATCTTCTTGTAGCGGCGTCAAGGCCTTACGACGTCATCTTGGGAATAGATTGGTTATCTAAAGTCAATGCTCATATCGACTGTATTAGGCCCAAGGTGAGGTGTGTTCGCACCGATGGGAGCAGGTTTACCTTCACGGGCAAGAAGGGAGCTTTTGCAGTGCAAGACGGACTCTCACAGAGGAGAGGCCAGCCGATCACTCATCATTTGGATAGCCTCTTCCTAGAATCATTGGATGTGCAGAGTCCATGTTTTCCTATAGTGGTGGATCAGTATGTGGATGTTTTTCCTGACGATGTTCCAGGACAACCTCCTCGCAGAGAGGTAGACTTTTATATCGACCTATACCCATGGACAGCCTCGATATCCACACCAACATATCGGATGGATCACGCTGAGAATACATAGCTACGGGTACAGCTGGAAGACTTGAAGGGAAAGGGATTCATCCAACCCAGTGTTTCACCCTGGGCTTCCCCCATTTTGATGGCCAAGAAGGCGGATGGGAGCTTACGACTGTGTGTCGACTATCGTCGCCTAAACCCAGTGACTATGAGGAACAAGTATCCTCTACTGGGGATTGACATCCTCTTCGATCTTCTCAAAGGATCATGGTGGTTCTCGAAGATAGACCTCAGATCAAGCTATCATCAGCTCAGAGTTTGGGAAGAGGATGTGCCGAAGACGACCTTCAGATGTCGGTATGGCCACTATGAGTTCTTTGTTATGTGTTTCGGCGTAACCAATGCTCCAGAAGTGTTCATGAGTCTCATGAACAGGATCTTTTAGCCATACCTTGATTGATTTGTCGTGGTCTTCATCGACGACATATTGATATACTCGACCACTGAGGAGGAGCACGGCTACCACATGCGGGTTGTACTGGACACACTCTGAGAGCACCAGCTTTACGTTAAGATCTCAAAGTATCAGTTCTAGTTGCGTGAGGTCCACTTCATGGGACACGTCAACTCTGAGGCATGAGTTGAGGTGGACCCTGTGAAGATCGAGGCAGTTCTATCTTGGGAGCCACCCAGGAGTGTGACAGAGGTGCGGAGTTTCTTAGGGATAGCTGGATACTACTGGAGATTCGTGACCGACTTCACCAGAGTTTCGGCACCACTATTAGCTTTGATGAAGAAGGGGAAACCCTTCGTTTGGTCATGCAGATGTCAGCAGAGCTTCCAGAAGATGAGACATAGGTTGACCAACGCACCTATCTTGAGGCTAACAGAGGAGGGACTAGGGCACGTAGTCTACTGTGATGCATCAGGGACTGGACTCAGATGTGTCCTGATGCAGGAGTGGGCAGTGATCGCCTATGGATCACGCTAGTTGATGGAGCATGAGCAGAACTACGATACCTATGACCTGGAGTTAGCAGCAATTGGTTCTCTGAAGATGTGGCGACACTATCTGATGGGAGAGCACTTTACAGTCTACTCTGACCACCAGAGTCATAGGTACATCTTCTCGCAGAAGAAACTGAACCTGAGATAGTGGCAATGGCTCATGTTCATTCAATACTATGACTTTGAGATAGTCTATACTCCTGGAAAGGGGAATGTTGTAGCTGATGCTCTCAGAAGGAGGACGAGCATTCAGCTACTTGGGGAGGTGACGGAGAAGCTAGCCGCTTTATAGATATCCTTCGTGGATAGATAAGAAATAGCCTTTCTCCAGTCACTCACAGTCACTGCTCCACTACTATAGCGGGTCAGAGAGGCACAGCGTGGGGACGCTGACTGTGAGACACGACATGCACAGGTTTCCATAGGGCAGACACCTTATAGTTTTTCTATGGGAGGAGAGTACGTTATCCTTTTCAGAGGACGTACCATGGTACCAGCTACTTTACAGGAGGAGGTTCTGAGAGAGTTCCCCACTTCCCCTTTAGCGGTACATCAAGTATTGGAGAAGATGTACCCGGATCTTAGACGAAATCACGGGTGGAAGGGTATGAAGAAGGCTGTGGCAGAGTTCCTTTCTCGATTCCTCACCTTCCAGAAGGTGAAGGCGGAGCACCAGGTACCAGTAGGCTTGGTACAACCCTTGGAGGACCCAGAGTGGATGTGGGATGGGATATCAATGGATTTTGTGACTGGACTACCACGTACTTCCAGAGGTCATTACTCCATTTGGGTGATTTTCAACCGACTCACCAAGTCAGCCCACTTCTTACCCATCATAGAACAGGGCTCGGTGTAGAGCATGGGATGCCTTTATTTTCAAGAGATTGTGCGGATTCATGGTGTACCATCATCTATCTTCTTAGATCGAGATGCTCGCTTTACTTCCCGGCTTTGCAATGGGCTGCAGGAGGCATTCGGGATGCAGTTGCGTCTGAGCACCGCCTTTCACCCTCAGAAGGATGGTCAGACGGAGAGGACCATTCAGACTCTCGAGGACATGCTCCGTGAATGTGTCCTCGACTTTGGTCATAGCTGGGAGGACCACCTACCCTTGGTGGATTTCACGTACAACAATAGCTACCACTCCACCATCGGGATGGCACCATACGAGGCATTGTACGACCGACCTTGCAGATCACCTCTGTGCTGGATAGACCCTGGGGAGTTAGCACTTGTGGGACCGAAGATGGTCCAGGCCATGACAGAGAAGGTCTAGGTCAACCAGGAGTGGATGAGGACAGCTCAAAGCTGGCAGAAGTCTTATGCTGATAGGAGGCGGAGACCACTGGAGTTCGAGGATGGCGACCACATTTTCTTACGGGTCTCACCTCGATGTGGATTACATAGATTTTTCTAGGGTGGAAAGTTATCTCCGTGCATCCTCGGACCATTCCAGGTTTTAAGCAGGATAGGTGAGGTGTCTTATCGCCTGGCTCTACCTCATTAGTTGCAATGGGTGCACGACGTCTTCCACGTATCTCAGCTAAGGAGGTCCATACATGACCTGACACATATCATCGACCATGGGGAACTGGACATTGACGATGGGGAAACTTTTGCGGAGGTCTCAGTGGAGATCGATGATCGAAAGGATCAGGTCCTACATGGGTGGTCGATTCCTCTAGTGTGCATCATATGGCAGCATGAGAACCACCCGGAGAGCACTTGGGAGTGAGAGGCTCAGATGCGTGCTCAGTAAATTCATTTGTTTCCCTAGTTTGTGATGTATCTTTACGGTGACGTAATGCCATGAGGTTGGAGTAATGTAAAGACTCGTAAATTTAAAGGGAAGTATTTTTATTTTTCTTTGAGATTCATGGAGTATGAAATTTCTGATGGCACCTGATTTCAAGGCTCGGTGTGCCCAGAATCAATTTCCAAAGTTTAGCTCGGTTACGTTCAGTGAACGAACGAGCGGGTTTTCCTAACTTTTGAACCGGTGCGTGGAATCAAAATACGAGGGCACCGAGGAAACTTAAGTTCTGAAATTTTCTTAGGAACACATTTTCTGGAGTTTCGTTTGCTCGGGTGGGTATTTTAAATAAATGAGTTAACCGATGAGTGAAATAAAAATTTGTGCTACAAATTTTATTTCTATTCTAAGAAGTTACAACCTATGCATGGAAGTTTAGGTGGGACCCACTATGTCCTAACTTCATATGGTAGGATAATAGTTTGGTGGGGCCAACATGATCCACACCCCTTCAAACCACCTTAAAACCTCCCTCATGAATTTATTTTTGTAACACACACGCACCTCCCCCGTTTTAATGTCAAGTCAACTCAAGCGGTTTTTCTTCCACAATAAATACATGCCAATAAAATGCCTAATTAATTGGATAAAGCGCGTTAATTAATTTGATGAATTCATTTTGAATTTCAAATTAATGATGGCTTGTGTGTGTGTAAATTAAATATGACAACCTCTTATTTTATTGCAGGATTCGAACTGTGGAGGTGAGAACCTTCATGGATTTTCTTCTTCCTTCTTGAAGAACACGAAGAACATCGAAGCATCAACGAAGAACATCGTCTCATATTTACATCTTCTTCCCGCATCGACGGAAGCGAGATGCCACATCCTTCATCAGGCTAACATCGACGACGTACGGAGCCTCTTTCCGCGACGTCGTCTTCCAAGACGTCATTTCTCCTTGATGATCCTCATTCGACGACTTCTTCCAAGTACGGGATTTTCGAATAATGTATATGTGAATTATCCCCTCGTGCATGCATATTTTGATTTCAGGGTTTTTGAATAATTTACCTTGAATAAAATATTCCATCATCTAAAGTTTGTCTTTTAAAGATTGCCTTTGAAAAACACCTAACGTGGAGGGTGCGGGCCGAACAAACACGGCCCGAAAACCCTCTACAGTTTGTTTATTGGTGTGCGGATCGACGGGCGACGATGAAGCGGGTCCGAAAGTCGTTTTGAACCCTTCGTAGTAATCTACGGGTCTCGGGAGAGATGTAGGTGCAGACGGCGGGCAAAACGGACCACCGGAGCACGTCCGGTGGTCCGCGGAAGGCGCTGCAGGGGCGCCGCGCCAGCGCGGTGCCGACAGAAGTCGTCGCGGATCAAGCCGCGGCACCCAGCGTCGCGTCCGCTGGCAAAGGGTGGGGACCGCATCCCCCCCCCCCCCCGGCCAGGCCGAATAGGGTCACGCGGACCAGGCCGGGGCGCGCCAGGTCGAGCCGGGCCGCACCGAGTCGGGTCAAAGCCTGACCCGAGTTAGCTTGATCCTGTTTGGGCAGACCTAGGGGGGTTGGGCTGGGCCGGGCTGTGTCGGGCCGAGACCCCCCATTTGGGACTATTTTCAATCATTTGCCCATATCGTGGGATTCAGACCTCCAATCGATGCACTGTTAGTTGCGTTGGGTTCCTTGGATTGAGACGGTCGTTTTGGTATATTACACTCAAGGTTTCTGTGAACCTTGGGTACGGCCGGGTTGGTTCGAACACAAAACCAACCAGGCCCTCGAAGCGGAAGCGCTTATAACTTGAGCTCCGGACGTCTGATTGACATGCCGTCAACATTGTTGGATTCCTCTGGGTGAGACGGACCTTTTGGCTTACTTCACTATAGGTTTGGACGTAGTTGGAGTGCGGCTGGGTTGGTTTTGACTTAAAAACCAACCAGGCCCCTCAAACGAAAAAGCCAATAACTCTCAAACCGGGCGTCCGATTGACGCGCCGTCTGTCACATTGAGTTCCTATCGTCGAGATGGAACTTTAGGATACATCAACTCCAGACTTTATGTTAGTTGATGTATCGACCCCCTTGGCTCGTGGAGCGGACCGTCCCAGAATCGAGCATGTTGTGTGCGGGAACCCTAGAGATGGCTGTGACTGCGACGACGATGACGACATCACTGAAATCCTCTGTGGGTTCGGCAGCGACGACAAATGCACTGAAATCCTCCATGGGTTCGGCAGCGATGACGATCGTACTGAAATCCTTCGTGGGGTCGACGGCGATGACTAATGTTCTTGTATCCTACGTGGGTCCGATAGTACTACTGTTCTGGTATCCTACGTGGGTCTGGTAGTGTTTGACTCTGTACTTGTATCCTACGTGGGTCCAGCAGAGTAGCTGGTCTTGTATCCCACGTGGATCTGACAGGTTAGCTGGTTTAGTATCCTATGTGGGTCCCAACTTAGATGAATCAGTGGCTATATCTAATCATCACTATCACCTTACAAAGAATTATACCTGTGTGAGCTGAGTCTTGACTATTTAATAAATATCTTCGATATGATTTACTTGCTTTCCTATGTGGATTGGGTTGTGTTATCCTATGTGGGTTGGTTGTGCTGTCCTGTGTGGACTAGATTGAACTTTGGCTCAGATGTTGGAGTCGAACTGGAATTGGTGACTTAGGTATATGTATGGGAATATACTTAAGTAGTGTTGGTTGTTAGTTCGTGATTGTTTCTTTCCTTTGTGGATTATCCTATATGGATTCTGGGAGACCTTCGGGGTCTCGGGGTCCCTACTGAGTAGCGTATACTCACACCTACATGGGAGATGCCCGCACTACGTTGTGTTGGATGCAGATGACGGACAGCGATGATCGTGGTTGAGGCTTGTGGAGCACAATGGTACCTGGAGGTGGACCACTGAGCGGGACATACTTGGAGCGGATGGCTGGAGCCGAGGAGCAGAGGAGACGATCTGTACCCACCCTTCAGGTGAGATTTTCCAGAAGATGGCTTGGACTTGCTGCTTACTATTTTGTTGTTGTACTCTCTTTCAGTTGTACTTTACTTTTCGTTGTACTGCACTTTTCAGTTTGGGTTTGTATCCTGGCCCACAAAATTTTCCACACTTAATTTTGTACCCAGTTTTACTTAGTGTTTACTTCTTATGGCTTACTTTTTGGTGTTAGTTTACTTTATAAATTCAATGACTTCCCTTTTTATCGGGATTTACGCCTTTGGTGCTAGTCGCCAGCCCCTGGCCTATGTGAGGCAGGCTTGGGGTAGTCACAGCATGGGACCTGAGGACGGGTCGTGACATAATAAGAATATTATTCTTATTTAATGGCTTGAGATGGATGTGGTATTAATGAAGATATGTTGTGTCGAAAATCATGAATTATGTCTCATGAATCCTTAAAAATATAAGGATTCTTCTACATATTTTTTTTATAAGGATTTCAAATATATGTTCAATGTTGTTGATGAAAAATAATTGATAATTAATATAATGGATCTATCTTTATTAAATTATGTTAAACCATATTTTTTTGGTTATGTTGTGAATATGATTTCTATTTTGGATAATGATATGATAGATGTGAATCATGTAAGTTGAATAGTATTGATAAACTTGGTACAAATTACATAGTTGTGAAAAAATTAATTTATGTTATCCTTCATCGAGTTTACAACATTATTTGAATTATCTAATATATTAAATAATTGATGGTTTTATTCAATGAATGATGAAGTATTTATGTTTTAATTGTGGTTTAATTGCAATTCTTGTTATTATAATTTTTCAAAAAAATATATAACTAAGGTATTAAAATATTATATATTTGAAAATATTGAGCTAATTTATGTTATTTGGAGGATTAATATGATGATATTCAATAACAATGTATCTGAATTTTTAATTTTTGATGTGGTATAAAGTTAACCATTTACGTATTGGATTATGTAGATTTTTGGATGAGTTTCTTATGATTTATTTATTTTTTCACCATATGAATTTTTATAGGTAACCTATGAATTTTGTTTTATATTAAATAGATATATAATTAAATGGTTTTAAATATTTCATGGATCATATTTACATATTCAGGAAAGAGAAATTACACTATTGGAGTTATATATTACGTGGAAACTAATCAAGGCACAACCAAGCATTGAGGGTGTGATTATAAAATGTAATGAAATCAATTAAGTATTTATTATCATAAAAATTACCCATCCAAATTAAATGGATCTTGAATTATTTTTTTCATGTAATCATGTTTTTTAGATTGTTTAAATTACCTGTTTCACAAAACAGTAGTTTATGGATTTGTGGTCATTTATTATCTCCCAATATTGATCTCCATCAATCTCTATAAGTATTTGGGTGTTAGTTTTCTCTTATATGCCCATTGTTTCACTTCCCCACAATGTTATCTTATTTGGAATCCTAGTATCTATTATTTCATATGAACATCACACATACTATTATTTCATTTCAATATTATTGTGTATTTTTCCATTTTAAAATGTGGGTTACCCATGATAAGATATTGTAATGTTAAACCCTTGATTATTGAGCACATGTTGAAATTGTGAGGGTGGAATTTATTTGGGGGGACCAGAATATAAAAACATGATATTTTGTAATATTTTTTTCAAATAAATTTAATTAATCTGTTATTTTGAGTAACACGAAACACTATGTTAAAATGAAACATGACATAATATTAATATATTTTTATTTAATATTATAGTTATCACCTAGTCATTGGAATGTTCAGTATGAATATTATTATATAAATTATAAATACATATGGTTTACACAAGTATATAAAATTAATACTTTGGTGTCTAATAAATGAGGAAAAAAAATATTTCAATGTAAGGGAAATAATTTTCAGAAAATCTATTTTTATGAAAAAATATGATTTTCCTCAATAATTTGAAAAAACAATTTCTTGAATAATTTTCTTATAATGAATATATTATATATTGAATAAAATTTTAACATTTAGCTTATATGGTTTATAGAAAAGAGATCCGAATATGTCCCATTTCACTAAAATACAATATTTTTATAAAAAGAAGGGTTGCCATAAATTTAAAATTTTTATTAAGAATAATATTTGATAATTTTTTAATATTTATTTTAATAAAGTAAAAAATAATTTTTTATATCATCATTTCAGTGTTATATTTGGGTAAATATTTGAGACTTTTATGAGAATAAAAATTTCACTATGAATACTAAGGAATACAATTGATTAATATGAATATTGATTTGTTTTAATGAATTTAAAAACATAAAAGATATTTTAAGATGGATTTAGAGGGAAAATAGTTCTATTATATATCTCTTAATCAAATATAGGTAATTAGACTCTCTTTTGTTTTTATTTTTAATATAATAATCTTTTTATCATCATTGTATTGAAAACCAACTTTCTCATAGCGTCTGAAGGATTAATTTTGAAATAAAATTTTACAATTATGGAATAGAACTTATAAAAATTTATTCAATATTTAGAATCCTAAAAATTCATCTTATGTAATAAGTTCAACTTAAATTTTTACACTATTGAATTATAAAAAAATTAAAAATTATTTACTACAGTTAAGGTAGTTATTTGTTTACCGATGCTAAAATTTAAAGAAAAGGGTTTAAAATAAAAAAAACATTTCAAACACCCATTTTATTGAAATATATACACCTTATATATTTTATTGTATATAATCTTCAATTGTTAGGGCCTTTAGGAATATCAATAATGTCGGTGAACCATTTTCTCTTCAAAAAATACAAGTGTGCCTCTCACCCAAATTATAAAGGGTGAACCCCTCTATTACCCACGTCACACACCCAAAACCCATTGGATGAACCAATACATACTAAAATGACCTATTTACTTCCATATAATCATCATAGAATCATTTTTATAGAAATAAATTTTAATGATACTTTTTCTATAAACAGAAAATAATTAGTTTGAGGAAGATGTAATATCCCTAATCAATCATTTTATTTTATTTGTCCTTCCACCTAACTCGTTTATTATTAAAAAAATGATATAATATCATTAGTATAATTGATAAAGACATTTTATTATGTTAATGGAATAACATAAATCCATATCCCAACATATAAAATAGGTTATGATATCATCATTCTTGTTTTTAGAAAACTACCTCATCGTGAACCATTATTTTTTTTTTCCATCAATACCTTATAAGACTAGATATATTGATAGATTAATTGTTTATATATGATATTTATTATGTTGTTATAATTTTATGATAATGATATCATATTTTCCTTAATGTTTTTCTTTATGAGGGAATATGATAACGTTGATTCTATGTTTAGCAGATTACTGCATCCCAAAGCAATGTGATTTGATCAAAATTTTATTTTAATTTAATAAGGATGGGTTAAATGAAAATAGATTATATATATTTAAAAATTACTATTTAATTACATTATTTTATTTAACATTATTTCTTTTCTTTATAATTAAATGGAAAACAACATTCATGTATAAGTACGATCTACCATCATCATGATTGGTGGATTTCATTTTCTATCTATAGATTTTATTGATCACTCTAAAGACATGTATACTAAAAATATATAATAATTATATCATAGTAAAAAAAAATTTATATTATTAATTACTCATCAATGTAATATTTCAAAAAATTAAAAAACAAAACAAACATGAAAACAATGCAATTATTGCTCAAATAATTACTTTAAAAATAAATTATTAATAAATGTGTAATAAAATCTCAAAGGAAATTAATATATTGTATGATATATATATATATATTCATATGATTATGTAATAGATGTATAATAAAATAGGATTTATCATACACTATATTCAAAACTGTAGAACAGATGTCATGAATTATGGTGAGGGATTTAAGCCTCACTTTTTACATCTTTGGGATATATTCCATATTCAACACCTAATTACTTTTCATTGTGATTATATGAACCATTGATATATTTTCTTATTATTAAAAAATATCTTATTTTCATATAAAAATCCATTTGAGGATCTCACTTTAATGGGGTTTACATTTCAAAAGATACCATAATGTTAAGGGGTTATTGTCTATATTTTCCTTATTTATACAAATGTTATATAAGGCCCAAGATTTATACAATGCATAATCTTGAGTTAAGTCATTAATTTTAAATTCTTTCACATTGATGAACTTTTCATGTTTATATATTTTGATATTTAAGTCATAACTCATATATAAAAAATCAATATTACAATGTTGACACCTCTACTCACTATACTTTTTTACCATAATAGGAAAAAAAACATTTAAAAAGAATCATGTTTTCATTTCATTGAAAAAAATAAATTTTACTTGAACCCATCAATTACTGTATAATTCGTTAAATTTAATGAAAAACATTTCCAAATGTAGGATGAGAATAAAACTCACTGTAAGAGATACATAACGAAAGAAGACTCTTATACTTTTGAAAACATGTAAACTGTGAATACATTATCATAAAGTAATAATTTTCACCATTAAGAAGTAGTAAACCCTCATAAATAAATATAAGATTATTTATTTACATTTTGTTAAATAATTATATTACCATAAAACCCAGTGAAATCACATACGACATATAAATATATATTCATACAATATCATACAAAAATAGAATAAAGATACAATCGATTTTCAAACATATCATTCTTAAAAATAAAATATCCATACGAATGACTTCTATTTCAAATTAATTAGAGGTTATAATTTAACCACCCATAAATGGTTTATCCTAGAACAACCCATTATTGGTTTATCATATAACCACCTATTAGTGCATTATCATGTAACCACCCATAAATTTACATGTTCCATTATATAATAATATCATATAAAATATTTAAATTTAACAAATTTCAATCATAAAATTTAATTTTCAATCACATAGAATAATTTCACGAAATTTAAATGTTCAATCCACTTTGAAAACCATTTTCAACAACAAAATACCCAAAATAGAATAATGAATTTAGTTTTCTTCTTATAACATTGAGGCATATAATGGAAGGAAAATATCATATAACAGTTATGGCGGTGTGGAATTTGTTGTCGCCATATAAAAAAATTCCATTAGTCATTTTTTAAAGAAACCCAAATTCTCTATATAAAAATAATCATTTTGAGAAATATTAAATTAAATTAAATATAGAAAAAAAATTCCTTTATAATACTTTTATAAACATATAAAATACAATGTAAATTAATTTGATTTTTAAGAAAAATATTTGATAATTAAATATTTAAACGTTTAAGGTGTCCCATACAATATTAAACATTTCGATCATAATCTCAATGAATTTTTTTAATTTTAAAAAATAATAAAAATCATTAATATAGATAAAATGTGGATTTGAAATATCATAGTTAATGTATGTAAACTGTATAAAAGAATAAAGATTCTAATTATCATGAAATGTCTCAATGATAGGAGATGGAGATGAAGTCCCTTACATTAAATCTGACTCCTCACATATAGTTTTTATATTGCTTAATTATAAACTGATATTAATTTATAACTGATATATAATCCTTTTCATTTTTTTAATTCATTTTATATAACTTATTACCATGTTATAAAAATTAAATAATTATTTATGTTCATATTAGATGTTTTGTCGATATATGTTACTCGAGTCAAAGATGAACATGATCTGATGTAAATAGTCCATCTGTTAAATAAGTCCATCATATCAATAATGACATTCATGAAATAATCATCACATTTATACATCAATTATACCTTTAAATAAACTATTTATTTGTGCAATGAAAAGGGAACTTTAGGATCATGGAGACAGTAGGTCGTATGCACGAATAGCTGAAGTTTCAATTATTCGTTGATCATTATGGAAATAATGTAATTAATATTTTGTATTTACAAAACTATAAAAATACCATTAACATCGTAATAATAAATTAAATGTAATTATTTATATTAGATAGGTGACAAGGTGAAAAAAAACTATTCACATCAGATCATGTGGGTGATAGGTCACACGTACGCATGAACAATTTTGTCATTTTTTATAGTAAATTCAAGAAAACAATTGCTATATTAATCCTATATAATAATAATTATGCCTTTAATATAATATAAAATCATTAATGACATCATTATAACCAGTCTTGAGAGACGATTCAGCAAAATTAATTATAACGGTTCTGGGAGGTGATAGTTCACATGAAAACATGAATGATTAATTCCTTTCCCACATAATGAAGGTGGAGATTTATTTATGAGATGATAATAATATAATAAAATCATAGAATATTTTTGATCCTTTAGTTATTAGTTCATCTTGTTATTAACTGATTTTATGGAAGATGATGAATAAATAAAATAGAAATACTTGAAGAAAATGATACAAGTTCTTTAGTAGATCTCCCTTAAAGAACACATCAACACATCTAAAGAGGGAATTATGACCAAAACAATGCCTCAATAATGTGTGGAGAGATTATAGAAATTTTTTTGTTTAGATATTAGATGAGCCAAAATAATTTGGAAGTGTGATTTATTTAAAGGAATGGGTGCCTTTTTATGGGAGAGACGTGGGACACCATTGGAATTATATAAAGTATTAAATTAATAAAATATCAATTCTGATTCATAATGGGTCCAAACATAGTTAGATATAATATTGGATGCATTTTAGTCTATTTAAAATCATACTGTAAAAAAATAGATGTGTTTTGTGTTTTTTTCAATCCATAACATTTTTAACCCCTTTTAACTATTATGATTTTATCATGTAATTTACACATTGAGAGTTTAAATAATTACAAAATCAAGTAAAACGACCAATTAAAGAGTAATAAATGAAATTATTATAGTTATCTAGTATTTTTATTCGAAATATTATATTTTTAGAAATTTTATATCATTCAATTAAATATTTTATATTTCAAAATAATAATTATGTATTTTTTGAAACAATTCATTACCTGACTTTTATAAAAATCATTAAATATTTATTCATTAGAAAAAATAAATTAAATCTATCCTAACATGTAATATTATTATGAAAAATTATTTTATGGAATCAAATATTTCAAATTATATTTATTTTTATATTATTAATATCATTTATTGATTCTTTTTTTAATAAATCAATCACCACATCATCATTGTCTCATTATTAAATTTAATCATTTAGTGTATAAAAATAATAAATAATTTACCATGATGTAGGTAATAGTTTTATGTTTATAAGGACTATTTATAGTCATATATATCACTTATATAGAGGCAAATTAAAATTTTATTCTTAATAAGAGACATGATTAGTATATATTTTTCATTAAATTAAATGTTATAAATGTCATTATCATGCCCACGTAAAAACCAAAGGCCATAATTTAGACCCAAATATTGTCTTGGAAGAAAATTAATCATCCAATAATATTAATTAACTTGTTAGGGTAGTTTTATTTTAACATAATTTTATTTTTATCATTAATTACCTTATCTACCATTAATCGTGGTAAATAAAATACATAAGGTTATGACTCACCAAAACATATTTTATCTTATTAGACCAACAATTTCATAATTATAAAAACCATTTATGTTATGTTTTGATAATTCAATTCAATAACTTTGAAAATTAAAATTAATATACAATCTCATTTTCAGAATGAGAAAACAAGTTTTTTTATGTAAAAAGTTCAAAAGTTCACAATGTTTTTCTTATCTAATTCAAAGGGAAATTTCTTCCAACTAAAGATATTATACTAAATGATAAAAAATTATAATCTAATTACACTATAAAAAAATAAAAATTTAAAACTTAAAATACAAAAAAATTATACAAAAAAGTAGTTTTGAATTAGAATTTAGTGTTTTTTCAAAATTCATTTAAAAAATGTTATCAAAAATAAAAGAAAATTCATCCAAGGTAAATTTTCAGTCCCTATTCCAAATAAGAAGTTTATGTTTTCAAATAAAACTTATAAATGTTTCATAAATCTGATTTAAAATGGTTTGGCCATCAAAAGGCTTTAAAACTGCATTTTTTAAAAAAATACTCATTTTATCCATTAAATTTTATTTGTTCTTATATAATGTCTAGAAAAAACATAAGATGAGTTTTCAATATTTTATTTAATTTATAATTAATTAATATGTTACAAAAAATGTGATTTTATTAATTTATAAACACAATTATTCTCACATGAATATTTTTTTATAAAAATAGATCCTTTATTTTCAATTGGTGTTTATTTATATTTATAATTAATCATGTAACCGATGAATCATTATATAAAAATTATTAAACCCAAATTTCATAATTTAGTTAATATCGTTAATTTAAACCATTATAATGGATATGAAATAACAAAAACCATAAAATAATATTATTAATAATATATGATTTTCTCATACATTCTAGTCTTGTGTGTAATGTATGATTTCAAAGAAACCCACTTTTACATGTCAAGTAAAGTTTTATAAATAGAGTAAATTTTAATGTAAAATTAATATCTAATTTATAAATATTAATAAATATAAAATTTATTATTCTATAATTACATGGGATGTTACATCCTTCCTATATTTTTGAAATTGCATCCTCAAAATTTTAAATTTTCATGTTGTAACAATGGTTTCACCTTCTAAAATAACATCAATGAAATTAAACATTGGAAAAAAGTCAATAAAAATATATTTCAAAATAATTGATGTGACATATAATGCTCACCCAAAATTACACATACTATAATTCCATGTAGGAAAACATTGATATAGAAGAAAAACTAATTATCATGTTCTGATGGAGAGTGATAGGAAAAATGATCAAGAGAATGTTTAAAATCATAATACCAAAAACATGTAATGTTTTATTTTGTATTCTATTTATTATAATAAATATAAAATGGTTAATTTTTTTGTTCTAATATCCTTTTCATCGAGTTTTGTAATTAATTTGAAAAATAAAATAAGAACACAAGGATGTATAATTACTTAAAATTTAGAGTTTCATATACTAATTTAATTCAACTATAAACTAATATTTTTTTCTAAAAGATGAGTATTTGAGATTAAATATTCAAGGCAAAAACACTAAATTCCACATATAGATAATCACATAATCAAAAAAATATTATTTATATACTTATACTATATTAAGACATTAACAAAACAAATATGGTTTGGATAACAAAAAAATCTTTATGAAAATAATTAAACATTGGATGACGAAAAACTAATTTTTATGTCCAAAACTCAACTACAAAATAAAAATTTCAACAAATACTTTTAAAAAACTAACTCACCTTAAAATACATTAAAATAACACAAAACCTGTTTGAAACCCAAATCATTGAATAAATTAATTACATAGTATTTAATCTCCAAAAAGTATAGATCACTCTTAATGTCTCTTACCAAAAAGTAAATTTCTGAAATCACACATTCTACAAGATATGTTAATCATTTCCATAAATAACCCGAATCAGCATAAGTCAAAAATTAACTCATAGGTTCTTACAAAATAAATTTAAACAATTATTCTACAAATAATATTCCATTGTATTCTATTTTCCTTAGGTATATAGGGTTCCCAAAATTTTGATAGTATTCCAAAATAATATTTTTCTTTTAATCCAAAAATAATATTCATTTAAAAAGGATGTCCATTTGATAAAACATGAGTTCCCAAAATCAACTTATTCTTATTCCTTCGACTCATTTTACAAAAAATAAAAGGGCATACTAACCAGGGACATACTGTAGGGTAATTATGGGTGAAAAATCCTTCTCACACATCAGTTGTTGGTTCGATTTCCATATCCTTTTCCAAAGAAATAAGTTGTCACCCTTTAATCATGTTTTTAGTTTCAAAAAATTATATATTATTATAACATTCTCAAAAATATATAAAATCATAAAAATTAACCCCAACATGTTTTATACCAATTTTTTATCTTATACCATTCATTTTAAAATCCAAAATGTATTAACATATAATTACTTCAAAAAATGAACACATAAACTCGAATTGTTATCCAATCCATTTTATTTATTTCCACATAATAAAATAAAATTCTTATTAAAATAATATTTTTACATTATAAAAAATAGTGTAACACATACTAGGAAAATTCTACCAAAGTAATCCTATCATAAAAAGTTAATTAACAATTTTAAATAGTTTATTATCCGTAGTTCAAACATAACTCTCAAATCCCTTATATGTGGACATATTAATCATTCTGCATTCTTCGTTATCGTTTTACCATGGTTTTACATATTATTCTTTAATACTTTTTTCATAAAAAAATCATGTATCGTGTCTAAGATTGAATAATGTCAAAACACGAGACAATAAATAATCAATACCATTCTTATTTCATTTTTCGTTCCTCATCATCAATTGGAATACCATTTAGTATTTTTAAGCATATATTTATATGGTCTTGTTGATCCCATCCCAGAATCTTCTATGTAGGGAATGTATTTTCATAATGACAACACACCCCAAATTTAAATCATTCAATTGATAACTCAAAAATAAAATCTTTCCCTATCTTGGAGTAAATTGAACACATCCTTTTTATATAGTAGGTTATAACTTTTTTACCTTCACTACAACATCTATAACTCATTCTGGTCCCTTAAAAACAATTTCCTATGTTTTTCTTTCATCATACTCGACAAAAGTGTTATTTAATTTACATACATTAATTATTATTACACAAACATCCATATGGATTCATTTCTCTCATTTATGATGAATTAGAAATCCAAAAAAAAGTTCTAATGGTTAATCATAACTCAGGATAGTTGGATTAGAAGAACCACGAGAGTTCTCATTGAAGATCCTATTTGATTTGGTTCTTTATTCAGAGAACCACCAAATTTTACATCAAAACTGTTGTTACTTTGGTCCCTAATAGATCTATCCATTTACTAAATAAAATATATTGTGATTATATAAATAAAATCATCATATACTATCTTATGGGAATCTAAACACTATGATACACTTATTAATGTTATCCCAAAATAAATGAATTTATCTAAATTAACTATGAATATTTATATAAAGCTAATAATTGTGGTTATATATAACCTATAACTTATACTTAAATATCACCCTAACAAATAAAATTTTCTAATCCAACCTAAACTACATTTTATAAGGGCCCAACCTTAAACATTTCTTAATAAAGAGTTATGTTAATAATTTTACTTTGATTCACATCGAGGATCATATAAGTTTTAGAACATTATGGAATTAGGCCATAACTAATACATAAAATATCAATAATAACAATTTTACACTTCAACTCACTATCCTTTTTTTCATGAAACAAAAAATTAATAAATGAAAACATGGATTCATTTCATTTTTATACTTCATAAATATTTTGTGATCTCATCCTCGACAATATTCTTAATAAAAACATATGAAAAAAATTTCAAAACATGGGATGATAAATCAATTATCAATAAGGAATACACAAATAAGGAAAAGTTTTATCGTTGTAAAACATGTACACCATGAATATATTATCATGAAAATTAATAATTTTTACATTTATGATGTGGTAAATACTCATATATAAAAATAAGCTCATTGATTATATTTTTTGTAATTAAAATATTACCATAAAACAAATTTATAGAATATATAACATATAAAGGTTACTCAAGATATAATCATACTTAACTAGAATAACCATATATTCAACCTCTATACATATCATTCTTATAAATTGAATAGCCATACAACTGACCTCCATACTGAATTTATTGGAGGTTATAATGTAATCACATGTCCTTGGTTTATCGTAGAACTACTTATTTTTGTTTTATCATATTACCACCAAAATATTATTTATCACATAACCAGCAACAAATGGTCCATGTTCCATTATATAACCATAACACATAAAATATTGAAATTATACATATATTACTCATAAAATATCATTTTCAATTAGAAGAAATTATTTCACAATATTTGAATAATCAATCCACTTTAAAAAAAATTCAATACCAAAATACACAAAAGGGGAACAGAGACATTTCTGTTTCATTTAAAAACTTTGATGCTAATAGGGGAATCACAATATGAAACAATAATTACGGTGTCATAGAATTTGTTATCGCCATATATAATAAAATATCATTTTTTGTTTGGTAATGAAACCCTATTCCTCTGTATAAAAATATTCCTTCTAAAAAAATTAAATAAAATTAAATATAGACATAAAAATTCATACATAATCCTTCTATAACCATATTAATAATTTTTAAATTAATATTATAAAGAAAAAGAAGATTATATAATTAAATCATTAAACATTAGAGGTGTCCCATACCACATTCAACATTTAAATATTATTCTCAATGAATTAATAAATTTAACAAAAAATTATATAGTAGTATTATATATAATATATTTATAATATATATCATATTGGATGTATATAATCCATATAAAAGAAAATGGTAAATATTATCAAGAAATTTCTTAATGAAAGGGGATTGAGACAAATTCCCATACCTTGATCCTGAATCCTCACATAAATTAATTATATTCATAATAATAAACATATGTTAATTTATAATTATATGATAATAAATTTCATGTTTATTATTTATTTTATATCACTTATTTCCATGTTATAATATGTACATAATTATTTAAGCTCATATCCAATATTTAGTATATATTTTTTACTTGAGTCGAAAATGAACTTGTTAGGATGCAAATGGTCCATGGTTTCATTTACTCCATCATATATAAAGTAAAATTAATGAAATAGTAATCAATTTTATAAATCAATTTTAATTTTATATAAAAGAAAATATTTATGGTACAAAAAATGAACAATGTTATCATCATGGAAATTGTAGGCAGTATGTACCAGTGAGTAAGGTTTCAATATTTCATTAATCATTAGGGAAATATGGTAATTATTAGTTTATATTTATATACTGATAATATTATAATTAAAATAATAATACTCACTTAAATAATATATTTTCTAACATACAATTTATGTGGTGAATAAAACAGATTTGTATTGCTTCATAGAGGTAATAGTTCATATGTACGAACAGAAAATGTTTTTATTTTTATGTGAATGGAATGTAAGAAAATAATTTATATATTCTTCTATTATAATGATAAATATTTCATGAAAATAATATAAAAATATCAAATCCTTCATTATAAATTAGTTTCGAGAGATGGTTATTGATAATGAATTATATCGGTTCGTGGAGGTAATAGTTCACATATACACAAGAATGATTAATTACATTATCATTTGATAGAATTGGATATTGATTTAGGTGATGATATTAAATTAATAACAAATCATAATATTTAGGATAATTTAGTTATTAATTAATATAATAATATTAAAATTATTGGGGACGTGGAAGAAGAAATAGAATAGAGATATTTATAGAAAACGATACATCTACTTCAGTTGATCACATTTGAAGAACACATTAAAACCTCTATAGTGGGTGATATTCCAATATTAAGGCCTCAATAATGTGTATATGGATACTATGAACGAGTTATGGAATATATTTTTGAAACAAAAGGTATTGTATGTATGTGTGATAGAGAGGAATTAGTGCCTTCTTTATGATAGGGGAAGGGCACCCTTAAAACTATATGAAGTATTAAATTAATAACGATTCAATTTTGATTAAAAATTGGTCAAAATATACTTATTTAGAATATATTATGATTATAAGCCTAAATGTAATCATCCAATAAAAATTAGACATGTTTTTGGTATTTTTTTATCCTTATTAATTTGTTATAACCCCTTTTAACTCCTATTGTTTATCAAATAATTTACACATGGAGTGTCAAAAAAAATACCAAATAAATAAAAAGCCTATGAATGAGTCATTAATGAAATTTATTGAGTTATATAAAATTTTTGGATGGATATTATATTTCTAGAAATATTATATCATTTAATTATATTTTTTCTATTTTAAAATATGAATTATGTAAAGTTCAACAGTATTCATTACATGACATTTCATAAAATTCATAAATACTTAATTACATTGAAAAAAATAAATTAACCCAATTATATAATTTCATATAAATCCCTAAAATTTGTTTATTAAATAAAATGTTTCAATTATATTTATTGTAATATTATTAATATCATTTATTTGATTCCTCCTTTAATAAAACAAATACTACTTCATAATTAATTCATTATTAAATTTAATCATTTAATGTATAAAAATAATAAATAAATTAGCATGATATAAGTAATGTTTTTATATTTCTATGGAATATTTATAGTTGAATATATAACTTTTATTACATCATATTAAAATTATATTAGTAAAAAGATACTTCAGTATAAAATATTTTCCTTTAAATTAAAGTAAATTTTATAAATGTCATAATCACACACAAGTGGCTTCTGATGGCCATAATATAATTCCAAGGATTTTCTTGGTTGAAAATAACTCATAAAATAATATTATTACAAGTGTTATGGTAGCTTTATAATTTTATAATATTATTTTTACCTTTAATTAAAATATATTTTATTAAATGTGGTAAATAAAATACATAATGCTATTATTAAAAAAAATATTTTCATCCAATTAAACGAAATTTTAATACATATTACAAAATTTTATCTTAGTATATGAAAATTTAATTCAAATTAGTGAAAATTTTAAATTTAAAATTAATCCCTTTTTCAGAATGAGAAAACAAGATTTTAAAGTAAAATGTTCTAAAGTTGACATAGTTTTTGTAATAAATTTAAATATAAAATTTATTCCAATTAACTAAATTAGATTTAATTGTAAAAAATTATATAATTACACTTTAAATCCAACAAATAGTACAATCTGTCTATAAAACAAAATTACAAGAAAATGAATTTTTGAATTAAAATCTAGTGTTCTTCACTACTATTTAAAAACATATTATACAAGAAAAATAGTAAAATTCAACGAAGGAAATTTTTGATGTATGTATTCCAAAGAATAATCGTATTTGTAAAATTTAATTTATAAATGAGTAAAAAAACTAATTTACAATTGGTTCTTCATCAAAAGAGGGTAATACTTCATTTTTAGTAAAAAAGTCATTTTATCAAGAAAATTTTATTTATTCATATATAATGTCTATAAAAAACATAAGATGAATTTTAAATATAATATTAAATAAATATTTATTTAAAATCATAAAAAATATTATTTAATTATTTTATAAACACAATTAATTACACTTAAATAGTTTTTTATAAACACACATACTTTATATTAAATTTATTTTTATTTACATTTATAATTATTTTTTTATTCAATGAGTCATTATATAAAGATGTGTAAACCATATTTTTATATTTCAGTTAATATAATTAATTCCCACCATTCTAGCGTCTCTGAGATAAATACAACATCAAATAATTATATTAATAATATAATATTTTTTGTATAACTCAGTCTTGTGTGTAGTGTATGATTTTAGATAAACCAATTATTGTGTGTCAGCTATGCTATCAGACTAAGCATCCTATTTAATTTTTAAGTACTTTATAATTCATAAATATTAATAAATATAAAATTTATTATTCTATAACTAACTAGGAAGTTACATGTTGTGTTATGAATCTATATTCTTTTACGAGGAGTATATATATCATAATTGACAAGTAAAATCCTCAATATATTTATTAACATGATATTTTATATTTCCATAAATGTTTTTATTTCATCGGAAGTATGATCCAAAATAACCAGAGTGATAGGGGTTTCATGTTAAAAAATCATCATTTGTTTTAAATGAACTTGATTCTAATTAAAATGATGAATTTTTTCAATCAATATATCATTAAACTAATTCATTTTCTTCTCCTATGTTTATTTCTGTTGAACATATGTTTTCATTTATTTTTCCTATCATTATGTACTCATTATTTCAAACTAATGTTTTTAAGAAAAATTTAATTATTTTCACCCTTTAATAGAAACCCATTTTGTGGATGGCTGTGATTTATGATATGGTTTCAAAATATATCACTAATATCATTCAAATTAATTTTTTAATATTTTTTTCCCATTTTATAATTTTAATTTTTTTAAGGGAATCATCAGGTTTTTTTTCAAATAATTACCATTTCTATTTTACAATAAATGTGAATGTAATATTTGTTTTAACATATAATACATGAATATACATTCCTTCTATCATGACAATTATTTTATTTTTGTATTACATAATATGTTTTAAATGTTATTTTAAATTTAATGTATTTTAAAAATGTATTATGTTGTAAAAACTGTATTTCCAAGAGGAAAGGATATTTTCAATAAAAAAAATTAAAGGATTTTTTGATAGAATTAATTATAAGTATAAAGCATTATTTTCAATGAAAAAAATTTAAAAATTCATTGATGATGTTTATTTTTTATAATATTAAATTCAAATTGAAAAAATATGTCCCTAATGATATGTTTTATTTGAATTTTAAAGAATCTGAAACAATTTTCAATCTTATTTTTAATGAAATGTTTTTGGAAATTTTTAATGATTAAAAAGTTTTTTAATAGTGGAATTTCTATATTACCAAAAAAAAATTCAATGTAATAATTCAAAACCATTATATATATATATATATATATATATGTTATCATCCTTCGATGTTTCCTTTTCTTTTCTAGGGTTATTATTGAATGGTACTATAATTATTTTTTCTATGGATGAATATTGTTTATGATGGTAAAATATTCCTAAATGCACTTATTTTTAATGGGATACGCTATGGTTAATTCATCAAGTGTTTATCGATCCAATTTTATTTAATTGTGATATTATATGTTGATATTATTACTATTTTATGATATCATGGACAAAAAAGTATGATTTCCACTATGATATGGGTGGGATTGATATCTTCTTCCTGTACATCTCGTAATGATTTATATATCATGAGATGAATATGGGAAATAATTTTTTGGATTTGATCTACTATGGTAAACTTGTGTGTCTTGATCTACTATAAGAAGCAGGTGCATCCTGGTCGACAATGGGAAATAGGTTATATATCATGATCCAATATATTGATGGTCTTGGTAGTGAATGCTAATATATGAAATTGTTTTCAATATTTATGATGGGTCACACTTTTTTGACATGATCTTATGGCTTATGATTTATTTATGACCATTTATAACTCATATGGCCAATGTTTTCTGAAATTGTAAGGTTATATGACATGCCCGAATTTTACGATCTATAAAATGTTGGTTTTGAACATCATAAGTGATGTTCATGATCAGATACCCATATTATTATCATATTTATTCATATGAACATTAGTTGATATCTACTAAATTTATCCCTAATGAGAACTTGACCTCAAATATTTTTATTTTTCCATCCCCAGGTAATGAAAAGAAAATTAGTTAGGATCTGCCTAAGATGAGTACAATATGAGGCGATCATTGCAGGGAATACTGAAGATCATTCAAAAAATAATAAGATTATGTTTCAAGTCCCAAAATACACAATACTATTATGTTTTTTAGGGTTTTTGTGTTATTGAAATGTATAGAATATTCATCTAATAAGATGTGATATAATGTATGAAAACACTAGGACTCTATACCATATGATATAAATTCATAATTATAATTTTCACTATCGTAATATTTTTTTAATCTACTTACTATTTTATAATAATCAAACAAATATTTCATATTTTATAAATTTATTATAACTAAATTAAATAAAATCTTACAGAGATATGTATGATTGTTGTTATAAAAATATTAATTGATTCATATTTTAATTAAATCATCAAATCCTGTGTTTTTTAATGTAATTATTCAAGACATTAGGATAAGTATATTTATTTATCTATGAAAATTATATGTTGTGGGATGATTAACTATTACATTTTTAAATCTTATTTTAAAAAAATGGATTTCAATTATATAAAATCATGTAAATGTACATTTTTATTAATTTAATGTGATTTTTGGAGTGAATTGTCTCTATTAATATGTCACATATCAATTTATGGGATACTGAACTCACTTTTCATATACCTAATCAAACCATGATCAATTATAGATAAATTTATGGCTATAAAATCTTAATTGAATCAGCATCCCTTCAATGATTATCGATACTATATAATGAGGGGTGTTTAGATAAAATAGCTAGAGGGATAGTGAATAATGTGGATATATTTATTGTGGTTTAATATGATCATATATTTCATAATATGTTGGTTACGATTTTTATTGAACTCAAACTTTAAACAACTATTATATTAATGATTATTTCTCAAATCGACCTTATAAAAATAAAATTAATTAATTAATATTGTAGAAGATAATGTTGATCAGGGTATTAAGCACCAATATTTTTCACCTTACTATGGACAAGTAATATTAGTAATGAATATATACGGATCAACACACTATGAAGTTTATTATCTAGAACTTATGAAAGTAATGAAGTTGAATAAGTGTCCATTACACCATATTGATTAAATTTTTGATAATCTTTGAGTGGATTTGAACTTTAAAAATATTTTTCTTTATGAAGATATAATCTATTATGGGTAGAATGGGAGGATATATCAATGAATATAATTCAAAAATATAATGTACACCATGTATTATTAGTAATTTGACTTACATTAATAATTTGACTTTCAATTATAATTATTTTGATAAATAGATTCCATTGAAACTAACCAAATATATATATGGTTGAGTTTATAAATAAAAGTCACATATAATCATAAGGATCAAAAACACATAAAAACATTCTTTGAATGTTATGAAGGACTTCTAATAGATTAAAATATATGCTAAATTTTGACCATGTGAGTCTTAGCCATAAAAAGTATCAATATTATATCTTATAGTCACATGAGAGGTTATATTTGAGGAACCTATTACAATAGTGGTGAAAAATTGAATAAATAAACCAAAAATTATAATAGAAATTCATCTCTTTATATTATAGATTCCTTTTCATTTTTAGTAAAAATTTATATTCTAGTAACTAAAATATTATTGAATGGATTTAGGTGTCTTTGGATAGATTAATGTGAATATATATTCAAGGAACGTAAAATAATTTTCATCACTACAGTCATAATCATTATACAATTTAGTATAGAGTGATTTGATATATACAGAAATGCATCATAGAAGGAATCAATGTATCTCTATATAAAATATGATGATGTTGAACCTTATGAACTGACACAATATATGAAATATGTGAAAAATTACATAACACATGGGTTGGATCTAGAAGTGTTAATTTTTATATTAAAAATATGGAAACATTATTTCCTTGTGGAATGTGTGATTTGTATACACACTATTCAAAAGAGTATGAATAATTTATTCACTAAAAAAAGTTTAACATGTGCAAAATAGATAGTTATAGTTTATTAAGAATGATGACTACTCAACACATTTACACCTAGAAAAGGTGAATGATAATTCTGGTAATTTAATTATTACGAATCATGATAACTTACCAAAAATGAGGTTTCATAGAGAAGAAATGATCATTTTTTAATTCATGTACATTGAATTCCTATGGGATGTTCAATAATCTTATCTTACCCAAATAAATACTCAACCCTAAATCAATGTGAATACAAAGGTTTTATATAAGTATTATATGGATCTAAAGTATAATGTAGGATATATTTTATTGTTAAACAATTTTAACAATACAAATATAATAACAAGTAAATGAGAACATTTCCCCCTCAATATATAATTTTGGAATGATATCATTGCTGATTGACATAAATAATCATTATATATCCTTCCAATGAGGAAAATGATATATAGAAACTAAAAATTAATTAATTTTTTGGTTGAAAAACATGAAGAGGATAACTATTGAGTATGTATGTTCATTCATTGTTTTCAAAACGTTTTTCCATCATGAATGAAGTAAACAGAGATGGCATAACCATTACCCTCACATGAAAGTGAGTGGGATAAATTCACCATATATTTTGACATTGTATTCTGAATAATATTAAATTCAAATATGACATTTGGTTTTTGGATGATATATTTATGAATTTAGAACATATTATTTCAATTAACTAATATTAATAACTCAAACGACATTATATTATTTAGATATACAATGTGTTAAGGATTCATTGTGTTTCAATTTCAATTTTATCTAAAAATGGTATGACATTCACCCAATTGTTATAATGGATTATTTAATAATAATTGGATATAAATTTGATCATTATAATAACTTATCACAATTATAATGGTGGTTTGACTGAATTAACCACTTATACAGTGTATTATATTATATTATTTCATTAATTTGATTTTAATGGATCTTTATTTCAAATTATCATTTAGTGTTACCAATAAATAAAAGTATCGAATATATCATTCAAATTTTAAAATATGTATATTTTTTAGAAGAGTTGAAAACACCTATAATATTAGGACGATGATAGAGAGATAAATCTATTAGATCTAGATCATTATCAAGAGTTGAGATATAATAATCAATCAATTCAGGGATATATTAAATAAATACATTTTTATCTAAAGACTAATAATGATAATCACTGATGAGATCAAATTATTGGGGCTAGTAATAATGTATTATTTTATATATAACTATGGATTAGGGTCATGAAATTTATGAATAGGGGATACTTGGGCCCTAGATACATTAGATTTGTCAAGATCACTAATCACATGAAGATAGTTTCTTAATATTAATTGATTCCGTTGAATATATATCACATTCAAAAAAAAATCATATATCTCCATTGAGGAAATATATCCCAGATCTACATAAGTTGGGAAGAATGGAAAATCCCACCTAGATGACATATTATTGTATAGAACCATCACTGATTGGGCTATCAACCCATGGAATGCTTTGCTATCTCAAATGGGAACAACACCTTTGTAGCTAGGGATCTTTCTTGAGTGATCACATTGTGGGGAGGGGTATGTACTGTGGTTGAGGGATTAAGATGGCCACTCATAGATATTCCTATTGAAAATAGAAATGAATACCACATACAGATTAAGGATTATAGAGATAATTCACGATGATAATATAAGACCCAATTGGTCAAGGATATATAATGAAAAAATAGATTGAAAAAGCTATATGTGATCCTAAAGATGTAAGGATTAAAAAAATTGCAAAATATATTATCATTTAAGAAATGATATTTCAAAGGAGAATATTATTTATGGGGTTAGAGATTTACATCCAACATTTTGTACTTCACGAATATGTTAAATTGTTTATCATAAATGAGAAATATATATTAATGAAAATAAATTTCATATTTTATTCATATATAATATTAAAATACTAGGTAAATATTAATAAATCATTATATAAGAATTTGTAAAATCATTTAGATAATATAATATGAAAAATGGAACAAATTAATAAAAATTAAAATCAATAAAAAGTTTGTGAATGTGAAATATTTATCATTATTTTTTTCTATAAATATCAATTTTATAATTAAAACATTCAAAAAATGTTTTTATTTAGATATATGATATATATTTTGACAAATAAATTAAATAAATGGATCAATTAATTGTAAATATATGAATATTCTTAATATCATAGATAAAATGTATAATATGACTTCCAGGAATATATATGAATGTAGTGGATAAATATAATAAATGGGTGTACTTAAAATCTTATAATGGTTATTGAATCCATCATTATATGTATATAATGTTTTATTAATACTACAGAATCCATTTATAATATATTATTTATCATTTATTATGAAAATAACAAATCATATTATGTAAAATAAAATAAAAGATAAAAATTTTATTTATAAAACATGAAAATTATTTTAATAATGTAATATATATTTTTATTGAAAAGAAATATATCACAGACATACATACATATATATATATATGATTTCGTAAAATGTATTTCATTTTTTGATATGGGAAATTATAATTTCTTAAGAGGACCAATATCATTATGATAGAAATTTAATGTTTCTAAAGTTAATTTTCAATTACAATGATACACGATAAATTGGTTAAAATAAAATATAATGATAAAATGTTAACTAGCACTTTGAAATATAAAAAAATAAAATTATTGGGAATCAAGAAAACATTGTTTATTTATAATTATTTCAAACCTTTAATGTAATAATTCTTACTGAACTATTATGTAATGATAAACTAAAAAATCAATTCAAATTGATCTATAAATGGAACCATACACTTCCAATATCAATCATATTATCTCCCTAAGATGCATGATGAATTCCAACAAATATTTCCACTCATAATTTCATATTAAATAATAAATATTTTCTTTCTCCATTAAGGTTCCCTATGTCGAAAATTAGGAGGATTGATTCAATTAATGATCCTATATATCCAATATAATATTCCATTATCTTATAATATACACTCTTTTAAATAAAATTCCATCTTATAATTAATCATTTTTAAGATCATTTTTTAAAATTTTAATGATAATCTAACTCTATATTATTACATGTTTATTTGTTTGATGTTTTTTTTAATTGTCTCAGCCTCTTATATAAATGATTATATACTGCCATCTTAATTTTCTTCTTGATTGACTATCAAAAAAAATTATATATGATAAATAGTAATAAAAAAATTTATATATGGTTCTATAGGGATGATAAATGAATTTTTTTGTTATTGTAATGTAACTCCTTATAATTGATAATTTTAGTTAATGATTTCATATTATGATTTCCATTCTTAGGAACTACGCATATATATCTTACATTAATCTAAAATGGGACTAAATGAATAATCATAATACAATAATTCCAGTTTTTTTGATATTACTAAAATAATGAAGTTGTTATCCATGTAAATTGGCAAGTATCATCATTTTGATACTCAATTGAGGCAATCCAAATTACTACCATACTATAATAAAAATAAATAATAATCAACTAATATATATTTATTAAATTATTATAATTGGATGGTATAAATTTTAATTAATATGAATATAGTTATTTAATAATTTAATAATTATTTTATGATTATTTTTCCTAGGTTAAATAAGAGTTTACATTTTTCTATTTTAAATTTAAGGGTTTCATCCCCAACATCACCAAAAAAATTATATTTAATTCATCTAAATCATTATTATGGAATATGTGTATTCTATATTAGTAAAGACTCATTTATTTTAATTTTCCCAAGTTATTTTATTGTGATTTACATGTATATTTATATTTTCCCATTATTTGTACACTATTTAACTAATAATATATAAGGAATTGGCAATATAACTATTTTTTCATTTAGATGTGATCATTTTTCCAATATTGACATGTTCTTTAAATATTATATTTATTTCAAATCTCTTTAAATTAATGTTTTCATTAGGTCACATTTTATTATCATTGTATTATTTTAAATTATTTGATGGAATGATTTTTATCTCTATTTTATTATGTATATCACTTTGTAATTTTCTTTCAAAACATTTTACAATTTTTCAAAAATATACTTTTTGATGTTTTTATAGTTATTATATAATATATATATTTTTATTCTCCAAATTTTTTTAAAAAGTTATTTTTAGATTATTTTTTTTATAAAAAATTCCAAAAAAAATAGTTTTATTTATTTATTTTATAAATAATTTTTTATTTTTCATATAGATAATTTTTATAAATATATATTAGATTTCATATTTTATATGTGTCATGAGGTATATGTTTTAATGGAATTATATAATTTCCTCTGTTAGTTGATTGATTTTAATGATTTTTGAAAATTATTATTTGTAATTCCAAATATTCTGTAATAGTAAATAATTAAAATATTGAGTAAAGATTTATATTTTAATATTTATTAATTATAGTAAAACATGAAATGATACAATATAAAAAATTATTACCTTTTTTACAAAATCTAAAAAAGTACCATAAAATATTTTACAATATGTTGTAACATAATAATCCATAAATCTAGTGTTTTATAATTGAAAATGAATAATAATTATACAATATAGGTTGGTATTAAGAAGTAAAATATTAATGATTAAGTTAAGATGGGTTACGAAATTAATTAATGATCTGATGGGATTTATTAATTGTTTTATATAAAAGGATTAATATGACCATTGAAAATTACAGAAAATTGGTCAATATGATTGAAGTTCAATATTGATTTTGTGCATTGTGACCATGGGTCAATATGATTTTTGGGTTGTATAACTGTTGGTTGTATATTGGTTAATAAATACCATTAGTATTTTATAATATTAATGGTAATTATTTATGATAATTATCATTAATAGGAGTAATTGTGTATTTTAATATTGGCATAATTCCTTACGATGTATATATATTAGATTATGGGAAGGAGGATTCAATATTGAGGTTTTCTAAAGACGAATTCAGAAAATAACTCCCTCAAGTGATTTTGGAGAGATACAATTTGTTGGAGATGTTCATATTGGTAACCCTACCAATGTTGTCCAAAACACTCCATGAAATTACTACCATTTCACTCCATACAATTTGGTAATATTATGGGGTTTTTATAGGTAGTGTATCATTTGGTTGTGTTGTGTTATAATGTAAATTATTAATGATATTAAATTTTTGTTTACTCTTATATAATATTTTGTTGGATTAATACGTCAACATAACTTGAAATTTGAAATACTGGTAATTAGTGAATGAAAATTTTAAAAAGGATTACATTTATTTAATTAGGATGTCGAAATTAGCTATGTTTTAAAATTTGGTAAAAAAATTATTAAAATTGTAATATGGAAAAAATTGTGGAATATGGTACGATATGGTAAATATTTTATATGTCAAATAATATTTATATAAACATGACTCATTTATACAAGTAACAAATATTTAAATATTTATATAAGTAAAAACAATTGCGGAACATTTGTGTTGGTACTTGTGTACAGTCATTATATAGTGTCACTATAGGAAAGTACAGAAGTAAATAAATTAATAAATAATTACCTGATATTCCACAAACCACACCTTTAAATTGCCACCCCATATTATCATTACTACACATAAAAAATCAATTTCATTCTTTATTTATATTTCAATGAGTCTCTTTCATTGATTTATCTCAATTAAAGAAGTATTTATTTGGATAATGACTTGTGTTCCAATCAAAGAAGCTGAAGAGATGTAAAGAATCCTATTTCCCTCTCTCTATAATCTATTTTAATTTTTTCATTCATAATATATTTTAAATCTTCATTTTGTATTATTCATTTATATTCATCCACATTATTATCTCCCTAATAAACCATTATCATTGATACATTACCCAAACCCCATACATTGTACCCATATCGGAATTGGCTGGTATTTTGAGGTATGAGTAGAATCTATCCCTATATACAATTAATATTTACATTACTACGGTCTTGAACTTTTTAATTGACAGAGTAATGTCTCTTTATTATATTTATTTTATTTTATGTTCCTTTATGTAGAATTCTCACCCAATTGGTATTTCATTTCAACAACTTTATAACCAATTTATATTCCAATACAACACATAATCCTCATTATATATATTGAAATCAAATACATTGTCTAGTTAAAATGTGTTTTATTTTACATGAATATAAATCACATTTATGGACAATACATGTGAATGTGGTATTCAATTAGAATCATCTAGGAGCACTAACGTCGAAAATAAATTGTTGGGTATATCCTTTCTATTATCCTAGTTCATGTTGAATAGACCCTTACTCTGCACCTGGTTTGACACTGCTGATAAATTTAATCGGCATAACTAAAATACACATTATAACCCAAAACATACAATTTATATAGTTCTATATAATTTAAATGATTCATTAGACACTTACTATAATGAATAAATTTTCCCAAAGAGTTTAAACATCATCAATCTCAATAACTACATGTTAGCTATAACTTCATATAATTCAGATGATGATGGATATTTTTAATACTATTATTCACAAAATATTACATATATGTGAAAATTTAATTCACATATGAATTAATATTTATTAATTAATGTATAAAATCTTTTAAACACCCTTGCAATCTATTATCTTATATGGGAAATCTATGTGTGATAATTTTCATTAGAAAAGTGTGTGATGTAATTGTATGTTGTCCAACCTTGAACACTATGATAATTTTAGAATATATTCATTTTATATGTAATGGATTTTATTAATATTTTACGTGATGTGTGGGGATAAAAAATATATATCCCCTTAATTCGATGGCATGTCTCATCAGAAAATAATTATTGAGTAACAGGAGTATCCCTATCCATTATGCCTAATGCCTCAGAATAAGTCTTCAATGATAAACTTATGATGAATGGTATTATAAAATATCATATTTCCATTTAATATGTGATCAATTTTGATATGTGTTATCTTTCATACTTCATTTATACTTACGTATTCAATTTATGGGTACATTTTTACTCATGATGTTTCATATTCTAAATTTATTCTCTATTATATGATGTTTCATGTTTTCCCTTACTGAGCATTTAAAATCACTACCATTACTCCATTTTTTTGTTTTACGTAAATGATAGAGAATACTATAATTGATGATATAAAAGTTAGAATTTTGGGATACATATTTATAATTTTATGTTGTAAAATATCATGTTGAAATGTATTGATAAAATATATAGTATGTTTAGGACTACTAAACATTGATACATGGAAATGTAAAATCATGTAGACTATTTTATATGTAATTAATAACCTGAAAACATTAGGAAACTTGTTAATTGGGTGTTATAGATGTAATAACATATATTTTTAACAGAATAATTCAGAATTATATTGAGGAAGACATTGACTGAGAATATAAATTTTACCAATGAAACAATAATTCTCGAAATAACTCAAGAAATTTATTGAAAGTATACAATATAAGTCATGTTAATATATTATTAATAAAATTTATTTTTTATAGGTAATGGAACCTTATAGGATAATCATCAACCAGTTAAAAAACCCTGAAATGTATGATAAATATCTTCATTAAAAGCATCAGGTATTTAATAATATTTCAATGAGAATTTTGATTGTTCATTGTAAATTGACTAAATTTATGAAAAATAACCTTGACAATGCATATTTTCTAGTTTATAATCAATAGGGATTAACCAAATTGGATCCTTTTATTATGGAAAAATATATTTTTTAGTGGGACCACTAATCCCACAAAGGCATAAAAATATATTATGTTACTAGAGTAATTTTTTTATTACTTAGGAAACTCAAAGAGAGATAAATTTATGATGGTTGTGTATCTACAATGAGGTGATTCTATCCACTGATTATCCTTGATTAATAATAATATATAAGAATCATAGATTTATAATACTAAATATAATGCATCAAATGTAATATTTTTAAAAAATTTATTCCTTGAGAGAAGGGGTTGAAATGGAGTGGAATTTTTGGAACCTATGACCAAATGAAGAAGAACGGATGGCTGAGTATGAGCCAAATTATAAAATGTAATAAGTGTATCTTGTAAACTATCATTATATTATTTAAAGGAATATTTATGTTTTCATTGATATCATAATTACTAGTATTAAAATATCCATGGTATCTCAAAATTTATCAATATATGCGGAGATAGTAATAATGAAAATCATGATCAAATTGTATTTCACTATTTATATTTATAACAAAAGGAAACAAAGGAAGTGGAGGTTATTTGATCACTTTGAACAAATAGTTACCGAAAATTAAATAGATAAATAGTAATTTTACCTATTAGTAACAAATTTAAGAAAAAACACATTGTATCATTTTTTGAGATAGGGTGTATGATGAAAATTTGGGCAAAAATTTTATCAAGATAATGAGTGAACATGAAATAGATATAAACCAAATATAAAATACTTAAAATGAAAAGGAAAGGGTAATTTATTATTCAGTTCCATAATCATAAATAGAATATTCCCTAGAATTAGTATATAGAAAAATTTTATGTCTCTTCCATAACACCGGCTAATGTTGATGATCTGAGTGATGTGATATCCGTTATATTGATTATAATTTCAATTTAATCTAATACATTGTTTGATTTTGGAAAAAATCATTATATGATATTAAGCATGTTTTCAATGAATATTCATTCACCCACTACATCACTAAATTATTATTTATAAACTAAAACACTGGGTAGAACAATGATTGTAATAATGGTACACCATTAAATTCCAACATTTTTCATGGTTGTTCTGAATTTTCAATTAAAATATTCTTAACTTTTTTATATTTAGATTTAATACTGGAGATAGATTGGCTCTGAAATATAATAGAAACAAATTAATATCATGATAAAGAATTTATAACTGGAGAGATATGTTCAGAAATAATTTTTTTTCGATATATATATTTGTTTGAATCATGTGTTGAACTTCCCCTAGTAAAAACCCAGAATCAAATTCATAGGTAATGATTATATATATTTCGAAATAGAGTGATTAAGGGGTTTCAAATAATTGCAGAGGTACCATTTGTGTGAGAATATATTGGCATATTTCATGATGAATTTCCTATAATACACCTAGGTCAAGAGGTTGAATTATATATTCACATCAATCCAAATGAGAGGAAAATGTCTTTTTTACCATATAGGAAAACACAATTGTTGTTATTTGAGTTGAAGAACAAAATAAAATGTTTATATGATAAAGGGTTCACTCATTCAACTATTTAACAATAGGGAGTAGTAATTTTATTTGTGATGAAGAGGTAAGATACCATGAAAATATTCTTCTATTATAGGGACACAATTGGAATTAATATAAATAACAACTATAAATTTCCCCACATTGATGTCCTATTGGATCAATATCACATTGATAAATTCTTTTCAATGATTGATCATAATTCAAGATATAATTGGTTATATTTTAATTAGGATATTCCAATGTAATTATTACGTATGAGATTTAATCATTATGAGTTAAACATAATTTCATTTCAATTAACTAATGATCCCCTTTATTTTATAGACTTGATGAATAGAGTATTAAAATAATAACTTGATATTTTTTCCATGATATATCTTTACGTTATTTCATTATTCACATGGAGTTCTGAGGAGCGTGGCACTCATTTTGTAATTTTTCATCAAGTTTGGATGAAAAATAATATTATATGGTAAATTCAGTGATTGTTTATTTCTGACTCACAAAGGTTGTTTCTATTATCATTTTTCATACATTTATATTATATTTTTTATCCATTTAAAAAACATTTCTAATAAATTTTTCCATGAACCACTAAGGAATCCTAAATATGATGTTTTCTTTAGATAATATGATAGAATTTTTGGTTTTTTTATAGTAGTGATAAATTTTATAATCCACTAAAAAAGTATTGAATTAGAATTAAATGTTTGTGAATTTAAGTGTATATTGGAGAATTTTTTTGTATTGAATAATACATATATTATAGAATGATTTTTTATTTATAGTGATCCCTAAAAAAAATTTGATGTGATATAATGAAAAATGAAAGTGTTATGTCTTAAACATAATGACAGTTGAAACCATGTAGGATTAATTTTCAAACAAATGATTTTGAATTATTTACAATGAAATTTTCTATTTTGATATAAAAACATTTCCTCTATGAATAATGATTTTATATATACAATAAAAAATACTTTAAAAAAACATTTATTACAAAATATGTTATTAGGAATAATATAATATTTTTCGAAATAATTAAGGAGTTTTACTGTTTTATTTATTAGAATTTTGGGAAATAAAAAAATGGTTCTAATTCCTTCAGAAAAAAGGCAATGATATATTACTTATATTGAGGATAATTAATGATATAATTTTCAAATACATTGTATGCATGGACTTGGGTATCATAATGGAGTAGGAAGAATCATTCTTACACTATAAAACCTCACATAGTTGTACAAATTCAGTGGTTAATTTATTAAACTAACATTAGATACAAGTAATCACATCCTGATGGATTGTAAAATATCGTAGTATTGGTAATATAAATAAAACTAGTAGAAAATGGTTTTTTATATCACCATTTTATGATTTTCTCTACATTACCAATGCTAAATGACCTTCAGATGGTATTTTTACATTTGTTAATAATAATTGAGGTAAAAATCCATCATAGAAATATTTTTAGCCCAATTATTTAATATCCATAGTGAAAAGATATTAAACATTCAATTTCACAACATTTTTATTATAACTGATGTTAACATTTCTTGTTGTTGACTTGTTTACATTAGTTATATAATATATTTTTTATAATATTTTAAAAATGTAATTTTCATGTCAGTTTTATGATAACAGCTGTGAAAAAATATTAACTATCTCTTTTTTCATATAGGTTTTTCAAAAAAACAACCTTAAATTTAAATTTTCACATCATTTTTTCAAATAAAAAATGTAAAAACTTTTAATAGAAACATTTAGTTCAATTCGTACCACTTGATTTTTCTAGTATTGGTGATTAAAAAGAGTTATATACCAAATTTTAAGGTCGTAGAATGTTTTTCTTTTGTAAGACATCATTTAGAGATGATCATCATCAGACATCCATAACCATTTCCCCATAAGTACTTTTTATCTCCAAGACCACACAATTTGAAGAATTGGGAAAAAATTTAAACATTCCTAATAATAGTTTTTTAAAAAATCGGTTTGAAAAATTACTTTTAACACTAGTTCCGAAAAAAATTGATCTTAAAATGATTTTATGATGATTTATGACTTTTTTTTTTGAAAAATGGTGATTAATGTAATTGATCACGTTTCGTTTACAAAAAAATATTTAAAAAAGAATAAAAAATTTATTTTATTCCCTGATCATTTATTTGAGTGGGAGTGGAGCTAAAATGTACTTACGTATCAAATGATATGTATGTTGGAAGTTGATAATCTCTAAAAAATGTCTTAGAGGTGTCAAATATTTGAAGGCCATAACTTTTGATCTATAACTCCTTCTAAGCTCCACGATATAGAAAATATATGCTCAGATGATTAAATATATATTTATAACATTATTAATATCTCATATTTGAAAAATTAACATAGAAATTGACTTTAAATTCCAGATTTTTGAAAATTGACATTAAAATGTATTTTTTATGTAGGTTATCAGAAAAATGATGTGAAAGATAAATTTAAAATCCCACCAATGCTGAATTTTTTTTTAATAATGTGGAATCAAAATTTTCAATTTCAACACAAAATTTATAATAATGTGTTTTATTTTAAAATATTATTTATTTGTTTTCATGCATGTAATATATTAATTTCAAGATCAATTATTTCTATCATCATCATTCCACTGACTCAAACCGTTTGATCTTCATCATCAATCCATTATATCTTCTTTTTTAATCTCTTTAAATTATTTTTTATTATTTTTCCATAAAATTTCAATGATTAATTTTCCAAATTTCTATTACATTTAACGATTTGGTTTTCCCAATAATCATGAATACTTATTTGTTTTATGGTTAAACTACAAAGCCTCCTTCAATTTATAAAATAAAATATATTTTGAAGCTCTTTTTTTCTATAGAGATCATTCCATGAAAAGAATTATATCCAATAATAATTAAACAACCATGAAAATTATATTAAATATTAATTTTTTTATGATTTTTAATTTTTGATGATATTTTTATTGATAATTTAATTTCCATGGAAGAAGTAAGTTTAGGTGAGAAAATTAGTTTTTGAAAAAAACATTTTTCACATCGTTTTTGAAAAGTATTATTTCATTATTTCATTATTTTTTTTAATAAACCTAGATGAAATATCGTAAAAATTATATTTTTCTCATATGTTTTATAAACCCTTAAAACATTCTCATTAAGAATCCATATTAAATATATAAATAAAGACATAAAAGACATATTTTTTACTAGTGCAAATAGAGATATTTCATTATCTAATTGAATTTATAAAATGTATCATAGATGTTTTTTCAAGTGAATCATTATTTTATCTATCATAACCATGAATATCAATTATAGTATAAATATTACCCCATGGGGAAAGAAACATAATAAAAGAGTGATCTCAAATTATAAATAAATGTATCAGTAGGGTTGAAGATATCACAAATAATTAATCCTAAAAAATGTTATTGTAAATAACTGAATTAATGTTCATTCAAACAATTACATAATCATAATATGACATTAATAAAGGATGATAAAAATTTTCTTTATAAATAATGACATGATATTAAACTATAATAAAATATATTCTAAATAATAAAATAATATCCAAGATTATCTACAAATAATATCTTAATGAGAGAATGCATAATTTTGAACACCTAAAATATATTGTCAATACATTTCACAAGATTTTTTATAAGTATGGTTAATACCCAATTAATTTGGCCAACTAATTTGTCTCATTAGACTTACCAATGCATCTAGGGGAAATATAATTTTGGGACCCAGCCATAACATAATATGTACAATTTATTCATTATATTAATGTTGTCTATCATAATCTAAATAATCTTTTCTATTTAAATAATATCATAAGAAATTTTAATACATACACTAACCAATAAACATTATAAAAAACCATATAATTAAATATGTTTAATTGTAAAAAATTTCTAAATTCATGGTAAAATTGTTCATAAACCATCTAGAGAAATAATAATGATGGTATAAATCGATATATCCAAGTTGAATCATAATTAAAATATTGGTATAATGTCATTGATGAATAGAAATACCATAATAATCAATTAAAATATTTTGGAAAAAATATCCTTTTATTTTAGAAAATATAATTTTAAAACCAAAATTAAAAAAAATTAAAATATGTTTCTATAAAAATATGTTTTAAGAAATTTAAAATATTCATTAAAACATTTATTGGTCATGGAGACATAATATTTAATTCATTTCATTAATATTAAAACAATAGACTTGTCATAATATCGATAAATGGAAAAAGTGGATTATTTGAAAAATGACATGACTATATATTTAATATTTTTTAAAAATATTATCATGGGTAATAATATATTTAATAAATCATTTTTAGAATTTTAAAAAATAGAAAAATATTTTCAAATCATGGTTTTGGACAAAAATGATTTTCGATCGAAGAAAGAAATAAAAATTGATTTCCCAAAAACTATTAGTTCATTAATTAAAAAATATAAAAAATGGTATTATCGATTGAAAAGATCATTAATGGAAAAAATATAATAAAATTCATGATTTTTCTATGTGATGATCATAATATTTCTTCATCTCATTTTTAATCATAATTAATACTAATGAATGATAATATTTTAAAATAAACTATTAACACATTGGAATATTTTGACTATAGGATCCGTAAAAGAAATATAACTTTTTTAAAACATTTTAAAATGAATGTAAATAGATTTATGGTACAATATATCAATCTTTGAATCATATGTTGCATAACAAATTAATCAATGAATATCATATATGCCTCATTGAAGTAAAAGTTAGATGGGAAACCAAACCTTATGTCAAATTTCCTCAATAAATGTTCGAATATCTGTTATAATAAGTATTGTGAATTATAAACCTATTAATTATTAATAATCATATATTTAATACCATATATGAATTAAATATATTCATTTCATTCCTTTTTATATATACATTGTTAAAATCACAATTTTGTTTGGTATTTAATTCATTTTTATATTTGTTTTGGTTTGGTAATTGTATTCATATTAAATTTATCATGGTTAAATCATATATATAATTTGATAAATTAAATAAATATGAAATGTATTCATTATATATGATATTATAGTAATATAAAATATTTAGAGATATAAAATTTATTACATCATTCATTGAGACGTTATGTTGTACGTACGAATGAATGTTGCATCCATTTTAATGGATTGATAAAATTGAAGGAAAATAATTATTTATTTTCTATTTACAATTAATTATTATGTTATGTATATAAAATATATTAATCATAACTATAATTATTACCATCTTTGTAAATGTAAAATAAAATATATTTCACATTGCAATTCCGAGGTTGTAGTCCCTACGTACAGACGACCGTCATTTTTGTTTTCCAACATATAATAAAGTAAAATATTAGGGGTGATATTATATTTAAATTTTAATTTATAGTTCATAAATATTAGATATAATTATCTAATATATCATTACTAACATCATTGTAAATTTTAATGGAAAAACAAGTCGCATTGCTATGTATTTCAGTAGTCTATCAAACATTCCAGTGATGTTATCGCATACACTCAATAAATGGTCATTAAGAAGGTATATGTGATGTAATAATTACATATGTATAATAAAATCATAAATATAGTATAAATATTTTATATACATCATTATATCTATCTTTTTAAAGGTGGTTATTGAAAACTAATTAAATTGTTTCACATGTAGTACTCCTTCATACACACAATCAATAGTTTATTTTGACCTTTAATGATTGTGTATGTGGAGATTGTTTATTCCAATAAAATAAAAAATATATATAAGTAAATATGGGATACTATATTTATTTTATTATAATAATTTTTATGTATTTTAATGAATTTGAAGAATAAATAAAACAAATACACACGTTTTTGAATATTTCCTATTCTTCGGAGAGACTCTATGTGTTTATTCCTAGATAATTCATATGACAAATTTATAACAAAAATAATTCCTTTATCCTATTTTGTGGAAATAATGGAAGATATTATTTCTAGAATTTTTGGACCCAAATGGTTTTGGATGTGTGTGGAGGAGAGGAGAGGTGGTGTCTATTTAATTTTTGTGGAGAGGACATATATGAAATTTTTTAAAAGATAATATGATATCAATATTATTAACATTTATAAATATGAAAAATTTTGCAATTACATACCAATATAATATATAAAGTACGTTTGTGGCCTTACTATTGGTTTTGGACTTATTTCAGGCCTTTTTGAATAGTTATCATCTTATGTTACCCCCATATATAACTATTTTTACCCTAACCACATTAAATAAATTTTACTACATTTATTATTACTAATGGTAAAAAATGAAGTATTACTTAATAGTTAATTTATAATATTAATATAAAAAATTTGGAATATATTTTTCCAAATTAAATTCCCATAACTGGAATAATTATATTTAAAATTTAACTCACATACACAACAAAAAATCATTTTTCTAAAGAAAAACATTCAAACATTTAAAATTAATCTATATATAAATTTAAATAAAATTGATTATAGTTAACTAAATTAGATAAAATTTTATATATTTGATCTATTTTTTTAATACTATTGAAAATATATTTTTACTTTGTAAATAATGTAAATGAAAAGTTAATTTTAATTGACAATCAGTATTTTCACTATTCAATAAAAACATTAATTATTTCATATAATTCTCATAAATTCACCAAAAAAATTTTTGGCTTGCAGATTTTAAAAAATTAATATTATATTATAATATAAAATATCTAAAACTTATAAACATTAATTTTAAATCAGTTTACATGTGTGACTAAAATGTCTTCCAGTAAAATATACTTTTTCAGAAAACATTTATATTTTATTGAAATGGTTCTTATTTTATTTATAAAAAATAAAAAACATTTAACTTATTTTATACATGTTTAAACCATATAAGTTACATAATTTAGTAAATTCTCTCTTTACTCCCCAAAATGATGTCAAGGTTATAATAGACTTATTTATATAATAATATATTAATAGGGAGATATATTCATTTAAACCCATTATTTCATACATCATAAGATATTAATGAGATTGAATTTATTTAAAAAAAATATCATATTTTTTTTCATTATCTTTTCCTTCTTTAGAGATACCATGTTGGGTAAATTGAAAGAGGCCTGAATATCCTCATACTAGTTTGAAAAAAGATTATTGAAGATGACTCGTACTAATAAAATTTCACATAAGTCCACAATAATAAAGGTTGCTAGGAAATAGCTTACTACCAAGGATGTCCATAAATCTTCTCAAACTTCAGGCGGTGTCAAGAATCTGAATAGGTACCTTCCTGATACAGTTGATCTCCGTGAAATCCATAAGTATTTTGAAAAAATACATCATTTGATCTGAATGCTTCAATTCCAACGGATTGTAAGTGAGATTTCCAAGGATTTCAAGAAAGATATGTGTTTCCAGTGACATGTGGTTCTTTACCTACATAAGGTAATATTGGATTACATTGTGGGATTGTTTCAGGACAGTAATCATTGGACTATACATGCGATGTAGGACACCATAATTCCCAAAGATATTCAACTAGAGAGGAGGATTGGGGGCCAACGTGCTTGAGGATGATGTTTTTAAAAAATTTTGTTTTCCCTTATGGGTGTGTTTTGAACTTCAGCTATTGTTCTTAATTGAAGGATAAAAATAAAAAATAAATAAATTTATAATGGTTGAAAATACATTCAATTCCTTATCAATTATTGTAATATTACTTTTTTTGTTTCAAGATCCTTTTCATTATATTGAGGATTTCCATTAATTTCATGATATAGAACATGGAAAAACAAATTTACATGATTTAATTCTATTTCATAGGAATAATTTCAATATTTTGTTCTTAATTTATCATTTATAACTTCCTTTCATTCTCCATGAAATGAATATAAAAAATGGAATATTTATACCTGAAGCACTAAATATCTCATTTAAAGTATCATATTGTGGAGACCCGAAGCATGACATACATGGAAATCACATTACTTTTGCGAAATACTTAATAAATAACAAAAACAGACACACAAGGTCCTTAATAGTTTAGTGTCTTTGGAAACTCAGAACGTAATCTTCTAATCGTGGTGAAATATCTTCAACGTCTCCCATAAAGATCTTCCCCTTTTGGTTTTCTTAACTAAAACCTTTCTTTAAATCATGGACAAAAGAAAACATATAAAGGGTGAGCTCAAATCTTTAGTAAGGGTAAGCATGGATAAAATAAAACAAATCATATACATTTGAACTTAAAAACATGAACATAATGTTTAAACATCAAAATCATGGGCAATGACATAAAACATGGCAGTACATAAGGCATAGATCATAAATAAACATTAATAATGATAAAATAGCATGGTAATAAAACATGTGATTGCAGAAAAACATTAATCACATGATATGATTTCCATATTAGCCAAGGCATTGCTGCCAAGACCATCGTAGTGGACAAATACCCTTACTGAACCGGGTTTACTTATCGTTCAATCCCTATATTACTGAACCAGATTTAATTTTCATTCCATCCATGTCTATCTCATGAGATATAAATCTTTACCCAATGAATTGGAGGGATATATAGGTCCCACCCATCTCATAATGAAATCTTTCTTACTTGTACCACAACATAATCATAAATCATTCATCATAACCCACAGAAAAAATGGGTTTCATAAACATCATCCCATCATAACATAATCCATATAAAACAAATGGATATCATTTCATCATAAGAAAAATTAAACAATGTCAATCATAGAGACATTATTCTTCAACCATAATCATACTAAATAATTTCAACTTAGATGGAAAAGAGTTTTGACAAAACACTTGAAATGAATTCTTGAAGAAAATATCCTTTCTTCTTCAAAAACATTTTATTTTCACAAAATGCAATGCAATTTTAAAAGAAAAGGATTTTTTTTAAATACTTATGAAATATTTTAGAGTAATCTTCCTGAAAATAATTCATTACGAAACTGTAAAAATCCGTTCATGCCATATAAGTTAAAAATAACATTCTTTTTGTACTATTGTTGGAAAAGTCAAAAAGTACCTCGTAAGGTAATCAAAAGAAAGATTCCTTCCATACGATGTGGTAAAAGTAGAAAAGGGTAAAAATGACTTTAAACCTACATGAAAAACATTTTATGAAAACATTTTGAGAACATATGGACATGGATAATAATCATAACCCCAGTAAATACTTACGAAAAAACAATCTCAGATAAGAATGAGATAGGAATAATTATCCCTTACATTAGGTCTGATATGCTTTGTACGTATCAAAACATCTTTTATAATGATTTAAATAATGTCAATTACTTATTGGAGGATCATATTCATTGTTACGATATCATATATGGTTCACTTATAACTTTATATTACCCGTTCTTTTGTAAATCCATTGTTAAAGCAACGTTTTGGGTTAAATCATCTTATTTATCATACATGTTTGGACATGTTTTTATTGATGTTATTATTACTTATATCGTGATTTACTTACATCCAAAATGTAAATGAAGATTTATATACCATATATATTCATTATATATCAAGAATATACATGTATTTATAATAGTACATAACATATGGAGGTAAGAAATGAAATACACCGTTCATGGAGACGGTAAGTCGTACATATGCATGAACGCAAATTTCATTCCTATTTATTATTTTAATGGAATATGAATATCATAATTCCAGTATAATATCATATATAATATCATTAAATCCATCCTTTATAAATCCCACATAAGGCATTAACGAATCACATCACTTTGAGGGTGTAGGAGTCTGCACTTCCTCAAATGAGATTATCGTATTTACTGACTATGGAAACCACAAAGGCTTGATATAATTGGGAAGTAAAGAAGAATAAGTAAATAGTAAACATAATATATATCATATATAAATATAGTTCCATCATAATTTCCACAATGAGAGTCGGTAGAAGAAAATCGAACAATCATCGTTTCGTGAGGCGTTAGTTTGCCATCCACCGAATCATTATGTTCTTCATCCATTAGATGGAGGTCTGTGTAAGTGTAATTATAATACTTCTCATAACAACATCCTAGTATTTTTAGGATATGGGTTTTATTACAAATTAAAGGATTGAAAAGAGTTTAGGGGTTGGAGAAGTAGAATAAAAGAAAACAACTTAAGAGAAACTATTACCTTTAATTTGGATAACTTCCTTTGGATTGAACCAAAAAGGCTTCTTGAAATTTATTCTACCTATTTTAAGGCTTGTAGTGGGAGGAGAGGGATGTTGGGAGCTTAGTTGGGAAGATTTTGGTCTAGCCAAAAGGCTTGAGAGGTGTGATAATTTTCATAAAAGTGGTCTCCATTTATAAGGGAGAGGAGGGGCTCTTTAGGAAAGTGTGAAAACATTATTTTATTATAGACTTATCGTCGTTTTCAAGATGTCCAAAACACATTAATGTCAAATATAAGATGACTAATATTAGAAATAAAATCATCCAATCATAATTGGACATGTTTTGGATAATATTTTAATCATTATAATCTAACTTATTTAAATCATTTATTAAAGAGGTAAATACTGCATCATTATTGTGTCATAAATAATTTAATTTATTTGATGTCTAAAAATTATAAAAAAAACTAAACATTATAGGAAATATTTTTATATTTACAATGAATATTTATAGTCAAAAAGATAATTTATATATCCCCTTATAACAATTAATTACTAATAGATTTTTGTTAATGCCAATTTTGTCTTTACATTAAATTAATTAATATAAAGTGTCATTTTCATTCATCAGTGGCTCCATGGGGTCCCAAAATCGACCCAAGGATTTCCATGGTTGGCCATTACTCATCCAATAAGTTTTGGACTACTGTTAAGATAATTTTGAATTATTATAATATTCTTTTAACCTTGAATTACCCTATTTACTTTTAACCGTGGTAATAAAAGTAAAAAATTTACTATTCAAAAAAAATTATTTTTATTTAATTGAACCATATTTTACTCCTTGATATTAATTTTCTGTCTTGGATTATCAAAATTCAACTCACATAAGTGGTAAAATTAAGTTTTATAAACAGTTTCAAAAGCTCCTACGAGGTGGGTAAAAGATAATGAAAAGTTCAATACAATTTTTATAAATCTAAAATTATTATAAAATGATTACAATGAATTTCATATAACTAATATAATTATTATGTATCTATTTTGACCTAAAATAAATTTAAATCAAATAAATGATTATTTAAATAAAAAGTCGGTTTTAACCAAAAACTCAGTGTTTTTACTATTAATTAAAAATTGAAGTTTTTCAGAAAAATATCAAAAATTCAGAATAAGCTATATTTGATATTATGAATTCAAAAATGATGTCTATTTTTTCAAATTCAAAACAAAGAAGTGGCATTAATTAATTTTAAAATTAATTCCCATTATCAAAACACATAGCGTGTTTTTAAGAAACAATAACTATCAAAAGATCATCACTTGTTCATGTCCAATTTCAAAGTGAAATTAATGACCAACATTGGATTAAATGGTAAAAATATATTCTAATTAAACTTTAAAAAAATTAAAAATATAATTTATCCATATAAATTATTGCGCTGAAAAAGGGTTTTAATTAAAATATAGCGTGATTTTACTATTCATCAAAATATGAAAGTCATCAGAATATTATGAAAATTTTATCCAAATTAAATTTATATATCCTGACTCCAAGGAAGAATTTTATTTTGTCAAATTGAACATATAAACATGTCAAAAATAGATGTACAGTGGGTGCGCCATCAAAAGGTGGCCAAACTGCATTTTTTTGAAAAATACTTTACCCGAAAAATTTATTTTGTTCTCATAGAATGTTCTAGAAAATATGTAAGATGAATAATAATAATTTTATAAAATTAAAATTTTAGTTAATACTACTCATAACGGCTAGTCCATAATAATATTATAACAATATATCGTTGTTTAGTAAAACCTGGTATTGCGTTCTACACACGCTATCGAGGAAGGTGGTGATTGCGTGTAATGCAAGACACGTCAGGGTTGCGTGTTGTGCTAGACTCCTTTGTTATTACGTATAAAAAAATCCAACCATATTTCATTTATACATTGAATATATATATATATATACTCAATGTTGCGTAGAATAACTACTATCAAACAAACTTGAAATTCTGTGTAACATGATCCAAGAATAGCGTTTCATATACTGCAAGCTAATACAGTGTTGAGTATAGTACAAGCTAATCTTGGTGTAGTGTATAATATAACACATCAAAGAAATTAAAAATAATATATCTCATAATATCTCGGTTTTTTACATTCTACCCCCCTTAAAATGAATTTCCCCCTCGAAATTCGTGGGGGTTATCAATTGTTTACTATTCATAGAAACCCACATCGTAAAAATAAATACTAAAACTTGATTTTAAAAACTAAAGTATGAAATATAACGATTATCCAATGTAACTCATCAATGGGTTCCCATATATGAGAACATAGGTGAAAATATGGATATGGAAGAAAAATCTAACCGTCAAATTATGATGGAGAGTGGTAGAGAACATGGCTATGAAAAAGCCAACAATCACAAAGCCATAAATTTGTGATGATCTAAGGTACCATCTGATTAATCGGATATGAGGGCACTAGGGAAAATATTTTTTGGATTTCAGTATCATTTCCCTAATGTTGATGAATTAAAAGAAATACTTACATGATTTTGGTACCATTTCACTGTTGTTCGTTCCTTGAACAATTTCCACTTCATCTCTTAATGAAATGAAGTTGAATTTGTTATTCTTAACGTGTTAGGAGATCATATGATAGAAGATGGGTCATTCCATATGTTTCAAACAAAAGGATAGAAAATGTTATCAAATATACATAAGTTCATATATGGTGAGGTTAATCGTATATGATTCCAAAAATGAACTTATACTTCATCTATCATACCGCTTAATAAAATAAACCCAGTTTCTACTAACTAGGAACTTCCTGTAGGCTAGTGGTAGGCGATAAAGGCATGTCGCACTTCAATTGTGGGTTCGATTCCTGCAACTTTGTTTGACACGATGGGTTGTCGCCCGTTCTGCAGGTTGTCCCTTTTCGTAAACTACACTATTATAACATTCCTGCAATAATATCGAAAATAAAGTTCAAGCCTTAAACAATACTATCTGATGTCTGACATAACCCTTTCAAATCTTTAGAATTATCCAAAATACATCTGCCCAATCTCATAGTATACAAAAAATTATTTCTGGAAATGTCACATAACAAGAACGAGAATAACATGATTTATCATACGATATATCTTGTTTGTCACATTCCAAACATTTTAATTCTATAATCATGTGTTTTATTGAAACAGACATTACCATAGAACCTTAGTGGAAACATTAATGCTATGAAAAGGTAACTCTTTCCACATACCAAAATCCCAAAATTTCTATATACTCAAACCATGATATAACTTTTTCCTTATATTAGTCATGAGATCATTTCCTTTTCTCTTTATCCCTTCTTTGTGTGCATATCATCTGCTTTTCAAAAATATTCTAATCACTTTCCATGGTTACCGGTACCATAAAATTATTGAAAATCACAATAGACCAATACATAAATATTTCAACATTCGACGATACTATATAAATCACTATTTTAGAATCCTATTACATAAACACATAATTATTCCTCCACGTCATTGTCATATTCAACATCTCCAGTAGTGATTGCATGTGAATTCCCTTTGTCTTATGCCTTAAGTGGTTGCTCATGTCGTTCATCATTAACACTTGTATTAGGGAATTTATTAGAATAATGCCACATTTCCTTGCACTTGAAGCATTGAAGTGTTGGTGGAGAGTTCTTTGTAGTATTTTCTCTATTCACATCATTAGAAACCTTTTTCACATTACTTCGACAATCAACTGCTCGATGACCTTCTTTTCCACACTTAAAACATTTTCTAGTACCTTTTAGTCAATCTCCACCATGATTCTTTCCACACATTGAGCATAAAGAAACATTCTTCTTCTTTTCACCATTGTTCCGAGATTTCTCCTTGAACTCCATCTGTTGTTTCTTGTCAAAACCATGAGATGGATATGTAACACCAACATCCAGTTCAACCTTGATATCACAACGCACAATTTCTTCATAGCTATTGAAGTCTCTTATAGTTAATGCCCTTCGAAGACTTGGTTTTAAGCAACTGAAGAATCGATCAACTATACTTTCTTGTTGGATGATAAATCCAGATGCATACCTTGCAAGCCTTGTAAAATTCGACTCATATATACCAACAGATTCATCATGCTTTTTCTTAAGCTCAAGGAAATCTTTTCCATCTTTGTTTAAATAATACAAGGGAATTACTTATTGAAAAATAATTTCTTGAACTCATCCCATTCCATGGATTCAATTTCATCTTGGGGCCTTGTGTTCTTAATTAGAGTCCACTAGTGGTCTACATCACCATCTAAACGGTAAACAGCCAGAATGACTTTTTCATGTTCTTAATAGTGAAGTATGTAAAATATCTTTTCAATGTTACGGATCCATTGTTCAACAACAAGCGGATCAGAAGACCCACTGAAAGAAGGTGTACATTGCCTCATGAAGGACTCAATAGAATATTATTCCATTCTCTTCTCAATTGGAAGTCCAGAATGATTCATAGGTTGTGTCAATATAGAAATAAGATTTTTTACTCCATCTCCCATAACATTGTTTTGTTTAGGAGGACAATCATTGCATTTTCCATTACATTGATCAACACGGTTCCTTTGGGTTCCAGCCATCGTCTAAAACCCAAAAAGAATAATGTGAGAGGCAAAAATAATGCTAGAAAAAACAACATAATAAAGGGGGGAGTACCATCAATATCTAACATCTTAGGTTTAATTCAAAATCATTATCGTAATTATAGGACTATAACCTATACTTATACTAAACCTTAGGGACATCCCTAGACATACCTTAGAAATATCTCTAGGGATCTCACTAAAGTTTTCGCATCCTAGTTTCCATAGGTTAACTAAACCTTTCCTTTGATCCAACTGTAGAGACCCGAAGCTTGACGTACATGGACATCACATTACTTTTTCGGAATACTTAATACATAACAAAAACAGACACACAAGGATCGTAATGGTTTAGTTTCTTTGGAAACTCGGAATGTAATCTTCTAATCGTGGAGAAAGATCTTCAACATCACCCATAACGATTTCCCCTTTTGGTTTTCTTACCTAAAATCTTTCATTAAATCCTAGGGAAAAGAAAACATATAAAGGGTGATCTGAAATTCTCAGTAAGGGTAAGCATGGATATAAAAACAAATCATATACATTTGAACTTAAAAACATGAACATAATGTTTAAACATCAAAATCATGGGCAATGACATAAAACATGGCAGTACATAAGGAATATATCATAAAGAAACATTAATCATGATAATATAGTGTGGGAATAAAACATGTTATAATGTAAAAACATTAAACACATGATATGATTTTCATAGTAGCCAAGGTATTGCTGCCAAGACAATCTTAGTGGACAAAGTCCCTTACTGAACCGGGTTTACTTTCCATTTCAGCCATGTATTACTGAACCAGATTTACTTGTTGTTCCAGCCATTTCTATCTCATGAGATATAAATATTTACCCAATTCATTGGAGTGAGATATAGGTCCCACCAATCTCATAATGAAATCATTCTTACTTGTGCCACCACATAAACATAATATCATTCATTATAACCCAAAGAATAAAATGGGTTTCATAAACATCATCCCATCATAACATAATCCATATAAAACAAATGGATATCATTTCATTATAAGATAAATGAAACCACTTCAATAATAGAGACATTATACTTGAAACATAATCATACTAAATAATGTCATCTTAGATGGTAAGTAGTTTTGACAAAACACTTGAAATGAATTCTTGAGGAAAATATCCTTTCTTCTTCAAAAACATTTTCTTTTCACAAAATTCCATGAAATTTTAGAAGAATAGGATGTTGTTGAAAATAATAATGAAATATTATAGAGTAAGCTTCATGAAAATAATGAATTATGAAACCGTAAAAATCTGTTCATACCCAATAAGTTAAAAATAACATTCTTCTTGTACTTTTGTTGGGAAAGTCATAAAGTTCCTCGTATGGTAATCAAAAGAAATATTCCTTCAATACGATGTGGTAAAAGTAGAAAAGGGTAAAAATGACTTTAAGCATACATGTAAATAATTTTATGAAAACATTTTTGAGAATATATGGACATGGATAATAATCATAACCCCAGTAAATACTTACGAATAAACAATCTCGGATAAGAATGAGATTGGAATAATTATCTCTTACCTTAGGTCCGATATAATTTTTACGTATCCGAACCTCCTGTATAATGATTTAAATAATGTCATTGAATTATTATAGAATCATATTCATTATTATGATATCATATATGGGTCACTTATGACTTTATATTACCTGTTCATTTGTAAATCCCATGTTAAAGAAACGGTTTGAGAAAATCATCTTATTTATCATCCGTGTTTGGAGTTGTTGTTCTTGATGTTATTATTACATATATAATGATTTACTTACTTATATAATGTAAATCATGATTTATATATCATATATATTCAATATATATCCAGCATATACATGTATTTATAATAGTACATAACATATGGAGGTAAGAAATGAAATGCATTGTTCATGGAGACGGTAAGCTGTACGTACGCATGAACGCTACTTTAATTTATATTTATTATATTAATGGAATAGGTATATTATAATTCCAGTATAATATCGTATATAATATCTTAAAATCCATCCTTTATACATCCCATATAAGGCATTAACGAATCACATAACTTTGAGGGGGAGGTAGTCCGCACTTCCTCAAATGAGATTATTGTATTTACCGATTATAGAAACCATAAATGATTTATATAATTGGGAAGTAAAGAAGAATATGAAAATCATACACATAATATATATCATATATAAATATAGTTCCATCATAATGGCCCCCATGTGAGGCGGTAGGAGAAAATCGAACAATCATCGTTTCGTGAGGCGTTAGTTTGCCATCCACCGAATCATTATGTTCTTCATCCATTAGATGGAGCTCTGTGTAAGTGTAGTTCTAATACTTCTCATAAAAACATCCTAGTATTTTGATGATACTTTTTTTGTTACAAATTTAAGGATTGAAAAGAGTTTAGGGGTTGGAGAAGTATAATAAAAGAAAACAACTTAAGAGAAACAATTACCTTTAATTTGGGAAACTTCCTTTGGTTTGAACCAAAAGGACTTCTTGAAGTTACTTCTGCCTATAGTAAGGATTCTAGGGGGATTATAGGGATGTTGGGAGCTTATTTGGGCTGATTTTGGACGATCCAAAAGGCTTGAGAGGTGTGAGGAATTGCATATAAGTGGTCTCCTTTTATAAGGGAGAGGAGAGGCTCTGTAGGGACGTGTGAAAACATTATTTTATTATAGAATTATCATCGGTTTAAAGAGGTCCAAAACACATTAATGTCGAAGATAAGATGACTCATATTCTAAATAAAATCATCCAATCAGAATTGGACATTTTTTGTATAATATTTTAATCATTATAATCTAATTTATTTAAATCATTTATTAATGATGTAAATACTGCATCATTATTGTGTCATAAATAATATAATTTATCTGATGTCTAAAAATTATAAAATAAATACCAACATATAGGAAATCCTTTTATCTTTCCAATGAATAATTATAGTCGAAAAGATAATTTATATATCCCCTTATAAAAATTAATTACTAAAATATTTTTGTTAATGAAAATTTTGTCTTTACATTAAATTAGTTAATGTAATGTGTCGTTGTCTTTCATAAGTGGCTCCACGGGGTCCCAAAATCGACCCCATTATGCCCATGGTCGGCCATTACTCATCCAATAATATTTGGACAAATGTTAAGGTAATTTTGAATAATTATAATATTCTTTTAACCTTGAATTGCCCTATTTACTTTTAACCGTGGTAAATAAAAGAAAAAAGTTACTATTCACCAAAAATTATTTTTATCTAATTGAACAAAATTTTACTCCTTGATATTAACCATATCTCTCAGATTTTCGAAATTCAACTCACAGAAGCAGTAAAATTAAGTTTTATGAACAATTGCAAAATCTCCTGGGAGGTGGGTAAAAGACGATGAAAAGTTCAATATAATTTTTATAAATCTAAAATTATTATAAAATGATTCCAATGAATTTAATTGAACTTATATAAGTATTTTGAATCTATTTTGACCTAAAATAAATTTAAATCAAATAAATTATTATTTAAATAAAAAGTCGGTTTTAACCAAAAACTCAATGTTTTCACTATTCATAAAAAATTGATGTTTTTTAGAAAATTACAAAAAATTCAGAATAAGCTATATTTGATATTCCGAATTCAAAAATGATGTCTATTTTTCCAAATTCAAAACATAGAAGTGTAATTAATTAATTTTAAAATTAATTCTGGTTATCAAAACAAATAGCGTGTATTTAAGGAATAATAACTATCAAAAGATCATCACTTGTTCATGTCCAATTTTAAAGTGAAACTAATGACCAACATTGGATTTAATGGTAAAAATATATTTTTATTACACTTTAAAACAAATTAAAAAGATAATATAGCCATATAAATTATTGTGATTAAAAGAGTTATTTTTAATTAAAATATAGCATGTTTTTACTATTCATCAAAATAAGAAAGTTATCAGAATAATATGAAAAATTTATCCAAATTAAATTTATATATCCTGATTCCATGGAATAATTTTATTTTTCCAAATTGAACTTATAAACATGTCAAAAACTAGATGAAAAGTGGGTAAACCATCAAAAGGTGGCAAAACTGCATTTTTTGAAAAATACTTATTTTACCCAAAACATTTATTTTTTTCTCATAACATGTTCTAGAAAATATGTAAGATGAATAATAATGTTATAAAATTCAAATTTAATTAATACTATTCATTGCGTCTAGTCAATAATAATATTATAACAATATATCGTTGTTTAGGGAAACCCGGTATTGCGTACTACACACGCTATCAAAGAAGGTCGTGATTGCGTGTAATGTGCGCCATGTCAGGGTTGTGTGTTGTGTAAGAATCCATTGTTGTTCCGTATATCAAAATACATCCATATTTCATTTATACATTGAATATATATATATATATATATACACTCAATGTTGCGTAGAATAACTACTATAAATAAAACTTGAAATTATGTGTAACACGATCCAAGAATAGTGTTGCGTATACTACAAGCTAATACAGTGTTGCGTATAGTACAGTCTAATCCTGGTGTAGTGTATAATAGAACACATCAAAGAAATTAAAAATAATATATCTCATAAAATCTCGGGTTGTTACACAAATGAATCATAAAAGATTAACAATCTATTAATACCATGATTACAAATACTAAAATTGTTATCAAATGATATCATATATGATATATTAATCATTAAGTCATCAATATTAACTGTGAAAAATAAATTAATCCATATCATAAATGGTTAAGCTTAACACTCATCTAATGTATATCTAAAAATGAAAAGTCAACAAACCAATTAACATAAGGTCACTAAATCAACATTATATTCCCCATAAAAAATAAATTGCCTCGTAATGTCTCAATAAAAAAAATGTTAAAACATTATCTCTAAAAAACCTTAATGAAACCATTATGTTCTTAAAAAATCTCAGTTTTCGAATATATTCCATAAATATATACTTATAGTAATCACTTTAAATGTGACATAAAAAATGAATCCTATAAATAATTTCATAGTCAAATATAATATCCCATAAAAATCCTTATTACTCAAAACTAGATACATGTTAATTGTTGCCCTCCCTCAATCAAGTCTTTTCAAAGAAGTTCTATTTTCCATAAAATAAATATTCCTAATCACTAGAAGAATTAAAAAATATCATTCAACTCCATTATTAAATAGTAAAAAATTTAAATTCGTATAAATTTCATGATTCATATTAACATAATAACATTGATAATATAATTATTTAATCCACACAAAAAACATTTATCATTCCACTTCATAAGTTTTAATAGTATATGGCTGACCATTAACCCTTAGTTAATATTGAGGTATATTCCATTGATTCTTTGAGATTTGTCTTGGTATTTCCCCATATCATTTTTGTTAAAAAACATCATATTGGAATCTTATTTCTTACATTTCCTCTAAGGAATCATGTTTTTGAACAAGTTGAAATTCCACTTGAATTTCAGTTTTAGCATTGGTGGATGAGTTTTTTTGTGAATAGGACTTAAGAATTAATTTCCTAGAGATAGATCACATCAATGTGATATCTTTAATCATGTTGAAGGTTTGAAATGTCACTTGCATATCTCCATGAGTATCGGGAGAATCGGGTTCAAGAAGAAAATGTATTAGGTGCTCTAAACAGGTGCATGGTTTGTCTAAAACCGTGCGTCCCTCAACTGCAAACCTTGTGGCTATAGCAAGGGATATGAAATTCATAGCATGGGATGTTCATGGTTTACCGAAACCATGTACCCTTTATTCATGTATACTTCCACTGGGTGATACCCTCACAATATTAATTGCATGTTTTGTGTACAATTATGTATAATTGTGCAGTACAATCATTCGGGGTGGGATTATAAAGCCTTGGGTGCCACACATTTTTTCAAATCCATGCATCCAAACACTGAAACCTAATATTGATGTTAAAATTGTGTTTCATCACTTAATGATTTTTATTTCATTATTCTACTTATTTTTTTCTCCTCCTCCATGATGATCTCTTCTACAAGAGCCTTTTTCTTCTCATTTAATCTTAATCTTGGTTTTATGATATTTTCTCTATCCATAATCTAATTCACGTGTCATTTGTATCGACTATTCTACATTTTAAATATTAATATTCCTTTTGTGATATTCATCTCTTATTTTTATACCCATTATGATATTTTGGTGTGAGGTTATTTACCCCATTTTCAGGGAGAAGTTTTGTTTCTTTGATTTCATCCAAATCAGATCCAATCAAACCTCGATTACGGATGATTGGGATATACTTGAAATGAGGGGTGTTGGTCTATAACTTCAACCTAAATTATTATTTATTATAATTATATTTTTTACCCCACATTGTCCTTTTTGTCTGAATTTCATTATAATTGGTTTCTCAAAACCAAATTGACCCTTTCACATCAATACATGCCAATAGAACCTTCTTTAATTATTTAGAGGTTGTTTATATAAGTTATGTACACACTTATGTGTGAGGGATTAATTTTTATCTATATAGTTATCAGAAAATTTTCTCGGAATGCCAACTAAGATTTCATATTGGTTTAATAAATATAATTTCACTTTATCAGGAATTTCTTAAATCTTAATGTCACCTTTTTAATGCCTTTTTGACCTGTAAAAATTAAATATCCTAGTGTGGTAGTTCAAATAAATGGATCTGGAAAAACTAATTTGTGATATTATATTTTGATGTATATATATTCTCAATGAATTGTTGTGGAAACATTTTCAGGTTTTTTTAATAACACCCCTCGACTAAGGTGTGTTATATTGAATATTACAAAGTATAGATTTCTAATTTATATCTTTATAGGATTATTGTCTTAATAAAATTTCCGACATATTAAATTGTCTATTTTTACCTTGGAACTTTTCTATGTGATCACTTGGGCTTATTAAATTTCAATTTTAGGATAGATGAAAGATTTCTAATTCATGATGATGGATTCCCTTATGTGACATGTCTAATTCTAATTGATTAACAATATGGAATTGATATTCTAGATTGAATTCATTCTATAAAGGATTTTAAATGTTTTCAAGGAAATGAATTTATTAGATTCAGTAGAATTTTGATGATAGCTTATTTCCCATGTATATATAAAATGGACTAAATTGAAATGTAATTGATTTGGGTGGTATGGACACATTTCGCTATTATATTGATCTTTTATGTTTGATGAATCATAAAGGGTTGAAAGGGAACAATATTTATCACACGCTATGTACGTTCCATAATTTAAATTCTATGGAATTTTTATAATGGGTTAATAAATGATTTTTATGAGAGGTATTCCCATATGTATTATTATTTATAAAATATTATTCCTTTCCAATATACTTTGGATTGATAAAAGTGATGGATGGTCAGTATTTCCCCTTTCCATTTATAAATAAAATACATCTCTATAGAGGATGGGGAAGGAGAATAACAGTTCTATAGTGGGGTTGGATGCATCATTCTCCCTTACATCGGTTGTTGAGATTATATAGACTCATACAAGTGAGACTATATGGGTTTTTTGACTTAAAATCAAAATACCATTATTTGAGTGATATAATGGAGGCCCACTCACCACATCGAGTGTTATGGCACGACTATTCACCCTCTATTGGGATGTTGGTCATGTAAGCACTTACATGAAAACATATGATCCTTTATTGAAAATTATATAAGAATTTTATGTAGTAGAATAAACATAAAATAAATCTTTATTATATTTAAGTGAGATTTTTTTGTAAGTTTTCCTTCATATTAACTATATATAATTTTCATCCAAATACTCGACGGTAATAAACATTTGGTTTTCAGTATTTCCATAAATTATAAGGTGTTTTGTTAATAAAAGGTAAAATTAAAACATGATTTATAGTATAAAATTAGTATTAACTAATTTATCCCAAAAAATATGAATAATTGAGTAATCAATCAACATAGTTCTTGTTATTTCTTGAGTAATACTATTTAATCATTCAACAATACATTTTTTAAGTGTTATAGTGGTAGAGAAGTTATGGGTAATGCCTTTATTATTAATAATAGTTTTTAAATCTGAATTTAAATATTATACATTTTGAACACTATGAATAGTTATCAATGGATTGGTTTTCTCATTTTCAACTTTGGATTCAAATTTCATGGGAAAAAAGTATTCAGATTTTTTTTCTATAAATCAAACCCTAGTATATCTTCTATAATCATCAACATAAAAATTAGATATAATTTTCTACTAATATCTACAATTTTTGTATGATTTTATAAATCCATATGAACTAACTGTAAATCATCAGATGTTGAGACATCACTAATAGATTCAATACATGACATATGTTTCTTTCCATTTTAATAGGGGTCACAGACTATTGTAGAATCAAATATATGTTTCAGTAAATCCTTAACAAGACTTTTCTTTATAAATTTACATAATTTCTTAATGTTATAGTGTCCCAAACATCTATTTCAAAACAATTATTGATATTACATTTCACTAATACATGGTATATATTCATTCCTAAATTCTTATACATTTTGTAAGTGTGAGTTCTCATGCTGATCAGAAGAAAGAATGAATTCTTACTTAGAATTGTGTACTACACATTTATCATTCATAAAATTTACAAGATATCATTCATCTCATAATTGATTTATGATTATAATGTAGTTTTTATGACCTTAAAAATAAAACATTTGAAATTAATTAATTTCTAATAACACTAATGTTAACTATATGAACAATATCTCATCCGGAATTATTAATGAAAGTAACTTTTCCACCATTCATTTCTATAATATTTTCATGATGTCTTTATTTCTAGTCATTTTCCAAGAGAAACCACTATACATTTACCATGTATTGTTTTTTTTGGTACATTATTTGATTTCTTGAAGGAAAAACAATTAGATGTTCAGAACCCAAACCTTCTTGGATCTACAAATTTTCGATAGCAAGATCTTAAGAATCCATTTCTAGGGAAGTTGAACACAATGAATTCCGGAAGATAAAATTTTATTTAAAGAAAAACAAAATCCCATTTCCCTTGACTTTGATTATTAGTAAAATATGGGGGAATTTTTATGAACAAATAAATTGATACCAAAAATTGGTTTTCAAATACTATATTGTATTCATGAACTAGTACCATGTTGATGGATTTGTTCATAAATATTATCAAAATATTCATTACCAATATTAATGTTTGATAAAAGTTTCTTCAATGATGAAATTTCATATTTTAGTTTTACAAATAAATTCTTATCAATATCGATATTAGTTTTGGAATTGAGTTTCTCAAAACTAGTTTTCAAAAAATTCATTTCAACAATTAATTTTTCAAAATCGTCAGAAATTGTATTTTTTAACAAAATTAAATATGTCCACATATTTTAATAATTATGATATTTAATTTGTTTAAATATAAATTCATTAATTATATTTTCATTTTTCCCAATATCATTATCATGTTTTTTTTATTTGAATTTTAATTTTCTAAAATTTTTCAATAAAAGAAACTTCTTTATAACATGTTAAAGTATTATCATCACTCGTAGAGGTGGATTATCCATCCAAATATAAAGAATTAATCTCATCTAGATATTTTTAATTTATAAAATTATTTTGTTAAATTAAATAGTGTGTACCATGTCTATAAAATATTGATTTATAATAAGTACTCTAGAAATAATAACTATATTCTTCTAATTTTAACAATCGTTATCTAAGGTATTATCCAAACAATCTCCTACAAGAGAACTCCATGTGTTATCAAATTTATGAAATTTCTTTGTGTTAAAATTATAAAACTTTTTATGATTCTTATTAGCATGTGTAAACATATTTTATTTTACTTTAACATAAAAAATTTATACAATTATGTCCATATATAATTAATTCATTAAAATTAACTTTAAAATTATTCTTTTATTTCCATAATTAATACTCTTCATATTTTAATACTAAAAATAATCAATTCCAAATATCATGTCTATTATATGAGAAATAATATCTAACTCATTCTCATAATATTTAGAATCACTTGAATATAATTGAATGATATATTTAATCTTCATATAAGACTTAACATCTTTATCAGGAATCTTATCTTTTATCAGATTTAAATTAGTAGAATAACCAACTAAAAAATCTATTTCTTAATTTTATATTCCTCTCTATTAAATCAAACATTATATTAGAATATAGTAACAAATAAATCACCAATATTATGATTTGTAATCACTATTGATCCATAATCAATTAGTATCTTAGATTCCCACTCATTGGGCATAATATCAAAAATATTTGCAAAAGAAATATCATATTCTAATACTTTCTCTCCAAAATATTGTAAAATATTTACTATTATCATTAACCATTTTGAAATTTTCTACATGTTCACCATAGGGAAATTTAATTTCTGGATAATCCTCTCTAAGCATTGAAATTCTAGTTTCAACCACTTTTGATGTTCCAAAATGAGTAATCTTTGTCTTCTTCAAGATATTATAACAATCTACAAAATACTAAATATAACTATAAATAATTCATCTCATTGAACATAATAGAGTATTTGTAACCCTATAATTCAATTAATACTCTTTATTCTCTTGATTTTTAAAACAATCAACTTCCTTCTCTAGAATCTTGTAATCTTTAGTTATGACAAAAAATTGTTAACTCCAGTATTTACAATGAATGTATTCATTCAATTAACCAATATTCATAATCAACTCCATCAAAAATAGTTAGTCTATTTGGATTTTGGTTACATGTTGCACTAACATTGATTCATACCGTCATTGAAACAAATACAATAAACTATATTCCATAATACACATTAGTATAGTAAATATTTAAAAAAATGTTTATAAAATAATCCAACTGACTTGAAAAATTTAATATATAACTATAGAAATTAATGAATAAACATCCCATCACATAGATAATTTATGTATTATTAAAATAGAGGCTTATCTATGAATCCTATTTTCAAATTGAAATTTATTTTTCGATGGATAAATATAAGAGAGGGTGAATTTTATGTTTAATAAAATTCATTTTTAACCTTAAAAGAGGCATAGTTTAACAAGATTAAACTAATAATATTTACAATTACTTTAATGTATTTAATCATTAATCATAATAGTCCCTTGGTACCATGTATCATTGTATCATAATCATGTAAATTATGACATGTATACCACAGTTCACAATTATAATGCAATCGTATACAAAGTAGAAACTAATTTAATTAGTGTAAGCATAGTAATAATCTAATTCATAGTGGTTTTGATAAAATATAGTAATAAAAAATATTGTTTCTATTATAAATAATATAAAATCGTTTTCAAAGTGATAACGTATTCACATATTAATAATGTATAAAACTATTGTATCATAATTAATGCTATTATGATAAAAAATACAAATAAAAAGATGATTAAAAAATAAATCACATTCTTTTGATGTTCTAATAAAAATAAAATAATTATAGTTAAATAAGTAAATGAATCAAATAATTTTCACCAAAAGGGATGGGTATCTGATAACCAAGGATATAGTACATTGTTTTATACATAAAATAATGTTTTTCTTGTGCTTAACAGGGTATTCCCTAGATATGATGATCAGTATGTCTTACTATCCATGCAAGCCCATGATACAATGATATGATTTTTTCTTTCTTACTATCCTTGGTAGCCCATGATATGATTATTAGATTATGTCTTTCTATCGCCTCAGGCCCTTTATCTATATGGCGATCATCTCCTCTATCATCCTAGACTTTAAATAACATGATTATAATCACACAATCAAATTCTCACAAGGAAAATTGAAATATAAAAATTTACAAGAACAAGGAACAAATAGTTCACTTCTTATAAACTATAGAGCTCTCTTATAACAGAAAAATCACGAGAGTGTTTGTATATGTGTTTTTATCATCTCATATGATGTAGCAAGAATTTTTTAAATTATATGGTATTTATAGAAAAGCCTTTAAATGTTTATCCTAATTTCTAACAAACATATATTCATAGTGACTTTTGGGAGGACCTAAACACCTTACACTTCAACAGTTATTTTATAACCGAATGAATAAAATACTATTGATTTAAAAAAATTATAACAGAATGAAAGACATCATTTTAAAATTATACCATTACATTGTTTGGGGAAAATATTCCAATAATATAAAAAAGTTTTTTATATTTAGGATTAAAAAAGAAGTCAATATGATGGATTTTCTTATACAAGTCATCACGATTAACTGTGTCGATATAAATCTGATTGTTATCGGTTATAGTCCATCTGATTATTTTAAATTTGAGACTAATTATTAAAATCATAATATGCAAGAATATTTTTTTTAAATACATTAAACTTAAATCAATGTATTGTAAAATTATATGGTTTCTATAAAAATTTATAAAAATAGTTTGGACTTAAAGGTATTAGAAATTTTGTATTTAATAATGAGTTTTTCATTTCCAAAACAAAAGGAAAGGAAACCTCAAAAAGAGAATGATGACTCAACATCCTGGATAAGAATAAAAATATATTTTAAAATAAAATGTTTTATTTTAATATTACCCAAAATTTTATGATGAAAATGTTTTCAAAACCAAGAGGATTTTTTTCTCAAGAATGATTTCAACTGATATCGCAAATTTAATTTCATTGTAGGATAATGTTATTTGATCATACTTATGTTTTACTTGAGAGATGATATTGTGTAGAAATTATTATAAATTCTCTCTATAATATATTTTTATGATGGATAAATGTTTTTGAATTATGTTTCTTTTACAAGAGTTATGTTATGATGATGAAATCTTTGTGAAACTAATTTCTTTTTGTTGGTTATTATATGGTATATGTTCTAGTGTAGCACAAATTTAATTTTTTCATTATTTGATTGTGGGACTAATATATCCCTCTAATTAATTTGGATAAGATATATATTCTAAGACATATAAACGACTGGAATGAAGAGTTCACTCAGTTTTGTAAGTGAATTTTTCCATAATGATTGTGTTGGTAGTAAACCATGACTACTATTATCATTTGGTGTGTGAACCCATTGTACCATGATAGAGTCAGAAAAAATCCATGAATACTAAGGAAATGATTTTATATACTAACATTTTTTCAACAATTATATGTTATATTCCATTTCAATTTCTATATGGATAAAAATTTCATATGATTTGTGTCTTTTGAACTAAAATGATCTATTTAATGACTCATGATTATGATTTTGATATCTATGTTATAATTTTAAATTTTTGAATTATATTATTATATAATTATTCTCATGATATACTTAAATATTTATTATCTATTATAGGTACCCATAATGAACATCTATGATCACCTATTAGTATGTTTCCCTTTCTTTAGGATATGTAGAAAGGTTTTTAATTAGATTTTTCTTCTAAGAGTGCAATATGTAAATACTATTTATAAGATAATTTATATTTTTTTAGACAAGTTATTTATTTTTATATGACATTTAGGAGTTTTTCATAATTCAATAAACCTATAAACCAAAATGTTTCCTAGGTATTTATGTTATTCAATATTTTGTTTTAATATTTCTTGTTCATGTTGGATAAATTGGGTCACATTTGTAATGTTAATAAATTTATCTTCAGAACCATGAGTGTGGATTCTAGGATATTGCATTTAGTATCGGAGAAGGGTTTAAATAATATTATATAATAAAATGTTTTCATGATATGTTATTAAATGATTTATTGAAACCATCATGGCTATATGTGACCATAATTTCATAGTATTAGAAATCCATTTGGAGGTTTTAAAATATTAAATTATTTACATAAAAAATATATTCTTAGAGACATTTATTTTATTGATGTAATTATGGGTTATTTAATTTTGAGATTTCATATTTATGGTAATATAATACCTTTTAAGTTAAAAAATTTATTTAATGTTGAATTTTTCAATGTTATTTTTGATGATTCATATCATTTTTTTGTATTCTTATAGGGTTATATGTTTAGAAAAAGATCAACGAATATGATGGGAGAAAACCCATCAAGTCAAGAAAATCATGGGGATTGAAACCACAACAGAAATGTGAAAAGGGTTCATCACCTACCACTTCCATACATGAATTTGTATTTAGTGTGGAGATTTATTTTTAGTTAAATAATATGATAGAAAATGGGTATGTTCATTTTGGAAACAAAATTTTTTACTATATTATTATAAAACAGATTATAAATATATTTGGTGTTAAGTAATTAATGTAATTTATAAATATGTTTACTATTTTGGAGTCCCTATATGAATAAGGTAAATAGAACTTGGTGGTAATTTTTTAGAGGAAGAAATTTTGAATTATATTTCTAAACCATATATGATTATATTTGGTATTTTTGGTATTTCATGTTATTATAATGATTTGAGAGAGTACATGTTTAATTTATTCAAATTTCCATTATGTGACTGGAAATAACTACTTTGTGATATATGAGGGATCGATATTAAGATTAATTTATTAATGTTAGTGACAAATTCTCTAATGTTTTTTATATTCATATTTCTTGAGGGTTATATGGATAACCAAATAAGAAATGTTTTATGTTAAACATTAAAAGATAATTTAGATATAAAAGTCTTATCTTACCATATTTGTATTCATATATATTGGATATCTTTTTCTAACCATTTTGTTGTCATAGAGATATGTAGAATGAATTATTATTTTATATACGAATCTAATGATCTATTAATACTTTAGGAATATAAAACTCAACATTGTTTTGTAGAATAAGAGAGTTAGTGGAAATGGATTAAGGCACAATGAATATTGGGGGTTTTCTGAATGAATGTATGTTTATATTCTGAAAAAATGTATTCAACAATAGGATAATGAGTCATGAAATGGGTTTTTTCCATTTTTCATAATTTTTGATGATATAAATGACCTTTTTGGTCATCTTATTGTTATGGTATTGAGATCATTATATTTCTCATTACTATGTTTTATATCGCTCTCAATTTGAAAAATGTTATGTTCCTAAATATCTATTTTAAATCATGTTTTAGTTTTCATTTTTATTATTCTTTTTTCTCTAAAAGAATCATTCAAGTAATAAAGAATTCATAACCCTAATGAATTTTGAGGGTGAAATTCATTTTGAGGAGGGAGTAGAATGTAAAAACCTGATATTTTTATGAAATATATTTTTTTAAATGATTATATTTATTTAATTTAGTTTATTAAATGAAATACCAACATATCTTGTGTTATAAGTATCATTGGCATTCTCTAAAACATCAATTTATTATTGTAATTTGTTAACTAAGAAATTATAACATGGGGTTGGTATTAGTAAGATTAACATAATTATTAATTATTGATTAAAAATGTATATATAATTATTTTAACAATTAGTTATAAAATTTAAAATCCTTTTTAAAATAAAAGGATATTTTTCTCTCGAAAACAAACTATTTTAATGTGAATAAGTGTGTTTTATATCAATAAATAAAACAATAATCTTGATGGATTATAATAATTATATTTATAAATATATATATATATTATATTCAATATAATGTTTAACATTGATTTTATGTCATTTATAGGAATTATAGAAGAGAAAATCAGATTTTACGCATAAAAGATGTATTTTGTTTTCTAAAAAGACAGTTTTTCTGCCATTTAATGGGGTACTTGTAATAAAACTAAATATCTAATCATTTATAAATTCTATTTGAAAAAATAATCTTATTCATTGAAATATATATATATATATATATATATTCTCTTATATTAAATTTTATTATTATTTTTATATGATTCATATTTTGATGAGTAGTAAATCATGCTAAATTTTAATTGAGAATGAATTTTTCATCTAGATAATTTATTGAATTAAATTATATTTAAATTAGTTGAAATGTGTAATTAAATAAATTTTATAACAATTAATACAATTTTTCTCGTTGGAATAAATTTCACATTGGCATTGGATATAAAAACATTCAAAATATTAGAATTGTTTTAATTGAAAATCTTGTTATCTCTTCCCGTTTGTGGGATTAATTTTTAATTAATCATATAAAATTATGCGATTAAAGTTTATAAAAATTTATTCCATTATATTAATAATATGGTCCAAATTTATTAAATTTTTCCCTTTTCTTTTTAAACTATATGATTACTATCTTCGATAATTTTTTTACCATAGTAAATTGTAAATCGGGTAATTAAGGGTAAAAATAATATTTTAAATATTATAAAACAACCCTAAAACATTCGAAGATTTTATTTTAGTAATTGAATTCAAGATTAATAATATGAGGACAGAAATTTAAAATTATAATATACAATTTTTCATGAAAACTACTCTCATGTTATTAAAATCAAAGAGACTGATAAATCTCACACTCAAACTTTTAATATGTATAATATTATTAATATGGGGTTAAATAGAATAAATTCTCTAATAAGTATATTATTATGAAATATAAAAATGTATTTTATACATCATGGAATTTTATATGTATTTTTTAGTGAAGAAATAAATATTATAAATAATTATACAATGATAATGAATTTATTATTAAATTAATGATAAACTCAATTGTGATGCATGAAAAGTATTAAAATTAAAATAATTTGAAATACATAAGGTTATAAACGAATTTTATAGATCAATATGAGATATTTATGGTTTATTAATGTATTATTTATAGGTTATATATCTTTATTTATTTTTAAAATTTCAATGTAATTAATAATATCATAAATGACAGTAATAATATTTTATGAAAATATTTTTTTATTAAATTAGATAAAAAAGTAAATACTAATTAAATAATAATATGATAAATGATGTCTTAAATATCATAAAATGTTCTTTTATGTATCAATTTAATCCTTATAAGTAAAAATATAACCTTTTTAATCTAGAAAATGTTTTAATAATGGTAAAAATTACAATTGGTTAACTAAATTTTAATAAAAAAGATCAGGTTTTAAATAAAAAAATCTAAAAAATAATTCCAAATTTAATTAACACCTTATCCCATATTATTTTAAAATCACCTTCCATTTGGATATATATTTATATATATTTAATTCATTATAAACTAATCTTTTGATAGATTCCTAAAATACCCCTATCCTCTTATATAAAAGGTCACCTCTTCTTCTATTTTCGTCAAACATCAAAAATAATTTGGTTTATAAAAATAATTTTAAAATATGGTTCAAACTTCCATAATTTCATCATATAATCCATCCATTGGATATAAATCCAAAAAATGGTTTCCTTTTTTGATAATAAAATTAATATACCCATAGAATCGGTAACTTTCATCAACTAAACATTTTATTTTATTTATTACTCAGGGAACTGATTTATATATTTTACTTTAATGTTTATATAATATAACCATTATCCAATATATAAATATATGTTGTTTTATGATTTTTTATACCTACAATCACCCACACTTCTATCAAATGTGATACATAATCGTCGTTTGTGTGTATGATGGACTACCACCCCTCGAACTGATGCAGTTTATTCATCAATTTACATCATTAAAGGTTTAAAATAATGATTTAAATTGTATTTTTATATTATATATATATAATTTATGATGTATTTATTATTCAATAATTTTTATATAAAACATACTTTATGGATTTACTTTTTTTAAAATTTGACAACATCATTTATGGACGTCTAGACTGTTGCCTCCTCAATGGTATGTGATTCATTAACACCTTATATGGAATGTAATAAGGATGGTTTTGTTGAATTTATATGGTATATATGATATAATTTTTAAACTATAATCTTATTTATATAGGTCGATTGAGTTCTATAATTTTTATACTATAATTGTTTTTATATATGTCATTAGAGTTGTTTCATTTAGTATGACAAGAAAATGTAAGCATCATTCATGCATACATATGGCCTACCATCTCCATGAATTTGGTACTTCATTTTATAATTGTATCTTTTATATATTTTTCAAAATACATATATAAATAATATATATTATATTTATATCACTTTAATCATTATTGAGAGAATTAAATCAATATATATGTAAGAGGACCAACAATATAAAAAAATAAAAACATTTGAGAAAAACAAAGATATTATAACCTAAAATATAACAATAGTACGAATTTTTTAATCTATGAGTAATATTATGCCACAATTAAGTCATATATTTTAAAATACAATTGACTACTATTATTTAATATATTTAAAATAAATATATATTTATTATACATGAGATGTTCATGAGTACTATGTGATTCAAGACATAAAGTAATATATTTTTTTTCAATTTAATTTCTATGGGATACATACTTTATAAACTACTTTTTTTTTTGACTGGTCTATATAACACCCATAATTTTATTTTAGGAGTATTATTCTGATTATATCGGTACTATTATATTCATATATGTTTTTAACTTTCATTGGGAATATGATTCTAGTGATTATAAAGTGATAAGTATTTATTGGAGAATCTTATCAACATTTGGGGTGATTTCATTTGAAATATCCATTGGGGAATATTTATCCTCCTACTCTATGTTTTATAAAAAAAATTATCATTATATAATTAATGTTTAATTTTATTCTCACATATGTTTGTCTTTTTATGAAATGGTTTGAAAATAATATTGTCTTTTGTTTTCTAAACATCCTTTTTTAACTTTTTAGAAACAGGTATGTTTTTTATTCACATATCTCATGAAACGATTTTTCCTATTTCAGGATACCTTATTTACTTTAAATTCACCTTACATGATTGAAATTCTATTTTCAATGAAAAAATTTTCATTTATAATTTTTCTGTATTTTAAGAAGAAATGTTTTTCTCGACATAAAGGATATTTTCCCCAAGACTGGTTTTATGTGATCTCTCAAAAAAAATTCCATATAAGATAATGTTATTTTGTGATATGAATGTTTTACTCGGGATATTATAAAATGATACGATTATTATTCAATTTTGAAAAGTTTATGTTAATAATGGACTTATTTTTATGAATTATGTTTCTATTCCATGAGTAATGTTATGATAAAAAAATTTTAATGAAAATTATTTATTTTAATTTATTTTTATATGATTTATGTTATTGGGGGAACATATTTATGGTTTAAATTTTGTGAATTGTGGGAACAATATCTCCCTATAATGCACTGGGTAAATATTTATATCTACTGAGATAGAAATGACTAGAATGAGGAGTTCAGAAAGGTAATTTGTCTACCCTGATAGTCTTGGGAGTTAACCTTAACTAATATGTTGGTTTGGGGTGTGATCCAATTCCACTATAATTTTCTGTGTAATGTTACATGAATACTATGGAAATTATTTTATGAAATCATTTGTTTCCCACATTTCTATATTCAATGACAATGTTATTTCCTTAAGGATCATGCTTCCATACGATTTATATCGAATAAAATTTGATGATTTATTTCATTACTCTTGATTATGATTTTGATATCCTTGTTATAATATTCAATTTTTATTTTTTAAGTTCAAATATAATGAGACTCTTTTTATTATTACATGTTTGATATCTCCTATAGTTACACTTAGTATGCATCTATGTTTAACATTTCTTATGATTCCATTTCCTAAGGTTACGAATAATGGTTTCAAGTAGTATATTTCTATGAATATTGAATTATGTGAAGTAATAATCCCATATAATATATTTTTTAGTTTTTTGGACATGTTATTTGTTTTTATATGATATTTAATTTTTTATCTAGTTATATAAAACAATTAAACTAACGTACCATTGGATTTTAAGTGATCCAAAATTTTATTTCGATGTTTTATGTTTAGATCACCAAAATTGGGTCACATTTTTTATGTTTATATATTTAGAACCAAATCTAGATGTTGTGATTTGGGCTATAAAATTTTGTATCAGAGTAGAATTTAGATAACTTTAGAGTTTATGATCTTTTCATGAGAATTTATAATAATATTTATAGACAGTATCATTGGTGTATATGAACATTGTTTCAGATTTTTCGGAATCCATTTTGAGTTTTAAATATATATAATATTTAATTGACTAATTATATTCTTTGAGGAATTTATGTTTTGGATGTAATTTATGGTGATTAAATTTTTTTAAGTAAGATGAAAGTTATTAGATGATGGTTTATGTTAAATAAATTACTTAATGTTGAATATGTTATGGTATTTTTGAATTATGTTTATCAAGATTCTATAATTTTATAAAGATACCATTTTATAAAAAGTAAAACCTTCATAATGGATGAAGACCCATCAAGTACGATTGGGTGGCCGGGATTGATCCCACAATCGATTCATGGAAATGGTGAATCACCTAAAACTAGATTCCATGAATTTTGAGTTATTTTTTAATTTTATTTTTAATTATATAATATTATGGATAAAAGATATGTTCTTTTTTTCAACATAATTTTAATTATATAGATAACCATGTTATTGTATATTTATTTAGTGTTGAGTGAATAATGTTATTTCAGAATATGTTCACTATTTTGGAATACATATTTTAACAAGTTAAATGTATGAATTTGGTATTTTATTTGAGAAATAAATGGTGAAATATATTTTCAAATCATATATTATTTTATTTTTGATTTATTTTAATTCGTGTTATTATCTTTTTTCAATAGCGTGCATGATGGTGGAATTCACATTAATGTTATGTGACAAACCATTGATAATTTATGATATATCTGGGGTCAAAATTAAGATTAATAGATAAAATAAATTTCCTTTTAAATATTATTTTAATTTAGTCTTTCTAATGGGTAATTGATTTAACTATATTTGAAATGTTTTATGTTAAACATCAAATGTGGTTTTAGAGATTAAATTATTTTCTTTCCATATGAGAATTTATAAATAATGTTTGATGTTTTAAATAAATTTTTTTGTGATAATGATAGATGGGATGATATGTCAATCAATTTATGGATCAAATGATTTTATAATGGTATAAGAATTTATAATTCACCTTTATTTCATGTAGTACGAGATGAAGTGGAAATTGATCAAGGAATTACGAAGGGTGAGGTTGTCTTGAAATCATGTGTGTATATCATCTAATGAAAATTCATTAATATTGGGATAATGTGTGTTGAAATATAATTTTATCTTATTCTCTTCATTTTTCATGATATCAAGGATCTTTTAGATGCCTCTTGGGGTTATGTCTTTGTGATTGATTAATTTTTCCTAAACATGTTCTCTATCAATATATATCATCACCTAATAGTTATATTTCTTATCTATGTCCATTTAATAACTTCAAACATATATTATACTATGTTGAGATCTATTTAATAGTTATATTGGGAAACTATTATGTTCCCAACATTTTATTTTAAATGATGTTTTAATATTCATTTTAACGATGTGGGTCTCTTCGAATGGAACATTCAATTTTTAAACCACTGATAACCGCAATTAATTTTATGGTAGAAATTTATTTTATAGGGGGGTGTTAATGTAAGAGGATAATATTTTCATGAAATTTATTTATGTAAATAATTTGATTTTATTGATGTCTTGTATTACATGCAACATTGGCATAACTTGTGTTATATGAAACATTTAGTTTTTATTAAATTTAATTTTCTGATTATATTTATTTAAAAAATATAATTATAAATAATATGTGAAAATGGAGGGTATAAACATGACTAACTGAATTATAATATTATAGATTACTCATGTATATATAATTAATTAATCTATTAATTATAAAAAAATTACCCTTTCTAAAATAATGCGAAATGTTTCTCTTGAACAATCCTTTTAAATATGCAAAAGTATGTATTATAAAAATAAATAATAAACTTCTCTTGTTGGATTATAGTAATGAAATATTGATAAAATATAATAAAAATAATTTTTTTATATTCATATTCTGTGTTTTTTCAATATGTTCTATAAGAAAAAAATTTATTTTATGTATAAAAGAATTATTTTCCTTAAAAATGAATAAATCATTTTATTGAAAATATCATTTAAAACTAAATTATTAAACATTTAAAAACTATATTTAAAGAAAATATTTTTTAAGTAATTATTTCAAAATTTACTTTGGTTAATGTTATGTACATTTTTTAAACATTTCATGTTATAATGAATAGTGAAAATATAGAATTATAATTTCAAAATGATTTTTCGTCTAAATAATTTATTTTGTCAAATTATATTTATGATTGGTTTTAAATTATAATTTGATAAATATTATCTCATTTATTAAAATATTCATCATTTGAATTATGTTCACATTGTAATTGGATATAAAAACATTCAAAAGATTTTATCATTTTTATATTAAATAATAGTTGTGTCATCCCGTGTGAAGGGATACTTTTAAAATATTTTTCAAATAATTATATGTATTGATTTTAAAAAAAATTATTCCATATTTTTAATTAGAAGGCACAAATTTATTAAATATCTCCCTTTTATTTTACGACAATATGAATATTAACTTTAGTAATTTTTCCTACCACAATTAATGTTGTATTAGGTAATTGAGTGTAGAAATAATATTTAAAATAGTATAATAGTACTATAAAACTTTCCCAAATGGTATTAGATGAATTTATTTCTAATATACAATAGTAAGGATAAAAACTATATAATTTAATGGACATGTCTCACTGAAAGTGACTTTGATATTATTAAAATCAATAGGATATACATAATGTCACTCTCGTACATTTAATAAGTATAATATATTTTATATGTGGATTAATAGTAGAAATTCTCATCTATATATATATTATTATGAAATATAAAATATTTTCCTACATCAGGAAATTTTATTTTAAATTTTTTGGGTAGAGTAATTATTATAAATAATTATACAATAATTAAGTAGTAAGTTTTCAATTAATGAAATACTCAATTAAGTTATATCAAAAATATAAAAATAAATAGAGTATGAATTATAGAATGTTGTACATGAATTTGATTTGTTAATATGGAATATTATGGTTTCATTAAACGAATTTTGTTGATGTTATCTAGCTGTATTGATTTTATTAAAATCAATTTAATGAATAGTGTAAAACATTAATAGTAATGATATTTTATGAAAATAATATTTTGTTAAATATGTTAAAAATAGTAAAAAGGATTATATAATGACAAAGGAGATAAATTACAATTTCAAATATCAACAATGGACTATTTATGGTTCAATTTACACCTTATAAATAATAATATCTACTTTTTAAATATTGAAAATGATTATATCATATTCAAAATTAGAACTGGTTAACTATGATTTAATAAAAATTATATGTTTTAAAACTGAAATAAGATATTTATAAAATATATCTTTTTAATTTTATTATAATATTATACCATAATATATTTAAATACATCTTACTTTGGAGGTATTTGGAATGACATTTAATTTAGTTATAAATTAATCTGTTGAGAAATTCTAAATGTACCCCTCCCCTCTCATAAAATGGGATCCTCATATTCTATATTTATCAAACATAGTAACCTATTTTTTTTACAAAAACATTATCCAAATACTTCCAAATTTCCCTCCATTAATACTAGATTACATATTTTCTATAAGGCATCAAAAAGTGTCCTTTTGTGAAAATCAAAATGAGATTCCCAGAGAATAGGAAACATTCATTATCAAATGTGTTTGTTTTATTTAATCATTAATCACAATAAATTTCTTTTATATAATGTTTATATAATAATATATGTATCCTAAATATAATGTAATGTTTTATTATTTTTTTTTACCTACACTCACACAAATCTCCATCATATGGGATAAGCAATCATCGTTCATGTGTATGGAGGACTATAACATTACGAACTAAGGTCATTAGTGTTTACATTTCCACATTTCATGGTTTATAATAATAATGGGAATATTATTTTATATTATATATGTTATATTTATGATTTATTTATTTTTTTTCAATTTTTAGATCGCACATACCTTATTGCTTTCAAATTTGTTGAAATACAATAACTTCTTTCGTGGACATGTGGATTACCACCTCCTCAAAGTGATTTGATTCATTCAAAATTTACATGGAATGTATTAAGGATAAAAATAGTGACATTATATGATATATATATATATAATATTATTATAGTTTAATTATATTATACATATAAACTTCAATTTCCCTCTTTCATCCAACAAGATAAGAAAATGGAAAAACGTTAATGCATATTTTGACCTACTGTCTCCATGAATAAAGTTTTATATTTTATAATTATATATTTTATAGAATATTATAAATAAATATATAATGAATATATAATATATTTATTTAATTTTTATTTTTTTTAATGAATTAAATAGTATTATAAGTAAGGCTCAAAAAAATATTACAAAACAAAACACAAACGAAGAATAAATAGGTAATTACCTGAAATATGACATCAACATGGAATGGTATACAAAATTATAATTGTAGGTCATAAGTAAATCATATATGATATCATTTATTTGAATATGATTCATTAATAGATGCATAATAATTTTATTTTTAATATACATGATGTTTTCATGAGTACGATGTGAGTCAAGACATAAGGTAAGGGATTTTTGTCTCGTTTTTATTTCTTTGTGACACATGACATATACAGTACTTGTTTGTCTTATGTGGTTTATATACCACCAATGAGTTCTTTCTATCAGTATTATAATGATTTTTATGTAATTTTGATGTCCATATTATTTTCTTTTTTTCTTGTTGATTATGAATCTATGGATAACAGAGTGGTTAGTATTTATTTTACAATCTCATAAATATTAGAGGTTAGTTCTGTTTAAATATCCATCAGAGTGTATTTTTCCTCAACATCCATGTTTTCTAGAAAAATTGAATAATTTTTTTACTATTATCATGTGAAAATTTAATGGTTTTTACCAGTGTTTTATTATTATGAAAGAGTTTGAAAAAATAATTTTGGGAATTTTTAGAACAATGTTCATTGTGGGGTTTTTTAAGGATTGTTCTCTAAACATACACCACATGAAAAGATTTTTCAGAATTCCTGAAACAATATTGACATGAACGATCCCTTAAAATCATAAAATATTACTTTAAAAACATTATTTTAAAATTGTGTGAAATTTTAATAGCAAAAGGTTTTCAAAATAGAAATTATATTTCCCTCCTAAAATATTTCAAGTGATATCTCACAATTATCATCCATCTAAGATATAATTATTTTATGTTACCTTTGTTTTACTTGGAATATGATCCTATTATATTATTGTATCGCCCCACCCCTAGAAGCCCAGATTCGGTTCATTATTACATATCATTGGCATGGTCACAAAAGATTAAGTCTCGAATGACCAATTAGTTTAGTAGCCTTGGAAGTACTTGATACATTCATAAGGTTTACCTTACATCATAAAATAAAATAATAAAACAAAATTGTTTCCATAGTTAACAATGAAATCTGATAGAATATCCCTACAGGATAGTCATAATATACATCATTTCATGCTGGGAAAAATAAAACATAAAAAGGGGTGAGCTCAGGTTCTCAGTAAGGATAACAATATAGTGGATCATTTATAAATAATCATAAACATTTCAGACAATGTATAAAACTAAAACAAAAGCGTTTTTAACATAAACATCATCAGAATATGGAAAATAATAATCATAATAATGCAATTTACTTACTCACATAGATATTCTACTAGTCGAATAATCACATGCAATATCAGTAGCCACTTTCATAATGATGGAATGCATAATACCGGACTTCATAAACCCAGAGTCAAGGCCTTATGCCAAGACTACAAATAACATTTTTTCAAGGCCTTATGTCAAGAAATGAGTTTGTCTCATGAGACCTACTGATGCATTGAGGAGCTATAGCGGGCTCCACGCGTCACATAATAAGTCCAATGCATTCCTCATATGAAAAGGTTTAAACATAACATAATCATTCGTATTAAAACTCACATATGAAATGTAAATAATTTATCCATAAACCGTGAATGGCGTAAAAATAACATATCCATAGTCAAACATATCACAAAACCTTCAATACAATATGGATGTTTTGTATCATAATAAATGAACTTCAAATAATCTTAAAATCCATCAAAGGATGTTGAAATAGATAAACAAAAACTTATTTTAGAGAAATGTATCTTTCTATTTTGAAATCGTTTATGAAAATAGTTATTTTGAAAATATTTTCATAATCTTGAAAGGGAAGCTTCAATGATGTTATAATGGTGGAATATTGTTGCACCCACAGTATATGTAAAAAAAATATTATCTTAATTTTGTCGAAAAGGTCATAAAGTCTATTTTTTGGAAAATGATAGAAAGATTCCATTCAAAATAGATATGGTCAAATAAGGGTATAAATGACATTATCCCATTATCTATTATTTATAAAAAATGTTTTCAAATACATTTTTAAGAAACATTGTTGTGGATGATAAAGAGGTCCTAGTAGATAATTACTTATAAACAACCTCGGATAATAAAGAGATTGTGAAATAAAATCTTACCTTTTACTTTTCCCTATAAGAGGGTGGGTTAACCTCCTGTATAATAGTGAAATAATTTTTATTAAATTAATCAAGAATCATATACATTAATGATATCATATATGATCTGTTAACATTTCGTTGTCAATAATATATTAGTATTATCATCGTTTCGGGTGTTACCTAATTAGTTTTCCTTTATATGCTTTGTTACATAAGTAATGTTTGTTATGGATAAGATGTATCATATTCATATTCATTAAGATATTAAATCATTTAAATATATTTTTTAATCATCTAATGAAAATTAGTCTTGAATGGATACGATGTTGAATGACTCTCAGCGTGTTCGTGGAGACGGTAATCCATACGTACACACGAGCGACAATATCATTATTATGATATTAAAATAATATAAAATTGGATGGTATAAAATATATACAGAATAATTATCTTGTTATATTAATTATTTACATCAATTTCACATCATTATTATACCCAAAAAATAATAATGTATTGAATAACAATTACACCACGACGTGGAGATGGTAAGTTGTACGTACGCACGTATAGTGACATGTCATTCAAAGGATGGATATAATAATGAATATCATTGTACCATATTTATAATAACATCAAATTATATAGAATATACTTTATTATTTATTTTATAATTGAAACAAGAAAGAAAGAGGAAGTGGAAGAAGAAAAGAACTTGAAATAGATGATAAAATATTTACCTCTTCTTCGGGTTCTTCCTTTTGATTTGATCAAAAGGCCTCCATAGGATTGATTTATGACTAATGTAAGGCCTATCGGATGAAGTGAGTAAAATTGATAGGATATTTGGTCTGGGTTTTTTTGATACAAATGGATTTGAAGCATTGAATTTGAGGGAAGGTGGAGTTCCCTTTTATGAGAGGGGTGACGGGAACCTTTGGAAATGCAAGAAATATTATATTATAATAAATTTATTTTCAGATTATAATGGCTCCAATGTATTTTAATTTGAGGATACAGTTGATATAGGTATAAAAACACTCAACCAATATGTTTTAGATAGGTTTGGGTTACTATATTAACATTATCTTTTAGATTTAACTCTTAGTCAATTAGTTTGACAACTACCATGCCTCTTTGTATTTTTATATTATAGGGATAATATACATACTATAAACATCCAACCGAACCCCAAGTGGTTCATTAATGAAATAAATATCATTATATTAGTCATTTGGCTGATATTTAGATTTCTAGGAATATTATATCAATTAATAAAATAATATTTTTTTTGAAAACACCTTTATGTCAATTTTGACACTATTTAAAAATTAGTTTTTGTTTAAGTCATAACAACTTTATTAATTCAAAATAAATTCATTTAATGAATCCTAACATGTCATATTATCCTATAAAATTCGTTTATGGAATCAAAACATTCAAATTATATTTATTGTAACATTTATAATAACATTTATTTGATTCACTCATTAATAATGGAAATATTGCATCATCATTGTGTCAAAAATAAATTTATTCATTCAATATCTAAAAATTATAAATAAAATACCATCATGTATTAAATCATTATATATTTATAATATATATTTATATTCGAATAGATAAAATATATAACTCTATGTAATAATTGTTTTACTAAAAGATATAGGCTTATGTGATTTTTATATTTACTTTAACTTAATTAATATAAAGTGTTATTATCACTAACAAGTAGCTCCATAGGATCCCAAAATCGACCAAAGGATTCCCATGGTCATAAGTGTGTCATCCAATAGGGTTAAAACATGTTTTAGTGTAATTTAATATTATTATAATATTATTTTTTTACCCTTATTTACCGGATGTACCCTTTAACAATGGTAAATAAAATATTTACCGAAGTAATTATTCAAAATGACTAAAAATAAATGTCACCTATTGACACAATTTAGACCTCCAGATTCTAAATATGGAATCCATTTTTCTAAATTAAAAACATTGAAGTGGAAAAAATTAATTTAAAAATAATTCCCGTTTTCAAAACAAAAAGCGTGTTTTTAAGAAATAATAACTATCAAAAGATTGATACTTTCTTATGTCTAGTTTAAATCTGAAATTAGGTATAATGACCAATATTGTATTAAATGGTAAAACTATAATATAATTATACTTAAAAACTTCTCAATAGTATAATCTAGCAATATAAATTATTTTTATTAAAAAAAGGTTGTTTTTAATTAAAATTTTGTATTTTTCACTATTCATCAAAAAAATGAATGATTTATGAAAAATAATAAAAATTAACCATAATATAATTTCGATATTCGAAAACCAAAAATAAATTCCATTATGAAATTTAAAATTGGAAAATTTTCAAAAAGTGTGTATTAATATTCATAACGGATATTTTGATTGGTCATACTGTATTAGAATCTTGAAGTTGCGTACAATGCAAGCTATTGAATTATTCAAAGGGAAACGTACCATGGAAGCTTGGGGTGTTACATTTTCCCCTCCATCAAATAATTTCATCCTCGAAATTTCTAATTACTACAATATAAAAAGATTCGGGTGGTTCTTCATCATAAGTTCCTCGGGTTCCCACGTTTAATCGTCTATATTATTGTTTCTCCATATAACTTTTACCAGACGAGTCATCCAGTTTAACACAACATGTTCTATGGTATCAAGAATCCTGATGTGTTGTTCATAATAAGATAGATAGAGTTTTATTTCTAATTCCTCATAGGTCAGTACATGTGTTTGGTCAGGCATGTACGTTCTCAACAGTGATAAGTGGAATACACCGTGAACTTTGAAGAGACTTAATGGCATTGCAAAACGGTAAGATACATCCCCAATTCGTTCTAGAATTTTGAAATGTCCGATGTACCTGGGACTTAATTTTCCCTTCATACCAAAATGTATAACACCCATCCATGGAGATAACATCAAGAAAATATGACCTCCTACCCGAAATTCGAAATCCTTCATTTGGTTTTCGGCATAGCTCTTCTACCTACATTGAGATGCTTTGATGTGGGTTTGGATTGCATTCACCTTTTCCATCGTTTTCTCAATAAGATCTAGGCCTATGATTTTTCATTCACCAACATCATCCCAACATGTTGTTGTGCGACATCTCCTTCCGTATAACGCTTTATACGGTGCCATATGTATTCTTGAATGGAAGAAATTATAAATGGAAAATTCTTCCAGAGGTAAATATTGTTCCCACATACCATGAAAATCCGGTGAGCATGATCTCAACATGTATTCTAATGTTTAAATAGTCCATTCTGATTTTCCATCAGTTTGGGGGTGGTAGGCAGTACTCAAATGAAGTTCAGTATCCAGGGATTTCTGAAGACTTTTATAGAATCTTGATGTAAAACGGGTATCATGATCATAAACAATCGATAGTGGTACCCCATGAATTATTACAACTTCATTAATATATAGTATTTATAATCTTTCAAGTGTTAAATATTTACTTATAGCAAGAAAATGTTCTGACTTGGAAAGACGATAAAAAATGACTCATATTGCATCATTCCTTCTTGGAGTCTTTGATAGTCCCATGACAATGTCCATCATAATATTATCCCATTTCCAATCAGGTATGGGAAGAGTTTTCATGACTCCTCCATGTTGTTTCCTTATATCATTCACTTGTTGACAAACCATACATCTTGAAACAAATTCAACAATCTCCCTCTTCATGTTTTCCCACCCAAAATGTTCCTTCAAATATCTATACATTTTGGTGCTCCCATAATGTATAGAGAAATTGGAACTATGTGAATCATCCCAAAATTCTTTTTTTGATCCGATATATCGGGAACACAAAGTCTCTTCCCAAATTTCATGATTTCATATTCATATATGAATTCATTCAGTCTCCCGATGTTCACAACATTAATCTTCTTTTGAAACTCCTCATCATCAGCATGAGAACATTTTATCCTTTCTAATAAAGTTAATTTGGCATCCATTTGAAAAATTATAGACGTTCCACCTTCCATGGTTATTCGCATATCTATCCTTACTAGATCCATGAATATAGGATCCTTTCCAACTCACATCTTGTTCAAAACTCCATGATCCTTTCAAATCAATGCATCTTCTGCCTTATTTGATTTCCCTGGGTGGTAGTGTATACTGCAATCATAATCCAGGAGTAGTTTAAGCCATCGTGTTTTCCTCAAGTTGAGTTCTTTTTGTGAGAAAATATATCTCAAACTCTTGTGATCAGTATAAATCTCACAGTTTTCACCATAGATATTATGTCTCCATATCATCAAAGCAAAGACTATAGCTGGTATCTCAAGATCATGAGTAGGATAGTTTTTCTCATGAATTTTTATTTTTCATGATGCATAGGCAATAACCCTATCATTATGCATTATGACACAACCAATTCCTTTCTTTGAATCATCACTATAAATAACAAACCCATCATTCCCCGATGTTAGAGTAAATATTGAATCATTGATTAATCTTCTCTTCAATTCTTCAAAACATTCTTCGCACAATTTTTCCGAAACAAATTTAACCCCTTTTATTGTCATTTTTATTAATGGGTTAGCCAACCTTGCGAAATTCAGGATGAAACGTCGATAATAACCTCCTAAAACAATAAAACTGTGTACCTCAATTATACTCGTCGGTGCTGGCCATTCTTGGATTTCTGTGGTCATAGAAGTATCAATAGAGATTCCATCATTAGAGATAATATGGACAAGAAAAGAAATATCATGAAGCCAAAATTCACCTTTATAAAATTCCAATATAATCCATCTCTTCTAAGAGTATTCAGGATAATGTGAAAGTAATTTTTAGGATATTCATTGCTTTTTGAGTATACCAAGATATCATCACAAAATACCACAAAAAATTCATCAAGATATTCCTTGAAAACTCTATTCATTTTATCCATAAAGATAGAGGGTGCATTAGTCAATCCAAAAGTCATTAATGTAAACTCATAATTCCCGTACCTGGTTCCAAATGCTATTTTTGGAATGTCTTCCTTCTTCACACATAACTGATGAGATCTAGATAGAAGGTCAATCTTGGAAAAGTTTTTAGATCAATGAAGTTGGTCAAATAAATCATAAATGTGGGGTAGGGGATACTTTTTTCTTTATTATTATAGATTTGATCTCCCTATAGAAAATGCACAACCACATAGATTTGTCATTCATTTTTACAAATAGGACAGGGGCTCCCCATGGAGAAAAAATAGGGAGAAATAAATCCCTTGTTACTCAATTCCTCTAATTGTTTCATTTGTTCCACTAACTCCATAATGGCCATTCTGTAAGGGGTTTCAATATGGGCCTTGAACCAAGAATTAAATCAATGGAAAACTCCATTTCTCATTCTGGAGGATGTACAGGTAAATCCTTTTGAAACACATCAATATACTATTGCACAATTGGTACATCCTCTATTTGAACATTCCTTTCCTCACCCACAATTATTTAATTCTCTTCTTCTCCAATAATTGAATTTAGTTGAGCTACTAAGAGTGGATTCAGATAAGAATTACGTGTTCATGTTTATACTCAAACGATAAGGAACTTTTTATCATCATAAAAAATTGTAACCTCCTTCTTCTTACAATAAATTTTCACATCATGATCTGAAATCCAATCCATACCGAGGATTATATCAAATTAAATCATGGATATGATGATGAGATCAGCAGATAAATATCGTTTATATGCCTAAATTGAAACTGATTCACACTACTCTATTGCATTGATACTTCCCTTATGAGATTTGACTGACAACTCCCTTGTTAAATCAATTTGGAAATAAATAATTTTCCTAGAAAATTGGAAAGATATTAAACAATGTGATGATTGAGAATCAAATAAAGCAATGGATAAACTATAAGAAACTATTAAATTTCATGCCACAACGTCTTTTGGAGCTCCAACATCCACAATAGTGATAGCATAATCTTGGCCTTGATCCCTTGGCCTTTTCTGATGTAAGTTCCCCTAATGCTTAGGACATTAATTCTCATAATTCCCCCTTTCTCTACTATTGTAGCATTCAAGATCGACAACCTCTTTCTTTCGCTTGCAATCACGAGCATGGTGGCTTTTTTCACTACACTTGTTACAGACTCCCATTCCCTTCAGGGAAGTACCAGGTTGTTTCATCCCACATTTATTGTAGGATGGATATTCAACATTTCCCGTCATCCCCTTATTTCCATTTCCATTGTGTTCAACATATCTCTTATTCTCTTTCTTTTCATTAAAGTCGTAAGACTTAGAGAATTATTTTTCTGTCTTGATAGCACATGAGGTAATTTCTTCGTATGACGTGATGGATTGTGAGAATAATTATCAATAGATAAATGGTTATTACCCATCAATGAAATGATCAATCTTACTTTATGGGTTATGTATATAATCAGTAGCATGCATTGTTAACCTTGTAAAGTAAGCTTCATACTTTGTGAAATTCTCATCTTCCTTTTGTCTCAGACTCAGAAATTGTATTTCCATATCCGCTCGATGGTCATGAAGAATGTAATTTTCTATGAAAATGTCTTTAAACTCCCTCTATCCCATATTTGATTCTTCATAATCTTCCTTTCTATTTTGAATCAGTGACCACCATTGATCAACATCTCCAGTGAGGCAATAAACATCCATGAAAACTTTTTCCCTTTCGCTACTCCACAAGGCGTGGAATATTTTCTCTAAGTAATTTATCCATTTCTCATATACTAATAGATTTTTACTCCCATTGAATGTGGGTGGTTTTTTCTTCATTAATTGATCTAACATTTATCATCCATTCTATGGATCAGGGTGCTCTATATGGGTATAGTTATTATTCATAACCCGAGTGAGCTGTCCCAATATGGTGAATAGCTGATCAGCACCAGTTGCATCCCCAGCTCCACTATAATTATCTTGAGTAGGAGGGAAATCCCTATATGGAGTGCGTGCATTGATACAGTTTCCATTCCTTCCACTAGAAGCCATTTCTAAAAAATTGCATGAACTAAATTATTTTATGAAACGAAATACATAATTCCAAACATGTAAAACACTTAACATAAATTGAATAGTTTATGGAAATAATCTACAATCAGAAAAATGTTTTATTTGAGAAGTTTATACTCAGAAACAATTCATAATGGTTTGTAAATAAAATGAGAATTATCCTAATCATATCCCCTGGGAGTGTTGTAACCAAGAGTGAAGCAAGGCCTGTTGTCGTGCACCAGTTCTCGTTCGAGTCTAGCTCAATGCAGTGTTTTAGGGTTTCACATCTAGGTACATATTTTCTTGAGCCGACTGTACCTTATCATATCCAAACAGGGATGTATTTCGCGGAAAACACACAAAATATCTACAATACCAAAATTTTAGGAAGATCTTCAATACTAATCCTCAAAGTCTATCTTAGGGCTATGTGCTCCAACGAGAGTTTATCTAAATGTAGTTTCAAGGTTTGTACTAAACCTCCTCTGATAAAAACTGTAATGTCCTGACCACAGAATCCTAGAGTCATTTCATTATTACGTATCATCTTCATGATAAAAAAAGATCATGTCTCGAAAGACCGATTAGTTTAGTAGCCTTAGAAGTACTATATAAATTTATAAGGATTACATTACATCATAAAATGGAAAACTACAATAACATTGTTTCCATAGACAACACTAAAATCCCATAGACTATATCTGAAGGTCAGTCATAATATAATTCTTCATATCCAGGGAAAAATAAAACATTTAAAGGGGTTAGATCAGATGATCGGTAAGGAAAACAATATAGTGGAAACTTTCATAAATAATCAGAAACATTTAAGGTAATTTATACAACTCAAACAAAATCCTTTTCAACATAAACTTCATCGTAATATGGAAAATATAAATCAAAATAATTCTATTTATTTACTCATATGGATGTTCTACTACTCTAATAATCAAATGCAATATAATTATCCACTTTCATAATGATGTAATTCATAATGCTAGACTTCATAACGACATAGTCAAGGCCTTGTGTCAAGACTACAAATATGATTTTGTCAAGACCTTGTGACAAGACACTAGTTTTTCTGATGAGACCTACCGATGCATCGAGGAGCTATAGTAGTCTCCACCTGTCACATACAAAGTCAAATAAATTCCTAATATGAAAAGGTTTCAACATAACATAAACATTCATATTATAACTAGTATACGAAATGTCAATACTTTATCAATAAACCATGAATGGTGTGAAAAAACAAATCCATATTAAAACATATCACAAGGCCTTCAATACAATATGGAAGTTTTGTATCATAATAAATCAACTTCAAATAAGCTTAAAATCCAGCAAAGCATGTTGACCTAAATAAAATCAAATCCTATTTTAGAGAAATATCTCTTTCTATTTTGAAATCAATTAAGAAAAAATTTATTTTGAAAATATTCTTATAAGCTTATAAGGTAATATTCTATGATGTTATAATTTTGGAAAATATCCACACCCTCCGTATAAGTTAAAAAAATCTTTCCTTAATTTTGTCGAAAAAGTCATAAAGTACCTTGTATGGAAAAGGACTAAAAGATTTCTTTCAAAACATATGAGGTAAAATAAGTGTATAAATTACATTACCCTATTTTCTAGTAAATATTAATAATGCGTTGAAATAAATTTTTAGGAAACGTGGATGTGGATGATAATGATTTCTCAGTATATTATTACGCATAAACAACCTCGAATAAAAAAGAGATTATGAAATTAACCCTCGCCTTTTACTTTTCCTTGATCAGGGGTATTTCAACCTCCCGTATAATGGTTAAATAATTGTTATTAAATTTTTCTCGAATCATATACATTAATATGATATCATATATGATGTTATAACATTGCATTGTTAATAACATATTAGTATTATCATCGTGTCGGGTGATAACTGATTCGTTTTCCTTTATATGCATTGTTACATAAGTAATTTTTGTTATGGACTGGTTTTATCTTATTCGTATTAAGGATTATATTATGTATTTAAACATTATTTTTAATAATATAATGAAAATTGATTTTAAATGGATACGATGAGGAATGAATCTCATCGTGTTTGTGGAGACGGTAATCCGTACGTACGCACGAGAGAAAATATCATTCTTTTGATATTGAAATAATATATAAATGGATTCTATATCATATATATAGAATCAATATCATGTTATATTAATTATTTATGTCAATTACACTTCATTATTATACCCATCCAAATAATAATTTATTGAATAAAAATTACACCCCGACTTGGAGACGGTAAGCCGTACGTACACACGTATGGTGACATGTCATTAAAAGTATGGATATAATAATTAATATGGTTTTTCCATATTTATAATAACATCATAGTATATATAAGATATTGGATTTATTATATTTTAATATAAACAACAATGAAAAAGGAACTGGAAGAAGAAAGTAACATGAAAGAGTTGATGAAATATATACCTCTTCTTCAGGTTCTTCCTTTGATTTGATTAGAATGTATCATTATGTTGTGTTTCTGACTAATGGAATGACTCTAGGATTAAGTGAGGAATGCTTAGAGGATATCTGGGAAGTTTTCGGCTGATCCAAATGGCTATGAAGTCATGAATTTGAGGTAAGTGGTAGCGCCCTTTTATAAGAGGGGTGAGGAGCACCTTAGGAAAAGCCTGAAATATTATTTTATAATAAAATACATTTTTCAGTTTTTAATGTCTCTAAATAAATTTATATTGAGGATAATGTGGTTATGGGTCGAAAACCAATCAACCAATAGGTTTTATACTGGACTGGATCACTATATTAACCTTATCTTCTTTATATAACTCTTAGTTAATTAGTTGGACATTTACCATGTCTCTTTATATTTCTTTATTATATGGTTAATAAACATACAATAAACTACCAATAGAACACAAAGTGGTTAATTAATGATATAAATCTCATTATATAAGTCATTTAGCTGATCCATATATTTTTAGGAATATTATATCAATTAATATTATAATATTTGTTTTAAAAACTCCTTTATGTCAATTTTATCACTATTTAATAATTGATTTTTTATAATCCTAACAACATTATTAATTTAAAATAAATTCATATAATAAATTCTAACATATCATATTAACCTAGAAAGTTTTTTGATGGCATCAAAACTTTTAAATTATATTTATTTTAACATTTGTAATACCATTTATTTAAGTCTTTCGTTAATAAACAAAATACTGCATCATCATTGTATGATAAATAAATTTAATTTTTAAATATATAAAAATTATTATGAAAATACCATTATGTTGGAAATATTTATATCTTTCAAATTAATTTTTATAGTCAAAGAGATAACATATATAACCCTATGTAAATTTATTTTTAATTAATGATATATGCTTATGTCATTTTTGTATTTACTATAACTTATTTAATATAAGGTGTCATTATCAATTACAAGTGGCCCCATGAGGTCCAAAAATAGACCCAAGGATTCCCATGGTCTGAAATGTATCATCCATTAGGGTTAGAACATATTTTAGGAAAATTTAATATTATTATAATATTATTTGTTTTCCTTATTTACCAGATTTACCCTTTAACCATGGTAAATAAAATATTTACCGAAGTGATTATTAAAAATGAATAAAAAAGAGTTACATATTTACCCAATTTGGAACACCTGATTCTAAATATGGAATCCATTTTTCTAAATTCATTACATATATGTGGCATAATTTAAGTTAAAATTAATTCACATTGTAAAAAAAGCGTATTTTTAAGAAATAATAACTATCAAATGATTGGTATTTGTTTGTGTCCAGTTTAAATGAAAAATTGTGTCAAATGAATAACATTTAATTAAATGGTAATAATATAATCTAATTATTCTAAAAAACCACTCAATTTTATAACATAGCACTATAAAATATTTTGATTAAAAAAACTAGTTTTTAATTAAACTTTATTATTTTTCACTATTCATAAAAAACTGAATGTTTTCAGAAAAATACCAAAAATTCACCCAATTCTAATTTCAATATTCCAAAACCAAAAATAATTTCCATTTTGAATGATAAAATTGATAAAATTTCAAAAATTGGGTATTACTATTCATAATGGCTACTTTGATTGGTCGATGTGTGTTAGAATCTCGAAATTTCATACAATGAAAGATATTTCATTATTCAAAGGGAAACATACCATTGAAGCTTGGGGTGTTAAAATTACCCTTATTAATTCACTAAATATTTCATGTTTATGATGGATTGATTTTTATTAGTTATGTTTCATTACCATGGGTTACGTTACGATGATGAAATTATTATAAAACTCATTTCTTATGGGTTCAAATATGATATAAGTTATTTTAGAATACATATATATGGTTTTAATTATGTTATTGATGTGACCTATATCTACGACCAATTAATTGGCTAACGATTAATATATTATGAGATATACATGATGAGAATGAGTTGTGAACTCGATTTAGTAAGGGACTATTTCCACCATGATAGTCTGGGGAGCGAACCTTTATTACTGTGATGGTTTGTGGAGTGAACTAATTACAATATGATAGTCTTGTAAATATCCTTTAATACTAAGGAAATTATTTTATATTAAAATATTTCCCCAATTATAGGTTTTATACCCATTCTAGTTTTTCATGGATCAGGTTTTTGTATGATTTATTTCTTATGAACTACCATGATTTATTTCATGTCTGAAATTTTGATTTTGATTTTCATGGTATAATTTATTATGTCTTTTTTATGTACTTATAACCTTCTTCTCATAAATTTTTTTATCTATTTTATATCTCCAATAGTTACCCATATTGAACATATGTGATCACCCTTTTTATGTTTCCATTTCCTCAATTTATGAATAAATGTTTTATGTAAGATATATATAAGACGAGTGATAGTTATGAAAGAATTTTTGGAGACAATATATATTTTATATTTATGGATGAGTTGGTTATTTTTTTTAATATGTAGTAATTTTTCCTAATTTAGTAATAATTTAAACCTAATAGGTCCTTGGTAATGAAAGTTATCCAATATTTCTTTTTTATGTATTATGTTTAGATACCAAAAATTAGTTCACAATCAGTGTATTTCTTTAGCACCAGATATAGAATAATAGATTATATACTATTACATTTAGTATTAGAGAAGGTTTTACATAACTTTATAGATTATTATTTTTCATGAGAATTTATTTTAAGAGTTATAGAAACCGTTCTGTGGGCATAAGACTATATGTTCAGAGGATTAGAAACCAATTTTGATTTTTTGAGATATAAACATTTAAGGTGACTACTTATATTCTTTGAGTGTTTTATTTATTTTAGGTAATTATGTGTAATTACATTTTGAGATGAAATATGAAAAGCATTATAAAATCATTGAGGTTAAAACATTTCATTAATGTTGAATAGGTTAATGTTATTTTTCAGGATTTTTATCACATTTATGGAATTTTATGAGTAATAATTTTATAAAACGACAACCTGTATGATGGGTGAAAACCAATACAGTCTAGAAAAGATATATTTATTGAGCACACAAAAGAAGTGTTAAAAAGGTGTTTCACCAACCACTAGCTAATGTGAAGTTCTAGTTATAATGGAATTTTATATTTAGTTAACTGATCTGATGGTTAAATATTACCTTCATTTTGTTAACATAATTTTTTATCATGTAAATAAACATGAAAATAGATATTTATTTGGTTTTATGTACTAAATTTTATTTTAGAACTCATTAACTATATTGGAAACATTATATGATTAAGGTAAACCATCAAATATTGTATTTAATATGATGAATAAAGGTTGAATTATATTTTCTAACCATATATTAATTTATTTTGCCGTAGTTGTAATTAACGTTCTTAACATGTTATATGAAACTTAATGATGAAGGTATTCATGTGAAAAACAGTAGATACATTAGAATATATTTTGGATCAATATTAATATGATTTTGATAATTTTAGTAACCCTTTTACTATTTTTTGGACTTTTATCTCTAGGAAGGGCTACAGGATTACCTATTTATGAACGGATTTATGTTAAACATCAAAATATTTTTTTTGATATTAAGGTATTATCTCATCAAATTATGTTTTGGGCATAATGGATGGTTGGTACTAACCACTCTGTTGTGATAAAGACTGATGGAATGTACTATCATTCTATTTATGGATCTGTTGATCGACTAACACTTTAGGAATGACATATTCAACATAATTTCATAGAATAAGTGATGAAGTGTCAATTGATCATGGAACAATGAAGGGTGCGGTTTTTCATAAAATCATGTAAGTATATATTCTCATTAAAACTATTCAACATTGCTAAAAATATTTCTGAAATATAAATTTTTCATGTTATCATCATTTTTTATTAAATTAATTAGAATTTTTAAGTCTTTTGGTTTATGGATATGATATTTTTAACTTTCTCCTACCTATGCTCTATATCACTCTCAATCAGAAGATGATAGTGGTATTTCTCTTCCATTTACATGTTTTCACATTCCAGATATGTTTTCATATATGTAAACCATGTTATTTGTTTCTTTGGGTAATCATTATGTACGCAAAAGTCTTTTGAAAATGATGTTTCAGTATACATTTATAAATTGTGGGTTTATATGAAACGAACATTCAGGTATTAATTCCTTGATAATAATGATGAATTTTGATCGAGATATTAATTGTGGGGGGGTGTTGAATTTTAAACACAAATATTTTTATGAAATGTATGTTTAAAAAAATCATATCTTTGATATCTTTTGTTACACACAATACATTCTTATATTTTGTTACACACAACACTGAGTTTCTATGAAACATCATTTTATTATTTTAATTATTTAAAAAAAATTATAACCTTGATGTTAGAATGTATGGTTTAAAAAATATTAACAAAATTATAAATATATGGTTTATACATGTATATTTGAATTTGTGGGTAGTTAATTAAAATAAATTTTAACAAAAGAATAGTTTTCTGGAAACAATATTTAAAATTTTAACAAGGGTTTTTTATTCTAAAAAATAAAAAACTACTCATTTTTTATTATTTAAATTATATATATAGATAATATTGTAATTTTAAAACTCATCTTACATGTTTTCAATATTTTTTATATAAAAAATAATCCAAATTTATTCTAAAAGAATTATATTTTTAAAAAAATTTAGTTATCCACATTTTGATTTACATTTTTTTAAAACTTGATTTTAACACTTTTATAATAACAATTTATCATTATATAATTCTTATGTAAATTTTGGATATAAAAATCTTAATTTGGTTGAATGTTTCGTATTTTTCAAATTAGGTTCATGTTTTGATGAATAATATAAAATATTAAATTTGAATAGAAAACATCATTTTCATGTAAAACAATTATTATGTGAAATTCTATTATTTGTTAATTTAAAATTTTAGTTAGATAAAATATATATCATTTATTCTAATTTAGGTAATTCGAATAAATTTAATATGGAAATTGGATATTCAATATTCCAAATATTGGATCATTTTAACATCAAAACCTTGTTCTCGTGTCCCATCTATGGGATTACATTTTATTAATTTATTAATATTATATTTATTAAATTTTGAAAAATTATTTCAATAGTTATACTAATAATTTATACATTTATTTAATCTCTGAATTTTATTTTTTGAAAATATAAATAGTAAATTTAGTTGATTTTACAACCACTATTAAGGGTAAATCAGTTAATTAAGGGTAAAAATTATGTTTTAAATACAACAAAACTACCTAAAAGTTTTAAAATATTTCATTATATGAATTTAATTAGACCAGTAACACATATTTATCCAAAAAGAAATTTTTAATGGAGGCATTTCTATGAATATGTATTTTTTTAGAATCAATGAGACTGATAAAATGTCAAAATCATACTTTTAATATTCACAATAATTTTAATATATGAAAAAATATAATTTACTCTTTATTATGTTTATTATTCATATATATAAAATTATTTTCTATGTCACTAAAACAAATTTTTTAATTTTAGGGAAAATATAATTATATGAAATATTTATAGAATGATGATGTAGTATCAATTCTATTAATAAAAAACTCAATTATGTGATTTTAGGGATATTAAAATAAATATAATTTTATATAAATAAGGTTATCCTAGAGTTTTAATGGTTTATATAATATTTTAGGGATGTGTTAAATGATTATTTTTTTATTATTAAATTAATTTTCAAATAGTCTATATAATTAATAATGTCAAAATATACATTAATGATATTTTATAAATATATAATTTTAATCAATTATCTAAATGTAATAAAAATAATATGTAAGATTACATGGGATAAAATGTGATCTAAAACATAGTTAATAGACCTTTTATTGTTCTATTAACCTACTATAAATACAAACATCCACCTTATATTATTTAATATTGTGCTACCATAGATAAATTTAAAATTGTCTAACTAAGGGTTAATCAAAACGATAAGGTTTTAAATCAAACCAAATATTGTCGAAAATTTATTTTTTAATTTAATTATATCCATATTAAATATTCACTTCTCATACCATTCCATTAGGTGGTATTTATATTGATATTTAATTAAATATATATTAATATTTTCATATATTCCAAAAGTTAATGTCCCATGTCTTTTGAAAGGGTACTTCTTATTCTCCTTTCTTCACACATCAAAAACTAAATGGTTCAGAAAAACCCAATCCAGATTTTCTCAAAACATCAATACCTTCATCCTAGCATGATTAAATTGTGAAAAATGAAACCATAGGATTCGTTTTTCCCAAATCAAAAATAGATACCCAATAAAGTGGCAATGTTCATCAATTAACATTTATATTTTATTCCTTCCATAAAGATAATAAATTCTTTTTATTTCATTTTTATATGATAACACCTTTAAACTCAATATGCTTATATTTTTTATGTTAGGTTTGTCACCTACACTCACACACACTTCCATTAAATGTGATACCTAATCTTCTTTCTTGTGTACAACAAAGTATAAACTCTCTATCTGATGTCCTTCATTCATCAATTGTAACCTCTAATGTTTGGAAATAATTATGTAATTTCAATTATTATATTATATAAATAATACTTATGAAACATTTATTTTTATTTAATTATTATATAACACATTTCTTCTTGATTTCCATTTGTTAAAACATTATAACTTCATTTGCGGGTATGTAGGCGACCGCCTCCTCAAAACAATGTTATTCGATCACACATTACATAGAATTTATTAATGGTGAGTGTAGTGAAATTAAATGATATATATAACATAACAATTATAATTCAATGATATTGTATATATATATATTTCATTTTCCTTAATTTTTTAAATATGAATAGAAAATAGAAACATCTCGCATGCATACGTATGGCCTACCGTCTCCACAAACAGTTTATTTAATTTTCTAATTATATATTTTATATATTATTATAAAAACATAAATACTGAGTATATATAATATTTATATCATTTTAATAATTTTATATATAAATAAATATTGATTTATGTAAGAGGACTAAAAATATAACAAATCCGAACACGTGTAAAAAAAATAAATCAATTATTACAAGAAACGTAAATTTTATAAGGAATTAGAAATATAAGAGTAATAGAAGGTAATAATTATGTCATATATGATATAATTTAATTAAATTAGGCTGTCTAATATATTTATAATAAATAAATATATATTATTAATAATTTTTTCACAAGTATGATGAGATTCAAAATATAAGGTAAGAGATTTCTATCTCACTTTTATTTCTTTGGGACATATGAGTTATACACTACTTATCTATTTTGTGTGGTGTATATACCACCCATGAGTGTATTTTTTTAATATTATTATAAATATTTCTGTATATTCATATATATATATAATTCTATTCTTTCTTGTGGAATATGACTCAATTGATTATAATGTGATACGCATTTATTAGACAATATCATCAATTGAATGGATTTTTTTTCTTTAAAATATATTTTATGGAATATATATCCTTAAAATAAATGTTTTATAAAAATGTTATCAAAAATTAATTTAATACTATCCTATTAATATTTAATGCTACTTTTACCTATATTTTGGATAATTACAAAAAATATTGAAAGAAGTATTTTCTTCATTTTTTGAACAAGGTTCTCCATGAATTCTCCATCAAAAGGAATGATTTTTACTTATACTACTTTAAATAATTTTCAAACTATCATGATGTGTTAATTCCCTAAAGATTACCTCAAAATATTACAATAGTTTTCCAGGGAAAACATTTTATTTTAAAAGTTTTGGTCATTTTAGGAAGAATGGTTTCAAATGATAAAATCTATTTTCCTAAATAATTATATAGTGTGTTCTATTAAAATTATTTTTTATCTAAGATAACATTATTGGATGTTAATTATATTTTACTAGGGATATGATCCAATGATATTATTTTAATTCCTTATATGAATAGTTAATTTTTATGATAGATTTATGTCTAGTAATTGAGTTTATTTTCCATGAGTTATCTTTTGATGATAAAATTTTATGGAAGTCAATTAATTTTATGGGATATGATATGATTTATGTTCTTATGGAACATATATGTATGGATTTCATAATGTGATTGGTGGGACCTATATCTCCATCCAATTCATTGGGTAATGATTTATATCTAGTGCTATAATAGTCTTAAAAAATCCTTAACTAATACAAAAATAGATTTATATATTAATGTGTTTTGAACAATTTTCTGTTCAATAAAATGTTACTTCCTTTTGATAATGATTCCCTATAATTTAGTTCTTATGAGATTCCATGATTTATTTCATCACTCAAGATTATGATTTTGATATGTAGGCTATAATATTAAATTGTTATATTTATGTACATATACCTTTATACCCGTGCTATGATTAGGTGTTTTAAACCTCTAATGTTTACCCTTACTAGTAATTTTAGCTAACTATTTATAGTGTTTCTATTTACTATAGTTATACAAAAATGTTTTATGTAATAAATTTCTAAGAAGAGTGCTAGACCTGAAGAGATTTTTAGAGATAATATATATTTTCTTTTTATTCACCGGTTTTTTATTTTTCAGAGATATGATAGAGTTCTTCTTAATTATATATAACTATAACCTGATATTCCATTAGATATGTAAGTGATAAAATATTTCCAATTTAATTTATATGTTTAGATGAAAAATATTGGGTCACATTTGTAAAATTATTGTCTTTAGTACAAGATCTAAAAGTTGACACTCGAGACTGCAACACAAATTGTTTGAAGAAATATGTTAAAATGATACTCTTATTGTAGGGATGGTAATGTCAATCTTGCATGTGTGGAAAATTAATTTGAGTGGGTGTGGTGGAATAAAGATTCCAATAAGAAACCAATGAGGATCATGTTTGGATTCCTTAATAAATGACAGGATGGCCTTGGATGTGGTAGTTGATCAAGTCGTGCATTGGCTCTAGGATCAGGGTTGTTTTTAATGAAATATCTAATTCTATTGTTATAGCCATTGATGGGCCTGATAAGCCATGTCATCAACGAATGCGATTATAGGTTGGGTGTTAGAACCTCATGGTTGGTTGGGCATAAAAGATGTAGGTGTGTTTGGGTGACCATTTAATTACATTAATTGTGAATTTATCTTGGTTATGGGATGAAATTTTGATCCACTAATGTTTTCACATGTTCCATGATGACTTTAGGAGGGACATATCAACTCGGTAATGAAATCAAGTGAATATAGTGAGTTGTAAACTTCTAATAGTGGATGTTTTATAATTTTATGGGATTTTGGAAATTAGAAATGGGGATCAAGGTAGAACCGAGTAATCATTTTTTTGTGGGGATGGAAATTGTGATTCTATTTGGAATGTTGATGGGAGACAAGGAATACGACAATTTCTTAGATATTAATCGTTTCACATATGGGAAAAGGCATTTTCAAATGGTCGTCTATCGTAAATTGTCCCTTGGAAAATACAATTTTCTATTGGATTCATTTCTCATCATTAATAATTTTTAGATATACATTATTTGTGATGACAATGTTTTCTTGTAGTACATACCATTGGTGTGAACTATGTGCCAAATCCTAAGGAGACCATCTGTGACTATAATATATCTGCATTGTAAATACCATCCAAAATATTTTGTTATCTAAAATGGGATTTAACTCATAGTGAAAATAAATTGACACTAGGAAAGTATTTATGATGAGACCCATCGTAAATACATTCTGACGTTTTTTTATTTGTGATGGAATTATCTCGAATCACAAATAAACTTCCAATACAAGGAATTTGCGACTAGTCATGTCACAAATAATATTTTATACAATCAGTATAATTAAATTTTTTGTTCAATTTACAATGAGTCTCATTGCAAATAATATAATTGTCTTGGGGACTCCCATTGAGAATTATATAAACAATATTCATCCCCCTTTTGTTTTTAGTCCATAATTATATGAACACCTCTCTCCTTCTCTTCTCTCATATTTTTCTGATAATAGATTTAATATTTTTTAATTTTATTAGGCATCAACATTTAGGGATTGCATCCACAAAAAGATTATGTTTTTAGGTATTTATGTATTGTTTTTAAAATTTTTAAAATTTAAATAATATTATTGAAGTGATAATTTTAATTACATGTATTTAGTTTTAATTTTTTTAGATTATTTTTAATTATAACTATTTAGTTGTATTTACTTATAATTAGTTGTAATTAGTAGTAATTAGTAACAATTTGAAATAATTAGTAAATATTATGTAATATATTATGATAATTAGTAATATTTTTTGGTAATTAGTAAAAAAGATCATAAGATAATGAATATTAGTGTTATTTAGAGATAATTAGCTATAATTTTATATAAATAGTTGTAATTAGCATTAATTTATAATAATGTGAATTAATTATAGGTAATTAGCTATAATTTATAATAATTAGAGGTAAATAGTAATAATTAATAAAAACATTTTAATTAATTGTTTTAAACTAAAAAAAATAGTAATTTGATTTAATTTAAAATAAATGTCTATAAATTACTATAAATTATTATAAATAATTATAAATTAAAATGTGAATACTATTACATAGATCAGTGGCCCTCAAACTACCCTGAAGATGCATTGTAGCATCATGCCTGTATCATATCAATTATGTCTCAGGGCCTATTTCATGCCTATATCATGCCTATGTCACCTCCTACCACTGTAAATTCTCTTTCACCCATATTTGAAACCTGCTATGATGCATGATTATGGGGAGAAATTTGTGCCAACCGTGTAGAAAATTTTCATTAGGATAGATGAACTGGGGTAAGAAGGATGTGAAATGTCAATGGAAAAATAGGAGGATGAAATGCATTGATGAAAGGGGCACTGACCTATGTAAAATATGGACTACATGTTATAGATATAGAATGCTAGAAATATTTACTTTTCATTAGAATTTTTTAGTTAAAATTAACTAATTTTAATTTACAATAATTCATTTTAATTATTAGTAAGGTGGTGTTTTTAATAGTAATTACTTATAATTGATAAATAATTAGTATAAATTAATAAAACATTGTAATAATGATTTTATCATAGTAGTAATTAGTGGTATTTATGAAAAATTAGTAGTAATTAGAAGTAATTAATAATAATAAGTGTTAATTATTAATAATTAGCAACAATTTTTTGTACTTAGTGTTAATTATTTATAATTAGCAGAATTTATTATTAATTAGTGATAATTTTTTAAAAATTAGTAAAAATTATTTAAAACAAGAAAAAAAATTTATAATCATACAAAATTAGTATATTAATATAATTTTAAATAAATTTATATGAAATAGATCAACATAATAAAACATATTTTAAATTAATAAAAGTTTATAAAAATATATATCCAAAATAAAATATATAAATTTTTTATAAATTAATAAAATATTTTACATTATTATATTTTATTATAATTTACTTTGAAACAATAAAAATTAATAGAAATAACTAGATAATTAAAATGACATTAGTCATCCATTTTCAGGTGATGAGCAATGAAAAATTTGGATATTGTTTGCAAAAATTGGTTTTATCACAAGAAGATAGTAAAATCTAAGATTTAATCCTTTTTGATTCATTGATTATATGTTATATTACTTTATATTAAATTATAATCAAAAATTGCATAGCAGTTTTCATAACTATATCTAATTACCTTTAATTTTCAATAATCTTTAGTATAATTTAATATATTGTGCTAAAAAAATTGAAATTTTTTAAAATGTGAAAATCATAGAATTTCAATTCTTTTGATGATGGAAATGACCCATTTTTGTTATCCATGTACCAAGTTTTCTTTAGTTTGACATAACTAGGGAAAAATATGTGATGCTTCAATGGAAGTAGGAGAATGAGGAGGATGAGATGCAATGAAGGTAGGGGTAGTAGCAGAAGAAGATGATGGAGTACATGTTGTAATTGTTATCAATTAGAAATTTTTTGATTTGATTAGAAGTAATGTTTTTAATCAATATAAAATATTATTAGTTTACAATAACTTCTTTTAATAATTAGAAAGTTGTTTTTATTAAAAAATATTTCATAAAATTGATAAATATATATTATTAATTGATATAAAATTTTAATAATGTATTGATCATATTATCAAGTAAAATTAATTTATTGTAATTTTTAATAAATAACTTTAATTAGTAATAATTAATGTTAAAGAACTATAACTTTAAAAAAAAGTAGATATTTATAAAAATTAATGGTAAATCACAATAATTTTTAAAAATTAGTTTAATTTATAAACATTCTGTTTTGACCCAATTCAGGTTGATCCAGGGAAACTAATTTTTCCAATGGATAGTAACCAAGGGTCCGTTGTTATGAAGGGTTTCTCATCGGGTTCAACATTTTTATTTCAGCCAAAGGTGAATCATGTCCACATTTGGTGGGTGATATGGTCACACTGAGATAGGGCAGTAAATACTTTTTTTAGGTCGCAGAGGTAGTACTATAGTTGACTGGTCGTAGCGGGTGATTGTTTGGGGTTAAGTTTGTTGCGGAATCAACCCACTTTGGGTACTATGTTGTCTAATGGTCCACAAAAATTTTATTCACAGATCCAGAAATACCCATAGACTTATCAATCCATCATTCATGGACCCACTTTCTAAATTTAGGTGCTCATTGGATGGTGATTTAACCAAAAAAACTTAAGGACTCCATTGGTCATGGGGATTGGAGGTTGGGCCAATGGCACCATTTTCTGGGGGAAATATTTCCTATTATGGGACTCTATTAATAATTTAAGTAATGATCATATGTTCAAGAATACATTTATCATTCCACAGAATGTATCCATGGATTACCACTATGAATCAAAATAAACCATGTTTTTACAAGGAACAAGAACTAATATGACAATGTTAGTATAAGGAATGTGTTGAGGTGCTCTTGAGTTTATTGTCATATAGGGGGTGAAAGTTGTTTCAATTTCAAGATCGAACAAATATGATAGAGTTCCTACATATCAACATGAGAGGATTTAGAACCCACATAGTTCAGTTTATGTTGGGTCTTATTCACAAGATGAGGCCCCCATTATGGGGGATTTATTGGGTATTTTCAATTGAAAAGGATCCCCATTGAGCTAAGGACTTAAGATGGGCTTCCTACTTATCATGGCTATAAGAGTTCTTGTAGTTCATTGAGTTTGGGTCTTATACCTAAGAGGAGGATCATGTTTCTAGAACCATGAGGAGAATCTCGACTCATGATGATTCGGTGGTTTGTTTGTGTAATACTCCTAAGAGGATTCCAACATGATCTCAGTCCTTCATAATGGCATCCTACATATCATGATTAGAAAAGGAGTCAGAGTTCTCGTAGTTTATTGGTAGATGGTATGGATGTTTTGATCATAGTCATCCTTTAAGACCACATATTTCATGATCAGTGTGAGAGACAATAAGAGGCAGTAGATCCAACAAACCAAAAACATTCCATTGCCTACTAATGGAAAAGGGGGATGATAACAGAAGAGGCTGGGTGACGGATTAATGAGAGAGAGAGAGGGTCTTTGAATGTGAATATTTCTTCTCCTGTATTTATATCTAGGATATCCATGTCTGAGGATCTATCTAGAAATGTCTTGTAATGAGATTAAGTGGAGAAAGAGAACCACCTTTAGTGGAACGTTTAGGGTATTACCTCAGGATGAGTGCCCTAAAATTAGTTCTGGGAAAGGGGGGAAGCATCTCTCCTCATCAAAAGAAAAGAAAGCATGATCACTTCGACATTTCATTGTCCCTCATTGAATGGAAAATCCAGTGATTAAACATTATCCCTAGAAAGTGGAGGTCCATGTTAATATCATAGGGTTGTAAATAATTTTACCAATGGTATGTTTACGTATTGAAATTTAGAGGGTTAGCATTGTTGCGGGGATTACAAATGCGGTTTTATTTACCATTGGTATGTAAACTCTATAGGGAACTCTGATGCACCCAATTGTTTTACCATCCAGGTATGGTGTCTTTAGAATATGTATTTTCATGATTCTTTTGGATGGATTATTGGATGTTTCATGAAGGATGGGATGAAAATTCAAGGGCATGATCGGGTCCGTAAGGTCGAGATCCTGAAGGTACCCTATTCTACATACCATCTATTCATGATGGGTAGAGTGACCTCTGAATGGTGTATTGTTATGCATGTGAAGGGTCCCTCCACATATGGAGGTGGTATGTGAACTTGGACGTGGTTTGTCTACCATAGTGTAATGTGGCCCCAGGTTCCTTCCACATAGGGTGGTGCTACGTTGTGCTGGATTCCATCCATGTAGCGAAGTGCTACACGGTGCAGGGTTTCGTCCATATAGTGATACACTTTGCGGTAAGATGAATTTGAGTAGGGGAAATGAACTTATGGTTGTTGAAAATTTCATATGAGAATGGAATAAGGTTTTTGGTTCTCAAATTAGGTTCACGACTAGTTCATTATTATTATTATGTTTCCTTCAATTAAGTAACGTGACTGGTTTATACCTATTGGAAACTATTAACAGGTTCATAATTCACCAATTTTTTTTCTTTGATGTCTTCCTCTTGTAAGCATCAAGATCACTTAAAAATTCCACTCTCCCATGCCTCCCCTCAGATTCATTTTATTTTGTTCCGATGAGGCTGTATATAAAAGGAACATAAAACATTTGGAAGAATCTCTTGGGGAAATCATTCGCCCTGCAGACAATTCGGTAAACCACGGTTTTCATGGCTAAGGTACTCATCAGTTGGGATTTATGGTGGTGGTAGTCACCACATCCATTTTGCGAATGACATGTATTGTTCATGGGATGACTTCTCCATATAAATTCCTATGAGCCATTTCAATTTTTAAGGGTTGTTTTTAGAGGCGAACTACTCCATCTCTTTTTCACTAATGACACCATTTAGGTTGGACCTAGTTCTAGCATCAACATTCGCATATTGTGGTTTGAAGATGATGCCATCCTTGAATCATTGTTGGAACCCAATATGTGGACCACTCTAGTTCGTTTTCAAAATATAGAATCTTACTAATTTTTCATTAAATATTCAATCCATCATTCATTTTTAACCTTTATGAAATTTATAAGAGTATTTGATATCCCATTCCTGTATTTTTAGGACCATACAAATTCCCCCATCAAAATGGGTTCCAATCAGGATGAAGATGATGTTATTATGATTTAGAAAGTGATCATGAACATATTTGGTTTTTAGTACAAATTTGGACCACATAGGGGACTATGCCAATATATGTGTGGGAGGGGTATATGTCATTTGAGTTGTACCAGATTTTCATGTAACTATTCACTCTCGATTTTCCACTTGACAGCTATGTTTCCATGTACTTCCCCTTTTAAAAAATCCTTTGACCATGAATACTTCTTCGCATTCTAATAATCAAAAAAAACATGGTTTCCCCAATCCATGAAATATATTTTAAATTCAAGAAATGAACTTTAATTCTGTGAATAGCGAGTTCAATATTTATTATAGTGAGTTTCGTACGGGGGTCATCTCCTTCCTCGAATTTAATTTTGATATCGAAAACTGATCATCGATTCTAAAAACATTGAGTTTGAGTTTCATCTTAGTGAGTTCGGTACACGGTTCTCTTTATCTTCAAACTATTTGGCTCTCTATCCAATTCCATGTTGTCTAGAAACACATGGGTTCCTCAAAATATCGATTTGTAGAGAATTCTTTCCTCAAACCATTTCTGGGGATTAGTACACAGATCTTTGTTTTGCCTATGTCCTTTTCCCTTTTTCAAACATTGTCGATCATTCCTTTTTCATGGTTGGGTGTGAAGAAAATATATTTTTCATCCAGATATACAAATAGAACTAGCCAGGAGGAGAGTGGTGATGGTGGAGAACCCCAAAGACAACCTTCTCTCATACATAATTCCTCAAGAGGGTATCATCATAGATATAATCTCACTAATTCTTATCAATTATCAACTATCTATCTAATATCCTATTTTATACATTGGGCACCGTGATGAAATTTAGATTCCACTAGCTGACCAAATCATCTTTAACATTAGCCTTGAGATATCTCAAGAGTATGACCAGACGAATATTCTTTCCCAATAGTAGATCATTAATAACTCTTTACATGTTGACATATTTGTTTTTCATGGATCCATGTGGATGCAGATCACTGAATGTCACCGCACTACATCTTTTGAATAGATTATTTACTATTACATAACTATTTCAAACATGTCACAAATCAATCAAAATAGATAATGTTTCTCAAAATGGGATCTCTGATTTAGAGGGTTATATTATAAAGATTTGGAATGGGCTTTTTAGGTGCACCAAAATTATCTAATGTTTCCTAATTATTAGGGAGCTGTCAATCAGCATCACGTAGTAAGGGGCTCCCATCGTTTCATCTATTCACCATATGAAATATTTCCAGATTTTCTCAGCAACTGTAGTTCAATCACTAACATATATCACTTGTCCCATGGGGAATCATGGATCAGTTTATGGGATGTCTATCAGATAGGGGGACTTCCTATACTTGATTAAATGTATGATAAATTTCATCATGAGAGAAATAATTGGGAGAATTATAAACTAGTATATCCATTTGGGAGAGATTTACTAATACTGGAAGAGGGATTTCATGGTATTTCTTTTCATGCCTTCTTGTTTATTTCACTTGATGATTATATAGGATTTTTCTAGAAGGTGATCCGGCCAAATCAAAAAGTCCACCGTAGCTGAACTCATATATCACAAAAGTCATAGATAAATTCTTGGCTAAATATTTACTACCTTGATAGAGGGTAGATACATCACAAGGGTCTATGAGATTAAATTAGACATATCACCCCATCTTAGATAAGAGGGGATCATTATTATGTTTCTGAGTGGATGACTCATATCGTATCTCAATGTATACAATAGGTTTAGAGCATGTACTCTAATGATGTCATCCACATTGGAAGAGGGGAAGCATAACAACTTATCCATTCCTACCCTTTCCCAAATCTATGAGCTATTAGAGAATACAGTGGAAGGGAGTCCTCCAAATTGTCTGAGAGGGTCATTTTAATTTTTTTAAGGTTATATAGAAGAGAAATTTCCATTATATGACTATTTTTATAACAGAATGTTTCTTCATTCTAATTTCCATCCAACCCTTCTTTTAATTTCATCCATTTTCCTTCGATATCTGAATGTTGATGGAGTGGTAGAACTATTGATTGTTTTTCATAGTTTTATTTTACACCTTACCTTGTGCCTTATAGAATTATAGAACATGATAGGTATAATAATTCAGAAGCATTTTCATACCCCATTATACATCAGGATAGGATCTTGACTGCTCATATTGTGCTCACCACCATATATGAACCATGCATGCCCTTTTGGCTTTCCATTAATTTCAAATGTCTACAGTGGGTCACATTCCTTCTAGTTACCCTGGTAAAGAGGTAACCACACCCATTAATCCTTTACAACAATAGTTAATGATGATGAAAAAGGAATACCGCATGAAGATATTCATTCCTCTAAAAGATTCATATCCTTAATTATCATTGGATTATTTTCAATAGTGGGTAGAAGGATATTCTAGAAATATACTAGGTAGGATAGTTCGATGGGTGTAATGATTCTTTACTACTTCAAGTCCCATTTCACATATGCTAGTGGCACCATCTCCCCCCATTCCTATTGTAAGAAGGAATTATGTTCACTGTTGCATTTGTTTGCATGGGAATTCATCTTCTGAGAATATCCTTGGGGATATTGATTCAGACCTTGTACATTCTGGTGATTTATTTTTTGGTACTATTGATGTTTGTTTAAAAATAACGTCCTAAATTACACCTAAAGTTTTGATTAGCCCCCTAATCTTGGTTCATCATATCAAAACAACTGTAGAGCGACAATTATCTCCCACTTGGGTGACCCAAAATATTATGGATCTATCATCCATGGTTTCATTACCTAAGTACACATTTGTTGTGGGAAAAGAACAAAGTCAGGGCTCTTGTACTATCAAGATAAATCGTGTCGGGCAGAGATGACAATGACATTGAATCTGTTCTATTATTCCTGAGACTCTTCAACCAGAGTATGCTGATGATGAGGACACCATTTGCATGATATTTACCAACCTGGATTCCAACATCATTGACTACTATCATCTTCCCCAACAAGCCCACCATATTGTTATAATTCAAGAGGATCTAGCCACTCATGAGGGCAACCACTCTCTTTTCAATGATGCATACCATCAGACAAAGATTTTACGGATCTTACCGATGAGCTCTGTTACTTAATAGATGAGGAGACAAACACTCATGACCAAGATATTTCCAAAACATAAGATTTACATGATTACAAAGCTTATATGGCAATGATAGAGGTACAAAAATCATCAGAATGTGATAACATTGAATCTAATAAATAGAAAAGGCAGGATCTTGGTGTTGCACTGAAGCAATATCTCCCCTCGATTAAAAATTAAACTACCCATAGGTCTAATTCAGAGAAAGATCTTGATGGTCCATGCCTTACAATCATTGATCTATTGGAAATAGATCGATATCCTTCATTATAATTATTTTAGACTGTATGGTTCCATTGGTTTTATTTACTATTAATCAGAGAGTCTAGGTTTTTCACATCCTCGTTAACAACATTATATAAAATGAAAAAATTTCTACCCATTTCTTCTAATATACCCCTTCTTGTAGTGCCAATTATTTATTATTGATATCATTTAAATAGAAACCATAACAATATATCAATTTGAATTACAATTCATAAAAAATAAAATAAAAAGATAAATCTCAAATTTTTTCCAGAGCAGAGGGGCATAGTGATAATATATCAACACTTTCTAGAGTTACATGATAAACCCTACCAACATTGCACACTTTATATTATTACACTAATTTTTTACAAATCACCATTTTTTATGTTCTTATTGAGATAACATGACTTTTTGTTAGGCCACACTTATTTTGTTTTTTACCTAACAATTTCTATGACACTTGAGTTGTTTTATTCCTTGATATTATCACTGAAACCACACTTTTCATAGGTCTAGTGAGCTAGAACATGAATTTTGTCCAAGATTCTTTTTCAGGGTTTTTATCCCAGTGACTGTTGTCTCCTTCATGGGCAATTTAAAGTCCTACAAACTGAACTGTCACAATAACATTTAAAATATAAACAAATTTGAAGAAGACTTTTATTTTAGGTATAAAAACTTGAACATATACTTTTTTATGAGGGACCCAATTTAGGAACCATTTGTTGAGAATGTTGCAAATTATTTTAGACATGGAATACATAATTTTTCTTAACCTTTATATATGTAGTTATTTGACATGGAATATTATATGGGGCATATAGTCTACTATAAAGTGGAATGTAGGGAAAATCTACATTAAAGATGAATTTTCCATTTGTAGATAGACTATTTTTATGGGCTACTAATTATGATCCACTAGGGAATTGAGTGCATAGTCCAACAAAGGTGTTCTTAGGGAATGCGTTGTCCATTTCTGATGGTTATGGATGGTTATATAGTTTTAGACCCTTTTGGTCAGAATGTATGTCAAGTGAAGAGGGTTCATTTATCATGAAAAGGGGTAATTTAGGTTTAACATTACAGGGAATACTATGAATTAGTGGGGGAATTCTTATCCTATATATGTTAGTTTTTTCATAACACCGGTCAAACCCTTGCCCTGGTAGGGATGTGAACTTTTTTTTCATGGATGGACCCAAAATATGAGATTTGGATGTCAGTATGTATGCTATAATGGATGGAATAAAGCTTTAAGTAGTTATTTTAAGTTTTATCGTTATGCATATTTAGTTTAGAAAAATTAATGAGGTATCTTTTTCTTGAGCACAGGGTCACTAATGATTTAGGAATCGTGTTGGAAATTCTAGTATAGACACATTTCATCCACATTAACATGGTTTATGGAACTCCATGGCTTGTCAGGACCTAGGAATGATCATTAAACCATAGAAATATTGAAGTTTTAATTTTGTAATATTAGGGAATTCATGTAGAATCTCCAATTAACTGGAGGATGATCGATTCTATGTGCTCCAACATATATATGATGTGGATCAGATATAATGTGTATGTTGCAGTTTCAAGGGATCTCATATCTGGAGAGGTGATATGGGGTTTATAATCCAATAAGAATACATAAAATAGAAAAGTGTCTCATGAAGATGTATTTTCATTTGGTTGAAAGGCCATTTTTGTTTAAAAAAAATACAGAGATGCCGAGGAATTTTATGCATAGTCAAACAAAGGTGTTCGTAGAAAACTAGCCATCCATTCCCGATGTACTCGAAGGTATATGAGGATCCAAAATTTCTCCAAGTTCATTGTTTGATTAGTGTAAAAGACGTGTCTAGACATGTTTGAAATGTTCATACTATGATCGCACATATAGTTGGGAACTCTCCTACACATATTGAGCTTTCATGTGGGGTGAGACTTTTTGATTCCCTTACTAAATCGGGGTCAAATTTCGATGATCATGGGGACCCAAAATTAGACACCATGAATAGGTCCTACACACATGCATGGATTAGTGATTCCTATACACATTTTTGGGTAGCGTGCGGCTTAACGTCATTTGGTTAAGACATGGGTCGTGCAGTTTAATGTCATGTGATGAGGACATGGGTGACTTGATGTGAATGAGAAAGTTGTTGTGGTTCCATGTAGTTTTATGTCTTGAGGAAAGGATTTTGATATAATTTTTTAATTTCATGTTTTATGTATTGAATATCAATGGAATCATGTGTAAATATGGGAAATTTAGGCCAGGATATCACTATTATTCCATAGATATGAGAGGGGGAAGAATATGAAAACCATTATTTCAGGATCCCTTAGTTCATGTGGGATGATGAGTGGCATAAGATAAAATGGGAATATATTAATACAACAATCTTCTGCCAATGAATAATTATCCTTTGGATGAAAGACCATTTTTTTCAAATGAAGAGCCACTGGTGCATTGTGTGTATAGTCAAACAATGGTGTACACAAGACACAAAACTTCAATTTCTAATAGTCATGGGTGATTATGGTGATCGAAGATTTCATGGGGAATGGATATTGGTGGATGGAAAAATGATGAATATGTGTACATGAGAAATATTCAGACACGGATTAGTTAGTAGGTACAAATTCCTCTACACAAATAAAACTAGTATGTATAGGGGGCATGATCTTTTGTCTAATACATGTTGTGGGAATCATGGTTAGGGATATTATACACAGGTATAAATTTTCAAGCAATAGATTGGGCGTTTTATCCCTTTTGGATCGACTCATGAAATCTTGGGTATCACTACGTATCTCTTCATGCCGAGAATCAATCATCTTGTAGTTCCTGAGCTACCATACAGTTTAATGTCATGTGTTTATGAATACATTGGCCATGAAGTTTAACATCATGCCATTATGCCTCCTAAATTTCTCTATTCAATTTTGATCTATATATAGGGGTGAAGTTTTTTTCAAGGAGGCTAGATCAGGATTTGGGATCCACTCTTCACTACATATCCTACAAAGGCAGGAATAAAGCCATATGTATTTCTGGTATCCCATGTAGTTTAACATAATATAGTAAGGACAAGAGTGAACTAGTGTGAAAAGGATGAGTTGGCTGAAGTGTCAGGATTGAAAATCATGGAGGTTTCCTACGTATCCCAGTTAATAGGGAATCAAAGTCCACATATTTCAAATACATGTCCCATATAATGATCCAAACCATAAAAATAAATGGATCAGTAGTTTTTTTGAATGAAGGATGGACCGGGATGAAGAATCAAGTCTCACTATTTATCCTGCAAGGGTAGGAATCCAGAAATTCATAGTTATTAACAAATCTCTATGCCATTATGACCTATGAAATAGTGGGGGGGATTTTTTCATGTGTTGTTTGTACCATGACATAGGGTCAAGGTGTCTCTACATATCCCATTGATGAATTGGAATCAATATGTATGTAGTTATTTTGGTACCATGCAATTTAACATCATATATTTAGGACATTTCATGGATCCCCCCTGCACAAGTTTGACCTTTATGGAGGGAAATGATAATTTTGTAACTTTGGATATTGGATGAACCTTGTTTTATAATCTGGGCATCACAACATATCTTATGAGGGTAGGAATTAAGTAGTACGTAGTTATGAGGTTCCCTAGTACCGATCAGACTCATACACATTGAGGTTGAATTTTATACCATTCTATCATGATTATGGTATTATCATACTCCACTATGATTTTTCCACAAAGGGGAAACCATTACCAATAATCATAATCTCTTGCGAGTTATACTCTATGTGAGAAAAAATGACTGATGGGGATTTTCTCGTTAGATTTGGGGAAATAGAGAATATAATAGAGGCATTTCATGTCATGTGGTGGCTATACCAAAACATTGGGTTTAGGTGCCTTAACATTTTCCATTGATTATTGGGAATCAATATGTACGTAGTTCATTATATACCATAAAGTTTCACATTGTCTGATTATGAATTTTTGGGCCATGTAGTTTAACATCATTGAATTGGGAAGCTTTTTGTATAGTTGATCATAATGTAACATGGATATAGGTGTCTCTATGAGTTCTATCATTGTTTAGCTAAGACAGTTATTTTGTTATTACACTATGTATTTCATCTGGAACCTCGCATTGGTGGGAGTGGTGGTGAGATGTCCATCTATTGAAATTAATGTTTATGCTCTGTTTCAATAAACCTTGTGTATGATATGGTGTCCTTCCATTTTTGAATTCATTTTTTAAGGGTTCTTCTTGAGTAAAATTGGAGTTTTGAGAACCAATACCAACAATACTTCATGTAATGATCAACAGAGAACATTTTTGTTGAAGGGTTGTGCGGTATTATTTTGGTAAACATCCTAATGTTGAAAATTTTTCAATCATTTCTCATCCAACTACTCCAGCTCATCAAACAGTTTCTAAGATTGCTCATATATGGATATTTGACCACATATGGCCATTCAGAGCAACGATAATTGAACAATGATTAGTATAATTTCCTCCATCTCATATACTAATGAGAACGGGGTTTTCTTGAGTGGTGGTGTGTGTCATGGTTTGATAAGCCCATTGAGCATGGAGGAGCTTATGAAGACATTATTTATTTTTCTAGTCTACTAGATTCCCAATTATATTGGATAGGGTATTGTTGAAATTATATATCTAATGATTATAAACTTCATAGTATTAAGATGATTGGTTGTCCATGATTCCATATATTTAATATAGCTTGTCTAATTCATGAAAAAAAAATTGGTGCCATTTTCTGTCTATATTTTATGATGGACATAAAATATGGTGATGATATTGGCTTTATCAAAGGTTAAAATGCTTCATAATATAGCCTCTATGAAAGGCACACCTTATTCCCATTTGGAAGAGATGTTAGTTTTGATAGAATATATTTGGAGTTTCTATCTATAATGGGGGAATGTAGTCCCACAATGTTTATTTCCACATATGGAAAATATCCAACAGTATTTGGATGTGTGGTGTAACTCTAGGGGTTGGTGGATGAAATATTCATGAACATGGAAGGAATGTAACTTTCGAGAGAATATGGCGTAGTCTGGTATCATAGTGGGTCAACAATACACATTCCTTCAAATATTCTATGAGAACTTGGACAAAGATTTATGTGCTCCACTTTATCTCGCATTCAAATTGTTTATGATGTCAATTTTCTTTTCGCGATCTATAAACCTGAGAAGGTATCCATCAATTCATTGCTTGTAAGGTTCATTTTTTTGTCTTGTTCCATCATACAGGAGGATGTTGTTTTCCCATATTTGAATCTACTCCCTTATATCCCTATCTAGTTGGAGCCATCCCCTTTGAAGGTAATCTTCAATGTGATTAATCCATACAATGGTAGGACCATATAGATAAAATATGGGACTGGTTTTTTAATCTCATCCACATTGGCCTAAATGAATGGTAATACCATCCGTTATAGGGAAATACAAGTGACTATTTCATTCAGCTCCGGGTTTTCCAGAGTTATGGATGCATTATCCAATGCATCATCTTGCGCATTTTGAATTCGGGGGATATAATTCAGTGTTGGATCAGACAACAATTCTAAAATATGTTCTCATACATGGTACTTTAAATTGATCAACTACTATTTCATGATAGCATAGTCACCATTGAATTTCTTGATGATCAGTTCAAAATTTCCTTGAATCATCAGGTGTTCGACATGCCCATGGAGTGATAAATCAAATCCTACGATAAGGGCTTGGTATTATGCTTTATTATTCGTGCATACATATAACAATAAGAAGGAATATGACAAAACAACTTGTTTATAGGGATATTAGTATGAATCCCAAACCAACTTTGTTGATCCTATAGGAGACTTCATTGATGTTTATTATTCATCCTATTGATCCATTCAGATTTGGTTCTATCATGAATGACCATCCATGAAAAACAAAACCTCAAATCTGAGAGTTGCATCAATTAGAAATATTGTGATCCAGACCGAGAAATCACTTTTCGGGCAATGCCGATTGATATACCTAAAGTCAATATAGACATTGATCTACTAGTTCTTATTTTTTACAAGGACAATGTTGGCCAGCTAGATGGTGTACTAGACATCTCAAATAACGTTTTCTCTAATGACCATTTTGAATTTAGCCTCTATTTTTGTAGCATATTTTTGGTATGTCCTTCTGGAATCTTTCTTGTAACCACTATGGTCTTCTAGCAAGCCATGGTGGCTAGTGGCCACCATAGAATCTAATCATGACATTAATTTTTAATTCCCAGACTAAAATATTGTTTCTGATTTAGGAATAAGGTTTATCTAACATTTAGTACATAAGGCATGGACTCACTAATCAGAGTAGGTCGAAGGTCATCTTCTATAACCATGTTGATTTCTTTGAATTAATCAATGGTGGAATTGGCTCCTTCCTCGAATTCTAGAGGGGCATCTCGTAGGTCTTATTCTTTCTCCTATGCATCCTCAAAATCTCTATCTTCATCTTCTGATTTGGAAACATTTCGTGAAATGATTTCTATATAGTTAGGAGAAGAGTTTCAATTTTGGTGTCGGGGAGGTGACATCATCTCTTCTCCCTTGGCCGTCGACTACATATTCTCTTGAGATGATGTATTGAGGGGTAAAAAAGATTCCTAATATTCGTTGAACGAATAAAAACATCCTCTATACTTAGTGTGTGAGTAAATAATATTATACAGTTTCCATGATGGTTCGAGGGAATTTAAATTTGATCCATCACCCTTATCTTGTGGGTTAGTGATCATTGAATCATTATTAGGCTCGGAATCCATGACCAAAATCAGGAGAATTTCCAGTTATGCGTCTAAATTTAGACTGGTTCACTAAATATAATTTATGTAATGTACTAATTATTCCCCAATATTCTTGAGGTGGTCAGCGGGTACCATTTTCAAACTATTTGGGGTGTCAAAAAAATCAACACCACAGACTGGAATTCGATTCCTCTTTGGCTCATAGAACCCATAATCAATATAGTGTGATTTTAAGAGGTTGAATGGGGAATTATCATCATGAAATGTCTCACTTGTTCCATTAATAAATTATTTGAGGAATTTAATGTAAGGTGAGGATATTGTTGGGTGTTGATGTAGCAAGGTCCTTCTAAGAAGGGTATTGAAGGACGTATTGTTTCATACCACCAGATATTCTTAGTGAGATATGAGATCACTGAATTGTGTTTTGAGCATAATCTGAACAAACATATTCTGCTATCTTTTTTCATTGCCCAATAGGATCATGGTGTACAGAATTGGATTGTCCTCAATGAAGTCTAGCCGACGATGTGTCCATAGTGGGAAGATAATATCTCAATATTTGATTTCAATGTAGAATTTTTGGATGTTGACACCATTTATCATGTCATATAGATATAAGGTTTTGATTTTTCCTTTCATGGTGGTGTCTTAATCATGATCTATGAAGGATATAACTACCTATATTTGTACAATATTAATCATTTTTAGTTATAAATCACTGGAGGTTACTTTATATTCAAACTCATGGGGACGTAACAAGTCATCGATCGATGTCTCCCGGAGATATGCTGATAGATTCAGTGCATCGATGATTTATAGCTTAACTGGAACTGGAACTAATTGTTTCATAATGTTGTTTTTGTGATCTTTTGTCTGGAACATCTCAACATGGGTATGCCCTTTCAAATGCACTTTAGTGGATTGAGCATTTGATTAAGATGGGTCAACCCTTGGAATTAGAACCAAAGGATCTTCCATCTATTTTTGATTTTTCATGGTAGGTCTTGTCACATACCTAGATAAATTGGTCCCCTATTCTTCCTATGATGGATATTCCAAATGTTGTCATCATGGGTTGCTTCTTTTGGGGGTTGAGTAATTGTCCTTTCCATGTTGGATATGCTGGTGGGTCCTTCCACAAGTTTTTGAAACACAGATAGTTTGAGTTGGGGTACAATCACAATATTGATTTATACCATGGATGTGTCACACTTGAAATACCTATATTTAAAGGATTCATCCTATTGACACTATATTGGTTGTTAGAGAAGGGATCCATCATGTGGATGACATTGACGTACCAAAAAATTAACTATACTTTTTATAATGACATTGCCATATCCACTTCTTCAAATGGTGTCGATTGGCGTGGTGGTGCTCGTTCATCCATTCTATAGAGGCAGTTCCCAAATAATTAGATATATTGGAATAAATATGAGATATTCATAGTTGAAATTGTATTTTGTGAAAGATCATATTCTTAACTTGTTTACGACTCCTATGATTGGAATGTTATTGGGGCGGTCGACCTTTGTAGGATTTTGGGGGTGAGGATGACATCTGTATTACAATGTGTACTATTGAAGGAACATTCGGTTTCTTAAACTATGAATGGAGGATATTTTTGGATCATTTGATTGTTTTCTGAGTCATCAAACTGTAAAAAATTTTAAAATTTTTTTTGAAATAGTTTTTCCAATACCCTCCTTCATCCAGGTCAGGGTTTCAGACATATTCCACTTGTGTTAGTGTTGGTCCAACGAAAATTCCTACAGAATATATCATATTTTGTATGATTTACATGAATTAAAAGAAATCTTTAATGTTGTGTACAAATATCATATGTATGGGATAATAATCCAGATGGTCTTTAAGACATACTTCATCATCCATCTTTGGATAAAGAAGTCAGAGCAAGTTTCTCATCATGGCAGTTGTAAAGTAGAAACAAACATTGTCATCCCAGAGGGAGTAAAATTTATTTCTTCATTCCTAGAAATAATTTCTTTTAACCACCCTTCGCCATCTTCTCAAGGTGGAGGTTAGCTTCTGATGTCCTATGGGGCCTACACTATTTGGTGCGGGCCATAGAGCCAGAGGCAGCATGGGGGTGGCTTATGCGTGAAAAACTATTCTTCATCTCTTCTCACTCTTTTGAATAAGGATGATGGGGATTCCCATGACTTGAGATTAGTCCATTGAAATGAATCTTAATATGTTTTATTGATGGAAGAAAAATATAGAAATCCACTTTTATATTTCACTAGGAATAAAGGAGTTCACAATTCATCACGTATATTTTTGATACCCAAAGACAGAATCATACCTTGTGGGATTGACCAGTTTAGGGATTAATTCATACATTTACATATACAATGAAGACAGAAACTATCTCATTATCTCACTATTTTATGTTCGCAAGGTCATGAACTATTGTTTTTTTGGATATGTTGAGTTGAACTGAAACATGGAAAAGCTCTAAAGATCCTCCCATCCAGATATCTAATTAACAAGCAAGCTGGTATAACCTAAGAAGGATGAACCTTGTAGGAATCATCCAATAAATTTAATAAAAAAACATTCTGTTTCTATAGTTTTTACATAGTGGGTTTTTAGAAAGATGTCTTCTGAATTAGATGTTTCTCTAGGCCTCCTAATCCTTTAATCTTTGGGAATATGGGGTTCTGAAAATTAGGCGGTGGTGGAATATTTCATTCCCAATCAGGGTAAGTTTTCCATTTTGGCTCAATTATAGTGCATTATCTTTCCATGGCTTCTAATCGAGCCATCAATGACTATAAGGTATTCAAGAGACTTTGATACAATTCCTTTGGAACCAGATCATGAGAGAGTACAGAAGGGGGTATGATTTGATATGCAAGTGCTGCTGGAACATGAGGCAGATACCCAGTTGGGGGAATCCTTTGTGGATACACCTGACTCTATTATGATTTCTTATCTAATAAAGGGAAGTCGTGATATACTATTGGGATTGGAATTAGGTAGACGGATGGTTCTGGAACTACCTTGAAAGAGATTTCAGATTATCTTCGTCTGTCAGGATGAGCTCATGGGGAAGAGGTATATATGTTTGGAGTTTGTGTTGACTGTCCACGATGGGAACATACCCAATAGTATGATTATCTCATTATAGAAAATTGGTTATTCTCTTTAGCTATTTCAATTCTCCCTCCAATTGAGAAAATCCCTCCTCTAGTGCGAGGGAATAATTCACATTGGGAAGATTAGGTGGATTGTATTAAACCTTGTTCTTATTCATCTCATTATTGGGGATTCTCAAACGAAGAAATGATGGATTATATAAGAGAGAGCCCAAATTTTTGGTACCCGATTGGTTGTGGGTATGAAATCCTTCTTGTTTTGTGTAGAGTAACTCTATATGGGAACCATATTCACTTACATCCTCATAATTTTTATTATTTTCTTTTAGATCTATGGGATTGAAATCAATAAATTTCACTGAAGCATACTGCATTGAGGGTGAAATACCAAATGGTGAATTTTAGGTGGGTTTCTTGTATCCCTTTTCAGTTTTTATTTCCATCCATGGATCCTATTAGTGTTTATTGGTGAAGGGTTACTCAAAAGAAGACATCACATGATGTGGAAGTATGCATCCGCTTTAGGGGACATGAGTAACGATACAGGATATAATGACTATCCTCTCTATTTTTTTACCCTAGTATGGAAAAGACTAACTTCTAATGGTAAGGTTATTAAGGAATAAATTCCCAATCCCTATAGGTGATCGTTACGCCCATTATCCCATTAATGTGTCATGACCTATATTTATTAGTCTTACGAGGGTAATTTGAGTGAAAATTTACCCACGACAGGTGGGATGGGGTTGCTCTCGTACCATGGTGGATGTTGCTGCTATCTAAACCTTCTAGATTTCACACATTCCAATATGGGAATGGGCCAAATATTTTGTTTAATATTCTCATGAAATAATTTATTCTGATTACATGATCTGTTCTCATAATTTGGAAACCAATAGGTGAGAGTCTTTTTGATTATTCATTGTAGCTTGGTTGAGCAGTTTCACAGTGGAATGCTCTCATCATGCCCGATGCTTTTGATAATTAAGAAGGGAATGTCCTTGTTGTGTGGGACACATTTCCTAAATATTTAATTCATTTGTATTCCATATTTGGATGATGAAATTGTATGATGCAATTTCTAGTGGGTTCTACTGGACGGGACATTTGGTGTACTGTACTCACTGACCTCAGATGTGAACACCAGATGGGGCGTCACCGTTGAGGCAACATAATTTGTGCAGAGTGTAGAGGAAAGACAACAAATATTTTTTCATTCTCATTTCTCATCATGAATCTCTTGCAGACGGTAGGGATTCCTGGTCAATTTTTTGAGGGAAAATCTCAATATACTATCATGATATCCATACCCATCATACTGCAGAAATTTCATTTTTATCTATAAGTGATATGTCATAGCATTTAGGTGAATGTTATGAATACTTTGTTATGATACCTCTTTTGGGATTCTGAACTGACAAGTGGTTGTGTGCAAAAACATAACTAGTATGTCATCCCTAGCTAGCTATTTCCTCACGAGCAACATATTATGTTATTCTTATTCTATGGATTTATCTACTTTTTGTTCCAAACTGGGATTCTTTGTGATGATTTCATCCAAAGAAGAAGGGTAATTAGGGACTTAATTGATGTATTAATAGTGCGTGGGTGTCTCAGAGGATGATTGTGGCCCCTGGATGTCTCATTGCTGATATAGGATGTCACTTTTCAATAACAGTTTTTCTAGAGTATTTGACCATATCCTTCCAAGAGACTCATTATATGATGACTCCCTCGTATTTGGACCTGTAAGGGGAGTACCTTCTTTCTAGTGTATATTTTTCATGTGGGGAGGGCCATTGTATTCAGTGTCATGAATGTGAGGACTACCATTGCTGATTAGTTTCCGACCATATAGAGAGTCTCTATGATGTATACACAAGTGAGGACCTTTAGGGAAGACAATAGTAAGGGATGAAATTCATTCTATTCAAGGGCATTGAGGGGGAGGGCCTTCACAATGACTGCAATTATGACAAGGACTACCATCATATCTCTATATCTAGGGATAATATCTTCATTTTACAATTTTAGTGGGCCTCCAAAATGTACTACATTCTGAAGAAGACATTTTATCTACTTGGTGTCACTACGGGGAGGACCTTCTCTGTTACTACTATCATGGTGATTGTTATCATGATAATTTTTTATCCGAAAATATGGAGAATCCAAACTATATCATATACCTTAGGTAGGTCCATCAGGGAGGATTAAATTAGGGGGAGTATGTTTATACATTTCGATATTTTGGTCAAGTGTAGGGATACCCTAACACTCATAAAGAGTTAGTCTATCACCATCGATCAATTATATACAACAAACTAAGACCACATGGGTGATCTGAGGAGGACAATTAGAACTACAAGTACCAAAATTATGGGTATTACCTTCATAACTTCTACTACAACTTCCATAATTTGGTAATGGGTTGATATGATGTTGAGGCTATATTGATATACGTTTTTTGTAAACAAGAAATCCAATTTCCAGTAGAGAATAATCATGATTTTGGCTTTCATTTTCAAGTTTCCTTTGGTGCCTTTTATTTTTGGGTTCTCTCTTGCAAGAAATGGAGGCCACTAACTATTGATAAATTCCATCACATGTGGGACCCAATATTGTTTGTTCCGATGATTTAATTTGGATATTTAAATAAAATTATCAGTTCTAGTTGGTATATATAATTTTCCTAGAGAAACCATCGCATTAGACTGGTGTCCCGCAGTTGGAATGAGTGTTTGTTCCCGATCTGGTTGTCCTTGTATTATGAAATATGTTCATCGACCCTCCTCGTATATAGAAGGGATGAATGTATTCTCAAATGTAACCATCTAATTCTAAGTATTAATCACCATGTCCAGGGGTATGTGATCATGGGCCCGAATCCTCTCTTTTCTAACTGATGTGATGACGCCTATACGGGTTTTGAGGATATAGTTTGGAATCAACATTTCAACCTCAATCATTTCTAGAATGTGTTGAAAAATATCGTTGTCTATAATTATTCAAAATTTCCATTCCAATTTTAGGGGAAGATTTTGTTCCTTATTCATTCCTCCATGTGTTTCCATTGGGTACTTGTATTTGTCTTTTGTTGTGGTAGAGGAACATGTCTTCCCCTAACATGTAGTCAGGATACGCCGACTACCATCTCTGGTTTCCACTATATATTACTAGTGGGATTCATATTTGTGATCTTGAATTTGTTTATTATCATTTGATATTGTGTTTTTCTTATGGGATTGATGTAATTTCATAGTAATTTGAGTCTTATTATATTTTTAGCCACCATATTTTACTGGTAGTGTTGGTATTGGTAGGTTGGAACATGCATATGCCTTTAATTTACACTATATTAGATTGGTGGGACTCATATGCAGTGGTATTTTTGTATGAATGCATATAATATTTTCCCTCTGTAGATTGTGGTCATGGTGTTCTTCAGCAAGGATTCGTTCATGCTGGATGATGGTTTCTGCCCTATCTGGATAGAGGGATTCTGACGCATTTGTTGGGATTTTCATCTGCCTACAATTTTCCACCATATATATGTGGTAAGACCACATATCATTGGTTGTAATTTGATACGGTGTGTATTGGTCCACCATATATCCTTGGTGGGCATCAAAATAGGTGGAATAATTGTATTTTTTCCAATGGTATTCCACGGTGTTTATATGGAGGATATCCTCCTCGAGAATCAGGATGATGAACTACTCCTGATTATGTGTTCATCTCCCTCGATGGAAACCTTGAGGGGCCTATGTACATTCGAAATTAGCATGTTCCCTTTTCATTATATCTTCTCTAATGTGACGATATTGGGTATTACAGTACTAGTGGTGATGTCCTCTAGTTGGATCCCTTGAGCATGTTTCCTGTGCTATAGGGATGAAATCACTAATGTTGACTCCACCCACAACTCTGAGATAAGGGAGGTATTTGTAGTCTCATTCTAGGGTTAGGCTGCCGAAATGATTTCATATGGAAGGGTGGATTTTTCTTTTTTGGATTGATCATCGTGATCAAAAAGGTGGATGTTAATTTTTCACATATTGGAGTGCTGTCTTTGTGGCCTCCACTATGGAGAGAGAACCATTTTGGTGGTAGGTATTGATCAACACATCTAAGAGCCAGTACTGAAGTTACTAGGTAGGAGAGGGAGTCATTTCCTTCATCGAAGATGCAGCTAGTACGTCAATAATCATGCATGTTCATGAGAAATTTTAGGATTCCATTGGATTGAAGGTTTCTATGCATAATGCCTGCAGTAGATATGACACATACAAACAAAATACCCTATCAAATTAGAATTTCATAATCCCAAGAAAAATTGATGATTATCCTTTGCTCTATTAAATTTTTATGTGAATGGTCCTTGAGGTGGGGAAACCTTCCACCTTGTTTTAGGATTCACATTGAGTTCACCATTTTTGTTTCGACCTAATTCGAATCGTACCATGGAAAAAATGGATATAAATATTGTAACGAATTGTTCATTATTATGATGTTTTCCACATCAAGTTCACTATTTATTTCGAAATTATTTTTGTTGTGTCCCTTATTGGTTGGAATGATAGTTGCACCAAGATTTCTCAGTATATCCTTCTGTTTTTTATGTTGCAATGGAGGTACTGCGGTTTACTGGTCCTGGTGGTCGATTGGAGGGTGTAAATTGTTTTGTGTAATCATCCCACGTCTGCTATAATGTTCTTATATCGTCTCTAACGAGATTATTTGTGGATCTAGAATCACCCAATGGCCATTTTTTCCATGATTCATGGACCTAATTTCAATGGAATACTCTATTTGGATGGTTATATTTCCAACAACACATAAAGACTCTATTGCATGAGAAGATTGGTGGCCAGACTCATCCCACCCTTTTCTAGGGAATTATTGAATAAATAGGAAATCTTTTATTGATTTAATTAATGTTCATTTGATTGGTAATACTTGTTTCAGTCACAGGAAAGTGTATGTGGATTACACCATGTTTGAAAAACCAATAATTGATATTCATAGATCAGGAATTAATTAGATAATGTTAGTTTAATCCATGTGATGACGTGCTATGGAGTTTATCATCATCCAGAGGGATGAATGTTTTTTATTTTTTTAGGATCAAACACTTAAGATTGTATTTCTTCATATCCACATGAGAGGAATCAGAACCCATGTATTTCAGTTTAAATTGGGTCTTATATTGTAGAGTACTCCCTCTTTGTTTTGAATATGCTTGGGGATTATCATTTAAAAGGATCCCCTTTGATCTTAGGCCTTTATATATGAGATCTATATGTTCTATTTAGAGTAGTAATATGAGTTATCAATGTTAATTGGGTTTGGGGATTATACCTAATTTTATTACCATCAATCTAGAAAAATGAGGGGGATATATACCCATGATAGTTTGGAGGTGTTGTTGTGGTTTACAGTAAGTAGGATTTCCAGTTGAGCTCGGGCCATCATACTGGCATCCTACATATCCATGTAAGGGTAAGAATCATAGTTCTCATTGTTCATTGGATAATGGTATATATGATGTGACCATCATCAACTTATTCTTCCACGTTAGTCGTGCTCTATGTGAGAAAAAAGTGTAATTAGAAGATCCGAAAAACCTCTCAACATACCTTCTATGCTGATGGAAAAGTATGAAGACAATGGAAGAGGATGGGTTGACGGCATAACGAGATAGTGAATTTATTTGAATTTACAAATTTCTTGTATCGTGTTGAGATCGAAGACATGAACTCCAGATGATAAATTTGGACATCTCATGGGATGAGTGTTATTGGAGAAAGGTCACCACATCCCGTGGAAAGGATAGGGGCTTACCTCAGGATGAGTGACCTAAAATAAGTTTTGGGAAAGGGGTGAAGAATTACACCTCATTAAAATGAAAGGAAATCATGATTTCTTTGAGTTGTCACTATCCTTTATTGAATGGAAATTAAATTAATTACCCTTGATCCCTAGAATGGGGAGGATCATGTTAGTATCCAATGGTTGGACACTAGGTTACACTGGGAATGTCAAAATATGAAAATTCTGAGTGTCTACACCTTTGTGAGGATCACATACTCAACTTTTCATACCATTGGTATGTAAAATCCACAGGGTACAGTGATTCACCTAATGCTTTAACCATTTGAGTATAGTGGCTTTGGTAGAGGCTTCAGCCTGATATCGTTGGACTAGTTTTGGAGGGGTCATGGAGGATGTGATTGAAATGGAAGGTTATGAATAGGATATGTTTGTTGGAAGCCTGAAGTTACACTATTCCATGTGCAATTTGTTCATATGGGGTGGGGTTCCCTCCTCATAGAATATTTGTACGTGGGTGGTGGGGTTGTCTCTATACTATGGGGATCTACTGACATGGATATGTTCCGTGTATCATAGTGGTATGTGGCCTCATTTTCTTTATTCTAAGGGTGGTGCTATGCAGAACTAGATTTCATCCACAGAGAGAAGCACTACGCGATGATGGGTTTCATCTGTATTGTGATGTGTTATGTGGTATAATGGAATGGAGAAAGGGAATTGATCATGTGGATCAAGGGAATTTCATCTCTGAATGGAATATGGTTCAAGGGTTTCCAATTTTATTCCTGGATAGTTATTTATTGTTATTACGTTTCCTATATTTCAAGGTACACAATGTGTTTATACCTACTGGTAACCATTCACAGTTTTGTACTTCATCAATTTTTTTCCTTTGATGTATTCTGTCTCTAAACTCCATCCTTCCTCTAAAAATACCCTCTCTATTGGTTCCTCCCGAGGTATTTTTATATAGTTATGAGGAGGCTGAATCTATGGGGTGCACGACACATTTTATAAAATCTAATGGGGAAGTAATTCAACCTGCGAACAATTCGGTCAACTGAGTTGTGTCAAGCTAAGTTCCGTGATAGCTGTTGTTCTCAATGGTGGTAGTCACTGACTCAATCTTGTTAAGAAATTGCTTTTCTCATGGGATGCCATCAACATTCCCTCACACGTGAATTGTCTCTTTTTGAATGGGTGGTTTGTAGCAGTATACCACACTGTCTCATTTTCTCCAAAACTACTATTAGCAGTGGAGCTAGTGCATACATCCTCATCCATGTACTATTGTTAGCAGTCAATGCCTTCCACAGATCATTCTCAGAAATCAGTACATAGATTACTATGGTTCATTTTCCATGGTTGGCTTCTTCAAAATTATTCTCAAAATTTTCAATCGAACATGAATTTTTTCCCATTATCAAATCTGTGAGAGTATTCGATTTCCCATAGACTAATTTTCGGTACCCTACACAAGCATATCAATAAGTAAAAAATAATTGTAAATCACTATAATTATTTAAATATAGGTTTATTTGTAAATTTATTTGAATATTTGTAAAATTTAGTTAAATTTTTTGTAAATGAAAAAAAATATTACAATTCGATAGCAATGACTAAAAACTAGTAAAAATTAGTAGCGATTTGGAAAAATTAGAAACATTTATCGGTAAAATGATACAACTACTAAAATATGTAGTAATTAGTAAATCAAATAATGGTAAGTCACTAATACTATTAAATATTATTATAAGATAGCATTTATTAGACATTATTAATGAAACTTCACTATATATTTTTTTATAATTAGTGGTAATCAGAAACATTTATTAAAAATTTTAAGTAATTAGTAAAAATTTATTAAAAAACATTATATCAATATAATTATAAATACTTAATGTTAATTAGTAAAAATTTGTGGTAAATATAAAATATTAGGGGTATTTAGTATAAATTTGTGATAAATCACATTACATATTGAAAATTAATGGTAATTACTAAAAAGTAGTTAAAATTATAAGTTAGTCACTACAATTAATAAAATTAAGAAATAATTTATTATAATTAGTTAAAAATACATTTAAAAAAGTAAAATTTGTTTTTTAATTACAATTATTAGTTAAAATTAGTCTTATTTTGAAAAAACTATAAATAAATAATTATAATTATTAATTATTAGTTGTAATTAGTAAAATTATTGACAATTAGTAATAATTACTTGATATTATTTAAATTTGACATTAAATTTAAATAATGAGAAAAAAAATAAATGGTAAATAGTTAAAATTAGTTGTAAATAGAAAAATTTGGATAAATCAGAATAATTATTACAAATTCCTAATAAATTATCATTAATTAGTAAAAATTAAAAGAACATAACTATATTTTATAAAAATTAGTTGTAATTAGAAAGAAGGAGTAAAATGTAGCAGTAACTAGTAATGATTAATAAAATTTAGCATCTAATAACTAGAAATAATTAACATTGATTTTTTAAAAAAATTAGGTAATTAATAAACACAAATTTTAAATAAATTGAATTGAAAATATCTAAAAGCAAGTTATAAATTATTTTATTTTCTAATATTTTTTGGGATCTCCTTTTTCTAATATAAAATAAAAAAACCTATTTAATTATTTCATATTTTAAGAAAAATATTGAACATGGAATTGGAAAAAACTAACAACAGGAAGATAGATATAATTGGTAATATTTACAAAAAAAATATTTTTTAAATTTTCTACTCTATTTTGGAAAATCATTCTTATATGAATTTAATCATAATAAATTTATATATTTAATGTTTTTAGTGGATATTGTAACAAGTAATTCAAAAAAATATCTATTACAAGATCATGATTAGATAAATCATCATAAGAATCTGAATGGTTCTGATTTAAATCCTATATATATTGTGGGTGTTCAATTTTTTATCATTTGAATCATCAAAACCAGAATTTGATTCAAAATGGACAATTACGTATCATTGCATGAATTTTTATTTGAGGATATTTGATAAATTTGACAATGATGGGGTTCATCAATTTCATTTCAGTTTTTGAAAAGTTTATTCTTTTTTGGAGTCAACATGGTGAACATATTTTCAAAGAAGATATTTATAATTTGGTTCCAAATCCATCATGGTTTTAAAATTATGTATTGATATAGAAGGTTTAACATTTAGACTATATAAATCTGAGAATGATATATATTTAACAAATGAGTTTTAACCATCTAAATTTTACAATTTGTTGATGTCTATTGAGGATTCCTTATATCTGGGTGGCAATATCAAGAAATGTGAAGAAGTTGAAAAATATAAGGATATTAAATTGGATAATGGAATACCAAATAATATATTTGGTTTGATATTATATATGGTTAATATACTATTACCTGAAAGAAAATTTGTTTCCAACAAATACCTATGATAGAAAGAGGCTAGTTCAAAATTAGGGGTACCAAGTGGCTCAAATAGGGATCTTTGGATTGATTCGTATAAAATAGGTGACGTACTTCTTGATTACACATATAATTCAATGTTTATTTATGTGTGAGAACACAATGTCATTTATTTCATGGAAAAAAACCAATATGTCTACTTATAAAATATTAAATCATACTTGTGATAGTGATCCATTTAATCATTTAGACCATGTACATCTATATTTTTTTCATAATCCTGAAACATTTAATTGGATCATTATATTGTCAATTTCTATCCATTTAGTTCATACAGTGGTCAAAATTATTTTGATCCATCTATATAAGTCATTAAAATTTATTTCATTTGATGTTGTTGAAAGGGCCATATATATTTTTTACCATACTAATTACATAGAATCCAAAAAAATATCTATTTTTAATTAACTCCATTGATCGAAGCATTGACTTAATTTTGTAGTGATAGTGTTACTACATTTAATATTTTAGGAAAAAACAATTTCTCAATGAAGGATGCATTGATTTATGAAATTTGTGACTTGATAGGATATGAACGTATATCAGGATGAAGTCAACATGGGTAAAAATCATGTACATATTATATGAGAGACTATGGAGTGTTTATTATCCTAAATGGAAGAAAAAATTATTTTTTTGAATGTCATCAAAGATATCTTCCCACTAAAAATCATTTTCATAATAAGATTTATCATTTCAAAGAAGGGTTAATTGATAAATATGGAACTCCAACAGTGATCTTAGGTTCTGTGTTAAAATATATTGTCTCTTCATTACCTCTCATTACATTTGGACCGACTATAATACAACAAAAAATAAATGGCTTTGGGAAGGAAGACAATTGAATAAAGAGGAACATTTTTGGGATCTATCAAATTGGTCATATTTGTTATTCTATTACATTTATTATATCATTATTTTGAAGAAATAATATTTCAATAAAAATATTTATATTTTTTTGGACACACCTTGTCAGACAAAAAATAATGTAAATTTATGGTAAGATATTTATTAAATTTAAATTTAACCTAAACTTGAAAATTTTAAAAAATTTAGATCAATGTTGTTAGTGATGAAAATATGGATATAAAGTATCCAATGAAAATTATTAATGATTTTGTCAGCAGATTATAGATTTCAAGCTTCAATATTGTTATGTTTCCAATTTTTCTATATGTTAAAAAAATAATCATTTTACTAGAATAAAATTCCATTTCTATCATATTAAAATGGAAATACTTCTACCAATTGGATCTAGAGGTCCATTAATTTATATTATTCAAGATGTTCTAATAGAAATAACTTATTTTCTAAGATATTTTATTGGAAACAGCAAACTAAAATTCATGATTTCGACTATAAGAAAATGTTCTTTTATGTTTACATAAATTGGAAAAAAAATTCCCACCAAATTTCCTTAAGTCAATGGAACCCATGATATTATATTTAATAAACAATTAAAAATGTAGAGGAATAGTTCCATTCTAAGTGATTTAACTATTCATGATATCTATGAAGAAGTTTTAGAAAAATGGAATGAAACAAAGCATCGGTTGAAAGACCAATTGATGAAGCTTATTTACAAGAAGAAATTTATTTTTATGATCTCACTATTTTCTATCTGAATATCCCTCAAATCCTATGAAAAATGTTACTTAATGAGGGAAGTGTCGATGATGTAATTAACAATCAGTTATATTATTTATCACCATGAACTTGTTTTGGTGGTGTCCATGAATGATTTTTTTCATATATTGATCATTATATTTATCTAACATATTTTCCCCTATGCAATGAAAAAATTAATCTATTTGTAATGTGAATTCTCTTATCAATTAATCAATATATTTTTTAAGTAAATTAATATTATTTTAATTTTAAATTGTATGATAATCTTATCAAGAATTAGTTTCATCAAATAAAAACAAATTCTATTGAATAATATCGAAAAAATAATTGTTCCTCATCATTAAAAAATATGTCAAACAAATTTTTTGAAGATTGTTATATAAAAATGTTTTACATGTTATCTTTTTAATTTTTTTCCAATTCGTTTGTATCTAAAAATGATGATAAATTTGATAATCAATTCTATGTATTGAGTAACTCTTAACAAATATAATTAAAAATTATAATTAAATTGTTGTGAAAGGTTTCAAATTTCATACATGTGCATATATGGAATCAAAAAATAATTAATAGTGGGATATCATTATAAGATATCATCATATAGATTGAAATGTATATTTTTATGGAATTCTTGAACAAATAATTGAACTATGTTATCTTGGACATAATTAAATAAAAATGTTTAAATACTATTGGTTAGATATTAATAGGGGTTTGAGAGTTCATACATAACATGGAATCCTAGATATTAAAAATCAAATCCTTCTAATTTTAAATGAAACTTTTTTTGGATCCTCATGAACATAAAATTATTATTAAAATTATTGTTAACCATCAAGAGATTTTGATTAGCTGTTATTCAATATAAAAATTAAATCATCAGAGAAGCAGATTATCCAAATTGAATGTGGTTACTATGATATGCAAGGAATTAAAACATTTCAAGAGATAAATACAAATGCTTCTTTTCTATAAGGTGACATGAATATCAATGATGACACCATATAGTTATGGGAGAATAGTGATGTTGATGTTATTGATGTATGATATTAATTTTCAATATAATGTAATGATAAAGATAAAATACATATGTAAATTGATGATAATGAGGACTAATATGATTATATTTACACCTGCATATATGAAGATGAATACAGAGATGAATATTGAATCAATTAAATGCTAACTATAATAATATATAATATAGAGCAATATATAATACATGTTAAAAATTATTTGATGAAAATAATAATTTCACATTTCATATGGCCAAAAAACATTTATTTGATTTGTTTAATTAGTGGTATAAGGCTACGCAACCTAGTGTCTTGTGTAATTCTATATCAACATACCCTCATATTGTTTTCAGTTAAATAATAACTCGGATGTGTCGTGGCCTTATGAGATTGATGATTATTGACCCTGTCCTCAAGAGAGGTCAACATCGTGAGTTAGATCCATATATGAGGAGGTATGATTAGTTGTTTATTTTTATTTGTTGTCATTAATTTTTGTTAATTTATTTATTTATGACTTATTATTATTTTTCTATTTTTGATAAATTTTATCATATAGTTTCTGGATATAATATTCCTATATTGTAGAATAATTTTTTTGGGGAATGGGTGACATGGGATCAGATTACCATTGATGTTCGACACTGCATGTTAGATACTAAGATGGTATTCAAATAAAAGAAAGTTATTTTGAAATTTAAGTAATTTATAACTCAATATAATTAATTATTAAATGTTTTATGGTATTCCGTGAATGATTTCATGCATGCCTTTATCTTTGAATTAGGGGAGGTCTATATACGTGATCATTGCGATATTTTTTTAACAATAAGAGATATAAAACCATGAGGAATGTTGGAGTCAATGATTTGATCAGTTTTCCTACACCCATTGACCATATTATATCTTATATTAGGTTTAGGATGGTTTAGGTTAACAATAAGTAGGAGCTAGTTTTAAGAGGATAGCATCATAATGTCGAAAAAATTGGGGGCAGAAGGGGACACATAGAGATGGAAGTCGAACATACAGTGTGCCTGAACAATATATATTAAGTTATTTTTTATCAATTTATATTACTTTAAATGTGAAATGTTTATGTTATAATAATATAGGTAGTAAAAAATCTTGATATTATGGATTTTTTCATTTACCAGATGATCTATAGTGATCATGTCACTTAAGATATTTTAGGTTATCGCCATATTCATATTGTAGTTAGTATAATTTTTTGGCTTTTAAAATAACCTAAAAATAATATCATAACTATTTTAATTTTACATTGAAATTGAATGTGTCATATAGGTTCATTACCACTCAGTAACAGGATGAGATTGAAGAAAACAATGTCCATCAGACCACTAGTGTGGTGGTTTTTGATATTTCAGTATTAATGTAAGGGACTCAGTATACCTTTGAGAAGGACCAAGTTGTTTTGTCAGCTCTCAATTTATGTTTGAGATTAATTATGGTACAACTTTTATGTCACTGTCTGGCTCAATAGGAGATAGTGGAGAGTAATCATCATCTACAAAACATTATGAAGATTAGTTGGGATCTGAGGTTCATATTACATAGACCATGGATAGGTACGAATAAGATCTCCATCAATAATAACAACACCAATAAGAGAATATGCGTCAATGGAAAGGGAAGCACCATGATAAGTGAATGGAGTAAATGTGACATCTTAATCGGGATATGGAGATGGAGTTCCCTCCACCCCCACCTCTAGATGACCCTCCCCTTAGTGATATCTATATTTTTTATGAAAATTTTAATTTATATATTTTTTGTATTAATTATATGAATTCATATATTTATAGTTATACATAATGAATTTTTTATATTGATGAAATATTTTTAATTTTTTATTATTTCATTAGTTTTTAGTATTTTTGTTTTTTTAAATTATTATTATAATTATTATTACTCATTTTATATGGGATGGTTGACCATTGCAAATACTTATTTACGACGGGTGAATCCTCCCATCGTAATAGATTTTTATTAGAGAATATTCTTTTCAATAGGATACATATATATCAAAAATAGGTTTAATTTTGTGATGTCTTGTCACAAAAAAAATATTATGTGTTATTTTATTTTCTATAATAAGTTCTTTTCTTTGGGGTGACAACACAAATTACCCATCAAAAGTACATTAGTTTCTAGTTATGGTTCCTTTATTGAGGAGTTTTAACATAAGTTAGGTAAATTTTCTAAAAGGAGCACCCGATGATGGTGGAATTAATTAAGTAAATTATTTCAATGGGTAGGTGAAAGGGGTAGGCTGTCAAGAGTAAAAAATGGGTGTTTTGGAAAAAAACACTCAGTGATGGTTTAACATGGAATGGTTAGAGGAACAAATGTGGTAACTATATGGAACCACTAGTTTTATTTTTTAATAGAAAGTCAGTTTTGAAAAATATGGTTAAAATAAAAGAGTTCATGTTTATTCTTGCACATAAATAGATGGTGTATGAATGTTTGCTTTTGATGGTTTTTATGTAAAGGATTGAATCTAGATGTCTATGGACATTTCATGTATTTTTGGGTACTTTGAAATGGGAGATGCATCATGTTTGTTTTGAATGTTGAATTGAGGTATTTTTTCTTTATTTTCAATGGTTGAGGTTCCATCCCATGGGATTAGGTGGCAGTGTGATGTTGTGTTTCATAGGGTTCAATATAGTTAGAATTTGGCTTATTGATGATATGAGTTTTTGTATGTGTTAGATGGGTTTGGGTGAGCACCATAAATGTTTTCATTTTTGTATTGACAGTTGGCTCAGGTTTTCACCAGTTGATTTACAAAAGATTAAGCATATTATTTGGTTGTGATTTAGATATTCTGATATAGAGTGATCATATTTAGCCTCATGTTTTGGAATGATGTAGGAAATGTTCTTTGAATTTTTGTTTTCCTTCATTGATTCTAAGTGTGGGTCAATGTTAGAATTTTTTAAAATATATGAGTTGGCAATAAGGGATATAGACCATGACTTGTGGAGCATATTGTACACTTGGTGTTCCAATTATCACTCCTAGGGTTGTGTAGAGATTTTTCGGTATCCTTATATGGGGTGGTTCAGTGACATTACCCATATTTTTCAATAGTGTTTAATGTTTGTAATGATGAGTTTTATGTGGGTACATCCTATGAGGGGCATCAGGTTTGTTGTTTTTTATCATGTTTCGGAAAATTTATTCAGTGTATGACTTGTTCATTGGTCTATGTGTGGTGTTAACATGGCCCTATGCTGGGGGAAACTATAGATATGATGCTTTGTTGGTGGTCCCCATGGCTCAACCTTTTGGTCTTGATTGTTTATTAAGGGTTTGTTGTGTGTCTTGAGGATGATCTATTATAAGGTGGGGAGGTTGTAAGATCCCTTCCATGTGTTGAGGATCATCCTTATATAAATTTTTCTTAAGCATAATATTTTTGGTAATGAAATCATTCATAGATGTAGGAGAGTTTTTAGGGATTCCTCTTTGGTTCGGGATATGATATGATAATGACGTCGGCCAATCTATATGAATCGCAAGGTTGGTGAACAATTAATACTAAACATGTACCTGGTTAGGTGAACTGTGTGGTTGGGACACATCTTGGATGAGGTTGGTTAATAAGCACTGCTTGATTTATCAAATAAATCCATTGCTCCCAAGAGACCGTGTGGATTTGCGATTCTTTGACAGAGGGAGTATAACGGTTAGTGCCAGGTTTTTCCAACCATGCACCCAAACTGTACGACCATTATAATGTGGGAAATTTAAAATTTTACCTATCATTATAAAATGATTCACCTCATAATTACTACTTTATTCTGACTTCTATATCTTGGGAGATGAAACAAACCCTCTTAAACTTGATGGGATGAATCTCCATTGATTATTAGGAATTTTATGATCTGTTTGGTGGGAATTAATGATTCAGGTAAGTCATTAACTTTGTTTCCTTCTATAATCTAGAATCATCTTGGTGAGTTTTTAAGTCCCCTTTCAAAGCTCTAAATCCTATTTTTTCTATGGTCTTCATCATATTACTATTAAGGCTGTTTTAATTTGAATAATTGGTTTCATTTGGATGAGTGGTTTTCTATGAGAATGAGATTGATGATTTTAATGTTTTTCCCATATCCTTTATGTTTTATACGTGTATTTGGTTGTTCCAATGTATTTCCTTGATGCGAATAAATTTATTTGACTATGGAATGTAATTTTAAACTTTAATTTTGGTGTGAAACAATTTTCATCTCCCCTTTGTGTTTGTCGGTATCATTATACATGACTTAGGGCTACCCATGGGGAATGGAAAACATATTAAAATAGTGACTTGAATGTTTAAAAATTGATATAATGAAATTATGAAAATAAATAAGTTAGTAGGGATAAATTATATTACGCTTATAGTTAAAAAGGGGAAACAGAAATGTTTGTTTGAATGTTTTGAGAATTTGTTATTGGTATTTTGAAATGGAGTAATTGACGTGGTTCAGATTTGATATAATTACGGATTTTAGTGAATAATTTTATCTTTTGAATGTGGGAAATGTATTAGTAGGTATAGTAGCATAATTCATATTTATAAAATGATCTTATTTATAAATTTAAAATATTTATATGAAATGATTTCATGTCACCTTTTTGTTGGAAAATCCCTTAATGATTACCTGAAATGGTTTGATGTGTAAATGATATATGTGTGGAATGATTTGGTTTTTCAAAGAGTAAGACTTGTGTTTTAATCGATGGGTATTCCTGATGATGTTTAATGGGTATTTTTATAAGTTTTTTATAATGAATTTTCAAATTAAATTTAATTTTATTGATGTCTATTTGTTAATATGTATGAATGGGTCGTTTTAGAAATAGGAATATGTGTTAAATGTGTCATTGGTTGTAAATAGTAAATGTTGTGAAATGAGATAATTCATGAAAATATAAAATATTTTTAATGGTTAATGAATCCTTTCGCATGGATTACTATTATTTCATATGTGATGGGATTCCTGAATGAGGCTCTATATCCCTAACTTATGACTAAGGATCTATGTTTAGTTTGGTCTAGACTCATTCTCTTAGACCTATTAATGAATTGTTGACTGAGAATGTCGGTATGAGGCCATATGCTCCTATATGATAGACTAAAAATCTTGATAATTGTTGTATAGAATGATTATCTAGGCCCACTAATGTGTTTCTTATTTGGAATTTTTCACAGAGGTTGTATTATGCCAAATATATAGTGATGGAATGATAATCGGACTAAGGCTCTGAGATATGTTAATTAATGGTTTGGTTTGTCAGTTCCACCACGTGATTAAAAGTGTGTAACCCATTATTAAATGTCTTAGGATCCCAGTGGGACTAGATATATTAATATCTGATAGTTGACCCTAGGGATATTAAAAGACAAAATGGTGGATTAATAAACTAATTAAATGTGAAACATGCCTCCCTTATTTCTTGCATATTTATTTCCCATCGATTACATTCTTTTGTTAAATTATTAATCATAATACCTATGAAATGAATGCCATAAGATTAATCATTAAATATCATTAAGTGAAATATATTTTTGATATATCAAACAAAATTGGTATTTATATACCCCACAAAAATGAATAAATAGTGAATAGGGAATATGTCACAGAGAAGTAAATGTGAGATGAGAAAACATTACCCTAAGTATGATTTCTATCATACATGTTAGAAACTCATGTATAATAAATATAGGATTATTATACATAAATAAGAGAACCATTATCATAAAATTAATACCATATATCATTTATATATTTTATTTTCTGACATGTTTATTACAAATTTTTCATTAAAATCTCTATTTCGGGTTATAATTTCTTTGTTTTTCATGGATATTTTATTTCGGTAACATCGGTCAATTTAAATTGATCATGGTTGTATCAAATAAAAATTATTAAAAATTATGTAAATATAATGTATATTAGTTATATTTTTAATTATAGGTTTATATTAATGTTAGTGATAGAAAATTTAATACACCATTCACAGAGTCGTTAATGCAAATGTATATTTGAATCACGTTATATTTTTATCTATCAATTAAATTTATTGAAAATAAATACACATTAGATATTTAAAAATAATAATTATTTATATTTAAAATTTATATTAATCAAATCCATCCTTATTTTCATCCACATACAAATAAATTGAAAAACCATTGACATCTCTATGTGGAGGTGGTTGTCCACCTATACACACGATTGAATTATTGTTTTCAATCAAATATTAAGGTAAGAAGTTATATGAAGCATTTTATTTTGATAATATTTTTTCTACAATCAAAATAAGAAATATTCTTCATTAATATCCTTAATACCATCTATGTAAAGCATAAGCAGAAAATGATTTGCATCCCGTCGTGTGGTGGTAGTCCACCTTACAAATGATCAATGTTATTTAGCATGTTACACCATGAGTATGCGATATTATTTTCTGAAATAAATTAAGTTTCATGGATTAGGTTAATTTTAAATTACACTAATTCTAAATTTCATTATAATTAACAAAAAGATAAGCTTGTGCTACACAAATCATTGAATTTTTTTTACACACAACACTGATACTAATCAAAAGATCACATTATTATTATAATTATTTAAATGAGATGTATATAATCTAGGAATTAAAATTCTTAATATTTATAGTAATTAATAGTTTTAAAATATTATTTTTAAATAAATTGTATATATAGACATATTTATAATAATAAATGAATTTTTTTTATGCATTTAAATGTTTAATAATATTATTTTCTCAAATGAAATTATTTTCAAGTGGAAATGTGATTAATAATAAAATTAATTTAAGAAAATTTATGTAATTATATTTTAGAAACTAATATTCATTTTTTAATTCTGAATTTCAATATTATATTAAAGTTAATTGTTTTTTAATTTCGAACAAAACATCATTTTCGGATGAATCGATAAAAATATGGAATTTTTATTTAAATCTTTTTATTCGTCAAAATTATTTATATAGATAAATTATATTTAAATTTTGATTTAAATTTTAAATTGATAAATTATAAATTTATTTATCAAAATTATGTCACTTTAATGAATTTAATATTGAAATATGATATAAAAATATCCGAAAATATTTGATCAATTATTTTTTTTTAAAACCCTATTGTCACAACACATCAGTGTGATTAGTTTTAAATTAATTTCTAAATATTATGTGATTAGAATTGATAAAATTTATTCCAAATTTTCAATATGTATTATTTATATTTCTTAATAATTTGAAAATTATTTTGGACCAAAAGTATTTGTGATATTGAAAAAAATTAATTATTGTGATTAAGAGAAATAACTTCATAACAAAGTATAACACAATAAATAGACGGACCAAAATTACATAGAAACTTTTCAAAAATCATTTTTAGGATATTATTTAGAGTTTATCATATTTTTTTGGTATTTGGGAAATTATTGGAGATACTTGTCTTGAATAAAATATTCGTGTAAATCCCTTTACAATAATCTAAAATAATTCCACTCCTCCTCCAATATAAAAAGATACTCATCCCTACCACTTATTAACATATCTCAAGAAATCTTGATCACCAAAACTATTATAAAAAAGATTCCCAATATTCATATTGTCAACCTAAGAGCATACCTTTTTTAAAAAATATATCCAGGGAATCCATTTGGTGAAAAACAAAAGGAGTTATATAAGTCCCCAGCCTTAAACCTTACTTAATCTTGAGTTATTACAAGATTACACATTGAGGATCTTTTCAGGTTTAGAGTTTTAGAGAATTAGATCATAAAACTTGCATTACATTCCACATATAAAAAAAGTGGTTGCATAAAGATAATATTATTATTTCCCATCAATGGAAACATATTTAAAATAAAACATGAATTCTTTCTTGACACTTCCTTCACACTATCATCATATCATGTACCTTTCCCTTGACCTGTGAAAAACATTTCAAAAAAAACTTGGGATGAGCATAAAAAGCTCAGTATGGGATATAAAAATATGTAAAGGAAACATGGGTACATATATACATAAGAATGAAATCATACTTTACCCATAAAACATAAGCACTTTAACATACCTCATCAAATCATGAATAAATCATATAAATCATAAGACATAAAGGTAACTTGAGGCATTCATAACATTCTTACGTATGGAGTAACCCTCTTGGTTATGTTTGGAATACCCATCACAGTATATTCCCTAAATCTCTTCAGAGAAACCTTAACGTTACACTCCTTCGCATTACCCAATGCATTGGAGAGCTATATCGGGCTCACCCGCCCTTAGTTTATCACGGAACCACCCGTCTTCATAATAATTCCCAAGAACCTCAACATAATCGTATCACATAAAACATGCATAAAGGAAACATAACATTTCCACCTTTCAATCACAAGATATCAATACAACACATTGATATAAAAACATTATGAAAACCATTTTCAATATCAAACAAAAGAAAAGTAAAACATGGTATTTATTTTTCTTTAAAAAAAAGGTATGGCTTGTAGAGGAAGCTGAAACTCAAATAATGGTCACGGTGGTGGAGAAGTGGTTGTCGCCACATACGTACGACAAAAACATTCCCTTTTTTCGTTTAGTAAAACGCTTCGTATAAAAAAGATTATTTTTGGATAAATGTAAAATTCAAAGGGGTTTATACACCGTATAAAAGAAGGTTGTGTATAAAACAAAATATGCCTTAATGAAAGGAGATTGAGACGAAGACCCATACCTCGTGTCCGACATGACTCGGTCATTCTTTAATCTCCTGAATAATAAACTTGAGTTAATTTCTACTTGTTTAAGAACCTTTTTAAAGTTCATTATTCCTTTTATATCACTTATTTCCATGTCATGAACACTATGTAATTATTTAAGTTAATAACGGTCGTTTTAATGATCATTGGTACTTGAGTCAAAAATAAACCCTTTATAATTACAATTTGTTCATGTATCCATAATATCCAGAATTATAATTATTATGTATATATCATATATATCCAGTATATACATGCATTTATAATATTACATAATAATTTAGAGATAAGAAATGAAATGCACCGTTCATGGAGACGGTAAGTCGTACGTACGCATGAACGCTACTTTCATTTCTATTTCGTATTTTGTAGAATGGAATCATAATTATATAAAGGTATATTATAATTACAGTATAATATCATATATAATATCATAGTTCCATCTTTTATACGTCCCACATATGGTATTTAACGAATCAAATCACTTTGAGGGGGCGGTAGTCCGCACTTCCTTAAATGAAGATATCGCGTTTACCCATAATGGAAACCATAAAGGTATGCCCAAAATGAAAAATACAGAAGCTTAAGGAAAACATAAACATATTATATATCATATATATATATAGTGACATCTTAATGTCCACCTTTGAAGGTGTTAAAATAATGTTGAATAATCATCGTTTCGGGAGGCATAAATTCACCATCCACGGAAATAGTATGTCCTTTAACCATTAGATGTAGGTGTGTGTAAGTGTAGATATAATCCTTCTTATAACAATATCCCAGTATATTTAGGATACTGGATTTTTTACAAAAGAAAATAATAAAAAGAGTTTAGGGGGATGGAGAAGCAAAATCAAACAAAAGGACTCAAAAGAAAACATTACCTTAAAATCGGGTAACTCTCTTTTATTTGAGCTCAAAGGCTTCCTTGGGAAGACTTCTGCCCAAAGTGAGGATTCAAGGAGTAATAGAGGGATTTTTAGAGACAAAATGAGCAGGTTTTGGCTGAGTCAAAGGCTTTGGGAGTGTGGGTAAGGAGGTAGAGGTGGGGGCCTTTTATAAGAGGAGAGGAGGGGCACTCTTGGAAGGTAAAGAAAAGTCACTTTATTTTAAAATGGTATTCGGATTTAAGAGGTCCCACATTGATGTGTTTCGAGGATAAGGTGATAAGGGTTAAAAATATACCCATACAATAGGTTTTGGCCATGTGTAGGTCTTATATTTTACATTATCATTCCATTTTATTTAAATCGTTAAATAATGAGGTCATCGCTGCATTATTATGATGTCATAAATAATTTAATTTATTTAAAGTATAAAAATTATAAAAAAAATACTATGATGTAGGAAATCTTTTTATCTTTCCAATTACTATTTATAATCAAAAATCGGATCTTTATAACCCCATATAAAAATTGTTTTAGTAAAACATCTCATGTTTGTGTCATTTTTACTTTTACATTAAATAAAAAGTTATTTATGTCATTTCCCAACCAAAGTGGCTCCATGGGGTCCCCAAGTTGACCCATGGATTTTCTTGGTCTTCCATGACACATCTAATGATGGTAGTACATGTGTCAAGCTCATCTCATTTTATTAAAGCATTATTTTTACCTTAAACTACACTAATTACCTCTAATCGCGATTAAGAACTTAAGAGTTACTATTCACCAAAAAAATATTTTAATCTCATTGAACCACATTTTACTTCTTAATGACAACCATGTATGTCGGATTTTTGAAATTCAAAACACAGAAGTGGTAAAATTTCATTTAAATGAAAAATCATTTTTTATAAGTACCACTTAGTGGTTTCACTATTCATCAAAAATTGAGGTTTTTCAGAAAAAATACCAAAAATTCACCCTAAGCTATATTTGATATTACAAATTCAAAAATGAAGTCTATTTTAAAAAATTCAAAAAATATATGTCACATTAATTAATTTAATAATTAATTCCCGTTGTCATGACAAATAGCGTGTTTTTATGAAACAATAAGTATCAAAAGATTGACACCAGTTTAAGTCCAATTTCAAAGTGAAATTGATTCCAATGACCACCATTGGATTAAATGGTAAAAATATATTCTAATTTCACTTCAAAACCAATTCAAAAGATAATCTAATCATATAAATATATTATATTAAAAAGTAGTTTTGTTGTAAAATGCAGTATTTTTCATTATTCATTGAAAAATGAACATTGTCTGAAAAATACCAAAAAATCATAAAAAGTAAATTTTGATGTCCCAATAATAAAGATTAAGTTTATTTTTACAAACATAGCTTATAAAATTGTCAAAAGATAGATCTAAAAATGGTTTTCCATCAAAAGGCAGTAAAACAATCTTTTAAAAATATTAGTGTATTCCATGCTTAAGATTGGATTTATTTTCATTTTAAGCCTCTAAAACACTATCTAATTCACTAATATACATAGATAAAAATATCTATTACTCATTACTTACTTGGGATGTTACATCCTTCCCCCCTTTTGAAAATTGTTTCCCCGCAATTTATTTACTTATCGAATAAATGGGGGTACTTATCCCTCATTGCATTTTCAGATTCCCATGTTGCCTCTTCCATCATGTGGTTTTTCCACAAAACCTTTACCTGATTAATCACCTTATTCCGTAACACTTTCTCCCTATGGTCAATAATCTGGACCGGTTGTTCCTCATAAGATAGGTTCTCTTCCAGGTGAACTACCTCTTGACTCAAAACATGAGATGGATCTGGCATATACTTTCTCAACATCGAAACGTGAAAAATATTGTGTACCTGAGATAAACTCGGAGGTAAAGCCACCTGGTATGCAACTGATCCAACTCTCTCCAGAATTTCATATGGTCCAATGAACCTTGTACTTAGCTTTCCTTTCTTACCAAATCTCATCACACTTTTCCATGGTGAGACTTTGAGAAAAACATGATCACCTACCTCAAAAGTTAGATCCTTCCTCCTGTTGTCTGCATAACTCTTATGCCTGCTCTGAGCTGTTCTCATGTGCTTCTGAATCAGCTGAACTTTTTCTGGCATCTCTTCTACCAATTCTGGTCCCATCAACTTCCTTTCACCCACTTCATCCTAGAAAGGTGGAGTTCGACACCGCTTCCCATATAATGCCTAAAATGGTGCCATCTGTATACTGGAATGAAAACTGTTATTATATGAAAATTCAACCAAAGAAAGATGTTGGTCCCAACTTCCCTGATAAACCATCGAACAAGCTCGTAGCATATCCTCCAAGGTCTGAATTGTTCGTTTTGACTTCCCATCTTATTGAGGATGAAAAGCTGTACTAAAATTTAATTCAGTACCCAACGACTTCTAAAGGCCTTTACAAAAGTTAGAAGTGAACCTGGGATCACGGTCAGATACAATGGAGAGAGGAACTCCATGTAACATGACTATATCTTTAAGATACAAAAGGGAAAGTTGATCTAGGGAAAATTATCTCGTATAGAAAGGAAATGAGCAGATTTAGTCAAGCGATCAACAATAACCCAGATTGCATTATTACCTCAAGATGTCTTCGGTAATCCCATAACAAATTCCATGGATATATTCTCCCATTTCCACTCTGGCATTGGTAAAGGATGAAGCATCCCTTTCAGTAATTGTCGCTCTGCTTTAACCTGTTGACATGTCAAACACTTCATAGTAAAATCAGCAATATCTCTTTTCATTCCATCCCACCAGTAATACTCCCGAAGATCTCTATACATCTTAGTAATTCCTGGATGAACTGAAAAGGGAGAACTATGAGCTTCACATAACAACTCTCTCTTCAACTGTGAATCACAAGGCACACACAATCTCTTCCCAACTCTCAAAACGCAATCATTATCAATGTTAAATTCATGCAACTTACCTTTCTGAACCAGCTCTAACTTTTTTTGCAACTCACTGTCTTTCTTCTGTTCTTGCTTGATTCGATCTGATAGAGATGATCTCACTGATACCTGAAACAAAACAGAAGAACTTCCTGCACCAACAACTTCTATGCCAAAGTTCATCAAATCCTTAACCAAAGGATCACGTTCCAAACGCAACATTGCTAATGAAGCATTACTTTTTCGACTCAAAGCATCAGGCACTTTATTTGCTTTTCCCGGATGGTAATGAATTGTACAATCATAATCTTTGATTAATTCCAGCCATCTCCTCTGTCTCATGTTTAACTCTTTCTAAGTGAATATATACTTTAAACTTTTGTGATCGGTATATATTTCACACTTTACTCCATACAAATGATGCCTCCAAATTTTTAAAGCGAAAACAACAGCAGCTAATTCCAAATCATGTGTAGGGTAATTTACCTCATGAGTTTTCAACTGTCGTGAAGCATAAGCAATTACCTGATCATTATGCATTAGGACGCAACCAAGTCCTTTCAATGAAGCATCACTGTATATAACAAACTCACCATTCTTGGAAGGTAGTGCCAAAACTAGAGCATTCACCAATCTTCTTTTCAATTCCTGAAAACAATCATCACATTCTTTTGTCCAGATAAACTTAACACCCTTCCGAGTTAGCTTAGTCATTGGACTAGATAACCGTGAAAAATTTCTAACAAACCGTCAGTAATAGCCTGCCAAACCAAGGAAGCTACGAATCTTAGTTACATTTGTGGGTCTTGGACATTCTTCAACAACCTTTGTTTTTGCAGGATCAACAGTTATCCCATCTTTAGAAACAATATGACCAAGGAAAGAAATTTGTTGCAACCAAAACTCACACTTTCTGAATTTTCCATATAGCTTCTTTTCTTTTAAGGTTTGCAAGATAACCCTTAAATGTCTTTCATGCTCCTCTTTACTTTTAGAAAACACCAAAATATCATCAATGAAAACCACAACAAACTTATCCAAGAACTCATGGAAATTTCTATTCATTAAGTCCATGAGTACAGCAGGTGAATTGGTTAGCCCAAAAGGAAATACTACAAATTCATAATGGCCATATCTTGTACGGAACGCGGTCTTCGGAACATCTTCTTCCTTTACCTTCAGCTGATGGTACCCCGATCTCAAGTCAATCTTTGAAAAATACTGAGATCCCTTGATCTGATCTAACAAATCATCGATATGAGGCAAAGGATATTTGTTCTTAACAGTGATGTTATTCAAGGCTCTATAATCAATGCAAAGTCTCATTGAACCATATTTATTTTTAACAAATAAAACAGGAGCACCCCATGGTGATGTGCTAGGTCGAATGAAACCTTTCTCTAATAAATCTTGCAATTGCTCCTTCAACTCAAAAAGTTCAATTTGAGCCATTCGATAAGGGGGTTTTGAAATTGGCTTAGCATCAGGAACTAAGTCAACAGTAAACTCAACTTCCTGATCTGGTATTATTCCAGGAAACTCATTAGGAAAAACATCAGGATACTCATTTACCACTAGCACATGATTAAACTGAACAGTTCCTTTATTTTCAACAATGTGTGCAAGGTAACATTCATTTCTATCTTTTACAAGTTTCTTGGCCTCTTGATAAGTTGTCAATAGTAAGGGTTCATTCTTGTATACAAACTGAAAGTATTTCTGAAAATAAACTTCTTTAGCTCTACAGTCAATCTTAGCATGGTAAATAGAGATCCAATCCATACCCAGGATAACATCAAACTCTAGTAGAGGTAGAACAATAATGTTTGCAAGTAGGTTATTTCCACAGATAAGGATAGGAAGATTCTTATAAAGTCTTTTTGCCTCAACATTTCCCCCGGGTGTTTTTACAAAAAGTTCAGGAGTCATTCCTTGAGATGGTATTACCATTTTACTAGAAAAGGTTTCAGAGATGAAAGAATGTGTAGACCCCGAATCAAACAACACACTGGCATAATTTGAAAAAACAAACAAAGTACCTGATACAACTTCATTTGATGGCCCGACATCTGCTGAAGTAGTTGCAAAAGATTTCACCACCCCTTTCTGCTTGTAGTCTAACTGCTTCCCATCACCCAAGCTCTTTGTCGGACACTCGTTTTCATAGTGACCCATCTCATTGCACTTATAACATTTCACTAATTGTAAATCAAATTTGGTCTTACCATCACCCTGATCTTTTTCAGTGCAATCACGAGCCTTATGTCCCATCTTACCACATCGGTAACACTTTCCAGAATTCATAAGACATTCCCCAGCATGCCTTTTTTCACATTTATCACAAACTGGAAACTTAGATTTATTACCATCAGACTTTTTTGAAGAATTCTTACCTTTCTCCTGCCACCTCGGTCTCTTCTTCTGTTGGTTGTTATAGAACACTTGATCATCGGCAAACTCCATTCCCACCTTATCAGCACATCGAACAAGCTTTTCATAAATTTTAAACTCATGATAAGCTATTTCCCTTCAATATTTTGTCTTTAATCCTGAGTAAAAATGATTGATTTTACTATCAAGGTCTCGGATAAAATTTGGAGCATACCTTGCCAACCGAGTGAACCTTTATTCATAGGCAGCCACTGAGTCTTCCTCTTGCCTCAATTCCAAGAATTGCTTTTCCATCCTAAGTCGAATAGACTTAGGAAAATACTTCTCAAGAAACATACCTTTGAATTCATCCCAGTCGAGAACATCAATCTCATCAGCGTCCCTGATATTTTTAACCATCGACCACCACTGATCTGCTTCACCCTCCAAATGATAAATAGCAAGACTAACCTTTTGATTGTCTGAACACCCCATGACATCAAAAATATTCTCCAGTTCTTTAATCCACCCTTCAGCTATCACAGGGTCAGATGATCCTCTGAATGATGGGGGATGTTGCCTCATGAAATGTTCCACCACTGACATGTTCCTCTGCGGTTGATCTGGCTGATCTCGTGTATGGATACCACTGCCATTTATCGCTTGAGTCAACTGCGCCATTACTGCAACAAACTGTTCAGTTCCAATTCCAACCATCTCAGGATGCTGATTCGGAAGGTTATTTCCTTCTACATGCCTTCCTAGCACTGCTTCCATGTTTCCTCTGTGGAAAACCATTCTAAACAAACATGTCTTAGATGAAGCAACATGGTAATCTTCAAATACTATATCACTTAAATTTGACCATAAACAAATATTTTTGGATAAACATTTAAAATAATTCTAACTCCTAAAGTTATCTAAACCGACCTTTGATACCAACTATAAGGCCCCAGCCGTAAACCTTACTTAATCTTGAGTTATTACAAGATTACACATTGAGAATCTTTTCAGGTTTATAGTTTTAGAGAATTAGATCATAAAACTTGCATTACATTCCACATATAAACAAAGTGGTTACATAAATATAATATTCTTCTTTCCCATCAATGGAAACATATTTAAAATAAAACATGGATTCTTTCTTGACACTTCCTTGACACTATCATCATATCATGTACCTTTCCCTTGACCTGTGAAAAACATTTCAAAAAAACTTGGGATGAGCATAAAAAGCTCAGTAAGGGATATAAAAATATGGAAAGGAAACATGGGTATATATATACATAAGAATGAAATCATACTTTACCCATAAAACATAATCACTTTAATATACCTCATCAAATCATGAATAAATCATAGAAATCATAAGACATAAAGGTAACTTGAGGCATTCATAACATTCTTACGTAGGGAGTAACCCTCTTGGTTACGTTTGGAATACCCATCACAGTATATTCCCTAAATCTCTTCGGAGAAACCTTAACGTTACACTCCTTCGCGTTACCCAATGCATTAAATAGATATATTGGGCTCACCCGCCCTTAGTTTATCACGGAACCACCCTTCCTCGTAATAATTCCCAAGAACCTCAACATAATCGTATCACATAAAACTTGCATAAAGGAAACATAACATTTCCACCTTTCAATCACAAGATATCAATATAACACATTGATATAAAAACATTATGAAAACCATTTTCAATATAAAACAAAAGAAAAGTAAAACATGGTATTTATTTTTCTTTAAAAAATGGTATGGCTTGTAGAGGAAGTCAAAACTCAAATAATGGTCACGGCGGCGGAGAATTCATTGTCGCCGCATACGTATGACAAAAACATTCCGTTTTTTCGTTTAGTAAAATGCTTCGTATAAAAAAGATTCCTTTTGGATAAACGTAAAAGTCAAAGGGGTTTATACACCGTATAAAAGAAGGTTGTGTATAAAACAAAATATGCCTCAATGAAAGGAGATTGAGACGAAGACCCATACCTCGGGTCTGACATGACTCGGTCATTCTTTAATCTCCTGAATAATAAACTTGAGTTAATTTCTACTTGTTTAAGAACCTTTTTAAAGTTCATTATTCCTTTTATATCACTTATTTCCATGTCATGAACACTATGTAATTATTTAAGTTAATAACGGTCGTTTTAACGATCATTGGTACTTGAGTCAAAAATAAACTCTTTATAATTACATGTTGTTCATTTATCCATTATATCCAGAATTATAAACGTAATGTATATATCATATATATCCAGTATATACATGCATTTGTAATATTACATAATCATTTAGAGGTAAGAAATGAAATGCACCGTTCATGGAGACGGTAAGCCGTACGTACGCATGAACGCTACTTTCATTTATATTTCATATTTTATAGAATGGAATCATAATGATATAAAGGTATATTATAATTCCAGTATAATATCATATATAATATCATAGTTCCATCCTTTATACGTCCCACTTATGGTATTTAACGAATCAAATTACTTTCAGGGGGCGGTAGTCCGCGCTTCCTTAAATGAAGATATCGCGTTTACCAATAATGGAAACCATAAAGGTATGCCCAAAATGAAAAATACAGAAGATTAAGGAAAACATAAACATATTATATATCATATATAAATATATTTACATCTTAATGGCCACCTTTGAAGGTGTTAAAAGAATGTTGAACAATCATCGTTTCGGGAGGCATAAATTCACCATCCACGGAAACAATATGTCCTTTAACCATTAGATGTAGGTGTGTGTAAGTTTAGCTAGAATACTTCTTATAAAAACATCCTAGTATATTGAGGATACTTGATTTGTTACAAAAGAAAAGAATAAAAAGATTTTAGGGGGTTGGAGAAACAAAATCAAACAAAAGGAATCAAAAGAAGACATTACCTTAAAATCGGGTAACTCTCTTTTATTTGAGCTCAAAGGCTTCATTGGGAAGACTTCTGCCCAAAGTGAGGCTTCAAGGAGTAATATAAGGATGTGGAGAGACAAAAGGAGCAGGATTTGGCCGAGCCAAAGGCTTTGGGAGTGTGGGTAAGGAGGTAGAGGTGGGGGCCTTTTATAAGAGGAGAGGAGGGGCACTCTTGGAAGGTAAAGAAAAGTCACTTTATTTTAAAATGGTATTCAGATTTAAGAGGTCTCACATTGATGTGTTTCAAGGATAAGGTTATAAGGGTTCAAAATATACCCATCCAATAGGTTTTTTCCATGTGTAGGTCTTAGAGTTTACATTATCATTCCATTTTATTTAAATCGTTAAATAATGAGGTCATCGCTGCATCATTATGATGTCATAAATAATTTAATTTCTTTAAAGTCTATTAATTATAAAAAAATAATATGATGTAGGAAAGAGTTTTATCTTTCCAATGACTATTTATAATCAAAAATCTGATCTTTATAACCCCATGTAAAAATTATTTTAGTAAAACATCTCATGTTTGTGTCATTTTTACTTTTACATTAAATAAAAAGTTATTTATGTCATTTCCCAACCAAAGTGGCTCCATGGGGTCCCCAAGTTGGCCCATGGATTTTCTTGGTCGGCCATGACACATCTAATGAGGGTAGGACATGTTTCAAGCTCATCTCATTTTATTAAAGCATTATTTTTACCTTAAACTACACTAATTACCTCTAATCGCGATTAAGAACTTAAGAGTTACTATTCACCAAAAAATTATTTTAATCTCATTGTACCACATTTTACTTCTTAATGACAACCATGTATGTCGGATTTTTTAAATTCAAAACACAGAAGTGGTAAAATTTCATTTAAACAAAAAATCAGTATTTATAAGTACCACTTAGTGGTTTCACTATTCATCAAAAATTGAAGTTTTTCAGAAAAATACCAAAAATTCACCCTAAGCTATATTTGATATTCCGAATTCAAAAATGGTGTATATTTTACAAAATTCAAAACATATAAGTCACATTAATTAATTTAATAATTAATTCCTGATGTCATGACAAATAGCATGTTTTTATGAAACAATAAGTATCAAAAGATTGACACCAGTTTAAGTCCAATTTCAAAGTGAAATTGATTCCAATGACCACCATTGGATTAAATGGTAAAAATCTATTCTAATTTCACTTCAAAACCAATTCAAAAGATAATCTAATCATATAAATGAATTAGATTAAAAAGCAGTTTTGTTGTAAAATGCTGTATTTTTCATTATTCATTAAAAAATGACCATTGTCTGAAAAATACCAAAAATTCACAAAAAGTAAATTTTGATGTCCCAATCATAAAGAATAAGTTTATTTTGACAAACATAGCTTATAAAATTGTCAAAATATATATTTAAAAATGGTTTTCCATCAAAAGGCAGTAAAACAATCTTTTAAAAATATTAGTGTATTCCATGCTTAAGATTGGATTTATTTTCATTTTAAGCCTCTGAAACACTATCTAATTCATTAATAGACATAGATAAAAATATCTATTACTAATTACTTACTTGGGATGTTACATCCTTCCCCCCTTTTGAAAATTTCATCCCCTCAATTTATTTACTTATCGAATAAATGGGGGTACTTATCCCTCATTGCATTTTCAGATTCCCATGTTGCCTCTTCCATCATGTGGTTTTTCCACAAAACCTTTACCTAATTAATCACCTTATTCCATAACACTTGCTCCCTGTGGTCAATAATCTGGACCGGTTGTTCCTCATAAGATAGGTTCTCTTCTAGCTGAACTACCTCTGGACTCAAAACATGAGATGGATCTGGCATATACTTTCTCAACATCGAAACGTGAAAAACATTGTGTACCTGAGATAAACTCGGAGGTAAAGCCACCCGGTATGCAACTGATCCAACTCTCTATAGAATTTCAAATGGTCCAATGAACCTTGGACTCAGCTTTCCTTTCTTACCAAATCTCCTCACACTTTTCCATGGTGAGACTTTGAGAAAAACATGATCACCTACCTCAAAAGTTAGATCCTTCCTCCTGTTGTCTGCATAACTCTTCTCCCTACTCTGAGCTGTTCTCATGTGCTTCTGAATCAGCTGAACTTTTTCTGCCATCTCTTCTACCAATTCTGGTCCCATCAACTTCCTTTCACCCACTTCATCCTAGAAAGCTGGAGTTCGGCACCACTTCCCATATAATGCCTGAAATGGTGCCGTCTGTATACTGGAATGAAAACTGTTATTATATGAAAATTCAACCAAAGAAAGATGTTGGTCCCAACTTCCCTGATAAACCATCGAATAAGCTTGTAGCATATCCTCCAAGGTCTGAATTGTTCGTTCTGACTGCCCATCTGATTTAGGATGAAAAGCTATACTAAAATTTAATTCAGTACCCAATGACTTCTGAAGGCCTTTCCAAAAGTTAGAAGTGAACCTGGGATCACGGTCAGATACAATGGAGAGAGGAACTCCATGTAACCTGAATATCTCTTTAAGATACAAACGGGAAAGTTGATCTAGGGAAAAAGTATCTCGTATAGCAAGGAAATGAGCAGATTTAGTCAAGCGATCAACAATAACCCAGATTGCATTATTACCTCGAGATGTATTCGGTAATCCCAGAACAAAGTCCATGGATATATTCTCCCATTTCCACTCTGGCATTGGTAAAGGCTGAAGCATCCCTTTCGGTAACTGCCACTCTGCTTTAACCTGTTGACATGTCAAACACTTCACAGTAAAATCAGTAATATCTCTTTTCATTCCATCCCACCAGTAATACTCCCAAAGATCTCTATACATCTTAGTACTGCATGGATGAACTGAAAACGGAGAACTATGGGCTTCACATAATAACTCTCTCTTCAACTGTGAATCACAAGGCACACACAATCTCTTCCAAAATCTCAAAACGCAATCATTATCAATGTTGAATTCATGCAACTTACCTTTCTGAACCAGCTTTACCTTTTTCTGCAACTCACTGTCTTGCTTTTGTGCTTGCTTGATTCTATCTGATAGAGATGATCTCACTGATACCTGAAACAAAATAGAAGAACTTCCTGCACAAACAACTTCTATGCCAAATTTCATCAAATCCTTAACCAAAGGATCACGTTCCAAACGCAACATTGTTAATGAAGCATTACTTTTTCAACTCAAAGCATCAGCCACTTTATTTGCTTTTCCCGGATGGTAATGAATTGTACAATCATAATCTTTGATTAATTACAACCATCTCCTCTATCTCATGTTTAACTCTTTCTGAGTGAATATATACTTTAAACTTTTGTGATAGGTATATATTTCACACTTTACTCCATACAAATGATGCCTCCAAATTTTAAAGCGAAAACAACAGCAGCTAATTCCAAATCATGTGTAGGGTAATTTACCTCATGAGTTTTCAACTGTCGTGAAGCATAAGCAATTACCTGATCATTCTGCATTAGGACGCAACCAAGTCCTTTCAATGAAGAATCACTATATATAACAAACTCACCATTCCTGGAAGGTAGTGCCAAAACTGGAGCATTCACCAATCTTGTTTTCAATTCCTGAAAATAATCATCACATTCTTTTGTCCAGATAAACTTAACACCCTTCCGAGTTAGCTTAGTCATTGGACTAGATAACCGTGAAATATTTCTAACAAAACGTCAGTAATAGCCTTCCAAAACAAGGAATCTATGAATCTTAGTTACATTTGTGGGTCTTGGCCATTCTTCAACAACCTTTGTTTTTGCAGGATCAACAGTTATCCCATCTTTAGAAACAATATGACCAAGGAAAGAAATCTGTTGCAACCAAAACTCACACTTACTGAATTTTCCATACATTTTCTTTTCTTTTAAGGTTTGAAATATAACCCTTAAATGTCTTTCATGCTCCTCTTTACTTTTAGAAAACACCAAAATATCATCAATTAAAACCACCACAAACTTATCCCAGAACTCATGGAAAATTATATTCATTAAGTCCATGAGTATAGCAGGTGAATTGGATAGCCCAAAAGGCATTACTACAAATTCATAATGGACATATATTGTACGGAACGTGGTCTTTGGAACATCTTCTTCCTTTACCGTCAGCTGATGGTACCCCGATCTCAAGTCAATCTTTGAAAAATACTGAGATCCCTTGAGCTGATCAAACAAATCATTGATATGAGGCAAAGGATATTTGTTCTTAACAGTGATGTTATTCATGGCTCTATAATCAATGCAAAGTCTCATTGAACCATCTTTATTTTTAACAAATAAAACAGGAGCACCCCATGGTGATGTGCTAGGTCGAATGAAGCCTTTCTCTAATAAATCTTGCAATTGCTCCTTCAACTGTAAAAGTTCAATTTGAGCCATTCGATAAGGGGGTTTTAAAATTGGCTTAGCATCAGGAACTAAGTCAACAGTAAACTCAACTTACCGATCTGGTATTATTCCAGGAAACTCATCAGGAAAAACATCAGGATACTCATTTACAACTGGCACATCATTAATCTGAACAGTTCCTTTATTTTCAACGATGTGTGCAAGGTAACATTCATTTTCATCTTTTACAAGTTTCTTGGCCTCTTGATAAGTTATCAATAGTAAGGGTTCATTCTTGTAAAAAAACTGAAAGTCTTTCTGAAAAGAAACTTCTTTAGCTCTACAGTCAATCTTAGCATGGTAAATAGAGAGCCAATCCATACCCAGGATAACATCAAACTCTACTAGAGGTAGAAAAATAAGGTTTTAAAGTAGGTTCTTTCCATAGATAAGGATAGGAAGATTCTTATAAATTATTTTTGCCTCAACATTTCCCCCAGGTGTTTTTACCAAAAGTTCAGGAGTCATTTCTTGATATGGTATTCCCATTTTACTAGAAAAGGTTTCAGAGATGAATGAATTTGTAGACCCCGAATCAAACAACACACTGGCATAATCTGAATAAACAAACAAAGTACCTGATACAACTTCATTTGATGGCCCGACATCTGCTGAAGTAGTTGCAAAGGATTTCACCACCCCTTTATGCTTGTAGTCTAACTGCTTCCCATCACCCAAACTCTTTGTCGGACACTCGTTTTCATAGTGACCCATCTCATTGAACTTATAACATTTCACTAACTGTAAATCAAATTTAGTCTTACCATCACCCTGATCTTTTTTAGTGCAATCACGAGCCTTATGTCCCATCTTACCACATCGGTAGCACTTTCCAGAATTCAGAAGACATTCCCCAGCATGCCTTTTTCCACATTTATCACAAACTGGAAACTTAGATTTCTTACCATCAGACTTTTTTGAAGAATTCTTACCTTTCTCCTGCCACCTCGGTCTCTTCTTCTGTTGGTTGTTATAGAACACTTGATCATCGGCAAACTCGATTTCCACCTTCTCAGCACATCGAACAAGCTTTTCATAACTTTTAAACTCATGAGAAGCTAATGCCCTTCGATATTTTGGCTTTAATCCTGGGTAAAAATGATTCATTTTACTATCAAGGTCTAGGATAAAATTTGGAACATACCTTGACAATCGAGTGAACCTTTCTTCATTGGTAGCCACTGAGTCTTCCTCTTGCCTCAATTCCAAGAATTTCTTTTCCATCCTAAGTCGAACAGCCTTAAGAAAATACTTCTCAAGAAACATACCTTTGAATTCATCCCAGTCGAGAGCATCAATCTCATCAGCGTCCCTGATATTTTTAACCATCGACCACCACTGATCTGCTTCACCCTCCAAACGATAAATAGCAAGACTAACCTTTTGATTGTCTGAACACCCCATGACATCAAAAATCTTCTCCAGTTCTTTAATCCACCCTTCAGCTAGCACAGGGTCAGATGATCCTCTGAATGATGGGGGATGTTGCCTCATGAAATGTTCCACCACTGACATGTTCCTCTACGGTTGATCTGGCTGATCTCGTGTATGGATATCACCGCCATTTATCGCTTGATTCAACTGCGCCATTACTGCAAAAAACTGTTCAGTTCCAATTCCAACCATCTCAGGATGCTGATTCTGAAGGTTATTTCCTTCTGCATGCCTTCCTAGCACTTCTTCCCTATTTCCTCTGCGGAAAACCATTCTGAACAAACATGTCTTAGATGAAGCAACAAGGTAATATTCAAATACTATATCACTTCAATTTGAACATAAAAAAAATATTTTTGGATAATCATTTAATAGAATTCTAACTCCAAAAGTTATCTAAACCAACCTTTGATACCTACTATATGGCCCCAGTCATAAACCTTACTTAATCTTGAGTTGTTACAAGATTACACATTGAGGATCTTTTCAGGTTTAGAGTTTTAGAGAATTAGATCACAAAACATGCATTACATTCCACATATAAACAAAGTAGTTACATAAAGATAATATTCTTCTTTCCCATCAATGAAAACATATTTAAAATAAAACATGGATTATTTCTTGACACTTCCTTGACACTATCATCATATCATGTACCTTTCCCTTGACCTGTGAAAAAAATTTCAAAAAAAACTTGGGATGAGCATAAAAAGCTCAGTAAGGGATATAAAAATATGGAAAGGAAACATGGGTACATATATACATAAGAATGAAATCATAATTTACCCATAAAACATAAGTAATTTAACATACCTCATCAAATCATGAATAAATCATAGAAATCATAAGATATAAAGGTAACTTGAGGCATTCATAACATTCTTACGTAGGGAGTAACCCTATTGGTTACGTTTGGAATACCCATCACAGTATATTCCCTAAATCTCTTCGGAGAAACCTTAACGTTACACTCCTTCACGTTACCTAATTCATTTGAGAGCTATATTGGGCTCACCTGCCCTTAGTTTATCACAGAACCACCCGTCTTCCTAATAATTCCCAAAAACCTCAACATAATCGTATCACATAAGACATGCATAAAGGAAACATAACATTTACACCTTTCAATCACAAGATATCAATACAACACATTTATATAAAAACATTATGAAAACAAATTTCAATATCAAACAAAAGAAAAGTAAAACATAGTATTTATTTTTCTTTTAAAAAAAAGGTATGGCTTGTAGAGGAAGCCAAAACTCAAATAATGGTCACGGCGGCGGAGAAGTCGTTGTCGTCGCATACGTACGACAAAAACATTCCCTTTTGTCGTTTAGTAAAACGCTTCGTATAAAAAAGATTCATTTGGGATAAACGTAAAAGTCAAAGGGGTTTATACACCGTATAAAAGAATGTTGTGTATAAAACAAAATATTCCTCAATGAAATGAGATTGAGACGAAGACCCATACCTCGGGTCCGACTTGACTCGGTCGTTCTTTAATCTCCTGAATAATAAACTTGAGTTAATTTCTACTTGTTTAAGAACCTTTTTCAAGTTCATTATTCCTTTTATATCACATATTTCCATGTCATGAACACTATGTAATTATTTAAGTTAATAACGGTCGTTTTAACGGTCATTGGTACTTGGGTCAAAAATAAACCCTTTATATTTACATGTTGTTCATGTATCCATTATATCCATAATTATAATCATTATGTATATATCATATATATCCAGTATATACATGCATTTATAATATTACAGAATCATTTAGAGGTAAGAAATGAAATGCACCGTTCATGGAGACGGTAAGCCATATGTACGCATGAACGCTACTTTCATTTCTATTTCATATTTTATAGAATGGGGTCATAATGATATAAAGTTATATTATAATTCCAGTATAATATCATATATAATATCATAGTTCCATCCTTTATACGTCCCACATATGGTATTTAACGAATCAAATCACTTTGAGGGGGCGGTAGTCCGCACTTCCTTAAATGAAGATATTGCGTTTACCCATAATGGAAACCATAAAGGTATGCCCAAAATGAAAAATACAAAAGCTTAAATAAAAAATAAAAATATTATATATCATATATAAATATAGTGACATCTTAATAGCCACCTTTGAATGTGTTAAAAGAATGTTGAACAATCATCGTTTCGGGAGGCATAAATTCACTATCCACGGAAACAGTATGTCCTTTAACCATTAGTTGTAGGTGTGTGTAAGTTTAGCTCGAATCCTTCTTATAACAACATCCTAGTATATTGAGGATACTGTAGTTGTTACAAAAGAAAAGAATAAAAATATTTTAGGGGGTTGGAGAAGCAAAATCAAACAAAAGGACTCAAAAGAAGACATTACCTTAAAATCGGGTAACTCTCTTAGATTTGAGCTCAAAGACTTCCTTGGGAAGACTTATGCCCAAAGTGAGGCTTCAAGGAGTAATAGAGGGGTGTGGAGAGACAAAAGGAGCAGGGGTTGGCCGAGACAAAGGCTTTGGGAGTGTGGGTAAGGAGGTAGAGGTGGGGGCCTTTTATAAGAGGAGAGGAGGGGCACTCTTGGAAGGTAAAGAAAAGTCACTTTATTTTAAAATGGTATTCGGATTTAAGAGGTCCCACATTGATGTGTTTCTAGGATAAGGTGATAAGGGTTCGAAATATACATATACAATAGGTTTTGGCCATGCGTAGGTCTTATATTTTACATTATCATTCAATTTTATTTAAATCGTTAAATAATGAGGTCATCACTGCATCATCATGATGTCATAAATAATTTAATTTATTTAAAGTCTAAAAATTATAAAAAAATACTATGATGTAGGAAATCGTTTTTTCTTTCCAATGACTATTTATAATAAAAAATCTGATCTTTATAACCCCATGTAAAAATTGTTTTAGTAAAACATCTCATGTTTGTGTCATTTTTAATTTTACATTAAATAAAAAGTTATTTATGTCATTTCCCAACCAAAGTGGCTCCATGGGGTCCCCAAGTTGACCCATGGATTGTCTTGGTCGGACATGACACATCCAATGAGGGTAGGAAATGTGTCATGCTCATCTCATTTTATTAAAGAATTATTTTTACCTTAAACTACACTAATTACCCCTAATCGCGATTAAGAACTTAAGAGTTACAATTCACCAAAAAATTATTTTAATCACATTGAACCACATTTTACTTCTTAATGAAAACCATGTATATAATATTTTTGAAATTCAAAACACAGAAGTGGTAAAATTTCATTTAAACAAAAAATCAGTTTTTATAAGTACCACTTAGTGGTTTCACTATTCATCAAAAAAAAAATTTCAGAAAAATTCCAAAAATTCACCCTAAGCTATATTTGATATTCCGAATTAAAAAATGAAGTCTATTTTACAAAATTAAAAACATATAAGTCACATTAATTAATATAATAATTTATTCCTGCTGTCATGACAAATAGCGTGTTTTTATGAAACAATAAGTATCAAACGATTGACATCAGTTTAAGTCCAATTTCAAAGTGAAATTGATTCCAATTACCACCATTGGATTAAATGGTAAAAATATATTATAATTTCACTTTAAAACAAATTCAAAAGATAATATAATCATATAAATAAATTATATTAAAAAGTAGTTTTGTTGTAAAATGCAGTATTTTTCATTATTCATTAAAAAATGAACATTGTCTGAAAAATACCAAAAATTCACACAAAGTAAATTTTGATGTCCCAATCATAAATAATAAGTTTATTTTGAGAAACATATCTTATAAAATTTTCAAAAGATATATTTAAAAATGGTTTTCCATCAAAAGGCAGTAAAACAATCTTTTAAAAATATTAGTGTATTCCATGCTTAAGATTGGATTTATTTTCATTTTAAGCCTCTAAAACACTATATAATTTATTAATAGACATAGATAAAAATATCTATTACTCATTAATTACTTGGTATGTTACAAGTTACCCAAAGGAGAGGTATCACCCTTCCTCAATCTATTTTGAATTATTTTCATTCTACACAACATCAATTATTTATATTCCATTATTATATAATAATTTTTTTAATAAATATAATTATATTTCTATATTATAATGTTTTTATATAAAATTGTACACACTTCCATCTAATGGGTAATGATCTAACCGTTCTAGTGTACGATAGACTACTACCTCAAGAAACGTTGTTGATCATTTTTTCCTTTACTACCGATCATAATTGTGAAGTATTATGGAAACTATTTTTATTTATTAATTTGATATTAATGATGTATTTATACTTCATGAATTATTATATAACACATACATTCATGATTTCCATTTTACAAAAATATGATAACATCATTTGTAGACGTATCAACTACTACATCCTTAAGGTGATGTGATTCGTTCACAATTTAGAAGGAATGTGTTATAGATGTGATTAGTGAAAGTATATGATATATAAATACTTATTATAATATAAAGATATTGAATATATATATACATATAATTCAATTACAATATTTATTTCAATAAGACAACAAAATGTAAGCAGTGTTCATGCGTACCTACTGCCTATCATCTCTATGAACGGTTTATTCCATTTCATCTTCGAATATTTTATAGAATAATATAAATATATATGCAATTAATACATATGATATTTATATAGTTTCTTATTTTTTATTAATAATTAAATTTTGATCTAATTATGATGATCAATAATAATTTGTTAAAATATATATGAAGAACAAAGAAGATATTACCCTAAGTGAAACCTCTTACACGGAATTTACAATAAAATGGTAATATAAAGTCATAATAAAACAATATATGATATTTTATATACTAATGTTGTTATTTAAAACTTTATAATGAACTTATATTTATTATACTATCAGTTTTGTATGAGTATGATGACTTTCATTACATATTGTATGGAGATTTCTAGTCTCACTTTTATTTATGGGTGATTTATTTGTTCATTACCATGAGTTTATTTTATGTGTTTTGTATAAATACCATCAATATATAATATGATTATTATAATTTAATGAATTGTTAAATCCATATCAATTTTATTTTATATCTTTCATGGGAAATTTTTTTTAGTATACGTATCGGTAAATAATTTGGAATCATTTTTTCTATTTGAGACACATGCATGTTATTAACCAATATTCTTATATGAGTTTAATAAACATCCATTTAACATGTTATATCATTAATAAAGCTCATTTTATATAATTTTAGCATAATTTAATTTCATTTTTTTACATGAGGATTACGATTCAATGTTACCATGTTGTAAGATTTTATTTCAATAATGTCAATGATTATAAAAAAATTTTATGATTGTGATTTCATTGATGAGATATTATGATCCATATTTTAGGAGAACACATTAATTTTATTATCCAATATCATTTAATCATGTCTTCATGTATTAGTTTCATTTTTAAACTCTTTTGACTTTATAATAATTAAGAAATTGTTATTAAGAAAATATTAGCAAATTTCTCACTTTGGTAGGATACCAATTTTATTCAAAAAAAATGTTTTCAAAAAAAGTATTAAAATTTGATTCTAAAATTTTAATTTTGAATAATTTTTATAGAAATATTATCTTCTTTTGTTTTGTGATTTTAAATGAATTATTTTATATGTTGTCAAGATATTTTATAGGAATTTTCATTTCAAAAGATTTTCATGATTTAAAAAGAATGTTTCAAAGAAGATATAATATTTTCCTTGTATAAAATTTTTAAGTATACATCTAAATTATTACCAAATAAGTTGAAATAATTAGGTGTTAGTCATACCTATGTAGTAATATTATCCAATAGTAAAATTCATATTCATTCTCCAAATGGTTTTTATTTTTATAGCATGATAGTTATGAGAACTATTTCACAGTTATATTTTAGAGGAAGTCATTCTTATTTCATAAGTTATAATATTATGAAACCCACTACAATTCATGGTTGATTCATTGATTAAATGGTTTTGAAGCTTGTATGTCCTTACATATGTTAATATTTTATTACATATCTATGACACCTATTCCATTTCATGGGTTATGATATGAATGTTTATGTTTGTCTGGAACATGTATGAATGATTTCATTATGATATGGGTTGGACCTAAATATTCCTCAAATGAAATGGGTTAAAATTTATGTTTCATTAGATAATTATTAGAATCATGTCAACGGTAAATATTCACTACGTGAAGATGGAGAACCTAAATCCACTATTGGATTATAGAGAAACTCAATCCACTATGGGAAGATTGGGAAACCCGATCCATAGTGGGAAGATGGGTAAAGCCAATCCCTTACAAGGAAAGGACTGAAATTAGTGATAGTTTTATGTCCCTCCAAGTATGTTTAGTCCCCAAAAAACTTACTGATAGTTCATTGAAATGCCTCATTGCTTATAGGGAATCATTTTACCTGTTTATGTGTATTCCACAATTCAATGTATATCCCTCATGTTATGAATTCATGGATTATTCTCATGAATCCTGTATGATTCATTTATTAAGAACTGCCATTTTTTATGAAATGATATTGGTTTATGATCTTTTATATTGAAGGTATGGTCTTCTAATGTTATGATCATGGGCTCATATTGTTGTTATCATGGTTATGCTTACACATCTATCTTTTTTAACCTTACTTTACATCTAATATCATACATTTTTATGTTTCCATTCCCCTATGTTATGAAGATAATAATTATATATGATGTGTCTAAGAAAGGTTTTATTCATAGTGTACCAATTTGGAGATAATGTATCTCTCTTATGAACCATTGTTTAGGATTCCATGATTCCAATGGAAATAAAATAATACCTTCTTTAGGAGTATGTTTATGTAATGTATTAATTATTCTTCAAAATTGATGTAATGATAATTAGTGAAATGAGTGGTTCACTATTATTGGTAATAAATTAAATTTTTCATTAACCATGAAAAAATGATGACAAATCATTATTGGGAAATGTAAGGAAATGTCTAAGGATAACTCTATAGATAAGAAAAATTATCAGAACTTTTCATGGAATTTTTATAAACGATATAGATAGTTTTTTCCTATGAATAAACCCCTATATGGATACTACATATGTATGTGGTAATGTAATATATATTTATAGGAGTAACAACATTTACACGGTTTTCTGGGCCTAACTCATGCATAACCTAGTGTATGAAAAAAGGCTTAACTACCCACCTATGTTGACACTCTCGGGGGATAAGAATTAGGAATTCACAAACTCTTCACATACCATCACGAAGGATATATTAATATGTTAGATATGAATAACCTAGTATTAACCAAAGATTTTATATATTGAATATGGTTTCATATTGTAGAAATCTAATATGTGGTTTTTAATGGTAAGGTGGTTCCTCACTAGGAAAACTATTTTCAATCTATGCTTTTTTGTTATTAGAAACATGATATAAGATGTAGGAACCTCTTTAATGGATATTAGAGAATAATATTAAAATATTGTATTCATGAGATTCAAAATTATATAGGATATGATATGAAATATATTGTTGGTATTCCCTCACAACTTCCCCATGATTCGAATCATGATGATATTCAATGTGGGAATAGGAGGGAACAAAATTTTGTTGATTCATTAAGGTGGAAACATCCACCCTCTTTTGGGGGATCTTCTATTAAAATTTTTGTTGAACACTAAATTATATCCACTGAAATTATATTTTCTATTCTATAGTGTTTGGTACTTGAGAAAATCATTCTAGCTATTTATCAGTTTGAAGTTGAAGCAGCTAATTTTGGACTCTAATCAATTATATAAGGTTGCAAGATGAAATGACATACATGAATTAAGAATATTTCAATAAAATATTATCTAATATATACATTAATTTTGTTCATTATACATAGACTAAAAAGGAGTTACAGGAGTTGAAATAAAAATATTATCAATCTTTTGGTACTTACTAGGCTAATTTTACAAGGCTTATGAGGTATACTTCTAGTATTATCGTCCAAACTGAATATAATGTTTATAGATTCATCATTGGATTAAATCCAATTATCATAAGAGAATTGGCTATAAGATGATTTAGTATCTATGAAAAGATTTTGTATTGTGAAATTAAATTTTAAATATATTATTATGTTAAATATAAATATCACATTTTTAAAAAGAATATGGAGATGTATTTAAATGGACAATCTAAAATCCATGGAGGGAATACGATGAGAATTAATTTGTCCTCTACGTCTGGAAATTATCATGGATGGAATTTTTCAATAGGGTCTAATAAGAGTTTTTAGATTAGAGGGGAAGGATATCAAGAAATTGTTTTATGCAATGATGGGATGAAGGTGGATAATGATGTAAATATTGAAAAACCTACACATAATTAACGAATATTTTCTTCAAGTTTAGGGAGGATGGGAATTATGCTAACTGGTACCCAAATACAATGGTTGGTGATGATGGTCAGTGTTAACAACCTCTTATATCGAGGGACAGGGTAAATCACATGTGATCGTTATTTTAGAGTAGGGATGCAATAATGTTGTGGAGAAATGTACACTTACCATTCCCTCTAAAGTGGAAATGTCTTATTTGATTCTAGATCTACCCTATCATTCATATCTAATTAATTTTTTAAGTGTACAATGATTCTTACAAAACTATAAGACGTGGAATTCAAATTGAAAACCCCTCGTGTTATGATGACTACATCATAAGTCAATTATTCCACTGTAGTTGATTTTTGTGATATTTTCCATCAAAAAATAATTTCATACATCCCATGGTTGAATTTGATGACATATTTTTAATTGGTTGGATTTCTTTATATAAATCCAAAATCCAATTATTGGTAAATGGATGTTATGTTTGATATATCAAAAAATCACACCTTCATCTATCAATGTTATTTTAAGTATAAACAATCTATTGATATTACATCTATTTAATGGGTTTTAATTCACATTGGTGTGGGGTATTTTTCTCCAATGGATGGGGAGAAAATTGACATCAATGATATTATTTTAGTTTTGTTATTTCTAAATGGGTTCATGGAAATGATTCCATGACATCGACTATTTTGTGATGTTGTGTTATTTATAGAACTCATTCGTGTTTCCACACCAGTTTGAAATACTCCCTATAGAATAGACTCAATTATGTTACACAAATTGAAGAATATACACCACGGAAAAAATGACAAGGTATTCATTCAGATAATTGTGTCACCTTGGGACACACTATTTATCTTTGTGAAAGTGAATGATCAATCAATGTGACAATACATTTATTATTAAGAGTTGAACAGGACCATGATCAACAAAATCTATCATCATCCATGTAATGATGTATTTTTTATCAACCTTGTGGAGCTCAATACTTTTCCATGATGGACAATTACTCTAGATATCATCAATTGAGGGTCAAAAAATAATATATAACCAAGAAAATATATTTTACAATGTATGGACTTTATTAAAATATAGTGATGATTTTTATTCTTACTAATGGACATGTTTTATTAATTAATTTGATGAATAAAGTATATAGATATTTCATTAATCTATCTGTGGTAGTCATTATAAATGACTTCCTTATCTATTAAAATGGAAATAAATATCATGAAGACCATTGGAAAATTATAATAAAGTCCCAATGGATGGAGAGGCTGTATGGAAAATTTACAATGTGGGAATTTTGGGTGAAAAAAAGCTTCATTTCTAGCCACATAATCTCAAGAAAAAAAATTGAAGTAAATATATCAATTTTAGAGGCTATTAAATTCTATCCTAGATAGTCTAATGTTCTTGGGATCTATAGATTTCATGGTTTATATATTGATTATAGAGAATTTGTGGCGAAATTATCTTGATTATCTAATCCTTTATCAAATTTAACTTGGAAGGGTACAAAGTTCTTCTAAAAAGATGAATGGGAGGAAAATTTCGTAAATATAAGGTGAAAATTATTTTGTACACCTATGCTTTCATTACTATATATTAGAGAAGTGTTTTTAATATATAGTTATTAATACATGAAGGGTCTGGGATGTGTTCTTATGTATAATAACATGGTTATCATGTATTCAATCAAAAAATTTATAATCCTGAGAAACATTACACACCTCAAGATTTGAAGTTATCAATGGTAATTTTTTTCATTAATAATATAAGGGAATTATCTTTATGAAGAATAGTGTGATATATATAATAATAATAAAAGCATGAAATATATATTCACATAGAAGGAGTTGATTAAGTACTATAGAATGTTATTAGATATGATAATGATTGTGACCACTCTATAAATTACAACCCTGGGAAATAAAACATGGTGGCCGCGGATTTTAGTCGAAAGGATCAGGCCAACTTATCCATTTTGAGGATATAAAAATATCCAATATTTCTAGATTTTCAAAGGAGATATTTGGATATTTTTATGGATGGGGGGGAAAATTATCTTGTTAAATTTAATTTCCATACCTCTATCAAGTAAAGATTAAAGATGAACATAAGGAAGATGTAGAGCAGAAATAGAATCATAGAAATGTTCATATGTTTATCAATGATCTGGATGTAATGATTATTTTAATGAATTGTGGATGTGTTTCTTACATTCCATATTTGTTGAATTAGTTTTTATGCGAATTTTATAGTTCTACATTCTCTATTCATCATGGATGTTTGAATCTGTATATGGAGCTGAAGAAATTATTTTCACAGGATGGCATGAAGTGGGATATCATAGAGTTTGTATCCCGATACGTGGTATTCCTCATGTTATGGATAAAATACAAAACCATTCATGGATGATTGAATCATTACATATAACATTATGGAAATGGGAGAACATAAAAATAGATTTTGTCATTGGTATCTCCAAAACCTCTATATGGTTAAATTTTACATGGTTGGTATTCTATCTCATTATTAAATCAAAAAAACATCATCACTAGAAGAGAATTAAACAATCTAGATCATCATTATAGGATATAAATTGTTGAATTCCTAAGGTTACAGAGACTATCACATTCTATTACATCTGATTATGATTTGAGGTATAACTGAATGTTCATGTCAAGACTTCACTAAGAACATGGTTAAAAATTGATTTTTATCACTACTTATCATTCCCATATGGATGCTCAGTTCTAATAAACAATTGAAACCTTATAAGATATGTTGAGGTCTTGTTCATTTGATTTCAAAAGAGGTTTTGATCAAAACCATCCTCAAAATGAGTTTTCTTAATATAATAAATTTCACTCAAGAAATTATATGGAGCATTGTTATTAATTATTTGGAAATAAATGTATAGATATATTTTATTTGTATGATGGTGGAGAAAATAAGCTTTTGGGTCTTGAGATAGCTGAAGAAATTTATTATAATGATAGAAACATTCAGTAGAATATAAAATTATCCCAAAGGTGACATAATATTTAGGATGATATATATCAATGTTTGCTAGTATTTGACATTATTTAGAATTTTTTCTACAAATCTCTCCATCAGAGAACATCGTTAGATTTTAGAAGAAAGTAAATCTTACTACTAGTTATTTTTGTACATTTGATATTATTAATTGTATTATGATGGAATCATTTCACACAGATCATCCTCCAAATCATTCTAATGTATACAATTTGATCCATTTATCGCTCCTAAGGAAGTACATAGATGTACTAATCTCAAAAGTCATACTGATGGAGCGTGATCATTGTAATGATGAATAACTTGTTTAAGGTATGGATTGTATAGGGAATGTTCTATGAAACAAGACCACTCACTAGTTCAAAGATTTATAGAGAAACCACCTGTTAGAGGAATATTCGTGGCAAATTTAGGATATGACTAACCAAATTAATCCTTATTTTTTATATCATAATGATGAAGGTGAAGGTCAAAATCTATTTTAAGGGGGCGGAATGTAATACCATGTGTTTCTTTGAACCTTAATTTTAAATAAAATAATTCTATTGTATGTAGTGCATTAAAAAAACATAAGTCAAACAATAATTATACAATACACTAAAATTACTCTTCTAATACATGCAATATAGGCTTTTATTATGTTACGTGCAATATCGAGTTTATACGGAACATGATTTTGTAATTATAAAGATTTAAATGTTATAGTGATAAATAATCCAATAAATATATTAACATGAGTAGTAATACCAGCATTTCAAATATTATTTATAATTTTTTTATTTAAATAAATCATATTTATAATAAAACTTATAATTTGGTAAAGTCTTTATATATTTGAAAAAACTATTTCTCAAATGAACTACTTTTTATTTAGTTATGTGAACAAAAATAAATGATTTTTTTGATAATATTATAATTTTTATTTGATAAATTTTAAATCAATTTTTAATTAATATTGTCAAAATTAAGCTCGGGTAATTTTTATTGATATTTATAAAAAAACCATTATTTGATGAATTGTGAAAAATGCATATTTCTAATTCAAAACATCCTTTTTAAAAAAATTCATATGGTGAAAATATATATTAAATTTTTTTATAATTTAAATTAGTAAATTTTACACCAATTGATACAATATAGGTCATTAGATCATATTTAAAATTGAACATTTGTATAAAAACATCTCAAACTTGTGAACATTTTGTCTAAAAAACTCACTATCGCAATACATCTATGGGGATAATATTAAATTAATTTCATCCACTACTATTATTAGAATTCATAAAAATGGATTCCATAATTTTATTGTTAATAATCTGAAATTTATAATATGTTCAATATTTTTTTCCCAAAAGTATTAGTGAATGCGATCAAAATTAATTATAGTGATTAAGAGAAAAATTAACTTAAAAAAGAAATAAACATTAACCATAAGGTCTAAAACATCTTAGAAAAATGAAAAAAGCAATTGGATGTTAATAATTTGACATTATCATACCATATCTCTAATTTTAAAAATTACTGGAGCAACATGACATGGGAAAAACATGGGTGGGATTCTCTTTACTAATATTTACATGAATGACACTCCTCCTCCACTATAAAAACGCAGTGACCCCTCCCACTTATTCATATATATAAAAAAAATTATACCCCAAAATATACTATAATACGTTAAAAACATCCACCACCTCATTATATAAGCCTCAAATTTGGCAAAAATCTCTCTATGGAATCCCTTTGGTCGAAACTTATTGGAGTTACTCAAAAAATATGTAACATCCATTCTAAACATTTTTTGAATTATTTACATTATCAACAAACTAGATTATTCCAATGAAATTATTATATAATAACATAAGTATCCTCAATATAATGATATTATATTATTCTAATGTTTGGTCATACAATTACTCACAATTCCATTTACTGTGAAATGAACTTACTGTTCATATGTAAGGCTAATTACCCCCAAAAAAAATAATGTTGTTCATTTTCCCTTTACCAAAACTCTTTCCTAGGAATTATGATAGAAACTATTTTTATATATAATTTTTGTGATATATATTTATTTTTTTATATTTCTGGATTTATTATATAGCATATACCTTCACAATTATCATTTTTATAAATACGAAAAATTTCATTTGTGGATGTGTGGGGTACAGCCACCTCAAAGAAATGTGATTCATTCAAACATTAGATGAAATGAATTAATGGTTGCTTTAGTGGAATTATATTTTATATAATACATATTAATTATATTTTAATTATAATATATAAATACATATATATTTTATTTTTATTCTCTCTTTCAATATAACAATTAAACAGAAAAAATGTTCATGCGTACGTACGACCTACTATCTCAATAAATAGTTTACTCCATTTTGACAATATATATTATATAAATTATAATAAATAAATATATAATTAATATATATGATATTTTTTAAATGTTTTCAAATATATATTTAATTAAATCATGTTCTATGCAATACGATCATGATTAATAATTTAAAACATGTATGGAGAACAATGTGAATATTTCCTGAAGTGAAACCTAAACATAGAATTGTTAATAAGAGTGTCATATAAAGTCATTATACAACAATATAATTTATTATATGTATGAATATTTTTATTTAAAATATTTATAAGAAACTTATTTTTATTATACATGAGGTTTTTATAAGTATTATGAGATTCAAGACATAAGGTTAGGGGATTTCTAGTCTCGATTTTATTTTAGTGGGATTTATGTATTATTCACCTATTTATTATATATTGTGATGTATATAAATACCATTAATATATTATATGACTATTATTATTAAATTTATGTGTAGTTTCATATATATTTTATTATATCTCTTTCATGGGGTTTTTTTCTCAAAGGTTATAAGATCGGTAAAATAATTTTGTCTCAATTTCCCTTCTTTAAGAAACATGCGATGTTATGCACCAATATTCTTATATGACTGTATTATATAAAAATATTATATGTTATATCATTAATATATTTATTTTCATGTTATTTTAAGCTTTATTTTATTTTATTTTCATACATGGGGAGTTTGATTCAATCTTACCAAATGGTAAGTGTTTGTTGCAATGATCTCATCAGTTACCGGGATTGTTTATGATTATACATTCATTGATGAAATAAAATGATAAATATTTAAAGAGGAATCATGAATATTATTATCCTATGAATATTCAAGATATATTAATGTATTAGAACCATTTTCTAGTCTTTTTTATATAGGATAATGAGGAGATGTTTTTTAATAAAATCTGAACTTATTTTACTCATCAATCAGATACCAATTTTATTCAAAATATAAAACATTATAAATGTAATCAAAAAATGATTTTAATATTTGTATTTTTATCACATTTTAAATAAAAAATAATTTTAAAATGTCTTAAATTTTTCAAATAATCCTTTATAGGCTTAGAAGATATTTTTGAAGAAAAATGTTTTAAAAAATATTAACAGTTTTAAAATTAATTAGTCAAAAAAGAATGTATATTTTCCTTTGGAAATGTTTTTAGAATATCATTACAAATTATTCCCATTTAATATGGCATCTTTTCGTATTACTCATTCAATTATTGTGGTATGATCCAAAATTAGGATTCACATTCTTTCCCTGAATGGTTTATGTTTTGATGGCTTTATGGTTATGAAACCTGTTTTTCTTCCATGGGTTATATTTTTATGAAAACATTTTCTCATTAATGGGTTATATACTATGAAAACCAGATTCTTTTCATCAATTATTATATAATTAATGTATTATAAATGGTATCTGTTTTTCACAAGTTTGGATATGATTTCCTTTTAGTGGCACCCATTTCATTTCATGGGTTGTGATATAACTATTTATGATTACATGGAAAATGTATGTACGATTTCAGTATGACATGAGTGGGACCAATATCTATCACAATTACATTGGTTAACGATTTATTTCACATGAGATAATGATTGGAATAAATTTTATTTTCATGATACACTATTTGATTATTGGGAAACCAGATTATCTATGGGATGATTGGGAATCCCAATCCACTATGAGAAAATGGGGAAACCCAATTTACAATTGTAAGATGAGGAAACATGAACCCTAATATGGAAAGGACATAAAATGGGGGCGGTTGTGTGTCCTACCCATTGGTATTATTCCCCTTTAAGTGACTTGATATGATCTAGCAATTATCTTGACATATAATGAAGGATATTACATGTTTTTTTATTCCACAATTCCATGTCTTTCTATTATGTTATGCTTTCAGGTAATATTGTTCATATTCTCTTATGATTCATGTATTATGAAATTATCCCAAATGCCTCAAAGTCCACCTTTTTGGTGATTTTTTATAGCCCCCTTTTAAGGGATGATGGGGAACCCTTACGGGGGGCCTGCAGGCTCAATGATTATATGACCCGTATGTCTTAGGAAATTTATAGACAACATTTGGAACCTTTCCTCCCAACCCCTTTATCGTGATATCTTCTCTCCATCATCGCATGTCTTGTTTAGCTAGGCTTTCCTTTCATGTACATGCTGGTCCCAATGAAAATTCTATACCATCTCTTTAAGAAAAATCTGCTTAACATCTGCTCTGGTGAATGTGTCTGCTCTGAATCCCCATATGAAGTTTTCTCCTTGTGCTTATGTTTATTCATACATATCTCCCTTGTTCTCACATACTAAGGATATAATCTCACATATTTTTTTATGTTTCATTTCCCCCAGGTTAAGGAAATAAATATTCTGAATTATGTGTCTAATAGGGGTTCTAGTCATAGTGAAAATAATGATATACAATTTTTTCTCACATATCATCCAATGTTTTTGATTTCATGTTTACAAAGGTACTAAAATATTAAGTACTTTGGGATTCTGTTTGCCAAATGTATTGAGTAATTTAAAAAAATGATGTAATATTAATGTGTGATAAATGAGGGTTTTTATATTTGGTATTAGTGAAAAATTGTTGTTAACTTTGGAAACTAGAATGAGAAAGACATAGTGAGAACTCTAATGATATGTCTAAGGATAAGTATAAAGAAATTGAAAAGTATAGTATAATATATCATGGAAAATGGTAAAGGATAGACTGAGTGGTTTCCCATAAATACCTCAATGTATAAATACTACAAGTGGACATGGTTTTGAAATATATGTACCAAGAGTAACAACTCTGATAAGGATCATCATGAAAGACTCGAGCGTATCTCGGTACATGACAATGGTCCTTACTTCATACCATGTTTGAAACTCCCATGAGATATTCTTTTTGAATCTACAATCTATTATTGAACCATCCTAATAGATATAAAATCAATATAGATATTAATAATTTATGATAAACCAAAGGTTTAATTACTAAAAATGTGTCAAGATTTATACATCCTATAATGGGTTTTCATGATTACGTAGTTCCTTAATATGAAAACAATTTCGTACTCTATTCATTTTAGTTTTAGTAAATGGATGGAACCAGAACGAATCATATTAATAGTTATTTCAATATAAAATGAAATTATTTTCCACTTGATCATTTGAATTTTATATGATCTGGGATGAACAATTTCATTTCTACGCTCACCCAACATTGACATGATATGAATCATTCTGAAAATACTAATGGGAAATGGAGGGGATGATATTATTTTGATTCATTCATGAAGAGGAACATTCCTTATTTTAGAGGGTCATTAATGCACTTATTTCTGAACACTAGATTAGTACCACTGAAAATGTAATTCTCTATCCTAATGTGTTTAGAACATGATAAAATCATTCTATCTAATTATCTGTTAGATGGTTAAGCATACTAGTTGTGGAATGTAAAAAATAATATGAAAAAGTATGGGGAAATTTAGTACATTGATTGGGATGAGTTCAAGAAACATTTATTAAATAAGTATAGTTATAATGTTTTTTATACAATGTTTGAAAATGATCACCTTCATATGAATCCAAATAATGATAAACCTATCAGTAGTTAGGAAGCTAATTTGACAGGACTTTCATGATATGCTTTTGTTATATAGATCGAACATGAATATAAATTAGTGACATTATTTAGTGGATTAAATCCATGTCTCAGATAGGCATTGGACATAAGATACATTTTTATCTATGATGAGATTTTGTCTTGGGAAATAAAAAATGAAATGAATGTTGGAGTTACATATAAATCTCTAGTTTTTAACTAAAAAAGTTGATGGAGTTCAAAAAAATCAGAAAACCTAGGAGTCATGAAGATGATACTTTCTTTATGATCTATGTGTGGAATAAATCATGTAGGGAAATTGACATATGAGGTCTAATAAGTTTTTTATGTGTGGAGGTGATGAACATAGAGAAATTGATTTCCACACTTATGGTAATATGTTTTCCAATGATGAAAATAGTCTGAATTCTACACATCATGTACCTCACACACTAGAGTTCTTCAAGTGTATGAAGGATGAGAATTGTGATGACTACATTCAACACCAATGTGTTGGTGATGAGGATCGGTATCAATAACCTCTTAATGTAAGGGAAAATGGAAAATCTCATGAGATCACTATTCCAGATGAGGCGTGAGATAACGACATGGATAAAGGTACACTTACCATAAACTATAGAATAGATGATTTCATGTTTTATAAATTATATACACACTCTTTAATATGTAATGAATTTTATAGAGGTAATAATATTACAACCAACTTATTATATGTAAAATTACAAGTGATAACCTCTAATGTAATGATGATTTATTCTCAATTATATGATTCATATGTAGTAGAAATTTTTGGGAATGTACTTCCTACAAATTATTCTAGTATTCCATATTTTATAGATCTTTTTGTGGAATCAATCCTATAGAGAATTTCCTAACGATGTCTAATATATTTTTTATTTTTAGAAGAGATAGATATCGAGAAATTGATTTCCACACCTATGGGAATAAGTTTTCCAATGATGAAAATAGTCAGAAATCTATACATAATGAACCTCGCACACTACAATTCTTCAACTGCACTAAAGATGGTAATTGTGATGACTACATCAAAACCCAATGGTTTTTTATGAGGATTGGTATCAAAAGCCTCATAAAGTATGTGACAATGAGAAATCTCAAGAGATCACAATTCTGTATGAGGGGGGTGATAACGATGTGGAGAAAAGTATACTTATTATCAACTATAAAATAGATGATTTCATGTTTTATCATCGATATACCTACTCCTGAATATATAATGAATTTCATATGGGTATTAATATTCCATAAAACTGATTACATGTCGAATTAGAAGGGAAAAACTATAATTGTATGCTGATTTCATCTCAATGATATGATTCATATCCAGTAAAAATTTATGGGAATGTATATCCTACAAATCATTCCTCCATTACCCTATTGTAATTTGATTATTTAATAGTCATTTGTTTTATTTATCTTTTCCATTTCAACATCAATTTTTGAGGAAATGTTGTTACTATTTATATTTCAAAACTATCTATAAACATATATCAAAGTGATGATAAGTATGAACTTTTTATGAAGACTACATCTAGTGTATGAGTTTTAATTCCCATTAATATGGAATTTTTGTATCACATGTTTGTAGATAATATCAATATATATATTATATTCTTATTGTTCGGGAATTTGTGGATATGTTCTTGTAATATTTTCCTACCCTTCGACCAAAATGTGAAGATGAGTTCTCCATTGAGCTCATACCCAATTCCACAACAATATTTATGACTACTAATAGAATGGACAAAATTGAGACATAGGAATTGATGAAGAAACTAATATAAAACCTTCATAGTTTTTTTTTTCAGTTAATTGTGTCACCATAGGGTTGACATATTCAATTTGAGAAAAATAAATATGGATCAATATGTCTCTTAATTGAATACCATGTGTTGAACAATATCCTGATAAAAACAGGTATCATATTCCCTATAATAAGGATTTGTTTGATCAATATAGTAGAGATCGATACATATTCATGATTTTTCTTCATTCCGGATATCATCAATTGAGGGTCGTGAAACATGATATACCAAGGTCGAAATTCTATATAATTAATGGACACTATGAATAAATAGTGAGTTTTGAGTTTTAATAATTCCCATACTATCATCATGGAATTTTTAAAAATATTCTTTAGATATTACATCATCCATTTTTTGGTAGTATTTATAGATTATATCTATATATATTCAAATATATACTAAGAGCAATAACGATACTTGAGAATTTTTATAAGGACCCTAAGGATGGAGAATAGTATGTAATATTTAAAAAGTGTAAATTTTGGCTACAAGAGGAATCCTTTTTTTGTCACATAATCTCTAGAGATGGTATAATAGTAGATCCATCAATGATGAAGTCTATAGAATGATGTCGTTAACTGACTATAGTGACTAGGATCCATAGAGTTCATGGTTTAGCTAGATTTTATCCATGGTTTGTTGAGAATTTCTCACAACTATCTAATCCCTTGACTATGTTATCTTTAACGGATTCTAAATATCTATGGAAAGTAGAATGTTTTTAGAAGATGTTGAAACTAGAGATAAGTTTAGTCAATGAACCTATTACCACATTTCCTTATAGTGGATAAGGATTTCAAATATATACATATTCATATTAGAAGTGATTGGTATTTTTTATTATAAAGAATACCATGGTTTTTCTTATGCATTGTGACAGTTAATGGTTCATGAGAAAAATTACCCAACATATGATTTGGATTTTTCTAAGGTAATATTCAAATTAATGATAATGAATCCTTATATATACAATGAAATTTGAAATATATATACTTATGATAATATTATAAAATATAAATTCCCATAGAAGGAGTAATAATGTGCTATATAAGATGGTTAGAGTTATAAAAGGATTATAACTTATCAATACATTGCCACCTTATGAAAGAGATAATGTGGTTGATGATTTGAGCTGAAAGGATAATTCTAGGTTAAAAATTATGAGGATATTAAAAGATCCAATATTTCTAGAATTGAGAACGATGGATATGGAAATCATGAAGGAAGTGGAAAATCATATCTTTCAAAAATAATTTTTTATCCCTTTATCCATGTGAATATGTAGAAGAAATAGAAGGAAGAAGTATAGATACAAAAAATTGTTTCAAATTTTCATGAGATTAAGAGTTATCAGAATATAATAATAAGGTTCTAAAACCATGTATTCATTCCTTCTGTACAATATTTGAAGGATTTATTAGAGTAATATCATATTTTTTCATTCAATATTTATTGTAGAATTAAGAAGATGAATTTAGTTTCAATAGAATAATTTATATGGTCACACATAAAGAGGGAATTCACAATGTTTGTATCCAAGTTCTTGGTATGCCAACAAGTTATATTCAAATGAAAAAAACTCTAAGGGCATGTTTTATCGATTACCCATACCATGATGGATATTGGATAACATCACAATGGATTTTGTCATCAGACACCCAAAAACCTCTAAATGTTTTAATTCCACACTGGAGGTAGTTTATCACCTTATTAAGTTATAACTATTAATCATTATCAAATAAGACAAAGACCTATATTAGCATTCTAGGATATACATTATGAATATGGTAAGGTTGTATAGGGTACCACATTCTATTGAATATGATAGTGATCAGTGGATTACCTTAATGTTATGGTGAATTCTTCACAATTCATATAATGGATAACTGAGTTTCATAACATCTTATCATTCTCAAATAGATAATCGGTCCCTATGAACAATTTAATCCATATAGGATATATTGATATCTTGTACGTTGTATTTAAAAGGTTTTTGGTATCAAAGCATTCCCCTATTTGATTTTCATACAAAAATAACAATCACTAATGAAATCATATGTCTCTTTATGAATCTGTATATGGGAAGAAATATAGATCGATAATGTTATGAGACAATGCTTGGGAATGACAGTTTCTAGGACCTGAGATAGAAAAAGAAATGGACTAGAAGCTTAGATCAATTAAATAATATATCATATTCAAACTATGTTGAAAAAATGTTATATTAATAGCCTTTATGATAGTCTAAAATTTAATGATATTAAAGTTTTTTCTACATGTATATCCTTCTAATAAGTTCATGATAATCAAAGAGAAGGGAAAACTAATCCATAGGTATAACAGTCCCTTTCAAATTATTGATAGTATTGGGATGGTATTTTATTGCATGGAATTTTATATAATCTTATCTCAAGTCCAATATGTGTTTTATGTATTTCTCCAGAGAATGTACATCCCTGAAAAATATCATGTACTAAACATAGAGGTTATACTGATGGACCATAATCATAGATATGAGGGAAAACAGTTCAAATTCATGTTCACATATAGAATATTCTTTGAAACAAGAGAACTCACCAATTCAGTGTTTGTTTTTCAGAAACAATTATTTAGAAGAAGTTATGTGGGAACATGAGGATATTATAAGTAAATATTATACTCATTTTTGTTTCAAAATGATGATAGTTTAAAGTAGAATTGATTTTAAGTGGTGTAGAATGTAACATCCTGGGGTTTTATGTCCCATTTTTTTGAATAAATTAGTTTCCATTGACCTCATGTTTTCCACACTAATATAAGTCCAAATCACATTATTCGCAACACCAATATAATCTTTTCAAACACATAAGACCAACATAACTTTTGTTACCCACATCATCGAGTTTCTATGAAACATCATATTATTAATGTACATAGTCAAATAATATAGTTATAACATAGCCATTAAATATCATAAAATTAATAGTAATAACAAATTTTTAAATTTTTATATAATATTTTAATGTGAATAAAATAAATTGTTAACAAAATATGTATTTATGCTAAAGTCTTTGTATGTTCGAAAATACTATTTTTTCAAATGAAATTTTTTATGTCCTTATGTGAAAAATAATAAAATAAATTTTATTCAATTTTATAAATTTCATATGATAATATGAATGTGTATTTTAAATTTCAAAATTCAAAAATATCTTATAGTGAGTTCATTAGATTTTTTAAAAGGAAAATATTTTTAGATGAATAGTTAAAAAATAAGGAATACTAATTGAAAACATCTTTTCCATATAAATAATTTCTATATATTAATTTTTTTTTGGAAATATTAATTTTTAAAATTTTAAATAAATTGATTCAATTTTCAGTAGTAGAACTAATTTCATTCTTAATGTAGATATAAAAACATTCAAAACTGTTAAAAAAAATTTCTAAAAAAACATTATCACGACCTGTCTTTTGGATTAATTATAATTTAACTTCTACCACATATATTATTACAATTATGAAAAATGGATTGAATATATAGAATCATCACAATTTATGTGTTCCAAAAATTTTAATATAGTTTTAGACATTAGCTATTAGTGAAAGTTGCTATAATATATTATACTGGTTAGGAGAAACTATAGCTTACCAATGACCTAAACCAAAAACCTAAGGCCCAAAATGACTAAAAAACATGTCAACAATCCATTTTATATTAAAATTTCTACCCTATCCTACAATATATATATATATATATATTATTTGACCAATATTGGATCTGTAGGTAATAGTAATAGTGTGGTTGAAATTCCCTTTAAAAAAATTTATCATAATGCCACTTCAACATCACTATTAAAATACACTCACTAATCAAACATATTTACAAATTTCAATCCAATTTTCTCGCCAAAACTATACTCATATTATCTCCAAAAATACATCTTTTCATCCTAGAATCCTCCCACTAAGAATAAATCCATCCAAGGAAGAATTTTGGTATAATTAAATAAGTGATACCCAAAGAAGATTTAACATCCTTCCTCAAGATCTCTAATATTATTATCATTCTTCACCTCCATAATTATTAACATTTTATAACTATAAAATAACATAAATATCAAATATATATGTATATTCAATCACACTAGGTTTTATACCTTCAATTACACATACTTTCATCTAATGGGTATCTATCTTTCTTGTCTTGTGTACATCGAACTACTTCTCCATTGATCGATTTTGTTTTTATTTCATGTACCACCTCACATGGTTGGGAATTAAGAAGTTAAATATGTTATTATATTATATATTTCTTATTTATTTTATCATGACACATCAATAATTATTATATCATACATACCTCATTCTTTCTATTTTGTGTGAATACTATATCGTTGTTTGTGGACGTCTGGACTACAACCTCGTCAAAGTGATGTGATTCATTCACACATTAGATATAATTTATTAATGATGGTTAATGTAAAATTATTTGATATATATGAAATAAAAATTATACACTAATTATGATATATAAAAACATATATTTCAATTGCAATATTTCGTTCAATAAAACAATAAAATGTAAACAACGTTCCTGCGTATGTATGGCCTACCGACTCGCTTAACATGGTTTTCCAGTCATATATATATAAATATATATATATTAGGTTAATATAAATACATATATAGTGAAATATATTTATTTTATATCATGTTTTAAAAAAATAATATTTTGAAATACTGATATATGTAATATTTTGAAGACTAATATGTAAAAACATGTACGAAGAATACAACAGATATTACCTGATATGAAAACATAACATGGAATTAAAAATTGGTAGTTATTATAAAATTATAATCAAATTATATATTATTATTATATATATAAATAAAATTATGTATTATACATATAATAAAATTATATTTATTATACAGTAGGTTTGTACAATTATGACGTGATTCATGACATTACATAAGGGGACTTAATGTCAAACTTTTATTTATGTGAGATTTATGTCTCATTAACAACTCATTATTTTTCGGTGCTGTATATAATTACCCTAAATATATTCTATGATTATTATCCATATATTTATTTGTATTTATATATGGTTTTTATGATCTATCTTCTTGGTGGATTATCTTTCAAATGTTACCAAATTTGTAACATAGTTTAATCACAATTTAAATTAATAAAGACACATGCGATGTTATAGTTCAATATTCATTTATGAAGTGTATTTAATTCCAATTTACTTCTTATATCATTTATCTAATTATTTTCATCATATTTTTAGCATTAATTATTTTCATTTTCTTATAATGGAATATTTTTTAAATGTACCATTAGTAAGAGTTTTTGGGACAATCTCATTGTTTTTCACGATTGATTATGATTATTCTTTCTTTAAGGAAATATTATAATCCATATTTCCAAGGAACCAAAGAATTTTATTCTCCCCAAGTTAGTAATTATATATTCATGTTTTATTACAATATTTCCAATCTTGGGTAATTAATATATTTTTAATAAATTTATTTAAGATAATCTGACTTTTTTCTCTCTTTAGTTGGATTGATATTTTATTGAAAACCCATGTTTTAAAAAATGTTTAAAAAATGAAACTAAGAATTAAATTTCTATATAATATTCAATAAAAAATTTATTATAATTTTTTTTTGTTTTCAATGAATCCTTTAAAAAATATCAAGCTATTTTTAATGAAAAATGTTTTTAATAATGCTTCATATTTTTAAAATAAATTTTCAAATAAGAAAGGATATTTTCATAATGAATTTATATTAAAATTACCTTCCAAGTATTCCCAAAAGGAATGACATAAATTTCTGTTAATCACACCCATATTTTTATATGATCAAATATTACCATTCACAATCTCTCTCAGAATGGTTTATGTTTAAATGGAATAATGGTTATGAAACTTGTTTCACATCCACGAGTTATATATTTATGACAATCATTTGTATTTGATGGGTTATATACTTATGAAACATTTTTTCATGGTTTATTATTTGATGAAATGATTTGGAAACCTATATCATTTTCCACGTGTTATGTTATGAATATTTTTTTATTAAACCCATTTCATTTCTTAGGATATGATATGACTACTTTTTCTCTTCAGGAACAATTATGTATGATATCATTATGTGATTTTTGGGACCTATATATCCCTCCAATGCGTTGGATAAAGATATATATCTCATGATATAACTATGGGAATCATTTAAACAGGCATCATTCACTTTGAGAATATGGGGAAACCCAATAAACTATGGTAAGACTTGGAAACCCTTTCCCAAGATGGATAATGGGGAATCATGATATGTTAAATGTAAAGGAATACAACTAGGGATAATGGTGTGTCCCACCCAGTATGTGTAGTCTACATAATTTTCCCTGATGTGATCTCGAAATGTTCCTTGACTTATAGGGAATGATATTACTTGTTTATGTTAATGTCACAGTTTAACATCATTCTCTTATGTTATGATTTCATGGATTATTATCATGATTCTATTATGATTAATGTATTATGAACTACCAATAATTATTACATGTTTTTGTATATCTAATCAGTGATATTGTCATGAACCATTCCTTGGGGCCCGTGTCATTACTACCACAAGCCCGCCTCTAATAGATCAAAGGATGGGGATTTTCACTGAGTAAGAATATCCCACAAATTGAAGGTATTAGCCTAAGAACCAATACACATGTACCTAACTACAAGACATAATAGATGGAGAGTGAAAACAATATGTAAATAAATTTCATGAATACCACTAAAACCCAATAGAAGAGTATAATAGAAAGTAAATCATCAAAGTACAACCCAGACAGAATACCATCCCACTAAAAAAAGACAACTAAAATGTCTAACCTGTAAACACATGTACTGAAGCTGTTGTAGGTAGCTATAAAAATAACATTGGATCATTTGATTTTATAGGGCACTGATCTGTCATGGTATTATTCTTACTCTGCCTAGGTATCCCCCAAATAACATGTCAACTTCACAAGACACAACCTGTGAGGGAAAACCTAGTGGTAGGGTGGGTAAAACAATACTCAGTAGGACAACCCAAAAAACACAAATGAAAACCACAAGGAAAATTCCATAATGTACCGTCATCTCTACATAGTTATATTCCAATACATATTCCAAGAACATATAGATATACTACTCCCAAGAACTATGAATCATGAGGTCCCAAACTCAATGGTAGAAATGTGATTCTCATCACAGGATCACAAAGGAACACATAAAACCAGTAGATCACACTCAATGGTCTTAGCCATCAAATATTTATCCCGTTCAAGAGGTACACACCTTCAAGAACAGCTCTACAATTTCTAATGTAACTCCCTTGAGAATGTGATGAATTTAGAACATCCTACTAGGTACAACTCTAGTTCTCATTAAAAAATGTTCAATCATCACTATCTTGAACCTAATGCATGTCTAAGGAATCCCACATGGAGAGGCCAGCCCTCACTAGTGTACACAGATGAGGGATCCCTGCTCTTAACCATCTCATGAAAAAATTGGCACACCACTAAGGAGTGAACCACACCTCTGTGTTTAGAGGAACCATTAAAACCTATGTAGGCATCATTTACATCAAGAATATGGGCCTACTCCTCATAAATGTTCCCAACAGGTGAGGGAGCTCCCAGACTAATAGAGGACTTTCTCCCCATCGCTGCTCAAAATGGGGGAGTGAAACACTATGATTACCTTCAGCCTAATCACCAAGGGGAGTATGACATTGTATGTTCAAGAACCTCACCCTACCAAGTAGTGGAGTAATAATCAGATACTAGAGATCATGTAGCCTAATATGGTATTGGGGTACTGAATCTATTAGTTCATGTGTGGAGGATCCATGCCCTATAACAACATGGGAGTACCTAATCCCTTAATACATGAACTGCACCTTAACTAGAAGGGGTGTACCGACTCTACGTACATTAGATATAGAGGACATGTGACTGAGTACTTAATGGAGTCCCTACACATCCTTCATTAACATCATCAAGAACCCATGTCCTATTTCTTTAGAGGAGAAACACCCCTCATAGTAATATACCCAAAGGAATGAAACATTCTCTGATGAAATGGGGAGTCCTATCATTATGAAACATGCGGAGTTACGTTAAAGCATGCTAGTACAAGGATTACATAATCCTCAAACCATTAGCTTGTCTGGAAAATTATAAAAAAACTCACATGGAGTATCTCAAAAGGAAGGGATGGTCACAAGGGTCTCAACGTTGTAGATGTGTTGTCACTAAAATGTTATGTTTGAATGTTATGGGTATTTTAGCAAAAAAGTGATGGTGTGGATTGGGTCTAGGATGACCCAACCCGAACCAATTAAACAGGTCTGATCCAACTCTCAAGGTCATCTTGGGCATCCCCGGATGGTCCATGCCCTATCTGCTGGCCCGACCCACCCCAGATGGGCTGAGCGGTTCAACCCACTGGGCCAACCAGCATCCCAGTTCACTTAGTCTGGCCCGCGTCATATGTGAAGGTTTCCTCCATTACACAGCTTGGTCATGTGTCATGTCTCTCGGTGAAAGGGGGTGCACCTCCCCTACATCGTCCAGTTGTTCCTCTTACGAAGACTAGGATTATAACATGGGGTATTTTGACTGCATTCCCCCTACCTGACACAGTGCACCCACATCACTGGCCCACTCTAGCATGGCCCACTCTAGATGTTTCCCCATGGCCTCCCATGGTCAAGGTGTCATGGGTTTCTCCAGCCACCATAGCATGATACTGACGTGCAGTTGGGGTCTTCAGCAGGCCACCCAATATGATTCAGTGGTCCGTTCGTTGATCCAGAAGATGTTCTATAATCCTTGAGGATGCATCATCAATAAAATGATCTCGAATCCATTTCATTATCGATCCAGGTACAATGAAGTTCATGTGGAGATATTTTTAGCACTGCCTTAATCTGTTCTCCATAGTTTTCATAAATCCTCCTTTGTGCCCCATCCATCCTAGGTCCGCGATATCAGATCAATGCGCTATGAAATGAGATTGAAACTATCAATTATTCGGGACAAGTCGAGTCTTGGTCCAACTAAAGAACTCCAACAATGATTGACGAATTTGGGGATAAAATAAAATGGACCAAATGGATGAATAAGCCTCGAATAACATTCATTTTTATCTTGATCCATCATTGTTAGAACAACAATCACATAACACAAAATAAATCACCATGATTAATATCTTTATAAACCCCTCAAAGATAACTCCATTCCTATAATACAAAGGAGATGTGAATAAATATTTTTTTCAATTGATTCACGTTCGTTGTATAGAAAAAGAATGGGGAAATTAAAAAAATGAAACAACCTCCCTATATATAGTTTGGATTAGTCATCGTCATGTTTTGATTGTTGATCCTTGATCCTTGATTCGGTGGATCCACTACTCTCTGATATATGTTCTGAATGTGATCCATCAATATGTTGGAGTTCATCAGACGATCTTCTTCTCCTTAACTCAAAGGATTTTATGTTTTTGGAAATAACCCTGGATGTTATAAAAATGATATTTTAATATAAATCCCATGATGTGTCTATAAAAATATTTTTATTAAATATTTTTTTAAGGATTACGTCCAAGAAATAACCTTCACCCTCAACCCATGTGTTTCAAGTTTAGTCCCCGCCTATGTAAATTTGATCCTCCAAATGTAATGATGCCTTCATGTTTTTGATCTGGTTATCTATTTTAATGATACAAAAGTTAAATGTTTACTTACAGAGTGCTTTTAATTAAGAAATTGAACAACATTCAATAATTTATTCTAAGTACATTAAGACTCAAAATTGCATGTTTTCTTTGTTCCTAGTCAGGGAATGTTTCGAAATAATTTTTAAAAAATTAATTCTGGAAAAATCTGGGTCTTTAAATTCTCCCCATAATAGGAATTTTGGTCCCTTAAAAGAAAAATTCTATACTCATGGGAGAAAAAACTGAGTTCTCTACTGCATCCCACATCATCGATCTCATCAAAGGTCCTTATTCTAGTTACATGAACTCATTGGGAGGAACCACATGGACCATCCACTCTCATATCTACCTTCTTCTTGTCCAATAACGTGAAACTAAAAAACATGTCTCTTTAGCTGCAACATGGGGGATATCACCAAGATGCACAATCCACCTACAGCCATGGGGTTGAGAAACTCACCTCCACACTTACCCAACACATATACTGATGGAAATCCATAGTTCACATCCCCACATGGATGAACTATACAATTACCTCCATATGAATTACACCTTCTAGATTGACGTTGAACACATAGGGGTGTTTATGAGCAAAATAGGAATACCCAAGAGTGACAGATGGGTCATACTAGGACCTTTGTCAATAACCTCCAGCTTCTACATAGAATTCTATAATAGAAACACTGCCATAACCTCCAGTGGCATCCCATATGAGTATATATGGTAATAAACCATTCAATTTTACAAAAACATCACAGGGTGTGTATTTTCTACCATGTAAATGATCCTAATTAAAGGAAGTCGAGTCGAAAAACACCACTAGTATGTCCATGAACTGATCTGATACATCCTAGCAAAACCATGCCCAGAATACATGAGACCATCAGATTTGCCCATTGTACCTCAGTACAGGGTTTCTCAAACCCCCAATCAATGTAATCCCTTTGCGAGGGTCCACCTGTGATGCCTTTCATTCCCATTCACCTAAAATGAGACCATTTTTCAACATCGTTGACACACAACACCCTTATTCTAAAATAGTCAATGTGGGAATTAATAATAGGAGTCCATATCTAACATGGTGTCATAAGGCCCCAACGCTATGACCATGTGATCCCAACTTCAACCCTCGCCTCCTAGAGTTGGTTCACACTATCAAAACTAGTGTGTGATTATCATTCCTACTCCAACAGGATTCTATAAGAATGTGGGACAAGCTCATGGTTTTTATGAAACCTCAAGTTGAATACATAACTCGTGACAAAAGGAGAAATACTAAAACAGGATTTTGTTAATATAGAATAAACAATGGAAAATACATAGGTCATACCTCAGATATATCCTGGTACCTCTTGTCATAATCCATGACTGCATGCAGTATTCCTCACCCACATCATCTGGCTCCCAATTACTGGCGCAGACCACCTCCTATTTCTCTTCCAATTCTTCTACCTTGCATGTGATCTTGCAGAACACCTTGCTCTATGTTCTATCTCAACCATACTTTCTTGTCAGCTAGGGCATGCTATATCACTCCAACGTAGGTTTAATACACTGTGGGATTATTGATTCCAATATCTCTTGATGTAATCCCTGCTCAAAGGTATGTGGTCATAAAAAACATGTCGTACACCATGTCTGGGAGTACCATGACAAGTTAGTGAACCTCATAAAAAACTCTACCACTGCCACATTCCCTTGTCAATGCTACAGAAGCTATTGGATATGTACTGACCTCAGTGTGACTGGGTAAAACTCTTCTCAGAATATTCATCTGAACTCCTCCCATGTTAGTATGATCTCATCATGTTTTTTAGTCACTAAACTCCACCATCATATTGTTGAGCCAAGTAGAAGGCGTGCAACTAGGACCACCATCTAATATGGTGGTGTCCTCTCTATGTGGAAAACTAGAGTGTCTGCATCGATCAAGTCATCTGATTCCTTAGGGAATGTATCACATGAGTATATTAAAGGTCATTGCCTTGGGAAATCATGTATTTCAATAATTCAGCATGCATTTTGGACTGAACAACCAGTAAAACATGCGACTCTATGCGCGGTGGCACCACTGGTAGACCAATAGAGGTAATACCTTGGAACCAGTGTCATGCATTGAAGCCTTATCAAGGGGTAGATCATTATCATGATCACACTCTAGAATCCAATATAATTTTCATTATGGAGGTGTCCTGAAATAGTTCGAGATGAACTACAATTAATATAGTATATCTGAAGAGCTGAATCTATAAGGTCATCAGTAACCAAAAACTTTTGCATATGATGCTTGTTCCATTTATTTATTGGAGAACAATGTCTTAATGTATCAAGTTGAAAATTTGTTTATCATAGTCCCTAGGAATGGATACATCAGCTACCACAACAACACTAGAACCTCTATCTTTGGAACCAAACTCAAAAAATCATTACACTATCGTTATTCAAACTAATCCAAGCTCAAAAAATCCTGACCAAAAAGTGGATCCAAACCAGATCTGATACCACTCTATCATGAATCATCTCATGGGTCCAATTCCATTACTACCCCAATCCCACCTATGATAGACCAGGGGTTGACGACGAGCACTGAGTAATAATATCCCACAAATGGGGGACATTTTCCTATGAACCGGTACAAACACACCCAACTCCAAGCCACTATGGCTGGTGAGTGAAAACACTAAGTAATGAAGATTAATTCATACCACTAAAACCAAAAAATAGAATTTGTCATAATTTAAAGCTGTAATATACAACTAGGTTAGAATACAAGCCCACTAAAAGAAAGTCGTGTGCAGGGGTGGGAAAATCAATACTCAGTAGGAGACGCTGAATACCAAAAAGGAAAACCACAAGGAAAAATACAAAAGGTACCATTAGCACTAAACATGTATATGCCCATACATATACAAAGGAAATCTAGATATACTATTCTCAGGCACTAAGAATCTTGAGGATCCAACCTTATAGCCCACAATAGGATTTTCATCGCTAGTTATCAAGGTAATATATAAAACAAGGAGATCCCACTCCATGAAATCAACCATCCTATATGGAACCCATCTGAGAGGAATAATACAATGGGAAAAACTCCAAAATTCCTAATGGTACATCTGAGAGAAAGTGCATCATCATTAACATCCTACTAGTTCAAACTCCTATTATCCACACCAGAGGTTCAATCATCACTGTCCTACACACAATGCCAGACTAATGAAACCCTGGTGGAGAGGCCCAAGCTCAACACAGTACACATATTACTGATCCATGATTATTACCATATTGTGAATCCTATGGAACACCTATAAGTAATGACCCACATCTTAGTCTAATAATGGAGCACTAGCCCCTATCTAGGAATCATTTACCTCATATAGATGGGTCAGCTACATGTAACTATGTCTGACAGCCGAGGGAGCTCAAAAACCAATGATGGTCCCTGTCCTCGCTGGTGGTCTGGACATAGGATTGATAATCTCTATGTGAGGACCCTCACCCTCAATCGCATAGGGGAATATGAATCATGAAGGACTCACACCCTACTCCCACAGGGGAGTACGACCTCGTAAGTTGTAGACACACACCCTAACCTACAGGGGAGTACTACACAGTGAAAAGAGGACTCTCTCCTTTATACGAAAAGAGATTACTAACTCTATCAGTTCATTTGTGATGGAACTGCCCTCTTAATAAATAGGGGACTACCAACTCTAATAATAGAGGACCCGCACCCAAAACTTTCATGGAGTACCGACTCTAGGTATGTCAGATTAGGAGGACCTGTGACCTATTCATTCTGGGGAATATCTACCATTCCTTCATGAATATCTCCGGGAACCTACTATATAGTCCTTTAGTGGATCAACACCCCTAGAAGAATCTAACCAAAAGATATGAATACACTCCCATTATGCGGGGAGTACTATCTTTATGAAACACATCGATTTACTATTATGCATTCTAGTACTAGTAGGACATACCCCTTATACCATTAGGTCATCTGTCAATATCCAAAAAACTCACGTGGCATGTCTCAAAAGAACTATCTCGTCACAAGAGTCTCAACGTCGTAGTTTTCTCAACATTCAGATGCTACGTTTGAATGTTATGGTTATTTTAGTGAAAAGGGGCTGGTTGGGAGTGGGTCATGTCTGACACGTGGTTTACTGACCCAATTACTTTAGGTGGGTCTGACCCGACACAATTCAATGGTTTTGAGCCGACACACTGGGCCTATCACTATTCACTCGGTTTGGACTGCATCTTAGGGCCCAGTCTCCCACATCATGTAGTTCGACAACATTTCGCATCACCCCGTGGAAAGGGGCACACCGCCCTCACCTTGTTTGGACGGTCTGCTTATGCTTACCATTATTCCTTCATATGGTCTGTCGATTTCATACCAATTATCGATGTGGCATATCCACATCCCCAAACTTCTCTTCTATATCCCACCATGTTCATGGGAATATCACCCCCTACGATTGAACCACCACTAGTACCTTTAGCCACCACCCACACCAGCGCACCATTGGGGTCTTCCACGGGCCACCAGATACACTCTGGTTATGTGTTCTTCAATCGATAAGATGATAAAAAATACTTGGGTTGATGTCTTCAGTTTCATGGGCTCGAATCCATGACAAGATACATCTCATTTTAATGTTGTTAGACCCGTGATATTTTTTACAATACATTGATCTATTCACCCCCATCATCATCACACCTCTGTTTTGCCTCATCCATTCTGGGAATGTGATATCAGATCATTTCACCATGAAACGAATTTACAACTATAAATTAGTCTGTACATGTCGAGTCATTGGAAAAATGTAGAACTCCCATGAAGAACAATCAATTGGGGGATAAAAGCACAAGAACCAGATGAATGAATGAACCTTAATTGATGTTCAGATCGATCTCTATACATCAACATTAGAATATGAATCGAATAAACCGAAATAAATCATTATGATTAATCTCCTGTTAAAACCTCGCACTGATAACTCCCTTCCTACAAAACACACTATTCATGATTCAATCCATCATTCAATTGACTATCATTCATTATAGAAAATAATAATAGGGAAAATTACAAAGGAAACAACCTCCCTACATGGAGTTGGGATATGGTAGTGTCAGGGTTCGATCATCGATCCATTATCATATATTTGTTTGATCCACTACTCTCTGATCGGTGTTTTGACCACGATCTATCAATCCATAGGCTTTAATCTGAAGGGCTCTATCTCCTTGCTTCAAAGTATTCCAGGGTTATGTAAACAATGCTAGATATTCATAAAGAAGACCTATTATATAAAAACCCATGATGCATCAATAAAAATATTTTTATTAAATATTTTTATGAAGATTATGTTAGAAAAAAAATATGCACCCTCGACTTTTGGGGATCAAGGTTAGGCCCCACCAAGGATAAAGTCATTGTTTCAGAAGAAACTATGCCCATTGATTTTTGATCCGGGAATCCATTTCAAAGATACTAATGTTAAAAGTTTACTTCCCGAGTGATTTTAATTAAAAAATGAAATTTATTTAATGATTCATTCTGGGCACATCGAGGCTCAGAATCACACGGTATCATATCCCTCAGTCTCACAATTTTCAAAAATAATTTCTAAAAAATAAATTCATAAATTCCATGTTATTATAGATGTGAGGGTTATAAATATTATAATCATGTGATAACATTATCATACCCTATTTTACATTTATATAATTACAAATCCCCCCTTGTTTAACCTTATTGAGTATCTGAGATCACCCCTTTTTATGTTTACTTTTCCCCATGTTATGAAGAGATTTATTATGTATGATGTGATTAAAAACAGTTATATCCATGGAGATCATGGTGGGGGATAAGTTTGACCAGTTATGTACCAGTTTTTATGATGCAATGATACCAAGGGTATTAAAATAATAAATTATTTAGGTGACTTTTTATGTAATGTATTATCTATTCATAAAAAACGATGTAATTATATTCTATCAAAAGAAATAATCCCTATATTACCACCCATAGAATGTTAGGTAATAATTATAATGTGATATCATAGTTATATAAGTATAATAAATTCATAAATATCATCTACATATATTAAACATATCATTAAATACAACATTGAAAGGTGGAGATAAAAAAACAAATTATAACAGTTCATGAAGAAGTACTATGTCGTACACATGATTGATAGAGTCAATCCCATTTTGACAGAAGTGGAGATGGGTCTCTAATACTTAATTAACATATTAACAGAAAAGTATATAGTGTATATTTTTTATTTATCATATTATTAATATAATATTTTGTGTAAGATGCAGATGAAATGTAACAAATACAAACAGTTAATAATTTTACCTCTACATCGGAGATCCTTTTAGGATTATACCAAAAGATTTTTTAGTAGTTCATAATAATGTAAATAATTATGTTAGCGTTCAGGGAGGGAATTATTGGAGATATTTTGTGTTTAATGGATGATCCAAAAGGTTTTGGACGTGTAGAGTGGAGAAGATAGGGGTGGGATTTTTGAATTTAGGGAGAGTAGACACCAAGAATTTTTTAAAAGATAAACAGATATACACCTTTTTTCTAAGAAAGAAGCCTCCAAAATGAGTCATTATCAAATATTATTTGTAATTAGGACGATATATGTCCATATATGGATAGTGTGTAGGGGTTATTCCATATTAAACATTTATATTCTTAATTTAGCCCTCAATAAACCAATTTTTACCTTAGTTGTGACAATAAATTTAAAATGATTTTAATTTTAAAAAAATATTATGTTGATCTTATAGGATAATATATATTATTCAGATTCTAAATATGTAATTCTTTTAACCAAATTCAATTCAGATAAGTTAAATATTTCAATTTAAAATTAAACTTTAAGACACATCAAAAAATGGTTTTTCCAAAAAAATACATTCAAAATATTAAAAATAATATATATATATATATTATTTTATTATGAACTTAATTAGAATGAACTAAATTAATAAAAAATAAATATATTTTTAATTATTTTACTATGAAACCAATTAAAAATATAAATAATTTTTTCAATAATTTTAATGAAAGTGCAGTTTTCATTAAAAACATTATCTTTTACCATTAATCATAATAATTATTATTTATGAAAAATTTATAAAAATTTAATCCAAAGGGTATATTGAAGTCTAGATTTATATAGTTAATTTTATCATTTAATATAACTTAACAAAACATTTTATCATTTAATTTTAAATCATTTGTGCAAAGAAAAACCAGAACGTCTTTTAGAAAAATATTTTTTTTCAAAAAACATTTTTTTCTATCAAAAGGTGGTTATTTTATTTTTAATAAACATATAACCATTGAAATTATTATATATATTAGTAAACCATATATTTTTCATTATTTATTTATTTATTTTCTTACAACAAAAGCTTATGTCTTGGTTATATTGGACATGTTTATATAATAAATATTTAATATAGTTTAGAGTTTCATTTAAATTTATTGTGCTATGTATCACCAGATATCAAAGAGATTGAATTTATTTACAAATAAATATATCTTACAGTCTCATGGTATTACAAACTCTTATAATCTGGATGTTTTATTTTATATACACTATCTATGTTGATGTTCCTCTTTAAAAACATTATGGTGTTACACTTATTCCATTTCATTACAGTGTAATTTCAATCAGAGAGGACTAAGAAACATCAATATGGTTATAAATACCTGAAAAGGAAACAAAATATTCAGATGATGAGAAATTATTATAATTAAACATTGACGATGATATAGTTTTAAAATTTGGTAATATGTAATTTGTTGAATATATATAAAATTTATACAAGGGAATTTTAATAACATTAAATTTTATGATATGGTTATTTCTAAATAAATATGATTTGTTCAATAGATTTATTTACAGACAACACTTAGTTTAAATGAACTACTATATTATATTATTCCCTCACTATTGTATTTGACGATATGAATATGAATAAAAATTTATGAAATACTCATGTTTTAAAAATAAATAAATTTAATTCCATGGTTATAAAATGATTCGGAGTAAAAATATCATTTGAATTGAAATGATATTTTTTTTAGAAGAGCTATTTTTTTTGAAAATAAATTAAATTAAAAACTATTAAGAAATTATTTTAATGAAATATATTCATTATAAAATCAATGCTTTTTTAAGGTTCTTTACTATTTTCTCAATTCATGAGGTATTTATAAATATTGTTTTACCACTTAAATAATTTTTTTACAAAAACTATTTTTATAGAAAATTTTCCATTTTTGTTATATCTTATTTAAACTATTTCTATGAGACAAATTTAATAAAATTAATTCCATTTTTGGAATCTTGTGCTGAATTTTTTTTACAATTTTTCCGTTTATTTTTTGGACATTATGATCATTTACCATGGTAAATATTATTCACCTCGTTAAGGCTAAAACAACAAAAATAGAGTTAAAATAGTGGGATAATGCTTTATATTTTTTTATTACAATTACCTTTATCCAATTTTATTATCTATTTTACTCCATTCACATCCATTAATAATAACAATGTGAAAATGGTTCTATTTTTTATTTATTATGATAGATATAATATTTTATGAAATCGATAAATACATTATGTTACTATATAGATATTTTTATTTCAAGTTTTATTATAATGATATAAAGAGGTAATGTTGGGTTATAAATGTAAATATAAAATATGAATGATGTTTTTATACCATGGTAATTAGAATTTCATTTTATTTTTATTGATTAACTGCCATGATTTCTTTCAAATGGATAATGAATTATTTATTCAATTTGTAGAAAAATAAAATATTGGGTTTTAAATATAATAAAAGTAATAAAATATGGGTAAATTATTGGGTTCGAAGAATTTTTTATTGAAAAGTTATAAAATTTTGATTTTTTGAAGGATTATATTCCAATTATATTTCAATCATGTTTCATTTGATGTCATACATTGTTAATAGTCATGAAAATGTCATCAATGGTATCATAAGTTGAGAAATATTTGAATAAATTAATTAAATGTAATAAAAGAAATATATTCAGACAGCTGAATGGTAAATGATTTATAATATCATCAAATACCCATTTATGATCCACCATCCATTTTATGATGAAATTATTGACCATTAATGAGTAAAAACTATTGATGTTATAGTCATTTTTAAAAGCATTGATAGGGGTTAATTCAAGATATACATTTATTATTTCAAATACAATTTTGATAAATAACATTGGATGCACATATTTAGACCTCATAATATCGTACCTTTGAAAATATATCAATTTGTAATCAATTTTCTTGATTATGAAATAATTATATTCTATTAGTTTATGAAATTCAATGTGTGTCCACTCCCACTATTTTAAACGGACTCCACCATTCTATTATTTACATAATATTGATCCATATATATTGAAAAAAAACCTATAAAGTTCACATATAATCATACCTATTCATTTTGTATATTGTTTTTCTTATTAAATTAAAAAACAAAGGGTCCCTAATAAACGATCTAAAGGACGATTACAGAAGAAATTGTAATCATCATACCAGACCTCTTAAAATTTATTTTTATATATACACCCACAAATCCTATGGTATTGATAAAAATATAATAACATCAGTATCCTTGAAAACCGTAAATTCATTTAGAATAGTCCAACCTCCACTATTCACTGTCTTTTTCATAAAATTAGAAAAAAGTGTCATCCGTGCATACATATGGATTACAAGCCCCATGTAGAGATACGATTCATTTTCAATATCTATATTTCATTAAAGGATATTATGAAATGATTAAATTTTATATATTAAATATATTATATAAATATACTTCAGGAATAATAATATTATATCGACCTTCTTACATTATAATTAGTTGAATAATGATAATGTCATTTGTGTGTATGTGTGGACCACCATCTCCGTAATGTGATACAATTTATATTTTGTAAATAAAATGGGTAAATTTAATTCACATGAATATGTTTTCAAGAATATAAAAATATTTATAAATTATTAAATAAATTCAAATTTTCAATCATTATTTTCCCGTGAAAATGAAAAAGGGTTTATAAGTACATATAACATCTCATCACCAAGAATGATGTATATCGTTTTTTAACTATATCTTTTAATGATGAATCTATATATATATATTAATAATATATAATAGTTTTATATCATGAATAAAATTTTGGAATTTATGGATCCATTATAAATGAATAAGGACTACAACTTCTTAACTGAAAAACACCTAAAAATAGTAAACGCTAAGAAAAAATGATTTTAATAAGTAATTATCAATAAACAAGTGTTTAAAAAATATATGTATAGAATACATGATATTATTATTAGGTAGTAATATAAAATTATAAATAATAGTGGGTGAATTGTGTTTTTTATAATCTTCCACAATTTTATTTGTTGACGCCAACTATAGATTATGCATATAAGAATTGTTTATCTTCTATAGAAAAGTAAATGCAATGGATAAAATAGATATATAGAACATGATTGTTTATAGTGATTTCGGGCCTAAATATCCCCTATTCCACTCCCCCTATTACACTCTCAGTAGTTTTATGAATTTCACTAGTTAGGTCCTCATATCAAAACATCAATCAACAAGTAATTTCAGGATGTTGACATCAATACAAATAAGGCAAAAAACAAAGCCTTCTGGTTCTATAATAGACAAATGAATATCTGTATCCTAGATTGAGGAGCTGATACTCGACCACATCATAGTATTAGTAGTTGAAACTCCTAAAAAATGTTTTCTAAAAAAGAGTTCTAATTGAACATCACAGTTGTAACAGTAACTGACAGTAAATTGATCTTCTTCTCCAAAAAATAGTTTCATCCTGAAGGAGTAGTTACAAAGAAATTAGATTGAAATAGGTATTTAAATAAGATAAAAAAACTATTAGAAGTAGTATAATAATTGTAAATAAAAGGTTCAAAACATGTATATCTCTAATCTGCATCTTATTATGTAGATAATAGGGTCTGATCGATTGTTGCAAAAGATCTGTAAAAGATCCTTACAAGAATGCAGTTTTAACATAAATATGTGTCGCAATATGCTTCACTTCTTCTTTGAAACACACAACCACACACATGTATATATATTTAAAAAATACACTGATAGAATAAATAAAGTAACGAACCTTATTTACAATTCTAGATCCAACAAAATCGCTTGATAAATCCTGAGAATTCAAATTCATAAGACGACTCAGAGTAGTCGTCACTTCCCTTAATAATAGGGGATAATTTATCCATTGAATATGATTCATTAAATAAATCATAACTATCTATTAATCATTTCAATACAAGATCTAAACATCCTGATATTCCACAATGGTAGTTGCACAAAACCCAGATTAAATCGAAAATCCAAATCTCCGATGTTGAAAAGTAAACTGTATGGTTCCTTCAAAAAATGAAAAAATTACAAATGTATCATTAAACTATGTAGAGTTCATTATCCAAACATAGGGTTGAAAATTAAATGTTGATCAAAAAATTATGGAAGATGATCCATACAATTTCTTCTTAAAATTAGGGTTCCATACATACGTACGGTTCATCAAGAATAATTTTTTTCTTTGTCAAAGTAAGATTACATCCAAATGTATGGTTCATTATATATACATTTCTATCAATGTAGGGTTTATTGACCATATATTATAATCCTTTAACATTAGCTATAATACAAATTTAGTGCTTTTTATTATGTTATGTTCTTCAATGAAGCGTATGAACATTGTTTCCAGAATATGCATAGGAGAATTTCAAACAATTTGGTAAATATTCCTCATCAATAAAAAGTATGAATATAATTACGAATTAAGAATTATAAATAATATCAATTAACTAAAATACAATTAATGTATTATCATTGGTAAGAAAAAAATGGTATTTGTGAGCATAAAAATCAATAAGATTTATAGAGTATTTTTGAGATAATACATTCCCAAAAACCTTCCCAATTTTGATGATAAAAAAAAGCCCATAAAATCAGTAATATAAATTAGAATCTTCCATTAACTTAAAAAAATTATATATTAGTTTTGACATAATTATTTGATATAAAATATTTTAATGTTGATCCAAATTTCACCCCATTTTCTGAGATCAAAAGGAATGTATAGAAAAATATTAAAACACATAAAAATTTGCTCATATCAGTAAGTTAATGTTATTATAATTTTTTTATATAAATAAGACTAGAATTTTGGATATAGAAATAAATAGAAAAGAACATGAAATAATTTACTACAAATAATAATAAATAAATTTTATTAATCATATATATTAAAAGTACAATAATAAGTGTGACATCGAAACTAGTTTTCTAACTTATATGGTTAGGGTATATATGGTTGAGTAGGATTTTTCTCGGTTATGGTTCTATTAGATTTTGAAAAGCATGAAATGTCAAACCACAACCCAAAACAACACTATTATTTCATTTAATTTTGAGTTTCCATTAAATTTTATTCATTTTCAATATTTTATTTTTTTTAAATTTAACCAAATCAATTATTATAAAAATAATATGAAAAAACATAATCTATCCCTTCCCCATTATCTTGTAGTCATCCTCCTCCCTTGTAACACCTCGAGATTTTATGAAAAATATTCTTTTTAATTTCATTAATGTCTTGTGTTGTACGCTACACCAAAAGGAGATTGCACAACACGCATCATTGACTTTCCTTACATTACACGCAATCGCGACCTTCCTCGATAGCGTGTGTAGTACGCAATACCGAGTTTCACTAAACAACGATATGCTATTAAAATATTATTAAAACTAGCCGTTATGAATAGTAATAACAACCTTTTAAAATTTTAGAAATTTTATCTCTCAAAATGGACTTCATTTTTGGATTCGGAATATCGAAATTAGCTTAGGGTGAAATTTTGGTACTTTTCGGATAACTTTCATATTCGGATGAATAGTGAAAATTACTAAATTTTAATTAAAAACAACTTTTTTAATTGAAATAATTAATAGTGATAAATTTTTAATTTGAGTGGTTTTAAAGTATATTTAGAATATATTTTTACAATTTAATACAATGTTGGTCATTGGATGTAATTTCACATTTAAACCAGTTATAAACAAGTGTCAATCTTTTGATAGTTATTATCTCTTAAGAACAGGCTATTTGTTTTGACGACGGGAATTAATTTTTAAATTAATTAATGAAACTAATATGTTTTTAATTTGGTAAAATATACATCATTTTTGAGTTCATAATATCAAATATATCTTAGGCCTAATTTTTGGTATTTTTCTGGAAACGTTCATTTTTTGATGAATAGTGAAACCACTAAGTGGTAGTTAAAAAAAATGAATTTTTCATAAAACATAATTTTACAACTTCTGTGGGTGTAATTTCAAAAATCCGAGAGACACGGTTGATGTCAATAAGTAAAATGTGGTTCAATGAGATGAAAATAATTTTTGGTGAATAGTAACTTTTTACTTTTTTTTACTACGGTTAAAAGTAAATAGGGTAATTAAGGGTAAAAATGATATTATTATTACCCTAACACATGTCCTAATTCTATTGGATAAGTGTAATTCGACCAAAAACAACCTTATGAATAAAATATGACCATTTAGGCCCACTAGGATTAGATTAGGACATTTATTATTAATTTATTTAAAGAAGGGTTAAAATAGTTAAAATCAAAGTTTAATAAGTATATCATTTTTAATATAGGGTTATACATAAGATAAATTAGACTATAAATATTCATTAGCAAGCTAAAAATATTTCCTACATAATGATATTTTATTTGTAATTTTTATACTTTAAATAAGTTAATTTATTTATGACACAAAGATGATGCAGTAATTATCTTATTAATGAAATATTGACATAATTGATGTTATAAATACCCAAATAAATATAATTTGAGACTTTTTATGAATTACACTAATTTTCTAGGTTAATATGACATGTTAGTATTGATTTAATTATATTTTTTTGAACTAATAATTCTGTTATGATTTTCACAAAAATAAATTACTAAATAGTGTCAAAATTGACATAAAATAGTTTTTAAAAACAATATTATATTATTAATTGTTATTTTATTACTAAAAGTCTAAGGTTCTGAAAAATGACTTATATAGGGTTATATATATTAATAATAGACAACTTGGGTTCGTTTGGCTTGATATAGTAAGTTTATTAACCTTATAGTGTAAGAAAACAAGAAGACACGGTAAAAGTTAAATTATCTAACTTAAAGTTAAATCTAAATGATAAGGTTAAAATTGATATCTAAACTTGTCTAAATTCTATTGGATGAGGGAATTTCGACCCCTACCCACCTTAGCTTATAAATATATCAATTTGGAGCTATTAAAATCCGAATTTGACTTTATAATAAAATAATATTTTTTGTTATTCCAAAGGTGCCCCTCTCCTCCCTTATAAAAGGGAACCTCCTCCCCCTCTTCCTCACACCACTTTGAGACTTCAATCTCGGCCAAACCCTTCCAATTTCCCTTCTCAACTTCCCTAGAAACATCCTAGAGGTTCTGGTCTTCCTCAAAGACCAATTCTAGTGCCCTAAAAGGAGATCTCAAAGAGGCGCTTCAAAGAAGAGGTAATGTTCGTTACTGATTATTTCAACTTTATTTGTTCTTCCACTTATTCTTCTTAGGTTGTTTCATTATTAAGTAATAACATCAGTATCACTCATATACTGATATGTTATTATAAGTATGAAACAACCCTATTTCACTATCTATCCATCCTACGGAAAATGAAATCACCGCGCGTGCGTAAGTACGGAATACCGTCTCCACGCCGTGGTGTAATCTATTTTCCACCACCACCTTACGTGGATGGGTATAATGGTGTAAATAATAACTATATATGATTATTGTAAATTTATATTTATTCTTAAATAGTATACATACAATACAATACAATTCAACGATCATGAGAATGATATCATCGCTCGTGCGTACGTACGAACTACCGTCTCCACCACGCGATGAGATTCATTCTCCACGTTAACCATTCAAGAATGATTATAAAGTATATATAATAAGTAGTCATGAAATATATTACATAATAATACTACTTGATTTATATATATATATATATATTTATGTCATCTACTTAATTCCACTCAATTCAATAAGGAAACGAAAACAGCGTTCATGCGTACGTACGGCCTACCGTCTCCATGAACAGTGTATTTATTTCTATTTATCGATCCATTATATATATGTATGTTCTGAATATATATTATATATAAATCATGTTTTATATTCTGTAATTAATTAATCATGATCTAAGTAATCATATGAATAATTACAAGTTAAAACACGAACGACAAATGAGACGATTTTACCCAAAACGCTACTTTAACATGAATTTACAAAAGAACGGGTAATATAAAGTCATAAGTGAACCATATATGATATAATAACAATGAATATGATTCTTTAATAAGTCAATGACATTATTTAAATCATTATACAGGAGGTTCGGACACTTACGAAGCAAATCGGACCTAAGGTAAGGGAAATATCACAATCTCATTTTTATCCGAGATTGTTTATACTTTGGTATTTACTGGGGTGTATTTTATCATCCACATCCATGTTTCCTCAATATGTAATATTATTTCCACTCACCTAAAATTGTTTAAATCTAATTTTATCCTTTGGTGAGTTTTTAGTAAAATATATGAAAGGAATCTTTTTTCATTTTTTGTACGAGGTACTTTTTGACTTTTCCGACAAAAGTACGATGAATGTTTATTTTTAACTTATACGGCATGAATTGATTTTTAAAACATTATTTCCAAGAAGCTTCCTTTAAAAGTTTTCAAGTTTATTTTTAATCAACTTCTTTTATTTTATAATTGTATGACATGTTAAGAAAGGAAAAGTGTTTTTGAAGCAGAAAGGATATTTTCCTCAAGAATGGAGTTCAAGTGTTTTATCAAAATTATTTTCCATCTAAGACAATAAAGGGTTTTGTTTCTATCCCTATTATTACATTTACTTGATTATGTTGTGATGGAAATATTTTTATGAATTCCTTTATCTTATTTGAATTGTTTTATGATGTCATGATGTTTACGATTCCCATTTTTATTACATGGGTTATGCAATGATGTATGATTTATGATTTTGTGGCACACATAAGAATGGTATCATTATGAGATGGGTGGGGCCTATATCTCCCTCCAATACATTGGGTAAAGATTTTATATCTCATGAGATAGACATGGCTGGAACGGTAGGTTATACCGGTTCAGTGAAACAGGACTGAAACGTGGGTGACTCGGTTCAGAAATGGACTTTGCCCACTAAGATAGTCTTGGCAATGAGTCTTGACTAATAAGATATGATTCTCTGTGATTATGTGTGTATGCCACAAAGTTTCATGTTTTAAGTTATGATTATTGGGATTTCATTTCACTAATATGATTTATCCCATGTTATGAAATTATGCTCTCTTTTGCAGGTTAAGATTTCCAAAATGTTATGTTCTTATGAATATGATGTGATTGATATTTCTTTTGTTTACCCTTACTGAGCATTTGAGCTCACCCTTTTATGTTTTCTTTTCCTTAGGATATAAAGAAAGGTTTTAGGTAAAAAAAAAGGAAGATCTTTATGGGAGATGTTGAAGATCTTTCACCACGATTAGAAGATTATATTCCGAGTTTCCAAAGACACTAAACTATTACGATCCTTGTGTGTGTGTTTTTATTATGTACTAAGTATTCCGAAAAAGTAATGTAATGTCCATGTACGTCATGCTTCGGGTCTCTATAGTTGGTATCAGAGGAAAGGTTTAGTCAACCTTTGGAAACTAGGATGCGAAAACGTTAGTGAGATCCCTAGAGATATTTCTATGGTATGTCTAGGGATGTATCTAAGGTTAAGTATACAAATAGGTTATAGTCCTAGAATTGCGCTAACGATCTTAGAATTTAACCTAAGATGTTAGATATTGAGGGTACTCCCCCTTTACTATGTTGTTTTCTCTAGCATGATTTTTGCCTCTCACAAGATTCTTTTTGTGTTTTAGTTAATGGAGGGAACCAGAAGGAATTCGGTTAACAATGAATCCAATGGAAAAATTGGTGACAATGAGCAACAAAATTTTGTAATTCCTAGAGAGAAAGATATTGTGATTATGCCAAATCAGTCATCGTGATATATGATTAACAAGGTGAAATTTAGTGGTATGCCTAATTCATCAAAGTAGAGGAAGATAAACTATTATGCATGTTCGCATTTTGAGGAGCATAAAGGAAGATTGAGATTTCTAAAGAAGGGAAGAAGAACCATGAGGAATACCTCAAATGGAGGGACCGATGTTATCTGTGTGGAGAAAAGGTTCATAGAGTGACAGACTGTTATGGAGTTCAATGTATTATTTGTGGAGAACATGGGCATTACCCAACTCAATGCCCTGACCTAAAAAGTTACTTCTAAATCAAGGAAGGACTTATTCCAGGATAGTCATTGAAGTGGATGGACTGATGTGTTTATGTATTGGTATTCAAGAATAATGTTGTTGAGGTACTTTTATGGTGTATTGAAATATTTATGTATTGGTCTATTGTGGTTTTCAATAATTTTAAGGTACCGGTAACCATGAAAAGTGATTCAAATATTTTGGAAAGTAGATGATATGCGCATAATGAAGGGATAAGGAGAAAATGAAATGTTTGACAGTATTCATGAGCTCATGATTGATATAAGGACTAAGTGATATCATGGTTAGAGTATATAGAATTTTGAGGATTTTGGTATGTGGAAAGAGTTAACTTTTAACAGCATTCATGTTTTCACTAAGGTTCAATGGGTATTCAAGAGAATACATGATTAAGGCCTTTGAATATTTGGAATGTGACCAACAAGACATATCTTATGATATATGGGGATCAATGATGGTATTAAATCTCTGGTAATCGTTTTCACTATATTATGAGAGTGGACTGCAGTATTATGGATAAGCCTAAAGATTAGAATGGATTATGTTGGACATAAGTTATTATTATTTAAGGATAGAAGTTTTTTCGATATTATTGATGGGATGTTATAGTAATATAGTTTTAGAAAAAGGAAAACCTGCAGGACGGGCGACAGCCCATCGCGTCGGGCAAGGCCGTGGGAATCGAACCCACAACCGAAGTGCGACTGGCCTTTATCGCCTACCAATGGCCTACAGGAAGTCCCTAGTTAGTTGAAACTAGTTTTATTTTATTAAGCGGTATGATATATGAAGTATAAGTTCATTTTAGGAACCATATATGATTAATCTCACTATAGATGGACTTATGTATTTTTTGATAACTTTTCTAACCTTTTGTTTGAGACAGATGGAATGACCCAGCATTCTATCACATGATCTGCTAACACATCACGAATGAAAAATTCAACTTCATTTCTTTAAGAGATGAAGTGGAAATTGTCCAAAGAACGAAAAACGGTGAGACTATACCAAAATCACGAAAGTATTTCTTCTAATTCCAATTTCATAAACTTTAGGGAAATTATCTTGAAAACCAAAAATGTTGTCCTAGTGCTCTTATATCTGGTGAATCAGATGGTACCTTAGATCATCACAAATTTATGGCTTTGTGATTGTTGGCTTATCCATAGCCATGTTCTCTACCACTCTCCATCAGAACATGATGGTTAGATTTCTCTTCCATATCCATATTTTCACCTATGTGGAAACCCAGTGATTAGTTTATTTGGGTAACTGTTACGTTTCATAATTTTGTTTTTAAATATTGGTTTTGGTATTCCTTTTTACGATGTGGGTTTCTATCAAATAGTAAACCATTTATAACCCTGACGAATTTCGAGGGAGAAATTCATTTTAAGGGGGGTAGAATGTAACACCCTGAGATTTTATGAAAAATATTCTTTTTAATTTCATTAATGTCTTGTGTTGTACGCTACACCAAAAGGAGCTTACACAACACGTATCCTTGACTTGCCTTACATTACAGGCAATCGCGACCTTCCTCGATAGCGTGTGTAGTATGCAATACCGAGTTTCACTAAACAACGATATGCTATTAAAATATTATTAAAACTAGCCGTTATGAATAGTAATAACCACCTTTTAAAATTTTATAAATTTTATCTCTAAAAATGGACTTCATTTTTGGATTTGGAATATCGAAATTAGCTTAGGGTGAAATTTTGGTACTTTTTGGATAACTTTCATATTCTGATGAATAGTGAAAATTACTAAATTTTAATTAAAAACAACTTTTTTAATCGAAATAATTAACAGTGATAAATTTTTAATTTGAGTAGTTTTAAAGTATATTTAGAATATATTTTTACAATTAAATACAATGTTGGTCATTAGATGTAATTTCACATTTAAACCAGTTATAAACAAGTGTCAATCTTTTGATAGTTATTATCTCTTAAGAACACGCTATTTGTTTTGACGACGGGAATTAATTTTTAAATTAATTAATGCAACTAATATGTTTTGAATTTGGTAAAATATACATCATTTTTGAGTTCATAATATCAAATATATCTTAGGCCTAATTTTTGGTATTATTCTGGAAACTTTCATTTTTTGATGAATAGTGAAACCACTAAGTGGTAGTTAAACAAAATGAATTTTTCATAAAACTTAATTTTACCGCTTCTGTGGATGGAATTTCAAAAATCCGAGCGACACGGTTGATTTCATTAAGTAAAATGTGGTTCAATGAGATGAAAATAATTTTTGGTGAATAGTAACTTTTTACTTTTTTTTACCACGGTTAAAAGTAAATAGGGTAATTAAAGATAAAAATGATATTATTATTACCCTAAAACATGTCCTAATTCTATTGGATAAGTTTAATTCGACCAAAAAAACCTTAGGAATAAAATATGACCATTTAGGCCCACATGGATTAGATTAGGACATTTATTATTAATTTATTTAAAGAAGGGTTAAAATAGTTAAAATCAAAGTTTAATAAGTATATCATCTTTAATATAGGGTTATACATAAGAAAAATTCGACTATAAATATTCATTAGAAAGCTAAAAATATTTCCTAAATAATGATATTTTATTTGTAATTTTTAGACTTTAAATAATTTAATTTATTTATGACATAAAGATGATGCAATAATTATCTTATTAATGAAATATTGACATAATTGATGTTATAAATACCCAAATAAATATAATTTGAGACTTTTTATGAATTACACTAATTTTCTAGGTTAATATGACATGTTAGTATTGATTTAAATATCTTTTTTCTAACTAATCATTCTTTTATTATTTTCACAAAAATCAATTACTAAATAGTGTCAAAATTGACATAAAATAGTTTTTAAAAAAAATATTATATTATTAATTGTTATATTATTCCTAAAAGTCTAAGGTTCGGCCAAATGACTTAGATAGGGTTATATATATTAATTATAAATAACTTGGGGTTCGTTTGGCTTGATATAGTAAGTTTATTAACCTTATAGTGTAAGAAAACAAGAAGACACGGTAAAAGTTAAATTATCTAACTTAAAGTTAAATCTAAATGATAAGGTTAAAATTGATACCTAAAATTGTCTAAATTCTATTGGATGAGGAGATTTCAACCCCTACCCACCTTATCTTCGAAATATATCAATTTTTAGCTATTAAAAACCGAATTTGACTTTATAATAAAATAATATTTTTTGTTATTCCAAAGGTGCCCCTCTCCTCCCTTATAAAAGGGCACCTCCTCCCCCTCTTCCTCACACCACTTTGAGCCTTCAAGATCGGCCAAACCCTGCCAATTTCTCTTCTCAACTTCCCTAGAAACATCCTAGAGGTTCTGGTCTTCCTCAAAGACCAATTCTAGTGCCCTAAAAGGAGATCTCAAAGAGGCGCTTTAAACAAGAGGTAATGTCCGTTACCGATTCTTTCAACTTTATTTCTTCTTCCACTTCTTCTTCTTAGGTTGTTTCATTATAAAGTAATAACATCAGTATCACTCATATACGGATATGTTATTATAAGTATGAAACAACCCTATTTCACTATCTATCCATCCTACGGAAAATGAAATCACCGCGCGTGCGTACGTACGGAATACCGTCTCCATGCCGTGGTGTAATCTATTTTCCACCACCACCTTACTTGGATGGGTATAATGGTGTAAATAATAACAATATATGATTATTTTAAAGTTATATTGATTCTTAAATAGTATACATACACTACAATACAATTCAACGATCATGAGAACGATATCATCGCTCGTGCGTACGTACGAACTACCTTCTCCACGACGCGATGAGATTCATTCTCCATGTTAACCATTCATGAATGATTATAAAGTATATTTAATAAGTAGTCATGAAATATATGACATAATAATACTACTGGATTTATTTATATATATATTTATGTCATCTACTTAATTCCACTCAATTCAATAAGGAAACGAAAACAGTGTTCATGCGTACGTACGGCCTACCGTCTCCATGAATGGTGTATTTCTTTCCATTTATCGATCCATTATATATATGTATATTCTGAATATATATTATATATAAATCATGTTTTATATTCTGTAATTAAGTAATCATGATCTAAGTAATCATATGAATAATTACAAGTTAAAACACGAACGACAAATGAGACGATTTTACCCAAAACGCTACTTTAACACGAATTTACAAAATAACGGGTAATATAAAGTCATAAGTGAACCATATATGATATAATAACAATGAATATGATTCTGTAATAAGTCAATGACATTATTTAAATCATTATACAGGAGGTTCGGACACTTACGAAGCAAATCGGACCTAAGGTAAGGGAAATATCACAATCTCATTTTTATCCGAGATTGTTTATACTTTGGTATTTAATGGGGTGTATTTTATCATCCACATCCATGTTTCCTCAATATGTAATATTATTTCCATCCACGTATAATTGTTTAAATCCAATTTTATCCTTCGGTGAGTTTTTAGTAAAAGATATGAAAGGAATCTTTTTTCGTTTTTCGTACGAGGTACTTTTTGACTTTTCCGACAAAAGTACGATGAATGTTTTTTTAACTTATACGGCATGAATGGGTTTTTAAAACATTATTTCCAAGAATCTTCCTTTACAATTTTTCTAGTTTATTTTTAATCAAATTCTTTTAGTTTATAATTGTATGACATGTTAAGAAAGGAAAAGTGTTTTTGAAGTAGAAAGGATATTTTTCTCAAGAATGGAGTTCAAGTGTTTTATCAAAATTATTTTCCATCTAAGATAATAAAGGGTTCTGTTTCTATCCCTATTATTACATTTACTTGATTATGTTGTGATGTAAATATTTTTATGAATTCCTTTATCTTATATGAATTGTTTTATGATGTCATGATGTTTAATATTCCCATTTTTATTACATGGGTTATGCAATGATGTATGATTTATGATTTTGTGGCACACATAAGAATGGTATAATTATGAGATGGGTGGGACCTATATCTCCCTCCAATGCATTGGGTAAAGATTTTATATCTCATGAGATAGACATGGCTGGAACAGTAGGTTAGACCGATTCAGTGAAACAGGACTGAAACGAGGGTGACTCGGTTCAGAAATGGACTTTGTCCACTAAGATAGTCTTGGAAATGAGTCTTGACTAATAAGATATGATTCTCTATGATTATGTGTGTATGCCACAAAGTTTTATGTTTTAAGTTATGATTATTGGGATTTCATTTCACTACTATTATTTATCCCATGTTATGAAATTATGCTCTCTTTTGCAGGTTGAGATTTCCAAAATGTTATGTTCTTATGAATATGATGTGATTGATATTTCTTTTGTTTACCCTTACTGAGCATTTGAGCTCACCCTTTTATGTTTTATTTTCCCCAGGATATAAAGAAAGGTTTTAGGTAAAAAAAGGAAGATCTTTATGGGAGATGTTGAAGATCTTTCACCACGATTAGAAGATTATATTCCGAGTTTCCAAAGACACTAAACTATTACGATCCTTGTGTGTGTGTTTTTGTGATGTACTAAGTATTCCGAAAAAGTAATGTAATGTCCATGTACGTCAAGCTTCGGGTCTCTACATCCCTTCCCATCAGATTCATGTGATGGACCCCCTCCTCCCTTTCCATTCTCAACGCCACCCCTACCGGATCTCTCTGGCATGCCCCCTCCCCTCCACCGGTCGTTCCTCCACCATCGGTGCCTTCTCATTACTCTGGTCACGTGACACATCCCTAACCCACAGAACTCTCAGTCAGGAACACTCTTCCTTACTAACGATCCTCCCTTCACCTCGGGTCCCACCATATTTCATAGGCTTTCTAGATCATCTAACCTTGGTAAGGTCACAACTCCCATCTCCTTTTGTTTTCTATTGTTTTTTCTTCTTCATGTGGCCCCTATTGTCTTGGTTGAATCCTATGTAATGGGATAAATGGGTATTGCTAATTTATTCCATTTTTAAGGTGTGTGGTGGATCTCCCAGGTCATCCTCATGCGGGTTTCATCATCTGCCGACAATGGTGAAGCACTTCAGTCCATTCCAGTTCATTTGTCATCGCTTGGGGTTGAATTATTTTACCATATTATTTATTTAGTTAATTTTAAGGTGCTCTAAATTTTATTTTCCTATAGTGGAGTGTGATTTGGTAATGTTTTAACATTTCTATGGGTAATAAATTAGTTTTTTCATAATAAATGGATTTGTTTTGTGTATATTTTATTATAATGTTTCTGGAAAAAAAAATTTCCTTGATTGCAAAGTGAAAATTATATTTACAAAGGAACATGAGGTGAGTATTTTTTGGAAATGATTTTTTATTAATGAATGGAGTAATGTTAGAATATAGGCATTGTCATGTATTTTTTACATATGAAATGTAGATTTTTTAAGCATAAAAATACATGTTTCGAAAATTATTTTGTGATGTGTTTAGATTAATAAAATAAATATGCTTTCTAGGGAATTGGATGAGAATGTGTTTGTTTTTATTTTGTTAGACAAAGGGGAATTTATAAATTGTGTATGTGATGGTAAAATCATTTGAAATTTGTTTTTGGTGTTAGTAAAATGGAATGAATCGATTGGTATTGGCATATAGGCCTTTTGGGCACATTAAGTATGAGTTGTGTATTATTAAATAATGGGAAAGTAGTTTTGGAAATGATTTTATTTTATTTGTGGGTTTCCTATAGGTTAATCTATTTTTTCGGTGTCTCCTTGAAGGGTTGTACACATATACATAGGTAAGTATATATATATAATCCATACTTCCATATATTCCCTTATGGTGTGGGGAATATGTGTATTGTATTATGGCATATATATATATAGGAGTGTTTGGGTGCGCAATTACGGGGAGATCTTCATCAAAGGCACCGGGTTCCAAATTGTTCATCTTGGTCTGCTCTCTTTTGAGGTATGTTTCCCAATGCATTAGCAAATAAATTAGAGAATTATTGATTTCTTGTTCTTCACACTTTTACTTAATGAGAGTCAGTGATTTATTGTTTTATAATAATTTATTATTGTGAAAAAATTAAGACCCTCTTTGTATTTTAATTGCATGAAAAAGGTTTATTAATGGTGTTTACTAAGTGTTTTTTGAAATTTTCCGACGTCCCTTATAAATCTACATCATATTTAAAGTGGTGAAATGAGTTTCTTAAATGGGATTCAAAGAACATTGGTGGTTTTCAATGTAATGGATTGAGTATCTTCTTTTGGATATTATATTGTACAAATTGGTTTCTTGAGTTCCCTTTGAGACTTTGTAATGTTAGTTAGATTTAAAACCTTCTTTGGGATGCACCTCTTTTCTTATTGGATGTTAAAGGGAATGGATGGTTCTTAGAAGGGACGTACCTCATCTGTTGATGGTTGAAGGATATATGGAGAAAATCCCTTGGAGTGATTCATGGGTGATTTTATTTTGTGTGTGTTGGGGGTGTAAGATGAAAATGTATGTGTTTGATTTCATAGTTATAATTTGTTAACTCGCCCTTCCTTTTTAGTCTGAACATGGGAACCTAGAATTGCGAGTAGATTTTTAGTGAATGATTGTTGTACTAGTTAAGATTATAAATTGGCTATTGTCCCATAGTCAGGGATACTCTGTTATTATTATTGCCATGGGATTGGGCCACTCAACCAGGACAAGTAGGGCAACAATCGGGGCATTAGAGCATTGTAATTTCATTTATTAGGAAATACTTTCGAGATGAGTCACATGTATAATACATTATGTACTATTCACAGGTTCCTATGTTTCACCCATGTCTACTAGCACGAATGTTTGGATGCATTGTAGGATAGATACTCTTGTGTGTTATTTCCCATTTCCCTTATTGTATGATTTTTTAGATTGATTCTTGATTAGTATGGAATATATACAAAATGATAATGTCTTTTCAAATATACATGGAAAAAAGGTTTTAGAACTTTTTTATATTCTATATCTTCTTCACGACTGAAATATCATTACTATTTTAAAATTTATATGGTTCCTTGATGGGAAATAATATGGTTTATAAGTTCAAATGATGTTTGGTTTGAAAAAATAAATATTGGTTTATCAAAAATGATTTTTAGAAAACCATGACATTGAAACTTTTTTATAGTGAAAATGGATGTTTTGAAAATGGGAGATATTTTGGAAAATGTTTTTGATTTTTTTGAAGAGTTTTGATAAATGTGAAATTGGAAAATAATGTGGAATTTGAAAATGTATTTCTTTGATGAAAATGTGTGGTATTAAAATTGATTGTGGTATTTTTTTTAATGTGATAATGTTTATTTTATCCAAATCATGGTATTCTTATGATATCTAAAATATATGGATAAAGATGAAGGTATGTGGTGAGTGGATGGTTATTGGTATGTTTGGACAAGTTCTTGAGATAACACAAGAGTGTATATATGTGAGTCAAATGGAATACCAATTTCAGAGGATTGGTTCGTAAGGCATGTTATTTTTTAGGAAAAAGTTCTCTAACTAGGGTGGAGTTCAATATTTTAATATATGTGAGTGTGTGATTTTCCTTTTTTTGGGGTATTCTATTTTGGACTTTGGATTTGATGTTTTAACGTGTGATTAGAATAATTTTTTTTGTTTGAGTTATTCATTTAACGATAATGTACAAAATTTTAATTTATGATATGTTCTGATTTGGTTTTGTGATCCATGTTTATAGGTAATGTCCCACTAAGTTCTACAGGATTTTGAGAAGAATCTATTCGTGGTTCATCCATTTCATGTCTTTCGGTTAACCAATTAATTATTTAGATGTTTCATTTATCTGTTTCATATATTTAGCTGGGTTGGTCTCAATATCAGGAGATCATCCATAGGTTCCGATAATCGAATCCTTTTTATTTACTTGGTCATCCAGAACAATAGATAGCTGAGGAATTGCTTTGAAATATTGAGGATATCCTTGTTCGTCTTGAATATCCTAAAACTCTCAAATTGGAGATTTCCACATTCACATTGGAAGGCATGTGTCTGGAATGGTGGAAATCCATTATTCCAGATGAAGCATAGAATAATTTCTTGTGGGAATTATTTAAATCCATGTTCATCAAATAGTATATTCTTAATGATGGGAAAACATATATGGGTTCAAAGTAGTATGGTCTCAGGGGGTAATTCAAATCTTTTGGAGTATCCTAAGAGCTTCGCTGAGATGGTGTCAAATCTCCCAAACTTTACTGGGGATAAATTTTAAAAATATTTATTTATTGAAATGAGTGTATGATCAAAATTCATCCAAGTTGTGCCTTCATTCCATCATGATTATGAAAAAGTTGTGAGGAAGGTTTCTCATGTAAAAAAGCTGATTTAGTTGCGTTTGGCTAGATGAGATGAGGCACCAAAAATAAATTGTCTTCCACCTCAATAGATTCATTTGAGAGTATATACTAGTTGTGTTTTCAATGTGGGAAGCTTGAGCATAAGAAATTTTCTTGTAACAAAGAACATAAGATCTATAGATCATGTGGTCATTTATTTCATTTTAAATGTTTTTTCCAAGGTCGTTCCAAGAAGTGACATGGGTCCAGATCCACTCACTTGGAGAACCTTTCAACTCAGTTGGATGAACGTAGCCCTGGTGCAAGCTCAATCAAATGATTTTATCTTGTTCCAAATTCCTTTTTTGTTATAATTATTGTAATTTTTGGTTTTTCCTTCATTTCGGTGTGAAGAATGATTTTGTAGGTCCTTTTGGAATATTTTTTTAATGAGGGTGTCATTGTCGTGTTTATAATGATGCTGATATAGAATGGTGTTGTTTTCCCATCGTTTCGTTTCTCGAGTCTTTTTTGTATTTCATAGGATTCGAGAGTTATTTTATCTTTTCAAATCAATGTCTTTCTAGAGTCATAACATGGTGGGGAGACCCCCATGAGATGAGCTCATGATGAATCCTTCTCCCAAGTGTCCTTGATTGAGCATTTCCTTGTTTTCTCTCTGCATGACCCCAAACATAGTAGTTGGTTATCTTGGATAGTGGTTTGTGTAATGGATGATCACAGAGATCTCGAACAGGTCCTAACTGGTTTCAGTAATGGTTTTGGTGTTGGGGTTTAGGGTGTTCCTTAATGGGTTGTTTTTAGAAATGAGTGAGTCTTATCTATGTAATCTCATTGTTGTTAGTTCCATATCTGGGGTCTAGTGTGATGTTTTCCTTATATGTGTGGCTATTTTTTAGGATGCTATCCTAGTTTCATTTTGGGAATCTGTAGTTTCGGTCTCTAAATGGAAGTGAGTGTTGGTTTGTGGTCTTTGATTTTTTAGTTTTTTCCTTGGTGGTAAATCATACATTATTTGTTTTTGATCAACTAAATATATTGGGACAATAATGGGGTATAATGTGTCATGGTGGGGAGATTTTTAACCCCCCATCCTGACACATCATAGTTATTTTATTTATTTTTCAATTTACATTACAATTTAATAATTTTTATGTTTTCATTTAAAAAAATTAAATCAATTGAATTAAAATAAAAATAAAATGATAAAAGAATAATCTAACCCTTCCCTTTACATTTGTATCAAACCCCCTCTATTACCATTTTATTATTTATGTAGACCCACTCCAACACTTTCCAAGATCGATGCCCCCCTTTTGCAAGTTCTCTCTTTCATGAAACCTCCCCTCCATCGGTCGTTCCCCCATCAGCTCCCCCACCTTCCTCTGGTCAGGTGACACAACCCCCCCCCCCCCCAGAACTCTCGGTTGTGGGTGCTCCATCCTTCCATTGATCCTCTCTTCTCTAAGGAATCCACTTTGTTTCATATGTTTTTTGTCACAACTCTCCTAGATAAGGTTGTAGCTCCCCTCTTCATGTGTTTTTCGGTGTTTCTCTTTATTCTAGTGTCCCCTATTGTCTTGGTGGAACCCAAGGTCATTGGATTACCAGGTTTTTGTAATTTCTTCCATTTTTGGGGTCTATGGTGGGTCTCCCAGGTCTTCTTCATGCTAGTTTCTTCATCCACCAATATAGGAAAAGTTTTTCTATCCACTACAATTTTATTTCCACCGTTTAAGGTTGATTTCTTTTACCCACTTATTTTTTAAATAATTTTAATGTGTTATAAATTTTATTTGGGTAGTGGGAAGTGTTCATTGGTAATGTTTTAACATGTTTTTGGATTAAAAACGAGTTTTTGAAAAATAAATGGCTTTGACTTGTGCATATTGTATTGAAATGATTCATGAAAAGTATTTTATGCCTTGTTTTCAATGTGTGAATTATATTTACAAAGGAAATTGTGGTGCATATTAGTTTGAAATGAGTTTTTATTGAATAATGGAGAAATGTTGGAATATATATCATGTCATTTATTTTTAACGTATGAATTATAGGTTGTTATGTCATAAAAGGTCGTGTTTTTGAAATGATTTTAGGTTGTGTTTGGATTAAAAAAAGGGGCTTTCCATGGAATTGGTTTAGAATGTGTGTGGTTTTCTGGTGTTTGTTAAAGGGGAATTTAAAAATTGTGTGATAGATGGTAAAATCATTTGAAATGGGTTTTTGGTGTGAGTATAATGGAATGAATCAATTGGTATTTTCATGTAGGCCTTTTTTGACTTTTAGTTTTTGTTGTGAATTATTAAATAATGGGTAGCTAGTTATGGAAAGGAACTTATTTTTTCTTTAGGTTTCTTATAGTTATATTAAATTTTTCAGTGTCTCCTCAAAGGTTTGTACACACATACATAGGTACACATATATATATATATATACATCTTTCAAATATTCCCTCACAGCTCGAGGAATATGTGTATTGTATTAAGGGGTTTATATATATGATTTAATGTGTGTGAAATTGTGGGGAGATGATTGTCAAAGGCATTGAGTGATGAATTTTTCATCATGGTCTGCTACCTTTTGAGATAGGTTTCAAAATGAATTCTCCCTTAAATTATAGAATTATTTATTTCCTGTTGTTTGGATATTTATTTTATTCTAGTTATTAATTTTTTTTAAAATAATTGATTCTTGTGAAATAAATTACGACCCTCTTCGCATTTGAATTTCATGAAACAATTTTATTAAAGGTGATTACTATGTGTTTGATTAAATTCTAATTCTTCCCTTATAATGTTGATTCATATTTAATGCGGTGAATTGAGTTTCGTAAATGGGATTCCAAACACATTTTTGGTTTTCAATGTAATGGCATGTATTTCTTCTTTTGTAAATTATTTAGTGTTAAGTGATTATATGAGGCAAATTTTGTACATTGTAAATGTATTTAAATTGAAAACCCATATTGGATGCCACTCTTTTCTTTTTGGATATCAACATGAATAGTTGGTCCTCAGATGGGACTTCCTTCACGAGTTGATGGTTGAAGAAATAGGGAAAAAATCCCTCTGAGTGGGTCGAGGGTTATTTTGGTGTGCATGCGTTGGTGGTGTAAGATGATGATGCATGTGTTTGATTTCATGGTTAGTATTTATTAACTCCCCATACCTTTTTAGTCTTTACATGGTAACCTAGAATAGTGAGTGAATTTTTTGTGAACAATTGATGCACTTACTAGTAGCTCATAGTAGTGGATACTCTGTTATTGTTATTTCTATGGGATTGTGCCGCTGGACTAGGCCAGGTAGGGTGATAGTTGAGAATTAGGGTGTTATAACATCATTTAGTAGTGCATTGTATTAGGATGATTAACATGTATAGTATTCTATAAACTATTCATGAGATCCTATGTTTCTCCCATGTCTACTAGAACAAATGTTTTCATGCATTGTTGGCTTGATAATCATGTGTGTTATTTACTGTTTCACTTGTTGTATAACTATTGAGATTTCTTCTGGAATTGTGTGTATTATATCCAAATTCATAAATTAATTTAAAATGGTTAGGGAAAAAAGTTATTATAAATGTTTAATACTCACTCACTCCTTCATAATTGAAATGTAATCTCTCCATTAAAATTTATATGGTTCATTCTTTGGAAATAAGATGGTTTTGAATGATAAAAAGGGATATGGACCATGATTTAATTTAAATGATAAAATGTGTGAAAATGATACTTTTATATATTATAGTTCCAACATAAAATTGATGATTCTTTTGTTTGAAGGAAATGCATTTGGGAGTAGATTAAATGGGTACACCTTTTGAGATTTAATAATCACGCCTATATTTCCTTATTTTTTAGTCTCAGGTGCATGTTTCAGTTTGATCTCGATGTCCATTGGCGATGTTGAGTCTTGGGATCGGAGAGTGACTCTTGGGGTCATATTGAATTTATTTATTATAAGGTCCAGTTAGGTTTGATTTTCATTTCATTATAGGTTGTTCGGTTCAGTTCATATATTAATTAGGCTACTTTACTATTATTCCACTAGTTTTGATTATTTATATAGGGAGAAATCATTCCCATCATCACTCAAATTATTCCCATGGATCATGTCACCATCACGGGAGGATTAAGAACATTTATCAGGATTTTTCATGGGCCAACCTGAGTGACTGGTTCAGTGTCATCCTCGGTTGGTTCATGAAATAAAACATGTCTTTTAGCACTATCATCTATACCTCCATCATTTTCCTAAGACTATCTCCCAACTTCATAATAAAAACTATTTAATCAGGACTAATATGAAAATTTTCAACAAGATTGGCATTCAAAAATTAATGAAAACACTCCTCTTGCTGCATAAATGGATCCAATTTTTCTTGAAATTTGTATAGAAATAATTTGATAACTGGTTCCTTCTGAGCCATTTGGTCAACTAGAAAATTTGAATTGTCCATCAAAAATAAAAAGACAAACTATTTAATTTTAGATTTAGTAGATGATCATTCTAGTCATCCTTCACAGTTGTGATTTCCTGAAATCTTCGAATCAGATATGGAGAGGTTGTAGGAGTAGAGGTAGATGTACCGGTATGACTGACAATACTCTTGATTGACTCAAATTTACTCCCAAAATACTACTATAGATTTGAAATGTTTGACATAGAAACAACTTCATACTTGATCCTTCCATCCGCATCCATCATTTATCTCCTGAAAGCCTCAAGCTCCTTTTTGGAACGATGATTTTCATTAAGATTCTATAAATTTTCCCTTTAAACATGGATCTCTTGCTAAATATTTACATTTTATTAATGAGATTTATTAAACATAATCAAAATCTCTTCAACCTAACTGGTCAATGAATCAGATGTCTTTTCATCTGAATGTTTTTTCTGATCAACTGCCACAATTTTTAAGGATCGTGATGTAAAATTCTCTACAAACTCCTCTACTAGTTCCTCAAAATATTTTACACATGAACAATAAATACTATCAATAAATTGAATTTCTTTTCATTGAAACATATCGATTACTCTCACTCAAATGATTAAAAACTGAGTAAACTAGATTCTCAAAAAAAATATTTCCACATTTTCTTAATCTGAGAATATGTTTTACTTCATGAATAGATGGATCTTCCTCCTAAACAATAATAATATCCACACTCTACAAATCTTGAATTTGGAATTCAAACTATTGGTCTTCCTCGTGAATTGGTTCTTACAAATGAACTAACCTACTAGATTCAGTTGAACCCATCTTTAGTTTTTCAGCAAGTGGATCTACTCATTTCAAGGGTTTTATAAACAATTCTCCTATCATATATTCTACCTCATCTTCTCTTCCATATGAAACATTATATTTAAGAAACCTTTTAGTGGGACAAACAATGACATCTATTCATGATTCATAAACATCTTCTTATCTTATAGTCCCTTTCTCCCCCTCACCAAGAAGCTCCATAACCCACTTTCTCATCATCATAAAAAGGTAACACGTTTCATTTCACTTTACTCCAGAAAAATCATAACATATATATAGTTACCTCATTGAGTACATTCTTTTGGTGAAATTTTGTTTGAGAATCAATTAATTGAATCATATATTTATTAAACAAAATACAAGAAATTATCAATCCATAAGGATAAAAATCCATACTTTCATCTAGTTGAAAACAACATTGAAGATATCTAAACATATACCTTGTAAAATTCAAATTTATTTCACTTAAAAACCAAACATTATTTACATGTTTGGATACAAAATATTCTCCATTTCATCCATCCATGGAGCAATTTCTAGTTTGAATAAACAAAACCAAAATTTTCTTGTCTACCTGGAGATCTTTGAAAAAAAAATTCTTTATGTTTATTGAACCATAAAGGAATTAAATAATATATTAATACATATGACCCATATTATTAATAGACCGTAGATCAAAATTACTGACTCCATCATGAGGATAGTTTAAAATTAGGGAAATTTCATTGAATGAAACAAAAAAATCCATATATTCTATTCTCATGTAAATAGTACCTTCAGTATCACTGAATCAAAATTATATGATGCGATAGAAATGTTTTTATTCTACCATATAAATAAAATCATATTTCTCTTCATTGGACATAAATTCAAGACTATGAAACAATAATTCATATTTCAAGAGTATATTCTTCTAGTAGATCCATTTGAAATATGATACTTTTCCTTGAAGAATAATTCTTCCAAAAACCCATTGAAATTTCAGATCGCCAGCTTCAACCTCTTTAGTTCCCTTTTTTTTAATTATTTCTGAGAAATGAATGTTCTGAGGTTCTCAGGTTCTAGGGTTTTGAAGGTAAATAAATGTAGACAAAGGCTTCGTCATTCGAAACTGTTTGATAAATAGAAAGGTAATGGAAGCTGAATAGTTTCTGACAATACCTTATTTCCCATGTCATTATGCATGATTATTATTATTGTTTATGAAAAAACATGGTGAGAATAACTTTGATATAAAATAAATGTACTAAAATATGTATATAAATAAAATAATAAATAATACATATTAAAACATATCTGATTTTATGTATACAGAAAATAAATTTAAAATAAATGAATTAGAATAAATAAAATAATAAAAATAATTTAAATAAAATGGTAAAAAGATAAAAATTTATTTAAAAATTAAATAATCATAACTCTGCCTCAATTAAATCAAAAACATACAGTGGGAAGTGGTTTAGTGAAAATACCATCTAGTTGATATTCAATGTTGAAAAATTCCACATATATATTCTTTTTAAGAATATGATCTCTTAAAAAATGACAACTAATATTAATAGTTTTAGATTTTGAGTGGCTTATTAGATTTTTTTAAAACATATATAGTACTTTTATTATAACATAAAATAGTTGTACTATTAAATTTTAGTCTGAAGTCTATTATTTTGTATTTCTTCCACAATACTTGTGTACTTTAACTTCCAGAAGATTCATATCATACCTCGACTATTGACAGGGAAACCGAGTGTCATTTCTTACTTGACCATGATACTAAATATTATCATAATACGTGATAGCTTCCTGAGATACTTTTTCTATCTACTCAATAACCTCCAACATCAGCATCTAAATATCATATTAAATTAAAAGCAGATGTTTTGGAAAAAGAAGTGATTCAAAAATAGTTCATATTAAATATCTAAAAATTCTTTTAAAAGAATTAAGATTAGATTCTGTAGGATTTTTTTGAAATCAGGCACATAAAATTACAAAAAATATAATATTAAGTGTGCTAGAAATATGATATAATAAAAAACCAGCCATACCTCTATATAACTTGTTGTCCATTGGTTTTATAGCCTCATCACAATCATATTTTTTATTAAAATACATGATAGTTGTATATGTCTTGTTATTCCCAACACCAAATTTTTTAATAAATCAAAAATATATTTTATTTAGTTTAACGCATTTCTATAATAATTTTGATAAATATGACATCCTAAAAATAAATTTAATTCTCCCATCATACTCATTTAAAATTATTTTTTCAATATTTTTATAAAATATTCTCAATGTTTTACATTAGTTGAACCGATAATAACATCAATTGAAGACATGGTTTCCTTAATAATAGTTAGATATTTCAATCCATAATTAATTCCATATTTCAAAATAAAATAACTTAATCATTCATACAAAGCTTTAGTTGCATGTTTAAGGCCATATAGAGCATTAATATGTTAAAAAGATAATCTGGTTTTGGGAAATTTTCAAAACTTGGGGGTGGTTCAATATAAACATCCCATATTAAATAAACATTTTAAAAAGAAGATTTAACAACCATCTGATATAATTTAATGTTCATATGATTTGCATAATCTAAAAGTATTCTAATTTCTTATAATCAAGGAAGAAGTAAAAATGTTTCATCATTATATATATATTCTTATTGATTATATTATATTCTTACTAATCCTGCATTGTTTCTAGTTATAAGACCTTGATCATATTTTTTACTTCTATATACCTATTTGGTTCCAAATACATGATAATTTAATATTATATTAACTAATTCCCAACCTTTATTTCTTTTGAATTGTTTTAGCTCATCTTTCACTGTTTTAATCCATCTCACATATTCTATGGCTTCTTAAATAGATTTAGGTTATAGTTGAGATAGAAGGGCAGAGATTTCAACTTCGTTTCATGGATTTCATCTAGTTCTTATTCCTAGGTCTAGGTCTCCTATAATAGTTACAAAGTATGATTAATTATGGTTATCGACTGTATAGAAAAAAAAACTTTTAGATTCATTAGTATCGTATTCTTATGAACATGAATGGTTTTTATTTATATTAATTTCAAAATCAATTTTCACATTTGTAAGTCTCAGGTTGTCAAAAGAGTCAGTAATTTCATCAGTTTGATATTTCTGTTTAATAAAAGTTTCAGTTTCATCAAAATTTACCTACACTGATTCTTTAACAATCCTTGTATTTTTATTAACACTCTATAGGATTTAGTGGTAGCATAGTATCCAAAAAATATTCCATCATCAACTTTTGGATTGAACAAACCAAGATTATCCTTGGTGTCGAGTATATACACCTTACATCTAAAAATGATAAATTAATTTAAATTAGGCTTTCCATTATTCCAATGTTCATAAGGTGTTTTTTTTAAATATGATGAATTATATCTCAATTCACAATATAGCAGGTTTTCCATACAGTTTTTTCCCATATGTAGGTATGAATGTTGAATTCATTTAGCATAATGCAAGACATTTCTTAAATAGTTATATTTCTTCTTTCAATAATTACATTTTTTTTGAGTTCCTCTTAGTGCAGATAAGGTTTGTTTCATACCTATTTTTAAAATAACAATTGAATTCATAATTCTCAAATTCTCCACCATAATCACTACTTAATGAAATTATCATAAGGTCTTTTTTATTTTGATCAATTATATTTAATCTTTCAAAAAAATCATCACTTTTGAGTTTTATCAAATAGACCCTTGTAAATCTAGAATATCATCACATAAAACATATGAATATAATTTTTCAGCGTTACTTTCTACTCATAATGGTCTTAATAGATCCTTGTGGATATGATCTATAGGCTTTGAGGATGCAGTTTGTTACTAGATTTAAAGGATGATTTGAATTTCTTTCCAATTTGGCATGCATCACAAAATCGTTCTTCATCAAATTTATAACTAGGTAAATAAAAAACTAACTACTTCTTAGACAATTTATGTAATGAATAAATATTACAACGACCAATTCTCTTATTCCATACTAATGAGTCATTTATATTTTCAGATAAATAATTCAATTTATGTTTATAGTAGGAATTTAAATCCAAAGTATAAATGATATCTGTTCAAAGTGACATAAACAATATATATTTAATTATAGTGCATTAATTGTTAAAAATAATAAACATAATTTCCATCATCACAATGTTTTCAGATACATATAAAGTTGTGATTTAGCCTTTGAACAGAAAGTAATTTATTGATTGAGACAATTTTGGATCTCTAACTGTTCTAAGTCCATTTTTATATCTTTTTGGCATTATCACTAAAGGTGACTAGTCCTCCAACTATTCAAGTCAGTGTGTTTATATTTTATGAGTTTCCACTAACATGCATGTTGAAAACACTATCCATATACCATATATCTTTATTTTTTATATAACCATCTTCTTGCAAAATAAATTTTGACAAATGTTTGTTTTGGTACCCATATCCTCTTGGGTCAGGTAGGGTTAGGTAGTAGATATATGGGAATCCAGATCAGGTTTGTTTTATCGATAATTTATATCATTTTCATGAAATAAACTTTTTGAAATAATATCTTATTTAATTTTAATTATTTAATGATTTCTCAAATATTAGTTTTTTTATATGTCCTTATGTTCCATAAAAATGGCAAATAACTATTTTTGAGTTTAGAAAGAATAATTAATATATATTTTAGATTTTTCACCCATACAGCCTATAATAAATCTTTCATTTTTAATAAAATTATTACCAAGAATACCATTAATAATATTATCAACTTTTTTAATGAAAGGAGCAACACTTTTATAAAATTCTACTTCATCTTATAATGCTTTAATATTATTTTTATGATAGTACAATTTGTGGTAGATGAGTTAAAATTTTCAATGAACTCCTGATGTGGATTAAGTATGGTATCCCTTTCTCCTAAAAAATTACTTTGAATAATCATTAAATATTTTTATTTATTTGATAATGATTTATATTTTTCTTCTATAATTTTCTTGTTGGTAGTAAATTAATTATTTGAATAACATGAATCAGAATTATATGAATAATAGGTTTTTACCTCATCTATTCGTCCAGGAAGAAAATATTTTCTTTGAGATTTGATTCTCCATTTTCTAAATAATATTTTCATGAACTAATAATTTCATTAGAAACACTCTAAGTATCCTTCATCAAATGTTTTCATTTTTTCCATATTTATATTTTTCATGATATTTCATTTCTCTCTTTCTGTTTTCAACTTTTCTCTAAGGACAATTTTTTTATATGACCTCATTTCATACATTCATTGCAATTGACTTCTCATAAATCATTATCATCCCTTTTGATGTGATTTATGAGTCCTCTTTTCATCTTATAAAACTATCAACAATATTTGGATTATTGATCCATCTTTATTTTAGACTTAGATGTATTTGAATTATTTTCTTCTCTCACTACGTGATTTAATCATAGGTTTTGCTTATTATATGATGCCTTTAATATAGTATTATACATTTTCACTATGTGATTTTGATATTCAGCTTCATCATTCATTTTATATTTTTACATCATCAGTTTAAAAATTAATTCTCTCATTATTAGATTTTTGACATGTGATGATTTTCGAATTGTAGTTGACATCCTATTCCATTTTTTAGGTATTACTCTCAATACTGTCAATTAATTTTCATATTGTTTGACATGATCACCTATGGATATAATATTATTGATAATATATATAATAATTCCATTCATCTAAGTGATACTTTATCTATCAAACATTCAAAAAGTATAAAATTTCAATTTTTCTATAGCATACCTTATTTGTCTTACATAATCTTTTCATTCATAGGCAACTGAATTGGTTTTCTATATTTCATAAAATTTGTAAATTGTGAGACATGATTGAATTCATATGGTTCACAACAACATATGATATCATTCATAGATTTATAATTCGTTTCATACTCAGCCTCTATAGCAGCAGTCCATGTTTTAGTATTTTTAGGAATAATGTAAGGTGTAATGATTTTTTAGTAGTCATTAAAACTAATATTCTTAAAATTGATAATCATCTTTGATTTCATCATCTATAATTTTACCCATTGAAATAAGGAGCATGAACCATTGAAATTCCTTATATTTTATAATTCCATGACATCCTCTTTATAGATATTATAATTTTAGATTATTATAGCATTGTTTAAAATCTATACTCAGATACCAATTGTAATGTCATATTATAGTAATATAGACAATATAGGGGTGAATTGTGTGATTTGAAAATATTATATAATCCTATTTTTTGACATCAACTATAGATTATGTGGATAATCAGTGTTTATCTTTTGTATGAATGTATAAGAATTACATAAAACATGAATACAAAACATGGCTGTTTATAGTGGTTTGGGGAATAAAGATCCCCTAGTCCACTCCACTAATTACTCTCACTATAATTTTGGTTAATTCATTAGTAAGGTACTCATATCATAAGACCAAACCACATTGGGATATAGGCACTTCACTCATTTATAAATAAGGATAAAAAACAGATAATTTTGGTTCTTTAATAGAGAACAGAATATCCACATCCTAGATCAATAAGTTTAAACTCCACCAAATCAAAGTAAAATCATTTAAAACTCCATATAAAAATATCATGATTAAAAAACAGTTTTTATTGAACATCACAATTATAACAATAACTGATTGTAGATGGATTTTCTTCTTCAAAAGAAAAGTTTCTTCAAGAAAGAGTTGTATCGAATTGATCTAGTAGGACTTTATCATTAAATAAAAGAAAAAACTATTAGAAGCATCAGACTTATATAAAATACAAGATTCAAACCATGTATATCACCAATGTGTTGCCTTTTTTTATATAACAGAATCTGATAGATTATTGTAGTAGATTTGTAAAATATCCTTACAGGAATTCAGTTTCAATAGAATTATGTGTCGCAATATGTGTCACATTTTATTAAAATCACACACACACATATATATATATATATATTGAAAAAATACACTGATAGAGTCGATTAACTATATATCCTACTTTTCAATTCCAAATATAAGAAAATGTCTTGATAAATCATGAGAATTATAATTCATAAGATAGCTCAATGTAGTTGTAACTTCCATTTAGAATATGTGAGAATCTATCCCATAAATATTATTGATTGATTGAATTATAATGAGATTTTAATTTTTTGAAAAATATCTTTAAATTGGTCTGATATTCTGCAAATACAGTTGCACATATCTCTAATAAAATCATAAATTCAAATATCTGATGATGAAAAGTGAAATGTAGGGTTACTTCAAAAAGTGAAAAAAATTCCAAACATAGTGTTAAACTGCATAGTTTTAATTCTCTGAATATATGGTAGAAAATGTAATGATGATCAAAAGAATAAGGCAGATGATCCATATATTTTCTTATCAAACGTAGGGTAATATACATAAGTAGGGTAATTCAACCAAGCTTTTTTCATTGTCAATCATAAGATTCCATCCAAAAATAAGGTTATTTATCTATATATTCCCATCAATGTAGTGTTGATTAACCATACACAATGATCATTCAGATAAGGTATATTAAAAATGAAGGTCTTGTTTCTTATGTTACATTCTTTGACATATGGTATAATCAGTTTTCCCAGAATACAATGAATGGTGTTTCCAAAATATTATTTTGTGTGTTTCAAATACATTGAAAAATATTCATCATCGATAAAAAACTTGAACATAATTCCAAATTAATAATTATAAAGAATATCAATTTTTAGGAAATATATTTTACATAATATCATTAATAAAACAAACAAGGGTATTTGTGAGAATAAAAATAAATAATATTTTTAGAGTATTATTGAGACAATACAGGCCCATAAATTATAAGTATTTATATTGTTATTTTATTTAGTTATAATATATTATTATTTATTATAAAACATTTCATAGATAATTAGAGTAAGTTCAAGTTATATTTAAGGTTTTTATATATCATCCTCATAGTTTACCAGGATTATTTATGATTATGCTTCTGATGATCAAATTTCATTTTTTTCCACTGAATAATATTATTTATTTTATTTTTATATGATGATTTTTTGAAATTATATTCTTATATTTCATTTTAATCTCTTTAGGTAATTAATAAGAGAATGGAATTTTTTTTAAGGAAACCGATATTTTTTCTTTCTTAGAAAAAAGAATTTCACTTTAATGTTCGTGTTTAAAAAATTCATGAATAATTTTTATTATCCTATTATTTTATAATGTTCATTTTTTTCAGATTTATATTTTAAAATAAATTTTAAATTGGAATCATCATGAAATTTTCCAAAATATTTATTTCATATTTTTAAAATAAAATGAGAAAGTAATCATGTTTTAACATAAAATAAATTAATAAATATTATAACCAACATGACTGCTCAAATATTTGAATTTTTATATACATGGTTACATGGTTATTTTTAAATAAAATGTTTTCCATTGTATTTTTAAAAATTTTATATTATAAAAATGTTATTTTAAAATGAAATTGTTAATTTTTAGATTAAATATTCCTAGTGATATTTTAAATAAATTTTCATTTATAAAGACTTCATTTGATTCTCTATATGATTTAACAGGGAAATAATAAAATAATAATATCCATAATCTTTCTCTGTATGTTTTAGAACAATAATATTGAGATGTTTTTTAAACCAATTATTTTTCTGGGGAATATTCATTGAGGAAATGATGAAATTATTATGAAAACCTTTTTATTCTATTGGTTTATTATATGATTATATGTTGAATGTTTTATGAACTTATGAAAAACATATTAATGGTTATCCTTAAATTATGTATGGAGTTTGAATTATATAGACCTCTAATATATTAAGGGAAAATGGATATCCAATCAGATAATCAGTTCGTCAGTAAATATAGTTCTTTATGGGAATCTATAAAAAATTATAATATTGGATGTAAACTTTGAATAAGGATATAAATGAATGGGGAGTGAACCCAATCCAATATGATTGTGTTGAAAGAGTTTCTTTAATATGTAAATTATTTTCAACGATAATGTCATTTCCAAAAAAATATTCTTTATGAAAATTTTATACGCTCATAAATTATGTACATTGATTCCATTATGACTATTTTTTTTAACCCACCAAGAAATTTCCATGATACACAATTATGATCTATGATTTGGTGGGTGTGGATTCAAAATGTTTGGCTCATGTTCTCATATCATAATTATAATGTAAGTATTATGTGATTATTGATATCTCCCATGGTTACCCATATTATGAATATGATCTCACCCATTTTTATCATTACATTCTTTTTGTTATAAAGATTTTTTTTATATATGGGTTTTCTAACAAGTGTATAATATAGGAAAATCTATGTGGGGGGTTTTTATGATCATTTATCAAATAATAATATATTTTATATAACATTACAGTCACTCATCCTTTATGGTCCTGAGACTTGTTTTTTAAAAATATATTGAAAATTATTATATAAAGATGTAATATATATTTATGAATAGTATATTTCACTAGTGATGAAGTAAAAAATCTATTCTAGGAAATAATTAGAAATTATAATTAAATAAATGTTGTTAAAACCTTATGGATAATACTAATTAAAAGAAAACATACAAATATTTTTGATAATTATGTGATTATAAGGTATTTATAAAAACACGTCAACATATAGATACAAATAGTTTCTGTGGGTTTTTCAGTAGATACATATTTGGGAAATAACCATTAAATGATTTCATAGAGTATATCTCAACCATAATTCTTGGGAAAAACATGTGTTCCCTTACTCTACACCTAGTTTGAATCACTTGAGTGATAAAATTGTATTTATGAATATTTTATATATAATCATTTATATAGGATTTCACATGATATTGACTATAAATGATATGTGGTTAAACTGTGATGTCATATATTAAGAATATGTTTTTAGGATTATGATGTAGTATAACACTTTTTCAGGATTGTTTGGTTTCCCACTAAGATTATTATTTCTCACTCTTTGTTTTTGGATTGTATTTAATAGATGGAATCTAAATAACCCATGTTAATGCATAATGTCATAGAAAATTGAATAACATTACTCATGAATAATAAATTATATGGGAGTAGGAATAAGAATTTTTGTTTTTATTCTTTTTAAAATTTCACAATCTTAAAATAAAACAATGATTCCAAACAAGAAAAAGATTGAACATAATTTTGTTGAGTCTATAATAAGGTATGATTCACCTTCTTTTAGAGCGTATGATGATATTTCAGTTTCTGATAAATGTTTTAGTACCATTGAATTTTTTTTCTATTTGACATTATTATAAACAAGATTAACATATATTAGTTGTTTAACATTTGTATGGAGAAACCGGTCATTTTTTAACATTTATCAGGGAAAAAAGGAAACATGATTTAATTTTTACTATATATAAATATGATTTTATAGGGTTGTTTATGAAAATGTACATTATTTTATTCTTCAAATAAAAATGGAGATCAAAATTTATTATGCTCATATAGAAGGGTGATGAATCCATTAATGTCTATGAGGAAAATTTTACAATACACATGTAATAGGATTCTTGTATTATCATTGAACATTACAGTATGATTTAATGATTCTTTATTCGAATAATACCATATGTTTGAATAGTATATTCCACATTGGACCTTTGAAGGTGAGAAATAAAATCCTTTTATTTGCAATCAAGGAGGAAAATGATATTGGAGTTTCCTATCAATATCAAGGATCTTTTCAGAAATGAATTTTGGAAACCAATATAAATTAAAATAATAAAAAACATGAGGAGTAAATATGAGCCTCAATTTATTCATAACATATTTAAGGAATCATGACAGTTATTACATTAAGCGTGTTGGTGAATAATATAAAAAAACTGAGGGGCATCATGATATCAAATATTGATGTGATGAGAATAAGATATTATTAAATGATAGAGAGAAATAAGAACAAAATGTATGGCCTGCACAAATATATTTCCAATTTAATGAGTAAGGTAATTATTTGAACCAATTATCTAATATAATGATTAATTAAATTGATCAATTTAAATAAGATCTTTATCCCATTGGAAAAGCTAAATCTCATGTGATATCTCTTTATGATGTGGAAAGAGAAGTTTTGAAAGGCGCGAATATATTCAAATCTATACTTAAAAATGTATTATTTGATTATTTTTATACACACTCTTCTATATGTGATGAAGTTACAACAAGTATCATAATAACACTCAAATGATTAGATATTGAATTATAATTGAATACTTCAGATCATAAAATGTTCAGCACAAATTTACTATTTATGGATTTGAAATAGATGATCATTGAATTCTATATAGAAGGGATAATTATTATTTTTCTCAAATGTGTGATCAATTATCTATCCATGTAATGATTCATGATTCAAAATAAGTTGGTGTATAGTATTAGAAGAAGGTTATGAGGTTTCTATGTCTTAACATAATTTTATTGTAATTATATGTCTCATAAATAGATTATGTGCCCCATCAATCCATGATATGAAGGAGATGTTAGATTAATATATTATTATGTAACTCTCTATTAATCATAGAAGTTTTAAAATGTAGTGTGTTTAGAAAGATTATTTCTTTTGGAAAAACTTAGTGATAGATATTTCTAATTATGTATGATAGGGATGTTAATTTTATAATTTTTTGGCTAAGATATGAATGTGTATGCGAATGTAATAACCATTACCCATCAAAAATGGAAATGGGGAAGTGTTAATACATAGTTTTTCAATGGAATCCCTAAAAAACCTATGGTTAATAATATTATTGGTGTTGTATTCAATCTACCTATTAATTCATCACACATAATTTATATTTGATAAAATTTTTGTCTCGATAATATTTCTCATATAAATATTATTTATGTGGTAATTTTTAACCATGTACTACATTATATTGTATCTGATTGAGATCCAAGTATCACATTAAAGTTATGATGAGGACATAAAAAATACATGGATTTAATATTGTGATTCTATAATAATTATCATCCTCAACAATATGTTCAAAGAGAGGAAAAAAGTTGAACACTAGAGGATATGAAAATATCAAGATCTATGTATTTAAAAGGTGTTTCATATTAAAACTATATATAGTCATGTTTTCTTACAATAATAGCTTTCACCCAAGAATTTATAATTATTTATTAAATGAATCTATTTAATAAAGATTATAACTCAAATTTTTTGTGATATAATTTGTGAAATAATTATATTAGTACATAAGAAATTATAGGTAATGGTATTGAATTTCTTTTACATTCAAAATCACATAATGGAATCTCAGAGGATATTGAACTGTTATATTGGAAATATTTAGTGTGATATGGTGTTCGATGTTGGTGAAAAGGTATTGTTATGAATTAATAATTTGAATGTTTTTTGATATTTTAAAGAAGGTAAATATGATCCCATTTTATTTTTTACATCTTATGATTCTTAACATTATAGGGATGGTAGCTTATTAATTAATGGTTCAACCAAATATCTATTAGGTTCATGATTTTTTATGTGTATCTCTCATGAGAAAGTACAAACCCAATCCTACATATGTAATAAACATAGAGGGTATACAACAATATAATGTTCTATATTATTATAAAAAACATAAGTGATATCAATAATAGAGATAAAGTGCTATAGAATACCACATCCCTTATTATAGTTTTGTGGAAAAAAAATTAATTAGTCAAATATATGTAGGAGCCTAATGATCTGATACATTAGATGTATCCTCATTTTTTTATATCATAGTGACATAATTTAGAGGTATGAATTCCTATAATTGGTGTATAATATTAAACAACTAAATTTTATTATATATAGCTCTTTAAAAAATTCATTTAATTGAAATCATTCTTTACACAAAAATCTAGTATAAATAAACCTGGGTATACTATTATCTCATTGAGGTTGGATTTGAGATTATGAATATGAGTAAATAAACTATGAATTTTTTATATATTCAATTATAATATTATTTCATTTGTCATCAAATTGATTAGAAATGGAAGTAAAACCAATTTAAGGTGAAATCAACACTTTACTAGAATTATTTTTTTGGAAAATTTTTTATTATTTATATTTCTTATATTAATAAATATTGGAGGCTGATTTTAATGAATTTCATATATTATACATTTAGGAAAATGTTTTTACATTCATTGAATGTTTTTTCTTAGAATGGGATAAGAATATATATGATTTTATACATTAAAAAATATTTTCATAAAAAAATATTTTCATTTCATTTTGATGAATTTATATTATAATTAATTTCTATCACATTAAGTAATGTAATTTTATAAAATTGATTTATTATTTTTAATTATTAGGACAATATTTTGTAATCTGGTCCCCTTTTTTGGTAAATCGGTGGTAGCACATAGTGAAAAGGCAATATAATTAGTCCAAAACATTAATTATTATTGTTGGATGAGTGAGACATGTTCATAAAATAATAAAAATATTGAATCATTTTTCAATTTTTATTTGATTATGACCATTATATTATTTTAGGAAAATAATAAATTCAAAATGTCACTATCTTTACATTAATAAAATAATTTCTTACATATGGATAAAAATAGGTTATAAATGTTTTTTTTATATATGAAGTATTTTTTTCTTGGTAATTTAATTTTAATATATATTGATTCAATAATTACCATAAATTATTTTGAAACACTGATAATATATTTATTAAATAAGTATAGAAATATAATAAATGATTTTAGAAATATTAAATGTAAAAAAATTGGGGTGAATTATTATGGTCCACAGAATTTTTTAAAAAAAATCATTAGATTAATGTTTTAATATAGTAAATTGAAATTCTATTTCAATTACATTTCTGTTAAATTAATTATTTTTGAATAATCCCAAATATGATATTAGTAGCATTTTATTTTAGGAAATATTTTAATAAATTCATTAAAAACATAAAAATCATTTCATGGACCTATTTAAAATGGAATAGTTGAAATATAAACCATGGTACATATTAGGGTATTAATTAATTTCATGATAACACTCCTAAATAATTAGTAGTTAAAAACTTTTATATTGTTGTAATATTCAAAAGGGTTGATGTGTGGTTAAACTAAGAGATAAGGGTATTTTTCTAAATAAATTGGTCTAAATCCAATTTCTTGTACAAATTAATGCATAATCCAATCCAATAATCCAATATCTTGAGATTTTTATGAATTTTGATTGAGTGTGTAATTATTATTTTTTAATATTTTATGAAATTATAACTGTTTCTTCAACCCATATATAAATGAAACCCCCTTTTTTATGTTAAGTGAAGATAATTGAAAAATTTGGCAACACCAAATCGCGATCAATTATATTCAGTATCGCAAACGTATTCTTCTAGAAGCTTAGGGTTTACTATCATGCATTCCAGTGTATAATGTTCATTTAGAAAATTATCTAAATATTTAATTTTTGTTTACATTTGTTATACGTGTAATGTCCTGGATCATTCCATGTATTATTCTAATATTATATGGAAATTAATTCAAGGCCAGCCTCTGAGGCGGTGTGAAGTTCTAAGGCCCGGTGATCCCGAAACAAGTGTTTGAATTTAATTAAATAATTAAATTAACGTGCACGTGTAGTTTTCCTGATAAATTTGAATAACTCTTAAAAAATTTCTCGAATCAGAAATCTAAGGGCACCGCTGCGTTAAGAACAACGATTTTACCTTAGGCGAGGCCTAACATCGGCCGGCGCAGGTCGGTGGGGAAATCCAGTTTTTGGGATGTTAGAGTAATAAAATATTTAAATAAAAATATTTTATTCTGCAGCGAAATATTTTAAATCTGCTGCAACAGATATCTCTTATTCTTTTTTAAATAAAGGCCCACGTAGGTGTCCAGGGTTACAAACCTCATAACCCTAAAACCACTGGCGGCTCTGGCGGCTCTGGATAAGACCTCCCAATGCGGTGACAGTGTTCTTGAAGAGCTTCCTCGGCGACGACGACGTGGCGACCAGATCTTTGCTAAAGAACACCACGGATCTAGGTAAGATGTTTGTTATTGATTTCCTTCACCATTTTTGATTTCCATGATGAACATGGACTAATCCACAAACAGATTATCCCACGGATCGATTGTTCTTGCGTGATGGGTTTTTTGGGTACTTTTAGGTTTTGATTCATGAGGTTGTTTTCGTTTTGATCTAACGGCGACGAACCCGGATCATCACAAACAACGATCGAGGTCTGTCCCATTTGTTCAATTTTTGTGATTCTTTCATACGCGTTCTTCATGTGCATTCTACGCGTTCTTGGAGGAAATTGATCATTGAACATTCGTTTGTTGTCGCAATTATCTAAAATCAAATATCCAACATCGAGACGACAAAGCGGGGGTGCAACGGCAACGGTAGTAGAAAAATCGATGTGGTTCAGAAATTTCTGTTCTTCGGGCATTTTCGTGCGGGCAGATCGGCACGTGCTATCAAGGCCGATGGGAAGCCCGAAACCAACAGAATCGGTTTCGTAGGGGTGAGATAACCCCAAAATATAGAGTTTCATGGTGATCAGATGGTTGGATCATGAACCGGAGTTTTGGCCGAGGCACGTGGAGGAAGAGGACGCTTCTGGAAAAATCCTGACTACACGTTGTGTAATATGGGATACATTGCGTGTGTTTGTTGGCGGACCACTCAGCGTGTAGTCTGGGAGTACACAGACACGGGTTGGGTACATGACCAAGGACACGACGTGTATACACTCCCCAGCCAGACTCGGCCGGACACACGAGATACCTCATGTGCTGGTATACGGGTAGGCGACATGGACATAGACTGTGTATGGACACATAGGCAGTGTACACGGAGTGAGCACCAGGTGCTCGGACATAGCGTGTGTTTCTTCTACACGCCGTGTAGTTACATTCCAATCGAAAAGATGAGTGACATGGGCCGTTTACATGGGCAGTACCCGGAGTCAAGGAACGTGACGTGTGATTCTTCTGCACGCCGTGTAGTTGGGTTTTACACTACATGGACGGATGACACGGGCTGTTTACACGAGCAGTACCCAGAGTCAAGGAACATGGCGTTTGATCCTTCTACACTCCGTGTAGTCTAGTTTTACACAGACTGGACAGATGACACGGGTCGTTACATGGGCAGTACCCTGGCTCAAGGAACACGGCGTGTAACCATACTACACGCTGTGTAACCAATCTTAAAGGTCTTGAGAAACTTGTCTTCTGTGACGTGGACTAGTTTTCTTAGGGTTCATACCCTTGGTATTTTCCCTGAATGTTCTGGTATCATTTCCATTATACATGAGTATTATCCCTTCATCAAGACTTCTAAAATAGAGTTGTTGGAATCCCTTTTGTGAGACTTAGAGCCAGATCCTCTATTCATTCCTGGAACCCTAGGTAGAGTGTTCGGTATCGACGTGACCAACTATACCCGGGCACTGATCCTCTGCTTAGTGGAATAGCTCAGACTGAGCTGTCGAAATCACCCCAGGACATGGCGATGATCATCATATGAGCATCATGTTCACAAATTACTTGTGGAGTCTATTCTCCTGGAACGAGTACTTCGTATCTCTCTCTTCAGACCTAGGAGTGTGTTCTTCCAGTTGCATGCTTAGTGCAATCTTCGAGCTGGATCTTAGTGGTTGTTTCGCGATGGTCACTTGTGTATGAGTATATTTGGATATTCTTGTTATATGTTTGGTATACTTATACTGTGTAGATCTGACTGTATATTTCTTTTGTGGTATTTCACTTCTTGATTTCCCTTTGTGTCTTCGGAGTGTCCTACTGGGTATTTTTATACTCACCCCTACATGGGATTTGCCCCACGTGTCGTGTATTTTGCAGATGAGCGTGCCTTTGATAGGATTCTAGGTGGACCAGGACCGGACGGTACTCAGTGATATCATACAAGACGAGGTGTGTTCCTACAGCTATATACTATAGTCCCAGCACATTTCTTTACAGGATGTACTTTTTTACGGACTCTCTTTTTGCGGGCATGTACTCTTGGACTAGGTATTTACACATACTGTACATTACTTTCCTGTCATACTCTGTTGGTTGGTATTTTTAGTGTATTCATGTATTTCCATTTTTATTTGATTTTTTACTTTTCAGCTTTGTGGGCATGGAGATGTGTGTGCGTGTGTACAAGTTTATATGTCACAACCCGTCCTCAGGGCCCATGTTGTGACTACCCCAAGCCCGCCTTCCATAGGCCAGGGGCTGGCGACTAGCACCAAGGCGTAAATCCCAACAAAAGGGAAGGCATTGCCTTTGAAAAGTAAACAAGAACCACAGAGTAAGCAAGCGGAAAAGTAAACACTAAGTAAAACTGTAACAAGCTGTGTTGAAAGTAAAAGGGGCCGGAAAAACAAGCCCAACTGTAAAGTACAACTGAAAGGAAAAAACAGCAACTGAAAAGAAAAGCCGCAGCGTCGAGCCGTCCTCTGGAAGTCCCACATGAAGGGTGGGTGCAGATAGCCTCCACAGCTCCTCAGTCCAGTCGTCCGCTCTGAGTGCGTCCCGCCCAGTGGTCCACCTCCAGGTACTGTCCTGCTCCGTACGCCTCCACCACGATTAGTGATGTCCGTCGTCTGCAACCAACACAACGAACTGCGGGCATAGCCCGTGCAGGGGTGAGTATAAGCTACTCAGTAGGGACCCCGAGACCCCCGAAGGTCTCCCGAAATCCACAAAGGATAATCCACAAAGGAAAGTTACAATCACGAAGTAACAACCGACACTGCTTAGGTATATGCCCATACATATACCTAAGTCATCAATTCCCGTTCGGCTCCAACGTCCGAGCCCAAGCACAACCCAGTCCACACAGGAAAGAAAAACATATACCCACACAGGATAGCACAACACAATCCACAAAGGAGAGTAAAAAGTAAATCCACACAGGATAGCTCAACACAATCCACAAAGGAGAGTAAACAGTAAGTCCACATAGGATAGCTCAACACAATCCACAAAATAGAGTAACACAGGATTCTGCTCACATAGGTACACTTCTTGTATGACGATAAAGATGATCACTGATCCATCTAAGTCATTGGACCCACAAAGGATCGATAGGTAACTAACCCCCGCAATGACCCACACAGGATCGGGCCCACACAGGACCTGTAGGCGCTGGCTCACACAGAACCGCTGAGCGCTGACCCACACAGGATTGGACCCACACAAGATCGGGCCCACACAGGACCTGTAGCACTGATCCACGTAGGATTGCTGAGTGCTGTAGTCGTCGCAGTCCACTGAGGATCTCTGCACTGTCGTCGTCGCAGTCCACTGAGGATCTCTGCACATTCATCATCGCAGTCCACTGAGGATCTCTGCACGGTCATCGTTGTCGAAGTAGCAGTCACAGCCAGCTCTAGGGTTCCCGCACACAGCAAGCTCGTTCGGGAGGGTCCACTCCACGAGCCGAGAGGCTGATACATCAACTGACACAAAGTCCGAAGTTGATGTATCCAAAAGTTCTGTATCGTCAACAGGAACTCAATGTCGCAGACGGCGCGTCAATCGGATGCCCGGTCTGAGAGTTATTGGTCTTTTCGTCCCAGGGGCCCGGTTGGTTTTTAAGGAAAAACCAACCTGACTTTACTCCACCTGCGTCCAAACCTCGGGTGAAGTATGCCAAAAGATCTGTCTCACTTAGAGGAATCCACCAAAGATGACGGCACGTCAATCGGACGTCCGTAGCTCAAGATATGAGCATTTCCGCTCCGAGGTCCCGGTTGGTTTCGTGTACGAACCAACCCGGCTGAACCCAAAGTATTCTGAAACCTTTAGTGTGATATATAGAAACGACCATCTCAATCCAAGGATCGCTTTACCGCTGACGGCGAGTGGTTTGGAGGCTCGTAGCTCAAGTTACGGGCATTTGACCGAAAACGGTCCGAAGACGGGGGGTCCGAACCCGGGTCGACCCGGCCCGACCCCCCCCCCCCCCTGGGTCGGCCGAACCGGGTCGACCCGACCCGGCCCGGCTCGGCCGAGCGGCCGCGCGACGCGGGGGGGGGGGGGGGGGGGGGGGTCGCCGCCCCCGCGTGACACCCCTGCGGCACCCACGGGTTGTCGCCCTGGACGACCCGAGCGACGCGGGGGGGGAGCCGCCGCCCCCACGTGACAACCCCATGGCACCCCGCGGGCGCGCGCTCCGGACCCGTGCGGCCGCGGGTCAGCAGGCGCCACCGCCGCGGCTTCAGCCGCGGCGGTTCTTTTGGCGGTGCACCGGGGCGCCGCCGTTTCCAGCTGCCGGCGCCGCCGGCGGCTTCCGTAGGCCACCGGAGTCGATCCGGTGGTCCGTTTTCCTTCCCGTTTGCGCCGTTGTTCCTCCCGGGTTCCGTTCTTCACTGCGGGATCAACAAACTGCCCTTGCGTCATGATTTTCCGTCGCCCACCAAATCCGCACAACACGAAGAACGGCGGAGGGTTTTCGGGCCGTGTTCGTTTGGCCCGCACCCTCCGCGTTAGATAAAAACAACGGGAGAAAATAAATCAACACATGATACAACAATTTTAATAAATTAAAAATGTTCTTTTGCATCCGGTTCATTAATTTTAAAGAAACTTCCACGGGAATAAGGGCATTTCCAAAACAAAAATCCCTACCTCGTAGTCGTCGTCGTACTCACGTTCTTCGTGGATTTGCTCGTCGCGGAAGGAGGGGATCGTCGCGTCGTCGCAGAAAGGCATCGCGTCGTCGCGGAATCCGGCGTTGTGTCGACGAACTCAATGGACCAAGAAACAACATATTTAATTATAAATAATTAAATCCGTGTTTTGTTAAAAACCACAAAGGAGATTTAAAGAATCACAAACACTCACCTCAACGGAAGATCGAAGGATCTTGTCGTGGAGGAAGGAACGTCGCCGAAGAACGTCTCGGATGAAGCGTCGTCAAACTCCAAGGGTGACGGCGTTCTTCGCGTTCTTCGCGTTCTTCGCGTTCTTCGCGTTCTTCGTGAAGGAGGATGAAGGCTCAAGAATTCCATCAAGCCTCTCAACGTGTAATCCTCCAAAAGCCGTGTTGGTCTTATTTTATTATTACGCCAAAAAACGAAAAAGGGTAAGTAACGACCCATCAATTCGTTGAATTAATTCAACAAAAGAAACCGCCCATTTAATTCACGAAATAAACCGCCCAATTAAATGGTGCGTTAAGGATTTAAGAAAACGCATCAGTTGACTTTCATAATGACGGGTTTTCGCGGGTGCGTTACTTAGTGGAAAGAAACGGCGGGGCTCGTGCGGGCCCCACCTCACAAATATCCTACCAAGAAGGTAGGATATTTCTGGATAGCACCCTATCCGTTTCAACTCAGTTTAAGTGGCTTTCAAGTGGCTTCAAGTGGCTTAAGTGAAATAAAATAAAGTTTGTCGAACAATTTATTTTATTTCTTAACTTTAAGCCCAAAAATTAAAAACCACACCCGAGCAAACGCAACTCCGAAAGAGGTGTTTCTAAGAAAATACTGGCGTTGCGATTTCATCGGTGCCCTCAGAATTCGATTCCGGGCACCGGTTCAAAAGTTATAAAAACCCGCTCGTCCGTTCACTGAATGTACCCGAGCCAAACTTCGGAAAATGATTCCGGGCACACTGGGCCTCGGAATCAGGTGCCGTCAGAAACTGCGTTCTTGTAAAATTCCAAAGAAAATTAAGAAAAAAATTTCCTTGAAATTTATGGGTCTTTACATTACTCTCACCTCAAGGCTTTACGTCCCCGTAAAGATACATCATAAACTAGGGAAACAAATGTGGGTACTGAGCACGCATCTGAGCCTCCCGCTCCCATGTGCTCTCCTGGAGGTTCTCGTACTGCCATCTGATGCGCACTAGAGGAATCGATCGTCCACATAGGACCCACTCCTGTCGATCCTCGATCTCCACTGGGACCTCCGCAAAAGTCGCCCCATCATCCACATCTAGCTCCCCATAGTCAATGATGTGTGTCGGGTTGTGCGCGTATCTCCTCAGCTGAGATACGTGGAAGACGTCGTGCACCCAGTGCAACTGAGGTGGTAGAGCCAAACGATAAGCCACCTCGCCAATCCTGCTGAGGACTTGGAATGGTCCAATGAAGCATGGAGACAACTTGCCACCTCGGCCAAATCTTCGCAAACCACGTCGAGGTGAGACACGCAAGAAGACGTGGTCACTATCCTCGAACTCTAATGGCCTCCGCCTCCTGTCCGCATAAGACTTCTGCCGGCTCTGAGTTGTCCTCATCTGCTCCTGGATGACCTGGACCTTCTCTGTCGTGGCCCGGACCATCTCTGGTCCCACAAGTGCTGACTCCCTAGGGTCTGTCCAGCACAAAGGAGATCTGCAAGGCCTGCCGTACAACGCCTCATATGGTGCCATCCCGATGGTGGATTGGTAGCTGTTGTTGTACGTGAACTCCACCAAGGGTAGGTGGTCCTCCCAGCTGCGACCAAAGTCGAGGACACATGCACGGAGCATGTCCTCAAGAGTCTGAATGGTCCTCTCCGTCTGACCATCCGTCTGAGGGTGAAAGGCGGTGCTAAGATGTAGCCACATCCTGAACGCCTCCTGCAACCCCTTCCAAAGCCGGGAAGTAAAACGAGCATCCCGATCAGAGACGATAGACGATGGCACACTGTGAAGCCGTACAATCTCCTGAATGTAGAGACGCCCCAAGCTCTCCACTGAGCCCTGCTCTCTGATGGGTAAGAAGTGTGCCGACTTGGTGAGTCAGTCAACAATCACCCAAATAGAGTCGTGACCTCTAGAAGTGTGTGGAAGTCCAGTCACGAAGTCCATAGATATACCATCCCACTTCCACTCCGGGACCTCCAAGGGCTGTACCAAGCCTGCTGGTACCTAGTGCTCTGCCTTCACCTGCTGGCAGGTGAGGCATCGAGAAATGAACTCTGCCACAGCCTTCTTCATGCCCGGCCACCAGTGCTATCGTCTGAGATCCTGGTACATCTTCTCCACTCCAGGATGTACCGCCAAAGGAGAAGTGTGAAACTCTCTCAGCACCTCCTCTCGTAAAGCGACTGGTACCAAGGTACGTCCTCTGAAAAGGTCGCCGTGCTCTGCTCCAAGGTAGAAACCATCAGGTGCCTGTCCCGAGGATATCTATACACGTCGTGGCTCACAGTCAGCATCCCCACGTTGTGCCTCTCTGACCCGCTGCAGTAGTGGAGGGGTGACTATGAGAGAATGAAGGAAGGCTGCTCCATCTCTATCCACGAAGGATATCTGCAAAGCGGTTAGCTGCTCTGTCGCTTCCTCAAGTAGCTGGATGCTCGTCCTCCTGCTGAGGGCATCGGCTACCACGTTCCCCTTCCCAGGAGTATAGACTATCTCAAAGTCATAGTCCTGGAGGAACTCGAGCCATCACCGCTGTCTCAGGTTTAGGTACTTCTGCTAGAAGATGTACCTGAGACTCTGGTGGTCAGAAAAGATTGTAAAGCACTCGCCCATCAGATAGTGCCGCCATGTCTTCAGATCGAAGACCACTGCTGCTAACTCCAGGTCATGGGTAGCGTAGTTCTGCTCATGCGGCCTCAACTGACGTGATCCATAGGCAATCACGGCCCCCTCCTGCATCAGGACACACCTGAGTCCGGTCCCTGATGCATCGCAGTAGACTACGTATCCAACTCCCTCCTCAGGCAACCTCAAGATAGGTGCGCTGGTCAATCTCTGCCTTAGCTCCTGGAAGCTCTGCTGACATCTTTCTGACCACACAAAGGGTTTCCCCTTCTTCTTCAAAGCTGAGAGTGGCGCCACAACTCTGGAGAAGTCCGGCACGAATCTCCGATAGTATCCGGTTAGACCCAAGAAACTCCGCACCTCCGTCACGCTCCTGGGTGGCTCCCAAGCTAGCACTGCCTCGATCTTCGCGGGATCCACAGCAACTCCCGCTTCAGAAATGACGTGCCCAAAGAAGTGGACCTCACGTAACTAGAACTGGCACTTCGAGAGCTTTCCATAAAGCTGGTGCTCTCGGAGTGTGTCTAGCACAACCCGCAAGTGGTAGGCGTGCTCCTCCTCCATGGTCGAGTACACCAAAATGTCGTCGATGAAGACCACGACAAATCGATCGAGGTATGGCTGGAATATCCTGTTCATGAGGCTCATGAACACTGCTGAAGAGTTGGTTATGGAGAAATGCATAACCAAGAACTCATAGTGGCCATACCGACACCTGAAGGCCGTCTTCTGCACGTCCTTGTCTCGAACTCTGAGCTGATGGTAGCCTGACCTGAGGTCTATCTTCGAGAACCATCGTGCTCCCTTGATCTGATCGAAGAGGTCAACAATCCTCGGTAGCGGATACTTATTCCTCACTGTCAACTGTTTCAAGCGATGATAGTCGACACACAGTCGCAAGCTCCTGTCCGCCTTCTTGGAGAACAAAATCGGGGAAGCCTAGGGTGAAACACTGGGTCGGATGAACTCCTTGTCCTGCAAGCCCTCCAACTGTACCCGCAGCTCTCGAAGCTCAGTGGGGGCCATCCGATACGCTGGAGTGGATATCGGGGCTGTCCCGGGGTACAGGTCAATGTAAAAGTATACCTCTCTTCGAGGAGGTAGCCCTGGAACGTCATCGGGAAAGACGTCCGCGTACTGATCCACCACTACAGGAAAACTAGGACTCCGCACATCAACTGCTCCAAGGATGAGGCTAGCCAACTGATGAGTGATGGGCTGCCCTCTCCTCTGCGTGAGTCCATCCTATGCTGCAAAGGCTCCCTTCTTGCCAGTGAAGGAGAACCTACTCCCGTCGGTGCGCACACATCGCACCTTGCGCCTAAAACAGTCAATTTGAGCATGGACTGTAGATAACCAATCCATGCCCAAGATGACGTCGTAAGGCCTCGACGCTGCTACAAGAAGATCCCAGCCAAAGCTCTCGCCTCCTAGAGTAAGCTCACACTGCCGTTACTAGTGCATAATCGTCGAGTCTGCTCCCGTAGGAGTCTCTAGCCGTAAGGATCGAGCCAACGGCTCTGTCGGAATCTCCGAGCTCCGAACAAGGGAAGCGGCTATGAAAGAGTGACTCGCTCCTGTGTCTATAAGAACTGCAGCAAGGGTAGAATAGACACAGATCGTACCTCGAATCATCTCTGGCGCGTCGTGGTCATAGGCCTCCACTGCCTGGAGCTGTGCATGTTTCTGCCCGCCAGATCCCTGTGATCGGGGCGGACCTCCTGGTGGTGGTGGTGGCAGAGCCTCAAAGCGTCGCCCACCACCTGCTGCTTGTCCAACTCCTCTGCCTCGTCTGCCTCCTCCCTGCTTACCGCCATGGTCAACCCTCTGCCTCTGCCTGGGTGGCCCCTCCACCGTCTGCTGCTCCTCGGTATGGCGGGTCGGGTAGTCACGAGCCATGTGGCCCTGCCCGCCGCACGCGTAGCACTGCCTGCCTCTCGGAAGACTGGCTCCGCGCTGTGTGCCCCGCACTACTGAGCCAGTGTCCCGAGGTCATCTTCCGGAAGGTCTGGTCTGCCTGGAACCCTGAGTCATCCATCGGCTACCAGCTACCGAAGACTCTGCTACCTGCCTCCCTGCGGTAGGTCTCGCTGTGGACTCAGCCAGAAAGCTCTCGATCAGAAGGGCTCACTCCAGCACTCCTGCCTGGGTCAGGATGCTGAGGGAGATCAGTGATTCCCTGATATCGTGTCTCAATCCTTGCTCGAAGGTCCGGGCCCGGAAGAAGGGGTCCCGTACCATGTCAGTCGAGTAGCGAGAAAGATCGGTGAACCTCGCCGCGTACTGGGCGACCGTCAAGCTGCCCTGCCGCAGCTGAAGAAGCTCCTGAATGCGCGCCGCACGGAGGGTGGCCGAGACGAACTCTTAGCGGAAGAGGCTCTCGAAGTCCGTACAGATGAGAGAGGCCTCATCGTGCACCTAGAGCATCAAGCTCCACCATCGTCTCGCTGCTGCGTGCAGTAGGCTCGCCGCGAGGATCACCATGAGGTCTGCTGGTGTCCTCAGTAGCCTAAAAACTCAGATGACCGCCTCCAGCCAGTCCTCGGCTGCCTGGGGGTCCGTCTCCCCATGAAACCTGGGTGGTCACTGGCGCTGGAACTCGTGCAGAGCTTCGAGGCGACGTGCATCGTCAGCGATCGGCGCTGGAAGCATCGGGGGCTCAGCGGGTAAAGGTACCATCGGTGCCTCTGCTGTCAACGGGCCCTATACCGAGGCCTCGTCACTCGGCGGGCTGTCGTCGCGCTCTACTCTTGGAACCCTAGATGGCTGATGTCATCGGGCCATCCTGAAAAGGAAACAAGTGCGCCATGGTCAGAACAGTATACCTGGTGAGCTGACAGAAGTAATCACAAAGAAAACTTGAAACACACAAGCAATCAATGTTTTCGTGCATTAAGTCGGAAATCAGAAGTTAGGGTCCTGGTGTACGGATACGTCGGCCGCCGCACCAACACTGGACTCCTTGGACTAATAACCACACTCAATACGCTAAACACTATTGCTTCACATAGAAGAAAGATCAGAGTCTGCAGTAGAACCGACCACCTCTGATACCAATTTGTCACGACCCGTCCTCGGGGCCCGTGCCGTGACTACCCCAAGCCTTCCTTCCATAGGCCAGGGGCTGGCGACTAGCACCAAGGCGTAAATCCCAACAAAAGGGAAGGCATTGCCTTTGAAAAGTAAACAAGCACCACAGAGTAAGCAAGCGGAAAAGTAAACACTAAGTAAAACTGTAACAAGCTGTGCTGAAAGTAAAAGGGGCCGTAAAAACAATCCCAACTGTAAAGTACAACTGAAAGGGAAAAACAGCAACTGAAAAGAAAAGCCGCAGCGTCGATCCATCCTCTAGAAGTACCACCTGAAGGGTGGGTACAGATAGCCTCCATAGCTCCTTGGTCCAGTCGTCCGCTCCGAGTGCGTCCCACCCAGTGGTCCACCTCCAGGTACCGTCCTACTCCGCACGCCTCCACCACGATCAGTGTTGTCCGTCGTCTGCAACCAACACAACGAAGTGCGGGCAAATCCCATGCAGGGGTGAGTATAAGCTACTCAGTAGGGACCCTGAGACCCCCGAAGGTCTCCCGAAATCCACAAAGGATAATCCACAAAGGAAAGTTACAATCACGAAGTAACAACCGACACTGCTTAGGTATATGCCCATACATATACCTAAGTCATCAATTCCCGTTCGGCTCCAACGTCCAAGCCCAAGCACAACCCAGTCCACACAGGAAAGCAAAACGTATACCCACACAGGATAGCACAACACAATCCACAAAGGAGAGTAAACAGTAAATCCACACAGGATAGCTCAACACAATCCACAAAGGAGAGTAAACAGTAAGTCCACACAGGATAGCTCAACACAATCCACAAAGAAGAGTAACACAGGATTCAGCTCACATAGGTATACTTCTTGTATGACGATAAAGATGATCACTGATCCATCTAAGTCATCGGACCCACAAAGGATCGATAGGTAACTAACCCCCGCAATGACCCACATAGGATCGGGCCTACACAGGACCTGTAGGCGCTGGCTCACACAGAACCGCTGAGCGCTGACCCACACAAGATCGGGCCCACACTGATCCACGTAGGATCGCTGAGTGCTGTAGTCGTCGCAATCCACTGAGGATCTCTGCACTGTCGTCGTCGCAGTCCACTGAGGATCTCTGCACAGTCTTCGTCGCAGTCCACTGAGGATATCTGCACGGTCGTCGCTGTCGAAGTAGCAGTCGCAGCCAGCTCTAGGGTTCCCTCACACAGCAAGCTCGTTCGGGAGGGTCCGCTCCACGAGCCGAGAGGCTGATACATCAACTGACACAAAGTCCGAAGTTGATGTATCCAAAAGTTCCGTATCGTCAACAGGAACTCAACATCGCAGACGGCGCGTCAATCGGACGCCCGGTCTGAGAGTTATTGGTCTTTTCGTCCCAGGGGCCCGGTTGGTTTTTAAGGAAAAACCAACCTGACCGTACTCCACCTGCGTCCAAACCTCGGGCGGAGTATTCCAAAAGATCCGTCTCACTTAGAGGAATCCACCAAAGATGACGGCACGTCAATCGGACGTCCGTAGCTCAAGATATGAGCGTTTCCGCTCCGAGGGCCCGATTGGTTTCGTGTACGAACCAACCCGGCCGAACCCAAAGTATTCCGAAACCTTTAGTGCGATATACAGAAACGACCATCTTGATCCAAGGATCGCTTTTCCGCTGACGGCGAGTCGTTTGGAGGCCCGTAGCTCAAGTTACGAGCATTTGACCGAAAATGGTCCGAAGACGGGGGGTACGGGCCCGGGCCGACCCCCCCCCCCCCCCCCACCCCGGGTCAGCCGAACCGGGTCGACCCGACCCTGTCCGACCCGGCCGGTCCCGGTCCGGCCCGGCCAAGGCGTGGCCTGCCCAGCCCGGCTCGGCCGCGCGGCCGAGCGACGCCGGGGGGGGGGGGGGGGGGGGGGGGGGGGAGCCGCCGCCCCCGCGTGACACCCCCGCGGCACCCGCGGGGTGTCTCCCTGGACGACCCGAGCGACGCGGGGTGGAGCCGCCGCCCCCTCGTGACAACCCCGCGGCACCCGTGGGGTGTCACCCTGGACAGTCGGACGTGGCTTCAGCCGCGTCCCGCGCGGCCGCGGGTCAGCGGGCGCCGCCGCCGCGGCTGAAGCCGCGGCGGTTCTTTCGGCGGTATGCCGGGGCACCACCGTTTCCGGCCGCTGGCGCCGCCGCCGGCTTCCACGGGCCACCGGAGTTGCTCCGGTGGTCCATTTTTCTTCCCATTTGCGCTGTTGTTCCTCCCGAGTTCCGTTCTTCACTGCGGGACCAACAAACTTCCCTTGCGTCACAATTTTCTGTCACCCTCCAAATCCGCACAACACGAAGAACGGCGGAGGGTTGTTGGGCTGTGTTCGTTTGGCCCGCACCCTCCGCGTTAGATAAAAACAACAGGAGAAAATAAATCAACACATGATACAAAAATTTTAATAAATTAAAATTGTTCGTTTTCATCGGGTTCTTTAATTTTAAAGAAACTTCCACGAGAATAAGGGCATTTCCAAAACAAAAATCCCTACCGCGTAGTCTTCTTCGTACGCACGTTCTTCGCGGATTTGCTCATCGCGGAAGGAGGGGATCGTCGCATCGTCGCGGAATGGCGTCGCATCGTCACGGAATCCGGCGTTGCATCAACGAACTCAACGGACCCAGAAACAACAGATTTAATTATAAATAATTAAATCCGTGTTTTGTTAAAAACCACAAAGGAGATTTAAAGAATCACAAACACTCACCTCAATGGAAGATCGAAGGATCTTGTCGTGGAGGAAGGAACGTCGCCGAAGAACGTCTCGGATGAAGCATCGTCAAACTCCGAGGGTGACGGCGTTCTTCACGTTCTTCGCGTTCTTCGCGTTCTTCGTGAAGGAGGATGAAGGCTCAAGAATTCCATCAAGCCTCTCAACGTGTAATCCTCCAAAAGCCGTGTTGGTCTTATTTTATTATTACGCCAACAAACGAAAAAGGGTAAGTAACGACCCATCAATTCGTTGAATTAATTCAACGAAAGAAACCGCCCATTTAATTCACGAAATAAACTGCCTAATTAAATGGTGCGTTAAGGATTTAAGAAAACGCGTCAGTTGACTTTCATAATGACGGGTTTTCGCGGGTGCGTTACTTAGCGGAAAGAAACGGCGGGGCTCGTGCGGGCCCCACCTCACAAATATCCTACCAAGAGGGTAGGATATTTCTGGATAGCACCCTATCCGTTTCAACTCATTTTAAGTGGCTTTCAAGTGGCTTCAAGTGGCTTAAGTGAAATAAAACAAAGTTTGTCGAACAATTTATTTTATTTCTTAACTTTAAGCCCAAAAATTAAAAACCACACCCGAGCAAACGCAACTCCGGAAGAGGCGTTTCTAAGCAAATATCGGTGCTGCGATTTCATCGGTGCCCTCAGAATTCGATTCCGGGCACCGGTTCAAAAGTTATAAAAACCCGCTCATCCGTTCACTGAACGTACCCGAGCCAAACTTCGGAAAATGATTCCGGGCACACCGGGCCTCGGAATCAGGTTCCGTCAGAAACTGCGTTCTTGTAAAATTCCAAAGAAAATTAAGAAAAAAAATTCCTTGAAATTTACGGGTCTTTACATTATAGGCAATGCATCCCATGTTAGTGATATGCCTACTCGGTGCTAGTCACCAGCCCATGGCCTATTGGAGGCGGGCTTGGGGAGTCGCGGCTCGGGCCCCACTGGGATGGGTCGTGACAGAGTGGCATTAGAGCTAGTCGGTTCTACCTTAGTACCGATATTCTGAAATTTGGTTTGAGGCAACATTGTTAAGTGTTTCGAGTTCGGATTTCAGGCCAGGGACCCTAGAGTTGGTGCGGGCGGCCGATGTATCCATACACCAGGACTCTGATAACTTGATTTTCGACTCGGAACATGAGAACACTAGTTTCAGGTGAAAAATAATGTTACATGCATCATATAGGAATGGGTTGTGGTTTCCATGTCCTTATTGAGTCATCTCTCCATATATACACACTGACTGAGATACATCTTGTTTCTTTAACAGGATTCCTCTGCAACACGTACCCACTAGGATCCAGTAGCTCGATCACGAGGATGACCCCCTCAGTGATGAAGCTTCGATAAAGGGACCAGATCCCCCAATTTTACCATTAGGTGGTGTGCCAGTTATTCCGCCACTTGTGGAGCAGTTTTTAGTGACTGTTGTGCCAGTGGAGGTGGAGCGCAGGCTGGGCGCACTCCACGAGTTTCAGAGACAGAGACCCCTAAGGATTTGAGGCGAGTCTGATCCTTAGGGAGTAGAGGACTAGCTTGAGGCAGTGATAGAGACATCCATTTGTTCAGAACACCAGCAGACTAGATGGTGATTCTAGAAGTGAGCCTTCTGTAGGGCTTGGCGTTACCATGGTGGAGTTTGGTTATCCAGACTCATGATGAGGCGACAATTACATGGGTGGAGTTTGAGCGTCTCTTTAGAGAGTAGTTTTTAGCAGTTACCCTGAGAGAAGTACATATATAGGAGCTTCTTCATATCCATTAGGGAACCATGACGGTGGATGACTATGCATCGAGGTTTACTGACCTCTCGCGGTACTCGATAGATATGGTCAGTGATCAGTACTTCAGAGGTCTAACTTTTGAGAGAGGCTTGTGCAGAGATATCTGAGATATCATCAACCCTATGAGAATTCCTACTTATGCTAGGGGAATGAGTTGGATTTGGTGGTTGAGAGCTTCTTGGCAGAGCAGAGATAGCTAGAATTTGTCAGTAGTGGGTGAGCTGGAGCAGAGACCTCGGCAGCAGGGAGCCAAAGTCAGGGACCTAGGCATGGTTGACGTTTTCAGATGAGATCCCAGGATAGGGGATCTGTCGTACAGGGTTCAGAGGGTGCGTCCATCCAACCTCAAGAGAGGCGATGCTACTCATGTGATTGCAGGGGACATCTCGCTCGAGATTGTCTGACCCTCCGTACAACTGACATGGGAGCAGTGGATGGACCACCGAGGCAGAGGCAATGTGTGGAGCAGACAGATCCGTGGGGCGGCGGACGTGGTAGGGGAGATGAAAGAGCAGTTGGAGGTGGTCAACATTTTGACCTTTTACCACCACCAACCCCAGGAGGTCCACTCCTGGCTCAGGGAGCTGGTGGACAGTGGTAGGGACAGCAGCACGCAGTATAGGCTTATGTCCCAGGTACTCCCGAAATGATTAGAGGTACAATATGTGTCTTTTCTACTTTAGTTGTCATATTGATAGACAGAGGTTCTAGTTACTCCTTTCTGGCTGCTTATCTTGGTCGAGACCTTGAGATTCCAATTGAGTCATTGACTCAGCCCTTACACTTAGAAACACTGACTAGAGAAGATTCAGAGATCACACACCTCTGTAGATAGTGTGACCTGACCCTTGGAGGTGAGAGTTTCAGTTGGAACCTCTTAGTGGTAGCATCGAGGCCTTACGTTGTCATTATTGGTATGGATTGGCTATCCACACTTCATGCCCAGATCGACTGTTTTAGGCGAAGGGTGTAGTGTGTCCGCAGTGATGGAATGAGGTTCTCTTTTTTCAGTGAAAAAGAGACCCAGGCAGCGTTGGATGGACTTGTGCATAGGAAGGCATAGCCGATTTCACATCATCTGGTTAGCCTAGCCCTTGGCACAATAGATTTTATGAATTTCTAGTTTCCAGTAGTAGTGGCAGAGTATGAGGACGTCTTCCCAGAGGATGTCCCCGGACTACCTCCCTGTCAGGAAATAGATTTCCCAATTTAGTTGCAACCCGGGATGACATCGATATCAGTATCAGCATATTGGATTGCTCCTACAGAGCTTCGTGAGCTGAGGGTGCAATTGGATGACTTTCAGAAGAAGGGCTTTGTGAGACCCATAGTTTCACCCTGGGCGGCCCCAGTGCTGTTTACCAAGAAGGCAGACGGGAGCATGAGAGGGGCACGATGGTTCTCGAAGGTTGATCTACGATCAGTCTATCACCAGTTGCGAGTACAGGATGAGGATGTAACAAAGATGGATTTTAGATGTTGCTACTATCACTATGAGTACTTGCTAATGCCCTTCGGCATGACGAATTCCCTGGCAGTGTTCATGGGACTCAGGAACCAAATCTTTCATCCCTACCTAGATCGGTTCGTAGTGGTCTTCATCGATGATATCCTTGTGTACTCTACGTCCGAGGAGGAGTACGCAAGACACCTACGAATGGTTATGGAAACACTCTGAGAGCCCCAGTTGTACGGGAAACTCTCAAAGTGTCAGTTCTGGATACAGGAGGTCCACTTTCTGGGACATTTTATCTTAGCAGATGGTGTAGTAGTGGACCCAGCCAAGGTGGAGGCAATACTAGCATGGGAGCCACCCCGGAACGTGACGGAGGTGCGGAGTTTCCTTAGGTTGTCTGGCTACTATCGGAGATTCATTATTGATTTCTCCAGGATTTCGGCACCCATGACAATCTTTGACCTGAAAGGGTCAGCTGTTCGTGTGGACCGAGGGATTCCATCAGGCTTTCCAGTAGTTGAGACAGAGTCTGAAGAGCCCCACGATGTTTAGATTACCATAGGTTGTTGAGTACGTAGTGTTCTGCGACGCATCTGGAACCGGGCTTGGTTTTGTCTTGTTGCAGAGGCATGCGGTGATTGCCTATGGCTAATTTCAGTTGAGGACACACGAGCAGAACTACGTGACCCATGATCTTGAGTTGGCAGCGGTAGTCTTCGCATTGAAGATATGGCGGCACTACCTGATGGGAGAGAGGTTTTCCATCTACAATGATCACAAGAGTCTCATATATATATTTTCTCAGAAGTATATTAATTTGAGACAAAGGAGATGGGTTGACTTTCTCCAGGATTACAACTTTGAGATCGTTTACACACCTGGGAAGGGGAACGTTGTGGCAGATGCTCTCAGCAGGAAATCCAGTTCCCAGTTGTTGGATGAGGCGACGAGGCAGTTGGCCACTTTACAGTTATCCTTCAAGGATAGAGATAAGGGAGCTTAACTTCAATATATGGTTGTTACCCCTCCACTATTACAATGAGTGAGGGAAGCACAACGCAAGTATGATAGTTGTGAGACTCTACAAGCGCAGATATCTACAGGTGTTGCGACTGATGGATATTCAGAAGGTTGGGAGCACGTTGTTCTTTTCATGGGGTGTACTGTAGTACCAGTGAAATTATGAGAGGAGGCTCTATGGGAGTTCCATTGATACCCTTTGGCGGTGCATCTAATCATGGAAAAGTTATATCAGGACCTCCGAAGTCAGTTCTGGTGTCTATGAATGAAGAAGAGTGTGGCGGAGTTTGATTCTTAGTGCCTTACTTGTCAGTAAGTGAAGGATGAGCACCAGGTTCCAGCAGGTTTGACACAACCCCTTGAGGTGCCGGAGTGGAAGAGGGATGGGATATCCATGGACTTTGTGATGGGATTACCATGTACGTCCAGGGGAAATGATGTCATCAGGGTGATCATTGATCGACTCACCAAGTCGGCCCACATCATAGCCATACAGGAGCAGAGTTCAGTAGAGATCTTGGGATACCTCTACGTGCATGAGATAGTTCGACTTCATGGAGTTCCATCCACGATCGTCTCAGATTGTGATGCTCGTTTCACATCCCGGTTGTGGAAGGGATTGAAGGAAGATTTTGGGACTCATCTATGCTTGAGCACAGTGTTTCATCCCCAGACTGATGGTCAGACAGAGCGGACCATCCAGGTTCTGGAGGATATGCTTTGAGCTTGCATACTTTACTTAAGTCGTAGCTAGGAGGATCACCTACCACTGGTGGAATTTTCTTATAACAACATTTATCATTCCACTATTGGTATGGCACATTTTGAGCTCTGTACGGGCGACCTTGTAGGTCCCCACTTTGCTAGACTAACCCAGGAGAGTCAACACTTATGGGCAAAGAGATGGTGAGAGCTACAACAGAGAAGGTTCATGTCATCCAGGAGCAGATGAAGACTCCACAGAGTCAGCAAAAGTATTATGACTATTGGAGGCGGAGGCCCTTAGATTTCGATGAAGGAGACCATGTGCTCCTTCGGGTCTCACCTCGACGGGGATTGCAGATATTTGGCCGAGGTGGAAAGTTATCTCCAAGGATCATTGGCCCTTTTCAGATTCTAAGTATAGTTGTCGAGGTGGCATATCGCTTGGATCTACCTCCTCAGATGGACAGGGTACACAATGTCTTCCATGTGTCGCATCTACAGAGGTACGTGCATGATCCATCGAGATTCATCGACTAGGGAGAGTTGGAAATCGATGATGGAGTGACCTTTGTTGAGTACCTAGTGGATATCGAGGATAGGTATGAGAAGATACTTCATGGGTGAGCTATTCCCTTGGTGTGTGTCCGGTGGCAGCACATGAATCTCCAGGAGAGGACGTGGGAGCGTGAGGCTCATATTCACGTGCAGTACAAACATCTTTTTGAGTAGACTGGGTTTTGAATTTTCGGGGACATAAAATCCCTAAGGTGGGAGTGATGTAATGTCTTCGATCATTCCATGTATTATTCTAATATTATATGGTAATTACTTCGAGGCTAGCCTCTGAGATGGTGTGCAGTTCCAAGCCCCGGTGAGCCCGGAACAAATTTTTTAATTTAATTAAATAATTAAATTAATGTGGGCGTGCGGTTTTCCAGAAAAGTGGAATAACTCTTAAATGGTTGCCCGGATCATAAATATGAGGGAACTGTTGCATTCAGAACTATGATTTTACCTTAGCCGAGGCCTAAAAACGGTCGGCATAGGTCGGTGGTGAAATCTAGTTTTTGGGATGTAAGAGTAATAAAATAATTAAATAAGAATATTTTATTCTACAGCGTAATCTTTTAAATCTGTTGCAACAGATATCTCTTATCCTTTTTAAATAAAGGCCCACATAGGGGTCCAGGGTTACAACTACAGCGTAATCTTTTAAATCTGTTGCAACAGATATCTCTTATCCTTTTTAAATAAAGGCCCACATAGGGGTCCAGGGTTACAAACCTCATGACCCTGAAACCCTGAGTGGCTCTGGAGGCTCTAGAGAATACCTCCCAATGCGGTGACGGTGTTCTTGATGAGCTTTGCCGGCGACGACGACGCGATGACCGGATCTTTGCCAACAAACGCCGCAGATTCAGGTTGGATATTTTTTATTGCCTTCCCCATTTTTGATTTCCATGATGAACGCTGACTAATCCACAAATATATTAGCCCACGGATCGATCATTCTTGTGGGACGGGTTTTTGCGGGGATTTGGAGGTTTTGATTCTTGAGGATGTTTTGGTTTTGATCTAACGGCGACGAACCCAGATCGTCATGAACAATGATCGAGGTTCGTCCCACTTGTTCAATTTTTTTGATTCTTTCCTATGAATTCTTCATGTGCGTTCTACGGGTTATTGGAGGAAATTGATCGTTGCACATCTTTTGTTGGTGAAACGATATGAAATCAAAGATCCAACATCGAGACGACCTATCAGGGGTGCGACGGCAACGGTGACAGATAAATCGATGTCATTCGGAAATTTTTGTTCTTCGGGCATTTTCAAGCGGGCGGATCGAGACGCGCTATTAAGGCCGATCAAAATCCTGAAACCGATGGAATCAGTTTCGTAGGGGTGAGACAACCCAAAAATCCGGATTTTCATGGTGATCAGATGGTTGGATCAAGAACTAGAGTTTTGGCCAAGGCGCACGAAGGAAGATGACGCTTCTGAAAAATCCCGACTACACGCCGTGTAGTATGGGCTACATGACATGTGTTCATCATCGGCCCACCCGACATGTACTCCGGTAGTACACGGACACGGGGTGGGTACATGGACAAAGAAATGGTGTGTATACCCTCCCCGTCCAGACCCATCAAGACACACGGGATACCCCGGGTGCTGGTACATGGGCAGGCAACACGGACAGAGACCATGTACGGACACATGGCCAGCGTACACGGAGCGAGCCCCAGGATCTCGGACACGGCGTGTGTTTCTTCTAAACACCGTGTAGTTACCTTTCATCCAATAAGCCGAGTGACACAGGCCGTTTACACGGGCAGTACCCGGAGTCAAAGAACCCGACGTGTGATTCTTCTACACACTGTGTAGTTGGGATTTACCCATCTTGGATGGATGACATAGGCCGTTTACATGGGAAGTACCTAGAGTCAAGGAACACGGTGTGTGATCCTTCTACACATCGTGTAGTCTAGTTTTACATAGACTGGATAGATGACAAGGTCCGTTACACGGGTAGTACTCCGGGTCAAGGAACACGGCGTGTAACCATACTACACTCCATGTAACCAATCTTAAATGGCTTGATCCACTTGTCTTATGTTACTTGGACTAGTTTCCTTAGAGTTTGTACCCTTGGTCTTTTCCATGATGGTTCTGGTATCATTTCCTTTATACAAGAGTATGATCCATTCATCAGGAATTCCTGAATGGATTTGTTGGAATCCCCTTTATGAGGCATAGAGTCGGGTCCTCTATTCATTCCTGGAACCCTAGGTAGAGTTCTTGGTATCTAAGTGACCAACTTTACCTAGGCACCGATCCTCTGCTTAGCGGATTAGATCATACAGAGTTATAGGAATCACCCCATGACTTGGCTATGATAATCATCTGACCAACATGTTCACAAAGTACATGTGGAGCGTGTTCTCCTGGAACGAGTACATTGTATCTCTATCTTTAGACCTAGGAGTGTGTTCTCTCGGTTGCATGATTAGTGTAATCTTCATGCTGGATCTTAGTGGTGGTTTCGCGATGGTCACATGTGTATGAGTATATTTGGATATTCTTGTTATATGTTCGGTAGACATATACTGTGTAGAGATTATTGTACCTTTATTTTGTGGTATTTCCATTTTTTTTTCGTTTGTGGTTTCAGGGTGTCCTACTAGGTATTGTTATACTCACCCCTGCATGGGATTTTCCCGCATGTGTCGTGTCTTCTGCAGATGAGCGAGCCTTTGACTGGATTCTAGGCGGAGTAGGACCGGACGTTACTCAGTTAGATCAGACAGGCTGAGGTGTGTTCCTACGGCTATAGACTGTAGTCCCAGCACCTTTCTTTACAGGTTTCACTTTGTTACAGTCTCTATTTTGGCGGGCTTGTACTCTTCGTCCAGGGTTTTACACTTACTGTACATTACTTTCTTGTCGTACTCTATTGGTTGGGATTTATAGTGTATGCATGCATTTTAATTTTTAGTTGATTTTATACTTTTCATCTTTTTGGGCTTGGAGATGTGTGTGCATGTGTACATGTTTATGGGCAATGCCTCCCATTATAGTGATACACCTACATGGTGTTATTCACCAGCCCCTGGCCTATTGGAGGTGGGCTTCGGGAGTTGTGGCTCGGGCCCCACTATAACGGGTCGCGATAATAGGAATATAATTTCATATTATTATATAATGACCTTCTACCATGAATGATTCCCAGCAGACATATGGAGTATGAGAATAAATATTTTAATGTGTCCATTCAAGAGACCTAGTTGATCTCGTGATGTTTTATGAAGAGAATTATAAGTTTTATTGTAAACATTTAGGGAACCCAATCCTTCTTGATATTTTAATATTGAGTCTCGATATATAGAATTGTTAAACTCATATGGAAGATATTTTTTTCATTCATTGAATCATTATATTACAAGATTATGAATCCCAGAGAGTTCTACATAGTGGAAACATGTAGGCTAAGTCTCTTAACTTATAATAGTTCCATCAATACTTGTGTAAATAGATGGTATGAATGGTGGGTTTCAAAGGCATGTTGGAAATATTCAACCCACTAATAAGATTCTCGCTTCTTCATTAATATCATGAAATTGAGGAATGATCATGATAGGTTCGATATGAAATATCTCATGTAAGAATGGTCTCTTTTCATACCTCTGAACACCATTATGTTATGAGTGGGAGGAATTCTAAGGTTCACTATGGTTTTCTAAAAACTATCCTCCATTCCATCAGGGATTACAAAATTACAATAATCATATTGCATGTTATTATAAAATCACACATCTGAGGGTTTCTATCATGTTAAAATACTAAAATTTGTCGATGTTCATTTAATGGTTGATGAGAATATCAAAACTATGTTGGTAATTAAATATTATTCCATTAATATATAATTTTGTGATAATTTATATGAATTCCATATTGATTGGATTTATAGAATTTTCATAAGTCGAACTCAAATTATGCAAGCCCAAGATAATTACATGGTAGTAGAATATCTATTGAAGTTAAATGAAAGCAATGGCTTCCCCATGTATAGGGTACATCATAATTTTTTGTACAATGTATGAACATCAATAAGGAAAAGAACCTGTAGGACTTGGGTTACACATATTAGGTTTTATGTGATCCATACATGGAATTAAAACATTTGATAATGATGATGAATTTCATGGAACTAAATATTGATTATCATTTAAACATTCTTCATCCTAATGAGATTATGTCATAAAGTAGTCTTTGGTATTATAACAATTAGTTGAAGTTTTATATAGTGACCATTTAAAAATTCATTTCTATCCTGTAATTATATGAGGTATGCGTTATCTTATATTATATTTGATGAAAATATGGTTATATGAATGAAATTGATAATAGGTAAACACATTATGGTCTACTCCTAGTATCTCTTTATAGACCCATGGAAAAACAATGTATTGTTACTTTAGGAATTAAATGAGAATCCCCTAAATATTTATGTATTGGATATTATCACCATTGTGTGTCATCGGTCTTATTATATCCCAATAATTACTTTCCTAAGTGGGTCTATGTTGGTTGTGACACCTTCATCAAATATTAGAGGGGTTTCATTAAGGGAGTACCCTCTATCTTCTTTAATATACATGCCAACCGAAGTATCCTAAAGCTTGGTAAATTGTATTAGGTATCTCCACCAAAAATTTGGAATGAGATGCTACTCGCACATTACATTTCTAGGGGCATTAGTTGGGCATTATCAATTTTAGTACTAGGATTGGGGGACATCTCTAAATTGGGTAGGGAAATACTATTATTTTCCCGTGAATATATAACAACTAGAACCAATATTATGGGAAGTATATATTCATTACATGGAATTATCATACATAGTTCAACTCTGTTTCTCCATATCTATAGTAGATGAAACATAAGTATTGTTGTCTATCAATAATTTCACTATTTCTTTTTATGCAAACTGACCTCAGTGTAACAGGATTACCATCATCAATATTGGAGTTATTTAACAAAACCATGTAATCCTTCTCAATAATGGGGTATTAAAATAATTGATTGATTTTTTATTATATTTTCTTGTGTCTATGAAGCCATAGGATCCTATTGAGAACATTAAATGTCAAGTCTATCAGGATAATCATGACAATAAAATTAGATACTATGTCCTTAAAATAAATTTTCATTTGTGTATACTTCATTCTATTTTCTCATATCATACCATTTAATTTTATTTTCATGGGAGATAAATACTCCTCATTGTAACAAAATAATTATTCTTTTTAAACCAGTATGAGATTAATAATGAATCCATTATCGACCAAATCTCATTAATTGTTCAAATTACGCAGCCAACATAAGATGTAAAGTGGTACGATATACCCCTAAATGGATTCCTCTCGATCACATTTATTGATGGATATATTTTAAATTCATTTTTTTTTAGCTTTTTATATAAAATAAAAATAAATCATTACTTATTATCCTTAAAAAATTTATTTGACATACAGGTCCTAGAAAATCCAATCCCTATATTCTTTTAATATGTAGATAGAATTTAATATTGAGAACATTGATAGTATATCTACCAACAATGTATAAATATTCATACTTAGGTAGTAGTGGTCTACATTTTCTAGTTCAGGGATCTATCAAGTAATGAACCTTAAAGATTGAATTGATTTAGTTAAATTGATATGGTGCATGGAAATAATTTAAGGGAACATTTTTTCATGATGGAGTTGGTCAATCGAGTCTATATAGTTGTCTAGGATGGTTATTATTTTCCAAACAATCTAAACATTAGTCTAAAATATTTATGTTTAAATGAATTTATAAAGATGGATAGGGTTTATCCATGATCCTATCAGGATTTTTAAATCATCTTCCCTTCTGTCCCGACTACGTATATGGTTTTAGAGGGGATGAAACATGAAAATTGTTCATGAAAATGACAATGTCTTCCCCTATCCCCTCGAACTTTGTGAAATATATCCAATCCCATTACTCATATATAGGGATCATTATTTACTATGTATATTCATAATTTGATAATTCATCCAATATACGAATGTTATTTTCCTGTATAAAAAATAAATAGTTAACTGTTGTGGATTCCATAAGCAGGGGTGAATCTAGTTCACTGGATGATGTGGTTAAGAAATATTTGTGAGTAAGGGATTGTTGGTTGGGGGATAAAATTAGACTATTTTTATTTTTCATTATTTTCTCCAAGTTATTACTCATTCCTATAGAGGATAATTAATCCTATGAACCATTGGATGGAATATGTGGTTATGTTGTCATTTATAGATTGAGAATAGACACTTTTTGTTTAGTGTGATCATGATAAACTACTTTTAAGCTATCCGATTATCAAAAAATTATTCATTTTATTCCATAACCTCTTTCAAATAAATTTAATTTTTAAATTGGGTATCATAAAAATGAGCCACATGTGCTTCAGTGGTTCATAAAATCACCACTATGTAATCTATCACATAATGAACATTTTCCTCAATGATAAACCAGTCATGTATAGTGTATCCTAGGATATAATGGAAAAATAATTATTTTGGATTTTCACAGAGATCAACCTTACCAAAATTAATATTAAGAGGAATATTAAGGTGTTTAATTTCCTTATATTTGAGTAAATAAATAACAAACTGTTGCTTTAGTAAGGAATTAATATTTTTATTCCATTTCTAAAATTGTGGGAGGTCTTATTATTTTTTTCATGTATTCATGGTATGTTTTTATTATATTATTTCTCAAAGGACGTGAGGTGATTGGATTTCCCTTATCGGGTTCTCTAATAGTTAATGAAATAGAATTGAGTGTGGATATGGTAGCTTCTACCATGCTTAAAATTATCAATTTGGTGTTGGAATGTGTTTTTTTCGTTCTTGATTCGCTAAATTACATATTCTAACCAATTTTATGTATATGAAAAATCATAGAATAGTGAAAAAAAATTAAGTGAAATTATATATGTTTTTAGTTCATCATATATTTTTTCTCAAAATAGTTATACAAACTACAAAATTTTGAGAAGAATATTGAGTAACAACATCAGACTTTTATTTCCAGTGATAATATCAGTGACACATTCTTTTTCCCATAGTATGGAGTTTTATTGTTTCAATTATCATCAAATTAACAATGTACTTCTAATTTTATGTAGTAATTAGTGATGAAGTTATTCATATATCATGAAAATCCTTGTTCGAAGGCTACTATACTAGATAAATTTTTTCCTGACCAGTGGTTGCATATATAATCATGGTTTTTCTACATCTTTTTTGAGACATGGTCTCATTTTGGTGGTGAATTATGATACAATATTTTCAATTTGTTTCATTTTATCTCTCATGTAGTGAAAATATTAAAATTTTAGATCCCCAAAATTTGTTTGGGGTGGAGTCTCATCCACTCATTCCAGGAATGTATTCCACTCTGAATGCATCAAAGCACAACACATATGCATGGGGGTACTATAATTTGAATAAAATCATGAGTGTGGGTTGTAGGTTAAGGATAATTGGTATCCCTATATTTTGTGGGTTATTATTTCCATCTCATGCTATGAAATGATTATTTCCCAATATAGTCATTAGTAATTTTTCATATAGAAGAAAAATATTTTTTTCTCAGTTTTCATGTTCTGTAAGACAAGTGTGGACCAATTAATATTCCAAACTTTTGGGGAATTTAACTCCACTTATATGTTTCTGTGGATGGGTAATCACTTTATCATGGTGGTAATACAAGTTGAGAACATTTTCTTTCCACAATTCATCATTGTATTTTATGAGATTATATATCTCATCCTCATACGTTGTCAACCATTTCTCTATTGATAGGTCTTCATCCTAGAATGGTTTTTAGTTGGATGTAACCATTATTTTCACTTTATCCCTCTTGGAATATATTCATCATGGTGAAAAATACTCCTTTAAGGGTGATTAATTTTGTTTTGACCTCTAATTTCTCTTGTGTATTGCCTCAATTTGTTCTTCAGCACGTGGCTCCTCTTAGGTTATTGTTACTATATTCTATATAATGTTGTCTATATCATGGTATTTATCATTTATTATAAATATATTGATATTTTTATATAATTAATTATAGGATATTGCATTTATCTCATCATCCTCTGAGTAATGATGTATCCCTACTCTGCCTATATCCCTTTCGAGGGTTAGGTCGTGCTCTTGTCCCCGCCACTTTCACTTGTTGAGAAATATTATCTAATAACATCTATATGGTTTGATATTATTCCTAACATTTTCACATAAATTTTTTATATTAATGGTGAAATGGAGGGTGTATCTTATATGAGTCATGTAGTTATCCCTTAATGAGATGTTTGTGTGACATGATGTTAGGAATGGACGGGGTACATGTTGTTGGTAATCACTAACCAACTTTGAGAAGACCAGACTGTTGGAAAGTGATGATAATATGTCATCCATCCCAAAGGTATGGGGATTAAGTGGGGCTTGATCTAGTACATAATTTCCTTATTATGGAATTTATATTATTTTGGAAAGGAAACCATTGTAAAAATTCTACCAACAATATGGGTTTTGGTTGTCTGGATACATTTTTTATTTACTATGGACCCACCTGGGATTGGATTAACCCAATGGTGGAGGTAGCGGAAAAAAACCACCAAACCTGGTGGATGGAAATCTCTATAATCAATTTTGAGAAAAATTAAAGTAAAATCTACTTTATATAGAATATTTACACTTGTTCATGATCTAGGTGTCCTTATCGCTCAATATGTAAACATATTAAAATATGGAGATGTCTTACAAGATGTTTTTTTTGGGTTTATTATTTGTGGAATTATCAATAATGTATTGGAGACCTTAATCAAGTGATGAACAATATCTTTATCCATTTGTTCATGACAATTTTTTCTCTTGTATACAAGGAGGTTTGGTTAGATTCACCAACTATTATACAAGATATTTTAAAATATGACCTCAACTATGAGTATGAAATTGTAGAATTCCTATATCTAAGAATCCTAATATTTTTATTGATTGATGAGGGTGGTGATATAGATTCAAGGAGTCATATGAAATTTAAAAGGAATGAATATAGATTACATTTTGAGTTCTTCCATAAAATTATTCATTGAGACCATGTCAATCTAAAATAGAAGAAAATGCCTTTGTGAAAAGAACCTCAGGAAGATTCTAAGTGTTGTAGTATTTTATGAATGGAACTTATTCATCGAGGGTTCCCTAAAATGATCCATTGAATGTATTTCCCATTTAGGTGAATAAATACGCATACCTAACTTACACATATAGAGGAGGCTCCTCTTGTGGTAATTTTTACAATTATAACATAATGATCATATTAATTCTCTAATCCAAATTGAGTAATGCTAATTGTGAGAAAAAAGAGAGAGAGTAAGATCGGGTGATATTTTTACATGTCTGAGATATAGTATATATATATGAAGATTACTCACTAAGGATACCCCAATAAAATTATGGCTACGAGTCTCAGATATAATGAGACTCTTAAATAGAGGATGTGATATTTCAAAAAGACTATTGTAGTGTGAATGTTATATAATGGGAACAATGCTCTACATGTTTAATATTCCATATGAAATTAAAAATGGAAATATATTTGATACATAGATTAGTTCTTAAGACAATATCAAATGTTCCATATTATAAAAATAATAAGATTCCCCATAGTTCAATATTTATATAATTTGTTTTCATATGATAAAGACATTATACAAGATGTTTATCCCTATATGGTGTCAATACAAATTTCATCAAGGCATATAAATATGATAAAAATGAATGATATGTGGATGGAATGATGGTCTCTATGGGGGATATGGACATATATAAAGGCATTTTATATATGAGGGAATTATGGAAATTTATTTTTTTGATCATAAAATATAAGGGTGTCTCATGTATCCTTATTATAACTAGATTTGGTTTCCATACTATTCATATCTTCCTCAAATTCATATAGGTGATGAGGGGCCGATTAAAATCAAAGGGATATTTCTCATGGGTTATATAATTTTTGAATAATGTGGAATTGAATTTTGGGGGTTGTAGACGATAAGTATTTTTAAATTCATTGACACCCTTATGAATTGGATGACCCAATGGGAAGGCCATGGGGTCTCATGATCATGTGGTGGAAAGGGGTTCACATTCCTCATTTGAAGGCTATAGTTTCTCAAATTTACATGAATTCAAAGGATGATTCAAGCACAAATACATGGGTGTTTTGAAAATTTTTATATTGTATCAAGTAGGACAATCATGTGACACACCCACAAATCCAATAGTCTTTCATGTGATCATTGTACTAGATGTTATCATACAATAATGTGATAGGAGGTAATTAGGTGATCAACTCTAATTCTAGTGATCTTGAATCTGATTCATGTGGATCATCATGAAATCCTTGAAATTTACATTCTAAATATTTGAACATATATCAATAAGTTAAGAAGACTATTTTGAGCTCTAAATTTTGAACATTATTTTGGTATCAAATCCATATATTCAGGTGTGGGTTTGGATTTCCTAGTGGTTTTAAAAATGTCTCCCAAATGTTTATATGTCACATTTCATGGTGTGTATGTCACATACACTATTTATGTCAGTGGAAGATAAAAAACCTAAAATATACAGGATCCAAACACCATGAATGTCTATGTCAAATGTCACTTATGATATGTTATCACATTTCATAGAGAATATTGATCTTTAATTACAACCTTCTTGGATAGATTCACCCGGACAAGTCATGTAATCAATCTTTCATATGGTTATCATATGACTTTGAGAGTGAGGGTGTAACATTAAGAATAAAAACATTACGAAGGCTCTTTATAATATATCTTTTATCGTAGTCATTTCATGTAAGGTAAATATTCAATATCTTTTACACATTATGGTACCTGAGTGGATAGGGTTATGTGATCACATATAACTTAAGGGTTTATCAATATTTTGACATTTTCTCAATCGCCTAAATAGGTCATGTGATCCATGCATCTCTTTTACACAAAAGTAGAATATGTGTTTAGCGTATTTTCCCACCATCAATTCCACCAATTTTTATATGGTGGGAGTCAAAAAAATTCAAATATGTGATGATTCTCTTTGAAGATAGAATACAGATAATATATAACATTAATTTCTAATTTCTTGAGACATTCATATGCCACAATTATTATGATTTATGAAGATAAATATGTTATGATTACAGATTATGTGTCCTGATTCATATGAAAATTGATATGATTGCATAATTTTTATACCCATTTATTATGTTGTCACACCCACTAAATAATCATATTCTCACTTATGATATTCATTGTGCAATTCATTATTTTATTATTTTTTGTCTTATATTTTTTATACTATCATGATCATATTCTATAAACATTTTCTTATGTTTCCATTCCATTGAATGTAATTAAGAAAATAACATGTAATATTTTTTTATGTGATTAAATTGAACTAAATTTATTATTGAAATGTGAAAAATGCTGTAAAATTTTCCATCTATATATCTAATATCCAAGGATACTAACAGTATGTATTCTACACAGGGTGATTTGTTGTGAGATGTAGTGGAAAATCCTTCCCATTGATGTATTATTGATGAACTTCACTAAATTTAACTGTCACTAGTCATTGATAATAGTTAAAAATTAAGAATTTGTGACTGATTATTGTTTCATAATGCCTAATGCTACTATAAATATTTTTATGATAAGTAAATGTATTTTTATGTTATTTATTTTTTCACAAGGATATTATGTTGAACTTTCTCCCATAAATAATTCCTATATTATTTCATATTTTCCTCTAAAATGTTGATAATATTTGCATAGAGTAAGACAATGTTATTGATTTTATAGTTACCTTCACTAAACATCATAATATGGCCAATGATATATTTTATATGTCTACATAAGATATATTTGATAACATTGTCCATGATATGTACAATATATTTGGATTTTCATGTGATCTATGATTTTCATGTTTTTATTTTTTATTTAACCGTTCTATGAAATCATTCATCTAACTTGTATAGAATTACATTTTTTATTTAAGGATGTGAAATATATTGTTTTAATTTTTAGGTAATCCTAATAAAATTGTAGAATTATTGAATAACATTATATAATATTATATTTACTCCACAAATATTAATAAAATATATAATACATAGTCTTCCGTTGTTAATAAAATAAGTTCAAAAAGAATATTTATAGATTTATTTATTTATTTATTATATAATGGTTAATGATTTATAAATTCTATGATTTCTAGTTCCATTTTACAATAATTAAAAATGATTAGGTACAAGAATATTATGGAATAGATTATAGATCATTATAATATTTTGATGATTTCATGTCAGGTGGACTACCTTTAATAGAAATAATATTATATTTTCTCTATGGGGATCTATATAAAATATATTTTTAGTCAAATATTTGATAAAACAAGATTATTCAATTATATGGTTATCGTATATCTTATAATAATCTTTATAAAAATTCTTCGATATGTTGTTATGTTATTGGAAAATTTTTAATAATTTTAGAAGTCACAAGAAAACATTTATTGTCCATAAAAATATATAATATCCTTATCAAATGCATTTTATTTTTTCACATAAAATTATTTTCTATGAATAAAAAGTAGTGTCCATTAATGATAACAAAACATTGATATTTCAACAAGATATATTTTATTATTACTATGTATTAATATTAAATAATGGTACTATAAACCCAAAGTTTTATATTAGAGTGGCACTTAATTGGTTAAGCATTTTCAATAATGAATATGAAGGAGGTGAAATCCACTTCTTTGTACTAATCATAAAATGGGGACTTTTAAAATTTTTTCAATAAAATAGAGATTTATTTATTCATATAAAAATTTTATTACACAGTAATAAAAAATCCAATTAAAAATGAATTTATAAAATATTATGAAAATTTAAATAATTGTGATCCTTCGATTAAATATTTAAAATTTCATTAAATTATTTTAACAAAATACCATTAAATAGTAAAACATATATGAATGAATTTTTATTTTGAAAAAAATGAAAAGGAATTTGAAAATAATATAATTTATTGATATATTTTTTAATTATATTAAAATTATAATTTTAATAGAATGTATATAGATATACAGAATCCATTATATATGATTTAAAATTATATAAATTATTTTATATTTTTTTTATAATGAATAATTTATATGCCACAATCTTATGTATTTCTCATATAACATTTAATATCTAGTTTTTTATCGTTATGTATAATATGATGTAATATATGTGTTATACAATTTTTTTCCTCTAGATTACTTAATACTATTGTTTTCATGCTAATTTTTAAATATTGATTCTCTCCATCAATGGGATATAATTTTGAGATTGTATTATTTCTTATCAATAACTTATGGAATGTTTATCTTCTGTTTTACTTTTTTTCTTGATTATATTAGTTTAATAAACTTGTTTTAGTAGATTCAATTTTTTGACATTTTTTTGGTATACTTTTCATCTCTCACAACACATTGTAGACTGATTATTTTCTTCAAGTGATTAATTTTATATTGATTTTTAGTGGATAAAAATTTATATTTCATGAGTTTTAATTATTGTTATATATAATCTATTCTTTTATATAAAATTTTCACTCATGGAACATGTTTTCAATATTACTAATATTTGAATAAATATATTCTTTAACAATATATAATGATTATTAATAATTCATTTCTAATATTAAATTTAAAGAATAGTTATATAATTTATGAAATCAAAATGTATATTTTGTATTAAAATTTTATAGAAATATATTTTATTTATATTGTAAAAATTATACTATTTATAATTTTGAGAGAAATTTTAATATTTATGGAATTGTTTATAGATGTTAATTATATGTATTTAAATAACCGATAAACTTCTCATAACTTTTCATTAAATTTAAAAATATACTAAATCCACATTCTGAGACATAAATGATCTTACAAATTTTGAATGTGATCATGACTGACCCCAACACAAATTCCTCCAAAATACCCATAGGTATATAAAATATCAATTATGGTATAAAATTCCTAAAAATTGGAGTCATCACCTTATATAATTTCAAATATTACAAGTACAACTACGAAAAACCAAAACTTTATTTTAAACCATTAGAAGTTGAAAAACACTTGACCAATTATACTCATTTCATGATAATCACTTGTTTAATCTAAATATAATAAAATAGATATTTAACATATTATTTTATAAAAAAGAAATGTAATATATAGAGTATGCAAGTATAAAAAACTGGCATTCCCTCTAAACCCACCATGTCTCTTGTGAATATAAAGAATAAATACTTATAGAATGGAAAAAATATAAAATACATGAATATAAAAAGAACATAAATAACTATAACACAATTCTAAACAAAATCATAGGCCATGAAAATGGCTATAATTTTGTCACTACATTAACATCAACATATACATATAACCATTACCACATGACCTCAATATAAAAACTAACATATTTTGTATCTATCAAAAATATATGAGGATTATTAATTAACAAAAAAATAATTTTTTAAGAAAATTAGTAATATTATTCTGATTTTGGGAATATCACATCCCTTAATACCATAAAATCATAATTTAATACAACATCCCTTCACACAAAATGATCATCTATTAAATATAACATTAAATGATTTCATATTGAATAAATTTAAATATTAGTCAATTAAACAATAAAATATCATATACTATAGTTGAATATTTCATAAATTCATAGTTCAATGATTACTAAAACATAGGACTCCTATCAACCTTAACAATACCATATATATAAATATATATTCCACCTATATTATCATCCATAATTTCATTAGAGAAATAAATTAAATGACACATATCCAACCTAAAATCCTATATAACATTCCATTATAATATAACAATGAATACCATTAAAAATAATGATTTCTATCAATTCACTATTAATTTATTTTCATGGCTCCTGATATGAAAAAAACATAGTGAAATCATTATTTATATTACATGACCTAGGAAGCTAACAAAAAAATTAAAAAATTCTCTTTCCTCACTATTATAATAAAATTCGGTATTTTTATCATTTTATTCACATCATTATCTTCTTATAATAAAATTTTTGATGATATGTTTAACATATACACTTGAAATTGTCTACAATGATTAAATTTTTGAGATTACACATATTCCCTAGAAAACAATTTTTTATTAATTCCACATTAACCCTATAATTTAAAAACAACAACATTAATTTTTTTAAGTTAATGAACACAAAAGAATTTAAGGATAGTTTATCATTATGTTTTAAATATTTAATCCTTTAATGAATGATGATAATTATCTTCCATTATATAAATAAATACTTATTCATGATAAACATTTCCATGATACATCCTTCTATAAATCTAATTACTATTGAATGAATTGATAAGGGTGTTAATAATAATTCAACATAAGAATCAAGTCTTATTTTTATCTAATAACTGATCATATCATTTATCTTTTCAATATGATGATAAAAAACATCAATTCATGTTGATGAAAATCTATTGTGATTTTGATGAATCCCTGGGTATGATTTCTAGTTTTATAAGATATTATGGGAAGTAATAATGAATATTTTAGATGAATAAAAATACCATTATCTTTATTCCCCAAGAAAAAATGTTATCCTATCATAAATTTTTTTATTCAATGGTCAATTACTTATCCTAAATTGATAGGTTCTTTCATATCACATAAAAAAATATAAAATTAACTTCCATAATAAATTTTATCACACCTAGTCTTCAATATGATGTTCTAAAATAAACATTACATGACTCATTAAATTTAATGATGTCTTGTATGTTAAATTTATTTTTTAAAATATTAAAATTAAAAATGAAACAATTTAAATAACTATTTAGAATTTAAAATATAACATTTAAATATTCTTATTCATAAAAATCATGTAGCAATAACAAATTCTGCTACGAAAAATTAATAATGAATTCATCCTTTCAAATCAAACCAAGATAAAATATATATGACAATAATTGTTTTCCCAAATCACTTATTGAAAAATAATAATTTTTAGTCCCTATTAAATTTGTTTCTACAATAAATTTTCCATAAATATTTTATTTAAGGGATAAAAATAGTGTATTAGTCATTGAAAAAAATTTAGTATACATATTAATTTTTATTTCACTCAAAACTATTATTTCATCCTTTAATTTTTTTAATGACACATATAAAAAAATAACACATAATTATAAAATCTATATATTTTTGTCCTCTATAAAAATTCATGTTCTATAAAATATCAAATAATTAAAAATATAATAATAAATAATTCACCAAAGAAAGAAACTGAAAATCTATATACCTATAGATTTTGTTCACAAATTATCATAGCCATAGAATCAAAATTATATATCAAACAACCATTAAAAAATTCTACCTCTTTTTCACATTAAAATAAACATTTTATATTTTCATTGATATCAGACATTTATCGTGAACTCTCATTCCCATGATAATTCTCCTGATCCAGAATACTCTCATTGAATTCATGTATATAGAGTGACTCTTCTATTTAGTAATTAATCGTGATGATTATTAACATTCACTAACAAATAAATAAATATATTGAAATCATTAATGTTACTATAACATGAAACCACCATTTCTGATTTGTATTTATGGTTTTTATGATTTACTGATATATGGAAGACAAACCGAAATCCCTTTAATATACATGAATACCACAACTGATATTTCCCTTCATTTAATTGTTTTACACCATGAATGGATAAAATAATCTTTTAGAAAACAAAGAAAATTATCATATCATTTTATTTTACATAATGAAGTTAAATTTTTTGAAATACATGATGAACCATAGAAAAGGAAATTTACTAATCATCTAATATATAGAAGATACTAGATTAAATTATGTCATCATCATCCACAATAAAAAAATCATTACCTTCTCAATTTTATCATGTAAAAAATATAGTCAAATATTCACAATATCAACACCTTCAAATCCAAACAAATAGGGGTCAATAATTTCCAGTATATAATTATAATTATAGTGAATATAACAAGTCATTTTGGAACTTTTTTATTAAATGAATTCCCAATTTCTAAAAACGATATACTTATTTTATGGAATAAACTAGAATGTAGCTGTTAAATATATCATAAAAATATGATGTGCCACCTCATTTTAATCTTAAATATATTAATAGATTGTATATTAAACCCACATGTGGGTTCCAAAGATATAATTAAATCCACCATATATCTATTATAATAATTGAGGGTCATGATGAAAATGTAAAATACACTACACCCAATGATGTATCATTATCATATCCTTTGAAATAATTCACAGAAAACATATCTAACTCAAATACATGATTTTAAAACGTGGTCTCAAATCATAAATATATAAAAAATATCCTATATAATATTAATTTTTATAGACATATGAAAAGAAATAATATATAATTCAAATGCATGGATTTCCACTTTAATAGATGAATATTCATCGAAACATCCTCTGGGAGAGATAAGAGAAAATATTAGTTTTTTGGTATGTATGACTTATTGATATAAACACTACCATATTCCATTACATATTGGGCCACACAAATTAATTATTTGAAAATTAATTCATAATTATATCATGTTTATAAAATATTCACAAGAATTTCTTTTTCATTTAGGAATAACTGTTGGATTTGGAAAATTTTCATAATTGTAAGAAGTTGTATAAAAATTTTTTTCAAAATAAAAAATTAATTTAAGATGGTTTTAAAAATTATCTAAATAATTTCATCGTTTTATTATTTAATTTTGAATTTAATTTGGAAATTTTCATATAAATTAATTTATTTTGGAGTTCGTTGGAAATATAAAACATATAATTAATTCTATATTCATATATGTTAAATTGACAAAATAATTATTTTCAATTAAATATTTACACTTACACTATTATTGAAGATACATAAGGGTAATTTTTTTTAATGTCATGTTAATGAGTGGTGGGAATTTTAATTATCTTACATATGGGTAAGAAATTATTTGTATGTAGTGTGTAAGGATATATAACACTTTTATAGTGATACACAATGGTAAGATGCTCTTTTTATAGGGTGTGTGAAGGTACATCCCGGGTTGTGTAAATGTACTACAAAATTATTATATATTCATTAAGGGTAATCTTTTATGGGTGGAGTGTCAAAAGGATACTTCGTGTAAGTGTTCCCCCAGATTTTGTAATGGTTATGCTGTCAGGATGTGTCACATATGGTAAAATTATAATGCCTCGTAATTGTTGTTTGTGCCTCATGTAATGGTAAATCAGTTTTTTTATTTTCTATGTAAGGTTAATATTTTTTTAATATAGTATATATATAAGGATAATGAAACCCTACATAAATTTTATATCATTTTTTCCTCCACTATTTTATAGTAAAAAAAGTAACTCATACACATCGATTTTTTTTTGAAAGGGTAACCAGTAATGTAATGGTAGAATATCATTAACATTAGAAACACATGCCTCGTGAATACGTGAAACTTATTTTTCATAAAAACCCTATTTTCACTTCTGAATAACCTATAATGGATTCCAATATAAATAAATATAATTAAATAGTAAATAGGTGGTTTATGAATTTATAATGATATTTTATCTAATTGGTTGTGAAAATTAAATAGAATCATTTTTATTATGAATTGATGGGGAATAAAATATGTGATTTTTATGTGTATTTAGGGGTTCCGCTTAATTATAAGGTGATTTCATTCCATTTTTTAGCTCTTTATTTTCGTCTTGAGCTTTGGGGATTTAGAAACTAATTTTATAGTTTTATGAGAATTAAACGAATTTTTTTCCGATCATCATAATATGAGACCTTTTACTTATATATTTCTAAAATATCTATATATATCCTCTATAATTATATATATATAATATTTGAAAAGAAAGGGAAGGTATGAGATCTATGTTTTCTCTATATATTATATATTTAAACTGTAAGGACCTAGACTTAAACATTAGATATTATTGTTTCTTTACCTATAATTTCACCCTTAAAAATTGAGGATTAGATTAGTTTAGTAATTTAGGGAAATAATAAAAACTCTAAAATAGTAAAACCATACATTACATGTGGATACTAATACTCATTATCCATTTTTACCACCCAAATTATTTTTAAATAAAAATTGTTTTGTTTTCATGATAAATATTTTCAATTTCTATCAAAACCCTATCCTTGAAAATACAGTTCCATAAACCCTATGTCATTTATAAAACATTTGATGAGAATAATAATATTAGTAATGTATATAAATAATGAAATATGTTAGTCATATGAAAAATATGAAAACCGGTTTAATCATCTTTGAGAGTATGAAATAAATCATTTCCATCTGAAAAGTACATGTATTTTTTCCTCAAATAAATATATTAAAACAAAAAAATGTAAATAAAAACACTTTTATAATATAACAATATCAACTCCATAAAAAACATTCAAAAACCATTCCATTGTAGAAACCATAATAAAGATTATCAATATAATTTTCTAGAGAACAAAATAATTACACAATTCACTAGAGAGCTATAATGGTACTCACCCTTCATATAATATAAAAAATCATAACTCATTTCTTATGATCTATAATGGTTCTCAACCCATTATATAAACTATAGCAGGTTCACATATTTTTAAATGATCTATAATGTGGATCGACCATTTTATAAGCTATATTAAGATGACCCATGATATATAATGGGGATCAGACCCTCTTATATGCTATATCAGGCTCACGTCTGAGTTATAATGGGTCCAAACCATCCTTATAATCAATATTAGTCTAACCCATTTCATTTATAATGCTTAATTATAAAATGATGAATAAAAATAATTCTGCTCCAACTATTCATCATAAATTTCATTTGAAATAATAATTAAAACCCTTATGAAAAACACTTTCATATATCAAAATACTCATTTATTTTTAAAACATTCTTTCAAAACCAAAATACCTAGAAAAAGATAAATAGTAGTTTTCCTTGATGAAACTATCATTAAAAAAATTATTGAGGAAAATATTGTTTCTATTTAAAATCATTTCATTTAAAAAAAGATGAACACTTTCAAATGAAAACATTTTCATTAAGAATAAACTTTTAATTTTTTAAATTAAAATTCTAAGAGTTAATAGGAATAAATAAGTGAAACTAAAGTCACTTAATATAACATAAATAAAATTCCTTTGAAATTTTGTAAACTGGGATGGAAGAGTTTCTTTAAAAGGGTCATTTTAGAATAATATCCCATGCCCTTACAATGACTCTTCATGTACAACCCTTATATTCATGAATAAAAAAAATTGTGGTAAAATTTTATATTTTTAAGAGACTATTATTTTTTAATTATTCCAATTATATATCAAATTAACTTTTTATGACCAATTAGTTAATCATTTATGTTCACATCAGATGTTATATTGATATTCAGTACAAAAGTCCAAGGTGGATACAACATAAATTTTGTGGTAAAATAGGTCATTAGTCTACCATCTATAGAATGATATTCAATTTATAATAATAATTTTAATTAATTAATTAAAAGTTTAAATCTAACTATAAAATTTTGTTTAAAAAATTTTACTATGTTAAAATAATGGAGACCGTATGCCATACATATGCATGGGTAAAATATTCAGCATTCAGCGATCATTATAGAAATAAGGTCTGTGTTATATATTCATTAAATAATGATAATAATATAATTAATATCATATAATTCATTTATATATAATTATATTTATCGTCTATGTGATTTAGTTTTTAAAATCAAATCACATCACCTTGGGGAGGTGATTGTTCACATGTATGCATGAACGAAACAATAATTTTTTATTAATCAAAAGGTATGATTGTAAATGATATAGTTTATTTTTATAATTTAAATGCGTCATCAATATCTTATATAGTCCCTAATTATATCACTATAATCTGTCCTTATATATACTAATACAAAAATAATTATATCAGTTCATGAGGCGGTACTCTGACGTACACACAAATGATGAATTATTTTATATTTAATAGAAGTGGGGATAGATATAGATCAATTCACTAATATATTAACATATAAATATATTTAGAATACTAGAGTAATTTTATTATATTGTTTGAATGTGTTTTGGGGGATGTGGAAGAATAAATAGAATTTTAACATGGAGATAAAAAATATACCTCTAATTTGGAAAACCACCATGGACTAACATATTAAGACATATTTAGATTATGTTTTACCAAAAATAATTCCATTAGAATTATGGAAGGCAATATATGATTGTATCTTGGTAGGTATTTCCAGAACCGAAAGAGTAATTATGTTTGAATAAAAGATAAGAATATCTTCCCTTTTATAAGAGAGGGTTGGGGCACTCTTGGAATTTCTCAAAATATTGAAATATTTTAAAACTATTTTAGATTCAAATTTTTACAAATAGTCTACAAATTCATATGGGTGATATTTTAGAACATGTGTTATCAAACTTTTCGTTAATTATTTTATTTAATATATAATAATATTTTAATAAAAAATTAATCCAATAAAAAATTATTATTATAAATTTTGATACTATGAATTACTTTTACTTCACAAAACATAAAAAAAATTAATATTTGAAAAAATATTTTACTATTTATAAGGTATTCAAATTCCTTCAATAAATTTCTTCTATAAAATTTATTATATCAATTTATATTAATTTTTATATTTATAATATGATTTATTATAATTTTCAACCAATTAAATTATTAGCACATCACCACTGTGAATGATATTGAAGTAGTTATTTTTTTACTAAAAAATAAAAATTGAATAATATAACGTACATAGATTTAAAAATAAAATTTATAGTTAATGATATCTTCTGGAGAAAACCATATTTAAAATATCACACTTATTATAAATAATATTGTTACATGTTTATCTTATCATTAAATAAACTACTATAAATATCATAATCTAATCCCAGTGAAAAAAATCATAACATCAACCCATGTAAGATTATGTGTGATTTATAATAAATTTATAATATTTATTCAATTTTTGTTGTAATTTTATGGTCCAAATCATTTTAATTTTTTTATTTAAAATCATTTTGTTGATTTTACTTCAGATTGAATAATCAATTTATCAGTCTTACTGAAGAATTTAAGGAAATAATTTATTTTAAAACAATTTAAAATAAATAAATATAATAAAATTATATTATTTTGGTAAATTTTTGTGGGACACCCACAGATTGATTGAGCGACGCCCCTATGATTCGATGAACCTTGCTAACGATGACAACGATGCAACATTATTTATTAATGACTAAACAATATCAATGTAGGGAATTTTGTTTTGAGTTTTTTACACATTCACCAATTATATGATGAATTTGAACTAATCAATAAACAAATTGTCCCATAAATCAAGCATTGTTGCGGTGTGGGATATTTTATGCAGGGCTATCGGGAGATTGATCTTTATTCCTCCTAGTTTATCATTTTAATGGAATCATATTGATGGTGACATGAACAATATATGAGGTTCATTCATCATAGTTTCTCTTTGTGATTTTCTCCATTCTTTATTCACATTCTCTTCCATTAAAACCCTAGGCTCACAACTCGACCTTGCATGGTTGTTCTGAACACGATCAGACAACCGTATTAGATGATAATTTACAATAGAGGTCAGATTATTATAGATCAGGACCCGAGGACCCTAGATCTATGAACATTGTGAATTTTAGGCATCATATGAGTATTTCCGGCTTCTTGAAGAGTAGGAAGAGGTGGCCAGTGTAATGATTTGTGCACAGACGTGTGGTGCGACCAGAAATGGTAGTCGGTTTTGAAGGTGGAAAAGCCGTGTGGACATAGCGACGATTGCATGGGAAATGGTGGGGATGGGGAAATAGGAATATGGAGTAACCTGTGTGGTTGGAGGCTATGAAACCATGGTTTATTTTGAACCATGATAAACGTGGGAGGCCATGTGCAGCAGCCCAGGGGGGGCACACACTAGTGGGCATGCTTGAGAAGGCTGAGCCCATAGGGATGGGCTAAGTGGTATGAGCCGAGTTGTCCTGGGAAAAGTGGGATGGGTTGGAACCATGCGAAAACCAGGGTGAATGAGGAAGATATGCACCACTGTCGACCGTGAGCCACAAAATCTCCAGCATGCATGGGTGCATCGTCCACAAGCCCATCCTTACTACATTACATGAAAATAATGACTGAATTTTATTGCTTCGTGAGGCGGTAGTCTACCATACACACAGAAAACATTATCTTAATCCTAGAATATGAATATTATAATGGTATGTGTAATTTTTGGCACCAAAATCCTATTGAATCCATAAAAGGACAACTTTTTTAAAACCATATCCATCACCCAACACGAGAGAGCATTCGAAAAATTCTAATAAAGGTGGGTGAAAGAATAAAGTTGTATGTGCAAGAGTGAAATTAATTAGAATGATCCTTGCATACTAGATACGATGTTAATTCATGTACCTTCAAAAAAATACACTAAAATAGACATGAAATTGGCATTAAAGATTTTGACCTTGAATGTACGAAATTTGATTTTCATGTATCCATATTTTACTCCAAATACAATGTTGGCCTGACCCTTTTTTGACGTGGATTAGGATGAGGGTGCACAGAAGAAATCTTCCATGACTGAAATATTTCATTCCCATTACCAATGATTTTTTCTACAAGTAGAAGGTAACCACTCATTATTCATGGAGATCCCTCATAAGTTGTACCGTCACTCTACTATACATAAGGATGATCTTCCATGAGATTGAGAAGGTGTGGAAGCCAACAAGTAGAGTTATTTCTCTACATCCCCTATATGAGATGTCCATTGAGTGGGCACCCATTTATTTAACCCTCTTCCAACATCATTCAACATATGTTAGATACTTCGAAGGTATCATTGTGCAAACAACCACGTATTGGAGAGAATGTATTAAATCTTGAATTCACCCTTTCATTTAAGTTTCATGTCCAGCCCCTATGTCAAAGATCTACGATTGAGAATTTTGTGAATCCTGAATTTCTTGAAACCACCTTTTATGTGTGGCCCTCCAGACATTCACACCTCAATATATTTTTTCCATCGAGCAGTGTCCCCTATAACTCCAGTTCATTATTTTACATTACATATTCTTCTTAGCATAGTTACACTAATGAATTTTCATTCCCAACATAGTTACACTAATGTCGTTCTTGTGATCAAAGACTCCATCACACTTTTTGAACCTGTAATTGGTGTAGACGTGCCTCCCCATGGTTCATGAGTTACAGTTATGTAATCCTAAGGGGTAATGACTATGTCCACCAAATCATATCTTCATGATGCAAAACTACATTGAATCTACATCATTAGGACATGATGTAAAACTGTAGTCTTACTTGTGAAATGCATATGGGATTCCACAGGTATGATTAACATGTGATTCCATCTTCTCCACTCAGTGGGATGAAACCCCAACATGTGGGTTTCTTCCATGCATAATACCCACACCTTCTCCCTACTATGATATACTACCCCAACACTGGTGAAAATTCATGCATCAAACCCACACACCCCATGCCATAAGCATGGGATTCTCCCTGTATGTCTCACATAGAATGAGATCCTCATCACATGGAATGGCATCCACTCATTCAACATTCATGAGAAACGCCCACACTATTGATGTGGCAGTGTTCTAATGCTCATTCTCACATCCTTTTTCATATTTTTGTTTAAAAGTGTGTGGTTGTTGTTATTTTTTATTATTTTTTAATGATAAAATTATGTTTTTATGTTAATTTCATTTAATTAATTTTTTATGTTATTAGTTTCCATATTTTTTTTCTAATTTAATAATTAAATTACTTAATTATTCATTATTTTAATTGTAAATAAATAACTCATTTTTTAGTTTATTAATAATAAAATTAATTATAACTATTTAAGTTTATTCATTTAATATTTCTTATTCATTTATTTACTTTATTAATTCATTAATTAACTTGTTAATTACCTCATGGAAGTAACATCAATTTTTATAATTTGTTCTAAATTCATTTGTTTATAAATAAATTCATTCTTTTAAATAAATAATAATTAATTTTATTATCTATCATTGATTTATTTAGTTTTTAATTCCATTCTTATAAATTTAATTTATTATTTGATTAATATTTTTTTAGTTTTAACAAATTATTTAGTTTTAATTAAAATAATTGTTGTGTTTTTTTGCAGGTGTATCTACGTGTCATGGTCTCTTCATGGTCACGGTGCCACTGTATTGTCTCACTCACTGTGAGACCGTGAGACACACTCATGATGGCAGACCCAATTCTAGCCACCGTTTCTCATTCACTTTCTCATTGTTTCACTCACGATGAGACCGTGAGACACAATCACAGTGTCACCGTGTTCTACCCATAGTATATATTCCCTTTTACCTCGCCAAACTAATTTATCATGATCTCACCATGATTTTCACTCATGGAGCGTGTCTCACTATTTCCTCAGCCATTTTTATCCTCATTTGACACTCTTCCATCATGGGGCCTCCTTGCTTCTCACCGCACCCCATCACCCCAGTACTCCTATGCTCTTTCCTCATCCACACAATAGCCCCACAACATCAATAAAAAAACCAGTTGCATAGAAATCACAAAACATGAACAACAAATTCAGCACCTCAAATCAGATATCTGAAGAAAATATAACCCCAAAACAAATCTCCAACCATTAATTTAAAACTAAAATATCAGTGATTCAACCTGAAGTTCCACTGCAATCCCTCTGAACTGACTCCGTGAACAAGACCTGCCTCGGCTCTCGCTTCTACCCCTAGCCCTTCACATTCTTCGCACAGCACGTAAAACTCCTGCTCTCCACCAAGACCCCCCCCCCCCACATTCGCTACTCCTCAATTCCAATGGATCTCGAGCCGTGACCCCATTCCACTCCTATGGCCCGAAGTGGCCGCATCCCATTTTCTTTCACCCTATGATGAACCCTGAATCTCATGACCTCGCCTTGGCTCTCCTTGTGCCATTTCGACCCCGCACCTTCCCTCACTGCACGAACAGAACCCTCGCTAATCCCTTGATTCCTCCATCATCTCCCTCGAAATTGCCTTCCCATTTCCCCCCTCTCCACGCCTCACCCCTCCTTCATCCTTTTATTTTTATTCCATTATATAAAATATAAACCTATTATAATATATATAACATTATAAATTATAATAAACATTATTATATATTATGTAAATATATATATAACAATAATAATAAATTAACTTATATATATTTTTATATTATGAATTTTATAATATTATTAAACTAATATAATAACTATTATATATATATTAGTAATAGTTAGTAGCTCTAATAAATATATATAATAGTAAATACAAATAAGCATTTATATATATTTATATTATTCTTGTTTTTGGGTGGTTCTGCAAAGGGGGAGTTGGGAGTGCAAAGAAAATTCTGGGAACTTCGCGGAAAAAGAGCAAGAATATTTTCGAGGTCATTGCAGGAGGTTGTTTTCACTTACAGGGAGTTAATTTAATGGAAGGTGACGTGCACATAAAAGTGTGCCATGGGGATTTTATGATTTGTGGAGGGAAAAATTAGCTCGCCGTCTATACATCATTTTCATTTAGTTAGGAGAAACTGCTCTGGTGACAAGCGCAGGAGGAGCAGCGCAATGAAAGATACGCATGGAGGCCAGGGAACTCCTCAGGAGATATTCCAAAGACTTCTACTCGTCATTAGATTATGCGATGGGGAAAATCATTGAGATACTGGAGGTAGAAGTACAAGAGACAGAGGAAACTTGAGACATGCAGTGAGGCTTTTGATCCAGACTGAGGGAGCAGAGTAAGAGGAAGATACAACCTCTTCCTTCCCAAGTATATTTGAGTACAGAGAGTAGACGATCAGAGGATTTCACACCTCGATTCCTAGGGCGGGACATCAATCACATTCCAACATCGTATCCACCATTGAGAAGTAGAAATTCAGAATTTCAGGAGATCAAGCTGGGAGATGAACGATTTTCTTTTCCTTGTGCTCTGTTTTTCTGCAAGTCAATTTGACATGAACTTCATTATTTCGAACTCTATGTTTACATTGAAACGAACCTCTATGTATATATAAATTCCTTTGGGTAGGATAAGCTGGTTGATTTGATTTGTTGAGCCTTATTCATGGACTGAATAATTTTTTAGACTGTCTCTCTCCTTGTTTACAGAAGAGTTTATTTTCAAAACAAAAAGATCAAGTGAAAAATGATCTTGTTTATAAACATAATGAAAACTATTTCAATTTGAGGAACTCACAAACAAGTGAGTTGTGCCCGAATGAGAGAGACACACTGAACTCAACTGACAAGTTTTTCCCGGTGACATCTGACTTATATTCACCATTGGATGGAATTTCTTTTACAGTCAAAGGAATATAAGATTTATTTCATCACAAACTGACCAGATGAACAAGGCTATGAAATATCGAATAGGTAGTGTACTTTCCCCCCTACTCATCTATTGGATTTTTACACAAAAATTTCCTTTTCAGCTCTGTCTACTCCTTTTTCACTCACAAGCTCACCCTCATTTCCTCGCACACTAATTCACACTCTCTCAACTTCACCACCACCAATTGTGTTTGATTGTTCTTATGTGTGTTTTTGTTTAGTTTATTTTTTTATCAGAAAACATAACATAAGGCCTCCTTGTGGTTCGACCTTATCTTTCCACTGTCCTATGTAGTAAGTAGGTTATAAATTTTAGTGTGCCGCCCATGCCCAACAACGCGTGAGCTTACAAATTTATCTGCCATTACCGGGGAGGCTAGGTGACATAACAAAACAAACATAAATTCAAAAAAAATCCAATAAAAAATCACAAAAAAACAATTAAAAATCTATAAACAGAAAAATAATTGAAATTCAAAAAAAAATGTGAACCAGCTGCTTAAAAACCAGGTCTACGTCTGAACACTTAGTACCTGGTAATCCTAAAATTGATAAACACCTCATGGAAGTGAAAAAGAACAAATACAAGGTCAAAATAAAAGATAACAGAAATGAAAACTTTAACACTATACTTCATGAGAATTTGAACCAACCTGTAATGATGAACCCACCTATGAATGAGATAGCTGAGAGGTACAGTTTGAGAGATTTCTTGCAACCTTCAGTTTCAAGAACCCTTCATGCATTAGACTCTCTCCCAGTTTTATGAATTACAAGATCAAGAAATCTATGCTTATTCAACTTACCACCTTCAATTGAATGCCTAGTGAAGAATCTCTTGACTTCATTAGACCCTTCTATTGTAGTGTCAAATAGCTATCACTTAGGGGTCTCACTATGGTAGAGTTTAAACTGAGAGTGTTTCCCTTCTTCCTCAAAGGCAATGATAGGGATTGTTTCCTATAGATAGAAGAAGAAATCTTTGTCACATGGGATCAATTTTACAATGCTTTCACAAAGAAATTTTATCCTAGGAGGTTGACATCAGAGATTGGGCACAAAAATAACAAGATTCCTTCAGGATGAATGGGAAATGTTTCATAAAGCATGGGATAGTTTTAGAGGTTTTCGTAGGCTGTGTCTATACCATCAATGTACAACTAAATTCATTAGGGACACCTTCTACAATAGTCTCACCCCTTACCACCAAAACTTTGTGGATCAGTCTTCTGGAGGATACTTTAGTGATAGGACTGCTGAGGATATCAAAAAGATCATTAACACCTTAGCTCAAAATTCCCAGCACAAATGCTCTTTGACGAGAACCATTGTGATAAAGGAAACTTACCCTACTCCTCTAGCTGAAGTCCAAGATTCTAAGTTCTTTAATGAGAACCCACATCAAATCCTTAAGTAGTAGTTCCACCACTGTGGCATGTATGTCCATTCTCAAACCCGTTGTCCAAACATTAATATGCATGTCCAACCTCATGAGAGTTTCAGCTTTACTGTCTATGGACCTCGGATGCAGCCTAGGGAAGATCCTTTTTCCAACACCTATAATTAGGGGTATAGGAACCATCCAAACCTGTCAAGGGGGGAGTATGGCGTCCTCTGGCCTATTGCCCCTCCTGGATTCTATCAGCCTCCTAGGCAGCAATTCCATCCCCAACCCCAACCTAAGGATGAGTCATCCATCTCAAAAGATAAGGTGAGAGACATGTTCCATCAGTTTATAGGGAGGTTTGATGAAAAAAATACCAACAAGGATTATGATAAAGTTAAAATAGATTCTAGAATGAAGAACTTGGAAATTCAAATGGGGAGTTGGCTAGGGATGCTAGTAATAGGGAAAAGGATAGGCCGCCCGACACCAATAAAGCCAATCCTAGGGAGAATTCCATAGCTGTGACCGCTAGAAGTGGTCTCCAAATGTACAAAGATCCTAGGAGAGAACCCCAATATTTTGAAAAGGAGAAACTAGATGAAGCTGCAACCTCAAATTTGAAAGAACCTGATTTTGGAAAACTGGAAAGCACCACTGGAATTTCTCCAATTCCTACTGTTCAAACTCAAAATCCCAATGAATATGTATTGAAAAACAAATAAAATAAAGGGAAATTTTTTTTTTGAAGAATATTATGTAGAGATGCCCCCAATTGTGATGAATTTTTCCCCTACATTTCCCTTCCCAAAAATAATTAAGAAACCAATTCATGATTCTAAACTGTTGAAATCATTGAAAGTGGTTAAAAAGTTAAACATTGATACCCCATTCCTAGAAGCATTGATTCATAGCCTGTCATATTTGAAATAACTCTAGAAAATATTTTCAAATAAAAAGAAATTGGAGGAATTTGCAACCTATAGCTTAATAGAGGAGTGTAGTGTAGTCTCACAGAATAGGATACCTCCTAAGCTTCAGGACCCAAGAATCTTTGTCATCACTTTCACTTTTGGGGATAGAGGTAGTAAGTTCAATTGTTTGTGTGATCTGGTGCTATTATTAATTTGATTCCACTGTCACATTTTTAGAAACTGAGATTGTGAGTTCCCCAACCAACCACAGTTGTTTTACAGCTTGCTGATAGGTCCATTACTCATCTAGTGGGTATAGTCGATGATCTGTTAGTGGGAGTAGGAAAACTATTTTTTCCTGTTGACCTTCATATCCTTGATATGGGGTGTAACCCATAGGTTTCTATCATTCTCGGAAGGCCCTTCCTAGCCACATGTGGAGCTGTGATAGATTTGTCTAAGGGGAAACTGATTTTCACCTTGGTAGAACAGAAAGAAGAATTCAATGTGATTAAGAAAATCCAAGAACCCACCAATTACTTATTTCCAAAAGTTGAGATGTTAGTTGTTGAGAGTAGTGTTGATAAGGAGGAAGAAGAGTTTATGAGAATGATATCTAAAATCAATAGTGAACCTAAAATTCCTGATGCTGCTTGCATGGGGATTAGCTTACTTATGGAGAGAGAATTTTTTGATGAGTATGAGAGAGAATTCATTGAAAACCTAGATGAGTTTTTTTGGAGCACATTCTTACCCTGAGTGAGGTGTCTATGTTTGAGGAGATATCATATAGAATATTTAGAACTAAGAAAAAATATATGTCTATTACCTTCTTTAAGAGACAACATGAAGACCTTGGGCCACCCAGGCCCAAGAATCTTCCATCCATCCAATCACCACCCACCCTTGAACTGAAACGCCTCCCTATCCACCTCAAATATTCATTTTAGGAGACAGTTCCAACCTTCCTATGATCATTTCATCCAACCTAATGGTGTGTCATGAGCAAAATCTACATAGTGTTTTGAAGAAATACAAGCCAATCACAGGCTGGTCAATTGTTGATATCAAGGGGATGAGTCTAGCCTTCTGCATGTATAAAATTCCCATGGAACCTGAGTTTAAGCCCATAGTAGAAGTACAAAGAAGAATAAACCCAAAAATGAATGAAGTAGTGAGAGAAGAAGTGATTAGGTTGCTTATTGCTGGAATAATATTTCCAATTTCTAGTAGCCCCTAGATTAGTCCTATCAAGGTGGTACCCAAAAAAAATGGACTGACAGTGGTCTCTAATGAAAATAATGAGAAAATCCAGACAAGAGAAATAAATAAATGGAGAGTATGTATAGACTATAGAAAACTGAATGCTCCCATAAGAAAAAAATCACTTTCTCATGCCGTTTTTGGATCAAATGTTAGAGAGATTGGCAGACAATAAATTCTACTACATTCTTGATGGTTATTTGGGTTACAACCAGATTGCCATTGCACTTGAGGACCAAGAGAAAACCACCTTCACTTGTCCATTTGGGAAATTTTCCTACCAGTGGATACCCTTTGGATTCTGTGGTGCTTCTGCCACATTTCAGACGTGATTGTTGGCAATTTATGTAGACATGATTGAAAGAATAATAGAACTGTTCATGGATGATTTTTTTGTTGTTGTGGGAAATAACTTTGAGAACTATCTGAAAAACATAGAACTAGTCTTGGAATGGTGTAAAGAGACCAACTTTGTCTTAAACTAGGAAAAGTTCCAATTCATGGCCAATGATGGCATAGTTTTGGTACAAAAAGTTTCTATGAAGGGGCTGGAGGTCGATAATGCCAAAATTGAGGTCATACAAATGATGCCCCAGCCTGAAAATGTCAAAGGAATCAGAAGATTCTTGGGAGATGTTGGGTTCTACAGGAGGTTCATTAAGGACTTTTCAAAGATTACTAGACCCCTTTTCTCCCCGATAGTCAATGAAACACCCTTTTTCTTTGATGAGACATGTCTAGAGGCCTTTAATTTTCTCAAGGAGATGTTAACTTCTTCACCTCTAATCATTGCTCCTGGATGGCATCTTCCTTTTGAGTTTATTTGTGACGCTAGTGACTTTGAAGTAGGAGATGTGTTAGGGTAGAGGAATGATAGGAAATTACATGTTATTTACTAAGAAAGAAAGTTTTTGGATGATTCCTAGAAGAATTATTCTATCATTGAAAAATAGTTGGTTGATGTGATGTTTGCTTTGGAAAAGTTCATGCAGTACTTGATATGATCACAAATAATAATTTTCATAGATCGTTCAGCCCTTAAGTACTTGTAGGCTAAAAAAGACTCAATGCCCAGACTCATGAGGTGGACCTTGCAGTTACAAGAGTTTGATGTAGTGATTAAAGATAAGAAAGGGGCTGAGAATTTAGTTGTAGATCACTTATCCCGATTTCCCAATTCTCCACGTAAGGAACCAAAAGAGATAATCACTTCTTTATCTGATGAACAATTTTTTTTTGCTTCTGTGTAGTAGTCTGCTTGGTTTGCAGACTATGCCAACTTTCTGGCAGCTAGAGTCATGCCCCGGGATCTCTCACACAACTAGAGGAAGATATTTATATCTGAACTAAAATTTTATTTTGGGGATGACCCTCTTCTATTTAGGAGATGACCTGATGGGATTATGAGAAGATGTGTGGTTGAGGATGAGATTTTTCCCATACTTGATAACATCCATTAATCACCTTGGGGTGGCCACCATCGAAGATAAAGGACTACTCAAAAGGTCCTACATGTTGGTTTCTACTGGTCAACACAATTTAAAGATTCTAGGAGTCTAGTTATTGGATGTGAAAAATGTCAAAGGTTAGGAAATGTTGGAAGAAGGCAAAAAATACCCCCAAAAAGTTATTATAGAGGTTGAAATCATTTATGTGTGGGACCTGGACATCATGGGACCATTCCCATCCTCTTATGGGAATGAGTACATTTTGGTTTTTGTGGACTATGTGTCCAAGTGGGTTGAGGCAGTAGCTCTACTTGACAATTCAGCTTCTAGTGTTATGAAATTCATCAAGAAAAACATATTTTCCAGATTTTGGGTGCCTCGAGCATTCATCACTGATAATGAGACTCATGTCAAGACCCATAATTTCAAGGAATTTTTTTTCCTTAATTTCTTTGGGATTTTACGAGTACGCATTTTCTGACCGCACCTGATTCCGAGGCCCGGTGTGGCCGGAATCAATTTCTAAAGTTTAGCTCGGGTACGTTCAGTGAAAGAACGAGAAGGTTTTCCTAAATTTTGAACCGGTGCTCAAAATCGAAATCCAAGGGCACCGATGAAACTGCAGCACCGGTAATTTCTTAGGAACACATATTCCGAAGGTGCGTTTTCTTGGGAGGAGTTGTTAAAAATGTGAAGAATAAAAATATAGTTGTTTTACAATTATATTTTTATCACAAAACAGATGGTTTAACTATTATGGGAAAGGAAGTTGTGATGAAGTTGGGGTGGGGCCCACACGATCCCCCACATCCTTCAATTTCCCTAACACCCCATTAAACCCCCCCTCTAGTAATTTATTTTTGTAACTCATCCACTCTACCACATTAATTCATGCTAATTAAATGCCAAATTAATTTGACAACACAAGTTGATTAATTTGGTGAATTCAATTTGAATTATAAAAAAGGTTGGCATGATTAATAAAATAAGAAAAAACGTTATTTTATTATTTTGGTATCGTTGTGTTGAGATTTTTGGAGAGGAAGGCTCTAGTCCTGAAGAACATCGACTTCCACGTTGAATAACGCGAAGAACGTCGGAGCGCCAAGGAGAGACGATGTGCCTATATTTCCTTTATCTGTGGCCGGTGTGAGACGTCATCCTCTTCTTCGACAATCGCCAATGCCTTCATCGAAACCACCCCCGTGACGCTGTTTTCCCGGGACGATCATCGTTCGACAACTTCTTCGAGGTAGGGGTTTGTTTTTACGATGTGATTATTTTTAGCGTTCATCGTTCAATATTTGGCCACCTATTATCAAATTAACGGGAGGAGGTCGGACCACACAAACATGGCCGATCCTCCTCCCCTTTGTTGATGTTCACCATCGGGGTTTGGAATGAAGGTGGTGCGATGCAACGGCACCGCGCGGGATCGAGGAAAAACATAGCGAAGGAGCGTGGTGCCGTCGCGCCACGCCGTTGAGGCCGAATGAAGTCGCGGCCAGAGTCGGGCCGCAGTGGAGGGGCATGGAGCCATCACGCCACGCCGGAGAATCATGGCGGGCCGCGGCCAGGGCCGGCCGTGGCAGAGGGGCGCGGCGCCGTCACGCCACGCCATACGGACGGACAAGGGCCGCAGCCTAAGCTGTGGCTATGCAGGGGAGGGCGGTGGGAATTGTCGGTCGTCGGTGCTTCAGAAGGGCGGGACCGCGGGGTCCCGAGGTGGCGGCACCGGACGACCAACCGGGCCGGCCGTTCGGAGGAGGCCAGGGGTCGTAACACCTGGTGGAAGATAGGCGGGCCCCCTCCACATGGGGGGGGGCTGCCGCTTCAAGACAAGGGGGTCCGCGCCCCCCATTTTCCACTTGGCCGAAACGGTCGTGCTGCTGGCCACGCGGGCTGCGCCCGCGCTAGGCCACCCGGCCACAGTGTGCCCGCCGCCCGTGCCGGACCAGACCCCCGCGCCAGTCCGGGCCACACCATAGTGGGCCAGACCCGAACCCTGGTCCGGCCGGCCTGGTTCGGGCCGACCCAGGGGGTCTTGGGCCAGGTCGGTCCGGGCCCAAAACCCCCTATAATCGGACAGCTTCGTTCAAAGGCCCATAACATGGCCTAAAGACCTCTGATTGACGCACCGTCAGTTGCGATGCGATCCTTGGACCAAGACGGTCATTTTTTTATATTAGAATCAAGGTTTAGGATAACTTTGATTATGGCCTGGTTGGTTCGAACACGAAACCAACCGTGGCTTCGGAGCGAAGACGCTTCTAAATTGAGCTTCGGACGTCCGATTGACGTGTCGTCGACTTTGTTGATTTCCTCTTAGTGAGACTGACCTATTGGCTTACTCCACTCGAGTTTTGGATGCAGTTAGAGTATGGTTGGGTTGGTTTTGACTTAAAAATCAACCGGGCCCTAGGACGAAAAAGCCAATAACTCTCAGATCGGGCGTCTGATTGATGTGCCAACGGTCACGTTGAGTTCCTATTGTCAAGACGGAACTTTGGGACACATCAACTCCGGACTACGTGTCAGTTGATGTATCGACCCCCCTTGGATCATGGAGAGGACCCTCCCAGATTCAAGCATGCTATTGCGATGATGATGACGACTGTACTGGGATCCTCTGTGGGTTCGGCAGCGTCGATGACCGTACTGAAATCATCCGTGGGTTCGATGGTGATGAATACTATTCTTGTATCCTAGGTGGGTCCGGTAGTACGTGACTACTATTCTTTTATCCTACATGGGTCTGACAGTACTTGACTCTGTACTTGTATCCTACGTGGGTCTGGCAGAGTAGCTTGTCTTTTATCCTTTGTGGGTCCGACAGCTTAGATGAATTGGTGGATACATCCGATCATCTCTATCATCTTACAAATAAGTATACCTGTGTGAGATGAGTCTTGAATTTCAATCATTATCTTCGATATGACTGTTCTGTTATCCTGTGTGGATTGGGTTGTGTTATGCTATGTGGATTGGTTGTTCTTTCCTGCGTGGACTAGATCGAACTTGGGCTCGGATGTTGGAGCCGAATTGAAATTGATGACTTATGTATATGTATGGGAATATACCTAAGTAGAGTTGTTTGTTACTTCGGGATTGTATATTTACTTTTTGTATTGTCCATCGTGGATTCTGGTTGACCTTCGAGGGTCTCGGGGTCTCTACTGAGTAGCGTATACTCACCCCTACACGGGCTATGGTCTCACTATGTTGTGTTGGATGCAGACGACGGACATCGCTGATCGGGGTAGGAGCTCGTGGAGTTGAATGGTACCTGGAGGTGGATCACTGGACGAGACGTACACGGAGCGGATGACTGGAGCTGAGGACCAGAGGAGAATATATGTACCCACCCTTAAGGTGGGATCTCCAGAGGATGGCTCGGTGTTTCTGCTTTAATTTTCTGCCGTTGTACTCCCTTTTTAGTTGTACTTTACTTTCAGTTGGGTTTGTATTCTGGGCCATTTAATTTTCAGCAATCACCTTTGTACTCAGTTTATATTGTGTTTACATATTCTTGTTTACTCTATGGTGTTTGTTATCTTAATTAATGGCAATTATTTCTATTATATCTGGATATACTCCTTTGGTGCTAGTCACTGGCTCCTGGCCTAGGGAAGGCGGGCTTGGGGTAGTCAAGGCATGGGTCCCAAGGACGGGTCGTTACAAATTCGTATCAGAGGAGTTTGGTTCTACCGTAGAACTCAGAACTCTGATATTTCTTCTATGTAAAGCAATAGTGTTAAGGGTATTGAGTGTGGTTATCAGTCCAGGGAGTCTAGTGTTGGTTTGGTGGCCGACGTATCCATACACCAGGACCCTGACTTCTGATTTCTGACTCAGTGCACGAAAACATTGATTGCATGTGTGTTTCAAAAGTTTTCTTTGTGATTACTTTGTGTTAGCTCAACAGGTATATTGTATTGACCATGGCGCACCTGTTTATTTTCAGGATGGCCCCATGATGGCAGCCAGCTAGAGTTTAGAGCATTGTACGAGACGACAGCCCACCGAGCGACGAGGCCTCGGTGCAGGACCCTTTTACAGCGGAGGCATCGGCGGTACCTCTACCCACCGAGCCACCGATGCCACCAGACCCAGCCGCTGAGAGTACACGTCGCCTTAGTGCACTACACGAGTTTCAACGTTAGAGACTACCCAGGTTCTGTGGGGAGAAAAACCCTCTGGAAGCCGAGGATTGGCTAGAGGCTGTTGTATGAGTTTTTAGGTTAGTAGGGACACTAGCTAACCTCATGGTGATCCTTGCAGCGAGTCTCCTGCACGCGGCAGCAGGCAGATGGTGGAGCCTGATGCTCCAGGTGCACGACGAGGCATCTCTCCTTTGGACGGACTTTTAGAGGCTCTTCCGTTCAGAGTTCGTCCCAGCCACCCTCCGTGTGGTGCGCATTCAGGAGCTACTACAGCTGCGGCAGGGCAGCATGACGGTAGCCCAGTACTCAGCGAGATTTACTGATCTCTCGTGCTATTCCACAGACATGGTACATGACCCATTCTTTCAGGCCCAGACCCTCAAGCAGGGACTGTGGCATGAGATCAGGGCATCGATGATCTCCCTCAGGATTATGACGTAGGCAGGAGTACTTGAGCGAGCCCTTCTCGTAGAGAGCATCCTTGCTGAGCCTACACCAGCAGCGAGACCTACCATAGGGCGGCACGTAGTAGAGTCTTCTGCAGCTGGAAGTCGACGGATGTCACAGGGGTCCAGGTGGACCAGACCATCAAGAGGACGACCTCAGGACACTGGCTTAGAGGTGTGTGGCACACGGCGCAGATCCAGTTTTACGAGGATCAGACAGTGCTACACATGCGGCGGGAAGAGCCACATGGCTCGTGACTACCTGACCCACCGTGTAGAGGAGTATCAGACGGTTGTGGGACCACCCAGGCAGAGGCAGAGGGTCGACCACAGTGGTCTGTAGGGAGCAGGCAGACGAGGCAGAGGAGCTGGCCGAGCAGCAGGTGGTGGGAGACGCTTTGAGGCTTTTCCACCAACACCACCAGGAGGTCCACCCTGACCACAGGGAGCTGGCGGGAAGAGGCAGGCTCAGCTTCAGGCAGCAGAGGCCTATGACCACGGCGCACCAAAGATGATTCAGAGTACTATCTGTGTCTACTCCACGCTTGTTGCAGTTATTATAGACATATGAGTGAGTCATTCTTTCATTGTCGCTACCCTTGTTCTGATTTCAGAGATTCCGACGGAGCCTTTGGATCGATCCTTACGGCTAGAGACTCCCATGGGAGCAGACTCGATGATTATGCACTGGTTCCGGCAGTGTGAGCTTACTCTAGGAGGGGACAGCTTCGGCTGGGATCTTCTCGTAGCGGTGTCGAGGCCTTACGATCTCATCTTGGGCCTGGATTGGTTATCTACAGTCCATGCTCAGATCGACTGTATTAGGCGGAAGGTGTTGTGTGTCTGCACCGATGGAAGCAGGTTCACCTTCAGCGGCGAGAAGGGAGCCTTTGTAGCACAGGATGGTCTCATGCATAGGAGAGGATAACCTATCACTCATTAGTTGGCTAGCCTCTTCCATGGAGCATTTGAAGTGCGGTGTCCAAGTTTTCCTATAGTGGGGGATCAGTATGCAGACGTTTTTCTTGACGACGTTCCAGGACTACCTCCTCATAGAGAGGTAGACTTTTATGTGGACCTATACCCCGGGATTGCCCCGATATCCACTCCAGCATATCGGATGGCTCCTACCGAGCTTCGAGAGCTACAAGTACAGCTGGAGGACTTTCAGGGAAAGTGATTTTTCCGACTTAGTTTTTCACTTTGGGTTTCCCCTATTTTGTTTGCCAAGAAGACGGATGGGAGCTTGCGACTGTGTGTCGATTACCGTCGCCTGAACCAGGTGACCGTTAGGAACATGTCTCTGCTACCGAGGATTGAAGACCTCTTCGATCACCTTAAGGGAGCATGGTGGTTCTCGAAGATAGACCTCAGGCCAGGCTATCGTCAGCTCTGAGTTCGGGACGAGGATGTGCAGAAGATGGCCTTCAGATGTCGGTATGGCCACAATGAGTTCTTGGTTATGCCTTTCAGCGTAACCAATACTTCGGCAGTGGTCATGTATCTCATGAACCAGATCTTACATCCTTAACTTGATCGATTTGTCATCGTCCTCGTCGATGTCATATTGATATACTCGACCACTGAGGAGGATCACACCTACCACTTGCGAGTTGTACTGGACACACTCCGAGAGAACCAGCTTTATGGTAAGCTCTCGAAGTTTCAGTTCTAGATACATGAGGTCCACTTCTTGTGACACGTCATCTCAAAGGTGGGAGTTTCGGTGGATCCTGTGAAGATCGAGGAAGTGCTACCTTGGGAGCCACCCAAGAGCATGACGGAGGTGCGGAGTTTCCTAGGTTTGGCTGGGTACTACAGGAGATTCGTTCCAGACTTCCCCAGAGTTGCGGCACGGCTTTCAGCTTTGAAGAAGAAGGGGAAACCCTTCGTGTGGTCAGACAGTTATTAGCAGAGCTTCCAGGAGCTGAGACATAGACTGACCAGTACACCCATCTTGAGGCTACCGAAGGAGGGAGTAGGGTACGTAGTCTACTGTGATGCATCAGGGACTGGACTCGGGAGTGTCCTGATGCAGGAGCGGGTAGTGATCGCCTATGGATCACGATAGTTGAGGTAGAATGAGTAGAACTATGCTACCCATGACCTGGATTTAGCAGCAGTGGTCTTTTCCTTGAAGATGTGGCGGCACTATCTGATGGGCGAGCACTTTACAGTATATTCTGACCACCAGAGTCTCAGGTACATCTTCTCGCAGAAGGACCTGAACCTAAGACAGCGATGATGGATCGAGTTCCTACATGACTATGAATTTGAGATAATCTATACTCCTAGAATGGGGAACGTAGTAGCCGATGCTCTCAGTAGTAAGACTTTTATTCCACTTCTTGGGGAGGCGACAGAGCAGTTTGACGCTTTGCAGAAATCCTTCGTGGATAGAGATGGAGCAGCCTTTCTACAGTCACTCACAGTCACTCCTCCACTAATATAGCGGGTCAGAGAGGCACATCGTGGGGACATTGACTATGAGACGCAGCTTGCACAGATATCGTCCGGACAGACACCTGATGAATTCTCTGTATGAGGAGAGCACGACGTCCGTTTCAGAGGACGTACCTTGGTACCAGCTGCTTTACAGGAGGAGGTGCTGAGAGAGTTTCACACTTCCCCTTTAGCGGTACATCCAGGGGTAGCGAAGATGTACCAGGATCTCAGACGACAGCACTGGTGGCCAGGTATGAAGAAGGTTGTGGCATAGTTCGTTTCTCGATGCCTTACCTGTCAGCAGGTGAACGCAGAGCACCAGGTAGCAGCAAGCTTGGTATAGCCCTTGGAGGTCCCTTAGTGGAAGTGGGATGGGATATCTAGGGATTTTGTGACTGGACTTCCACGTACTTCCAGAGGTCACGACTCCATTTGGGTGATTGTCGACCAACTCACCAAGTCGGCCCACTTCTTACCCATCAGAGATCAGGGCTCAGTGGGAAGCTTGGGATTCCTCTATGTTCAAGAGATTGTATGGCTTCATGGTGTGCCATCATCTATCGTCTCCCATCGAGATGCTCGCTTTACTTCCCAGCTTTGGAAGTGGTTGCAGGAGGCATTTGAGACGCAGCTACGTATGAGCACCGCCATTCACCCTTGGAAGGATGGTCAGGCGGAGAGGACCATTCAGACTCTTGTGGACATGCTCAGTGCACGTGTCCTCGACTTTGGTCGCAGCTAGGCGGATCACCTACCCTTGGTGGAGTTTGCGTACAACAACAGCTACCACTCCACCATCGGGATGGCACCATACAAGGCATTGTACAGCCGACCTTGCATATCACCTCAATGCTGGACAGACCCTGGGGAGTCAGCAATTGTGGGACTAGAGATGGTCCAGGCCATGACAGAGAAGGTCCAGGTCATCCAGGAGCGGATGAGGACAGCTCAGAGCCGACAGAAGTCTTATACTGACAGGAGGCGGAGACCACTTGAGTTTGAGGATGGAGACCACGTTTTCTTGTGGGTCTCACCTCGACGTGGATTATGGAGATTTGGCCGGGGCAGCAAGTTATCTCCGTGCTTCATCATACCATTCTTAGTTCTCAGTAGGATAGGTGAGTTGGCTTATCATCTGGCTCTACCACCTCTGTTGCACTGGGTGCACATCGTCTTCCACGTATCTCAACTGAGGAGATACATGCATGACCCGATGCATATCATCGACCATGGGGAGCTAGACATTGATGACGGGGAGACCTTTGTGGAGGTCCCAGCGGAGATCAAGGATCGACAGGATCTGGTCCTACGTGGGTGGTCGATTCCTCTAGTGCACATCAGGTGGCAGCACGGGAACCTCCAGGAGAGCACTTGGGAGAGGGAGGCTGAGATGTGTTCTCAGTACCCTCATTTGTTCCCCTAATTTGTGATGTATCATTACGGGAAAGTAAATTATTGAGGTGTGAGTAATGTAAAGACCTGTAAATTTCAAGGAAATTTATTTTTCTTAATTTCTTTGGGATTTTACGAGTACTCAGTTTCTAACGGCACCTGATTCTGAGGACAGGTGTGCCCGAAATCAATTTCTGAAGTTTAGCTCTGGTACGTTCAATGAACGAACAAGTGGGTTTTCCTATCTTTTGAACCGGTGCTCGGAATTGAAATCCGAAGGCACCGATAAAACCGAAACGCCGGTAATTGCATAGGAATACCTTTTCTGAAGGTGTGTTTGCTCAGGAGGAGTTGTTAAAAATGTGAAGAATAAAAATATAGTTGGTTTACAATTATATTTTTCTTACACCACAGATGGTTTGAGTGTTATGGTAAAGGAAGTTGTGAGGAAGTTGGGGTGGGGCCCACATGAGCCCCCACCTCCTTCAATTTCCCTAACACCCCATTAACCCCCCCCCCTCTAGCAATTTTTTTCGTAACTCATCCACTCTTCCACAATAATACATGACAATTAAACGCCTAATTAATTTGACAACACAAGTTAAATAATTTGGTAAATTCAATTTGAATTTTGAAAAAGGTTTGTATGATTAATAAAATAAGGCAAAGCCTTATTTTATTATTGTGGTATCATTGTGTGGATATTTTTGGAGAGGAAGGCTCTAGTCTTGAAAAACATTGTCTTCCACGTTGAAGAACGCGATGAACGCCGGAGCGCCAAGGAGAGACGGCGTGCCGATCTTTCCTTTCTCTGCAGCCAGTGTTAGACGTCATCCTCTTCTTCGACGCTCACCAATGTCATCATCGAAAACACCCCCATGACGTCGTTTTCCCATGACGATCATCATTCGACAACTTCTTTGAGTTAGGGGCTTGTTTTTATGATGTGATTATTTTTGGCGTTCATCGTTCAATATTTGGCCACCTGTTATCAAATTAACGGGAGGAGGTAGGACCGCAAAAACATGGTCGATCCTCCTCCCCTTTGTTGATGTTCACAATCGAGGTTTGGATCGAAGGCAGCGTGGTGCAATGACACCGCGCGAGATCGAGGAAAAAAGCGGTGAAGTAGCGCGGCGTCGTCGCGCCGCACCGTTGAGGCTGAAAGAAGCCGCGGCGGAGGGCTGCGGTGCCATCGCGCCGCGCCAGACGGCCTATGTCGCGGCTGTGCAGGGTAGAGCGGTTGGAATTGCCGGCCGCCGGCCCTTCGGAAGGGCGGGACCGCGGGGTCCCATGGCGGCCGCACCAGCCGGCCAACCAGGTCGGCCGTTCGGAGGAGGCTGGGGGTCGTAACCCCCGGAGGTAGACAGGCGGGCCCCCTCCACATGGGAGGCCGCCGTTTCGAGACAAGGGGGGTAGCGCCCCTCATTTTCTGCTTGGCCGAAACGGTCGAGCTGCTGGCCACACGGGCCATGCTCGTGCCAGGCCAACCGGCCGCGCCGGGCCTGATGGCCCGCGCCGAGCCGGGACGCCCGCGCTGGGCCGGACCCCAGCGCTGGGCCGGGCTGTGTGGCACCCTAGTGGGCCAGACCCGGACCCAGGTCGGGTCGACCTGGTTCGGGCCGACCCAGTGGGTCTTGGGCCGGGTCGGTCCGGGCCCAAAACCCCCTAAAATCGGACAGCTTCGTTCAAAGGCCCATAACATGGGCTACGGACCTCTGATTGACGTACCGTCAGTTGCGATGTGATCCTCAGATTGAGAAGGTTGTTTCGTTATATCATGCTAAAGGTTTCAGAGAAATTTGGGTACAGCCGGCATGGTTAGAACATGAAACCAATTGGGCCTTCGGAGCGGAAACACTTATAAATTGAGCTCCAGACGTCCGATTGATGTGTCATTGACTTAGTTGGTTTGTTCTTAGTGAGACGGACCTTTTGGATTACCCTGAAAGAGGTTTGGATGCAGTTGGAGTACGGTCGGGTTGGTTTTGACTTAAAAACCAACCGGGCCCCGGGACGAAAATGCCAATAACTCTCAGACCGGGTGTCTGATTGACGCGCCGACAGTCACGTTGAGTTCCTATTGTCGAGACGGAACTTTGGGATAATCAACTCTGGACTATGTTTCAGTTGATGTATCGACCCCCCTTGGCTTGTTGAGCGGACCCTCCCGGATTCAAGCACGCTGTGTGTGGGAACCCTAGAGCTGGTTGCGACTGCGACGACGATGACGATTGTACTGGGATCCTCCGTGGGTTCGGCAGCGACGACAACCATACTAAAATACTCTGTGGTTTTGGCGGTGATGACTACTATTCTTGTATCCTTTATTGGTCCGATAGTACGTGAATACTGTTCTTGTATCCTACGTGGTTCCGGCAGTATTTGACTCTGTACTTGTATCCTACGTGGGTCCGACAGAGTAGCTGGTCTTGTATCCTTTGTGGTTCCGACAGCTTAGCAGGTCTTGTATCCTGTGTGGGTCCGACAGCTTAGATGAATTAGTGGCTACATTTGATCATCTCTATCATCTTACAAAGAAGTATACCTGTGTAAGATGAGTCTTGACTTTCAATCATTATCTTCGATATGATTGTTTGGTATCCTGTGTGGATTGGGTTGTGTTATCCTGTGTGGATTAGTTGTGCTTTCCTATGGGGACTAGATTGAACTTGGGCTAAGATGTTGGAGCAGAACAGGAATTGACAACTTAGGTATATGTATGGGTATATACCTAAGTATACTTGGTTGTTACTTCGTGATTATATCTTTCCTTTGTGGATTATCCTTCATGGATTCTGGGAGACCTTCGGGGGTCTCAGGGTCCCTACTGAGTAGCATATACTCACCCCTGCACGGGCTATGTCTGCACTACGTTGTGTTGGATGCAGACAATGGATAGCACTGATCGGGGTAGGAGCTCATAGAGTTGAATGGTACCTGGAGGTGGATCACTGGACGAGACATACACGGAGTGGACGGCTGGATCCGATGAGCGGAGGAGACTATCTGTACCCACCCTTCAGGTGGGAACTCCAGAGGACGGCACAGTGTTGCTGCTTTACTTTTCTGTCGTTGTACTATCTGTTTAGTTGTACTTTACTTTCAGTTGGGTTTGTATTCTGGCCCATTTACTTTTCAACCCTCACCTTTGTACTCAATTTACCTAGTGTTTGCTTCTGCTTGTTTACTCTGTGGTGTTTTTTATCTTTTTTAAAGGCAATGCCTTCCCTTATATCGGGATATACGCCTTTGGTTCTAGTCGCCAGCCCCTGGCCTATGGATGGTGGACTTGGGGTAGTCACGACACGGGTCCTGAGGATGGGTCGTGACAACTCACATCAAGATTATAAGTTAAAAGGCTTGAGGGAGATGTTTGGGTGCTCACATTGTACAGAAAACACTTACCACCCACAGTCCAGTGGGCAAGAAAAAGTTTCAAATGGATAGCTCAAACATATTTTAAAGAAAACAGTGTCTATCTCTAGGAAAGACTAGTCAATGATGTTGGATGAGGCCCTTTGGGCCCACAGAACTTCTTATAAGACTCCTATAGGGATGTCACCATATATGATACTCTTTGGGAAAACATTCCATCTACCCATTGAGTTACAATAGAGATATTATTGGGCAGTGGAGGAAATTAACATTGATTTTAAGTCTGCTAGTGAGATGAGACTGCTAGAGCTGAGTGAGATGTATGGAATTCGAAGAGAGACCTATGAGAATGCTGAAATCTAAAAATAAAGAACAAAGGAATTTCATGACTCAATCGTTCAAAATAGGAATTTCAAGGTTTGTGAGAGGGTCCTGCTTTTCAATTCCAGATTGATGTTGTTTCCTGGAAAGATGATGTCCAAATGGTCAAGAGCCTTTACCATTGTTTGAGTTTTGGAAAATGAAGATTTTGAGATAGTTGGAGAAGATAATCGACCTTTCTTTTTCAATGGTCAAAGAATAAAACACTTATTTGGAGGGCAGCCAAAGGGCTTGGCTACCATATCTCTGTTGGAAGAATTAGTTGTTTCAAGTCTAACTGAGGACTATAAACTCAGTGTTTTATGGGAACTAACCCCTGGTTGCTTTCTCCAGTTCAATTTCCTACCTTCTGGATGGTGCTTCATGATCTCTTATTGTTTAAGAGAGATTTTTTACTACAAGAAACTTGGGCAAGAAACCCCAATGGAGGAATCTACTGCATTTTAGGGATAACATTTCTTTCTACTCATTCTATTGTGTTACATATCTTGAACATCAAACCCTGTAATCATATTTTACTTATTTGAACGTGCAGATTAATTATGAGGGGTAAACATCCAGCACTGCTATAGAGAATCTATTGATTGAATCCACTGTTAATGGTCCAATAATTCAGTGAAGTGTTGTTCTGCCCTCTTTCACTTTCAATTACTTGCTTACTCTTCATTGTGAACTATGTTTGGGGGTCTTCCCACTGATTTATTTAAACTCTTAGACTGTTTTTTATGTATGGGTGTTTAGCTACTAGTATATAGAGAGCTGAAAATTTATTTTAAGCGGAGTTGTGAACCATGCTCGCACCCACTTCTTTCTATTTCATTACACTTCTACTGCACATCACTATTAATCATGCTACTATTTGATGTAAATTGCTAAAATATTCTTTCTACTCACAATGATTCAAAGAATGACTATTTTAGGAATAGAAATACACTTGGTTTCAGGTGATGGTTCATGGGTTTGAATTATTTTGTTTTTGTTTTTATTTTCATTTCACTTTATGTGTGGAAAATAAAATCTTTTAACTTCATTGATACCCCTCCATATCATTTTTTAGCTGAAATTTCCATCTGTTTTAAACATAATCTGTCTTCTACCTATGAATACATTATTGGGGAAAATGTTGGATTTTACATGTGGTATAGAGGGGTCATTCTAGTGTCATTTCAAATTCCCCCTTCTTGAACCCGAGTTTGAGGTTGGTTAAAAAAAAGGTAATTTTTTTTTCAAAATCCTCATAATTATTTCAAAATTTTCAAATTCTTTCATCAATTTATGGTCATTGAATGTTCAATGGTATTTCAATTATTTCTAGTTTAGTGGATAATTGTTTGCTGGTTGTTGAGAGTGGCACGTAGTTAGAAACTGTTATGTATGAATGAATGTTGAGTGCAATTGTTGACTGTCTCTATGGATCTGTTTGTTTAGGAACTTAGGATGGGAGTGTGACAGGATATATTTTGTTGTATGAGAATCATGACTTGGAGTAACTTGATGTTCTCACTAGAACCTTGGGGACTCACAATCTTATTAAATAATATTCAATCACTTTAGGAAGTCAATCTGAATGATTACTAATAAAGTCCTTTGTAAATGGAGTAAAATGGAAAAAGGGGATCCCATGGTGGGTATCTGAGGCAAGATCCACTGGGTGCATTTTTGTAAAAAAATAAATCCATTTTCAATCTTATTAAGTTCTATGCATAGTGCTCTGCACATGGAATATGGCTGTGAATGATTAAAATAAAGTTCCCTTTATCAAAAATGAACTCATTAAGGTGAGGGGAATTTTGAACCCAGATGAAGAATGGAGGAATTGACATGGTTATTATTCATTTGAGATGAACCAATAAAGTGATGTAATTAATGAAATTTAATTTTTGGAACTTGGGAGAAGGTGAGAATAGAAGGTGCCCTTGGTTATGTTTTGAGTTCCACTTCATCTAACCTTTTATCACTCCTGGAATTAGATCATAAATTGTAAGGTGAAGTAGGACAGTTAATGAATACACATAAGAGGCATGACATACTTGACAATGAATGAATTTGTGATGCTCTTGAATTACAGTGGGTTTTTGATGCTAAGAATGGCATTATTTTTTAACACCATTGGATATCCTCACCCACTATTTGGTCCTGCTCCTCTTGATGTTTATGTTCAATCATGCACGTTTTGAACTGAAACTCACAATTAATATTTCTGTTTTAATGTCTATGAAATTTACTTGATTGAGGACAAAAAAAATTTAAGTTTGGGGGAATTTGATGTGGCAGTGTTCTAATGCTCTTTTCCACATCGTTTTTTATATTTTTTTTGTAATTTTTTGTATCAAATGATTCTATTTTGGGTAATATTTATCAATTGTTGTATTTTGTAAATTATATTATAAACAATGTGTATATGTATTAGAAGTGTGTTGTTCTTGTTATTTTTTATTGTTTTTCAAAAAAAAAATTAATTTTTTATTTTAATTTCATTTAAATAATTCTTTATATTTTTAGTTTTCAAATTTATTTCTAATTCATTAATTAAATTAAATAATTATTTATTATTTAGATTTTAAATAAATAAATCATTTTATTATTTAGTATTTAAATAATTAAATTAATTATAAAAATTATGTTTATTCATTTAATATTTCTAATTCATTAATTTACTTTATTAATTATTTAATTAATTGCTTAATTATCTCATGCATGTAATATCAATTGTTTTAATTTGTTCTAAATTCTTTTGTTTATAATTAAATTCATTCAATTAAATAAAGCTTAATTAATTTTATTATTTAACTTTTTTTATTTAATTTTTAATTCCTTTCGTTTTTATTTAATTTATTATTTGATTAATCTATTTTTAGTTTTAATGATTTATTTAGTTTTAATTAAATTAATTGTTGTTTTTATTTTGCAGGTGTTGCTGCGTGCCATGGTCTCTTCATGGTCACGGTGCCACCGTTTCACTCACGGTGAGACCGTGAGACACACTCATTGTGCAATTATGTTCTACCTTCTGTAAATATTCCCCTTCACCTCACCAAACTCATTTCTCATGGTCTCACCATGAGTTTCACTAACGGTGTGTGTCTCACTGTTTCCCTAGCCATTGTTTCTCCTCATTTTACACTCTTCCTTCACGGTGCCTCCTTCCATCCCACCGCACCCCATCACCACACTACTCCGGTGCTCCTTACTCTTCCACATATTAGCCACACAGCAGCAATAAAAAAAACCCATTTCAGAGCATTTCACATAACATGAACAACAAATTCAGCATCTCAAATCATACTTCTTAAGAAAATCTAACCCCAAAATAAATCGCCAAACATCAATTTAAAACTAAAATATCAGCAATTCAACCTAAAGCTCTACCGTAATCCCTCTGAACCGACACCGCGAACCAGACCCACCTTGGCTCTCGCTTCCACCCCTTTCACTGCACCTCCTTCACACTGTACGTAAATCTCCTGCTCTTCGCCGAGACCCCCCCATCTGCTCCTCTTCAATTCCAATTGAACCCGAGCCGCGACCCCATTTCAATCCTATGCCCGGTAGGGGCTGCATCCCCTGTTCTTCCACCCTAAGCCGAACCCTGATCCCCGTGACCTCGCCTTGTCTCTCCTTATGCCATCTCAACCCCGCACCTTCCCTCGTCACACGAACAGAACCCCCGCCGGAATCCATTGTTGCCTTGATCATCTCCCACGAAACACCCTTCCCATTTCCCCCCTCTCCACGCCCCACCCCTCCTTCATCCTTTTCTTTTTTTCCATTATATAAAATATAAATATATTATAATATATATAACATTATAACATATAATAAATAATTGAATATATTATAGATATATATACATAACAATAATAATAAATTCATTTATATATATTTTTATATTAAGAATTTTATAATATTATTAAACTAATATGTTAACTATTATATATATCTATATTAGTAATAGTAATACCACTAATAAATATATATAACAGTAAATACAAATATTCATTTATATATATTTATAGTATTAATATTTTTCTAATATTGCTGTTTTTTGTGTTTTTTCGTGGTTCTGCACAGGGTGAGTTTGGAGTGTAATGCAAATTGTGGGCACTTCACGGAAAAAGCACAATAATATTTTCAAGGTAATTGATGGAGGTTGTTTGCACTTACAGGGAGTTCACATAAAGGTCAGTGACATGCACATAAAAGAGCTCCACATGGATTTGCTGATTTGTAGAGCGAAGAAATTAGCTCGCCACGCACACATCATTTTCATTTAGTTAGGAGAAACTGCTCTGGTGATAATCGCAGGAGGAGCAATGCTATGAAAGATACACGTGGAGGCCATGGAACTTCTCAGGCGAGATTCTAGAGACTTCTACTGGTCATTAGCATACGTGACGGGCACAAAATCATTGAGAAACTGAAGGGTGAAGTGTGGGAGACAGAGGAAACTGGAGACAGGAAGCGAGTATTTTGATCTAGACTGGGGGAGAAGAGCAAGAGGAAGATACAACATCTTTCTTCACGAGCGTATTGGAGTATGGAGAGAATCAGATCAAAGGATTTCACACCTCGATTCCTAGGGCAGGACATCAAGCGTATTCCATCATCGCATAATCCATTGAGTAGCAAGAATTTAGAATTTCAGGAGATCAAGCAGGGAGATGAACGATTTTTTTCCTTATGCTCTATTTTTCTGCAACTCAATTGTCAGCGCCAAAATTCGAGATGGAGAAGAATCCAAAACAAAGGCACCATTGACTGCTTCGGAAAGCTATTTTGCGGATTCCCCACAGCACTGCGGCCGCCGCGTAGCAAGGAGACGGGAGGCTCCGTGAACCCATTTGACGTTCACGAACACGCTGTGACGCAAGGAGCTAGGATGCTCCGTGGAAACATTTGACGTTCGCCAACCTACCATGAAGCAAGAAGGCGAGATGCTCCATAAACCCATTTGACGTTCGCGAGCCTTCCACGAAGCATGGAGGCCGGATGCTCCGCGAACCGAATTGACGTTCGCGAAGCAAGCAAGTCCCTCTTCACGCCGCGTTAGCTCCACATTGTGGCGCCCATTTCCTATAAATACCGGGCTCCCCCTAATCCCAAACAAGGGATAATCCGACCTTTCAGCTTCTGACCTCCAGAACCACGAAGAGTCTTTCTGCTCTGCGAACCCTGAGTTGCACGAGGTACTTCCTCTTCGCAAAGTGCTTCCCCTTTGTCCTGTTTTGATCCCCTCTTCCGAGAGGTATGCCTTTCACGAATCCTAAGGGCCTTCGCAAAGGTAGGGGATGCCCAAGGGAACCCAGGTCGTCGCATAGCATTTATGCTTCTCAAAACACCCATCATGTACACATGATCCACATGCTCAGGAAGGGTTACTATACTTCGCGAAGCACATTGCTTCATGACACCTTGCTTTGCGAGACACCTTTGCTCTGGGAGGCAGTGCTTCGCGAATGCCTTTCCACATCATGAAGCACCTCTCATATGCACCTCTACCCTATGTTAAGGCAAAGACACCCCACTTCGCGAAGCACACCCCTTTTCCATTGCCCTCCATCATGCAGAACAACAGAGCTTCACAAGGCCCCTGCCTATGAACTCTTCTTCTTGGAAATCCCTTTCCCCGTGTGACCCTCAAGGTTTGCACGATGTGATTTCAGTGTCCCCTGGACGACACCACACATTGCGTTGCTTCGACTTATGCTTCTTCTCATAGGCACGCTAATTGCTATTATTTCTTCGCATAGCCAAGCTAATGTGGGCACCACGATGGTTCACTCCATGACACCCCCTCACCGTGGATTTGCATGTCCCCTCTCTGCACCAAGGAGCAGAGGGTACTAGTTATGTAATTACTAGGGGTTCGGGGAAAACCCACCACATCCGAGGTACAGGACGTTAAACTTCCAAGCCCCATCGACCCCAGTACATTACGTTAAACTATGACCTCGCCCTGTGCCTTGCACACGGGGTTCCCCCACCTTGGACATTCTCCACGCCCCCTGGTCTCCACAGGGGAAGATATCCTCCTTCTGGGAGTGGCTTTTTTCGCAAGGAAAGGGCATCCACCTTGGCATAAGCCCCTAGGTTTTCATGCCGGAGGCATCATATCGGCTCCTCGTTTTATCTTCGGTCCCCAGGGCCAGTGAAGGGTGTGGCGGGAAATTATGCATCTACTTTCTTCGATCCTAAGTCCCTCTCCTGCTGTGCTTTGTCTCCATGGGCCTCCATCCTGGAGTAAGTCTCAATCTTTCTCTCCTTGGGCCGCTCTACATGTAAACATAATTCCACATACCACAGACGATCCTTTTGTGACGTGATTGTTCGTTATCTACTTCCTCTTGTTTCTCACACGGAGCACGACTCACGTGGGCATTGAGTAAGCACCGAACCTGACACCTTCCTGAACTACGAGGGCTTTGATCCATGTCAAGGCATGGTATGCAGGAATCCTCCCAAAGGATCAAGACCAACACCCATCGAACCCCAGGTCCATCTTCACATCGGTTCGCCAACACGCCCCATCCCGAACTATGAGGACTTTCATCCATGTAAAGGCATGGTATGTTGGAAGCCTCCCTAATGTTCAAGACCACCACAACCAGGTTGTTCCAACCCAATTCAAATTGGTTCACCAACACTTTAGACAACCTAGAGTGTAATCCCGACACCCCTATCCTGAACTACGAGGACATTGATCCATGTCAAGGCATGATACGTACGAAGCCTCCCTGAGGTTCAATCCCAACACCGATCGGACTGCAGTTCCATTTTCACGTCAGTTCACCGACAAAACCTCTTCCCAAACTTCGAGTACTTTGATATATGTCAAGGAATGGTACGTAAGAATCCTCCACGAGGTTCAAACCTAACACCCATCGGACCCAGTTCCATCTTCATGTCGGTTCTCTTACACGACCCCTTTTTGAACTACTAGGAATCTGATCCATGTCAAGGAATGGTATGTAGGAATCCTCCATGAGGTTCAATACCACCACCTCCGGGTCATTCCGACCCCATTCACGTCGGTTAACCAACACCTTGGGCAGCCTAGACTGTAATCCCAAGCCCCCTACCTGAACTATGAGGACTTTGATCCACGTCACGGCATGGTACGTAGGAATCCTCCATGAGGTTCAATCCCAACACCCTTCAGACCCCAGTTCCATATTCACATTGGTTCACCGACACACCCCTACTCAAACTACGAGGACTTTGATCCATGCCAAAGAGAGGTACGCAGGAAGCCTCCATGAGGTACAAGCCCAACACCCAACGGTTCTGACCCCCTTTACGTCAGTTCATCCCCATCTTGCATGACGTTTAACTGTGGACCTCCATTCGGCCATAATCCATTGTCACTCCATTCAGCGGTAAGTCATTTTCATTGCAGCAGTAAGCCGTTGCGACCTTATCCAGCGGTAATCCGTTGAAAAACCCAATCGATGGTAAGCCGTCATCAGATGAACTACGTGCACATTGATTCTCTGCCAAAGGGATATATAGGAATCCTTTTCAAGGATCAATCCCAAAACCATCGTAATCCACATGACGGTGCCATCCCATTCACCATCCCTTCCACTGATCCTTCCACCAGCCATCCTGATTCTCACCCGGCCCACCACATCCCGGTGGGATCATTCCACCCCATTCCCTGTTCAAACTAACAACATTCAGGTGGCCACCCAAACGATGGCCACAATGGCAGTGTTCCCTCCAGCGGGTTCCTCCATCTGATCCACTCTAGTCATTTTTCTGATCAGTCTAATCCATCTCCGTTGGACGTTAAACTTGCAGCATACCCTGTGTTAAATATAGAACGCTGAGGAAAACCTCAAATACATGCCCGTGGCATACGGTTCCCCACGTTCAATGTGGGAGGCCGCGAGATTCCACGCCCTCGAGTAGCCCTGTAATGTGGGACAGAATATAGACACACCAATTCCCAGCATCCAGAAACGCCAGTGATGCCCAGCGTGACTACTCCCCGAACCGAAGGTTGCTGTCCTAACCAGGACACTTAGAATGTCCTGACAGAAGCAGCGTAATTAACTGGTGTCCATGAAGATATGGTGCTGGGAAGAGTTTCATGAACAACATCTTAGGTCTATGAGGGAGACCCTGACTAGGTGATGAGTTCCGAGAAGGAATACAAAGAAGGACGAAAAGACCTCCCATCATCCCGTTTCGATCATGGAGCAGACTTCCCAGAATAAGGAGTGGATGCTACCTGCCTTTGGAAAGCGGGAATGTGGGGCAACCAAAAAAGTCATGTCTCTTGTCCTCAAACAAGATGGAAGTGCACGCCCCAGCGAAAGAGTCGGAAACAGAAATGGTGAACCTGACCTGATGTTCTTCTCCTCAATATAGAGATTAGTTGTGCCTAGGGCATCAATGGATTAAAGTGTCACTGGATCTAGTTATTCAGAAACGAGTCCCTCCATGAAAATAGAGGTCTTGGCGTGAAACTCACCAGAAGTTGGGGGAGTAGAACGTTGGACATCCCATAATGCGACGTTGTCAGTGTGGATTGATCTTACCGGTCACGGATGAGGGTATGGCGCTGGGGCATTGGTTGCCGATTCCTTTTTCTTGCAGCACTAACAAGTTCATCTCTATGCTTCCCAGGAATTAGGTTTCTACCGCAGGAATGCAATTAATACCGGCCGGTCTATGCAGTGGCAGGGGCATCACTAGTACAACCGCTCCACATGGATTCACCACTTACGTGATGGCCTCTGCGTACACGACCATGGGCTCCCATGCCCTATCTATCCATCAGAATTTATCCAACAAAGGGTAATTAATGACCTCATACGTCGTTACGAGGAGGAGGGCATAATCCCAACCTAGGCTATGGCCTGCCTGGATCTGGAGGCGTCTGCGACTCGCCATCAATGCCACCCCCGAGGGCCACACAGGGAGCTATTTCTCCCCACCAGGACATACAACCGCTACAGGAGCCTGTCCCTGAAGCACTTTGATGACTCACTGCCTTACAGTGATGTGGTAGGTAATGTACGGCCCATCCCTGTCAGAGTCTTGATCCAGGGGCTCCTGGAAAGGGATCCCACCCGGCCGCGTCAGCACCACCGCTTGATCTAGATGGTGGAGAAGCAGGTAAACTATGCACCTGAACCCCCAGCCCCGGCTCATCCGACCTGACACCAGCGTCGGGCATGAGTTGAGGAGGACGCCCGCCAAGTGGCGTAGGTCGACGACTACAGTGTCCCAAGCCACCGCCGACCCATACCATTAAATCCCTACATACACTGAGCAGGATGGCTTCTACGCACAACAATGATTGATGCCCCAACCACCCCACGGGCAGGCCGGGTCGACTCTCCTGTTCGCAGACACAAGTAGTGGTCACCACGAACCAACCCACAATGATACCACCCCGTATGGAGGTCCTCCCAGTACCACCACCACAGAGAGAATGGGCCTTTCTCGCATTGAGGATTGGCATGGAGGTCCGCCCCATGCTACCCCCAATCCAAATAAAGGTCTGCCCAGTGACAGTGATGCTTGGCACGGAATCCTATCTTGTGCCCATTAATCTAGATATTGAGTCGTTCCTCCTACTCCCGACCACTGATGTGGAGACATCGCCCATCCGGTCTCTTTTCAATGTGGGGATCCCCCCTACATCCTCTCCGTAGCTAGTGAAGGTCCTCCTCACCCTGGCAACCAGAGGGGCGAAGGTCAACCTCGGTCTACCCGCACCAAGCATAGAGGCACTCCACATGATCCTGTCAATCCCAGTAAAGGTTTCGCCCGCTCTAGTGATATTCATAGAGGTCCTACACATGTCCCATTCATCATTCTTCTCGGTGCTCCTCGTACCCCAGCTTTCTTGAGTGGAAACCCTCTCTAACCGAGCACCAGTGTTGTTGAAGGACCCCTTGTCAGGAATCATATCTTTCCCATGGAGCCACCTAGGGGAAAGAAGGCGGGTTGTCGTCCTCATAAGAATATTCCTGGGAAGGCCTAGATGGATATCCAACTGGTCCCCTTCTCAAACTCTAAAGCCGAGTATGACTTAGCACCGTAACCCTCCCCTCACACATCTGAGTCAAGGGTCGGGACATGAACAAGGCGCATCGACCTAGTGCTCTTGGAATGCGCGGTAAAAAAGATTCATGCCTACCTATGTAGGTTCATCTAGGAGGATGAAAATCTGGTGACCCGGGAGGTTACAGTCGTGTAATCACCCCCATCATCGCTGAAAGCACTCTCTACCTCAACAAGAGATCATAGAGAGCTATTCTGGGGACCAATGGCGGGCGACCAGCAGCGCGACCCACCACCACCAGCCCTGGCCCCTAAGCTAGGAACGGCGGCCACGAGTCCCTCTTATCACGACATATCGGCCAGATCGCTACACTCTTCAGAGGACAGCCCGAGAATCAGCGTCTAGTCAGCATGTTCGCCATATTCTCCACCATCCAACCTTCCATCCTAGTGGTCTGCCTCAGCAACACTGCATGTTCCTCTGCCACCCATAGTTGGCGAGTGGAGAAATGAAGTGTTCGACCCTAAATTTGAGATGAGAATCTTATGGATCATCGTTTCAGTGGACCACTTCGCCAAGATGTTCTGGCCTTCAACATGGTGGGATTTCTACATACCTGAGTCCCTCACCCCAGAGGAAGTTGACTATTTCCTCTACACCCTCTAGGTGATGCATTTCAGTCTCTATCATTAGTGTGTTTTTTATCTAAGGAGCCAAGTGCATTTCGAGACCTCAGCGAGTAGTGTCATCGAGTCGATCTGGCCGCGCTCCATGTGGACCAGCGCCCCAAGTCACCTGATCACCATGAGGCCCTCGAGCAGCAATGAATTCTGAGTATCAAGGTACTCCAAAAAATCCTCAGGGAGGCTACTCCCCATGTGCAAATCCATGGCTTGGGGAAGTATGATTCCCTCATCTTCAGTTCTATTCAGTGGCAGCCCAACTCACTATGCGATATTGCGGAAAAGCCCCGAGGAAGTGTCACGGTCCACATGGATGACATAGTGGACATGGAGGACAAGCTAGAGTTTCTTGATGGATACATACCCCATGAGGGTGTTCCACCACTGTTGGACCCTTCAAGGAGGATTACATGCCAACAAAGTGACATCCTAGGTATCCTTTATCCCACCGAGGCATTAGTACTCAGAAGGAATGACGGTAAGGGAAAAGAGCACGTCGGAGCTATCAAGCACTCTGACCAATCCGCCACAATTTAAAAGTTGGAGGAGGACCCCGAGATGTCCACGTTGCGCCAGCGACTTACTGAACATAAGTGGTTGGTTGAAGAACTCTTTGCCGAATGCGTTGTAGAGCGACGACAGGACTACGACAATCCTAGCCCGGCACAGTAGGGGCAGGAACAACTACCCCTTAGCAAGATGCCACGAGGCAATCCTGACCATACCACTCTAGAGGACAGATCTGAAGTAGGAGCTCCAGGAAAGACGGTGCAGTGTGTCTCACCAAACCCTCCTGAACGGCATGACAATCCATGGAACCCCACTAGGGCTCCCCTGGCAGCCCCATGGGCTGCTCCACGAGCTGTTGAGCTTGTCTACCATGTTGACGATCATGACAACATGCTCGTGGTTAGGGACCCCAATAAAGATAGGGATCCCCGACCAGAATATCCTATGGTGGTGCTCATTTCCTGCCTAGAGGCTTTGGAGACGTGACAGGTGGCCATACCACCATATGTCAAGCCATACCCGGTATGGGTGGATGATATGTCGGTGCCTCTAGGATTCGGGAATCCCACCTTCTCCCCCATTAATGTGACGGGGTCCCGCTGCAGCACCTATCCCACTTCAACTCGATGTGTGGGACCATTTTAGGCACTCCAGCGTAGTAGGAGTTTTCCAAGCTCCACTTTTTTGTTCAGACATTGGAGGGGCTGACTTTTGACTAGTACAACCAGCTCCCTATCGGATCTGTGACCATCTAGGAGGACCTTTGCAAGCCGTTCCTCTACCAGTTTAGCTCTAACACTCGAAAAAATGAGCATATAAAACATCTTTAAGTGAAAAAAATGTCTTGATGAGAGAGTTGAGGAATTTATCACCCAGTGGAAGGGGCTTACATACTCCTTTGACATGCCACTAACTTAGGAGAAATTATTAACGTTGTGCGTAGGGAACATCAAGATGGAACTGGTTCCTTATCTGATCACCCAGAACTACCCTAGAGGATTTAGAGACTTCTCCGACAAGGCCCAACGCCTTGAGGAAGCCCTACAATAGGCCATCTAGGCACGACCGTTTCCCCCTCTGATTCTAGTGAGGAGAGCATCCAGAGCTGAGAATGCCGCGGTGGCCCAAATAGAATCCCCCAGACAGCAGGAGTTACTACTAGTGGGACCGGCCCTACCGGATCACAGAGGTCCACCTTCTCAGGCACAACCTCAGTCTCCATAGCATCCTTAGAATCGGCAACCGCCTCCATGTAATGCTCTGCCACCACCCAGGTGGGACAATCAGGGTTCACATCCTCTACATGCCCCTCCGTCCCCCCATCAGGGCCAGGACCCAAGAGCCCCATTTCTAGAAAAAAGAAACCGGACTTACTCGTTCAGTGAGAATCAGGTTCCTGGGTACTTATATAGCACCTTGGAACAGGGGATTGTACATTTTCTTAAGTGCAGACTGCTGGAAGAGGCGAATCTCACTTATCGCCACAACTACTACCACTATCATCAGATTCTGGGGAACACCCTCAAGAAGTGCTATGTGATTAATGACTGGCTCCAAAACTAGGTCGTTAACAACATAGTCAGGCTGAGAGCTACCCCAGAACAAATGGAGGGTGTATTTGTAAGGCTAGATAGCGATAACGACAGTGAAGGCGAGTGGAAATAGGTTTCTAACCGCAGGTCCTAGAAGTACAATGACTGGATGGATCACATGATGGTTACTCATGCCCATGGAATCATTATGGCAGGCCTACATTAGTTGGAACCTTCAGAAGCTGCTTCTACCACTTATACATCATCATCTCAGCCAGAATCTTCTCCGAAGAGCAAGCATTAGCATCTTTAGAAAAAGAAATGTGCCCTGCCAATGCCATCATCATCCCGAACTATTGGTGAATTCATGCCACATGAGATGGGGATCCCTCCTTGAATCCGCCCAGTAGTGGATGAATCTTCATGTGATAGTCAAGGGTACGATTTGGTTAAGACCGTTGAGTTGGAAAACCCATATATGACTCACGATGATGGGGACCCCCAGGCAAACCTCCCCAACATCCCAAGTCGGCGATAACGTCGGCAGAGCCGCGGCCATATGGGTCGTCGAGGCATGTCATTTGAAACATCTAGCCAGTCCATGCATGCCACTAAGACCAGAAACAAGCCCAACATAGATCTCAACACTCAAAACCTCTTCACCTGGTGTCATTAGGACCGCATCCACCACCGTTTGTGCTACTGGATCCGGCAGAGCTACCTCATCCAGGCCGCAACCAATCTCGCTCTATTGTAGGCTGATCTCAATTGTCTATTAGTCATATGACAACGACTCTTCGGGCTTCAACTAGTGAACAACAGAACGTTCCCATCACTAGCCAGCCGCTTGTCCAGCCAACGGGGCCCTCCATGTCTCCAATTACAGAGCGGCCACCTTTAAGCAGAAGTTCACACCTAGAATAGAAGTATGAGGTTCTAAAGAACCTCACCAGCATCCCAGTGATTCTATCCATTATTAAATACCTTTGACTATTTTCAGATATGTGAGAGTCCCTCATGGAGGCTTTAAGAAGACTTCCTTAGTTTGAAACGAAGGTAGCAGCTGCAGAAGCCTTTCGTGCTGAAGCGGTCAAGGATGTCGAATTCTAGGCCATCATTTCATTCTCGGGACAGGATGAAGGCTCTCACGTACAGGGGAAAATATGACCACTGTACATCATAGGACAATTTAACAACATGGAGGTTCGTCGTTGTCACATTGAAATTGGCTTTGGGATTAACCTTATCCCGACACGGACATTACAGAAGCTGGGGTTATCAGAGGATGACCTTTATCCCTCCTATTTAAGGATCCATGGATATGACAGGACAGAGCAGACCCCGGTCAGCCAGATCCGTCTGAAGACCCTATTCGGTGGCCTTGTTTTCAGTACTGAATTTATATTTGTCTCCCAAGACACTGCGTACAATGCATTGATGGTAAGACCATGGCTCCATATGCACGTGACAGTCCCCTCGTCATATCACCAATGTCTAAAGTACTCCCTAAATGGACGAGTAGGTATACTCCAAGGAGATGAATCTCCATTCGCCTCTTGTGAAACCCGTTATCTGGATGCTAAATATTACAAGAGCAAGGATATGCTGATTATTTTATGTGAGGTTGAGCCCTCCACAGTCACAACTGACCCTTGGGTAGGTCTATATGACGCCCACATTTTCCCGATCCATCGATTGGAGGCCACAACCCCCGACATGGGGTAATGCTTTGTTGTCTATGGTAAAATTGGAAGGCATATTCCTAGGTCCAGACGATGATGGAAAATCAACTCATAATCCTACACAAACCAGGCTCAGGTCATCCTGGAGCCTCCTACCCCCGGAATTTATCGGAATGTCTGCCCCATGGCCACGATAATACGTCATACTTGTCTTTTTCACCGGACTGGGATTAACTGGCTCTAGCCGACGCAGAATTATTTCATTTATATCATCAAGTGTGGCCCCTTGGGCCAAAGACCAAATGGGATCAAATCAAATGCATGTTTCACTATGGTCTCATCAGTGTGTGAACCCCCTGATATACTGTCCACTACTATCCAGGCTGGTACCAGCCTCCCGTTAGGACCTTCCGACCCAGAGGAAGCTCCTCCCGCAGGTAATCCCTCCTCTACAAGCAAAGAAGATGATTTGGATGATGCTCCTCCTGCCTTTAAAGAAGGATTCTCCACCACAGTCGATGAACTCATACATGTGAACCTCGGTAGCGAGGCAGTTCCGAGACCCACATTGATCAGTGCTGCCATTTCCCTCGAGGAGCAACAACAGTACGTGGATTTCTTGAATCAGCACCATGATGGGTTTTCCTAGAGTTACGATGAAATTCCAGGACTAGATCCTCAGGTAGCTGTCCACCACCTCGATCTTCCAGCAAATCATCGTGGGTTCAAACAGCCTCCCATAAATATGCACCCTTCTCATGGTGCCATGGTCGAGGCCGATGTTGAAAAACTCATCAGATCCAACTTCGTTAAGGAGGTCCAATACCACAAGTTTCTAGCCAACATTAGGCCAGTCAGGAAGAAGAACTGACGGATCAGAGTCTGCATCAACTTCAGAGATCTCAACTATCACTGTCTGAAGGATGATTTTCCCCTTCAAGTGACAGAGTTCTTAAGTGACGCTATAGCTAGATTCCAAGCCCTCTCCTTCATGGATGGTTACTCTGGATATAATCAGATCCAGATGTCCCCCGAGGACAAGGATTCCCCAACTATAACGGCATCCCAAGTTACATTTGGTTACTAGGTTATGCCCTTAGTCCTGAGGAATGAAGATGCCACATATCAGTGGGCCATGCACCGCATGGTAATGACAATCCTCGGGAAATTGGTGGAATGATATGTGGATGATCTTGTGGACAAATCTCAAAAGCACTAGGACCATATCAAGGACCATGAGAAAGTGTTCGGCTTCCTCTGTTCTCACAATCTGAAGATGAACCCGCTCAAATGTTCCTTCGAGGTCACCTCCGTGACGTTTCTTGGAATTGTTGTCAGGTACTGAAGAATCGAGGTCGACCCAGGGAAGATCAAATGCCATCAGTCAAATGCCTCCCCCGAGCAATATTAGAGATTTAAGAGGATTCCAAGTCCACTTACCCTACATACGCCAATTCATTGCGAATCTGGCTAAAAAGTGTAAAGAATTTTCTAGACTCATGAACAAAGGCTCTGCCTACAAATGGGACAATGAGTGCTAGAAAGAATTCGAGGAAATTAAGTAGTATCTGCTCTAGCCTCCGGTCATGATGCCACCCATCCCCGGAAAGACACTGATCCTGTACGTGACTACCCTAGATTGATATCTCAGCGCCCTTCTCGTCCAGAAAAACAATTTTGGGACGGAAAATAGTCTTTACTACCTCATTCATATGCTCACCGATATGGAGACTAGACACTCCCCCATCGAGAAGAGCTAGCTTGCACTGGTATTCGCAGCATTGAAATTGCGACACTACCTACAACACCCTGAGTTACAGCTGGTGTCTCGAGTAGACCCACTAAATTACATTCTGAACTGCCCCATGTTGACTGGCCATCTAGTGCGGTGGGTGGTAATCTCCCAACAGTTCGACATCAGGTTCATACCTCAGAAAGCTATCAAGGGACATGCATTGGAAGATTTTCTAGCTACCCATCCAACCTCCACGGACTAGTCCCTGGACATGGATTTTCTCGACGATGCAATCCTCTCGGTAGATCCTTCCATCCAATGTTGGCAGATGCACTTTGATGGCGCCTCCTGGAGCCCCACCGGTAAGAGACTCAATGATCTTAGGATCAACAGAGTGGTCCTGGGTATTTTCTTTATTACCCTAGAATAATTCATTCTTCCGTACACATTCTTATTGTCAGAAGGCTGCAAAAACAACGAGGTAGAGTATCAGGCTCTTATCACAAGACTTGAGCTGACTCTCGAGATCGATGTGACCCATTTTCATGTGAAAGGGGATTCCTAACTAGTCATCAATCAAGTAATTGGTGGATATGTTTTCATAAATCTAGAGCTCGTAACTTTTTTGGAGCGCACCCTCCATCTAATGGACCAGTTTCCAGCCCAACCGAAAGTTACTCATGTCCCTCGATCTCAGAATGGTCGAGCTGATGCCCTGCCCAGCCTGGCTTCATCACTTGCAGAACCCGAGAAGGCTGATCTGATTATTCACATGGCACAGTGGAGATTCATTTCCCCCATCACCCTAGAGGATGAATACGACCTGTGAGTTGGCCATCTTACCGTCGGGTCCTCCACATCAGGACCCCCAGGTTCTCCGGATGCAGTGGTTGAAGAGACTCACAGCTAGAGATGCCCTTTTTCTGAGTACCTACATAAAGGTTGCCTCTCGGCTAATCGGGCCAATTGTGAGTGAATCTGACACCGCACGATGTAGTTTACACTCTAGATTTGTCCCAGTGTTGAGAAGATCCACTGCAAGCACAGGTTTGATGGTGTTCTCCTCCATTGCATCCAAGGAGTCATAATTTCATAGGTCATGCACGAGGATCATAATGGTTCCTGTGGGGCTCACTAGGCGGGCCCAAAGCTATCCCCTCAAATCCGGAGACTAGGGTACTTCTGGCCCTCTATGTTCCCTGATTGTATCAAGTTCACCAAGAGATGTCACGTAGGCCAAGTTCTTGATAAATTCCTGCATCGGCCTCTATAACCTCTCCACTCCACAAAGTACACATGGCCATTCGCAGTGTGGGGACTCAATTTTGTGGGATCATACCCACCGACAACATCTCAATAGTGTAGGTTCATCTTGACTACCACAGATTTCTTTTCCAATTGGGCACAAGCAGTTTCACTCAAGGAGGTCAAGGCCCATTCCATCGTTGACTTCGTGAGCTCCAACATCACCCACCGGTTTTGAGTCCCTCACGCCATCCTCACTGATAACGGCACCAACATCCGAGCATCTGAGATGAAGAAATTGTATGGAATGTACAAAATTTGTTCGAACCATACCTCCCACTAACATGCGCAATAAAATGGTAAGATCGAGGAATTAAACAAAAAATTTTCTAACATTCTACAGAAAATGGTTGGTCAGAATAAGAGGAGTTGGTTGGACAAGATCCCTAACGCCCTTTGGTCCTATCGGACGAAGACTCATAAATAAACCCAGGTAACCCCATATTCCCTAGTGTACGAAGCTGAGGCCGTTATGCCCATCCAGATCCAACTGCTTTCATTATGCACCATAGTCTATGTCTAGCAGGCGCCAAACAAGGTGGCCGAAATTCGTCTGGTTGAATTGGAAGAACTTGACTAGAATAGCTTCCATGCCCCGCACAGTCTAGAATGGATTCTAAATAAGATGGCTAGATCCTTTAATAAGAAGGTTCACCTCCGTTCTTTTCTGCAAGGAAACCTGGTATTGGCCCTCTGAGTGCCAATGATCCCCTGTAAGAAACCACCCATGTTTGATCCTAAATGGGAGGGTCCTTACATATTTCACAAGTTTTACCCCAATGGAGCATACTCCCTGGTGTCTGTGGATATTGAGCATATAACTCCTCCCACCAATTCCATGTTCCTCAAGAAACACTTTTCCTGAGATGACTGGTCTTGCACGACCTTAAAATATTTGGTCCTACACAACCATAAACTATTTGGTCCTGCACGACCTTAAACCGTTTGGTCCCACATGACCTTAAACTATTCGGTCCTACATGACCCTAAATTGCACGCCGGTCTCGCATGACCCTAAACTGCATACTGGTCCCACATGAACTTAAACCGTTCCACCCCGCATGACGATAAACTGCACATCGGTCCCACATGACCATTAACTGCACAACGATCCCGCATGACCTTAAACTGTTTGGTCCCGCATGACACTAAACTGCACGCCGGTCCCGCAAGACCCTAAACTGCACACAGGTCCTGCATGACCTTAAACTGTATAGTCCTACACAAATTTAAACTGTATATCATCCTGCATGTCCTTAAACTGCATCTTGAGAACTATATATGGCTTGATTCCCATCGTTATGGGATACGTAGGAATGCTCAGACGCCTCGTCTTGGGCCCAACCCCCAAACTCTTCTCTTTGACTATCCCCCTGGGTATAGTTCTCTCAGAGGATCCTTGCATGATATGGTGTAGGATTACATAGCCCCACTCATACCAGGATTGTAATTGTCAAACCATGTGCCCACTCCCTGTTCATCCATCCTCACACATCTGCACCACATGAAATTAAACTGCATGGCATTCAAGAACTATGTGTGGCTTGATTCCCATCCTTATGGGATACATAATAATGATTGGACATTTAGTCTATTGGCCCATCCCAAACGCCAGAGTCTTTCCCTCGGGTCAAGACATATGGTGGGGTGCAGACTATTTCCCCAATTCACATCGAGCTAACCTCGATCCGACCGTATTTCCCGCTCCCTGGAGATGTTTTACTCTATTAGAGATGGGTAAAACTATGCTACACCCACTCCTTTGATTGGGACTCCATCATCTTCCACATCCAGAAGGGCCCCCCGAATGTTGTGGATGCTAGGCCTAAGGGCTCTCTTACCACATTGGGCCAACACCCTCCAGGATATTGAGAAAAAAGACGATACAAGTCCCACATTTCAAATTTATTAAGAGGTCTATGATCATTTGTTGATCCCATTCTAGGTTATTATGGGGACACTGTGTTTATAACATGGTCAACGACTATCCTGCGACATTAGAATCACCACAATATGTCCCAAACATTGAGTGTAGTGGTCCATTCTGCCCCACTGTATCTCCAAGTGATGAACCCCCTTTGGGAAAATCCAGGTTTTAGTCCCCCATATGACGGGGGGAGTCAAGACTGGCTCCTGGTTTCCCACACCGAGCACTGATCACATGGGATTAGGTGTCGTGATGAGGCGGTAACCATACAAGAGGGTGTATGGCCTTCCATCCGAGGCCCAGCCTCAGGCCTCCTGGCCTTTTCGGGTCCCCGAACCAGGTTCTCTCTTATGGGATTACACGGTGTGGTATGGAATTATGACCTCATTCACGTTGGGTTTCTTGTCATGCCGTACACATCCGCGGATGAGCCATCTTACTCCCCTCTTTGTCCTCACTACATGACGTTAAACTGCAAACTATTTGGGCCCTTCCCATCTGAGGCCCAGCCTCAGGCCCCTTGGACTTTTTATTCCCCTGGCCCAAATTCCTATTTAGGTTTATATGGTATGGTATAGGATTATTTCATCATTCACGTCGAGTTACTCACCATATTGTACACCACCTCGTTAGGGTATCTTACCCCCGTTTGCCTTCAAGAACTACATGTGGCTTGATTCCCATCCTCATGGGATATGTAGGAACACCCGAATTTCAATATTCTAGGACCATCCCCATCTCCCAGAAATCTCCATTTCACCTAGGCCCCTTTTCCTACCCTTCCCTTGGTAGTGGAGTATATGGTGTTGCATGGGATTATGTCATCATTCACACCGGGCTTGTAACGACCACACCATGTACCTCTCCCTCTGGGGAATTCACTATCCCCTTACTCTATACTCATCTCTTCAAATTAGTTATGCTCATTTGAGCACCCTTTTCGACCCACTTCGGTGGTTCACCAATATGCCTATGGGTACTCTGGTTTAGTGCATGGAATATCAGACTCTACTTGGACATGCTTCCACCCATTTCTCAGGCTTTCTATTCCACTTCATTAGATATTTCATCACCTTTCACACCTGAAGGGACCCCCCCCAAGTGGAATGGATTCTATCCACAAGGGCTCTCCTACCATTACAGGCGAATGTCCTCTAGGGTCACAGACAACAAGCCCATACAAACCCCATGTTGCGAATATGGTCAGCGGTCGAAGCTCATTTTTTGTTCCCATTTCAGGCTAATGTGATATTGATACTGTGTTTTGAACATGGTCTACTGTTATCATCCTTTGCCATGCCAACCCTATTAATCCCAAAATGTCAGTTACATGATTCACATCCTCCTCCACCTCATGATGTCCAAGTAGAACTTCAAAACTCTTTGTACAATTCCATTGTGAGCATCTGCATGTTAGGAGGAAAAAAGCCGTGATAAGGGTGTCATTCGGGGATCCCTAATTATTTCCCTTTGACATGTGTTCCCAGTATTGCAATAAACATCATCCTTCCTTGTTTCCCGCCCCGAGTTTGACTCACATGGGCTTAGGGATTGGGTTGAGGTCCGCACTTACTTGGAGGGTTTTCAATCACCCATGGTCTGAGATCTAAGACCAAAAACTAAAATCTCATCTAGAACTACGTACATCTTGATTCCCATAATTTTGGGATACATTGGAACACCCTGACGTCTTGTTTTCAGGTCCACCTCAGTTGGGAGCTAGTTTTTCCTGCCCCTTGCCCTCTTACCTCGATGTAGGCCCCTTGGCCAGAGGATCCTTTGTCAGAATTGCATATGGTGTGGTGTGGGATTATGTCCTCATTCACATCAGGTATGTTGTATCACATCATGCACATTCCTTCATGTCCAAGCCATATGACTTTAAACTATTTCTCCTTGTCCCATCACATGAACCTAAATTGTGACATTATCATCCTGGCCGCACGATGAAAAATGGAACTTCATCATGATTTCCTCACTCAAGGGGACACCATTTTTGGAATTAGCCACACACCATGCCATTTGTCAACTCATGCTATGGATTGATTGTTTTGGTGATGCCAGGGCCTACTGCCCTAGGCATATCACTTCACAAAAAAACCACTCACCTTAAAGGAAAAACAAGATTTATCAAATAACGCTCCTTTTGGTACGAGGGAAATGCCCACACTCCCCTTTTATCCCTGGCACGGGTACCTTACCGTGCCACCTGTAGAACTATGTGAAGCTTGATCCCCATCCTCATGGGGTATGTACAAACACCAATGCGCTTTGCCTTGGGCCCAGCTTAACTCTCGTTCTCAGTCACTCAACCTAAAACCTTCACAGAGAACATGTGGTTGTCGAAGCCCCATGTTCCCACTCACGTCGGGTTTTTTAATTACCCCACCATGTCTCTCCCGCATTTCCTACCATCCATGGTCCTATTTCTACAACCCTAAACTAAGATCTCCCTATGGGAAGGGACTTGAATCCCTCTATCTAATACGTCTCATTGTCGTATTCAGATGCATTTTGACAAAGAGCCCGAATTGTCGAATTTTTATGGGAACATTCCACTCATTCCATGTCCCTGATTCATGAGCTTTCTATTTGGATACTCATACACTTCCACATCTGAAGGTACCCCCTAACGGCCTAGTCTGATGCCGCATCGGCTCACCTACTATAATGGACCAACGTCCCTAAATATCTCGGATGATATTTGCGACAGGTCTCGTGTTTCGAACATGGTCAATGGTCGACCCTCATTTGTTTGTCCCCATTCCAGGCTAAATTGATGTGGATGATGCGTTTCTTCCACGGTCAACAGTTATCCTCCATCGTAACACCTCCATCATTGTGATCCATATTTCAAGCATCATGATTCACACATTTACACTTTATCATGTTCAAGTTGAATTCTTACATACTCGGCTTTACCTCTTCGCGCATCATGGTTTGCTACATGGAAGAGTTAGCATTTTTGGGCTGGCAATCTCTGAGCATCCCTTCTCCATAACATGTTCCTTCCTATGTACGGAATTTCCTCCATTACTTCTTGTTTCCCACATCAATCATGACTCACGTGGTCTTATTAGTTTTGGTAGGATGTGCACTAGCGCAGCGAGGATTCTCATCGTACCGCATGACATTAAACTGTGCTTCCAGAACTACGTATGGATTGATTCACATCTTCATGGGATACATAGTGACACCCTGGTTTATTACCTCGGGGCCAGCCCTAGGAATCATAGGTCCTATTTCTCATTTCCGGCCCCTGGCCTGACTCCTTGTGGAGAACCATGTAACTAAAATTTTTCACTGAACAAGTTTAGGATGCCCCAAGATGACATTGGGAAGCTACGACTCACTCACCATAGCAGTCCTGCCTAAAAGAATGAATGATCCATGTTCAGACTGATGCACCCATCTAAGGTGCTTCTACCATGCTGGCGTAATTTCAAAAGTGTTGGATTCTGTTTGAACAAACCATCACTCCAAAGTCTACGCTTTGTGTGTCCCTTATTCAGACCCTCATCCTCTTTCATGTTTAAGGGAACCACCTAACAGTTTGGATGATCGGCCTATGGCCTGCCTATTGTCCTAGGCCAATGTTCTGGACGACTAACATATTACATTTTGAGTCAGGCCCTATGTTACGAACATGTTTAGCAGCCGGCGCTCATTTCCTATCCCCACTTCAGGCTAATACAATAAAAATACTTTGTTTCGACTGTGGTCAAGATTTATTCTTTATTTTCACGAAACCCCCATAATGTTACAAATCATGGGAATCGTGATTCACACCTCCCATTCCCATCAGTTTGGATCGATTTCAATGCCCCGGTGTTACCCCGTTCATGCACAAGAGATCACTAAGAAAACTATAATTCTGCTATTCTGAGAGCTTCATTCTCCAGTCAGGTCTATCCCATTTCCTCCCAGAAATCTAGACTGGTAGTTCAAACCTCAGATTACCAATGCTCGGCTTGCACTCCTATGTTTGGATGGGGTGATAATGTGGTCATCCCTTGTTTCTCACATCGGGCCAAACCCACGTGATCTTATGGAATGATCGCTGGACGCTCCGTGAACATCACAAGGATGCATTAAACCGATGTAAACGACATTACTCATGAAAGGTATGACATTAAATAATGAAAGCATGAATTTACATTTAATGTTTTGTAATCATTATAGTACCTGGGGGACAACTCCCCCCATGGATGGATTGACCTTGTCAATGGAATGTTGCAGCTCTTCCACCATCCAAATGGTGGCGTCCAGGAGTTGATGTCTCTTTTTTACCTCACACTCCTCCTCAATAGAGTGAGGATGAAGTTCTCTGGCCATAACTTGAGCCCTCTCTACCCCGGTCCGGATAATGTCCATATCCCCAGAGGCTCGCTTCATGCCCTATATGGCCTTTGCCAGTTTGGATTTCAGTCACAATATTAGCTCCGATAGCATGTTGATGGAGGTCTAGGGCTCCTCCGCCCAATTCTGCAGCCAATGGTCCTCATATTCAGCCTCCTGGAGCCTCTTGATTTATACCACCTAACTCCACTGCCATCCCACACTGAGGCCATGGTCACACTCCTGAATCTTTTCCTCCATAAGATCTCAGACGAGCAAGTGAGGGCACTGGGAATCCACTCCCTTGGTGCACTGTTATTACAGTCATGAGCGAAGTCTGTCCATCTCATCCAACCATAGTGCATGGGGATGTCATTGTTGAAGCATGAGATCTGCTTCCATGATTGGAGACAGACTATTTTGATGTCCTTCTCGTTAGAGGCCCTCTCATCCCAGTCAGTACAATTGGTACGCTCCTATGCCGGGAATGACCCCAGGAACTCCTCTATTGGGTCCACATATGGAATTGGATCAGGCGTGCTAGGTCTTAAACTGTCTGATTGATCTTCATCATCGGATCCCACCTCAATAGCCTCAGGTGCAGTCCCAATGGCATCCCCGCCAGGGATCGAGAGCACTGTAGTTCGGTCAGGCTAGATGTGCACCTCCACAACCATAGGCATGTCCCTATGAAGGGCACCACCAGAAGTCCCAACCAACTTCTCCACAGCATCCCAGGCCAATTGAATGACTATACACACCAAAAAAGTGGACGTGAATGTCAGTTAACGTGGTCAGGGGATGGCAGTTGAATATTTGGTAGAGGAGACATACAACGGTCAAATACCTGGTCTCACTTCTGGGATGATGTCATTGGAACCCCATGACGTGGCCCCCTGTATATGGTTGGTAGTTCTGGAGACTCCGAGGGAGCCTCCTCGAGTGTCCCAGCCCCGCCAGACACAGAATTTGATATAGACATGGGCGTGGATCCCAAAGGTCCTGCGTTGGCACCCACTGAGGGGTGGGAATGAGGGCTTTGCACAGGGTCCTCCTGCATAGTGCAGACGCAGATATGGAATCCAGAGTTACCTAAGAGTAGACCCTGAAGAAGGATCTTTGGATTTTACCTTGATGGCCTCCGTGTAATCTTCAAGATCTGAGGACTGATCACCTACTTCACCCTCCTCCGGCAGACACTCTCTACCGGCCTCATCTCCCTAGGAGCACTCGTCCGATTCTTCAATCATAGGGAAGTGCTTCCTCAAGTCATCATATGACAGCTACGGATGGACCGTATGACCCAACAGCACCCAGACCTGTTCTGTCATGGGGAGTAGGGCACCCCGAAAGTGGATAAATTCTTCCATCTCAGCTATGTATTTCTCTGCCTCCACCTGGGAAACTGCAAAACCGACTCTAATATGGACAATCCCCAGCAGGTCCATTCCATGGTGGTTAAGGTGCTTCCACAACTCAGATGGGCCGAGGAATTGGCGTTTGACATCCTAGATGTCCTAGGCCTCATGGAAGATAGAGTTATCTAGCATTTCAATATGGAACAACCGTTTCCCTGGGGCCTGGGTAGAGATCCTGCGGAATCCTCTCGGTGGAAGCCCCTTCGGATGACTTTGTTCACTTGGGACCACCAGCTCTATTGCCGCTGCCGGATCTGCCACCGTTGTGTTCCCCTCAACTGGCACAGACGTCGCCACTACAGAATCCCTGCCATTGCTGGATTCCCTTGTCACCTTCTAGCCTAGTCCCCATGGTCGGGGAGGTTTACCATCACCAACTAGAGTGGTTGAACACTTCAGCATCTCCCCCGGGTAGGTCATCTCCCAACTCTAGGAATATTCATTTATCAGCCCGAGGATGGTGGTCATCAGAGGCAGTTCATTCCACATATTCCCATTTTCCTATGTGAGCATGAGACACATCTTCCTCATCACACATGGGTGCTCCTCGTAGCGCGCCTCCAGGTAGACATGTGGGGTCAGTCGCTGGAGGCACCTGAATTGCCTTGAAAATCGGTGTGGGGTGTATAGCTCACAGAGGCACTTGCGGTACACCCTGGCCACCAACACTCCACCTCAAAAGGCTAGGAGGTAGGGCCAATGCTCTTCCGTCCCTCAGTCGTCATCAGTAAATGCCCGTGTTGGAAATGGAAACGGGTGGTAATTGAATTTCTCTATCCTCCATACCCAGTTTAGAATTGATAGTGCGGTTATCTTGGTCATAATGCTCCCCGTGGCGTTGAAAATTGAGGGGTGAAAGTTCGAAACTGGAGGATAAATGCGGTTAGGATACTCAGAGATCCCTCTGAAGTGTGCCACAATCCAACCGTACAGGAGGAGGAATGTCCCGCATACCCGCTGTGATCTCTTCCCCTCTCTAATGTGACACAATATCTTATACTACTTGGAAAGCATTGATATCCCTAGGTTGACCCACCCTCCTTTCGCCAATTTTGATTCCATGATGAATGTACTTGGTCGCAAATCCATGTTGGTATCCCTCACTGGAAAGATCCAACCACAGATGAGAGCTGTGATGAAGGCCGCCAGCCTGACTATTGGCTGTTGCTCAGGGCTGATACTGATCCTCCTGGTCTTCCACTCGCTATTCTCCAACAGCTTCCAGTATAAGTGTTCCTTACTCCAGGACCCCATTGGGAAAGTTCAAGGTCCCGCCTGGAACTGACGGTTTACTGGGAGGTTCAGAAAATTTTTGAACCAATGCTTGAAGTGGAAATCCCCCAACTCCTCCTTATCATCCCCTGGAATGAGCTCCATCAATTCCATTTCCATACACAACATCTGCTCGAATCCTCCCATTCACCCATAGAAGGGATGAATTCGTCGTACATTGCCCCCATTATCGGGAAACCTGAGATCTGATGCACATCCCATAAGCTGATTCCAACCTCCCCATGATGCAGGTGGAAGGTATTGGTCCCCAGTGACCACCGTCTCAACCACTCCGGCATTAGATGCTTCGGCTGGTAAATGTGGAAATGGGAAGCCCAAGCTGCATCATAAGGGAAATCTCCTAGACAATGGATATTTCTTCTGGATCTCTGATAGCATCTCCACCAGTGAACTATGGTCCGAGTAGCTACGGACCAACTCTCCTAGCAACAGACCATTCGCCATATCATCCCTCTGAGTGGCATCTTCAAGCACCCCTTGGGAGCTTCTTGGTGGGCCATTAATGTCTGGAATTTGGATGATTTTCTGGCTGGTTCTCGAAGCTCGTCTGCAGAGCGCAATCGTGAAGACTTTTCATAAATACTATTCACCGAGTGCTACCTAGGAATTCAAGCTCCAGATCACAGAGCGCAAATGCGGAGGCGAGGACTCATTGTGCGCCGCAAAGACTCGATTCACAGAGAACACTCACAGAGTATGCAGATCTGCGTGAATCGAGAGTGAAAAGGGACAAATTCACGGAGAAGTGAAAGGATAAAAGATATAGACACCCACCTATTTCTATGCGACTACCATCAGATATTCAAGGCGTGTCGAGTCCGTGGGGAGATTTGTGGAGCACTCGGTCCGTGCATCCCACATCTGCCTTGCGAGCCCTCCTCGTGAGCCAGAATCCAGACAGCCGAGGATTTTGGCAATTTCCCTCAGACTTATACCCTTGACCTCTCCATGGGACCATGTCTGAGGGGGGGGGGGGGTATTTTATGGCGAAAATTTTTGGGATGGAGAAGATGCCAAAATGAAGGCACCATTGACTGACTCGCGAAGCTATTTCGCGGAGTCCCCCCAGCACTGTGACAACCTCGAAGCAAGGAGGAGATAGGCTCCATGAACCCATTAGACATTCGCGAACCAGCAGTGAACCAAGGAGGAGGGATGCTCCGCGAACCCATTAGATGTTCGCAAAACCGCCGTGAAGCAAGGAGGCGGGATTCTCCGCCAACCCATTTGGCATTCGCGAGCTCTCTACGAAGCAAGGAGGTGGGATGCTACGTGATCCCATTTGACATTCGAAAACTGGCCATGAAGGAACCAAGCCCCTTATCTTACCGCGTCAGCTCTGCTGCACAGCACCCCTTGCCTATAAATACCAGGCTCCCCCTGAGCCCAAACGAGGGACAATCCGACCTTTCGGCTTCCCAGCTCCCGAATCATGAAGCGTCCTTCTGCTCTGCAAACCATGAGCTACGCGAGGTACTTTCTCTTCATGAAGTGCACCCCCTTTGTCTCGTTTGATCCCCTCTTCTTATAGGGATGCATTTCGCGAAGCCTAAGGGCCTTCACGAAGTAAGGGGATCCCCAAGGGGACCCAAGTCATCGTGGAGCATTTATGATTCGCGAAACATACTTCATGTACACATGATCCACATGCTCAGGTAGGTTCACTGAACTTTGCGAAGAACATTGCTTCATGACACCTTTCTTTGCAAGGAAACTTGGCTCCGCGAGGTAGTGCTCCATGAATGCCTTTACACATCGCGAAGCACCTCTCATATGAACCTCTTCCCTATGTTAAGGATATGGCACCCCACATCACGAAGCAAGCCCCTTCTAAGTGCCCTATGCCATGCAGAGCAATATAGCTTCACAGGGACCCTACCTATGAACTTCTCTACATGGAAATCACTTTTCTAGTGTGACCTTCCAGGTTTCCACGATGTGATTTCAGAGTCCCCTAGACGACACCACCTATTGCGTTGCTTCGCCTCATGCTTCTTCCTATAGGCACACTAATGTTTATTTCTTCTTCGCATATCCATGCTAGCATGGGACCTTCGATGGTTCGTTCCATGACACCTCCTCACCAAGGCTTTGCCTATTCCCTATTTTAACCAAGGAGTAGAGGGTACCGGTTATGTTTGTCCTAGGGGGGTGAAGCAAAACCAACTTGTCTGAGCTATAGGACGTTAAAATGAAAAGCACCATCTTCATCAGCACATGATGTTAAACTGTGACCTCTCCCCATGTGTCAAACGCGGGGTGCCCCCACCTTCGACATTCTCTATGCCCCCTGGTCTCCACAAGGGATGATGTCCTCCTTTTGGGAGTGGCATTTGTCCACGGGAAAAGGGAAGCCACCTTGTCATAAGCCCCTAGCTTTTCTTGCCGGAGGTAGCATCCCTGCCCCTCTTTTCATCTTCGGTCCCCAGGGCTAGCAAAGGGCATGGTGGGAAATAGTGCTTCTCCTTTCATCAGTCCCATGTTCCTCTCCAAATATGCTTTGTCTCCATGGGCCTCCATCCTAGAGTAAGCCCCAATATTTCTCTCCCTGGCTTACTCCACGCATATGCCCCATTATATATCCTACAGACGCACCTTTTGTGAAGTGATCGTCAGGTCTCTGCTGCCTCCTGTTTCTCACACCGGGAACGACTCATGTCGTCTTAGAATAACCACCAACCCTAACAACTACCCGTACTATGAGGACTTTGATCCATGTCAAGGAATGGTATGTAGGAAGCCTCCCGGAGGTTCATACCAAACATACATCGGAACCCAGGTCCATCATCACGTCAGTTCACCGACACACCCCTTCCCGAACTATGAGGACTTTGATCCATGTCAATAGATGGTACGTAGGAAGCCTCCCTGAGGTTCAAGACCACCACCAATCGGTCATTACGACCCCTTTCACATTGATTCACCAACACCTTGGGCAGCATACAGTGTAAGCCCCATGCCCCCTTCCCGAACAATGAGGACTTTGATCCATGTCAAGGCATGGTACGTAGGAAGCCTCCCTGAGGTTCAAGCCCAACACCCATCGGACCCTAGGTCCATCTTCATGTCAGTTTTCCGAAACACCCGCTTCCTAAACTACGAGGATTTTGATCCATGTCAAGGCATGGTGTGTAGGAAGCCTCCATGAGGTTCAATCCCAACACCCATCGGACCCCAGGTCAATCTTCACGCCAGTTCACCGACACACCCCCTTCCCGAACTACGGGCAATCTATTCCATGTCAAGGCATGGTACGTAGGAAGCCTCCCTGAGGATCAAGACCACCACCACCCGGCCGTTCCGACCCCATTCACATTGGTTCACCAACACCATGGGAAACCTAGAGTGTAAGCCCCATGCCACCTACCCAAGCTACAAGGACATTAATCCATGTTAAGTCATGGTATGTAGGAAGTGTCCATGAGGTTCAATCCCAACACCCCTTGGACCCCAGGTCCATCTGCACGTCAGTTCGCCGACATGTCCCTACCCGAACAACGAGGACTTTGATCCATGCCACGGTGAGGGACGTAGGAAGCCTCCACGAGGTTCAAGCCCAACACCCAGTGGTTCCGACCCCTTTACATCGGTTGACCCCCCGTCATGCATGAAGTTAAACTATGTACCTCCATTCAGTGGTAATCCGTTGTCACTCCATTCAATGGTAATCCATTTTCATTGTAGCTGTAAGCTGTTGCTACCTCATCCTGTGGTAATCCATTGTAAACCTCAATCGATGGCAATTCTTCATCATATGAACTATGTGGACATTGATTCCCTACCACAGGGATACGTTGAAAGCCTTTTCAAGGATCAATCACAAAACCATCGTCATCCTCATGACGGTGCCATCCCATTCACCATCCCTATCAGAGAACCTTTGACCAACCATCTTGTTTCTCACCCGGGCCACCACATCCCTGTTGATGTTCCTTTCTATCACAAGGTATAAATGAATGAAAAAGGAGAATAACATAGAAAAAAGTGATTCATCCTTTGAAGAAACATAAAAAATTGAAAAAGGCCTGAAAAAGGATTTTTTTACACTTGGGTTGTGCAGGTTTCATCATGGTCGCGCAGGTATACCTGTGAGCCACATATTGGGAGCGCATGAGACTTGTGCGCCCTATTTGATTTTCGCCCAGGGTATTCACCTACATATAAATTCCCCTTATGGGTCCCCCATAGAAAGACAGAAAAATTTAAAAAAGCCATATTAAACCTCCCGGTGCCCTGGTCTCTCCTATAAGTCTTCCAAGCTCATATAAGGTAATTTCCTACCTAGAATGGAAGATCTAAATATGGGAAACAAGGCATATGTGTTGAAATTTATCAACACCTATGCGCCTAGGTGTTTAACCCTTAAGGGAAATGGACACACCTGCACGCCGCCTTATCCCTCGCCAGAACATGCACACCAATCATTTTGAAGCCCCTAGGGATAACACTAAGGGATTGAGCCAAGTCTCGCCCAAGTGTTACCCTTTGGGTGAACCGTCGCGTAGGTACACCTGTGCCGTGTAGGTATACCTGCCCGCCCAGGACCTGCGTGCCCACGCAGGACCTACACGTCTACTACTTTTTGGGTGCCCCTCTTGTCTATTCACATCTTATATTCAAATCCACCTATCCTCTTCAAGATTTAGCCTTATGAACCATCTTCAATGCCATTTATGGCATGATTCCTTGGTTGGCTTCCTTATCTGAAAGAAATTCTGTGGAACATCCCTCAAAACCTAGTGATTTACATATCTTTATGTAACAAAGGTTATAGATTTCATTAATTCAACCTCGTCCTTTAAGATGAGAGGATCATTAACATGAGCCCTTTTTTCAGAAGTAAGCCCCAGTCATAATTTTCCTTAACCTAGGCCTTCTTCTCTAGAGTAAGTCCCAATCTGAAATTCCCAAATATGGGCATACTCTTGGGAGTAATCCCCAAGTGCCCTAACCTTGGACTCCTTTTCAAGAGTAAGCCCCAATATTCAAGTTCCCTTAATTTTGGGCATCCTCCTTTGGAGTAAGCGCCATTTTCTCAAATATGGGCATCCTCCTAAAAAGTAATCCCCAACCATAATTCCTTTAATTTATGCATCCTCCTCAGGAGTAATCCCCATGTTCCCAATCCCCTTAACCTGGGATTCCTTTTCAGTAGTAATCCCCAGTCATAATTCTCCTTAACTTGTGCCTCCTTCTCAGGAATAAGCCCCAGTTTTCAAATCCATTTAACCTGGGCCTCCTTCTTGAGAATAATCCTCAGTGATAATTTCTCATAACCTGTCTTAATTTACTTTAGATTTGGGATTACTTATCTTGAGTAAAACCCAATCATAAGTCCCCACTAATTTATGCATCCTTCTTAGGAGTAAACCCTATGTTATGTATCCAAATCTCCATAAATCACATATACCATTATAGACTTTGTTCCTGGGTTTCTTCCCTTATGTAAATCCCAATCTTCATCCATCTAGGTAGTCATACAAACATAAGACGCACATCATTTCTTATGGTTACATCTTTCATGGAAAAATTTTCTGGTTTTACCAATACCTATTATTTCTCACATCGAGCATGACTCACATGATCTTAGAGCATAAGAGTAATTATAACATCTTTCTTTGAGCCATAAATATTATATAAACCTTATACTTATTTACTCAGACTATGTGAGTTCTGATTCCTTTTCTAAACAAAGGATACGTAGGTAGCCCATCTGCGGGTAAGATCCCACCTTTAAAATAATCTATGTCCTTCTGAATGATAATAAACTTCATGTGCCCCACTGAGTGGCTTTAAAACTAGTATGGTTATCATAATGGAAAATATATTTCTAAATAATTTGTTGAAGGATACAATTGACTAAGATTATCTAACAAATATAGATGATTCTCTATCTATGAGGAACCTAAAATACATATAAAATATTATCTAAATCTCTTACATATCAATCATTGATTATTAGATCTAAAGGAAAGATCATTTTCATACATGGTAAATTAATAAGGATTAAAAAATATAACTTAAATATATAAAGAGAGTCCCAGAGTAGAAAATAATTCCCCTAAAAAATGTGTGATGAGTCCGACCACCCATCCTCTCAACCAATGAAAATTCTTAAGCCTCATTTGATCACAACTATTGAGAACCTAACTTTAGAATATTAGTCCAAATGGATATATAATCATTGGATGTTTTCTATTCTATGAACAAACCCGTTAGAAACCTCTTGGAATGTTTGAACCTTAAACAAATGAGATCATCCACTTTTCCAGAGGAAACAAAAAATGGTGAAACCGACGTGAATCCTTAACCAAGTTAAAATGATGTTTTATTTATTTGTTAGGCCCCAATTTAAACTCAATGAGAGAGCCAACAAAACAATCAATAACATATGTGCTTATCCAAAAGATGTAGTGGCTGAAATTATCTTGATTATGTTTCTTATATCAAACATGCACTCTTTTCCCTGATCTTCTGTGTTACAGAAATGGATTCTCTTAAGTTCACACCTGTGAATACCTCTACTGTGAATGCCTCTGCTGTGAATGCCTCTGCTGGTACTCCTACTGGATCATCATCCGCTATGAGGAAGACATCACCAACTCAGTGTCTTCAACACTGGGTATCAAATGCGCTGGTTAAGGAATACCATAAAAAAGTACTATTCCGACTCTGGAGGCCACTCGACAAGCCCTCCAAGTCAATAATTAACCCTATTTGTCCGGATAGCGACGACTTGTGATCAAGAAGCAGGTGCTGCCAACCACCATTTCCAACCGTTTTTGGTCGTTATCCCCGGAACGAAATCACCAGTCCCTCCCATTTTCAAGGGAGGTGAATGAGAAGGTCATTGAAGTCCTTAATTCATGGAAATAGGTGTCCTTCCCAAGGGATCCCATTAACAATTTCCGCTAGACACGTGCGGCAGTGCACCCTCAACATGATGAGGGTATCACCTTTAGGGGTTCGACTTAGGTCCCTCAGACCCGAGCACGCAAGATGAACCGCCAGGGGAGAAATACTATCAACAATGAGAAGGTTCTTATCTCTTCCATTTCCAGAGAAGTCCACCAATATAACTTGGTGGAACGCAACGAGCGGGCACACACACCCGTCCGTTTTAATTCCACTGTCCAGCAGACTCGTCTGGAAGAAACACACCATTCCCGCCAGGAATTTTAAATGGAGTACTATAGACAAGAACATACACCTATTTTTAAATCATCAACTAGTCAGCAGGCTCGTCTGATAACATATGATGAAGCCCGCCAACCCAATGTGTTGACAACTGGTAAACATGCACATACACCTACTTACACTCTTAAATCCTTCCAGCAGCCTCATCTGTTAGTATTGAAGGAATTTTATCAACAACGTTCGGTGGAGTGCAATCATAAGGCACATAAACCTGCTAGTATTGATCAAGCCTACCAACTTTCTTGTTTGGTAGCACCCAGAGAAGTCAGTCGGAAAGCTCCGGTGACAAACATGAGGCAAAATCAACTCTATTTCCCTACACATGAGTACTTTCAGAATTCACTAATAGGAAAAGGAGGATAGGAGCAGGAATACACACCTAATCCATGTACAGAATGGACTTATCTTCCTTTTTTGACAGCTTAAGTCACGAAGCACATTTTGACAATGGTGAAAGAGCAGAAGAAAATCCCTGCTAATATTCTGGGTGCCAGTCAGAATATTATAACTGCTTCAACAGTATCACTAGGAATGAAATGAAAGAATATCCCTACCAGTGGAGTGATACATCAACAGTTCACTCCGGAATAGACACACACCTCTGTTCTAGTCCATGAGGGTTGTGGGGAATACTCCCCCATGTCATACGGACAACCAAGACAGGCACATACACCTGATTTGAGTGTAGATAATCAGTCTAACCTGATCATTTAACCTGATCAGGAAGATAAACCTGCCCATAATAACCACTTTCATCAATAAGTGGTTCCCAATGTGAGTAACATGGCGTCTAAGAAGAAGACTCGCCCAAAACAATCAAGAAATCAAGGGCCAATCTGTAATAAGGCCTTACTCGATGCTGGATTTTTTGAAGCCCTCAGATAATTATCTATGGGAATTCATGATTTTTCTCTCAAATTTCCCAATAGTGGGAACATTAATTCTGAAGGTCTTTATTAGACACTTCCTCATGAAGTATTGCTTCATGATAGTTCGATCAATCTTGATGTACCATCTTTAGATGAGAGCCACAGTAACCCTCTGGGTGGCCAGAAGATCAAGGAGAAAAATGTTTTATCTTTTGCTGTAACCCACCATGGTGGTCCTCGCAATGATGATGAATTTAGCTGCGAAAGTCATCTCTGCAGTAGTAATTCACATTTCCTGGAAAATGCTCTAATGGAAAATGTAGTGATGAGAAAGCCCTCTTATCTTGAGGCACTTTCAAATGTGAATCCAGTCATGTATGATGATTTACCATTAACAGGTGAAATAATTTCTCAATCAGAAGATAGATCGGGGTGTAGGTCATTCTCTAAACTACCCCTGGGTCATTCATCTTCTAGTTTGATTAGTGAATTCTCTACCAATCTTGTTGAATCCGATGAAGTAACAAGAAATCACCAGCTCTTGTCTAATCAGGTAGAATAATATTCATCAAATGATAAAGTGGAATTGATGAATATGAGAAAACAACTAGTAAAAGGTGAAGTGCCAGTCGTGTTTTGGCCTCTGGCTGACTCTCAGTAATACATTCCAGAGATGTTGAAGGAAGATGGAGTTCATGATATTCGTCTGAACATATGGAAAACTCTTTGTCAGTTGAAAAAGAAAATATTATCCTATGATGAATATGAAAATCATGTCAATATAATAGAAGGGTTAAAACACCAAATTGACATGGCATCTCTCTTAGTTTCTTGATCTCCGAAAACTGAAAAGCAGTAGAGATCCCTTCAGTGTTCATGCCTTGGTGCGCTAAGAAGATTTAACCAGTTAAATACCAACACCCCATCTGGTATTCATATCAGGGGATGGGGTGTTCATGGAGCAGTACATTTCACTGTACTCTCCAGCCAAAAAAGCCCACCGAAAATGGTATCATGCAATGTTATTGCCCATGGCCAGCCACAACCAATTGGCTTTGTTTTCAATCAAAAGCTCGCACAAGAACAGGCCTCAACTAGTTTTTCTCAAAATCAGGTATACAAAGAACAATTTGTTGAATTACTCATGAATCATGGAAATGAGAATATCAAATAGGATTCTATTTTAGAACATGCACATCATCAAGTGACAGAAGTGTCAGAAATTATCCAATGGTCTTTTTAGCCAAGTGATTTGAGTGGATGTAGTTTGATGCATCTATCCAATTTCCGTACTAAAGTCCGCAAGATCATGAGAGAATTTAAGAAAGTCTCAAATGTAGCATCTCAAGAACCACACCAGCTTTCTAGACTGGGGACTCTTTTAACCAAACCCTCGGAATCAACAAATAGGATTCGAGGAGATGGGTAGGAACAGCAAGAACAACCCCAGTCCACCGGACTAGGACTTTTTCAAATTCTCAATCTCTCCCTTAGAGAAATTTAGTCTTCTCTCGATTAGGGAAGAAGCAACAAGAGGAACGCAGAGCCGAATTATCATGAGATTCACTCCAAATTATGGTTCATCAAGAGGTTACTGAGGAATCAAATCAAGAAAAGGAAATGTTTCATCAAGGGCATGGAAGAAGACAATATCGAAAAAATTCCGATAGAAGGGATGTAATGCTTTATGCATCAATTAATGTCATCAATGTCATTGTTTCTAATCCCCATGATGAGGCTCAGTCAAAGAGATCAGATGAATAAGTTCCAGCTCAAGAGGCTATAAACACAAAGGAAAATGAAGAAGGTGTGCGTACACGAAATCAAAGGCTTACCTAGAATCTTGGCGTTCCTTCAAATATCCGACTTCCCCCTCTCCAAAAGGGTTCCAACAAGGGGAAAGGAAAGAATCAGGTTACATACCCTTCCTCAGGAGAAGTCCAATCACTCTCATTAGAGAAATGATTTTTACAACAGGAGGAAGAAATGAAGGAATTAAGGAGGTTGAATGCAGAACTACATTAAGGTAGTCATCCTCCCAAGCGTGTTGGAGTCAATCAGCCAAGGGAATTTGTTGCAGTTAATGAGATGGATCAAGAATATCCTCTTATACCAGTACACCCTCATAGGTCTAATCCTATAGTTCATGTGCAACAACAATCGGTGTTGCTACCGTCTGTTGCAGTACCAACTACCACACTTGTCCAAGCTCCAGTGGTTGCACCCGCTCAAGTACAAGCTCAACCGGATGTTTCTCCAAAGTTAATAAATACCATTGAGTCTTTAACTACTCGATTGGAATATATGGAGGGAAAATATGCTCAAATTCAACCAGAAAAAGAGATTATCCTGAATGGGTTGATGAAATTCCTCCCCCATCAAATTTTGCAAGTACCATATTCCCAATATTTAATGGTTCGGGAGACCTAGGGAAAGACTTAACACATTTTGTTTCTCTTTGTGATCCTATGATGGGAACCCCTCAGCAACAAGAAGTAGTTAAGATCATGTGTTTTGTACAGTCATTACAAGGGCCTGCATTTTTCTAGTATACAAGCTTGAAATCCTAGTCAATTACCGGGTGGGAGGATCTCTGTCAACAATTCCATCTTCAAATCAGCTCAACATTGCCAAAGACAATAGATTTTGATCTTAAAAACTGTAATAAAAGGTATAATGAAAGGGTTTCAGATATCATTGCTTGCTGGAAGGGATTATCATATTCCCTAAGCTTAGCACTCCCTCATGAATAATTGTTTGCAATCTGTGTGGAAAATTTTCCTGATGAGTTGCACACACCACTGATCACTGTGAAATACACAGGAGGGTTTCAAGACCATAATTAGATCGCTCAGCAAATCGAAGACTCTCTTATGAAGACTAAGGATAAAACTCAGGTAATTCCATTAGCTCTAGGAAAGATAATGGGTAATGCAGAGACTTCTACCATTACGCTTAAACAAGCACATGTACCTACTTCTATTTCAAAACCTTCATCTTATCGAAGGGTTCCACCTCCTGAGTGTCAACAACAAAGGTCGTTTCATCAATATGATCAAATAGATCAATGACGGAAACAATTTTGGGATCTATAGAACAATGTTTACTCTTTCTGAAATGAAAGGTTCCTGGTTACTTAATTTTGGCTCTGGAGAATAATATGGTTTAATTGCTAAGGCCTAAAAGGCCGAACAAGGAAGGAGATGAAGAACTTCCCAACTATTTCCCATTTCATCAGATGTTGGGGCATCCCATTCAGGAGTGTTTTGTCTTTAAAGACCTCCTGCAAAAAATGGTGGACTCAGGACAAGTCTAATTAAACGGTTCTTTAGCTTAGGTGGCATGTGTTACTACTACAGATCCAGAGGAAGAAGGCGAGTGGCAAGAAGTCAAGAACAAAAAATGCATAGAAATATGATGATAGGATGGTCAGGAAAACCTTCAACCGAACTCATACCATTTTAAGAACACAATTGAAGAAACCAATTGTGTCTTTTTCTATGAATGCCACATCAAAAACCTCTCTAATCAGAGGAAAAATCCTAGATGAAATGTAATAATTCAAAGAAAGAGGAACAGTCAGAAGAAGATAAGACAGTGTCAAAGCCCAAACTGCCTTTGACTCTTGCAGATTTTATGCCATCTACCTCGAAGCCACGAGCACCGCCCCACCAAACAGCATAGCCTAAATTGCCTAATCAGGGAGAGACTTCATCAGATGAAGAGTTGATCTTTGATTATGTTAATATAATTCATTTAGCGAATCCCTCTGCCCAATCATGAGACAAAATGGGAAGGACCTTACTCAATACATAAGGTCTAATCCAATAGAGATTATTATTTAATCACAATGGATGGAGAGCTCATCACTACTCCAACCAATGCAAGATTTCTGAAGAAGTATTTTGTGTAACACAAATACCCTTATGTCCAGCAAGATGTTAAAATGCACCATCCTCAGTCAATGCATATGACCTTAAACTATTCGCACCATCGTCCAATAGGACATTAAACTGTGACGTCCTAACTACATGATGCTAAACTGTCCAGGAGTTCCTTATGTCCAGCATGACGTTAAACTCTGAAAAATTCCCTAATACGTCCAACATGACATTAAACTATATCCTCTTTTGTCCTTACTGCATGACATTAAACTACACAGTCCCCCTTTCCTCCAACATGAAGTTAAACTATATTATCCCTATTGCCTTAGCTACAGGATTCTAAACTATACATCCCCCTTATTGTCCAACATGATGCAAAATTGTGTTCACATCCAACATGACGTTAAAATGTGTCCCTATATTTGTCCTGGATGACGCTAAACTGTACAGCTCATTCGTCCTACATGACGTAAAACTGAACAAAGTCCCTTAATACGTCCTACACAATGTTAAACTATATTTTATCCCCGCTACATGACACTAAACTGTGCAACACCAATATTCCTCACTACAAGATTTTAAACTGCATAGTCCCATCATATGTCCCACATGACATTAAACTATTCATCGTTAAGGGTGTTCCTACTTCTTGTTTCTCACACCGAGTATGACTCACATGAGCATAGAGTAAACATCAAACATAACACCCTCTCTGGGCCACTAAACATGTGTATGTCCCAAGACCATTTTCTTAGGTCATTGTCCTCAAAAACAACTTGATCGCCAATTCATTCTTTAATCGAACTACGCGAACTTTGATCCTTGTCTTCTAGGATGGGTACTTAGGCAACCTCGTATGGTTCATGCACAAAACTAGTCTCTTCACATCGGTTCACCTCCATCTCATACGATGTTGATTCGTGAAGCCACCCCCAGAATCAATATCTTTATATTGGATCACCTTTGTCCTTGCTATGTGACCATAAATTGTACAACACTTTTGTCATGTATGACAATAAACTACAATATTGTTTGACACCCAAACCTTAGAAGGAATCATTATTTACATTTATTTCCAATCATGTTATATTAAAATGACTACGTGCATACATGGGAATTCCTGAACCTTTTATCTTGGGTCAAACAATCATTGCACTAGAGTCCCCTTTCCACCCTTCAATTGTACAAACCAAATATGTACAGAGGGTATTTCAAGAACTATGTGCGACATGATTCACATCCTTATGGGATATGTTGGAATGTTCGAGTGTCCCTCGAATCCAACCCCAAGTCTTTGGGCCTTACCCCAAATTCCACTTTCAGTCCCTGGTTGAAAAGTCCTTGTGAAAACTGACACTGTGTATTCATTATTATGGTCTGAGCTCTATGACCCTAAAATACGATTTCCTATATTCTCATCCCACATGAAATTAAACTATATTTTAAGAACAAAATTTGGCTTGATTCTCATTCTAATGAGATATGTAGTGAAGTCCAGCATCTCAATTCAGGACCCAGCCAAAACACGATTATGATTATCATTGGTCCGTGTATATATACATGCAATGAAAAATTCCCATATTCATGTGTCATAATCTTAAACTTAAATACTTACAGATCTCCATAAACCTTTTCTTGACATCTGGTCACAAAATGTTTGATACTTAAGAGTTCTTTTGCCTGACTGTGTAGCACGTGCCCTTAGGATGCCTTGCATAAACAGGCTACATAACAGACTTGTCAACCAAAAGATACTATTATTTGACTGTTCATCCAATGCCCTTAGGTGGCCCTGCATAATTCAACCCCCTAACAGGTTTTTTAAATAATGGTAACTTTATTATTTGGAAGAAAACCTCATTTTTCCTTAGTTGTCTTAATGTCAATATGTAGGGATCCGTGAAAAATAGCCATCCTTTACATATTTTTCCAATACTCTTTTTCATGATCTACAAGTATTCAAGTATCTGGTTTATATTTCCCTTCCCAACATTTGGGTCAGACCTTAATAAGAGTGACATTCATCCAGTTCTTAGAAAATCTGTTTTGGAAATATCTTCTCCATATTAAAGCACCACTCTCTATACAAAAAACTCTATGCTTTGGAAAATCTGAATCTCCATAAACATCCATTGTCTTTTTATCAGTAGAAAAGTAAATTTTTGAGAGTTCGTTTTCCTAACTATGCAACATGCGCCCTTAGGCGGCCATGCATAAGTAGTTTACATAATGGACCTGTCAGCCAAAAGATGTTATTATTTGACTATGCAGCCAATGCCCTTATGAGGCCCTGCATAATTCAACCCCCTAACGGGTTTTTTAAATAGTTGTAACATAATTATTAATAACTACTTCTTATAATGCCTTATATCCCTTTTTCATATCATTCCTCATATTCAAAATTTCTTATGTCATCGTTTACATTTTTTCCCCAATACTTGAACATGGTAATATGTTTTCAGATAAATTATCAAGGAATTGAGTCAATTTTAATCCATTTGGTCAAAGATATTTGACCATAAACATTAGCCTTTTTATGTCCGACATTTATGACTTAAAACTACCAATAACCACAATGACTCATGGTTTCTCTTTTTTCCTCAAAGTCAAATCCTATTTTCTCTCCAGATCCAACTCTGAGGGAGGATTTTGTTGACGCTACTTTCCATCACAAAGTATAACGACTGAGAAAGGGAAATTCCTTAGTCTAAAGTGATTCATCCTTTGATGAAACATCAAAAAATAGACAAAGGAATGAAAAAGGATTTGTTTACAGTTGGGTCGTGTAGGTTTCATCATGGTCATGCAAGTATACCTGGGTGCCACATATTGGGCACGTAGGTGACCTGGGTGCCCTATATGATTTTTTCCCGGGGTCTTCAGCAGCCTATAAATACCCCTTGTGGGACCCCCATAGAAATACAGAAAATTCCAAAAGCTAGATTTAAGCACCCGGTGCTCTAGTCTCTTCTGGAAGTCTTTCAGACACTTCTAAGGTAATTTCTCACCAATAATGGAAGATCTAAACATGGGAAACAAGGCCTATGTGTTGAAATTCATCAAAACCTGCGGCCTAGGTGTTTAAACCTTACGGAAAATAGACAGACATGCACGCCAACTTATTCTTTCACCAAAAATTGCGCGCCAATCTTTTGGAAGCCCCTAGGGACAACACTAAGAGCTGGAGCCAAGTCTCGCCCAAGTGTTACCCTTTGGGTCAACCGTCGCGCAGGTACACCTGTGACACGCAGGTATACCATCACGCCCAGGACATGCACGCCCAAGCAGGACCTGCGCGCCTACTCCTTTATGGGTGCCCCTCCTTCCTATTCACTTATTCTATTCAAATCCACCTCTCCTCTTCAATATTTAGCCTTAATAACCCTATTCAAAGCTATTTATGGCATGATTCATGGGTTGGATTCTTTATCTGAAAGGAATTAAGTGGATCATCCCTCAAAACCTAGTGATTTACATATCATTATGTCACTGAGGTTAGAGATTTCATTCATTCAACCTCATCCTTTAAGATGAAAGGATCTTTAACCTGGGCCTTCTTTTCAGAAGTAAGCCCCAGTCATAATTCTACTTAACCCAAGCCTCTTCTCAGTAGTAAGTCCCAATATCAAATTCCCAAATATGGGCATCCTCATTAAGAGTAAGCCCCAAGTCCCCTATCCGGGGTCTCCTTTTCAGGTGTAAGCCCCAGTCTTCAAGTTCCCTTAATTTTGTGCATCCTCATTAGGAGTAAGCCCCAAGTTCTCAAATATGGGAATCCTCCTCTGGAGTAATCCCCAACCATAATTCCTTTAATATGGGAATCCTCCTCAAGAGTAATACCCATATTCCCAAATATGGGCATCCTCCTCAGGAGTAATCCCCAAGTTCCAAATTCCCTTAACCTAGGATTCCTTTTCAGGAGTATGCCCCAGTTATAATTCCCCTTAACCTAGGCCTCCTTCTTAGGAATAAGCACCAATCATAATTTCTCTTAAGCAGTCATAATTTACTTTTTATTTGGACTTCCTTCCCAGGAATAAAATCCAATCATATGTCCCCTCTAATTTTCGCATCCATCTCAGGATTAAGTCCTATGTTATGTATCTAAATATCCATAAAGCACATATACCTTTATAGACCTTGTTCTCGGGTTTCTTCCCTGAAGTAAATCCTAATCTTTATCCATTTGGGCTATCATAAATACATAATCCCCACATCATTTCTTATGATTACAGCTTTTATGGCACAATTGTTAGGTTTTACCAATACCTCTTGTTTCTCACACCGAGAATGACTCACATGAGATTGGTGTGTAAAAGTAATTATGACATCTTTCTTTGAGCCATCAATATTTCTTTTCTAAACAAAGTATACGTAGGTAGCCCATCTATTGGTACAATCCCAACTCTGAAATAATTCATGTCCTTCGAAATGACAATAAACTTCAAGTGCCCCACTAAGTGGCTTTAAAACCTGTATGGTTATCATAATGACCAAGAGATTTCTATATAATGTGTTGAAGGATACCATTAAATAACAATCTCTAACAAATTCAGATGAGTTTCTATCGATTAAGAACCTCTAATACATATAAAAGATTCTCTAAATCTCCTACATGTCAATCATTGGTTGTTAGATATAAAGGAAAGCTCATTTTCATACTTGGTAATTTAATGAGGATTCACGAACATAACTTAAATCTATAAACAGAGTCTCGGAGTAGACAATAATTCCCCTAAAAAATGTGTGATGAGTCCGACCTCCCATCTTATCGACCAATTAAAATTCTTAAGCCTCATCAGGTCACAACTAATGGGCACCTACCTTTGGAAAGTAGGTCCAAATTGATATGGAATCATTGGATGTTTCCGGTTCAATGAATAAACACGTTAGAAAATTCTTGGAATGTTTGAACCTTAAACAAATGAGGTCATCCCCAATTCCAGAGGAAACAATTCCAATGGGATCTTGACACCCCATTCCTTGTTCCAACTAATAGCATTCTGGAGGCCACCCATGCAATGGCCCCAATGGCGGTGTTCCCTATAGGGGGATCCTTCATCTGATACACTCTAGTCAGTGTTCTGATCAGCCCGATCAGTCTCCACTAGACATTAAACGTGCGACATACCCTTTTTTAAAAATAGCAAGCTTGGGAAAAACTCAGATACATGCCCATGGAATACGATTCCCCGCATTTGATGTGGGATGCCTCAGGTTTCCGCGCCCTCTAGATTCCCTTTAATGAGGGGAAGGAGACAGACACACCAAACCCTAACGTCCAGACCTGCGAGTGATGCTCAGAGTGACTAATCCCTTAACCAAAGGTTGCTTCCCTGACCGGACCCCTTAGAATGTTCTGACAGAAGTAGCGTAATTAACTGGTGTCCATGAAGTTATGGTGCCAGCAAGTGTTTCACGAAAAACCTCTTAATTCTATGAGGGGGCCCAGACTCGGTGATGAGTTACGAGGGGGAATACACGGAAGGAAGAACCGACATCCCATCATCCCGTTCCAATCATGGTGTAGATGTCCATGAATAAGGAGCAGATTCCACCAGCGATTGGAAAGCGGGAATGTGAGGCAACCAAAAAAGCCGTGTCTCTCATCCCCAAATGAGACAGGCGTGTGCGCCCCAGCGAAAGCATAAAAACATCAATTTAACATGTACGTCATTATTTCTTAATATGTGTTTTCAATGAAACCAACTGCTACGTCCAGCTAAATCATTTTGGGTGGGGGGATAAGCTGGTGGATTTGATGTTTTTAGCCTTATTCATGTGCTGTATCATTTTTTTGGAATGTCTCTCTCATTGTTTAAAAATGATTTTATTTTCAAAACAACAAGATAGAGTGAAAACCGATCTTGTTTGTACCATAATGAAAACTGTTTCAATTTGAGGAACTCACTGACAAGTGAGTAGTGCTCGAATGAGAGAGACACACAATACTCAACTGACAAGTTCAGCCTGATGAAAAATAACATTTTTCCCCATTGTATTGAATGACTTTTACAGTCGAAGGACTATAAGAGTTATTTCATCACAAACGGACCAGACAAAAAATCTGGCATGTACTTTAATTCAGATCCATATTCCTTAAATCTCTTTGCATGAACAAGGCTAAGCAATATCGAATTGTCTAGTGGACTTTTCCCCCTGCTCATCTATTTTTTGTTTACACCACAATTTACCATGCAGCTCTGTCTACTCCCTTTGCACTCATCAGCTCACCCTCATTTCCTCACACACTAATTCTCACTCCCTCCACTTCACCACCACCAACCGTGTTTTCTTGTTCTTTTGTGTGTTTTTTTAGTTTATTTTTTTTATCTATAAACAGAACATAAGGCCTCCCTCTTGTTCGACCCTATCTTTCAATTGTCCTAATAGTATGTAGGTTATAAATTTTAGTTTTTTTGCCCATTCCCAATGACGCACGAGCGTGCAACTATTCCCACTGGCCTATCTTTCGCGACACTAGTGTTAGGTATGATGCATCGTCTTGTTTCTCACAACCAGAATGAGTTGATGGGCTTAATGTTTTATAGCAACCATGATTCCCACAAATCTCTATCCATATATAAATACCACTGAGTCTAATCCCCAACCACCATTCACACCCTATGGGATGATCTTATGTATATGTCGTAACTATTTTCTCCAAACAAGCCTCCATTATGGTGTAATCCACAATTCCCATTTCTAAACTACATGGAATTTGATTCCCAACCAATAGGGATATATTGGAATCCACATTGAGTTGTAGACCCAATATCTAAATACACCCAGATATTCCTCAATCCACAATGTCTTGGTAAGATCATGACACTTACCTAGAGACCAAATCTCCTTGAGGTCACATTGGGACCCTTTCATATGTAATCCACATCCACAACATCGCTACTCCAAGTAGCACCCAGAAAGATCAATGCGTTATCCCTACTACATATCCTACCAAGATTACTCTTTAGAGAGACCCTATCCTTACATAGAAAACATTACATGATTTTAATCATAATTACACATCAGAGTACAAGCTAAGGATAATAAATTCTAATGCCTTGGAAGACGTGGTACAAAAAATTGAAAACATTAAACTAAATAAAAAATTTCATTTTTTAATCATAAAATTGAACTCCTGAATTCCATTGTGCTCAAATATCTGAATAGTGTACCCTAGGGAACACATGCTCTATGGGATGTGAAAAATATCCCAATAAGGGGACAATCATAAGAAAAAAGAATTATCACATGGGATAAAAGGCATGCCATGATGATATAAAAAGGAATGTAACTAATGGAATAAAGACATAAAAACATGGAATCATATAAACATGGACACGTAGTAATGTGGTAGAAATATAATAAATGAAATTAAAATGAGTCAATGATATCCCTGAAGACTTTTTCACATGGTATCACAATCCAAAGCTAACCATAAGACCGTCACAAATGGTAGAACAAGCCAAGGCTAATTGCCAAGACCTTCACACAAAATGTCTCATGAGCTAATATTTATGCAATTCATTTGAGTGCTATTTGGGTGAAAATATATTAACATTTCATGAATATTTATTCCACATGAGGAATAAAATATAATCAATGTTGTATAAACATAAGGTCTACCCAAGGAATAAATTGGGTACCAAAATAATGCCATAATGCATTACAGATGGTCGTATCATAAACACTTCAATGAAAGAAATGAACTAAAAAATACATGGACATTCCAAATTGAAACTATGAATGTATCATTGTATGTTATGTCATGTATTAGTGACAACATGTAAGATATGTATTTAATCAATTTTATAATTGAATCATTTTTGTGTGATTTTATGTAAAATAAAATAAAGGATTTATAATATAAATGAGAACAATCAATTTTATAAAACCAGAAGTGAACAAAGAAGGGTTTGATGATAAAAAAGTCAAATTTTATAAAGGAAATGGTGGATCAAAATAGAATATATAGTGCACTTGTAATATGGTAAGAATTTGGGATGTTCCCTCAAAAGAGGATTTTATATCAGAAAGTATTCAGGAGGGAATCACAAAAAGAACATGTATGTCCCCAAAAAAATAATGATGAAAGGTTATTGAAAAATTAATTTTGTACATGTAAATAGAATTTATAACATGAAAATAATTATTTATGAAATATTATTTTTGGTAAAAGGAAGATTAGGCAGCCCAAAGGAACAAGGGAGGTTTGGGTAGAATCCATTACAGTTTATCGCCATGGTATCCGGTGTAATTAAGAGGGATTAATGAGAGAGAAACATGTTTCTCATCATGTTTACATAATGAGGGAAGTATTTGGGTTGTGATAATCATAAACCCTCATTAATTATTAGACACAAAAGGCCATAACATAGTGGAAATGTTTGAAAAATAATGAAATAATTAGGTTCCCATATATTAGGTCTGATGGTGGTTTACACTTGATATTAATGACCTGAATAATCAAATTAGGTTCATTAATAAATAATTAAAAAACCTATTATATATTTAAATGATTTATTATAACCTTTTTTAGTTAATTCATTCACCTTTTGATGGGTTAAGAGGTTCAATTTCATTGTTCAGGTCCGTTTGTTTTCTTGATTTTTAGGATCAGTTTACTTATTTTAATGAATGGAAAATCATGTGAAATGGGGATGTTTGTTTAAAAAGAGTTATATTTGATTATTGAAAATCCAGAAGGTTATTTTTTTTAAAATTAAATTTGGTTACAAGGAGTTATTTTGCATCATTATATAAAACTTTAGTGATAAACTTTTGGGTTTATTAGATTTTTTTATCACCAAAAAATCATTTCCATAATAATATTATATCATCTATACAAAAATAATATAGAACCTTATATAGGATATATTAATAAATAATATCTTTCAATAGTATTTTTTTTCATGAACAGAATTGATGAATGAAAAGATATTGAAAATACATCATCCTCAAATGTGGTAAATTAACCCATCACGGATGGTGTCTTTAATACTAATCTACAAGAATATTAAAGGATAGATGATGATAAGATATTATATTAACCAAAAACATTCTAGCACATGTAAGGTATTGGATTTGACATATAATTTAGACGAATATAGGTAGTTATAGAAATGAAAACAAATGAACATGAATTAAATGTAGATGAATTGAAAAGAGTAATTTACATGTTGAATAAATCATTATTGATAACCTCTTGAGGGGAGAGGATTTGTTCTTATAAAGAGAATTAAGGGTGTTTTACGTTGGGGAGAAGGTTGGATAGTTATTTGGGATGAATTTAGGAAAGGCACAATGATTGAGAGGAAGGATGAGAATAGGGGAGTGTGGGTGGGTTCTATAGTGGATGTGAGGAGGGTTTTTTTGATCATTTAATCATTAGTTATTTATTTTCCCATAAGACATGAAATAGTTATGATTTTACTGATGAAAAATATATGTATATGCATGTGACTGAGAAAAAATGGCTATTTACATCAACCATGACTCAAGCATGATGCTGAAATTCAGTTTTAATCATATTTTGTGAATTTTTTATATTAATATTTATCTAAAATTCATGGATTTAATAAAAACAACAAAAACTTATCCTAACCATTTTTCAACATGTAGAATCAAAAAATGAACACCATTTTTGAATAAAAAATTTCAAAATATAATTGATTTATTTTTATATTAAAATCATAATTTGCATTAAAAATAATTATTTTAAAACTATAACTAATTTTATAATGATTTCAAAAAGTAAAAAAGGGCATCTAAAATAATCCTAAATCTAGAATAAATAATATTTATAATTTATGAACACCATTTTGAAAAATAAAATTATTTTTAAATAAATAAATAAATTTTACTTAATTATTTATGACTTACAAAAATACAAATACATTTACTATGGTCATATTATCACTAATAAGATGCCTAAGTTTTATTTATACATTCATGGGTGTAGTTACAATTATTTTGGATGATTTAATATTCATTAGGTTCATATTACTATACATAAGGGCAGCAATACTATTCATAAGGGTTAGTTACTATTCACCAATAATTAAGATTGTCATATCGGAATCTAGAAATCTTACTGGTCATAACCGTTTATCTTAGATTTTTGAAAATTCGAATCATGAACACAAAAATATTTTGTTTAAAGGTCACATTGTACATACTAGTTTAATGTGATGTGATTTCATGTGATTATATTAAATAATTATAATAAGGTAATATCCATTGATAAAAAATTGGGTCATTACATTCCTCTTCGGAAGGAAAGCATCCATGCATAATCCCCATACCATCCCTCAATGATGTTGATTTCCCAGTGCACACATCTTTACCGCTTGATGTTATACTGCATATACTAGTCCTTTCCAAAAACCGTTAAATTTGGAATCTGAAAATGTAGGTTTAGATACAAATATTCTAGGTAGGGTATGTTGGAATCCAATCATAGTTTTCATAACAACCAATGGTAAACCATGTTTCCCCCCTCCTAGGGTTGCACCTCCCTGATCCCCATCGATGGTTGTCCTGATAAAACATCATAGTGTGATATATTTATTTTAAGGGTAACACATCCAAGGTCCTCCATCAAGTGCATTCAGATCCATAGGCCTTCATGGAGTGAATTTTTTCATTTTGGAAAAAATACCACAGATTTGTCTCTATAGGGCATTATGATCCATTCTTCAAAAAAAATTCTCTCAGTTCATTTTAAAGGAACAAATATGTGATCCAAATCTATGGGGAATTCTGATCAACCTCCCTACCTATCTGTGATATGTTAAACTCATGAACTATATCACACTAATACCACACACTAAACATGGGTTGCCTTAGGTTAAAGAATTAGAATATATGGTCAAATGGTGTCATATTCCTCATACTAATCATTGGATGACTGTGGTTAATGATTATGATTATATGTTCCTTCGTCATTAAACACCTTCTGATTGACACATAATTAATTGTGTTACTTTCCTAAAGATTCCTCTACGAGATTCCATCCTACGATGAAGAATAAAGGTGACCAATGTTCCTAGCATACAGGGAAGCCGGTGATACCTAACATGACTACTATCTTGACAAATGGATTATGCCCTTTCAAGACCCTTTGGAATGTCTACACCGAACCAGTGTAATTAACCAACTCCCACAATGAGATGGCATAGGGAATGGGTTTCATGAACTAGAAATAACTCTTTTTTGGAGAACTAAACTAGATGATGATTTACAAGGAGGAATCCACATAAGAAAAAAACCAACATCTTATTTTCCCATTTTGATCAAGCAGTATACATAGCTATTGAATGTGATGAATTCCATACTCCTTTAAAATAAGGAATAAGGAGAAACACAGTATAACTCCCAAACACATTGAACATACAAAGTGGAATACCACGATGAAGCAATCATAAATAGAAATAGTTAACATGATGTTAATATTTTCTCCTTCAACCAGATGAATTATCAAGGTTGGTCTATAGATATAGGATTATACATAGACTCTATTAATATTGGGACACTAATAAAAATGTTGAACATGAGGTTCCTCTCTTCTCCTCAACATGTGGTCTAATATCGTTCAAGACATTAGAATATTATAATATCCCTAGATATAGATATCTGGTTCCCAGACCCACAAATAAAATAGTGGGCTCGACATGGAAATCACCCAATTTTGGAGAAGTTAAATATTTGGCATTCCCATCTAAAACATCGTCCAAGTAGATATTCTTATCAAACCATTAATGATTAGAAAACATCGGTTAAATGAGAATTTATTTCATATATCCATTTTGATTGTTTAAACCTATTTTTTTTGGGTTTCAATATCTAGGAAATTATCCTCCCATCACTCACAGAAACAGGGGTAAGAGAAATGTCAAGGAAGAAATTTGACATCACTCTGTCTCTTCCACATCTTCATCCACGACACGACTACCAAAAAACCACACCACATTTCACTTTCCGAAATTATCCAAAGATGGTGAATGGACTCCCTCATATACTGGTATTAGAAACATGGTGTCATTCCCATAAGGGATACATATTTCCAGGTCTATGAGGCCTCCATGTGAAAATGGCAATGCCGCACTAAAGGGCCTCATAGGGAACCACTTATCCCAACTCCAACAATGAACTTATTTGAATGCGTCTACCTAATTTAATCCTATGATTAGATCCCTTACACTGAGGTGGTGGGGGATACCCCAGTCGTCCTAACTACAACTTCAGCTAGATATACAGAATGGATGGATCCTAGTAGGACATGTTAGTTCCAGTATGGAATGGTCTTATAGGTTGAGGAATAAGTGGTCTACAACTGGGATCTTCCGGGCCCGGTCAGAATGTCCTGACACCAACATAGCTAACATTATCAGGAGGACGCCCCTAAAGGGTCCTTATCTTCCACATCTGTAATATTTCTTGCCACTACCATCAAATTACATCTAATGCATACAACCTACAAGTACAGATCCTTCCATGATTGATTGGGATCATGACCCCAACTACCCTAGAGGCATCTAGGTTGACTTTTTCATCACTAATACCATAAGTAAACGTTATGGGACATTCAATAATAATGAGTTTCGTCATCGAGACCCCCCTCATTCCATCACCAACACAATAAAATGTCTTCCCCACTATCAATATTATCAAGAAGGTCCTCTTCATTCCATTTCTAGATCAAGTAGAGGTCCTTTTTGTTTCAAAAATATGTTTGGGGGTCTTCAATGTGATGCTAAAAGAAGCAATCACAGAGGTCCTCAACATGTCACATCCATTCAATGTGAATGACCCCATCAATCATTTACTATCTAAAATAGAGTTTTTCCTTAATGTAAAACCGATAAAATAAAGTTCATATCCTCTTAACAAACACCTATTATTAACATCCTCCTAATGCCACCACCATCTTCCATTATAGAGGACCTCCCCATGACTCATCCAACCATATTGGAGGTCCTCCTCACAACTTAAAATACAATCATGGAGCCCCCCCCATGGATCCACTTACACAAGCAGTGTAACTCTCCACTCCAGCATCAACAATTAAGAAGGTACTCTCAGTCTCACATCAATAATTACAATGGTCCGCCTTGTGCTTTTAATCTCTTGTACATAGGTCCTCCCCAAGACAATACTACCAGAAAAGGAGGAGTTCCTCCCCATGTTACCACCTACCAAATCAGTGGTCCTCCCTTCTTTGTAAATATATAGAGTGGAGTTCATCCTCACTCATACAAAAATCAAATAGGAGGTCCTCCCCTCTCCACCAACAACTGATAATGAGTCCATAATAATAGTCTAATTGATCGAATATGAGCTCCTCCCCTTTCCAAAACACACCAATAAAGAAGACCTCCTTATTCCATATAAATACACTGCAATAAAAACCATCACATAGAGTATGGGAAAACTATTTTCGCCGAAGGAAAAAATATGTGGAGCGCCATGTAATTTTAAATATCATTCGCATTGTTTATTTAGATGATGAATGTGATTAAATGATGGGACCTTCACCCCATTCATCTATATCAAGATCCATGACAGAAGCCTCGAATGTGATTTTTAGCATCCAGTATGGATAGATTCTCAAAATTACAAAATCTCTTCATAGGTACATGTAGGTGGAGGATGATATGGCACCCTTCCAGGGTATCACAGTGAAATAATAAATTTAAGAACTAGTTTCCTTACCTACTTCTATATATATTCATAGAGAAATATAATTTAAAATGATAGATTAAAATAATCAGGAATACCATCCAGTGTCTAGCACTACCCTTTCACATGAGGTAGTAGTGAACACCCTATACTACCGTGAAAAAATGATTTAGTTGGTGCCACCCTTGAGAGATGACCATTAATTTATTTAAAATTAAACTAATGGAGAGGCTGCTCCACTGTCTATTACACCATAGCACTAATCCACATCAATTCCACCACCAACATTCCATCAGAAACTGACTGAGGCTTGGGATATCCGAGAGTAATTCCCCCTTATAAATTAGAAGGCATATGAGATACTTTATATTCTTATTTGTTGTTTACGGTTAACTATATCAATAGAACATTGATCATTGATATCCAAAAATAACTCACTAAGGATCTTGTTTCGCTTTTCCACCAGACTACCGATATGATGCATTTCTTCCAGCGTGACTATTAGTTGGTCTACCCAAGAAGCTGAGAACACTTCTACAACATTGATCAACAGTTCCACAATGTTGAGTTGGCCACAATTACAACATCTCAGCACCCCTTATATCTTGGTTATCACCATACCCTCTAATAGAGATGAGTCTAGAGATTCATAGTGCTATAAAAAATTTATGGAAGAGGTGTCTCCTCATGTTAGATCCATGGTTGGGGGTAGTATGATACTTTCCATTACATCCCTATCATACGAAAACCTAACATACTCATTGATATTTGGGATCTTCCTCATAGTATTGTTACAGTGAATATTGTTGATCCCATGTTTTTCATGGATGATGGAAGGAACATATGATCCAAAAATGTAAACTTCCCCCCTAGGTCAACATAGTATTAGGAGGACCTTCAATAAGGAGTCTGCACTAAACTAAAAATAAAAAACTCAACCATTGGTATCCCAATGCATTACTGTCTATTATTTGGAATAGAAAAAAGTGTAAATATATGATTGGGACCTCTATTACTTTCAATATGTTTAATATCATACTACAGACCTAGGTTGATCCCTCAATTCCCAACTTTCTCCATCATGTCATAGAATTAAAGGGGATCAAAGATGAGCTCCATGAAGATTAGTATTAGGATTATGAAACTGATAAAAATGATCTAGTCTCTCCTCTACAGGGGCAGAAATGGAATCCAAAAGTCCTTCTTAGTCAGTTTCTCCAAATTAAGCCTGAAAATACTGCATATCCTAATAGTGATGTGATAGAAGATTATGGATTAAGGACAAGTTATGAGTCATAAAATCATCTTGATGAACATAAAAACCTAATTTTGGATCCATGTTGATCTAATACATCAGATTATGAACCAGAGTACATGTTTGAGGATACAGTAAACCCATTGGTGGTCTAGCATCCTAATAAATATAGGATGCCCCTCCAAGAATATCACATAGCCTCTATCACTTTTCTCCAAGAAGCCTAGGTAATGAGACAAGTGTAGATCCCAGATAGTGGTAATATATATCTAGCATTGGTTAATGATATGATAGAACACCCATATACTTTTAATACAACTTTCCCCCCATTTTGTGGTATGGGAAACCCACTGCAGCTTCAGGACCATTTTATCTCACGGTGTGAACCCATGTTGTTAACCCTAGAATTGTAGGAGGCCATAAAGATCCGATTATTTATCTAGATATTAGAGGGGACTTTTTCATATATTAAATCAAGTTACCCATTGGTTCTATCACTTGTCGAGAAGACCTCCACATGAAATTCCTCTACCTGTTCATTTCCACCTCAAACAAGGAAAGACATACCATCCTCTTCATATTAATTTAATTTTCTGATCATCGTTCCATAGACATCATCTCTTGGTGAAAGGTACTCATATATTCACTAAATATACTACTAACCCAAGATAATATGTTGACAATGTGCATGGGGAATATCAAGACTGAGTTTTTCCCCACACTCATGACTTATAATTCCTTAGGCGTATTCTTGTATTTCAATTACAAGGACTCTTATAGGATTAGTAAGAATTTCAATTTCGTAATCCTTATATATAAACATGATCCTATAAGGAATAGAATTATACTATAGTATATGTAGGGACTCCATAGCATCTAGGGGTTCCACCCTAATCCAATAGATCATCACTGAGTGTAGAAGCCCCATCAAGCATAGAATATCATAGCACAAAATTAGAATACACCTTAATTCCAAGAATATCCCCCTCGATGAGAAAATAGGTATCTAACCCCACGCAAGGATCCAATCCCATTCAGTGCTAGTCTCTAAGATATCCCCTACCAAATATTATAAACTATACTTAATCCATCATGGATTCATCGATTCCCATATTTTTATGCAGATTCTTCGATAATGTGATTTTTATGTTACCAAAATGAAATATGAATAATGTGGTAGAGAATACTGATCTCCCTAACCACTTTTAATACCCCAAGATACATGGAAACACCATTAAAAATTACTAATTTTTCAGGGATTGGATTCAGGATTAAGTAGGAAACAGTATGGTAATGATCGACAATGTTCTAGAATAGGTGGAACATATATTCACCGATCCTGATAACAATAGTGAAGGTGAATTGATGTTGGTTTCCATCCATGATGCTCAAAATTGTGATGATTGGTTGGATCATAGACATGTTTCTCATGCTAAGGTGTAACCCATTCCCGCATTGGCCGGCCAGAACCTCAAAATTTCACCACACCTTCAATAGCCATAGATTCTTCATCAACATTGAATCCATATACATCTCAGAATAATATCCATCAATGATGTAATGAAATGAAAATCCACCTTACAGTACCAAACCCATCATGTACTCTTTGTGATTTCATGCCCCCAGAGATGGGAATAGATCCTAAAGTCCATCAAGAATTATAATTCTAAGAGAATGAAGATTGAGAGTACAAATTTTTGAATATAATCATTTTGGTAGATCCCTTCATGGTCCATTATGTCAAAAAATTATAGTCAGTCCCATATGTGCCACTTACCAACACCATTATTAGAATACTCAAATTCCTGAAAATTTTCAGAGTGATTCAAGTGGAGCCATGCGTGGTATTGAAATGAGAAAATAGGTTTTAGGGAGAGGATAGAGGACACACTATTTTCATAATTCTCTCCTAGAATCATTTCCAAAGAAGACCATGCTAATTGATCTTGTATAAAATCCACATTTGTATCATGATCAGTCATGTCTATCTTAATTCTGACAACAACCAAATGATAATATTCTATTATTGGTTCAGGTTAAATTATCTGATGAGCAGCAATAAATTGGTGTAAAATACAAGAATTCATAGGTTAAACCTAATGTTCCCATCAATCCTCCTATAAAAGGGAAATCCCCTGTTAAGGGAATCTTTTTTCTAGAATGGTTGTACGATTTTTTGGAGTACCAAGCCAACATGCCATCAAGGATCATGATCCTTGAGGACCACTTCCTATTATAATAGATGTGTGAGGCCCTTGTAGAAGCCTTGATGATCCTCCTCTGTTTCAAAAAATAGATATCGGTCATAAAGAAATTATACTCTAAGTATATTTAGTGATTTGGATTCCAAGTCACTATTTTAGTCTCCAAAGATGATAAGGCCACCCATGTTGAGGGGAACATCTGCCTATTTTAAATCACTTCTTAGTACAAAGGCATGGAGATTTGCCACTATTTACTCGAACCATGTTTCATGGCCAATATCACACTATCTCGAGAACTCCACAAGCTAGGACTAATTAATGCATGATTGACTCCCTTTGAGATGATGATACAAGGTTATGACATGAACGAAAAGAGATAGTGTGGCGGAATCCTATTGAATACCTTATTTGGTAGCCTGATAGAAAACACTGAGTTAATAGTGGTCATGTAGGATACAAATTTAGATGCATTGATGGTATGGTCTTAGATTTATCATCAAATGGAAATAACCTCCTCATATCAATAATACCATAAGAACTAAATCAATGGCCTGTAAAATGTTACTCAGGGTGAAGTATCTCCCTTCGACTCTTGTGAGTCCCGATATCTTGATTTTTTAAATTACAATAGTATTGATAAGAAGGTCAATACCAACGAGGTTGAGCACACCATGATTTCATCAAGGCCATGGTTTGATATGGATGATGTTTTTATCATCCCAATTCATTAGTGTGAAGATACTATTTAAGAACATGGAAATTCCTTTTTCATCTCTGGGTGAAAGTGAAGTCGTGTCCCCATGTATAAGGAATGGATAGATATTAAATCAAATTTATATAAAGGTCAATACTAAGTGATAAAATAATCCATATAACCTATTAAGATAATGATATGTTCACCCCATGGAAACAACTGAATGTTATACCTACCTATTTATGAGATGGGTTCAACCACTCGAAACTAATGATCCAACATTTATTTGATAATAATCATGGACCTTATGGTAGAAGGCTAGATGAAATTGGAGTGAAATTTTCTATCACAATAATTTTACAATAGCAGATGTATCCAAGTGGGGATTCATCATCCTACTAGAAGAAAATAGTTGGAGAGCCTTATTGGGAATGTGTGTTGTGGAATTATACCTCAAGTGAACTCTTTTTCATTGGGTATTCCACTCCTATGTGCCTCATATTCTCATTTTTGGGGGACTCCCTCCCTTGGATTAAAATATACAAACTAAAACTTGGAGTCTGTGTCCAGGCATCATGTATTTAAAATATATATTGGTTTTATTTCTAGTTAAACTTTTTGTGGCATCTGGTCTCCTTGGACCACATTCATGTAAGGGTTGTCATCTAACCACACAATACATATCCATTTGAATCATACTATAGACTAAGACATAAAACCATAAATATTATGTAACATCCTAGTCACATAATGTTAAATTATGACATATGTCCTAATCACCCGATGTTAAACATTACCACATCTTATCATCATTATATGAAATAAAACTCTGTGTCTATTGTCATTAGTTTCCTGATTAAAAACTATAAAACATCCCAGGCCCTCACCTGAGGGGTACTATTCCCCAATGCACGTCATGTACCACATTTTTCACATTTTCATATATTACTCAATATCTAAGATATAAGTCCCCTAGATTATGGGTATCATCATTGGTTAAACCATATTATTAATCCAATGTGTTATAATATTTGGTGGTGTAATTATAAGATGGTAGAAATCCATTTGAATATTCCATCACTAAATTCCCATGAATCTTGTACCCCTAATAGATCCTCATCCCCTTCCACATCTAAAGGGACCCATAATGGTTTGGAATAAATATGTTTTGGATCACAAAAAATCATAGGTAAATGTCCTAGAAAATTTCAAATTCCATTAAGATACAAGTTACATGTTTTCAATATATTCAATAGTTGATCCTCATTCCATATTCACTATCCCAAACAAAGGGTATAGATGATTTGTTTTTCACATAGATCATTTTAGTCCTGTATCACCATGAAACTATCATTGTGTTAAAACTGATTTGAATTATGATTCAAACATCTAATTCCCCATTATTCAGTTATATTTCAATTCCCTTAGAGTTATACCATTTTTGAATTAGAACTCATTGGAAAAAAATGTCATCTTTTCTAAGAGCCAATTTCAACTCCGGAATCCCTTCTCAAACCAAAAAATATCAATTGTTAGTAAAATATAGCACAACCAAAGTGTTATAAGATTAAATAATTCAATCATAGAAATAAAAAATCACACGGTTTTACCTTGTTTCATTCACTAGGAAGGAACTTGTTGAGATTATAGATTGATAATTTGATGTCACACAATTATGATTGATGATCAATAATTAGAGTGTAATAAAGAAAAGTGTACATACCAAAAAGAAAATTTCAAAATAAAGCGAGCATGATGTGAAAATATATGGTTTTCAACCACATTTTGGAGAATCTCCTGAGACTTAGATAAATTACACATATAGATCTACTCTGATTATTGAGTATTGCAGCTCATCCAACCTTTGGCGTGTGGACTCCAGGGTCCAGTTATACTTTTTGAGCTTCATTCCCTCATCATAAGAAACCAAATGAGGATTTTAATATTTGATATGATCCTATTCCCACTCATCATAGAGACCAGCTACCATAATTACTCTCTTTCCCATCCTCCTCTTGTCATCCTATTGCTTAGCCATCGGCCTGTTGATAATCTCATATTGACTACCAATGAATGAAATATGCTCATTTTTACTCATGTTGGTGGATCTCATGGGTAAAATATTAGAGATTCCTGATAATTTTTTACATTTAATAATGATTGGGGATTTCCATATGTTGGATCCCTTCATTAACCCTTTTTTTAATAATTTCAAGAACTAAATCGTTAATTGAATGAGTATGTACCACACTGGTGTATAGGTTTCACAACTAATAGAGAATTTACCAAATGTTGACCACAATATTCAGTTCTATATTATTGCAGATGAAGCATTGTATTCCTTCCTACACGAAGCTCTAGATGATTAAATTCTATTCAGCCATGTTAGGGTAAGAATCATAAAGATCTTCAGGCAGTGTAGCTTTTTCCATAGGAAATTATACATGTATTTTTGAAATAATATACTTCTCTGGTACACCCCTGATTGAAATGGGATCTATATTGTGTGGTCGATCATCTTCATTTGAACCTGCATTGACAATGTTATCTATGGTAGCCTTGAGTTCCACAACACTAGTGGCATAACTCCCAACCATGACTGACTATTAGCATGGGACAAATGGTTGATCTAAAAGGATGAATAGATCCATGTGAATTGGTGCAGCTATAAATGAAGGGACCACACATGATCCATCATTTTCTTCTTTGAAGGCAAGATATCTCTCATGAAATGTTAAAATTATATAGTACATCAGTCAACTGAATTTTTAATACATCAATTAATATCATGTCATTTCTAAAGAATAACGAAGACTGAGCATTGACAGATCAAATCCATAAGTCCCATAAGGGATATTCACCATAGGTGGCCCAACATCACCGATGGGTTTTTCAATGAATGGAATCCTTTCCTCTAGTTTTAGTCAGGTATAATCTGAATGAAATAGACATTCAATGATGAAATAACATTGTGAAAAATAGTTATAGATGAATGTTTTGAGATTTTATATTACATTGATGTGGGACAATTTCAATTACGAGTTTTCTTGGGTGCTCAACCTCTCTATTAGTGGATTTTACCATGGGAATGATAGGAAGTGGGACTCCATAGATAGTAGAGAGGACCTGATAAAATAACATTTCCACCCGATTAACCTCGGCCTACCCACCGACAACCTTATCACTACGTGTAGGCCCCGAAACATGTTACTATTCACCCTTTGGTACACCTTATTCCCATTCAGCTGAGGATCATTTCAGTTTATCAATATGTTCCTATAAAAGATTGGTTTTTGTTAGATATTCTAGATATTTAAAAGGGAATGGTCAAACAAGGGTGTCAGTGAGTCAAGGTTTACCTCAAAGTGCTCATCGATTTGTTCTTCTTAGGAGGACATGATCTCATTGCACTCATAGAGACTCACACTTTGAGAAGACATTCCCTAGGATTCTCCATCATTGGATTTTTTTCCACTTCATTATCAAGATATTTTTTAGTTTAAGGGACATCAATAGCTTGTGCCTCCTCTTGACCATCATCATCACCAAAAAATAGCTTGACCATGTTAGATTGTGGTTCATAATCCCCTCACTAGCATGCCTAGAAACCCATATCAGTCACATATTCATGTATTTGGTGTATCTTCAATCTAACCACGACCTAAATGGGCATTAATTCCAGAAACATGATTCGATTAGGCTACTACTTCAAACATTAGTCCATAATCGATACTGAGACCCACAACTTCATATTGGAAAACTATATAGAAGGGAATATGAAATTAATATTTAGTATTTTAATATACTTAAAATTATTCCAAAAAATCATGCTTTCCTAATCCTTGAGGTTACATCCATAACTAGTCCCATCCAAGAGTGGGGGTAATGCAACACATTGCAATGTACCCATCGCTATGGTTCCAGGATGAGATACCACTAATTCATTACATTCCTCTCAGAGAGTAGAATGTATACTTCCTCAACTATCTACCTCATTTCTCAACCTTCTAATCCTTAGAATTTTATTCCCTACTATTCCCTATAGATATTCTACCACCCATTTACTGGCATATTCTATCCACAGCGCCGCAACAACGTTGGTTGTCATGATCATGATGGTTTCGCCAAATCTCGTATTCAATAGCACACAATATATCTAGTAATGTATAAAGTGGTTACTCTCTTCAATGACCCATGGTAGACTCACTCCAACACTCACCGAAGGTACCCAAACTACCTATTAAAATATGATGGCATATACATCTCATAATAAAACATGTCATCATTCTGGGCCTCATACACTCTACCACAGAAGCTTGGTAGATACCCCATATACTCCCATGACTCTTGAAATGTATAAACCATAGGACAAAATAGAGTAATAAGGGTGTGGAATTTTTAGATTTCATAGTTTAAAATTAAATTTACAACACTTCCCTTATCATGTTTCAATGAATGATACCCATTGATGTTCAGCAAAGATGGAAAAAAACTGACATTCAGAGGACTGATGAAATTCAGGAATTCATTACTACTGAGACGTGATGTTATGAAACTTTGTCAGAACTCGAAAAATATAATGATTCTTTTGGGAATGTATCACCTCGTAAAGTGACCCATTATGCTGTAATGTTTGGCCAACACTAGTTCCCCAAATCATACCATGTTATGAGATTAACAGATCACCACCATCACTAGTGTCCATGGATGTATTACATAACGATTATCCTTTATCGTTAGTAGTCTCTTGCTTTAAAATGTCATAAGGGGAGAGGTATAGGGCACCAGAGGGTCCAATTATCCACCATGTTGTACACCCAAATTTTATGCATTACTTATTCAAGGATAAACTAGTATGATCATACCTTCATTCTCTATAATTTGATGGGAAAATTTTTTCATCGACTTGACATCCTCACTCTCGGGTCCATCATGATGTACTTTTTTGATCAATTCCATGATCAATATATATTGTAGAAAATGTGCCTACGTTTCAATTTCATCATTAGAACCTCCCAAAAATTTTGTGACAAGAGTGGAGTCATCTCTCTATCTCATGTAGGTATTCTCTGAAAGAAGGAACTCATCATATTATAATACATGTAGTCGAATGGATTCAATGCTATGGATGTAACATTGACTGATGTTGACTTCCCCATATTGGTGATGACATGTGTTCAAATCTATGGTCCATCAGCTATAGAGCTCTAACACTAGCTCCAGTATCAAGTTCAACTGAAACTGCAATAACCGCACTGATTCATGTAGTTCAATGTTGTGAAACTATGACCAGTACACCTAGAATTTGTAAGAAAACCAAATATCTATATGCCCATTCAATGGTGAAGTTACCTCTATACATCATGTCATAATCCTTATGCTATCCCAATATTTTCCCCCTCACAGGACTTGGGAATGTAGTGGCGTAGTGGTAAGGGAACTCTTCATACTCCAGATAAACCCCTATGACCATCATTTTCACCCATTCAATTCATATATAACAATATCTTCACACTCTCTATTGGTATGACCATGAAAACTGATGTTATAACATTGGAGATTATTCTCATGTGTGAACCATAATTGTGGTGAGTCAAACCTAAATGCTAGAATTATCACATCATCATACAATCCAAAGTTCCACATTGGTTGATTGTAAAATATTGGATTACACTATAGTGGCTCAATCAACATGCCTAGAATCATTTGTTTGTCTGACGTGACCATCCTAGGTTGAAGGATCTAAGGAATTTTAGTCACATAAACTCTATGAAAATCATGATATGCTTCAATTATACTTGTGTTTTCTTGTTCATCCATTTTGAATGAGTCTTAAAAATTTAAGGAATAAGCATGTCTGACTGAATTATTGGAACATAAGAGGTGAATTTATGTTCATGATCGGGTAACATGTGTTCAGAATGATGACATTTTGACAATGTATGATGTGTTAAATAATGGAAAGTTGTGTGATTGAAATGTATGAATATCATATTTTCAGATAGAAAGGGAGAACTTATGTGAATGAGAAAATATTGTCTCATCATGAAGAAAGTCAAAGATACTATATAAGGACCCCTACTATAATTTATAGCAATGGACCTAGTTTTATTCTTCATGTGTAAGCATATTGTTCACTAGAAGGAGTGTTTTTATTCATCCATAAGAATCAACCCCATTCAATAGTGTTTCCCTTGGAACCTGACCTTCTAGTCCCATTTCAATATTGACTCTATGGGTTGGGGGTATTTGTTGTCACCCAATTCCAAATGAAATCTAAAACAACCTAGTTTGGTAAAACTGAAGTCATCATTCCACTCCAAATAATAATTTAAAAATGATAAGGAATTTTCTCTCATTTTTTGAGTTGTTCATGTAAGAGTGAAATATGGTTATAGGAACCTTGATTTATAGATATGATATTAATTCCCACCCACAAATTATGTACACTTAAACAACCAATGTAGATAAACACAAGATTCCTATAATGAATGTAAGAAACCTGATCAACATGCATCCCACTTAAACACTAGTTACAATGTCATCCATACCCTTTCTTGATCGTTTTCTTTTGATAAAGGTGAAGGTGAATAGGAAATGTCTTCTGTGACCTTAGTAATTCATTCTCATCACAAAATAATTCATCTCTAAGTAAAAGTTCAACCCATTTTTACAACAATATTCCATAAGTCAAACCATTTCTCCACTATATGTATGTACACTCTTACTAGACATCAAAAAAGCATGGTACCATAAAGGTTGTGATTCTGTGTGATATGACCCCAATGAGTCCTCCATAGTGTTGGAAATATACTTTATAACCCTATCCACAATTCATTCAACCAATGCAATTTGTATGTAAGGAATCCTTCTATATGAAAAAATTTCATTGCGTGCACTCCTTCAATATGCACACACACCTTAATCGATGCACCATAGGAATCCCCAATGTTAGAGCACTATTTTCACATTCTCTTTGTGTGAAACCTCTATTACATTCATCAAATTCTTATGTGAAACCCTCCAAACAACTGTGTATCAATTTTTTGGTCCCACACATGGTTTCACATGTTCCTCTAGTACATGGATTTATAATTTGTTTTTTCTTCTCAGTATTAGCATGATAAAGCCTTTTGCCTCTAATCAAAGGCATGATATTTTGAACATCATTATCAACCAAAACTCAAAACCAATGAATATTAGAATTAATAAATCCCTACCCCACCCAATGGTGCATGATTTAGAGTTCTATAATCCCAAGGGGTATGAAGTGAGTCCCCCACATATGAGACGAATGATGTAAAGCTACATAGCATTGACATCATCATCAAATAAATATAAAAAATAGTCTAATCACATGAAATTACGTGGGATGAATCATGTAAGTTCATTATTGGATTACCCCTTCTCCACTATGTTGGATGAAACCCCATCACCTAGTGGACATCCACACATAAGCCCCACACCTTCTCCAACAATGTGGGATTCTACCCCAACACCACAACGACTTCCATGCGTAAGGGCCAAAAACACCAGGCCATAGGTATGGGATACTCAATGTATGACTAATAGGGAATGAGATCCTCTGCATATATAATGATATCCTCATATGATGGAATGAAATATACCTTGGTAGAAATCATTTCTAGGTGACACAACATATATCATTGGATCAAATTTCGTTACACGAACATCAGGTATACTTCATCATATTTCTTCTCACACCAATCATAACTCACATTATCTTAGAGGTTAGTAGAAACAATAACACCCATCCACCTAAATCCATTTTAGTATCATCTATTGTGTAATCTCGAACAACCAAACTCATCCTACATGCCTCTTTTATGTGTATGTTCTAACCATATTCTTCATATTAGATTCCATTAAGCTGTAAGGAACAATACCATGAGAAAACACTTCTTTCAAGTCTCTTTAGTAAAATATCACACATCAGCCCTATAAACATCATTGCTTCTCCAATGATCACATGGGAAGATCAATGTGTAAACCTCACACGAACTCTAACAAGGATAAATCCTATTGTGGATGGAATCTTAAATGCATAAGCCCCATTCAATCCATCACTGATGCTACATTCATGGTGAAATAGTCATTACTATAGGATGATAAACTACATAGATATGTCTTAACACATGACCAAAAACATTAGAATCTAATTATGTGGGTTTTAGGCATATCTTCTCTGCAGGGTATGTACTATAGTACTTTGAGTATCCTTCTAAACCAATGGTAAACCTCTATCCACCCTCCTAGTGGTGTACCTAACTAATAAACCTCCATGGGTGTCCCAATTGACATTCAATTTGTGAAATAATTTCATTTATGGGACACAAATCATGAGTCCTCCTCCATAGGCATTCTAGTCCATCTTCCTTCATACCGTGACATATTCCTATAATGATACACACCTCCTAGATCCTCCTCCATAGGGCATTCTGATCCATCCATCAATAAACATTCTCGTTCTCCCTCCTGGGGACACACCTCTATGATGGGGATTTTAAGGGAATTATATCCATCCTCCCTCTACCTATGAAATACATTAAACATGAGGCCCATTTCTCACTGCTTCCTCATGAAAAAAGGTGATTCCTGAGTTTAATCAATTGTAAGATAATCACATAGAACATCATCGACCTCATGCCAAACATGAAAAAACTTATGTTAAAGACATGGAAAATATCTGATAATTTGAATTAAAAACATAATTATTGTCACAAGATTCCTCATGTTCTACTTCTAATGATTTCTCCCATAGATTGCCTCAAATGAAGAAGAAAATAGGTGACCAATGTTCATAGCGTCTGGACAAGACAACGATGCTCAACGGGACTACTATCCTACCCAAAGCTTTCTACCCTATCAAGTCACTTTGGAATATATATAAATAAGAATTGTAATCAACTGGAATCTATAGAAACATGGAATAAGGAGTTAGTTCCACAAACATGAAATAGCTCTACGAGGGAGACCCGGACTAGTCGAGAAGTTCAATGGAGGAATACACAGAAGGTAGAATAAACATCCAATAATGTTGTTTTGATCAAGGGGCATATATTTACATTTATAGTGATTTATGTCTCCCACTATTCAAAATTGGGAATACAAGAAACATATTATTATGACAGCACACGTTTAATATGCGAGGCAACACACCCCGAGAAAAAGATTCAGAAAAAATGATATACCAATTACATAAACATAATAACCCCATAAAAATAAATAATCAAAAAATACAACTATTATTTTAAACATTATAACAATACTTGAATGTTGGTTATTTTAAACCAAAAATATCGTTCACAATGTTATATTCTATTGTACACAAATACGATGATTCTATTACACATGTAATGGAATTGTGTGTGTTTAATGTGTTAACGTTAACATAAAAATATATTCAAATATTATTGATAGATAAATTTTTATATAATAATGATATAAAAATAAATTAAAAAATCACAATCTAAAATAAAATAAAGTCATTCATTAATAATCATTACCTTTTTTTAAGGTATCTCCTTTTGGTTTTTTTATTAAATTTTCAATAAATGGATTTTTTACCAATGATTTTAATACTGTATATTATATGTTTTTGGAGTTGTGATTTGGGTATATAATGGAGTAATTAATTAATTTTAAATGTGTGAGTATATGGTAATATAGGGTTGCCTTTTATATGGGAGGTAAGTGTAAAACGTGAAAATATTTAGAAGAGAAAATTCAACCCACATTTTACAAGTAAGATGGATCCCATAATGGAAAAAATTGGATCCATGAATTGGTAAGGTTTATATATGTATAGAAAATGTGTGTTGGAGAAGTTTCTAGTTCATTTTAACCGTAAAATTATTATTTAAATCACTAGTAAACTTATTTTTCTCTTAATCGTTATGTATAATTATTACTATTTTCATAAATCTCATTGGTAAAAAATTCAGTTTCCATTAATTGAAATTATAAATTGTGGCAGATAAAAAATATGGAATCCATATTATTAAGTTCAAAAAATATATGTTTTATAAATTAATAAATATTTAATCTTATAGTCGTGTCGAGGAAAATTGATTTTCAAGTGAAGAGGACAAAAGATTATAATGTTATTCTATTACATTTCGATATAAAATTGATTCCATGGACCTTAATTTTATTAATATATTTATAAATAAAAAATCTTAAAATTTAAATCATTTATATTTATAGTTTAAAATTATAAATTCTTCAATTTAAATAGAAATGATCTATTAAAATATAGTATTTTTAGTATTTATAAATAAATTCAAAAAATAAAAAAACACCCCCATAAAGAAATTTATATTATAATTTTAAAAATGATTTCATTTTTTTCAAATTAACTTTAAAATTTTTGAAAATTTTCATTTTAAAATAATGGCCCAATGAAAAAGCGATAAAACTGATTTTAAGAAAAATATAGTTTTTAAGAGTGAAATATAATTCATAATTATCCCATTTATGGAAGACATATAAGATGATTTTTTTAAAATTTTATTTCATATATAATATTTGAATATCAATATAATCATTTAATATAATAAATTCAGTATATATATTGATTACAAACAAACTACTGTGCACGCAAAATATGTTTTCATAATAAAGATTTAATTTCATGTTAGAAAGGGTTATATCATCATTTCAAATTTATCAGTCAATGTGAAATTCTTTAAAAAACATATTATAAATATTTTCATAATTTAGTGAAATAAGAATATTGATTTTATATTTTAGAATGGTAAATCTCATTCTATCATGTAACACAAGCAATTGAAGAAACTTAGTATTGTATGTAACACAATCAAACCATATAGTACCTGTAAAAAAAATATATTCTCAGTGTTTCTTATATCATAATGATAACATTTTGAATAATTTAATGAAATCAATCAAATAATTTCAATTTAATAGAAAGAAAAAAATCATTTATAAAAATGTGGGGAGTTACATTCTTCCCCATTTAAAAATAATTTTCCAGGAAAATTTTCCCTATGATATAGAAAAGGATAATTATGACTCATCATATAATCATGTTCCCTAAAAGATTCCTCAAACTATTATTTTAACCAAAAACAGAAAATGATATATTTGTATTTTTTCATATATCATTCTCAGTACAATAAAAAATCCAACTAGTTATTCCACTTATTGAATACCACACTCAAATGGTACGCCATCCGAGTTTTGTACATGTGATTTATTTGGTATATACCTCATCAGGAATAATATATGAAACAAATCATAAACCTAGTAGAGGTTCGGTTAGAGCACAATATGATAATATACAGTTCTAATATTATCAGGTATTTTAATCAGACAGATATACTGAGGGATTATTTTTCCCATATGTATTCCATGGTGAAATTAATATAAAAACCATCTCAGAATGTTCAAATTCTAGTTCACAACAATGACCATCATCATAAAATTTTTGACAAAAAGTTTCCATTTTATTCTTAAATTTCCCTAAAAATTTCATTTATATCATCATTTTGATAAGGTCCTACTATCTTTATTTTTTTGCATCATCAGTCCAGTAGGTTGGAGTTATACACTTTATTCTATAAAATAGATGTAAAAGGATCCATTTGAATGATGAAGTAAAATTTTTCTTTGTATGAAAACTCATTTGGATGAATGAGTTCATCCCATAATTCATAAAAAACCAAATGATATGATCATAGAGAAACCATTATTCAAGTGTCCACATGATTAAATGGAAAAAATACTCAAATAAATTTGTCACAACATATAATTTGATGTTGTTTAATTTCTATATATTTATCTGAAAATCTCATCAATCATCATAAAATTCCATTTTATAAAAACAAAAAAATTGTTCATAGAGATATGATCAACCTAAAATGTATAATCCCAAGATGGATTCCATGAAACATAATTTAATAATACCAAGAGACTTATATGATTCCAAAAATGTAATTTACTAGTTATCGCAAAAATAATATCTTATATTATACAAAACCATTTTCATTGGTTCCTTGGTTCTTCCATTTAGTGATAGAATATAAAATTTCAGTTTATTAATCCATAATCGTTATAAAAGGATATAATAACTTGAGGTTTCACTAAAGGATGATCAATATTATTTTATTAGTCACATTCATACAAAATCTGAAATGAAATCATCAAATAAGTATGAGAAGATATTTGTTCCCTATGTATCATGATTCACTTCAACCATTTTTACAAAATTTCATTTTTTTCATTTGTCTTCATAGGTTATTTTGGCTTATCATCCACATTGGACTTTGTTTCAGGGAATGTGTTTATAAAATTCCTAAACTCTTTCAAATTGAAACACCAAAGTGTGGGTGGTGTATTATATATGGAATTACCATTACAATAACATTCATCCACTCGATGATCGTTCATTACATGTATTAAAAATTACCAGTCCTCAAAAAGAAATTTCTCCCATGTCCCCTTCCAAACATTGATTATATAAAAAACATCATCTTTGTTTCCACATAGTCATTAGGGTTTCTTCTTAATTCTATACTTCTTTTATTATCATAACCAATATTTTGATGGCAAAATCCAATCTCTCGTTCTATTTGATGAATATAAAAAAGGTACTAACCAAATAAATAATTTTTTAAACACCTCATAAATTATGGAAGATATTTTATCATATTACCTTGTATTCTTGATAAATGTTCAAAAAATTTAACTTCACCTTCAATGTTATAGGTGGCATAATTTAATTTTTTACAGAAATAGTGAATGGAAAATATTTTTCAATGTTTTACATCAATTTCTCAAATATAATTCCATGGTTTGTTCCACACAGAGAAGATGTTAATTTCCTTATTTAGGATTCAAGAAAACGATGTTCCCTCTATTGATAGTTTGGAATCAAAATATGATTTTTTAATTGAGAAATTTGTGTGGTAATAAACATGATTATTTCCATTTAATATCCCATAAAATTAAAATTCTTCGTAGGGAAATAAATTCATTTTCAATTTAATTCTACATTAACATGGTTCCATTGACATCCTACCATTAATTAACACCAAAAAGCATAATGTGACAAATTATCTTCATATTGTAAAACAATATTGTCCTAAAAAATATATTATAGATTATCTAAATCCGAACACCTTATTATTAATATATGACACCTAAGGATGACTATATTCCATTCGTAGTTGAAATTATTTTACTCCATGAATTTTCATAAAACTTTTGCGAATTTCAAAATAATATCTTATGGGAGTGTCAACACTAGTATGAAAAATGAATATTTTCATGTAATTGTTCCTAATAGATTCTACCTCAAAACATGGGTTTTTAGGATTTATTGAACTATATAAATCTATTCTAGAGAAATATACAGTTGTATAATCATGAAATGGATGTATGTTATTAAAAAACACTCATTCAATCCTTTACCAAAAATCATAGAAATTTTCCTAAACATTAAATCTTCCTAAGAAATATCCTTAAGGACATCCCTAGGGATATACTTTGAAATCTCCTTACGGATCACAATATAGAATTATCATTATATATTCTAAATTATAACTAAACCTTTCTATTGAGACTAACTATAGTATCCTATTATTATGATTCCTGAATATTACATCATTTTTATGAATATTCATTAAATTAAACAAACAAATGCGTGGGGAACATAATAGTTGAGGGTCATTAGAATCATGAAAAAATAATCTTATATCTGGTTTAAATATCATCAACATATATCTTAATGATATTCTTCAATATTATTACTATATAAATCCTTTGATCCTATCAATGGGAATAGAAACATTAGAATGATTGAGATCAAATCCTCAGTAAGGGTAAACATAATAGATATAAATCTATAGCCTTATAAAATCATTAGGTACATATAAGGTTATGTGATCATGATAAATAATTATGTTTTTCATACACAAACTATCATTGAATATAAACTAGATCCATCAAATAAATATTATCACTTCATAATACATGAATCATATGAAAAAAAACAAGATCCTTATGATAATAAAACAGTATGAAGAAATGGATTTTTTTGAATATAGAGAATCATATAAAATCATATATCATTGATACCCACCATGAAATTAATAACATAAAAGGATTTTATTGACCACCCATGTACTTTCGTTGAGATTGTGACTCCCTACTATATACCATCTTGTTTAGGCTTGGGATGACCACATGTGTTCCCTCTTATTTAAATTATGTGAAGACCACTCATGTACCATATCATTTATTTCATGGTCTAAACACATATTTACCCCCACATTTGGGCTTGGAAATATCACCGGTATACCCTCTAATCTCATAGAACATTTTCCCCACCCAATGCATTGGAGGGAGAATTCGACCGCACCCATCACATCATAAAAATCATATTAATGTGAAAAAATAGAAAAAATCACTACATAATATCACATTAAAACAAATGGGTGTCAAAAAAATTAAATCATATAATCAACTATGGAAAAGAGAGATGTATCATAATCATTCTAATAAAGAATAAATTATAAAAATAAGAAGGATTTGTAAGTGTTCTATCATGTTATAACATATGGAAGAGAAAGGGGATTTATAAACAATTTTTCATTATACAAATAAACCATTCAATGAAATAATAATAATAGTATCATAGTATAATATTTTATTAAATCATAATTTACCTCAAATAATGTCATATTATATGGAAATTAATTTTGGAAAGCTATTGGCGACGTTTCATAGAGAAAAGTAAATTTTCCTAGAAAATCATTTTTAAAACATGAAACATAATAAAAAACCATTTCATTAAAAATAAATATTAACACCATCAATATATAATTTAAAAAATAAATAAATTATTTTTGAGGAGGATATTATTTTATCTTTTAAAAACTATTATTAAAACATAAAACATTTGAAAAACTGTTTCCTTTAAAAATATTCTGTATTTTGTTTTGATGAAATCAAAAAATTATAATATATAAAAATCATTAAAAACAATTCCATTAAAAATTTTATTAAAATATCATTTAAAAAAAATTTCAATCCATTTTTAGAAAACATTATTTTGAAAGTACATTGATTTCCAACTGAAGTGTGAAATAAATTTAGGTTCCCTTCAAATATTTATTTCAAGTATCTTAATTAAAAAGTTTGGAAATAAATAACCATTACTTGAATATATTATAAGTAATAATAGGGAAAAAATTTTATGACAAATACTAAAGGATAGTTTATGAGATTTAATAATTGGATGAATAAACGTAATGAATCTCGATAAATGATGAGATTGTAACATAAAATTATGAAATATTTGGAATCCTCAAACAGTAATCCCAATAAAGAAATAAAATTAAATGGCACATAAAATATAATTATTATAGATAAATTCATTATATTACATGAAAAGGGGTTTATATATAGACTTCATGAAAGAATATAGGTGCATATCATGATATAGGTCTAAAAAAGGAAAATTGAGACAAAACCCCTTTACTGATTTGCTAATTTTGAACTGTTAAACCCATGAAATATGGATAAAAAATGAAAATGTAAATCCAAATAATTACGAGTAAAATAATCATAAAATGAACCCATGGTCATTATACACACCCCATAAATTAACTAGGTGGTTCACATGTATTGTGTCTCCCAAATAATAAATGTTAGATATCAATCCCTTAACTTATGTATAGAATTATATTGTACTAATTATATCCTCATATAATAAATATATGTTTCATATATATATAAATATATTACATTATCATATTTATTTATATCAATACATATATGATTTTATGACTGTTATTACCTTTTTATTAATAATTTAATTTTATAGTTACTATCCACTAATAACCACATTATTTTCGAATATTATCTGTTTTGTTGTATTATTTGTTTATAATAATTTCATTTTGGTTTCCATTTATCTATAATTATAACCACTATATAAATATCATATATAATATTCTATTAAACACATAAAATAGAAATGAAATACATTGTTCATGGATATGGTAGGTCATATGTATGCCTGAATGATATTTGTAGTTTTATATCTGATTGGTTGAAATAAAAGTATAAGAGATATTATTATATTAGAATATTTTTTTTAATATATATGAAATATTTTTACTAAAAACCAATTATTATATTCCTTTTATAGTTTTAATGAATCACATCACTGCATGAGGTGGTACTCCACCATAGACACGAAGTACATTATCATATTCCCACAAAATAGAAGGCATAATGGTATGTGTGATATAAAAATTCCAAAATTATAATAAAATAATAAATATAAAATTAAAAAAGTGATTTCTATAAATATTCACATCCTTGAAAGGTGGTATTGAAGAAAAATGAAAACGGTTCAGGAGGTGGCAGTCCTTTTTACACTAGAATTTTATTTTCACCAATCGATTTTCTTGGTTGGATTTGTGTAAAAAGTAAGGAGTATAGAATGTGAGGATGGAATTTTAGAATTATTATTATTTTGAATATTAAATATTTTTTTATGGTTTGAAGAAAGAAAAAGAGTTGGGGCCTTTTATAATGAAGGTGACTGGAGTACTTGTAAATTTTAGAGGGAGAGAATTCCACCCATGAGATTTCCATTTTATGTGGCTCCAATAATCTATAGAATTAGATTTATGTGGGGTAATGTTCAAAATATGGATTGAAAAGGGGTGTTTTAAATGTTTTATGGCTGTTTTCCATTATTTTTAATGTTTAACCCCTTGGTAAAATTATTTTTCTCAAAATAATCATGATTAATTTAACTATTTCCACCAATCAAATTTGATAAAAAATATTTCCTATTATATTCATATTTTTACATTTCAGTTTCCAAATATGGAATCAATTTGTTAAAAATTAAATACCACAATTGAAAGAAGTTTTTTCTAAAAATTATTCTCATTGATTTGTCAATGAAATGGAGTTTTTAAAGCGAAAAAGGCAAAATATTTATTGTATTTTTATGTTCAATTTAAATATTAAATTTATTTAGCTGACATAAATTAGATTAATAGATGTATCATTTAATTATTTTGATTTTTAAACCAATTAAAAATATTTTTTCTCATTATAAATTTTTTAAATTTAAATATAGTTTTAAATTAAAATTCAGATTTTTGTATAACTCATCATAAAATGAAGCTTATCATAAAAATAAAAAATTCACCCTAAGATAATTTTGGTTTTAATATTTATAAAATAATAATTTTTAATAATTTTTTTATAAAAAATGTGTAAATTTTGTATTTAAAATAAGGGAGCTATAAAAAGTTAAAAAACATATTTTTATAAAAATAATGTTTTTTGAAATTTAAATAAATTTATTCTTATCTCTTGTCTATAAAATATATAAGATGAATGTTGAAAATTTTATTGAATATAAAATATATAAATTTCATTAAAATAATTAACCAATGGTGATTTGGTTAATTTACTCATCTAAACACAGTTGTACACATAAAATAGTTTTTTTTGGAAAAATATATCATTTCATCTTAAAAAGTGTCTATTTTCATTTTTAGTGAATGGGCCTGAAAGGAATTATATAATCATGTTTGGAAAATATTTTCATATTATGTTATATACTTCTTATAACTACAGTTGCAATACCATATTGATAATAAAAGTATTAAATAAAAATATTATTAGTATATTTTCGTTGCGTAAAATTGAGTCTAGCGAGTAATACGCAATATCAAAGGAACTTAGTATTGCGTGTAAAAGAAGAAAACATAGTGTTGGGTGAACAAAAATAGAATCTCAAGGTCTTATATAGTGAAAGATTAACTTTTCTGTATCCTGATACATAATCAATTAAATAATATAGATTTAATAAAATAATAATAATTCATAATAATAGAAGGTGTTAAATTAATATATTCATGTATGGAAGATTTCAAAAAAGTTATCATATTTTATAAAAAATATGTTTTTACTATTTACGAAAACAATTACTTTAAAAAAATCATCATAATTTCAAAATAGAATAATTTTATTATTATGATATTAAAATTTATTATTACATTTTAAAATATATTTTATAAAATTTCCAAATAGTTATTATAATAATCACTCATAAAAAGAAATAAAAATTATTTTTGAAGAAAACATATTGCGGAAAAATAAAACTACATTACTAAAAATTGTGTGATTATTTTCCATGAACGTACAAATAAATATATTTTGATTTGTAACTTTATATATATATTCCATAAATCAGTTATTCTTATTCATTAATATAATACATAATGTCTAGGTTATAAGGGTAACATTTAAATAATATTATTTTGTTATTTATTTTAACTTGATATGGAATATCTTGTACACTATCGTACATAGTTTTTCCTATAGAAACATGAGATGTTTTAGAATCTATGAAATTTTCATGATTTAGATTTATTTGTTCAAATTGATTCAATTAATCTTAATGATATAATAATCATGTTAGTTAATCACATGAAAATAAAAATCAGATAATATAGAAACATTGAAAACATATAGGAGCCTAAGTTACTTGTTATGTATCTTTGATGAATGAATATTAATTCAAGAATTTGGATATAAAATTTAATTTATATAGTAAAATGATGATTCTTATAATTCTATAATATTATGATGTATTATTTTTGTAAAAATATTATATCAGGAAATCGAATATATGTTTTCTTCTTGAATAAATGCTTATCATATTATTTTTTTGATTATTGAACTTATTAGTTATAATACATCATGAATTAGGTGTTTTAAAATAACCTATAATGGAAATTGGATGTTAAAATAATAGTACTAAATATTATTTATAATAATTATTTGGCTGGAATTTCAAAAAATATCACAAACAATAGATAATAATATTTGTTGATCTAGAAGTTTATTTAATGAAAATAAATGAACTATTTATATATTGTTGAATAATTAAAATTTCCATAGAAACTATCTATTAGATGTAAATGGTTAATCACATGATCATTTCTAATTATTTTTTGATGAAATCAAAATGATATCATACCTTAGAGTTTAAATGTTACATATATTAATGAAATTTATTTAATATTTTCTGAAATTATTAAATTCAAATGTATAATGTCTTATGATAATTTATATTTATAATTTTCCAAAATTATATAATTTCATACATTAAATTATTATCTTAACATAATTATATTATCCCACTGTAGAAATTAATTATATTTTGGTAATGATATGTATTACCACAATTGAATATGTTGATCCATATAAATGAATTTTTGGGTTGTTTGACAATATACTTGTAAATATATTTAATTTACTCTAACATTTACTATATAATTTGTTATATGTATTTAACGTTTCTATTAGTTTAATATAAAATAGTATATAAAATATCAACTTCAAAATTACATTTCATTATTTTTGATAAACCATGCATGCTAAATTAATTATCATTGTGGTTGATGACATACATAAATGAGCATTATACGAGGGAATGATTAATTGAATAAATAATTATTGACTATGGAAAATTTATTAGGATAGAGATTTTTAGTATTAATGTTTATAAATAAGTAAATTTAATTTAATTATGAATAATTATTTATTTATTAAATCATTAATTTATGGAAAGAGTTATCACAATGTTGATTGAAATAGGAATGATTCCTTTGTTTGATTTCTCTATAGTTTTTTTAATTATGTATTTAATTAAATAATGAATTTGTATTTATGTTCTATGGATTCGTAGAATGTTATGGTCAAATGAATAACATCCAATGATGAAATAATGGTTGGGGATACCCACATATTTAATGGTGGAATGGGGAGATTTATATGATAATAATGATTAGTGGGAACCCCTGAATATGTGATTGTGGAATGGGGTGCCAAATGATTATGATGACATTAACATGGAATTCTGTATGGGATATGAAGTGGATTAATGTCGGGGATGAAACTCATATAGATTGAAATAGTTAAATTTTTTATTTATAATTATAGGATATAATTTATGATTTTTTCATGAGAATGATTATGCCTGTAGAATTGTCAATGGTGTGTTGTTATTTATATAATCAATTCTCAACAATGGGATTTATTTTGATGCAATGAATTTTGGGTATATATTTTATGTGGTATCTTGGGATGATTCCCAGAGTTCTATGATTACTATATAATTAAACATGAATTATTAAAATAATGGGGTAGTATCTTTATGCTTACATTGACAATAACATACATGAGAATACAATAAAATAGTTGGTAGTATTTCTGACACATGGGTTTGATGATTATAATTACAATATTGTAAATTATAATGGTAATATTTATTTAATTTTTTTTAATTTTTTTTATTAAAATCACTAATGAAGGTTTTATGATTTTGATACTGAAGCTTTAGAAGATAATTTGTGAGTCACGTGAAATGTTATTGGAAGATGTTTCTAGGTATATAATATTTATAATTATTTGGTTTTTATCTTTATATATATCATGTATGTTTTAAGATTTCAAATTTGAACACACTAATGTCGGTAGGGAATCTCACTATAGGATGAAACTAGTAGTTTATTTCCCCTAACAACAAGGATGAACAAAATATATGACTCACTACCCCCTAACCCCTTTCTATTATACTCATAGTATAATGTTTCACTATTCAAAGTGGTCATCAATCCAATTTATTACTATCGATGTATGTGATGGATTATTATTATTTCACACAAATATAACTTTGCATAAAGTGTCTTAATGGTTAATGTAGGTCTATTTTGTGTGGGTTATAATACATTGATGGATATAGAAAAATGGATACATTATTGTGGCCCCTACAAGCATCCATGTTACATTGAAAATATATAAATGGGATGATAAAATTATATGATGCATGGGATGCATGGTTTATCCTAGGTGTCTTTGGGATGTTTTACCTTAACTGAGGGTTCTTCTGGGATGGTTTTGAAGAGGTATGGAACTAGGCTACCTATGATGGGGTAGAATATAAAATTAGTAAGGATGTTTTAGAGGGGTACCCTCATTTTATTTAATAGTGTATCATCTACTATATGTTATACATGGATATATATTTCAATGGTTTGGTTGGATGAAGAATAATAAAACTATCTAGATGATGTGTTATATTCTTCTGTATAAAAACTAGCCTTTAGTATGATTACTTCACATCCTATAGAAATGGTTTCACGGAGAGTCATAACATTAGTAACTGTTATCTTAATGATATGTATATGTATACTATATTTCATATTACCATGAGGTTGTTGGTTATTGAGCTTTACATTTCTTATTTGAGTAATTTTTTATGGACTGTTTGGGATTATTTGCCACTTCATAGGATTTTATTTAGGGTTATGAATTTTATAATATATTTTTTCAATAAATTATGACCTTAATTTTATATAATTTAAAAAATGTTTAATTTTATTATAAATAGGTTTTTTTGTGGTTTTTTTAATCTTATCTACAAATTTACTTATATTAAAGAGTAATTAATCCAATCACTATGTATATTGTACCATGTGTTATTAGAACCAAACCATGGCATAATTGTGGTAGTATTGATGAATTAATTTATTTAAAATCTCTTATTTATAGCACATAAGTGTTACCTTTATTGGGAGGTGTCTATGAATGAGTGTTATCAATCATGATGATTGAAACAGAGTGTAGAGTTTTAAGTTAGGGACCGGTCAAGATACATGGGATTTTAATTCAATTGGTTTCAATATGAATATTACATTTTGTAAATGGAAAAAAAATTATAATTTGAACAACGTATTTGATAGAGTATGAAACATGTGAAACTAAACTTAAACAAACTATGAAATAAATTTCATTAAATTTAATTTTATCGATAAACTACAAAACACGACACCCTGAGTCCAAATGAATGATAACATATTTTTTCATAATAACCTACTAGTTCAATTGGTTGGTATTAATAATAATAAATAAATTATGAAAAATATTTTTATATATTTCCTAGAAATAAAATAATAAGCTTTTAAAAGAAAAAAGTATAAAAAACTATATTTTTTATAAAGATAGTTTAGTCAGGATTTTCATGCAAAATTTAAAATTAATTTTTACTAAATATATAAAATATATTTAGAAAAAAAAATTAATTTTTTAAATAAACTTATCAATAATTATGTGAGGGATATTTTTTGTTATTTTTCTGAAATGTTTCACTTTTTATGAATAGAAAACCTACTAAATATTAATTGAAAATGCAGTTTTGTTTAAATTATATTGAAAGATAAATTAAATTTAAAATTATTTTTAATGTAAAATTAGGTAAGTTAAGTTAAAAATAATTTTTTTTCATCGTATAATTTGTCATATTGAGTTGTGAAACTAATTATTTGTAATATTTTTGAACATTCTCTCTTTGAAAACTCACTTTCTTATCATGTCTATATGATTAATGCAAAATTATAATTTGAAAATAAATTAAATGAAATTTCAAAAATGGACTCCATCATTGGAGTCATCATAATTTTTATTTTCTAACACTATCAATTTCATCTTTTCCCCTAATTACAAGTGAAAAAATTAATAATTATTTTACGTGGTTAAGGTAAAAATTGGTTTTCCAGTGGTTACAAAAAGAGATAAGGGATAAATTGATGAAAAACATGTATAAAATATATTTTATGGAAATATTTAGACCATATAATTTATAATTAATGTGAATATTCTATATTTTACTCTTGTTCGATTTAAAATACATTTTTACATGTTTTATTTTCAATAATTACATGTGTCCCACTCAACACACATATAAAATGAAACCCCCTCTCATCTCTTCTTAGTACCTAAAATCCATTTTGTATGATAAAATTTCTATAAAAATCACATCAAAAAATCACCCATACTATAATATAATCCATATATTTATCATAATTCCATCCATATAAATATTTTATGCATTGCTAAGGATGTTATATGATGATGTTACAACGTTCTTCATTGAGTATTTTTATAATATTTCATCCTCTATAACATGAAAATATCAATGAATGGTAATGATATAATATTAAACGTTTACATAATATAATTAAATGTTATAATTTTATTAGACTTACCGAACACCATCCCAACTTCCATTAAATACGTTAGGAAATCATCTTATGTGTATATGGTGGACTTCCCCCTCATGAATCGATGTCATTTGTTTTTACATTACCATAACTCACAGTTAGTTATGATTATGTATATAATGTATATATATGATATTTATAACATAATTATATATATAGAGTATGATATAATATATAAATTTTTAAATATAAATTATATAAGGGAAATGATAATATTTCTCGTGTGTATAGTGAACTACAGGCTTGTGAGTTGATGCGAATATTTTCCCAAAAAAACATTACTTGATTGTAATAAGGATATATTTAAAAAATATATGTGATATTTAAGAAATAATTATTATATTAATGACATACATATAATTCTAAAATGTTAATATATCATTTAATTTCTTACCTTTCACTCACTGAAAGATGATAATGTCATTCATGTACGTGTGGACTACCACCGTCACGAAGTGATCTAACTCATTATTTTCGTCACCAAAACACATGGATGATATTTATAGGTATATATAATGAACTAATAACATATTATTATCATTTTGGAAAATAGAATACAACATAACTCATTTTTATAATGATATTTAAAAAATGTAAACATTACTTATTCGTATGTAAGGGCTTCCATCTGTATTATAGTTTCATATATAACTACTCAAAACCATATTGAATGATTTTTGATAAATGTATTATTTATGAATAAATATTTTAATTACATAAATATTATATTTTGGAGTTTTTTTAACTATATATTAAAAATGGTCAAAAAATAGAAACTACAAACTGAAAAATATACAGACAAACACACATTTACAAGAAGCTAGGGTTTCTCAAACTCGAGACCTCCCTAAATCCCCAGAAGTTAAATCTTTCAAAAGAACCAAAAAAATTCACTACAAATCATAAAAGATAAATAAAGGATCTTTACACCCTACACAATAAAATTAGCGACTGTTTATTAATAAACAAGTGAAAAGGTGTTATAAAAGTGTCATAAATGATATTAAAAACAAAAATAAGGTTATATTATAACTTAATAACATGATTAAAACCATTATATATGAGTTTAAATCAAGTTAAACCAAAATTAACTATGATATAAAGCAATTCATCTTAATCCATCTTCACTGAGGCCTTTTGTAATTTTATGCACATAATTTCTTTTTTATGGTGTATATACTACCCATTTGATCTATAATATCATTATTTCATTAATAATTATGGTATTTTAGGATTCAATTTAAATAATTTTATCCAATTATATTTTAAATTAAATGGTACCAAGTGATAATTAATTTAATAACTCAATTTATTTTCACTAGGTTATATTATTTCCTCATTTTGTTTGACATTTTATGATTATGTTTGTAATTTTTTTTCAAAAATATTATGTTTTATTTATAATTGTAATATTTGGGTAAAAATTTTATATAAATAATTAAATCATTGATTAATGCGTACTTCAACATTGTGATCTCTGTACGGGTTTGTTTCATAACCTCATTTAATATCGATTAATTATACTTGTGTTTTGATTGAAGGAAATTATTTTATAATTATATAATAAACCATTTCCATTTTCTTCCCACGTAGTTATTCATTTTTTTCTTTTAATAGTACCATTTTACAATATATTGTACTTAAAATTATTTATAAAATATATTTTTAGAATTTCCGAATTCAATACTCTATTTGGTTGGAAATCCATTTTCCACCCATACCATGGTTTATAAGAATGATTTAAAAATTTATTTAAAGTCTTAAAGTTGATTTATTATTATATGTTTTACCCATTTTGAGTTTTTATATGGTTGGTTCTTTGTAATCTTCATATCATTTTAAAAACAAGGCTAGTTTGGAATATATTTAAAATTTTAAATGAATTGTTATTTAAATATGTATACAAAATTTAATGCCATCATTGACCACCTAATATTTTACATTTTCCTTTATATGCATCAAAATATATTTTCCAAATAAAATATTATTGAAAATATCTTTTTTTATTTTGTTTTAAATGGTTATTTTTAAAAGGAATATGAAATTTTCTTTAACAATATTTATAGATATCTTTTAATGGGATTTATATTTATCAATGAGAAAAAAACATTGATTTAAATATACTCCACTTCGGATATGTTTTTTTGTTACCATACTTATTCCCTCTTTTCATGGTTTATGATCATTTTGACATTATATAATACATACATTCAATTTATTTATTCTTATACATATTTATTATCTTTCTATATATATATATTCATTTATTTATCATTGGATATTAAATTTCACATAAATATTCATATTATTTCTCAAGGAGATGAATATTGATTTCACATTATCACATTTAGAAAAAGGTTGTTTTAAAATGAATGATATTTGATTAAAGGGTGAAAAATTAGCAGTACTTATTCATTATTCAATATGAATATGGGTAGTCATTCTCCTTCCATATTATTCATAAACAATAATCAATCATCTATGTTTGAGGAATTCATTAAAAATGAAGGTATGAGTGGTAAACAATTATAGATATCCCTGTCATGAATCAATAGATTGGTGAGACAAACCAATATTCCAACCTTAGTTAAATGTGAATATAGTATATAAATACTCTTATATTTGAAATTTTTGTTGGGAAATATGTTGATAGTAGAGTCATCATAATTCCTGAGATCATGACATCCAATAATTTGAAATAAACATCATTGAAAATTATTTTATTTTGAATGATATTATTTTCATATTGATATTATATATTAATGGATTTCATAATCAGTTTATTGATTATGGGGGATGTGATTTCAATTATTTACCTCTCCATATCAGCGTTCCTTATTTAATGATGAAAATAAAATAATTAATATGTTAATAGTGTTCATTAATTTTCCATTCCATCATTATAATGCATAATTATTCTTCATATCTAAAATTGTACATAAACCTTACATAAAATTTGATATCACCATTATTTTTTACCTTCCTAAGAATACATAATGTGTACTATTATTGATATACAAAGATATTCTAGATATAATAATACTAATCCTGAACAAATCTGTGTTGTAAATATTGTTTGAAAATGTAATATGGGAATAATGTATATATCATGATTAAGAATACTACAAAAAAATTTGTACTTTAGTATGTGATTCCTTATATCTTTTTGTAATGTAAAAAAATAAGAACTTGATCTAGGTTATTAGGTACATGGTTGATATAGTTTGTCTCATAGGTTGTTTCGTAAAACCCTTTGGAAGTAGATTAATGGAAACATATATTAGGGAAGAAAACCCTATGGAATATTATTGAATAAGAATATAAAACCATCCTAAAATGTATTTAATCAATGTATTATGGAATTTCTTATATTTCATACATACCTATATAGGTATTACATGTTGATGTGGTTCAATGAACTTTTTATTCTGGGTGAGGTAAATTTGAAAATGGTGAATTGGGATTGACCTAATAATTACCTAGTGAAATTACATAGGCTTTAGTGTGCACTAATTTTGACACTCACAGGGTATATAACAAGGATAATTTAAATTTTATTTATGATCCATTATAATTGATTTGAATATATAATGACAATGAATCGCATTAAATAATAAAATATTGTATTATATTGAAAGTAATGATTCATGATTTAATCACCGTATAAATTATTATATGGTTTTACCACTATTACTAATATTGATCACACTATGGATTTTTTGGGTTTATTAAATCTATGGATGTAACACCCCAGGTAAATAAAGAATATTCCATTTTAATATTTATCCATATTTGTGAATAAAATATTAATATGACTTTAAAGGGGATGCTATGCTCGATGGCGTACCCAACACGCAACAACGAGTTTCTTGGGAATCTTACGTTGCACTCTAATAATAAAATAATATTATTTTAAATGGTAGTTAACATGTAGCCATTATATTGGAGGGAATGGATAGAAATAACTAAAATATGATTATATATGTTTTTAAATGTTTTTAAATTTATCCAATAAAAGATAAAGGCTTAAAATACAGAAAGAATTCAATTTTAGGCGTATATGCCCTAGTTTTCACTAAAGGTTCACTTATCGCCTTTTGATGGAGAACCGTCATTAAATATAGTTTTGTTAACTCTTATAAATTATATTGGACCAAATGAAACTCTTCTTAAGAATTGGGACATCAAAATTTACTTTGTGTAAATTTTTGGTATCTTTCCGATAAAGTTCATTTTTTTAATGAATAGTGTAAAATGTTGCATTTTAATTCAAAACCTATTTTTAATCTAATTTATTTATATGATTAGATTATCTTTTGAATTGGTTTTAAAGTGAAATTATAATATATTTTTACCATTAAATCCAATAGTGGTCGTTGGAATTAATTTCACTTTGAAATCAGACTTAAACTAGTGTCAATCTTTTGATACTTATTATTTCATAAAAACACGCTATTTGCTCTAACATCGGAAATTAATTATTAAATTAATTAATGTTACTTATATGTTTTGAATTTTGTAAAATAGACTTTATTTTTGAATTCATAATATCAAATATAGCTTAGGGTGAATTTTTGGGATTTTTCTGAAAAACTTCAATTTTGGATGAATAGTGAAACCACTAAGTGGTGCTTATAAAAACTGATTTTTCCGTTTAAATGAAATTTTGCCATCTTTCTGTTTTGAATTTCAAAAATCCGACATACATGGTTGTCATTAAGAAGTAAAATGTGGTTCAATGGGATAAAAATAATTTCTTGGTGAATAGTAACTTATTAAGTTTTTAATCGCGATTAGAGGTAATTAGTGTAGTTTATGGTAAGAATAATGTTTTAATAAAATGAAATGACCTAGAAACATGTAATACCCTCATTGGATGTGTCATGGCCGACCAAGACAATCCATGGGTCAACTTGGGGACCCCATAGATCCACTTTGGTTGGAAAATGACATAAATATCTTTTTATTTAATGTTAAAGTAAAAATGACACAAACATGAGATGTTTTACTAAAACAATTTTTACATGGGGTTATACAAGTCATATTTTTGACTATAAATATTCATTTGAAATCTAAAAAGATTTCCTACATCATTGTAGTTTTTTTATAATTTCTAGACATTATATAAATTAAATTATTTATGACATCCTGATGATGCAGCGATGACCTCACTATTTAACGATTTCAATAAAATGGAAAGATAATGTAATATCTAAGACCTAAACATGTAAAAAACCTATTGTATGAGTGTATTTAGAACCCTTATCACCTTATCCTAGAAATACATCAACGTGGGACCTTTAAAATCCGAAACGCTTTTGAAAATAAAGTAACATTTTGTAACTTTACAAGACTGCCCCTCCTCTCCTCTTATAAAAGGCCCCCACCTCTACCTCCTTACCCACACTCCAAAAGCCTTTGGCTCGGCCAAAAACTGCCCATATTGTCTCTCCACATCCCTCTCTAACTCCTTGAATCCTCACTTTGGGCAGAAGTCTTCCCAAGGAAGCCTTTGAGCTCAAACCAAAGGGTGTTACCCGATTTTAAGGTAATGTCTTCACTTGTGTTATTTTGTTTTATTTTGCTTCTTCAACCCCCTAAACTCTTTTTATTCATTTATTTGGTAACAAATACAGTATATTAAATATACTAGGATGTTTTTATAAGAATATTTTGAGCTACACTTACACACACCTACATCAAATGGTTAAAGAACATACTGTTTCTGTGGATTGAGAATTTCTGCCTCACGAAACGATGATTGTTCAACAGTCATATAACACCGTAAAAGGTGGCCATTAAGAGTCACTATATTTATATATTATATATAATATGTTTATGTTTCTGTATTTTTCTTTTGTGGAATACATTTATGGTTTCCATTGTGGGTTAACACGATAATTTCATTTTAGGAAGTGCGGACTATCGCCCCCTCAAAGTGATATTATTCGTTAATGCCATATGTGGGATGTATAAAGGGTGGATTTAAAGTTATTATATCTGATTTATGTTACATATAAATGATGAATATAATTCTGGAATTAAAATATACATACCTATCATTTGGTTTTAATTTCATTAATATGACATAGAAATGAAAGTAGCGTTCATGCGTACGTACGGCTTACCGTCTCCATGAACGGTGCATTTCATTTCTTACCTCTAAATGATTATGTAATATTATAAATACATGTATATTCTGGATATATATGATATATATGATATCCAAATCATGAATATAATTATGTATATAATGAACATTTGACCACATGAACAACATGTAATTGTAAGAAGTCCACTTTCGACTAATGAACCAAATATCGACAAAACAAACATTATTAACTTAAATGATTACATAATGTTTATAACATGTAAATAAGTGATATAAAAGGAATAATGAACTAAAAAAATGTTCTTAATAAAGTGGAAATTAACTCAAGTTTATTATTCAGGACGTTAAAGAACGATCGAGTCAAGTTGGACCCGAGGTAAGGGATCCTACTCCTCTCTTTTTTTAAGTACACTCTTTTATGTCATTCCTTCTAAGCTCATCTTTCTTGTTATTGGGATGTTCTATTATATTACTCTTACTCTAATTTTTTATGTTTATATGATGATAGACCCTATTCTCTCTCATTAATCCATTTTGGAAGTTTTGAGTGGCGCCGTTAGGCTGCCGAATTTTCGTAAGAGATCTAACCTCTCTCTTTATCTTTAAGTACTCTTCTTTATGTCACTTCTTTTAAGCTCCTATTTGTTATGATGGGGGATGTTATTTTATATTAATCTTGCTGTACATTTTATTTCAATGTGATGAGATACCCTATTTGATCTCATCAATCCATTTTTGGAAGTTTTAAGTGGCGCCGTTAGGCTGCCGAGTTTTCGTAAGGGATTTTTCATCTCACTTATATTCCCGTGAGATTTATGCTACATTTGCCACAATTTCCTTTGAGTGGTGTATGTACTGACCATTATTATACTAATTTTGTAATATTCTTTCATTTATGAGTATTTACATCAATGTTGTATTGTCCTTCTTTCACAGGGCGTATGTTTCGAATGATACCCATGTCGGTAAGGGAACCTTTCACCCTCCTCTTTTTAAAAGACTTATTTTGTTATGTCTTTTAATTCACATAATATTATTTTGGGATATGTTATTCTATATCCTTATTGATGTAAATTCTATGTCCAAGTGATGAGATACCCTTTTTATCTCTCATCAACTCTTTTTCTGAATTTTGAAGTGACGCCGTTAGGCTGTCTAATTTTTGCAAGGGAACTTCTTAACCCAATTTCGATTCTTTGGGATAAACTTGTACACCTTGAATATTTAATTATATGATTATGTGTGAATGTCCTCTGATTTTTTTACAATTAATATCCACTTATATTTCATGTATTCATTTGTCACACATAGTTATGTAACTGATTTATCCTTAATCCAAGGATACCGTCGTTGTATGGGACTTCGTCTCAATCTCCTTTCATTGAGGCATATTTTGTATTATACACAACTTTCTTTTATAAGGTGTATAAACCCCTTTGACTTTTATGTTTATCCAAAAGGAATCTTTTTTATACGAAGCATTTTACTAAACGAAAAAAGGGAATGTTTTTGTCGTACGTATGCGGCGACAATGACTTCTCCGCCGCCGTGACCATTATTTGCGTTTTGGATTCCTCTACAAGCCATACATTATTTTTAAAAGAAAAATAAATACCATGTTTTAATTTTCTTTTATTTTGGTATTGAAAATGGTTTTCATAATGTTTTTATATCAATGTGTTGTATTGATATCTTGTGATTGAAAGGTGGAAATGTTATGTTTCCTTTATGCACGTTTTATGTGATACGATTATGTTGAGGTTCTTGGGAATTATTATGAAGACGGGTGGTTCCGTGATAAACTAAGGGCAGGTGAGCCCGATATAGCTCTCCAATGCATTGGGTAACGTGAAGGAGTGAAACGTTAAGGTTTCTCCGAAGAGATTTAGGGAATATACTGTGGTGGGTATTCCAAACGTAACCAAGAGGGTTACTCCCTACGTAAGAATGTTATGAATGCCTCAAGTTACCTTTATGTCTTATGATTTCTATGATTTATTCATGATTTTATGAGGTATGTTAAAGTGCTTATGTTTTATGGGTAAAGTGTGATTTCATTCTTATGTATATATGTACTCATGTTTCCTTTCCATATTTTTTATATCCCTTACTGAGATTTTTATGCTCATCCCAAATTTTTGAAATGTTTTTCACAGGTCAAGGGAAAGGTACATGATGTGATGATAGTGTCAAGGATGTGTCAAGAATGAATCCATGTTTTATTTTAAATATGCTCCCGTTGATGGGAAGAATGAATACTTTCTTTTATGTAACCACTTTGTTTAAATGTGGAATGTAATGCAAGTTTCATGATCTAATTCTCTAAAACTCTAAACCTGAAAAGATCCTCAATGTGTAATCTTATAATAACTCAAGATTAAGTAAGGTTTAAGGCTGGGGCCTTATATTTGGTATCAAAGGTTGGTTTAGATAACTTTATAGGTTAGGGTATTCTTTAAGCATAAGTGACATTACCATATTGGCTAGGATTTTAGAAAGTGTCATTGTTTTTAGATAAAGTGAATGAGCAAGTATATCTTAGTGTTTATCTTACTCATTAGTACATGATGGTTATGTTGATATACTCACACTGACCTTTTCGGTTTTAGTAAATGGATGGATCTAGCAGGCACCAAAGAGACAACAGGTTTGAAGGAAACTGTGGTGGTTCTCTGTTTAAGATACTAGATAAAATGGGGGATTCAATGAGGAAACTCGTTGTTTTTCTAAACCAACTATCAAAGAGTCATTATCAACCACTTGAAACTTGGTATGTTCTGTAATGCATCATGTACGAGATGACCAATCGATGTGGAAGTTCAGGTAATAATTATAAAGGTAACCATTAGAGTTTATATGATCCTTACTTTTGAGGTAATTATGGGTATTTGTATGATATGATGGAAAATGAAAGGCATGAGATAAACTTGAGGTTAAAATATGTTATGATCATTTTTGAAGATTTTATCTCGTTTTGGGGAATGTTTTAAAATTATATAGTTTTGGAAAAAGGACAACACGCAGACCGTGTGACAACCCGTCGCGTCGGACAAAGCTGCGGGAATCGAACCCACAACCAAAGTGCAACTGGTATTTATCGCCTACAACTGGACTACGTGAAGTCCCTGGTTAGTTTGACTGATTCTTTTTTAGTTAGATGATTTTATTAATTAAGAGTATGTTGATTTTGGGTTATCTATGGAAATTTATTAACCTATCATGGCGGATATGTGATTAGGTTAATTACTTTTCAATACGAGACATTAAGAGCAACTGATGTTGTTTGGAGATAAATGTTACGATTTTACTTGGAAGACGATGTGACTAAATCCTTCAAATATTTGGGTTTCAATCTTAGTTTGGTTTAATTTGAATAATTTTATTGAAAAATTGATTATAGAATGGTCCTCGTTTAACTTTGGGTTTTTTTGGACAAATTTTGGAGATTAAGCATAGATTTTCTTTTTAAAGGGTTATCCTTTTCTGGATTATCTGACCTTGTACTAACCTTTTTGGTTTTGGATTTGGTTAAAGCCTAAAGACATGGGAAGTATATAGTTCTCTTTGGTGGATTAGGTGATTCTCTAGAAGTTGATTATAGTACTCTTAATGCGAACAAGTCTCCCTAAATACTCGTCTTTTGGAAAAAAATATGAGTTTGATTAAGGAATCTAGTAAAAGCTAAAAGTCAACATGATAAGTGATTATGTTTCCTTATGAATAAATTCCTCAATAAAAAGTAACTTAAATTTTTTTTTGTCTATTATCTTTTCCTACTGGGGAATCGAATACCGTTTAACCCATCACAAGTTTGTGATTTTCTTATGGTTAACTTTCTCCTAAACATGTTTTCTATCACTCTCCCTCAAGAACATGACCCTTTGCTTTTTCTTCCATGTCCGTGTTTTTCTAAATGGAATCCTAGTATGGGTTAACTCGAGTGACCTCTGTACTTATCTTCCTTTATTTTAATGTGATTGTTTTACCGGCTCTTGTTCTGATGTGGGACTTTCAAGGATGTTTCCAAGCTCAATTTTTAAAATTGTGAGGACGCAATTCCCAAAAGGGGGGAAGGATGTAACACCCCAGGTAAATAAAGAATATGACATTTTTATATTTATCCATATTTGTGAATAAAATATTAAAATTACTTTAAAGGGGACGCTATGCTCGATGGCGTACCCAACACGCAACAACGAGTTTCTTGGGAATCTTACGTTGCACTCTAATAATAAAATAATATTATTTTAAATGGTAGTTAACATGTAGCCGTTGTATTGGAGGGAATGGATAGAAATAACTAAAATATGATTATATATGTTTTTAAATGTTTTTAAATTTATCCAATAAAAGATAAAGGCTTAAAATACGGAAAGAATTCAATTTTAGGCGTATATGCCCTAATTTTCACTAAAGGTTCACTTATCGCATTTTGATGGCGAACCGTCATTAAATATAGTTTTTTTCACTCTTATACATTCTATTGGACCAAATAAAACTCTTCTTAATAATTGGGACATCAAAATTTACTTTGTGTAAATTTTTGGTATCTTTCCGATAAAGTTCATTTTTTTAATGAATAGTGTAAAATGTTGCATTTTAATTCAAAACCTCTTTTTAATCTAATTTATTTATATGATTAGATTATCTTTTGAATTGGTTTTAAAGTGAAATTAGAATATATTTTTACCATTAAATCCAATAGTGGTCGTTGGAATTAATTTTACATTGAAATCAGACTTAAACTAGTGTCAATCTTTTGATACTTATTATTTCATAAAAACACGCTATTTGCTCCGACAGCGGGAATTAATTATTAAATTAATTAATGTGACTTATATGTTTTTAATTTTGTAAAATAGACTTCATTTTTGAATTCGGAATATCAAATATAGCTTAGGGTGAAGTTTTGGGATTTTTCTGAAAAACTTCAATTTTTGATGAATAGTGAAACCACTAAGTGGTACTTATAAAAACTGATTTTTCCGTTTAAATGAAATTTTACCATCTTTCTGTTTTGAATTTCAAAAATCCGACATACATGGTTGTCATTAAGAAGTAAAATGTGGTTCAATGGGATAAAAATAATTTTTTGGTGAATAGTAACTTATTAAGTTTTTAATCGCGATTAGAGTTAATTAGTGTAGTTTGTGGTAAGAATAATGTTTTAATAAACTTAAATGACCTAGAAACATGTACTACCCTCATTGGATGTGTCATGGCCGACCAAGACAATCCATGGGTCAACTTAGGGACCCCATGGAGCCACTTTGTTTGGAAAATGACATAAATATCTTTTTATTTAATGTTAAAGTAAAAATGACACAAACTTGAGATGTTTTACTAAAACAATTTTTACATGGGGTTATACAAGTCATATTTTTGACTATAAATAGTAATTGGAAAGCTAAAAAGATTTCCTACATCATAGTAGTTTTTTTATAATTTTTATACATTAAATAAATTAAATTATTTATGACATCCTGATGATGCAGTGATGACCTCATTATTTAACGATTTAAATAAAATGGAAAGATAATGTAATATCTAAGACCTACACATGTAAAAAACCTATTGGATGAGTGGATTTAGAACCCTTATCACCTTATCCTCTAAATACATCAATTTGGAACCTTTAAAATCCGAAACTCTTTTGAAAATAAAGTAACATTTTGTAACTTTACAAGAGTGACCCTCCTCTCCTCTTATAAAAGGCCCCCACCTCTACCTCCTTACCCACACTCCAAAAGCCTTTGGATCGGCAAACCCCTGCCAATTTTGTCTCTCCACATCCCTCTATAACTCCTTGAAGCATCACTTTGGGCAGAAGTCTTCCCGAGGAAGCCTTTGAGCTCAAACCAAAGAGAGTTACCCGATTTTAAGGTAATGTCTTCACATGTGTTCTTTTGTTTTATTTTGCTTCTCCAACCCCCTAAACTATTTTTATTCATTTATTTTGTAACAACTCTAGTATATTACATATACTAGGATGTTTTTATAAGAAGATTTCGAGCTACACTTACACACACCTACATTAAATGGTTAAAGAACATACTGTTTCTGTGGATGGAGAATTTCTGCCTCACGAAACGATGATTGTTCAACACTCATATAACACCTTAAAAGGTGGCCATTAAGATGTCAATATATTTATATATGATATATAATATGTTTATGTTTCTGTATTTTTCTTTTTTGGCATACATTTATGGTTTCCATTGTGGGTAAAAACGATAATTTCATTTTAGGAAGTGCGGACTACCGCCCCCTCAAAGTGATTTGATTCGTTAATGCCATATGTGGGATGTATAAAGGATGGATTTAAAGTTATTATATATGATGTATGTTACATATAAATGATGAATATAATTCTGGAATTAAAATATACATACCTCTCATTTGGTTTTAATTTCATTAATATGACATAGAAATGAAAGTAGTGTTCATGCGTACGTACGGCTTACCGTCTCCATGAACGGTGCATTTCATTTCTTACCTCTAAATGATTATGTAATATTATAAATACATGTATATTCTGGATATATATGATATATATGATATCCAAATCATGAATATAATTATGTATATAATGAACATTTGACCACACGAACAACATGTAATTGTAAGAAGTCCACTTTCGACTTAAGAACCAAATTTCGACAAAAAAAACATTATTAACTTAAATGATTAAATAATGTTTATAACATGGAAATAAGTGATATAAAAGGAATAATGAACTAAAAAAAGGTTCTTAATAAAGTGGAAATTAACTCAAGTTTATTATTCAGGACGTTAAAGAACGATTGAGTCAAGTCGGACTCGAGGTAAGGGATCCTACTCCTCTCTTTCTTTTTAGGTACACTCTTTTATGTCATTCCTTCTAAGCTCATATTTCTTGTTATTGGGATGTTCTTTTATATTAATCTTACTGTAATTTTTTATGTTCATATGATGAGAGACCCTATTCTCTCTCATCAATCCATTTTGGAAGTTTTGAGTGGTGCCGTTAGGCTGCCGAATTTTCGTAAGAGATCTAACCTCTCTCTTTCTCTTTAAGTACTCTTCTTTATGTTACTTCTTTTAAGCTCCTCTTTGTTATGATGGGGGATGTTATTTTATATTCCTCTTTCTGTACATTTTATTTTAATGTGATGAGATACCATATTTGATATCATCAATCCATTTTTGGAGGTTTTAAGTGGCACCGTTAGGCTGACGAGTTTTCGTACGGGATTTTTCATCTCACTTTTATTCCCGTGAAATTTATGCTACATTTGCCAAAATTTCCTTTGAGTGGTGTATGTACTGACCATTATTTTACTCATTGTGTAATATTATTTCATTTATGAGTATTTACATCAATGTTTTATTGTCCTTCTTTCACGGGGCGTATGTTTCGAAAGATACCCATGTCGGTAAGGGAACCTTTCACCCTCCTCTTTTTAAAAGACTTATTTTGTTTTGTCTTTTAATTCACAAAATATTATTTTTGGATATGTTCTTATATATCCTTATTGATGTAAATTTTATGTCCAAGTGATGAGATACCCTTTTTATCTCTCATCAACTCTTTTTTTGAATTTTGAAGTGACACTGTTAGGCTGTCTAATTTTTGCAAGGGAACTTCTTAACCCAATTTCGATTCTTTGGGATAAACTTGTACAACTTGAATATGTCGTTCTATGATTATGTGTGAATGTACTCTGATTGTTTTACACTTAATACCCACTTATATTTCGGGTATGCTTTTGTCACACATAGTTGTGTAATTGATTTATCCTTAATCCAAGGATACCGTCTTTGTATGGGACTTCGTCTCAATCTCCTTTCATTGAGGTATATTTTGTTTTATACACAACTTTCTTTTATATGGTGTATAAACCCCTTTGAATTTTAAGTTTATCCAAAAGGAATCTTTTTTATATGAAGCATTTTACTAAACAACAAAAGGGAATGTTTTTGTCGTATGTTTGCAGCGACAACGACATCTCCGCCGCTGTGACCATTATTTGAGTTTTGGCTTCCTCTACAAGCCATACCTTCTTTTTAAAAGAAAAATAAATACCATGTTTTACTTTTCTTTTATTTTGGTATTGAAAATGGTTTTCATAATGTTTTTATATCAATGTGTTGTATTGATATCTTGTGATTGAAAGGTGGAAATGTTATTTTTCCTTTATGCACGTTTTATGTGATACGATTATATTGAGGTTCTTGGAAATTATTATGAAGACGGGTGGTTCCGTGATAAACTAAGGGTGAGTGAGCTCGATATAGCTCTCCAATGCATTGGGTAATGTGAAGGAGTGAAACGTTAAGGTTTCTCCAATTAGATTTAGGGAATATACTGTGGTGGGTATTCCAAACGTAACCAAGAGGGTTACTCCCTACGTAAGAATGTTATGAATGCCTCAAGTTACCTTTATGTCTTATGATTTCTATGATTTATTCATGATTTTATGAGGTATGTTAAAGTGCTTATGTTTTATGGGTAAAGTATGATTTCATTCTTATGTATACATGTACTCATGTTTCCTTTCCATATTTTTTATATCCCTTACTGAGCTTTTTATGCTCATCCCAAGTTTTTGAAATGTTTTTCACAGATCAAGGGAAAGGTACATGATGTGATGATAGTGTAAAGGATGTGTCAAGAAAGAATACATGTTTTATTTTAAATATGTTTCCGTTGATGGGAAGAATGAATACTATCTTTTATATAACCACTTTGTTTAAATGTGGAATGTAATGCAAGTTTCATGATCTAATTATCTAAAACTCTAAACCTGAAAATATCCTCAATGTGTAATCTTGTAATAACTCAAGATTAAGTAAGGTTTAAGGCTGGGGCCTTATAATGGATCTTGATAGAATCGTATTGACATTGAACATGAAGTTGAATTTGCTAACTATGAGGACCAAATTGAATAATGAAAAGAATGAAATATATCTGGATTATTCCAAATCTGTTATCCTAAAATATTATTTATAACATATACTCTGAAATAAATATACACTCACCAAAATAAGGAATGATATAGTTTACTAATATCTGGAGTGATGGATACCCTAGCAGATATAATTATCTATTTCAATCATGTGAGATATTTTGATATAGAAACCAATGGAATTGTATCAATGAAATGTGAATTTTTTTAGGTTCATAAAATAATAGAATAAAGAAGTGAATATATGAGGATAAATGTAGTATACAATTAAAATAAATAAATCTCATCGTACTGATCCATTTATAGTATGTCTCCAAAATTTTGGTGAACATAAGAATTATTTTAGTCAATTAGCACTTGTAAATGTTTACCCCAAGACTATGGATGGATGTATGTTGAAATAAAATGGTAAAATAATATATTTATTAAGAATCAATTTTTAAATTTTAGGATCATTTTTACCAAAGGTATTTAGGTTATCAGAATCATGAAACAAATAGATATTTTTTTAAATTTTAGAATCACATGTTTCTCCATTAACTTATGATTTATGGATATAATAATAAGTTCATGATTTTAAGGTTTATGATATGTAAAAATTAATAAACAACATTTTAAATAACTGATAAAAATATAACATTATTAATGATATTTATGTAAATCATTTATTAAAGTATAACCATTGGTTTATTTTATGAATGAGTTATTTGATGTAGAATTCCATTAATTTTTATTATTTTTAAGATCCAATTTTTTTTAACCATTATGGAATATCTTATCATTTATTATATAGGATTACTGATTTATAATTTTTTTTTAAATTTTTATAGATTATATTAATAGGGTTTTAGAACAAGGAAAACCACTATGATTGGTGACACTAGTTGCATCTGACAAGGATGTGAGGCAAGAACCCACAATAAAAGGATTCTAGGTGTTTAACACCGAAAAATGTTCTATGGGATTTTCCCATTAATAATAATTTTTTAAGTAAAATATTTTATAATCAATAATAATGTATTATATTTCATAACTTTTGATAACCATAACTGTTTTGTAAAATATTTAGAGATAGGCAGGGTGAGTTTTAATATATTTATTGATGTTATGTTCTATTAATACTGAATTTTAGTATCTCATGAATAAAAAATACATTTTTGGTATTCATTTATTGGAGTAATAGTTTAATTATAATTTTTTTGAATCGCGTCGAAAAGATTAAGTCAGTCATAAGAAATAAACACATATCAAGTAAGTATATTTCCGCCGAGATTAAAATAATTAATTAAATTTAAAATAAGGATCTCAAAAAAATTCATCTTATTAACTTCATATAAGATAAATCCAATGGTCTCTCAAATAATCAAATAATTTTTTATGTACCTTAATTTCGATTTATCCTTTACATTATTGTGACAAATGATCATTATTACTCTATATAATTTTTGTCTCATTTATGTCATTTAATATAATCACATTCTGTAGATTTTTATAGATAGAAACTGTGTTATTTTTTATTCTATATGAGGATTTTACTTCCCTTTCACTATTATTAACTATATATTTTATTAAACCTTTTTATGATGTTTGTTTTTCAAAAATGGTATTTATAAATTTTCCAACCATGATTACCATGTTCATGTTTAAACTTTCAGAAATCAATTTATTTATGTTGGGATTAATGTAACACCATGAAATTATAAAATTATGACATTTTATTTGATAAATTATGTAACATTAAACACCAATATTAAACTACACATGAAATATATTTCATGAAATTTAATATATATTATAGCTTGTGGAACACGCAACCCCATGTCAAAATGGACTGAAATATAGTATAATGTTATATCCTAGTCTCTAAATTGGAGGGTTTGGATTGTAATAACATAATTATTAAAATTATTTTTATCTAATTAATAGAAATATAATAACTATCATTTAAAATAACATGAATTTTTTTTAAACTGTATTTTTAAAAAATATATTTTGTTCACACATAGTGAAGATATTATGAAATTAATTTCTAATTTTTTTTAAACTATATTATGAAAATTAATTTTATTTTTGAAATCAGCATATAAAATTAATATTATGATAATTTTTTTGTATTTTTCTAAAATGTTTCACTTTTAATGAATAGGGGAAAATACCAAAATTTTTTAACACTTCCCATACATTTTAATTTTGTATAAATGTATATAATTTTTTTAGTTAGTATTAAAAAATTTTTATCTATTAAATTAAATAATAACAATTCTAGTTTATTAGAATCATTTTCATATTGAAATTTCATATAAAACATGGTAAAATTATGGACATTTCATCTTTGAAATCTAAGTTTTTCATCACATCTTTGAGATTAATTTTAAATTATAAATATAAAATTAAATGATTAAAATATTGAAATTGAATTAAATATTTTTAATAAAAATAATTAATATTATCTGAGAATGTAAAAATATTTTTTAAAATAATAATTAGTTAAAAAAATTCGATTACCGCAGTTAAATAAAATAATGATTTAATGGGGGATTAAGAAAAAATATAATTGTTATATTAAAAATAATACCATTATAAAATACATTTTTTCCATTTTTAGAAACGATAATGTATAATTCTTTATAATAGTCCACTTTTAACCCTTGTGCATTTTTAATATCGTGGGTACAAGTATTTCTTTTAAAAAATTACCATTGTGCCACTCACCTCACTTATAAAATCTACCCCTCTCATCTCATATTCACTTCTTAATTACCTTTTATTACTTCCAATACTTTACCAATAACTTAATGACTACCCTCATATCATCCTTGAAACCTTATTTTTGTAAAAAAATCTATCCTTTGTAGGATTTTGGGGTATGCCTAAGGATGTTTTCAGGGGAAGATAAAACATTCTTCACAAAGAATCATTATTTTATTTCAACCACAAACTCCATAAATTCACAATATTTAGTTAGAATATGATCTAATTAGAATACTAAAAATAATTTTATGTTTCTTATATTATTTTATCAATATTAAACTACACCAACATCCATAAAATGTGTTTTGAAACCATAATTCATGGGTACAAAATAATACCACCTCATGAACTAATGTCATTTGTTTTCCCCATAACTCATTTAAAAGTTTTGAATGATGATGGTTATATAGATTATATATGATATTTGTAACATATCTATACCTCTGATGTCATTATATCATATATATGTTTTTACATTTCATTCCTCATATGTTTACATTGCTCATATTTACGGTGGACTACAACCTCAGAAAATAATGTGATTTGTTTTTCACAGAATATTTATATGGAAGGTAGTAAGGATACATTAAATGAATATATAGTATATAAATGACATAATTATTATATTAATGAAATATATATAAATATATAATTATAATATTACCTTTAATTTATTGCCTTTAAACTCACTGTATGATGATAACATCATTCATGTATGTGTGGACAATCGCCTTTACGATGTAATGTGACACATTCCTTTCATCAAAATACAACATGAATTATAATAATAAGTATAATATAGTATGTAATATTATATTTTTACCATTATATAATAATAAAATATTACTTTCCACCTTTCTATAAGGATCTTCGAAAAATGGAAGTGATATGCATACATATATACGGGTTAACATCTCCAAGACTGTAACATACTTGATTTCTCAATGCCATAATTCTTGATCGGTATTAACTATATAATTGATGTATAAATATGATTTTTATTTCTTGATTATTATTCTTTATATTATTAGACTATAAATTATTTACATGAACCAAAACATTCATGACAATGAAAGAATGATAAAACAAGGAAATTAACACCAAATACAACGAGAACAATGAATTATTATTAATGAATAGGTGAAAAGATTTTATAAAAGTTACATATATGATATTATAAATATTAATATATATATATTATTAGTTAATAACATTATTAAAAATAGTATAATTTAGGTTAAATCACAATCAATCGAAAGGAAGCGTAAGGTATGTGACTTCATCTCAATTTCTAATTGAAGAGGAATAATTTAATGTTATGCACCAAATTTATAACATTTTAAGTATATAAAACTCATGTAACATGAAATACCGCAATTAAATAATTATTAATTGAGTTTTATTTTTAAAATCTAATGACATCATGCACATTTATTTTGAATTAAAATGTACCATGTTGTTTATAATTTCAAAACTCAATTTCTTTTCATTGCGTTAAATCACTTCTTTGTTTTCATTGAAATTATATGATTATGTGTGTAAATAATTTTGAAAAGAATATGTTGTGTTTACAGTTTTTATAGATGTATTTACATTTTATAATCATAATAAACTAAATTTTTAAACATCACCTTAATGTTATATTTTTTAACTATTTATTTCACAACCTCATTTAATCGGGAATTTTTATACTAAAGATATCATTGAAGGAAATTATTTGACAATTTATTAATAAAGAAAATTCCATTTTATATAATATATTTATTCATTATTTTTTCATATAATATTAATATTTTGAACTCATTTTTTCACAAAATGATTGAGATAATATTTTCTATTAAATTTATCATCATTTCTATCTTTAGTAAGAAATAATTTTTCTTTAATACTATATTTCTAAAAATGTTTTAAATATTGATTTTTTCCTTTTCCAAAAAATTTATTAAAATAATTTCTAAATTTATTAACTTTTTACGAAATATTTTCAAATGAATATTGGTTGAAACCAAATTTACGAATGTATTATGGTGTAAGTGGTTGAATTTTATAATATATTGGGTTATAAGATCCTAAGAAACCTAAGAAGAAACCAAAATAAACATTCATATGATGATGCTAATTTAGATATGAAGTGTCCAGATTGGATTTGAAGTTATTGGAGTATAAATTATTTTGAGATACAATAGTAAATTCAATTTAAATATAATGAGTTGATCCTTGGTTATCACATAAGTTGTATTTGATGAATTTCTATTCCAATTATTTCAATGTCTAATATTTGAGTGTTTCCATCAATGGAATATGAACATCTTAAATCAATCACATAATTTTGAGTCTTAATTATTCTATGTCTAGTCACCTATAAAATTGTAGGCTGATATTCATGAGCACTCCAAGGTAGTGGATCTTATTTAACTCATGATGTCTAGCCTTAAAATTATTGAGAACAGAAATGAAGGAACATAATTGATTGAAGATATCAAAAAAATATTTGATTAGGGATTATTAAAATGATAAATAACAGATAATAAATTCCCTTTATACTCCATTGGATAAACCCTCTATAGGGTTATACATAAATTGATGCAAATATATGTAAGAAGTAGACTCAGGAGGGTGGAATTGATGAAGAAAACTGAGAAATAACCATCAATCCACTATTGTGTGACAAAATTCACAAGTGTCTATGTGAATAAGTTTACATATTGATAAAATTATATCAAATTGATATTGAAATGAATAAAATAAAATAATAATAATAACAACTTTTATTACGAAATGACCATGAAAAAAAGTATGCAAAACAGAAATTAACAATGCGATTACAATATGAATTCTTTAAATTATGATTAAAAAAAAACATGTATCCAAATAACTTAACCACAATATCCATATATATTCATATAAGGATACATACTTAAAAAAAAATAATAAATTCCTCCAACAGTAATTGGGAGACTAAATAAGATGGTGGGAATTAAATGAGATTTGACTTCTTTAATATTAACCAGAAAATTCATCAAGATTCATCCACCATTTTTTCATTGAAATATTTTATTATATATGGATGAATAAAGGATATAAATAGAAAATATATGTATTCTTCCATATTTCCTATAATATGTATCAAAATTTTAGGCCAATAGGATCAACTATTTTGATTTTATGTAGGAAATGTTTGGATAATTTTATGGACACTTAATCTAGGGGAAAAATTAATTGTCAACTTAGGATTTCAGGATCTCATTAAATACTTCATAATTATCTATAAATATGGTATAATAAATTTATGACCATAATTTTACAATTATAAATTTAAAATGATGGATATCTAGTCTTTAATTGTGGGATCCACTCTTATATGATGGTCCGAAGTCCCACTATGATTTGTTCAGAAATTCTTATATTCATTGCAAAAAAATATCCAATATCAATTGATATTTACCCATCTATCCTAAAAGACCAAAATTTAAAACATGATTTATCAATAATATCCTGAAATAGAAAAAATAAATAATGTATAAATGTTTTTCCACAAACATATGATTTATTTGGAAAAAAATTTCCCCTTAAACACAAGTTGCACATGTGATGGAAAATGAAGTTCAATTTATATAATAAACTAAATTTGGTGTTTATTGAATTTGGAATAAGTGAATATTTCATTATAACAAATGAATATTACCCTATATTAATGGCTAGTCACACCCCTCTACATGAGTTTATATTGTTCCTTACAAAATTTTTGTCAAAAATATGAAATTCAATTCTATTATTATATATAACTTTATACCACAATGAAAACCAAAATACATGTTGTCAAAAAATCATGAATCCCATTAAAATAATTTCATAGAATATATTTTCACAAGTATATCTCAATCTAAATCCCATTCCATTGAAGAAATTAACTACCACATTTCATCCAACTTCTATTAAAAATGATGATGTGTTGTGCATCTCAAAAGACGTGGTTCATTTTTTCTTATTTAGGGGAGATAATTTGAAGCCTAATGTTGTAATCACATTAAACCATATGATGAATATCTTATTTTTTTTTATTAATTTTTATATTTTTATATTTTTTGGTTTTTTACTAAAATAGAGATGAAAATAATATATTTGTGAAAGGAATATATGGGGTTACAGTCCCAAAGTGCTAGGAACAAAAAATATTGTCTTTTAAAAAATATAAAATAGAGGTTTCAATTAATACTCTAGGTATGGGAAAAAAGGAGTCACGATCCACAACATTCGGACTACACATATTTGGACTAAATATTTATCTATGCTCTCATAGTTTTCATTTGTTGTTAGAAACTGAAATTTAACTAGAAAGGACCCCAAACCCCATGCTACGATGAAAGGGACTCAAGAACCTGAATTTTGGAATTTTGATTAATGTGATGAAAATTTAAATGTTTAAAATTAACATCAGACAACCAAACATTCTTAAAAAAGCTCATGAACATATACATGCATTAAATTCATAATAATGTCATTTAAAATCATTTGAAATTTTGTTTTCATGTTTTAAAATGTAAATTAATGAATTCAAGGATAATGAATTGTAAATTGTTTTCTTAAAATTGAATTTTTATCTTAAAATTCCAATTTGTTTTTTTAAAAATCACACATTTTCACTCCCCCAAACATAGAATGAAACCTCCATTTTTTGTAATAGAATAGGGGAAGATATTATAATTAAGATGAATTAGGGGAATGTGTAAATTTAAATGAAATCATGGAATTAAACAACCTGGTTTGACGTTGAAGACCCATCAATAATATATTTATCAAATTAGCTTCAGCACATAAGTGGAATCCTTGGAGATTATTGATTTATAGATTTGAAATCCGGAATGTATTTGTTTTATTTCAAAATATTATAATTTGGAAGCTTTTTAATCTCACAGAAAATAATTTTTAGATCATAATGGAAACCCCAAGGGTATTCCCTTAACAAAAAAACAAAAACACACACAAAAAGTCAAGGTTTTAGTTGGGTTTCCTCCCAGGAAGTGCTTAGTTTAAATTCATTTTCATGACAGGGACCCCCCAACATACCCAATAGAAAATTTTAAAATATCATGAATTATATTTATCACAACATCCATTAGATCATGATTGAGTCTATATTGGGGTTTATGGGAATGTTTTGAAATTAATTGGAGAAAAATCATATTTGGCCTAGTGAATGGGATAATCACATGAATATCAAAAAAAGGTTCATCCAATTCCATTTTAAATCTTATATAAAATATAAAGTGGAATTTTCTTTTCATTATCCATTAATATAAGATGTAATTAAAATTTATTTGTTTCTATTATGCATTATGAACAAATAAAAGGGATAGAGAGGGTGGACCTTTAATTCGGGACTCGGTAAGGTAGAAGTTTCGTACATAAGTTGAGATATTAAATTTTACAAAGATTCAGTTTCAAAATATGTTATCATAACAGGTTCCCATTGAATAGAAGTTTGATCCAAAAAAAATTATGGATTATTTTCATAAATTGATATGGACTTGATGTTAATGGATTCCCCCAATGGTTCAGTGATCTTTTATCCTATAAAATCACTATTGGAACCATCTAATGGAGAATAAATCCATGTATACAAGTTTCTCTCATGTGAATATAATAAAATTGATTACTATTTATTTATACATCCATCAACAACTATGTGATCGATTTCAGGTTTATATCCAATTATACATATGAAATTAACCTCATAAACTTATTCATCATCACTAACATGAGAGCTCAGGTCATATATGATGACATTAAGGCTCATGTTTCTAATGGTTATTTCTATGTTATAATTCTTAAAAGTGATGACAGAGTTGATTATTTATAAGAAGGGCCAACCATGAATTTTGGGGGTTTTCTCCCAACGATCTAATCATGGGTGATTTTTATGGACAATGGAGTCAGTATTATAAATGAAAATTTCAGATTTCAATATAAGATCCTTCAAGATAACCTTTGGAATAGAAACACTATGATCAGTGAGTTTGTGTGAGACATTATTGGATTAAAGATCATCATGACCTAACAAAAAATACATTGTATATGGAATAAGGTTCAATCTAGCTCCTAAACCATATAAGACCGTGATTAATTTTTCGATCTATGGACTTGGTTTTTTTTATGAAAACATTATCTTTAATCTAAACATGTCTTTCCAGTATATGCAGTATAAAGGTATGTTTTGTATTGCATCAAGATGAGGTATGTTAATCATAACTTCTATCATGATTTCACTCAATGTTTTAGTTAGTTTGGGTTTGTAATTTCATCTCACATGTATAGAGAATGGATAAGGATACATCATTGTTTTGGGGGGGGGGGGGAGGGTTCTTCGTCACCATTATCAAATATATTTTTAGATTCAATGATATTTTCTTCATGATTTTATTGAGATATTAAATAATTGGGTGTTTTAGGAAGGGTTGGTTTATTTTTTTAATGGTTTTCCCACTCCATAATGTAGTAACCTCATTGATTTGTTTATGAGAGGATTTTGTGTAACAAGATTCTCCCATCACGGTTGGGGGAGGAACAACCTATGTAAGAAAAGATTCATTTTTAGTTTTTAATGGTTAATTTTAATGTTTATTTAATGATAATTCTGAGTTAATTATTTCCAAACCTTAAACATTTAATCAATAATTGGTTGAGGGACATATAGGTAAGGAGGATTTCAGTTCGGTTTACCCGAAGTGGATAATTTGAAAGTTGGATGAAATATTGATTAGGTTTCTTGATAGGTTGTTGGAATTTGAATTGTGGATTTTGGTATTTGACTGGTTGTGATTCAAACTGGTTATGTGCTTGATAATTTTGTTAAGGGTATGGGTTTAGAAATTTTGGTTGTGTTGGTTGTTTATTTTCATTTCAATGGAATCTGGGATGGTCATTATACCATTGATTTACTGTTTTGGGGTAATTTGGATTTTCATAGTTAAATGAATTAACCTAATCTAATGGTCCTAATAAATTGAAATACTTGATTAAAGGAATTGTAAAAAATTATTGGTATTCTGATCATGTTTGTCACAAATTTGGTATACAAGCTCAACTATTGGGATTTTGTGGGCATTCCATTGATCGATGTCCTTGAACTTCCTAGTGAGTGAATTATTTTTCTCTATGGTATTCTTATTCTCTATGATTGTTCATTACAACATATTTTTATGGATTCTCATAGTATTTTGATATTCATAATCATTGGACTTGTTTAGAAATATTTTCAAATACTCATAATCATCATTTGGGGCTCTGTTTTTTGAATGTTCCATTCCACAACATGTTAATAAACAGTTTTTCCAGTACCAAAAACCTTCTAGAATATTATATCTTGTTAAATAATTGAGAAACCACTATTTGATCACATATTTAATGTGTATTTGATATTTTCCCATGTTTCATAGAATTCTTCTCCCCCTTTTTCAATAAAAAAATTGGATTCACTTTTTATGTAAAAATATTTTGGGTTGGGGGAGGTATTTTCGATACAATCTCATTGTAGTCAGTCCCAAGTGTGATTGGTTGATTGACTCAATTTTTTTAGTAAATTCATTTCCTGATCTGTGAGATAAAATTTAATGGGTGTCATTTTAGCTGATTCAATTTGATTTATTGGGAACATGGTATGAATAATTTCATTGAGTTCATCGACGTGTAGTTAAGTAATGACAAACTCCATCCATTATTTGGACACATTTTGACCCTATCCTACCTTGGATAAAATTTTGTTAATTATTTAAGCCAAATTTCATAGGTAAAAATTGGGTGTAATTTCCTTTTAAAATTTTTACATGAAACCACTACTTCTCCACTATAAATATGAATTCGCCTTTCTAATTATTCACACCCAACAAGCCTTTTGGTTCAACCAAACTCGACTCAAATAAGTTTCCAAATTCCCCAAATTCATCCATGAATCCAAAGGTGGGGAAAAAATACACCCATTTAATCCCTATTATTAAAAACAAATGGATTTCCCAATGATGAGGAGGTTTTTACAAGTAGAACTAGAGTATCAACATAAAGAAAAAGGGATTTCTAGTCTCTCTTTTATTTCTATGATATTTAAGTTTTATTTTACACTCGTTTATTTTTTGTAGTTCATATAAGATCTATGAATTTATTCTATGATTATTATACATAAATTTACTATTATATATATATATATATATTAATTTTATGATCACTCTTTCATGGGTTTTAGGTTTCAAAATTTACCAAACCAGTAATGTAGTGTTGTCTTTATTTTCCTTCTTTGATACACATCAAATTCAATACACCAATATTTATCTATGAGTTGTATACCCTACCCCTTGAAATTCTATATCATGAATAAAATTATTTTAATGATATTTCAATCTTAATGTAACTTCATTTTCATACAAGGGATGTTTGGTTCAATATTACCATGTGGTCATATTTTATTACAAGAATCACATAGTTAGTTGGGATTGATTGTGATTATTATTTTATTGATGAAATATAATGATCCATATTTCATTATCACTCTTGAGTTTGGTTCTCCTTTGGTTACTCATGATTTGTTCGTATATTATTACCATTTTCAACTATTTGGTACATAACATTATTAACAATTATTTTAAAAAAATATGATTTTATTTATCTCTACAGTCATATACCTATTTTCTAAAAAACCATGTTTTCAAAATAAAAATTTGAATTTGAATTTAAGAATATATTTTGATTTCATTTTCAAGGGAAATGAATTTAAATTTATTTTATGGATTTCAAACATTCCATTGTATATTTTTATGTTTATATTCATGAAAATGATTTTAAAATGATTTTATGTTTAAAAAAAATCAATGACGAAAGGATATTTTCCATATGAAATATTTTTAAAAGATCTTTCAAAATTGTTTTAATTAATGATGACATCCATTGTTATTAATCATGATTTTATAAGGAAATGGATCACATGTTCCATTCATATTCTTTCTCTAAATGGATTATGTATTGATGGAATTATGTCTATAAAACATGTTTCTCTTTCACAAGTTATTGGTTTATGAAACATGATCCCCTTAAACAGATTATATTCTTATGAAACTCGATTCTAATAATGGGATATGATTTGTGTCAATTATTATGAAAATTATCATTCTTCAATATATTATGATATGATAACTTCTATATGATACCCATTTCATTTATTGGGTATGATATCATTGTTTATTATGTTACGAAACATGTGTGTACGATTTTATTATGATATTTGTGGGAACTATATATCCCACTAATGAACTGGTTAATGATTTATATCTCATGAGATAAATAATGGAAACATGTTGAGGGGATTAATCCAAAATTGGAAACAAGTGCATCCTGATAAAAAATGGGAAACATGTGTGTTATGATCAACTATGTTATGATGTGGAAACCCGATCCACTATAGGATTATTGGGAATCCAAATAATCATGGTAAAGATGGGGAAACTCAATCCACTATGGGAAGATTGGGAATCAAGATTAACTATGGGAATATGGTGAATCTCAATCCACTATGGGAATATGGGGAAACCATATCCCTTATAAGGAATGGACTATGACTTGGGATGGTTATGGGTAAAGCACATTAGTTATAATCCCCATGAAGTGCCCATATATGTATTGTAAATGAGTCTTTACTTATATGGAATGTTTTCATATAATTATGGGTTTGATTGAAATTCAATTTAGTATTCCTAAGATATGATCACATGGTTCATGTTAATGATTATATTATGATTCATATCTTATGAACTACTATTCTTTATTCAATTTCTTATGTTTTTTAGATTATATATGCAGGTGTTGATCATAAAATTTGATTCCCATGTTTTTATACCCAATGTTCATGATATTATTACAAATTTATATTATTTTACCTTACTGAGAATTTGAGATCAGCCATATCGTATGTTTCTTGATTTCAGGTTATGAAGAATGGTTTAATGATAGATTATTAATTGAGATGATATTTAAAGGGGATGTTCATGACCATTAACCAAACTAGAAGAATGTGTTCTGATTTTCCTAAGATACCAAACTAATATGGTAATCGTGAATGTGATTTTTTAATGTGATGAATATTAATCTAAATTGATTTAATGTCTATGTATGTTATTATTAGGAAATTTTGGGGTGATAAAAATTCCTCAATAAACAAGAAGATAATTCTTTTAATTTGGTAATTGAAGAAAAACATATCAAAGTAATAATTCATGAACACATGTTCAAAGGGACGAACCCATGAAGGATGGTGTGAACAATGAAGGGTAAATCCCTTTATTAACCACCATATTTCATGGCATTCCACCCCTCAGTGAATTACTCAAATATGGAAATTGTTTTTGGAGGAGGGTGGCATCAGCAATTTCTATGAATAAACTAAGTCATTCATGGGGTGAGGCTATGATTTTAAACCCACTAAATGACACTCACCATGAACAAAATCATTCATAGGAAAAATGATGAATCATTTCCTAACATAATCTAAATGAATTAATTTACTGGGATAGGCAAGGATTTGGGAAACCAAAAAATTATCCCTCCTACAGGCTATGACCATTTGGGATGCTAAAAGAGATACTCCATGACCCACCATGGATTACAGACAATGATGGTATCCATTTTCTCTGTATCTATACAATAGTAAAAAGGTGAACCAAAATCTAGATAGAATCATGGATGGTGGGAAACAATCCGAAGAATGAATCTTTAGAGATAAAAAGTGAGACACTTCAAAAGACATAATCATTCAATGATTCTACATTGGTGAATCTTTCTGCATAAAATTAAAGAGGAAATTAAATCTCATTCACTAGTCTGTGAACCCAAAAAACCTTCTGTATACGTAATTCCTATAGGAAGAAAACCATTTTACCTTTTTTTCATATGCATCCTATATAGAAAAATTATATGACGGTGGAACCCAACCCCACGTAGAAAATTTATATATAGAAGTATCTCAACTACAAGAATAAAAATTCTATGAAGATGGAACCTATCCTTGCCTAGAATAATGCTATGCAGACCAAACCCCATACTGCACATCGTAACTATACATGGATGGCCCATTTTACTACTTTAAAATAAGATATGTAGAGGGAACCCCCCAGGGGAATATTCTATTTAGATTGGGGCATCCCAGGGCAATCTTCTCTCTAACTCCAATTGTCCTATTTCAGGGCATCATCAACCCCCAAATTAGCCCCTCTGTGAACCATTCCAATGGCATTAGGAAAATTCCACATCCATATCCACTAGAGATGTATGATATGATCATCAATCACATCATCATGTAATTATTAGTTTACATACCCATGGTAAGAAGAGTTTTTTGGGTTACCCTATAAAAATGTGGACCCTAGGAATGAACTTGAGTCAACATTCCCATTCTAAGGATGGTTCTGACCATTAGTTGATCATGTGAACCTGCATGTTTTAGAGATAAATGGGAACCACAATCCCTTTTATTTTATGATGTCATTTTAAAACATTCATCGTTTTTCTCGATAAAATTTATAGGGAACTCCTTTTGAGGTATGCCTGTAACTTTTCAAGCAGGATATTGTACTTTTTATCCTCTTTTCCTACACCTAAGATGTATTTGTATAGGTCTCCAAATGTGACTTTCCATTATATGAAAACAATAGAGGGAATGTGAATATTCAATCGTCTCTCTCCTTCTTCCATTGAGATCTAAAACCACCCATCCGTTGATGGAGTGGGATATGCATTTTTTAGATATACTGTCTCCTCTTCTTTATCACCCTGATCATGAATTACATGATCATAGAGGTTGGTGGTGATCATGATATTTTCATTATCACAAGGAGACTCATATGGGCCTTCCACATGGTATAAGTCGAAAAATCATACATAACCATACAAGGGCCACATTCATAATGAATTAGTGTCAAATGGTAAGATTCTATGAATAATACTTTACCAATAACTCAAATTATAACTCTATAAAGTGTAACCCAATATCATACCATTCTAAGTGGTATTTGATTCCAAACATAATGGGATACATAGGAAGCCACCCTGAGGTCCTAAACTGACACCCAAAACCTCCCTAATTTTCTTCGAACAATTATCCAAGTAGGTTTATTCCATTTGGAAGTCTATATCATTTTCAAGTATCTCAATACACATCGACATAAGTTACACTCCATCCTTGATAAGGAACCCTTTTCTTTTAATTCCATGTAGAATGGAATTAAAATACATTGGAGGGTCCTCATTACACAACCATAAAACGTGATGTGACAAGTTAGGATAGACATATCTATTATATTCTAATTCCACTACTATGGATCCATATGAAGACCATATTATGGGTTTGATCCAGACATCAAACCAAATCCCATCCCCTTTGATGACAGTAAAATCAATAGCACCCCATCATAGTACATAAAACCAAAAACATCCCAATTAATGAATTCAAGACCCCTAATCCATCAATTTTTTTTAAAACTGATGGATAACCCTAGATAAATATTGATCTCTCCATTTATGAATACCCTATGATCCATACTGATGATTCACAACCAATGAGTATTTCTGGTCAACCATTACATTAAGGGTAACCCTTGGAAATATTCATGTTATTGAAAAAAGGGTCAATGAACATGTTTTATATCTATAAGAAAGTATTGGAATATGAAATATTTCTCCCAAAAAAGGGTTTTATGATCCCAAAATCCCATCCTATCAACCAATGTGAGTTCTTAAGTGTCACATGCCAAATCACCCAGTGAATGCCTACCTTTTGAAATTCTGTCCTTAAATAATTTATGTGAGATCCATACGATGATTATATCTCAAAGAAAAAACCCATTATATTATTCAAATATGTTAAACATAAAAATAGATACCACCCAAAAGTTAACACCCTGCAATAAAACCAATTGGGAATAACCCCATCTTCGATAGGAACATAATGTAGAACCTAAAGTGATTGACCAAACTGTGGAACCTCCTTCTTGAGATAGTAAGTATATACTTCCCAGTTCCCTATAGACTATTTTGTTCTGGGTACTTAAACATCATTGAGGTTAAAAAAATGATGAACCTAATGTGAATCCTTAACCAAGGTGTAAGTGTTACCCAACTTCTCGACCCCTTTCACATTAAAATTGGAAGAGGGATAATCAAGATCATCAACTATTCATATGGTCATGATATTCTACTATGATGAGTTTTTTTTCTTCATATGTCGCACCAATTGTAGGACATATTTAGATATTCTTTTAATCAAATTTAAACTCACCATTTTCACTAAACATGTGTGTTACTGACATCATAAGCAGTTTGGTCCTCAATAAATAAAAAGGATCTAACTCCAACCATTTACCTTCAATGATGGGTTTCAAATAATCTAGTCAAAGATTACCATCAAAATGGTGCTCTCCCCACCCTAAAGTCACCAAGGAAGGCCCTTCATGAAATGGATACCCACAAGCTATATATATTATGATGGTCGGTGGATTAGTAAAAGGAATCACCACTAGATGTCTCCATCCTTTTTTTGAAGATTTTCCCAAGAATGTAACAATGACTGCCTCCATCACCTTATGAAGGATGATAAAGTCATCACCATCCCTGAAACAAATGGTTCTGACACAAGTATTATTTAAATAAATCATCACCTCACACACCAAGAATATCAGTATCATCACTCAATAGAGGATATAACATCAAGGGCTTATACTTATTTCCAACTGACTAGGTTACCTCCAGAAGCACGCTAAGGGTGATGATCAGACAACCAATAACCTGTCATTACTGTAATCCCTACTGAAGAAGGACACTATGGAAATACAACATCAACCGGACATAAAAAATATAGCTGTGTCAATAAAATACCACAATTTAAATATATTATAACATTACTAGAAGGTGCAAATTCCTTCTAAAAATCACCAAACCCACCATGAAAATCGAGAAGAAAATTATAAGTAGATGAAAATAATATTCAATTAACATTAATCCAACCAACTAAAGAATACCCAATACATCAATGAAAAGTAAAAAATTACCACTATTACATAAAAATCCCTCAAAAAAAAATATGATATAAATTGAGACGATGAAAATCCAACTCACAACTACCAAGCCCATCACTGAAATATAATGGAACCCAAATAAATTAATGGTTAAATGATTATGGATTCATATAAAGTCCATAAGAAAAATTATATATGAATATAGAAATTGAAAATCTGTACTCAAGAATATTAATCCCACCAATGAAATATTGTGGAAACTAGAGAAAATTGTTTGTGTATCCTGTATATAAATTAGGTGATGAATAGTTCCTCTGACCCCACATGGGATAACAATATGTACTCAATTGAACAAAATAATGAATGAGGTCAATATCATATACCTGATCTGATTTTGGAATGATATTTTAAATTTTTTACAGCCAAGTAATTATCTCATCACATCTTGGTAATGATGGAGGATCAAACATAAATTATCATCAATATCATATAGATTTTTCAAAATACAATCATGTCTGTAGAAATAAAATGGTGTCATGCCGACAACCCCACCTCCAAAATGGGGGGGGGGGGAGGGCGGTGACTCATCCCCATAATACGGTGTTCAATCCAAATCATAAATTCATCAATGAATCCATACAATAGGGTTGTTTTCAATATTTAATAATAAATATACTTCTAGCTTATACAAAAATATAGTTTTTTTTCAGATGATTGTCCACCATGGTGGCTAATATAGGGAAGGCTTATAACCATTCTAGAAATCAATATGATCAGAAGTGTTTCTTGAAATCACAAAAGGAGTCTCTAGAATAGGATTCCATACATGAAGGTCATCACCCATAGTTAGTAGCAGCATTTTCCCACAAGTGAGTTCCAAAAAATAAAACATGCCAAAAAATATTAGAAAATGATGAGCATTTTTCGGACCCTGCACTTCTAGAAGATAGATTTCTCGATTACATCAAACACTTATCACTTGTGGCTTGGGTTCCTACCAATCTATTAAATAATTATTTATGTGCTCGAAGAAGGTTTTATGGATCACCGAATAATATTTTTACCAGTAGCAATTTGGTTCATTTTTAGAGAACATATAATGACATATTTCTTCATTGAAAAGAAAGGATCAACCATAAGATCCTATCTATTGATGAGTGTTATGGTAATCCTCCTCATGAATAGAAGATCAGTTTGTAGTAAGGTCTTCCCCTTACATCCATCCACCCTGAGAGTCCCCCTAGTGTATACATTAAAAATATTCTCAGTGTAGTTGGACATAAACCTGTGATTTTATTCCTCCCCATGATATCATAAATTGCATACGTCCTCCCAATAGTGACATCTTAGTACATCTAGAAGTTCCTTCCCATGATATTTTCTTCTATAAATGTTCACCCATGGGTATACACTAAATACCTTTTCATGGAATTCACACATCATACTATGATGGCAGTTCTCACTATTGTAGAAAAAACTATGAATGTCCTCCACCCATTCAAATTATATATTTGTAGGATGGTAATACCATTTACAAATAAAATGTAAGAAAGCCCTAATATTCTATGTTACATGGGGGATATGGGTTATGTATGTTAGATACCCTATCAATAAAAAGAGACATCCTTCCTCCACTCAGATTTTTCATGGGTATACTCTCATATTTTTGGCCACCTATGAACCTTTCTCAGGTCAACAAGACCCATATTAGCCCCATAAATTATGATAAAGTTATCATGTACCCTCTAAGATGGTAATTTCTAGTAGAGTATTCTGTCATGGAAGAATAAAAATATATTTTTCTATAAAGAAGAAAATTACCCAGGGAAGATATACAAGTTATGTTTTTCCCACATATACTTCTCAATTATTAATTCCAAGGGAGTTTCTAGAAGAATGAATACATAACATTCATACCAATCACCACATAACTCTCTTACACCTGCAAACCATGTTCATTCTCTATAATGGTTACATAGAACATTTCAAAAGAGTGTAAGAGCTTCTTCATCTTATAAACTTGGAAGCTATTTTTATGTATGCAGACCAAAATCAGAGAGTCAGAAGAAATATCTCCAAATAACTTTACGTCATGAATTGCATATGTTGGGTCATCTTATTGGAAAATCCCAACCATTTGTTCATACGCATAAATGGGGAGAGCATGGATATTTTATTTTCACTAAACATGAAATCCAGTTAGAACAATTGGAAATTATATTATGTAACATCTTTATCACCTGATAGAAATAAAAATATATCAATTCTGAGGAATTTTGATATGCCCAACAAGGATCGGACATGAGTTACTCTCAAATGCAATAGGCTTGATGGGATAGATCCATTGAAAACCATAGAACTCTTTGATTAAGATCATTACACAAGCTTCCCAATTAAGGGAAGGTGTTAAACTTGAATTACTAATATCCTCAGAAACAAAAATTTCATGTGTAGACCTGACACCATATCAAGCCCACACTATAATTGGAATACATGAGATCAAGATAGTTGAAATAGCTTCCGAAACTAAAATAGATTGTGATCAACCTAAAATCGTAGTGTTGGGGATATGATTCACATTAAATACTACTGAAAGATAGAAAACTTGGGGCTAGGTCAAAATAAAAAGAGAATGGGAGCACCCCCATCCCATAGGGATTGGGGAATTTTTTCTTCAACCACCTTCCCAATGGATGTAAGTCCATTCCAATTTGTGGAGGAAGATAGGTAGAGCGGTACCCCATTACCTCCCATCTCAAGACTCATTCCATTATATGGGAGGAATTTGAGAAAGTGTTATGGAGGTTCTATTAATGTTACCCTTCACCAAGAATCTTGAATGGGATCCCAATATGGAAGTATAAAATACAATAAGGAATCCAAATGACCCTACCATTCAGTATATGGTACACCAGCCACAATGCATTGTGTATTAGTGAATTTAATTGGAATAAATCCTATGGACCACACAAAAAATAATGAAAATTCATATTTTCAATGAGAGGATGGTCTAATCCGGAATCAAATAAAAACTAATATTGAATGTGTGATTACCTAGAATGAGAGGCTCACCATGAATTTTGGTGTTCTCCCAATCAATCCACCCGCACATCCTCTATGAATCCCTCATAATGAGAAGAATAAAAAAATGTTCCATATGACACACCTCATTATATCAAAGAAAAACAAGACAATTACGCTTGATGATTGATTTTAACGGAAGGATGAAGAATTGAAAGAGTTGTTGTGAATTAATGTTACTCTTCTTTCAGGAAGCCGTCATATAGAATATCATACCTAGGGAGAGACAGAACATACAAATCTAGTAGGTTTACCTCAGCCACAAGGGATTTTACTAATAGATGAAATAAAGGCCAGGATGTATTCTCTATACGGCATAAGGACAATCAGTCTATTAGAATCTGATCACGAATGGATATGAAGATTCTCCTCCCCTATGGATGCCAGCTAAACATGTTTAGAAAAAAAATAAAAAATGATGCATGTGGTGAGATATCCGACTCATGTACCAGAAGAAAACTCACATCAAATCATTCCACTTTAATTCCCATCCATGCCCATGATTAATAGGACAGACATCAATGGACTATCAATACCATCAATTCATAGGTAGCTCTGTTTAAATCCATAAATGTGAGGGGCACACTGGTATATCTGAAATTGAAACCTTACCATGATAGGGTGACTAACAATCCACAACCTCTAAATTTTGTGTGGCATGTGTTCCTGATATTTAATCACCCAGGTGACCCAGAACAAGATCTGATGGACTATGAATCTTATTGTGATCCCATGATGGGAACCCTAGAGAAAAAAGAAGTTGTGAAACTCAAATGATTCTTGAAAACTATACAAGGGTCATAATTTTTTAATGTAAAAATGTTTTCCAACATTGCCAATAATAGGAAGGGAGGATCTTTAGTGAATGGTCATTTTTCTGTTCATCTCAATGCTTGCAAAGTCAATAGTTAGAAAAATCTAAAATTGCCCACATGGAATCATGTGGGCTCCCCTATCCATCAACAATATCCCCTTATAGACATGATGATCAGAGGGAATATAGGAGACATCATTTCAATTGAGTGAGGAATAATGTTTAATTATTATTTGATGATCAAGTATGTCACTATTTTATAGCCACTATAAACAATAATTATCCCCATATACAAGTTCTTAATTGATCGAAAGAGGTCGGTCTTGTTCTCTGGGTAGAGTATTTTCTATTTTATCAGATATCAGGACACACACTTTAACAATGTTTTCTCTTCAATTACCCCTATAGATTATGATAGTTTCTTGGAAAGTAATAATAGGGCCAAAACTAGAACAAGTGGAATATGTATCATATACAACCCCTGCTAAAGGAAATGAGAGGAATGATATTGTCTTAAATAGATAAAAAGGTTCTATAGTTGGAATACTCAAAAGAAAATTAAATGAATTAATGATATTATCCAAGTACAGTTGAAAAAACCAACTATTCCCCAAAATTTTGTTACTACAACACTAACGACACCCTCGAGCCCACAAAGATCCACAATCTGATTGTACATGAAACAGATTGAAAATAAAAGTAGAGAGAATGTGAAATATGATGAACTCATGTAATGTAAAATGTCATCTTTGACCGTCTCATTATTTGTGCCATTAGACCAGAAATAACTCACACCACCCTGTTAAACGAAACCAATTGATGTAGTCAGTCAGGGTGTGTAATCATTAGATGAGTAGTGTATCACCATCTCTGTTAATTTCATTCAAATAATATAAAAATTCTTCTATGAAGAGTATGGATATGAAACCAAGTTCCCTATATATGATCGGGGAACCAAACATTGTGTCTATATAAGACAAGGATACCAAGGAAGATGTATCCATGGTAGAAACCAAACATACAGCCTCACCCATGATTAAACCTTCAATGTTGCAAAATATTTTATATGATCCCTTCAAAAGACCCAATAAGAAAATTAAATATCCATTGTAACTTCTAAAATCCCATAAAATTCAGTCATTTTAGAATATCCATATGAAGAGGAAAAATTTTCAAATCTCCCTTGGTGTGTAGGATGACATGCCCAACCCAACCAATAATGAATGGAGGCCCCTCAGACTCCATTTCTGAGAGATGATCCTTCTTCATCTAATTATAAGTACCATAAAACACATTAAAATGAGCTTCCCCACACAAGGATTAAGTAGTCCATAGATCAAAAAAATTTCATTCTGAAATAGTTAGCCTCAGTACCATACATACTATCACTCCTGGATGCCCTATGTTTGTCAAATTCCCTTAGAAATGAACTTATTGAATTTTTTATGGGATCAAAATTGATTGAACACAATGTGGCCAACTTCAAGGACTATCATATAGAGACTTATACCATATAATTCCCCATGGTTTTCTTATTCATAATACATGATGATGATTCCATTATACAGGGAAACATTATACCCTTATATGTGTTTGGAAAAATAAATGGTGTTGTTATATGAAAAATCATCATTGATAATGGCTCTGTATATTATCTCATCCCAATACAAACATTTTTTCAGTCGGTATCTAACATGGATAACCTGACACCCTCTTACACAATCCTATTATGATATGAAAAAATGTGAGAAAAATCCATTATTCCAAATCAAGTTCAAAAATTGTTTTGGAGATATTGTATCAAACACTTAATTTTGGGTGGTTTGGAAAAACCTGGAATTAAAACGTCCATTAGGAAGTCCCTAATTTCATTATAAAAAATAGATTTCCCCATCATCCCATCAGTGCATCAAGTATTACTTTAATGGAAAAAATGGGGAAATGTAACTTGGATAAGGACCCATTTGAACAATATGTACGAAAATATATTGATATATTATTCTATATGAAGAAAGGGAAGCAACCCTCAGTTGATGGTATTTATTGGGCCACCACCCCTAATGGTTTACAAATGGTCATTTCTAACCCATTTAAACAACTTATGGAATAATACAACCATTCCATCTACCTAGTTGGGTTTGTAAGTCAAGGTTTGTATGCATATTCAGTAGTCCCCATGATGTCGGTCATGGACACCATGTATATAAGTGCTGAAAAATACAATGAACCTCATGAAAATAAAAATTTCTCAAATTTAAATTTCCTAAATCCATCATCATAGCTTAACAAATCCATTCTATACACAATGGGGATGAATAAGAAGAGGTCATTCCTCCATCCCTAAATCAGTCCCCTCTAGAGAATTCCCAAATGTTAGCCATGTTAGAAGTAGATCGTTCATCTTCCAAATAACAATATTTGCACTGATCTCATAATTCTGATGAACTCATATCAAGAATGGATTCACTATTAGAATAATAATAATATGATAAACAAGAGGAAGACTATGTTTACATGTAAAAAGATGAAGACATTAGGGATTAACCTCTTGCATTTTAGGAGGGCATCTCTTCTATAATTTAAGAACATTGGGAAAGAGATCTGGGTAAAAAAGAATATCCACGAGCCACCATAATCAGTGCATCAATGACTAATAAATAGAAATATGAATACACATCCTTCCTAAGGCAACATAGATATGATTTCACGTGAAACTACATGGAAATTTCTTACCTCGATCATGTGGTGTCTACTCACCAGCTGGGCCTACCAAAAGATCATTGGGGCTATAAAAATCTATCCAGAACAATGAAACCAACAAATCATGTCAACATAATAGTCGAGGTTGGAAATATCCTTAGATCCATATTATTTAGGGAGTTTCAACATCCTGTATGGATGGCTAATATAATCCCCACAAAAATGATGAATTGAAAAATAAGAGTTTGCATCGACCATAGATATTTCAATTGAAACTTCTAGAAATATGATTTCCTAGTCCCAATTATAGAATTATTAATTGATGAAATTTCTAGATATAAGGATCTCTCATTAATGGATGCCTTTTCAGTATACCATAAAATTTGAATAGTTGACAAATATGAATAATCCTCCTCCATTAGCACCCCAATGAAGTAATTTTCTATCGGTTGATTTTATAAGGCATATAAAATACTTGTGTTACATATAAATGTTCCATGCATCATATTTTTAAACCCTTTATAGGATATTTTTTTTGAAATATATTTTGACGGACTAGTGGTTAGATCTTGAAAAAGCTCACACCACATGGAAGATATTGAAACCATATTAAAAAAACTACAACAACTGTAAGGATCCGTAAAATTCAAGGGAAATTTTTTCTTAATTTTCTTTAGAATTTTACAAGAGCGCGGTTTCTGATGGCACCTGATTCCGAGGCCCGGAGTGCCCGGAATCAATTTCCGAAGTTTGGCTCGGGTACGTTCAGTGAACGAACGAGCGGGAATTTCTAACTTTTGATCCGGTGCTCAGAATTGAAATCCGAGGGCACCGATGAACTCGCAGCGCCGATATTCGCTTAAGGAGACCTTTTTGGAAGTTGCGTTTATTTCGGGTTGAAAGTTAGTTTTTGGGTTTTTAGATTAAGTTAAATAAAATTTGTGAAATACAAAATTTTATTTAAACTTGTGGGTTAACTTCTCTCAAGGGAAGTTAGGGGCGGGACCCACACCCACTTAACCTCCCTTGAGAGGATTAAGTGTGGTGGGGCCCACACGAACCCTAAACTTTTCATCTTCTCCTAACTCCCTTAACCCCTCTTTAAATGACCTGAGTTATTTAATTTTGGAGTTATCCTTTTTGAATTTCAAACCTTTGAAATTCATTTGTTAAGTTTGTGAATAAAATAAGTCTCAATATTATTTTATTTGGGTTAGTTGTGTTTTGCCATCTTGAGAGCTTTTGAGAGCTTTTCTTCCTTCTTCAATCTTTGACGAAGAACGCTCAAGCTTGACGAAGAACGCTCAAGCTCCGACGAAGAACGCTGCTCCTCTCTTCTTCGTCTTCCGTGTCAACGAAAGGGAACGCCGCTTCCTCCTCGGACTCCCTTCGTCGGCATATGAAGATTCGCCAACGACGTACCTCTTCGGACGTACCTCTTCGTCATCGGATTTGACGAACGACTACCGCGACGCCCGACCTCCGCGACGTTGTCTTCCGCGGGACGTTGAAAAATCTTCGAACCTATACCCAAGGAAGGGGTTGTTGATTTTTGTTTAATTATTTATCCTTGTTCGTGGTTCTGGCATGACTAAAGTGAGGATTATAATTTTTTTTGTGTTATTGTTTAACGTGAGGGGGGCCAGACCGCATGAACACGGCCGAACCCCCTCCTTCGTTCTTGATGTTTTATATTGCGGATGAATCAAGGTGGCGTGGTGCCGTCGCACCACGCGGATATTCGCCCGATTATATTGCGCGGCGCCGTCGCGCCGCGCCGTGGAAGAATCATCAAGAACGCGACGCCGTCGTGCCGCGTTGAAGGAAATCAAAGGCGCGGCGGAGGGGCGCGGTGCCGTCGCACCGCGCCGGACGACGAACACCGCGGCCGGTTCCGGGCCGCGGCGGGACGAGAAGACCGGCGGCCGGGCCGCCGGCGTCGGAAGCCGGAAGGGGGACCGGATTTTCCGGTCCCGTTGGAGAAAACCGGCCGGCAGTTGGCCGACCGGAAGGTCAAAGGCCGGGGGAAATAAATTCCCCCGGCCAGCTCTAAAACCCCCCTCATTTAAGAGGGGGGCGGTTTCCTTTGGGGGGGCAGGCGGCCCCCCGGTTTAATTAAGCAGGCCCCCCACGAAGGGGGGGGGGGGGCGTTTTCCAAAAGGGGTGCGGCATAATGCCGCGCCGCCACTCCAAGAAGCGGGGGGATTTGCCCCCCCACGTGCTGCCTCCGTGCGGCGCCAGGCCGCCGCGGCCGCCGCGCCGGCCCGGCCGGGTCGGACCCGGGTCGGGTCGACCCGGTTCGGGCCGACCCAGGGGGGGTCGGGCCGGGTCGGCCCGGACCCGGACCCCCCCGTTTCGAATCAGTTTCGTTCTTTTGGCCATAACTTGAGCCACAGACCTCCGATTCATGAACCGTCTATGGAAACGCGATCCTTGGATCGAGACGGTCGTTTCGGTATATCGCACTCAAGGTTTCGGAATACTTTGAGTTCGTCCGGGTTGGTTCGTTCACGAAACCAGCCGGGGCTTCGGAGCGGAAACGCTCATATCTTGAGCTACGAACGTCCGATTGATGTGCCATCAGCGTTATTGTGTTCCTCTTAGTGAGACAGATCTTTTGGCATACTCCGCCCGAGGTTTGGACGCAGGTGGAGTACGGTCGGGTTGGTTTTGCCTTAAAAACCAACCGGGCCCCGGGGACAAAAATGCCAATAACTCTCAGACCGGACGTCCGATCGACGCGCCGTCTGTTGCGTTGAGTTCCTGTTGACGATACGGAACTTTTGGATACATCAACTCTGGACTTTGTGACAGTTGATGTATCAGCCTCTCGGCTCGTGGAGCGGACCCTCCGAACGAGCTTGCTGTGTGCGGGAACCCTAGTGCTGGCTGCAACTGTTACTGTGCTACTACTGCTACTACTGCTACTGTGACTGTGACGACGACAGTACAGAGATCCTGTGTGGATTCGACGACGACGACTACAGCACTCAGCGATCCTACGTGGATCAGTGCTACAGGTCCTGTGTGGGCCCGATCCTGTGTGGGTCCGATCCTGTGTGGGTCCTTGCGCTCAACGGTCCTGTGTGAACCAGCGCCTACAGGTCCTACGTGGGCCCGATCCTGTGTGGGTCTTTTGCGGGGGTTAGTTACCTATCGATCCTTCGTGGGTCCGACGACTTAGATGGATCAGAGATAATATTTATCGTCCTTTGAAGAAGTATACCTGTGTGAGCTGAATCCTGTTTCTTCCCTGTGTGGATTGTGTTGTACTATCCTGTGTGGATTACGTTTTGCTTTCCTGTGTGGAATACGTTTACTTTCCTGTGTGGACTGAGTTGTACTTGGGCTCGGAGGTTGGAGCGTATTTGAAATTGATGACTTAGGTATATGTATGGGCATATACCTAATCAGAGTCGGTTGTTACTTCGTGATTGTACCTTTCTTCGTGGTTTATCCTTTGTGGATTTGAGAGACCTTCAGGGGTCTCGGGGTCCCTACTGAGTAGCTTATACTCACCCCTGCACGGGCTTTGCCCGCACAACGTTGTGTTGGTTGCAGACGACAGACAACATTGACCTTAGCTGAGGCTTGTAGAGCGGGACGGTACCTGGAGGTGGACCACTGGGCGGGACGTGCTCGGAGCGGACGGCGGGACCCGTGGAGCAGTGGAACTATCTGTACCCACTCTTCAGGTGGGATTTCCAGTGGACAGCTCGGTGTAGCGACTTTTACTTTTCAGTTGCTGTTTTCCCTTTCGAGTTGTACTTTACTTTCAGTTTGGGTTTGTATACTGGCCCATTTACTTTTCCGCACTTTCAGTTGTACTCTGCTTTTGCTTAGTGTTTACTTTCCGCTTGCTTACTCGGTGGTGTTTGTTTACTTTACAAAGGCAATGCCTTCCCTTTTTACCGGGATTTACGCCTTGGTGCTAGTCGCCAGCCCCTGGCCTATGGAAGGCGGGCTTGGGGTAGTCACGGCACGGACCCCGAGGGCGGGTCGTGACAAATTGGTATCAGAGGAGTTCGGTTCTACCGCGAACTCTGATCTTTTCTATGTGAAGCAATAATGTTTAGCGTATTGAGTGTGGTTATCAGACCAGGGAGTCCAGTGTTGGTGCGGCGGCCGACGTATCCGTACACCAGGACCCTGACTTCTGATTTCCGACTTAATGCATGAAAACATTGATTGCGTGTGTGTTTCAAAGTTTTCTTTGTGATTACTTATATCAGCTCACCAGGTATACTGTTCTGACCGTGGCGCACCTGTTTCCTTTTCAGGATGGCCCCACGACGACAGCCAGCTAGGGTTCCGAGAGTCGAGCGTGACGACAGCCCACCGAGCGACGAGGCCTCGGTGAAGGGCCCTTTGTCAGCAGTGGCACCGGCGGTAGCACTACCCGCCGAGCCCCCGATGCTTCCAGCACCAGCCGCTGACGATGCACGTCGCCTCAGCGCACTGCATGAGTTTCAGCGCCAGCGACCGCCCAGGTTTCGCGGGGATACGGATCCCCAGGAAGCAGAGGACTGGCTGGAGGCAGTGGTACGAGCGTTTAGGCTAGTGAGGACACCAGCAGACCTCATGGTGATCCTTGCTGCGAGCCTACTACACGCAGCAGCAGGACGATGGTGGAGCTTGATGCTCCAGGTGCACGATGAGGCATCACTACTTTGGACGGACTTTGAGAACCTCTTCCGATCGGAGTTCGTCCCAGACACCCTTCGTGCGGTGCACATCTAGGAGCTTCTTCAGCTGCGGCAGGGCAGCATGACGGTCGCTCAGTACTCGGCGAGAATTACCGATCTCTCGCGCTACTCGACTGACATGGTACGGGACCCATTCTTCCGGGCCCGGACCTTCGAGCAGGGTTTGAGAAACGAGATCAGGGCATCGCTGATCTCCCTCAGCATACCGACTCAGACAAGAGTACTGGAGCGGTCCCTTCTGATTGAGAGCTTCCTTGCTGAGTCTACACCAGCGCAGCGACCCACCGCAGGGCGGCACGTGGCAGAGTCATCTGCAACAGGCAGTCGACGGATGAATCAGGGGTCCAGACAGACCAGACCTTCGGGCAGACGACCTCAGGACACTGGCTCAGCAGTGCGGGGCACACAGCGCGGAGCCAGTCTCTCGAGAGGCAGACAATGCTACTCGTGCGGCGGGCAGGGCCACATGGCTCGTGACTGCCCGACCCGCCGTGCCGAGGAGCAGCAGTCAGTTGAGGGACCACCGAGGCAGAGGCAGAGGGTCGACCGTGGCGGTCCGCAGGGAGGAGGCGGATGAGGCAGAGGAGCTGGATGAGCAGCAGGTGGTGGGCGACACTTTGAGGCTCTGCCACCACCACCACCAGGAGGTCCACCCCGACCACAGGGAGCTGGCGGGCAGAGACAGGCACAACTCCAGGCAGCAGAGGCCTACGACCACGGTGCACCCGAGATGATTCGAGGTACTATCTGTGTCTACTCCACCCTTGCTGCAGTACTTATAGACACAGGAGCGAGTCACTCTTTCATAGCCGCTGCCCTAGTTCGGAGCTCGGAGATTCCGACAGAGCCGTTGGCTCGATCCTTACGGCTAGAGACTCCTACGGGAGCAGACTCGATGATTACGCACTGGTGCCGGCAGTGTGAGCTTACTCTAGGAGGCGAGAGCTTCGGCTGGGATCTTCTTGTAGTAGCGTCGAGGCCTTACGACGTCATCTTGGGCATGGATTGGCTATCTACGGTCCATGCATAGATTGACTGTTTTAGGCGCAAGGTGCGATGTGTACGCACCGATGGGAGTAGGTTCACCTTCACCGGCGAGAAGGGAGCCTTAGTAGCATAGGATGGACTTCCGCGGAGGAGAGGACAACCCATCACTCATCAGTTGGCTAGCCTCATCCTTGGAGCAGTTGACATGCAGAGTCCTGGTTTTCCTGCAGTGGTGGATCAGTTTGCGGACGTTTTTCCCGACGACGTTCCAGGGCTACCTCCTCACAGAGAGGTAGACTTTTATATTGACTTGTACCCCGAGACAGCCCCGATATCCACTCCAGCATATCGGATGGCCCCCGTCGAGCTTCGAGAGCTACGGGTACAGTTGGAGGACTTGCAGGGAAAAGGGTTCATCCGACCCAGTGTTTCACCCTGGGCTTCCACGATATTGTTCGCCAAGAAGGCGGACGGGAGCTTGCGACTTTGTGTTGACTATCGTCTCCTGAACCAGGTGACAGTGAGGAACAAGTATCCGCTACCGAGGATTGACGACCTCTTTGATCAGCTCAAGGGAGCACGGTGGTTCTCGAAGATAGACCTCAGGTCAGGCTATCATCAGCTCAGAGTCAGAGACGAGGATGTGCAGAAGACGGCTTTCAGATGTCGGTATGGCCACTATGAGTTCTTGGTTATGCCTTTTGGTGTAACCAATGCTCCAGCAGTGTTCATGGATCTCATGAACAGGATCTTTCATCCATACCTCGATCGGTTTGTTGTGGTCTTCATCGACGACATTCTGATTTACTCTACGACAGAGGAGGAGCACGCCTATCACTTGCGAGTTATACTAGACACACTCCGAGAGAACCAGCTTTATGGTAAGCTCTCGAAGTGCCAGTTCTGGATACGTGAGGTCCACTTCTTGGGACACGTTATCTCTGAGGCGGGAGTTGCAGTGGATCCCGCGAAGATTGAGGCTGTGTTAGCATGGGAGCCACCCAGGAGCGTGACTGAGGTTCGGAGTTTCTTGGGACTAGCTGGATACTATCAGAGATTCGTGCCAGACTTCTCTAGAGTTGCGGAATCACTCACAGCTTTGACGAAGAAGGGGAAACCCTTCGTGTGGTCAGACAGATGTCAGCAGAGCTTCCAGGAGCTGAGACAGAGATTGACTAGCGCACCTATCTTGAGGTTGCCCGAGGAGGGAGTAGGGTACGTAGTCTACTGCGATGCATCAGGGACCGGACTCGGATGTTTTCTGATGCATGAGCGGGCAGTGATCGCCTATGGATCACATCAGTTGAGGCCGCATGAGCAGAACTACGCTACCCATGACCTGGAGTTAGCAGCAGTGGTCTTCGCTCTGAAGACATGGCGACACTACCTGATGGGCGAGCACTTTACAGTATTTTCCGATCATCAGAGTCTCAGGTATATCTTCTCACTGAAGGACCTGAACCCGAGACAGCGGCGATGGCGCGAGTTCCTCCAGGACTATGACTTTGACATAGTCTATACTCCTGGGAAGGGGAACGTAGTAGCCGATGCCCTTAGCAGGAGGACGAGCATTCAACTACTTGAGGAGGCGACAGATCAGCTAGCCTCTTTGCAGATATCCTTCGTGGATAGAGATGGGGCAGCCTTCCTTCAGTCTCTCACAGTCACTCCTCCACTACTGCAGCGAGTCAGGGAGGCACAGCGTGGGGACGCTAACTATGAGACACGGCGTGCACAGATATCCTCGGGACAGGCACCTGATGGTTTCTCCCTTGGAGCAGAGCACGACTTCCTTTTCAGAGGACGTACCATGGTACCAGTCGCTTTGCGAGAGGAAGTGCTTAGAGAGTTTCACACTTCTCCTTTGGCGGTACATCCTGGAGTGGCAAAGATGTACCAGGACCTCAGACGACAGCACTGGTGGCCGGGCATGAAGAAGGCAGTAGCAGAGTTCGTTTCTCGATGCCTCACCTGCCAGCAGGTGAAGGCAGAGCATCAGGTACCAGCAGGCTTGGTACAGCCCTTGGAGGTTCCGGAGTGGAAGTGGGATGGCATATCTATGGACTTCATGACTGGACTTCCACGTACTTCCAGAGGTCACGACTCCATCTGGGTGATTGTTGACCGACTCACCAAGTCGGCACACTTCTTACCCATTAGAGAGCAGGGCTCAGTGGAGAGTTTGGGACGTCTCTACGTTCAGGAGATTGTGCGGCTCCACGATGTGCCATCATCTATCGTCTCCGATCGAGATGCTCGCTTTACTTCCCGGCTTTGGAAGGGGTTACAGGAAGCGTTCGGGACGCAGCTACGTCTAAGCACAGCCTTTCACCCTCAGACGGATGGTCAGACGGAGAGGACCATTCAGACTCTCGAGGACATGCTCCGCGCATGTGTCCTCGACTTTGGTCGTAGCTGGGAGGACCACCTACCCTTGGTGGAGTTTGCGTACAACAACAGCTACCACTCCACCATCGGGATGGCACCGTACGAGGCATTGTACGACCGACCTTGTAGATAACCTTTGTGCTGGACAGACCCTAGAGAGTCAGCACTGGTGGGACCGGAGATGGTCCAGGCCACGACAGAGAAGGTCCAGGTCATCCAGGAGCGGATGAGGACAGCTCAGAGCCGGCAGAAGTCATACGCAGACAGGAGGCGGAGGCCACTAGAGTTCGAGGATGGAGACCACGTCTTCTTGCGGGTCTCACCTCGACGTGGTATTCAGAGATTTGGCCGAGGCGGCAAGTTATCTACGCGTTTCATCGGACCCTTCCAGGTCCTCAGCAGGATTGGTGAGGTGGCTTATCGCCTGGCTCTACCACCTCAGTTGCACCGGGTGCACGACGTCTTCCACGTATCTCAGCTGAGGAGATACGTGCACGACCCGACGCACATCATTGACCATGGGGAGCTTGACGTTGACGATGGGGCGACTTTTACGGAGGTCCCAGTGGAGATAGAGGATCGAGAGGAGCGGGTCCTGCGTGGGCGATCGATTCCTCCTGTGCGCATCAGATGGTAGCACGGGAATCTCCAGGAGAGCACATGGGAGCGGGAGGCTCAGATGCGTGCTCAGTACCCTCATTTGTTTCCCTAGTTTTTGATGTATCTTTACGGGGACGTAAATCCCTGAGGTGGGAGTAATGTAAAGATCCGTAAAATTCAGGGGAAATTTTTTCTTAATTTTCTTTAGAATTTTACAAGAGCGCGGTTTCTGACGGCACCTGATTCCGAGGCCCGGAGTGCCCGGAATCAATTTCCGAAGTTTGGCTCGGGTACGTTCAGTGAACGAACGAGCGGGAATTTCTAACTTTTGATTCGGTGCTCGGAATTGAAATCCGAGGGCACCGATGAACTCGCAGCGCCGATATTCGCTTAAGGAGACCATTTCGGAAGTTGCGTTTATTTCGGGTTGAAAGTTAGTTTTTGGGTTTTTAGATTAAGTTAAATAAAATTTGTGAAATACAAAATTTTATTTAAACTTGTGGGTTAACTTCTCTCAAGGGAAGTTAGGGGTGGGACCCACACCCACTTAACCTCCCTTGAGAGGATTAAGTGTGGTGGGGCCCACACGAACCCTAAACTTTTCATCTTCTCCCAACTCCCTTAACCCCTCTTTAAATGACACGAGTTATTTAATTTTGGAGTTATCCTTTTTGAATTTCAAACCTTTGAAATTCATTTGTTAAGTTTGTGAATAAAATAAGTCTCAATCTTATTTTATTTGGGTTAGTTGTGTTTTTCCATCTTGAGAGCTTTTGAGAGCTTTTCTTCCTTCTTCAATCTTTGATGAAGAACGCTCAAGCTTGACGAAGAACGCTCAATCTCCGACGAAGAACACCGCTCCTCTCTTCTTCGTCTTCCGTGTCAACGAAAGGGAACACCGCTTCCTCCTCGGACTCCCTTCGTCGGCATACGAAGATTCGCCAACGACGTACCTCTTCGGACGTACCTCTTCGTCATCGGATTTGACGAACGACTACCGCGACGCCCGACCTCCGCGACGTTGTCTTCCGCGGGACGTTGAAAAATCTTCGAACCTATACCCAAGGTAGGGGTTGTTGATTTTTGTTTAATTATTTATCCTTGTTCGTGGTTCTGGCATGACTAACGTGAGGATTATAATTTTTTTTTGTGTTATTGTTTAACGTGAGGGGGGCCGGACCGCATGAACACGGCCGAACCCCCTCCTTCGTTCTTGATGTTTTATATTGCGGATGAATCAAGGTGGCGTGGTGCCGTCGCACCACGCGGATATTCGCCCGATTATATTGCGCGGCGCCGTCGCGCCGCGCCGTGGAAGAATCATCAAGAACGCGACGCCGTCGCGCCGCATTGAAGGAAATCAAAGGCGCGGCGGAGGGGCGCGGTGCCGTCGTACCGCGCCGGACGACGAACACCGCGGCCGGTTCCGGGCCGCGGCGGGACGAGAAGACCGGCGGCCGGGCCGCCGGCGTCGGAAGCTGGAAGGGGGATCGGATTTTCCGGTCCCGTTGGAGAAAACCGGCCGGCAGTTGGCCGGCCGGAAGGTCAAAGGCCGGGGGAAATAAATTCCCCCGGCCAGCTCTAAAAACCCCCCTCATTTAAGAGGGGGGCGGTTTCCTTTGGGGGTGCAGGCGGCCCCCCGATTTAATTAATCAGGCCCCCCACGAAGGGGGGGCCGTTTTCCAAAAGGGGCGCGGCAGAGGTCAGTTGTTTCTCATTCCATGTGACACTGTTTCACAACATAATCTGTGACACTATTATATACATAACCATTTTCCTGTCCTATTCTATTTAATTGGAAATTTATTTCTAATAGACAAATTTGAGTAATTTAATGATGCTGAAATAAATACTGTTTTTTATAAATTTCACCTGATAGAATGAAGTATGAGGAGAGAAATTGGGGTTCATGTTGGATCCAACACATTTACCCTACATAAAAAGAAAATCATGGAACTAGGGCATTAGAGTTTGAGAAGTTGAATGCATGCGAAATAGAGAAGGAAACATACACTAAAGAAAACATGAATAAATATTGATTTGTGGTGGCTAAACTGCTTCACAATAATATCTAAAACTATTATCATAGTCTCAACTCTTTGATTAAAAGGAACTAAAAGTATATCTCATCGAACTAGAAACCAAGACAAGAGACTCATGACTCTGTCTTTCCACATAAGAACTCAAAAATCATGTTAGATACATCCTACATGTCTAGAGTTGTAGAGAATTAAACTAAGAGAACTTATAATTCATTTTCATTATATTTTCACTTCTGTGTAATAAATCTATTACATTTCGAGAAGTCTATGTATTTTTACTAATACACACTCTATCTCCTGTTTTAAACTGACTGATATATGATATCCTCAGTCAAAAATATTTTTATATCTTGTTTCGACCACTTAAAACTATATAAGAGTTCATATGTGACCTGGTTGTCTGATCCCATATAAAGAATAGTCGAAGTGGTATTGTGACGTGGACATTCTTATATACTGTTGTTAACCTCGATCCAAGTTGTGGATTAAAGCATCACAAATATATTTATTTCTTGTTGGTAGGTGATCACTATGTGGAGTGGGTTGGGTTTCAGAATGAGACTCAATCACTTGTTTTATCTATCGTGACATTCAAAAATATATATATATATATCATATATTATAGTAAATTAAATTAAATTTTGATATTTAGTATTGGATAGAAGTTACAAATATTTTACCTCATTATAATAGTTTCAAAAGTTGTATTAATATCTCATATTGATATTACTGATAATTATTCAATCTTATGAGAAGCTACTGGATTATCAAACAATTATAATTTTATTTCATTGATAAATTATAATTTTTTTTATTTTTAATTAGGGAAGTCCATTTAAATACACTATTTAACAAATTTTTTTATAGGAACACAATTCACCCACCTCTTGAGTGTCTTACTCCAACCAAAAAATATTAATTTTGGATGTTTAAATGATTTAATAATATTTATAATAGTTTTACTATAATTATGAATATTAGAAAATTGATATGGGGAATTCAATATGTTCTTTTATGATCATTGTTTTTATTAATAATATTCTCACATGTGAGGACGTATTATTCTATGTAAAGGTTAAAATCCCCTATTTGAAATTATTTCAAATATAGGAACCATATGTTTTATCAAATGTGAGTATAATTATATTTAATAATGATTTTTTTGGTATATGTGACCACTTGCTTCTGAAAATATTTTTTTCCCTCTATTTATAAATGATATTATGAAATCTTTCATTATTATTGTTAAAAGTAGTTGACATGCATTACTGTTAAAAAACAACATATTGTTGGTAATTGTCTGTTTATAATAAGAGTCATATTGAAATATTTCTCTCTGAGATTGATAATATATATTAAATTACATCATGGGGTAGAATGATAAATTTTGTAAATAATATTTTATCCTTGTATAATTTATAAAGATATCGTTGTAGAGTTTTATTGTTAAAAATTAGTTACTTTATGAAATATTATTGTCTTCTCAAAGAATTAGTTTTTAGTCTAAAGAGATCGATGTTTTCTGATAATGTGTGTAATTCCTTATCTGATTTGGCCATAGTTTTCATGAAGTTATGTGTAGAATAATAAATTGAATATGTATCTATGGTCTCTAGATATAATTTTTTGTATGATTGAATGATAATTTTATGGTTTATAAATAATGTACTGGATTAATCAAGGATATAATGGTGGATGGAAATTTTAGTTTTGATTAAAATGATGAGATAGACGTCATATGACTGTGAAGGTGGCACAATGTTTCTGTGATGATGATAATATAGACCATGATTTCCAAATATGATATGTTGAATTTTATTTTGGGATGATTGTAATACTAAGAGAAAAATTTATATATTATCATTCATATTGTTTTATTGGTATTGTTTATTATGTATGGATAATTTTAAATAAATTTTAATGGATTATTGTCTAGTTTTATCTATATAATTATTTTACAACTATGACAAGTTGATTGATTCTATGTAGTGAAAGGGAATATTTTATGTTGAATCATGGGATGAGTACTAGAGTACCTATATGAATCTAAAATGATAAATGAAATAATAAACTAATGGGGTTTGATCTTGATGCATAATATGAGTAGAGAACATTAGAGAGTACAGAAAAACAAAATAGTTTTTTAGAAGCATTTCTCATAAGATTAAATTTTATTCATGGAAATGATAATGGTGAAAATTAAATAAAATTTAATGAATCAGTTAATTAAAATAAAACACGATGATTGTATTCCTTTGATAAATAGGACCTAGTAGGGGAAAACATGAGTATTCTTCAGCTTCAGGGACAGATGAGTTATTGAATTTGAATATTACCATAGTATAGTTGTGATACATATATATATATATATATATCAGGCATGAGTTTTGATTTCATACACAAATCCACCTATTTTGATAGGAATATTAACACCCATTTGAATTTATGAGGGTATTTCCTTAACACCAATGTTAGGAAAGAATGGATGGATCACTACCCCCACTGACCATGTTCTATTCTGCATGTAGTATTATGTGTTGAAATAAATGGTAATTACATTTTCCACATATATTTGTTTAGAAATATGTTATGGATTATGGTTATTTCAACTACATATATCTGAATATATATTATCATTATTGTTATTATAGTATTTCTGAATGGTTTTTGATGTCTTGAGAATTAAAACATGGCATGTTAGTTAAGGTGGATCTTATAAAATATCTTGCTACTATATAGAGATATATTTTATATGATGATCTAGTTTGATTCATGTGGTGTATTGTTTATCCCATGTGTCTTTGTGTTGTCTTTGTTTAGCTCATGTGTCTCTGGGTTGAATTCTAGAGAGTGATGGAACATGAAACATGACATTGCGGTATATTCAAAAACTATTATGGATGATTTAGGTAGGTACAGAAATTTTATAATATATTTTATTATATCTTATATATTATATGTGGTGATAGATATCAATGGTGAGTGTATGAAAATAATAGCAAACATGTTTACAGGAATAATTATTTATTTACACACCAATATTTCGTAAGAGATTTTAAAATTTAATATAATTGATTATATGGATGATCCTGCCAATTACACAAGTTTTCCCATCGTATGTATAAATAATTTTTTTTATGTTTATTAAGAAAAATTTGGTGAACCAGCAAGAATTATCCAATTTTATGATAGACTGAGGAGCTGTTTGGACTTTGATGTAGTATCCATGGAATTTGTTTTGTTTTTTATTGTTTCTTTTCATTTATATTTTCTATGAATGACAATAATTATATGTAATTGGGATATTGATCAATTTTAATATGAAAACCTCTTTTTGGGGGTATTTATCAATCTCTCATGTTTATCACACACTAGAGGGAAATTCCTCACATATATGTGTATATTATACAATTTGGGATTCGACCTAACACATGGCCTATTGGAGTCATGATTTAGGACTCACTATCTTCTTTGTCTCAATGTCAGCCCATGAGGTGTAAAATTGGTGGGAGGGGTCATGAAAATTGTGATATAATGAAACACTTCAAATAATTACTTCTATAATTCAAAATCAATATTTATTCCTCATATCCTCTTAGTATTTTATTACACCCCTTGGAATAACATTTAATTACCATCATCCTCAATCCATTAATCAATGAAAATTTCCTTAACTATTAAAACTCATTAATTCTATAATTTAAGTTCTCTAAAACGAGACACATCAACTTAAAGAAATATGGTAGAATTAATTTTCATATATTACAAGAAATCATCATCATATACTATATATAAGTCTATTTAAAAATATGCATTATATTCAAGAAAGATATAATGTTCACATAAAAATTTTAATATTTTATATTTAGTTTTTCTACATATTGTATCATCTGGAACATTTTATATTCCTTGAGTATAAAAAATTACCATACAATATTTTAAGAGGAACTCCACTAATTTTAATTAAGTATTCTATATATCACTATTTTAGAATAAATATCACATTTAATAGGACATTACCCACCATGGTTACTCCCTGGATGACAACAATCATTTTGTACCATGCGAATCCTACATTCAATATACCTGGGGCTCGTGTCTAACAATATGTTCCAAATAGAAAAAAATATGATTTATCCTATGACATCTAATATTAAAAAATGGTATTCAATTATTAATTTTTTGCATATATGAAATAGATAATATATTTTATATGTTTTTATGAAGTTTGTTCTATAAGTCGGTTATTTTAAATTCTTGTGCAAATGATTAATATATTTGTTATCAAATAAAATTTCATAGGAAAAGAAACAATTATAAATTATTAATGGTAATTCATATCGGTTACTGAAGATCACTGTTTGTGAATTTTTTTTTCATGTCAGTTATTTGATAATCGAGATGAATGGATTATTTTTTTTAATTAGTAGGTCGGTAATAAAATAACAGACGTCAATTATTTTTAAATTTTTTCTAAATACATTACACTATAAGTACCTTAATAGTAGAGATAACTAGGAAGCCATTCAATGAGAACTAGGATAAATGATTAGAAATCTTATTTCGTAAAAAATATTAAATATCATATATTCTCAAATTAATTAAACACAAAAATGATATATTAATATTAAAAAAATATTACAAACAAAATATAATCCAATCAATCTTATGAAATAATACACCCATGTTACATCAGTGTGACTTATCTCTTTATCCAAATACATTTGATCTCTATTAAAAAGATAAATTTTAAAATCAATTAATTTAACATGATTTGTCGATATAATTATAACAATAATTAAACTATTTGATATAATGAATCTAATAATATTGAATTTTTTATATATCCCACTAGAAAATACTAAAAAAAAAATATTGGAACATAATTTCCACATTCATTTTTATCATATTGATGAATAAATTTATTTTCAAAATATAATTATAATTGAAAATAAAAATTTAATTATATTAAACCAATATTTTGAAATTAGAAATTAGAAGTCTCCTTTACAATCAAACTATTCATATTTTTTCCTCAAACATATTGTCTCAGAAAAGTATTTCAATGATTAATTTGAATATGATATATATGAAAGAAAATTACAAGTCATTATAATAAATAGTTATTAAAATAATTACTAATTTCTATAACCTAGCTAATATTTGAATCCACAACATCATATATAATGAATAACAAATAATTAATCCCGTATTTTTTGTATAATTGAAACAATATCCAATATCCTATATTATAAAGAAATTTCTATTGGGTGATTATTTAGTAATGTGAAAAAACACATGTTGAAATATATTATTTTTACCATTAAATGAAATGATCCACCAAACACAAATATTGAATTATTTTACAATTATTTATAAATATATAGAATTCATTCTATATCAATCATATGTTTTTTTCAAGTGCAATAAATATTGGGTCAAAAAATAAATATGTGGATTTCCTTTAACCATAAATACAATGTGTTTAATGATAACATAAAAAAATATTATCATGTTTAATTTAATGAAAATAAATGAATGAAAAAAGATAATCAATTTTAATGGAAATTAATTTCATCACATTGATACCCAATAAAAATCCAATTATATGATCCCTGCTTTTTTTTTTAAATCATCATTTTTATTTGACACACACAAAAATTATAGAATCCATTAGAAGCAAATAATAATTGAACAATAAAGTTGATCATGGTGACAATATGTCTAGTCTCCCAAAATTAATATATGATGTCATAAATACCAATAAATGTTTCTATAAATATAGTATGAATTAAACATTAAATTATTTAAATAATATATATATATATATATATATATTAACTAAAAAATTAATTTCACACTGGTGAGAAATAATGAATATAATATGTAGATGGGAAGCTATGGAGGAGGATTTAATTACCAATTTGTTTCCTAATAGGGATTTTAAAAATATTGAGAAATACTTTTGGAGAAAGGTGAATAGAAAACATGATATTCTAAGCCCAGCGATCATAGAATTTCTATTATAATAATATTAAATAAATTAATATCTCATATGATAATATTTTCATAAATAATGTGGTATATCAAAAGAGGAACCTCAAATTAAAAATATTAAACCATGATATAGCATGAAACATTAGCTTTACCATTGGTGTGTATTATGGTTGGTAGGAGCCATATGTTTGGGTGAGGTAGCTATTGGTGGTGTCATTTAATTAAAATAAAAAAAATAAATAAAGAAGTTATTTGATTTTATTAAATTTCATAATTAAAATCATATATAAAACCCCTCTTATCACAAATTTATTAAGGTTATCCATTAAAACCTTAAATTATATGAGAATAGGTTTAGATCGTTCATCATTAGTGAACCACAATAATAGCCAATCATTTTTTTTCATTTTCAGAAGCTGGTTTATGGGTTCCCGGTACCCCACTACATGAGACCATAACAACCTCATTCACCAAAACAAAAGAACACCAAAGTCACAAACCATGATTAAAAAACAAAGAACTAGGGCGAAAGTGCATCAAAAAGTCTGGCCAAATACACCTATATTCTCATTGGTATTTCCCAAAACTAATCCCAATTACCAGAAAATCACAATCCAGAACCTCATCCTCAAACCACCAAAAACGTGTGGGTTCTATAATGTGATCACTGTCCATGAATTCTTGGAAAACAATGCTTATATAATTATTTATGTTCACATATCCCCACTTTTTTTCCCATTCATCACTATTGGGCCTTGGGGTCATGTTTCAACATTTTGGGTTGTTTTGACATAATAAACCCCACACATTTTTGGTGGTTTGGAGGATGAGGTTCTGGATTGTGATTTTCTGGTAATTAGGATTAGTTTTGGGAAATACCAATGAGAATATTAGATACTCTGTGATTATGTAACAATGTAAGAGTTATTGGAGAATCCTTATAGGGTTTTAGTGGAATGAATCTAGATACTGAGGATGGATCAGGCGTGGACACCCTCGGGTCTTAGACCCCAAACACGATTTGCATGGGGAATGATTGTGGCTACCTCCTGGAGAAGATTCATGAAAAAACAAGAGTTTCTATAAAAAAATAACTACATGGAATTCATTCTAGGAACATATGACATATATCCCCTAGATTCTATGTTAGGGTTTTGTGTGGTGTTAATGATCACAAAACCTGTGGATGGGCCCACATTCTACGTAACCCACCTTTGGTGGAGAATCCATGTGCCATCTACACATGTATGGGACAACATATGGGGAGACATAACTTTTTCTATAGGTTTAAATAGTCATGGGAAGGTAGTCAGGTATGATTATGAACAGATCTAGAAATATAGGCCTAGCCCGAGGAACACGAAAATGATCTGGAACACATTGGTAGGACCTAAATGGTCAACTGAGACTGTGTGGGATCGTCACATTATTTCCAAGTATAAATGGACTCTAATAAATGTATCGATAAGAACATAGATATATAATGGAGAAATACTAGACACAATGTGGACCCCATACATACTATTTTCACCCTTTTCAAAATGTACATATTGCATGTCTGCTTCTCATGGAATCAAATTTTGGTCTATGAGTGGTCTATATAATGAAATTTCCATTGTAAACATGATGGTAGCATTTTAGTGGATTTTGAAATATTACATGGAATTTTATATTCATTAATCTTCTTGAAGTGATGTTTCACGATTTAATTAATACTGTAGGACCCTCATAGAGATGCGAAAGATGAAGATCCCCATCTTGTATCAGGGTGTAAGACCCCCATACCTCGTACACTAGTTTTAGTTAAATCCTTAGGAAGACTATGGAATTGGTCATCTCTGTACTGAGTTTCACCCCCATAACAGACTAGTATGTGGATCTTTACATACTATGTGTAACCCACTTGACTGACTTGAGAGTTCCTCTTCTACCTACTAAGTGGAACACTAGTGAAAAAATAACTAGTTGGTCCTCTACCTTCTATGTGGAATTCCCTAGATAGACATAGGTGTGGGTCCTCAAATTATTATGTAGCATACCATTAACACACTAGGTGATTTTTCCTATATCAAATATTATTCCCCCTTGATAATGTGTAATAGTTCTTTTTTAGGTCTTTTAAATAATAACCACATTAGATAGATGAGATGTTGGGAATAGAAGTTGGACATTAGAGATATTAGTAAACTCATCTTCTAGGGATGGAAAATAACATACATATCCACTTTCTCAAACATTATTAATTATTTTATTATCATATATTAATATATATTTGTGTGTGTTTGTGTTTTTTTTTAATTTCCATCATACTTTAGGTTGATCTGAGAAATTTTATAATTTCACCTATTTCACCCCATTTTGTTTTGGAAGCATCATAATATGTATTTATATAATCACCCATACATGTGATTTTCCCACACACGTCTGTCATATTTATATTTCATTCATATTGGATGTGATTTTTCTATAGAAGAGGTAAAAAGTTTCTAAAAGCCATGTATAGTTGTCGGTATTGGATATTAAGTGTCGGTCTCTCTCTAGTTTCTTTTTTTTTTCTAGTCGTTTTAACTATAGGAATTAATTTATAGATGGGTGATATTCCTTCCCCCATTATAATTTAGTTTCATTTTTTGAAAATGAGATATATAAACTAGATTTTATTGTATTGATGATTTTAATTAAGTTGGTGCCACCATTTTTTAGTCCTCTATACTATTTGATGGAGACAGCTGGGTGCATGCATATGTGTGTATTAGTAAATCCCTAAAATTTATGTTAGTTGATATAAGTTCTTTTCAATATACCCTGACCTATAGATGTGGTATTGTGGTTGTAGGACCCAAATTTCGGCCGACTGGTCATGTTTGGACCATACATATAAGGGAATTTATCATATTCTGGTATTTTATTTTGTTTTCAAGGATGTATATGAAAAAAATAAATCACCATGCTTTTTAAAATGGTATTATTAGACTGATCATCAAATTTAAGAAATCAGACTCATAATAACTACGAATGTCCATTTTGATAAGAAGGAATGGGTTTTCTAAACAATTTGAACGTTGTAATATATTAATTTCTATATCTGACAATGTTAAATATGATTGATAAAATATTAAATATCACGAAATATATGGATCCTGATGAAATAAGTATATTTATTTTGTAATTATGAGATTAATTGACAAAATATTCAAGCTACTATTGATTCTAATGTTGTTTGTGGATAATGTGTTATTAGAGTATGTGTTATGTAAATCATTAATAACTATATAAATAGAATGTAGATAATTTTGTTAGAATATTTTTAATTCTTTAATGATGTATCAAATAATGTTTGTTGAAATATATATATGACTCTAAATTTGTATTGATTGTGTTGATAAATAATATTTTAAAGGAAGAGTAGTTTCCCAGTGTTTTCTATGAATTTTCCCTCAAAATAAAGAGTTTGTTTTAACTAAAATGATGGTTTTTATGCAAAAAAGTTTGATGAACATAGTTTATCCATATTTAAGAATAGTTTTTGGTCCACATAAGAGATATGTGGAATAGTGAAGGAAAATCGACAATAGATGATTTCTGCATTGTAGTGCAATGCAGATAATAAAATACACCAAGTAGACCAAATATGAGAAAATAATTTTTCGGATGATTACAGTTCTATGGAGTCATTTAGATCAGGGGAGATAGGTCCTTTTGGAATGAGAGAATGATTTAGTCCCTTGAAAGTGGTTTTCCATTTCAATTGATGTTGGCCACCACAAAGGATTAAGGTGTTATGTGGACCTCAATACAAAGGTCATGGTAAAGGATATCCGACATCAATGTTTTGGGTGATTCATAATTGTGAATTTTATGGATCTTATATTCCTATATGAAGACCCCCAATTAGATCATTAATTGGGGATAATTTTATTATAGGACATCAACAAGACATGATGAATTCTTGTATGACTAAAGTATTTTGTTGGGGAGAATTCTGCGAAGGCAAGTAGTTCGCCGAGGAAAAATTTCAGGAAGGAGAATGTTGTCCATAGAAATAGTTTGTGGGGATCGGTAGCTCAGAAAAGAAATGGGACCAAAAAGCCAATGTAGTCCACAAAACATTGACATTTCATAGGGAATCAACTATCTAGAAAGAAAAGGTTGTCCTAAATTGAAATATTTTCCAAAAATAACATCTACTACATCATTAGTGGAGGTTAGGGAAGATACAAAACAATTCATGGTGGATGCAACAATTATATCAAAATGACTAATTTTTTTGAGTTATAAATTTCAATAATCTAACAACACATGATATTGTGTTATTTCCATTGCGGTTAATCAATAATATATATCAGAATACGGTATGGGACTGAGCATCCTAATGATGTCTTGAAAGAACTTACTATCTTCTAGGTATGAATGTGATAATTTATTCTGAAATATTGTATTTTTTAATGTTCATCATGAAGCATCATATCATTTTTTTTAAATTATATTTCATAATTTCATTATACATGAAGGACATGCACTATTTAATTGAATATAGTGTTACAATTGGGTAAATTGACATCTTACTAATTGTGTTCCACAAAAAAGTATTTTTTTAGTGGTTTTTTTATTATTGGATTGTTTCCAAACAATTCCATGAATGTAGATACTGTTGTTGTGTATCAAACCTTAAAAATAATTATGTTATTGTAGATGTGTGTTTGAGTTTTTTTAGAAATGAAAGAAAATACCTTACTGGAGGTGATGGTTGTTTCATAAGTAAAGAATCGTAAAAGAAAAATTTATCATGGATTAACCCTCTCCCCCTCTCAATGACACTTGTGTACAATATGGGAAATCATAGATCGGGCCATTATGGGTATTTTCATTATAGAGTGGTATCTGAGATATTCATTCCATGGGATTGATATTGGATATTTCCCCTAATGAGCCTTATTAGGATGTAGTGAAATATTGTATATGTTTCTCAATAATGGATTTTAGGCCAAGGAACCCAATGTTCGTGCGGTATAAAGAGTATACATTTATCAGGACACTGTAAAAAAAATTATCATCTCAACATACCAAGGCATTAGTGGAAGGGATCAACAGTTCATGCATCATATAATATTTATTCCTTTAACATTAATTATTGATTCATCTATATATATATATAAAAATATTCTCATACTATCAATTTAGTTCTAAATCACATTTTCGATGCCTTTGTGAATTCAAATTTCTAGGATATCGAATCAAGATCATGATACTGATATGATGACCGATGATGAATCATTTTAGAGGACATTACAAGGGATCTTTCATCCATTATGGTAGTTAATATAACCCATCCAGTTGATTACCTTTTTATACCATACGAGTATTATAAGGATTCGTGAAATCTTATTGTACTCTATATGTTCCTCTGCCAAAGGACATTGAGGTTCAATGATTAGATAGATCCCTCTGAAGTATAGGAATTATTTGAGTCGGTAATCTAAGTCTTCATGATAATGCATATCCATATTAATCTGAAGGTTATGATGGTAACCAGTATTTTCCATGGTGTAGTAGAGCACTGGTGGATTCTATAAATGTAGAAACATGATGTCTAAACACTCTAATTTACCTACTTGAAAAAGCTATTTCATGGAGATTTTACCCATTGTGATTTTGGTCAGTTCAGATTCATGTGACAATTAAGATAAATAAGGGTAGCATTTCAATTGTGGAGTATTTCATGAGGTTCACTAACCTTTCACAACACTCCCTCGACATGTTGCAATATGGTTACATCTGGGATGGTATTCTTCAATAGGGTAAATGATGAGACATTGGTTCTAGTGTGTTTACCATGTATAGTACCACATATTATAGAGTTTTAGATGGGGTGATAGAGATAGAGAGCTTCCATTATGAGATATTTCATACAGTTAGAGCTAGTAGTATGTGTCATGAGACTGAGTCATCTCCAGTAGCTACCTAGAAATATTCCATAGGATCTTGTTGTTGGATATCATCCCATTCCCGATCTCAGTCAAGTGGACACGCAACATCGGGTTCTCATAAATGATTAGGTCACACTGAATAGGATATATTTTATGCATATTATGGGATCAGTAACATGAAACTTTATTTCTGATCCCAACATTTTGAGGAAGGTGGGAAGGTGTCAGATGAACCACCATGGTATAGACAGCTCCATGATTGACGTCCTACCAGTTGGGGATATATAATTCCCTAGTGATGGAGGAGAATTTTCTTATTGAATAAGTTAATAAGATGGTATGTGGATATGATATGAGCTACTTTCAACATAGAAACTTGGTGGACCATTATAGGCTCATGAGCTGGAAGATGGGGCCATGGGAATTTGTAGGACATGGAGGCATATAACCCTGTAGGACAATAGATTTTTTATGTATGATATATAAATATATATGTTATACACATTATCCAATACATGTATACATATATTTTAGTCACTCCTTAATTTCAATATCCCATGTGTGAGATCTAGATCTCCCTATTGAGACCTTATCATGTCTTCTTTTGTTAGATGTTCTGATGAGGTATACTACTTCAAAATCAATTATATGTCATAGTGCATGATTTCATTTGGTAGAGAGAGTTCCACATGGGACATCATGGTCAACAAAATGAAACCCTAAGAAATAATCATATTCACGGAATTGTTTTCTATGATTGGATCCCACATCAACCATAATCATTTTTTTAAATGGATTCACACATATGAGATGATATTATCTTTTACAGGTGAGTGAGATCTCATGGATGTGTATGTGGATCTTTCAAGATGGAGGTTGAAGCTTATCACCCATAATTTAGGGAATTTATCTCTTCTTGTAGTGATGTCTTCAATAATCCATATTTCAATAGTTGTGGAGGAAATTATGGATATCTTCACTATAGATTTTTTGAGAAAAACTTCTAAGAAGGAGAAGGAATTATATATTTAAATTCACCAAATGATTATTCTAGTATCTTATGGGGCTTATTGTATGACCCCTATTGATATTTGAGGCGCAATTTTCTAGTTATATATTGTTATATAGAATTATTTTATTAGATTATGAATGTCCCCTTGGAATATCAATGTTTTTTCATAAAAAAAGATGGATAAGAGATTGATTATTATTTTTTATTATCATTTCATGAACAAGGTAATGATAAATAATAATTACGTCTTTATTGTTATTAATGACCACTTTGATTAGTTTTATTGAATTACCTGATTCTTGAAGATAGATATTAGTTCGGGATACCACATGTTGAGGTTTGAAAAGGCTATTATTCTGATGTTTTTAGTCAAATGATGAAATAGGCACTATGAAATCTTTATGGTTATATTTTGGGTGATTAATTCTCCCTCTATGTTTTTAAATTTTATCAACCATATATTCCAGCCATACAAAGATGAATTTTTCGTTTTATTCACTCATAAAGTTATCTTTACTATATTTTTGTGGAGGAGTATGCATAGAACTTGAGGATGGTCCTACACTTTCTCAAAGAGAACCATTATAATAGTATTATCTATAAGTTACATTTTATGATTTTTGAGGATCAGTTTACTGGTCATATATTAGTGTGGATTAGGTATGGACCGAGTAAAAATTATTGCAATTGTTCCATGGGAGTGCCCCAACATTGTTTCATAGGTGCATATTTTTTCAATCATGGTGGGGTAATACATAAGGATCTTAGGAATCATCTCCCAATTTTCAGCCTATTTTACCGCCAAGAAGTGGAATGTGTAGTGGTATACCTGGTCTGAGATGTGTTTGAGTTCCCTCAGGTTGTTAAAGATGTGGTTAACCAATGATCCTATGTTGAGACCATTATTGGGGTATGTGATGAACATAATTTTTTGGGATCCCTCCTGAACTGGGAGTTGATTCCTTTTGATACAGACATATTACACGATTTTATACGGGTTGATTTAGTCAATAACACACATGCATAACTATGGAACCCACGACCAGGAGTTGGAAGATATTGTCTTCGCTCGGAGGATGTGGTGGTACTGTCTTTTAAGATAGAGAATTATTGTTTACTCAGGCTATCAGATTCAAAGTTACATCTTTCAAAAGAGAGATCAAAACCAAATACAAAGTAGTTGATTAGAGTTCATATAAGACTATTACTTCAAGTATGTTTATACATCGTGGAAGGAAACCATGGTTGTTAATTCTTATAGCATGAAGCATCATTCTCATATGGTGGAGGAGGTGTCTGTTAAATTGTCTTTTTTTCAACTGACCATGAAGGGGGATGGGGGTCAATCATTTCTATAATTAATGGTATTGAGTCCTCCACTTCTATATCGTGTGTGAGAGTCCATTTTGGAGGACATCGACTCTGAGGTTTTTGTGGCTATAAGTCCTCAAGAGATTCAATAAATGATTTTTATAAAGGGGGCGAGTGCATCAACCATTTTTTGGATGAAAGAGGGTTCTAGTCACATTTTGAGAGGATATTGTTAAGGTATTTTACACATCCAATCTAGGATTACACCTCGGTATAGGGAATATTTTCATGGACTATTAGTTGTAGTATTGGCGAGCACGTATGTGTAGGACTATAGTCATGTTAATCTCTCGTAGTCTCACATGTCAGTAGAAGATGGGTGAGCACTAGGTTTTAGCATATTTGTGATAGCATCTTGATATTCCAAAGAATAAATGGGAAAAAATCCATGTGTTCCTTTATTGAGATATAATTGGAAGAGAGTTCCCATGATTCTTTATAGATTATAGTTGACCAACATAGAATGTGGACAAACTTACTTTCTATTATGGGTTGTATTTCTTTTGTGGAGCCTATGATAGTTTTAGTTCTGGGTGACTGTAAAATAACATGGGATACCCTCAACAATTATACTAAACTGTGATTCTTGGATCACTTAAATGTTTTGAGGATTACTAAAATAGTATTTCATCAACTAATAGTAGATTAGTATGATTTTTCTCCATCATACAGAGAGATGGAAGAATCCTTTTTTTCTTAGTGGTATAGGATGTGATGATTGTTTTTTAATATAATTGGACTGGATCTAGGATGATTTATTTTCATGGATAGATTTTGTAAATAATAATATTTATCACACTATGATATTCATGGAATCTATTAAGGCATCATACATGAGAAACTATACTTCACCGTTACGATTGGCTGGTATTTTTGAGGAATCTATTATTATGCTAGACATGGTGGAAGAGATAATAGAGAATGTATATGTTATCTATTAGTGTATCTTGACATCTAAAAGCAGATATAATTCATATATATATTAAAATATTATCCCTTACTCTTTATTCTTGTGGAAGGTGTTTTCGTACAAGATTCCCAATGATAAAGATTAATGTGGTTTGGATTGGGGTAAATATGTCCCCAAGGTTCATCGAAACATTTGATATCATATATAGGGTTGGAGAAATTTCATTCAACCTATCCTTACCCCTATATTTGTAGTGGGTTCCTGATGTCACCCATATGCCGTTTCTGAGGAGATACATGCATTATCCTATAAACATCATTGACTAGGTTGACCTATACATAGAGGATGGATCAAACATCATAGAGTAGCCAATGTAGATGAATTATTGTTAGGTGAGGATCAGACAAGGATGGACCATTCGATTGGTTCTTGTGTTTTGGCAGCACAAGAGAATGTAGCAGAGCTCTTTGGATTGTGGGAGCCAAATATGGGAAAATACCCACACCTTCTTTGTTAAAATTTTTCATTTCAATGAAAAATCACCTTAAACTAGAAATAATTAGCACACCAGTTTTTACCCATTTAATATATAGAAATAATGTTTTTGAAATTTTTTTGAGAGATGTTCATACTTGGTGTGGGATTCCATGGTCTGATGTGAATAAAATTAAAATTATTAAAATATTAAATATATGAATATAACACCTATGTAGTTTTAAAAACTAATGGGTTATCACAGGATTGGATCTTTGAATCATTAACATAATACCACATTTTAATCCATAACATGATGATTATCCAATGCTCAACCTAAGGTTGGTTGGGACCAAAAATAAGGTTGAGGCAGCCATTGGATGGTTTTTTAATTATAATAAATATATAAATTATTTATTTTTTAATTAAATGTCCTTATTAGAATCCAATATAAATACATAATTAAGATGATTTCCTAAAGTTCAGCTACATTACAGTTGTGATATCAATAAAGATATTAAAAGAATTCATCATTTCTAATTCATAATAAATTGACTAATGATGAACATAATGAGGTCAACAGACAGGAAGAAAAAAGTATATATCATATTAATCAATGTAGAACACTCTCTTCACCAATGATATCTCTAGAATTGAGTTTGGGACAATTGATTATCATTTCTGTCAGTTTTTATTAAAACATTGATCATATATCTCATCTTATATTATTTGATCTATTATTTCATACAGATTACATCAGCCAAATTGGATATGTTAAATTATTTAATGAATTTAATATTTTTCTAATAGTTAATACCCACAGTTTCTCTAATCACATTATTTTATGAAAATAATACACATACAATGATAGTTATACCAATTTATTTTAACATTTGTAGTTTTCATCCCGGTTAGCCCATGGGGTCGAGGTTTGGCACTATTAGGAATTCTATGGAGTGATTGAATCAATATATTCATGGTTTCTTATCGAATGCTAGTTGGGAAAGAGATCTGTGAGTGATGTATATTTTTTTCTTTAAGGCCTCCATGGATCCAATATCTAGAGTGGCTAAGTCATTGTGGAAATGAAATAGGAGAAGTCATGAGGGGGTTGACTATCAAGAGACAGACCACTGAAGACAGATCAAGCAAGGAAGGCCCCAGGTCGAAGACTCATAAACATTATTTTTAGTGGAAAAGGATGTAGCAGTGGCATGCAGATGACACTTGAAGAAACAAGGGTTTATGAAAAAAATGACTATATGGAAATTCAGTTTAAGAACACTTGCATTGTATTAACCTTCAATGGTTCTAGGTATTTGTGTTGAGTTATGGATCACATTCCATGTTCTTGGGACACAATGTTGTGTGACCCATCCCCATGTGGATAACATGTGTTTTTGATGCACAAATTTAGGACCTCGTGATGGAAGACACACTATTTATTATGATAGTACATGTGCCTAGGATATTACCCATGAATGAACAAGTACACATCTACATACATAGGCATGGATAAAAAAATGGGTGCACATCCAAGATCACATTTGATGGACTTGGATGATAGATACATGCCATGTGGGCCCTTTAAAATACATGTATAGTTAGATGGACATTGATAGATTTCCATAAGAGATCATATCTAGGTATTTGTGTGGGAAAAAAATTCATTTAGAACACATTCCTGATTTGTAACACCTTTGAGAAATATCAACCATTATTATGTCCTTTGTTTGGACTTAGATTTTGTACCATGAGTATCCTATCCTGAAGATTTTTTCCTGTAGAACGTGATATTAGTATTAGTAGTGGATATTGATATATGAAGCAGAATTATACATGATTTTTCTTATTTATGAATCACTTGATGATGGTAGTTTTTATGTAGAGTAATCAATGACATATCATGGTTTTGAACACCCTTGTTATATTATGTTGTGGTTCCACCATACTCATTTCCCATGTTAGAGTGGAATCAACATAATAGGCTATGGAGTGGGTCATATTCTTATGTATTTTTATCACTTTGATGGACTTGGGTGAGGGTATTTTAACAAAATATTGAAACCCACATAACAAAAAAGGGAGTGGGTACTATACCAACAATGTAGAACCCCTTGGTAGAATAGGGTTTTTTTCCACTACCAACATGGTGGAACCACCTGGTGAACTAGAGTGTGGTCTCTATATTTACTGAGTGGGACCCCCAGGTGGACTAGAGAGTGGTTCCTTTAATTACATAGTGGATATCCCCTTCTTCACAAGGAACATGTACTCTATTGTAGATTATTCCACCTCGACTACGAAGAATAGTGGAAAATAGTGGGTCCTCCACATAGTTACATCAACGGATTCATGTGATACATAACATCAATGATAGACATTTGGAGTTATTGGAAAACAAGTCATGTGTCATTGGGATATGTGATTGAGATAACATCAATATATCATCATGGATTCCTTATGATAATATATATGTTTTTTTAATGTTTTCCCCCTTTTTATTTGGCGACCTAACTTGTTCTATCATATCAATTTTTTCTCCCCCTATGGTTTTTGGGAAATCCGACTACATATTTATAAACTCACCCTTGAAGTGTATTTTCCAGCATGTGTGGTGTCTTCTTAAGAGGACTAATAGATGACATGTTATATTAGTGGGTCATATGGATAAAAGGGAGATTATACCATTTATTGTATTTAATAATGAATATATAGAGCTAAGACCTTTCAAAAATCATTTCATCCAGTTTTTTAGGTTTCTACATAATTTCAGTGTGGGAATTTATTTTTTCCATTACACATTCGATGTATTTTTTCATGTTGTGTTTTATTTCCAATAGTTTATTACATACAATGTTTTACTCTAGATTTTACAACCCTTTTTATTCCATTACACTATTTTTTGGAGATAATTGGTGTTGTGAATTTAGTTAAATTATTAATATAAAATTATTTAATTATATTACTTCTTGGTTCCTATCCCTTGACCATGGCATATAGAGGTAGGATTAGTATTGTAGTAGCTCATCCTTACACTAACCAAGTTGGCCCAGTGGGTCAGGTCATTACATAGGTGGGAAAAAAGTTTGATACATGTGAAAAGGTGGAAGATGAGGATATATATATAAAATTATAGGGGTTTGATATGTGGCCCAAAAATAATATTTTCATTTATGATAACATATAATATAATAAAAATATAATATCCTCCCATGTAATCTCATTCATCGTGTTATATTTAACATCACAATATTCTATTTTTCTTTATAGGGTTCCTCCTTTAAATAAGTTCCAGAAATATTGAATACATAATTAACTATTACACCCAGGTTGTATCCATGTATTCAACCTTGCTGTTTGATAAATCCCAATTTAGTATAGAAAATATCATTCATACCTTATTGTATGATAGTCCATTTTTGCAACCCAACTTATGGTATTACAATATGGAATTTTTGAAAAATTAATTACTTGTGAAAAATATATAAATGATCAAATATTAAAAATAAAAGGAATAACATAAATAACTCCTTACAATATACACAACTAAAATCATCATCTATTCATTAATACATGTTCCATTTTTATCATTCAATCCTTCATCTATTTTTCATATCTAGATGTTGGATAAGGAAGTTCAACCACTATAAACCATTACCAGTTTCTATCATATTTTGAAAATTTTTATCCTTAATTAATTTTTCTAATAATATATATATTCCTCAAGAAAATGTGTAAGAGTATATGTTCTTAGATGTGATATCCTGATTAGATATTCTTAGTTTCTATAAATAAGGTATAACAAAATTCAAATTATTAACATTATTAGACAAGATATATTATAAATTATAATATTGTATTTAACAAAAAATATTCATCGAAAATTCATTCGAAGAACCACTTACATATACCATTATCTATAAAAATCTATATATCACATGAATTTTCATGTTTTTTCACCCCAAAAATTAAATTTGAGGTAAGGGTTGATTTAAAATCCCTAAATATCATAATATCTAACTCTAAAAATTTCTTCTTGACTTATCTTGTGGAAGTTATATCATTTTTAATATGATAAGAAGATAAAAAACCTATATTAGAGGAAATATGTTAAGATAACTAAAATAATAATAAACGGGCGTTACAAGTTCATCTCTTCTGAATATGGTAGTTTCTATTTTTGAACACATCTCTAATTATACATAAAAATGATAATTTTCTTTATGTTTACATTTTAAAAAAACTCCAATATTTTCCAAAATTTAAACGCCTAGTATTTCCATTATAATCATACTATGTATACAGACTTGTTTCCTGGCTATGAATAAATAATATTTTTTAGACATTTTCTACACATATTTCAAAACTAGATCCAATAAATTCTCATGAGGGTAGGGAGACACAAGAGCCCATTAGATTATGTTCCACAACATTTCAAGGATGAAAATATATAAGAAGATTTATATGTAATCATAGTCCCTTACTTATGTCCCTGTCAATGTTATAGAGAGATGCATTAATAAACCCTTCACATCATGACACCTTCTTAAGTCCTGGATATCAAAGGATTCCATACAAAATATTTAATATTCTCCAATGACTGGTGTATATGTTAGTAAAAGGTTCATTTTTTTCATAAAATGATTTACAAACATATATGTATCTGTTACTAATCTATCGGTAAAAAAATTTCACCAAATCTTTTTTTGATTGATAAAATAGTTGTGTTAAAATTATAATAACACCAATAGATAATACATATGTTGGTTAATGTTTTTAGCAATGGTTTATGGTGAATTTTTTTTCTTTGTAAAAATATTTCCAACATATCATATTTTACTATAAATTTAATTTCAATAAAAATTATAAATTGTTATTACTTGTCAAATTTCATAATATATTTATTAATATATCATATATAATATATTTGTTTTAATTATTAAATTGATGATTTTTTAACACATGATAAAACATAGGAAAAAATTAATTATATTAACAATAAAATTCTTTAAAAAATTAATGAATACAACAAAAATGCCCCCCCACCCCAAATAGGATCAACCACATCGACTCCCCATGAAACCATGTCCTATCCCCAGTGAGTTATCTCTTGCACAGTTAGTTTTAGTTTATCATCTCTAGTGAGGGAGCTCCATCACCATCCACTCCATCTGATCTATGCCATTGAACTGGCTCTAGTGACTAGTAAGGACTATTGACCAATGCATTACTTTTTTTTTCTATTAATGATATTTCACCAATTCCTAAATATTTTTTAGTTAAAATGTTTTTTAGTGATGTCATATCCAAACATGTAAAATGTATCCAATGATAAATTGGCTGATAGGGTGCACATGCATTTCTTTAGTTGAACAAAAAACATTTCACTTCTCCTATTGAATTTTTATTTCCTATGCTAGAATTTTGGACTGATTGTCTGAATCATAACTCTTCAATAATGTGTTGTTCACATTATCTTGTTTTTTCACATTTTATTTTTACTATAGCATTTCTATAAATCATTTATAATAATCACTCACTATTATGATAAGGTTGATAGTAGCATACATGGGTCAAACATACATGTCATGAAATTAAAGTAATAAAATAAAAATACATGTAAATTATTAATAATTAGAATAAAATTTTAATGAAACAAATATAATGGGTTCAATAATGAAAATTAATTAAACCCATATAAATGAATTAAACCAAAATGCATATAAAATATTATTATCCATTTATTTTGTAAAATTATGTTGATTATATTTCATAGTATGTTTTTTAAATAATAACCAATGTATGAATGTTTATGTTAACTTTATGATGTTTATGTTGATCGAGAAGTTATAACTGGTGTATCTACTATTGCAATATAGTCTATGGTGATGTTATTAGAAAATATGTTAATCGCATATGAATAATTTTTTTAAAAAATATATACATTTTGATATACATCACAGATTGTAATTATAAAGACATGTGTGTATATTTAAATGAAATTTTATTAAATTGTATAAAAAATAACATCAAAAATATAATCAATTTAATGTGTATAATTTCATAAAATAAAAATGCATAGATATATAATTTCAGAATGTGAATATCTGAGAATTTTTTTTATAATATATATATATATATACATCAATGAAGTGTTTTATATATATTACAAATATATAATCATAGAATGTATATTTATCAATCAAATATAAAATAAAAAAATTATACATTCTAAAATGAAAATAAAAGAAAAAAAATCCGTCATTTAAATTTCTTAACTAGTTAAATAAATTACATATCATGAAAATCATGAATAATCCCTTGATTATGAAACATATAAAAATATAGATATGTGTAGGGTTTCTTGAAAAATACATACACAAACCTTACAAAGTCACTATATATTCATAATTGTATTTTAAAAAAAATAAACTATATTTATGTAAAAAATAATATATAAATTTCAAACACACAAATCATAGATAATTCATAGTTTTTGAAAAAGGTAAATCCATGTATATGTGATGTTTATTATGTAAAATACATAAAATGTCAATAAACCATCATTATATATGCAGACTATAATTTAAAAAATGAAAGACTATATTCATATACACATTAATACATATTCAATGTGTGTTGAGTAGAAACTATTACAACATCCAAATAGGGAGTGGGAGAAACAACCCAAAACTACCACAAAGTAAAATGTCTGTGATGAGTATAAAGTAATAGTAAAATAGATTATATATTTAATACAGTTTGAGAATAATATGGAAACAAGTATTTTCATTAATTAATATGGAAGCTGATTATAGGGGATTAAATTTTACATGATATGGAATGAGCCATATACATTATAGTGGGTAGGAAATTACATTTAGTATGGTATGTAGAAATATTAATCCAAAATAACACAATCAATATAGATCAATATTTTGGTATCAATGCATGTAATAAAAAAAGATACTTGATAATGTCAGGACATAAGAAATACTATAATCACAATATGCATTTAAACATAAGAATATAATTTATTTAATGATTAAATACAAAAGTTTAGAAAAAGACCAATTGAATATATCACATCAAAAATATTTGTAGAATTCAAAAAATATTCTACACAGTGTGAATAAATAAGAAACTAATTCATTGATAATAGGATATTGGGAAATATAAATTAGAAGTTAGTGAATAAATTATGGGAAAATATTAGATACTTATAAATGCCTTAGTGTCTCTAAAATATAATTGATCACACTATAGAAAAAGTATCAAAACCATGTCATCGAGTATATGTCTTGACATTTCGGTAAATACAACCATAATAATATTATTAGAGAGAGAATATGTTATTCTAGGATAAATTATTTTAAATCAGTTGAATATTACATTGAAGAACATTTTGAACTATAAAAATTCATTTATTTAATTTATTTATTAATATTCTATGCCTGAGTGTTGAATTTAGGCCACAATTGGGTCATTTAGTGAGACTCTATGAAGTCAACGTAAGAGAACTATATGAGGCTGATGAGTCGATTTCTAGTAGGGAATAATTCATATTATGTAGTCTAATAAAGAGGGTCATAGATGATTTTTAAGTTATTAAATATTGATGTTGACCAAAGACGATCAATAATACAAAAAACATAATCCTAGCCAATATGAGTCCTAGAAAATACTGATGGAGAGTGAGAATATGAACTGGTATATGGGGTCTTGAGAATTCAGAGACCTGAATGAATGATAAGGAAAAAATATAATTGAAATATGCATCCAAAATCTTGAAGAATTAACCAAATGTTTTAGGGTTGAGAAAAAGGATGGTGAATGTTGGAAGATCAGTGAGGAGTGTAGTTATTCATCAATGTCATTGTTTTTTAATGAGGTGATTTTTCATGATTAAGGATCATGATATTCAAAACACAAAATGAATAGATTAAAGATGATTATGTTAATAGAACACATTGGTTAATTAGAAGGAGAATGAAGAATCATAGAGGATAAAAACATAATAATTTAGGGAAATGGATATGGAGTGGGTAGCTAGGAAGGATGTGAGTTGGAGGTTATGGATGTGGCTAGTCAGGGAGCCAAGGGCCTAGGTGGTGGAGTTACTAAGGTAGATGCAAAGGCTGTTATGTAGAGGGGAGAGGAGATGCGTGTTATCAAGAAACCTAATTTTATTATAGTATTATTTACATAAATTTATGAATTATTATAATCAATTATGTCATTTTTTGAAAACAATTATTTAAATTAATGTTAAATTAATAAAATTAATAATGAAAAACACTATTTTTATTTTATAAAAATATAAGATTTATATTTAATTTTTTTATATTTTCAATAAAAACCCATGAGGTAGATACTGAGATTGGACATAAAAATAAAAAAATAAATATAATAATAGTTTTCCTTATTTTTTATTGGATAAATAATTGTAATTAAATTTATTATTTTAATATTTTTTTATTATTAGAAAAAATATGTTACTAATATTTATTATTAATTATAAATTCATGTTTTCTTAGAAAAATCTGTTAGTTATGGTATGATACAGTAATAGATTTAACTATTGATAAATAAAATGTTGGCATTAAATGAACATTTTAAACTGGAATAACTATTTGTAAAAATAATTTTTGGTACATGAAATTAATACTAACAAAAGATATTATATGTTGTAATTTCTGAATTTTACCGAATAATAAGTTATTAGTCAATAAGGTTCTATTGGTATAAGTCCTTTTTTTACTACTAGAATTATTTATAATTTCAATTTTGAATAATATTCAAAAATAAATAAATAATGAACCATCCGTTAGTATCATTCCCATAGTAGTTGATCTACAATCATGCATCATGGGAAAATTCCCCACAATCAATATTTAAACAACCTTGACTGCCATGATATTGTTACACCTTGAAAAAATATATTCCCTTCTAATAGAAATCCTTATCCAACCTTTATCAATCTCACATACTATGATTTATTCTTTTATTTCCATATATTTGGATCATATGGCAAGGATATCTATATATAATCGATCCCTATATTATTTTCTGAACTATTATCTATGATTATCGTTTTGAGGGAAGACATAAAAATGAATTGATGTGAATATGTATAATAATGAGAGGGATTAATTTTTTCATGAATGATGGTTTGAGAAATGTTCAGTAGGAGTGAATATGAAAACCTTGATTACCTATCTTTTGTTCCCCCATAAAAAAATTAATTTATCTCATCTTATGGGTAAACTAACTATTTCATACATAATTGAGTCATTATTTCACATTTAATTATCTACATAGGAAAAATATTTTTTTATCCAAAATTTTTGGATTAAAAAAATTTATTGTTATTATATAACAATTTAGAGCCTCTTAATTAATGAAAACATATATACTAATTAGGTACCATATTCAATAATATTATAGGAATATTCCAATGTCTCAATAATTAACATGAGTTTCTATAATATAACCATCTATTCTCAGAGAATAAATATTTTTATAAATAACACATATTAAACTCCCATTGATATATAACAAGAATAGATACTCATTGAGGTCATTTCCATGGGTAAACAACATAACCTGATGTTAACAAAAAAATCATTATATTATTTCATGGTAATTTGTTAGTTTAATGATATAGGTGTTCCCATTGGGAGGTCTGGGGTCTCATAAACCAAATATTTGATATGGATGTTAATTAATTAATTACTAAAGCACTAAATTTTCTACACTATTTAATTTTTCAATCCATGAAATGGAATCAACTTTATATCTAAAAATATAATCCAAATAAAAACTTTTCTGGAAATCAATCTACCTCCACTCACACAACCTTCTTTTTTAGAGGTACATACACTAAGATACTCATTATATTTCCACCCATGAATGAAATATATTAATTAATTACTTATAATATATTTGATCTTAAAAATATTTATTTAAAAGCTATGATAAAACTTAATAATACATTTTTCCATTCTTTCAAAAATATCATAGAAAACTACCTCAAATAAATTTATTTTGAAATAATACCTCCAACCACATCACTCTTTTGGAATTGTTTATTTTTATGATTATCCTCAATGAAGTCACTATACCCATTACCATCATAGATAAATTAAAATGTTTTTAAAACGTATATAGTAAATATATACTATACATCACTACATATAACATGATAAATATTTCTATCCATGAATATAATATTTAAAAGGAACTACACTCCTCCAGTATTTGTTTAGTTCAATTATCATTGGTAGTTTATATAGAAAATAAAACAATTATCACTAAATCACAACAGAAATGTAATACGGTGTTTATTCTTTTACCTCATTGAAATAATATGTGATAATCCCCTAAATGAATCTAACCTTAAATAGGTTCTCCTCAATCATCAATGATAGACTAGTTGTGTTTTACTCACACATTGATGATACAAACCGATGATCACATATCAAACAACATGAAATACCTAAAAATACATAGTATCACAACATCACATATCAATTATACCAATCCACTACATTTTTAGGTGTATATATCATACAATTTTTATTTACCTATGTTATCAGTTATAGACCCCATAAAACACCTACCGTAACTTGAGAACCCAATATCCACAACTTCTCCAGAACAAGGCCTCCACAATCACATAATAAGAGTCAATATTTTATAAGTACCCCAATAAAATATCACTACATATACAACATTGATAATTTTTATCCACTTGGGAGATATCCACTTATGATATACATCACTTAATTTAATACAAACAAAAATAAAATACAATAATTCTTTGGGTTATATTGATAACATACTACACACAATTAGAAAACCTTTCATGTCTATATCTTAATATATTTTAGTTATACATGAACACAATGATGGATTTAGTACCACATTTCTCTCATTCTCAGGGGAAGAGTGTGGGGCCAACACTATTAAATAACATTAAAAAATGTATCCATATCAATAAAATATTTGTCTCATTTTAAAATTTGTAATCATGATTGTCATTGATTATTCAAAAAATGGAATAAACCACTATTACACTACTACCCCACCCTAATCACATACATTACCATGGTTTTCATGACAAAACACATCACCATATTAGGATAAACTGACATTAACATAGAGGTGGAGTGAAAAGATGTCTCCATTGTATAAAATGTCTAGATGATAACGACCATTCAATATTCTCTACAGGATTATGTATCTCCTAAATAAAAAATTTATAAATAATAACTCATACATGTGAAATCTACAACATGTTTCAATGAATATTAAAACAATTCATCCTTCAAACTGATATCATTAATACATGACAATGTTCTTCATTTGTGTACATGGTTACATATTTCTGATAGTTATCACACTTTGATTGATAAGTAATATCTAAAGTTGATAATGGGAGATACTATATGTGTCATTCAAATCCATATAATTATAAACTACTTACCTCCCAGTTAAAAACATTTATAATACATAAATCCCATTAATTTGAAAACTTATTATTTCAATGCTATCATAAACATGGGGATCTAGGCACAAAACTAGCCTAATTTTCATGACGATGAGGACTAAAATTCTTCTAAATCACGTGTTTATCATTGTTAAAAATCTTCCTTCATCTCATGTTACCCCATATGTGTTTATTAAGTGGGTTATTTTCTTAAGAAAATTTACATATTGATAAATCATCCTCTATATTCCACTCTTTAATTGTTGGGAATAAATCTATTTTCATTGAATCCAATATAGAAACACCTCTTAGTATCTATGAGCCTCATAATATAATCATACTCTATTATTCTACCATATATGGGCTTAAACATCATTATATAACAATTTATAAAAATATAATTTCTCAACATAAATCTATATTATAGTATTATCCTTATGGAATTTATAAAAAAATCATCCAATAATTGCTCACTACGTGTTATAGGTAGATCAAAATTCTGATTATTATATGGATAGTGAGTGTTTGAACTAGACAAAATGATGAGTTTAAAAATATAAATAATTATTTATCTTCTAATTATTACGATCTCTAAGAACACCCATGAGGCATGTGTATCGATAACACATATATTATGTCAAACTCATTAGTATTCACTCTCGACATAGTGGGAATTATAAATCAATCTTCATGCTTGTCTCTAAAAAGAGTCAAGAGGAATAATGAAACATAATATAATGGGACATTGAATGTCCCAATAGAGTTCAAAAAACAATTCCCTAATACAAACTATTCATTAGCTAGAGATTCAATTATATAAATGTTTCTTTCAAAACCACACATATACAAAAAGCTAGTTATTAGTGTGTTGGACCCAATAATCAATAGAATAAACCCAAAAGATTTAATTCAAATATAGTTGATTTGGCATAGGATGATAATTAGAGGTCATACATGGATAATATATAACCTATTTTTTAACATTGTTGTACAGTCCAATAATATTTATATATCACTTTGTCGTTTAACAAACTATGAAAGTCATGATGAAAGGATTGGTTAGATACACACCCTATGTTGGAATACAATGATTGATAAAAAAACTTAATTCCCATCTTATCATTGTTTAACAATATTATCAAACTAGTCCACACATAATAACATACACGAAAATTACTTATAATAAATCAATTACATAGTATGACAAAAACATGAAATGACCCAGTAGAGCCCAATCCAATCCATAAGTATGGAAAATGTGCCTCTAAAAACACTTCATAGATAGACCAGGGGATGGTGACTAAAATCTAGTATGAATATCATACAATACTAGGGGACAAAGTCTATATCAACATGGAAAATACTCATATTAAAAATTTATAAAATTACAACAAAATATATATATATAGATATATATGTATATATAATGAATTGATTTGTATTCAACACAATAATGAGACATAAAATACATGCTCTCTTCTATATTATAAAACACAAAATTTAATATACAACCATTAATACTATTATAAAAATAGACTCAATACACTAATTATTTTTAATATTATATGTACTAATGGATTTATCCATTACTATAAGGGTAACGTCGACAATTATAATAGACCTTGATATACTATGAAACATCATGTAATAATAGGAATTATCACTAAATATGCCACACTAGATCCTTTTCCACCATGAATATATCTGAACCATACATTATTTTCACCAACATAATGTTTTTCGATAGAATGAATATGTAGATATGTGTATAAATATAAATAAGATATTGAGAAATATAATAAAAAATAAAAATAAGCATGTAAGATAGATGTATATAATAGAAATTTATTTGATTTAATACAATATAAGATCTATATTTTCTCTTAAATTATAATTCTTAGGTGGTATGTTTACTAAAATAATTATATGTTACCTCTGATGAGAAATTTGGGAAATTCATTGTATTGAAATGTCCACAATGTATGAATTTGATTACACAATTGTATGTCTGATACTTATGGAAAACATGTGTTTCATAGGGTGTCACCATACATGAATTATCCAATATATTATAAATATATTTTAAACACATCACATCCAGAAACTATGAAGTTGGAAATAATCAATATTTCTAAATTGACAACATTAAATGTAATAATGTACATTACTATTCACTATGAATTAGTCCATGTTTTAATAATAAAACACCCCATGTTTCAGTAGACATTGGTATTTAGTTCTATACTCATTGATGAGAATCCATGAAAAAATCTATAATTAGTATATTATATAATTTTTAATGTTCATCAATGGTGACTCACTTGATATAATTCAATTAATCATAAAATAAATGATTGAAGTAAACATGTGAATATGATGAGGCTATATCAGTTTCTATCAATGCCAAATATTACGGACTCATTGTATACATTCATTCCCACTATAATAGGATAATCAACATGAGAATGGTAGAGCATGTGGATGTAAATTTTGAAGCATTCAATGATGGATTGGAATTATATAAAATATGATTTGTTAGTTGATTGATCATTCCAAAAGGATAATATAACTTTTATTTATCATGATTAGGAATGGAAATTCCATTCATTGTGTGTAAACTAAATTGAAATGATTTTGTAATATAGTGGTTATTATCACATTATATTCCCTTAAGATAAATTCAAAAGGAAATCCCAGGGATTTGGAAATATCTCTCTAATTCTAGTTATCATTAATATTCAAGATTGGGATATTCAAATTGATCTATAAAATACGAGTAATACGTACACATCGGTCTAGATCAGTTTATATAAAATCCAATTACATTATAAATGAAATTAAATTTTTTTAAGGATTATATTCCTTATTATGTAATGTTGTTATAAAAAACACTAGCACTACTGTGGAAATTTTAGACTGTTTGAAATTGTATATTATTGTATATAATGGAACATTTATCATCAAAACCAACGATAATATATCAATTTAATTGTGACCATTGTTATTTTTATATTATGGTTTATGATAAATCCCATTGGACATTTGGAAGGGATGTGATATCATCAACATGTAGGATCATACCTTATGAACCCCATTTATCGGAGCATCTAAGGGAGATAACAACATTGGGAATATCCCTTGACTAATCTGAAGTCACAATTCAATGACTAATGCATGATAAAAAAATAGTTATGGTAGAAGTTCAAGATAATATAGATCATGAACTAAACCATGTTCACCGAACCACCCCATGAACATCTCACTATCACATAATATAATATTAGGGAATTCAATGGGGTAATAATAGATAATATATCTAGAATAGTACAATACTAATATTTATATTTTCTTTTAATAATTTCATTTAAATATTATTTTCATTTTTATTATGACTATGGTAATGATTTAATATTGATTTTATTTAAAACATATGATTTAATTAAAAAAATAAAATTGTGTTTTTGGGAAATATATATTTTTAATCAAGACACACCTTTTTATGAACAGATTAGTTTAAAAAATAAATTATATTTTAAAATAATAATACAATTAAACAATATTTATTATATATAAATTATAAAAAATTTTAAGAAGTTAAAAATAATATATATTTGGACCAGAAAACAGTTATTGTAAAAAAATTATTTTACAAATAATGGGTGTTTTTTATATAAAAATAAAAACAAATTTATTTAATGATTTTTTATAAAATAAATATTATTTTTAAAATCTAGACATCATAATTATTTAGTTGTCATTTCTTCATAATTTTCAGAGGAATTCAAATATTTGTGTAAAAATTAAATACATTATAAATATATGTTGAGTATAATGTCATCATAATGACCCAAAAGTGATTTAATATATTACATAAAACTTATTGATGACCACATATATATTTCATGTCAAACAGAATGTGGTATGATTTTTTTATTAATTTTATAAACTCATAATGTATCCACCAAAACATATATGTAAATTTTAAATTTGAAAATCAATTCTTCATAGTCATGAATCACTTCCACCTCAACAATTGTATTATTTTATGTTGTTCATTTCAAATGAAAAAAAATAATGGAAGGTACTTATTTTTGGATGAAACCATTTTAAAAAACAATGTGATTATTTTTCATTTTGATTACATATAATATTGACTTTGAAACCTATGTTTGGAAATCAATAAAAATTATATTATCTTTTTCTATATAAACCCACCAAACCATTAATTTCACACCATTAAAACCCATTGGATATTTAAATTATTCATTCCTTTCATCTCAATATCCCTCCCAAATTTCACCCAATCTCTTATGAATGTCATCCTATTATTATATAAGAATCCACTCAAGGAAGTGGTTCCCCTCCTTCCCCTATTTATAAAATAAAAATCATTGTCTTATGAAATTTAATTTCCAATTTTTCCTGATGGGTTATTTTCCTAAAAATATCACATACTATCCTTATTATTACTACATTTTGTGATTCCCCATTCACTATAATAAATCCCTTCTCTGAATAATTATGCACTTCCATTATTCTTCCAAAATTATACTCCAATCAACATGACAAAAATGAAATTATGAATACTAATCCACATTTTTTCACATGTTTTTTAATGTTTATGTACATATCCTTCATATATTTATTATATACATGCATGTATCTCAACAAAATTAATCTTAGGATTAATATTGATGATGAGGACACATATGTTGTATGATCTATGTGGAAAACAAATGCATGCAAATGATTTGAAATTGTGGTGTGCTTCAATCATTTTGTGTCCCTCCAATGCATTCATATATATCATTATATAATGTTATTAAATTTATATTTCATTGTATTTTATCCTATACACACTATGTTATGTATTTGGGTGGGTTTCCTTGAATAATTTTATGAGGTCATCTTTTAGGAAGTTTTCATGTTCCCATGTCACCTTTAGACTATCAGGTTATATCATGGAATAATATTAAAAATTATAATTATCAAACCCATTATATTACATTGATATGCCTCTTGGATGACAAGGATTTATTTAACTTAATATATTCTTTTTTATTATCTTACTAGCCATTATTTACAGCCACATTTTTTGTAAGTCCCCAGGACATCCCATGCCATTTTAGATGAATGATTGCATTTTAAGAGCATATTAAAAACGTTCTCAATTATTTAATTGTATTTATATTTCACGTTGTTAATAGGTGTAACATATTTTACAAACACACTAATATTTATGATATTTTTGGATGCTATTATGTTTACCTTTATGTAATAAATCATGAATTAACATGTATTAATGATATGAGTAGTCAAAGTCTATATTATAACAATGTATATTTATTTTTGGGATTAGGTTTATAATACTCTTTTGAAATACTAAAGGGTAACAATAAATATTTAAAACCCTCACTAAATTTAGTAAATTATAATTTATATAGATTCTATAAAAATATAACCATGTTTGAATACTATAGGTGAATTTGTATCTGACATTATGTTACCTAGTTGTAATAAACATAAAAAGGGTGGATTGAACTAGACTTGATAATCATCTAGTTCATGAAAACAAGAGATGATACACACATAGTTTGACACTCATAGTATATATTAAATTTAAAATTTTCAATATCATTATGAACCATTATAAAATGAAGAATTACTACTATGGATTTTATTATGGGAAATAGAACATGGATACATTAATTTGAAACCAATAAATCCATATTTTAAAGAATATATTCCATTTTTAGGGGTCAAATTAGTGTTCATGGATTAAAAATTATGTATTTCATATTTTTAAAAAATTCAGACCTATAATTTGGTTATAACTTCTATTCGATGGCTGGGAATAAGAGGAACTGATTCAATAACCAATGTGATGAAAAATGTAATGTATGCCTATATGATATACACAATAAGATGGGAGAATGAATCAAAAATATATTGAAAATACTTCCACAATTTAAAAATGTTTTTAATAATAACATGAATCAATATTAACACTGAAATAAATGATGGAAATATCTTATTTAAATTGATACTATTGTGTGAAAAATGCCTTTGACTTTCAATAAATCATCTAATAACTTAATCTTGGAGAAATGGATCAACTACATTGAAATAATCATCTCAATACTACAATGACATGAGAAAGAGATGGTCATAGTATATATTTAACATATAGAGTGAAGGGATGATGAATGGTGGACATTGGTCAAAATATGATGCTCGTGGAAGGTATCAAACCGATTGAGACGATGAAATTATGGAGTGTTATTTTTTTATAAATATTTTCCACTCACTCTCTAACTAAAAATAGAGATGGGTTTTATTAGCCTTGTGTAAATGGATGATAAATCCATCAGGTGTATGAGGAAAAATTAAAAATAATGGCATGATACAACTTCAGATTTTTCATTTAACCTAGATTTAAAGTTGACCAATTCTTCCTTTTGATAAATATGAATCTATAAAAATAATTGGTTATTTTATATATTTAAAATTATGTAAATATTTTATGATTTTCCCTAAAAATTCTAAATGCAATTAGAAAATAAGACATGTATTTTTTGAGTGGAGGCAAGAAGTGACATTGGAACCTTAAGTGGAAATGAAAAAAATACCCTTATTAGTTTTTGAATATGAAATTAAAATTGAAATGGAAACATTTCTATATAGGGGAAGAATTTAATGGCCCAAACTATTCGAAATTTATTTCCATTTTTATTGAATAATATTTTTATTATGTTATGTAGTTAAATAAAACAAATGAAATACAAGGGTTATTGTAGAATATATTATGTTCTATTTAATTAGACATAAAATAACATTTATCAGCATAAAAATTTATAATATACCTATTGTACATGGATAATTATGATAATTATATTAAGGGTAATGAGTATTTTCATTTGACACATGAAATGGAAGTAATGGACATGACCTGTTGGATCATACCCTATGAAGACCATATATCATGTATTCTGAGGGAGATAATGTCACAATGATTTTCCATTTACCAAGACTATGATGAGATTCAACTACTAAGGCATGACTCTAACATTTTAATGGATAATTCCAAGATAATTGAGATCTTGGTACAAACTATGATCATTGATATTCCCAATGAAAACCACACCATCGTACACATTACCCATATGGAATTCAAAGGTATAATAAAGGGCTATATATATAGATCAAAATAAAATAAATTTATATATTTTATTTCATCAAAATAATTATTATATGTATTCCCTTATTTTAATTATAAATAATTAAATAATTCTTATGATAATATATAAGTTTTAATAAGAGAAAACTCATGCTTCATTTTTAACAAAATATATTGTTTCAATTAAGAAACTTCTTTTGATGAATTCATCATTTTTGAATTGAATTCTATTTATGTAAAATCTTATTATTTAATAATATTTATTAAATAAAATTGATAATTAACTTTTATCAAGGGATGGATAACTTGAAAATTAGATAGGGAACCTGTGGTAGATCACCAAATTAAACCTATTTCGATTTTTAGACCTATGTGGCTGTTGTTTTCAGATGAGCTGTCAAGCTAAATGAGCCTCCCTCTGACCCATATGATGATCCATACATTGAACCAAATAAAATTGACATCGATGTTACATGGAAATATCATTATTAATGAATAAGGTACTACTCCTCTCCTCGAATCGACGATTCAGTGTTATTGTTTAATTTTACAAGAATATGCAACATTGTTTCTGAATTAGAAAGACACATGAAGAAATTGGGATCATTGGTTTTCACATTGACTTCATGTAAACATTGAATGTTTTCATTCATTTTTCATACAAAAATGTTTAAAATTTTTTCTTAAAAAGGATCTAGTGGGTGTTGGGTGTATGTACCATAAAATTAATTAAATAGGCCAACTATGTCAATCATAGCATTGAACCTCACAGTAGACAAAACTAGATATAATTCACTTGAATTCAAATTCACATTTCATATAAATGAGCCTTTTTTCAATTTATTTCTTAATTTTTCAACCACTGAAATAGTATTATGCTAGTTAAAATATTTCAAGAACATAATTTTAGAGTGTGTTTACTAAAAATGACATCTCACAACCTCTTATTTCCAATGTTTGGATTCAAAATGTTGATTATGTCTTTTAACAATAGGTATGATATTAATATATACTAACTTACTATAACAACTTTCATAAAATATTCCATTCCTATATTGATTTTGGTCATGAACCAACTATCCTATACAATATCCCTCATAAATAGGTATTATTGGTGGAATAAGGTAAGAAGAAACTAGTTCATAAGAAATTTAAGGATCCCGATGTTAGAAACTCAGGGAAACATATGGATGTGTTATAACTGTTGATATCAATCCTCCCTATGAGACCATGTATTTGGATAATGCTAAAATAGGACCTGAATTGATGGGTATAGGGACTCTAATGAGGCTCACACCCAATAAGTTTATGGCCCGGAAATCAAATTAGTCCTAGAAACTATGTTATGTTTTCAGTCCATTCTACATCATTATTGATGTAGTTAATATTTCTGAACCCCCTCTTGTTAATAGTGAATATGCATCATCTATTCTAATGGAAAAAAAGAGACTCAATCCAACACTAGTGAATGTAAACAATATACCATTGATCAAATATTCCATATTGAGGGTGACTAACTACACTCAAGTGCTAAAAAATATAAAGATTTTTTTTATCCAGATGAATTTATTACTCCACCCTCATGGAGACTCGAAAAAAAATTATTACTCTATGTTGGAGAAAACTATTTTCACTATATCCTCAAGAATTCATTTTAAAAACTATGTGATCAATCCAAAACTATTAGTTTTCAAGGATCCCTCCTTATCATTTGATAATGTGGATTCCTCCTCATCCTTGGATGAATTGGTGATGAAGGAATCCATTTTGATTAAGAATCATATCAATTTTTTAAGAATTGTTATAAGGTTGAATTATACCTCTGGCGTTGAGGAAAAAGATATGTATTATTTTTTAAATGTATCCTAATAAGAAGATTACTATAAACAAGTATCTAGTTATTGGAGATAATTTTTGATTGGGTGGAGTATGATCATGATAAAACCATCACTTCTATTATTAACATCTTCCATTGGAATTACTGTACATATAGGGAATGGATTTGTTTCTTCCATGTTTATCCCCTTTCCTTCTCTCCCATGATGGATTATATTTTGGAAGTGGACCCTTATATATAGTCAGAAATATATTTCATGATTTGTCATTGTCATGAAATTTGTAAATATATTCTTCATGGTAAATTTTTTATAGACCATACTTTTGGGAGCATAAAAAATCAATTTAATGATTTTAATGACACAAAAAATATGATTGGAATATTATATATAGTTTATTGTGTTTTCATGACTATAATAAATGTTTGTTTGGATCATATTGTGTTATTAATTATAAAAACCCATCACATTATTACGAATTTTTAGATGTTTTATTACATAAAAGAAAACATAATACAACCAACAATATAGATAAGTATACTATATTTGGTAATTAGAAACATTAAATTATAACTTATATCATGGAATAAAAATTATTATTGAACACTTCCTTGACAGGATAACAATATTCCTACAAACATAAAACAACATTGGATATCTTAGGGAAACAAATTAGAATGGTTTGAGATATAAATACAGTAATGGGATTAAATATGGCATAACATGATGAATATAATACATTTTAGACAATATTAATATCAATAGATCATAAAGATAACATGGATAATAAGTAATGACATATCATGATTTTATAACCTGGGAAATGTGGAAACATCTTCAAACACCACATCATAAAAATAATTGAAGGTTAAATCAACCAAGAATTCATGGTGGAAAAATTCCCATAATTAAATCAGGTTCACCATCATCCCAACATGATGTATCAGGATTCTAAACATTATCCAATGCATTGAAGAACTATCACGGATCACCCTTCATAATCATTTCACTATCAAGCTTAAGTGTTCTATATAGATCATATAACATGTATTCATTAAAAATAGTTATTTATTACATTCTCATGGAATGTGGAATATATACATTCATGTCCCATATAAATAAGTATATGTTCATAATGTTGAATACCCTAGATAAATAAATGGATGAGGTATTCAGTACACATATATTTTTTCATTGAAAATCATGGTGTAATTTCAGCAACATAATAATGCCATATTAAAATTCATAAAATGGGTTTATGGGATAGAAAAGGGGATACAATATTTTTTAAAATAAATGGAATATAAGATTATCATGGGAACAATTCCCCAAAATAAGTAATTGTAAACATATGGTGTAACAAGATAAATAAACATGAAGACAAAGCAAAATGAAAGAAAAATTATTTGAATGTTTACTCTAATGACGTGGGAGGGGAATCTTGAGATCTTATGGGTGCCTTGGGAGGACTCTAAGGAGTATAAGGAAGCGTTTTGTAGTGATCAATAGAGTGTGAGTGAATATAAATTGGATCTTGAGTGGGTTTATATTTAAATTTTGGGGATTTCATTATTATTTAGGTTTTGGAATCTACATAATAAAATATCCAGAAATTCAAACCATCCCATGATTATTTAATATGTTTTATTCCAAATGGCAGTGGTTTATATTATTTTATATGTCAAATAGAATATGTTATTAAATTATTACCCAAGGAGATGTAGAAGAAAGTCAAACTTTTAACAAAATGATTTCAAAATTTTAAAATATATTATAGGACTTAGAGGATTCATAATGGATTTAAGAAATATATAATATAAAATTAAGTCCATGTTTTTTTAAATGGAAAAACTATATTTGGTTTTTGATCCCATTTATGTTACTTATTAAAATACTGTTGTTTTATTGTTATTTCATAAAACACAATGTATATTTATATGGTATTCAATTTCTTACGTGAAAATTTTATTGGCTCATAAAATTATAAAAAATTAATCATTTCATAACATCAAATCCTTATTAAAAACTAATATTTATTATGCCAATATAATTTTCAATATATTTTAATTCTCACATTTAAAATAAAAATGGGCATTTATTGAAAATTTTCCTGTTTTTGACAATAATTGTTTTCGAACCCTATTAAAAATTACATTTGACTTCAAAAAATCATATGAAAATTTATATTTTAACAAAGTTGTTTTATTATAATATACTATTAAAATATTATTTATTTAAAAATAACATTATCAAATCAAAATATATTTCTTAATTTGAACATTAAAAAAAATACAAGTTGTGCATTAAAAATATATTACAAATTTACAATAATATGATGAAAATATTTTCTTAGTTTTATGTAAAATAATTTATAAACAACATATTCTATGGACTTGATACATATCTCATTAATATACCAGAATAATATCTAAGAGTAAGCTGTGTGATGGTGGGGTTTTCATGGGAATGTTAGACAAACAAGGTTTGGGTCGCGATCTCGATGAGCTTGAACTTCTCTAATATCTGGTTTCATTTATATGAATGTTAGTGGTTCTCTACAAGGTCTTGGTCTAGGTATAATCCACAAAATTATATCTCCCTGAGAAGCTAAGAAAAATGGGATTCATATTTTACGATCCTACTGGTTATGGACATCAATTCCTTTATCTATGTCAAATAGATTTCTTTAAACCCTATATTTATAAGGGTCACGTGATCACTGTTCAAAGAATATATATTCAATTACAATGATACATAACAGTTACCTAAATAAAATTGTATACAAAATTATGTGCATGTGTTTACTATAACTGTATGACATTTAATTAAATCAATAAAGAAATCTTATTCATAACAGTTTATGTCGGTATAACATTCCTTCATTTATTAATTTCACCCTTGAAATTTTCATTTCTGATAATAAAACTGATGAGGTTAACACTGCTTCATCACCTCCTCCAGTACATTTGTTTCTTTATTTAAAATTTTGTTTCATCCCAAAATTTTGACGAGGGGAATTGCCCTATTTCGCAGACTATTTTCTTCGCAATCTAAGATCTTCATCGGCTGCACTTCATAGGAAAGGTAATTATCGAATGATTCCACATCTGATTTAGTACATTTGAGGTGTCTAGTATGTACATTCTCATGAGTGATACATGCAATTCATCATGTAATTGAGACAAGTACGGTTAGAGTTATAGTCAATATGCCACTACTCTGATGTGATCAAGGATCTCAAAAGTGACGATGTACATTGTACTAATTATTCCAATATTCCTAAATCTCATCACATTATTACATGAAGATATGCAAAGGAATACAATGTCTCCAACATCCAAATATAGGTATTTTTTATGATCATCAACATATATATTCCATTGAAATTGAGTTTTCATTATTATGTGACAAAATGACCACATCCTTACCTCCAATTTCCTCAACCATTTGAGGACCTCTATATTTTTTATACCCAACTTCATCCCATAATGATAGTGTTCTACACATCTTCCCATAAATGGCTTTATAGGGTGCCATTTTAATTTTTGAGATAAAACTATTTTTGTAAGACAACTCATCGAATGTAAGATATTGGTCACACCCTCTGTTGATTACTATAGAACATGCTAACAACATGTATTCCAGTGTCTGAATATTTTTCTTACATTGGAAAAAACATTGATGATTATATTATATACTAATGGTCAGTTCAATGTTTAGATCATACTAGAGAATTTTCCAGAACATTGAGGTGAATCATGGGTCTCATTCGAATACAATCAATAGTGGTACACCATAATTCCTTACCACTTATATAATTTACATACATAATAGTTGATTCTGTCATGAATCATATCGAATTGAAATTAATTTTCATGTCTTTATATAAAAATCCCCAATATTTAATATATCATTTATTTCTTTATATTTTTTCAAATGTCTGGCGACCATGAACATGGTGATCTTTTACTATTTCCATGTCGGTATGGGTAATGGTTGCATCATCCCCTTGAAATTCCTCCTTTTATCCTTCATTTTTTATATATCAAGAACATTGATGAATATTCGGTGATTTTATTATTTATGTTGTCCCACAAGTAGTCCTCCTAGAGATATCAATAAAAATTTTTGTTTATTGGTTGTTAGGGAATATCGAACTATGTGCATCATCCCATAGTTCTTTATTTATCCAAGGATTTTAGGGAACACATAATCATGACTATAATCTCACTATTCATTTTTCATTAAATCTAAACTATGAGAATTACATATTCATTGTATTTTAAACTTTTTTTATAAATTTCCACATCAACTTTTGGAGCATCATTTAAACATTCCAAACTAGAATATTTAGAAAGAAATTTTCAAAGGATTGATGAAGTTACATTCTTTATGATTCCCTAGTCTATCCTATTTAAATACTAGATGATCAAATACTACTCACTTCTCATCAATGAGTGAATGTTTTGTTCCATTATACTTAGAGAATCTTAAAAATTATATAATTTACTTGGATGGTACTAGATTTACCAATTGTAATCCTTGATGAGATATAACCATCTTCACTGGAAGATATTATTCTCTTTCACTGAGTATATATATTTTTGGCCCATGTAGTAATGTTTATATCTCACACTTCTGCTCATAGAGATAACGATTCAATATTTTTAATGAAAACATCACAATTTCTAACTATAGATCATGTGTGGGATTGTATTTCTCATGAATATTCAATATCATGAGGTTTAGGAAAAGGCTTTGTCATTTTTCTTCGACATAATTCATAATCTCTTATTCGAGTTATCATAAAATACTATAAAAATTTTCCAACTTGTGAATATTTTGGGCACAAGGGTAGTGATATGTAACCTTTTCAACTCCACGATTCTTTTATTACATTCATCATTCCAACAAACATGCCTCCCTTATGTGTTATATTGGTAATAGGGTTTGACAATTGTGACAATTTTCTCAAAAATATGTGATAATATCCATCTATCCCAAGGAAGATATGTTTATCTATCATGGATGGTGTCCTTATTAATCCTTTAATAAAGATTACAAGTGAAGGATCTACAAAAATCCCATTTCACGTGATTATATTCTCAAAGAATGAGACCTCCTTCAACCAGAACACACACTTTTTTTACTTTCCATATAATTTATCCTATTGAAATATATTTCTCACATTGACTAGATATTCCTCACACACCTATTTCATTTTGGAGTAATTTAGAATATGATATATAAAAAATACAAAAATGTATTTGTGATAATCTGTAATGACTCTAATGATTATGTCCATGAAGAATATTGGGCAATTGGTGAGTATGAATGGAATTACTATGATGTTATAGTACCCATACCTTGATCAAAATGCAGTCTTTTGGATATTGTCTTTCATCACCATAACATGGTAATATACTAAAAAAATATCCACTTTGAAGAAGTTTCCTGATCCATGTAGTTTTTGGAACAAGTCATCCATCCATGGAAAATGATACTTTTTCTTTATTGTGATATTTTCGAGCTCACGATAATCATTGAAAAGTAACATTGTCTTATCCTTCTTCATGATGAAGAGGAATGATGCTCCACATTTTGAAGAACATGGGTGTATAAACCTTTTAACCAAATTATCATATATTTGTTTCTATATATCTCAAATTCCACAACATCTAAACTATAAATAGTCTTTGATATATTAATTTTTTTAGGTATAAACGTGATTAATAAATAAACCTCCCCAAATGGAGGAAGGCCAAAAAATTCCCCAAGAAACATATCAGTGTATTCCCACTCAACTGTCACATCTTTGAATATTACCCTTTCTTCAGACTTAATAATTTGGTCCAGATATGGGTGATTATAGAGAAATAATGTCTATTCCTGAGATTATGGTGCAAAATATGATTCATCAACCTCCTTGGACTAGTATAGAATCTGAGGATGATTCTCAATTTGAAGAGATATTTACTGATCAAGGATGTTTATGTTGGATCACTATAGGGGAAGCCAATCTATGTCTATAATTGTATAAAATTCCCCTAAAGGGAGTATTAAAAGGTAAAATGAGAAGTTAATCACACAAATTGTGATATGTGAAGAGTTATATACATGGGATGTAATAATTTCCACATTTTCCATTATAACTGACATCTTTACTTCCATACTTTAAGGTGGTTATTTGATACTTCTGCTAAACATTTTTGATATAAATGAATTCATAAAACTAGAATATAAAAGTAAATTCACTACTGTTTAATGAATAACTGGCGTGCCTTTCTACACTACATTTTCAGGATTCACTTCAATGGTAGTGATGGAAAAAAGCTCACCCTTGCAGCCTCGGAGGTTTTTGGTGGCCTTTGAAAACCCTTAGAGTAGGAAATTGATTTAGAATGATCTGTGGTTCCTTATAGTTGACATAATAGAAAATGCACTGAAGTTTTACCAGAGCATTCATTTCCTTTATCACAATTGCATATTTTACATGTCATCAATTATTAGCTTGGTTTCCTTCCTCCCCACACCCAAATAATTTCATTTCCCCATTTATGCAATTTCTGGGGTGCTTCTTCCCATACTATTGACACATGGGAAGTTGAAATTTCCTTGAACCATTAGTTCTCTATATAAAACTGCTAGAATTAAACATGAATTTTGGTTCCTTATCTCCATCACACACTTTTTCTTCTCCAATCTCTATTTCATCACCAAGGTAACATTCTAAAATTTCTTCATATCTATCAAAGACATGGATCAATAAGGTTTTTTACAGAATACATTTTAGATGACTAATGAAGCTGTCAGCTTTGTATTTAGTTATTCACTATACAGAAGGTATAATATGAATTTCTTGTGTTGTTTTCCATGTACGACCCAATGTATTTTTTTTCCTTTTTCTCTAATTCAAATGAATACCTTTCAATTTATGAGGGAGAGAGCGAGAAAAATATATGGAATAATTTTTTTTGATTTCCTTACCCTCCAATGATTTTATCTCTTACTTAGGTTTAATATTCATAATCAATTTACACCACTAATCATCTTCTCCCTCCATATGATAGACCTCTAGAAGAACCTTCTATTGTTCAAAACAATAAATGATGGAGAAGATATCTTCAATGTAATTAATCCTGTTTTCAATGATTAAGGGATCAAATAATCCATTGAATGTATGATACCTTTTTCACATCATCGATTATAATTTACTATTTCTTAGGGTGTGTGTGTGGGGGGGGGGGGGGGAACTCATATTGATCAGGGTTTCAATTCACAACATTTTTAATCTCGTACTATATCAAGAAAAAGATTGTAATACCTATTCCCATTAGGTTGGGAATCTCATTGGAGGGAATAATCAAACTACCATTCACATAGATTTGTATCTAGGTTCCTCTTATTTATGTTCATTATAGAGAATTAAAGAAAAATTAGGGATGATTATCTTATTCAATTAAAAACATAAAGGGGAATCCAATAGACATAAATAGACAACTTACAAAATATATATATCCAATTTTTTGGCATTTCTACGATTCAATCTATGTTATCTATTATATATTTCTTATTATATATTCTTATAGGGCCTTTTTTTGTTCCCATAATAATGTCTCATAATGACTTTATGAATTTAACAAAGCATATCCCTATAGACTATCAAATTTGGTGTAGTAAGGCCCATTTCCATGCTCCATATTACTTCCAGTTAGGCCTGAAACATCTTGATGGAGATGTTACTCCTATGTACATCTATGGTGGAGCCACATCCTGTTATAGTATCGTAGAATGGATATATTTTCATGATAAACCATTTATTCATTACTAGAAAATATTTAGGGATGCTTTATTATATATATTCTTATCCATACGACTTTCTCTAGAGTTTGTTTTACCCTGATCCCAAAAATAATAAATCTATTGTTCTGATTCCAACTATAAGAACCCAACAATTTAGTACACATTAACACATTTTCTATTATATAAAATTTTACATAATTCAACCCAAATAATATATAATTATATAGTCTTATGGAATTAAGTACATTAATGAAAAATAGATAACATGAGATACAAAACATTATCGATCACTTCTTGGTCATGATTACAATATTCCAACAAACATAAAACTGCGTGGGATATCTTAGGAAAAAACATAACAATGGGGTGACCTATAATTACTAGTAATGGAATAAAAAAAGGAGTAACAAAAAGTATATATTACATGTTTGAAAATTTGATAACAATGGAACATAAAAGGACATGAATATAAAGGCATTATATATAATCATTATCATAACATGGGAAATGTGGAAACATCGTAAAACAATGAACCATATATATAAGTTGTGGATAAATACACCTGCACATCATTTTAGAAAAATTCCCATAAGGTAACCAGGTACACCCCTATCCCATCATGATTTTCCATGATACTAAGAATTAACCTATTCATTGAAGCACGATCAGGGTTCACCATTCATAATCATTTCAATCTAATCGTTACGAGTACCACATATAATATATAACCTCGATTAATTTAACAACATAACTTATTACATGGTAATGGAAATTTTAAAACATATTGTATTTATACAATCAATAATTATATGTTCAAAATGTTTAATACCCTTGATAGAGAAATTGGTATGATATTCATTACAAAATTATTTTGGTATGAAAAATCATGGTAAAATTTTGGCAACATAACAGCTTCATATATAAACTCATAAAATGTTTTTTAGAGAGAAAAAGGGTTATAACCTTATTTATAAATGAAATTTATAGTAATAAAGTCATGAAAATACATTCCCAAATAAATGGAATTTGAAATATAATGTGTAACATAATAAATAAACATGAAGAATAAGAAGAAAGTAAAGAACCCTTATTGGAATGTGTTACCACCAAGGAATGACAGGGGATTATTGGGAGCATGAGGGATCCTTGGGAGGACTCTAGGTAGTATACGGTAGAGATTTTTTGTTCTCCATAGTATTTAAATGAAGATAAATTGGAGCATTGTTTTTTATATTGGAATGGAGTGTGGATTATATTATTATATTGTTTTTGAACTATATAAAACAAATATAAAATACAACAGTCCATAATATGATTTTATCCCATGTTTTCGTCAAAATAGGACTGGTTTATATTATTTTATAACATAGATGGCTTAAATTAGAAAAATATTTAATTTGGGGCTGTGGAGGTGAGTGACAGTTTTAAAGAAACTATTTGAAATCATAAAATTTATTATATGTGGTTGGGGATTCATAATGGATTTAAAATATAAATCAAATAAACAAAAAATAAAATTATTTTAATGGGGAAATATATATTTGGTCATAGGTCCCATTTATGTTACTTATTACATCACTTTTCATTCATTATGATGTCATAAAACACAATGTATATTTATACGATATTAAATTTTTACCGTAAAATTAGGTTGTAGAAAAAAATTATACAAATGTCACCATTGGATATTTTTGAAATCTTGATTCAAAAAATAATATTAAGTAGTTTTAAATAATTTTATATTTAATTTAATTTTCACATTTCATATAAAATGAAATATTTATAGAAAAGTTATGGATTTTTAACAATAACAATATTTGATCCTTAATAGAAATTACATTTGACTTCATAAACATTATATTATCATTTACATTGAATAATATTTTTGTAATAATATTATTTGTTAATAATATTATTTATTTCAAAAAAATTATCAATACATACAAATAGATTTCCCAATTTTAACATTAACAAAAATAATATTAGTTCCTTAAAAATCATTTATAATGTAAAAATAATCAAAAAAAATATTAAATATTTTATATAAAATAATGTAAAAGTTAATATTTTTAGGGACATGATACATATCTATTTAACACAAAATCATGAGTGTTAAGAGTAATGTTAGTGATGTTGGGGATTTCATGGGACCGTTCAGCGAACATTGTTAGGGTCGTGATCTCAATGAGCTTGAACTTCCTCTATAAACGTTTCCACTCATTCTTATGTTATCAGACATGATCTAGGGATTTGTCTATGGAACACCCTGTAATGTTATCTCCGCCATAATCTATGATAAATGGGCTTCATAGGTTATGATCCTATTAGTTGACACTATCACTTCCTTTGTCTGTGGGATATTGTTTTTGTCAAAACCCTATATTTACACTTGTCATGTGATCAATGTTCAACGTATATATACCAATGGTAATGATACTTAATAGTAATTTAGATGAAATTTGATTAAAAAAATAATTTAATGCATTTTATATAACCATAATATATTTAATTTAATAGAATATTTTAATTTTATTCATAAATATTTTGGTCATTACAAGAATTCTAAAGTTCATGTAACTGGCCATGTCCTTGATGATGGATACGAATTGGGTGGTATTACATTTGTGTATCATCGGTCACTTTTTTCGAACTTCTAGATGCCCCCTATGTTTTGGTATATTCAAGACAATTACCCTTATGTAAAACATTTTTTAGGTCATACATATACATTGATACCTTTATTTCCAATATATTCTTAATGAGAAATTCATGCGTTCACATGAAATTAAGCTGGTCGAAGTGAGTACCTCATGCATTGAATAATACACCAGTTTATGACTCTATAATTGTAGTGTAATGAATCTATTTTAATGACCTTGAGGAATGGATTTCATCCATGATATATAAATTCAAATTTTGAGAATGTTTTCCCATGGTGAAAATGATGTATGGTGATGAACACATCCAAAATAGACTGTAGAAACAATTAAATTGTATTAACAATTCTGTTTATTATAACATGGATGTCTTTTATTTTATAACTTTCATTTCATAATCTCGTGATTCCTTATGGTTGAAAATATGTTGACACACATATAATTATATTATTGATTCCTTTTCTCTTAATAAATTTCTAGTTTATGGGGTTCGTAACAATATCATGCTTGAATTTGTTTGTATAGAATTTTATAATTTCAAATATATTTATAAGGGTAAATGAAATGTTATTGTCAAATAAAAAATATATTTCAATTAGTTGGGATTTTATAATTTATAATATAAATTTAAAAATTTATGATATTTGTTTTTATAAAATAAATATTGTTTTTTTAAATTATAAAATTGAAAATATCCAATGGTTAATTATTCATATTTTTTAGAGATAGTTGATTTTTTAGGTAAACATTAAATATGGTATAAATATAAGGTGTGTATTATGACATCATAAATAAAAAATAAAAAATAAATACAATAAAATGTATCCATACCATAATATATATTTCTCCATTATTATAATTTTTTCCGAATTTATTTGATTAATACTATAAATTCAAAATTAATCATCTTAAATATATATTATAAATTGAGTTTTTAAAACTATATGAAAAACATAACTGACTTCAACATCACCAAGTGTACTATTTTTTTTAGTTACCATAAATATAAATTAATTAAAAATAACCCATTTTTGTAGAAATCATTTGAACACCCATAATTCATTTTTTCATTTTAATTACATTATCATATACAAACTAAAACTTATATTTTGAAATTAATGTAAAACTCTTATCTATATCTCTATATAATCCAACACAGACTCTCATTTCTCTTCACTAATAAGCTATAGAGTATAAATTGTTTCTACCCTTCCCTCTCTATATCCCATGTTATTTTCTCCCAGGCTCTTAAGAATCTCATTCATGTCTTTTAGATGCATCATCTCAAGGTAAGGAATCATTTACATCTCCTATTTATTAATGCCTATTATTTTTTATTACTCTCATTAATTTACAATTTATAATGTCAGGTTATGTTCCCACATCTCTCTATTAAATCCCTTATTATTTATATGTGTTTATTTAACCTTTTCACTATAATTAACACCTTTATGAATCCTTATGCACAATCATTATGATAATGGTATTATCCAGTGATTATCCATTCCAAAAAACATTATAAAGAATACAAATAAACATTTCAACTCAACATTTTTCTCCAAGGATTTCATATCCTTAATTTATTTTTAAATTAATATATTTATCTCATAATCCATAATTGTGGGAATAAAATTGATGAAATACATCTTTATTCATTATGATCGATGTGGCCCACTTATGCATGTACATGATATGAAGTGGAAGGAGGGCACAAAATTATATTACCCTCCAATGGAATAGGTATAAATTTGTTCTCATATGATTCCATTTGTGGTGAGTGTGGGTAATACATAAGAACACAATGTTTTTTTATTGGTTGTTATCCATGGCTTATGATTATTATGTCATGTTTTATATTTTTCCTAAATTTATATTTTTCAATTATGTTACCATGTTAAATCATACCTCATTTTTTAGTATTATGTTTCTAACCCATATTATGTCACCATTATATTACTCATTAATCGTATGTAATTATTTAACATATCCTATTATTTTATTACTTCATTATATGGCTTTATATCTCACCCCATTGTTTTGAAAATCCCTAGGTTATCCCAATAGAGTTCAAGAAGAGTGATGTAATATTAGTATCATGTTATGAATGTTTTCGACAATTTCATTGTTTTACAATTACATATTTTTATTATATGTACTTAATATTCCAATAATAGTATGATTAGTGATATTTGGGATTTTATTATATAGGTTATTGCGTAATAAATCGTGAATTTCGGCGTATTAAATATATGGGTTATCATAGTGTCCATTGTCTTAATACATTATATTGTAATTTGAGAATCATGTGGGATAATACATCCTTGTGTAACTCTTAGAAATATATATAGTGAAACTAATTGGTAATGATAACCTCATTCTAATTGATTTCTTTAGGAGTTAGATATATTTATAAACATTATTGATAAGTCTATACTTTAAATAATAAAGGAAGAAAAATATAAAAATATAATTTATGATAGCTTACAATAATTTTTCATTTTTTAAAATTTATAGGGAATTTGGTTTTAGAGTGAATAAAGAACTTGATTATATGATAATTTATTAATAAATAATTAAATTTATATATACATAGAAATATTTTGAAATATACGATCGAGGAAAACATTAAATCAACACACCCCACTACAGATATGTACACTTAGAATGTTTTTGTATCATATGGTTTAGGGATTATTTCTATTATATATTTTAATTAGAAACATTTCACATTACTACCATATCATTCTATTGTACTTAAGGTAATCCAATTAATACAAATATATCTATTCTTTGATATTATTGTATTAGGATAGAGGTGATTGATTCTATCCTGGTCAATAAATATATACACCTTTCAAGGATTTTTAGTGGTCCTATATTAGTAAAATTGATGATTATGGATGATACTTTTTTCAAAAGTACTCATCTAGGGATAATCAAACCAATTTAAAGATGGAGGTCACTCAATATCTCAATATAACTATAGTGGTTCATAACATGGATGCGATAGGGAGTTAAATCCCTTAACATGTCGCCAATAAAAAATCCAATGGATTAACTGTGAGAGGACTATAGGATGATTTGTTATCATATGATTCCATTTATTATGAATGTTAACCTATATCTAGTGAGGGTGAGAAAAAATTATTTAACATTACTATAGACAAGTTTTTTTCAGAAAAAAAATCTAGAGTCTCTCATTCCTTATAATGATCTTTCCAATAATTAATTCACACTTCCAAGTGTTAATTTGATGGATGATAAAATTGGGGGGTCTTATACATTATAAAATGACAATGTTTTTTGGGTTTTTGAAACCCCATACTATTAGGCATAAACTAAATCGTTCTTATCCATCATAGGAAGGAGAGGTTTGGATTGTAAAATTAGGATCCCATAGAGGTAAATCAAAATAATTAAGTAAAGGATATTGTAAATTTCCCTCATTATATATTAAAATATTCTAATATACCTATGGGATAAAAAATGTGTATATATCACTATTCCTTAGAAACAACTATGTATATCATAGAAAAGTTATTATTAGCATAATAGATCCAATGGTAAATATTAGTTCCATAATGATATATGGTTGTTGTATCTTTTCCTATGAGATGGAATCTCATAACATAAAATTTTAAGATTATGAAGAATTATTGAACCTCAATAAGAAAGGCTTCGATTCCCCCTTTTCCATAATGTTTCTTAGAATGTTACATTAAATATTTACATGTATACATTCTCATAAATTGCCTTTTTGATTTTTTATTCCAAATAATATATCATTTGAATTCACATTGCAAGAATCCTTCTGATAATAAAAATAAAAATAATAACATCTTCATTCTCAAAATAGATTTATATTTTCTTTCTATTAAACAAAGCAATAATTATAAATATGTTTCTATATTGATTTAGCCAATACATATTTCTTGTAGTGGAAAAAGACGAAACTGAATTCTATCAAGGATTCTAAGAAACATTGGCTTCTTTCACATGACATTTACACTGATGAACTAATCATATTCTATGATACTAATATTGAATTATTCATACCATTAAAATAAAAAATTTAATTCTAAATATGTTTCTATATTTATTATATCCTGGAATAAATGGATTGTAACTTTAGAAAAGGAATATCAAATAATAGAAAATGATAAATAATAAATATTTTTGTTTTTTGGTAGGGACACATTCACATCACTTGTCATAGAATATAACACATCTCTGGAAAATTTATATCAATTTATTTTCAGTGACTTTATATCAAGACCAAATCAGATTTTTTAGAACCCATAATTTTATAGTATGTTTTCTCATTAAGGTAATTCAATAGCTTGTTCTACACACAACACCGAGTCTGAGCACCCCACGACATACCAAATTAGCCATTAAAAAGATGTTGTGAATAATATTTACAAAATTTTGAATTTTATATACTAAATATCATTTTAACATTCAAAATTTTAGTTTCTTAGACATAATATAAGGACAAATTTAGATTTTCATATAAGAGAAACATTAAAAAAAGTAGTTTTTCTTCCTTTTAAAGGAGAAACAATTTTAAATCCAATATTTGAGACATTTATATATTCAATTTAGTGAAATTATATTCTTCTTTAGAAGTGGTACCTAATAATTTATTTTGGATAATCTTTTTTTACTTTTCTGATAACTTTAATATTTGGATGAATAGTGAAAAATACAATATTTTAATTGAAAACAACATTTATAATAAATATAATTTATACTGTTTAATTAGGAATTTCAGTGTTTTTAAAGAATAATATATTTATTTTATTCATTTAATATAATGTAGGTCATTATAAGTATTTTCTCATTTAAATTGGACATAAACACATGTCAATATTTTGATAGTTTATACTTTTTAAAAACCCGCTATTTGGTTTTGACAGTGGGAATAAATTTTAAATTAATTAATGAAAGTTATATATTATTAATTTGGTAAAATATATTTTATTTATGAATTTTGATTATAGAAATTAACTTAGGGTGAATTTTCTTCCTGAAATTTTCAATTTGTGAGAATAGTGAAAAACATTGCATTATTGATTAATACCGAAATTTTATTTAAATAAATTTTTTAATCTAAATATATATTATAGTAAAAATAGATTCATAATACATGTATTAGTCAAATTGAATTAATTGATGTAATTTTATAATAATATTATATATATATATAATTTTATTGAATATTTTAACATCTTTTACCCACCTTCTTGGCACATTTGCAAATTTTCCTAAAACGTAATTTTACCATATCTGTAAATTGAATTTTAAAAACTCTAGAGACATGATACACATTAGTATAGAAAATGTGGTTTTGTATGATGAAAATAATATTGGTTGAATAGTAACATTTTAATTTTATTTATCAGAGTTAAATGTAAGTAGGGTAATTAATGGTACAAATGATGTTATAATTACTCTAACATAAGTCATAATTCTATAAGATAAGTGTTTTTCAACTAAAATAGACCTTATGTTGAATATATGAATATTTTTTTAACAACTTGGATTAGATTAATACATTTATTATTATTTTATTTAAATAAGAGTTAAAAGTGTAAAATTAAAATTTTAATAACTAATCCATTTTTAATATAGTGTTATATATTACATAAATTTGACTAGAAATATTTATTAGAAATATAAAATGATTTCCTAAATAATGGTATCTTATTTATAATTTTTATAAATTAAATATCTAATTTTATTTATGAAACCATGATGATACATTAATTAGAGTTTTAATGAATGATGAAAATAAATGATATTATAAAAATTAAAATAAATATAATTTGAACGTTTTGATAAAATACACAAATTTACAAGATTAATATGACATGTTGGGATTGATTGATTTTTTTTTCAAAGTATGCATGCTTTTATGACTTTAAATAAAATCAAATACTAAATAGTGTCAATATATACATAAAAGAGTTTTTAAAACAAATATTATATTATTAAAAGATATAATATTCATAAAAATTTAAGGTTTTTCGAAAGGAATTTTATAATTATCAATTCGTAGTTCAGGATGAACTTGGGTTTCTCTTAGAATTTTATTGTATGTTTATTAAAAATTTATTCTAATAATACAAGAGGACATGGTAAAATTTAAACTATTTAACTAAGAGTTAAATCCAAATGAATGGGATAATATATTGACTTAAATTTGTCTAAATCATATTTTTTGAGACTATTCAACCCAACCCCACCATATCTTCGAAATAAATCAATTTGTATATATTAGAAACTGAATATTATTTTATAACAAAATACTATTTCAAACATTTCCTAAAGTTCCCCCACCTCCCTTATAAAAGATTACCTCCCCTTATCTTAAATTCACATCTCCAAGGGATTTAGGCTCAATCAAACCATGTACAAATATCCTCCCAACTCCTCTCACCTAAACCAAGAGTCTTTACCTTGAGAAGAAAGCCAACTTAAAGAGCCCTTTTGTTCAAATCAAGAGGAAACTCTCAATGTATAGGTAATAATTTATCACCTCTTTCAAGTTGTTTTATTCTTCCTTTTCCTCTTTTTTTTTGATTTCATACCAAAATAAAAAATACAGTACCTTCTACATATAGAGATGTTATTATAATTATAGTAAAACCATATTCATTACTCTATCCATACAATGAATGATAAAGTCACCATGCATGCTTACGTACGACTTACCATCTCCACACCGTGGTGTAATTGTTATTCAACACTATGTTTTTTGGATGAATATAATGATGAGTAATATTTATATAAATAATGTGAATAAAGTTGTAATGTTTTAGTTTAATTAATATACCAACCAATTCCAAACCTTTTAATTAGTAAGAAAATGATATCGTTGCTCCTGTGTATGTACGACTTACCATTTCCATGACCCGATGAGATTCATTCTCACGTTCATCGATCAATGATGATTATAAAAATAAATATTGTAAATAAGTATGTAATATATTCCATAATAATGATACTGGATATATGTGTGTGTGTGTGCGTGTGTGTGTGAGTGTATTCATATTTATCTCATTCACTTACTTTGGTTCAATACGGTATGTAAACGGAAACATCGTTTATGTGTATATACGGCCTGCCGTGTCCATTAATGTTGTTTTCCATTTTTTATATATATCTATTATACATATTTATATTCTAAATATATATGATATATAAATCATGTTTTATATTCTGGATGTATTTAAATCATCATCTAAGTGATATGATATAGAATAACAAGATAAAACACGTACGGTAAAGAAAGCAATTATTACCCAAAATGTTACGTTAACATGAAAATTATTTTTAAATTGGTAATATAAATTAATAAATTAATCTTTAATGGTATAATAAATATTAGCATGGTTCTTTTATAATTTAATAACATACTATGGTCATTTTACATGGAGTTAAAAGTACCCTCAACCAACAGAATGTTCAATGTAAGGGTTATTTCCTCAATCCCATTATTATCTGAGTTTGTCTATCGATATATATCTACATGGAAATATTTATTATCTATGTACATGTTTCATTAAAATGATTTAAAAAGGAATCATTTATGGTTTTATGTATTTGACACTTTAACTAGATCATCATTTTAAATGTTTTTAATGAATTATTTTTCTATATCTTTTTATTTACTTTCCATGTTTTCAAAATCATTATAAGGATTAATTTACATGGAAATTAATGTTTTAAAGTGTTAATTTCATTAAAAGTTTCAATGTTTTATGGGACACTGTGATTCAAAAAATCTATTTCAAATGGATTACTTTATAAATTCTATGACTTTTAAATTATTTCATGAAAATGGGTATTTATACAAAAGAGTTTTATTAATTATTTTCAACTATGTAAACATTTATTATTGGATATTATTATTGATAGAGGTTGGTTTACTATAATACAATCTTCTATATTTTATTGAATGAGTTATGATATGATTTACTATGGTTGTTCTATTATTTATACAATTCCTGTTTTATGGTTAAAGTATTGACATTTCGTATCCTAGGGTTAGTATGAATGTTTTTGTTTTGTTTCACCCTTTTTCATATGAGGAATGCAGTGGACTTAGTAAGTGATGGGTGGGGCCTGCTATAGCCCCTCGATGCATCAGTTGGTCTCATGAGATAAAATACTACCTTTCCACAAGGACTTCAAAAAATGTTAACTGTAGTCTTGGCACGAGGACTTCACTATGTGGTTATGATGTCCAATGTTAGGCATTCTCTTGTTATAAAATAAATTATTACATGTGATTATTACACTATTTGAATATCCATGTTCATGTTTATATGGTAATGTTTGATTTTTTTTCTCCATGTTATCTTCAACATTAAGTATAAAAGGCTGTTTTTTATGGAAAATCATATGTTAAAAGTTTATAACTTCTTCTAAATTATTTACCCTTATTGATCATATGAGATCATCCCTTTCTTATAATTTATTTTCCTACAATGTGAATATGTGTATTATGATTTATATGGAGGTTTCATCTTGAAGAATAATGGAATTCTCAAAGGATTATCTATGTTGTATTTTATGTTGAAATTGTACTTTAATGTTGTTATATTTAATCTATTTTCCAAGACTGCTAAATGGATCGGTTCCTCGGGACATGATCCCATATAATCATTCGAATTTATTAAAATAATGAACTGACTCTAGGCTTATAGGGACGAGGAGTTACACAATATTCTAGATGGGAGTGTAATACCATTTCACAAGGATGTTTTATTTTAATCATTAATTTTATTATTACATTGATGTTGGTATACTCTTTTAATGTATATAAATGGCATGCAGTATTTATCGAGTACATTTAAAGTCAAACAAATAACTTTATGTAGCCATGTTGTATCGATTAAAATAAAATTTGAAATATTCTTATAAAATATATTCCAAACCAATTGACATGGATGGTTATGACATTAATAATATTAGGCTTTTCAATAAGTTCACAGGGGATAATTATAGATGGAATTATCTTAATTATAAATATGACTATCCTAAATAATTATGGTCATGAATAATCAATCATCTAAATAGGGGAAACTGGTTTTTTTGGAATGCATAGTTTGGAATTCCGTAAGATATCATTACAAAGACGTTATAGTGAACAATTAAATTGTACTGTTTATGTATTTAAATACTTACTTATTGACATGTTCATTTTTAACCTATCTAATTTCTTATGGTTTTAAATATACTAGATTCATGATTAATATATCCAGTTTAGTTATATTTATCATATAAAAATGTATGTATATTCCATCCATCAGTGACATGGTTTTAAATTAGCTCAGTTAGTTTCGAGGAACATGTTGTGATTTTTTTCATCCTATCCTTATTGGAGCTCTAAATTCAATGTTGTATTTCCTTTTCACTTAAGGCGATGAAAATATTTTTCCTTATATTTTAAAATTTTTTTAGTTTCCCTTCACCCCCCCATCAAACTAGATCCACCTCTAGAATTTTTGGATAAACCATATTCTAATAAAAAATAGAATTAAATTAATATGATTTAATCCCCCTTATTTCATCTTATATTTTATATCAAATGGAGATCATATCAATATTTGTTTCTATAATTATTGTTTTCTAAGAATATATTAGTATATAATAAAATAATCACATTCTTTTCCTTTCAAAAAAATTAATCATAAATGAATTCATGGATTTCTTATCCAGTTTGGACATTATTTAACTATTAAAGAAGAACTAATTATCTTTTTTTACAGCTACCATTCATTAAATATTTATGTAATTAAATAATATTAGATTTGATGAAGTCTTTTTGACAAATTAGAGTTATTCCTACAAAAATCCCGAGGGACTTTCAAATGTTATTTAAGCATCAATGTTTTTTAGGAATAACACCATGAATGACATTATGACCATAAAATTGTTGACTATTCAATATAATTCTTTTAAATATATTCCCATAAATTTTTCAAGTGTATTCCCACACATAAATCATAGATGAATATTAATATTGATATAGATTATATGTATTCACCTGGCCATGTATTATGTGGTGTTACATTCAAAACTAGTAAGAGATTCATCAATGGATGTTTCCACAAATTCATTGAAGAATTTCTTACCCTTTATTTGGAGTATTATGATATGATCTATATATTCAAATATGATATACATTTTGGATGGGGAAATCTATTTACTATGATTTATTCTACATTGATGGTTATTAATCATTATAATCAATTACCTATAGTTCCATGGATGCTCTACACAAAAGGAAAATAATTTTACGAATATATAGAGAAAATTTAATTTCAAGTCACTCATATATATTGGGATCAAAACATGGTGGATGTTGAGTTTTAAAAACATACAGTTGAACATTTGAATTCTTAGTGGTCCTTCTCACATGACGTGGTTTCTTTTTCACTGCACATTTTTTATTTCAAGGGTGATATCTACACTCATAATTAAGTTATATTTATTCAATATATTCATGAAATTGATTAATATAATTTTATAGATAAGGGTATATGAATTATCTTATAGACTATCATAGATTATTATTATTATTTTTATGCCTATAATAATAATTAATTTTTCCATATTCTATCCAAAATATTAAAGCATGATTATGAAATGTTCCCCTAATGATATGAAACAAAATAATAATAATTTTACCCACTATATATGGGAAAAAATAGAAAAAACATAAAGTAATTACTATACCCCCATTGATTATAAGTCTCAATTAATGAATTAAATTAGATAAAAGAAAAAAATAAATTTGGAAAGTGAAATAAGTGAATAATGAAATCATGACTATTTAATATCATGGACAATCATCATCCTTGGAGATCACTATTATCCAAAAAAACATATAATGAGAAATAAAAACATTAAAGGGGAAACGTTTATTAACAATATATAATATTAAAAAATAACAAAGACTCATGATGTTAGAGTTGTTCTAATGAATGATTTACTATGTATATATAAATGAATGAAATATGGCCATTATTAATTTTGTAGTTTCAATTCCAGACATTGAAGATATAGTCATTAAAAATATTTCCATTCCAAATGTGGTCATTGGTCATAGATCAAATATTAATATTAAATTCATTCATTTTTAAGTAGTAAACGTAAACAAACATTACTTAGAATATAAAATAACATAACAAATATTATATATATATATGAATTACATATAAATATTCTTATTCATAAAATTAATATATTAAACAATATATATATAATTAATACAAATATTTTAATATCACTAGTGTAGTGAAAATTAATATTTATAATATAATTAATTATTTATATTGGTATTAGTTCTTGAATATTTAGTATAAAACAAATATTTCTTTTCCTAGTGATTTATTTTGAAAATTGTTACTTATATGATCATAATAAATTAAATTCCACACTTTAATAATATTTCTATATATAAACAAATATTTAAAAATAATTTAAACTTGAAACTGATATGAAATATTATAGAAAAGATTATAAAATTATATTGAACTTTTTAATGTCTTACCCACAATCTAGGAATATTTTAAAATTTTCATATAATGTAATTTTATTGCTTCTATGGATTCAATTTTAAAAATTTAAGAGAAACTGTTGACATAAGTATATAATATTTGGTTTAATAAAATGAAAATAATCTTCATTGAATATTAACGTTTCATTTTTATTTACCACGGTTAAAATTAAATAGGGTAATTAGAGGTAAACATTATGTTATATTTACCATAATTCATGTCTTAATACTATTGGATAAGCATTTTTTTTGAATTTATTTAACATGCATAATAAAATATGAACCGCTTTGATCCACTTGGATTAGATTATGACATTTATTATTATTTTATTTAAATAATAGTTAAAATTGTAAAATTAAAAGATTAATTACTAATACATTTTTAATATATGGTTATATATAAGATAAATTCTACTATAAATATTCATTATAAATCTAAAATTATTTCTTACATAATAATATTTATATTATAATTTTTAGACATTAAATAAATAAATTTATTTATGACACAATAATGATGCTATAATTACCTTATTAGTGAATGTTTAAAATAAATGATACTATATGTTTTTAAATAAATATAATTTGAAAATTTTGATTCCATCCAAGAATTTTTAATATATAATGAAATTATAGGTTTTATTCAATGAATTTTATTCAATGTAGTCATGTTGTTATAACATTCACAAAAACCAAATACTAAATAGTGTCAAAATTGGCAGAAATGAGTTTTTAAAACAAATATAATATTATTAAATGATATAATGTTCCTAAAAATATAAGGTATGGACAAAGGAAATATATAATGATAAATATGTCATTATATAAGAAATTGAGTTTTCTTTGAATTTTATAGCATGATTATTAACAATTTATAATAATAATAATAAAAAGAGGACATTATAAAAGTAATACTATTTAATTAAGAGTTAATTATAAAAGATAGGGTTAATATGGAGACCTAAACTTGTCTAAAACCTATTGGATGAAAGGATTTCGACCCCTCCCCACCTTATTTTAAAGATATATTAATTTTTATCAATTTTAAATAGAAAATTATTTTATAATTAAATAATATTTCAAACATTTCTTAAAGTGATGTTAACTCCCTTATGAAAGGGTACTTCCCCTTCCCTTAAATTCAAACCTACAAAGAAATTTGGCTTGGTAAACCCCTACCAAAATATCCTCCCAAGATCCATCAATTATTCCAAGACTCCTTACCTTGATTAGAAAGCCATACTATGGACCCCTTTTTTCAAATCAAAAGAAAACACCAGAAAAAGAGGTGATTATTTCATCACCTCTTTCAAAGTTCTTTTCTTCTTCCAATTTCTCTTTCTTTGTTGATTTCATACAAATATAATAAATCCAGTACCTTCTAAAAACTGAGATGTTCTTACAAATATGACACAACTGTATTCATTATTCAATCCATCCTATGAATGATAATGTCACCATGTGTGCGTACGTACGACTTACCGTCTCCACGTTGTGTTGTAATTTTTCATTCAACACTTTATTATTTTGATGAATATAACGATGAGTAATACGTATATAAAAAATTATAATAACATTATAATTTATCTTTGTAATTAATATACTGTGCAATTCCACACATTTGAATCATTAAGAAATTGATATCGTCACTCATGTGTACGTACAACTTACCGTCTCGACGATGTGATAAGATTCACTTCCACGTTCACCATTATACAATGATTATAAAAATACATATTATTAATACGTATGTAATATATTACATAATAATTAAACTGGATATATATATATATATATCACATTCACTTACTTTGGTACAATACGGTATGAAAATAGAAACATCGTTTATGTGTACGTACAGCCTACCGTCTCCATAAATGATTTTTTCCATTTTATATATCTATCTAAGATAAAGATTTATATTCTCAATATCTATGATACCTAATTTTTTTTATATTCTGGAAATATTTAAATCATTGTCTAAGTGATAGGATCAATAATAACAAGATAAAACACGTATGATAAAGAAAGAAGTTATTACCCGAAATGTTACTTTAACATGGAAATTATTATTAAATTGTTAGTATAAAGTCATAAAGGAATAAATTATGATATAATAAATATGAATATAATTCTTATATAATTTAATAACATACTATGTTCATTATACAAGAGTTTGAATGTACCCTCATCCAAAGTAAAGTACAAGGTAATGTTTATTTCCTCAATCTCATTATTATCCGAGATTGTTTGTCATTGAGTATATTCTAGTACATATTTGTTATATATGTACACATCTCATTAAATTTTTTTAAGGAGGAATATATTATGGTTTTATGGAAGTGACTCCTTAACTATATCATCATTTTAAATTTATATAGAGATTTATTTTTCTAAACCTTTTTAATTAATGTCCATGTTTTCAAAATAATTTTTCGAATTTATTTTCATGGACATGAAATTATTAATGTGTTAATATCTATAATAGTTTCAAATTTTTATGGGGCACTTTTATTCCAAAATATCTTTTAATCGGCTTCCTTTATAAATTGCATGACTTTTAAATGATTTCATGAAAATGGGTATTTCTCTCAAAGAGTTTTATTAATTATATTCAACTATGAAATGGATATTATTAATGATTGGTGTTGGATTACTATAATAAAATATTCTATATTGTATTTAATGAGTTATGATATGTTTTTCTATGGATGTGTTTTTTTTATACTATTCAGGGTTTATGGTTAGTGTATTGACATTTTATATGCTTTTTTTAGTATGAATGTTAATGTTTTGTTTCACCCTTTTTTCAAATGAGGAATATTGTGGACTACATATGGGATTGGTGGGGCACTCTATAGACTCTTGATGCATCAGTATGACTCATGAGACAAACTATTTTCTTAGCACAAGGCCATAACAAAATTATTATCTGTAGACTTGTCATGAGTCCTTGACTATGTGGGTATGATCTTCGATGTTAGGAATTCTCCTATTATTTAATTAATTATTACATGTGATAATTTGATGAGTATAATATCGATGTTCATGTTTATATTGTAATATTTTATTTATTTTTCCCATACTATGTTCATGTTTGTGTTTAAAAAGAAGTTTTTCTTTACAAATCTTTCCTTAAAGGTTTAATGCTTCGGAGAAATTATTTACCCTTACAGAGCATCCGAAATCACCCCTTTATTATGTTTTATTTTACCAGGATGCCAAGAAGTGTATTATAATTTATATACAGGGTTAAGAAAGATGAATAATGTAATATTCAAAGTATTATATATGTTGTATTTTATGATAAAAATTGTAATGTAAAGATCATGGATGTAGTATATTTTCCAAGACTGCTAAAATGATCGGTCCCTCGGGACATGATTCCTTATAATCATGCTAATGTATTAAAATAACTCACTAACACTGGGATTCTGGGTTCAGGGTGTTACACAATATGCTAGTTGGGAAGGTAATACCCTTTCATAAGATTGTTTTATATTCCTCAGGAATTTTATTATTACATTGATGTTTGTATACTCTTTTAATGTATATAAAATCCCTATAGAATTTATTGAGTATTTTTAATGTTAAATAAATAACTTTATCTAGCCCATATGTATCTATTAAAATTAATTTTGAAATTTTCAAAGAAAATATATACTAAACCTATTAACATGGAATGTTATGACATTAAAAATCATAGGCTTTTCAATCAGTTCACATGGGATACTTATACATCGAAGTTTCGTAATTCTAAATATGAATATAATAAATTATTATGGATATGAATTTTCATTCATATACATAGGGGAAACTAGTTCTTATTGGGATTATCAGTTTGGAGTTTAATAATTTATCAATATAAATACATTAAGATGAAAAATCAAATTGTAATGTTTATTTATTTAAATATATACATATAAATTTATTCCTTTTTAACCACTCTAATTTCTAATGGTTTTAAATATACTAAATCCATGATTAATATATCCAATTTAATTATATTTATCATATAAAAATGGATATATTTTCCTTCCATCAGAGAATTGGTTTCAAATAAGCTCATTTAGTTTTGAGGAACATGTTGTCATTTTTCGCAGCCTATCATGATTGTAGCTCTTAATTATATGTTTTATTTCATTTACATTTGTGGTGATGATAAATATTTTCCTTATTTTGTAACATCTTTGTATCTTCCCTTCATAACCCCTTCAAAATGGATCCACCTTTAGATGTTTTGGATCAAGCATATTCTAAGAAAAGATATAATTAAATTAATATAATGGAATCCCCCTTATTTCTTCTTATATTTTATATCAAATGGAGAGCATATCAGTATTTTTTTTAATAATTAATATTTTCTATTAATATAATTGTATATAAAGAAATTACTACATGCTTTTACATTATATAAAATTAATCATAAATGAATTCACTGATTTCTTATCCAGTTATGACATTATTTCACTATTTAAGAAGCTCTAATTATCCTTTTCTACAGCTACCATTCAATTAATTTGGATGGAATTAAATAAGATTAGTTTTAATGAAAATTAAAGAAACATTATAGGTATTCCTACACATATTTTGAGGGACATTCAAATGGAATTGAAGATACAATGATTTTGTAGGAATAACACCACGAATGAAATTATCACAATAAAATTGTTGACTATACAATATAATCCTTGTAAATATATTTCCCAAAATATTTGAAGTGTATTAAAACACATAAATCAAGGATGAATGTTAATATTGGCATAGATTATCGGGATTCACCTTTCCATGTATTATGTGGTGTTATTTTCAAAACCAGTAAGCGATTCATCAATTGATGAATCCAATAATTCATTGGGGAATTCATTACCCTTTATGTGGAGTATTATGATATCATCTATAAATTAAAATATGATATACTTTTTGAATCGGGTAATCTATTTTCTGGAATTTATTCTTCTTTAATAGATACTAATCATTGGAATCGATTACCTATAGTTCCTTGGAAGGTCTAAATTAATGTAATTTGTTTTTGGAATAAATAGATAAAATTTAATTTGAATTCCCTCATATATATTGGGATCGAAGAATGGTGGATATTGAGTTATAAAAACAAACATTTGACCTTTTTAATTCTTAGTGGTCCTTCTCACATGACATGGTTTCTTTTTCATTACACCTTTTAAATTTCAAGGATGATATCTACACTCATCATTTTGTTATGCTTATAAAATATCGACACAAAATTGATATATATAATTCAATAGGTAAGGGTATATGAATTATCTCACAGACCATCATAGATTATTATTATGATTTTTATGCCAATTATAATGATAAATTTTTCCATATTTTGTCCAAAAAATTGAACATGATTATGGAATGTTCCCCAAATTATTTCAACCAAAAGAATAATAATATCCTAAACTATATGTTGGAATATAATTGAAAAAACATAAAAAAAATTACTATACACCACATATTATAACTCAATGTTAATTAATTATATTAGATAAAAGGGAAAAAATCAATTTGGAAAGCAAAATAAATGAATAATGTTTTCATGACTAGGAAATATCATGGATAATATTCATCATTTCAATCATGAATATCCAATCAAATCATATAATGGGGAATAACAACATGAAAGGTGAAACAATTATAAATAATAAATAATATGAAATAATAACATTGACTCGGGATGTTAGAGTGGTTCTAAAGAATGATTTACTATGTATATATAATTGAATGAAATATGTCCATTATTAATGTTGTAGTTTCAAATACATTCATTGAAAATATAATCATTGAAAATATGATCGTTCATAATATGTTCACTGAAAATATGGTCATTGTTCATAGATTAAATATAAATATTAAATTCATGCATTGTGAAGTAGTAAACGTAAAAAAACATACTCAGAATAAAAAATATCTTAACAAATATTATATATATATAAATATATTTATTTATGAATTACATATAAATATTCATATTCATAAAATTAAAATATTAATATATATATTTATATATATTTAATATAAATATTTTAATATCACTATTGTAGTGTAAAATAATATTTGTATTATAATTAATTATTTATAATGGTATTAGCTCATGAATATTTAGTATAAAACTAATATTTATTTTCCAAATTATTTTTGAGAAAATTTTTACATATAAGATCATAATTAATTAAATTCCACACTTTCATAATATTTTTATATATAAACTAACTTTTAATCATCTTTCAAACTTCAAACTGATATTTAATTTTATAAAAAACACTTATTAAATTTTATAGAACTTTTTAATGTATTTTACCCACCTTGTTGGCATATTTAAAAATTTGTATAAAATATAATTTTACAGCTTCTGTAAATTGAATTTTAAAAAGTCTGAGAGACACGGTTGAAATATGTAAAATGTGGTTCAATAAGATGAAATTATTTTTTTGGGAATAGTAACTTTTGAATTTTATTTACCACGGTTAAATGTAAATAGGCTAATTAAAGTAACAATGATGCAATAATTTCCCTAACCCATGTCATAATTGTATTGGATAAGTGTTTTTCAACCAAAATCTTCCTTTAAAATAAAAATATGAACCTCTTTGATTCACTTGGATTAGATTAGTACATTTATTATTAGTTTATTTAAAGAAGTGTTAAAAGTGTAAAAGTCAATGATTAATAAATAAACAAATTTTTAATATAGGGTTATATATAAGATAAATTCGACTATAAATATTCATTATAAAGATAAAAAATATTTCCTACATAATGGTATTATATTAATAAATTTTTGACTTATATAATTAAATTTATTTATGATAGAATGATGATGTTGTAATTACCTTAGTAATGAAAGATTAAAATAAATTATATTATAAATATTAAAATAAATATATAAAGAATGTTTTAATTACATACATGAATTTTATCAATTCATATGACATGATAGTATTTATTAAATAATTTTCTTTCGATATAATCATTTTATTATGAATTACAAAAAAAACCAAATGCTAAATAGCATCAAATTGACATAAATGAGTTTTTGAAACGAATATTATATAATTAAAAGATATAATATTCCTAAAACTATATGGTTTTGATAAAGGAATTATATAATTATCAATTATTTATTCATGAACAACTTGGCGTTCTCTAGGCATTTCATTGTATGTTTATTAACTATTTATTATAATAATAAAAGAGGACAAGGTAAAAGATAAAATATTTAACTAATAGTTAAATCTAAATGATAAGGTTAGTATGGTGACCTATACATGCCTAAAACCTATTGGCCGAGATTATTTAGACCCCTCCCCACCTTAGATTATAAATATACCAATATAGAACCAATAGATACCTAAAATTATTTGATAATAAAATAATATTTCAAACATTTCGTAAACTTCCCCCACCTCCCTTATAAAAGATAAAATCCACATCTCTTAAATTAACACCTCAAAATATTTTTGGCTCATATATCCCCTACCAAATTATTTTCCTAACATCCCTAACTTAAACCTAGAGGTTCTACCTTTATCATAAAACCAACCTAAGGATCCCTTTTGTTCTAATCAAAAGGAATCTCCTGAAAAGAGATAATTATTTCATCACCTCTTTCTACGTTCTTTTCTTCTTACACTTCCACTTTCATTGCTGATTTCGTAAAAAAACAATAAATCCAGTATCTTAAACATAATGAAATGTTATTATAAATATGAAACAATAATATTCAATATTATATCCATCCATTGATTGATAAAGTCACCATGAGTGCGTACATATGACT